>OX422208.1:706224781-709163531 GCA_949130495.1 Sambucus nigra | reverse complement strand
AAGAACACAACAAACTAAATTGAATGACTTAGTTTTATTAACAATAACTTTGGCTTAAATAGCCATTCAATACACGCAACCCACTTAGCGGAAATAAAGCCAAGTGCTTAACATAAACTTAGAACAATTCAAAATACAAATAGATGTCCCTAAAGACTAGGACTTTCCCTAAAGAGTAGGACATTATTCTAACAAACACTGTTGTAAACTCTTCATGTGTGTCTTGGGATCCAATATTAGTTGCCATATATAATATAACCTCAATTTATACCTTTCGCCATCCATTACAATATTGAATAATTTGTCTCTCTCTTTACCTTTTCATGAATTATGATAACTCTACACCTCTTTGAAAATACATTTTACGTGTGACTGAACTTTTGAACATAGAAAGCGTAGTCTATGATTTCTCTTTCATTCTTTGACATTATATATTAAACTATAGAGATGGAGACATGTAGTTAATGGCTTGACTTAGTGTTACTTATTTGTTATTCGTTCATGGTTTTTTTAATTTGTGTTCATTATTGTCGATGTATATGTTTAAAGTTGATATGATGGGGAGATTGTGAAGTAGTATATATATATATATATATATATATATATATATATATATATATATATATATATATATATATATATATATATATATATATATATATATATATACAGTCCTGCTCTTGTGCGGACTAGTCCGCATTTTAAGAATGCGGACCGGACATGTGTCACCTGGCGGTGAGCCCAGAAAAGAGAGAGAGTGTGCCTATAATTTAGGCGATAATTTCTCGGCGCACCGTTAGGTGACACATTTCCGGTCCGCATTCTTAAAATGCGGACTAGTCCGCACAGGAGCATTATTATATATATATATATATATATACAGTCCTGCTCTAGAATTTATCGGCTAAATTATAAGCACTCTCTCTCATTTTTCTGGGCTCACCGCCATGTGACACATGTCTGGTCCGCATTCTTCAAATGCGGACTAGTCCGCCCAAGAGCAGGACTGTATATATATATATATATATATATATATATATAATGGACATAACAAGTAATTTAAATAGTTTTTTGATTGGCTAGGATTGGCGCCGATCCTGTCTGTGGGGGCAGATGGGTTGTGGTGGTCGTAGTCTCAGGATGGTCAGTTTTCAGTTAAGAGTCATTATGATGTGTTGAGGGGTCGTGGGGGTTCTTCTTTTCCGTGGAAGGCCATTTGGAAGTGCCATGCACCTCCTAAGGTTTGCTTCTTTGTGTGGACCGCTACTAGACAGGCCATCTTGACTATTGAGGGGCTTCAGAATAGTGGTAGGAGGTTGGCCAGTCGATGTTGGTTATGTCGAAAGGAGGAGGAGATGACCAATCACCTTCTTCTACACTGTCAGATAACGAGGGGACTCTGGGATTTGTTTTTCTCATTAGGCCAGATTGGTTGGGTTATGCCGCGGACGGTGTGTGAGATGATGGCGACCTGGAGGATGCCTAGGGGATGGACTGGCCCTCGTCGAGTCTGGATGTTGGTTCCTCATTGTATTTTTTGGACCATCTGGAAGGAGAGGAACAAGAGATGCTTTGAGGGAGTCGATTTTGCTCCTTCTTGGATTCGTTACAGTTTTCTGAGTCTTCTTCTTACTTGGTATAGGAGGAGATATGATTCGTCATTGTCTCACTTTCTTAAGTTTTTGGAGGAGATCTAGGGGTTTGTGTAGTCTGTATTGGGTTTCGGCCCTGCGCTTCTTTGCTTTGTATACTTTCTGTATACCGGATTTCGCCCCCTTAGGCGGGTTTGTTTTATTGAATCATTTACGTATAAAAAAAAATAGTTTCGAAATTGTTATTCGACTTCACATAACAACTTGTTGACATTTAAGACAAATAAACCTTTTTTTTTACAACTTTGGATCAAGTTGAATGTAGATGTCATTGACCTATGGTCTTCTTTGTGAATTTATGGGTTCAGATACAAAGCCCCTAGTATGCGCTATCTTGGAGAGCCAAGGCCCAAAACAACTCAACCATAAAAGAATTTAAACACCAGGGATAATAAATAGACAGATTTAGGAAAATATCACACTATTTATTATTTTTATCACTTTAATAGTGAACTATCCATATCCTTATTCACCGGGATAGTACTTACAGTTATCCTTATCCATTTCCTCCTGGAATATTGGATTATGATAATACCCATTTTGAAATATGTGAGTTCTTATGTTATATTGATTTTTTTACTCAACTTGTCGTGAGATTATCATTAGCTATACTTAAAATAAGTAACTAAGATTGTCTTAAATCATTGGCATAGATATTTTTAAATAAAAATAAAAATAAAAATAATAAGTTATATAACTAAGAATAAAATTATAAAAAGTCAAAGTTATAATATTTACATAATTTATTATATGGGAAACGAATATCCTTGTATATGGATAATACTCCTTGGATACACATTATCATGATGGATACATAAACTATCTATTTTCGCGAATATTTAATATCTGAATATCTATTTGCACCTTTCATGCGCCGATGCGATGTCTTTCAACCGATGTTCTCGTTCAATACTCAAGGGTGGCAACCCATGATGGGCTAGTCTTAGGGCTGTTTTCCCAAGAATTAATAACGGGTTAGTTGTCATTTTGATAGTTATAACTAAACTATTTAATTAATTTGATTTGAAAAGTATGACATTGTTCTCCCTCTTATAATGAGCAATTTTCTAAGAAATCCAATAAATGTAAATGAAGGTTCACAGTAACACAACTAGTTGTTTCCCAAAATTTGATTGAAATAGAATTCTCATCCTTATGTCTACTTCCCACAATATTTTGTTCTACAGTTTACGATAGTTGAAATTATTAAGTATTAATAATACATCTTATTACCGTACTTATTTAAATTATATTGTGTAATTTGTAATTTAATTTCTATTTAAATACGGGGGCCATGTTTAGAGCCATGCACCACCAAAGATGTTTGGAGTTGTGGCTACACCTCCAATGACATGTGATTTGTCCAACTCTCAGACCAATTGAGGAGCCTATGTTGTTCTTGAAAAATTACGATTGACATAAGGCCCAAAAGTGCATATAGTTCTAGTTGATAAGGATATGTATTCTATTATGAAAATAATTAACTGTTCAAGTGTTATATTAATAAGAATAGGGACATTTAAATTTATAACCGACCAGAATAAAATATAACATTCAACTTATTATAATTTAAATTATATATTTAATCTCATGACATTATTTATAGAATAGTCATAGTGACACATAACATATTAGCATCAACGATATCGTTGGAGTGTCACTATAACATTTTTTTGACAGTATCACTAAAAAAGTCACCAAAATTACTCCTTAACATTGTCTAATCATCATTAATACTGACGTGACACCACCGCATCTAATATTACACATGTTTATATAAATGTCATTATTCTAGACATAATTTGTTAGTTATAAAAAAAGGCAGGCTCAAACTAAACGAGACTATGATTACGGGAATATACAATACTTTTTACTAAAAAAATTACTTATAAATAGAATCCACTTGATGACCACCTATATTACTCGTCCGAGTAGCTTTTCTATGCGTCAATTATATGTCTATCATTGTTGAAGTTTTTTCTGTTCATCGAAAACCAAACCATGTAAACAACTATTCTCGTTTGCAGTCAGAAGATGGAGAATATTGCTAGCAAGCTTGTAGCAATTGGTGAAGAAGTGTCCCAAATTATCTCAAAAAACAAAAGCCAGAACTCTCGAACGAAATTTGAACCAAATGATTCAAAATTGAGCTTATATAGACACAATATTTCAACCCCCGAGAACAAAAATCCACACTCACCAGATGAAATAAGGGAAGATTCGTGTAAATATGCTTTAAGCCTCCATCTCCCTGTAGGGCAAGGTAAATTCTATGTCCAATCAGAGCGAGGTCCACTCTCATTTAACACGAGCCCAAAAACAATCATTGTCACAATCGGAGAACAAATTGAGGTAACTAAGTAAGTTTGTGACTCTCTTAGTATTGGCAGCTAAAGCTTTAGCAATTTAACATAACTGTTAGAAATTTGATTTTCGCACTACTCCTATAGGAATGGAGCCTTGGAGAATTTAAATCTGCTTATGGGGAACTAAACTTTGAGCCAGACATCCACGGAAGCCAACCCTATTTCTCTTTTGAACTCAAGTTTTCGCCTTCCAATTTAAATATGGGTATTAAAAAGACAATCTCCATTCGTGATCAGATTTTAATTATACTCATCCTTGCTTTGGTATACAAATTTGTTTTGCGTGTGTATATGTAATTGATTTAGACCAGAATTATTTTACAAAAAATCCGAAAATAAGACACGAAACTTCTATATTGCTTATGTGTAACGATAATTGCATGTTCATTTTTTCTATTATTATTATTTTGGTTGGTGCTTTCATAGGTAGTAGGGGTTATAAATTCGAAAAATGGTGGGGGTTGTATTGTGGATTTGTTATACGAACGTATTTGTTGTTCAAAATTATAATAATGAAATGCATGTATTCTGTATGATTATGAATTTGTGACTAACCGAGCTCCTTGTTACTTTGTCTTGATGGTTTGGAAGGTTGGACAAAGGTTGGACATGTAATTTATTATGTTTATTAAATATGTTAGCATAATTAAAATACAGAATATTCATTTGACATTTGAAATTCGTGTGCTAGGGATCCCTCGAATATCTACCGGTTATAACAATTCCAAAATTTTTAAACAATAAATTACCAAGTGATATACCCGTTTATACCCTCGGCCTGGCTGATGATAACCTCCAAACGGACGACCCTACGAGGGGCCGACCACTCCAACAGGCTCCATACGACCCCTCAGAGGGGCCGACCCTTCACCAGGCTCCAGACGACCCTATGAGGGGCCGACCCTTCACCAGGCCCCAGACGACCCTACGAGGGTACGACAGTACGAGGCCAGAATTGGGCCAGGCTCACTACTGGAAGAAACTTTGCCCTCGGCCTCGGCTCATAGGCCGAGGGTGACATCATGACAGCGCGTGGTTTGGGAGACGCGTGGAACAGTGCGCGTGAGGCTCACATGGCACGTGGAAGACCGTTACAACCAAATCACACCCTCACGTGAGGGAATATTATGTCATCATTTGGCATCTACAGGTGTCAACGGAGGATAGGCTAGATCATCATTCACATGCACTATGCATACTTGGGGGGTACACTACACCCCCCAAGACCTATATATACTTGTCATCTACAACCCTACATGGGATCGATCAATTAACTGTAGCCCTAGCTAAAACTCTGCTTGTACACACAGTATAGAGAGAGAGAGAGGCTTATGTGCATTGTATCCAAGGCCATTAGTGCCCATACTCAGTGGATCACACACTCACAGTGGATGTAGGCCAAATTGGCTGAACCACTATACACCATTGTCTTATTTCCTCTTATACTCATCCCCATCTACATACTTATACACTTATACATCTCTATGGCTGCCATGGCTGCTACTGTTTGACCTCATTATCACTTATCTGGTGGTGCTAAATCTTAGCATCATCAGTTTGGCGCCGTCTGTGGGAACGAGAAGACATCTCTTCCTTTATACAGCTTGACCTCACTGGGCACTCTGGTGGTGAACCAACGCTCCCCCTGAGAGGAGGTGTTTCACCATTGAAAGAGACCCACTAAGGTTCCCAAGCTCACCAGTATTTTCTTCAGTTCAACTTTTCATAGCTCAAGCACATGGCACCTGAGATGCCACCACCACCACTTCCCCCGCCGGATGAGGAGGGAAGACCCAGTTCCAGTCAGCCGCCGCCTCAGTCTGAGATGGCTGATGTGGCGGCAGCCCTAAAGTCTCTGGCAGCAAGCCAGCGGATGATGCAAGAGCAGTTCACAGCTCTAAGCCAGAACATACTAAGAGCACCAGGGGTTTCACCTGAGATAATTACTCCGGAAGCAGCTCCAGGGCAACATGAGGCCAGGGGACCACCCCAGGCACCACGCAAAGACCTGCCACCCCCTCAGCGGCGTAGGGATGTTGCTGACCCCCGGCGTCTACGCCTGGGGAGGCAAGAAAACCCTTGCCCTGAGGATAGGTATGGAGATCTGGAGGGAGAGGAGGATCCTATAGAGTGCTGGGAACCTTATGAGGTCTCCAACAATACTGTGCGACCCATCCAGGACAGTAGGGGAAAGTGCGGTAGACCAAACCCTGATGATCGCCCAAGAGGCTCTGGTTTTGATCGCTTGAGCAGGGGGTCGGCCTTTGAGAGGCTAGGCCCAGTAAATGACCTGCGGGAACAGTTGTCCAGGACAAGAAGCGCCGCGAGATCCAGGAGGGAGGCAGCAGATGGCCGACCCCGAGGACGAGATGACGGCCAAAGGGAAGTGAACAGCCGACACAGGCCTGCTGCAGCAGAACCCTCCGTCCACCTCGGAGAGGCAGCAAGGGATAACATCGGCCAGGCCAACCCTGTGAGGCCCTAGAATGACTCAATCCAGCGGTTAGAGGATAAGATCGGTGATATATTGAAGAGCCGAGACCCTCTTCAGAGGGGGTACACCATAGGCTCACCCTTTGTGGCAAAGATAGTCAACTTCCCCACGCCGTCAAAATTCAAGCCACCCGTGGTCACCCCAAGGTATGACGGGAGCACCAACCCCGTCCACCATGTGGAGATGTATCAGTCAGCAGCAAACATATACTCTATCTCAGATGAGATGAGATGTCGTGCCTTCTCTGGTACCTTGACAGGGGCTGCGCATGTCTGGTACACGTCTCTTCCAAAAAATTCCATTGAAAACTTCAAGCAGTTGGCAGACCTGTTCATCCATAACTTCTGCTTTGAGGTGAGGCCACAGAAGAAGACCACCCACCTGCTCTATGTTAAGCAGGGGAAGAGTGAGAGTCTGAGGGACTATATAGCCAGATTCAATAAGGAAAAGCTGGAGGTGGAAGACTATGAGGAGAGCATAGCTATGACAGCCCTGATTGGAGGACTCCAAAAGGGGAAGCTGTTATGGAAGCTTGCTGAAGACCCTCCGAGGACGATGGCTGAACTGTTGTCGACAGCAGGAAAGGTGATGAACGCCGAAGAGGCGATGGCTGCAAAATATGAGGACGAAAGAGGAGGTGCAAGTGGGAGTAAATACCCTAAGAAGAACAAAGAGGGGAAGAAGAGGTCCACGGATGACAAGTTCGCTGGGTACACCCCTCTAAAGGTCAGCTGTGAACAGATTCTCAATGAGATTAAGAGTGATCGGTCTCTGAAGTGGCCTGAGAAGCTGAGGGCAGCCCTCGGCAAGAGGCATAAGAACCTGTGGTGCGAGTTTCACCAAGACCACGGCCACGTAACGGACAAATGCTTTGCTATGAAAGACGAGATTGAGAAGATGCTGAAAGAAGGGAAGCTCAGAAAGTACGTCGACAAAGATGTCTTCAAGAGGGGCTGAGGGTACGACCCCAGAAAGAAGCGAGGCGATGCATGCAGAGAAGGTCCTCAAAAAAGAGGGGACGACCCTTCTGATGATGAGGACGACCCTGACCTCCCACCGAGAGACGACCACGGCCTTGTCAAGAGGCTTAATATGATCTCGCTCGGAGTGGGAATGATCTCCGGGGGACTTGCAGGAGGAGGGTCTGAGGTCGCCGACAGGAAGGCCCACGTGGCTGAGGCAAAGGCAGTGACGAAGACGGTACACGCAACCTCCCTGGAGGTCAAGTCAGAAAAGAGGAAGAAGGTTGATATGGACACACTGATAGTAGGGTTTTCAAGGATGGACTTCAAAGGCCTCTTAGCCCCACATGATGACCCTCTCGTCATCATTACCAGGGTGCACGGATGCGAGGTGCCGAGGATCTTGGTAGATGGGGGTAGCTCTGCAGATGTGATGTTTTGGCCATGCTTCAAAGCCTTGGGTCTCAGCCGTGCTAGACTCGTCCCCTACCATCATCCATTGATTGGGTTCAGTGGGGAAAAGGTTCACCCCCTGGGGGTATATGAGGCCGATGTGAGGATGGGGGACGAGTGGCCGAGATGGCTCACCAAGAAGGTCAGTTTCTTTGTGATGGATGAGCAGGTGTTTTCGGCCTACAACATCATACTGGGGCGTGTGGCCCTCAAGGGGTTTGAAGACGTGCCGTCTACGGTCCATCAGATGATCAAATTTCCAACCCCTTACGGGGTGGGGGAAGTTCAGGGAGACCAGACGACAGCGAGAGAATGTTACTACAACTCCGCTGAAGAAAGGGAGGCACACAAGAGGGTTACAGCCACTTACAACATTGATACCCTAGACCCCAGGGATGAGACGAAGCTCAAAAAAGGAGAGGCCGCCGAGGAGGTAGAACCCATCATCCTCGATGAGGATGACCCGGGAAAAACCGTCCAAGTCGGAAAATCTTTGAAGCCCCATATCAAGGAAGACCTCATTAAGCTGTTGAGGAGAAGACGAAGCGTCTTTGCATGGAGTCATGTAGATATGCCAGGGATTGACCCTGAAATCATGTGCCACAAGCTCAATGTGGTAGAGGGAGTGAAGTCGGTGAAGCAGAAGAGGAGAATTTACTCCAGAGAAAAATATGAGGTCATCAGGGACGAGGTCAAAAAATTAGAAGACGCTGAATTTATCAGAGAGGTCATCTACCCTGAATGGCTGTCCAATGCAGTCATTGTCCCAAAGGCCAACGGCAAGTGGAGAATGTGCGTGGACTTCACAGACCTCAACAAGCATTGTCCCAAAGACAGCTTCCCTCTCCCTCGCATTGACCAGATGGTAGACGCTACTGCAGGCCATGAGCTCATGAGTTTTATGGATGCCTACTCAGGGTACAACCAGATCTTCATGAACCCTGAAGACTCGGAGAGGACTGCCTTCATCACTGATAAGGGGACATACTACTATAGGGTCATGCCCTTTGGTCTAAAAAATGCGGGGGCAACGTACCATCGCCTCGTAAACAAAATGTTCGAAGACCAAATTGGGAAGTCCATGGAGGTCTACGTGGATGACATGCTGACCAAGAGTTTGAAGGCAGAGGATCATGTGGCAGACCTGGAGAGGACCTTTAATACGATGGACAAATACAAGATGAAGCTTAATCCGACCAAGTGTGTCTTCGGGGTCGGAGCAGGGAAATTCTTGGGGTTCATTGTCAACCAAAGAGGCATCGAGGCCAATCCTGAAAAGATAAAGGACCTTATTGAGATGAAGACCCCCAAATCCATTAAAGACATTCAGAGGCTTATAGGGAGAGTGGATGCCCTGAACAGATTTGTGTCAAGGGCCACAGACAGGTGTTTACCATTCTTCAAGATCCTCAGGAAGGCCTTTGAATGGAGTAAAGAGTGTGATGAGGCTTTCAAGGAGCAAAAATCATACTTAGGGTCTCCCTTGCTGCTGTCACGACCCGTGCAGGGTGAACGACTTTACGTGTACCTCGCCGTCTCAGAGTCGGCCATCAGCGCAGCCATTGTGAGAGACGAAGATGGTATACAAAAACCTGTGTATTTTAACTGCAAGGCACTCCAGGGGGCAGAGCAAAGATACTCGAGGATGGAGAAGTTGGCCTACGCCTTGATCCATGCCTCGAGGAAGATGAAGCCGTACTTCCAGTCCCATACAATAGTCATCCTCACCGACTCTCCTCTTAGGCAGGTCCTACACAAGCCAGAAAAATCAGGTAGGTTGATGGCCTGGGCTATAGAGCTGGGGGAGTTTGACATTGTGTATCAACCTAGGACTGCCATTAAGGGGCAGGCATTAGCAGACTTCGTGGCTGAGTTCACTTGGGAAGATGATGAGGTCGAAGGTGAGACCCTTGGGATGACGAATACAGAAGACAGACCCGCCGACACACCCGCAGATAGGGCCGAGACAAGCACTGCTAGAAAGAAAGCGACTGAAAACGAAGAGGGAAAATACATCTTTAGACAGGGGTCCCTCTCTGAGGCAAATTTTTCATAAGGAAAGAATCTGTGGAGCCTCTTCGTTGACGGGTCCTCCTGTGACAGCGGAAGTGGAGCTGGACTGATACTATCAGCACCCGATGGCACAGACGTTGAATACGCCCTGAGGTTCAACTTCAAAGCCTCCAACAACGAGACTGAATATGAGGCCTTAATAGCAGGCCTCTCCTTGGCTAAGTCTCTTAGTGTCGGCCAGATTTTGGTCCATAGTGATTCAAGGCTAGTAGTGAATCAGATACTAGGAGCCTACGAGGCTAAGGACGAGAGGATGGATAGGTACCTTGAGAAGGTGAGGTCATTACTGAAGGGCTTCAGAGAAGTGAAATTAAGGAGGGTACCTAGGCTCGACAATGGCCGTGCTGATGCCCTTGCTAGGTTGGCCTCGACAACAAGAACAGACATCAGGAGGACGGTCCCAGTAGAAATTTTGCTTCGGCCAACTATTGAGGACGCTGAGGGAACACTTGGCAATTGCCTAAATGTTTCTCAAGAAGCTTCGTGGATGGACCCCCTGGTCAGATACATTAAAGAGGGTGAGATTCCAGAAGCAAGGCAAGAAAGGAAGAAGCTGAGGTACAGGGCTGTAAAATTGACTGTCATCGGAGACACCTTATACAAAAAGGGGTTTTTGCTCCCCTTACTTCGGTGTGTGCATCCCTCAGAAGTCCCTTCCATTTTGCAAGATGTGCATGAAGGGTTGTGCTCAAGCCACATTGGGGGTAGATCCCTAGCGAAGAGGGTGATCACCCAAGGCTACTGGTGGCCGACCTTGGGGAAAGACGCCGCAGCATATGTAAAAAAGTGTGATAAATGCCAAAGATTTTCTACCATCCCTCATCAACCCCACCAGCCTCTTACCTCCGTTACATCTCCGTGGCCATTTGCAGTATGGGGAATTGATCTAGTAGGACCCTTGCCTAGGGCCATAAATAACTATCGATTCCTCATCGTAGCCATTGACTATTTTTCAAAATGGGTGGAGGTGGAGCCGATGGTGTCGATCACCGAGCAAAAGACCTTCCAGTTCATCTGGAAAAATATTATATGCAGATATGGTCTCCCCAACACCCTCATCTCGGATAACGGGACCCAGTTCAAGAATGCCTCTCTACAGAAGTACTGTGAGAGGGTAAGTATCAAATAATTTTTCTCCACCCCTGGCCGACCTCAGGCCAATGGGCAAACAGAAGTCACAAACATGATAATCCTAGATGGAATCAAGAAGAGGCTTGAGGAGGCAAAAGGAAGATGGGTCGAGGAGTTATATGCCGTGCTGTGGGCATACAGGACGACGGTGAGGACTTCTATCGGGGAGACCCCATTCATGCTAACTTATGGCTCAGAAGCCGTCATCCCCACCGAAATTGAGTTTTCTACTCATAGGGTACAAATGTACGACCCCCAGGGAAATGAGGAAGAGAGACGACTTAACTTGGACCTGATTGAGGAAAGGAGGGAGGATGCAGAGATAAGGCAGGCCGCCTACCAACAGAGGACCGCAAGATTCTACAATCAGAGGGTGAAACAGAGGCCCATCGTAGTAGGGGACTTGGTCCTCAAGAAGACTTGGCAAAAGCCCAACAAGCTTCATCCTAATTGGCATGGCCCATATAGGGTCATCGATGAAGTCGTCCCTGGGACCTACAGACTAGAAAACCTAGAGGGGGAACCTTTTTCAAACCCCTGGAATGCAGATCATTTGAAGAAATACTATTAGTAGTGTTGTAAGGTCTTGATAGACCATAATTGTAATAAGAGTTGCTCCAACAGAACACTTTGAAAATTAATGAGAAATATCAGTGTTTCCCCTCATCCTGTGGTTATCAGTTCTAGCACGCATGGAAACATCTATAGAGAAGATCCCTCGGCTATAATGGGGACCAGTGGAGGGGACGACCCCACCACTGTCCTCAAGAAAGACGAGGGAAGACATTAAAATCCATTAAATTGGTAAGTTGATCCCTCGGCTATAATGGGGGCCAGTGGAGGGGACGACCCCACCACTGTCCTCAAGAAAGACGAGGGAATACATTAAAATCCATTAAATTGGTAAGTTGATCCCTCGGCTATAATGGGGGCCAGTGGAGGGGACGACCCCACCACTGTCCTCAAGAAAGACGAGGGAAGACTTTAAAATCCATTAAATTGGTAAGTTGATCCCTCGGCTATAATGGGGGCCAGTGGAGGGGACGACCCCACCACTGTCCTCAAGAAAGACGAGGGAAGACATTAAAATCCATTAAATTGGTAAGTTGATCCCTCGGCTATAATGGGGACCTGTGGAGGGGACGACCCCACCACTGTCCTCAAGAAAGACGAGGGAAGACTTTAAAATCCATTAAATTGGTAAGTTGATCCCTTGCCTATAATGGGGGCCAGTGGAGAGGATGACCCCACCACTGTCCTCAAGAAAGACGAAGGAAGACTTTAAAATCCATTAAATTGATAAGTTGATCCCTCGGCTATAATGGGGGCCAGTGGAGGGGACGACCCCACCACTGTCCTCAAGAAAGACGAGGGAAAGGTTAGTGGCTAACAAAAAATAGCAAATCATGCAATAAGCTGATATAGAAGACGGTAAAGGAGACGATATGATATTAATGAAAGTAAGATACAAGATATCCAAGTGTTTTACAAAAAAGAGTACAAAAATAACAGATACATTGTGAGGGTATGGGCTATAGGCAGCCACCCTAAGGGACAATGTCAGAGGGCAGAGCCTCAACATCCACCAAGGGGGTCTTTTCAACAACCATGACTGGCCGATCCTCAGACGTGCCGACCCCCTCAACCTGCACTTGGGATTCTACCTGGGACAGAGCCTCGGCAATTAAGGGGTCGTCCAGTTGAACACCCTCCAGTGAAGGACGCACCGAGGACACGACGTCGCCAAACCTGAGGACGACCCATCGGCAGGCAGTCCTGATTCCGCTTTCCAAATATTCAAGACCGAAGCCCTGAAACTCGTCAGAAACTTTGTAAGCCTCAACAGCATCGGCCTCGGCTTTCATAATGGCTGCTTCAAGGCCAGCTTTGTACTTGGCCTCCATGTTGGTCAAGGCCTCGTCCTTTTACTTGAGAAGCAAGTCCCTGGCCTTAATGTCCTCGTCCCTGGCCTTAATGTCCTCGTTGTGCTGCCTTGTCAGCTCGTCCAGGATCCTTGCATGCTCAGTCCTGGAACTTTCCAACTCGACCCTTGCAGTGTCAAGCTCAGACTGAAGATCAGCCTCATTCTGAATAGCCCTTTCGGCCTCATGGAACTTCACCTGATTCTCGACCATCCACTTGGTGGCTGAGGTGAGGGCACAAACAGACTGCACGAAAAATGAATAGATATCAAGAGGGGCCGAGGGAAAAGTTGGTGAAAGAATGAAATTTATGATGTGGGTCAGAACCAATACCTGTGCAAAGGAGTGCAGACCATAGTCGTACACCTTGGGTGGAGGCATCTTTGACAAGAAGTCGTAGTCAGCAGCCGAGGGTGCAGAGAACATTGAGGCCTTGGCAGCCCTCAGATTTGCAATGAGCGACGAGGGATCGGCCCTCAGATGCGCCAAGTTTTGAGACCAGAAGGCCCCCATACTGGACGAAGAGGTCGTCCCCTCAGAGGCTTCGACCCTGGCCCTCGTCCGAGAATCATGCCGAGGGTCAACAGGGGCCTCAGGCTCCTTCCTTTTATTACTATCGGTGGTCGGCTCCACCACCGTCGGCCCGGCGGCCCTCGTCTTCCTCGGAGCCTACTGAGGCTCCTTTCCTTTCTTCTTTGCCAATCCTGATAATAAGCTGGGAGCAGTCATTTCCCAAAGATAATCCGATATACCTGCAGGACGACCTGATAAGAAGACGACACGTCAGAAAAATGCAGAGATAAAGAGGAAACACTTCAAAAATAAGTAAAGAATGGAAAATGTGCAGTATAACTCACATAGTTCTGTCAGAGGGCCGACCCTCAGACCATCTTCTTTGAGGAACCGAGGGGTCATCAAGTCTTTGAATTTTGCAAGTTCACCCTCTCTCCCTCGTTCTCTAAGGTAATCAACAATGTCCTTCTCCTCCAGGCTAAGTCCAGGGTCTGATCTGGCCTTCATGGAGGGGTTAGACCACTTCCTGGGGACCCTCGGACTATCGGCAACGGGCTCCCACTCTCCGGAGATAAAGAAAAACCTCTTTTTCCAATCATGGTTGGAAGTTTGTGCCACATGGAGGAGTTTCTTCTCAGACCTCCTTGCCCCCAGATGATAATATCCAGGCTGTTTGGACGAAGAGGTAATGTTGTAACAACCCAAAAATAGGTCAGCCGAGGGCTCGTCGGTGAAGGCATTCTTCCACAAGGAAATATAGCCCAGGATCGTCCTCCAAGAGTTGGGGAGAAGTTGAGAGGGAGCAACACCAAGGGCAGAAAGGATGTCTACAATGGCAATATGCAGAGGGAATCTGACTCCGACCTTGAGCATTTGTTCGTAAACTGCAACCTCTCCCTCTCCACAATCAAAAACCCTCTCAGACTCAGAGGGAACCCTCATAGTTATGTTGAGAGGCACTCCATAGGCATGCCTCCATATCAGGAGGTCGCGATCCCTAACAGAGGAAATAAAGGACGAGGCATGGGAGGTATCAACTTCGTCATCTGTGTCATCGTCCTCGTCCTCAGTCCCCTCCCCCTCGGCCGGAGGGCCCTGTGGAAAAGCCACTTGGAAGGCATGGGGAGACATGGTTGACATGGGGACAGCCTCAGAGGGGACCGTACCCTCAGCCTCTCGGCCTGGGCTTAGGTCAGACATCTCCCTCCTACCAGAAGTTTCAGCACCAGTTGGCGAGGATGCTCTCTCGTCCATCTCACTTGGTTTGGGAGTCTCGGCTGGACGAGCGGACGACCCACAAGACTCAGACGGTTCAAATGGTTTTATGGTGGCAAGAGGAACGGGAAAGATGGGTCGTACCCAATTAGGGTCGTCCCCTCGTCTTTTCTCTTCCTCCTCCTCTATTCGTCTAATCTCGGCAAAGAGCTTCTCTCTCAAGGATGGGAACTCAGATACTAAGCTATAAAGCCTCCTAAGCATTAAAGGGAAGACTCTACACTTGGAGAAATTACACTAAACTTAGCTAACTTAGCTACAAACAAATGGGAAATTGACCAGGTTGGACTTTTGGATCGAAACAAAGGAACTCAATGGGTTTGGTCAAGAACATCCAAGAACCAGTTACCGGAGAAGACACCGGAAAAGGTTATGGCACAACTTAAAGAAAATGGCTGCCTACGAGCCTAAAAAACAAACGAAAGTGAAAGAAAAAGAGAACACTGGGGAGAAAGGATTACCTGATGAAGAGAGCAAGAACTGCCCAGGTCGCTAAGCTCGAAGGCTGCAGAAAATGGCGATGTAGGCTGATAAAATTCTAGAGAGAGAGAATGCTTAGGCACGAAGAAGAAGAAGGAAGAGAGAGAGTTTGAAAATCTCTTAAATACTTTGGTAATGAGTGGACCCATTTACCAAGAAAGGTATAATTAGGGCACAAGGCCCCAAGTGCACTGCGCAGCCGTCATGCCTTGGAAACTGAAACAGCAATGAGTATCTGCTTAGGTGTCACTCACCTAACTGATCATACATGCATCTCATTTAAAACACTATCCCTCAGCCATCTCAACAACACCTATGGCTAAGGGCTGGGGGGTGATTGATATACCCGTTTATACCCTCGGCCTGGTTGATGATGACCTCCAAACGGACGACCCTACGAGTGTCTGACCCCTCCAACAGGCTCCATACGACCCCTTAGAGGGCCCGACCCTTCACCAGGCTCCAGAAGACCCTATGAGGGGCCGACCCTTCACCAGGCTCCAGACGACCCTACGAGGGTACGACAGTACGAGGCCAGAATTGGGCCATGCTCACTACTGGAAGAAATTTTGCCCTCGGCCTCGGCTCATAAGCCGAGGGTGACATCATGACAGCGCGTGGTTTGGGAGACGCGTGGAACAGTGCGCGTGAGGCTCACATGGCACGTGGAAGACCGTTACAACCAAATCACACCCTCACGTGAGGGAATATTATGTCATCATTTGGCATCTACAGGTGTCAACAGAGGATTGGCTAGATCATCATTCACATGCACCATGCATACTTGGGGGGTACACTACACCCCCCAAGACCTATATATACTTGTCATCTACAACCCTACAGGGGATCGATCAATTAACTGTAGCCCTAGCTAAAACTCTGCTTGTACACACAGTAGAGAGAGAGAGAGTCTTATGTGCATTGTATCCAAGGCCATTAGTGCCCATACTTAGTGGATCACACACTCACAGTGGATGTAGGCCAAATTGGCTGAACCACTATACACCATTGTCTTATTTCCTCTTATACTCATCCCCATCTACATACTTATACACTTATACATCTCTATGGCTGCCATGGTTGCTACTGTTTGAGCTCATTATCACTTATCTGGTGGTGCTATATCTTAGCATCATCACCAAGTGAGAAATTATATCAAATTCGAAAACAACACGGTGTGAATGTCATTTATGTGATCTGCATGAAGATTCAATAATAGCAAAGCAAATAAACAATCACACAACGCCGCGATATAAGAGAAAAATCACAAGTGAAAAAATCTCGGACGGCCTAACTTACACAAATTCACTATGATATAAGGATTTATACATGACGACAAACAAATTTACTCATCAAATTGACTCCCTTTAAGACCGATGCAATCTTCGTTCATTCATCTTGATCACATCAGTTGCAAGAATCCACCAATGGCACACTATGCAGTCCAAACTCTCATTTGTATCCACCAATCTGAACTAGACTCAGTTAATCAGCAACACAAAATCCACCATGCCAAAAATCTCAAACAAATGAGGAATAAATCTTCTTGGGGCTCACAACATGAGATCTTAAAACAAATTTAATGCATTGATACTTGGATCTCAAAACTGGGTGCAAACTATACCGAGAGGCTAAAATATTTTTCTCTAAAGTCCTCTCTCAAAAACTTAATAACTACCTTGGTTTTATATTGAAAAATATTTTACAAAAAAGGTGGCATGAAAAATGAGGCAAAATCCAAACTCGTTCGAATAAAATTGGGATCTCGTTTGAACGACGACCCCAATCTTGTTTGAACAAGCATCGAGCGAGCTTCTAATCCCAAAATGAAAAGTTGAACATAATATTGCTGTTAGAAGCTCGTTCGAACAAAAGGTCATTCTCGTTCGAACCAGTTTAGAATCTTGTTTGAATGAGAATGCTCCACTTATTAGAATGAGAAAGTAAAGTCATTAGAGCGACTTACAACAATGATTTTTCCAATTTTAATTTCGAAAAATTTCATCTAAGATAAAAATAAAAACACCCATTAAAGTGTAATACCCCGCATTTTTATCGATATTTATTTATGAGATTAATTGAATTAAATGTGAATTAATTGAGAATTAATCCAGATAAAATATTAACGAGATGTGAGTTAGTATTTGATTATAATGTGTATATATGGCAATATACGAATATTGAAACTATTGAAATTGTCGCGAGATTGAAATACGACAATTTGGGAAATTTTGTTGAGACGCGTGTGACAGTCGCGTCAGGAAAGTAATTATTTAATTAAAAAGTGAATTTTATTTCTATTAACCGTATGGTCATTTTGAGTGCGCCAACGTGTCCGGAAATGTCGAAATAGTCAGAAAACACTAGCCGGGGGTTAAGTTTGGGTCCCGGGGCATTATTGGGCCATACCGGTAACTTAAAAGGGCATTTTGGTAATTTCGGAAATTTGGGAATTAAAACCCACGAAAATTAGAAATAAAAATCTGACTTATTCTTTATCCACTAAACCCACTAACTACACTGAGGGACTTAATGGGCTACGGGAGAAGTTAAGAAATATGTCTAACTTGCCAAAAACCAACCCCCACCTCCATTATCATCATCCTTAGAGAAGAACTTGTAGAGAGAGAGAGAGAAGAGAATTATGCAGAGAGAGAGAGAGAGAGAACAACTCAGCCTTCAAGATTCAACATCAAATTCAGAGAAAGATTAAAGGCAAGTGGTTTAATTATAATTGATTCGATGCTATGTTTTTCCATGTTTAGGATAATCATCAAATTTATCTTGGAAGATTGATTAGACCCATGAATTTGAGGATTAAAAGTATGAACTATGTTAGGAATTGCATGTAGAAACATTCTGGACGATTTATGAATTCAAAACATAACCATTGATGATCTAAAAATGGATTTTAGAAGAAGTTTATTAATGTTCTTGAAAGAAATAGAAAACTGGAATTCTTGATGAAGTTTTGATCCAAACAAAGCCCTTGAATGATGAATTATTAGTTTTAGAACGTTAACACTGTTGTAGGATGGTTGTATGATGATATTATAACGTTATCTTAGAGTTTCATGCTTGTTAATGGTGTTTTGAGATGATTTGAAAACTGCAAAACGAAGCAGTCCGTAACCTATCTGGTGCGTTCAATCGATCGACATTCATCAGTCGATCGATCGACCACCATCGATCGATCGAAAGTCAAGGTCGATCGATCGACCTCCCCAGAAAGAGTAAAATTTCCCCTAGTTAAATTTTAATGATGTTAACCCTTGGAAAATATTATTGCAGACCTTATGAATATCCTTAGACTTAAGGAAGACGAGTAGGTATGGTTATAAAGTTTGGGCCATAATTAGAATTTAATTTGAGGAATTATTCTAAAAGCTAATGAAGCTCGATGAGTGAGATGATAATAGGATTAAAAGAGTAATTTTGAATAAATTGATGAATTGATGTTTGGGGCAGAAGTAAGGACCTTAAGAATAATGATGTAACATGTGGGAATAATAGGAAACTGAATAACCCCTTTGAGATAAGTTTTAAGTACAAGAATTTATGACGTGAGATGTGTCGATAGTCTACATCATATATTATCGGAAGACTTAAAATGTATACAATTCGAATAATGGTATAAGGATGTAGAAAATACCTTTATTAATATTGAGATATCTAAGATGTGTGCATGCTTAGTATATAATCTTATGTGTATGAAATACCTACCATACTTGCTATCACGGGAGGTTTACGTTCGCTTAGGGCCTTCTAATCCTTGTGTGCCCGGATTTAGTTTGGTACCTAGAGGACATAGTTCAAGGGAATGACTTAATTGTGAGTTATTAAGTCAGCTAACTATGGAGCGTAGGTATGTACGTGACCCATGGATATGTTGAATTATGTTTGCCTCCATTTTTGTGTGTTGTGCTTATTCTAACATTTCCTGAGAGATTCGGAATTTGTAATCCTTATGTACGTGATGTACCGGGATGGATAGCAGAGTATGTGTGCACCACAGCTTAGCCTCGGGGTGCTTATATTGTATATTCATGATGTGAATAATATACGGTTGAATGAAAAGGAATTGTGATGTTTATTTATGAGAATCACTTATAATAACTCCTTGAGAAGATAAATAAGGGGATAACCTCCAGTAAACGGTAATGCTAATAACTGAGAATCCGAGTTCAAGTAAAGCTATTTATTTAAGTAATAACATTGGGAATTCATATTGTGAATCGAGTAGTTGGGTTAGAACTTATGACTGTTACACCGCAGATTGTCACGAGAGTGGTAAAGGCACAAGCAGATGACTCGTTCTGTCAGGAGCAGATAGTTCGATTACTAGCAGAGGGAGCCGAGTCCTATACCATTAGTTCAGATGGGGGATTACGCTTCAATGGGAGACTGGTAGTTCCGGAAGGGGAGGAATTGCGACACGAGGTGACGGCAGAGTCGCACGGCTCACGTTTCGCGGTACATCCCGGTGGGGACAAAATGTACCAGGACATGAGACGTCAGTACTGGTGGAGCGGGATGAAGAGAGATATTGCCGTGTTTGTTTCTAAATGCGCCACTTGTCAGCTGGTAAAAGTGGACCATCAGAGACCGGCAGGACTTCTACAGCCATTAGAGGTCCCGATGTGGATGTGGGAGAGCATCTCCATGGACTTTATCACGGGGTTGCCTACGTCACAGAGAGGTCACGACTCCATTTGGGTAATTGTGGACAGGTTGACCAAAGTCACTCATTTTCTACCCGTGAGGACCGACTACACTACGGGACAGTATGCCCAGCTCTTTATTGCAGAGATAGTGAGACTTCACGGTGTGCCCCTGAATATCGTGTCTGACCGAGACAAGATATTTGTTTCACAGTTTTGGGAGAGTTTTCAGGAAGCCATGGGCACGAAATTGCGGTTGAGTACGGCTTATCATCCACAGACCGATGGGCAAACCGAGCGTACAAATCAGATGTTGGAGGACATGTTGCGTATGTGCATCATTGATTTCGGGGGTGGATGGGAGCAGTATCTTCCACTGGTGGAGTTTGCTTACAACAACTCCTACCAGTTCACTATTGGCATGGCTCCATTTGAGGCGTTGTACAGTAGACCTTGTCGTTCCCCAACATGTTGGTTGGAGGTGGGGGACAACAAACTACTTGGGCCGGAAGTGATTCAGGATACTTCGGCAAGGATAGAATTGATACGGAATCGGATTTGGGTAGCTCAGGATCGGCAGAAGAGCTATGCTGATGCGAAGAGGTTCTTCAGGGAGTTCCAAGTAGGGGACCAGGTTTTACTCAGAGTATCTCATATGAATGGGATTATGAGATTTGGGAAGAAGGGGAAGCTGGCACCGAGATATGTGGGACCATTTACTATCATCGAGCGGATTGGGTCTGTTGCGTATAGACTTGGGTTACCGGAGCATTTGCATCGGATTCATAATGTGTTTCATATTTCCTCGCTAAGGAAATATCTTAGAGATGATTTGGCTCATTCTCACATTTCTTTGGAGGACATCGATCTCCAGCCCGATAGCTCCTACGAGGAGGGGCCGATTGCTATTTTGGACCGAAGTGAGCGGAAACTGCGGTCAAAGATAGTTCCGTTAGTGCGTGTTCAGTGGCGGCATCATAATGTCGAGGAGTCCACATGGGAGTGCGAGGATGAAATGCGCGAACGTTATCCAGAGTTATTTTTACCAGGTACTTTTTAGTTCCGAATTTCGGGACGAAATTCTATTATTAGGGGGGAAGTATGTAATACCCCGCATTTTTATCGATATTTATTTATGGGATTAATTGAATTAAATGTGAATTAATTGAGAATTAATCCGGATAAAATATTAACGATATGTGAGTTAGTATTTGATTATAATGTGTATATATGGCAATATACGAATGTTGAAACTATTGAAATTGTCGCGAGATTGAAATACGGCAATTTGGGAAATTTTGTTGAGACGCGTATGACAGTCGCGTCAGGAAAGTAATTATTTAATTAAAAAGTGAATTTTATTTCTGTTAACCGTATGGTCATTTTGAGTGAGCCAACGTGTCCGGAAGGGTCGAAATAGTCAGAAAACACTAGTCGGGGGTTAAGTTTGGGTCCCGGGGCATTATTGGGCCATACCGGTAACTTAAAAGGGCATTTTGGTAATTTCAAAAATTTGGGAATTAAAACCCACGAAAATTAGAAATAAAATCTGAATTATTCTTTATCCACTAAACCCAATAACTACACTAAGGGACTTAATGGGCTACGGGAGAAGTTAAGAAATAGTTCTAACTTGCCAAAAACCAACCCCCACCTCCATTGTCGTCATCCTTAGAGAAGAACTTGTAGAGAGAGAGAGAGAAGAGAATTCTGCAGAGAGAGAGAGAGACAGAGAGAGAGAGAGAGAGAGAGAGAGAACAACTCAGCCTTCAAGATTCAACATCAAATTCAGAGAAAGATTAGAGGCAAGTGGTTTAATTATAATTGATTCGATGCTATGTTTTTCCATGTTTAGGATAATCATCAAATTTATCTTGGAAGATTGATTAGACCCATGAATTTGAGGATTAAAACTATGAACTATGTTAGGAATTGCATGTAGAAACATTCTGGAAGATTTATGAATTCAAAACATAACCATTGATGATCTAAAAATGGATTTTATAAGAAGTTTATTAATGTTCTTGAAAGAAATAGAAAACTGGAATTCTTGATGAAGTTTTGATCCAAACAAAGCCCTTGAATGATGAATTATTGGTTTTAGAACGTTAACACTGTTGTAGGATGGTTGTATGATGATATTATAACGTTATCTTAGAGTTTCATGCTTGTTAATGGTGTTTTGAGATGATTTGAAAACTGCAAAACGAAGCAGTCCGTAGCCTACCTGGTGCGTTCAATCGATCGACATTCATCAGTCGATCGATCGACCACCATCGATCGATCGAAAGTCAAGGTCGATCGATCGACCTCCCCAGAAAGCGTAAAATTTCCCCTAGTTAAATTTTAATGATGTTAACCCTTGGAAAATATTATTGGGGACCTTATGAATATCCTTAGACTTAAGGAAGACGAGTAGGTATGGTTATAAAGTTTGGGCCTTAATTAGAATGTAATTTGAGGAATTATTCTAAAAGCTAATGAAGCTCGATGAGTGAGATGATATTAGGATTAAAAGAGTAATTTTGAATAAATTGATGAATTGAGGTTTGGGGCAGAAGTAAGGACCTTAAGAATAATGATGTAACATGTGGGAATAATAGGAAACTTAATAACCCCTTTGAGATATGTTTTAAGTACAAGAATTTATGACGTGAGATGTGTCGATAGTCTACATTATATATTATCGAAAGACTTAAAATGTATACAATTGGAATAATAGTATAAGGATGTATAAAATACCTTTATTAATATTGAGATATCTAATATGTGTGCATGCTTAGTATATGATCTTATGTGTATGACATACCTACCATACTTGCTATCACGGGAGGTTTACGTTCGTTTAGGGTCTTCTAATCCTTGTGTGCCCGGATTTAGTTTGGTACCTAGAGGACATAGTTCAAGGGAATGACTTAATTGTGAGTTATTAAGTCAGCTGACTATGGAGAGTAGGTATGTACGTGACCTATGGATATGTTAAATTATGTTCGCCTCCATTTTTGTGTGTTGTGGTTATTCTAACAATTCCTGAGAGATTCGGAATTTGTAATCCTTATGTACGTGATGTACCGGGATGGATAGCAGAGTATGTGAGCACCACAGCTTAGCCTCGGGGTGCTTATATTGTATATTCATGATGTGAATAATATACGGTTGAATGAAAAGGAATTGTGATGTTTATTTATGAGAATCACTTATAATAACTCCTTGAGAAGATAAATAAGGGGATAACCTCCAGTAAACGGTAATGCTAATAATTGAGAATCCGAGTTCAAGCAAAGCTATTTATTTAAGTAATAACATTGGGAATTCATATTGTGAATCGCGTAGTTGGGTTAGAACTTATGATGGTTTAGTTAGATAAATAGCACATGAATGGGTACAGGAACCTTAGGAGTGCACAGTTAGACGAGAGGTGAGTATTTCATGTGAGAGCACGTCCTAACATGTATCTTGCATTCATTATTTTAATTGTTATTAAAGCACTTGCTGTTTTTAAAATACTCTCCACATTCGGGCTCTGACCCGTTTGCTTTCAAATCTATCTTTTTGTAAAAACCATTTTTAGGTGCCCAGCCACAAGGACACCATGCATAGTATTTCCAGTCAGGTGACGAGCTGTAGCTGTTGTGGAAGTTACAGGGCCTTGCTAGTAGACGCTTCATTTGCCTTGACTCTATATTCAGATTTCATCAGTTGTAGGGCATGTCGCCCATTTCTTTTAGAGACATTTCATTTTATATTTCAGTTATTCAGACTTTGGGTTGTAATTAATTCAGGATGCAGACTTGTTTTATTTCTTTTCATATTGGGATTGTTGTGAGGAGTATTTCCTCTAGACTCATCTTTATTTGTTGATTCATTATAGTTGAACTTTATCGTGAATGGTTGTGTTATATTTCTATATTTCATTTATTGCATGTTAATCAGATTTAATTTAAAATTTGACAACTCACTTTTTAAATACTAGGTGGTTAGTAATCATTAAAAAAATATTTTCGATAGTGATGCTATTAACTGGACCAACTTAGCATTTTGTATTGATTTAATAAAGGAGTAGCTACCCGGTATTTAATTAGTCGGGGTGTGACATAAAGTTCCAAGGTTCAAAATATTAATATGTTTATACCTTTGCAAGATCTAAAAGGGAAGACATGGGTTCATGACATGAAATTGATGACATTTTTCAAAGGTCGCTTCAAGTCATCAATTGCATAGGCTGAAGGTACATACTGAAACAATCCTAACCTATGACTCAAAAATTGTTTTGTCCAATGAAACAGAGCCAAATATAAATTTTCAATATTCGTTAATAAATTTGTCTTTACAAATCTCCCCATTTGGCTATTTTAATACGAAACTAAAGACAAAGCTAGGACATCAAGCACTAATGCCCAATCCTCACCCCCTACCCCCCTTAAAAAACACTTTGATCGACCCTATCTCTTATGAGGCTTTGTACTTTCTAAGATCTTTCGCATTTAAGCTTATACCTGCACACTTAACACACATTTCAACTGCATAAAGAATACGGAATCATATAACATTGATAGTTTAAAATACTCCCCAACATATAAAATGCATCCCCTTTAATCTAATCATTTTCCCTTTTTTTTCGGAATACACAAAGGTTAGAGAGCATGCCATGAATCAATTGTGATCTTCTAGAGAATAATCAAATATATATATATATATATATATATATCAATGAAGAACATAGATTAAATATATGCAAAGACTCAAATAAATACCATATATGAATGTATAAACATATGTATAACGTTATACACATGATAATATATATAGTTATTATAAGACAAAAGACACAAAACAACTTTTTCACAATCATATGAAATAAACATGTCTTTAAAAATACATGGCAGGGACTGTAGGGGTATGAATAAAAAATAAGATAAACATGCCTCAAACACTTATGATGGTTCAAGGAGTTCAAATATGATAGTCTTAATTTATCAAACATAGTTTTAGCCTCACGCGACATATAAAGTGAACTCAGATGGTAAAAAATAATCTAAATGCACACAAGCCTAGAAAATATTGATTATTTTCAAATGAATAGAGTAGGCATGAACTAGGATAAAATGTGCAAACCCATCGATCTTCAACTTATATCTCCCTAAAAACATATAATTAATTTTTTTGTTCTTTTGAAAATTTTATTTTGATAATTTTCTAAATTTGACCTTTGAATCTTTATATATTTCTTTTGTAAAAAGTCTCTTGTCAAAGGTGGCTTGACATGCAAAGGAGTTTATCTCCCTTCATAGCCCTTTCCATTGAACAATCTTATTTTTTAAATATAAGTGTTGATGTAAAAAATTAGATCGCTCTAATTATTAAATCACAGATAAATAAAATGAGACAAAGATTTTTAAAGTGGTTCAGCCTTATAAGAATGGCCTACGTCCAGTGTTATGTTATTGCTGAGTGTTTGGGAATTCTCGATTACAAGTTCTATCAAGAAAATACGGTCCCCTTGAATGAGGGTGATACAAGGTATTTATAGCCCTTAGGATGTACATGAAAGGGTCGATAGATTAAATGATATACATATGAAAGGGTAATACATTTAATGCAGCGTGTGCGTCAAGATGATAAACATTCAATGAATGGTTGAACTGTCGATTATCTGGCAGTTTATGCTACGGCCGAGATGCAGCTCGGACCGCCTTAGTTCCTCGGAGCGCTAGAGTACCTCGGAGTGCTAGAGTACCTCGGAGTGCTGAAGCTCCTCGGTGTGTCCTCGTTGCTCGTAGGGAATGTGAGTTGGTCGGGGAAATGAACTTCCTCGTTGTTATTGTGCCACGTAGGTTGACAAATGTCTTCGTATTATTCGCCCACATCAGCATATTAATTTTGGTATCAACAGAAGCCCCCAATGTTTCATATTTCGAACTTTGAGGAGTATGGAACATTCTTTCTCAGTATATGGCAATATTGAATGATCTTCCTGGGTTTTAGGAGCATCGTATTTGAATTTATTTCCAAATTCACAGAATCCGCCTTTTTTCGAATTTTTACGAGCGCTTCGATCTTTGTGCCCTTTTTGTCCTTTTAGGCGCCGGAAGTTCGATAGTTTCTTTTTGGTAATCATTTCTCTCGCCATTTCCCAATGCACAGTATTCAAATTTCCCAAATAATTATACCGTCCTCTACTTTTTCCAATTTTCTTGCTTTTCGATTTCTCCAGTCTTTCTTTCTCTTGTGCGTTCATCCTTGTTTTCGTTCGTTGTCAACAGACCTCCTTTCTTCCTGTAAGATCTTCTTCCTTCTTCTTTTATTCACCATGGTTTATATTATTGAATCTATTGAAAAATTCCGTTCTGATTATTCCATTCCGTCTTGGGTAACTATGGAAAATCTTCCGGAGCCCTTTGATTATTTTCGTTTGGCTGAGGGACATTGATTCCCCAGCCTTTTTATTGCTGAGTGTGGATTTTCTTTTCCACCCAACTCTTTATGCTTAGAATTCTGCCAACATTTCGATGTTGTTCCTGGAAAAGTAGCCCCCAATACATGGAGAATAGTTAATGGGGTGCATAAATTAAATCAAACTCATGGAACTCGCATAGGAATTCCTGAGATTATGTATTGCTATAGATGGGCTGTTTTAGACAACGTTTAATATTTAAAAACTAGATTTTTGAATAGAGCTTTAGTAGTCAACCTCCCTGATGCCAACAGGGATTATTTTGAACATGGATTAGTTTTCAAAAATTGGCAACATGCTCCTTTAGTCGGAGACAGAGTGTATGAAGGTCCCAAATGCCCCCCATATGACAATGGGATAGGTTATTTTCATTTTATTTTATTCTTAAAATAGTGACTTCATCATGTTTGAATAAATGCATGATTTACATTTCAAATTATTTTTGTTTGCAGTTAACAGCAAGAGAAAAACTCCTAAGGAATCAGAAGTTAATATAAGGCAATTAAAACATATCTGGAGTTTGCATCAGAAGGTTGCAGACGAGCATATCAGGTCTGTCTCATACTTGTTGCAGTATAAGAGCTATACGTCGTCTTTCACTGCTCGCCCTGTGGTCGGCTCCAGTGATCCAGTACAAATTCCTGAGGACTCTGATCCAGAATCTCATATTCCTTTGAGCCAAAAAATGGGCAGGAAAAGAGCTCCTCCTGCTCTATTTGATGACACTACTTCTGCTGCTGAGGCCAAGAAAAGTAAAGTTGATGTCCCAGAAGGGACTAAGAAGGTGGATGTTGCACCTTCCAAAGCTGTCGAGAAGCCCCCAGTGGCTCCGAGCAAGAAGGTTGCTCCTGTGGAGATGACTGCTATCTCTCCAACCAAGAGCTCTTCCTTGGTTGAAATTGCTGAAGTTCCTTTGAGGAGATTGAGGAAATCGTCCTCAGTCAATGTGGCTGAAACTGCCAATCTGACTGAAACCATCTCTTCTCTACCAGCTGGTGGTGTTGGTGTTCCAACCATCATTCCTCCGAGCTCTTCCATGAGCTCGGTAAAAACTTGGATCATACCCGAGGTCCAAGGAATTGATGAAAAGATTTCTAGGGATATGCTGACATCCCTAGCTACTCGTCACCTTGCTTTAGTAAATTTCTCACACTCTGAATTTCCTTTCTTTCTTTGAATACTTGTATTTTTCTACTGACCTGTCACTTTTTCCTTTGTTTAGCTGGTGAATTGTTTTAACAACATCGTGAAGAAAGACGAAGCTATTAAAGCTTCCAGCTCCTCGTCAGGTGTAGAGGATGCTCTGCTGGGTTTAACCCAATCTTTGAAGGATTCTCATCAGCAGTATAATGAGGACAAAGCTGAATGGGAGAAAAAATTATCTATAGTTGAGGCCGAGAAGGTGAAGATGGCTGAGATCTCCAAGAGTTTGGAGGATAAGGTGAAAGGTTTAGAGGTCGAGCATCAGAAGTATGACGACAAGCTCAAGAACTTTGGAGAGCTTGAAGATAAGCTGAAAAAGGCAGAGGAAGAGTTGTCCGCCCTGTGAGATATCAAGGGCCAAAAAGAAGAATTGGATGTGAAGCTCTCCTCGGAGAAACTGAAAAGAAAGCTCGCAGTTAAAAAATCCTTCAGCGCTGGCTGGGATAAAGGATGGGACAAGGGGATTGCTGCGATGACATCCCAAGTTCAATACGGGAAGTTGAAATACTTCTGAGATGGCTGGGTAGCTGCCCTGCAGGAATTGAAGATCCAGGACGACTCTGGGCTATTCCAGCTACACCTCCCTGGTCCTCCCCCACCAATTATGGAAGAAGAAGAAGATGAGCCTATCTCTGATGAATCTTCCATGGCCATCGGTGATCAAGTCCCTGCATCTATATCTTCTGCCAACGAGGACATTTCTTTCATGCCTCCTCCTCCTGAGAAAATTTCAACTCAGGCTGATCCAGTTGCTGTTACCACCGAGCAACCAAGCTCCTCATCCCAGCCTCCCGAGAAAGTCTTGGGAGACAAGGAAAAGGTGTGAAGTTGTTCGGTATCATCTCTATCTTTCATTATTTGTAATCAAACAATGTAATCCTTTTGTGATCTAATAAAATACATCTTTGTTCATCTCTGTTGTTGATGATTTATTTTTGTTGATTGTTGTCTTCTTCTCATCCTTAGTTTGAGGCTAGAATGGAACTAATATCTGAACATGATACAAAGCTGATGCAGTAATGTCATGAGTATTATAAAACTGGTCATACAAATTTGAGTGTATCAGAAATTGCTGACATCCTTGGCCATGATGCCTCAGAACAAGCAATTGAGGCTTATCGGTACTTGAAGGATTTACTCGACCGATCTGTGGCCAACAGCGTGGCCTACTATGAATTTATCAAGGAACTTCATTGTACTTTAGAGGATCTACAACATCAGCACAATGAATCAACTGCTTTGCTGCACAAGGAGTATGAAAATAGATATTAACAGCTTTCTTCTGAAACAGGCCATAAAAAGATCCTTGCTGGATACGATGTTAGGGAAAGAACTTTAAAAGGTGAAGTTGAGGCCTGCAGGCAGATTGCTGAGTTGCTGGAACAAGAGAACAATAATTTGCAGAAAAAGCTGGCACAGTATGAATCTGCAGCGTCATCTTCCACTGCTTTAGTACAAGTTACCGATGAAGGTTTCTCGTTCTTAGAGGTTGAGAATACCAAATTAAGGCAAGAACTGGATAACTTAAGAAGATCTGTTATTCATGTGACTGCTTGGGGACGAGGAAGAGGGTCTCATGGGCGAGGAAGAGCTGTTCAAAATGTTGTCGAGGAGCAAAGTTCTCCAGTCGCTGCTCGGAGTCGATCAAGAGTTCTTAGCCGTAATGATGAAGAGGCTCGCACTCAGTCTACTTTGGAAACTCAAGCATTCCAATTGAATGTAAAAGATCGTGCTCTGTTTGAAATTTCCAAGAAAAACCTATCTTTGGAAGATCAACTTACTGCGACGAAGTCTGCTTTACATACCAAGGACCTTTTTGCTAAAAACCTTCATGACCAATTGGATAGATTAACCTTCCAATTCCATAAATAACCTCGTGAGTTCTGGATGGCAGGTTATAATGAGGCCCTTTGTCATTTGGATGCTCGTATTGAACACGCCAATAATGAAGGTTATAAGTAGGGGTGGTTGAACGCCTTGGGTGTATTAAAATTGGAGCAAGGGCATTTTTTATGGGATTATCATGCTCCAGGGTTACTAGACTTGCCTGTGCCACCTTTCAAATTGGACATGGAATGGATCCCAGCTCGTTCCATTCCTCGGAGTTTAATTTCAAAATACCTTGGCGACTATAGTCTTCATTCTCAGACTGAATTATCTCGTCCCGAGCATCTCTTGGATACACCTTCTGTGATGAACGTCAGAATGCTCAGAGATATTAATTTCATCAATTCTCCTCTTTGCCTGGAGGACCCTCCTGCCGGCGAGGAACCTGTTTCAAAAGCTAAAGGAAAGAAACCAATAGAATAGATTTTTCAATGTAATAATTAGCACATATATGTAGCTTGTAATATATTTTGACCTTAATGAAAGAATTTCATTTTCTGTTTGCAAATATGTATTGCTATTGTCTTGTGTTTATCAAACATTTTTACATTTGTGCATATGTATCTGTTAAAAAGATAACAATATGGTGCTCATCGACCAACTTAATAAAAAGTTACAAGTATCAAGTTTGCTCAGTCACTTAATAATAAAGTAATGAGTATAAAATGTTCAAAATGTTTCCAACCAACCAAGGTTGTTAAATTGTGTTTGTCGACCAACTACAGTTGATGGGTTTTTATCCCCGACCAGCCATATTTGGTTCATCAAATGTTCATAAAGTGCGTCCGACCAACCAAGGTCAATAATTTATCCTCGTCGACCAACTACAATTAGTGGGTTTTGATCACCGACCAACTATATTTGGTTCAGTTTGGAATTTTTGTATTTTTGAAGAACTTTTGTAATAATCTTACCTCCCGACCAACATAAATTGGAATGTGAGGGCATATTTTCAAATCAAATAATATTGTTCTTCCCTCAACCGTAGTTGATTATTGAACTATCAGGTTCTTTCGAACTATCTTGTCCACTAGTTATCTTACCAACCTTAGTTGGTCACGCTAGTGTACGCCTCCTAACCAAAGGAGTATATTTTTTGGTTCTTTCGAACTATCTGTCCACTAGTTATCTTACCAACCTTAGTTGATCACGCTAGTGTACGCCTCCTAACCAAAGGAGTATATTTTTTGGTTCTTTCGAACTATCTGTCCACTAGTTATCTTACCAACCTTAGTTGGTCACGCTAGTGTACGCCTCCTAACCAAAGGAGTATAATTTTTGGTTCTTTTGAACTATCTGTCCACTAGTTATCTTACCAACCTTAGTTGGTCACGCTAGTGTACGCCTCCTAACCAAAGGAGTATATTTTTTGGTCTCGCCCTTTTACCAACCTTAGTTGGTCGTGGGTCTGAACTATCGTCTTCTTTTTGCTGTCGAGCAGCGTAGTGTACAACACTAGTATTCCCCGAAAAACTTTCAAACAAAGGAGAGGAAAATGGTGAAAACATCATCATTTTATTCATATTGATGGAACCGTTGTACATTTTACATCATTGATAATACTTGCGAAGGTGTTCAGCATTCCAAGCATTCTTGAATTCTTCTCCTTCTAGAGTTGCTATTCGGTAGGTTCCTGGTCGAACAACTTCTGTAACTCGGTAAGGCCCATGCCAGTTTGCCTCCAATTTATTGTGCTTCTGAATTACCTTCTTTAGCACGTAATCTCCTTCCTTTAAATCGCATTTCCTCACCCTTTTGTTGTAGAAAAGAGCTGTTCGTTGTTGATAAGCAGCATTCCTAATGGATGCCTCTTCTCTGACCTCCTCAAGCATATCCAAATCCAGTTTCCTCATTAAGTCACTGACAGGAGAATTGAAATTCAATACTCTATGCGTTGGAAGACCCAACTCGGCAGGTATTACAACCTCACTTCCAAATGCCAGCATATATGGTGATTCTCCAGTCGCTGCTCGGGGAGTTGTTCGGTAAGCCCACAATACTGATTGTAGCTCGTTAATCCAGTTAGCTTTAGCTTCACTTAGCCTTTTCTTCAAACCATTTAGCAGTGTTCTATTCGTCACTTCAGTCTGTCCATTGCTTTGAGGATGGCCTGGTGCTGAATGAACCTTCAAAATCTTCGACTGATGACAATAGGCAGCAAATTCCTCGTTATCAAATTGGGTTCCATGGTCTGTGATGAAAGCATGAGGGAGACCATATCGACAGATGATATTCTTCCAAATGAACTGGTATACCTTCTCGTATGTCATATCAATAAGCGGTTCAGCTTCTACCCACTTAGTAAAATAGTCCACTGCAACGACGAGGTACTTGAATCTTCCTCGGGTGACCGGCAGTGGTCCAACCAAATCAATTCCCCACATGGAAAATGGCCAAGGGGAAGTTATTGGTGTCAACAATGCTTGTGGAGTTCGTCGGATAGAGGAAAAACGTTGGCACTTGTCACATTTCTTAGCATAGGCTATACAATCAGCCCTCATCGTCGGCCAATAGTATCCTTGAGTCATTACCCTTTGTAAAAGTGTTCGACCTACTACATGAGCTCCACAAGACCCTTCATGGATTTCTTCAATCAATTCTTTCACCTCGGAGGGATGTACACATCTCTGCAAACCTATCATAATTCCTCGTCTGTATAAAATACCATGAGTTAATACATACCGAGCAGCTTTATACTTCAATTTTTTGGCAGCGAGCTTGTCCTCTGGCAATTCTCCCTCTTCAATATATACCCTGATGGGATCCATCCAATATGGTCCTAAATCAAGGGTAATAACATTCATCGTCAGGTTTTCATCTATGCTCCGACTTTCCAGTACTTCAATTGGTATCGTTCTTCGCAGCTCGGTACGAGTAGCTGATGCTAGTCGGGCCAGTGCATCTGCTTGTACATTCTCCATCCTTGGTATTCTCACCAATTGAATGGCATCAAATTCTGTCAGTAACTCCATCACCTTTGCATGATACTTCGCCATTAAATCTCCTTTAACTGCATATGTTCCTATCATCTGATTTACAATTAAGCGAGAATCACTGAATACAATTACTTGCCGTGCTTCCATAACTTTTGCTAAGTTTAAACCTGCTATCATGGCCTCATACTCAGCCTCATTATTAGAGGCTTTGAATTGGAATCGTAAAGCATATTCCATGTCAATCTCGTCTGGGGTGTTCAAAATACTTCCTGCCCCGCAACCTGCTGTGCAAGATGAGCCATCTACATATAATCTCCATATGGGCAATCGGTCTTCAAATTCCTTATCTGACAGGGTTCCTCGGTGAAATATTTGTTGCTTCTTTTCATCTTCCCCTGAAACTTTTCGCTCCTCGTCGACCATCTCGTCTCGCTCTTTTACCAACCGGAGCTGGTCTGAGCTCGAAGTTGATGATCTTTCTTCATCCATAAGTCCTTTTACCAACCGGAGTTGGTCTGGATTTATGTCTTTTGATCCTGTAACATCCACAGGTTGGTCAGCGAGCACCTTTTGCTCCTCGGGCGTATCAGGGTATGTAAACTCTACTATAAAATCTGCTACAGCTTGCCCTTTTAATGATGATCTGGGTTCATACACAATGTCATATTCACCGAGTTCTATTGCCCAGTACATCAGTCTTCCTGATTTTTTTGGCTTGTGAAGGGCTTATCTCAATGGCATGTCGGTATATACGACGATTGTATGGGCCTGGAAATATGGCCTCATTCTTCTACTTGCTTCAATTAATGCCAATGCCAATTTCTCCAGCTTTGGGTACCTGATTTCCGCACCTCGGAAAGCTTTACTTGTGTAATATATTGGTTTCTGGACTCCATTCTCCAATCTGATCAATGCTGAACTAACTGCATTCTCTGACACTGCCAGATACAAGTACAACTTCTCTCCTGTTATTGGTCTGGACAACAATGGAGGTGCTCCCAAATACTTTTTCAAGTCTTGAAAGGCCTTCTCACATTCATCAGTCCACTCAAAAGTTTTTCGAAGTTTTTTGAAGAATGGGAGGCATTTATCAGTTGCTCGGGACACAAATCTGTTGAGCGCTGCAACTCGTCCTGTAAGACTCTGTACTTCTTTCTTTGTCGTTGGGGATCGCAACCCTAAAAGAGATTTGATCTTTTCTGGATTTGCCTCAATACCTCGTTGGTTGACGATGTATCCGAGGAACATTCCTTCTCGTACTCCAAAGGTGCACTTCGTCGGGTTGAGCTTCATTTGGTATTTATCTAGTTGATCAAAGGTCTGACCTAAGTCAACTAGATGATCAACAGCTTTCTTGCTCTTTGTTAGCATATCGTCGACGTAGACTTCCATGTTGCAACTGATTTGTTCGGCAAAAACCTTGTTCATCAGCCGCTGATATGTTGCACCTGTATTTTTCAAACCAAAAGGCATGACATTATAACAGTAAGTTCCCCTTGGGGTAATAAAAGAAGTACTTTCCCTGTCTTCAGGTTTCATTTTGATCTGGTTGTTGCCAGAATATGCATCCATGAAGCTGAGCAGCTCATGTCACGAAGTAGCATCCACTAGCTGGTCTATTCTGGGCAATGGAAAATGATCTTTCGGGTATGCTTTGTTGAGATCAGTGAAATCAACACACATTCTCCATTTATTCTTCTTCTTCTTTACCATCACCACATTTGCTAACCAGTCTGGATATTTCACATCTTCAATGAATTGGGCTTTCTGGAGCTTCTCGACCTCCTCTTGTATAACCTGATTCTTCTCGGGACTATACACTCTTCTTCTCTGTTTCACAGGCTTGATCTCTTTATTCACATTGAGTTCATGACATAAGAAGTTTGGATCTATTCCTGGCATGTCTTCGTGACTCCATGCAAAAGTATTCTTTCTATTTCTCAAGAAAGTTATCAACTCTTGTTTTATTGAAGCATCCAATGATGAACCTATCTGGGTTACTCGTTCAGGGTGTTCCTCGTCCAGAATAATATTTTCTGTAGATTCTACCACCTGTCCTTTTACAAGTTGGGATTCATCCCTGGGATCAAGAGTTTCAATTTCTGTACCTTCCTCCACCTGGTAGGTAGTAGTCTTTTTCCTTGATTCCTCAAGCTCCTCTTGCTCGGCAGATGAATAATAGCATTCCCGAGCTATTTTTTGATCACCTTTCACAACTCCTACTCCGAAGTTTGTTAGGAATTTTAAGCATTGATGCACTGTAGATGGAACTGCTTCGAACTTCTTCAAACCAACTCTTTCCATGATGATGTTGTAGGCTGACTGCACATTCTTGTCCATCACAAAGAAGCGTATTCTTTCTGTTCGAAAAGCAGGCCAAGTTCCAATGAATATGTCCAACCTGATCGTCCCAAGTGGAAAAACTTTCTCGCCAGCAAAACCCAGAAGGGGTCTGTGATAAGGTTCCAATTGAGATAATTTCAAATTCAAGCTATCAAAGCATGAATAGTACATGATGTCTGCCGAACTACCATTGTCCACCAACACCCTTGAAATCACCACATCTTTCATCCTCATTTTGATCACCAAAGGATCGTCGTGAGGGTAAAGAACACCTGCCAAATCGTTTTTTGAAAAACCAATAACTAGCTTCTCTTTATTTACCTTCCTCGGACGATCATCCTCGGCAAGATTTATTCGTTGAATATATGAGCAGGCTTGAGCCTCTCCGAGATAGGCCTTTCTTTCTGCAGTAAGGTCTCCCTCTCCAGTATCTCCTCCTGTAATAACATTACAATCAAATGACCCAAAACGTATGGAAAATACCTCTCGTTCAGGATGCCTTGGCTTTTTTGGAAGATCGGGGTCTTCATCTGGATCATCTTCATGATTTCTTTTCTTTTTCTCCTCCGTCCGATGAGGAGATCTGGAACGATCTCTAGTTCTATCATCATTCTTCCTTTCACCTCTGCGATCTACATACTTTGACAACTTTCCTCTTCGGATGAGCGTTTCAATCTCGTTCTGAAGGGCTATGCAATTTTTGGTCGTATGGCCATGATCTTTATGGAATTCACAATATTTGGCCCTATTCCTCAGGTCAGGATTGGTCCTCAGTTTATCTGGCCACTTGATTTCTTCGTTATTCTTGATTTCTTCCAAAACATGATTTATACCCATTTTCAATGGAGTATAATTATCGTATTTCTTCAGGACTTCCCATGACATCCTATTATTCTTGGAGTGCTTGTCACCACCATTACCTTTTTGCTCTTTCTTCTTAGATTTGTCAACCTCCACCTTGGTTTCTTTATCCATATTCTTCTTCCCAGCCATAGCCTCCTCGGCATTCATGATTTTGGCCGCTTTTGCCATCAACTCCGACATAGTTTTAGGTGGATCTTTGGCCAAAGTGTAGTATAACTTGTTAGGTAGCAATCCACTCATCAAAGCAGTGATCGCTATCTTTTCTTCGTAATCTATGACTTCCAACTTCTCGTTATTGAAACGAGTTATGTAATCTCTAGTACTCTCACCTGATTTTGTCTAACACTTAACAAGTGCGCCACTCGCTTTACCGGCTTTGCTCCAAAACAGAAATTGCCAATGAACAATTCGGCTAACTGAATAAAAGTCGAAATTTTACCCCGAGGAAGATTGTTGTACCATATCTGTGCAGATCCGGTAAGAGTTCCCGAGAATGCTCTACACCTCATCTCGTCGGGGACGACATATATGTCGGCAGCAGCTTGGTATTGTTCTATATGAAGAACAGGATTTGTCTTTCCATCATACTTAGGGGTCACTACAGGTGCTTTGAATTTCGATGGTGTAGGAAAATTCACAATGGCCTGCACAAAAGGTGTCCCTTGAACAAAAGTTCTCTGTAAGGGATTCTTTTCTTTAGCCATTTCTCCAAGTCTATCCTCCAATCGCTGAATGGAACCTTTCCATGCTTCATTTCCTTCCTCGGGCCGCTTAGTCCGAGCAATTGATTGTTCTGACGTAGCTTCCTGAGATCTATCTCGACGGGTAGCTGGTCGTGATTGTGCTGATCCTTCTCTCAAACCCGATGGTGGTCGAAAGCTTCTCGATGGGGCTCTAGGTGGACTCATATTTCTCCTTGGTCCTAACCGACTGAAAGGAGACACCCTGCTTAATCTTTCCAGGGCGCTGGTTCTCTCCGGAGAGAGAGTGATATGTTGATCTGTATCCGTAGCCCGTACCGATGAAGTTCGCCCAGGTTGATAAGAAAAATCATTAGATTCTTCATTACGATATGACCCAGTACGCCTGGATCGCGATTGCCCACGATCACTCCTTTGCCTTGAATGGGTAGGTGCACCGCCGTGAAGAGTTTGAATGAGTTGCCTCATTGTTTCTTGCATGGCGGTTTGTCCTTCAGCCAGATTCGTCATAATTCCAGCCAGATCTGGAGGTGCAGATGGATTTGGAGGATTTCCAGCATTTCCAGCATTTCGATTACTGGGTTCTGGATTATCTGCCATTGATGATAAATGATTTTTGGTGAAAAGCGATAGCAACAGTCGTTTCCCACAGACGGCGCCAATCTGTTGATGTAAAAAATTAGATTGCTCTAATTATTAAATCACAGATAAATAAAATGAGACAAAGATTTTTAAAGTGGTTCAGCCTTATAAGAATGGCCTACGTCCACTGTTATGTTATTGCTGAGTGTTTGGGAATTCTCGATTACAAGTTCTATCAAGAAAATCCGGTCCCCTTGAATGAGGGTGATACAAGGTATTTATAGCCCTTAGGCTGTACATGAAAGGGTCGATACATTAAATGATATACATATGAAAGGATAATACATTTAATGCAGCGTGTGCGTCAAGATGATAAACATTCAATGAATGGTTGAACTGTCGATTATCTGGCAGTTTATGCTACGGCCGAGATGCAGCTCGGACCGCCTTAGTTCTTCGAAGCGCTAGAGTACCTCGGAGTGCTGAAGCTCCTCGGTGTGTCCTCGTTGCTTGTAGGGAATGTGAGTTGGTCGGGGAAATGAACTTCCTCGTTGTTATTGTGCCACGTAGATTGACAAATGTCTTCGTATTATTCGCCCACATCAGCATATGAATTTTGGTATCAACAATAAGAATATCCACAGATGCAATGGTTCTTATACGCATAAATCCCCTAGTTAAAAATATATGTATTTGCTAAGATTGGTAGGAGAACACCTCACTTATCTCATACATCATTATATATCCCAAAAAAGCTCATGAAGGTGTGTGAAGATGCATTAACTTAGATTAACCCATTAAGGAAAACCAAATAAGAACTATTGTAAGAGATTGCATGATTAAGTAATAATACAAAGAATTGTAAACCGCATTAAATTGCCTCTAGCTATATGGAAAATGTGGAATGGATGAGATTCAAATACACCAATATGCAACACAAATGCATAAAATTACTTACATAAAAACCAAAAATATTTTTTGAACTTTTTATATATAGACTCAAAGAATATGAAGAATCAAAATAAAAAAGATAAACCTATCATAACACTAAATATAACATATATAATGAAGCATAAGTGTAGTGTATGATAACATGCAACTACGATCACTCAAAAGATATATCATGTGAAGGATTATATGAAATCATGCGAGAATCAACAAGTCTAATATTTATGCCACCAAATCCAATTTTCTCAATTACTTATTATTATAATCCGATTTCCTCAACCAAATAGATATCATATGGGAGACTCAATTTTTGGTAACCACATAGACACCGGACTTAGAATTCCTAGAACATTTTTTTAAGATCATAAAAAAACCTCATAAGGTGACCTTTCCTACACAGTGTGTGCACATGTAAACTTTAGGGAATGTACACTTGGGTTAACCTTTGGGAATGTCCTTGGCAATGGTTAATTATTTAACAAACTTGGTTTTGGCTTTAGGAGCAAAATTTTTCATATCTTTGTAGCCTAGAACATTCTTATCATTCTTCTAATTCATTTTTTAACTTTAAAATCCTTGACACAAGTGAACATTTAGACTCAACAAATTTAAGGGACTCCTTTTTCACATTTTCAACCATCCCAAGGAGTTATCTCGCTCCTCTTTAATGTATGCAAGATTATCCGTAAGAGTCTTCTCAAGTGCCCTTACATTGTCAATTAATTTATCATTATTTTCTAAGGCACTCTATTTCAACTTAGCCTCTAATTTTAGGCTAGGCCTTTTCAACCTCAAAGACTCCGTATATAACTCATGGTTGGCAACCTGAATCTCACTTTCCTCCTAAAAAATAGTCTCATCTTTATCCTCCTCATCACAAACATGAGAATCAATATACCGGACCTTGGAACCACTATTCATATGATTATCTTTAAGAAGGGAAGATATTTTATTTATACTCACAGGATTAGTCTTGAAAGAGATAAAGTTACACTCCACGGGAGAATCATTTTCCTCTTCCGACTTATTATCACTAAGGTTGCATTGTATGCTTTGGATTTCTTAAATTCTCTCCTTAGTTTAGTGGGACACTCAAAAGCACGATGCCTAACTCTTTGGAATTAAAAACACTTTTGTCAGTCGTACCACTTCTTGGGGTTATCCCTGTTCTTCCTATCACGCTCATTGCTAACATTCTTAAATTTCTTTTGAGAATTATTTTCTTAAGATTAAGAAATTTATTGAACTTTTTTACAACCCAGCTATCTCATCGGGGTTTAAATTAGACTCACTATCAAAACACGACATGTACTTCTTATGGTCATTAAAGACTAAACTTTTCTCCTTTTTCTTAGGGGGACACAAGTTCCGCTCATAGGTTTGAAGATTAGCTACAAGTTCTTGGACTCTAAGAGCATAAAAATCACTAATGGAATTTAGGACAGTAACCTTATCATTAAATATTTTAGACAATGACTTTAATATTTTTTAATAGCTTTAGGCTCAGGGATAAGTTCACCAAGGATAAATGAAGAATTTGTAATATTTGACAGTTTAGTGTGAAAGTCATCCATAATATAATGCTCTTTCACTCTAATCACCTCAAACTTAGTTGTCAAATTTTGCAATTTGAACACTCGAACAATATCCGTACCCTTATGCATATATTTTATAGTATCCCATACATCTTTTACACTTTCTCATTCCATTATACACATAAACTCCTCAGCCGTGACTGGGCAATAAATGGCATTAACATCATTAGAATTAAAAGTCTGACATGTCTTTTTTTGGATCCACCCAAGAATCCTAAAAACACACTAAACTTGGTATTAACTTAGTAAATAAAGTAACTCACTTTGATACCACTTGAAATTCGTGTGCTAAGGATCCCTCGAATATAAAATGACTATGTCAATTTTGATTTTTTTAACAATGAATTACCAAGTGAGAAATTATACCAAATTCGAAAACAACACAGTGTGAAAGCCATTTTTTTTTTATCTTCACCCCATTTTATATTGTGTAAGATTTACTATTTAATCATGAACGATTTAATAAAATCAAAGCAAAGAAACAATCACACAATATCATGATGTATAATGAAATCCCAAAACAGGAAAACCACGGACGAACTAGTGTACACAACTCCACAATGATATAAGCATACATACCGTACGATAAAAAAACTTACACACTCACTCAACTCCCTCAAGACTGATACAATCTTCGCACTGTGACACCCCGCCTAATTAAATACCGGGTGATCTGTCCTTTATTAATAAAATCCAGAATATCCAATTAGTTCAGATAATGCATCACTATCGAAAATCATCAATTTTATATTTAATTGAAAACTAACCACCTAATATTTAAAAATGGTTTATTCAAAATTTTATCTTTTTATTAACCATCATCAAGTAAGGAAATAAATAACTAATACCATGCGTCCCAAAAAACACACGGAAAGAACTAACTGAATTAAAATAGATAACTCGAGTAAACACATCCAGTTAAAATCCCATATAATAATCCAAAACCATGAAATAAAAGTCTACTAACAGAATAAAACATCTAAATCTCTGAATATAAAATAGGAGGGGAAGACATGTCCAACTGAAGTGAATAATTGATAGATAAAGAAGAATAAACTATAAAACGTCTACTAGCAAGGTCCTGTAGCTTCCACAACAGCTACAACTCAGCAACTGAATGTAATCTCATAAGCTTGGTGTCCCTGTGGCCGGGAACCTAAAATAAAGGAACAAGAAAATAGTTTTGTAGAAAACGGGTCAGAGCCCGAATAGAAAACAGTTTAAATATAGCAAGTGCTTAAATTGAATTATTAACACAAATATTATTCACGTTAAATTAGCGTACTCACTTGAGATACTCACTTCTCATTTAATGTGCACGCCTAACGAGTCTAACTACTCATACTAGTCATGATACTATCCCTGACTATACGTAGCATAATACTATGCCGGATAAAATATCTAAACAACCAAATTCTCAACTGGTGGCCCAATAAGTATTTACTATAATAAAGCGGCCAATATGAAACAAAAAATAGGAACTCCGTATACATATATAAAATCTCTATGTATGTATATATATATATACTGCACCCATGGTTAAGAAACCCCCGGTGCTAGGCACACTCGACTATCTAGTCCCATTACAATGCTCACGCATAAACGACAATAGGTTCAATCTCTTAGGAACCAATAAAATATATACACATAATAGAGGCGAACATAGTTCCAAACCGATAGGCTACGCACATACCAACGCACTCATACGACCATCACCACTATCATTATCACAGATAGCCCGTACCTAGGTTCCATGCTCTAGTGATATGACTCAAAATCCCCCGAAGTCACACAAGATATGTTCGTCCACAATGCACTAACCTCTGTTCGATAGCCAGTAGGTAGGTAAGTCATACACACAATATACCAATGCATAAGCATACACGCAACTTATATAATTTTATAGGCATTCATGCCAATCGATTTCCATAATATGTAAATAATATTATTATTATTTCCACCCTCTCCGTAGATCATATATATATTTATATACTCTCTTGAACCTAACTCTCATCGGTTCTATGAACTTTCTACATCCTGAGAATAATCACTCTCCCAATTCAATATTAACTCGGAATTTAGGTCACTCGTCATTCACGTTGGCTATTTCTCTCACTTAGGTAACCCTAGGATGCTTTTTAACCTAACAGAACTCAAAAAGTGTATTTTGGAATCTCGTTAGAAGTCAAGGGATTCTCATTCGAACGACGGTCATTTGAATGAGTTCATTCGAACGAAGTTCTCACTTCGAAAGAACTCTATCATTTCGTTAGAAGGCGGTTGGAATTCTCGTTGGAAGTCTCGTTCGAACGAGGTCGTTCGAACGACCTGGGCAGACATCGAACGAGAAGTCAGGTCAGACGACCCCTGTTCTTCTCTAAGTTTGATTTTTCCAACTTTTAACCCTCAATATCAATACAAAACTCAATCCAACACTAATTTAATGTTCTTAAACTATTCCAAATCACCCTAAGACAATTTCTAATACAATTTGAAGGTCAAATCCTTTTATACTCATATGGAATTCAAAAATTTCTTCAATTCCTAATAAATATCTTAAATATAAACCCAGAATTTTTAAATCTTTAATAAATTTCATGATTTCAATATATAATTACCATATTTCACAGTCCTAATACACTCTACCAAAAATGCTAATCTGGCACGCCGTGGCAAGGAGATTCTGGCACGGTTTAAAATCGTGCCAGAATTTGGCACGGTTTTAGCATAAACTGGCACGGTTTAAATGAGTGCCATATTCTGGCACGGTGTAAAACCGTGCCAAATATGGGTACAGTTCATTAAAAAAATAATATCCTAAAATTTCAATCGGGGATCAAAATTTTCAAGGCGGGACATCATTCTGATCTCTTCTCTCTAAGTCTCTCTCTCTCTCCACGCTACTAGGCGACTTGCCGCCTACCCGCCGCCTACATCATCTCTGCCACTCATCCTCTACTTCGTCTACTTCATCTACTACCAAACGACCCCATCATCTACTTCGTCCATGAACTACCATCACCCTCTGCTTTGTCCATGAACTTCCATCATCCTCTTCTTCTGCCTCAGTTAGGTCAGACCAACCTTCGAAGGTTTGGTTGAATATTTGGTTTGGTCATCTCCAAAAGCTTCGACAATTTGGTTTGGTCAGCAACAAAGGTAATTTATGCATTCCATCTAATAAGAAATTTGAGATTGAAGATTTGGTTAATCTTCTTGAGTCTCACGATCCAACTTCAGATCCAACTCTACATCCAGACAAGGTTCAATAATTTTTCTTGTTTGATTTCATGAATATTGGTTGAAATTTAGTTTACCTGCTATTTTTTTATTGATAGTATCATTTTTTTAGAGAATAATAAGGGGTTGCCATGGAGGTGTTTATCACATTGTTGTTGGTAGATTTCATGGAGGTAATGCCTTCATTGGAGGTAATGCCTTTCTTAGTAATGCTAAGAGCCTTGCATGAGATCAACACTAATCCCTTAATTACTAGCATGAAGTGTTGAATAAAATCAGTATTTCTAGAACATGAGTAGTGGTCATAGCTATTTTAAGCTTGTTGAAATTTTTTATAGATTCAGTTAACTATTAAAAGTTCTTCTTCTTGAGCATCATGGTCATGGGCTTACTGATAAGGACATATATCTTCTCAAAAAATTTCAATAAAAAAACGCTAATCCAAAGCATAACCTTAGAGCCTTAACTATCTTAGGCAAGGAGTAGTTAGTCATGACATCAATTTTACTTTTGTCTTAGGCAACGACCAGTTCCATATTATCTTTCTAAATAGATGAATTAATGTATTTGTTGAGTACTTCGATGAAACATATCTTCACTTGTAACAAATTTCATTGTTACTTAGGCTTTTCAATCGTGTGTTAGATTTAGAAATTATTTAGTTGATATATTTGTTGAATTCGTACTCTAGTGAAGCATATCTGAAATGAAACATTGATTCTTATTCACTGTATTATATATTCTCATGCCTAATTTTGCAATTTATTTTTGTCTTAGGATAGTATTGTGTATAATTCAAGGTGGTGATAATACGACAAGGGAGAAGATGAGTGAGAGCCCGTGGTTTCAGCTTCGATGGATTTTGGTTCGTGTTTCCTTTATGTCTCCATAATAAATTTCTTTTACATACTAGATATTTTTGTATGTTACAATCTATTGAAAATGTCGTATGTTACATGTTTGATAAAATGCTAAAGAGAGATTACCTTGGTGCAATGTCCTGTTTGAGTTCTAGAATTATGCTTTGATTTAAGTTATTTGGCCTAGTTTGCATCTCGTGCTCCTCCCCTTCTGAAAATTACTCTTCTTGTTCTATGTCTACAGCTAGCCACTAGGTTAATGCCCAAGCCTCTCGACAACTCCCACTGAGACTGCCCTCAGTCGAAAGTGGTGCATGGAGCACGTGCCCAGCAGCTAGCCTAACGATATGAACTTCAAGCCACAAACAAGGCCCAGAGGTGACAGCAACTTCAAAATCTCTTAGTTTCATTTAATATCCTAAGTTATTTTTTATGTTTTTTATTTTCTTTTTCAAGTGAATCAGTTTTTAAGAAATAATATGACAGTTGGTAGTTTGGCGACTTTTGGGGGTCATACAGTTTTTAGTTATTGCAAGGAAGATAATGTTTTGAAAATTAAGCACCATTTTTCATTAAACTCTGTGGGATGATGAACATTCTTCAATAATGAGGAATCCAAAATGGGTAAAAGAACTCCAACTAATTGTGATAAAAACAGGGGTAAAAAGAAGAAATAAAAGCGTAGTAGTAGGTAATGAGGTATTTTTCTATTAATGAGGAATTGAATAGGGGGAAATGGAATTTCATCTTATACGGATAAGAATATAGAAAAAGAAAATAAACACACAAGTCTTATGGTAATAATTTAGGAATGTATTGTATTAAAGTTTTAGAGTTTAGACAGCGTAGTCTCGGTACCAATGTAACTTGTAGGAACTGACCGCGTAGTCTCGGGTCTCCCAGTTTGAGAGTATGACGATAATTTGCAAAAATCACACTTAGACTTGAAAACAGGCCGTTAAAGGGTAAAACCTCAAACCAACCCCCAAACGACCCCGTAAGAGGAACGAACACCTCGTACGGGACCAATGTAACTTATAAGAACTGACCGCGTAATCCCAGGTCCCCCGGTTTGAGAGTATGACGATAATTTGCCAAAATCACTCTTAGACTTGAAAACAAGTCGTTAAAGGGTGAAAACCCAAACCAGCCACCAAACGACCCGTAGGAGGCACGAAAACCTCGCACGGGACCAATGTAAGTTGTAGGAACTGACCGCATAGTCCTGGGTCTACCGGTTTGAGAGTATGACGATAATTTGTAAAAATAACACTTAGACTTGAAAACAGGTTGTTAAAGGGTGAAAACCCAAACCAGCCCCCAAACGACCCCATAGGAGGCACGGACACCTCGTACGGGACCATTGTAACTTGTAGGAACTGACCGTGTAGTCCCAGTTCTCCCGGTTTGAGAGTATGATAATAATTTGCAAAAATAACACTTAGACTTGAAAACAGGCCGTTAAAGGGTGAAAACCCAAACCAGCCCCCAAACGATCCTGTAGGAGGCACAAACACCTGCACGGGACCAATGTAACTTGTAGGAACTGACCGCGTAGTCCCGAATCTGCCGGTTTGAGAGTATGATGATAATTTATAAAAATCACACTTAGACTTGAAAACAGGCCGTTAAAGGGTGAAAACTCAAACCAGCCCCCAAACGACCCCGTAGGAGGCACGAACACCTCGCACGGGACCAATATAACTTTTAGGAACTGATCGCCTAGTCCCGGGTCTCCCGGTTTGAGAGTATGATGATAATTTGCAAAAATCACACTTAGACTTGAAAACAGGCCGTTAAAGGGTGAAAACTGGAACCAGCTCCCAAACGAACTCGTAGGAGGCACGAACACCTCGCACGGCACCAATGTAACTTGTAGGAACTGACCGCGTAGTCCCGGGTCTCCCGATTTGAGAGTATGATGATAATTTGTCAAAATCACACTTAGACTTCAAAACAGGCCGTTAAAGGGTGAAAACCCAAACCAACCCCCAAACGACCCCGTAGGAGGCACTAACACCTCGTACGGGACCAATGTAACTTGTAGGAACTGACCGCGTAGTCCCGGGTCTCCCGGTTTGAGAGTATGACGATAATTTGCAAAAATCACACTTAGACATAAAAATAGGCCGTTAAAGGGTGAAAACTCAAACCAGCCCCCAAACGACCCTGTAGAAGGCACGAACACCTCGCACGGGACCAATGTAACTTGTAGGAACTGATCGCATAGTCCCGAGTCTGTCGGTTTGAGGGTATGACGATAATTTGCAAAAATCATACTTAGACTTGAAAACAGGCCGTTAAAGGGTGAAAACCCAAACCAGCCTCGAAACGACCCCGTAGGAGGCATGAACACCTCGTACGGGACCAATGTAACTTGTAGGAACTGACCGCGTAGTCTCGGGTCTCCCAGTTTGAGAGTATGATGATAATTTGCAAAAATCACACTTAGACTTGAAAACAGGCTGTTAAAGGGTGAAAACTCAAACCAGCCCCCAAACGACCCCGTAGGAGGCACGAACACCTCGCACGGGACCAATATAACTTGTAGAAACTGATCGCGTAGTCCCAGGTCTCCCGGTTTGAGAGTATGACGATAATTTGCAAAAATCACACTTAGACTTAAAAACAGGCCGTTAAAGGGTGAAAACTCAAACTAGCCCCCAAACGACCCCGTAGGAGGCACGAACACCTCACACGGGACCAATGTAACTTGGAGGAACTGACCGCGTAGTCCCGGGTCTCCCGATTTGAGATTATGACGATAATTTGCCAAAATCACACTTAAACTTGAAAACAAGTCATTAAAGGGTGAAAACCCAAACTAGCCCCCAAACGACCCCGTAGGAGGCACGAACACCTCGTACGGGACCAATGTAACTTGTAGGAACTGACTGCGTAGTCCCGGGTGTCCCGGTTTGAGAGTATGATGATAATTTGGAAAAATCATACTTAGACTTGAGAACAGGTCGTTAATGGGTACAAAACCGAACCAGCCCCCAAACGACCCCGTAGGAGGCATGAAGACTCGCGTGGGACCAATGTAACTTGTAGGAACTGACCGCATAGTCCCGGGTCTGTCGGTTTGAGAGTATTATGATAATTTGCAAAAATCACACTTAGACTTGAAAACAGGCCGTTAAAGGGTGAAAACCCAAACCAACCCCCAAACGACCCCGTAGGAGGCACGTACACCTCGCACGGGACCAATATAACTTATAGGAACTGACCGCGTAGTCTCGGGTCTCCCGGTTTGAGAGTATGGCGATAATTTGCAAAAATTACACTTAGACTTGGAAATAGACCGTTAAAGGGTGAAAACGCAAACCAGCCCCCAAACGACCCCGTAGGAGGCACGAACACCTCGCACGGGATCAATGTAACTTGTACGAACTAACCGCGTAGTCGTATATGCAATTTTTCTGCTTGTATATGCAATTTTTCTGCTTGAATATGAATTGTTTTAAAAATGACTTGGTTACTAATATTGTATCTTTTTTGTGTCTTATTTTTTTTGTAGGATGACATTCAATCATTAACTTTTATCCACTTGGAACGCACGAAGAAGTAAATTCTTTACAACAGGGGGATTGTTTATTTAGTGTCGTTAATATTCAGGATTCTTTTTTTTGTATTATGGCCGAGCAGGCTTCAGTAGTTTTATGGTTTATTTTTATGGCCGTGTTGGTTGTAGTAGTTTTATTGTTGACTTTTATGGCCGTGCGGGCTTTATATGGGAAGATTTTATGTTAGCAGGTTTTGGAATGCTAAAAAAAAAGAGGAAACTCTGCCCAATTTTTTTTTGATATGGGAACTATTAACTGTTGTAATTTTTTGAAGTTATTGTCAACTTTTATGGTCATGTGCGGATTTATATTGGTATTAACTCTTGTAATTTTTTGAAGTTTGTATGCACATTAGTTTATCAACAACCTGCGATGTTCATAATTTGTGAATTTTCTTGATTTTTTTTTTGCAAATAATAAATATTTTTCCTATGGAATTTGGAATTTGCAGATTTTCCATATTTGTTTCCTATTATTTTTTTTAATCAACTGAAAAATCTGGCACGGTTTTAAACCGTGCCAAAAGCATGCCAGAAAATAGACAATTTGGCACGATTTTGGTATGTGCCAAAAGCGTGCCAGATTTAACATCTAGCACGGTTTAAAAGTGTGTCAAATTAAAAAAACTGGCACAGTTTAAAAGCGTGCCAGTTTGGAAAAGCTGGCACGCCTGATTCTGGCATGGTTTTGAACCGTGCCAGATTGCGTCTGGTACTGTTTTAAACCGTGTCAGTTTCCTGTTTTTGGTGTAGTGATAAGGGAAAGTCCTCTACATGCAAATCCATTTCTAATTCACGATATTTCTTGACAAATTAGTCTAATTAAACCTAACTTTTCATTGCAAGAAGTTTATATCATCTAATCTAAATCAACAAGAACAATATGTAACACCCCGTATTTTTGGCACATTTAATATTTAATTAATTCGGTAATTCTAAATTACTAGTGTGTTGTAATTTTAAATGAATTAATTATGGCAAAATATATTTAAATACTAATCGGGGAGTGAATGGTTAATATTTAGGGAAATTTATTTACTAAGTGAATAGTAAGAATTTATTTATGTCATTTCGAGTATTAATGACGGGGTATGCACTTATCTCAATCGGGAGTTGGTATAGACTAAATTGGGTGGGGGATAAGTATTTTTATAAATTAATTCAGATGCCAATTCACAGTGTACAGTTGAGTCCGGATGGGCCGAGATAGTTGGAAAAGTATACCCGGAGGTAGTAAACGGGTCACGGGATATTTTTAGACATAGCCGGGCCCACACGGGGGCATTTGGGTCACTTGGGATTGGCCCATTTGGCAAAAAACGGGATTTAGGTTAATTATTATCTTAGAAGCAATAAGAGAATGGCTGATGTGAGTTTAGAAAAAGCTTAGTGTGTTAAGGAACCGTAATAGCAGTTAAAGGCAGATTTGGGGATCAAAAGAGAGCTAACAAGAGTCATCTTCAACCTTGGGATTCATCTCCAAAATCAGACTCTACGAAACCTAAGGCAAGTGGATAACTTGCAATAGTATTGAATCTGTTTTTTTTAATTCATATTTATGTGATGTGATTGATTAAAATTCGTTTTGGGTGTTCATGGCATAAACATGGGATTTAAAAAAAAATAATAATCTGATTTACGAATTTGAGTGAGGATTTAGGTAAAATCTGATATTGGTAAGTTGATACATATCTGGTAGGATGATATCTGGATAATTAGAAATGAATTTGATGAAGGAATTTGGGGTGTAAATGGGTTAAGAGTTAAAGATGATTTTTTTCCCAAATTTAGAAATTAGTAGTTAATGGACGAATTAATGATGTTGGTGGACATTCTGAAGATTCCTAATAAGGTTTCTAACATGTTATAGTGTTAAGAGGGCTTGAGATGGCTGATAGAAGAAATTAGGATTTGAAGAAATTCGTCCATGGCTGAATCTGTCTTCGCGAAGAAGACGAAGACCTGCTCGATCGATCGATCGAAGGTTTGGGGTCGATCGATCGAGGGTCGGCAGATTTTGACAGTTCGCCCAGTTTTCCTTTATATGTAGGAAAATTTAATTTAACATTTTTCCATGCCTTAAATTGTTGAGTAATTAATACATGGATTTAAAATCTAAATAATAGTGAATAAAATTAATTAGAATTTGAAAGCGGCTTAGTGTGACATCATAATTTAAATTTGTTGGGTTTTGGAGAAATTAGGTGTGACACACTAAGGTCGAATTTAGGAAAGTTTGTTCGAAAGGATTAAGTATGGATATTGTGAATAAGTCCAGGAATAATGGTTGAGTGATACCGAAGCGTAAATTCTATTTAGGTAAAGGCTAAATAATTTAGAGTCGGGGATTTAGACTCGGGTGAGGTTATTTCAGTCTACGAGGGTAAGTCAAAATTTATGGTGGGAGCGACACCAAAAGTAACTTAATTAATTAATGTGCAAATTAATTAATAATTAGGGTTGGACCATAAACTCTTAATAATTTAAATAGGCCTGTGTTACGGATTTAGTACACGGTGTAGCCGGGACATTTTATATTTATATATATACGGTGTGTGATAGTATATATATATATAGTGTGTTCATTAATATCAGTGGTTATATATTATTATTATATACTCTAGTGCTATAGGGGGAGGTTGCTCGTAGTTGATGAATCCCCTAGCTTGAGGAGTAGGGCGAGTATATTCCCAGGTCATAGCGTCCGTTATATGGGGTGGGGGGCATCTCACTTTCATGGAAGGAATATGACCGCCTCCAATCGTATGTTAAACCAAGTTAGTGAGTGATTCTGATTTGGGTAACTAGGTTATGTGAATATACCTAGTGAGATAGCACTTTATTAGAGAAGTTATATCCTGTGAGTATTGTACTCGGGTGGATGTTAGTTATTTAATGTATTTCAGTATGCTTGTGAATGCTGCAATATGACTAAGTATATAATTAGGTAGTTAATTATATATGGGCTAATTAATACAAAGCATGAGTTGTTTTATATGTATAACAAGTGTAGAAGTTATATGAAATTAAAAAGGGAAATGATTAATTAAGTTGATGTTACTAATAACTTAAAAATCATAATCACAGTATACCCAGTTAGAGTAGGGTGGGTACAAGAAGACTTCATTATTTATCTAGTCAGGAGATAAATAAGTAGGTGATTAGATTAAAGCGTTAGTAGTGAACATTAGAGGAGGGGTAAGAAAATCCTCAAGAGAGTGCGTCACTAACTAAAATATGAAGAGCATGCATATTTATTTATTACTGCAACTTAATCATTTGTTAAATGCTTTCAAATGTTTTGGGTACTAACCCTTGCTATAAAAATTTTTAAAAACTTTTTAGGTGTCCAGCCACAGGTACGCCAGGCTTGACTCAATTCCAGGTATCCAATGCTGCAGCATATGCGGATGTTGCGGGGTTTTTGATAGATGCCTCATTCTTTCATTCGTATAGAGACTCTTTATTAGTTATTCGAGCATGTCGATCACATTTCATTTGTTAGTGTTAGACTTGTTGAGATTGTCTTCTTGTCTTTACTTGTTTTGGATATTTGCACCGATGGTTTATTCGGTTAGGTATTTTATTTGTGGATGATTATTTCAGTTAACTGTGATTGTGTATTATTTTATGTTCCGCATGAGTTTCATTTAATTAATTGAAAGATAAAAAAATTGGCACCAGTCTACTTTTTTAACTTAGGTGGTTAGTAATTAAAAAGACGACAGTGATGCTAAGAATGAACCAGCTGAGAAACCTGGTCTAACTTGATTTAGGACTGATCACCCGGGATTAATTAGGCGGGATGTCACAGAATATTTGCTAAAAGACCAGCGAGATATACACTTGCCTTAAAGTGGATTTCTGATTCTGAGATAGAAATTGGTATGTGGTTGATCCTCTCGTTGCGATCTACACTTTGGCATAACTTTGGTGGGAATCTTTGAGTTCTTGCCCTTGTTCTCTAATGGAGTCTTCTTCCTCCTTGGCACTCCCTCTCTCCTCTCTCTCTCTCTCTCTCTCTCTCTCTCTCTCTCTCTCTCTCGTGGGTTGAAACTAACAGACCTCTAACCCACGTAGATTTTAATTAAACCTAGTTTTTGTCCATTTAATTACTTAAAAATCCTAAAAGATTAAAATACCCCTTCGGGGTGTCATTTTGGGCTAAAATGCTCCGGACTCCAAATATAACACCCGAGTAGTGTTTTCTGATTATATCGACCCTTCCGGACACACTGGCGCACTCAAAATAGTCATTAGAGTTATATAAAAATAATTTATCTTTTTAACCCCCAAATATATATAATAGTGAAGCGACTCTTACGCGTGTCCGAAATAATTATATCTTAACTGCCGTGTATCTTGTCCTCGACCATATTATATATCTGAAATGATATTAGTTACTCACTACGTAATATTCAACATAGTTATTACTCAACATGATATCAACATAATTATTTTCGATAACTACCAACTCTCGTCACGCTAGTAATTTTTACTCTTAAAATCGGATTAATTATAAATTAAATTTTCTCCCATTAAATGAATTAATTCCAATTTCCAAAATTTCATAATAAAATAAATATGCGTAAAAATACGAGGAATTATATACTTTCACCCTAATAACATAATTTCATCCCGAAATTCGAAAATGAAAATATACCTAGCAAGAATAACTTTTGACAACGTTCACGCATGCCATCCTCACGTTCCCAGGTAGATTCCTCAACATTATGGTGCTGCCACTGAACGCGGACTAGTGGCACTATTTTCGACCTCAACTTCCTCTTGCTACGGTTTATGATTGCAACTGGCCCCTCCTCGTAGGAGTTATCAGGTTGTAAGTCGATCTCCTCCAACGCAATGTGAGTATGGGCCAAATCATCTCGAATATATATCCTCAGCGAAGAGATATGGAACACATCATGGACCCTATGCAAGTGCTCTGGTAATCCAAGATTATAAACAACTGGCCCAATCCTCTCGATAATAGGGAATGACCCTACATACCTAGGTGCCAACTTTTCCTTCTTCCCGAAATGCATAACTCCCTTCATAGGAGACCTAGAAGTAACACCTGGTCCCCTACATTGAACTCCCGAAAATACCGCTTGGCGTCGGTGTAACTCTTTTGTCGATCCTAAGTAACTCGAATACGGTTCCGTATCAACTCAATACTTACCGAAGTATCCTAAATCACCTCCTAACCAAGTAACTTATTACCCGGCACCTCGAACCAACATGATGGGGAACGACATGGTCTACTGTATAGTGACTCGAATGGAGCTATACCGATAGTAAACTGGTAGGAGTTGTTATAGGCAAACTCCAACAGCGGAAGATACTGATCCCAGCCTCCGCTAAAATCAATGATGCACATACACAACATGTCCTCTAACATATAATTTATCTGCTCGGTCTGTCCGTCCGTATACGGGTGATAGGCTGTAATCAGTCGTAACTCCGTACCCATTGCCTCCTGGAAACTCTCCTAAAATCGAGACACAAATACCTTATCTTTATCAGACATGATATTGAGAGGCATGCTGTGAAGTCTCACTATCTCTGCTATGAATATCCGGGCATACTATCCCATGTTGTAATCCATCCGGACTAGTAGAAAGTATCCTACCTTAGTCAACCGATCCACTATCAGTCATATCGAATCGTGATCCCTCTGCGATGTAGGTAATCCCATGATGAATTCCATGGAAATGCTCTCCCATTTCTAAAAAGGAACCTCTAATGGTTGTCGAAGTCCCGCTGGTCTCAGATGGTATACCTTTACTAGCTGACAAGTGACATATTTCGAGACGAACTCGGTAATATCCTTCTTCATCTCGCTCCACCAGTACTGTCTCCTCATATCCTGGTACATCTTATCCCAACCGAGATGTATTTAAAATCGTGAACTATGCGACTCGATCATCACCTCGTATCGCAAGTCTTCTCCTTCATGAATAACCAACCTTCCATTGAAATAAAAACCCCTATCTGAACCCATGGTATAAGACTCACCCCCCTCTACGAAAAGCTGCACTATCTGACTCTGGTGGAATGAATCAGCTTCCTGATCTTGTACTACTTTCATAATAATCTGGGGCATAACTATCATCACAGACATGAACGATCAAGCCCCTGCATCCTGGTGTCCTAAATCCTTCCATTTCTCTTTCAACACCTGGGCCACCTCCCCTACTGGCCTACGGCTCAACGCGTCTGCTACCACATTAGCCTTCCCTGGGTGGTATTGGATATCAAAATGATAATCCTTCAGAAACTCAAGCCACTGGCGCTGATGCATATTTAGCTCCTTCTGTGTGAAGAAGTACTGTAATGACTTGTGATCCGTGAGTAAGCAAAATTTCTCCCCCAGGACGTAATGTCTCCAAATTCGAAGTGCAAACACGACCTCCGCCAACTATAAGCCGTGGGTGGGGTAATTTCTCTCGTGAGGCTTAAGCTTACGAGAGGCATAAGCTATATCTTGATCCTCTTGCTGAAGTACACCACCAAGTCCTAATAAGGATGCATCAACGTAGAGTAGATACTCCACTCCTGGCCTGGGCAATGCTAACACTGGTGCTGAGGTTATGTTGTTTTTCAACTCATCAAAGGAAAACTGACAGGCATCACTCCAGATAAACGACACCCCTTTGCGACTCAAATGTGTCAACAGGCCCGCTATCTTCGAAAACCCTCGAATGAACCTCCTATAGTATTCGTCTAGGCCCAAGAAATTGAATATTTTGGTCGGTGTTGTGGGCTGTCCCCACTCCCTCACCACTGACACCTTCCCCGGATCCACGGATATCCCTCTGTTAGAGATGATATGCCCCAAAAACTGAACCTTCTTCAACCAAAACCCACACTTCTTGTATTTTGCGTACAACTCATGCTCGCAAAGTGTGTGCAAAACCTGCCTCAAGTTCTCGGCATGATCCTCCTTGGTCTGCGAGTAAACTAGAATGTCATCTATGAAGATGATGACAAACTGGTCCAGGAACTCTCTGAACACCCTGTTCATCAAGTCCATAAACACGGCTGGAGTGTTAGTTAGCTCTAAAGGCATAACCCTGAACTCATAGGAACCATATCTTGTCAAGAAGGCCGTCTTCGACACATCCTACTCCCCGATACGCAACTGATGGTATCCCGATCTTAAGTCAATCTTCAAGAAGAAGGCAAATCCTCTCAACTGGTCGAATAAGTCATCGATTCGAGGCAACGAATATTTGTTCTGTATCGTAACTTTATTCAACTCTCTGTAATCGACACATAACCTTAACAATCCATATCACTTCTTAACGAACAGTATGGGAGCACCCCACGACGACGTACTCCTACGGATAAACCCCTTCCCCAACAACAACTCAATCTGGTCATATAACTCCCTTATCTCTGCTGGAGCTATACGGTAAGGTGCGTGGGCTATCAGCCGAGTTCCCATCACAATATCAATAAAGAAGTCTATCTTTATACTCAGTGGTAACCCCAAAATCTCCAGAAACACATCGGCGAACTCTTGAACAACAAGAATCGAGTCAAGTGGTACCACCACCTCCCAAGAGGTCTCCTCCTTTGTATAGAATAAATGTGTGGACGATCCTCCCTCAGAGTGAGGCATCGCAACCAGGAACATCTCCTGACTGGGTACCCTAAAAACTATACTCCTACTAAAAGAATCAATCATGGCCCTATACCTGACAAGATAATCCATACCTACAATCACATCATACTCTGACATATCCAATACGATCATGTCAACGGGTAGGATAAACCTCCCAATCTCTATACTCACTCCCCGATAAATAAAAGAAATTACGGATCCCGTAGTACGTGCAAACCCTATGGCAATAAAATAGTTTGTGGCCCTCGTGTCAAATAAAATGCGCCCTAAAGTCCCCTGTATAAAAAACATACCCTTAATCACGGGTGGGCCCTGCGGGACTGTGACCTGGTGAAGATTGTAGACTTGTTCGTACTGAAGCTTCCCCTGCTGAATTGGGATGGATGGAATGGGTGGAAGTGCTGGCATCTATGGGGGTGCTGGGAGAGCCATGGGAAACAACGGTCTCTGGGGCTCCCGGTGAGTACCCTGTTGCTACTAGCCTCTACCCTTCTGAGGGCAGTCCCGACATTTGTGTCCAGTGTTGCCACAAGTGAAACATCTCCCTAGGAAGGGTCCTCCCCTATGTCCCTACTGTCCCCAACCCTGACGGCCGTTACCACCCCTCCCTTGGCCATACTGGCCCTACTAAACCTACTGCTGGCCATGTCTAAAGCCTCCCTTCCCATGTTTAAAACCTACTGACATGAACCTCTTAGGATCCCCCTGTTGGGAACCCTAATCACTATGTCTATGCTGACTCGAAACTGCCTGTGCCCCACTGGCACCATTTCCTCCTATCCTGCCCTACTGACTGGACTCTCCTACTCGCTTAACCTCTGTTAGATGAAAATGGTGGTCCTGATAGTGGAGTAGTGCTGCATTAACCACGTTCGAATAGGTGGCCAAAGAAATATTGCCTATCAAATGGTGGCGAATTCTCCACGTCAACTGATCCATAAAACACTGAATCTTCTTCTCCTCAGTCGGGATCTCATCCGGTACAATGTTCAGAAGGTTGATAAAGTCTACCTCATATATCTCCACGGTCTTTACCTCTTGCTTCAAGTTCACTAACTTCCGTCTCATCTCTGTCTCGACGGTCGAGGGGAAATATTTGTGGTCAAATCGCACCCAAAAGTCTCGAATAGTGAGTGTGTCTCTCTCCTCAGCGGTGGTAATAGACTCCCACCACTGTATTAATGCTCCCAATAACTTGAATGTGGCCAGTATCTGATTCTGTACCTCCGTGCACTCATGCATTCTCAAATGCCTCTGGATGTCCTTTTTCCATTGGCTCGCTACCCCTACATCGGAGTTCCCTGTAAAATCTGGAGGATGCGCCTTGTGGAAGGCATCCCTAACACATTCCTAAGCAGACGAGAAGGCCTGGGTCTGAACTAGACCCACCACCGGTGCCTGAGGTGGTGCCTGCTTCACAACTGCCAATGCGACATTTACCGCGTGAGCTACAATGACGGCAACTTCAGTGGCATTCATCCTACCTTGAGCTGGTGCAGGCTGAGCCTCAGTATGGACATCCCTGGGAACTCTCTGTGCATGTCGAGGAGGCATCTGAAAGGAGAGAAAAGTTTCATAAGTCTACAGTTATTATCTCAAAATAGCTGAAGAACGTGAAATGCATAAAGAGTACAATAATCCTAAAATATAGGGATCTATATCAAAGGACTCTACATGAAAACATAATAATCCGTACATATCCTAAGGACACTAGAACCTGATGCTATGATACCACTTGTGACACTCCCCTAATTTAATACTGGGTGATTAGTCCTTTATTAATTAAATTCAGAATATCTAGTTGGTTTAGATAATGCATCACTGTCGAAAATCATCAATTTTATATTTAATTGAAAACTAACCACCTATTATTTAAAAAGGGTTGATGTCAAAATTTTATTTTGTTATTAACCATCATCAAGTAAGGAAATAATTAACTAATAAAGGGAAGAACTAACTGAATTAAAATAGAGAACTGGAGTAAACACATCCAGTTAAAATCCCATACAATAATCCAAAACCATGAAATAAAAGTCTACTAACAGAATAAAATATATAAATCTCTGAATATAAAATAGGAGGGGACGACATGTCCAACTGAAGTAAATAACTGATAGATAAAGAAGAATAGACTATGAAGCATCTACTAGAAAGGTCCTGTAGCTTCCACAACAGCTATAGCTTGGCAATTGAATGGAATCTGCTAAGCATGGTGTCCTTGTGGCTGGAAACCTAAAATAAAGGAACAAGAAAAGAGTTTTGCAGAAAACGAGTCAGAGCCTGAGTAAAAAATAGTTTAAATATAACAAGTGCTTAAATTGGATTAATTAGCACAAATATTATTCATGTTAACTTAGCGTACTCACTTGAGATACTCACCTCTCATGTAATGTTCACGCCTAACGAGTCTAACTACCCATACTAGTCATGATACTCTGCCTGACTATACGTAGTATAACGACTATGCCGGATAAAATATCTAAATAAGTCGAATACATATATTGATATTATTTAGGAATAGGTTTAAAGATGCTTTAACTCATTCTCATAACATTATAAATTCTCAACATGTTACCTAATAAGTATATACTATAATAAAGCGGCCAATATGAAACAAAGAATAGGAAGTCCGTATACATATATAAAATCTCTATGTATACATATAAACATATATATCAATACTACACCCATGGTTGAGAAGCCCCTGGTGCTAGGCATACTGGGCTATCTAGTCCAATTGCAACGCTCACGTATGAAGGACAATAGGTTCAATCTCTCAGAAACCAATAAAACATATACACATATTAGAGGCAAACATAGTTCCAAATCGATGGGTTACGCACATACCTATGCACCCATACGACCGTCACCCTTATCATTATCACAGATAGCCCGTACCTAGGTTCCATGCTCTAGTGATACGACTCAAAATCGCCCGAAGGCACACAAGATATGGTCGTCCACAACGCACTAGCCTCCATTCGATAGCCTGTAGGTAGGTGTGTCATACACACAATATACTAATACATAAGCATACACACAAATTATATAATTTTATAGGTGTTGACGCCACCCGATTTCCATAATACGTAAGTAGTAGTATTATTTATACCCTTTCCGTAGATCATATATATGTATATACTCTCTTGAACCTAACTCTCCTCGGTTCTATGAACGTTCTACATCCCGAGAATAATCACTCTCCCATTCAGTATTAACTCAGAATTTAGGTCACTCTTCACGTAGGTTATTTCTCTCACTTGGGTAACCCTAGGATGCCTTTTAACCTAACCGAACTCAAAAAGTGTATTCTAGAATCTTGTTAGAAGTCAAGGGATTCTCGTTTGAACTAAGGTCATTCGAATAAGTTCGTTTGAACAAAGTTCTCACTTCGAATGAACTCCATCATTTCATCAGAACGTGGTTGGAATTCTCGTTGGAAGTCTCATTCGAACGAGGTCGTTCGAATGACTTGGGCAGACATCGAACGAGAAGTCAGGTTAGATGACCCCTGTTCTTCTCCAAGTTTGATTTTTTCAACTTTCAACCATCAATATCAATCCAAAACTAAATCCAACTATAGTTTAATGCTCTTAAACTATTCCAAATCACCCTAAGACAATTTCTAATACAATTTAAAGGTCAAATGCTTTTATACTCAAAGGGAATTCAACAATTTCTTCAATTCCTAATAAATCTCTTAAATATGAACCTAGAATTTTTAAACGTTCAATAAATTTCGTGATTTCAACATATAATTACCGTATTTCACAGTCATAATAAGGGAAGGTCCTCTACATGCATATCAATTTTCCAATTCACGAGGTTTCTTGACAAATTAGTCTAATTATACCTAAGTTTTCATTTCAACAAGTTTATATCATCTAATCTAAATCAACAAGAACAATATTTGCTAAAAGTGAAGCATGATAAACACTTGTCTTAAAGTGGATTTCTGATTCTCGAACTGAAATTGGTATGTGGGTTATCCTCTCATTGCGATCTACTTTTTGCGCAACTTTTGGTGGGGATCTTTGAGTTCTTTCCCTTGTTCTCTAATGGAGTTTTCTTCGTCCTTGGTACTCCCCCCCCTCTCTCTCTCTCTCTCTCTCTCTCTCTCTCTCTCTCTCTCTCTCTCTCTCTCTCTCACGTGGGTTGAAACTGACAGACCTCTAACCCATGTAGCTTTTAATTAAACCTAATTTTCGTCCATTTAATTACTCAAAAATCTCAAAAGACTAAAATACCCCCCCGGAGTGTCATTTTGAGCTAAAATGACCCGGACTCCAGATGTAACACCCGAGTAGTGTTTACTGCCTATATCGACCCTTCCGGACACACTGACGCACTCAAAATAGTCATTCAAGTTATATAAAAATAATTTACCTTTTTAAACCCCAAATATATATAATAGTGACGCGACTCATACGCGTGTCCGAAATAATTATATCTTAACTGCCGTGTATCTCGTCCCCGACCATATTATATATCCGAAACGATATTGTGCTATTTACTACGTAATATTCAACATAGTTATTACTCAACATGATTTTAATATAATTATTTTCGATAGCTATTAACTCTCGTCACGCTAGTAAATATTACTCTTAAAACCAGATTATTATAAATTAAATTTTCTCCCTTTAAATTAATTAATCCCAATTTCCATAATTTCATAGTAAAATAAATATGCATAAAAATATGGGATATTACACGCACCTTTACCTTTATTACAACAATCACAAGAATCCATCAATGGCACATAATGTAGTCCAACTGCATATCGTTATCCGCCCACCTAAACTAGGATCCGTTAATACGAAACACATAATGTATCGTACCCAAGCTCTAAAACAAATGAAAAATATATCTTATTGGGGGCTCAAAACATGGGATATTTAAGCAAGATTAATGCATTGAAACTTGCATACCAAAACTATGTGTAAAACTATATTTAGAGGCCAAAATATTTTTGTGAAAACCTCTCTGGAAAATTAAACAACTTCTGTGGTTTTATAGGGAAAAATCCTTTGAAAAAGGGAAGAAAAAAAAATAAGGCAAAATACAAACTCATTTGAATGAAATTAAGATCTAGTTAGAACACCATAGGGTATCCCGTTCCATCGACCTGAACTCATTAGAACGACAACCCAATATCATTAAAACCAGTTTCTAATTATAAAATGAAAAGTTGGACGTAATGTTGTCGTTTGAATCTCGTTAGAGCCATATTCCATTATCGTTCGGACCATATTAAAATCGCCTTCGAACAAGAATGCTCCTCTCGTTACATAAAGAAGGCAAAGTCATTAGAACGACTTACAAAAATATTTTTCCTAATTTTAGTTTTGAAAAATTGCGTTTAGAAAAAAATAAAAACACCCATTAAAGTTCTAGGGATCAACATATTAATATTTATACCTTTACAAGATCCTAAATAAACGGCTTTAAAGCATGGCATAAATTTGATGACTCTTTTCAAAGGATGCTTCAAGTCATCAATTGCATAGGTTGATCATACATGCTCAAACAATCCTAACCTATGACTCATAAAGAGTTTTGTCCAATGAAGTAAAGCCAAATATAACTTTTCAATATTCATTTTAAGATTTTCCCTTCCAGACATATCCTTTGGAGAGATCTTTTAGTCCATTAGTATTTTCGTATCTTCCTTAACACATTTTCCTAGCGTATACATCTCTCTCTCTCTCTCTCTCTCACACACACACACACACACTCTCTCTCTCTCTCTCTCTATATATATATATATATATATATATATATATATATATATATATATATATATATATATATATATATATATATATATATATGGCTATTGTGTTTATTAATTATATCACTAACCAATGACCTATGTTTAACTATATTACCTATCATAAAGTTTGATCAATCGATGTCCGGCTATTAAGAAAATTGTAATCTTGATGTTAGGACATATTTCTCATGTCCGATATCTTACATTTGTATATGTCATACGCCGCTAGAAAAGGCACGTCAATTCACGATCTCACATGATGGCCTCTATCTGAATTTCGAGAATCAAGCATTCAATATCTCCATCAAGTGTCCCACATCTGCCCCAATGACTTCACGTTCCAAAATTTTAGGCACTTTATGTAAGTGGTACGAAGAGAAGTCAAAACAATAAAAGAAGACAAGATATGAAAGTTCAAGGGCATTTTGATAATTTTACAACCACCGTCAAGAAGGCCGATCAACTGGAAAGTTTAATAGCTCGATGCCGCGAAGATATTGGAAGAAACAACACCTTAATCCGAGCTACGGTGAAGAAGTTATGGCCCTTTGAAAATGGAGAAAATTCTAAAAAAATCCTTGGAAGAATGCTGGGTGTTGTTTAGCCCCCAAACCAACGAAGTTTCACAAACCGAAGGGAAAATAGGTTCGGGGGCGAACCGGTTCAAGGTACACACCGAACCGGTTCGGGGTACCTGATGCTGGCAAGAGTTCCAAAAATTTAAAATTCCTTTTGGATTTCCTATAAAATCCAACTTCGGGGGAGTTTTTTTCAAGACTTGGAGAGACAATTTTGAGAGTTCTATTATCTCAAGTCTTCATATTTTTGAGTCTGAAAACTCATGTTTTGATTCACACATCATTCCCATACTTTTGTGAATCCTTTTGAAACCCAAGAACACTGCTTTGATTTTGTTCATACTTGTGGAAAAGCCGTATTTCTTCTTCATTGCTACTCACCTTCCTGAGGGAGATTCCACCTGTCGACATCAGAACCGACGCCTGTGGGTATTTCAGTGTCACATTTATTTTCATTGTAATCTGTGTAACCATATCTTACAAAATTATAGTGAAAATAAAAAGATTTTGCCCCTTTGGGGGATTTTTTCTCATTTGTGTATTTTTGTGTGTGATTAAATATTCTTGCATGATCATATTATTTGTAATCACACCTAGATGCATGTTTTAGGATTTAATTGAAAAACTGAGATTTAATTAAATAATTTCCTTATTTGAACGCACGCGCACTGCTTTAAATTGGTATCAGAGCCAATTACCCAATTATACCGTGTAATTTTTCATAAATTTTTTCTAAGATATCAATTTTCTGAAAAAAATGATTTTTGAAAAGGGCGTGCTCAATGGAGAAATTATATAATAAAATTCCCATTTTTTACGGGACAAACTATGCTTACTGGAAAACCCGCATGAAATATGCTTTAAAAGCCATTGATGAACGTGTTTGGATTTTGGTTGAAAGAGGGTGGACACCTCCCTCCATCACTGTTGAGAACATGACTAGTTTAAAATCTGTAAATGCATGGACTGAAGAAGAATTTAAATGGTCATCTTGTAATTTAAAGGGTTTAAGTGTTATTTCTGGATCCTTCACACCTGACGAGTTCCGACGCATAATGATGTGCACCACGTTAAAAGAGACATGGGATGTTTTACAACTTACCCATGAAGGAACTAATGCTGTGAAAGAGTCTAAACTGCAAAATTTGACAACTCAATTTGAAACCATCACCATGCTTAAAACTGAATGTTTTGATGAATTTTATGCTAGACTGTCTGATATTGTTAACACTAGCTTTAATCTTGGTGAACACATTCCTAATGCTAGAGTTGTTAAAAAGATTCTTAGATCACTGCCTAAGCGTTTTATCCCTAAAGTCACTGTGCTAAATTCTATGGGTAATTTAAACACGCTTAAATTGGAGGAACTTGTAGGAGACTTACAAATGTATGAAATTGATATGTTTCCAAAAACCGTCAAGCCTAAAGATAAGGGAATTCCACTTAATGCCCAGGAAAGAAAGAGTGAGGGATCGATAAGAAAGAGGGGAGAGTCATCTAGAAAAAGAGAGATAGATACGTCAGATTTTGAGCGTGACTTTTATTTAGATGATTTGGCCCTGTTTGCTAAAAATTTCAAGAAAATTCTCAAATTCAAGAAAAATGGTAATTTCAAAGATAAAAAGAATTTTGAGAAAAATAAATTTGAAAAGAAAAATGAAAAATATTTTAAAGACCCTCTTAAGAAAGACTGTGTGAGAAGGTAAGGGTCATAGATCTTTTGAGTGTGCTACTAGACTGAATAGAGAAAAGGGAAAAGTTGTCCTTAATGCTACCCTTAGTGACGACAGTGAGGTCGAGTCGGTGGACTCTGGAGACGAGTCATCACATGATTGTAACTTCATCGCATTCATGGCTAGTCATGTGAGTACTTGTAGTGCTCCTCACGACGATGAGGATGCTTCTTCACAGGGACACCTCGAAAGTTAGAGCGATGTGAGTGGGGGGGGGGGGGAGGATGATGCAAGTGAGAGCGAGAGTAATCTTCAACGCACTTACGCCGAGTTATATAATGAGTCATTTAAAACTAAAAAGCGTAACAAAGTGTTAGTTCTTATGATCACCTCTTTATAGAAAGAGTTAAGACTTGGGGAGATAATTTTGAGAGTTCTATTAACTCAAGTCTTCATATTTTTTAGTCCCAAAACTCATGTTTTGATTCACACATCATTTCCATACTTTTGTGAATCCTTTTGAAACCCAAGAACACTGTTTTGCTTTTGTTCATACTTGTGGAGAAGCCGTATTTCTTCTTCATTGCTGCTCACTTGGAGTTCCTGAGGGAGATTCCAGTCGTCGACATCAGAACCGACGCCTGCGGGTATTTCTGTGTCGCACTTATTTTCATTGTAATCCGTGTAACCGTATCTTACAAAATTATAGTGAAAATAAAAAGGTTTTGCTCGTTTGGTGGATTTTCCCTCATTTGTGTGCTTTTGTGTGTGATTAAATATTCTTGCATGATCATATTATTTCTAATCACACCTAGATATATGTTTTAGGATTTAATTGAAAAACTGAGATTTAATTAAATAATTTCCTTATTTTAACTTACGCGCACTCTCTTCACTTGATCTGGAACTACCCCAAGAAGACTAATGGAATCTCATTCAGAATGGAGGGAGTGTATGGTCTACCCTAATAATGACCTTTAAATATTTGATGGATGTGAATGAGATTAATTAACTAAGATGAAACTATTTTTATATTGTTGTTATTGATAGAACTTTCCCATATTCATGTCAAGTGGTATCCTAGTTATATTTTCTCTTCAAGTAGTAATCATTGTTATTCTATAAACCATGTGTAAAGCACGGATATACCATCGATGAATAACTCCTTTAACCAATACAATAATCAAGTGACCTCCCTACTTTGCAAGTGATAATATTGTAGTGATTCTTATAGCGTAAACCCCTATTATCGGCCTTGTCTATGAAACCTCTCACCTCGGGAAACACTCTTGCACCATAATTTAGATTTAGTGATCTATGATAATCACTTCTAACAACCATCGTCCATCATCATGTGCCTTTGGTGACCCCCATAGTTTGATAAAAATTCCACATATTTATGTCAACTGGTAGTTCACCTCATTATATAAATTTTGGATTTTACCACACATCAAAATTCATTAAATTTAGAATGCATCATCAATCTCTAGTGTTAAAAAATTGAGTAAGCTGTATCTTAAACTTTTTGCCTAAATGTTTAATTGTTCTTTGGGGATTTGTAAATTTAGGACCTATTATAATATGTATTTTGGAAATAGGACAACAAACATTTTATTTATAGTTTTAGTCCCTATTTTTGAATAAAGCCTCTGGCGCGGACCCATATTCATAAAATGTCTACCAATCACAGTATGCCACGTTTCCCTTAAATTTGAAAATAGGGACTAAAAATGAAAACGAAATATTTATTGTCCTATATCCATAATCAATATTATTTTAAGTCCTAAAAGTACACAATCTATTTTTTTTAAGGTGACAAGTGATGTGACTCATCTAACCTAGTTATGTTATTTATTGTAGCTCAAAAATAGTTACCACCAAACTAAGAAACTGCTAAAATAAACTACGTAAAGTCTAAAAATAAAGTTCATCCCTTTTGTTAGTTTGAAGTGTGATGATCTATAAAGATCTTTTACTCACTTCACTAATTTTGAAATGGTGTGTTAAAAAAATGTTGGTGTGTTGGGGCATCATGGCCGATTAAACTACCACTATATATATGAAGGGTAATGTATTGGACATCCTGATAGAGAAGGACATGTAATGAATAATTATAATTCTACTTATTCATTAGCTTAGTGTCCGAACTAATCTTGAAGACCAATTGATAGGCGTATGGATAACCTTGGAAAGTTTTTGGACAACCTCAATAAGATCATTACAAATCCCTAAAATATAGGTGTATATAAAGGGATAACACCACATAGAATCCAATCCATAGATTAACTCAATTACTATGATACACACACACACACACACACACACACACACACACACACACACACACACACACACACACACATATATATATATATATATATATATATATATATATATATATATATATATATATATATATATATATATTAAAAATACTACATTATGTGATCTATGCATCTCATTGTACTCCATTATATCTATGATACTTCTTTTGTATATAAACAACCCCCTATTATAATGACATCTATCATATACATTGTAAGATCATATTATAGCCGTTGTGCTCTCACATAGAAGAATGTCTTCTTCCGATTACCAAAACATTTTGTATCCAAGAGGTATCTGAAAGATTCATCGACATTCAAGACATCACTACACCCTCTAATTGTCTCACTTTTTGGAAAAGGTTTGTCACGATTATGGATTGTGATAATGTTTTTTATCACGGTACTTGATCGTGACAAATCCATAACAAAGATTCTTTTCATGGTCCTTGTCAAATTCAGGGACCATAAAAGTCTATGCCACTTCTAATTGCACTGAAACCTAAAATAAAACCTTCTTTTATCCCACCTTTATCTTTTCACACTTCTCTCTCTCTCTCTCTCTCTCTCTCTCTCTCTCTCTCTCTCTCTCTCTCTCACATAGGTTAAAGTTATATATTTTCCTTACTTCATAAGGTATATGATGATATCATACTTAATTATTGATATTACGAGGCTCCTCAACTCCTTCAACTTCACTTACTTAATATTATATGTCTAAAGCTGAAACTCTAACCTATTTTAGACTATAACGAAGCTCTCAAGACCACAACCATCTTCAAGAAAGGATCGTATTGGCTTTATAAGACTTGGCCTCTTACTCACTCTCCCTGAATACCTAGTTGTTCCAATACATCTTGGAAACTAAGCTCATAGGCCTCAACAATATCACCCCATCATATCTAGCATTCACAACGGACCTTAGTCTAAAGAGAAATGGACTCTAGAGGCCATTTAACCTTCATCCCAAAAAGTTATTATTGCAATGCACCTTAGCACCACCTAATGGTGAACCAATAATGGATTCATACCTCCACGACGTTTAGCTGAACTCTTGCAATTTTTTTGGTGGGTAGGTGAAAAGGATGATACTATTCCTCCTACCCCGACCACTATAATCTCCACTTGTATGGATGACACACGTCCATATTAAATTAACCTATCAACTACCTTACACAACTTGCAAACATTTTTCCCACACTCCACCTTTCTATTATAGACGTCACACCTTAAAGGGAACCCTGACCAAACTTTTGCAATTAACTCCTTCTCTTTCTAAGAGAATGTGTATATATGAGAGCCTCGTGAATGGTTAATGATAATATAATTGATCTAATACAAGTTAGATTATAACATACAAATAGAACAAGTGCTTACGCACTATCATATACACTCTCAACCCATAGTTATGAGCACTAAGTTATAGATTGGATTATCTCCAACTATTTTACTTGTTGTACAACTTATTGAGTCCCAAACTAAAGCTTAAGAATCTTTGGACAACTCTATTAGTTACTTCCTAACCTCCACTGTATTAGTGACAAAAACTGGAGGAATGTCAAACATTTTTAGCCAAATATCAAGAGGTTTCTTAGATTTTGATAACCATTTTATTATATAATATACATTGAAACACCCTTTGATAGTGGATGTAGGATCTTCAGTTGAGGTTCGAATAACTTTACATATATTTGTCTATCACTTTGACACTCCTCCCTTTAATCCATTAGAGGTCCTAAGGGGAGCACCTGTTGGGTCTAAGATCTCATACAATTTTAACACCCACAAGTTTGGTGTCTATTTACTTTATATACAAACCTTACTCTTGTTAAATATGGAAATTAATGCTAAGTTGGACCCGTCTTTCAAAGACATGGAGGCTAAAAAAAATCTTCAAGAGCAACTTGTCGATATTCTAATAAGTCCTCCATTATCGCCTATAATGGAGAAACCATCCAGATCATAGAATAATGGAACTACAGAATACCATGAACTGCGTTCTAAAGGAGAAAAAATATAAAGGATAGGGATAGATCTCCACAACGATCGGTGAATCTTATCTTTATTAGGGATAGGTTGTCACTCTTGGGAGATGAATCTTAGGGTGGCTAGGTCATGGGACAACGAGATTAAGAAGATGAAAAATCAATTGAGAAATTTCCTTAATCAGTATGAGATGCAAACTTTGAACACCGTAGAAATAGATCTCTAGAAGAACTTATCTCCACTCTCCAATGAAGTTCAACATTATGCTCTTCCCCCTAAGTGGAATATGCCTTGTATTGAATTGTTCGATGGTTATAATTATCCCATAGACCATGTAAAGATCCACAAGTCACTCATGCTCCTTCAAGACACCCCAACTGAGGTCTTTCGCAAAGAATTTCCTTCTATTATGAGGAGAATAACTAGGTAATGATTTGTTAATATTGAATCGAAGACCATTGGAATCTTTTCTAAGTTCAAAAAATCCTTTGTCAGCAATTTTATATGGGCCCAGAAGATGAGGAAGCCTGTTACCTCTCTCATATAGTTCAGACAGAAGATCCGTGAGTCTCTCAGATAGTATACCAATAGATTCATCCAGGAAGATCTCCAAGTTAATGATTGAAATGATATTATTTGTGTGGAAAATTTTATCTCAGGCCTTACCTTAGAGGATATGCGGATGTCTTTCAGTAAAAGATCCCCAAAATCCATTACTGAGATACTTGAGAGAGCTAAAAAATACATGAATGCTGAGGATGCAGTCACAACGAGGTTCACTATAGCCTCCCCTGTAAGGAAAGATGAAGGATGTCTTCTCTCACCTTGGAGAGTCCCCCGAGGAAGATAAGGTCAAGAAGAGGAAAAATGAAGATAAAAATAATGGAAATTTAGAAGTAAATTTTTGTACCTCACTCACACCCACCATAGAAGAGGTCTTCACAATAGGAGAAACTCAAGATCTTCTACCTCCGCTAAAGACCATAAGATCTACAGAGGATGAGGGGACACATATAAGTATTTGATATTTTTTAGAGATCACGAACATAATACCAGTGACTGCTTTAGAATAAAAATATCCACTGAATAAGTAATCAAAATGGATTACCTCAAAGAAATTGCGACAAAAGACGTAGGAAAAGATTTCAACCAGCTGACATAGGCAAATGACGCACCATGGACCTAATAATAAGTCACATATAGTTAATCACCACTTCTTTGATCAGATTTAACATATAAGAAAGCTATTCCTTTGGATATATCACCCCTACGATTCACTATTGGACCAAAAGGTTGCTTCTTTACAATTTATAACAAGTTACTAGTGGTGGACCTCCTCTCAACCTATAATGTGATCTTGGGAAGACCATCACTGAATGATTTAGATGTTGTCAAATCAACTGTTGGGATCTGAGGGTCCCCGGATTTTAAAATTCTTCTCAATTAAAATCAAACTTGTAATTTCCTTTTAAAAATATGCGGAAGCGTAAACGTTGAATGATGTGATGGTTCAAATTTAAATATTAAAATTCCAATTTTAACATAAACAAAATAAAGTGAATAAATAACTTAAACAAACCAAATTAATTAATACGCACTTAAACCGATTAAGTCCAATTAAATAGATCCAAGTCCTAGAATTTGCCTAAGTCATAATTTTCAATTATCCAAAGTTAGGCGAAACCAATTTTAGCAAATGACTTGAATAAACCAAATTTACTCAATATTTAATTTAGTCCCAAATTAAATGAGTGTGATTATTAAACCAAATTTTATCTTGAATTTATTCTAAGCATGCGTTCTAAATTATGATGCAAGATAAAATAAACAATATCACACTACGCCGAGATGTACGAGGAAAAACCCAAGACGGGAAACAACCTCGGACGGCCCTAGCCACAAGTCCACTAGATATGGAATTACAATTACAAGACAGATAGACTTACAACGACTGACTCGATCCCTCTCAAGCCTCGACACTTCTTCTCGTAGAAACCTCTTCCTAGCGAACAACCTCGGAACACCACCGCGGTCTCGGAATCCACCGATGGGACTTTATATGGTCACTGTCACCCAAGCATGGAGCCTTTCTCCAAGTGGGTAGAATCTTTAACAAAAAGTCTTCTTCTTTGATGGATGTAGAAGCAAACCAAAACTTCTCTTCTTGAATTCGGTAGAGAGCTCAAGCCTTGTCGCTCCTCCTTGTAGAAACCTCTTCCTAGCGGACAACCACGGAGCTCCACCGTGGTCTCGGAATCCACCGATAGGGCTTTGTATGGTCACCATTACCCAAGATTGGATCCTTACTCCAATTGAGTAAAATCGCCGTAAAAATCTTCTTCTTTATGGTGGGATGTAGAAGTAAACCCGAAACGTCTCTTTTTCACTTCGGTAGAGAAACACCGGTACCAAAAACTCTAAGTAAAGAATATGAATATAGAAACTTGGAATAAACAACTATTGGGTGTAAACTAGAGTGTGTATGAATTTTTCTTTAAGAACTAACACTCAAAAACTTGAACTTTTACCCTAAATGAATTAACTCTCAAACTCTCTCTATGAGATGGATATGGAATGAAAAAGTAACACCTTCAAAAATGATTCCCGTCCTTAATAAAGTCTTAAAAAATCAGTTAAGAAACAAGTGGGGAAATGGGGTGAAAACTGCCAAAAATTGCTCAAAACTGTTCCCGCCTGGCATCTCGTTCGAACGAACTTGACTCTCGTTCGAACGAGACTTCTAACGAGCGACCAGACTGGGCTCGTTAGAAACTCGTTAGAACGACCAAACTCGTTCGAACGACATATCGAACGACTGACCAGTTTAGGTTCGTTGGCAAACTCGTTCGAACGAAACCTGGTTCGAACGAAAAACTCGTTCGAACGAGACTTCGAACGACTTCCAGAAATTTTTGATAAATTCAATTTTTGGCCCAGAAACTTTGTGTACTTTATTTTAAAGTTTCAATTAAATTATTATGAAAGTAAAACATGGTTTTTATTAAACCTAACACCCAATAAATATTGTTCCAAGCTCCTATATAAATATAATTACATTCATACCTTGGGAGCATGGAACCTTAATAGATGACGTAGAAACGAGGCACGCAAACCGGCATTTTGATGAAGCTTTAAATTCTTTGCCGCTACGTCTTCAACACATACTTCATAGGCTTGAGAATATTACAATTAAATACTATCCTATGAATAAATGTTTTTGTCCGGAATTGAGCCAAAACTACATATGGACTCAATTGGAAATTTGTGTCCTTACAAATCTCCCCCTTTGGCTATTCCGGGACAAAAACCAAAACAAAAATCCTAAAGGGCCGTCAAGCTTGCTTGAAAAGCTCCTCTAGTCAAAATCCCCAAATACCTACAAAATAATATAAATATAAAGTGTAGAAGTAAGTAAGAGCGTCAATCCACATCAAGGGGATATGCTAGAGACAAACTCAATTCTAATTCAATTTTTATTTCCTTTTTTTTTACTTTTCTATTTTTTTTATCTTTTTCAGTATTAAAACAATTGGGTGAGGTGAGGTGAAATAACATTAAACAAAATGGAATATCAAATTACAAAATAAAAAGTGACTAAAATGAAAAATAAAGTGTAACACAAAAATAAGGAATAAAGTGAGTTAAATAATAGTGAGAGCAATCAAGTAGTGGGACTACATCACAAATTTTAGCTATTCTAACTAATTAATTTAATTATTTGAATTCTCCCAAATTAATATCAAAATTACAAATCAACTCTCGTTGCAAGTGTAATTTTAATAGTAATCTTTAAAAAAAATTAAGTTTAACCCCCATAACTCTAGAAAATAGATCTACACTCCTTTTAATTAATCACCCGCTAGGATCGATTTATCAAAATTTATGTAAATCTAGAAAATAAAAATAGAGTGAAAATTCAAGTAATAATACCACACTTAAGAAACCCCTATCTCTAGTTCGAATCTAAAATGGGTATTATAACTAGAATTTCGATTTTCTCTCGAAAATTATTTATCCTCTCTCGAGGTGTAAATTTAAGGGTGAGGGATTAAAATTAACATTCAAAGGGAATTTTCAATTAATCAAACTAATTAAATCAAAATAACATCAAATAAGGGTTTAACCCACCCCTTTAAAGGGGGATTTAGCCTAACATGATATTAAACATGGTGAAGAAATAATCAATGGCTAATAAAATGAAATAGAAGAGAAGAACAATCAAACCAAATATCTTTGAGTGAAATTGGACTTCAATCCTTGAATTTGCACATCATCCATTCAATTAGAGCTTCCAAATGATTTTTAATAATAAAAACACACTTAATTGAATTTCTAACTAATTTATCACTCACTAATCTCTAATAAAAAAATATCTACAAAATGTCCTACCTAATTTATTTTCTACTCCAACTATCTCTCTCTAGAATTCTATCTATAAATTGATGATTCCCTTCAAATGGGGTCTTGAGTCTTCATTTATAGCGGGCAATGGAGCAAGGGTAATTTTGAAAATAGGCCAGGGGTGTGCATGTGGGAGAGGTGTGTCATGGATTGTGTGAGGTAATGAGAGTGTGAGGGAATGAAAATTAGATTTGGTTGTGGGGTATTTTGGGTATATGGGGTAAGTGGTTAGTTGGGGGTAATAATGGAAAAGGGGGTTAAAAATCATAAAAGAAATGTGGGCATTTTATTTGTTTGTTTGGCTTTTGTTTTGGTCTTGATTTTAATAGGTGGGAGATAAAATCATGGATTGGGTGTGAAAATGGGACATGGGTTCTTGAAGGAAAATGGTTTGGTTAATGGGCAACCCCGGGTTCGATGGTGTCTGGGCTCGGGTAAGGGGGTTCCAGCAGGTAACTCGGGCTTGCTGTTATTGGGTCAAGATAGAAGGTGATTCGGGTTTCAGAGGTTAGTTTCAACTCGGGTTGTGGATGCTAGGCTCAGTGCGTTAGTTTCTCGAGTTGGAGACAATTAAGGTTTAACAACCGCATTAGGGAAGGTACGGTCGCCAGTCGGATTCAGGCGACGGTTTGGAGGGTGTGGGGTGCCGGCGATAGGTCCGATTTTTAGCAGACCCGAGGTGTCTTGAGCAGGGGATGGAAGTTGTTGGTTTGGGTTATGGGTATGGTGATTGTTGGTGTTTGAGATTGGTGGCGGGTGGATATAGGGGTGTTAGGTAAAAGGGTTAATATGTGGGTTTCATTGAAATGGGTTTGTGGCTATGGAGGATAAGAGGGTGTTGGGTTGTTTGGTAATGGAGTAAGAGAGCGAGAGGTGGGTGAGAGGCGAGGAAGATGATGGAGGGGGTGTTTTGGTGTGTGAGGGTGTATGGGAGTATGTTGTAGGTTAGGATGTGTTTGGGTGTGAGGGTGTGAATAGGATTGGGTGTGAGGGTGTGAATAGGATTTAAAGGTGTGAGTGAGTTTATGTGTGTGTTTAATTTGGACCTTAATAAAAAATAACTAACTAAAAAAAATAAAACTACTAAAAGTAAAAATTTAAAAATTAAATTTCTACTCTAAAAATAAAATAAAGACTCAATTAAAAATGAAACTAAAAAGAAATAAAATAAAAAATAAAAATCTATTAAACTAAAAACTAAAATCACAAAAATGTAAAATCTAATAAAACTAAAAAAATAAATGAAACCCTAAAAAATCTAATCGTAATAAAAAAATAAAAAATAATAAAAATCTAAATAAAATAAAATTATACTAATAAAAATAAAATACAAAAATAGAAAATAAAATCTAGAAATTCTAAATAAATCTAAAATAAAACCTAAAAATAAAACCCCTATAACTAAAAATTTTAAAAGGCACAAACTAAACACACAAAGGCTTCCGGGTAGGTTTAGGGACAGGTTTAGGCTCGAGTGAGATTACGGGACAAGGAAATTAGCTCCATTTGACTACAAATTATCCGAAATAATGCTTTTGACACCGCAACTACAATCAAGCCTGCACATTGAACATTTATGCACATAAGACAATTATTGTCGAGAATTAGAAACTTAAATACGTCTATTCGGGGTTTAAAATGTACACTTTTGGGTGCTTATCAACCATTTATGTCAGTTTTAAATTTTTTCAAAACTCACATATATAGCCCTAACATAGATGTTCGTAAAACTAACATAAATAAGATCATATTTATCTCAATTTTTTAGAACACACAAAAACTACGATATTCAACATATTTTTAATCACGTTTTCATATATATATATATATATATATATATATATATATATATATATATATATATGTGTGTGTGTGTGTGTGTGTGTGCAGCAGGACATCCATTACAGTGGGTAGGGCAGGATGTAAAAAAATTGTTAACAATTGACTATTTTGTTAACAATTAGTGCAGTTTTCGTTAGACCCATTCGCATCATTTCGATACAAAACAGAACAATAACTGTATGGTTAACAACAGCAAAATAGTGTCTCTTTTGGTTATGTGTGTTTCCATTATGTTTGGGGGATAAATGTTTTTTTTTTAACTTTTCTGAACAAAACAAGTGCAACAGCTATAACCTGGATAGGGTTTTTTTCGTGACTTTTCTAAATGACATAGCTGACATGCGTTTTGTCCACTTCACTTACTGTCCGCACCATTCTTCACCCAAACCGTTCGCATGTGAGCCTCTCTCTCTCTCTCTCTCTCTCTCTATCTCTCTCTCTCTCTCTCTCTCTCAATATATATATAACTTCTGCATTAACCCGTCTTCGGAATTCAGCGGCGTCCAATCATCCAAGACTATCCTTTCAATCCACAAAACCCAAGAATATATAACAGCAACATACATGTTATATAATAGCAGCCATATGATAAAATTTACCTTAGTACAATTCAACGATGCTTTATTCCTTTTCCCATCGATGTTCAATGTATTAATCCCACTATATATAAAGAGAATTAAAAGACGTGTATTTGGAGATCACAATAATAATGTACTCATAATGCATGTCAAACAAGCTTGAAAATTATATTATACTCATGTAGTGATATTCATCTTATCTTTGTCACTCGGTACCATACTCAATGAATCCAACCAATAAATAGTTCTTATGGACAAATCAATGACAATCAATACCCAGTGGAACCTGTAAAATGAATATTGTTATAATTATATAGTACTTAATGTAAGGAATGAAATTAATTAAACTACTTACATATCTTCGAGATTGTAACGAATGAAATAAATCTGACTTTTTTTACATTCTTCAACCTTTTTCCAATAGGTCGAGTTATACCAAAAACATTTTACCATTGGAAGGCTCATGATTGAAGAATTGAAACCCTTCTTCGGAGCGCTGAAACTTATCATACAAGAACTTGAAAAAGTAAGTAACTAAATTAGTCAGTACGCATTTTAAGTAGCACGATTGAATGAATTTGTACCTTATGTATGGAACAATGTATCTTAAATAGAACAATTGAGTTACGTTATACCTCATGTATGTAACAATTCACGTTACATCTAAAGGCTTCAATGCATAAAATTCCAATAAATCATTCTTAAAGACATAACATTGATCCTTATCGACCCCAAACATCTCTTTCTCTAGTGGAATCGTTATTTGATTCATCTTCATTATCAATAAATTATGGGTGAAGGAGGTTATCAAATCGCAATCAATATTCTTTTTTACTATATCACATCTACTTTCACCAAAGACATCCTTATCATTCTCATGGACTGGTTTTTTCCTAACTTCCATTTCATTCTGCATTGAATCATGGGAAATGTCATCAAGCAATGTAATTCATAGCAGAAATAAAGACTTATAGATAAACATAAGAACCAATAGTTTACCTCAAATCTTAACAACACTCGCTCTTTGGGAAAAGCAACATATGACCCAATAACATCTTTCACAAAATACATTTCACTTGGAACGGGCATCGGGAGGATGGCACTAGAAGAAATAACTTTAGAAATGGTAACCCGTACATTATTTTCTCCTAACATTATATTATAAATTTTATCGTTCGGTCCATTCCTATTGAATATGATTCTTTCGGTAATGATGTTAGCTTTATTTCCAATAGCCAACCTACATTCTTTAACCTAAATTATGAAAAATAATAACATTAAAATTTAACAATGTATTAAAATTTAGCAATTTATTTTCCCCAACCAAATAAAACTACATAAAATTCAACCCCTACTGACCCAACCAAGTAAATCTACAAAGTTATCACCATCAAGAAAAGTGACCCCATTACATTTGAAGAAGATGCTTGTTTCATACCTTTATCATCAACTATCGAAGAAGGTTTCTTACTTTTGACACCATCTACTGAATGAGGTAGTAACTTTTCACTATATGTTACACCACTATCTTTGAACTACGCCAAAGAAACACAAAGGAAATTACAATTACAACAAAAATCAATAAACCTTAACGGTATGCTCTTGTATAATTATCTTTGTATCATTACACCTTCGAAGAAAGTGATTGTGTTATAATTTTTCCACCAGAACTTGAACGATGCATATTTGTACTTTCACGCATGTATGAAGCAACTTTCTCAGCTCGGGGTGATTTTGTCAGGGTTGCGACAACCTAATCATTTCTTAACTTCAAATTAGCTTCCATATCTTTTAATCTTTTCTTCGTTTCTCTTAATTTAGATTCTAACTCACTATTATGTCTCTTAGTAGCAGGATTTGGAAGATTGAAGTACCTTGTGGGAACAACTCTAATTCTAAACCCCCAAACATGGCCCGAGTGTTTTGTAGTACTCATTGTTATAGTGTGAACATCATTATTCCTTAGGTGATTAAACTACCATCTTTAGCTTATCTTTTCAATTCAGCCTATAATGAAGTAGATTCAATCGTTTAGAATGTCATCAAAATATTATCATAATTACAAATCATACACTAAAAAACACTAAACAAAGGAACTCGTATCGTAATTTATAAAAACCAACCATTTTATCTGCCACCTCTTTTAATGAATCATCTCTATATTCACCATCTTTTTTTTCATGGCCTTTCAACGATAAGAAACTTCTATCATCTTCATAATCCGAACCCATCTTCTTTTTCTGGTATCAATTGTAAATTAAAAAAATCATATTGTTAAAGAATAATTCAATATTCAAGTTCAAACCATCACAAATCTAATGAAAATATTCAAACTAAAACATACCATATATTCAGCAAGGCCGACGTAACCCTTCTTGCTCATACGATGATTGTACGTGACCTTGAATCATTTTTCCCTTCGTGCCTCACTTGAAATCTTATAAATCAAAGCAACAAGTTAGAATATAACAACAAAAATTACCACGCAAATCTTCAACTATTTTTCATTATACCTCAAATCGCTTGGTTATCCTTCTACAAACAAATTCAGTCCACACATCTAGATTAATGAATTTATTGTATTTTGGTGGAGGATGTTTGAGAAGCTCGCGTTGGTGTCTCAATGGTAGATCCAAAGTCTTGTGAGGTTTGTTTTGAACGCTCTCCAACTGCAACCCATAGAGGATAACACCATCATATTATTGTTTGGATCAATATCAAATTTGATCTGAAAAAGAAAGATGTTGAATACATGTCTTAAAATCAGTGTAAAGATGTTTACTGAATTGTTAAAACCCGTGTTGTATAGTTCATGCTAAGTTGTAATTAGATCTAAGAAAAGGGAGTGAAACTTTATGTCTTCCTAGAATGTCGCAATTCTAATTGAGTTTTTATATTTGTTTGGTTTCTCTTAGTCAAACAGGTTTCCTTATCTCTTCATTGATGCGATGAAATTATGTTTTCATGGAACTATTTACATTGTTAGGTCCTTTGTTTTTACACATGAAGATAGACTTTTTTTTAAACTTGAAAAAAAAGTTTCGTGTATCCACACGATAGAACAAACATTAAGATATAAACACAAAATTTTGTTTTTTTTATTCTTATGGAAATTTAACTAAATGTGATATAAGATGCACATGTAAATTATTTTTGGAATACCATTTTCATTGAGATGAGGAAATTAAGACTTAGTTTTTTATACTTTTAATTACTTTTCTTAGTGGTGATATAGATTAGACTTAGTTATATTTTTCTGTTTTTTCATTATTGTATTGAAGTTTGCTATTGTTTTTTATAAGCACTTTTGCAATCATATAAAGTATTTGTGAGTTTAATTATTTTTGTGAATGATACTATTAACTCATTCATCCATTTTTATATTTATTTTTTGTTGATTAAATTACTAACACACCTTTGAGATTCAAGTACACTTATTAGGTATCATATTTAAGTTGCAAATTAGTTTGTATTTTGTGTCATACTTAATTTTCTTTTTGCTCACATCATGAGACTTATGGGTTTACTTAAGATATGTATGCTTTAATATCAAAAATAGATTATAAAAGCCACATTTATGTTTTTCCATTAAACAATAATTAGATCATATTGAGTTAGAACTTGAGTTATATAATACTTATGTGATTTCTTTGTTTCCAGCATTTGCAATAAAGATCAACGTGCAGTTCATGTAAAATTATCAATTAGTTGATTGGCGAAACCAACAAAGTAATAAAAAATTACACAATAATGGTGTTTGAATTGTCATCCACATTGTTGATGAATTTGTAATGTAAGAAACAACGTTCAAGTTATCAAGAATGCAATTGACACATACTTTTTGGACTTTCATTTTCATATACTAATAAATTAAAGGTTGATATTTCGCAATAGGTGGCATACATATAATTGCTGTATTGGGTTTGTAGTTGTGTTATCCCATGGTTGTTTGTGTTACAATACTAGATTTTTTTGTCCGGTGAATTTATTGTGTTATAATACTATAATACCCCATATTTTTATGCTATATTAATTTGGGGATTTATTAAATTTAATGTGAATAATTATTTAATAAAAATCCGGAAATTAATTATGTTATAATTATTAACGTGATGAGAGTTAGTAATTATGGGAAACTTTTTGAATATTACTAATGAGCAAAGTAATATATAATATTGGTTATATTTAATGTCACGAGTGAATAAAATGATAATTTTGAAAATTTGAGTTGGGACGCGCCCGTGTCGCGTCGGGACTAAATATTGATGAATAAAAGTGAATATATTATAAGTCACTCGTATGGTCATTTTGAGTGCGCCAATGTGTCCGGAAGGGTCGAGATAGTCAGAAAAGTGTACCCGGGGGTTTAGTTTGGGTCTCTGGGCATTTTTAGGCTTAATTAGTACCCCGGGAGGGCATTTTGGACATTTTGGACATTTTACATTTTTTGGTAATTAAACCCACGAAAATTCAAGGGATATATTAGATGTCTAAGGTTGTCTTATAGGGTTAAAATAACCAAAGAAAAGTGACGGCCATAGGAGAGGGAAGGAAAGGCTTTTCCAAGCAATCCAAGGCCAACGATTCACCCGGTTGCACCGCCACCACCACCAATACGTAGATCGCACGACGGGGAACGCAACCACACCAAATTCTTCATCAAACCAGAACGTCGAAAATACCAAGCAATTGTTTATCTTTATTATTTCGTTAATGCATCACTCATGTTAGTCTAGGGATGATTAGGATGAGTTTTATGGAAGAAAACCCCAAATTTGAGATATGAAATCGCATGTAGTAATGGTCTAAATGTTATTCTGGAAACCCCTTCACATGTATAGGATTAAACCACGAAATTTTGATGTTTTAGAAGAAGAAAATTATGGAAAAAGACTAATTAGAACCATGTTAAAGAGATTTCTAGGGTTCTTGAGATTTACATGAATTTTGGCCTATTAATCCATGATTATTAATGGAAATTTGCATGCTTTACGTAAAAGATGTATGGAATGGATTTATATTATTAGTAGTATAAATTTCTGGACGTTTGGGGATGAAAAGTTTGGATTTGGATGGAGTTATGTGAGAAAACCCGTAACTGGTAACTGGAGAATTCTCCATACCTGCTTGATCAATCGATCGATCCAAGAGCTTCGATCGATCGAAGGTTTGATCGATCGAGCCCCAGACCTCGATCGATCGACCCCTTCTGGAAGACTCATATTTCCCCTTTTTAAATTAGTTGAATTCAATTCAATGAGAAATAATCCTTGGACACCCTTATTAAAATGTTTTTGGAGATAAAGATGACCAGTAGGATTTATTAATAATTAAGAGACCTTTAATGTAAGGCAAAATTTATATTTTTGGAGTGTTTATACCTAAGGGACGATGAAATTTTGTATTAAAGGGAGAGATTACGTAAAACGGTTACGATGGAAAATAGATGAATACCTACTGAATTTTTACACTTGGGAGGATAGAGTCCATGAGTGTTACGTAGTGAGTTCGAATAATTCCTCGAATTAAAGTTAGAGACGAACCGTTATACGTGATAACAAATAATGGGAAAATAAGGATAAATGTCGTAATTATGGAATTAGAGATGTACCAAAATTGATATGATAAAAGCAGTATATTTATATGACTGTGTGTATGCATATATTATATACATGTGAAAATCATGCCCATGCTACTTGCTATCCCTGAGGTTACCGCGCTGGGACAGTCTTATCTCGATGGGACCTTTATGGGGGATATTGACTCGTACCCTAGAAGATAGAAATCCTTGGTACATGCAATCGAATTGATAGTTTAGACGGTCCTAAGAGACGCGGGCATGTGACATCCTCTTAGAGACTTGGAATCTATGCTTCGCCTCAATATTGTTTGTGTATGTGTTAATACAGTTCGAGAGTGATTTCGAATTTGTATTTCCCTTAGTACGAGTGATACGGGGATTGGATAGTAGAATATGCCCGCACCATAGTTTTTATGTGGGGTGCTGTTAGAATATATATTATACGAGTATTTAATATATATATATATATATATGAAATTCTGAAATTTGGAACTGTCTGCTGCGATATGGTAAGTAAGACATGTATGATGACTCAAATTGGAAATACTTGTTTTGAAAAAAAAAGTATAATATGACACTGGGAAACTTTATTAATAAATAAAGTTAAAATGAGAGCTTTGTTACTAAATGAAATCTTCCTTTTAAACAATTATATTGTTAAGTTTTAAATATTACAAGTAACCTAAGATAAGTTAAACCATTGGGAAGTTTAGTGCAATATAAGATAAGAAAATCCGTTTGTAAGGTTAGTGCGATAGGCGTGCACATTAGAAGAGAGGTGAGAATTCCTCAAGAGAGTGTCGCACTAATATGTTGTTGCATTGGCCTGTAATCATTTTAAATACTTGCTAAATGAATTTCAAATGTTATACACTATCGGGCTCTGAACCGTTTCTATTTCTCTTTCTCTCTTGTATATATATGTATATATTATAGGTGCCTAGCCACAGAGGCGTCTTGCTTAGGATCCCTTGGAAGGAACGTGCTGCAGCTTAGGTGGGAGTTGCAGGCCTCTTTCTTAGACGACTTCATTTATTTGACTCCACTCCTAGCATATTTATTTAGTGGGGCATGTGTCTCCCTTTCCATTATTCAGTTGTTTATTTGGACATTGTAATTCAGTTATTTCTTGTATTGTCACTTTAGGATTTATTACTATCTGGATGTTTTACTTTAAGTTTTAATGTTGGGATTTAGTTGTTGAATGTTTAAATTATTTGGATTATATGTTCCCGAATTATTGTGGTGTGATTCTTTAATTTTGAATTGTTGTAAATAATTAAAATCTTTGTTTTCAAAATAAAATTTGGAAAGTAATGTTTAAAAATGGTTTTGACACTTAGCTTAATTAATTAGGGTGTTTAAATTGGAAAAGTTATTTTTACGACAATGATGCTAAAAATGAACCAACTGTTCACATTGATTTTAATTTAATAAAGGAGCGATCGCCCGGTATTTAATTAGGCGGGGTGTCATAGGTGGTATCAGAGCATCAGGTTCTAGTGTCCTTAGGATCTGTACGGCTTATTTCGCTTTCAGCTTCACATTTTTGCTATAGAACCCTATTTTAGGATTGTTGTATTCCTGCTTTAACATTTACGTCTTCAGCTATTTGAGATTTGATGATAACTGTAGACTAATAAATTTCTTCACATTTTAGATGCCTTCGAGATGTGCACTAAAGGATAGGCGTGCCCAAGCCGAGCAGCCAGCAGCTCCGGCACAGGGTGCGATGAATGTAATGAAGTAGCCGCCATTGTTGTTCAGGCGGTGAATGCCTCACTAGCGGTGGTTCAGCAGGCTCCACCCCAGATTCAGGCAGTGGCGCCAGTACATGCACAACTTCCATCTGCATGGGAGCGGGTTAGGGATGCCTTTCAGAAGGCGCATCCCCCTGAGTTCTCGGGGAGTTCAGATATCATCACCGTCTGTCAATGGAAGAAAGATATCCAGCGGCATCTTCGTATGTATGAGTGCTCAGATGTACATAAATAGTTGTTGGCTTCCTTTAAGCTGGCGGGGGCCGTTTTGCAGTGGTGGGAGTCCATCACCACCTTGGAGGAGAGGGACACGATCCCGATTTAGTCATTCTGGGAGCGGTTTGACCTCAAGTACTTTCCACCCGCCGTGCAGACTGAGATGAGGCGAAAACTACTGAACTTGAAATAGTAGAATTCTACCGTTGCTGAGTATGAGGAGGAGTTCACGAGACTTCTCACTATAGTGCCAGATGAGGCACCCACTGAGGATAAGAAGATAACGCTATTTGTGGATGGGTTAGCTTGGAGGATCCGTCAGCACCTTATAGGGAATCTGTCTCTGAGTACTTTCACTGATGTACTCAATGTTGTGTTACTACATTGCCAGGATTACCGCCTCCACCTGCAGGGAAGCAAGAGAGCAGGAGAGTCCAACCAGCAGGGCAGGACCGGGGGTAGTAGTGCTAGTGGAGTACCATCTTAAGGACAGACTCGTCAGCACGAGCAGAGTTCCCATCAGGAGGACCCTGCTAAGAGATGGATGTGGGGGTTATAGGTAGGGCCAGCCTAATCAGCAGGGCCAACACCGACAACAGCAGGGTCAGCAGCAGGGCCAACAGGGCCAACAGCGTTTCCACTAGGGCCAGTGGCGTGGTGGTAACGGCAAGCAGGGCCGTGGTCAGCAGAGTCAGAGGGGAGGTAACTTCAAAGGCTGATGTTTTAGGTGCGGTAAGCATGGCCATAGGCGCCAGGATTGTCCAGAGGGAGAGAGGGCCCCACAGCAGCAGGGTGCACGTAATGAGCCACAGAGGCCACTTTTTCCAACTGCCCTCCCAGCTCCAGCCCAGGTACCATCCCTACCAGCCGTTCCAGCAGCTCCAGTGTAGCAGGGGCAGTTACAGTATGGACGTGTCTATAACGTCCACCAGGCAACAGCTCCACAGGCACCACCTGCGATTGAGGGTATGTTTCCTATCCATGGTACTATGGGTCGAGTTTTGTTTGATACTGGGGTGACGCACTATTTTATAGCTACGCATTTTGCGAAGGCCTTAGGGTTATTAGCCACAACAGAGAGTACGGTGACGTGTGTAGACTCACCACTGGGGAGTGGTTCACTTATTTTCTTTATATGCCGGGGAGTGGGGGTAGAGATTGGTAGCTTGGTATTACTTGCAGACATGTTAGTCTTAGATATGAATGAGCATGATGTTATTATCGGTATGGATAGGATCGCAGCTTACAGAGCCATGATTGATTGTTTCAGTGGGAGTATTGTCTTTGCCATTCCGGGGCAAGAGATGTTTGCAGTGGCGATGCCTCGCCCAGAGGGAGGTTCGATCGCTCATTTGTATTACATAGAGGAGGATACCTCTAAGGAGGTTGTGATTCCCTTAGACTCGATCCCAGTTGTTCGTGAGTATTCCGATGTATTCCAGGAGATACTAGGCCTACCCCCCAGTCGAGAGATAGACTTTCTCATAGATTTATTACCGAATACTAGACCGATAGCACACGCTCCGTACCGTATGTCTCCTGCAGAGATGCGAGAGTTACGAGATCAGATAGAGCAGCTACTAGGTCAGGGCTTCATTCGTAGGAGTACCTCACCTTGGGGCGCTTCATTCTTATTTGTAAAGAAAAGAGATGGTTCACTGAGGCTATGTGTGGACTATCGGGAGTTGAACAAGGTCACGATACGGAATAAGTATCCGTTGTCTCGAATTGATGATCTCTTTGACCAACTGAGGGGAGCAACTTTCTTTTCGAAGATAGATCTGAGGTCGGGGTACCATCAGCTATGTATTAGGGAGCAGGATGTTTCAAAGACTGCTTTCTTGACGAGGTATGGGTCCTATGAGTTCAGGGTGATGCCATTTGGCATCAAAAATGCTCTAGCCGTATTCATGGACTTAATGAATCGAGTGTTCAGAGAGTTCTTGGATCAGTTTGTCATCGTCTTCATAGATGACATTTTGATATATTCACACTCCGAGGAGGAGCATGCCGAGCACTTGAGACAGGTTCTTCAAACTCTATGAGAGCATCAGTTGTATGCTAAGTACGAGAAGTGAGGATTCTAGTTGTGAGAAGTACAGTTCTTGGGGCATGTTGTTTTTGAACAGGGGATAGCAGTTGACCCGAGTAAAGTGTCAGCGGTGAGGGAGTGGGGACAACCCACGACACCGATGGAAGTGTGTAGTTTCTTGGGGTTAGATGGATACTACAGGAGATTCATTCGGGGATTCTCCAAAATAGCAGGTCCATTGACGAACCTGACTCGCAAAGGGGTACCATATGTTTGGGATGATGCTTGTAAATTGGCTTTCAATGAGCTGAAAGACAAGCTTACTTCAGCACCAGTCCTTGCCTTACCGAAGCCGGGTGTGGAGTACCTGGTTTACACCGATGCCTCTTTACGGGGACTTGGGGGAGTACTTCAGCAGGAGGAGAAGGCTATAGCTTTTGCCTCCCGTAAGCTTAAGCGCATGAGAAGAATTACCCCACCCATGACCTGGAGTTAGCAGTGGTCGTTTTTTGCATTGAGGATATGGAGTCACTATTTATTGGGGGAGAAATTCCGCTTGTTCACAGACCACAAGCCACTGTAGTACCTGTTCACTCAGCGAGAGATGAATATGCATCAGCGCAGATGGTTAGAGTTTGTGAAGGACTATCAGTTCGACAAACAGTACCATCCGGGGAAGGCCAAAGTAGTTGCTGATGCGTTGAGCCGTAGACCGGTAGACGAGGTAGCGAACATCTAGAAAGCAAAGTGGAAGGAGTTAGGTCACCAGGACGCAGTAACTTGTTCCTTCATATCTATTATGACAGTCACACCCGAAATTATTACGAGGGTGATACAGGCACAGACCACAGACCCGTTTTGTCAGGAGCAGATTATACGACTTTTAGCCGAGGGTGCTGAGTCCTATTCTGTTAGTTCTGATGGGGGTTTGAGGTTTAATGGGAGATTAGTGGTTCTAGAAGGAGCACAATTACGTCATGCAGTGATGATCTAATCTCATGGGTCCCGATTTACGGTGCATCCTGGAGGGGATAAGATGTACCAGGATATGAGGAGGCAATACTGGTGGAATGGGATGAAGAAGGACATTGCTGAGTTCGTGTCCAAGTGTTCTACCTGCCAGCTGGTAAAGGTGGACCATTAGAACCGTCAGGGTTACTTCAGCCATTGGAAGTACCCGCGTGGAAGTGGGAAAGTATTTCCATGGATTTTATTACGGGGTTGCCTACATCACAGCGGGACCACGACTCTATCTGGGTGATTGTAGACCGTTTGACCAAGGTGGCTCATTTTCTGCCAGTGCGGACAGACTATACCACAGGTCAGTATGCTCAGTTGTTCATTGCTGAGATTGTCAAATTACATGGGGTGCCCCTGAATATTGTGTCAGATAGAGACAAGATTTTCGTGTCACATTTCTGGGAGAGCTTTTAGGAGGCTATGGGTACTGAGTTGAGGTTGAGTTCAGCTTATCACCCACAGATAGATGGATAGACAGAGCGTACTAATCAGATGTTGGAGGATATGCTATGCATGTGTGTTCTTGATTTTGGAGGAGGTTGGGAGCCACACCTTCCACTCGTAGAGTTTGCTTATAATAACTCTTATCAGTTCATGATTGACATGGCCCCATTTGAGGCTTTGTATGGCAGGCCTTGTCGTTCCAAAAACTTATGGGATTGAGGTGGGGGATAACAAGTTGCTAGGACCAGAGGTGATTCAGGAAACCTCCGCGAGGATTGATATGATCAGGAGTCGCATTCGAGTAGCCCATGACAGGCAGAAGAGCTACGCCGATGCGAAACGGTTCTTTCGGGAGTTTAATGTGGGGGACCAGGTGTTACTACGTGTGTCTCCTATGAAAGGAGTAATGAGTTTCGGGAAGAAAGGGAAATTGGCCCCGAGGTACGTGGGACCATTTCCCATCATCGAGAGGATTGGGCCGGTAGCATACAGATTGGGACTGCTAGAGCATTTACATCGCATTCACGATGTATTCCACATCTCGTCATTGAGATGATATCTTCGGGATGATATGGGCCATACTCACATCGCGATAGGTGAGATAGACTTACAGCCTGATAGCTCTTACGAGGAGAGACCGATGGCTATCCTAGACTATAGTGAGAGGAGATTGAGGTCGAAGATAGTTCCACTTGTACGAGTCTAGTGGGAGCATCATAATGTGGAGGAATCCACTTGGGAGTGCGAGACAGATATGCACGAGAGATACCCAGATTTATTCTTACCAGGTACGTGTAACAACCCGCATAATTTTGGACTATTTTAATTAATTTTTGGAAAATGGAGGAAAATAAAGTTTTTGATAAAATTATTTTTATTGCTCAAATATGTTGGTTATTATTTTTAAAGGTGAGAATTTCAAACGGTTTCGAAATCGGAGTTAAAACGGATTTTAAAATGATTTTTAAATTTTTTAACTCTTGGAGTTGTTTTGACTTCCAACTCTTCATTTCTTTGCCTTATTTAAAGGAGTCTTTTGGATTCGAACACTTCATTTCTTTTCATTATAAAAGGAAGTCATGGGCAAGCCTTTTAACCTACTTTTGGCACAAATTTTGGCAACAAATATATTTTATATTCCTCTTCTTTTTAATAATACTTTGGCCCTTGAGATTTGTGAGTTCCAACCTTAGATTAGAGGTGTTCTTGGGGCTATTTTGTTGGAGGTTCTTGTAGGAGCTTTTGTAGATCTTTTGTGTTGATCTTGAGGATGTGATCATTGGTTTCTCATCATGGTTTAAGGTATGGGGTTTTACACAATATGCTCCTTAAATCTCGCGAGTGTCATTCTCTTTGAATTCTTGTTTAATTGAACTCATATTTGAATTGATAAATTCATTGAAATCTGGAAAATAATTGTTGAAATTATTTTGATTCATGTGGTTTCATTATATTGTTGATGAGCACGTTGTCATGAGATTTTAATATGTCACGGATGTTGGGCACCCGCCAAAATTCCTGTTTTTCGGGCTATGGCTTGATAAAGCCTATACAGATGTGGTGAGGCCTGGTGACCCAGTTAAAGTGTTGTTGAGAAATTATAATGATGAAATGCTATTGAGATTTTCATTTTGATTTGAATATTCGTACTCGTGTTGTTACATTTTATTCATCGCTAACATATATTTGTTGAGCATCTTTCTTGTCGTATTGTGTACTTTTTCATATTTTCTTTTAGTTGGCAGGTTAGCGTGGATTGGGACGCTATGGACCAATTGGGATTATTTTAGCGTGGATTATTTTGGGAAGAATATTTTTGGAAGATTTGTATTATTTTGATGTATAGAGCTTCGGAGATTTGTATTTTATTTTCGAGTTAGTTGTTGTATGTAATTCGAGAGATTTGGTATTTAATTTTAAGAGATTGAGATTTTTAGTTTCTCTTTTGTTGTTGTGGGACTTAGATACTCTATACCTTGTCACTTGTGGATTTGGATTTATTTTATCGCATTAACGCTCCGTTCGCTCTCCCCGGGCGGGCGGGGTGTTATAGTACGCTTTATTTTTTTCGAATTACGGGATGAAATTCCGTTATTAGGGGGGAAGTATGTAATACCCCATATTTTTATGCTATATTAATTTGATGATTTATTAAATTTAATGTGAATTAAGTGAATTAATTATTTAATAAAAATACAGAAATTAATTATGTTATAATTATTAACGTGATGAGAGTTAGTAATTATGGCACAAACAATATATATATATATATATATATATATATATTCATTCCACAAATCATAGTTCAATTTGATTGGCACTTTAGGCTAACTTGGATAAGTTATCAACACAAAGAATTTCACCATCAAACCCCCACAACTTAATAATTCTTTTTTTCTAGTTGTTGATGTAAAAAATTAGATCATATCTAATTATTCAATCACAGATAAATAAATGAGACAAAGAATTTTTAAAGTGGTTCAGCCTTATAAGAATGGCCTACGTCCACTGTTATGATATTGCTGATTGCAAGTTATCTCAAGAAATTCTAGTCCCCTTCAAATGAGGATTGTATAATGTATTTATAGCCTTGAGTCCGTAATGTGAAAGGGTAATACATTAAATGATGTACATATGAAAGGGTAATACATTCAATGCCCCTTAAGCGTGTGCGTCTGAATGATAAGCATTTAATGAACAGTCAAACTGTTGGTTATCCTGCTATTAATGCTTTGTTCGAGGTGCAGCTCGGACCGCCTAAGCTTCTCGATACTCAAGAGTTCCTTGGAGTGTTCTTGTTCCTCGGAGTGCATAAGTTCCTCGGGGAAGCAGTGTTCCTCATTGTAGTATGGTCCCTCGAAGCGTGTGAGTTCTTCGGAAGTGTTTGTTGCTGTTCTCCAAAATTGCCACCTGTCTTCACTTTATTGAGCCATGTCAGCAGACTAAATTTGGTATCAACAGAAGCCCCCAATGTTTCATAGTTCGAAATTTGAGGAGTAGGGAACATTCTTTCTCGGAATATGGTAGCTTTAAATGGTCCTCCTGATTTTTAGGAGTGTTTCCTTCATATTTATTTCTCCTTCCAAATTCGTAGAATCAGGTTTTTTGAATTTTTATGTCCGCTTCGATTCTCGCGCCCCTTTTCATCTTTTTAGCCGCCGGTAACGTAACCGTCTCTTTTTGTAATCATTACTTTTCCTTTTCCCAAGGTAGAGTATTTAAACGCTGCAGAAAATCCCATCGTCTTCTACTTTTTCAAATTTGTATCTTCGAGTTTTCCACCGCCTCTTTCTCTCCTGTGTATTCATCTCTTCCATCGGTTGTTGTCATCAGATCCACTCTTTTTCTGTAAGATTTTCTTCCTTCTTCTTCATTTGTTTTATTCATCATGGTTTACCCTGTTGAATCTCTTGATAAGTTTCGCTCTGATTTTTCTATTCCCTCCTGGGTTGTTCTGGAAGAGCTTTCTGAGCCTTCTGATTATTTTCGTTTGGCTGAGGGACATTGGTTCCCCAGTCTCTTTATTGCTGAGTGTGGATTTTCTTTTCCACCCAATCCCTTATGTCTGGAATTTTGTCAATACTTTGACGTTGTTCCTGCAAGAACAACCCAAAATACATGGAGAAAAGTTAATGGGGTTCATAGGTTAAATCAAATCCATGGAACTCGCATAGGAATTCCAGAAGTCATGTTTTGTTATAGATGGGCAGTTGGTGATAACCCCTTTTATTTAAAAACTAGATTTTTGAATAGGGCCTTAGTAGTCAATCTCCCGGATGCTAATAGGGATTATTTTGAGCACGAGGTTGTCATAAAAAATTGGCAACATGCTCCTTTATCTGGAGATGAAGTTTATCAGGGTCCCAGATGCCCTCCCTATGGCAATGGGATAGGTTATTTTTATTTCATTTTATTTATTTTGAAATTATGCTTCCTCTGTGTTTGACAAAATGTACCACTGATATTGTGATGCTTATTTATTTGCAGTTGACAACAAAAGAAAGTGTCCAAAGGAAGCAGACGTAAATATAAGGCACTTAAAACTTATCTGGAGTTTGCATCAGAGTGTTCCTGATGAGCACATTAGGTCATTCTCGTACTTGCTGTAGTATAAGAGCTACACCACTTCTTTCAGTGCTCGTCCGGTGATAAGTGAAGCAGAACCAGTACCAGCCTCTGCAAGTTCTTCACCTGAATCACACATTCCTTTAAGTGAAAGGATGAAGAGAAGAAGACCTCCCACTCTCTTCGAGAAACCTGCCTCTACTGTTGGAGAGGCCAAAAGAAGTAAGACTTATGTCCCAGAAGGGATAAAGAAAGTTGATGCAGCTCCTCCAGCTGCTCCTGCTAAGGTCGCCGAGAAGCCTCTAGTAGCCCCGAGCAAGGCTGCTGCTCCAGGAGAAGTGATTGTAATATCACCGACCAAGATTTCTTTCTTGGTTGAATCTATTCATGCTCCCCCGAGGAAGAAGATCTCCTCGATCAATTTGGCTGACACCATCTCTCAACCCCCAACTACTGGAACTGGTATTCCTACCTTTGTTCCCCCGAATTCTGCCATGAGCTCGGTGAAGACTTGGATCATCCCGAGATCCAAGGTGTCGAAGAGAACCTTTCTCGGGATATGGTTACATCATTGTCTACTCGCCATATTGCTTCTATAAGTCTTGTTGCTTTGAACTTTTCATCTTTCCTTTGTTATATCTCTGACTTGCTTTCATTTTCTTTTCACAGTTAGCAAGCTGCTTCAATATAATTTTGAAGAAAGATGAGGAGATTAAAGTTTCATGCTCCTCATCTAGTGTGGAGGAAGTTCTGAAGGAAGCTATTAAGTCTTTGGAAGATTCTCGCCAGAAATATGCTACTGACAAGGCAATCCGGGAGAACAAGCTTGCCTCCACCGAGAAGGAGAAAGATAAAGTTGCTGAAGTCTCCCAAGGGTTGGAGAAAAAAACTGAATGCTTTGGAGAAGAAAAATAAAGAGCTTGAAGAGAAGCTCAAAACTGTTGGGGAGCTTGAAGATAAGCTTAAGGTTGCTGAGGAAAAATTGGGCCAGCTTCAGGAAGTAAGTCGGCAGAAGGAAGAGGTTGAGAATAAATTGAAGACTACTGAAAGCCTTCTGTCCGAGAAGCTTTCCTCGGAGAAGTTAAAGAGAAAATTAGCTGTGAAGAAGTCTTTCAACGCTGGCTGGGACAAAGGGTGGAACAAGGGATTTGCTGCCATGGTGTCGTAAGTAGAATATGGCAGCCTCAAGTACTTCAGGGATGGACGGGTCGCTGCTCTACAGGAGATGAAAGTGGATGAAAATTTCGAACTCTTTCAGCGACACATCCCTGGTCCCACTCCAACTCCTGAAGACTTAGAAGAGGATGAAGCTTCCTCCGAAGATTCTTCTATAGTGATGGGAGATCATCCCCCAGCCATCCAGCTTGCTCCCGAGGAACCTCAGCAAATCATTACTTCTTCCGAGCAACTGCTGGCACTCCCCGAGCAGCTTTTTATTCCCTCCGAGCAACCTACTTCCTCGTCCCAGCCTCCCGAGAAGGTTTTGGGAGACAAGGAAAAGGTGTAGAGTTGTTCGGGGTTCTCTTTATATTTTTCTTTTGTCAAATGTAACCATGCATATGTAAATCTGAACCTTGTACTTCTTATCTTCATGATATAATAAAACTTGAACTTGCGTTTATTCATACTGTTGTCTCTTCTTCATGCTCTGTTTTGATTATTGATTACTGCTTTTTCTTCCTTTGCTAGTTTCTGGCTAGGATGGAATTATTATCTTCTCACGATACCAAGCTACTGAGACAATGCAATGATTATTTTAAAGCTGGTCACACAGATCTGAGTGCAGCACAAGTCATCGACATCCTCGGCCAAGATGCTTCTGAACAAGAAGTTGAAGCATACCAATATCTGAAGTGTCTACTTGATCGAGAAGTGGCCAATAATGTGGCTTATTACGACATGATCGAGGATCTCCAAGGCACCCTCAAAGATCTTCAGCAACAATACAAAAAGTCCACTACCCTCTTGCACGAGGGTTACGAGAAGAAGTACCAGGAGATCATTGCCGACAAGGGTTACGAGAAACTTTTTTCTGGCTACGATGTGAGGGAAAGAACTCTGAAGGGTGAGGTCGAGGAATGCAGGCAAATAGCTGAATTATTAGAGCAAGAGAACAACAATCTTCAAAGAGAGTTGTCACAGTTGAAGTCTGCAGATTCTACTTCAAAATCCTTGATCCAAGTTACTGATGAGGGATTCTCATTCTTAGAAGTCGAGAACGCCAACTTGAGGGACGAGTTGGAAACCTTGAAGAGGTCTGGCCCCTCTACATCTTCTCGTGGTCGAGCAAGAGCTCCTCGAGGACGAGCAAGAGCAGCTCGAATTCCTGTCGAGGAACAGAGGAATCAATCTGCCTTAGAGAACCAAGTCTTCCAATTAATGGCAAAGAACCAGGCGTTGGCTGGGTACAATGAGTCTCTTTACCACTTGGACGATAGTATCCAGAATGCCAATAATGAGGGCTATAATCAAGGCTGGTTGAATGCCTTAGGTGTGCTGCAACTCGAACAGGGTCACTACCTGTGGGGTTACCATGATCCTGGGCTGCTCGACCTACCCGTGCCACCATTCAAACTTGATATGAGCTGGATCCCTGCTCGGGCCATTCGTCGATGCTTAATTTCAAAGTATCTCGGTGACTACAATCTCCATTCAAGTGTTGAGATATCTCGTCTCGATCATCTTCTAGATCGACCATCCGTGATGAATATCAGGATGTTAAAAGATTTGAACTTCATAAACTCTCCTCTTGCTTTAAATGATCCGCCTGCTGGCTAGGAACCTGTTTCAAAAGCAGAGGGGAAAAGACCAGTAGAATAGGAATATCGATGTAATAAATTTGTATACATTTCATTATCAATGTAATTTATTTTTGATTTAATGAAAGACTTTTATTTTGTTCGCAATCTTAATTGCTATTGTCTTGTAAAATACTTTACATTTGTGCATGTATGTCTGTTAAAAAGATAACAATATTGTGTTGTTTGTCGATCAACTTATTGTCGACTAGCTTGAATTTGTGGTAGTCATTTGGCAGAAATAATATTTTGTTTCTCGACCAACTTAGTAATAACTAAAAAGTTACGAATATAAAAAATGTTTAAAATGTTTCCGACCAACCAAGGTCGGTAAATTTTCCTTGTCAACTAACTACAGTTAGTGGGTTTTTATCCCCGACCAGCCATAGTTAGTAGATTTTTTTCTTAAATGTTTCCGACCAACCAAGGTCGGTAAATTTTCCTTGTCGACTAACTACAGTTAGTGGGTTTTTCCTCTACGAGGAGCGTTGGAACGTTTTCAAGAATATATTTACTTACTAAACAACATAAATTGGCATTTTTAGGAAAACTTTTATTTCTCGAGGAAGATATAGTTTTACTTCCCGTAGGAATACAAGTTTTACTTCCTGGAGGAATATAGGTAGCTTTACTTCCCGGAGGAATATAGGTAGCTTTACTTCCCGGAGGAATATTGGTAGCTTTACTTACCGGAGGAATATAGGTAGCTTTACTTCCCGGAGGAATATAGGTAGCTTTACTTCTCGGAGGAATATTGGTAGCTTTACTTCCCAGAGGAATATAGGTAGCTTTACTTCCCGGAGGAATATTGGTAGTTTTACTTCCTGGAGGAATATAGGTAGCTTTACTTCCTGGAGGAATTTTGGTAGCTTTACTTCCTGGAGGAATATTGGTAGTTTTACTTCCCGGAGGAATATTGGTAGCTTTACTTCCCGGAGGAATATAGATTTCTCGACCAACCTTAGTTGGCATTTTCAAGAAAAATTTGAGTAGCCTGAGCTTTGCCGAGTAGTGTATAGCACTAGTATTCCTCGAAAAACTTTCAATAAAAAGAAAGAATACGGCAGAATATCTTCATTTTATTCATCACTGATAATACTTGCGTAGGTGCTCTGCGTTCCATGTGTTCTTAAACTCCTCCCCTTCTAAAGTTGCTATTCGGTAAGTTCTTGGTCGAACAACTTCTGTAACTCGGTATGGCCCATGCCAGTTTGCCTCCAATTTATTGTGCTTTTGAATTACTTTCTTCAGCACATAGTCTCCTTCTTTCAGGTCGCACTTATTCACCCTCTTATTGTAAAATAGAGCTGTTCGTTGTTGGTATGCAGCATTTCTGATGGCTGCTTCTTCTCTAACTTCCTCGAGCATGTCTAAATCCAATCTTCTCATTAAGTCGCTGACAGGGGAATTTAAATTCAGAACCCTGTGTGTTGGGAGGCCCAACTCGGCAGGTATAACAGCTTCACTTCCAAATGCTAGCATATATGGAGATTCTCCAGTTGCTACTCGGGGAGTAGTTCTGTAAGCCCACAGTACTGACTGTAACTCATGGATCCAATTTGCTTTCACATCGTCCAGTCTTTTCTTCAAACCATTCAGCAGTGTTCTGTTTGTCACTTCAGTTTGTCCATTGCTTTGAGGATGGCCTGGTGCTGAGTGGATCTTCAACACATTTGATTGATGACAATAGGCAGCGAACTCCTCGTTATCAAATTGTGTTCCATGGTCTGTGATGAAAGCATGAGGAAGACCATATCGACACATGATGTTCTTCCAAATAAATTGGTACACCTTCTCGTACATCATATCGATGAGAGGCTCAGTTTCCACCCATTTAGTAAAATAATCCACTACGACGACGAGGTATTTGAACCTTCCTCTAGTCGTTGGTAGTGGTCCAACCAAATCTATTCCCCACATGGAAAATGGCCAAGGGGAAGTGATGTGTGTCAACAATGACTATGGAGTTCTTCGGATGGAGGAAATGCGCTGTCTCTTGTTACATTTCTTGGCATAGGCTACACAATCAGCCCTCATCGTCGGCCAGTAATATCCCTGCATCATCATCCTTTGCAAAAGCGTCCGACCTGCTACATGGGCTGCACAGGACCCTTCATGGATTACTTCAATCAATTCTTTCACCTCGGAGGGATGGACACATCTTTACAAACCCGCCATAATTCCTCGTCTATATAAAATACCGTTAGTTAATACATACCGAGCAGCTTTAAACTTCAATTTCTTGGCTGCGAGCTTGTCAATTGGTAATTCTCCCTCTTCAATATATGCCCTGATGGATCCATCCAAGATGGTCCTAAATCAAGGGTGATAAAGTTCATCGCCAAATCTTCATCTATACTCCGACTAGCTAAAACTTGAATTGGGATTATTCTTCATAGCTCGGTACGAGTTGCTGATGCTAAGCGAGCTAAGGCATCTGCTCTTGTATTCTCCATTCTTGGTATTCTGACCAGCTGAATAGCAGCAAATTCTGATACCAACTCCATCACCTTTGCATGGTATTTGATCATTAATTCTCCTTTGGCTGCATATATTCCCAACATTTGATTTACGATTAATTGAGAATCACTGAAGACAATAATCTGCTGCGCCTCCATAACTTTTTACCAAATTAAGACCTGCAATCATAGCCTCATACTCAGCCTCAATATTGGAAGCTTTGAATTGGAAACGTAGGGCGTATTCCATGTCGACCTCGTCCGGAGTGCTCAAAACTATTCCTACCCTACTGCCTGTTGTGCAAGATGAGCCATCTACATATAGCCTCCATATAGGTAACTCGTCTTCAAACTTCTGATCTGACAGAGTTCCTCGGTGAAATATTTGTTGCTTCCTTTCATCTTCCCCTGATATTTCTCGCTCTTCTTCGATCATCTTGTCTTGCCCTTTTACCAACCGGAGTTGGTCTGAGCTCGAATTTGATGATCCTGTAACATCCACTTGCCCGTTTACCAATCGGAATTGGTCTGAGCTTGTGTTTGTTGATCCTGTAACATCCACAGGTTGATCATATAGCAACTTTTGCTCCTCGGGGGTATCAATATAGGTGAACTCTGCTATAAAATCTGCTACAACTTGCCCTTTTAGCGATGATCTGGGTTCATAGACCATATCGTATTCTCCGAGCTCTATTGCCCAGTACATCAATCACCCTGATTTTTCTTGTTTTTGAAGGGCTTGTCTCAATGGCATATCAGTATATACGACTATAGTATGAGCCTAGAAGTATGGCCTCATTCTTCTACTTGCCTCAATCAGTGCCAGTGTTAACTTTTCCAACCTTGGATATCTGATCTCTGCTCCTCGGAAGGCCTTACTTGTGTAATATATTAGTTTTTGTACTCCATTCTCCACTCTTATCAACGCCGAGCTAACTGCATTCTCCGATACTGCTAGGTACAAGTATAATAATTCTTCCATCACCGGCCTGGACAATAGTGGAGGTGCTCCCAAGTATTTCTTCAAGTCTTGAAAATCATTCTCACATTCATCATTCCACTCAAAAGTCTTTCGGAGTGTCTTGAAGAATGGGAGACATCGATCAGTTGCTCGTGATACAAATCTGTTGAGTGTTGCTACTCGTCCTGTAAGACTTTGCACCTCTTTCTTCGTCGTTGGAGATCGCAGCCCTAATAGAGCTTTGATCTTTTCAGCATTCGCCTCAATGCCTCATTGATTGACAATGTACCCGAGAAACATGCCTTCTCGTACTCCAAATACGCACTTCGTCGGGTTCAGCTTCATTTGATATTTATCTAGTTGATCAAAAGTCTGACTTAAGTCAACTAGATGATCGACAACTTTCTTGCTCTTTGTCAGCATATCGTGAACATAGACTTCCATATTGCAACTGATTTGTTCAACAAAGACTTTGTTCATCAGCCTCTGATATGTCACACCTGCATTTTTCAAAACAAAATGCATAACATTATAACAATAAGTTCCCCTAGGGGTAATGAAAGAAGTACTCTCCCTGTCTTCAGGTTTTATTTTAATTAAATTGTAGCCAGAATAAGCATCCATGAAGCTCAGCAGCTCGTGTCCCGAGGTAGCATCAACTAGTTGATCAATTCAGGGCAATGGAAAGTGATCCTTTAGACATGCTTTGTTGAGGTAGATGAAGTCTACACACGTCCTCCATTTGTTGTTCTTCTTCTTTACCATCACCACATTGGCTAACCAGTCTGGATATTTAACATCTTCAATGAAGCAAGCTTTCTGGAGCTTCTCGACTTCCTCCTGTATAGCTTGATTCTTCTCGGGGCTGAACAGTCTTCTTCTCTACTTTACTGGATTGATCTCCTTATTCACATTGAGTTCGTGACATAAGAAATTTGGATCTATTCCTGGCATATCCTCATGACTCCACGCAAAAGTTTGCTTTCTGCTTCTAAGGAAAGTTATCAATTCCTGTTTTAGTGAGGTTTCCAACGACGAACCTATTTGAGTAGTTCGTTCAGGGTGCTCGTCGTCTAGAATGATATTTTCAGTAGCTTCCACCACTTGACCCTTCACGAGTTACGACTCATCTCTAGGATCCAATGTTTCAATTTCTGCCCCTTCTTCCACTTGATAAGTAGTAGTCTTTTTCCTTGATTCCTCCAGTTCTTCTTGCTCGGCGGATGAATAATAGCATTCCCGAGCTACTTTCTGATCACCTTTAACAACTCCTACTCCAAAATTTATTGGAAATTTCAGACATTGATGCACCATAGATGGTACAACCTCGAACTTCTTCAATCCTACTCTTCCCATGATGATATTGTATGATGATTGAACATTCTTATCCATCATGAAGAAACGTATTCTTTCTATTCGACAAGCAGACCACGTACCAATGAATATATCCAACTTGATCGTCCCAAGTGGGAATAATTTCTCGCCACCAAAGCCATGGAGGGGTCTATGATAAGGCTCCAATTGAGATAGCTTTAGATTTAAACTATGGAATCACGAGTAGAACATGATGTCTGCCGAGCTACCATTGTCGACCAGTACTCTTGAAATTATTACTTCCTTCATTCTCATCTTGATCACCAATGGGTCATCATGAGGATACAAAACTCCTGCGAGATCATTCTTTGAAAAACCAATGACCAATTTCTCTTTGTTCACCTTTCTCGGGCGATCCTCCTCAGCTAAATTTATTCTTTGAATGTATGAGCAAGCTTGAGCCTCACATAGGTAATCTTTTCTCTCTGCAGTAAGGTCTCCTCCTCCTGCATCTCCACCTGTTATAACATTACAGTCAAATGACCCAAAGCGTATTGAAAATACCTCTCGTTCTGGATGCCTTGGTCTCTTGGGAAGATCGGGGTCATCCTCGGGATCAACTTCATGGTTTCTTTTGTTGTTCTCCTCTGCTCGACGAGGAGATCTAGACCTATCTCTAGTTCGATCATTGTTCATTCTTTCGCCTCCATGATCAACGTACTTTGCCTGCTTTCCTCTCCTGATAAGTGTTTCAATCTCATTCTGAAGAGCTATGCAATTTTTGGTCATATGGCCATGGTCTTTATGAAACTCGCAATACTTTGCCTTATTCCTCTTATCAGGGTCTGCCTTCATTTTCTCTGGCCAGTTTAATTCCTCGTTGCTCTTGATTTCTTCTAGAACATGGTTGATATCCTTCTTCAAAGGAGTATAATTATCGAATTTCTTCATCACGTCCCATACCGACCTATTTTTTGAATGTTTGTCATTACCATTGTTCTTATGTTCTTTCTTCTTAGCTTTATCGCCTTCCACCTTGGTTTCTTTGGCATCCATATTCTTCTTCGCATCCATAGCCTCCTCGGCATTCATAATCTTAGAGGCTTTTCCCATCAGGTCTGACATAGTTCTAGGTGGATCTTTGGCCAAAGTGTAGTACAACTTGTTGGGCAGTAGTCCACTCATCAAAGCAGTAAATACTGTCTTCTCCTCATAATCAATGACTTCAAGTTTCTCGTTATTAAAATGAGTTATATAATCTCTGGTGCTCTCACCATCTTTTTGTCTAACACTTAACAAATTTGCTACTCGTTTAACTGGCTTTGCCCCAAAACAGAAATTCCCAATGAATAACTCGGCCAGTTGAAGAAAAGTTGAGATCTTACCCCGAGGAAGATTATTATACCATATTTGAGCAAATCCGGTAAGAGTTCCCGAGAATGCCCTACATCTCATCTCATCTGGAACATCATAGATGTCGGCTACAGCTTGGTATTATTCTATATGAAGGACAGGGTCTGTCTTTCCATCATAATTGGGGGTCACAACAGGTGCTTTAAACTTTGACGGTGTTGGAAAATCTACAATGGCCTGGACAAAAGGTGTTCCTCGGACAAAAGTTCATTGTAGAGGGTTCTTAGCTTTAACCATTTCTCCCAATCTATCCTCCAGCCTCTGAATAGAGCCTTTCCATGCATCATTTCCTTCCTCGGGCCTGTTGGTTCGAGCAGCTGATCGCGTTGAGGTGGCTTCTTGGGATTTATCTTGACAAGCAACTGGTTGCGACTGGGCAGATCCTTCCCTTAAGTCTGATGGTCGTCGAAAACTCTTCGATGGGGCTCTAGGACTTCTGCTTCTCCTAGGACCTAATCGATAGAAAGGAGATACTCTGCTAAATCTTTCTAGCACACTGGTCCTTTCTGGGGAGAGAGTGATACGTTATTCAGTATCTGTGGCTCGCACTGACGAAGTTCGTCCAGGTTGATAAGAAAAATCTTCAGACTCCTCATTGCGATATGAATTGGAACGCCTAGTACGCGAAGAAGGCGCACGGGTATTTCTTTGAATACTTCTTAGTCTTAAATGGGTTGGTGCACCGCCATGGAGGGTTTGTATGAGTTGACGCATAGTTTCTTGCATGACGGTCTGGTCCTGAGCCAGATTTGTCATTATTCCAGCCAGATCTAGAATATTTGGCGGAGCAGATGGATTTGGAGGGCTTCCAGCATTTCGATTGCTTGATTCTGGAATATCAGCCATTTGTAATGGATTGTTTTTTATGGAAAGCGATATTACCAGTCGATTCCCACAGACGGCGCCAATCTGTTGATGTAAAAAATTAGATCATATCTAATTATTCAATCACAGATAAATAAATGAGACAAAGAATTTTTAAAGTGGTTCAACCTTATAAGAATGGCCTACGTCCACTGTTATGGTATTGCTGATTATTTGGGAATTCTTGCTTACATGTTATCTCAAGAAATTCCGGTCCCCTTCAAATGAGGATTATACATTATATTTATAGCCCTGAGGCTGTAATGTGAAAGGGTAATACATTCAATGCCCCTTAAGCGTGTGCGTCTGAATGATAAGAATTTAATGAACAGTTAAACTGTTGGTTATCCTGCTATTAATGCTTTGTTCGAGGTGCAGCTCGGACCGCCTAAGCTTCTCGGTACTCAAGAGTTCCTCGGAGAGTTCTTGTTCCTCGGAGTGTATAAGTTCCTCGAGGAAGCAATGTTTCTCGTTGTAGTATGGTTCCTCGGAGCGTGTGAGTTCTTCGGAAGTGTTTGTCGTTGTTCTCCCAGATTTCCACGTGTCTTCACTTTATTGAGCCATGTCAGCAGACTAAATTTGGTATCAACACTAGTACTTATTGGTTGCCTACGATCATATACAACTCGTATCCGTTATTCACTTCTCTTTATTTTTATCAATCGCTTCAGCTTCACCGTACCTCTACCTTTACTACTATATTATGGAGGTTTCTCCAAGGGTTCGAGGTCAATGTCTTCCATTTCAAGTTAGAGCAATCGAACTGTTGAAACACAAAAAAGAGCGCTAATATTAATTTCATTAATACAAGTCGTAAATACTCAAAAAAATATAATTATTGAAATGTGCCATAAATTAAAACTCATCATTCCATTCAATGTTAATTAAAATTGATAAGAGCACAATTGTCAAAATATTAAGTCAAAAATAATAATCCATAGTCTAGAACAAATGTCACATATCCCATATTCCATACATTCAATTTCTAATAATCAACTATTGTAGGTTCTACACAAAAAACAAAAAGGTTGGACAACGTCAGCAAACAAGTTTACATTTTAGGCTACTATAACTAATAATAAAGTACAATTTAAACAATAAGAATCATAGCATCGACTAACACAATTATGTTGGTGTATTGTCTATCCATGTCCCCTCACAATCTTCACCCATATAAGTTTCGAAAGATTCCTCAACTATGTCAAAAGATTCAATAGTTGGCAAAACTTTAGTGAAAATATCATCCCCGAGACATCCATTATCGAGATCATCTCCATCATCTTTATCATAGTAATCCCTTTGAGGAGTTGATAATATAATTGAATATTTAGGATTCATTTGGTCCGGAACATAGAAAACTTGTTTCGCTTGAGAGGCTAAGATGAAAAAATCGGATTTTTGACCAACTCTATCAAGATCAACAGATGTAAATCCAAGCCTGTCTATGTTAATTCTATTTTTACTGTCAACCCAATCAGACTTCAATAAAGGAATATGAATTGAAAAATAGTCAAGTATCCATATATCATGAATATTTACCTTTGCACTAGCTATCTACAGCGTCTTAGCAACTAGTCTCACTCCACTGTTTTGAGTTACTTGTGCATCATCACGTTCCTTTGTTAGGTAACGAGTACCGTTAATAACATATCCATTAACTTTGATGACGTGTCAATTTGGTGCACAAGCAATCCATTTTAAGTCATCTGAGATATGGTCGTGGGAGTTCTTCTTAAAGCACAACTTATTAATATAAGAATTTTAGTTACTACAAAACAAAATTCAAATTAACATATTAAAGTAATGGGATTTTTCATCTTTATTCCCACTTTAGTTTATTATTAGACTTCATAAACTATTTCGTTTTTCTTTACACTTTTCCACTATTTTCCACTAGTTGGTATTAGACTTCGACATTGTTTTTCACTAAGATTCGCAACTAATAAATAAAAAACAATGGCATTGTTTAAAAGAAAACTAAAAAATGGGTAATGTCTAATGAAAATTAAATTGGTGGTTAAGTCAAGATGTCCCTAAATTAATCATACCCTTTTACGTAACTAATGGATAAACGTGTGGTTGTTCTCATCTTCAGTCCAATTTATATTTTTCCCTTTTTGAGGATGGGTTTCTTTTAAGTAATGTTCATGCTCCATAACAAGGTATTAATGAGTAGATCAACATTAGTTATTACTATATGTAGAGATAAGTATGTGAGGAAATAACTTCATATTAATGGGAAGTTAGGAAAGTCATACTCTATATAAGGTTGAACATCATTCATGTTATGTAAAACATAAAGATGTTCTTGCTTCAAGGATATGCGATCAAATTTAATGACATCCAAACCACCTATTGGTTTATCATCGTCCTACTCGCCGGAATTCCAATTGAATCTAATTATGATAAGGACTCGAAACAAAACGCAATATCTTCTTTTGCTATGTAACATTAAGCAATAAAACCCTCTAGGTGATTACGATTTCTCATATAACCCTTTAATACTTTCATGCACTAACACATTAAAAAAAACTAAATCGGTACACTTATTTATTTATATTGATACATGATAGTAAAGTAGATTGACCTAACCATTGGTACATCCATCAAAAGAATATAGGACCGCAAAGTTTGACCTCCCTCACAAGATGCACCATTAAATGCACAATAATGTCAAAAAAGGATGGTGAAAAGTATTTTCCAGTAAACACAATGTGATCACAATTTTATTCTGAATTTCGTTTAGTTTTCGCAAGTCCACTACTTTAGCACAAAGGGCATTATAGAAAAACCATACTCTCATGATCACATGTCTCACATGTTTTGGCAACACCAATCGAATTGAAATCGAAAGAAGTTGTTGCACTAGAATATGGCAATCATGAGAATTCAAGAAATATAAATCAAATCTTTCATAGAGACATGGCTCCTAAAATTAGAAGCGTACCCGTTCGGTACCTTAAGGTCCTGCAAAGTTTGGCAGAACATTTTTCTTTCCTCTCTCGATAACATATAACATGATGGCAGTAGGTATGCCCATTTTTCATTAACCTGTGGTTCTAACTCACTTCTTAAGCCCATTTCTTCAAGGTCGAGTCGACACTTGACACCGTCTTTCATTTTTCCTGGAATATTAAGCAAGGTTCCAATGATATATCACAAACATTTTTTTTCAATGTGCATGAATTCGATGTTATGTCCAATAGACAAATCCTTCCAATAAGGAAGTTAAGAAAATATTGATTTCTTCTTTCATAAAAATTCAACCCCATTGTTACTAGGACTTCCTTTTTCAACCCCATTAGCTACCCTCCTCGGTCTTTTACCCTTTAATGATTTCTTCAAATTAACCGCCCTCACCTTTTTTACCTTCTTTCCCCATGAAGCCTTAAGTCTCGCAACTTTTATCAATATTTGTCACCGCTTAAAGGTTTCGGGGAGGCTCGTAACTCTTGCTCACCGTTAAAAGACTTTTTTTGTCTTCGAAATGGATGGTTTTATGGAAGGTATCTCCAATGTCCCATATAAATGCACTTGCCACAGTTTCGTAGTCTGGTGGAATATGTTTTTTCACTACTTATTGGACAAGAATTATAGTCATGAACAACACTTCTAGATAAATATCCTTATGATGGAAAATCATTAATTATCCACAACAGTATTGATCGTAAAGTAAAATATTTTTGTCGAAAGGCCTCGTAGGATTTAACTCCTTCATGCCATAAGGTATTCTGATCTTTTATAAATGAAGCCAAATAAACATCTATATTATTTCACAATTGTTTTGGACCCAATATCAACATAGTTAGCATTGCAAACTTTTTATTCATACATAATTTCAGTTCAAATTTATATGTGTTCAAGATGACCGACCAACAAATGTACCTACTACTAAGGGAACTATGATGATTAATTTCGTCTGTTGATAGTGCTAATCGAAGATTTGTTGGTTCTACTGCAAAATGATGCCACTTTCATCAACTAATTTCCAAGTTGGTAAGTCTGTTGGGTGATGCAATAAGCCATCAATAATTCTATCATCTGCATGCCATGTTAGAGACTTAACTGTCTCTTTAGATTGAAAACACCTTTTAAATCTCGAAATGGGTGAAAAGTACCATCAGACTTTCGCAAGAACACCTTGTTTCCCCTCATCCCTTTTTTGTTTATTTCAAATTCTTCTTCTGTTTGAACCTAGATATTCCATAAGTGGGGCATTCAATGACTTCTTTATACTCTTTTCTAAAGAGTATACAGTCATTAGGGCATGCGTGTATCTTCTGAAAGTATATTCCAAATACCGGTAAGCAACATTTTGGCTCATTATTGGATGAAGGCAATACATTTCTATTTGAAAGCATGACGGAAATTATTGATAGCATATTTGAAAAGAATTTACCGGACATTAAAATCTTTACTTTAAGATTGAATAGCTTGACGATAGCAGATAACTTTGTATACTTTTTACATCTTTTATACAATGTCTTCTCCGCATCTACAAGCAACAGTTGAAACTTTTCTGCATTTCTTGTAAAGTCTTCTTTATATCCTACACCATGTCAATCAACTCTTAAACATCCTCCATGGTATTCGTCACTGATAGGATCACCCATATTAACATTTGACAGTGTTTCACGATGATCTTCCTCTCCATGCCATTTCCATGCAGTATAATTCATATCGATACCGGAACTATACAAATGTTTCCTGATTTCTTTAACACCCATTTTTAATCTATTCTCATGGTGATTACAAGGGCATCGTATGAAATTCTCATCCAAGGAGGCATTTTGATCAACCCCAAGGAAATTATCCACACCTTCTATGTATTCTTTTCATAATCGGTTCTTACTCTTCCAAGACTTATCCATTCTGACCTAAGTATGTAAATCACCACGAGTGAGATATAAGAAATAAAAGATATGTAATTGTTAAACATAACGCAATATTATACAACATAATACATTCATACCATTAGAAAATATCGTAGAAAGCAGAATATCCCCCTAGAACTATCACAACAACTACCAAAGACACCAACACCTAATAGCAATAAGACTCAATCAACTATAACTAACTAACTCATGATCAGTCATTAAACAATCAAAACCAATTCCAATCATTAAAGAACTTCAATTCACAAAATTATTATACATATTATACTATGATTTTATATATAATATGAATAACAACAACTGTTGTTATACATATTATACATAACAACAACCATTAACGATTATACACCTATAATATAATGAAGAAATTAATGAAAGAACATAGTATAAAAACGTGACAAGAACATATGAAGCAATACTAAATAGGAATTAAATCATACAAGTGAGGCATTAGAGAGTATATGATATACATACTAAAACAAGACAATGAAACTTCAAAAGGAAACTTGAACATATCGTAACGCACCCTATGGTACTGAAATCATTGAGACAAACAAACATTAACATAAAGTTGGAGCAAAAGTAAATGCTCTGTCCATCATATGGTACAAAATCATTGTAAACTTTCCAAATAAGTTTCATCTTCCTGAAATAAAATATCTCTTTTAATCGTGTTGACACATTAATGAATCAATTAATTTATAGTAGTTCTTAATGAATGATCAGTTACAATGAATACAAGATGTAGTTGGATTGATATCAAACTTTGTTAAACAATGAAGAGTAGGGGGATATAGACATCACACTTATATAATCTAACATAAATTGTATATCGTTTATCTCATCTTTGCTAAAAATGTTAAAAAAGATGAAATCATCAGTCCATACGTCTAATAAAAAAACATTGGATCACAAAACACAATAGTCATTGAGTTTATAAGAATATTTTAGAATTCATATAATGATTTTATTAACAGACACTTATTTGATCATATGTTAAAAAATAGGAATTTCATAAAGAACAACATATAATTTGATAATATAGTACCACAATCATGCACTGATCCCGTTTCAAATGAGAATTAAATGAGGGAAATTTAACCAAGTATTAATTAATTATCAAATGTTATTTAAACATTTCAAGGGAATAAAAAAATGAACTCATAATTCCGCCTGATACACAAACACACATATACACACTGGAATTAATTGCAATCTAGAACATCACATATGAAAATTAATTACAATCTTGAACATTGAACACTGAACACTAAACACTAAACACTGAACATCAAGGCTGATACACACACAATGAAGGATCCATGATTTTAATCTAGTAGGTGCGACACTATAAGACTGATTTTTTTTCACAACTTAGTCAAAGCATTATTTAACATGTTAAAATTAACCAGTCTAACTCGAAAGAAACCCGAATATGACAGGTCTGACTTGGAAGAAATCAGAATATGACAATTATGACTCAAAAGAAACTCGAATATGAAAGGGCACAAGCGCTATACTGAACAATTATGTATTAGGAACTAAAAATCTTAACCAAAATTCGAATACTAAGAACAAAATAAATTAATCCTACATTTCTGAATATCTAAATATTATACAATGAGCATAACATTTTGCATTACATAAAAAACTAGATATGTTATATTTAACTAAAATATTTTAACTTAACTTGGACAATTAATGTTTAGTACCTAGAAGCTAAGTGTAGTTTACATTTAGTCCACCTTATTTTTTAATTTTTAAAAACTCATTTGTCTACTTTTTTGATAATTTTTTCTTAAAGTTTAGGTCAAGAGAAAAAATGTTTGTAAGTGTTTTATGTGGTGAGGGATATTTTGGAACAAAATAAAAAAGTTTGGACTATATATTTATTAAAAAATTATCGAGGGTCTTTTCTTTGAATGACCCTACTTTTTATTACAACAAGTCATTAACCAAAATTATTTAATGTTGAAAATATAAACTGAAAAAAAAATAAAATAACGCTTGAAACTAATGACATTTAACTATTTCTTTATTATTTATGTTTTCAAAAGAAAATGACAATATGTAAACTGAATCTATAATCGATACAATTCTTTATAGAGTATTATTGCTAATAGTTGTAATAAATCTAAACAAATAAAGGCCTAAACAATTCTTGGCAGAAACATAACTATTTACTAATGCAAATAAAAAATAGTTGGTAAAGCAACATACCCAAATTCTCTATGTGCAGACTGCAATTGAGTAGAAAATAGGAGAAGAGGGAAGGCGCCCCAGCGACGAGTCTAATAAGAGATGGGAGAGAAATAGAAGCGGGAGCAACACAAAATGAAAAGGAAGAGCAATCGTTTAGGTTTTCAAATAGAAATATTACCAACACATATACACAAATCAAGAACAAATTGCATATACACAAATCCCATATACACAAATTGCACACACACAAATCAAGAACAAATCGCACATACAAAAATAGCACACAAACACATATACAAAAATCGAATCCATATATATACACGAATTATTGCAAATCCATATCAACAATGCATAGGGATTTTTATATCTTCGTGATGGAGTCTCGCCGGTGCCAGAGGTGAGCAAGATAGCTATAGGTGCAAGAGATAGAAAGTTGTGCGAGCGAGTGAGCGAGAGAGAGAGTTGTATGAGATGTGAGTGAGACGGAGAAGTTTTGAGGAGCAAATTTTGCAACAGGAATGGGAAAAAAAGCCCCGCTTATTTTTTCTATTTATCTCAGTTTTTACTCAAAAGATAAAATAATTAAGGCATATTTATGTCATCTATATATAAATATGCGATAAATGTTTTTTTTATCTCAATTTTACTTAAATTGAAATAAAAATTTACTCTAAAAGCCAAATTGACATAAATGAATATCATTTATGTCAATTTACATTCGTCTGACGTAACGTTAATTTTTAAATGGACATAAAGGATGTTTTTTCTTGCAGTACGAGGGTAGTGAACTCCATATTCAAGGACGTAATTAGAAAATCCATGGAGTTTTTGTTAATGATATGTCATTCAAGAGTCTAAAAGCATAAGACCATGTTCAGAACAACAGGGAGACATTTGCCATCGTTAGGACAAATGAAATGATCTTCAACCCAATAAATTGTGCTTCTGGGGTAGCCATACGTAAAGTTTTGGGCTTTATGGTCACTAGACGTGGCATAAAGGTCAATCCATAGATGACCTAGTCTCTGTTGGATATAGAGTCCCTAAGAACTATAAAAGAGGTCAAAAGCCTTGCTAGGGAGAGTTTTTACCCTCATCCGGATTGTCCCCAAATCTAAGATAAAGTGATTTCCTTTCTCCAAAATATCGAAAGGCTTTCCAATGGACTCCAGAGGGTGAGGAAGCCTTCTAAAGCCTAAATAAATACTTGGGTCCCCACTTCCACTATCTTAGACCATCACCAGGGAATACTTATTTTTGTACCTTGTTGCTTCTCCAACCACTTTCAGCTTAACCTTAATCTGGAAGAATTTAGGATTTGGTATTGTGTGTATTATGTTAGTCGAGCTGTGTAAATGGCTAAAAGTAAGTATCCGAGGATGGAAAAGGTCATCTTCTACCACATTACCTCATCCATGCGGCCGAGGCCTTAATTACAACCTAACACCATTATGGTTTTAACTGATTACCCCTGATAGATCCTCCACAAACCTAATACTTCTGGATGGCTTGTCAAGTGGTCTTTGGAATTAGAGGAATTGGATAACAATTATCATCCATAGAGTTCCATCAAAGTTAAGACCTTAGCTGACTTCATTTTGAGTTTCACATCCTGGAAAAAGTAGAGGAGGGGCTAACAGATCATGAACATAATAAATAATTCCCAAGTAGCTATTATTACAGGTGATGGACCCCATCTTCGTAACATGGGTCTTACATTTGTAAGGATTTTCCAACAACACAGAAACATAATTGGACTTCATTTAGTGATCCCATAATAAGATACAATTTGTTTTTAATTCAATGCTTTTAACAGTCTTAGTAGAAGACATAGGCTTGGCCATTCACTTAAAAGGAAAGCAGGTAGAGGCCATCAATGATTCTTAATTAGTGATGAATCAAGTCACTAAGGTCTATGATACCAAAAGTGACATAATGGCAAGATACTTGGCAATTTTATAGAACCTCATTTAGAGAATCCCCAAATTAAGGATTAGAAGAGTTCCTCGAGCATAAAACTCTAAGGTCAATCACCTTATACAGTTGGCCTCTTTAGATGAGGTGGATCAAGATGTTTTGATTATAACCTTGGATTAATAAAGCATTAACTAACTCTATATCAACACTACATAGATTGATCAAGGCTCAGATTGGATCATTCCTATTAAGGCCTACCTTATAAATAGAGTCTTAACAAAAAATGACGTAGAACCTTAGCAGTACCTTAGTCCATCAGAGGACAATTATGTCCTTAAATAACTCCATAAAAGTGTTTGTGGTTCTTACGTTGGATATAAAACCTTAGTTTATGAGGTCTTGAGTCCATGATACTTTGACCTACCTTGGTAAAAGAACCTTAGAACCTGGTCCAGAGTTGTGATAAGTGTTAGAGGGTCACCTTCATCCTAAAATAACAAATAGAGAAAATGGCCCCAATGCTGAGTACTCAACCCATTCTTCAATGGGGGGTATATTTAGTAGGGCCCCTACCCCTTAGTAAAGTTCACAATAAATTCTATATTGGTGTAATTTATTATATAACAATGTGAAATGAGGCTGAGCTGAGGCTACCATCATGGAAAATAACATCACTAATTTCATTTAGAAAAACATCATTTGTAGGTTTGGCTTTCCCAGGGCCATTATCTCCAATAATGGGAAACAATTTGATAATGTTGCCTTAAAAGAATTTTTCTCAGGCTATGGTATAAGGAACCAATACTCATATCTAGGCAATTCTACGAATAATGGTTAAGTCGAAGATACTAATAAAAATATTTTCCACATGGATAGAGGAATTATTGAGCATATAAAACCATTGTCGGAGGTCCACTGGAGGCAATTCCTCTCTCCTTTATCTTTAGAACCAAGGAAATTATCACAGTAGATGTAAAGATGACAAAATAGAGGGTGGATTGATTTAAACCAGAGGAAAATAATGAGGGTCTCAGAAGGTCCTTAAATGAATTAGAAGAAAGATGAGAAGTTGCACTAATCACAATAGTCACTGATGATTATACAATGACACCCTACTTCAGCAAGAAATTCCTCCACAAAGAGCTCAAGGTGGGGGACATGGTATTAATAGAGGTCACCATATCCATTAGGAATTCGAGTGATGGGAAGTTGGTCCACAAATGGGAATGCCCTTATATAATGGACATAATAGCAAGGCGAGGTTATTATTACCTAAAACAATGGATGGATACAAACTTGCAAACTCCCGGTATATAGATTTTCTCCAAAAAAACTTCTAATGTACTATACTATTGAAATAAAAAGAACATTTTTGTTGCCTATAAAGTCTTAATTTAGTATTCGATATGAGTTACAAGGCTTCGATCCTTCACTATAGGTTAAACTTAAGGTCTGAGGACCCAAAATTAGTTGTTAGGCCTCAATCCCTGGTTCTAAGCATAATCAAAGGTCTAAGGACCCACCAACGGAAAAACCTAGGTATTTTATTTTTCAAAGATAACACTTGAGAGATTATAAAACTTAGAAAAATATTTTGTCACATAGAATTTAGGATTATTAAACCCTTTTTCAATAATAAATTAACAACTTTTTTCTTGAATAAGGTGAATTAATTTTCATTTGGGTAGCTACCATAGAGAGGCACACTTTCAACTGGTATCAGAGTGGGTATCCAAGTTTTATGCATAAATACGTAGGTTTAGATCCTTTGTATGTTAAATGGAAGGAAGTTTAACCCTTCGACCTCGTCTATTTGATGGTAGAAATTATTCTTATTGGAAATATCATATGAGAAAACATTTAATGTTTATAGATTACCACTTATAGTGTTCTTGTGGTATGGACTTATACAAAAATCATTATTGATGATGTCCAAGTTCATAAAATTAGATCTAGTTAGGATGACAATAGCTTAAAGGAGAGTGGGTGGAACATGAAGGGACTTAACTCTATTTTTTGTTACTTGTCCCCGAGTCAGTTTGGATGTATATCCACATGTGCGATGTCTAAGGAGTTATAGTATGTTTAACAAATGATCTACTAATTCACCTCCACTATGAAGAACTCTAAACTTATTACCACCAATTTTGAACTTCTTACCATGAAGGATAATTAAAGTTTTGACGAGTTCTATATAGAGAAAAATGACATACTTACCTCTATCTTTGCATTGGAGAAGAATATAAAAGAGAATGATATTTTAATCAAATCTTATGAAAAATCCCCAGATGGGGAATTTTTTGAGAGGCGCCCATGAAACAATCTCCATACGCACACATAAAAATACTCTGGTTTCATTCAAATTTTTCTAATAACATATATATGGTCAAATCAAGAAAAACTTCATTATCTAACTAATCAGATTTTAATACATGCGAAAATTAAAATTTAACTAAATCCAATTTAAATAAAAGTCAACTTAATGACAATCTGATTTATTACGTTACAATCCAATATATCAAATATGAAGAATTATTCTAATTCAATAAATTAAATCATGTAACAATTTTAATTCTAAATCATACAAAGAATAAGATGAGGAAAAGAACATTAACAAGTATGAATTTTTTAACGTCGTAAAAACCCAATCTAAGGAAAACATCCACGACTCCCTCTACGGAGTAAACCAAAAATTCCACTAAAACAAAATATAGAAGTTACAAACTATTTAACACACATACACACAAAACAGTCCTATACAAGCTTAGAATATGTACCCACTGGTTTGATTCTAACTTCTCTGCAGTTCTGATTATTGATGTGGCTTTCCCAGTTTGCTAACTTCTCCACTTTGTTATAGCTAATTCCAACTCAGTCAAAATTGATCTCTCAACAACTTACTAGTTGTGCAAAACATGTAAGTGAATATGTTCTAAATGGAATCCATGCAAGAACCTAATTCGTAACACAAGCATATAAGTTTTGTTTAAAAACTTAACAAAAATACATTTGTAATGAAGGAAATATGTTTTCTATAAAAACATAAGAAAAATTCATTTTCAATTAACAATCAATTAAGTTTTCTACAAAAACTTACGAAAAAAAATTTCAATCATAAATCTTATAAACACTCTTTATAAGTAACACTTATCTTGAAGACAGAAAAAGATTATTCAATCATTTAAGAAATAAGTGTTCTCAATCTCTCAAAAATATAACATTCAATTTTACGATGAAAGTGTTTTTCAAATAATTTTACAAATATGAGAAAACAGATCTTTAAAAAGATTTTCAATAAACATGCAAGACCCAGAGAAATTCTGATTTAAACATCATATAGCATCTAACACAAAATTAGAATATTTAGATCATAAAAATATTCAATAAAATTCGGATCTAAAAATCTAAGGAATAAGTGGAAGCGATGATCCTGGTAGTGTAGTAGTGCAGCATTAACCACATCAGAATAAGTGGCCAACGAGAGATTCCCCAACAAGTGTTGACGGATCCTCCAAGTCAATCCATCTGTGAACTTCTGAATCTTCTTCTCCTCAGTTGGTATCTCATCGGGAACAATGTTCTAGAGATTAGTGAATTTGGCCTCATACTCGGCCACGGTCCTCCCCTCCAGCTCGAGGTTCATCAATTTCCTCCTCATTTAAGTGTGAACAGCTGACGGAAAATATTTGCGGTTGAACCGCACCCAGAACTGCTGAATAGAAAAGGCATCCCTCTCCTCTGCGGTGGTAATGGACTCCCACCACTGCAATGCAGATCCTACTAGCTTAAAAGTAGCCAGTATCTGCTTTTGAACATCTGTGCACTCGTACATCCTTAAGTGACTCTGAATGTCCTTTCTCCACTGACTGTATACCACAACATCGGAGCTACCTGCAAACTCCAAAGGGGGGGCTTTCTGAAAAGCATCACGGATGCGTTCCCATGCAGATGGGAATGCATGAGCCTGAACTGGCGCAACTACCGACACCTGGGGTGGTGCCTGCTGTACAACGGCTAGGGCGGCATTTATCGCTTGGGGTCCAATAGCTGCAACCTCGGCGGCATTTATAGTGTCCTGAACTGGTGCAGGCTGTGGCTCCGGCTGTGCATCCCTAGGAACTCGCTGCGAACCTCGTGGAGGCATCTGAAATGAGAGTAAAGTCTTCTAAGTTCGCAGTTATTATCTCGAAATAGCTGTAGAGCGAAGCATACACAAAAGAATACAACAGTCCTAAAATATAGGGCTCTATATCAAAGAAAGCTCAGTGGAAAGATAACAAGCCATACAAATCCTAAGGACACTAGAACCTGATGCTCTGATACCACCCGTGACACCCCAACTAATTAAATACTGGGTAGCTACTCCTTTATTAAATTAATACAAAATGCCAAGTTGGTTCATTTCATATCATCACTGTCGAAAACATTTTAATAATTGCTACCCACCTAGTATTTAAAAAGTGAGTTGCCAATTTTAATTAAATCCGATTAACATATAATAAGTAAATTATGAAATGCTAACATAACCACCACCACATAGTTACAGTAGAATAACCATAAAATGATAATGAGTCTGGAGGAATACTCCTCACAATAATCCGAATACTGAAATAAATAAAAACCAAGTCTGCATCACTAAATTAATTACAACCCAAAGTTTGAAATAACTGAAAAGTAAGTTGTCTCTAAAAGGAATGGGGCTACATGCCCAACAAATGAGAAAATATGATAGTGGAGTCAAGATCGGAAGTGGAGGCATCTACTATCAAGGTCCTGTAACTTCCACAACAACTACAACACGTCACCTGAATAGAACTCCTATGTATGGTGTCCTTGTGGCTGGGCACCTAAAATTTTTTATAGCAAAATAGATTTGGAAGAAAACGGCTCATAGCCCGATTGTGAAAATAGTTTAAAAATTTGCAAGTGTTTAATATCATTAAACAGTGAATATAAAGTACATGATAGTGTGTGCACTTGCATGAGTTCTTCACCTATCAACTAATTGTGCACTCCTATCGCACCCGTACCCATTCTAGTTATTCCCATTTCTAACTAGTCCGATACTAAAATCTAACATTTTTGTACGATATTCAATTCAAATTCCCAACAACTTTTAGTTAACAGAGTGTTATAACTTGTTATACGGTTTCCCATATTATCACTACTAATTACTAGAGATCTTCCATTATCACTTAACAAACTGTTGCTAATATTAATATTCACATTTATTCATGACAATACATTTCAATTAACAGTATATTATTCTCATCATAAATATACAATACTAGCACCCCGAGACTAAGCTGCGGTGCACACATACTCTGCTATCCAATCCCGGTACATCACGTACATAAGGACCACATATTCCGAATCTCTTAGGAATCGTTTCATTAAATAACAACCACATACAATGGAGGCGAACATAGTTCACATCACATGGGTCACGCACATACCTACGCTCCCATGATCAGCAGACTTATTAACTTCTCAATAAGCCCTTCTCTGACCTATGTCCTCGAGGTACTAATCGAGATTCCCCCCGTTGGAACACAAAGATTAGATGGCCCTAAACGAACGCCAGCCTCCCGTGATAGCAAGTACGGTAGGTATGTTATACACAGATAACTACATATACTAAGCATTCACACATCTTAGATATTACAATATTTTATTAATGGTATACTTCTCGTTCTTATACCAACACTTAGCATTATAAAAATCACAAGTCCCCGGTTTATATGTATTTAAGTTGTCAATTATTCTCACTTTGTGGTTAGTTACTTGCTTCCCAATCCACAAATGTCATCCGGTCTAAGACACTATTCTAAGTTTTACTCCTCAATGTACCCCAATCTCCCAACTATACCCACTAGTTAGTAAAGGAAAGTTATCTTGCCATTTAAATAAGTCTACGGGATACTAGAAATTAATTCAGGCCAAAAAGGTCATTCTGTCAACTCATTAGAAATATCGTTCGAACGACCTCGTTCGAACGAGTGTTGTTTGAACGAAAGGCTTCGAATGAACTTCCAACTCGTTAGAAGGTATACTGTCATCTCGTTAGAATTTCGTTCGAACGAGGTCGTTCGAACGACCTGGGTAGGTCTTCTAACGAGATGGCTGTTTCAGCCCAAAAATTCCCAAGTCCGTTTTTCTCAATTCGTCTCTCTTCTAAATCCACCCTAAGACCATAAAATTTATGTTCCAACGTTTTTAAACCATTTCTAATCATCCTAGATCATCTCTTAACCTATTTTAGGGATCAAATCTTACAAATCATCAAGGAATTAATATAAATCTCCAAATATTTCCCCAAACCCTAAGAACATGAACTCATAATTATTTTATGCCCAATTACTCATCATAAATCCATTTATTAAATCATCATATGTAACTCTTCGAATATTAATTTAGTCCATCATCATTCTACATGCAAATCCTAACCCAAATTCAAAGTTTCTCCAACAAATTTCATGGGTTTTCTTCAAAAATTTCAATATAAGATAATTCCTACACTAAAAATGGAAGACATATTCCATGCACTAAAAATATAAAATCACTTGCCTTAGATTGTTCTTCAGAATTGATGTTGGTGAATGAAGGTTGATTCTCTCCTTTCTCTACAGATTTTCTCCCAAGGTTGAAGATGGCTTGGTTTTGGTTCTTGTAACTTCTCTCCAACTTCTCTCAAAACGCCCGTAGCCCACTCTCTAAAATTTTGCTGGTGATCGCCTTAGTGGTCCCTTTAAAATTATAAATATAAACTCCAATTTTCGTGGGTTTTAATTCCCTAATTTTTAAAATTACCAAAATACCCTTTTAAGTTGCCGGTATGGCCCAAAAATCCCCCGGGACCCAAACTAAACCCCCGACTAGTCTTTTCTGGCTATTTCGACCCTTCCGGACTCGTTGACACACTCAAAATGACCATTCAGTTGATAAAAATAAAATTCACTTTTTAATTAAAATAATTACATTCCTGACGTGATTTCCCAAATTGTCGTATTTCAGTCTCGGGACAATTTTAATATTTTCAATATTCATATATTACCATATGTACGCATCATAATCAAATACCAACTCACATCTCGCTAGTATTTATATCCGGATTAATTTCCAATTAATTATCATTTAATTTAATTAATCCCATAATTAAAAATCAATAAATATATGGGGTTTTACATCAACCTCTCTCTTTGATATTCTCTCTAATTCTCTATATTTTTCTCTCTAAAAATATTAAAACCTCTTGTGTTTCTCACTCTAGAAAATATGACTAAAAAATGCTAACACAAATAAACTCTCTAATGATGTTTATATTGGTGAGAATACAATATTCTAGAAACTTTTAAATCAAGGGTTCAGATTAAAAGTCATTAATCCTAAGGTTGAGATTAATTCGAGTTAAAACTAATTAACAAATTTTATCTAACTCAACAAATTCAGTTTGTTTTAAAAAAACTCAAGAACCTAAAACCACTAACATATATAAACAAGGTGGTATAGGGTTTTATTATAACAAACTTCTAATAGATATAATATGAATGATGGCATCACATAAAATAAACCAATGAGATCTAAAGGTTATCTGGCAGTTAAAAGGTATAACTGAAAAGTGTATAGATGGTTAGTTATATTCGGTCAAAACAAGTTTAGTGAGATTGCGTGAGACAACTCTAAACCGCAAACATGTACTGTACATGATAAAAGGGTATGGCCAAAAATCATGCACCAGGTCTAAGGCTTGGTTAAATCAATTAGATAAGGCAATTCTAGCGGGTCAAATCAAGTCAACCTAATGGCAGGTAAATCTAATGAAATATAAGGCCAAAGGTTGGAAAGCTCATAGCAGGTCTTAAGCAAGCCCTAAGGTTTAAAAAATAAACCTAAAGCTTACTAAGGATCCTCCTATCATGTCCAATCGTGTAAGGTAACAAGTACGAGGCCAAAGATTTGATGAGTCCCAAGACTAGGACTACTCCTAATCGTACACATGTATTGACATAAAGTGATAACCATTTCGGACAGCTAAGATATGAGGCATGGCCAATACGGTCAAAATCAATAAGAAAAACAATTGCCTCAAATATGTACTATAGCAGGTCGTAGACATATAAAAGTCTAGTGGACAAGAACCACATATCTAAAAGCTAACATAAGAAAGTATAACTTTCCATGGTAACGTAAGAGAACAAAAAGCAAAGACATATAATGCCATGAATAGTACTATGTACGCATATCATATGTTATAAAAAAAGTTTAAAACCAATTATATTTTTGTTTTTTTAAAAATAATACCGAAATTATTTTTATCACTAAATTAAATTCGGAAAGTGATTTTAAAAGTAAGAGTTTCATTTTAAACAAAACTTACACAAATTTTATTTAAAAAATTATTTTCAAAAAAATATTACAATTTTTCTTTTAGAAAAAGTTTAGGCAATCAAATAATATCAGTCCATATATGCATGAGTGCCTAATGTGTCAAGCGCAAATGTGTTATCAAACGTCAATACCTTTACTCGGATATGTCATTGAGAAGAGTCAAGGTATGTTGAGAAGACGAGTAACATTGTAAGATGTACCAAGGAGAAGGCTCGTAATAAAACATGGGTTTTGACACAATATCCAAATTAGTTGAAACGCCTAAATAATGTAGACTCAAGTAAGTAAAAGATTTAGGGTGTTTCAATCTCCCCATTTGGATATTTGTGACAAAACCCTTTGAGTACATAATGGTACTCTTAGGAAAAAATAAAATAACCTAAGTCCTATACAACAATTACTATTCTACCCAATCCACAAAATAATCCAAGAAAATAAAAATTACAATACTCTACTATACGTCAATTTACCCTAACACCTTCTTGTGAATTCCTGCATTAAAATATTAAAACCAAACTCACAAGAACAAGTGTAAGATATCATAGAAATTGATAAATCATTTTAAAAATAAGATATCATAAATATAATTCAAGAATCAAGACTAATAAAATGATGTACTCTTCTCCCCCTTTTTTTCTCAAATAGATAGAGGATAAAAAATGATAATGTAGAGAAGATTAAAAAGATAACTACCACAATAAAGATATTAACGGTTCTAATCAAGTTCCACTCCTACATTATCATGATTTTAAGAGGTGTCCTTTTCGTTGACAAACATCCTTACCCTAAAATCTCAGAGGACATGTAATTACCATGATTATGACAGGAAAATATGTAAAGATGGTAGAAAAATAATCAAGCACATTCATCTAGTCTTCAGGGACTTCTCAAATAAAAATCAAGAGTAAATGACATATTAGACATAATTTAAACATGTTCCACATATTCTAGATTAATCAACAAATAAGCTCTCTCCACCTCAACCAATGCTATGGTTCCAAAAAAAACTATTATTCTAAGCATTCAAACCATAATAGGGGTTCTAAACTCAAGAAGTATTTTGAGAACAATTAGAAGAGATTAAAATAACATGTTGTCTACCATGAGGTCATACATATAAAAATCAGGATCATATTATGGATATAAAAAGTAATCAGATTTGTAACATGTAATCATATGATCAAGAAATATAGGATCAACAATCCAGACGGTTAAGTCTTATACGGAGTGACCCGCTTTGATACCAATTGAAAAATCCCCGGATGGGGGATTTCTCTAGATGCGCCCATGAAACAATCTCCATACGCACACATAAACATACTCTGATTTCATGGAAGTTTTTCTATTAACATATATATGATCAAATTAAGAAAAACTTCATTATCTAACTAATCAGATTTTAATACATGCGGAAATTAAAATTTAATTAAATCTTATTTAATTTAAAGTCAAATTAATAACAATATGATTTATTATGTTACAATCCAATATATCAAATATGAAGAATTATTCTAATTCAAGAAATTAAATCATGTAACAATTTTAATTCTAAATCATACAAAGAATAAGATGAGGAAAAGAAGATTAACAAGTATGATTTTTTAACGTGGTAAAAACCCAAACTATGGAAAACATCCACGACTCCCTCTACGGAGTAAACCAAAAATTCAACTAAAACAAAATATACAAGTTACAAAATATTTAACACACATACACACAAAACAGTCCTATACAAGCTTAGAATATGTACCCACTGGTTTGATTCTAACTTCTCTGCAGTTCTGATTATTGATGTCGCTTTCCCAGTTTTCTAACTTCTCCACTTTGTTCTAGCCAATTCCAACTCAGTAAAAATCGATCTCTGAACAACATACTAGTTGTGCAAAACTTGTAAGTGAATATGTTCTAAATGCAAACCATGCAAGAACTAAATTCTTAACACAAGAATATAAGGTTTCATCAAAAACTTAACAAAAATACATTTCTAATGAAGCAAATAAGTTTTCTATAAAAACTTAAGAAAAATTCAATTTCAATTAACAACCAATTAGGTTTTCTACAAAACTAAGAAAATAAATTTTCAATCATAAATCTTATAAACGCCCTTCATAAGAAACATTTATCTTGAAGACACGAAAATATTATTCAATCATTTAAGAAATAAGTGTTCTCAATCTCTACAAAAATATAACATTCAATTTTATGAGGAAAGTGTTTTTCAAATAATTTTACAAATATGAGAAAACAAATCTTTAAAAAGATTTTTAATAAACATGCAAGACCCGGAGAAATTCTGATTTAAACATCATATAGCATTTAACACAAAATCAAAATATTTAGATCATAAAAATATTCAATAAAATTCGGATCTAAAAATCTAAGAATTCTTATTTTTGTAAAAAAATATTTCATCTTAAAAGCACATAAACTCTCTCTACAATAACACAATATTTCAATCTCCAAAATATGAGATGATGTGCAATATCATTGAGAATTCAAAAACAAAAACATAATAAAGATGAAGTAGAATGAACAAAATGTGTTGCAAAGTAACATTCCATCTCTCTCTTAGATATTCTCTCTAATTCTCTATATTTTTCTCTCTAAAAATATTAAACCCTCTTGTGTTTCTCACTCTAGAAAATATGACTGCAAAATGCTAACACAAATAAACTCTCTAATGATGTTTATATAGGTGATAAAACATTATTCTAGAAACTTTTAAATCAAGGGTTCAAATTGAAAGTTATTAATCCTAAGGTTGAGATTAATTTGAGTTAAAACTAATTAACATATTTTATCTAACTCAACAAATTCAGTTTGTTATAAAAAACTCAAGAACCTAAAACCACTAATAGATATAAACAAGATGATATAGGGTTTTATTGGAACAAACTTCCAATGAATATAATATGACAGGTGGCATCACAGAAAATAAACCAATGAGATCTAAAGGATATCTGGTAGTTAAAAGGTATAACTGAAAAGTGTATAACTGGTAAGTTCTATTCGGTCAAAACAAGTTTAGGGAGATTATGTGAAACAGCTCTAAACCATAAACATGTACTGTACATGATAAAATGGTATGGCCATAAATCATGCACCAGGTCTAAGGCTTGGTTAAATCTATTAGATAAGGCAATTCTAGCGGGTCAAATCAAGTCAACCTAATGGCAGGTAAATCTAATGACAGATTAGGCCAAAGGTTGGAAAGCTCATAACATGTCCAATCAGACAACTCTAGTATCAAGTCTTAAGAAGGTCTTAAGGTTTAAAAAATAAACCTAAAGTTTACTAAGGATCCTCCTATCATGTCCAATCGTGCAAGGTAATAGGTACGAGGCCAAAGATTTGATGAGTCCCAAGACTAGGACTGCTCCTAATCGTACACAGGTAATGACATAAAGTGATAAGCATTTCAGACAGCTAAGGTATGAGGCATGGCCAATACGATCAAAATCATTAAAAAAATAATTGCCTCAAACAGGTGCTATAACAGGTCTTAGACATATAAAAGTTTAGTGGAAAATAACCACATATCTAAAAGCTAACATAAGCAAGTATAACTTTCCATGGTAAGGTAAGAGAACAAAAAGCAAAGACATCTAATGCCATGAATACTACTATGTACCCATATCATATGTTATAAAAAAGGTTTAAAACCAATTATATTTTTGTTTTTTTAAAAATAATACTGAAACTGTTTTTATCACTAAATTAAATTCCGAATGTGATTTTAAAAGTAAGAGTTTCATTTTAAACAAAACTTACACCAATTTTATTTAAAAAATTATTTTCATAAAAAATAATATAATTTTTCTTTTAGAAAAAGTTTAGGCAATCAAATAATATCAGTCCATATATGCATGAGTGCCTAAAGTGTCAAGTGCAAATGTGTAATCACACATGAATATCTTTACTCCTATATCCCGTTGAGAAGAGTCGAGGCATGTTGAGAAGATGAGTAATGTTGTAAGATGTACTAAGGAGAAGCCTCGTAGTAAAAGATATGTTTTGACACAATATCCAAATTAGTTGAAATGCCTAAATAATGTAGACTGAAGTAAGTCAAAGATTTAGGGTGTTTCATCTTATGGTTTCTTCCCCCTAGGTTTCATGCAAAAGTGGATGCCATTGAAGATATTAGAGCGTTTCTTTCGAAGACATTGCATGTAAAGGAATTGGTTTGATCTCTTCAAACCTATAAGGCAAATTTTTCTTATCGCCAAAGAGTCCCTCCTAAAAAAGTAGAAAAATATATCTTTTAGGCTAAGAAGGCATCTCCAAATTTTAGTTCTCATGATGTTAGTGAGGATGATATGGCATTTCTCACTAAATTTACTAGGAAGTGGAAAAATAATTTCAGTCAAGAGGAGCACCTGGAAATATCTTCCTAGACTTGAGATTGGTTATGTAAGTAGAAAAAAGAGATATGAATCTCCTATGACCCTCATGTGTTTTACGTGGGGTGATCGAGGGCATAAATTGATGAAATGTCCCTCAATGTGAGTCATGATGGTGATAAAAATAATTATCAAGACATTTTTAGTTATAATGAATCAGACTCAGAAGACGACTCTCAATAATGCAACCATGTCGTATTTATGGAAAGAGAGAAATTTGACAAGTTAGATGTTTTATTGGTTTTTCATGTTCCTCTTTAGCCTAGTGAAGAAATGGATATTACAAGCCCCCTCTTTGAGTACTATTGAGGAAAAAGAGGATGATGATCTTCAAGCGGACTATGTTAAGGTTTACGAGGAGTCCATAGACCTAAAAAGTCATAAAATGGATGCTAGAACCAAATAACTATGGTGAGTGAGTGATTTTGTTGCTTCACACGTGGTGAGTAGTGCACACATTTTGAAGGAAGTTCTATTGAATTTCTTCACATGAAGATATAGTTCCTTAGGATGATCATACACAATAGTGAAAACTCTAGAATAACCCTAGAGAACCAAATCTCTTTGCTTGAGACTAAGATACTATCTGCGAACACTTTTAAGATGACTATGGAGGGTGTGTATCAAAATTTGGATATGATGATTTTTAGTGATAAGTTCTCCACAACTGATAAACAAGGATTCATTTTTGAAAGTTATTGTTTTACGTCTAACTAAGCCTTTGTAGCATCCAATTTCATTGTTTCATCTCCTATTGGTGAATCTTTAACTTATTCTATACCCAAAAAGCCAAGATAAGGTTATGTTCACGTGTTCTTACAACAAGGAAGGACACTTGAAGGAGCTTTTCTTTAGACTTAGTAATCAACAACTCTAGCTCCCTGTCGACCCATAACCCTATAGGTGCACACATTGTCGTAAATTAAGGCACCATAAGTAGTTTTGTGTTTTTCTTCAACCCACGTCATATTTAGGTGATTCTAATAAGGATAGTTCAATAGGAAAAGGAAGAAAAAGGTGGTAGACCCTCAAAATGTTTATTCTAAAGGAAAAATAAAATAAAAGGAAAAATGTTTTACCCATGCACACTTCCTAACTGGGTTCATAGATTCAAATCTTTAAGAATTGAGATAATCATTACACATGCTTGATTTATATCTTTTTGTGATAATATCGTATCTTCGACATGATGTTTCTAATTCTTTGTCTATTTCGGATAAAAACAAAGGGGGAGATCAAATTAAAATGAATTTGATTTATACAGCAGAATTTATTTATGAGTTTTACTTCGTTTCAAACTCCATGTGTCACGAGGTATATGTTTTTGTTTCATGTGTGTAGCTACTTAAAGTGGAATTCAAAGACATACGGATGAAGACAAAGCTTGCAAAAGGGAAGAAGAAGAAGTTTGAAGAAAAATATACTTATGCCATTCCATTCTACGATTGGGAAAGGTGTTATTATTTTTTCCATAAGAAATTTTTTATTTTCATTTGGTGTTCGGTAATGTTTGTTTGTTTTCTATCAGAATTGCCAAAGGGGAAGATTTGTAAGAATAATTTCTAAAATTATTCATAGCATAGCTTTAGGCTAGTTTACCGTATCCTATTACAAATTATCACGTGCCATCAAGATGTACCGAACTCTAGCATCTCCAAGTTTGAAGACTTCCCGACATCCCATAAATGTATAATACAATTTAGAATTAATGTATAGAATTAATGTTTGTGATGTTTATTTTTTTAAAAGACGAAAAAGAACTTTTTTAATTTTTAAAATAAAAAGTATTTTATTTTTATATCTCGCTAAAAATGAGATTGGCATCTCGTTCAAAAAAGATTGCTATGTCATTAGATAGGCCATTTTTAATTTTTTTCAAATGTAATTTAGACAAAGGAGTATTATTATGTTTTTTTCATGTGGTTAGAAGAGAAATAAATATCGTCCGAACGAGATATATATCTAACTAAAATGACCCTCTTGAGTCATTCAAATGATTGCTCCGCCTTGAAATTTGTGAAAGGGTTATAAATACTTGTTTTGTGTTAATAGCATTTAAGACTTTTTCTAAGACTATTTTTGCATTACTTTTAAGGAAAGTTCTTCATGTTATAGTGTTCCAAAACATTTTTTAATTCACAAAAAAACATCCTTGAATATTGTTCTTGTGAATTCATTTAAAACCTAAAATGTTTAGTATCCTTATATACACCTTGTGGAGAGGATCTCCATGGCTGACTTGTGATACCTGCAAGGATTCACTCCTGAAGATGAAAGCTGAGGCTAATGGAGGATTGTAGTCTTATGATTCTTCTGAAGACCACAGTTGTTCATTAGAGATTTGCAAAGATTATCGCTTTATGTTTGTGGCGATTAGGTCTCCCTTTTTATCGACTCTAGTATAAAAACATTATTTCTTCTTTTATTGCTAGACCTTCTACCTCTCCCTCTTGAGTAATTAACCTTGACCAAGAGGTTATTGTTGATCCTAAGACTCCTCTATCTAAAGTTATGAAGAAGAGTAAGTTTCCTTACCTTTACAACGGTAGTGCTTCTGGATCCCAATCATCTGTTGAAGGAGCCAAGAATAAAATAGGGGATGTTATGAATCCCCCAACTCCCAAGGGTCCAGTCCCTAAAGATCGAAACCTCAAGGAACTGGCTCCTAAGGTTGTAGCTCCTAAAGAGGTTGAAGTTCCTCTACGGAGACTTAGGAGGGGGCTTGTAGAGAAGGAAGTCGACCAGGTGTAACACCCCGTCCGCTCGGGGAGAGCAAACAGAGCGCCACTATTGATAAAATAAATCAATTACACAAACAACAAGGTATAGAGAATCTAAATCCCACAACAACAATAGAGAAACTACTAATCTCAATCTCTTTAAATTAAATACCAAATCTCTCGAATTATATACAATAACTAACTCGAAAATAAAATAGAAATCTTCAAAGCTCTATACATCAAAATAATACAAATCTTTCCCAAACAATCCTCACTAAAATCAATCTCCATAGCGCCCCAAAATCCGCGCTAACCTGCCACTAAAAGAAAATATGGGGAAGTACACAATACGACAAGAAAGATGCTCAACAAATATATGTTAGCGATGAATAAAATGTAACAACACGAGTACGAATATTCAAATCAAAATTCAAATCTCAATAGCATTTCATCATTATAATTTCTCAACAACACTTTAACCGGGTCACCAGGCCTCACCACATCCGTATATGCTCTATCAAGCCATAGCCCGGGAAACAGGAATTTTGGCGGGTGCCCAACATCTGTGCCATATTAAAATCTCATGACAACGTGCTCATCAACAATATAATGATACCACATGAATCAAAATAATTTCAAAAATTATTTTCCAGATTTCAATGAATTTATCAATTCAAATATGAGTTCAATTAAACAAGAATTCAAAGAGAATGACACTCGCAAGATTTAAGGAGCATATTGTGTAAAACCCCATACCTCAAACCATGATGAGAAACCAACGATCACATCCTCAAGATCAACTAAAAAGATCTAAAAAATATCCTCCAAGAACCTCCAACAAAATAGCCCCAAGAACACCTCTAATCTAAGGTTGGAACTCACAAATCTCAAGGGCCAATGTGTATATAAAAATAAGAGGAATATAAAATATATTTGCTGCCAAAATTTGTGCCAAAAGTATGTTAAAAAGGTTGCCCACGAATTCCTTTTATAATGCAAAGAAGTGAAGAGTTGGATGCCAAAAGACTGCTTTAAATAAGGCAAAGAAATGAAGAGTTGGAAGTTAAAACAACTCTTGAAAATTACTTAATGTTCGCCGACTTAGAATTCCAAGAGTTAAAAACATTTAAAAATCATTTTAAAATCCGTTTTAACTCCGATTTTGAAACCGTTTGAAATTCTCGCCTTTAAAAATAATAACCAACATATTTGAGCAATAAAAATAATTTTATCAAAAACTTTATTTTCCTCCATTTTCCAAAAATAGTCCAAAATTATGCGGGTTGTTACACCTGGTGACCGATAAAGTATCCTTGGTCGATTTACCCTCTTCTGATGTCTTTCCTCTAATAGTTATTACTCCTGGTCTGTCCAGGAGGTTGATCAAGTCTGGTAGTCTTTCAGACAACAGGGGATGGATGTCATGCTCCTTAGAACTAGGGTATCTGAATTATCTTCTCAGATCCTTGCATTAGTGAGTAATTTCCATTGTCTTGGTTTGGTTGTCATTTATATTCTTCATATGCTCACATTGATCTTCATCTTTTGTAGTTCTTGGTACACTTCAATAATATGATGGAGAAGGATTATGCAATTAAACTTTCTTCTTCTTCAAATGAGGTGGATGAAGCCTTGTCATATTTGAAGAAATCTCTGCTTGAATATTAGAATGCCCTGGGAGATTGAGAAGAGCACTTGGGCAGAGAAATTTAAGATAACTAAAACTTCTCATCAAAAGTTTAATTCAAATGCCCTTGAAGAGGAGCACAGTAAAAAGGAAGTTGGGCTCCAAAAAGAGGAATCTGAGCGTAAGAAATTAGAAGCTGAGTGCAGGGAAGAGGAAGATAAGCTCAGGGCAAAGTCTGCTGAAGAGATTATATCCTCTGCCAGAGATAAGATAAAGTCTACTATGAAGGCTCCCTATAGTGATGGTTGGGACAAGGTCTGGAACAAATCCATTTATACTGCTTCTACTCAGATTGAGTATGTGAAGCAAAAATGTTTCAAAGATGGTTGGGTTGCTACCCTTCAAGAGTTAAACACAACTGGAGACTCTGCACGTTTTCATAGGTATGTCAATGGTCCTCCTCTAGTCATAGAGGATAAGGTTGAAGACGAAGCTTCCTCTGAAGAGTCTTCATTTTTGGTTGATTCTGCTGCCAAACAACCTGAAATTACTGAGTTTTTTCTTCCTCCAAGTAAAAAATTCGAGCAATTAGGGACCGTCGTCCTTTCTTTTGAGGAGAACAAGAAGGTTGAAAATGATAGGGATGATGTGTAAATTTATTCGACATTTTCCCTTTTGACTTTGGTGTTTCTTTTTTCTTTATTTTGATTGTACTTAAACTCTTTGTTATCAATAAAAGAACCTTTTGTTGTTCCTTTTTTACCTCCTGTTGATTATACCTGTTCTCCATCCTTGTTGTTAATTGGTGGTTATTTCTTCTTGCTAGTTTATAGTGAAGATGGAACAATTGTCTTCCCATGATACCGAGATATTGAGGAAGTGAAATGTTTTTATCAAAGATGGTCATACGGACTTATTCGAAGAAGAAATCACTCAGTTGGTCGGTGATGATGCATCAGAGTAGGTTAAAGAATCCTATAAGTATTTGAAGTACTTACTTGATTGGGCGATAGCAAATAATGTGGCCTATTATGAAATGATAGAGGAACTTCAAGAAAAGTATAAAGAATCCACTGTGCTATTGCACCAGAGCTACAAGAAGAAATATTATAGCTTACGTGTAGGTCGGGGTTTTGATAATTTTATCTCTATTTATAATAAAAAGGAAGCTTTACATAAGGTTGAAGTTGAAGAAACTAGGACTATTGCCAAACTCCTAGAAGAGGAGAATAATAATTTGAGGGATGAAGTAAGTCTTTTGAAATCTTCCTCCCCAGTTGTTGTTACTACTACATATCAAGGTTATTCCTTTTTAGAAGCTAAGAATGCAACATTAAGAGATAAATTGGAGGCCTTTAAAAACATTAAATCTGCATCTTCCTCCTGAGCTAAAAATAGGACTGGCCGAGGAACCACAGAGGAAATTAATACCCAACAGGCCCTTGTCAATCAAGTTGCACAGTTAAAAGAAAAAGAGCAAGCTATTACTAAGATGTCCCAAAAGCTGTAGACTTTATCTGAACAACTATGCACTAAATCTTCCCAATTAGAGGTTAAGGATGGGGTATTCAAGAAATTACAATCACAAGTTGATAAATTAACCTTTAAATTCCACAAGTATCGAAGAGAAGTTTCAATGGATGGGTATAATGAAGCTTTGGGACATTTTGACGATAGAATTTGACAGGACCACAATGAATCCTATAAATGGGGTTCGATAAATGCTTTAACTGTGATGAAGGTGGATGGAAACAACTCTCTATGGGATTGGTATGATTCGGGATTGTTGTAGCTTGATAATCCTCCATTCAAATTGGACTTTAATTGGATTTCCATTCACCGTATTCCCTAATGCTTGATTTCTAAGTACTTGGGAGATTACGAGCAACATGATGAACTATAGATCATCCATCCTCCTCATTTACTTGATCATCCTAGTAGCAACAATACCAGGATGCTTCAGGATTTTAACATCATCAATTCTCCTTTTACTTTGGATGATCCTCCAGCTGACATGGATCCTGTCTCTAAGGCTAAAGGAAAGGGTCTTGTAGAATAAGGCTTTGCATTTTGTTTTTGCATATTTAAGCAATAATATGTAATCATTTATTATAATGAAAAGCTTATTTTTCAAATGGATCAACTTTTAGTCAATCTTTGCATATATGGATGTTTCTTCAGTCTTTGACTATAAATGGATCAAATTTTACGTAATCTCTAGTTTTTCATCGGTTGTATTGATATCCTTAGGGTTATCCTAAGTTTTACCAATTACCAATGTTTCACCATCGTTCTACTAATGTACCTAAATTTTATGGTAATTCCATTAGTTACCTTGGTTCATAGGCATGAGTGGAACATTTACCCATCTTTTATCCCTGTTTAGATGAAAATTATTCATTCGGTTCTTCTTTAACCAAGCATTTGGGACTTACAATTTTGCCTTTCCTGGTTTTATATCTTTGACAACAAATTTTGTTGGTGGATTTATTGATGTCGACTAACTTTGTTAGTGGCCTTTATTGATGCTGACCAACTTTGTTGGTGGCCTTTGTTGGTGGTTTCATTGATGTCGACCAACTTTGTTGGTGGCCTTTGTTGATAGCGACCAACTTGTTGGTGGTTTTATTGATGCCAACTAAGTTTGTTGGTGGTCTGTGTTGATACCAACCAACTTTGTTGGTGGTTTTATTGATACTGACCAACTTTGTTAGTGGCCTTCAGGTGGCTTTGTTGATGGCCTTTGGTGATTCCGACCAACTTTATTGGTGGCCTTTGTTGTGTTTGCAAGCTAATATCACTAGTACTCCGAAAAAGAAAATAATAAAATAACAATTTTGTGAAAATCATGTTCTCATTAAATTTAAAGTGAGCTGAGTACAAGATAACCACATTTACTGATAATACTTATTCAAGTGTTTTTCATTCCACGGGTTCTTGAATTCTTCCCCTTCCAAAGTTCCAATCTGATATGTGCCTGGTCGGATAATTGTAGTAATACGGTAAGGCCCATGCCAATTGGCTTCTAGCTTATTGCTCTTCTGAACTACTTTCTTCAAAACATAATCACCCTATTTTAAATTTCTCGGCATGAACTGCTTGTTGTAGAAACGTGTAGTTATTTGTTGATAAGTTGCATTCCTTAAAGATGCATCTTCACGGACTTCTTCCAGTATGTCTAAATCCAGTCTTCTCGTCAAATCACTGACTGGGGTATTGAAGTTAAGAACTCTATGCATAGGTAAACCTAGCTCGATAGGAATTACGGCTTTAGTGCCAAATGCCAATAGGTAGGGAGTTTCTCCAGTAGCTATTTTAGAAGTTGTTCGGTAAGCCCATAGGACAAAATGTAGTTCATTGATCAAATTCCCTTTGGCATTTTCTTACCTTTTCATCAGCCCATCCAACAGAGTTTTATTACTTACCTATGTTTGGTCGTTACTTTGAGGATGGCTAGGAGCATAATCGATTTTTTGGACATTGGACTGGGCACAATAAGTAGCAAATTCGTCGTTGTCAAACTGCGTGCCATAATCCGTGATAAAGGCATATGGTAAGCCATACCTTCATATAATACTCTTCCAAATAAACTGATAAACCTTTTCATAGGACATATCGATCAACAGTTCATCTTCCACCCATTTAGTAAAGTAATCAACAGCTACAACCAAGTACTTGGACCTTCCTTGGGTGGTCGGCATAGGCCCGACCAAGTCAATACCTATATAGAAAAGGTGTAAGAGGATGTTATTAGTGTGAGGAGAGCTTGTGGTGCCTATCGTATGCTGGAAAATCTTTGGCACTTATCACACTTCTTGGCAAAATCTGCACATTCTGTTCGCATCGTTAGCTAATAGTATCCTTGTGTATGAATTCTCTGCAATAACATTTTTCCTGCTACATGGGCTCTATAGGACCCTTCATGGACTTCTTCAATTAAATACTTCACTTTAGCTGGATGCACACACCGTTGTAGACCAACAGTTAATCCTCTTATGTATAACACATCGCCATCTAGCACATATCTTCTAGCTTTGTATTTCAGCCTCTTAGCTTCAAGTAGATCAGCTGGACGAATCCTATATTTAATATATTCTCTTATAGGGTCTATCCAATATATCCCCATATTAAGTGTAATAAAGTTGAATATCATATCTTCATCAATGCTCCTATTAACAAGTAGTTCAATAGGAATAGTTCTTCGTATCTCTATTCTGGTTGCTAAAGCTAACCGAGCAAGTGCATCTGCTCGGACATTCTCTAATCTTGGAATCCCGACCATCTAAACTGCTGGCAAAATGGAAATTATTTCCAAAGTTTTGGCCAAATATCTGTTCATCAGCCTTTTGCTACATATAAGGTTAACACATGATTTACAACTAACTATAAATCACTGTATACCACAACATACTCGACATTCAGTGACTTAGCCATATTTAAACCAATAATCACAGCTTCATACTCAGCCTTATTATTGGTGACTTGGAATTAGAATCATAGAGCACACTCTATGTCTAGCTCGTTTGGAGTATTGAGAATGATTCCATCTCCACATCTGGTTGCACAGGATTACCCATCGACATGCAGACTCCATACGAGAATATTGATGTCAAACGCTTGGTTTGTTAGTGTCCCTTGATGAAAGATTTTATCCTTCACCTCCTCATACTTCCTCTTCATCTCATGTACTCTACTAGAGGGTTCTAGTTGATCAGTGATAACTTTCTCTACAGTTTCCCTTACTTGGAGTTAGTTTGGCGTCTCTTCATCAGGTTTTCTAACTCTTGCCTGTTGCTCGATTAGAGTCCCTTACTATTTGAGGACCTCTGGATAGATGAATTCTGTAATAAAATAAGGCATAATTTGGCCTTTTATAGTAGTCCCTGGTTCATATACAACGTAATGCATTAATCTTCTAGATTTCTCCTACTTATGCAAAGCCTCCCTTAGTGGCATGCCAATATATACGACTATATGGTGTGGGATTGGAAATATGGCTTCATTCGTCTACTAGCCTCAAATAAGGCCAGTGTTAATTTCTTCAACCTAGGATATCTCACTTTTGCTCCTCGAAAAGATTTGTTAGTGTAATAAACTGGATTTTGGACTGCATTCTCCTCCCTGATCAAGGCATATGTAATTGTTAATTTGGATATGGCCAGACATAAATACAACTTTTCTCCCAAAACTGGTCGAGAAGGTGGTGGTGGTGTTCCGAGGTACTTCTTCAACTCCAAGAAGTCTTTTTCACATTTATCGTTCCATTCAAAGGTTTTTTCGAGTAACTTAAAGAATGGCAAACATTTATCCGTTGATCGGGACACAAACCTGTTGAGTGTTGCTATGCGCCTAGTTAGACTTTGAACATCATTTTTACAAGTCGAAGATTGAATTTCTATCGGAGCTTTACTCTTATCTGGATTAGCTTTAATGCCCCTTTGATTCACTATATACCAAAATAACATTCCCTCCTACATGCCAAAGATACATTAGGTGGGGCTTAATTTCATCTAGTGCTTCTCCACCTGGTCAAACGTCTAGTTGAGGTCAGAAATATGATCAACAACTATTTTTCCCTTAGTGAGCATATCATTAATGTACATTTCCATGTTCTTGCCTATTTGTTCCTTAAATACTTTGTTCACCAGTCTCTAATAAGTAACACCTGCATTTTTCAGACCAAATGGCATAACATTATAGCAATAAGTTCCTCGGTGAGTGATAAAAAAAGTGATTTCTCTATCTCCGGGCTTCATTTTAATGTGGTTATAACTAGAATATGCATCCATGAAACTCAGCAGCTCATGCCCTGAAGTAGCGTCTATTAATGGATCAATTTGTGGTAAAGGAAAGTGATCCTTTGAACACTCTTTATTCAGGTCAGTAAAATCCCCACACATCCACCATTTGTTCTTCTTCTTCTTGACCATAACTACGTTGTCCATCTAGTCCGGGTGCATCACAGCTTCAATAAAAGATTTTTTTTGAAGCTTCTCTACGGATGAGCATTTATATGTCATTCCGGAGGGTAATTAAACGGCTTGTAGTATGACCATGATCTTTATGAAACACACAATACTTGGCATTATCCCCCTTATCAGTAGGTGACCTTAACTTTTCAGGCCAATTCAAATCATTATTGTGCTCATTTTTCTCCAACACATGATGTATATCCATCATTAGGGGAGTGTTAATAGTCAATTTACTAAGTCGATCTAGGCCTTCCATTACCTTCGAACTCATGCGCTCATTGTGATTCTTGTGTTGCTTCTTTTCTTACTTCCCTTATATTTTTTTCTTCCGCCTTTGCGTCTGAATTATTTTTATCAACCATAGCTTCCTCCACGTTTATAATATTTACTTCCTTGGCCATTAGTCCTATCATCGTCTTCGATGGGTCTTTTGCCAAAGTATAATATAATTTATCAGGGAGTAAACCACTCATGAGGGTAGTGATTGCGATCTTTTCTTCATAATCAATGACTTCCAATTTCTCGTTGCTGAAACGAGTGATGTAATCCCTGGAACTTTCTCCTTTCTTCTATCTTACACTGAGAAAATGAGCTACTCATTTCACTGGTTTTTCTCTAAAGAAAAAATTACCAATGAATAGCTCAGCGAGTTATTGAAAGAAAACATTTGCCCCCGAGGAAGGTTATTGTACCAGATTTGAGCATACCCAGTTATTGTTCCAGAGAATGCCGTGCATCTCATCTCATCAGGAACAACATATATATCAGTACTTGCTTAGTATTGTTCTATATGAAGAAGTGGATTAGTCTTCCCATCATATCTGGGAGTGATCACTACAGATTTAAACTTGGTCGGCGTGGGGAAATCTACAATGTCTTACACAAAGGGGGACCCCTTAATAAAACTTCTTTGGAGGGGATTTTTGTCCTTGGCCATTTTTCCTAATCTGTCTTCCAAACATTAAATGGAACCTTTCCAAGCTTCACTACTAAACTTTATTCTTGCGAACCTTCCCTCTGACTTGATATATTAGTTCGTCAGGTTCTTAGTCTGGATTGGGTTGAACCTTCCCTTAAGTCTCTTGGTCGTCTAGTATTTTTTTGACGCAACCCTCGGGGCATTTCCCTCAAGTACCAAATGATCGAAAGGAGAGGACCTACTTAGCCTTTATAAGGCACTCAATCTTTCTGCGATAAGGGATTGTCCATCAATGGAATTAGTGACCCTAATAAAAGAAGTTCCTCCACAGAGGTATGAAGGATCCATATAATTTCTGGAATGGCTATACCCAACACTCCTTGTTAGCGAAGGTGGCATCTTCCTTTGATTAAATTGTGATGGAACTCCAGCTTGCAGAGTTTGAGCCAACTGTTATATAGTATCTTGCATGGCTTCTTAACCCTTGGCGAAACTAGCCAAAATTCCTGTTAGATCATTACTGTTAAGAGCGGTATAGGGAATAGGTGGAATTCCATCGTTTCTGGTACTTGATTATGGAATTTTAACCATGGATGATGAATGAGTGAAAACATTTAGCAATACCTTCCCACAGATGACGCCAATCTGTTGATGCAAAAAACTAGACTATGCCTAATTAATCGATCATAGATAAAATAAGTAAAACAAACAAGACACAAGAAATTTTAAAGTGGTTCATCTCAAGGTAATAGCCTACGTCCACTGTTCTGTATTGATTACCTTGAGTTGTTTATTTTACTGAGCCAGATTGGATTTCTGGCTGTTAGTCGAGCTTCCTAGTTGGTCAGGCTTCCTTGTTGGTCGGACTTCTTTATTGGTCAGGATGATTTGGACTTGTGCCACATTGGATGACATGTGCTAACTTGTGACTGGTCCACATAGGGTGGTAGATTTTGGTATAAACACTCGTCCTAGATGACCTCATACCTATTTCGACCAAAAGTGATGCGTCTCTTCTTGACTGGCTTCACATTTTCATCGATATTTAGCTGATGGTAGATAATTTTTGGGTCAATACCTAGAATATGACCATGAATCCAAGCAAAAATACTTTATCTTTTTCTCAAAAGCTTCACTGGCTCCTCTTTCACATATGCTTTTAGGGATGAACTAATTTGGACAGTTTCTTCTGACTCGTCCTCCTTGAGGATGATCGATTATACCTCCTCAGTGAGATAATCATTTTTAAGATTCCTCTTGCCCCTTAGGTCAAGAGTATCGATGTTGTATGATTCCATCTTTCTTTTAGTGGTCTACCTTTCCTCAGACGATGTAAAGTAGGATTCTCGATCTTTCACTTATTCACCGTGTACTCCTTCTACACCATAACAAGTTGGAAATTTCATCATCTGATGAATGATGGAAGGTACGACCTCAAATTTCTTAAGAACCACTCTACCCAAGATAATATTATAGGTTAAGAAAAAAAAGCTCGTCCATTATAAAGAACCTCACTTTCTTGGTGAATCACGTCAGCCAATTGCCCATGCAAATGTCCATCTCGTACACCCCTAGCGAGTGAACTTTATCATTATTAAATACAATACATAGCTGATGATACGGTATGAGACTCTTCTTACTCATCATCAGACCTTTGAAACAGTTCTAGAACATGACATCGGTTGAGGTGCCCCCATCGACGAGAATACAAGACACATCGTAGGCATGAACTCTTTTGTTAATGCCCACAAGCTTGTCACGCGGATCCACTATGCCTTTAAATTCCAATGTTGAAAAAACCACAACAAAAGTATCAATATCCACTTTCTTCAACTTCCTCTACATTGCCGCAATTTCTATAGAGTTTACTTCTATTCTCTTTGTTACTGATTTAGCCTTGACCATGTGAGCTTTCATGTCGGCTAACTCAATACCTCCCCCTTCCAAACTACCACATATCATATATACGTTAAAAGAGATCATATGTAGAGCTTTCATGTTGGCTGGCTCACATCACTTGCTTTTATCACACTTATGAGGAAAAGACTCAAGATTTTTTGGACATTTGAGTTCTCATTCAAGATTAAATTTTAGATCACGATTAATGGGGTATATCCCAAAAACTTGTTGTCATTCGATATTGTCTTTCCTTTTTGGCCTTATTTTTAATTGGCAGACTCTTTTATGTCTCTTCTCTTAGTTCACATGTCCTCCTTTGCATTCGTGATCCTCCGTCCATGGCTAGGAGTTTTGTTATAGTATTTAGAGGATCCTATGAGACGTTTATCAAAAGTTCCCATAGTTGTAGGCCACTAATGAGGGTAGTCATCACAATATTCTCGTCATAATCTTCCACCCACAACTTATATTTTTTTAAAATAGAGATATACTCTCCTAGAGGTTAATTATTCCCTTATTTGATGCACAATAGATAAGTCACGCTCTTTGGCGTCTTCATTCCAAAAAATAAGTTATGGATGAATTTCTATGCTAACTACTTATAATTATTTAGAGACTTTTTGTAGGCTGGTGTACCAAACATGCATGGTGCCTATGAGAGTTCTTTATAAGGCTCGACATCTCATCTCATCAAGAGTTGATTAGATATCTGCTGCCGACTAATACATCTCAATTTTGTGCATAAGATTTGTTCTCGTATCATATATCGATGTTACAGTACATTATTTTAACTTATCTAGGCTAGGATAGCTAATAATACTCAACATAAAATATGACTCCTCCATGTAACCTCGATATATGAGGTCTCGAGTATTAATCAGGCTATCGATCTTTTCCTCTAACATTAGAATGGCACTGTTCCACAGCTTTTCCTTCACCATTGTGTTGTCTCCACCTTTTTATTTCTCCATTTCTTCAGGTACTGGCTCGACCGATGGTTCTTCACCACATCATCTTGGCCTTTCATCCTTACGATAGATGTTTCCCCTCATGCCACTAATGCTAAGGGAATAGGAGTGTCTGTCTCGTCCCACATTATATCTAAGGCCGAGACAATCAAAGGCCGATCCTCCGTTGAGATGATAAAAAAGAGTATGATAGATGCTCACACAGAATTGGTACCACCAGTTCAAAGTGATAATGAGCTCACACAGATACAACAATGGAAGAAAATAATAGTATAACAGTAGGAATAGATGAGGCAAAGAGGAAAAACACTAGAATTAAGTGTTACAGACTATTGAAGGCCTACTTCCATTGTGCAAGTGTATGAAATGAACTAATGCAAGATCGAATGGCCTAAAGATACATGCACTCAATCTTTCTCTCTCTTCCAGTAAGTTTGATAGTGTTTTAGTGGGGTTTTTAATATGCCCACCGGTGAGTAATTATGGGATGTAATGCACTCCCTAGGCATGCAGTACACGTGTGAACATAGAGGCTCCAAATAGGATGATGATATTTGTCAATAACACAGGTAACTAATGACGATGCAATATCCCCTCATGTGAGGGGATAATCTAGTTGTAACAGACTTGTCCATGTGGGACATGTTATCTTTGAACATTGTAGCACTTGTACTTTAAGTGTCGTTTGAAGAGGTCTCGACCTGACCGAGTGCGGGGTTACTGATGTAGTTCATGAATTTATGCTGACAAGTGAAAGTTTGGTCTTGTCTAAAGGAATCAGGCTAAGGGGGCCTATACAGGTACTTTCCTGCTATCGTCTGGAGTAGAGGATGATATATGTCCTTGATGTTGAAATGCTCCATGAGATATAGGCTTACTATATTGTCGAGGTTATGGATGATAAGGCCGACCCTAGTCTGGATGTGTCTTGGGAATAACCTAGGTGAGGACCTTTGATAACTCGACTATGAGACCTAATGTCCCTCGTCCTAATATGAGATCACACTTGGTCATATCAATCACCCCTATCCCTTAGCCTTCTGTGTGAGTAGGAGGTTCAGGGTTACGATTTGATGGGGACTTTGATGAGACATCTCTGACGTATTGGTTGTATACAACTTAATGGATAAGGGAGTGACAAATGTCAATATTGTGGTTGGGTAGCGTATGTCCCAAGTATGATTTGACGGCTGAACACATTAGGTTTTGCACCTCAAATAATGATGTGTGCGAGGAAATTTGCTTTATCATTTCCTCATATTTCAACCCAAAATATGCTCTCTCTCCTCCTTACCCAAACTTCCCGCTCTAAGACTTTTGTACCTCCATTGAAGCTTTCTAAAAAATCGCTTGATCTTCTTTATTTCAAGTTCTTTTCCAGTCAATATTCTTTCTTAGGAGGTTTCTCCTTATCTAGGTAATCTCCTTAATTGAATTTTTTAACTTTCTACCTTTAGTTTGTTATATTTTCGGCCTTTTCTTTTTTCTCTAGAGATATCATTTCTTTGTTGAGTTTTTTTTGGCGATTTAGGGCTTGATTCCTCCATTTGTATGAGCTTTTCTCGACTTCAAGTGGTAGTATAGGTTAGGTTTAGGAGTTTTGGGGGTTAGATAGTCGTATTTTTCCTTTTTAGGCATATCTCTAGTCATCTTCTTCGGCTGGACTTTTGGATTGTTTTCTTCGTGCTTCTTAGAGAAATCGATTCAATTTCCTAGGCTTGATCTTTAGTCAACTAAAGTCAAAGTCGAAGTTTATTTAATCCTTTTTCAGTTTTTACCCATGTTGAATCTAGCCCTTAATGTTGCAACCCTTATATAAGCTAGCCAAGGAGTTTCCTAGCCTTAGAGAGAAGTGTTTGAACATATTAGATGGGTAAAGGTTGAGGAAGAAGAGAGTCGTAAAGCCGAGGCCTTCCCAACTCATCCTATTTATCCACCTCCACTATCTGTCATATACCCCCAAGCTACTAAACCTAGTGATCCAATGTCTGAGTCGTCCTCTACATCAGACGACCCTAGGTCTACCTATCAGCCGACCGAGAGTGTGGATTCATTTGAGGAGGCCATAGCCTATTTTTCATCCTAAGATGAAGGTTTAGAGATGGAGGAGGCTTCTTGTCGTGTCTGGTCATATTATAGGGCCGAGCAGATCAATCTGAATCTGTCCAAAACTTGAGCCTAATAATTCCATTCTGCCTTCGGTAGTTAATATTCCTCTCTCGGTTACAATTGGAGTCGAGTTTCTCCGAAGATTACCAAGTGGGGATCTAAACAATCCTCAGGCCGAGGCACCAAAAGATAATGGCAAGGAGAGTGAACTTGACATCTCTACAGTTGAATCTTATGAGAGTACTATCTTTGAGGCCGACCTTATAATTTAGGAGATACCTTTATAGTATAGTATCCTCCATTCTTATGAGTAAACCTTCTACATATAAAAGTCCCTTACATAACTGACATGGTGAGGTCTGCGTCTATGAACAGATGTTCAAAGTCAATTTTTGACTTCCCATTCACCCAACTATTCGAAAAATCTTAAATCATTTAGGACATGCCCCTTCTCAGATTTCTTCGAATTGGAGTGTTATTATCGACTTTGTTTCCCTCTGGAAGATTATCCACAAAACTGACCTTCCAGTTAATATTTTCCTGGCTTGTTATACCCCCTCATCTTCCAAGAGTTAGCCTAGCTACTATTATCCTGTACCTAGGAAGTCTGAGAAGAAAGTTTTATTGGTCACTCAGTCGTCAAATAATAACTATAAACCCTAATACTTTTTCATTTCTAGGGCTTGGGAATTTGGTCTCAACCAAGGTTGTGGAATATCTGAGCCTAGGACTCCTCTGAGATGGGCTAAAGTCTCTACATCGGCCAAAATTGACCCGATATTTAACCTTGAGGCATTTGAGAATGTCAATAAGCTTCGTAATCAAGGTGACAATGGTCATCTCGTTAAGTTTGAGAATTATTTAACCCCATATTATTTGGCTTAAATATGCCTGGGGGTTGACCCCTTAACTGGGCTACGTAAGTAATTATTATCATTAACTATTGTCTCGTATCTTATAGTTATTCATAATTGATTTTGTCTATCTCTTATAGAACGTACAGAAGGCATACCAAATGACTTTTGGAAAATGTTGGCCCCTAGCATGAGTGAACTCGTCAGCAAGCATGGAAAAAATATTGATCTCCCTGCTACCCCAACCAAAATATCTAATATGTGCTACCCCAGTAGAGCCGATGGTGCTGAGAAGAAATGAATGGGCCGAGCCGAGGATACTACTAGTCATCCTTCAAAGTAGAGTCATCTTGAATAGGAGATTCCAATATCCACGGATGAGGCTTTGGAAACTCGTCTTTTACAATTGAAACTTGATGATGAGAGCATCATTGGACATGTCAAGAAAGAAAGAAATGGTGTTGGCTCCCTGGTCTCTTCGGTCGATAGAAATTTTGTCTAGTCTCTATACATCTCCTTGATAACTAAGTTTTCCATCCACAAGGCATCCAGGTATTTTCAAAAACTCACCAAGTGTATCCTATTCATTAATTATGTCTTATACTGACTTATCACCATACACTTTTATAGACTGTGGTCTCCGTCTATCGTATGGGAGAATTTATCAACAAGAGGTTGCCCTTGATTTAGAAGGGCAGTGATATAGAGACCACAAAGAAGGATCTTAGGGATGAGCTTTCAAAATCAAAGTAGGACCTATAAGGGTTGAGGGATGAGGTTACCAACATGAAATCTAATCATGCCACCACCCTGAAGAAGATGGTTAAGAATAAGCAGGGCGAGATTGATCTTACGATTAAGGTCGCTCTAGACGAGGCTAAATCCTGTTTTATTGCCAAGTTCAAAGAATCTGATGAATTTCGAGGCTGTGATTTTGAATATCTTGAGAGAGGCATCAAGAGTGTTGGCCGATGGGCTACCCTCAAACATGCTGAGGTTGGAGACCTGTCCCGTGATGACTTCATAGGTCTTGACTTTAGTGATTCCGATCTCGGGACTTCTCTACTCGACATTGAAAATCATATTGACCCTATGGACACCAACCCAATTGAGGTCACAGAGAACATCGATATTGCAGATGAGACTACAAATATTGAGGCTGAGATCACTCCTGCTTTTGGGATGACTCAACCAAATATTGATGTTTAATCTTCTGTCATTTTTTTATTTTTATTTGGACCGCCCTTTGTGGTCTTGTATTCTATTTTTGTATAACTCTGTGTTATTAATGAAGCTCTTTGTTCTCATATTATTCTTCTGGTAGGCAATTATGTCTGCTCTAATTTTTCATTAACCATAATTCATAAGTCATCTCTCGTCTAGGCACTGTCATCTCGACCGAGAGAGAATTTCAACCAAGTTAATGATGTTTGATAAATGAACCACAATTAAGTGATTTTGAATTTGATTCCACCAAATTATGGTGTTGTATCATAAATCCCCTATCTCAATTTTGAGAGTTTCTGGATGAGTGTCGTCTTATCCATGCACTTTCATCTCGATCGAGAGAGAATATTCATCAAGTTAATGATGTTTGATAAATGAACCACAACTAAGTGATTTTGAATTTGATTCCACCAAATTATGGTATTGTATCATAAGTCCCCTCTCGTCATTTTGAGAGTGTATGGATGAGGATCCTCTCGTCCATTAACTATCATCTCGACTGAGAGAGAATTTCCACTAAGTTAATGGTGTTTGATAAGTGAATCGCAACTAAGTGATTTTGAATTTGATTCCACCAAATTATGGCATTGTATCATAAGTCCCCTCTCATCATTTTGAGAGTGTGTGGGTGAGTGTCATCTCGTCCATGCACTGTCGTCTCGGTCGAGAGAGAATTTCCACCAAGTTTAATATTTTTAATGAATGAACCCCTCTCGATGTTATTGACAGTCCATGGATGAGTTCAACTGGACTATCGTGTCACCGAGAGAAACTTAAGTCTACTTCACCACGAATGGTGTTTTATGGCTTAAGACGAGTTGATACATACAAGCAATAAATATCCAAACAAATAGACAACATATGAGGGAACACTTGGAAAGTTTTACTAAACTTCATTTACATTTCATTCATCATCTATTTTCATATACATGTATTATATCAGAATTAGAAAGAGATAATAAAAACTGGAATCTTATTCTAAGTATTTTTTGAGGTGGTAGGCATTCCATTGGTTTGAGAATGGATCCCCTTCCAGATTTTTCAATTGATACGTCCCTGGAATTACCTCTTCAACCTTTTTATATGGACCATCCTAATTCGAATGAAGCTTGTTATGCTTATGTCATGCCTTCTTCAGCACCAAGTCTCCTATCTTTAGTGGGCGAGCTTTTACCCTTTTATTACAGAAATTCGTTGTCCTTTACTTATAGGTAGCCTGCCTAACCTTTGCATCTTCTTTTTTATCCTCCATAAGATCCAAGTCCAGCATCCTCTCTTCCGTATTCTACTTTGGGTCCTACGTCTGAACTCTATGGCTTAGGAGAGCTACCTCTGTCGGCACTACTGCCTCTGAGCCATAAGCCAACCTGAATGGGGTTTCCCCAGTTGAAGTCCTCTCCATCGTCATGTAACCCATAGGATAATATACACCTCTTCAGTCCACCTCCCTTTATCATTCTCCAATCTCTTCTCGATTACATCAAGAATTATTATCTTTATCACTTTTCTTTACCCATTTACCTGGGTTGGCCGGGAGTGGAGAAGAACTTCTTAATGCCGACTCGTTCACATTATTTCTCTAGGTAGAGGTTCTTGAATAGCGTCCCATTATAAAAAATTGGGGTATTAGGTAGGTCATATTTATAAATGATTTTTATTAGATAAACTAGAAAGATTTCTTCTCTATCATTGTATTCATCGGCTCGGCCTTTACCCACTTTGAAAAATAGTCGATCTTGGTAATAGCCCAACCAAATCAATCCCTCGGACCATAAATTACTAAAGAGAGGTAATGGAGGTAAGAGGCTGATGGGGTATGGTGTTAAACCACTAGCACTTATCACATTTCTTAACATATGTTGTTGCATCTTTGGCCAATGTCATCAACTAATAACCCTGAGTGATGATCCTCTTAGCTAATAACCTTCCTCTAATATGTCCGGGGAAGGACCAAGCACGTACTTTATAATATACTCTACCTCAGTCGATGGACACATCTGAGTAGAGGAACCAAAAACCCTTTTTCATATAAGATGTCTCCTATGAGGGAGAATTTGGCCTCTTTATACCTCAACTTTTTCCATTCGGCTCTGAACTCTTGCAATTCCCCCTCTTTGATATATCGAATGATAGGATCAATTCAGGAAGATCCCATACTCTAGTTGAAGCATACTTATACACTGGTTTCTTCCCCTCCAATCGTCAACCAATTTAGAATTTCTACTATGAACTTTCTTCTAATTTTAGTTTTAGTGGCTGAGGCTAACCTTTCAAGAGCGTCGGCTCGACCATTATCTATTCGGGGTATTCTGGTCAACTTTACTTTACTAAAATGCTTTAATGCTATCTTAACCGTTCCCAAGTAATTATCCACTCTGTCCATTATGTTGCCTTTAGCCTCATATACCCCCAAAATTTGGTTGACAACCAACCTTGAATGACTATGGACAATGAGTTGGCTAACATTTAGTTCATGGGCAAAGGAGATGCTTGCTAGGGGGTCCTCATACTCTGATTCATTATTGGAGGATTTAAAGTAGAACCTCAGTGAGTACTCTAAATTATTCCCATCTGGGGACGACATAATTAATCCTGCCCCACTTCCAATCCCACATGAAGATCCATCAATGAATCGGTTCCACACAATTCCATTTTGAGAAAAGCTACCTTCTTCTAAGTTTCTATTCTTGAAGAGGTATTAATCTTCCTCATTCTCAGACACCTTATTTCTTGCTTAACCCGTCTCAGCCTCGGTCGGGGGAGGACACATCCAACTCTTTTGTTCACAAGATGTAGCTTCATTATCTTCAATATCGACCTCGTCCCAAGTGAACTTGGCTACAAAGTCTATTAGGGCCTGCCCCTTAATAGTCGTTCTTGGATGGAAGATGCTGTTGAATTCCCCCAACTTAATTTCTTAGACCATAAACATTCCTAACTTCTCAAGCTTTTGAATGACCTGTCTGACAGGAAGGTTGGTGAGGACCACCATGGTATGTTCCTAGAAATAGGTTTTCATCGTCCTCGAGTCATGGATCAGTGCATAAGCTAACTTTTCCATTTTAGGGTATCTTTGCCCGTCCCCTGTAGGGCCTTGCGATTAAAGTACACTGGTTTTTGAACTCCATCCTATTTTTTGATAATAGGGGCTCTAATGGACGACTCCGACACTACTAAATATAGTTATAACATCTCACATTGGAGTGGTCTAAAAAATAAGAGTGGAGAGCCGAGATAGGACTTTAAATCTTGGAAGGCCTTATCAGACTAATCATTCGATTCAAAATCTTTTCACAACACTTTAAAGAAAGTAAGGCATATTATTAGTATCTGTAGACACAAACCTGTTTAAAGAAGCCACTCGTCCAGTTAGTCTCTTCACATCCTTTATTGTTGTGGGAGTATTCATCTCCAGTAAAGCTTTGATCTTTTCGGGGTTGGATTCGATCCCCGTTTGATTCACAATGAATTGTAAGAACTTCCATGCTCCTATTCCGAAGACACACTTGGTGTCATTAAGCTTCATTTTACACTCATCCATCATGTCAAAAATATGCTCAATGTCGGTCATGTGAGTGTTGGCCTTGAGGATCTTCATCAACATGTCGTCGACATAAACTTCCATCATATTCACAATATATTACTCAAACATTCTATTGACCAGTCTTTGGTATGTGGGCCCTACAATATTCAATCCAAAGGTTATGAACTTGTAGCAATAGGTCCCCTCGTCGGTTATAAAGGTTGTCTTCTATGCATCGATGGATCCATGAATATTTGATTATTGCCTGAGTAAACATCCATAAAGTCCATTAATTCATTATTAGTGGTAGCGTCTATAATTTGATTAATCCTCGGTAATGGGAAGCTGTGTTTGGGATAAGATTTGTTCAGATTCGTAAAATCAAGACACATCCTCCATTTCCCATTAGGCTTGGGGATGATGACATCATTTGCATGCCAGTCGGGAGGGTTAAATCAATTTATCGAACACAAGGGTCATTAACTCTCTAGTTGAAAGTTCATGCTATCGGGCGATGGTATCCCTATATATGATATAAATCTTTTAGTCTCCTTTCATCCAATAGTGGAAACTTGTCAAGTCGGCTCTGAGGCCAGTCTTCCTTATTGACTTTTCTTTCAAGCATGATGCGTAGTGCTGGAATTTCTATTTAAAGGGGTAACAATGACTCCATGTCGTATACTAGAGAGTAAGGGGGAGCCCCAGTAGATGCTTGAACTGAAGTACGGTAGCCCCAGAGGGCATAAGGGATCTAATCGGCCCAATATCGATAACTCTCGATCATCTTTCTAATGATTTCTTTGAGGTTCTTATTGGCGGCATCAATTGCACCATTGGTTTTTGGTCGGTAGGGATAAGATTTATGTCTCTCAATCCCATACTCCTTGACTAATTTTGGGACTTCTTCCTCGAATGTAACCCGTTATCTAATACTAGCTCATGCAAAACTCCATATCAGCAGATGATGTTATTCCGGTTAAACTTTGAAACCTTTTTGGCATTCATCACTACATATGACTCAACTTCAACCCATTTGGTTAATTATTCAATGGCAACCCGAATGAAATCGTTCCCATTGCATTATTTGGGTGTTACTTTCCCAATGATATAGATGCCCCATGTGAAGAATGGTCAGGGAGACGTCGTGTTATATAATTCCCGTGAAGGTAATTACTAGAGATTAGGAAACTATTGGCATTTAAGGCATCTCTATATGTACGCAGTGAAATCTTGAATCATGGTAGTTGTGGTCATCCCCCGATCCTCATGGCAGGTGGGCACGTGATGGAGGATCCTAGGTCCCGCGTGTCCCTCTCGAGAACGCTTTGGCCGGCGTCATTTGGATGAGGTGTAAAAATATAGAGAGATTAGGGTCTCCAGTCTATTTTACTCAAAACAAACAAACGAAAAGGGGAATCTATCCCCAAGGACAACATCCAAAGACATAATGATGCATACGAAACCAAAATGATTCAAAAAGGGTCCGGTGCTAAGTTACGAAATGGGAAGGTGTTAGGCACCCATTCCGCCCTTTCGGTCTCTCATGGGTTTTTGTTATTTTCCTTTATTTTCCCCGTGATATGTGTGCATGTGTATATATAGTGGAGATAAGAATCATCAACTTGCTTCATGGAAGAGGTAAAGCGAGTCATCCCTAGGAAGGTATAAAAATATTAGAAAATAGGATTTACGCGATTATCCTTATGTTGATCGTTATGATGGAACGATAACGCATGTGGTATAATAAGCCACTAAGAACAAATATATGTATATATATATAAAATAAGAGAGTGGAGTTTATAGAAAATAGAAAATGAGAGAAAAACTAAAAATAGGACTCGAGTCTCGGGTTTTACCCAGAGATGCCTACGTAGCCTATAGAGCCATCAAAGTCCACATAGCTCGCATGCAAAACGAGGGGTGGGGTTTATCCCATAAATCCAATCGGGGGATTCTCTTATTTATGTGTTTGTGTGTGTGTATGTGTGTGTGTAGAAAAAGTGTTTTAGTTATGAGAAAAGTGTAAGAAAAGTATAAAAATTCCCATTTGAAATTTATGAGCAAACCCTCGTTTTCTTATTTTTTGGGTTTTTATTTATATGAAAATACGAGATGTGCAATAATACTAAATAAAAAGTAAATTAGGATGTGTGAGATGAGATAATAGAAGTGCTAAGTAATAAAACAAGTTATTGCAAATTTATGAGAATTTAAGGAGAGAGTTGAGAAAATTGGACCTTCTTGAAGATCTTGAGCTTGATCTTGAATGCTGGAGGACAACCCTTAGACTTGAATGATGATGGAGGGTAGTGAATTCACCAAGTTTGATGAAAAGGATGATGAAAAGTGAAGGTTGGAAAGGGATTTGGGTGTGGAAATCGCGCTGACTTAAAGAGAGGTTTTATGGATTTGCTGAGAGTGATATCTATCACATCTGGGCCCATTCCTTGTAAGTGAGTTCAGGCCTCATTTTTAAAGGCCCAAGGCATTGCCGATCAGCATAGACCTATTCCTACCAATCGGTAGGTGCGCTTAGGCACACCGCCCATAGGCAGGGTCTGGGACCTGCCGTTTGGCAGTGTCTTTTAGGCCTTTTCAGAAAATCATCCGCAGAACGTAAACCATTGATCTGAATCATACATGGTACAGACCATTGGAAAGATAATTAAGAGACGTTCGAAAGTCCTTTGGACTGGTCCCTATTCAGGGGTTGACTTTGGGTCAAATGTGGCTCAAAAGTATTCATCGTTCCATTGGACGGGGAGTCATCGGATGCAAACGGATCATTCGTCCGCATGGTAAGTCCGAATCGACACAGAGCGGACCATTGGAAAGGTTAGGAGATGTAATTCGACATTCCAAAGAGTTCGATCTAGTTCAAGGAGTCAACTTTGGTCAACCGAGCCCTGGAAGCATTCGGTGACCTTTCGGAGTAAAACGGATCGGTCGTCCGTACCGTAAGTCAGAATCGTGCATGGGATAGATCGTTAGAAAGGGGTTTCAGTTCCCTTTGAAGATTCATTCCATTTCAATCGAGTTAAAGAGTTTAATTATGTTAAACAAAGCTCGAGAGTGCCCGGTGGCTTCCTAATTGAGTTGCAGGGGAAAACAGGTCATTCGTCCGCATGGTAAGTCCGAATCGTGCACGGAATAGACTGTTGGAAAGGGCTTTCAATGCCCTTATAAGATTCATTCAGTATCGATCGAGTTAAAGACTTTGAATTTTGGTTAAACGGAGCCTGGTTGTGCCCGATGGCTTCTAGGTTAGTATCGAGGTATGACCTGGGTTTGTAGTGATGAAGGGATGTGCTAGGGACCTAAGGAGAGTTTAAGGGGTAACATAATGGGGTGTCTACAAAGCACCTTGACGGGTGAGTTTGGAATAAATGATAGCCGTCGAATAGACACCGCATGATGGTTTTGAGGGAGGATGACCAATTCAGAGGGTCGAGGCCGATTTTGAGGATCTTAGGGAGAGAGGATGACCAATTAAGAGGGTCGAGGCTAATTTTGAGGACCTACGGAGTGTGCTAGGGATAACCAATTATGTGGGTAGAAGCCGATTCTACAGGCTTAAGTTGAGATGGCCAATTCTGCGGTTCGAAGCCAATTCTGCAGGCTTAAGTGGAGATGACCAATTTTGTTGGCTTAAGTATGAGATGACCAATTATGCGGGTCGAAGCCAATTCTGAGGGATTAAGGATGAGATGACCAATTGTGCGGGTCGAAGCCAATTATGAGGGTTGAAGGTAGGATGACCAATTCTGTAGTTCGAAGCCAATTCTACGGGCTTAAGTTAAGATGACCAATTATGCGGGCTTATGGTGAGATGACCAATTCTGTAGGTCGAAGCCAATTCAGCGGGCTCAAGTAGAGATGACTGATTCTGCAGGCTTAAGTATGAGATGAACAATTATGCGGCCTTATGTAGTGATGACTTGGGGAACTCTGCCGGGGAGATTTATCTTATGGTTTTCTTTTGGGCTGGGGATCCGACTGCTGGGGAAATCTTTTGCATCCTCTGAAGGAATAGACGAAATTCCACTGGGGAGATTTAGGTGGCCCAGGGTTTGGATGTATTTCTTGGGGAAAATTGAGGCTTTTTGGGCATAGGGGGTGATCTTTAGAGATCCTCCGGGGATGTTGCCGGGAGGAGTTTTACTTGGTTTTTGAGAGTTCCGCTGGGGAAATAGGGGTTTCGCTTGAGGGAGTGTGAAATTTTCTTGGTGAAAATGTTCTAAATCCTTCCTGGGATTTTTAGGAATTTTCTGAGAATTTTTTAGGGTTGTCTGGTATTTTCTGGGAATTTTTGTACGAAATTTAAGGGGGGTGCCGGTCGGCATGGTTCAGAGGGTGCCAGTGGCATGGACTTTTGGATTGCCTCAGTAATGTAAGGGGTCAGTGCCGATCGGTAGGTGGTGGTCAATGCCGATCGGCATGAACCTTAGCATTCTATATAAAAGGGGGAAAATTCCCCTCTTTTTTCACAGCTTCTTGCTTTCTTTCTTTCTACGATTTTCCTCTGCAAGTCGTTCTAGCATTCTGATCTTTAATAAATGGATGCCTTTGTGAGCACTGCAATGCATAGGGAATGGTTGACTATTGATGACTGGGCGAATGCGGAGTGGAGGGCCAGGGCGCCTCTTGGATTGGGGAGTGAGAACTTCTTTAACTCATTCTAGCCGGTTGCAGATGAGCGGACTTTGATATGGGAGCCGTCGATTTATTGGTGTTCTAAGGTCGTAAGCCCCGACGATTATGTAAGTAACCTGACTTTTGGCATTCTTCTCTTTTTGGTGATTTTTCCTTGCTTCTTGAATTTTGACAAGGTTTCTTCTTTTGACAGTCTGATATCTCTTTGAAGAACATGCATTACCGTGGGACGACGGGGCTTAAGGATGTCTGGGAGTATATTCCACCTATGGTGCATTGGGTGGTATCCTCAGCGAGTTTTGGGAGATTGGCGTCTGCGCTAGACGAGACGCTTCGGTTGACAGCGGTCTTATGCGTTTTGGGGGAGAAATGGTGCGATACTACCCACACCTTCCATTTCGGTTTTGGGGAGATGACCGTGACTCCCATAGATGTGCAGTAGCTGCTGGGGCTGGATTATGATGGGGAGCAGATAGAGGTGGATCTCTTTTTTAGGGTGAGGCGGGAGGTGGTGAGGGCGGTGCTCGGCGATGTAGGGAGGATATTTTCTGGGGATTCCATCAGGATGTCCTTGCTAAAGGATATCTTACTGAGTAGGGTGGTTGATGTGGAGGACGGGCTACAGGTGAGGCAAATGTCCCAGTTGTTCATTTTTATGATGCTGGGAGGTTTCATGATGGTGTCGAGTGGCGACGTCGTCCATTTGTGGCTCTTGTCGTATTTGAGGATGTTATCGAACATCCCTCTCTATGATTGGGGGAGTCTGACTTTGGTGACCCTCTATTTTTCTCTGGATGCATTCAGTCGGTGCTGCCGGCAAACTTTTACTGGATCCACGTATCTCCTCGAGGTATCCTTTAATTTTGCGCATTTTCCTTTAATTTTTCTCATTTTCCTTTCATGCATTCGCATTTTCCTTATGCCTCTTTTTTTATTGTGAATTCCTATATTTGGAAGATGTGGTTCTATGAGGTGATTGGGTGCAATACCCTGTTGATTACCTTGAAGGACGAGACTGTTGGGGACTTCTGCTGATTGTATCGATGGCACAAGGCCATTCGACAGTCAAAGGGATCTCTCTCTCTCGAGCCGATGTGTCAGGTCTTGAATGGCCTAACTAGTGGTAGGATAAGACTCTTTCCTTTTCAGCCTTGGTTTTTTGGCATGTTCTGATTTTGTATTGACTTATGTCTGCTGGGGATTTTTAGGTGACTTTTTACCCTTGGTGGACAGCCATTCAGGATACGGGGGTGGCCGAGATGAATGCACAGATGAGGCATTTGCTGGCGCATGAGTTCGGCCATTCTTGGTATCTCGGGGAGCGGTTGGTTTGACAGATTGCGGAGGAAGAGGTGGTTGTGCAACCTTCTACGTTTATGAGGCGGGAGCGACTGTTGCTGGAGGATGTGAGGATCGCCGCTATGATCGGTGAGTCCTATTTATTGTATATTGATACGGCTGCACCGTATCACTATATGGATTTTTTGATGATTTGGTTAATGGTGCCCAGCATATATGATGCCTTGCCTTTCCCTCTTGTGGGTTCGAGTCGGGCAGCGGAGTTTTCCCATAACGGCGGTGGTCCGTCGACGTCTGCAGCCACGGTGACTTCAGAGTTCCCCTTCATGCGATTGCATATCCCTTTGTACTACATTCGGTGGGATGATGGAGGAATGGTGCCTTTGTTGCATCGTCCTCATGTAATGGATCTGGAGGAGTTGGGTTCGACAGAGGAGGTTCTTCATCCTGCGGTATACCTTCTTCCTCTTTTTGGTTCCTTTTCTGTTTCGATCCCTCTTTGATACTGATTTTGCCTTTTACTTGTAGCAAGTCCGGGTGCCGACCACTTGGATGAAGGACATCAGGGACTGGATATCTTCGGCGACTGCCCATATTCAGGATGCGGTCCCGGTTCCTTCTTACTTGCTGCCATCTTCTTCGTTCGGGGATGACTCTAGCTCGGGTAGTAGTGGTGCATCATCTCGCCGTAGGGGATAGAGAGCGCATCGCAGGGGTGGAAGCTCTTAGAGAGTGGGGTGAAGGGTACGTGAGAGAGAGAGAGAGAGAGAGAGAGAGAGAGAAAGAGAGAGAGAGAGAGAGAGATAGAGAATGTGGCTTCGGGGTAAGTCCCGTTTTTTTTTCTTTTCTTTTATTTCCTGAAAATTTTGATGTAACAGAGAATAATATATATATGCAATGCAATGGGATTTTTTTTATTATCTTTTGTTAATGGTGAGTGAATGCATGCACATGCACTTTTTATTTTGCTATTGAGACCGTAAAAAGGGACATTTTTGGGATTTTTTTTAAATTCTATTGAGAATATTAATTTTATTTTATTATTTTTTTTCTGATTTTGATAAAAAGGGAAAAAAGAAAAAAGAAAATTTCCAAAAATGGGGGGTTGTCGATCAGCAAGCCGCTTGCTAACTACCTCTAAGCCTTGGAAGCAATATGTTCTTATAATGTTGACTATGATGCTTTCAACATGCGTCGAGTCTCTTCGTGGTGAAATCGGTCCATTGAGTGGAATATGCTGATGACGGCGGTACAATTTTGGTACCTCGAAGACCATTTATTCCTCTTTGGATTGGATGAAGTTTGTCCTACCTACGAGGAATTTTCTGCCATGCTGAGAATAAATCCCAGTTTTGCTGCGGCTTTACCTAAATTTTCCCGTTCTCCCAGGGATTTGCTGGTCGGGCTTCTTTGTATTTCCCCTTCGGTGGACAGACCATTGGTTACTGGAGGAATGATCTCCCTTTCAGCGGTGTTGCATTTCGTGCATTTGCGGGAAGTAGGTGATGCCTGGAGCCGTTGCTTTGGGCCTGGTTTCAAAATTGCTATTGGTGACTAAGGAAGTGCTTGTGGATCCACAACTTGCAGCCATTACTTCATGAATGTCATACCATCGCAATCTTACGGCGGTGATACTGGAGAAGACCTTGAACAGTTTGGAGGCCTGGCGAGAAGGTCGTTCTGACTTCTTATGGGGTAGCCCCGGGATGTTGTTCATATGGTTGCCTGGTGACTCTTCCAAAATATCCTTTGTCCGCTATAACCAACTTCTTTTTGCGTCACTTCTTCATTGTTGTCCTGGATATTGAGAGCTGGGAGAATTGGCTTGTGGAGCATGGGGCTCAAAATCTATAGTGGTCAGTGCGTTGGTGGGGATAGTTACTCCTTGTTTTGGAGCTAGGAGAATACCCATATGTGCGGCCTGGTTGGTCTCAGCCCGTCCTCTTTTTATTTCCCTTGGTGGATTCTACGCCAATTTGGCTAGGCACATGTTGTGCCACCTCGAACACTAAATTTCTTTCCGGTAGAGGATTTGATTGAGGGTCTGCACTTGCGGCTTGGGTCTATGTGGGAGATTCTGCATCCGTCAACCCGTCCCTCTCAGTTTGATGGGAGAGTTTGGCACATACCTGGGGATTATATGAAGTGGTTGTGGAGGAGAGTAGTTAGCAATATGTTGGCAGTGGAGACTGGACAAAAGTGGCTTGTCCCTTTTAACACCATGGAAGGAGGTGTTGTCATTTTCTCGAAGCTGTTTTGAGCTTATCGGTCCATGGAGTGTCTACGACACTCTATTCAGGCAGGGAAAACTTGGGAACCCCAGGATGTAGATGAGGATCACGGAGCAGGCTCCTCTGGTAGCTGCGGATAGGACTCCTAGAGAGTTTATTGTGCAATGGGGGATAAATGTGGGGATTTTATTTAGCTTTTTTAGGAGGGTAGTGGGAAGGGAGTTATCCGTTCATTTTCTTATGTAATCTGTACCGTAATTTCTTAATCGTAAAGTAAACAAGTTTTTGATCATCCAACTGTGCCTTTCGATGAATTTTGTATTTTTTGGATTATCTATACGGATCGTTAAGGCATACATAATCCTTTTGTTCAAATATATGTTAGAATGAACTGTTGTTCTCGGAGGTAAGAAAAGAATAGTATTTTATGAAAGAGAAAGAATCATGCTCATGTAAGGTGTATGAGTTGCCTACGTACCTCTGGGGTTTTGAAAATTTTATACTTTGTTTGAAAATGATTATTTGCAGAGGATCAGGCCCACGTAGTTCAGGGCAGGGGGAATGAAGAGGATTTTATTTAGAATAGAAGGGAGACGAGAAGAGTCATAGTGTTCTGAGATTTGGGACTAGGGGTAGAACTTCTTGAGATGATCCAGGTTGACTGGACGAGCCATCTCTTCCCCATCTAAGTTGGTAAGCATGGCGGCACCGCCGGACAAGATCTTTTTGATAATGTAGGGGCCTCTCCAATTGGGCTTCAATTTCCCTTCGGGGTCCTAGATGGGTTCTATGATTTCTTTGAGGGCTAGGTCCCCTTCTCGGACACCGCGATCCTTGATTCTCTTGTTGCATGAATGCTCTAGTCGGTGATGGTACCCTTGTATGTGGTATAGTGATTTTAATCTCCTTTCGTCTAGGAGGGTCAGCTCGTCAAGACGGCTTCGGCACCAGTCTTCGTCACTGACCTTGCTTTCAAGCATAACGTGTAGCAAGGGTATTTCCAACTCCACCGGAAGGATTTCTTCCATGTCATAGACTAGAGTTTAAGGGGTAGCCCCAGAGAGGTTCGGATTGAGGTTCGGTAGACCTAGAGGGCGTACGGGATTCGATTAGCCCAATCTCGATGGATTTTGGTCATCTTGATGATGATGGCTTTGAGATTCTTATTGGCGGCTTCAACTGCACTATTGGTCTGATACTAGCTCGTGCGGGACCCTATACCCGGCAGTTGATGTTTTTCTTGATGAATTTGGCCACTTTCTTAGCGTTTAGCACTGCGTATGACTCCGCTTCGACCCATTTTGTTAAGTAATCAATGGAAACTAGGATGAACTCATGCCCATTAGAAGCCTTCAATATAACCTTCCCTATGATGTCGATACCCCAAGTGGAGAACGACCAGGGAGAGGTCATGTTATATAATTCATTTGGAGGCAAATGCTGAAGGTTGGAGAATTGTTGGCATTTTAGGCATCTCTGGACATAGGCAGTGCAATCCTGGGTTATGGTGGTCCAGTAGTAGCCTTGTAGGATGATCTTCTTAGCAAGCACGTGATTGTTCATGTGGGGTCCTCATTCCTCGCTGTGGGTCTTCTGCATTATCTTTTTAATGTCAGCCCTTGTGATGCAGTGCAGATGAGTTCCATCGAAGTTCCTTTTAAGAAGTGATTTGTGACACATGATATACTTGGCGACGAGTATTCGAAGGGTTGCTCAATCATTCTTGTTGGAACCCTTGGGATACCTACCATTCTTGAGGAGGCGCCAAATTTTATAGTACCAATAATTGGCTAGCTCGGGATCATCTATAGTGACGAGCTCAATGTGGTAGCAGTTGGTTGGTTTGTCTTTCTTTTGAACTAGGAAGGGGGTTATAGTTATTCCTTCGGGGATGTCGACCATGGAGGCCAAGGTAGCAAGGGCATGGTCTAGGTTTTTTTTCTCTAGGTAGGTAATGGAAGGTGATATCTTGGAATTGGGAGGCTAGTTCTTCTAAGTGGGCATGGAAGGGTTGGAGTTTCTCGTCCTTGACTCTCCACTTTCAGAGCACTTAACCGATGATGAGGATAAAATCCCCATAGATGTCTAAAAATTGAATACCTTTCTTAATAACAACTTTGAGGCCTACTATGCATGCCTCGTATTCAGTCATATTTTTGGTGCAAGGGAAATCCAACTTGATGGAGATTAGAGAGTGGGAGTCATCTGGGGCGATCAGGAGTATCCCAATGGCACATCACTTCTTGTTGGCAATGCCGTCAAAGAACCTTTGCCATTGAAGGTCGTCTTGAGTAGTGCAAAGGATGTTTTCATCTGGGAATTCAGAGATCCATACATCAGCTTCTTTTACGGGGTAATCAGTGAGGTAGTCAAATATGGCCCTTCCTTTCATGGCTTTCTGCGTGACGTACACGATATCAAAATTGGCTAGGACCGTCAACCATCGAGCCATTTGTCTTGACAAGGCGGGTTTCTTAAGCAGGTATTTGATGGGGTCCATTCGGGATATAATCTTGATAGCGAAGGTGAGAATCTAGTGTCGTAACTTTTGGGTGACTCAGACAAGTGAGACACACGCCTTTTCCAAAGCAGTGTAGTTAACCTCATACCTGATCAATTTGTAACTGGCATAATAGATGGATCATTCTTTATGGGAATCTTTAAGGTATTGCGTTAGCAAAACCCCAGTTGCAATGTCGATTATGGTTAGGTATAGAACCAAGGGGAGAGCAGAATGTGGTGGAATAAGTATCAGGAGTTGGGTCAGATATTATTTGATTCGGTCAAAAGCTTCTTGGTATGCTTCTTTCAAAACTTTAGTTGGATGATTTCGGAGGATTTTGAAGATAGGTTCATAGATGGAGGTTAACTGGCTGATGAACCAGCTGATGTATTGTAATTTACCGAGGAAACCTCGAATGTCTTTCTCTTTTCGGGGAGGTGGAATCTCAAGTATGGATTTTAGCTTGGCGGGATCTGCTTCTATCCCCTTTTCACTGACCATAAATCCCAAGAGTCTTCCCTTTGTAATTTCGAATATGAATTTCAGCGGATTGAGTCTCATCTGATACTGTCGGAGTCGTTAGAAGAAATTTTGGAATGGAGGAACATTACCTTCTCTAGTTTTGGACTTGATAATTATATTATCCACATAGACCTCAACTTCTTTGTGAACCAGATCGTGCAGTATGGTTGTGGCAGCCCTCTGGTAGGTAGCCCCACCGTTCTTGAGACCAAATGGCATGACAGTGTAGCAAAATTTTCCCCATGGGGTGATGAATGTGGTATTTTCTTTGTGGTCTGGATGCATTTTGATTTGGTTATTTTTGACAAACCCGTTGATGCTTGACTTAGGAGCATGACTGGTTATGTTGTCTACGATCATGTCGATATTGGGTAACGGATAATCATCTTTTAAAGAGGCTTTGTTAAAGTCTTGATAGTCGACACACATCCAAAATTTTCCTCATGATTTCGACACAGGCACTATGTTGGATAGTCACGTGGGATATTCGATTACACGAATGAAGCCTACATTCAACTGTTTAACCACCTCTTCTTTGAACTTGAGCGACCATTCAGTATGGGGCTTTCTCAACTTTTGTTTGAACGTCTTATAATCTAGGAGAGTGGGGATCTCGTGCTGAGCTATTTCAGTATCAATGCCAGCCATATCTTCATAGGACCATGCGAAGACATCCATGATTTCTTTTAGAAATTCTTCGATTTGTGCACACTCATGCTCGTCGAGGGAAGCCCCTATCGTAATCTTGCGCAGTTGGATACTAGAACCGAGGTTAATAATGACAGTCTCTTCTTCATTAAGTTGAATGCAGTTATGTTGTTTATTATTAACCTTATTTAGATCAATTAAGAATTGTTCATTTGCAAAATCATCATCATCAAAAGTTTGATTAGAATCCAAACAGTTAATGTAAGGCACAACAAGATACTAAAAATCTTTGTTTATTTCATTGATAGGAAAAACAACATTAAGAACCTCATCAAAGGAGTACTCGATTACATTTTAACAATGATAGACAACAGAAGAAGAAAAGGGGTAAACATTAGGATTAGGGGATATTTCAACAGGTAGAACTAGCGCAGCATGCCAGTTGGGGAGAGGTGTATCAGTAGCTTTAATCAGGTGGGTTGGATCCAATGATGTATTGCCTGAGTGAACCATGCAAAGTGTGATCCCAGTGTCTGTATGTTGAAGGAATCTTCAGAGTTACTTTCCTCAGTCTTTTCGGTATCTTTGATGAGCGGTTATACTTGGTGTTGGGAATCTTCGGCACATGGGTAGCTGTCTTGGAAAAAGATCACCATTCCAGGCTTCATCTTCTTGTCTGTATAGTCATACCATGGTTTTAAAAATCCACAGAAAGGGAAGTCCTCACCCACTTTGATGAATTGTCCATTCAAGGAGTCACCTCAGATATTCTGGATGTGGTGTAGTCTTCTCTTTCGTCGAGACTGGAGGATCATTCTGATATCTTATTCTGATGGTTGATACCCCAAACCACAAGGAGTAAAATATTTCTTTAGTTCAATGGGCTCAACTATCCCTTGCTGTCTTATCCCTAGCCCCAGTCTGGGCAGGAAGTGCATGTTTCTAAACATTTGATTCACATTGATGTTGCCGTGAGGGTCGTATTTTGGATAAACCCTTTCTTTGAAGTTGTCCCCTACCGGGAGTAAAAGTGGTTCAACTCGGAATCCTAATAGGAGCATATCATTAGACCCGTGATGTATCTCAAGGATTAGACTGCTGGTACTTGCCCTATCTGCATTGTCGTCGTCGCCCAAGATGGTAATGACCCGTCCGTCGGCGAAAAACTTTAATTTTTGATGGAGTGGGGAAGACACGCCCTTGATACTGTGGAGCCAAGGTCATCCTAGCAACAGATTGAAATAAGTTGGGATGTCAATAACTTGGAATTCGATAACATGGTTTATAGGGCCAACCCCTATTATGAGCTTTATGGATCCCATCACCTCCTGACGGGTATTATCGTAGGCACGCACAACATCGGCGGCTAGAGCGAGGTCGCTTTCTTTGAGTCCTAAACATTTGAAGGTTCTCAATGGGCAGACATTCAAGGCGGATCCATTATTGAAAAGAGAGAGTGGCGCAACCTTCCCCATAACTTCGACGAAGATGTTGAGTGCATGATTGTGGTTTGGCCCAATCTTGGGGATTTCTTCTTCGGAAAAGGATAGCATTTGGGTAGGGGTCAAGGATCCGACAAAATTTACCACTCCTTCTGGTGTGGTAGAAGGAGGAACTGCGATTCCAGTAAGTAACTTGATCAAAGAATTTATGTGTAGTTGAGAAGACATGAAGATACCCCATAGAGTGATGTTAGATTGAGTTTTCTTTAGTTAGTCGAGGATCTTGATCTCCTCAAGGGTCATCTCTGGAATAAGAAGGTTTTCCACGTCCTTTCCCTTGACATTGGCTGGTAGTGAGCTTGGGATCTGGTAATGCCTCCCTGATCTGGTTATGTGATTTACTAAAGAAGGGTAAAACATGAAGCACGTTTTCTCGTCGATCTCGGGTTATTTTTCCACCTTGTTTATTTCTCTGAGGATTTCTTCAAATGATATCATTCCACACATGTTGGCTACTGGGCTAGATTTCTCGAAAGCTTATTCTTCATTCGAATCTTTGAATTCTTCCCCCAATCCGGTGGTAACAATTATGTCTTTCCATGTCAAGTCGATGCATTCCACAACTTCAACGTCTTCTTCATACAGGTCATCCTATTCTGTGGGGATGTATAAGGGTGAAGGGACTAGGCACCCTTGTAGCTTCATGGGTCGGTACTACCGAACTATCTGTAGAAAACATTATCCAGGATGACTTCATCGGTCAGTACTACCCAACTATTTCACTCTCGGGCCCATTTCTATGGTTCCAAGAATAGCGTACTGAACCTTTGGCAATCAATGACCATATGTGAGGGAAATTTCATACTGAACTCTAGGAGTTGGGTTAACACTTCTGACAATTCCATGCTTCTATTTTCAGAACGGGTGCCGACAGCGATGCATGCTCTAGTAAGGAGTGATAGTGCCTGATCAACGAGGCTAGTAGGGTGAAGGAGGAATATGGGTAAATTTATAGAGGTTTAGGAGAGTATATGGGTGTGATTAGAGTCGAGGGATCGAATTTTGGGTTCTCTTCTAGAAAGATGGTATTAGCATGATTTGGAAGTGGGTTGTGAGTAGTGTTTGGCTTGGAATTGACTGGTGGGATGATGGTACCCCGATAAATTAAATCTTGGATGATGTTTCAGAGGTGAAAGCATTAGTCGGTGGTATGGCCAGCTGTTTGGTGAAAGGCGCAATGTGCATCTACCTTGAAGTTTCTTGGGAGTGGATTTGGCAATGGATGGGGACCCTAGGGTTTGATAAGGTTTCGGCTTAACAAGGCTTAATAAACTTTGGAGAGGGGATCATGGAGCTCGGTGTATTCCTTTCGCACTGGGACAGGGCGGCTTCCTGGCGCCCATGATGTGGTTGGTTGAGATATGTTATTGATGATTAAGACTGTAGCACTGGCAAGTTTGCAATATTTCCTGGGGGTGAACTGTCCGGACATCTTCCTTGGTTCGACATCTGTTTTGTCAAGACCTTCCTCGATAGTATTTCCCTCCTATCGTTTCTTGGACATGGGGTAAGAAGTTATTGTTCACTATGCTGACTTGTTCTTCCTCCGAAGGCCGATTGGTCATGGTAGCTTCTTTTTCCCTCCATCGGGCTATGAAGTTACTGACTGATTCCCCAGAGTTCTGTTTGAGAAGCTCTAAATCATGGCAGACAACCTCAAGCTCTTTATTGTATTTTTACTGCGACATGAATTCTTGAGCCACATCCTCCAAACTACAAATTCTGGACTCTTCGAGAGACAAACACCATCAGAGGGCGCTATCTGTTAAAGTTTGTTAAAAGAATTGGCACATCACTTTTTCAGAAGCCCCTAGTAGAGTCATGGAACAGTGATAACTTCGGAGATGAACGATTGGGGGTCCACTTCCTTCCAATTTATCAATATTCGATATCTTGAACTTCTCGAGTAACCTCGCTTTAGGATAAGGAGACATGTGGGTATAGTCCATGTAATTCCCCGAGATTCTGACTTGGTCAAAATTTTTGGTGAGCATCTTGAGGTCCTCTTTGACTTTGTTCAATTATTCTTCCTTTGGATTAATGACCATAGGCAAGTTAGCCCCAGGCTGGGCGAGGTTCGGCATAGAAAGATGGGCAGGCGATGGCCCATTAACAGTAGGGGCATGTGGAGTGTGCTGATACTCTTCGGGAACCCAAATAGACTCGGGTGGATCCATAGCACGAGTGAATAGGGCCTCGGGTTCTTGAGGAATGGGAACCTAGTTTCGTTACATCTCTCGGACCTCAGTTTGGAGGTTGTCAATCTTGGACACAAACTGAGCTAAAACTGCCGTCAGATCCAGCTGCACGATGGCTACTTGATCTATGTTCTCCATGTAAGGAGGATGGATTCCGAACTTGAAAGAACTAACAAGGGAAAGGGCGAAACTCCAGGGGGATTTGACTGAAGACCGAAGCCAATAGGGAGCTAGGCCAAGGGTTTGCGATCCACCTGAGAAGCCACAAAATAGGATTTGTTTTTCAGAAAAAGGGGTGAATTTTTTTTTTCGAGATGGAAAGAAAAAATATTTTTGGATTTTTAATTGAGAGATGAAATTTTTTTTTGGATTTTTGATAAAGAGGGGGAAAATGTTTTTGGATTTTGGATAAAGAAAAAGGAGAATTTTCTTTTTGGAGACGGTCTCAGTATGATTATTATAATTATTATGTTTTCACTTGTATTAATTCTCCTAAATGAAAAATGAAATGCAAGACGGGATCCGAGCCTGGAAAAATTAGGTTTGTAATATATGCAAAGCTATGGATGGACTTGTGACCAGGCTGACGAACAGGGTCCCTTTTTTAAAATGCGCAAAAATTTTGAACGACAGGCCGACCCAGAATTTTGGCAGAGTTTTGGGTAGAAATCGGCAATCTAACATGTGTGTCCTAGGCTCGACACCTATATGCGTGTATGCAGTTGGTGAGGTGAATCGAAAAGGGTTCTCCCCTTTGGTGTGACTTCAATGATATACGTCTTCCTCTTGAGGGAAATCGGTACGTGTGGACAAGCCATTTGATATACCTGAGTGTACATCAATTGCTTCACCATATACCTCATAGGGACAATACGTGTGAGAGAGAATTCAATATACTTGGTGTACGTGAACGAGTTCCCTGCGATATACCTCCCATCATGACTTTGGTCAAGCGATACGATGCGGGGAACTGTTTGATATACGTCGAAGGTACTTAGCCAATGGAAGGTGAGAGTCATATCTCTTAGGCTATCTGCGCCCTGCCGGACTAGCGCCCATCACGAAGTGACCCTTCAGTTACTAGGTAAAACTTTGGTCAATAACAATGCTCTTTGGTTATGTTGTGTGAATCATGCATGATCCTCTTATTAGTCTCTTATGAGAATGTCTTTTTCGATTATACCAAACAGGGAGAAAAGTATATGTACCTATGGTACACCAAGTATGGATGGGTGATGCGTGCAACATGGGGATATATGTGACCCTAGGTGCACGTGGTGCGAAGTGTACATGGAGAATTTTCTACAAGTGTGTGAATATAAGCATAAACATCGGGTACACATGAGTAATAAAGGGGGAACATGCAAATAGGGTAAAATGTAAACAAACATAACACCCATTTAAATAGAGTCTAGCCCTCATGAATCCCCAGAAGAGTCGCCACTGTGGCCATCCCTCGATCCTCGCGGTGGGCGGGTGCGTGATGGAGGATCCTAGGTACCGCACGTCCCTCCCGGGAGAGCTTCGGTCGGTGTCATTTGGGTGAGGTGTAAAAATATAGATAGATTAGAGTAGCGAGTGCATTTTATTAAAAACATAAAAAATAAATGGGGAAGCCATCCCGAAGGACAACATCCAAAGACATGCTGATGTATATGAAACCAAAATGATTCGAAAAGCGTCCGGAGGCTAAGTTACATAATGGGAAGGTGTTAGGCACCCATTCCGCCCTTTCGGTCTCTCATGGGTTTTTGTTATTTTCCTTTATTTTCCCCGTGATATGTGTGCATGTGTATATATAGTGGAGATAGGAATCATCGACTTTCACCATGAAAGAGGTAAAGCGAGTCATCCGTAGGAAGGTATAAAAATATTTGAAAATAGGATTTACGCGATTATCCTTACGTTGACCGTTATGATGGAACGATAACGCGTGTGGAAAAATATGCCACTAAGAACAAATATATGTATATATATAATATAAGAGAGTGGAGTTTAAAGAAAATAGAAAATGAGAGAAAAAGTAAAAATAGGACTCTTGTCTCGGGTTTTTCCCCGAGATGCCTACGTAGCGTATAGAGGCATCAAAGTCCACGTAGTTCGCATGCAAAAAGAGGGGTGGAGTTTATCTCATAAATCCAACTGGGGGATTCTCTTATTTGTGTGTGTGTGTGTGTAGAAAAAGTGTTTTAGTTTTGAGAAAAGTGTAAGAAAAGTATGAGAACTCCCGTTTGGAATTTATGAGCAAACCCTTTTTTTCTTATTTTTTGGGTTTTTATTTATATAAAATTAAAAGATGTGCAATAATACTAAATAAAAAGTATATTAGGATGTGTGAGATGAGAAAATGGAAGTGCTAAGTAATAAAACAAGTTATTGCAAATTTATGAGAATTTAAGGAGAGAGTTGAGAAAATTGGACCTTCTTGAAGATCTTGAGCTTGATCTTGAATGTTGGAGGGCAGCCCTTAGACTTGGATGATGATGGAGTGTAGTGAATTCACCAAGTTTGATGAAAAGGATGATGAAAAGTGATGGTTGGAAAGGGATTTGGGTGTGGAAATCACGCTGACTTCAAGAGAGGTTTTTTGGATTTGCTGAGAGTGATATCTATCAGATTTGGGGACCTTCCTTGCAAGTGAGGTCAGACCTCCTTTTTATAGTCCTAGGGAATTTCCGATTGGGATAGCCCTGTTCCTGCCAATCGTTAGGTGCGTTTAGGCACACTGCCGATAGGCAGGGTCTGGGACCTGCCGTTTGGAAGTGTCTTTCAGGCCTTTTCGGAAAATCGACTGCCGAACGCAAACTGTTGATCCTAATTGCGCACGGGGTAGACCGTTGGAAAGATAATTCAGAGACCTTCGAAAGTCCTTTGTAATACTATCGGGTTCGGGTGCTGAATTTGTCAGACACAAACGGATCGTTCGTCCGCATGGTAAGTCTTAATCGCACACAGGGCGAATCGTTGGAAAGGTAAGGAGATGTACTTCGACATTCCTAAGAGTTTGATCTGGTTTGGGGAGTTGACTTTGGTCAACCGATCCCTGGAAGCATTCGGTGACCTTTCGAAGTAAAACGGATCGTTCGTCCGTATCATAAGTTAAAATTGCGCACGGGATGAACCGTTGGAAAGGTGGTTTGAGTGACCTTCGAAGATTCATTCAGTCTCAGTCAAGTTGAAGAGCTGACTTATGTCAAATAGAGCCTGGAACCGCCCGGTGGCCTCCTGATTGAGTTTCAGGGGAAACAGGTCATTCGTCCGCATGGTAAGTTGGGATCATGCATGGGATGGACCATTGAAAAGTGGTTTCAGTTCCCTTCGAAGATTAATTCAGTCTTGGTCGAGTTGAAGACTTTGAATTTTTGTCAAACGGAGCCTGGGAGTGCCCGATGGCTTCTAGGTCAGTACTCAGGGTAGGACTTGGGTTTGTAGTGATGAAGGGAGGTGCTAGGGACCTAAGGAGAGTTTAGGGGATAACAGAATGAGGTGTCTACAGTAATCTAGTAATCTTGTAGGATAATCTTCTTGGGAAGAATATGGCCATTCATATGGGGTTTCCATTCCCCGTTGTGGATCTTTTGCATCATTTCCTCAAAGTCAACCCCTATGATGCAATGCGAACGAATACATCAATGTTTCTCAAAAATAGTGCTTTATCATACATAATATAATGGGCAACGAGTTTGTGAATAGTCATGCAATCTTTCTTATTGGCATCTTAGGGGTACCTACCTTGCTTTAGGAGGCTTCAAGTGTCGTAGTACTAGAGCCTAGTTTACATTGGTGTCCTCTTCAGTGACGAGCTCAATGTGGTAGCAATGGGTCGGTTTAACTTGATTTTATACTAGGAAAGGGGTCATCGTTATTCCCTCAGGAATATCGACCATAGAGGCTAAGTTAGTAAGGGATCGGCTAATTTGTTCCTTGCTCGAGGCAAGTAGTGGAAGGTGATATATTAGAAGTAGGAGGCTAACTCTTCTAGGTGGACCTCGAAGGGTAAGAAATTTTCATATTTGGCTTTCCATCTTCTAAGACCTGCCCGATGATGAGGACATAATCTCCGTAGACATCTAAGCACTGGATTCCTTTCTTAGGTGCGACTTTAAGGCCTATGGTGCATGCCTCGTTGTTTATGTTATTGGCTTAAGGGAGATCTAGGTTGATGGAAATGGTAGTGTAAGAGTCATCAGGTGCAATGAAGATTATCCCAATGTCATTTCCTTTTTTTTGGCAGCGTCGTCAAAGAACATTTTCCATCGGAGGTCTTCCTCAGAGGTGCAAAGGATGTCTTCATCTATGAATTCAAAGTTCCAAACTTTGGCTTCTTCCATAGGGTAGTAAGAAAGGTAGTCAGAGATGGTTCTCCCTTTCATATCTATCTGTGTGAGATACATAATATCAAACTCGACTAGTAGAATCAACCATCGGGCCATTATGGTAGATAGGGAAGGATTTTAAAAAAGGAATTTGATAGGATTAATTTAGGACACAAATTTGATGGGAAAAGATAGAATATAGTGCCATAATTTTTGGGTGACCCATATAAGGGCGCACATAATTTCTCCAAGGTCGTGTAGTTAACTTCATAGCAGCCAATTTGCGACTCACATAGCAGATGGCCTTTTCTTTATGGGATTCTTCAAGGTATTGGGCTAGAAAATTCCCAGTTGCGGTGTTTGTTACAGTCAAGTATAAGAGTAGAGGGAGATGAGGATGTGGTGGCATGAGCATTAGACGTCGGTTAAGACACTGCTTGATTTTTTCGAAGGCTTCCTCATAGACCTCATTTAAGATCTTGGTTGAATCCTTTTAGAAGAGTTCGAAGATGGGTTCCTAAGAATCCTTACACTTCCCTCTCCGTTCGGGACGGTAGATTTCCATTATGTCTTTCAATTTGGTAGGATCTGCTTGAATCCCCTTTTTCGCTAACCACGAATCCCAAAAAATTCCTTTGGTAATGCAAAAAATACATTTTTGTGGGTTAAGTCGCAATTGGTATTGTCGTAGTAGTTCGAAGAACTGTCGAAGAGTGAAAATATGGTCTTCCCAATTCGTAGACTTGATAATCATATCATACACTTAAACCTCGACCTCCTTGTGTATCAAATCATTCAAGATAGTTTTGGAAGCCCTTTCGTTGGTAGCCCTTGCATTTTTTAGACCAAATGGCATAACTGTGTAACAAAAGGTTCCCCAAGGGATGATGAATGTCATTTTTTTCTTGATGACCAGGGTGTATCTTGATCTGATTATATCCATTAAACCCGTAAATGAATGACTTAAGAATGTGACTAGTCATGTTTTCCATAATCATGTCAATATTGGATAGTGAGTAATCATCTTTTGATGAGGCTTTGTTCGAATATTAGTAATAAACACACATGATGACCTTTCCACTTGATTTTAGAACGGGTACAATGTTGGCTAACCATGTGAGATATTCGATCACCCAAATAAAGCCTACGTTTAACTGTTTAATCATCTCATCTTTAACCTTTACCGACCATTCAGTACGGAGCTTTCAACATTTTTGCTTGACTAAATTACATTCCAGGAGAGTTGGAATCTCGTGTTGAGCTATCTCGGGATCGATTCTAGGCATTTCATTGTAAGACCATATGAAGACATACAAAAATTCATTCAATAGTTCTTCGAGTTGTGCCCGCTCATGCTCATCAAGGGTGGACCATATCCTAATATCACACAGTTTGCTACTAGAATCGATAACAATAATTTCATCCTCATTGATTTTAACACGTTTTTGTTGTTTGTTATTAACCTTATTAGGATCCGTCAAGAATTTTTCACTTAGAAAATCATCATCATCAAGGGCTTCATTAGAATTTAGAGAATTATTGTAAATCACCACAAGATACTCAAAGTCTTCATTTATTTATTTCTTGGGAAAAACAATGTTTAAAGCCTCCTCGAAAGAGATCTCGATTACATTGTGATCGGAACAACGAGTAACAACAAAAGAAAAAGAAATGGGATAAACATTCGTCTTAGGTTGCATTTCATCAGGAGAAACTGGTAGAGCATTCCAGTTGAGGAGGGCTGCATTAGCAGTCTTAATGAGGATGGACTGATCTGACGATGTAGTGCTCAAGTGGATCATGCAGAGTGTCATCTCCAGTTTCTATATATTTAATGAGTCCTCAGAGTCACTTCCCTTAGAAACCTCGATAATAACTTTCGTGTTCTCAACAAGCGGTAGCACATGATGCTTGGAGACTTTGACCCCGATTTTACTATATTTGAAGAAGATCTCTATTCCTAGCTTCATATTGTTATCTACATGATCATATCATGGCTCAAGAAAGCCACAAAAGGGAACATCTTCACCCTCTTTGATGAATTTTCCTTATAAGGAATCCTCCGAAACAGTCTTGGTACTTTCTAACCTTCAATTTAATTGGGATAAGTGGAGAATTATGAGTTCCTCTGATTACAGTTGATAAACCCAGCCACATGGAGTAAAGGACTTCTTCATTACTATGGGTTCCAGTATCCCCTGTTGTTATTTTCCCGGCCCCAGTCTAGGCATCAAGTGCATATCTTTGAACATTTCTATCATGTTGACATTACCATGAGGGTTGTTCTATAGACACACACTGTCTTTGAAATCATTCCCTGATGGGAGTGGAATTGATTTGACTCGAAAATGAGAAAGACGCATATCAATAGAACCATGTTGTATCTCTAGTACCGAGTTACTAGTTCTTGCATTCTCGTTATTATCATCATCACCTAAGATGGTGGTTACTTGTCCTTTGGCGAATAATTTTAGTTTATGATGGATAGAGGAAGGTACCACCTTGATGTTTTGAATCCATGATCATCCAAGAAATAGGTTGAAACAAGTTAGTATGTCGATAACTTATAACCAGGTAACGGTATTTGTAGGGTTAACCCCTATTACAAAATTTATGGATCCCATCACCTCTCGACGAGTATTATCATAAGCACGCAATACAGTGGTAGTTGGAGCAAGATCGGTTGCTTTCAAACCCCACTAGTTAAGGGTTCTTAACGGACAAACATTAAGTGTTGATCCATTATCGACGAGTGAAAGTGGGACTATCTTCCCCATTACCTTAGCGGGGATATTGAGAGCATAGTTATGATTAGGACCAAACTTAAGTATTTCTTCTTCAGAGAAATAGAGTATTATAGTAGAAATTAAGGATCTGACCAGGTTTACTACTTCTTCTGGAGTGGTGGAAGGAGGTACTTTGGGCATGGTAAGCAATTTAATTAAGGCATTTCGGTGCACTTGGGAAGACACAAAGACGCACCACACAGTGATGTTATCCTAATTTTTCTTCAACTGGTTGAGGATATTGCTTTCCTCGATAGTAATCTCTAGCATAGGGTGTTTCTCGACAAGACCCTTTCCTTTATCCGTCCTTATTGATTGAAGTTTCGGACTCTAGTAGTGCCTCCCAGATCTTATCATATGGAAGAGGGGAAGAACAAAACCTTATTTCGTTGTCTATCTTGTGTTGTATGACCACTCTGTTGATTTTTCCTAGTCGATCATTAAACGATATTATTCTATATACACTTATCATTAGTCTAGCCTATTCCTAGATTGGCTTTTCATCAGAACTATTAAATTCATCCCCCTATCTAGTGGAAATGATGTTATCCTTCCATGAGAAGTCAGTTCATTCTACAACCATAATGGTTTCTTCATATAGATCCTCCCACTCAATGGGGAGATATACACTATTGAAGGGACCAACCGACCTGATATCCTTAAGGCATCAGGAAACTCAGATGTATTATAAATGTCATTGGTCCATGGGAACAAGCTTTCCATGATCTAAACTGTATAGTCCAAACTTACTTCGTCAACAGGTACCACCCAATTATCTAACTCTCGATCTCACTTTCAGGTTTTCATGAATAACGTGCTAATCTTTTGGCTTTTAATGGTCATTTCTGAGGGCAATTTTAACCAAAATACTAGAAGTTGATTTAGTATCACTGGCAATTTAATATCCTTCCCTATAAACCAAGTACAAATGGAAATACATGGTCTTGTAAGAAGCGATAGAGCCTGGTCGACAAAACACATAGGGTGTAGGAGAAAATATGGGCAAACATTAAGGGGTTTGTGTGAATATACGGATATAATGGGTGATTTACTATGTATAATATAGGTATATAGATCGAACTTTGAGTCTTTTTCTAGGAAGATAGCATTTGTATGATTCATAAGTGGATTATGACTAGTGTTTGTCTTAGGATTGGCTGGTGGGGAGATAACACCTCCATAAATTAGACCTTGGATTACATTTCAGAGATGGAAGTAGTAATCAGTGGTATAGCCAGCATTTTTATGGAAATTACAATGGGCGTCAGGTTTGAAATTTTTAGGAAGTGTGTTTGGAAATGGATGAGGGTCCAATTGCTTAATGAGATTTTGGTTCAATAGGGATTGATGGACTTTGGAGATAGGAGCATAAATCTCGATGTATTATTTTCTAATTCGTTAAAGGAGGCTTTCTGGTTCCCAATAGGTAGTAGGATGTGAGATATTATTGATGGTTGAGACTATAGTAGGCTTCTCATATTTTCTGGGAGTGACCTGTCTGGATACTTTCTTTGGCTCATCTTCTATCTTGGCAAAACTTTCTCGAATATCCACTCCTGTTTCTTGAAGTGCTCAAAAATAGGGGTAATACTTTCCACCCATAATTGCTCGAACATGGGGTAAGAAGTTCTTCTTCCCAATACTAATGTGATCCTCTTCGGAAGGAAGGTTGGTCATTGTGGCCTCTTTATCCCTCCACCTTACTATGAAATTAGTGATAGTTTCTCCATGATTATGTTTAAGAAGTTTTAAATCACTACGTGTAACCTCCAATTCCTCATTGTACTTATACTACAACATAAATTCCCGAACAACATCCTCCCAACTACGAATTTGGGATTCCTCGAGGGATAGGAACCAGTGAAGAGCATCATCTTTCAAACTCTATTGGAATATATGGGTCATTATTTCCTCGGATGTACCTAAGAGAGTCATGTCTTGGTGTTAATGTCGGAGATGAACAATTAGGAGCCCGCTGCCCCCTGACTTCTCAATGTTGGGGTCTTAAATTTTTCGGTAGCCTTATTTTAGGGTGGAGACATATGGGTGTAATTTATGTAGTTACTGGAGATTTGTACCTGTACAAACTTCTTGGTCAATATGTTAATGTCCTTCTTGACCTTGTTCAACTCTTCTTCCTTTGGATCAGCAGGTTCTGGTAGGTCAACCCTTAGTTGGGTAAGATTTGGCATAAGGAGCAGAGCTGGTGGTGTCCACTTAGTAGGAAGAAAGCGTGGAGGGTTCTGATACTCTTTCGAGACCCATAGTTAGAGGGAATAGGACCTCGGGCTCCTTGGGGATAAGGACCCAGTTTCGCTGCATCTTATAAACCTCGGTTTGAAGGTTGTCAATCTTGGTGACAAGTTGGACTAGGACCATCATCAAAATAGGTTGCACATTTGGCACTTGGTCTGCATTTTCCATGGAGAGTTGGTGAAGGGGGATTCTGGACTTGAAGGAGGTAGTGGGAGAACAGATGGAGCTTTAGGGCGGTTCGACGAAAGAACAAACACAATATGGAGTCGGTCCAAGGGTCGGCTATGCGATCGACCGAAGAGGAAAAAATGATTCAAAATTATTTTTGAAAGAGAAAAGAAACAATATTTTATAGGAGAAGAGGAAAATGTTTTTCACAATTTTTGGAAAAAAGAGAACAAAATATGTTTGGGTATTTTGATAAAAGAGGAAAAAAATATGCTTTCGACAGTTTTATATAATACGGGAAATAATATTTTTATCACTTTTGGTAAGGAACGAGGAGAAGTGAGAAAAGAGACTCAACATGATTATTAATATTAGTATTATGTTTTCACTTATATTAAGTTTACCTAAATGCAAAAGAAATGTCGGACTCGACCCGAGCCTGGGAAAAATTGGGTTTGAAAAATATGTAAAACATTCTTTGACTTATTTCCAGGATCATGGACAGAGTACCATTTTGGAAAAAAGGAAAAATTGCACGAAAAATTGGGCCACATGCTGACCCTGCAGGTCGGCAGAGTTTTGGGTAGTAACTAAAAAAATAAATATCAATGCCTTAGATTTGGTGCCTATAAGAGGGTATGAAGTTGTTGGGTTAGTGGAAAGGCTCCCCCCTTTGGCATGATTTTCACAATATACGTTTTGCTTTTTGGGGCAATTGGTACGTGTGTACAAGCCATTTGATATACCTGAGTGTATGTGAAATGCCTCACTATATACCTCGTGGGAATAGTAGATGTTATAGCGAATTCGATATATTCGACGTACGTGAATGGAATCATTGATATATACCTCGCTCCATGACTTCGATTAAGCAGTATGATGTAGGGGAACCATTTTGATATACGTCGAAGGTACATGGACAATGGAACATGATAGTCATATTGCTTAGGCTAACTATGACCTATCGGACCAACGCCAATCACAAAGTGACCCCCCAGTTCGTGGTAATATTTTGGTCAATAGCCTTACTCTTTAGTGATATAGTGTGCCAAATGCATGATTCTTGATTACTATATTATGGAGAGAGTATTTTATTTGTCATGGTGGGAAATATAATAATAAGGAAGAATGTACAACTATTATGAAAAGTAAATATAGTATGGAGATTATACAAAGCATGGATATGTCAGAGTTTGTGATGTGTAAATATCTATAAGTGAGTGTGTGGTAGTGAACCTAATTTTGGATCAACTACAAGTGGTGTGGTAAGTGTGAGTGAGCATGGATATTCAAAGTGGTATGTGAAACCTAAGCATGGCTATTCAAAGTGGTTTGTGATCAAGTGCGAAATGCGCGCACGTATACGTGCACGGCCATTGTTTTCGTTTCGCCTAATCAATACAAACAAACCTAAATTACGACTACACTTGCGAGGCAAGCTCATCGATAAGTCATGTATCGAAAATCCAAAGGGAAGAGATGCTAGAATTTATATGATTTAGTGCTCCAAAATAAAAGTTTAAAAGATTAATTACAAACTATAAAGGAAAAGATGCATAAAAGGGAAATGATTAACTAGGCGAGGGAAAATAAAGCTAGATTAACAAAGTGAGTAAAACTATAGGTTGCGTCGAATGTCTCTCACCCGAGTTAATTTGTATAAAATGGATACATGGGTCGACGAGTTATTACGAATGCGTCTCGTTTCGACAGTTAATTGAATGAAGGTTTGTCACACCCCTAAATCCTCATAAAAGCCTAATAAGATTTTGGCGTCAACAAATATCCTCAAATTTGAGCACGAAAGGTCGTAAGCACAGGACATACATAATATGACCTGTTAAATCTCCTACGTGCAATAACTAGGGCAACACACCCGAAATAGACCCATAAATGCCATCACCAAGTCCAAGTAATGCGTCAACTCGAGTGAGTTCCATTCAAACACAACCTAGACTAAATTATCTAGAAAGCATATTAAAAACGGGATCAATAAATGCGATAAAGTTACACTAGAAAGAGAGTAAAGAAAACATGTAAACCTAATTTAGAAAGAATGTAAATTACACTATAAAGGAGGAATTAATGAAATACAACTATATTAAATGGAGATGGTGAATGAATAGTAACCTTACATACAAAAAAGGGTGTCAATCCAAGAAGAAATGAAGAAGAACTCTTCAAAAACTCAAACCCTAAGATAAACTATCTTCTAAAACTATCTAAACTACAATATATCTTATATTTACAACACAAATTCTTTATATAGTAAGTGGAATTAACTTAGAAAAGAAAAGAGAAAAGAAAAGCCAAAATATCTGCAGAAAACAGGGGATCTATCGATTGATCCCGTGGGCTCGATCGATTGATGCTCAAAATTAAAGCCCATTATCTCCCCATGATTTGGAAAAATTGAAGGATCAATCGATCGATCCCTTTGGTCGATCGATCGATCAAGCAGGTATGAGCCTCCTGCATGCTATTTTGGCTTGTTTCCATTTCACGTTTGCTGAAATCGCCGTAACTTCTTCGTTCTGAATCGTAATCGCACACCATTCGCGGCCACGCGAAGCTTGCAAGGAGAGATACAACTTCCTTGAGATGTTGGGCTAGGTGCCCAAGCTATGAAAAGCCTAAAATCCCCTTGAATGTGCGATCACGTACAAAACTCGAGCGGAACGCGTCCAAACTTCTCACTTAGCATCCAAATACCTATAAAAGCTCAATTAACCCCTACAAAACATGTTAACGTAGAAATCCGAGGTTGTTTGGTTAACGATCATATATATAGGGAATATGATACCCGAGGGGGCTAAAATGCGTAGGTTTGGAGGATGAATAACGCAATATTTGCGTATTATCACACCCCCTAACTTACAGATTGCTAGTCCCTAGCAATGAAATATGATGCAACAACAACTACAGGAAAACCAAAAGCTGGATGAGTATAAAAATATGGTATAAAAGCATAAGGCCACTTTTACGGGCAATTCGATTGCATTTAACGTATGAAATAAGCCGTTAAACACCTAGGTCACCCTAGTGGACGAGTGTCATCTCGTGAGAATTTTCAGGGATGACACCCACAAACATCACATGGTTTCCTCCAAATATGCCCAAACCAACATGTGATAAGCCCAAAAATAGCGAAAAGGATTTCATACGCATTATTTGCAAAGTGAATGAATTCAAACAAAAGTTCAAATCATTAACATTATAGAATGCACCTCATAGAATTGAAACCTTAAAATGTGGGAGGGGCAGCGAGCACATGCAAAGTGTGATTTGGCGAAAAACTTATATAAACCGGATAAACGTTAAAGCAAGCATATATTCAATCCTCACGGGGATTACACTCATCAAGTGAATTCACTCGAAACAGGGAGGTAACACACGGAACATGCGGGCTAAAGAGTAAATGGAAATGGAAATTAGGTCGCGCACATGTCACAAATGAAGAACGCTATATATAAAATGAAAATTTGTAATCTCAATGAAAGATACTACTCATTAAAGGAGGCAAAATGTATTTTCATAGATTATCACAACTATTATGACTTTTGAATTACATCAACCTAAGAACACATAGGACTTTACTATGGTTGTAATGTAGGTTAGGCTAGGGTAAGAAATAAAGGAATGTATGTACGGATTCAAAGTGTTTGGGATGAAAACTCGGGATAATGGGGAAATGCGGGCAATATCAAAATTGGAAAACAAGTTCCAAAATGGCATTAGATAAATCATCAGGGAGAGTAATCAAAGATTATTTAACTATATACACAATTTACAACTTTCTCTTACTTTTCTTTTCTTCTTTTTCTCATTTTTTTCTTTTGTTTTCTTTTGCTTTTTGCTTTCTCTTTTTCATCTCTTTTTTTACTTTTTCTTTTCTTTTCATACTCTTATACGCCTAAATTGCAACCGACATCACAACAACAACATTCAATCCCAAGTAACATTCCAAACAAAGGTATGGAAAGTGTATATATGGTATAAAACTCCAATTTAGAGTTGGTATGGAATTTTGGGGTGTGAAACGAAAGGCTATATTTAGGCTCAAGGGGATTGACGAGGGTAAACATATAAGGGTGAGGTCAAGGCTAATATGGGTGATATAACAAAGAATGCCTATGATCATTTCCAAAAGTTTACGCAATTCTCGAGTCAAAACAATATATGAAAATCATGACCAAGTAACACATTTCAAGTATGAACTCAATTAATGCACGATCAATGAAAGAATAAAGAGATTACCGATGAATTCAACGTTTTCAATGAGAAAATAATAGTGTATACACTCACAAATAACGAAAGGTACAAAGCTTACTCGGTGTAAGTATATACAATGCAACAAAAGATTATCGAGTTATAAGAATCTTAAACCCAATCAATAGAACAAGAAAAATGCATGTGCTCATGGGATTAAAGTTTAATTCATCAAGTTATTCATAATATCAATAATGGAGACTAAAGTCTGATAACTTTTAAAATTGAGAACATCCGTCATTGGGTTGTCTATTGGATCGGGAAATTATTAAAATTTATCATCGAAAACAAAGGCAAAATGCCCAAAAAAAGAAAAAAGAAAAAAGAAAGAAAATCTTTTTAAAATTTTCAATTTTTCTAAGAAAAGCATACTAAGTAACTAACATGTGAGCAAAAACATGGACTAAATAAAGAAAAGGATAGAATATCCCACACCCCCAACTTAAAACCGGACATTGTCCTCAATGTTAATTCAGAACCAAGTTTAAGAGAGGAAAATAACAATATTACCCAAAATTGGGGCGATCCCCATAAGAACAAGTCCAAAGAATATACAAAACAAGTTAGTACCGCGCATAGCAAAAACAAATAACAAAAAAGTTAACAAATTACAAAAGACTAAATTAAAAAGGAAAGAAGAATTAAAAAGAAAAAAGAAAAAGATAACTATATACAACCTACTATTTGGGATTCACACTAACTATACACTAGAAGTCTAAATAGTTGAGGGTCCACCATGAGAACGATTTGACTTTGGAGGATAACTGGTGTACCCTCACACTCAAGCATGCCTTTCGAAAAGTATGAATTCCGTTTTAACAACGGAAGGCAAGTGGAAGGCGTAAGAAAGGAACCATCGCCAATTAAAATTTTTGGAGGGACGATGGGGGGTTTGGATTGAATGGGTGACAAAACATGTTGGGAATGAGAAAACCCGAATATCCTCCAAAGGATTTTGAAATTGGAATGGGAGGCGGCGCACACGAAGGCACGAATGCGATTATGGAAGGAAACTCGAGCAAGTACTCCTCATTGGCGAAATGGTTTAAAACTTTAAATTTTGAAACCGAATCATCAGGTACTTGTGACAGTGTGATAACAGAGAATGAAAATGGGGATGAAATAAATTCAAACTCATGAGATGAATCATCATCGCATGAAGATTGAGTTTCGAATGAAATGACATCATTTTCAATGAAATTTTCTTCTTTGGGGACCAAAGAAGAAATCATTTCATTGCAAATATATATATTACGTCATTTTCATCCTCACTTTCAATATCTATTACGCAATGGGCAAAGTCTAGAATGGTTTGTTCCAAAGTAGGTAAAAGTACCTCATTTGGTTCAAAACATTCCTCGACTTCAGAAGTCTCGAAAGAAAAATAATCGTCGGACTCAAATAGTAAATCCAAGTCATGTTCCCACGAACGATTTTCTTCCCGATAGCGATTTTCAATTTTCTCATTTTCATACATACACAATCCCTCACCGAATGTCATAGGTCGAGGTGCGGATGCTTGAAATGGGAACTTTGAAAATTACCATCGGACTTAAATGAAAACTCATTATTATATGAAATTAGAAAACTATTGCAATTCGTTTCAAAATTCCTGTTATAAGGAGGTAAATGCCCAAAATCATTATCATAATCATAAAAATTCCAATAACCTAAGTTTTGACTTTCGTTATACTCGCCCAAAATCATATTTGAATTCGAAATTCTTTGGGATTCTAAGTATTCACCGAAAGTCATAGAATTACGGGCATTTTGAGAATTATAACAATGATTACAGAAAGAATTGGAATAAGACATTCTTACCCCAAAAATGGCTCGAAGTGGTGGATTCCACAAAGTAAGTGCGCGTGGGAAAAATTCAAGCGTTTCTAAGTGCTCAAATGTGGAAGTCCTGCAAAAAATGTTAGCAAATAATACAAATAGAAAGAAAATACTGTGAAATACTAAATCAAATAAAGTCTAAAACAAATAATTCCCCAACAACGACGCCATTTTGATCGAGTGTAAAATGCGCGCACGTGTAGATGCACGGTCGTTATTTTCGTTTCGCCTACTCAATACAAACAAACCTAAATTACGACTACACTTGCCAGGCAAGCACAGTGGTAAGTCGTGTATCAAAAATCCACAGGGACAAGATGCTAGAATTTATATGATTTAGTGCTCCGAAATAAAAGTGTAAAAGATGAATTACAAACTAAAAAGGAAAAGATGCATAAAAGAGAAATGATTAACTAGGCGAGGAAAAATAAAGCTAGATTAACAAAGCGAGTAAAATTATAGGTTGCGTCAAATATCCCTCACCCAAGTTAATTTGTATAAAATTGATACATGGGTCGACGAGTTATTATGAATGCGTCTTGTTTCGACAATTAATTGAATCAAGGGTTGTCACGCCCCTAAATCCGCATAAAAGCCTAATAAGATTTTGGTGTCAACAAATATCCTGGAAATTGCGCACGAAAGGTCGTAAGAACGGAACATACATGATATGCCTCGTTAAATCTCGTACGCACAATAACTAGGACAACGCACCCGAAATAGACCCGTAAACGCCATCACCAAAGCCAAGCAACGTGTCAACTCGAGTGAGTTCCATTCAAACACAACCTAGACTAAATTATCTAGAAAGCATATTAAAAACGTGATAAATAAATGCAATAAAGTTACACTAGAAAGCGAGTAAATAAAGCATGTAAACCTAATTTAGAAAGCATGTAAATTACAATACAAAGAAGGAATTAATGAAATGCAACTATATTAAATGGAGAGGGTGAATGAATAGTCAACTTACATATCAAAAAGGGTGTCAATCCATAAGAAATGAAGAAAAACTCTTCAAAATCCCAAACCCTAAGATAAAATATCTTCTAAAACTATCTAAACTACAATCTATCTTATATTTACAACAAAAATCCTTTATATAGTAAGTGGAATAAACTTAGAAAGGACAAGAGAAAAGAAAAGAAAAGCCAAAATATCTGCAGAAAATAGGGGATGCATCGATCGATCCCATGGGTTTGATCGATCGATAGTTAAAATTGAAGCCCTGTGTATCCCCACGATTTGGAAAAATTGAAGGATCGATCGATCCACCCCTTTGGTCGATCGATCGATCAAGCAGGTATGAGCCTCCTGCATGCTGTTTTGGCTTGTCTGCATTTCCCGCTCGCTAAAATTACCGTAACTTCTTTATTATGAATCGGAATCATGCACCATTCACGGGCATGCGAAGCTTGATAGGAGGGCTACAACTTCTGTGTAGATGTTGGGCTAGGTGCCCAAGCTGTGAAAAGACTAAAATGCCCTTGAACGTGCGATCGCGTACAGAAATTGAGCGAAACACGTCCAAACTTCACACTTAGCATCCACATACCTATAAAAGCACAATTAACCCCTGCAATACGTGTTAAAGTAGAAATCCGAGGTTTTCTGGTTAACGAGCTTAAATATAGGGAATAGGATACCCGGGGGGCTAAAATGCGTAGGTTCGGAGGATAAAATATGCAATATTTGTGTATTATTAGTATGTGAAACAACTTATATACAAGTGGAAGTAGTGTGAGTTGTATATGGATATTATTTTCAAGTGTGTGAAGTGAAAGGTGATATAAAAATGAGGTAGATATATACAAGAAATAATAAAGGAGAAAAAGGGAACATACAAGCAGGTGCATACTTACACAAGTAGAAAATGATAACACCCATACAAAAATATTCTAGCTTTCTTATGTAATTCAATCCCAACAAATTATCCATTTTGGCCATCTCGTGAGAAATTTTCCTCCCTTCCTTCCTCGAGGAACTTTCGGGGGGGGGGGGGGGGGAATGAGGAGGAGATAGAGATCCTACACTCCTTGCTACATTGTGGGGTGCTTTGATTCTCGTCGGTGTTGGGGTGATTTAACAAGATAGAGTCTCTAGCCTATTTTACACAAAACAGGCAACATACATGTCTCCGCCTAGAGAGAGAGGCACAAAAGACAAACTAATGCTTGCGAAAGTAATAGTTTAAAGGTTCAGGGGCTAAATTAAGGAATGGGAAGGTATTAGGTACCCAGCCCGCCCTTTCAGTCTCTCATGGGCTTATGTTAATATAATCTTAATTTCTCCATGAAGTGTATGTGCATGTATATATAAGTGGAGATCGAAATCGCTCGACTCGTATCTTGGAAAAGATGGAGTAAGGTCATCCATAGAAATGTTCCTAAAATAATAATTAAAAAAATATGATGTGTGCGCTTATCGATATATTGATCATTATGATGAAATTATAATATGTGTTGGATAAGGTGCAAGTATGAATCACAAGTATGATATAGATGAAAAATAGGAAAAGGATGAAAATATTAAAATAAAACTCGAGCCTCCTGTTTTAACCCGAGACACCTGTGTACCCAATAAAAGTATCAGAGTCCACATATTTCTCATGCCTCACAAGGGTGGGGTTTGTCCTATAGATTCAAATGGGAGATTATTATGTGTGTGTGTGTGTGTGCAGAAAATATATTTCAGTTTTAAGAAAATGTGGTGAATAATCATGTCCAAATTTATAGGTGTAACCCTCTTTTTCTTTGTGTTTTTTTTATAGAAAGAAAATTAGTGCAATAATACTAATAAAGCATGAGATATTGATGTGTATGATATAAATTAAAAGCTAAATTAAGAATTTATATGACCAATGGGAAAAATAAAGAAGTAAAGAGAGAGAAGGATGTTTGGACCTTCTTTGGATACTTGAGGCTTGACCTTAATCCTTGATGAGCTTCCTTCCAAGTTGGTATAAATGTAGGATGAGAGAGAAGGCAATTTTTGCTAAATTGGGTATGAAAGTGGTGGGTATGATTGTGATGGGAATGAAAGGTGGAGAAGAATTTCACACGAGGAAACTTCACTGATTGCAGCAGAATGTTGCTAAGATCACTGCAATTGATGGATCTAGGGTACCTTTCAAAGTGAGCTCATGATCTCCTTATTTAAGGTAGGGGATTGCCGATCGACATATTCCTCTCCTTGCCAATCGGTAAGTAACCCAAGACACACTACCGATAGGCAGGGAAAATGACCTCTAAATTGGTAGTCTCATGCCGATTTTAAGGAAAAATGATCCTAAAACAAAATCCATAACTCCAAATTATACCCGAGGCATACCGTTAGAAAATTAATTCTAATACCTTTAAGATTCCTTGGAGTCTCCTATTTCGGGAGTCAACTTTGGGTCAAACAGGGCTCGGAAGCACTCGTCAGACCTTTAGACGAAATATCGTCAGATGACGATGGATCATTTTCCTAAATCATAAGTTCAAATCTCTCAAGAGGTGGACCATTGGAAAGGTATTGTTAGGAAATTATATGTTCCAAAGATCTTTGCTCGGTTCAAAGAGTTGAGTTTAGTCAAACGGGGCCTAGAAGTTCCAATAACCTTTCGGAGTAGAACAAATCATTCATCTGTACTGTAAGAATGTCCACGTATGGATCAGATAGTTGGAAAGAGTATTCAGTTACCTTCAAATATTCATTTAATATTATTCGAGAAGAAGAGCTGACTTTGGTCAAATAGATCCCGAGAGTGTCCGGAGGCCTCCAGATACATTTTTAGGGGAAAATGGATCGTTCATTCGAATGGTTATGTCATTTCATGCATGGGGTGGACTGTTTGAAAAGGGTTTTAGTGCCCTTCGAGGATCCATTGAGCTTTTTCTCTAACGATGGAGTTTATTGGTCAAATCGAGTCCCAAGAGCGCTTAGTAGACTCCAGATTGATTTTCGATAGTAAAATGGACCGTTCGTCGGAACCGTTATGACAATTTGTACATAGCGCAACCCATTGGAAAGGGGATTCAGATACTTTAAAATATTCATTGATCTTTTACCCTGATGATGAATTTGACCGGAGTCAAATTGGGCCTGGGAGAGCTATCGATGGCCTCTAAATATTTACTCGGAGTATGACCTAGGGTTTATAGTGAATTGGGGAGGTTCTAGGGACCCCAGGAGAGACTTAGGGGAACCCAGAATGTGGTGTCTACAACATCATTGTTGTTAAATATTTAAATCTTTCTAGGAGAACTTTACTTAAAACTCTTAGGATCCGAGAACACTGGAAATTATTCTCTATATAAATAATATCTCAAAATCATCAATGCAAAACCACTATGATTCATTCTAAATAATTTACCCAATATTTATGCATGTTAAATTTTATGTAACGTGACCCATATTCAATCACCTTTTCTCGTTGCATAAATACACGCCTAATCCTTGTAACGAGGCATTGGTATATAAATCGTAACAAATGTTACTATAAGGAATAATAAGGATTTGGGTAGTGATCAATTTTTCTTTAAATGTGTGGAATGCATGTTCAGACTCTTGTGTCTAAGAAAATTGAGCACCCTTTTAGGTTAACTTCATTAGAGGTTTGAATTTTTTTTAAAATCCTTCTATGAAATGTCAATAATAATATGCGTGTCCTAGAAATATTTGGATTTTCGTAACACTTGATGGTTGTTGCCATTACATTACTATTGAGATTTTGACTGGATATATTTGTATACCTGTCTCGGTAAGTATATGCCCGAGAAACTTCACTTCTCTCACGAGAAAATTGCACCATATTTTCTTTGCTTATAGTTTTTATTTTTGCATAGTTTCTAATACTGTGTGGAAATGTTCTTCATAGTCTTATCTATTCTAAAATTTTATTAAAATCTTCTATAAATACAATTACAAATTAATATAAGAAAGGTTGAAATACTCAATGCATTAAATCCATGAAAGCTGCAAGTGCATTTGTTAATCCAAATGACATAACAATATATTCAAAATAGCCATACCGGGTCCAAAAAACGGTTTTAGGTATATATTCTTCCCTAACGTGAAGTTAAGGATAACTGAACCATAAATTAAAATTTTAAAATATTTGGGGCCCTCCCAATTAATCAAATTGAAGTCATATACTATGTCAAGGATATTTATTTTCAATTGTTACTTGATTTAGTTTCTGATAGATTACGCATAAATGAAACATACCATACTTAATTTCACGAATAGTACTGATGTTCCCCAAGGGGATGTACTGAGTTGAATAAAACCTTTCTCCAATAATCCATCAAGTTGAGTTTGAAGTTCTCATAATTCTAAGGGTTCCATATAGTAAGGCGGTATAGAAATAGGGAAGGTATATTGTAACAATTCTATGGTAATTCAAGTTCTCATTGTGTGGATTACCAGGAAATTCTTTAGGAAATACGTCATTATATTTATCTAAAATAGTAAGGGATAATGATAGCAATTTTTTTTACGTTGAAAAAACATTGAATTGGGGCTATTCTTTCCTTGAAAATATAGTGGAGTTTTCTAGGGACTTATAAATATTACAAATTATAACAGTTAATAAGAGGAAATTTTAATGATAAAATATCCATACCTACAATCAAATGAAATTCTTTTTAGGTCTAAAATGACATGATCTACTTTAAGAATTTCAGTCCCAAATGACGTGGTACAACATTTGTAAACTCGATTAGATACAGTTGTTTCCCCCATTTGAATTACTATGGAATATGGATAATCTAAGGGATTAGTATATATTTTCAATGTAGTTATGAAGTCTTAGTTAATAAAATAATATGTTGATCTATAGTCAAATAGTATATCAGAAAAAAAATTATGGAAATTTATATTACCTTCCACCACATCATAGCTATTCAGATTTCTAATTGTCATAATTGCAAAAAAGTTTCATTGAGTCTTACTTACATATTCCAATCTATTTTCATAAATATTTCTTTGAGACAGATGTTTGTAAGAATTACCAATTGTTATAGAAAATGCAGGTTTGATAAAGTTGGTGGATTTATTTGGTTCCTAGAAAGTAGGAGGAAAATTCCTAGGAAAATATTGTTTCAACCTTGGGCATTGTTAACATATGTGACCTAGTCCATCACACTTATGACATCATATCATGGATCTGCTATTATTGTGATTGATTTGGTTGAAGACCCGACCATCATTTGATTTAAAATAAAGGTGGTCCCTCCAATTGTGCTAGTTTCTTATTGCATATGGGTTTAAAAAAATGGGGTTGTGGTTCAGGTAAATATTCCAGATGTTAGATTTCATTCGATGAGGGAGGCTAATTCTATCATTTGAATAAAATCACAAAGTTGTAATGGTGTAATAGAAGTCTTGACATATGTTCTTAACCAATGCTCAAAGTGTTTATACTTTTTTACTTCTTTATCCAAATCTTGGGCATAATGGGAAAGTTCATTAAACCGAGCCTCGTATCGTGTTGTCTTCATTTGTTATTTTTATTAACCCAAATAAATACACTATGATTTGATCTATAAATAACTTCGAAAAGTCATTTTTAAAGAAAATTTCATCAAACTATTCCCAAATCAATCCTTTAATATTACGGGATCAAATGATAGACTGCCACAAAAATTTAACCTTTCCTTCAAAGAGATAAATCTCTAGTACTACCCTAAGTTATAGTATGACACCTAATCCATCTAGTACCTTAAGTGTTTGATGTTACCACTTTTCTTCCTCACTAGCACTAATTTTTTCATAAAATATAGGTGGTCTTTGCCTAAGAAATTCCTATAGTGTATTCATTCTTCTTATCCCTTCGGTGGGATCATTATTACCCGGGCATTGAGGCTAAACATTTTGTTGTAACCGAGTTAGTGTAGTTAATTATTGTAAACAATGCATTATACTTTCCCTGGTAGTGGGAGGAATTAGTAGATTTGGAGCAATTTTATGCATTTCTTGAAGTTGGGATCCACTGCCCAATGCTCATGTGTTTCCCATACCATATAAAACATAACTACAAATATAAAGATAGTTAATGGATGCTAAATAAACTTTTAAATAAGTATAACATACTATTTTACATTCATTCTTATGTATCATATAATCAAAATTTAGGAACTAAAAAGTAAATAAAAAGTACAAATTTCAGTTCATGCCTAGAGAACTTTACTACGTAGATGATAACCAACTTTAATAATATTGAATCATTATTCAATGGGATTTTATGAAACTCACAAATAAGTTCTGATAATGGGAACCAGAGTTCAGGAGATATCACATAGTGATACGAAAAATAAAGTATATTAAGGAATATATGTGAAATAATAATGAAGTCTATATTCATGAAATAATATTGAAATAGAATAACCTACTTTTCAATTTTGGGCTTAGTTTAGTATGTTCTTTTTATACACAGTTATAAATCGGGGATTTATGAAACTAAAAAAATGTTATAAGGTTAAAGGACTATGTTATAAAGTAATGGATAACGATAATATGTAATTTGTTTTTACATAGAATGAAAATGGGGTAAATGTATAAAATCGAAAGTTTGTTTATTTTATTGAGTTGTATTATATTTTGGGATGTGAGGTAAGAGCCAATTATGCCGCATTTTTTGAAAATGCCTTGGGTTTAAGTTGTGGGGGTAAAATTTGATTCAGAAAATCCAGGTGTTTATGATCAATTTTAAAACATAAAGACATAAGTTTCCTTCGAATGTTTGACCTAGGGTTCTGAAAAAGTTTGACCTTGAACAACACTTTTTATAGATCATCATTTGATTTGATTCATGAATGAACCTTGCATAATTTTTTAAGAGGAATTAAAACATATATGTTTTAGACATTAACTTGCATGAAGTTATCAGGTTTCTGCAAAAAATGGCTAAATTTGACTTGAATATTCACAGATTTATATTTAAATTTGAACCATGACATGATTACATTTGTGTTATATGATGAAAATGAATCCAACTAAGTTGTTTTCATGAATTATTATTCACAAATTTATATGAATTTATTTTCTTAAATTTTTAGTGTCGGAACTGTAAAGATTCTATTTGGGATATAGAAGGGAATTACAATTGAAATCAAACTATTCACATAGGTTCCTTAGACCAGACCTAGAATTCTTTCAATTTACAACTAATTTAATGTAAGTGTTATAGATTCCACCATTGAAGCTCAAGATTTAATGGAGTTCTCTAATATACAAGCCTTTTTAATGTTATTTCTATGTTAGAAAGTTAACGTAAATTCATATATTAAAGCTATGAAAGTGAAAAAAATAAACCAAATAAATAAGAACACAATTTATGCATAAAATGATATTATACCAAAATAGTTCAACTTGTCTTTTATTTTTCAACTGTAAAGAGGTACACTTTTACAATTGTAGTGTGAGGTATTTATATTATTTGGTGAAGGGAATTGATTTGTGTAGGTGGTGGTGGATGTCAACTAAGATTCATTTTTTTGGGGGGGGGGGGGGGGGGGGGAGGGGGGATGTGAGGGTATATGGGTACCATGTGAAAACGTGTGACAAATGCTTATTACTGGGCTACTAGATGTCCAATTTTGACACGGGGTGTACATGTAAAGTTTAAGGTTTATGTTTTGCTCCTTGGATTTATGGTGTTATTTTAAGGATTGTTATATATATTTTTGAATGTATAGGGGATTAATGTGTATTTTGTCAAAGTTTTGAGGATGGTTTTATCAAAATTCAATTATTTTTAAGTAATATTGTTAATTTGGTGATGAGGTTTAAATTCCTAAGAGTGTTTTATAGGTTTAAACAAAGGTGTTGAAACTTATAGGGGTAGTTTCAAAAATATTGAACATGAGGGTTACAATGGAAAATATCATGTTTCCCAGGGTTATTTTGAGACATTTCACTCATCTTTGAGTTCTGTCATGTATTTTATTAATAGGGAATGGCCTATTATTCCTAATATAAATTATTGATGGAAGGATTATGTCCGTCGATAAGCTTTTAGAGCATACTTGATATAGAAAGAATACGATATATTATGGGTAGTTATACGCTTCATCCGACTGAGGAGGCTTAACAAACAAACTAGAGATGTCGACATTGGGAAATAGTGTCATGAACTTGGCCTTCCAAGATATAAAACTTGAGTTAAAGTTATAGAAGAGATACTTCTAAAAGGACTCAAACTCCATATAGATATCCAACTTGTTTTTCACTATAGTGTGGATCTTCCCCTTAAGCTTTTCATGCTTCACCAAGACCTTAGCTTAATTCTTCTACAACTCCTATCCCTTAGAGGTCAGTTGTTTCTTCTCAGTAGTTAGGTTTTTGACTCACTACTTCAAATGCTCCACCTCACCATAAACTTGAGGAAATTATCTTTACAGATCTAAAGCTCAATCTCGTAGATTTGAAAACCTTTTATTGTCACATTGGAGCTTAACAAGATCAATGGCATGTAGCTCCTCAACCTTGGCAAAAGAATCTCAAATGGTATCCAATAAGGAGTCATTATCCCTAAGAGTATTTTCATTCAACATCTTATCCTCCTTGAAAGAGATGACATGCTCCTTCAAGACATCCCTCTCTTCTTCATGGGCCTTCACTTGTAACTTACGGTCGTTAACCATCTAGTCTAGGTGCTTCTAAGTAAGATCCTATCTTACCAACATCTTAATAACCTTATTCCATGCTCTTCTTCCATCAAAAGCATCAAGCAACAAGGCCTTTGTCAAATATTGATTCTATACGAGAAAAGGGATATGAGAATAAATAATGAAAATAAAGAGTTATAAAAAGAATTAGACGATCATAGAGATACATTGACCATTACATAGACCAACTCCACAGCATTGGACATGGTTACCCTACTCCTTAGCATCGTTAACATATTGCAGATATTTATTTTGGCCAACAAGAAAAGGGCGTCCATGACTAAGTCATAAGAATCCATATACTTCGAATATATCTCCACTATAACGAATGAATATTTCTTCTCTTCAGTAATCACTATCCCCATTGACTTAACATGCACCTCAGTCGCCTTATTTAAACCCCCTCTTCTTGAGAGGTCAACTCCTTATACAAATCTTCTTTCTAAAGGCCAAGCGATGTAGGTCCTTTGGAATATAAGGATCATTTTGGGTTCTACCACAGGTCCCACCTTCCCCCGACTCTACTTGAAGAAAGTTCATAATTTTTACACGCTTCAACAGTGAGCCCTCAACAAAGCTAGACCCCATGATAGACTCCACCAACTGGACTCTTGGAACTAGAATATTCACTAACGTAGTGAACTTTATGACTTTATTGGTCTTAGTCCTCTCTTTACTATTGACCAAATCCTCAGAAGGAATATTTTGGCCAAGACTTTGGGCTATCCTTTGCCCTTCCCATTCATATACTGGAATAGGAACAAGTCAAAGTTACCTTTCAAAAAGTTGTATGTAAGGACCATAATAGGGGGAGAAAACATAAAGCCATTTATAAGGGAATGGTTAAACTCAATCAAGATAAGATCATTGGGAAAGGTAGAGAATCCTTTTGTCCTTAGGGGTTGGGCCTAACCTCTAGGAAAGTCTTCTTCACCCTCATAGGACTCAGGAACTGTAATATCCCATTATTTTGAGGGTTATTTATTAATATTGTACAAGATTTTGATAATATTATTATTTTATTAATCAGGATATTGATATTATATTTATTTTTATTTGAAATGAATTGAATATTTAAATTCAAATTTAATTGGCTTTTGGACATTTTGAAACGGTTTAAATACTTAAAGTTGATAATTTTGAATTAAAGGGCAATATAGTAATATAGGTTAGCTTAGTCTACAAGCTAGGGTTTGAGAGAGGGGTTATATAAGGAATATTATGGGTGATTATAAACAAAGGGATATGAAAAAGAGAGGCCAAAAACGAAATCAAAAGAGGCAAAAATTAGTAGAATGAGAATAGTCATTTTGGAATGTTTAGATCTTCTTTTTAGGTACATTCGAATAAGATTTGAGAAAAAACTCAATACACATACCTGACTCAATTTTTCGTTTAAAATCTAAATCTGAAGTTAGGTTGGTGATTTGAATAATTTTTGGAGCTGATTTTTCTGAGTTTTTAAAATAAGACTATTTGAGGTTATCTCGTGTTGGGGCTAGAACATGATTTGATTATTTTCGCGAGATGAACGTGATAGTGCAATCATATTTTGAGGCTGATTTTTATGTGGCGATTCATGCAATGATTTTAAGGTATGGGGTTTTACACAATATGCTCTTTATATCTCTCAAGAGTTATTCCGTTGATTTCATGTTTAATTGAACTCATATTTGAATTGTTAAATTCTTTGAAATCAAAAGAAATTGTTGTTGAATTATTTTGATTCATGTGGCATCATTATATTATTTTTGAGCATGTTGTCATGAGATTTTAATATGGTACGGATGTTGGCCACCCGCTAAAATTCCTAGTTCCCGGGGCTATGACTTGATAAAGCATATGCGGATTGCGTGAGGCCTGGTGACTCATGGATGTGTTGTTGAGAAATTTATTGATAAATGCTTTGAGATTTTCATTTGATTTGAATATTCATACTCGTGTTGTTACATTTTATTCACCACTAATATATTTATTGAGCATTTTTCCTATCGTATTGTGTACTTTCCCATATTTTCTTTTAGTTGGAAGGTTAACATGGATTTGACCGCTATGGACTTATTGGGATGATTTTATCTAGGATATTTTGGGAAGAATATTGGAGAATACAAGATGAGAAGACTTGTATTTATTTATTTTTGATGTATAGATCATTGGAGATTTACTTTAGTTATATTTATTCTAAAGGATTTTGTTGTATTAATTTGAAGAGATTGAGAGTAGTGGTTTCTCTTTTTGTGTTGTTGTGGGTTTTGTTAGATGCTCTATACCTTATTTCTTGTGGATTTGTTTAGTTTTATCGTATTAGCATGCCGCGTGTCTCTTAGGACTCGTCGAGTATTACAGATGGTATCAGAGCTTAGGTTATACGACAACCCTCAGGTCTTAGGTATTGAGTCTAGCATGCGGGTTAGACATGTTTTCTTTCGAGATAAAAAAAAATTGATGATGTGTTAAGCGTCGTGGTGAGGATGTTTAGAATTTTTTTGGGGACTTTAGTGTGTGATGTTAGGAAATAAAATCGTGTAGCATTTTATTTTTGAGTATTAGGTTTCATCAAATTTCGAGGACGAAATTCCTCTTGAAGGGGGGAAGTATGAAATACCCCATTATTTTGAGGGTTATTTAGGAATATTGTACACGATTTTGATAATATTGTTATTTTATTAATCAGAATATTGATATTATATTTATTTTTATTTGAAATGAATCGAATATTTAAATTCAAATTTAATTGGCTTTTGGACATTTTGAAACGGTTTAAATACATAAAGTTGATAATTTTGAATTTAAGGGCAATATAGTAATATAGGTTAGCTTAGGCTCCAAGCTAGGGTTTGGGAGAGGGGTTATATAAGGAATATTATGGGTGGCTATAAGGAAAGGGAGATAAAAAATAGAGGCCAAAAACGAAATCAAAAGAGGCAAAAACGAGTGGAATGAGAATAGTCAATTTGGAATGTTTAGATCTTCTTTTTAGGTGCATTCGAATGAGATTTGAAAAAAAACTCAAAACACAAACCTGACTCAATTTTTCGTCTAGAATCTAAATCTGAAGCCAGATTGGCAATTTGAATAATATTTGGAGCTAATTTTTTTGAGTTTTTAAAATAAGTCTATTTGAGGTTATCTCATGTTGGGGCTACAACATGATTTGATTGTTTTCGTGAGAGGAACGTGATAGTGTAATCATATTTTTAGGATAATTTTTATGTGGTGATTCATGCAATGATTTTAAGGTATGGGGTTTTACACAATATGCTCTTTAAATCTCTTAAGAGTTATTCCGTTGATTTCATGTTTAATTGAACTCATATTTGAATTGTTAAATTCTTTGAAATCAAAAGAAATTATTTTTGAATTATTTTGATTCATGTGGCATCATTATATTGTTTTTGAGCACGTTGTCATGAGATTTTAATATGGCACGAATGTTGGGCACCCGTTAAAATTCCTGTTTCCTGGGGCTATGACTTGATAAAGCATATGCGGATGAGGTGAAGCTTGGTGACTCATGGATGTGTTGTTAAGAAATTTATTGATAAATGCATTGAGATTTACATTTGATTTGAATATTCATACTCGTGTTGTTACGTTTTATTCACCGCTAATATATTTGTTGAGCATGTTTCCTATCGTATTGTGTACTTCCCGATATTTTCTTCTAGTTGGAAGGTTAACGTGGATTTGACCGCTCTGGACTTATTGGGATGATTTTATTGTAACACCCCGTATTTTTGGTACATTTAAAATTTAATTAATTCGGAAATTCTAAATTACTAGTGTGTTGTAATTTAATGAATTAATTATGGTAAAATAATATATAAATATTAATCTGGGATTGAATGGTTAAAATTTAGGGAAAATTTATTTACTAAGTGAATAGTAATAATGTAAATTACGTCGTTTCAAGTATTAATGACGAGGTATGTATTTATCACACCCGGAAGTCGGTATAGACTATATTGGGTGGGGGATAAGTATTTTTATAAATTAATTCGGATGCAAATTATGAGTGTACAGTTGAGTCCGGATTGGCCGAGATAGTCGGAAAAGTGTACCCGGGGGTAGTAAACGGGTCACGGGACGTTTTTAGACATACTCGGGCCCACTCGGGGGCATTTAGGTCACTTGGGCTTGGCCCATTAGTCAAAAAACGGGATTTGGGTAATTAACCTAATAAAAAGAAGTAAGGGCATGGCTGAGCTTAATGAGAGAGAAGAATTAAAGGGTTAGGAAACCCTAACAGCAGCCAAAGCCATTTTGGGATCTCAAAAGAGCCAACCAAGGTCATCTTCAACCTTGGAATCCATCTCAAATTCAGACACTACGAAACCTAAGGCAAGTGAATAACTTGCAATAGTATTAAATATGTCCTTCAATTCATATTTGTGTGAGGTAATGAATTAAAATTCATTTTGGGGTTTCATGGCATAAACATGGAGTTTTGAAAAAACAAAAGAAAATATTAATCTGATTTGCCAAAATTTATGAGGATTTATGTAAAAATCTGATATTGGAATATTGATGTGTATCTGTTAGAATGATATCCGGATAAATTAGAACGAGTTTGATGAAGAAATTTGGGGTGTAAATGTGTTTAAGGATAAAGATAGATTTTTCCCCAAAATTATAAATCAGTAGTTTATGGACGAATTGATGATTGTTGTGGACTTTCTGGGGGATCCTAATAAGGTTTCTGATATGTACTTGTGATAAGAAGGCTTATAATTCATGTTAGAAGAAATTTAGGTTTAAGTAAATTCGTCCATGGCTGCCCTGTCTACGCGAAGAAGACAAAGACCTGTTCGATCGATCGATCGACGGTCTGGGGTCGATCGATCGACGGTCGTCAGAACTTGGCAGTTTCGCCAGTTAATTATATAAAAGGGGAAATTCATATAAAAATCTTATGTAATTAATTATTGAGAAATTAAATACAGGAGTTTAAATCTAATTAATTGTAGATAAATTAATTAAGGTTTGAGGCAGAAAAATTTGGTTGTCACGTCATGATGAAATACGGAGCTATTGTCGAGTCCGGGGATATTGGTTGAGCGAAACCGAAATGTAATAATTTAATTAGGCAGAGGCTAATAAATTAGAGTCGGGGATTTTGACTCGGGTAAATTTATTTTGGGCTACGAGAGTAAGTCCAAATTTATGGTGGGGGCGACACCAAAAGTAACTTAATTAGTTAAGGTGAAATTTAATTAATATTTAGAGTTGGACCATAAACTCTTAATAATTTTAATAGGCTTATGTTACGAATTTAGCGCACGGTAGAGCCGGGACTTTTATATTTATATATACGGATGTGATAGTATATATATATGGTGTGTACATTAATATCAGTGATTAGATATTTTATACTATAGTGCTATAGGGGGAGGTTGCGCGTAGTGGATGAATCCCCTAGCTTGAGGAGTAGGGTGAGTATATTCCCGAGGTCATAGCGTCCATTATATGGGTGAGGGACATCTCACTTTCAGGGAAGGAATATGACCGCCTCCAATTATTTATTTTTATCAAGTTGGTGTGAAATTCTGACTTGGGATAACTAGGCTATGTGATTGTACCTAGTGGGATAGCACTTTATAGAATTTACATTCTGTGAGTATTTTACTCGGGTGGATGTAAGTTGTTAAATATATTACAGTATGATTGTGAATGCTGAAATATGATTATAAGTATATAATTGGATAATAAATTATATACGGGTTATTAATGAAAAATATGAGTTGTTTCATATGTATAACAAGTGTCGAAGTTATATGAATTTAAAAAGGGAAATTTTTTAGTTAAGTTGATGTTACTAATGACTTAAAAAAAAAATCATAATCACTATATACTCAGTTAGAGTAGGGTGGGTATAAAGGAACTTTGTTAATTATCTAGTCATGAGATGAATAACTCGGTAATTTAATTAAAGTGTTAGTAGTATACATTAGAGGAGGGGTAAGGAAGTCCTCAAGAGAGTGCGATACTAACTAGAATATGAAGAGCATGCATATTTATTTATTACTGCAAGTTAATCATTTGTTAAATGTTTTCAAAATGTTTTGGGTGCTAACCCTTGCTATAAATCTATTTTCAAAACCTTTTAGGTGTCCAACCACAGGGACGCCAGCCTTGACTCAATTCCAGGGATTCGTTGCTGCAGCATATGTGGATGTTGCGGGGTTTTGATAGACGCCTCATTCTTCATTCTAAATGTAGAAATTCATGATTAGTTATTCGAGCATGTTGCTCACATTCCGTTTATTTGTATTAGACTTGTTGGGAGTTCATTCTTGTCTTTACGGGATTTATTATTTGGACCGATGGTTTATTCGGTTAATTATTCTTAGTTGTGGATGATTATTTCAGTTATCTGTGAGTGTTGTGTTGTTTTATGTTTCGCATGGGTTTTTGTTTAAATAATGAAAGATAAAAATTGGCACCAGTCTATTTTTCTCACTTAGGTGGTTAGTAAATTAATAAGACGACAGTGATGCTAAAAATGGACCAAATGAGAAACCTGTTCTAACTTGATTTAGGACTGATCACCCGGGATTAATTAGGCGGGGTGTCACAGATGGTATCAGAGCATCAGGTTCTAGTGTCCTTAGGATCTGTGCGGCTTTCTACGTTTCAGCCTAGCGTTCGGTTGTTATAGAGCCCTATTATTAGGACCGTTGATTATATTTTCCGCTTGTGAGATATCGTATTCCTGCTATTAGTTTTTGTATAAATTGTGTACTTATACAATTCAATCTATTTCAGATGCCACCAAAGAGACAGAGAGCGGAGAGGGATGAGGCTAGAGATGAGGTGAGGGAGGCTCGCCAGGAGCCACAGATACCGCCACCACCACCCCCACCCGAGTTGATTTCTACCACTCTGGTGGCAGTGATAGTGGCCCAAGCGGTCGAGAAAGCGATGCGAGCTATGGCAGCTCATTTTCCACAGCCCCAGGCACCGCCTCCAATGGCTCCAGCAGTTCAGGCTCCAGTGGGACCACCGTCTTGGCAGCGAGTGAGGGAGACCTTTCAGAAGGGTCACCCACCTGAGTTCTGAGGTAGCACCAATGTGGTGGAGGCTTGTGACTGGAAGAAGAACATTCAACGCCATCTGCGCATGTTAGAGGGTACAGAGGTGCAGAAACAGATGCTGGCTACCTTTCGTCTGTCGGGGGCAGCCTTACAGTGGTGGGAGTCCGTTACCACCGCTGAGGAGCGGGATTTGATGCCGATTTCTGAATTCTGGGTGCGGTTTGACCGCAAGTACTTCCCTCCAGCAGTAGAGTCTGAGATGAGAAAGAAATTCAGCGAGTTGGTATAGGGTGACAGGTCAGTGGCAGAATATGAGGAGGAGTTCACCCGTTTGGCAAACTTTGTGCCAAATGAGGTGACCGATGAGGAGCGGAAGAAGTCAAAGTTCATGGATGGCTTAGCCTGGAGGATCAGGCAGCACTTAATTGGAAATCCGGCGTTAGTGACTTATACAAATGTCGTTAATGCCGCACTTGTACATTGCCAGGATCATCGTTTCCATGCTAAGTGGAACAAGAAGGCAGGTGAGCCGAGCCAGCAGGGCAAGGCGGTTACTAGTAGTGAGACAAGTGGCACACAGCAGCAGGTTATCATTCAGCAAGGGAATCAGGCTAAGAAGTTTAAGCCTGGTGGGTTCCGACCGGGAGGACAGGGGTTCCGGCAGGGGCAACCAGGCCCTAATCAGCAACAACAGGTTCCTCAGGGCCGTCAGGGCCGAGGGAACAACGGGGGAGGCCAACAGGGCCAGCAACGTCAGGGCCAGCCGGGCCAACGGCAGGGTGACGACCAGAAACGTTGTTTCGCCTGTGGCCAGCCAGGACACTTCAAGAGGGAGTGCCCGCAGAGGGGTAGAGGCCATCAACAGGGTGCCCAGCAGGGGCAACAGGGTCAGATGCCGCCAGCAGCACTAGCTCCACCCGCCCCACAGCAGCAGGGGCAGATGCACTACGGACGTGTGTATAACGTTCGGGATGTTCCCAATCCTCCAGCACAGCAGGCACCGCCAGCGGTTGAGGGTATGTTTTTCATTCATGGGCATGAGGGTAGCATTATTTTTGACACGGGAGCATCACATTCATTCATTAAATCTAATTTTGCTAAACGGGCTGGGTTATTAGAGACAGCGGGTAGCCCCCGTATGAGTGTAGAGCCGCCAGTAGGCAGCGGGGCTTTGATTCGCTCGATTTGTCGAGGAGTAGACATTTTGATTGGGAGGCTTAGTTTAGCAGTAGACCTCTTAGTGTTAGATATGGAGGAGTATGATGTCATCTTGGGCATGGATTGGTTGGCAGGTTACCGGGCTACGGTGAATTGTTATGAGAGGACAATCGTGTTCTCCATTCCGGGACAGGAGATGTTCCTGATAGCAATGTCGCTTCCTGAGGGAGGGTAGAGCACTCACTTATATTACATTGAGGAGGAAACCTCATAGGAGGTGGTAGTTCCTTTAGACTCTATTCCTGTAGTGAGGGACTTTGAGGATGTATTCCAGGAGATACCAGGATTTCCACCCAGTAGAGAAATCTAATTTGTTATCGATTTGGCACCGGGGACGAGGCCGATTACTTGGGAACCTTACCGTATGGCCCCTTCAGAGATGCGGGAATTGAGGGAACAAATTCAGCAACTACTGGGTCAGGGTTTTATTCGACGGAGTACATCGCCTTGGGGTGCGCCGGTGTTGTTTGTAAAGAAGCGAGATGGTTCACTCCGCTTGTGATTGGATTATAGGGAGCTGAACAAGGTGACGATACGGAATAAATATCCGTTACCTCAGATTGATGATTTATTTGACCAATTGAGAGGGGCGTCTTACTTCTCCAAGGTCGACTTGAGGTCAGGGTATCATCAACTGCGTATCCGAGAGGGGGATGTTCCTAAGACCGCTTTCTTGTCGCGGTATGGAGCATATGAGTTCAGGGTGATGCCCTTCGGGCTCACCAATGCACCTGCAGTGTTCATGGATCTCATGAATAGGGTTTTCAGGGAGTACCAAGATCAATTTGTCATCGTGTTCATTGATGACATCCTAATCTACTCGCGCACCGAGGAGGAGCACGCAGAGCATCTGCGCATGGTTTTACAGACACTGAGGGATCATCAGCTCTACGCCAAATTAGGAAAGTGTGGATTCTAGCTACGGGAGGTACAGTTCCTTGGTCACGTCGTGTCAGATCAGGGTATTGCAGTGGATCCGAATAAGGTGTCGGCAGTGAGGGAGTGGGGACAGCCCACGACACTGACCGAGGTGCGCAGTTTTTTGGGTTTGGCCGGTTACTACAGGCGATTCATTAAGGGATTCTCTAAGATTGCAGGGCCTTTGACGAATCTGACTCGGAAAGGGGTACCTTTCAAGTGGGATGATAATTTTCAATTAGCGTTCGACGAGCTAAAGGACAAGTTGACATCTGCACCCGTGCTTGCATTGCCAAAGGGAGGGCTAGAGTATCGGGTTTACACAAACGCATCCTTACGGGGTCTTGGGGGTGTGCTCCAGCAGGAGGAAAGGGCTATAGATTATGCTTCCAGGAAGCTAAAGCCCCACGAGAGGAATTACCCCACTCACGACCTAGAATTGGCAGCGGTCGTTTTTGCTTTGAGGATATGGAGGCATTATCTTCTAGGAGAGCAGTTTACTCTATTCACGGATCACAAGTCACTTCAGTATCTCTTCACACAGAAGGATCTGAATATGAGGCAGAGGCGGTGGCTAGAATTCGTGAAGGACTACCAGTTTGATATTCAGTATCATCCTGGTAAGGCCAATGTGGTAGCAGACGCATTGAGCCGAAGGCCGACTGGGGAGATATCGGAGGTACGGAAAGCGAAGTGGAGAGAGCTTCGATATGAGGATGACGTAGCCAAGGCTTGCATGTCAGCATTATCCATCACACCCGAGATCATTATGCGAGTTGTGAAGGCTCAGGCAGAGGATCAGATATGCCGGGATAGGGTGGGCCAGTTGTTAGCTGAGGGAGCAGAGGGTTACTCAATTAGCTCAGAAGGAGGCCTACGCTTTAATGGGAGGTTAATGGTGCCAGAGGATGAGAATTTGAGGCACGCTGTTATGACAGAATCCCATGGTTCGAAATTTGCGGTACATCCCGGTGGGGATAAAATGTACCAAGATATGAGGAGGCAATATTGGTGGGCAGGGATGAAACGGGACATAGCGGAGTTTGTTTCGAAATGTGCCACGTGTCAGCTTGTGAAAGTTGATCACCAGAGACCATCAGGGATGCTACAGCCGTTAGAAATTCTCGTGTGGAAGTGGGAGAGCATCTCCATGGGCTTCATCACAGGGTTACCTGTATCGCAGAGGGGTCACGACTCCATATGGGTTATTGTGGATCGGTTGACTAAGGTGGCCCACTTTTTGCCGGTACGCACAGACTTTGAGACGATGCGTTATGCACAGCTATTGATAGCAGAGATTATTAAGCTGCATGGGGTACCAATAAATATTGTATCCGACCGAGACAAAATCTTTGTCGCCCACTTTTGGCAGAGCTTTCAGGAGGCAATGGGCACGGAGTTGCGCTTGAGTACAGCGTATCACCCACAGACTGACGGACAGACTGAGAGAGTTAATCAGATGCTGGAAGACATGCTCAGAATGTGCATTTTGGACTTCAGGGGAGGATGGGAGAAATATCTTCCTTTGGTAGAGTTTGCGTATAACAACTCTTACCAATTCACGATTGGCATGGCACCGTTTGAGGCACTGTACGGGAGACCTTGTCGTTCACCCGCTTGTTGGTTAGAGGTGGGGGACAACAAACTCTTGGGGCCGGAGATTGTCCAGGAGACATCTGCCAAGATAGAGTTAATTCAAGGAAGGATTCGGATAGCTCAGGACAGGCATAAGAGTTATGCTGATGCTTCTCGAAGACATGTGGAGCTAGAAGTTGGGGACCAGGTTTTAGTCCGGGTATCCCCTATGAAAGGGGTGATGAGGTTCGGCAAGAAGGGTAAGTTAGCACCGCGGTACGTAGGACCTTTCCCTATTATTGAGAGGGTGGGACCAGTGGCGTATAAGCTTGGGTTACCAGAACATCTTCAGCGGATACACGATGTATTCCATGTGGCATCGCTGAAGAAATATCGAAGGAGCGAGAGAGCCTTTTGGCACATTCCACTCGAGGAGATCGACTTACAGCCAGACATCTCGTATGAGGAGAGGCCGGTGGCTATTCTGGATCATAGTGTGCGGAAATTACGATCCAAGGTTGTTCCATTGGTTAGAGTAGAGTGGGGTCATCACAATGTTGACGAGTTTACCTGGGAGCGGGAGGAGGATATGCGGGAACAATATCCAGAGCTTTTCACCGCAGGTACGATCTAATTTCGGTGACGAAATTTCTTTGTAAGGGGGGGGAGTATGTAACACCCCGTATTTTTGGTACATTTAAAATTTAATTAATTCGAAAATTCTAAATTACTAGTGTGTTGTAATTTAATGAATTAATTATGGTAAAATAATATATAAATATTAATCTGGGATTGAATGGTTAATATTTAGGGAAAATTTATTTACTAAGTAAATAGTAATAATGTAAATTACGTCGTTTCGAGTATTAATGACAAGGTATGTATTTATCACATCCGGAAGTCGGTATAGACTATATTGGGCGGGGGATAAGTATTTTTATAAATTAATTCGGATGCAAATTCTGAGTGTACAGTTGAGTCCGGATGGGCCGAGATAGTCGGAAAAGTGTACCCGAGGGTAGTAAACGGGTCACGGGACGTTTTTAGACATAGTCGGGCCCACTCGGGGGCATTTAGGTCACTTCGTCTTGGCCCATTAGCCAAAAAACGGGATTTGGGTAATTAACCTAATAAAAAGAAGTAAGGGCATGGCTGAGCTTAATGAGAGAGAAGAATTAAAGGGTTAGGAAACCCTAACAGCAGCCAAAGCCATTTGGGGATCTCAAAAGAGCCAACCAAGGTCATCTTCAACCTTGGAATCCATCTCAAATTCAGACACTACGAAACCTAAGGAAAGTGAATAACTTGAAATAGTATTAAATCTGTCTTTCAATTCATATTTGTGTGAGGTAATGAATTAAAATTCGTTTTGGGGTTTCATGGCATAAACATGGGGTTTTGAAAAAACAAAAGAAAATATTAATCTGATTTGCCAAAATTTATGAGGATTTATGTAAAAATCTGATATTGGAATATTGATGTGTATCTGTTAGAATGATATCCGGATAAATTAGAACGAGTTTGATGAAGAAATTTGGGGTGTAAATGTGTTTAAGGATAAAGATAGATTTTTCACCAAAATTATAAATCAGTAGTTTATGGACGAATTGATGATTGTTGTGGACTTTCTGGGGGGATCCTAATAAGGTTTCTGATATGTACTTGTGATAAGACGGCTTATAATTCATGTTTGAAGAGATTTAGGTTTAAGTAAATTCGTCCATGGCTGCCCTGTCTACGCGAAGAAGACAAAGACCTGTTCGATCGATCGATCGACGGTCTGGGGTCGATCGATCGACGGTCGTCAGAACTTGGCAGTTTCGCCAGTTAATTATATAAAAGGGGAAATTCATATAAAAATCTTATGTAATTAATTATTGAGAAATTAAATACAGGAGTTTAAATCTAATTAATTGTAGATAAATTAATTAAGGTTTGAGGCAGAAAAATTTGGTTGTCACGTCATGATGAAATACAGAGCTATTGTCGAGTCCGGGGATATTGGTTGAGCGAAACCAAAATGTAATAATTTAATTAGGCAGAGGCTAATAAATTAGAGTCGGGGATTTTGACTCGGGTAAATTTATTTTGGGCTACGATAGTAAGTCCAAATTTATGGTGGGGGCGACACCAAAAGTAACTTAATTAATTAAGGTGAAATTTAATTAATATTTAGAGTTGGACCATAAACTCTTAATAATTTTAATAGGCTTATGTTACGAATTTAGCGCACGGTAGAGCCGGGACTTTTATATTTATATATACGGATGTGATAGTATATATATATGGTGTGTACATTAATATCAGTGATTAGATATTTTATACTATAGTGCTATAGGGGGAGGTTGCGCGTAGTGGATGAATCCCCTAGCTTGAGGAGTAGGGTGAGTATACTCCCGAGGTCATAGCGTCCATTATATGGGTGAGAGACATCTCACTTTTAGGGAAGGAATATGACCGCCTCCAATTATTTATTTTTATCAAGTTGGTGTGAAATTCTGACTTGGGATAACTAGGCTATGTGATTGTACCTAGTGGGATAACACTTTATAGAATTTACATTCTGTGAGTATTTTACTCGGGTGGATGTAAGTTGTTAAATATATTACAGTATGATTGTGAATGCTGAAATATGATTATAAGTATATAATTGGATAATTAATTATATACGGGTTATTAATGAAAAATATGAGTTGTTTCATATGTATAACAAGTGTCGAAGTTATATGAATTTAAAAAGGGAAATGTTTTAGTTAAGTTGATGTTACTAATGACTTAAAAAAAAAATCATAATCACTATATACTCAGTTAGAGTAGGGTGGGTATAAAGGAACTTTGTTAATTATCTAGTCATGAGATGAATAACTCGGTAATTTAATTAAAGTGCTAGTAGTGTACATTAGAGGAGGGGTAAGGAAGTCCTCAAGAAAGTGCGATACTAACTAGAATATGAAGAGCATGCATATTTATTTATTACTGCAAGTTAATCATTTGTTAAATGTTTTCAAAATGTTTTGGGTGCTAACCCTTGCTATAAATCTATTTTCAAAACCTTTTAGGTGTCCAGCCACATGGACGCCAGCCTTGACTCAATTCCAGGGATTCGTTGCTGCAGCATATGTGGATGTTGCGGGGTTTTGATAGACGCGTCATTCTTCATTCTTAATGTAGAAATTCATGATTAGTTATTCGAGCATGTTGCTCACATTCCGTTTATTTGTATTAGACTTGTTGGGAGTTCATTCTTGTCTTTACGGGATTTATTATTTGGACCGATGGTTTATTCGGTTAATTATTCTTACTTGTGGATGATTATTTCAGTTATCTGTGATTGTTGTATTGTTTTATGTTCCGCATGGGTTTTTGTTTAAATAATGAAAGATAAAAATTGGCACCAGTCTATTTTTCTCACTTAGGTGGTTAGTAAATTAATAAGACGACAGTGATGCTAAGAATGGACCAAATGAGAAACCTGTTCTAACTTGATTTAGGACTGATCACCCGGGATTAATTAGGCGGGGTGTCACATTTATCTAGGATATTTTGGGAAGAATATTTGAGAATACAGGATGAGAAGATTGTATTTATTTTTGATGTATAGTGAATTGGAGATTTATTTTATTTTATTCGAGAGAATTTTGTTGTAGTAATTTGAAAATTGAGATTAGTGGTTTCTCTTATTTTATTATGGGTTTTAGATTCTCTATACCTTGTTATTTGTGGATATGGTTAGTTTTGTCGATAGTGGCGCTCTGATCCTCTCTCCTCGGGTGGGCGTGGTGTTACAAGAAACTTATTGGTTCCTTTCATTTTTTTCAAGTCACTACAATATAGGGTTCAGACCTAAAGTCACTTCCCTCATAATTCTAGGGACTCTAGGGGTTCCGCCAGACACTAGACACTTGGTCTTAGACTCCAGCATATATTTGAAGTTGTTCCTATCTATAACCAAGATCTCGAAAGGGGTGGAGGCCAACTTATGGGCCGCAATATTTTTTCCAGTTTTGACATGGTAGGTTTAGGAACTGCTAGAAAAGATTAATATGGTTTTAAGTCCCACAACAGAGGTTAACCTGATTACTAAAGGAAAAGAAAAACATCAACTTACCTACTAGTAGAGGGGTGAACCAGATGGTAGGGAAGATAATAGGCTCAATAGGGCATGGGGTGGAACAAACTCCCCTAATAAAGACTAATTTGTCCTCCTAGATTTTAGGGGTTTTATGCAAATCCTTGGGATATGCCACCACATTGGTCCTACGGGGTAAATACTCTAGCCCCTTGTCACGTGCCTTATTTTTTTTCCTAAAACATGTATAATTTAAAGAATTGGGTTGAGGAAACATCACACTTTCCTCTTCTAGACTCAATAAACACCAAAACTACGACCATCATAGGTTTTCATGAGTTGGCCACCAATTAGGAAGGGTATATCCCAATATCTTTCAAAATCCTCTCCACTAGTAAGAGAAATTAGAATCTAGCCCCATAGTGAAGGAATCACTCGTTGAAACACACATTCTAGGACACCATTGAATATTCCATATCTTCAATCATGACATCCCATATAATGATAGTGTTTGGAATTTTGTAGTCATTTCGGATATCCATAAAGTCCTACTTCGTAATGCAGGAAGTAATGTGGGCCCTACCTAGAAAGTCACTCACATATAATCACCCTTTTCATAGGGAGAACAGACCTAGGGGTGAGGATAAGTCCTAACCTTTATCTCCATGATGGAAGGCAGAGAAATGTGAGACCCAACAGAGGATAGGGTATTGGGGTCTAAGACCTTTGAAAGGGAGATATTGGTAGCAGACATAGGTATGGGAAGAAAGATTTTTCTTATTCAAAAAAAAATTAGAGAAATAATATGATTGGAGAAAATGATAAATAATCAACCGAGACCAATGGGATCCTTTATATCCCGAAGGCCTAGATCTCCAGTCCACTACAACCTCCAAGATGAAACACCTCAATCCTATCAATCACATCAATGGCCTCAGTCCTCAACACCAGTCCATGGTTATATTCAAGTGCCTTACTAATGCAATATAATCGTGATGAGAATATCAATGTATAGTTAAGACCTTATCCGCAACTGGCATAGAAGATAAATGTTTCCCCTTGTAACATTTTCAAGAAGCAATAAGGGGCTACTGATGAAAACTATTTTAAATTGTTGTTTAAAATTCTCTAAAGCCCTTCGAATATCCTTGAGAAAGATTAAGAAAAGTCCACAGTACTATAGCAGGCCTCAGTCACTTCTTTTCCTCTTCATATGTTAAATTATTCTAACATGTCTCCTCAATCAAGGTCAAAGACCACAACATTAGGATTCCACAAGCCTGACCCCCCGACCTCGGTCTAAAGATAAATAACCTCAAGGTTGCCTAACCCATAAAACTGTGTTTTATTATTCCATAACATGTGGATAACCACATATGGAAATCATATAGAATTTTTTGAGCTCTCAAAGCCGTGGAAGAGCACCTGTGACCAATTTTTTGGGTAGGTGGAAAGTGCAGTAATATTCCACCTACCACCACTACCTAGCTCCACTTGTATTGAAATCTGCTATCATCATTTAATACTACCAACAACTACCTGACACCGTCAAACCTTATAGGATCCATAGTCGTGCTGTGATATTTCACTCATTATCTCTCTCAGATTTTGCATATAAATAGGGGGTGGTTGAAGGATTAAGTAATGTTCAAACAATCATACTTATAGAGAACCAAGAGTTTTAGCATTTCATAAGAATTACTCCTCACACTCTGAACCCACTGTGAATAGCATGTACTTCTAACTTGGGTCATTTGAATTTCCAAACACTTTGTATATCTGGCTGACCCCTAAAGAAATACTCAAGAACCCTTAAATAAGTCAATTAGTTACTTCCTAAGTCATTTGAGTCACTTAAAATGGACGTAAGACCTAATACGCTCTTAACGAAATCTTAATAGGTCTTTTATAATATAATAACTCATTTAGGATGTAATAAACAAGTGTAGCACCTTTAATGGTGAATGTAGGAGCCCATCTTGAGGTTTTAAAAACTTTAAATAATTTTCTCACACATTGACACTTATCTCATCTTACCCATGTGAGGTCCATAGGGGAGCACCTGTGGGTCTGAAGTCACTTACGATTTTTACACCCATCAAGAGTTAAGGTTGAAACCTTTTAACTTATTTTTAAACATGGTATTGAGACATACAAGGTATAAAAATAGTTTTTTTTCATTTCATTCAGGTATCAAAATACATCACTAATAGTACTTCTTGAGGTTCTCTATATTCAAATATGTGTAAGTTCGTATCCATCCATGTCTTTGAGATTGTAACAATTTAGCCATGCACTCTTGATTACCATATATGGTCCTACCCATTTAGGACCTAAATTTCATTCACTTGGATTCCTGGTCGCAATGGTGATTTCTCTTATAAATAAGTCCCCCACTTTGAATTCTCTACAGGGAACCTTTTTATTAAAGTAAGTGGCAGCGTTTTACTTGTAGGCTGCCATTCAGGTGAAACTTTTTTCCTCTAATTCATACAAATACCTTTTAAGAACCTCATTATTATCCCCTTATTTGAAATGATCAATCCTCTATGTGTGTACTATTATCAATATTAGGATTACTTCCTCACTAACAAAGGTGATGGAAAATGTTGTTTCTCCCATTGGACCTCTGCATGTGATTCTGCGGGCCTATAAAATGCTCAACACTTCCTATTCCCATATCCCCTTTGCCTTACCTTACATTTTCCTCAAGTTATGGATGATGGTTTTGTAGGTAACTTGCAATTGGCCATTATCCCGAGGGTTGCATAGAGATGAGTAATGATTGCTTATGGCATAGTCTAAATACAACTCTCTAGACGTTGGGTTCTCAAACAGTTTTTTATTATCGTAGACGAAAATATTGGGAAAGACAAATGTACAAATGATATTCCTCTAAATAAAGTTAGTAGTCTTATTCTCTGTGATGGTGTCTAAGGGATTTGTCCCATAGTGAAGTACTCAATAGCCAAAATACATAACTTGTGTTAGCCTATGTTCAAGGGAAAGGGGCCTACTAAATCCACTTCCCATTTATTAAAGAGCGCGACTTAACATCGGATCTATCTTCTCAACTGACTATTTTGGAATAAAATCAAACCTCTTACACTTGTCATAAAATTGGACCGGATCTTTGTATTCCTTTCTAATATTGTGCAGAAGTTCCCTTGCCTCGAGACCTTATAGACTAAGGTCTTTGGACTTATGTAGACACCACATACACCTTACTAGAGGTGTCTAAGGACATAAATGGCCTCTAATGGGTGAAGGCATATCTGAGGTGATGAATAATACCCATTTTTGAAAAATACCTCATTTTAAACCTAGTATCTGGATGCTAGATACTTCATTCATTTGACCCGAAGCTTATCTTTGGGTAGGGCCCCATTTATAAGGTAGGCTTTTATCGGGGTTTTGCAGTTCGAGATCTGACCGACCTCTATAGTGTTAATATATAAATGAATGATGCTTGGCTTGTCCAAGATGGTCATCCTTTCAATTTTCTATCTGAGTAACCTTTGAGATGCAAAATTTAGAAATTCTCTAAATTAGGTGCTTCATAATTACTAAGCGCCTACCATCATGTCATCTTTCGCCTCATAAACCTCAGTGACCTGGTTCACTACCAGTTGAGAGTCACTAATGACTTCTACTTGTTCGGCTTTCAAATGGATGGTTAGGCATAAGCCTACCACCAAGCCCTTATACTATGTCTCATTATTGGAGGATTTGAATTTAAAATAGAGATAAAGAGAGATAGTACCTCCATTTGGTATTACCAAATGAAGTCCAGCCCCCCTTCCACAGCTATTATAGGAGTCATTTATATAAAAGACCAATAATTAAGAGTTGGGGTTTATAGTTTGGAACAACGACTGCATTTGTTCCTTTGCCTTGGTTGTGTCTATTTTTGAAGTTAGTTAAGGCCTGAACTTTGATGGCCCTTCAAGGTTGGTGCTTAATAACAAACTCTCCCAACTCCATATACCGCTTGATAATCATTTTTGAGGTATCCGTCTTATAGAGGATCTATCATAGGGGTTAATCATTTATGAATACAATGGTGTGGTATTGAAATTAGGGCCTTAAATATCTAGATCATATAATGAGGAAGATAGTGAGATGTTCCATCCTCGGGTACATGCTTCGAGCCCCTTACAGAGTTTTATAAATTATTTTTCAATTAGAGTTGAGCTAAATATGGTTGGTGAAGAAAAAAGGTATACATATAGATTTTCCTAAGTGATGATTCATGATAAATGAGGTGGGGACCCTAAGTACTTCTTGAAGTTATAGAAGTCTTCCTCGGCTTTAGGAGTCCATTAGAAGGCCTTCTTCATTATCTTGAAGAATGGAAGACACTTATATGTGAGCTTTGAGGTGAAATAATTGAGGGTAGTAACTCTCCCATCTAGTCTCTAGACCTCTTTGATAGTTCTTAGAGATTTCATGTCCCTTAGAGTTTCTGGATCTTTTCTGAACTGGTCTCTATACCTTGACTGCTAACCATGAGCCTAAGTAACTTGCCTCTATTAACCCTAAAAGCACATTTTTGGGGTTGAGGCTAATTTTCTTCAATTTGAGGATGGCAAAGCTCTCTCTGGGGTTCTTCATAGGGTTTGTGTCCACTAGACTCTTCACTAGCATGTCATCAAAATGAACCTCCATGATCTTTTTAATACGATATTTAAAATTGGAGTTCATCGCCATCAAATATATTGTACCTTCATTATTTAGTACGAAAGGCTTAACTTTGTAATAATAGGTACCTTTATATGTAATGACTCGGGTATTTTCCTAATTGTTGGGGTCCGTCTTTATCTGATTGCACTTGGAGTATACATCCATAAATGAAAGGATATCATGACATATGGTAGCATCCACTATTCTATCAATTTGATGCAGAGGAGACTAGTCCTTGAGAAAATCCATATTGAGTTTAGTGAAGTCAACACACATACTCCATTTTTATTAGCTTTTGGCATAACTATCACATTAGAGAGCCAGTTTCGATATTTAACTTCTCTGATGAAGTCAGTAACTAGAATCATGTCAACCTCCTAAATTTCATCATACTTCCCCTTTGATTCGAAGAATCTCTTCTTTTAGAGGACTGGCTTATGGGTTGGGTCCATATTAAGGTTGTGTACCATAATGTTTGGATCCACTTCGAGTATGTCTGAATGGATCAAAGAAAAGAAATCTGTATTTTCCTTTAATAACATAGTAATCTCCAATCAAAGGATAGGTCTTAGACCAACCCAATCTTTACTTCTTTGGTTGGATCCTCCTCATTATTGAATACGGTGAATAAATCTTCAGTTGTCTCGTACCTCTTCTCCATGTCCTTATCTTGTGGATTTATAGTATTCAAATTCAATAACTTTATGTGTAGGCTCTTTGGAAGGAGCTCAGACCTTGGGTTTGGAGGAGGAAATACCCCTGAAAAGACCTTAAGTAATTATGTGAACTTTTAAAGACCAATTATCGTCTCTAAGATGTTTCAAGTGAGCTCTTATTTCTTTTATAGAAGTCACATAAAACTTCGAGGATATCTTTTGGTCCCTGTACACTACACCCATGTTATTAGGGGTTGGGAACTTCATTACCATCCTTTGTTTGGATATGACATTGTCTGAATCACTTAGCACAGGCCAGTCCAAGATCACGTTGTAGGTTGAGGGGAGGTATAGAACTAAGTACGTATTCTAGATAGTAGTAGATAACCAATCTATCAAGCCAATGGTTACAGGAAGAGTGACATACCCCAGGGATTATGTTCCCCATTAAACCCAATCAACGAAACAGTGACTGGTTGCATTTATTTGTGGCTAAGCCCTACGATTTGAAACGAATCTAAGAATAAGATGCAAAAGGGTCTTCATGAGGTAAGAGGACTCTATTGATGTCAATTTCTAGGAATACTATCATTGGAACTCCCTATGGGGACAAATGCGAGAGAGATACTATTAACTTGCACTCCATCGTTATATAGGCTTTAGAGGTGGAATTTCTTGGTCGTGATAGAGAATCCACCACCAAAAAATCCTTCATAAATGGTTTTTACATCAATTAAGGGAACATCACCCTTATTTTTGTTGCACTTACCTATGTCGATGTCTTTGGACACAAACTCCTTGAGGTAGCTCCACTTTATTACCCCTTTGATGGCTTTTTTATTCTAAAATCGTTGGCGTTGTTGTTATGGTATCTATATAATTGGGACTACTTATACTTATATCTTGTCCTTTGTAATTTTCATGGGCATAGGAGGAGCCAAAAGATCACAAGCTTCCCCTATTGCAAATAACTTCTCTATGGTGGCTGTGAGAGGATTAAAATGTTTACCCCGTGGAGGCCCATTATTTTTATCGTCTCCCTTATTATTCTTGGACTATAGCCTTAGAGGATTAGTAGAATGAGATAATTTATCTTTTCTCTTCCCCTTTTTAAGTGTGGTTATGGCATAACCCAATGAGATGGAATCCTTAACAGTCATATACTTATGAACCTTTCAAAGAACTCTGTTATGGATTTTGGATGCTTTTTACTAAAAGACCTCATCAAATCTTCTAATGAGGGACTTGAGATGAAAGCATGCATGAAAATGGTTTCATTCAGATCATCGACAAGGAGGGATCTCTGGTTGAATCTATTTTAATATTCCCTGAGATACTCGCTTGCCTTTTATTTAAAGTGAATGATGAAGGTGATGGGATTTTGCTGATGAAATGCTTGACAAAAAGACTTGCCATCTCATTAAATATTATAGTGTTCCTTGCTTTGAGTTTAGAAAACCAGTGCCTATTAGTTCCCTTCAATTTAATGCAAAAATCTCTCCACAAGATCTCTTCTAAAGTATCTTGAAGGAGCATGAGCGACCTGTAGTTCTCCAAGTGATATATGGAATCTTTAGACCCATCGAATGGTTCAATAATAGCAATATTCCACTTAGGGGTAGAGAGTAATGTTGAATATCATTAAAGAATGGAAACGGAGACTTTTGTAGATCCAAATAAATGGTATTGGGAATTTATGTCGTGTACTGGTTGTGGAAATTTTCCAACCTATCTTACATCTTCTTGATCTAATCATCCCAGGGCTTAGATAAACAAGAACCATCTTAAGACTAATCTCTGGGGATTAGGAATCTATCCTTGATAGGAACTCAGTTATTGAATCGTTGGTGACATAGGCATACCCTTTAGATCATTATCCACCTCCAACTGGAGCATCTGGATCTCCACAATATCGCTATGTTGGTTGCGACTAATTCCTCTACCACCGGGGTAAAAGAATATTACTGAGAACGGTAACTAGCTACTCTTGGAGTTAATTTCGTCGAGTTTCCATTTATTTAAAATAATGTAACAAAATGGCATTAGACATCTTAAAACGATCAAATTTTGTGTATCTTATAGAAATGTAACTTGTCGTTCCCATAAATGGCACCTAATTTGTGGGTGTTGAAATCATTTGTGACCTTAGACCAAACATGTGCTCCCCTCTAGACCTCAGACAGGTAAAAGGGTATAAGTTTCAAAGTGTTAGCAAAGTATTGAAAGTGGTTCAAATATCAACCGAGGATTCTATGTCTACTACCAATGGTGTTATACTATTTATTAGACCTTCAAAGATTTATTACAATTTCTAAGATCTCTTAAGCTGTGATCAAGATAATCTAAGGTCTGAACAATCCAAAAAACCTTAGGAAGTAACTAGTGGGCTACTCTAAGTATTCCTCATTATTAATTTAGGTCTCAATAAGGTCTATAATGTATCTAAAAACTAGAAATGATCACTACTATGGGCTTATACTCACACCAGTGGGTGGTGAGAGAGTATAAAATAACTAGTCAATGTTAAGAATAATGGCTTTGGAATCAACTAAAATGGTATTCTGTATAGGATTTGAATAGGAGTCAATGTATGAGAACCCTAACAGAAGATTGCAAGAGGTTGAAGATGGAGTGGTCAAAACATGCAAGAGTGAAGTCAATAATAGTGCATGAGAGACATGACTTCGTGCGTGAGGGCCCATGCAAAATCAAAAAATTCCAAAAAAATCTTTTTTTTCCTATTTTTCTGGTCAAAATGGTATATTACGTCAGACAATTTGGACAACCAGAAACCAAATTTAAAGAAACCTTAGAAATAAAATTTAAAATTCCTAAATTTATTTTACACATAAACCACTAAAGTTTTTCAACTTTTGAATTTTATCCCCAAACTTTATATATAGGTTTCTGACAACATTAGGGATAAAAAAGTCTATTACACACAGTTTCAAAAATGTCTAGAAACCTAACTAATTAAAAGAAACTAAAAATTATAAATAAAACCCAAAAGTTATTTTCAGTAAGTGATAAAACCTATATTACAGTAGTATTTTCAAAATATAAAACCTTACTTATTTCTTTTCTTAATTTTAGACAATCTCGGACCACATCTTTAACACTACAACTCAAACTAAAAACCAAAGCCCATATCCAAGTAGGTAACTTCTATTTTAGTTTATTTCATGCAATTCTCTTAACTAGCCAATTGTTCATATAATATGTGATAGCCTTGGATATTTTATTCTTAATAATGAACTTATTTGTCTAGTTTAGTATACGTTAAACTTAATTCAATTTTTAAAATCCGTATGTTAATTTTGAACCAATGATTTCAATTTAATATGATTTCATTGAACTTCTTTTTATATAGCATACATTATAACCAAGGAATAAACTACCCTTTTAACCATGATAGTATTATTTGGCATATAGGCCTCAAGGTATTGAGTGCCTAGATTTTCTTACCATATGGACGCCGATGTGCTCTTCGGAGCTAGGGCTCATCACTATTACTTTATCCCAAAGTTTTTAGAATGATTTTCTCCAAAGGCTTTGGATTGATTTGTTATTTGTATTGCTATTAACCTTAAACCTATTTTACAAATAATTATGGGTTATCTTAATATAGAAACCATTTATAACCATAATCATTCTAAACTTGATATTTCAATTTTAAGTCATATCATCATATTGCTTGTTTATAATGCTTCCGACCGATTATTAATTAAAATCTCAATTTCTTTTATTATCACTCACTCACTTGATTTTGAAAATATTCAGAAGTTATTTTCATAAATTGTTACAGAATCAGAATTATCGACTTTGGAAAAATTTGCGTTTATACTTTTCCTAACTAGATAGACCCCGAGCGTATGGAAGGAAAGATTCCCCTCGACCCCGAGAACTTTTTTGCATCATCACGCATGTCCCTATCAGTTACATACATATAGAAAATCCTTAGTAAGGCAGGAAATATCACCAGGATAATATATATTATCACTTATCGACTGATGAAATACCTATGCGCACTTTCTTTTTCTATTGATAAGTTGTCTACAACAGATTTATAAATTTAATGAATAAAGTTCTAACTCACCATGTTTAAATACAGTTCAATTGTAATAAGTATATATTATATGTGATGCACTATTATCTTATACCTGAGATTACCATTGGTACGTACGAAAATGTGGGATGTGACAAGTTGGTATCAAAGGGTACGTACCCTGGTGCTATAGTGCATTGTCGTCATTTACATTGCACGAGGAATGGGTCCTCATCATGGATGTGATCATCGTAAAAGAGAATGAACCCTTGGGTTTGATCGAGCAGTATGGTGTTAGTAATATTAGGAGTTATCTCAATTCCTATATAGTATGGCCTACCTTCCTCCTTCGAAGTGATGACGAATGAACAACTTTTTGTAATAATTTGATAACTATGTGTTTATATTATGATTATGAGTGACAATTTGAATATTGAAAGTTATTTATTTTTTATTGTTTGATATAATGATTTAATGAATGTTGTATGGCCTTAAAAGAATAACGAATTAATTAATTAGTTGATATATATATATATATATATATATATATATATATATATATATATATATATATATATATATATATATATATATATATATATATATATATATATATATATATATATAACAGGTTAAAATAGGTTGCTCACTAGTGGTAGTGGCCAAAATGCCCAACAATTTTTTTAAATGCTGCCTAGAATTGTTATGGATTTTGACCATGATAAGTCCATGACAAAGGAAAACTTCTCACGGACTTTAACCGTGACAAGTTATTTTTCTCACAAACATGTCATAGACTATGACCATGACAAGTCTCTGACAATGGTCATTGTCACCCCAATTCTTATCATGATTTTTTACCATGACAAGAATTCATTGTCCTCGTTTTTAACGTGAAAACTCTCCAATTTTCATGTAGTGACTGTTAGAATTATGCGAAATCATAATCCAATTAGAAAAATTACTAGAAAAAGGATATATCGAGTTTAATTAATCCCCTTGGGGCGCACCAGTATAATTCATCAAGAATAATGATGGAACACTTTTCTTGGGCATTGATTACCAAAAATTGAACCAAGCTACTGTAAAAAAATAAATACCCATTACCTAGAATAGGGGATATTTTTTACCAGTTGTGAGTCACAAATTTATTTTAAAAAATTGATTTAAGGTTCGAATATCATCATTTACGATGAAGAGAAAAAAGATATACGAAAGACAACATTTATAACTCGTTATGGACATTTTGAATTTTTGGTCATGTCCTTTAGATTAAAAACCACACTGTTAACATTTATGAACTTAACGCATTGGATATTCCAACCATTTTTAGATCAATTTATGATCATAATATAATGTTTTGGTATATTCAAAAACCAAACAAGATCACGAATAACATTTACAAATCGTATTGGAATATTTATGACGACACCACTTTCATGTAAACAAAATAAATTTAATTTTATACTGAAGAAGTGAATTTTCTAGGACATATAATTACTAAATTAGGAATAAAGGTTGATCCATCAAAAATTGCAGCAGTAATTGTGTGGCTAAAATCCACTACTGTTATGTAATTTTGAAGTATCCTATGATTAGTAGGTTATTACAAATGTTTTGTGCATGGATTCTCAACAATTTCATTATCCTTGATGAAGTTAGCTCATAATGATATATGATTCGAATGGAACGGAGAAAGCACATAAGAATTTCAAACCTTAAAGGAAAGGTTAACTGCTACCCCTATGATTAACATACCTTTTAATGATGTTAATTATGAAGTATACATGGATGCCTCTTTGCAAGGATTAGGATGTGTACTCATGAAACTAGTAAAGGTAACAGAATATGGGTCTCGTTAAGTAAACACTCATGAAGGAAACTATATAGTCCATGATTTACAACTCGCTGAGATTGTTTTCGTATTAAAAATCTAGCAATGTTGTTTATATGGAGAAAAGTTTCAAGTATTTTAAGATCACAAAAGTCTAAAATATATATTAACCCAAAAAGACTTAAATCTTCAGCGACTGCAATGGATCGAATTCTTGGAAGAAAACAATATCACCTCGATAAGTGCAATGTCATAGCAGATGCACTGAGTCGAAAAACAAGTGGAATATTAACAGGGATGTTTTCATACAATGCTATGACTAGCTTATATGAATATAATCTAAAAAGGGAAAACACAAGAATAACAATCATTCTCTGAACTATTATAGCATACCCTACTCTTCAGAAAATAATTATAGAGAAAAAATCTACTGATAATATCTTTAAAATGCAACAAAAAAACCAAGAAAATGGGATAGCAAAATAAGATTGAACTTGAAACTAAAAAATGGATTATTCTATGAAATTGAATATCCGTATATTTAGAAGAAGCACATAACTTCATCATACATTTAGAGAATAAAAAGATGTATCATAATATTAAAATATAACTTTGGTGGCAAGGTATGAAGTTAGATATAAAGGCATTTGTAGCAAGATATATAACATGTCAACAAGTAAAAATCGAACGTCAATGCCTTGGAAGATTACTACAACATCTACACATTCCATCATGGAAATGGGAACATATTACCATGGACCTTATCAGTGGATTAACGACGAAATCACAAGGTTATAACTCAATCTGAGTAATCAAAGACCGTTTAACCAAATCAACACAATTTCTCCAAGTTCGAACCACTGATTCTTTCAAAAGGCTTAGCGAACTTTATATTCGAGAAATCATCAAAATTTATTGAGCACCCTTATCTAGTATATCAGAATGTGACTCTCAATTTTTGGGAAATTTATGGCAAGCATTAAAACACGCCATGGTACCAAGTTGCATGTAAGTATAACTTTTTATCCCCAAACCGATGGACAGTCTAAAAGGCTAATTCGAACACTCAAGGATATATTATGTGCATGTGATCTGGATTTGGCCAGAAACTAGAGTAATCACTTAGCATTATTTGAATTCTCTAACAATAACTGTTACCAAGGCATCATCTTGACCGCTTGTTATGAAGCGCTTTATGGAAGACCATGTCGCTCTCCATTATTTTGGAAAGAATCCGAAGAAAATAGTATGTTTGGACCTAATGTAATAGAAGAACCCAATAAAAAGATATGCCTGATTAAATACAGATTATAGGAAGAAGTGTTACTCAGATCATTGAAGGAAACCTTTAGAATTTTAAGTGAAGCATCTGGTATTTCTAAAACTATCACCAAGAAAGGGGATCATACGATTCCAAAGAAAGGGAAAACTAGAACCATAATATGTGGGACCCTTTGAAGTCACGGAATGGTTAGGTCCAATAATTTATCGTTTAAATATACTGTTAAATTATAAAAAATATGACATGTTTCATGTACCATAATTACAAAAATTCGTACTAGATCCAAGCATATCATTTTGTGGTAAGGAAAATCTAAACAATCCAATCATTACTTTGATGAATAGCCCATCAGGATATTAGACTCTCATTACAAAATCCTTCGTAACAAAACTATTTCGTTAGTCAAGGTTCTTTGGAAGCATTATGGAGACGAAGAAGCCACCAGGGAAACTAAGGATGCGATGAAACATTGTTACCCTAAACTCTTAGAAGGTAATTTCGAGGAAGAAATTTTTTTTGGTTGGAAGATTGTAATAACCCGAATGCGCCATTAGACTACGACCTCATTATCTTACAAAATACATAGGATTCCCCATTATTGACTAAGCATAAATATCATATACCAATAAACGAATTATTAAAAGTAATAGTTTATCCATTACTCCACCGTATAACAAGGAAACCACAAGTTACATAAATGACCCTTAAGTTATAATAATTCAAAAATTAAGCCTAGAACTTTGAAAATCTTTTTTAAACCAATAAACCAACCCCAAGCTCCAAATTTATTTATACACACAATCATATAAAAAAATAAAAAAAAATACTACAAGTACCTTGAGATACCTTTACCAGTTAGAAAATTTTCCTTTTAGCCCTTTAAACTTTCAAAAATATATGGAAAGGACTATATTATTAAACCTAAGCTACTTAGGACCTAATACTTAAACCAAGAGTATTACTGAAAACCCCCTGCTGACTTGTAGAATTCCTAGGAATCCACCTAGGCCTTAGCACATGAAGATACATGTGGAATCACATGTTACCCATTTTCACAAAATTAAACTCCTCCAAAAATATCCTTAAATTTACCTTCAAATTAGACAATCAATTACCATCCTCTATCCTATAAAATCCCACGTAACTTCTGTAACAATGTACATGTTTTCTATTCAAAATCAATGTCAAAATTTTGAGAGTTTTGGTGTTATTATATTTTATATATCAAACATAGTTTTTATATTCTTTATTATTTCAAAACTACTACTATAGGATCAATTTTAGCTTTTACACATAAGAATTTACGTGAGTTTGGCACTGAACTTGATCAAAAATAAGAAAACACCATTAAATCTTGAGCTTCAATGGTGGATTCTACATTCCTGACCTTGAACTAGATTTAGGGTGGGAAACTTTGATCTTAGGTGCCCAATAACCTAGGTGCAATGATCAATTCAAGTGTAATATAGTTTAGATTCTCGAAAATGATAACTTCCATTTATGACTTACAAATTTTCGAAATCTAAATTCTCTTTCTACACTACGAATTAACACCTCAAACAAAAACCATGATGTTTTAAAATCACCCATAAACCAACCCATTTATATGTCGTGACTCAAATTTACCCAAGGAACCATGAATATAAAATTAAAAATTTAGAACTTTTTACAAAAACTGGAGATGAGGCTAATGTTAACCTCAATCCCTAAATGTTATATTTTTGGATTCCTCGAGAAAAATTAAGAAGAATGTCTTTGGAATCAACTAAAATGGTATTCTGTACAAGATTTAATTCGGAGACAAAGTTTAAGAACCCTAAGTCAAAATTTCGAGAGAGGATGCAGATGGGGTGGTCAGCACGCATGTGACTGAAGTCAACAATATCACGTGAGATATTTCACTTCGCGCATGAGGGCGCGTTCCAAATAAAAAATAATTATCAAAATTTTTATTTTAATTTCTTAGTCAAAATGGTATTTTACATCACACTGTTTGGTCAGCCAGAAATCAAATTCGAACAAACCTTAGAAATAGAATTTGAAATCCCTAATTTTATTTTGCATATAAATTAATGAACTTTTTCAACTCTTAAATCTTAACCCCAAACTTCTTAGACAGATTTCTGATAACAAGAAGAACAAAAAAAACCTTTCACACCCAATTTTAAATATGTTTAGAAGACTAACTAGTTAAAAGAAATAGAAAATTAAAAATTAAACGCTAAAGCTATTTTTATTACATGATAAAAATTTATATTGCAGTAGTATTTGAAAAATAGAAACCCTTACTTTTTTTCTAGATTTCAAAAAATCTCGGACCACAGCCTTATCACAATAACTCAAATAAAAACCAAAGAACCTATCCAAGTGGGTAACTTCTATTTCAATATTATTTCAAGCAATTCTCTTGATTACGTCAATTGCTCATATCACTATGTCATAGCCCTACATATCTTATTCTCATTTATGAACTCATTTATATAGTTCAAAATACGTTAAACTTTATTCGATTTTTAAAACCCTATGTTGATTTTGAACCAATTGATTTCAATTATATCTGATTTCATTGAACTTTTTTTTATACATAATACATTACATCCAGGTGATAACTACCGTTATACCCACAAAAGTATTATATGGCCTGTATGACTCAGGATATTGAGTGCCTAACTTTGCTTACCATATGGATGCGGCTCGTTGGAGTTTGGGCTCATTACTGTTACTTTATCTCCAAAGGTTTTTTATTTATTATATCCAAAGGTTTTGGATTGATTTTTTATTTGTATTATTGTTAACCCTAAGACTTCTTGAGAAATAAGATAATATATGGAATGATTCGTATATTAGGCCAACCACACACAAATTTAATTTTAACAAATTTTATCTTTGAATTAATTCAGTTTGCAGGCAGTGATATAGTCCAAATTAAATATAGAAAACCAAGATGGAAAACAACGAAGAAGTATGAAAAATTCCTTTCGGGCGAAACCTTTAATTCTACACTGTACAAGATTCGACAGACACGATACGACTTACAAACTACTTAACTCACAAAGCATGATGCGGAGTTCTTCAAATCTTCTATAGTAACGACGTATTCTAGCATTGCTAATAGGAACCATCCTTCCCTCAGTATTCACTACTCAACTATTTTCTTCAGTAGTAGAGCCTTTGGTCCACAAATTAGCAGTAGAGATAAACTCTACATGTTTTTTTAATAAGGATTATCTTCTTCTTGATGTAATAAAGTGATCTCAAATTTTTCAAGGGGTTTAGATGATATTTGGAAGAGTTTGATAAAAAATGGAACTCGAATAAGGTGTGGAGAAACTTGTAAAAGAGTACTTTAAGATTCTATTCCCACATATCTTTTATAAAGAAGTTTTTTTTTACGGAAGAAGGACAGAATCGCAAACATGTTACTAATTAATAAAAATAAAGAAACGATCTCTTTGTGGCAAACAAACCCCAACTAAACTAATTCTAGAGGTTGGGAGGAATGCTCTAAATGTTTAATAAAGAAAATGTAAGGATATATAATCATCCCCATTACAAAGAAAATGAAAGAAAGGATAGAAAAACATTAATGTGGGATTTTATAAAATAATCACATTAAAATTTCTGAGACGTACCTCTAATTTGAGGGAGATTTTTTCTGTCCATGTTAAGAAGGCATTTGACCATAGTAGGGAGGGAGTTTAAAGTCCAAAAATTTGATGATTGTCGTGATGAATCTGCCCTTGAATCTAATCCATCTGCAACTGAATTAATTTCTCTACAAATAAGAGCTATATGTAACTAAGGGGGGAAACATGGTTCTCAATGATGTATAAGATGATCCAAGGGGGTTTGGACTTCTTAGCCAAACCATCAATTAATGCTTTGGAATCTAATTCAGTGATGACTTCATTAATGTTGAGTTGGAAAAATAATTTTAACCCCTCCTCTAAAGCCTTGGCTTCTACAAAGAAAGAGGACTGATTGCCTAGAGCCAAATGAAATCTTGCTATGAAGTAGCCTTTATCATCTCGAATCACTCCACAAATACCACTAGGACCATTGTTGATTTTTGATTCTCCATCAATGTTAAATTTAAAGGTTCATGATGTAGGATTGCACTATACACATTTTTAAATCGGAACATTATAAAAAGAAAATTGTTGTTTTTATCTTTACATAGTTCACAAAAAAAATTTAGGCAGGAAAGAATAAATGAATTTTTGATGATCTTTACTTCGAATTTTAATCCATTAAGAAAGAATAACGGATCTGCAAGAAGAAAAATTTGTTTGAACCCTAATGATGTTGCTGAAAAAACCCATACCACTTTGCCTATGTTGCAATGATTGAGAACATGATTCATACCATCTCCATCATTTTCCCAACCCCTGCATATAATAGGCATCCTTATTCTACATTTTTTAATCTTAGTTTTAAAATGAACTTCATTATTGAGCATTTTCCAAATAAAATTTGAGATCTTCATTGGGCATTCAACAGTCCAGTTGAATTTCCAGTTAAATGAAGCATGTCTTGATTATCGACAAATATTGAAAGTTGACTTAAATGTGAAATCACTTGTGGTTGAGGGAATCTATAATTATTTATCCTCGTTTATATTCCCCTCATCCATATCTTTGATTAAAATCATTCTCTTTAAGGAAAGAGAATGATTCCACTTGTAAAACCCTTGTTGTATTTGTTCCTCATGAAAGTTGACCAAAGGCCTTTATCAAACTTGAACTTCCAGTACAGTTTTAAACTATGGTAAATGATAATATCTACTAATGTCATCATATTTAACTCGCCTTATTCATATGGAAAATAAGCCTCTGTCCACTTTATCCAGTGGTATGCTTTGTCTTTGTGGAAGCCCCTAAATAAAATTTACTGAATATATTGTTTATCCTCTGAATGAAAACCTTAGGAGGATTTAAAACTGAGAGAATAAAGACTGGCATGGAAGAGAGAACATGCCTGATGAGGTAGCCCTGCTTGCTTGAGAAATGAGTTTTGAAGACCACACATTTAGTTTTTCTCTGATTTTGGTCATTATCTCGGATATTGAATGATCTTCTTCCTTCCTTTGTTTAAGTGGAAACCCAAGTATTTAATCGGAAGAGTGTTATATTTCAGGCATGTTCGAGTTTTTATAGACTTCTTTCTAGCTAGACTAGTATAATCATCCACATAAAAAAAAACTTTTGGTAATTTCACTTGTTTCCCTGAAGTACATTCGTAGACCCTAAGAATGTTGAAGAGATCTTTGCGACTATTTTTTCCCTCCATTTATGAAAATTATGACATCATCAACAAATACTAAATAGGAAATCGTTTGTCTTCTTTGAAGGTGAGAGAAAGGTCTGGCTTTCTTTGATATGAACAACTTGTTTATGTTTCTACTCAACACTTCTACATCTATGATGAAAAGTCTAGAAGATAAGGGGTCACCTTGCCTTAATCCCCTTGTATAACTGAATAACCCTTTTCTTTGACTATTGATAATCAGAGAGTACCAGTTGTTGGATTTATCTTCTAAACCATATCAATAAAAACTTCTTTAAATCAAAATTTACTGAGAACTTCACATAGGAAAGCCGAATAAACTCAATCATATGCCTTTTCCATGTCCACTTTAATAATGATATTATTACCATGAGAATTTATCCCAATAGATTTAATTACCTCTCGATCAAGCAATATGGTGTCTTGGATACTTCTGCCCTTTGCAAAGCTGTTTTTATTTATGAAAATGATTTTAAGAAGAATCTCTTATTGTCTCTCACGTAAAATCTTATAGATTATTTTATTAGAGAACTTATAGAGGCTTATAGGTCTAAAGTCTGCACATTTAGTTGGTTTATTAACCTTAGGTAATAGAACAACGGAGTGGATGCCCAACTTATAAGTAATTCAGCTCCTACAATGAAGGCATGAATGGCCTTCGTGAGGTCAAGCTTAATGGTATCCCATAATTTTTCTTAAAACACTCTACCAATGACATGTGGTCTTAAATCACTTAAGAAATTAAATCTTTTCATTTTTGAGTATATATCATCTTCTGAGGGGAGTTTGGTAAGCAAGACATTTATTTCCTCAATTATTTCTCTATCAATCAGTGCCAAGAAGTCTATGCTGTTTGCATTGAATTCAGCCAGCTAGAGATTTTAGAAATGGATAATAAATGTTCTATATTCATCACTTGACTCCTCCCATTGTTAATTATTGTTCTTTATTTTTTTTATGGTTAATCGTCTTTTTCTTACTTTGATTAAAGAATGAATTTCTTTTGCATTTGCATCCTCTTGTTGCAATCATTTTAGATGCACTTTTGTTGCTAGTAATTTTCTTCCCTTCACAAGGCAATGTTGAGTTGAGCTTTTGACTCAAAAAATCCACTTATGTATATTTTGTTAGAATTTAGATCAAAGACTCCTCTTTGATAAAAACTTTAACTTCAAAATATTTCACAAATTGAAAAATATTTTTGAAATGATCTTTGTTCCACTCTTTCAGCTTTGATTTCAAAAATTTCAGTTTAAAGACAAATAAAATCATATGAGGGGAAATAATGTTGGTATACCGGATTCATCAATGACCTCTTTGACATTTGAGTCTATGTGCCGCATGGAGAGGAATTTTAATGGCTTAGGGAAATTATCCAGAGAAGTTTTAATAAACAAAAGTAAAGAGCTATGGTCTGAGAAATTCCTATAGAGGTGAGTCATGTTGGGGTTTGGGAATTCAAGAAGCCACTACTGTTATACCAAACCTCTGTCCAGTCTACAAAATATTGTACCATTAAGTTTATTATTTTTCCAGGTGAATGTTTAGCCTAAGTACTCCAAATCCATAAGAGAACAAGTAGCTATTATGTCGTTGAAGTCTCCGATGGCATGAATATCAATCTGAGAACCCTCATTTTTTTCTTCTTCATTTGTTATTACATTAAAACTCTAATTATCATCCAGGGTTGTCGTGTAAAGTTGATGGTTAGGTATTCCAAACTAGACCAGAGAAGTCTTATTTTCACTGAAGATCATTTAGCATAAACTATCACCAAAAACAAAGTGTTGTCTAATAATTGGATGTCAATTTGAAGACACATTAGTTCGTCTTCATTATTAACCACCCTCACTTGCATATTGTTATTCCATTGGACCATATCTTATTAGAAAAATTAGAAATACCATTATAAATTTATCATTTCATTCGATAATTTGCAACTGAAGTGGCATCCACTTTTGTTTCAATTAAAGCTGAAGTAGGCAAATGATAGGATTTTAACAACCTCCTAATTATTCTATTTATGGCTTTGTTATCCACTCCTCTCTCACTCCAACAAATGAAATTTAACATTGAGAAGTTGAGGGAATAATTGTTTCTTTTGTTGTAACTAATAAACATAATACAATTGGATCAGATCTAATAAAAAACAAAATCTTGCGCACTCGTTCGAACGACTAAGTACCTCATTTGAATGACGTACCCTATTTCGTTCAAAACAACTTCCAACGACCTATCAAACGGCATTCCAGTGAATGAAGACAAATCAACTAGTTCGATCATAGGAATGCTCGTTCTAATGACATACCCACTTTCGTTTCAACGCATTCTAACAAGTTATCGCATAACCTTCCAGAGCTTGATGAATAATCATCCTATTCGAACCACAAAACTCATTTTAACGACAAGGGTTAACTTATTCGAACGACAAGCAAATTTCTTTCTAAAGCCAGAAGGAAATTTTCTCTAAAATATTTTTAAAACATTGTTGATGTAAAAAATTAGATTATCTCTAATTTATCAATCACAGATAAAAATAAATAAGATAAAAGATTTTTAAAGTGGTTCAGCCTTGAAAGAATGGCCTACGTCCACTTTGTTTTTTATGACTGTTTGCAGAATTCTCGATAATGGATTTACTAAGAAATTTCGAGGCCCCTGCTAATGAGGAGGTTACAATGTATTTATAGCCTTGAGGCTGTACAAATGAAAGGACAATGCGCAGTTACCTAGTAGACATGTACATCTGTATGATATTAATGAGCATTTAATGCGCAATTGTCTCTCTTGATTCTCTTGATTTTGGTGCGTTGTACACTAAGTAGCTCTGACCGCCTAAGTAGCTCGACACGCTTAGAGATGCTCGGGCCCCTCCTGAGTTCCCCGTGGCTTCTTAGTTGCTCGGTGGTCTTGAGTTGCTCGTCTAGAGTATTCGTATTTACCATGTAAGTTGACATGTGTCTTCATGAGATTGGTCCATGTCAGCAGACTAAATTTGGTATCAACAGAAGCCCCCAATGTTTCGTAGTTTGATGTTGATGGAAAATATGGAACATTCTGCTGCTTAGATTTTCTATTTGTATGGATTTTAGGCAAACTTTCGTTGTATATAACTACTTTTTTGGATCCATAGTATCAGGCTTTTAAAATATTTTGAATTTCCATGACCGCTTCGATTTTTTTGCCCTTTTTCTTCTTTGTAGCCGTCGGATATGCAAACGTCCTCCTTGATAATCATTGCCTTTCTCTATTACCGAGGTAAAGTATTTAAATGCGACAAAAATCCTATCATCTTCTACTTTTCAAACCTGTGTATTCAAACTTTTCATTTCTTCTCTATCTTGTGCATTCATTTCCTCCATTGTTCGTTGTCAACTGACTCAGTCTTCTCCTGTAAGCTCTTCTTCCTTTTCTTTTACTTATTTTGTTCGTCATGGTTTACCCTGTTGAATCTCTTGACAAATTTCGTTCTGAATTTTTGATTCCTTCATGGGTCATATTAGAAGAACTTTCTGAACCTTATGACTATTTTTCTTTGGCTGAGGGACATTGGTTCCCAAGTCTCTTTGTGGCTGAATGTGGCTTTTTTTTCCTCCAAATCCCCTATGTTTGGAGTTTTGTCAATATTTTGATGTTGTACCTGCAAAAATAGCTCCCAATACCCAAAGAATAGTTAATGGAGTCTATAGGTTAAACCAAATTCATGGAACCCATTTAGGAATTCTAGAAATTATATTTTGCTATAGATGGGTTGTTAGTGATAGTACTTTTTATTTAAAAACTAGGTTTTTAAATAGGGCTTTAGTTGTCAATCTCCCAAATGCCAATAGGGATTACTTCGAGCATGGGGTTGTTATGAAAAATTTTCAACATGCTCTATTAAATGGAGATGATGTATATCAGGGTCCCAGGTGTCCCCTTTATGGCAATGGAATATGTTGCTTTTATTTTTTGAAATATTGTTTTCTTGGTGTTTGACGAAATGTATCACTGACATTTAATTTTTACTATTTGCAGTTGATAGCAAAAGAAAATCTCCCAAGGGGACAGAGGTTAATTTGAAGCATTTGAAACTAATATAGAGTTTGCACCAAACTGTGGCCGAGGAGCACATTAGATCGACCTCTTATTTATTGCAGTACAAGAGTTACACTTCATCCTTTACTACTCGTCCAGTGGTAGTTAATCCTGACCAAATACCAGCTACCGAGTCTAGTGTGGAGGGTTCTTCCTCTGAATCAAGTATTACTATTGGTGACATAGTGAAGAGAATAAAAGTTCCTTCCTTTTTCGACAAGTCTGATTCTCCTGCTGTGGACACAAAAAGAAGTAAAAAAGATATCCTAGGAGAGGGGATAAAGACTGTAGAGGTACCCCCTTCTGATACTACCAAGATGTTTAGCGAGAAACCCCCTGTGGCTCCGAGCAAGATCGTTGAAAATCCCCCTTGTGGCTCCGACTAAGGTTGTTGTTGTTTCTCCTCCAAGCGAGGTTATTGTTATATCACCAACCAAGAGAGCATCTTTGGTTGAGAATGTTCCAGCTCCTACGAGGAGGTTAAGAGAAAGTTCCTCTGAGAGACCAGCAGAACCTGTCTCTCAGTCTTTAAATGTTGAAGGTGGTGTTCCCACTTTTGTTCCTCCGAGCTCTGCTATGAGCTCGCTGAAGTCTTGGATTATCCCATAAGTCCAAGGTATTGAGGATAATCTTTCTCGTGACAGGGTCACTACCTTGGATGCTCAATATATTGCCTCAGTAAGTATTACTAATCTAAATTTTTATTTTTCAATGTTATGTCCATGTACTGACTGCTCAACAAGTTGCCTCAACCGGTAACATGTTTCAACACAATTCTGAAGAAGGATGAGGCTATCAAGGCTTCAATCTCCTCGGGAGGTGTAGAAGAAGCTTTTACTGGATTAACCCAGTCTTTGAAGGAATATCATCAGAAGTATGAGGAGAATAAGATTTCTTAGGAGAAGCAGGTTAAGTCTATCGAGCAAGAGAGAGATCGAGATGTGGAGGCCTCCAAGGATTTGGAGAAGAAATTGGGGGAGTTTGAGAAAAATAATAAAGTTCTTGAGGAGAAACTCAAGAATTCTGCAGAGCTTGAGAATAAACTCAAACCTGCTGAAGAGGAGGTTGGTAGACTCCGTGATGTTGATCGCCAGAAGTAGGAGGTGGAGGAGAAATTGAAAGTTGTCGAGAAACTTCTTACTGAGAGGACTTCCTCGGAGAAGGTTAAAAGGAAGAAAACTGTCAAAACATCCTTCAGCATAGGTTCGGACAAGGGCTTGAATAAGTGTTTGGCTACCATGTCCTCACAAATGGAATATGCTAGCCTTAAATACTTTAGGGATGGATGGGTGGTAGCCCTTCAAGAGATGAAAGTTGCTGAAGAGTTTGGATTATTTCAGCAGCACACTCATGGCCCTCCTCCCTCTTCTGGAGAAGAAGAGGAGGATGAAGCTGCCTCAGAAGAATCTTCCATGATAATTGAAGATCAGGCCCTTTCTATTCCAGCTGTTCAATCATGCTCCGAGCAACCCCAACCAACCATTACTCCTGTCGAGCATCTTTTTTTGATCCCTGAGCAACCAACCTCTTCGTTCAAGCCTCCCGAGGAAGTTTTAGGAAGCAAGGAGAATGTGTAGAGTTGTTCGGATCTTTCTTTTGCTTTTTTGTTGAATGTAATTTTGGACTATGTACTTCTCTTTATAATGAAATTAAATTTGATCTTTGGTTGTTTGGCTTGATTTTTTCTTCTACTTGCTCTGTCTACATTCTTATTGATTCTTTCTCTCTCTTCTCTTTACTAGTTTATGGCTAGGATGGAGCTCTTGTCAGCTCACGATACTGAATTGATGAAAAAATGCAATGACTACTTCAAGGCTGTCGATGTAGACCTAGACGAGGCTCAAAACATTGACATCCTTGCTCTAGATATTTCTGATGGAGCAATCGAAGCTTACCAACATCTGAAGTGCTTGGTCGACCGAGTTGTTGCCAATAACGTGGCTTATTATGAGATGATCGAGGATCTCCAAGGAACTATAGAGGAACTCCAGCAGTAGTACAAATAATCCTCCACACTTTTGCAACAAGGGTACGAGAAGAAATATCAACAACTCAGTGCTGAAAAAGGATATGATAAGTTCATCTCTATTCATAAGAAGAAATAGAGAATTTTGAATCTTGAGGTTGAGGACCATAGGCAGATCGCCAAGTTTCTAGAGCAAGAGAACATTACCTTGCAAAAGGAAGTAAAATAACTCAAGTCTGCTGCTTCTTCCTCGGGAGCCTTAGTTCCTGTCAATGATGAAGGTTTCTCCTTCTTGGAGGTTGAAATGCCAACTTAAGAGATGAGTTGGAAACTTTAAAAAGAATTGGACCTTCCACCTCTACTCGTGGATGAGCAAGATCTTCCCGGGGGCGAGCAAGAGCTGCTCGGGTGACTGTTGAAGAGGCAAGAACTCAAGCAGCCTTAGAGAATCAAGCATTCCTGTTGATGGCAAAGAATCGGGCTTTATCAGAGATGTCCAAGAAGATTCTGAACCTCAACGAGAAACTTTCCACACAAAGCTCTGCCTTGGAGAATAAAGAACTTCTAGTGAAGAACCTCCACGAGCAACTGGAGAGGTTAACTTACCAGTTTCACAAACAACCCAGAGAGTTTTGGATGGTTGGATACAATGAAGCTCTTTACCATCTTGATGATCGGATCTAGTAATCAAATAGTGAGGGTTATAAGAAAGGATGGCTGAATGCACTGGGTGTGCTAAAGTTGGAGCATGGCCATTATCTATGGGATTATTATGACCTTGGATTGCTCGAGTTGCCCGTGCCACCTTTTAAACTTGATATGAGCTGGATTCCTGATCGGGAGATTCCTCAATGCTTAATATCCAAGTACCTCGGCAACTACGACCTTCATTCTAATTTCGAGATATCTCGCCCGGAGCCCTTGCTTGATCTGCCATCTTTAATGAATGTTAGGATGCTTTGAGATGTAAACTTTATAAACTCTCCTTATACTTTAGATGACCCTCCTGCTGGAGTAGAACCTGTTTCAAAAGCAGAGGGAAAGAAACCCATAGAGGAGGATTTTTATGTAATAACTTGTACTTTTTACAGCACATGTAATTTATTCTAGTTTTAATGAAGAAATTTTTAGCTTTCTTTGCATTTTAATTGTCATTGGTTTGAAAGTAATTTATAAAATGTCTTTGCTTGTGAATATATGCATATTTTGATATGCATATTTTTTGGCTATAGTGATTTATCACTCTTTGATTCTAAGCAATGAAACGACTTACATCCCATGATTCTGCTTAGTTTAACCAACCTGAGTTTATTTTAATTTACCGACCAATCGTAGTTGGTGGATTTTAATCTACCGATCAACCGTAGTTGGTGGATTTTAATTTACCGACCAATCGTAGTTGGTGGATTTTAATCTACCGAGCAACCGTAATCTACCGACCAACTGTAGTTGGTGGATTTTAATCTATCGACCAACCGTAGTTGGTGGATTTTAATCTACCGACCAACCGTAATTGGTGGATTTTAATCTACCGACCAACCGTAGTTAGTGGATTTTAATTTATCGACCAACCGTAGTTGGTGGATTTTATTTTACCGACCAATCGTAGTTAGTGGATTTTAATTACCGACCAACCGTAGTTGATATTCCGAACTTGATGCGTAGTGTGTAGCACTAATACTCAGAAAAAATTTCATTAAAAGGAGAGAATTGGATAAAAATTTCAACACTTTATTCATACTGAAGAAAACTGCATTTACATAGGAATCCCAACTACTGATAATACTTGCGTAGATTTTCTGCATTCCATGCATTCTTAAATTCTTCTCCTTCTAAGGTTTCTATCCTATATGTCCCTAGACGAACAACCTTTGTTACTCTGTAGGGTCCATGCCAGTTAGCTTCCAATTTGTTGTGCTTTTGAATTACTTTCTTCAGCACATAGTCCCCCTCTTTCAAATCACACTTATTTACCCTCTTGTTGTAGAACATAGCTATTCGTTGTTGGTACGCAACATTCTTGATTGCTGATTCTTCTCTAACTTCCTCGAGCATATCCAAGTCTAATATTCTCATCAAGTCGTTGATAGGAGAATTGAAATTCAGCACTCTGTGTGTGGGCAGACCCAACTCAGCAGGTATAACTACTTCACTTCCAAATTCCAGCATATATGGATATTCTCCTGTTGCTGCTCGCGGTGTAGTACGATAAGCCCACAGCATAGAATGTAGCTCGTTAATCCAATTTTTCTTTGCATCGTCCAATCATTTTTTCAAACCATTCAGCAGCGTTCGGTTTTTCACCTCAGTTTGTCAATTTCTCTGGGGATGGCCTGGTGCAGAGTGGGTTTTCAATATGTTTGACTGATGGCAGTATGCAACAAACTCCTCGTTGTCAAACTGGGTTCCATGATCTGTGATGAATGCATGGGGAAGACCATATCTACAAATGATATTCTTCCAAATAAATTGATACACCTTGTCATAAGTCATATCAATAAGAGGCTCGACTTCCACCCATTTAATAAAGTAATCCACCGCGACCACGAGATATTTAAATCTTCCCCTGGTCATTGGAAGTGGTCCGACCAACTCTATTCCCCACATGGCAAATGGAAAAGGGGAAGTAATAGGTGTTAACAATGCTTGAGGAGTTCTTCGGATAGAAGAGAAGCGCTGACATTTGTCGCATTTCTTGGCATAACCTACACAATCAGCCCTCATTATTGGTCAGTAATACCCTTACGTTGTCATTCTTTGCAAGAGTGTTCGACTTACAACATGGTCTCCACAAGACCCTTTATGGACCTCTTCAATCATATTTTTCACCTCGAAGGGGTGGACACATCTTTTCAAACCTTTTATAATTCCTCGTCTATATAAATGCCATTAGTAATTACATAACGAGCAGTTTTGAACTTTAGTTTCTTGGCTACGAGTTTATCAGTTGCTAAAGCCCCCTCCTCAATATAGGCCCTAATAGGATCCATCCGTGATGGTCCTAAATCAAGGGCAATGAAGTTCATCATCAGATATTTGTCAATGCTCTGACTAGCCAAGACTTCTATTGGGATTATTCTTCGTAGCTCGGTGGGCATGGCTGAAGCTAACCGAGCTAAGGCATCTGCCCTTGAATTATCTAATCTTGGTATTCTAATCAATTGTACTTCCTTAAAGCTCGATATTATCTCCATTGCTTTCGCATGATATTTATTATTAATTCTCCTTTTGCTGCATACACTCCCAACATTTGATTTACAATCAAGTGTGAGTCACTGAATGCAACGACCTGCTCTACTTTCATAGTTTTGGCTAGACTGAGACCTACGATCATAGCTTAATATTCAGCTTCATTATTAGAAGATTTAAATTGAAAGCACAGAGAATACTCCACATCGATCTTATCTGGGCTGTTTAAAATAATCCATGCTCCACTGCCTGCAGTGCACAATGAACCATCTACATACAAATTCCACACATGTATCTCATTATCAAACTCTTGGTCAGATAGAGTTCCTCGGTGAAATATTTGATGCTTCCTTATATCCTCCTCCAGCACTTCTTTCTTCTTATCGACCATATTCTCTTGCTCGTCTACCGACTTAAATTGGTCAGGGTTTAAGTTTGATGATCCTGTAACATCCACACGCTGGTCGCTATTCAACTTTTTCTCTTTGGACGTATCTAGATAGGTGAATTCTGTAATAAAATCTGCCACTGCTTGCCCCTTAAGCGATGATATAGGCTCATAAATTATGTCATACTCACCAAGTTCTACTGCCCCATACATCAATCTTCCTAATTTCTTCGCGTTGTGCAGAGCCTGCCTTAACGGCATATCTATATACACAACTATAGTATGAGCTTGGAAGTATGGCCTCATTCTTCTACTTTCTTCGATTAATGCCAGTGCTAATTTTTCCAGCCTTGGATATATGATCTCTGCTCCTCGGAAGGCCTTGCTAGTGTAATAGATTGGATTTTGCACTCCATCCTTCACTGTTAACAACGTAGAGCTTACTGCATTTTCTGAAACTTCCAGATACAAGTATAGTCTTTCTCCCATCACTGGTCTGGATAATAATGGAGGTGCTCCCAGGTATTTCTTCAATTCTTGAAAGGCTTTCTCGCATTCGTCATTCCACTCAAAAGTCTTTCGGAGTGCTTTAAAGAATGGGAGGCATCTATCAGTTGCTCGTGACACAAATATGTTAAGTGCTGCAACTCGCCCTATGAGGCTTTGTACTTCTTTCTTCGTCATTGGGGATCGTAGCTCCAATAGAGCCTTGATCTTTTAAGGGTTAGCCTCAATTCCTCGTTGATTTGTGATATATCCGAGAAACATGCCTTCTCGTACTCCGAATATGCACTTGGTGGGATTCAACTTCATTTGATATTCCTCTAGTTGGTCAAAGGTCTGGCCTAAGTCAACTAGATAATCAACAACTTTCTTGCTCTTTGTTAGCATATCGTCAACATAAACCTCCATGTTATGACCAATTTTCTCTGCAAACATCTTGTTCATCAGCCGCTGATAGGTTGCACTTGCATTTTTAAGTCCAAAAGGCATAATATTATAACAATAAGTTCCCCTTGGGGTGATAAAAGACGTACTTTCCCTATCTTCAGGCTTCATTTTAATCTGGTTATAACCAGAATAAGCATCCATGAAGCTTAAGAGTTCGTTCCTCGAGGTAGCATCCACCAGTTGATCAATTCGGGGCAAAGGAAAATGATCCTTCGGGCATGCTCTGTTAAGGTCGGTGAAGTCTACACACATCCTCCACTTATTATTTTTCTTCTTTACCATCACCACATTTTCTAGCCAGTTAGGATATTTAACATCCTCAATGAAAGAGGCCTTTTGTAGCTTCTCTACTTCCTCTTGTATAGCTTGATTTTTCTCAGGGCTGAACACTCTTCTTCGTTGCTTTACTGGCTTGATTTCTTTGTTCACATTGAGCTCGTGACACAAGAAATTCGGATCTATTCCTGGCATGTCTTCATGACTCCACGCAAAAGTCTGCTTTCTTCGCCTTAGGAATGCTATCAATTCTTGTTTTATTGATTCATCCAAGGATGCACCAATTTGAGTTGTTCGTTCTGGATGCTCGTCGTCCATAATAACATTCTCATTAGCCTCCATAACCTGCCCTTTCATGAGTTGGGACTCGTCTCTAGGGTCTAATGTTTCAATCTCCACATCTTCTATTTGGTATATAGTAGTCTTCTTTCTAGATTCTTCATGCTCTTCCTGCTCGGCAGATGAATAGTAGCATTCCCGAGATACTTTCTGGTCGCCTTTCACCAATCCTACCCCAAAATTGGTTAGGAATTTTAGACATTGATTCACAGTAGATGGAACCGCTTCGAGTTTCTTCAGATATACTCTTCCCATGATGATGTTTTAAGCTGATTGGACGTTTTTATCCATTACAAAAAAGTGTACTCTTTCTATTCGACAAGCAGACCATGTACCGATAAACATATCCAACTTGATCATCCCAAGTGGAAAAACCTTCTCGCCAGTAAAACCAAGGAGGGGCCTATGATACGGCTCCAACTGGGCTAGCTTCAGATTTAAAGTGTCAAAGCACGGATAGAGCATGATATCTGTCGAGCTACCATTATCCACCAGTACTCGTGGAATCACCACTTCCTTCATTCTCATCTTGATCACCAATGGATCATCATGAGGATATCGTACACCTGTCAAGTCGTTCTTAGAGAAACCAATGACCAGCTTATCCATATTCACCTTCCTCGGGCGATCCTCTTCAGTCAGATTTATCCGATGAATGTACGAGAAAGCTTGAGCCTCATTGAGGTAAGCTTTTCTCTCGAAAGTCATATCTCCGCCTCCTTCATCTCCACCTGTAATGACATTACATTCGAATGATCCAAAATGGATAGAAAGACCTCATGTTCTGGATGTTTTGGTCTCTTGGGGAGATCGGGGTGGTCTTGGTCATCATCCGGGTCCTCTTCATGACTTCTCTTCTTATCTTCTTTTTCTCGACGAGGAGATCTATACCTCTGCCTTTCTCAGTCGTTGATCTCTCCATCATTTCGACGATCAACATACTTGGCCAACTTTCCTCGTCTGATCAGTGCTTCAATTTCATTCTGAAGAGCTATGCAATTTTTGGTCGTGTGACCATGGTCTTTATGGAACTCGCAATATTTGGTCTTATTCCTCTTGTCAGGATCTGTCTTTATTTTCTCTGGCAAGTTTAGCTCCTTGTTGTTCTTGATTTCTTCCAAAACGTGGTTTATGTCTACTTTTAAAGGAGTATAATTGCCAAATTTCTTCAACAGTTCCCATGTTGGCTTTGCTTTCGACTGCTTGTTACCACCGTTGTTTTTCTTCTCAACCTCAGCCTTGGTCTCTTTGGTATCTATATTCTTCTTCGTAGCCATCGCCTCCTCGGCATTCATAATCTTTGTTGCCTTTTCCATTAGTTCTGCCATGGTTCTAGGCAGATCTTTGGCTAGAGTGTAGTACAATTTATCTGGCAAATAGTCCATTCATCAGAGCAGTAAATGTTGTCTTCTCCTCGTAGTCAATAACTTCGAGCTTCTCATTATTGAAAAGAGTAATATAATCTCTGGTTCCCTCACCTGCCTTTTGCCTAACACTTAACAAGTGTGCTACTCATTTAACTGGTTTTGCTCCAAAATAGAAGTTTCCAATAAAGAGCTCGTCCAGTTAAAAGAAAGTTGCAATTTTCCCCCAAGGAATATTATTGTACCATATTTGAGCAGATCCGGTAAGAGTTCTCGAAAATGCCCTGCATCTCATCTCATCTGGTATGGCATAGATATCGGCAGCAACTTGGTATTGTTCTATATAAAGGACAGGGTCAGTTTTTCCATCATATTTAGGAGTCATAACAGGAGCTTTGAACTTTGATGGTGTGGGAAAATCCATAATTGCTTGGATAAAAGGAGTCCCTTGAACAAAAGTTCTTTGTAGAGGATTCTTGGATTTAGCTATCTCCCCTAACATATCTTCCAGCCTTTGAATAGAGCCCTTCCATGCATCATTTACCTCCTCGGGCCTATTGGTTCAAGCAACTGATTGTGTTGAATTTGCTTCCTGGGATCTTTCATTACGAGTAGTTGGTCGTGATTGGGCAGAGCCTTCCCTTAGATCGGATGGTCATTGAGAGTTCCTCGATATAATCCTAGGAGAACTTCTATTCCTCCTAGGGCCCAAATGATCAAAATGAGAGACCCTACTTAACCTCTCAAGTGCACTGGTCCTTTCAGGAGAGAGAGTGATATTTTGTTGAGTGTCTATAGTTCGTACGGATGAAGTTCGACCAGGTTGATAAGAAACATCATTAGATCTATCAGTGCGATATGAATCGGTACATCTGTATCGAGATTCCTCTTGGAATAACGTTCGCCTAGTATGCAAAGAAGGTAAACGAGTGTTTATTTGAATGCTTCGTTGTCCTGAATGAGTAGGTACTCCACCCTGGACAATTTGTATGAGTTGTTGCATGGTTTCTTGCATGGATGTCTGTCCTTGGGCTAGATTAGCCATTATATCAGCCGGATCTTGAACATTTGGGGGAGCAGATGAATTTGGCGGATTTCCAGCGTTTCGATTACTAGATTCCGGATTATCAGCCATTGGTGATGAATTGTTTGGTGAAAAATGATAATTACAGTCGTTTCCCATAGATGGCGCCAATCTGTTGATGTAAAAAATTAGATTATCTCTAATTTATCAATCACAGATAAAAATAAATAAGACAAAAGATTTTTAAAGTGTTTCAGCCTTGAAAGAATGGCCTACGTCCACTGTATTTGTTATTGATGACTGTTTGCAGAATTCTCGATAATGGATTTACCAAGAAATTCCGAGTCCCCTGCTAATGAGGAGGTTGCAATGTATTTATAGCCTTGAGGTTGTACAAATGAAATGACAACACGAAGTTACTCAATAGACACGTACATCTGTATGATATTAATGAGCATTTAATGCACAATCGTCTCTCTTGATTCTCTTGATTTTGGTGCGCTGTACACTAAGTAGCTCGCACCGCTTAAGCTGGTCGGGGCTCCTTAGTTGCTCGGAGCGCCTAAGTAGCTAGACACGCTTAGAGCTTCTCGGGCCCCTCCTGAGTTCCCCGTGGCTTCTTAGTTGCTCGGTGGTCTTGAGTTGCTCGTGTAGAGTATTCGTATTTACTATGTAAGTTGACACGTGTCTTCATGTGATTGGTCCATGTCAGCAGACTAAATTTGGTATCAACAAACATTTTAAAACGTAAATTCTTAAAAATGAAAGGTGTAGTGTATGGTAATGAGATAAGCCAAATTAAAAATATTTAGAAGTAGTCATGAAAGTGTAGTGTATGTGTAATAAGATAAGCAAAATAAAAAATACATTGAACAATTACAAAACTTTCTCTTACAAATCTCCCCATTTAGCTATTCTGGTATAAAACACAAACTGTAGCCAAATTAACCCCTAAAGACTATTACAACTAATTCCCTCCCAAATCAAGAAATGAAAATGCAATCTTATATCAGTCTTCTACTAAAAATTCTTCATATTATACGATCCAATAAATCATCATCCAGGAGGAATGACCTACACAATGAGATAAAAGAAATATCGTGACATATATGAGTTTTAACAGATAAATAAAACCCCCATCAATTGGTTCTCCCCCATTTGTTCATAATACGAAAAAGGAGTAGAAGCATCACATGAATAATCAACATATCATCACAAAGATAATCAATAAAATCACATGTAATGATAATCTCAAAACGTATATGTTCTCCACCTACTAGTTTTGAAGTTTTTCAATATTTTCAAGTATAAGGTATACAGAGTACATACAGATACAAAATACATAGTCACTATGGAATAACATTAAAATATCATAATCGTAAAATAGAATGTAGTTGTTTGAAAATTTTCCATAGGCAAGTCAACATAAACATTCATAAGATAGTTTCATGAAGTCATGAGATACTTCTAAAGAAAGAACTCAATTTCAACCTTGGGTGTAACAATGTTAACTTAAATGTAACTGACTTAACTTGTGCAATATGCCATGAATTTTAATGATTCTCAAAACAATTACGCCAAACTCTTTAATGCTTTTTAAGAAAGTCCGTTGTGCAAACTCATTGATGTTCTACTTCATAACTCCCTCAAAATCTAACATATATAGGAATTCACTCTTAGAAATTTTAAAGAAAACATAATGCTCATATATAAAGAATCATCAGTTAATATAAAATAAATGGCCTTGACAATTCTATTTTTATGTGTCATTAATATTTTGTGGATCGTTTATGCTACTGGTGTCTTTTAACACGGAGAATATATTATTCTTTCATAGAACATTTTCCATTGCTTAACATATATCAATAATTTTTAGGAAAACAAATCCAAGAAATGGTTCTTACAAGCACAACTTATCTCTTTTTACATTTGGTTCGTTATTAAGCAGAATTAAGATGAGAACATTTTTCACACATGACAAGTAAGTAGAGTGTTGAAAAACTTCGTGCACATGTGTAATAAAGGTGACAAAGAGTCTAAAAATTTAAAAGTAATCATCAATAATCAGCGAAATATTATCGACATTAATCAAACTAATGAAACAAAGTCATATCTGAAAGCACTATGAAAAATCCATGTGAATGGATAAAATGTAGGGTTGATCCAAATATTTTAAATGTTCATCCATACACGATGAAAAATCAAAAATACAAAAATCTTTTTGTCTTTTTCTAAACTTTTATTAAAATAAAATCTTTTTCACTTTTTCAAACTTTTTCTTAAAACCCAAAAATATTTTTGATTTAAAAAAATACAAAAACAAAACTCTTTTTATAAAATTTCAAAATATATTAAAAATAAAACATATCAATACAATGATAATACAATCTAGGAATTAGAATATTATATATGAATAGGATAAACATCCTAGACTAGATGAAATACCCGAACTCAATCGATGGAGAAAGTACCCAAAGACTTCCTAAGATCCTCAAATCTAAGTACATCTAAAGGTTTTGTGAAAATATCAACGAATTAATGTTCGATGCTCACAAAGCTCAAAGACACAATATTCTCCTCTAAGATATCACGGATAAAATGCTCATGGATCCCAAAGTTCATTGTACAAGAATGTTGGAACAGATTATAGGTTATATGAATCCCTCTCGTATTATCATAAGAAATAGTCATTCTTCCCTGTGAAATCCCATAGTCTCTCGACATTTGCTTCATCCATAACAGTTGTTTGCAACAACACCTGGCGGAAATATACTCACCATAAATTTTGGAAAAATATATGGAGTTTTTCGCCTTGCTCAACCAAGAGACAAAAACACTTTTAAAGTAAAAACACCGACCCGAGGTGCTCCTATACCCATCAACATCACCGGCCCAATCATCATGCGAATAGGCGAATAAATGATCATCGGTATCAAAGGAATACCTAATACCATAGGAAATAGTTCCATTCATGTATTTGATGATACGTTAAGTTTGAGTAAGTGAGACTATTGAGGGAACGTCGTTATCGAGAACATACTCCAATGCTAAAGGCAATATCGGTATTACTAGTTGTGAATTAGAGTAGACTACCTATCATGCTCCAATAAATGGACTGATCTACGTCATTGCCCAAAGTGTTTTTACTAAGCTTAGTCGATGTACTCATAGGGATGCATGAGTTCTTAGGGGAGTCTAAACCAAACTTCTTCATTGGGTCTCTAGCATATTTTTGATTGGGACATGGATATCCCATCCTCTAACTGACACACCTAGAGACCTAAGAAGAACATAAGATCACCAATCATGCTCATCCAAAACTCTCTCTTTATCTTCTCCTCAAAAGTGTGATCAAGTCGGGAGCATGTGAATCCAAATACTAGGTTGTCCATATAGACTTAGGTAACCAAGATAGCACCACTTTCTTTCCTCATAAATTTTTTATCGACTCCCCCTCTTGAAGCCACGAGCTAAGAGATAGGAAGTTAGCCTCTCATTATAAGCACTAGGTGCTTGCCTCAAACCATACAAGGCCATCCTAAGATAAAAAACGTGTCTCGGGTGCTTTAGTTCTTCAAACTCCTTCGGTTATTCCAGGTAAACGTTCTCCTGTTGAATGCCAATTAAAAAGGCACTCTTAACATCTATCTACTATAACTTGAAGCACATATGACATGCTATCGTGAGTAGTAAGCATACTGACTCAATCCTAGCAACATGAGTGAATGTCTAGTTAAATTCTAAATCTTAAATCTATATGTATCCTTGAGCAACCAACCTAACCTTATTACGAACTATGGTACCATTCTCATCCATCTTATTCTTGTAAATCCATTTGGTACCTATCAAATTTGTGTTGTTAGGTTGCGGAACTAAGTCCCAAACATCGTTATTGCAAAAATGAAGAAAATAATCCTACCTAGTGGATATCCAATGTCCATCCTTGAGTTCTTCTTTCATATTCTTCACCTCGACTAAGGAGGTATAGCAAAGATAGCTAACCACATTTTCAAGTTAAGCGCAAGTCTTGATACCTAATGTGGGGATCACTAAGTATTGCAAAAGGTTCATAACTCTTTCGAACCCAAGAGGGTGGATACTCTAAATCAACAGTAGGGTATAACATGATAGTAATAAGAAAGATAGGATCATCACCACGGGTTTCATCGTCCTCACGCTTGGGTCTAAGGTCAATAGACATCGGTGGCTCGCAGTCTCTAATCGTGACATTTTTTACTCCATAACCTTAGAGCATGCAGGTTTAAACACCCTATCAGCCCTACTAGAGGATGAATAAACAAAAAAATCCTCTCGTCTCTCTGAGAGTCAAGTTTTCCTAAGTGCTCTCTATATCTCAAGATGAAACAAGTACTCCCAAAGGCACGAAAATACGATAGGTTGGTCTTCTTCCTTGTACACAACTTATATGGCGTGTGTAGCATGTGAGGATGAAGATATACTATATTCATCATATGGTATGAAGTACTTACCGCCTCTGCCCAAAAATGTCTTGGCATTTTTTTTCCAAGAAGCATTTATCTAGCCATGTCTGTTATCGTCCGATTCTTCCTTCTAACTATCTCATTTTGTTGAGGAGTACAAATGGCCAAAAACTCGTGTTTGATGACCTACCCTGTGACAACCCGAATATAATTTTGATAAATTATATTTAAATCATGTTTATATTATGTGATATGAATAATGTGTTATTAGTATATCTAATATTAAGTTCTTATGTTTAGTCTAATCCTACTTTCATAAATCATGAAATGTCGAGTTATGTACGAACACAAATTTTTGTTGTTTTCGGTAGAAATGTTCCTGTTAGAGACTAGTTTTGACCTTTATAACATTATAAATGACTTGAGGTGAAAACTAGATAGTTGAAGACATGTGAGTTAGGGTTGTAACACAATAAACGGATCATCAAATGGATGCCCGAGTGAAGAGTTATACCGAAATTACGAACAAGGGGCAATTTGGTCAATTCCCTTTAAGTGGTAAATTGTCTTTTATTAAACCAAATAGTTTAATTTGATTGGTTGGCTTGGGAGGCAGCCTTGGCCGACCTTATAACCTTGAAATATACTTATCCTTCAGCCAAAATCATCCATGAAAGGGTTTTGAGCTTAAGGAAAGAGAAGGTAGAAGTTTAGGAAGAAAAGTGAGGAGAAAAAGTGTAGAAAAATCCGTGGAAATTACGTAAAAAGCCCTGAAGGTAATCCTAATAGAAATTCTTGTTATTTATCTTATATTACTGATTTATATGATATAAATCATCATAAGTTTATGAAAGTTTCAGCCCTTTATATGTATGTATGGTTATATGCAAGTTTATGTTAAGTTGAATGTAGAAACCCTTAAATTAGCTTTGTATTGAAACCCCTTGTATTTAAATCTACATATCTCTTTGTGTGATTACTGGAATTGAGAAATTCCAACTGGAAATGAAATTAGACTCATATATTCATATCATATCTGAAATTTAGAATTTATATCCTTGTGGTTAGGCCGTAATGATGATTTCAAGTTGGTACATGGTTTCTGTTTTTATACTTCATTTTGGTATGCCCTGAGTTTAGTCAAGCATTTGAGATAGCAAATGAAGTCAAACAATTATGAAATTTTAATTCTGTACGATTCAGTATGTCTAATGAAAATGGGTTGAAAATCATGGAAAGTTATGCTGGAGAAAAATTATGAAAATTCTTGGAAGTTGAAGGAACAATAGAGGAGCTTGTAGGGCAGATTTCTTGTGTTGTAGAGAAATGTTCATAACTTGCCCTAGGAAGCTTAAAAAATTACACCGTCACTTGTACTGGATAGTATATTCATATATATTTTCATATTGATGAGGTTGGACCCCTGTATTTGTACAATTTAGGAATATAGGATGGGTAAGTATGTAAGACAATAATTTCAGGCCATACTGGGTACCCCTTGAATGATTGTTTGTATTTTGTCGTTACAAAGGGTACTTTGAGTACATGTTTCATGTGTATATACATTGAGGAGTATAATTTCATCTTTACTTGACTTTGGTTATAAATTCCTCATAAGGTATTTCCTACGGTTGAATGTGCGTAACTTTATCAATATGTACATCATTGTTTGCCTTTACCTATGTTTTATGGAATGTGACTTAATTGGAATTATATTGTTGATGTATAGCCATGGAAAGTTACATAATTATGTTTCGATAATATTTATGATTGAGGTTCAGTACTGATTTAGTTGGATTGACAGGTGTAAGGCCTAATCAACCCAGTTCAGCTCCACCAGAAGGAAACCTGAATACGTAGTTGTCAACCAAGGTGAGTGTACTCACTGGAAAGAGATATTTGTATCGTGTTGTTGGTATGATCATAATAAAATGAATATGAAATTGTTCATTTCGGTTTACTGAAATGAGGGGTTACTCCTCGACCAGGAATGGGGGAGATTTGTCTATTAATGACAAGGGGTTACTCCTCGACCAGGAATGGGGGAGAATTGTCTATTTAGACAGGATATGTGAATCATGTATCGAAAAAGCTGGTCATTCATTATGAATGAGCCGGATAAGTTAATACATAAGTATATGGACATGATTTATTGCATTTAAATTCATGCAGTAGTATAGTAGTGATGCATTCACTGGGCTATTTTGCTCACGGTTCCTATGTTCACATTTATCAGGTAATACGATGTCACTGCCAAATCTAGGAGGTCAGGTTGGGTTAGCCAGGAATGGGAGAAACAATGATTTTGTGTAAATGTAAATGATGTAATTAAATTAACTTATCCTTCATGAAAGTTTTTATGGGCATGACTACTTTGATGTTGTAAAAAGGTTTTCAGTTATATGGATTTACAATGATGACTCTGAAATCAAAACTCGTGTTTATGGTTTGGTTAGATTAATTATGGTTTGACTCACTTTGACTTTCAGACTTAATTATAAGTAATTGGGTTGGGGTGTGTCAGCTTTTGTTATCAGAGCCTAGGTTTTAGAGGTTCTGGAGTGAGAAGAGTCTAGATTTGGCAGTGAATGTTAGAAATATATTTTATTTGATACTAACGATTATGTTAGGAAAGATATGTATATCTGCATGTTGTTATATCTTTGATTCATTACAGATATAAGAGAATGGAACGAGGGAATGTGAATGTGGGAATAGATGATGAGGCTTCAAATATTCCAGCAGAAGCGGAGGTTGAGCAACCTGTTCAGATAAATGTGGAACCCGAGCCAGAACAAGTGACGGATATGCAAAAAATGGCACGTGCTATGACTCTAATGGCAGAGCAACAAGCTAGATTTATGGCTCATGTGGAAGAACAACAGACCAGGCAACTGGAGGCACAAGCCTTGGCTAGGGCTGAGGAGGTGATACACCGGGAAGAAAGGTGTACTTCACATGAAAAATTTATTAAGATGAACCCACCATCGTTCGAAGGAGCAGTTGATCCCGCAGAGGCAGAAGTCTGGGTTAAAGAAATTGAACTTATCTTTGGGGTAATGAAGATGCCTGAAAATCAACAGGTAACCTTGGCGACGTATATGTTGAAAGGAGAAGCTAAGTACTGGTGGGATGCCACGAAACATTTGTTGATTACTCGAGGAGGCGGGAATGTGATCTCATGGGATGCTTTTGTTAAAGCCTTGTATGACAAGTATTTTCCTCCGATGTATCAAAAACAAAAGGAGAAGGAATATTTCATGTTGAATCAGGGGAGTTTGACAGTTAGAGAATATGAAGCTAAACTTACAGCCTTATCTCGTTTTGCTTCGAGGTTTATACGGAATGAGGAAGATATGTGTAGCCGATTTCTCGATGGACTAGAGTTAGTTATTAAATCAAGGCTATCGGCTTTAGAGACTGTTAATTATTCAGCCTTGGTGAACAAAGCCATGTTAGTAGAAAGGGACATGAATGAAGCAAGAGGGAATCAAGAACAAGGTGTAAAGAGAAGCAGATTCGATCCAAGTTATCAAAAGGGTAGTGATACAGAATATTCGAGACTTGGAGGGAAGAAATTCCAACAGGGTAAAGGTGGAAGTAGTTTGCAAAGGGGTGAGGCTAGTGGTGGAAGAGGTTCAAGATTTTTAGCACAAGGAGATCCTAATGTTTGTTTCTTTTGTGGGTCATCGGGTCATATAAAGAGAAATTGCCCAAAGTTACTGAATATAGAATGTTTCAACTGTCACCAAAAGGGTCATCTGAGAAAGAATTGTCCTATGTTGGCAAGAACAGTTTCAGTCAGTAGTGTGGGGCCTCATAAAGGATCTTCTCCAGGCAGTGCCACCAGGGGGAGAGGTACACAACAAGCAACTGGATCGAGGGCAGGAGGAAGAGTGTTTGCGATGACGTTGCAAGATGCTCATGCTACACCTGAAGTGGTTACAGGTAAACTTTCTATTGCAAATAAAGATTTATATGCACTCATTGATCCTGGATCTACGCATTCATTTGTGGCATCAGATATTGTTTCATATTTGGGTAGACCATGTTCATTCCTCAATTGTGCCTTATATATTTCTACCCCAATGGAAAGTGTAATTCTAGTTGAGCATGTTTATAAAGATTGTGTCTTACGAATGGGTGAGCGAGATTTCTATGTCGATTTGTTACCATTGGCCATTCGGGATTTTTATATTATATTGGGGATGGATTGGTTATCATCGTATCATGCTTCCATTGATTGTTTTCGAAAAGAAGTTACATTTCATCTGCCTGGTGAACCCGAGTTCCAGTTTACAGGGGAAAGGAATGTTGTCCCTAATTGTCTTATCTCAGCAATAAAGAGCAGAAAGTTATTGAGTAAGGGTTGTATGGGGTATTTAGCATATGTGATTGATGTTAGTAAGGAAGCACTTAAAGTTGAAGATATACCAGTGGTTAGAGAATTTTCTGATGTCTTCCCAGAGGAATTGCCAGGACTGCCACCCGATAGGGAAGTAGAGTTCTCCATTGAATTAATTCCAGAACTGGTCCGATTTCCCTTGCTCCTTATAGAATGGCACCAACAGAGTTGAAGGAATTGAAAGTGCAATTACAAGATCTGATAAGAAGAGGGTTCATTCGGCCTAGTGTTTCACCATGGGGAGCCCCGGTGTTATTTGTGAAAAAGAAAGATGGGACAATGCGATTATGTATTGATTATCGACAATTGAATAAGGTGACCATTAGAAACAAATACCCTCTACCTCGTATCGATGACTTGTTTGACCAATTACAGGGGGCCACTGTATTTTCAAAGATTGATTTGAGATCGGGTTACCACCAACTGAAAGTGAAGGATAGTGATATTTCCAAAACAGCTTTTCGGACTCGATATGGGCACTATGAGTTTTTGGTGATGCCTTTTGGATTGACTAATGCTCCGGCAGTTTTTATGGATTTGATGAACCGGGTATTCCACCCTTTCATTGATTCATTTGTGATAGTATTCATAGATGATGTGTTGATTTACTCGCGTAGCATGGAGGAACATGAGAAGCATTTGAGACTTGTATTGCAGATTTTGAGAGAGAAGAAATTGTTTGCTAAATTCAGCAAGTGTGAGTTTTGGTTGAATGAAATTGTGTTTTTAGGGCACGTTGTCTCGGGAAATGGGATATATGCTGATCCAAAGAAGGTGGAAGCAATTGTTGAATGGGAGAGTCCTAAGAATGTGACAAAAATTAGGAGTTTCCTAGGATTGGCAGGTTACTATCGTAGATTCATTAAGGGATTTTCAGCAATAGCATTACCATTGACAAAGTTGACCCGTAAAGAAGTGAAGTTTGTGTGGGATGAAGAATGCGAAAGGAGTTTTAGAGAATTAAAGAAGCGATTGGTTTCAGCCCCTATACTTACTATTCCATGTGGGAATGAGTCTTTTGTGATCTATACAGACGCTTCATTTCAGGGGTTAGGATGTGTTCTTATGCAAAATGGGAAGGTAATAGCATATGCTTCCAGACAATTAAAGACACATGAACGAAACTACCCTACACACGATCTGGAGCTAGCAGCCATTGTTTTTGCTTTAAAGTTGTGGAGACATTACTTGTATGGAGAAACTTGTGAGATATTTACAGATCATCAAAGTTTGAAATACTTGTTCACACAGATTGAACTAAATTTGAGGCAGAGGCGTTGGATAGAGCTGATTAAAGACTATGACTGTACCATTCACCATCATCCTGGGAAGGCCAATGTGGTAGCAGATGCTTTGAGTCGGAAATCATCAGGGATTCTTGGTTGCATACGGTGTGCCCGTGTTGGAAATATTCTTGACTTGGCATCGATGGGGATTGAATTGAAGTTTTCAAAAAGTGGAGGATTATTAGCACATGTCACAGTGAGACCTTTATTGGCAGAACGCATACAAAGTTTGCAGATCAGTGATCCATTTCTTGAAAAGAAGAAACAAGAAGTTCGGGATGGTAGAGAGAGTGACTTTGAGATTAAGAATGATGAATCGTTGTGTTATAAAAATAGGATTTGTGTACCGAATGATCCACCCTTAAAGAGGGATATATTAGAAGAGGCACATAGTTCTATTTACTCTATGCATCCGGGAGGTACCAAAATGTACAGAGATTTGAAGGAGTATTACTGGTGGAACAATATGAAACGTGAGATTGCAGAGTTCGTAGCTAAATGTTTAGTATGCCAGCAAGTGAAAGCAGAGCATCAGAAGCCGGCAGGATTATTGCAATCGTTGCCTATTCCGGAATGGAAGTGGGAGCATATAACGATGGACTTTGTTATAGGATTACCCCGGTCACCAAAGGGTCATGATTCTATTTGGGTGATTGTAGATCGATTGACGAAGTCAGCCCATTTTCTTCCAGTTAAGACCACCGACACTGTTGACAAGTATGCACGAATGTACGTTGATGAGATTATCCGTTTACATGGGGCACCAGTGTCAATTGTATCAGATAGAGATCCAACATTCACTTCTAAGTTTTGGCCTCGCCTCCAGAATGCCATGGGCACAAGTTTGAAGTTCAGCACTGCGTTTCATCCACAAACTGATGGGCAATCAGAAAGGACGATTCAAATATTAGAAGACATGTTACGAGCTTGCGTATTTGACTTCAAAGGTAGTTGGGATGATCATTTGCCATTGATGGAATTTTCATACAATAATAGTTATCAGTCGACTATTGGTATGGCTCCTTATGAAGCTTTATATGGGAGGAGATGTAGAACGCCTTTGTGTTGGGATGAAGTGGGTGAAAGGAAAATTTTGGGTCCGGAATTGATAGATATGACAACCGAAAAGATCAAAATGATTCGGGAACGGATAAAGATAGCGCAAAGCAGGCAGAAATTTTATGCAGATAAGAGGAAGCATCCATTGGAATTTCAGAAGGGAGATTTTGTATTCCTGCGTATTTCACCGTGGAAAGGCGTTATGAGATTTGGCAAAAAGGGGAAACTAAGTCCAAGATACATTGGACCATATGAAGTGTTGGAAAGAATTGGTCCCCTGGCTTATAGATTAGCTTTACCTCCAGATTTATCCCGTTTACATGATTTGTTTCATTTATCGATGCTTCGTAAGTATTTGGCGGATCCATCCCATCAGTTGAAAACTCAACCAATGGAACTGAAGGAAGACTTGTCGTACATCGAGGAACCATTGGAAATTATTGATCGTAAGGAGCAGGTGTTGAGGAATAAAGTTATTCACTTAGTTAAAGTTATGTGGATGAGCCATGGAGTTAAAGAAGCAACTTGGGAAACAGAGGATAGCATGACGAAACAGTATCCCCATTTGTTTGGTAAGTGACCTTTATATTAAATTTCAGGGACGAAATTTTCTAAGGGGGGGGGGAAGTTGTGACAACCCGAATATAATTTTGATAAATTATATTTAAATCATGTTTATATTATGTGATATGAATAATGTGTTATTAGTATATCTAATATTAAGTTCTTATGTTTAGTCTAATCCTACATTCATAAATCATGAAATGTCGAGTTATGTACGAACACAAATTTTTGTTGTTTTCGGTAGAAATGTTCCTGTTAGAGACTAGTTTTGACCTTTATAACATTATAAATGACTTGAGGTGAAAACTAGATAGTTGAAGACATGTGAGTTAGGGTTGTAACACAATAAACGGATCATCAAATGGATGCCCGAGTGAAGAGTTATACCGAAATTACGAACAAGGGGCAATTTGGTCAATTCCCTTTAAGTGGTAAATTGTCTTTTATTAAACCAAATGGTTTAATTTGATTGGTTGGCTTGGGAGGCAGCCTTGGCCGACCTTATAACCTTGAAATATACTTATCCTTCAGCCAAAATCATCCATGAAAGGGTTTTGAGCTTAAGGAAAGAGAAGGTAGAAGTTTAGGAAGAAAAGTGAGGAGAAAAAGTGTAGAAAAATCCGTGGAAATTACGTAAAAAGCCCTGAAGGTAATCCTAATAGAAATTCTTGTTATTTATCTTATATTACTGATTTATATGATATAAATCATCATAAGTTTATGAAAGTTTCAGCCCTTTATATGTATGTATGGTTATATGCAAGTTTATGTTAAGTTGAATGTAGAAACCCTTAAATTAGCTTTGTATTGAAACCCCTTGTATTCAAATCTGCATATCTCTTTGTGTGATTACTGGAATTGAGAAATTACAACTGGAAATGAAATTAGACTCATATATTCATATCATATCTGAAATTTAGAATTTATATCCTTGTGGTTAGGCCGTAATGATGATTTCAAGTTGGTACATGGTTTCTGTTTTTATACTTCATTTTGGTATGCCCTGAGTTTAGTCAAGCTTTTGAGATAGCAAATGAAGTCAAACAATTATGAAATTTTAATTCTGTACGATTCAGTATGTCTAATGAAAATGGGTTGAAAATCATGGAAAGTTATGCTGGAGAAAAATTATGAAAATTCTTGGAAGTTGAAGGAACAATAGAGGAGCTTGTAGGGCAGATTTCTTGTGTTGTAGAGAAATGTTCATAACTTGCCCTAGGAAGCTTAAAAAATTACACCGTCACTTGTACTGGATAGTATATTCATATATATTTTCATATTGATGAGGTTGGACCCCTGTATTTGTACAATTTAGGAATATAGGATGGGTAAGTATGTAAGACAATAATTTCAGGCCATACTGGGTACCCCTTGAATGATTGTTTGTATTTTGTCGTTACAAAGGGTACTTTGAGTACATGTTTCATGTGTATATACATTGAGGAGTATAATTTCATCTTTACTTGACTTTGGTTATAAATTCCTCATAAGGTATTTCCTACGGTTGAATGTGCGTAACTTTATCAATATGTACATCATTGTTTGCCTTTACCTATGTTTTATGGAATGTGACTTAATTGGAATTATATTGTTGATGTATAGCCATGGAAAGTTACATAATTATGTTTCGATAATATTTATGATTGAGGTTCAGTACTGATTTAGTTGGATTGACAGGTGTAAGGCCTAATCAACCCAGTTCAGCTCCACCAGAAGGAAACCTGAATACGTAGTTGTCAACCAAGGTGAGTGTACTCACTGGAAAGAGATATTTGTATCGTGTTGTTGGTATGATCATAATAAAATGAATATGAAATTGTTCATTTCGGTTTACTGAAATGAGGGGTTACTCCTCGACCAGGAATGGGGGAGATTTGTCTATTAATGACAAGGGGTTACTCCTCGACCAGGAATGGGGGAGAATTGTCTATTTAGACAGGATATGTGAATCATGATTCGAAAAAGCTGGTCATTCATTATGAATGAGCCGGATAAGTTAATACATAAGTATATGGACATGATTTATTGCATTTAAATTCATGCAGTAGTATAGTAGTGATGCATTCACTGGGCTATTTTGCTCACGGTTCCTATGTTCACATTTATCAGGTAATACGATGTCACTGCCAAATCTAGGAGGTCAGGTTGGGTTAGCCAGGAATGGGAGAAACAATGATTTTGTGTAAATGTAAATGATGTAATTAAATTAACTTATCCTTCATGAAAGTTTTTATGGGCATGACTACTTTGATGTTGTAAAAAGGTTTTCGGTTATATGGATTTACAATGATGACTCTGAAATCAAAACTCGTGTTTATGGTTTGGTTAGATTAATTATGGTTTGACTCACTTTGACTTTCAGACTTAATTATAAGTAATTGGGTTGGGGTGTGTCATACCCACTCCGGCTTCATTAAATTAATCACATCAGTACTTTCCCTAAGAAACCTAATAGTATAGTATCTCGAAAAATCATCAACCATCATGAGAATGTATCTCTTACTAACTAAACTCTTCGAATGTGTAGGACCCATAAGATCCATGTGAATCAACTCCAAAATAAGTGCGGTGGTAATGTCAACTTCCTATGGGTACTAAGATTATTTTTCCCTTATTGTCAAGGTTCAAAAACTGAGGAAGTTAATTTCCTAATTGATGGTGATCCATGAACTAGGTCCTTTTTCATTAATATCTCAAGATCTCTAAAGTTGACATGACCTAGCCATTGATGACAAAGGTCCATAGAGGATATAGTGGCACTATTTCCCACAAAGTAGAACTTGGCAATGATACCGTAGAAATTATCTTCGTTCCTCACTCCTTATAGTAAAATTTCACAAGAGTAATTATATATACGTTGCATTTGGACCGGTCAAACTTTATCGTGAACTTTGCATCGCATGATTAGCTTATGCTAATTAAGTTCGCTTTCAACCCTTTTACATACAACACATTGTCTAGTTTAGGAAGTCCGATTATATCAACACTTACACATCATAAAATACTACCTAAAATACTAGACCTACTCCTATTTCCAAAAGTGACTTTACCCTCGTTACGATCCTCAAGGTTAGTAAAAATGATATGTCAGCAATCAGATGCCTATAGAACCTGCAATTAAAATACCATTGGGTTGTCTTCTTTCTTAGATAACCAAGTGGAGGTAATGTAACACCCGTACACTTCAATCGAGCTAATTGCATCAACAAATACCAACATTATACTTTACCTCCCTTATAGAGTACTCAAACAAAAAATTTTTTTAATAAATTTGAAACTACATCATTAAACCTATTACTTTGCATAATTACATAGAAGATTTAAATTTACCAAAATACCCATTGAACTTTTGAAAGAATAATAAATTGACGTGTACTTCAATCCTAAACCCAAACTTTATAACAATTAAACCTCTAGACTTTAAAAAAATAGAATTTATAATCCTAACGCTTAAACTTTCCCAAGTTTATAAAAATGCCCATTAAACTTGAAAAAAATCCCACATGTAATACGAAATAAATATAAATCTTTCCAAATAAGGACTAAACCTCAAAACTTAATATTTACATATTGCCCCCTCCCACATATGCCTCCATGTAGGCAGAACAAGCCAAAATCATAGGGTTACACCATTTAATCATGTATGCTTCAAGTTACCACAAACTTATCATCTTAATTCCAGGGACAATTTACCTCTTTTCTGCACCAATTAACTCTCTTACCTTCTACTATAAAACCCCCATGATCACCAGCAATAAAACCCAACCCTTGAGCATGTCCAAAGTTTGAATTTTTTCCTCCAATATGGTACACTATGATTTTGTGTGTTATAATTTGTCCTTTCAATTCCATTTGTTTTTTGGATTGTTATTATGATCATACTAATCAAAAGACCAAGTCTATACATTTGAAACGGGCTCTCTTCGAAAAAACCTTCAAAAACTCTGGTAAAGCTTTGATCTTTAATGTTGAAATTCGAGTTTTCAACTCTGAACTTGTTTTAAAGATAAAAATAGGTTCCTTATGAGTCAATTAGCTCCTGTACAATGGTCGTTTCTAAATATTCATAACTTTTGAACCTTAATTTCTCAAAGGTGCTTTTTGTTTCAGAAAATCAAAAATTCCCAATTCTCCTTAACCAAATTATCTCGATCCTATAAACCAAAATCAAAACCTCCCTTAGGATGGAAAAAACCTAACCATATGCATTGAAACAATTTCCATATTCATTAGAGCTTCAAATGTTTGGTCAAAATTACTTTAAAAAACACAGTAGTTGTAACTCAGTGAAAACTAAAATCTCAATCCATAAAACTAATATATTTGGATTCTTTCTGAAATATTAGGTTGTATTAGTTCGAGAATCATCTCAAATAGTTTTTAAAATCAAAATTACTTCAAGTTCAATGTTTTCCCAGAACCTAAGTCAACTGTCGAGAGGTTGAATATAAACTTTTCAATCAGAAACCTTGACCAAGCATGTGAGGGCGCGTGGCCAATGAAACGTTTTAAATTTTTTTCCAATATATTTATTAAATTTTTTGGTCTAAATGGTGTAATGTAAGGGAGGGTTTGGTCAATCACAACTCAAATTAAATATAAAAGTAGTGTTTTAGGTTATAAGAATTTTCATATATTTATAATATTACCCTTCCGGTCTTTTTCAAGTTATGAATTTTATCCCTAACTTTTTCCTACACCTACTTTATTAAATTTTGAAACAAAAAGTCTTCTGCATTATGTTTCAAATTTGAATCTAACAGTTACATTCTACAGGCCCTAAAATATCTACAAATTAACCCTTAAACTTTAATAAACACAATGTTCCCCAGTTATTTTCACAAACAAAAATTATTATCAATTACAATTACTTGCAAAGGTGTTTGCATATAGATGATCAAGTACTAGCCTGTAATACCTCGTATTTTTATGACTTTTAAAATTGGGGATTTATTAAATTTAAATTGAGATATTAATTTAATATTAATCCGAAAATTATTTTAAATATTTACTAGCGTGATGAGATTTAGTAATTATTGGGGATTTGTTAAACATTGCTTAGTGGATAAAGTAATATGTATAATCGAATTTATTAAATTTTTTTATGACTTTTAAATTTGAGAATTTATTAAATTTAAATTGATATATTAATTTAATATTAATCCGGAAATTATTTTAAATATTTACTAGCGGGATGAGAGTTAGTAATTATTGGGGATTTGTTGAAAATTACTTAGTGGATAAAGTCATATGTATAATCGAATTTATTAAATTATCATGAGTGTATAATTAGATAATTATGGAAGTTAAATCGGGGAGCGCCTGTGTCGTGTCGGGATTAAATTTATTAGTATTAAAAGAGGATACCTCTAAGAGAAGATAATTATAATTATGGGTCGTAATTTATAAATGTGTGTGTATATATATATATATATATATATATATATATGACTGTGTGATTATGCATATATTATATATATTTGTAAAAATCATACTCGGGCTACTTGCTAGCACAAGGGTTTTCGCGCCGGGACGATCTTATCTCGATTGGGCCTTTATGGGGGATATTGACTCGTACCCTAGAACATAGGATTCCTTGGTACAGGCTATCCGATTGATAGTCAGACGGTCCTAAGAGATGTGAGGGTATGTGCTGATCTCTTAGTGACTTGGTACTATGCTTCGCCTCCAATTGTATGTGTTTTATGTTAATATAGTTCGAGAGTGATTCCAAACTAGTATTTTCCTTAATATGTGTAATATGGGGACTTGATAGTGTAACAACCCGCCCTTTTGGAGATGATTTAAATTTCATAATTAAGTATTAATTGGAAATTTAGAGAATTTCTCGAAATAGTAATTTTTGGGATTTTCGAGGATTTAATGATTTTCGATGGGTATTGTAATTACTTTTGGGACAAAATAGGTCGAGGTATTTTAATTATATGTCGTCACGGAGTAAAGCGACAAAAGAGGTAAAATTTCAATGAGAAAACCTGCATTAAGTATTATGGGGTAGAATAGTGATTTGCGGTCAAGTACCTCGGATGGAAATTTCGACTTCACCATGAGTCTCGGAATATCCGAGATAGTCAGAAAAGAGTGTCTGATTGTCAAAACTGAGTTTCGGGGAATTTTAGTGTTAAATAGGCTCGTAATTTAGTAAACAAGTCGTTTTTGGATTTTAAGGGGGTTAAACCCTTTACTCCTTATAAAAGGAGGAAGAGAGGGAGAAATAAAGAAGATAAAAGAGAGTGAAGAGAGAGAGCATGAAGAAAAGAGGAAAAAGGGGGAGATTCCGGCCAGCCTCTGCGGGATTCGGCTCGAGGACGTCGGATTTTATCCACGAGGCAAGTGTTTACTTCCTTTATTTATTTTTATGCATAAATATCTCATATCATTGTTGGTATAACAAACCCTAATGATTTTGGGTTGGGTTTTCATGGATAAAATGGGTTTTTAGAAGTTAAAACGAATAAACCCCTAAAATTTGATAATTGGAGGAATTTAGAAATTTATCGAAAATATTGCGTGATTCCGGGTTCTAGGATGTTTAGAACCCGTATTATAAGTGTATTTGTTATTGGTAGAAGTTGTAGGCCGTTGGGAGAGGAGATGGAAGCTTGGGGGAAGCTTGCATGGCCGAAACAGCTTCTCGGAGAAGAAGCTACCCGACATGATTGATCGATCGATCGAGCCATCGATCGATCGACGGCCAAGGGTCGATCGATCGACCCCTACTAAAAATAGACAATTTTCTTAGGGTGAATTGGATGAGGTGAATTCCAATTCTAATTGATTCGGGGTCATTTATGTGATAACATAAGGAGTTTATTAGGACTATATAGTCCGCGAAGTAAGATAAATTAGGAGGGTAAAGTAAGGGTTTTAAACGTATAACCCTTAAATTATATTTTCGAGAAAAATAGATAAGTTGAGGATTTTGAATGTTGGGGTTCCTAAGATAGGGTGGGGACCCCTAAATGATTAATTGGACTAGGTGTAATCTTTGGGTTCATGGAAATGAAATCCCTAACCCATTGAATTTAAGGTTGTTCGGGTGAGATAAATCCCGAGGATATTTCTAGTAGGCATATAGGGCAATATAATTATGCGTATAGAAAGCATAATTATATCGACTAATGTTGAGTGTGACCTAGGAGATAATTAGGATAATTTGGGGGTGTAGTTATATACATATGTATATATTCACTTAGAGTGAATTGGTATAAATGGAGACATCCGATAAAATCCTTAGTGATGATTAAGGTATTTATTAGTTATAAAAGTAAGGAAATACTTTGGATTTAGAATCATGCTAATATGAATGCATGATTATGATTCCTTGAGGGAATCTTTGGGATTAATGGTCATCGTTAGATGTAGTTGGCTTGTAGGCCCATATGTATGTATTCAAGGATGAATATATGATGTATGGTATATGTATATACTATGTGATTAAAGTATATATGAATAGTATGATGCAACTGATTTTTGAAAATAAAATATGAATGTTTTCAAAATGGAAAGATAAATGATTTTCATAAATGATAAAAATAAGGATACACACCTCTCTAAATCTCTATCATAAGGGAAGTTTGCGTACGTATGGTTAAGCCCCCTAGGTAATGAATGCATGGTGGATATAGTCCTATAGTCCATATGAGCGTTTATTGTATATTTTTCTGCGCTGGTTAGGAGATTACGGGTGTGGTCTTGACTATCCCGCTGGCATATGGCCGCTTCCCGACGTCTTACGATGTAGGATCCCAGGTTTGCTTGATGATAGGCCCTGGAAGATGATAGCCATTTAGGGGCGCGCACAATGGGGAAACCCGGACGGGCGGTTTTAGAACGTGTTATGTTAAAGCAATTCATGATAATGGATTGGCTTTAATTACATTTCTTGGATATAGGAAGGGAAATGGGTTATATGGATTGGCTTCGGTAACACTTCCAGGATGGAAGAAGGGATGTGGAAGCATATGACATGAAAATCATTTTTATGATAATAAAATTTTCTTTTTAAAAGGTATATGATTTGTTAAAGCAATTCATGATAATAAATTGGCTTTTAAATACATTTCCTGGATATGAGAAGGGAAATGGAAAGTTTTGAAAAAGGATAAGTATTGATAAATACTTTTTATATGAATCCTCAGTCCGGGAGATATTATCCGAATAAAGCATATATATATAATGAATGTGACTTGTATATATATATAAGTATTTATTTATACTTTAGATGTGTGCTACGGGACTAATGGATCTCTACCATTAACCCTGCTAAGTAGTAGTGTATCGGGGGGGTCCTTGTATGGATTTTGCTTTGCGAGACACCCCATGCACGAACTTAGTGCAGTGTTGAGAATCGAGGGAAGTTTAGCCCTTAGCACCTGGACTATCTAGGGTAGATAGTAGATGGGTAAATTGGACTAGTTAGGCAGGGATAGTTTGACTAGGGTATGTTATTAGGATGCGTTAGGTGTGTACTATTAGAGGAAAGGTGAGGGGTATCACATGGGAGTGCGATACCAATTCAAATATGAGATAAAAACTATTTTTCTAAAATAAAACATTTAGGCACTTGCAAAATATTTTCAAACTCGGGCTCTGGCCCGTTTATGAACTTTTCCTCCCTTGGTGCATATTATATATATATATATATATATATATATATATATATATATATATATATATATATATATAGGTGTCCAGACACAGGGACGCCTGGATGACACTTCTTTCGAGTCAGACGTCAGCTGCAGCAGTTGTGGATGCGTGCAGGTTTTTGATAGCCGCTTCCATCATTGTACTCTAAATAGGAGGTATTGTATAAACATTCGGGCCAACGGTCCAACTTTTTTTATTTATTCTTTTATACATCAATTCGATATGGTTGTATAATTTGAACCGAGTGTTTGGTTATTTCATTTTCATTTCAGTTTCATTTACGAATTAACTTGTGGATGTTTCATTTTAATTGTTTAAAAAGAGTAGTTAAGTAAAAGTTTTTAACGCTCGCCTAATAGGATATTAGTAACTAAATGGATTTTCGACAGTGATGCTAAGAATGATCCATATGTGACTCCTGTTTTAATTTTATATAGGAGTGATCGCCCAGTATCCCATTAGGCGGGTTGTTACAGATGGTATCAGAGCATCAGGTTCTAGTGTCTTTAGGAATCTGTGCAGACGTACTACGCTTTCGGCGTTGCTCTCGATTTGATATAGAGCCCCAGGATTAGGAATGTTGATTTCTCTTGTGAGACTTCGTTCTACTGCCATAACACCATAGCGTAAGATTATAGAAATCCTTTGTGTGCCCGTTCTAGGATCGTGTGCCGATCGAAGAAGGACGACCAAGGAAGGCCTCGGGGAGGACAGCAGGAGGCGGAGCTTAGCTGGGGCAATTGGTAGAAGTCGGGGGATTAGGACCGCCGTAGAGGTCACTTCCCTTATGGAAATTATTAAGGATTGTTCCAATGACTACTAAAGTGTATTAATTATGAGCATCCAAGTTCTGCTATGATAGAAAGTGGTACTCAAGTTGAACTACCCCGTGTAGATAAGGGTTCGAAAAAGGTCTTTTATAAGTACCATGCGTTAAAGCTGGGGTTGTGCAAAGTGAGCATGGCACTACCTAGTGGACGTGGAAGGCTCGGGAGATTTAGCTTAGAGCAGGGTATGGAAATACCCGGATGTGAAAATTTAAGGAAGATTTTCACTTGTAGGGAGAATGTGGGTGTGTTTAGGTGCCCCTGAGTGGACATCCACATGGGGAGATTTATTGAAACTGGTAGTGTACTTTCCTTTTAACGAAGAGGTTAAGAGAATTTGTAAGGTGATTGTAAGGAGTGAGGTTATAGAGTCAGATGGTGTTGACAACTCTATCATGGTCAGGAAGACCAGTGATGGAAATGGTATTGTGTAGTGTGGAGCCACACGGTTAGTCTTTTCCCGATATGAATAAAGGACTAGGCTGGGGTGACCAAATGGGGCCTAGAGTTAAGAAATTTTGGTAAGAGGTGTGGCTAGAGGAAGTTTTGGTGTTTCGTTAGCCCTAGACTCGTGTGTGTACTTGGAGCTTTGTGGTGGTATCGATAACATTATATCATGCATGCCTATGTGTTGTCCGCAATAGCGGAGTTTTATTTTTTCCTTCATTCGCCATAGAGGCGGGTGATGATATTTTGGATATATATATATATATGGTTTATGATAATCGTGTTATATGTTATACGAGTATGGTAAGGTTGTGGTATATTCGTAGCAATAAAAGGCTAATGATGGCAAGACTATTGTGTCCGCAGTTCATGGAGGGAACAGATTGTGGTTGCGGTGCCTCACCTGGATATAGGTTGATTACACCTTTGTTATTATGGATTAATGGAACCTCGATGAGCATAGTCTTCATTATTTTGATGTGAGTGTGTGGCGACCTTATACATATAATTTAAGGCCCACAGGATTCTTGTTGAGCTGTAAGATTAAGCTCAGTGCTGGTTTGCGCAAGGACTTAGAATTAGTGCGAGTGTAGGGTGGTGCGACTCCTAGATAGAGTCGGGAGTTCAGACCATATTTTGTTGAGTGAGGGGATAGGGTATCCCAGTTGCATGTTTGAAATAGAGGAACTCCATGACCGATGAAGTCAAGTGTCAATATGTGGAGGGGTTCCTTGTTTGGATTTTACTTTGCGAGAAGCTACACACATGACTCTTAATGGCATCGGGCGCGGAGAGCTGTTATGGGATGCAAGGATGTTGGTTTGGTGAAAAGTCTTATAGTGTGGATGAACCACTATAGACTATGAGCCCTGTGATGGTGGTATGCTTTTGGAAATATTGTGCTATGAAAAAGAACAAAAAGGGGTCCTCTCACCACAAGTAGTTCAGTGGAGTAGGACTTATAGAAATTAATTTGAGGATTATGGCTAGGCCTTAGTGAAAAGGAATTTTTTTGAGAAAGTATATTTTGGGTATGAAGTACATAGTGTTCCTACAGAGAGTAGGCACTTTGATTAGTTAGGTTTCCTTTCGTATGGGCGAAAGAATATAATAGTAGAAATACGTTCTTAGGTTAGCTTAGTAGGATTTAGGACGTCCCGCTGGTGTGCCTTAGGTCGATATATCTCGATGACCGACAACACGAGGGAGTAGTGTAATGGGAGGGTTCCTTGTTTGTATTTCGCCTTGGCGAGACGTCCCACGCACGAAAATGAGCAAATGTCGGAAGTCAAGAGAGGCCTTGGACATTAGGGATATAGTTAGGGTTAGACTCGTCTCGCGTAGGTAGGACATCGCATAGACCTTAGTATTATTAGGATGTAGGTTCGATAGAGTTAGTGATGCCAAGGTTAGGCGAATGAAGTTTGTGGGTTGGAAGGACCCATAGGTGAGTATTACACCGAGGAAAGGAGACCCTTATTGGGAGAGAATGTTACGTGTCAGATGTTAACTGCTGACGTGAAGATGTGCACAGGTTAGAAAGGTGTATGGGCACCTTGTTGAGAGGGTTTTATATACCGCCTAAGATAGGATGGGCGTAGTATATAAGGATGAAAATCATGCCGAGAGGCATCATAGAGGATGGGTATTAAGTGACGTATTAGAGTCACTTTACTATCGTGGTAGTCGTGTAGCATATGGTTGGGAACCATTGGGTTAGTATCGTTCCCCTTGAGGTATTAATACGAATTTTGAGGTTATATCTTAATTTTGAGGACGAAATTTCGTTGTTAGGGGGGGCGTATGTAACAACCCGCCCTTTTGGAGATGATTCAAATTTCATAATTAAGTATTAATTGGAAATTTGGAGAATTTATCGAAATAGTAATTTTTGAGATTTTCGAGGATTTAATGATTTTCGATGGGTATTGTAATTACTTTTGGGACTAAATAGGTCGAGGTATTTAAATTATATGTCGCCGTGGAGTAAAGCGGCAAAAGAGGTAAGATTTCAATGAGAAAACCCGCATTAAGTATTATGGGGTAGAATAGTGATTTGCGGTCAAGTACCTCGGATGGAAATTTCGATGAGTCTCGAAATATCCGAGATAGTCATAAAAGAGTGTCTGATTGTCGAAACTGAGTTACGGGGAATTTTGGAGTTAAATAGGCTCGTAATTTAGTAAACGAGTCGTTTTTAGATTTTAAGGGGGTTAAACCCCTTTCTCCTTATAAAAGGAGGAAGAGAGGGAGAAAAAGAGAAATAAAGAAGAGAAAATAGATGGAAGAGAGAGAGGAGGAAGAAACGAGGAAAAAGGGGAAGATTCCGGCTAGCCTCCGCGGGATTCGGCTCGAGGACGCCGTATTTTATCCACGAGGCAAGTGTTTACTTGCTTTATTTATTTTGAGCATAAATATCTCATATCATTGTTCGTATAACAAACCCTAATGATTTTGGGTTGGGTTTTCATGGATAAAATGGGTTTTCGGAAGTTAAAACGAATAAACCACTAAAATTTGATAATTGGAGAAATTTAGAAATTAACCGAAAATATTGGGTGATTCCGGGTTCTAGGATGTTTAGAACCCATATTATAAGTGTATTTGTTGTTGGTAGAAGTTGTAGGCCGTTGGGAGAGGATATGGAAGCTTGGGGGAAGTTACCATGGCCGAAACAGCTTCTCAAAGAAGAAGCTGTCCGACATGATCGATCGATCGATCATGTGGGCTCGATCGATCGAGCCATCGATCGATCATGGGGGCTCGATTGATCGAGCCATCGATCGATCGACGGCCAAGGGTCGATCGATCGACCGCTGCTGAAAATAGACAATTTTTTTAGGGTGAATTGGATGAGGTGAATTCCAATTCTAATTGATTCGGGGTCATTTATGTGATAACATAAGGAGTTTATTAGGACTATATAGTCCACTAAGTAAGAGAAATTAAGAGGGTAAAGTAAGGTTTTTAAACGTATAACCCTTAAATTATATTTTCGAGGAAAATAGATAAGTTGAGGATTTTGAATGTTGGGGTTCCTAATATGGGGTGGGGACCCTTAAAAGATTAATTGGACTAGGTGTAGTCTTTGGGTTCATGGAAATGAAATCCCTAACCCACTGAATTTAAGGTTGTTTGGGTGAGATAAATCCCGAGGATATTTCTAGTAGGCATATAGGCCTATATAATTATGCGTATAGAAAGCATAATTATATCGACTACTGTTGAGTGTGCCCTAGGAGATAATTAGGATAATTTGGGGGTGTTGTTATATACATATGTATATATTCACTTAGAGTGAATTGGTATAATTGGAGACATCCGATAAAATCCTTAGTGATGATTAAGGTGTTTAGTAGTTATAAAAGTAAGGAAATACTTTGGATTTAGAATCATGCTAATATGAATGCATGATTATGATTCCTTGAGGGAATCTTTGGGATTAATGGTCATCGTTAGATGTAGTTGGAAAGTAAGGCCATATGTATGTATTCAAGGATGAATATATGATGTATGGTATATGTATATACTATGTGATTAAAGTATATATGTATAGTATGATGTAAATGATTTTTGAAAATAAAATATGAATGTTTTCAAAACGGAAAGATAAATGATTTTCATAAATGATAAAAATGAGGATACACACCTCTCTAAATCGCTATCATAAGGGAAGTTTGCGTACGTATGGTGAAGCCCCCTAGCTAATGAATTCATGGTGGATATAGTACTATAGGCCATATGAGCGTTTATTGTATATTTTTCTATGCTGGTTAGGAGATTCCGGGTGTGGTCTTGACTATCCCGCAGGCATATGGCCGCTTCCCAACGTCTTGCGATGTAGGATCCCAGGTTGTCTTGATGATAGGCCCTGGAAGATGATGGCCATTTAGGGGCACGCACAGTGGGGAAACCCGGACGAGCGGTCTTAGAACGCGTTATGTTAAAGCAATTCATGATAATGGATTGGCTTTAATTACATTCCCTGGATATAGGAAGGGAAATGGGTTATATGGATTGGCTTCGGTAACACTTCCCGGATGGAAGAAGGGATGTGGAAGCATATGATATGAAAAGCATTTTTATGATAATAAAATTGGCTTTTCAAAAGGTATATGATTTGTTAAAGCAATTCATGATAATGAATTTGATTTTAAATACATTTCATGGATATGAGAAGGGAAATGGAAAGTTTTGAAAAATGATAAGTATTGATAAATACTTTTTATATGAAACCTCAGTCCGGGAGATATTATCCGGATAAAACATATATATATAATGAATGTGACTTGTATATATATATATATATATATATAATTATATATTTATTCTTTAGATGTGTGCTACGGGCCTAATGGATCTCTACCATTAACCCTGCCAAGTAGTAGTGTATTGGGGGGGGGGGGGGGGGTTCTTTGTTTGGATTTCTCTTCGCGAGAAACCCCACGCACGAAATTAGTGCAGTGTTGAGAACGGAGGGAAGTTTAATCCTTAGCACTTGGACTATCTAGGGTAGATAGTAGATGGGTAAATTAGACTAGTTAGGTAGGGATATCTTGACTAGGGTATGTTGTTAGGATGAGTTAGGTGTGCACTATTAGAGGAGAGGTGAGGGGTATCACATGGGAGTGCGATACCAATTCAAATATGAGTTAAAAACTATTTTTCTAAAATAAAACATTTATGCACTTTCAAAATATTTTCAAACTCGGGCTCTGAACCGTTTATCTAATTTTCCTCTATTATTGTATATTATATATTTATATAGGTGTCCAGGCACAGGGACGCCTGGATGACACTTCTTTCGAGTCAGACGTCAGCTGCAGCAGCTGTGGATGTGTGCAGGTTTTTGATAGCCGCTTCCATCCTTGTACTATAGATAGGAGGTATTGTATAAACATTCGGGCCAACGGTCCAACTATTTTTATTTATTCTTTTATACGTCAATTCGATATGGTTGTATAAGTTGAACCGAGTGTTCGGTTATTTCATTTTCATTTCAGTTTCATTTACGCATTAACTTGTGGATGTTTCATTTTAATTGTTTAAAAAGAGTAGTTAAGTAAAAGTTTTTAACGCTCGCCTAATAGGATATTAGTAATTAAATGGATTTTCGACAGTGATGCTAAGAATGATCCATATGTGACTCCTGTTTTAATTTGATATAGGAGTGATCGCCCGGTATCCCATTAGGCGGGTTGTTACAGATAGCAGAGTATGCCAACACCATAAATTTTATGCGGGGTGCCGAATGTATATATATATATATATATATATATATATATATATATATATATATATATATATATATATATATATATTATATGAGTGGTTAATATAGATATATATACTTAAGTATGAGAACTTTCTACTGGGCATAAAAGTACTTAAGTAATGAATAATTACTCCAATTTTATTATAAGTGTTTTGAAATTTTGTGACACCACTGAGTTATTTCAAATAACGTAAGATATAGGAGAAAGCTTGAGTTTTAGAGATTAATTATATTAGCCATAGTATATGGCGGAATGGAACCTTATGGGGGAAGTTAAGTTAAAATAAACTTATGGGATTAATAGTGCGGTAGGTGTGCACACTAGATGAGAGGTGAGCATTTCTCAAGAGAGTGTCGCATACTAACATGGTTGTTACATTAGCCGGTAAGCATTTTAAATACTTACTAAACTAATATTAAACTATTTTACACTCGGGCTCTGACCCGTTTCCTGTTATTTCTTCTCTCTTGTATATATATTTATATAATACAGGTGCCCAGCCACATGGGCGTCATGTTTAAGTTCTTTAGACCGAATGCGCTGCAACTTACGTGGAAGTTGCATGCCATTGCTTAGACGACCTCGTTGTTGATTCTAATCCTACTTTTAGTTCTTATTAGTTTGGGCATATGTCGCCCGTTTCTTTATTCAGTTTGGATTTTTGTCAGAGATTTACGTTCCTTTATATTTCCATTAGTTGGTACTCTTTGGGATTTAATTACTATCAGGGTGGTTTCAATTATAGTTTAAACTGGTTTGGTTTATCTGGATGAATCAAATTCTTGTTTGTTATTATCTATCTTTAGTATATCAGAGCTCTTAAATTGTTGGTTATTTTAAAAAGGTTTTCATATTTGGATATAAATAAAATGGAAATAAGGTTTTAAAAATTGTTTTGACACTCAGCATAATTATTTGGGGTGTTTAAATTGGAAATTTTATTTTGTGACAGATGAACCAACCGTTCACCTTGATTTTAATTTAATAAAGGACTGATCACCCGGTATTTAATTAGGGGGTGTCACATACCCCATCCTGATATCCTCCTCAATTATAATTAAGCTCGTCTGATACAATGTACAAGTAGGTTTTACCCTTTTAATAGTAAATTTTAGCGTACTTATTTTACTGATATTGATACCACTATGTGATACCCCTATTTCATTCGTAGAGTGTGTATAATTTTACCATACTATTATGTTGATATACATCTGTTGCATTTGACTATGATCGGTTAGATCTGTTTTAATGCCTCTCATCTAATAGGCGATATCTAGAAAATCATTGCAATGATTGAATCAATTCACGTGGTGCCTCTATGCAAATTATTATTGTAGAACCATGTAATACCCCGTATTTTTGTGATATTTATTTATGGGATTAATTGAATTGAATGCGTATTAATTGGAAATTAATCCGGATTAAAATACTAGCAAGATGCGAGTTGGTATTTGATTATAATGTGCATATACGATTATATATGAATACTAAATTATGAAATTGGTCGTGAGATTGAAATACGGCAATTTGGAAATTTTGTTGAGACGCGTGTGACAGTCGCGTTCGGAGTATATTTATTTTAATTAAAAAGTGAATTTTATTTCTATTAACCGTTTGGTCATTTTGAGTGCGCCAACGCGTCCGTAAGGGTCGAGATAGTCATAAAACACTAGTCGGGGGTTTGGTTTGGGTCCCGGGGCATTTTTAGGCCACACCGGCAACGTATAAGGGCAATTTGGTAATTTTGGATTCTTGGGAATTAAAACCTACGAAAATTGAGAATTAAAAACCTGACTTGGTAATTGCCCACTAAACCCACTAACCACATCTTAGGACTTAATGGGCTACGGCGGTTATTAGAATTGTTCCAAAATTTCCTAAGGCAAACCCTAGCCACCATTAGCACCTTGGAGAACAAAGATTGGAGAGAGAGAGAGAAGGAATTCTGCAGAGAGAGAGAGGGAACACTCCATCAATTCGTCATCAAAATCAGAGATACACATAAGGCAAGTGGTTTAATTACATATTTTGCAAAGAATGCTTCTTCCATGCGTAGGAAATTTTAAGAAATTTACAGAATTTCATTGTTCTTGGAGAATGATAAAAACCCATTGAATTGGATGTAGAGATTTATAATTTTATGAGGAAATTGCATGTAGAACAATGTTAGGATGATTAGTTAGGGAAAAATACATCTTTTATACCATAAAAACGGATTTATTATTGCCTATGGATGAATTTAATTTCTAGGGTTCATGTTCTTGAGATTGGGGAAGAAGATGTGGAGATTTAATATTTGGATGAGATTTAGGATGAATTAATCCCACTAAATACGTTAATATATGACCTAAGTATATTTAGGATTGATTAGAACCCAATTATAATTGTTGGTTTGATGTTTAGAGGAGATTAGAGGTGTAGAAAAATTTAAAAAACGAGTTAAGGAATTTCTGGGCTCGAAACTGGTCCCTCGTTAGAAGACCTACCCTGGTCGTTCGAACGAGCTCGTTCGAACGAGCTCGTTCGAACGAGCTCGTTCGAACGAGCTCGTTCGAACAAGCTTCTAACGAGTGGATAGTTTTCCTTCTAACGATTTGAATGTTCGTTCGATGCCTTTTGTTTGAACGAGATCTCGTTAGATACCCAGTTCGTTCGAACGAACTCTCGTTCGAACAGCCTCGTTCGAACGAGACTTCAAACGAGTTGACAGTTTAGGCTTTATAGCCTGTTTTGATTCGTGTGTCCCGTAACCTTATTTAATGGTAGAGGTAACATTCCCTTGATGATAAATTGATATAGTAGGGACATTAGAGATATATAGAGGAGTAAAACGTAGAAGTGTGATTCGAACCAAATGGAAATTATGGATTAGGACGTGAGTGTCTATTACAACGTGAGAACAATTAAAGGCTTGTATAATTGTATCATCCGAGAATATGTAAATTGTGTAACATTATACGTAGGTATGAGAATGATAGACGTACCACATATAAATTATGGTGATTACTAAGATGTGTGCTTACTTAGTATATGTATTGAATTTATGTGTATGACATACCTACCATACTTGCTATCACGGGAGGTTTACGTTCGCTCAGGGCCCTCTAATCCTTCTGTTACCCAGATTTAGACTAGTACCTCCATGAACATAGGTTAGAGAAGGACTTATTGGGATGTTAATAAGTCTGCTGATCGTGGGAGCGCAGGTATGTGCGTGACCCATGTGATGTGACTGTGTTCACCTCCATTGTTTGTGATTGTCGTTATCTGAGAACGATTCCTGAGAGATTCGGAATGCGTGATCCTTATGTACGTGATGTACCGGGATGGATAGCAGAGTATGTGTGCACCGCAGCTTAGTCTCGGGGTGCTTGTATTGTATATTTATGACGTGAATAATATACACTTAATTAATGGGAACTTTCATGTTGATATTGTGAATATAATTATGGTAATGTTTTGAGAAAACATAACGGGTTAACCAATAGGGAATTGTATTACTAATTGAGAATCTGAGTTTAAGTAGAGCCCTCTATTTAATCGATAACGTTAGAATGTAATATGGGAATCGAGTAGTAAGGGGTGGAAATTATTACAGTTTGGTTAGATATGTATGTTATTTAGATGGGTACGGTACGTTAGGAGTGCACATGTAGTCGAGAGGTGAGAATTTCATGTGAGTGTACGTCCTACCATGTATTTTGCATTGAATGTTTTAATGTTATTAAAACACTTGTTGTTTTTAAAATGATTTCCACTTTCGGGCTCTGACCCATTTGCTTTCAAATCTATTTTTGTAAAAACCATTTTAGGTGCCCAGCCACAAGGACACCATGCTTACGATCCTCATTCTGGGACGAGTTGTAGCTATTTGTGGAAGTTACAGGACTTCGCTTGTAGACGCTTCATCTATCTTGACTCTATATTCAACATATATGAGTTTTAGGGCATGTCGCCCATTTCTCTTAGAGGCATTTCATTTATTTCAGTTATTCAGACTTCGGGCATGTAATTAATTCAGGATTCAGACTTATGCTATTATTTCATTCGTGGGATTATTGTGAGGAGTTTTTCCTCCGGACTTATTACTATGTGTTGGTTATTTCATTACTTCGTTATGGTGAATGGATTATGTTGTTCTTCCATTATTCTTGTATTGCATGTTAATCAGACTTAATTTAAAATTTGGCAACTTACTTTTTGAATACTAGGTGGTTAGTAATCTTTAAAATGTTTTTGACATTGATGCTATTAACTGAATCAACTTGGCATTTTGTATTGATTTAATAAAGGAGTAGCTACCCGATATTTAATTAGTCGGGGTGTCACAGGTGGTATCAGAGCATCAGGTTCTAGTGTCCTTTAGGATCTGTACGGCTTATTATGTTTTCCGTTGAGCTTTCTTTGATGTAGAGCCCTATATTTTAGGACTGTTGTATTCTCTTGTATATGCTACGTTCTTCAGCTATTTTGAGTTTATAACTGCGAACTTATAAACTTTATTCTTGTTTCTGAATGCCTCCACGACGTGCACAAAGCATTCCCAGGGATGCAACGCCAGAACCACAGCCCGCACCAGTTCAGGGCACGATGAATGCCGCCGAGGTTGCAGCCATTGTGGCCCAGGCGGTAAATGCCGCACTAGCCGTAGTTCAGCAGACACCACCTCAGGCGCCAGTAGCCGCGCCGGTTCAGGCACATTCATTCCCGTCTGCTTGGGAACGTGTTCGAGATGCTTTTCAGAAAGCACACCCACCGGAGTTCGCAGGTAGCTCCGATGTTGTGGTTTCGAGTCAGTGGAGGAAGGATATTCAGCGACACTTGAGGATGTACGAGTGCACAGAGGTTCAGAAGCAGATACTAGCTACCTTTAAGCTAGTGGGGTCTGCACTGCAGTGGTGGGAGTCTATTACCACCGTGGAGGAGATAGATACTCTCACTATTCAGGAGTTTTGGGTGCGGTTCGACCGCAAGTACTTTCCGTCAGCTGTTCACACGGAAATGAGGAGGAAGTTGATGAGCCTTCGACAGGAGGGTAAGACTGTGGCCGAGTATGAGGCCGAATTCACTGATCTGTTAAACATTATACAGGATGAGATACCGACGGAAGAGAAGAAAATACAGAAATTTACTGACGGGTTGACTTGGAGGATCCGTCAGCATTTGTTGGGGAACCTATCGTTGGCCACTTACTGTGATGTGGTTAACGCTGCACTGTTACACTGCCAGGATCACCGCTTTCACATGGCTGAGGGCAAGCGATCGGAAGAGTCCAGCCATCAGGGTAGGACTGGAGGATATGGTGCCAGTGGGGCACAATCTGTTCAGGGGCAGAGACAGGGTGACCAGGGTTCCCAGCAGGGGGATCATAAGAGGTTCAGGTCAGGAAATTTTAGGCACGGACAAGGAGGTTTCCGGCAGGGCCATCAGGGTCCGAACGGCCATCAGAACCAGCAGGGTCAGAATGGTCAACAGCAGTTTCAGCAGGGCAGGCAGGGCCAGTGGAGGAACGGTAACGGCCACCAGGGCCGGGGACAGCAGGGACAAAGAGGGGGGATCTTCCCGAGGAAGTGTTTCGTTTATGGCAAGACTGGCCAAAAATGCCAGGACTGTCCTGATAGGGGCAGGGCCCCGCAGCAGCAGCAGGGTGCTCGACATGAGCCACAGAGGCCACTATTTCCACCTGCCATCCTAGATCCAGCCCAGGTGCCAGCACTACCGGCCATTCCAGCAGTTCCTGTACAGCAGGGACAGTTACAGTATGGACGTGTCTATAACGTCCACTAGGCAGCAGCTCCACAGGCACCATCCGCGATTGAGGGTACATTTCCTATCCATGGTACTATGGGTCGGGTTTTTTTTGATACGGGGTAAACTCATTGTTTTATAGCTACACATTTTGCGAAAGCCTTAGGGTTGTTAGCCACATCAGAGAGCACAGTGACGTGTGTAGACTCACCATTGGGGAGTGGGTCGCTTAGTTTCTTTATATGCCGGGGAGTGGGGGTAGAGATTGGTAGTCTGGTATTACCTGCAGACATGTTGGTATTAGATATGCATGTGCACGATGTGATTATCGGTATGGATTGGCTCGCTGATTATACAGCCATGATTGATTGCTTCGGTGGGAACATTGTTTTTGCCATTCCGGGGCAAGAGATGTTTGTAGTGGCGATGCCTCGCCCAGAGGGAGGTTCGACCGCTCATTTGTATTACATAGAGGAGGATACCTCTATGGAGGTTGTGATTCCTTTAGATTCGATCCCAGTTGTCAGGGAGTACTCAGATGTGTTTCAGGAGATACCAGGCCTACCCCCCAGTCGAGAGATAGACTTTTTCATAGACTTATTGCCAGATACGAGACCTATAGCACGCGCACCGTACCGTATGGCTCCGACAGAGATGTGAGAGCTATGGGATCAGATTGAGCAGTTGTTGGGTCAGGGGTTTATACGGAGGAGTACTTCGCTGTGGGGTGCCCCTGTGTTGTTTGTGAAGAAGAGAAATGGTTCACTGAGATTGTGTGTGGATTACCGAGAGTTGAATAAGGTCACGATACGAAATAAGTATCCGTTGCCACGAATCGATGACCTATTCGACCAGTTGAGAGGAGATTCTTTCTTCTCAAAGATTGATTTGCGATCGGGATACCATCAGTTGCGTATCAGGGAAGAGGATGTCTCGAAGACTGCGTTCTTATCGATATATGGATCTTGCGAGTTTCGGGTTATGCCTTTTGGTTTGACCAATGCTCCTGCCGTGTTTATGGACTTAATGAATAGGGTGTTCAGAGATTTCCTAGATCAGTTCGTCATTGTCTTCATTGATGATATTCTGGTTTACTCCCAGACAGAGGAGGAGCACGCCGAGCATTTGAGGCAAGTTTTGCAGACGCTACGTCAGAACGAGTTGTATGCAAAGTATGAGAAATGCGGGTTTTGGCTGAAGGAGGTCCAGTTTTTGGGACACATTATTTCTGACCGGGGGATATCTATTGATCCGGGGAAAGTATCCGCGGTGAGGGAGTGGGGACGGCCCACGACACCGATGGATATCCGTAGTTTCTTGGGACTAGCAGGATACTACAGGAGGTTCATTTGGGGATTTTCGAAGATAGCGGGTCCTCTGACACATCTGACTCGTAAGGGTGTGCCATTCATCTGGAGTGATGCCTGTCAGTTGGCATTTGATGAGTTGAAGGATAAGTTGACCTCAGCACCTGTGTTAGCATTGCTGAGACCGGGAGTTGAGTATCTAGTCTACACCGATGCGTCCTTGCAAGGACTTGGAGGTGTATTACAGCAGGAGAGTCAGGCTATTGCTTATGCATCCCATAAGCTAAAGCCTCACGAGAAGAATTACCCCACTCATGACTTGGAGTTGGCGACAATTGTATTTTCCCTTCGTATTTGGAGACATTACTTTTGGGGGGAGAAGTTTCGACTGTTCACAGACCACAAGTCCCTACAGTACCTATTCACGCAAAAGGAGTTGAATATGCGGCAGTGAAGGTGGCTTGAATTCGTGAAAGATTATCAGTTTGATATCCAATACCACCCGGGGAAGGCTAACGTGGTAGCAGATGCATTGAGCCGTAGGCCAATAGATGAGGTGGCAGGGGTGTGGAAGGCCGAGTGGAAAGAATTAGGACACCAGGATGCAGTGGCCCGATCATTCATGTCGGTAATAACTGTTACGCCGTAGATTGTCACGAGAGTGGTAAAGGCACAAGCAGATGACTCGTTCTGTCAGGAGCTGATAGTTCGATTACTAGCAGAGGGAGCCGAATCCTATACCGTTAGCTTAGACGGGGGATTATGCTTCAATGAGAGATTAGTAGTTCCGGAAGGGGAGGAATTGCGACACGAGGTTATGGCAGAGTCGCACGGCTCACGATTCGCGGTACATCCCGGTGGGTATAAAATGTACCAAGACATGAGACGATAGTATTGGTGGATCGGGATGAAGAGAGATATTGCCGTGTTTGTTTCTAAATGCGCCACTTGTCAGCTTGTAAAAGTGGATCATCAGAGACCGGCAGGACTTCTACAGCCATTGGAGGTCCCGATGTGGATGTGGGAGAGCATCTCCATGGACTTTATCACGGGGTTGCCTACGTCACAGAGAGGTCACGACTCCATTTGGGTAATTGTGGACAGGTTGACCAAAGTCGCTCATTTTCTACCCGTAAGGACAGACTACACTACGGGACAGTATGCCCAGCTCTTTATTGCAGATATAGTGAGACTTCACGGTGTGCCCCTAAATATCATGTCTGACCGAGGCAAGATATTTGTTTCACGGTTTTGGGAGAGTTTTCAGGAGGCCATGGGCACGGAATTGCGGTTGAGTACGGCGTATCACCCGCAGACCGATGGGCAGACCGAGCGTACAAACCTGATGTTGGAGGACATGCTATGTATGTTCATCATTGATTTCGGGGGTGGATGGGAGCAGTATCTTCCACTGGTGGAGTTTGCTTACAACAACTCCTACCAGTTCATCATTGGCATGGCTCCATTTGAGGCGTTGTACGGTAGACCTTGTCGTTCCCCAGCATGTTGGTTGGAGGTGGGGGACAAGAAACTACTTGGGCCGGAAGTAATTCAGGATACTTCGGCGATGATAGAATTGATTGGGAGTCGCATTCGGGTAGCTCAGGATCGGCAGAAGAGCTATGCTGATGCAAAGAGGTTCTTCAGAGAGTTCCAAGTGGGGGACCAGGTTTTGCTCAGAGTATCTCCTATGAAGGGGATTATGCGTTTTGGGAAGAAAGGGAAGTTGGCACCGAGATATGTGGGACCATTTCCTATTATTGAGCGGATTGGACCGGTTGCGTATAGGCTTGGGTTACCGTAACATTTGCATTGGATTCACGATGTGTTTCATATTTCCTCGCTAAGGAAATATCTTAGAGACGATTTGGCTCATTCTCACATTGCCTTGGAGGACATCGATCTCCAGCCTGATAGCTCCTACGAGGAGGGGCCGATTGCTATTTTGGACCGAAGTGAGCGGAAGCTGCGGTCAAAGATAGTTCCGTTAGTGCGTGTTCAGTGGCGACATCATAATGTCGAGGAGTCCACATGGGAGCATGAGGATGAGATGCGCGAACGTTATCCAGAGTTGTTCTTACCAGGTACTTTCTAGTTCCGAATTTCGGGACGAAATTCAGTTATTAGGGGGGAGTATGTAATACCCCGTATTTTTGTGATATTTATTTATGGGATTAATTGAATTAAATGCGTATTAATTGGAAATTAATCCGGATTAAAATACTAGCAAGATGCGAGTTGGTATTTTATTATAATGTGCATATATGATTATATATGAATACTAAATTATGAAATTGGTCGTGAGATTGAAATACGGCAATTTGGAAATTTTGTTGAGACGCGTGTGACAGTCACGTCCGGAGTATATTTATTTTAATTAAAAAGTGAATTTTATTTCTATTAACCGTATGGTCGTTTTGAGTGCGCCAACGCTTCCGGAAGGGTCGAGATAGTCAGAAAACACTAGCCGGGGGTTTGGTTTGGGTCCCGGGGCATTTTTAGGCCACACCGGCAACGTATAAGGGCAATTTGGTAATTTTGGATTCCTGGGAATTAAAACCTACGAAAATTGGGAATTAAAAAGCTGACTTGGTAATTTCCCACTAAACCCACTAACCACATCTTAGGACTTAATGGGCTACGGGGGTTATTAGAATTGTTCCAAAATTTCCTAAGGCAAACCCTAGCCACCATTAGTACCTTGGAGAAGAAAGCTTGGAGAGAGAGAGAAAAGGAATTCTGCAGAGAGAGAGAGAGAGAACACTCCATCAATTCGTCATCAAAATCAGAGATACACATAAGACAAGTGGTTTAATTACATATTTTGCAAAGAATGCTTCTTCCATGCGTAGGAAATTTTAAGAAATTTACAGAATTTCATTGTTCTTGGAGAATGATAAAAACCCATTGAATTGGATGTAGAGATTTATAATTTTATGAGGAAATTGCATATAGAGCAATGTTAGGATGATTAGTCAGGGAAAAATACATCTTTTATACCATAAAAACGGATTTATTATTGCCTATGGATGAATTTAATTTCTAGGGTTCATGTTCTTGAGATTGGGGAAGAAGATGTGGAGATTTCATATTTGGATGAGATTCAGGATGAATTAATCCAACTAAATACATTAATATATGACCTAAGTATATTTAGGATTGATTAGAACCCAAGTATAATTTTTGGTTTGATGTTTATAGGAGATTAGAGGTGTAGAAAAATTTGAAAAACGAGTTAAGGAATTTCTGGGCTCGAAACTGGTCCCTCGTTAGAAGACCTACCCAGGTCGTTCGAACGAGCTCGTTCGAACGAGCTTCTAACGAGTGGAAAGTTTGCCTTCTAACGAGTTGAATGTTCGTTCGATGCCTTTTGTTCGAACGAGATCTCATTAGATACCCAGTTCGTTCGAACGAACTCTCGTTCGAATAGCCTCTTTCGAACGAGACTTCCAACGAGTTGACAGTTTAGGCTTTTTAGCCTGTTTTGATTTTACGTGTCCCGTAACCTTATTTAATGGTAGATGTAACCTTCCCTTGATGATAAATTGATATAGTAGGGACATTGGAGATATATAGAGGAGTAAAACCTAGAAGTGTGATTCGAACCAAATGGAAATTATGGATTAGGACGTGAGTGTCTATTACAACGTGAGAACAATTAAAGGCTTGTATAATTGTATCATCCGTGAATATGTAAATTGTGTAACATTATACGTAGGTACGAGAATGAGAGACGTACCACATATAAATTATGGTGATTACTAAGATGTGTGCTTACTTAGTATATGTATTGAATTTATGTGTATGACATACCTACCATACTTGCTATCACGGGAGGTTTACGTTCGCTCAGGGCCCTCTAATCCTTGTGTTGCCCGGATTTAGACAGGTACCTCGATGAACATAGGTCAGAGAAGGACTTATTGGGATGTTTAATAAGTCTGCTGATCGTGGGAGCGCAGGTATGTGCGTGACCCATGTGATGTGACTGTGTTCGCCTCCATTGTTTGTGATTGTCGTTATCTGAGAACGATTCATGAGAGATTCGGAATGCGTGATCCTTATGTACGTGATGTACCGGGATGGATAGCAGATTATGTGTGCACCACAGCTTAGTCTCGGGGTGCTTGTATTGTATATTTATGATGTGAATAATATACACTTAATTAATGGGAACTTTCATGTTGATATTGTGAATATAATTATGGTAATGTTTTGAGAAAATAAAATTATGGGAACTTTAATAGTGTGCTTGGCCAATTACTTTTCCCAAACGTTTTAGCGTTGATTAATTTTTTTTTGTACTGATGATGCTTTATTTATTTCTATGCCCATTTGTAAGCTGGTAAGTATGGTATTATAAGTTCAAATTCCTTGAGTGTCTTATTATATAATTTTTAATTTTTTATTGTAATAAATAGTCAACTCTGTACACACTCCAAGCTTCTTTTTACTAATTTATGATAAAACTCATAAAATATGTTTAGCATATATTTGCTAATTTCTTTTTCCTCTAGATGTTCTAGGCTAAGAGAATAATACCCCCTCCCTTTTTGTGATACACACGGACCAGGTGTTTGGTTATTTAACTACATGGTGAGAGACTGAAGAATATGGGGTAAAGGAGTGGCAATTTTTGATGACCTACTTTATTTTCGAGTTTGAGAATGAGATGTAATGTTAGAAATTCACTCTTGTGGTAGTAGTACAATAAATGTGCGATTTTATCTAATAAATAAAGTTATGTTTTTCGACTTAACTTTAATTCGTTGTTTTTTTACTCTCTTTTCATTCATACCAAAAATAGGGTGTGACAAGTTAGTATCAGAGCTTGTTTTTAAGAAAGTACATCGGGTTAGACACCTATACGGGAAAAGTTTCGTAGCATATTCGTTATTTTATATTTTCCGTAACTTGTTTACATTATTAATATAATAAAACTATTTTACAGCATGAATACGTGGGATTCACTAATTTTTATTTTGGACATCATACCCAATAATCAGTGGGAAACCACAGTTCGATAAGAAACCTATATACGACTTAGTACAATGATTAGGAAAATCAACGAGGAATAGATTAATTCTAGAAATAATGTGAAACTACTAGTATTAACAAATCGTGTATTCGGAGAAGCTCAAGTCCTAAGGAAGATGTGTGACTACGTTGATGACCTGATTATCTTACAAGAAGCAATTAATATTGACTTACCTAATGATGAACCACCTCATCCATTGCACCTTGAACTTACTTAAAATGGTGAACTTATTGGGATTTCCTTAGAATCTTCTAATGACTCTACAGATGACGAGCCTTCGGAACCAGATAATTTTTCCATTATTCCTAAAACTAATTCATCCAATACGGATGCCATCGACGAAAATTAGGAAAATCCAAATAAACTATCCCTCCTAGTGTAAAATAGTGAATAAAGTAGTTGTACATATTGTGCCAAGACTACTAGATTAAGAGGATGAATAAGATCGTGAAAAATTAGACTATGTAGGTTGTAAAATACTACCTTAACTCCCCTATATAATATATCTAAAGTTGATCTATATCCTCTTTTAAGAATTTTTCTTAGACATTTTGTGCAACTGTTATACTATGTGTTAGCATGGTTAGCACTCGAACTCATTCTACCGGAACTCAAACTGAGCAGCCAAATACTTAAGTGATTATGAATTTCTTTTAAGGACTAACATCTCTATCTCGAAATAGAATGTTCCACACATAAATATACAAAAAAATTTAGACGTGACACGTCGAATGAATGCCCTTAAGGAATTTTTGAGACAACGACCCCCTATATTTCTTAAAAATCCAAGCGCGACTGAAGTTGAAAAGTCGATTCATCAGATCACAGAAATATTTAATAGGGTAGGAATCATTAAAAATCTCTGGGCAAACTTGTCATCCTACATGTTTGAAGGTGAAGCTAATTTTAAGTGGCAAGCTATAGCCTAAAGTTGCAATTTATCCACTCTGACATCGGAATATTTCAAAGAAATCATCTTTAAAAATTAATTTTTTGAGACCAAAAGAGATCAGTAGGCTGCAACAAAAAAATTATGTTTGTGGCTTAGTTCAAAGCCAAATTTACTGAATTATCTAGTTATGCAGCTGAGTATGTGGATACCGAGACAAAGAAATGAAAGCAATCTGATAGAGGACTAGACCCAAGAATCAAAAATTGCAGCAACCTTTTGCAGATTCAATATTTTTTCCAACACATTGAAGTCATTTCAATTATAGAATAAAATTCCCCATCAGGAGGATATGTACGTTCACCTCTCCCTATCAATAGGGACAATCATATTTTCATAACTTTACCTCGATCTCAACCTCGACCTCAACGTCATCTTTAATCCAATCCCAATGGTCAAGTTTATTCCCAAATCCATCATCGTACCACCTATCCTTTGATTTTTTTATCACAAATGTCAAGAAGTAAAACATATCCAACCTCCGTTCCCTAAGTTAAATCTTTCTGTAATTCATCTTTAACTAAGTAATCCCTTAAGAATTCGAGAAACCCATACTTTCTAAAATCGGCATAGGCCTAACATCATTAGAAAACCTGAACTCGTCCCCGATCGGGGAAAGCATTATGGCATACTACCTATATGAAATTCACACGAAGTGATAGATGGTACAATACATTTTCATAATTTTCCTGCTAATATTTTATTTGATTCTAGTTTAACATGTTCATTTGTTAGTCTTAAACTAGATAAAGTATCATAAATTTTGCATACATCTTTAAATACTCCCTTGGAAATAGAATTAACTATAGGTGAAATTAATACACTTACCCAAGGGTATGATAATTGTAAAATTCAGCTACATTTAGGTACGCTCTTGTGACGCCCGTCCTAATAAAATACCTAGTGATCAGTCATATACCAAATTAAAACAGGAATCCTAGTTGGTTCATCCTTAGCATCACTGCCGAAAACCTTTTTAAAACATACTAACCACCTAGTATTCCAAAAAGCTGGTGCTAAATTTTATCTTTTTAATTAAACCAAACAGTACATGCGGAACAAAATATAAACCATTCACCCAACTGAATTAAATCAACTGAACAAATAATAAACAGACATGCCTAATAAACCATCGGCCACCCAAGTAAACATAGTCCAATACAAATATTCATCACCAGAATAAAATAAATCTGAAAAATGAATTGAAAGTCTGGGCGACATGCCCTAAATAAATCTAAAACTGATAAATGATTACAACTCCAGTAAAAAAGAACGATGCGTCTAATCCAAGCTCCTGCTAGCATCCACATATGCCGCAGCTTCGTGTCCCTGGAATAGAATATCAATCCTAGCGTTCCTGTGGCTAGACACCTAAAAGGTTTTGAAAATAGTTTTATATCAAGGGTTAGAACCCAAAACATTTTGAAAATATTTAGCAAGTGAATTAACTGTAGTATTTTAAAATGCATGAATGCCCTTAATATTTAAGTTAGTGTCGCCCTCTCTTGAGAACATTTTCACCATTCCACTAATGTGCACACCTAACGGTTACCTTAACCCCACCTAGTTGTACTACCCCGTCCAACTAGTCCTGGTTTAACCTTCCCTTCCCATACTACTCTAACCTGAGTATAATTTTTCATGAGTTACAAGTTATCTCACCAATTAACTTAATTAATTCCTTCTTAAATAATAGCATATAATCGTGACACGGGTTATATAAAGTAAACACATCACACACTATATTCTTACCCGCATATAATATTTAATACCATTACATACGTACCTTTACTAAAATGTCCACACATATATCATACGTATATCCATCCCTCCGAGTATACCCTAACTGGATGATTCCCTCTAAAGTGCTATCTCATTAGGTGTGCTCACACAACCTAGTTACCCAAGTTGGAATCGCTCACCATCCTAGCCTAAAACATAAACGAAGTGGAGGCAGTCATATTCCTTCCCTGAAAGTGAGATAAGCCCCTCACCCATAAACCGGAGGCTATGACCTGGGGATATACTCACCCTACTCATCAAGTTAGGTGATTCACCCACATCGCGCAACCTCCCTTGATAGCACTAGAGTATATAAATTAAATAAATATCTAGTCATTGATATTTAATAGCACACACAATATATATCCATATATATACTATCACTACACCGTATATATATAAAATAAATCCCGTTTTTATCATGTACTCAAAACCTGTAACACTAGCCTGTAATTTTTAGAATCTTTGTCCCGGCTCACTTAATTAATTTTCTCACTTAATAATTTATTATCTTCCCGAGTCTATGGCCCGACTCTAATTTATTTAATTCACACATTAATTAATATCATATTTTCACCAAGTCTATGGTGCGACTCTAATATAAATACTTTACACGTTAATTTATATGATAATTGCCCGAGTCTATGATTCGACTCTAATTTAATTAATTAGCACCTCAATTAATTTATTACCTTCCCGAGTATACAGGTCGACTCTAATTTAATTAATTAGCACATCCATTAATGTAATACCTTCCCGATTCTTTAGTCTGACTCTAATTTAATTAATTAACACATTAATTAATTTAATACTTGGTGTCACCCAACCGTTATCCCGGACTTGCTCACTTGGCCCATACCGTCGTTAATAACCGAATCTATATTTTGCCCCAATAACTAATATATTTCACATCAATACCTTTAATAATGTACTGTCACCCAACTACAATACCCGAATATTTCTCCTCGGCCCAAAATCAATACTTATGAATTATTTCTTAGAATTTGTTCATCTCATGACATATAATTATCACCCTCCTAAACCCAATTATATCACCTTATAATTGTTAAGGAATATATACCACATATGAATTTATCACTACATAACAAATGGGGGGGAAATATAAACTAAATTTCCCTTTATACATAAAACTGGCAAAACTGCCAAAATCCTGGGACCATCGATCGATCCCTTGGGTCGATCGATCGATCGAACAGGTTTTCGTCTTCTCTGGCTTGCTTTTTCAGCCATTAACGAACCCTTAAGCTTTTTGTTCCTTCCCAAACCTTTACCCAAATCACAACCAACATTATCTCTACACAAGAAAAGGGTCTAAACACCCTAGAGACCTTAATCCATCATCAAATTTATACATCACCCTAACTATATCCGATTTGGGTTTTTTATCCGGGTTTCGTTTTTACCAAATCTGACCTAACCATTTTCTGTCCATTTAATCAGTAATAAATACTGTAATCCACTCTAAAATTCAATCTTAACAGTCCCAAATCATATCTTAACATCTATTGAGTAATTCAATCTGTCCATTACTCTAAATTCAGAAAACCAAATTTTAATTATGGTTACACACAAATTGAATTTTCATATACACATACTATGATATTAATTGGTTATCACTTATTTTAAGAATCACAACAGTTAACCACTTGCCTGAAATTGTTGGTAGGGTCTAATCCACTGGTGTAGTTAAGGTGTTAATGACGAACACTCACTTTTGCCCCTTAATTTGGCTCCAAAAAAATCCCCAATTGCCTCTTGATTTGCTTTCCCCAAATTCCCTTTCAAGCCCTAGGTTTAGAGTATGTGTTAACTACCGTTCAACACTTCCCCAATTAGTTTAAAACCCCTAATCCCGTTTTTGGCCACATGGGCATAATTAAAATGGCCCGAATCACCATATGTGGGCCCGGCTATGCCCAAAAATATCTCAAGACCCAATTGCTACCCCCGGGTACTCTTTTCTGACTATCTCGACCCATTCGGACTCAAACACGCACTCAGAATTGTCATCTGAAATACTTTTTGACATTTCCAAATTTTGACCTCAAAATGCGACACACATTATTTCGGATAATTTAACTTAAAGTCGCCAATTATAAATAATTCTTCTCACTCAAATAAATTCTCCAAATCATAAATTTTAGTTTCTCCAATTTAAATATTTTTATAACTCCCAAAAATAATTCAATATTAAATCCTCAAAATTACGGGGTGTTACATACTCCCCCCCACCCCCAACAAAGTAATTTCGTCCTAAAAATTAAGATAAGCCTAGTGCTCCACGCTTCGTATATTACTCTCTAGTCATGTGCCTCTAAACCCGCTATATCTATCTCTTCCGCTTCTAACCATAAGGTACACAACTATGCATTTTAATTAACCAGGGCGCCCATACACCCTGCACCCGTGCTTAACATTATAGAATTTGTCTTAATTAACTCGGGTTCCCATACACCCTATTCCCATCCTTTACCGCGCAAAAGTTACCCGACTATGCTAGTCGTAACCCGTAATATAACTTCCAACTCGTATTCATATCACACACACACACACACACACACATATATATATATATATATATATATATACTGGTTGGGGTACCTAACCCATGTACTAACGACCAAACATCTCCCCACTTCCAACGTTGAGCTAAGTTTCATGCGTGGGACGTCTCGCAAAGCGAAATCCAAACAAGGAACCCCCCCGATACACAACTACCTAGCATTGTTGGTCGTTGAGATTCGTTAGGCCCTCAGGCTGTAGCACGTACCCCCGAATACTTCTCTCTTAACACAAAAGTATATACGCCTACCCTTATTCTACAAAAGAAAACATAAAATACAGCGCCCTTATTATCATTAGTTGTTGCGCAAAGTAAACCCCGAGCTATCTCTCCCTTCTCAAAAATAAATCTAACTACCCGGATTCACTTCAGTAAACACCCCTACTTAATGGGATGAATATGACAACATAAGACCTCACTATGTGTCTATGGCACCACACAATATAACATATATATAGGCTACACACCCTCTCAAGTGATACCTAGTAAAAATCATTCATACCCTGGTGTCGCGAACACCAAAACTTACCCCCACTATTTACAATAGTTCAAATCTATCGCTATCCAACCGATATAAAAATCATCTACCCTACTTCCATAATTCTCGAAAGTAGCAACCCCTCACATAATTCAAACCTTCTCTCAGTGTACACCTCCACTCTTCCGTGGATAACACCAAAGAACTCCGCTACCCCACAAAAATCTTATCTACATACTATGGCAGCTACAGCCAGCGCACCCACTAAATTCGACTTACCCGCGAACTCTAGTGAAAAATAATTCTTATATTGTGACACTCTCATTGTCACTCCAAACATATCCCATGCCCATAGGATAAAATATGATTAGCTTCATACTTCAGCTGCAATGGTTGATCCTCGGGTTTCAGAGCAGCTTCCCCCTGCCCGAACGCACCCATGAATTGTTGTAGTGGATGTACATCCAGGACCTCATCCAGTAGTTGACCCCTGCCTCGCTTAAGATAATCCCTCTTCACATGTCCCTCTTCCCCACAAATGAAACACCTCCTCATAAATTCACCCTGCCACTGATCCCTTCCTTGCTGACCTTGTCGGAATTCCTGGCCATCCTGCCGATAGCCTCCAGCTCTAAATCATTTGGCATGATTTCCCTATCGGAAATCCTTCCCTTGATCTCCCCCTATTTGCTATTGGGATACCCCACTGGTATTATTCCCGCCTGCTTTATCCAACTAGCTGGTTTCCACTCCCCTCCTACTTCCTTTCACGTGGAAGCGATATTCCTCACAGTGTAGAAGTGTTGCGTTAACGACATATGTATATGCTAATAACGCGTGGTTACCAATCAAATGTTTTCTGGTCCTCCAGACTAACCCATCCATGAATCTTACTTTCTTTCTCTCTTCATCGCTTACCTTATCTAGTACAAAATTTACCAAATAAGTGAATCATTCCTCGTAGTCGGCCACTGAAGGGTCCCCTTGTGTTACCTATCTAAATTTCCTCCTCATTTCAGTCTCAACTGCTAGCGGAAAATACTTGCCATCGAACCGCACCCAAAACTCTGCAATAGCTAATGTATCCCTTTCCTTAACTGTGGTGATTGACTCCCACCACTGTAGCACTACTCCCACTAACGTAAAAGTGCCTAGCATTTTCTTCTGCACTTTATTGCAATCTACCATGAGTAGGTGATGCTTGATATCTCTCTTCCACTGACACGCTAGCACCACATATGAACCCCATCAAAACTCTGGTGGATGGACCTTTTGAAACACCTCTCGTACTTGCTGCCACCCCGACGGCCCCGCGTGAGCCTGAACATCTGGCACCACTAACACTTGTGGCTAATCTCGTGGAAAGTACCTTTCCATAGTGATTATCGTTGCTTCAACTTCCTGCACCACTAATTCAGTTACCTATACTGCCGAAATCATCTCTGGCAGTTGCTGCGGTAACTCTTGCTCCTCATGAGCCTCTCTAGTCTCATCTCCCCCCGCTGCCCTAGTTTCTCTCTCTCTCCTGGGCGGCATCTGGAATGAGAATCGAATCGTATGAGTCCACCCTCAAATATAAAGTAATTAGCAGAAGAACTTAAATGCGCATACGTATAAGAATACAACTATCCTATAATAGGGCTTTATATCAAAGATTGCTAACTCGAAACATGAAAATCCGCGAAGATTCTAAGGACACTAGAACCTGATGCTCTGATACCATCTGTGACACCCCGCCTAATAAAATATCAGGTGATGAGTCCTATACCAAATTAAAACAGGAATCCCAGTTGGTTCATCCTTAGCATCACTCTCGAAAACCTTTTTAAAACTTACTAACCAACTAGTATTCCAAAAAGATGGTGCTAAATTTTATCTTTTTAAATAAACCAAATAGTAAATGCAGAAATAAATATGAACCATTTACCCAGCTGAATTAAATCAACTCAACAAATAATAAAGCGACATGCCGAATAAACCATCGACCACTCAAGTAAACATAGTCCAATAGAAATATTCAACACCTGAATAAAATAAACCTAAAAACTGAACTGAAAATCTGGGCGACTTGCCCTAAATAAAATTAAAACTGATAAATGATTCCTACTCTGGTAATGAAATAACAATGCGTCTAATCGAAGCTCGTACTAGCATCCACATATGCCGCAGCTCCGTGTCCCTGGAATAGAATATCAATCCTGGCGTTCCTGAGGTTGGACACCTAAAAGGTTTTGAAAATATTTTTATAGCAAGGGCTAGAATCCAAAACAATTTGAAAATATTTAGCAAGTGAATTAACTGCAGTAATTTAAAATGCATGAATGTGCTTCATATTTAAGTTAGTGTCACACTCTCTTGAGGACATTCTCACCCCTCCACTAATGTGCACACCTAACGGTTACCATAACCCCACCTAGTTGTACAACCACGTCCAACTAGTCCTGGTATAACCTCCCCTGGTATAACCTCCCCTTGCCATACTACTCTAACCCGAGTATAATTATTCATGAGTTACTAGTTATCTCACCAATTAACTTAATTGATTCCTTCTTAAATAATAGCATATCACCGTGACACGAGTTATATAAAGAAAACACATCACACACTGTATTCTTACCCGCCTATAATATTTAATACCATTATATACGTACCTTTACTAAACCGTCCACACATATATCATACGTATATCCATCCCCCCGAGTATACCCTAACCGGATGATTCCCTCTAAAGTGCTATATCACTAGGTGGTCTCACATAACCTATTTACCCAAGTTAGAATTGCTCACCAACCTGGACCAAAACATAAAAGAAGTGGAGGCAGTCATATTCCCTCCCTGAACGTGAGATAAGCCCCTTACCCATATACCGGACACTATGACCTGGGGATGTACTCACCCTACTCCTCAAGCTAGGGGATTCACCCACATCGCGCAACATCCCTTGATAGGACTAGAATATATAAATTAAATAAATATCTTGTCACTGATATTTAATAGCACACGCAATATATACACATATATATACTATCATTACATCGTATATATATAAAATAACCCCGACTTTACTGTGTACTTAAAACCCATAACACTAGCCTGTAATTTTTTGAGTCTCTGTCCTGACTCACTTAATTAATTTTCTCACCTAATAATTTATCATCTTCCCAAATCTATGGTCCGACTCTAATTTATTTAATTCACACATTAATTAATATCATATTTTTCCCAAGTCTATGGTCCGACTCTAATATAAATACTGTACACTTTAATTTATATGATAATTGCCCGAGTCTATGATTCGACTATAATTTAATTAATTAGCACCTTAATTAATTTATTACCTCACCGAGTCTACAGTCTGACTCTAATTTAATTAATTAACAGATCCATTAATTTAATACATTCCCGATTCTATAGTCCGACTCTAATTTAATTAACTAACACATTAATTAATTTAATACTTAGTGTCACCCAACCATTATCTCGGACTCGCTCACTTGGCCCGTACCTTCGTTAATACCCGATTCTATATTTTTCCCCAATAACTAATTTATTTCACCTAAATTCCTCTAATAATGTAGTGTCACCCAACTATAATACCCAAATAGTTTTTCTCGGCCCAAAATCAATACTTATGGATTATTTCCCGGAATTCTTTCATCTCATGACATATAATTATCACCCTCCAAAACGCAATTATATCACCTTATAATTGTTATGGAATATATACCACATATGAATTTATCACTTCATAACAAGTGGGGGGAAAATATAAAATAAATTTCCCTCTATACATAAAACTGGCGAAACAACCAAAATCCTGGGACCATAGATCTATCGACCGAACAAGTGTTCGTCTTCTCCGTCTTTCTATTTCAGCAATTAAAGAACCCTTAAGCTTTTTGTTCCTTCCCAAACCTTTACCCAAATCACAACCAACATTATCTCTACACAAGAAAAGGTTCTAAACACCCTAGAGACCTTAATCCATCATCAAATTTATACATCACCCTAAGTATATCCGATTTGGGTTTTTCATTCGGGTTTCGTTTTTACCGAATCTGACCTAAACATTTTTTGTCTAGTTAATCACTAATAAATATTGTAATCCACTCTACAATTCAATCTTAACAGTCCCAAATCATATCTTAACATCTATTGAGTAATTAAATTTGTCCATTACACTAAATTCAGAAAACCTAATTTTAATTATGGTTACACACCCGAAATGAGTTTTCATATACACATACTATGATATGAATTGGTTATCACTTATTTTAAGAATCACAACAGTTAACCACTTTTGTGAAATTCTTGGTAGGGTATGATCCGTTGGTGTAATTAAGGTGTTGATGACGAACACTCACTTTTGCCCCTTAATTTGGCTCCAAAAAAATCCCCAATTGGCTCTTGATTTCCTTTCCCAAAATTCCCTCTCAAGACCTAGGTTTAGAATTTGTGTTAACTTCCGTTCAACACTTCCCCAATTAGTTTTAAACCCCTAATCCGGTTTTTTGCCACACGGGCCTAATTAAAATGGCCCGAATCACCCCGTGTAGGCCTGACTGTGCCCAAAAATACCCCGAGACCCAATTGCTACCCCCGGATACCCTTTTCTCACTATCTCGACCCATCCAGACTCAACCGCGCACTCAGAATTGTCATTCGAATGACTTTTTGACATTTCCAAATTTCGACCTCAAAATGCGACACACATTAATTCGGACAATTTAACTTAAAGTTGCCAATTATATAAAATTATTCCCATTCAAATAAATTCTCCAAATCATAAATTTAAGTTTCCCCAATTTAAATATTTTTATAACTGTAAAAAATAATTAAATATTAAATCCTCAAAATTATGGGGTGTTACAGCTCTTTGCGAACATAATAATATATATGGATTCGATATAATTGTTGGAATTGATGTATTGTCAAAACATCATGCTTATATCTATTGCCATACAAAGTGAATATATTTTCGAGACTAAGAAACTTGTTCTTTATGTTTCAAGGAACCGGTCATTCCCGACCTCCAACGTCCCAAATCCAAAATTCCTCTTCTTCCTTAGTTCTTAGAATTTTGGAACAATTTGATAACGTTTTTCCAGGAGAATTTCTAGGCATACCCCCTTCTCGAGAAATTTAATTTACCATAAATCTCTATCAAAACACTTCTCCTATTTTGATACCTCCATATCAATTGGCTCCTTTAGAACTCCATGAACTTCGTACACAACTAGATGATCTAATCGAAAAATATTTTATTCCCCATAGTTCATCTCCTTATGGAGCACGTATGTTGTTTGTGAAGAAGAATGATGGAAGAGTTAGATTATGCATAGACTACCATAAGTTGAAATAAGTCATAATTAAGAATAGATATCCTTTACATAGAATCGATTTATTCGATCAACTTAGATGAGTGAGAGTATTTTTAAGGATAGATTTATGATTTTGTTACCATCAACAACGAGTAAGAGAAGAAGACATTCCAAAGCTTCTAAAACTCATTATGGACATTTCGAATTTAATGTAATGTCTATTGGATTAACCAATGTCCCCGCGGCCTTTATGAATCTTATGCATCAAATCTTTAGACATGTTCTTGATCAATTTGTTATCATATTCATTAAAGATATCGTTCTTTATTCTTAAAGTCATATAAAACATGAATAGCACTTAGAAATTATAATAAGAACTTTAAGGAAACATAAATTGTATTCCAAGAAGAGCAAGTGTGACATCTCGATAAAGGAAGTAAAATTCCTAGGATATGTGATTTCTAAAAGTGAAATCCAAGTCAATCCAGTTAAAATTTCACCATTTTAGAATGGAAAAACACCACCAATGTCACGGAGTTAAAGAGTCTTCTCAAATAAGCATGTTATTATCATCGTTTTGTAAAAGGATTTTCCTGAATCGCTCTCACACTACTAAAGATCACACAGAAGGAGGTACCATTTTTATGGACAGCCGAGGGTGATGAAGCATTCCAAATTTTAAAGGACGGACTAACTACTGCCCCTGTCCTAACAATTCCTTCTAATGATGTAAGCTATGATGTATACACCGATACGTCGCTGCAAGGCTTAGGTTGTGTCATGATAAAAAAAGGAAAGGTAGTGGAGTATGGATGAAGATAACTTAAGACTCATGAATTTAATTATCATGTACATCATATTAAATTATTCATTATGGTCTTTGCTTTAAAGATATGGTGTTGTTCTCTACATGGTGAAGAATTTCATGTCTTTGCAGATCAGAAAAGCTTAAAACATATCTTCACTCAAAGGGGTTTAAATCTGAGACAACAACATTTGATGGAATTTTTACAAGATTATAGGTTTAAATTAGATTGTCATATAAGAAAAGTTAACGTTATAGTCGATGCTTTAATTCATAATCCCATTGGTAGACTTCATACCTAAATTTCCTATGATATTTCTTCTACCACCGAGAAATATTATCTTCAACTAAACCCGCCTTTGTCAAATTTCTCTAACATAATTTCCTATCCCAACCTGAGAAAGAAAATCCTAACACAATAACCCTAAGATCCCTTCGTAATCAAACAACAAGCCCAACATGGAACTCAATAATCATCATATGATAAGGAAGCATGCTTGCGATTTAGAAATAGATTGTAAGTTCTCGATGAATCATCCTTACAAGAATAAGAGTTATAGGAAGCTCGTCATTCTAAATTCATGGTACACCTCACAAGTTTCAAAATGTATCATGCATTGAGGAAAAATATTGGGGGTCAAAGATGAGGAATGAAATTGAGAACTTTGTGAGAAGATGTTTGGCATATCAATAAGTACATATAGAACACAAATATCCTGGTGGACCCCTCCAACCTCTTTCAATTTCAAAAACAAAATGGGATCATATCACCATGGATTTTATTGGTGGACTACCTCGTATTTCCTAAAGATATAACTCTATTTGGGTGATAGTAGATCGACTTACCAATTCTTCCAATTTTCTACGAGTAAAAAACACTGATTCTTTTCAAAAGCTCAGTAAACTCTACATTGGAGAATTTTTTTGATTATATGGAATTCCTCTATCCATAGTATATGACCAAGATTCCTATTTATTAAAAGATTTTTTAAAGAACTTCATGCCTCAATGAATACTAAACATCATTTAAGTAATGTATATCATCTTCATATGGATGGACAGTCTGAACGTACGATTCAAACCTTGTAAGATATGTTACGAGCTTGTACTTTAAACATTCCCAACAATTGGAGTGAACACTTATCACTCATTGAGCTTTCTTATAACAAAATTTACCAATCAAGTATCAAAGACACACCGTTTTAAGCCTTGTATGAAAGACCAAGTCGATTACCAGTATGTTGGGCCAAATTCGAAAGCAGTAAGAAAATTTGTCCCAAAATAATCCAAGAAACTATTGAGAAGATACAGAAGATCACAGTGATACTCGAGGAAGCCCAAGATATCCAAAAGAGTTACGCAGACCATCATCGAAAGCTAGTAAAATTTCAAGTTTTCAATCGGGTATTTTTTATAGTTTCTCTCTGAAAAGTACCTTTATATTTCGGGAAGAAAAAGAAATTAGCATCAAGATATATTGGACCCATAAATATTATTAAACGTATTGGTTATGTAGCCTATCAGTTAGAATTACTAGTGGAATTATATAATATTCATAAGGTATCTAATGTTTCCCAGTTACGTCTATATATTTTCGAACCAACACATGTCATTACATGGTAAGAAATCTTTGTTTAACCTAACCATGAGTTTGAAGAATGCCCTATTCATTTAAGATCGTCAGATAAAATTCCTCAGAAAGAAAGAAATTTCCCTAGTACTTAGGAACATCAAAATTAGCAAGAAGCCCCATGGAAACCATAACAAGTAATGAAAAAACAATATCCTGACCTTTTTTAAGGTAAAATTCGAGCACGAATGTTTATTTTAGGTTGGTAGATTGTAACACCCGTACATTTTAACTAAGCTAATTGAATCAATAAATATCAACATTGCCCTTTATCTCCCTTATGGAATACTCAAATCCAAAAATATTCTAACAAAGTTAAAACTACATCATTAAACCTATAACTTTTCTTGATTTCCCAACTAACCCCTGAAGTTTTAGATTTACCAAAATACCCTTTGAACCTTTGAAAGAAGCATAACTTCACCTACACTTCACCCGTAGACCCAAACATTATATAAAATTAAACGTCTAGACTTCAACTAGTTGAAATTTATAACACTAACCCTAAAAATTTCATGAATTTATAAAAATGCCCCCAAACTTGAAAAAACTCCATATTTAATACCAAATAAGTATAAAACTTTCCAACCAAGGACTAGAATTTAAAACTTAATATTTACACATTGCCCCCGCCACATCAGCCTCCATATAGGCAGAAAAGGACAAAATCACATGGTTACACCTTGTAACCATATGTGCTTTATGTTTCCACAAACTTATCATCTTAATTCCCGAGATAATCTACCTCTATTCCACTCCAATTAACTCTCCTTACCTTCTACTATAAAATCCCCATGATCACCAGCAAAAATACACTACACCTTGAGCCTATCCGAAGTTTTAAATTTTCCCTTAAATCCAGTACACTATCATTTTATCTATTAAACTTTGCTCTTTCAATTCCGTTTTCTTTCTGCATTGTTATTAGGATCATACCACTAAAAAAATAAGCATTTACGTTTGAAGTTGCCCCTATTCAAGAAGAATTTAAAAACATCATTATCGCTTGAGCTTTAACGATGAAACTATATTCCTTGATCTAAACTAATTTCAAAGTGAAGAATAGGTTTCTTATGAGCCCAGGAGCTCAAGTGTAATGGTTGTTTTGAAAAATTCACATGTTTTAAACCTCAATTTCTCAAAGGTATTCTTTGTTTCAGAAAACTAAAAATTCCAAATTCTCCTTAAGCCAACCACCTCAACCCTTCAAACCAAAACTAAAACCTTCCTTAAGATAGAAGCATCTGAACCATATTCATAGAGACCCTTACCATATTCGGTAAAGCTTGGCATGTTTGGCAAAAACAAAAAATACACAGTAGTTGTAACTCAATGGATACAAAACCTCAATTCATGAAACTTATATATTTGGATTCCTTATGAAAAATTAGATTCCATTGGTTTAGGAATCATCTTAAATAGTTTATAAAATCATAAGTTATTCAAGGTCAATGTTTTTCAAAAACCTAAGTTAATTGTCGAGAGGTTGAAGATTAACTTTTCAGCTAAACCTTGACCAAGTGTGTGAGGGTGCATGGGCAATAACAAATTTCTGATTTTTTTTCCCAATATTTGTATTTAATTTTTCTGGTCAAAATGGTGTAATGTAAGGCTGTTCTTGGTCAATCATAGCTCAAGTTACAAATGGGGTTTTAGGTTATAAATATTTTCCTATATATACATTTAACCCCTCCAAACTTTTTCAAGTTATTAATTTTATTACCAACTTTTTCCTACACCTAATCTGATAAATTTTGAATCAAAAAGTCTTCTGCACTATGTTTTACATTTGGCACTAAGCCTTATATTTTAAAGCCCCTCAAAATAATTTCAAACTAACCCCTAAACTTAAGTAAACATAGTTTTCCCTAGTTATATTCACAATCAACATTATTATCAATTACACTTACTTACAAATGTGATTGCGTACAGATAATCAAGTAACATCCCCTTTCTATCTCCTATTCAATCATAATTAATCCTGCTCGATTAGAAGTAGGTTTTACCCCTTTAATAGTAAATTTCAGTGTACTTGTTTTACCGCTATGGATATCACTATGTGATAGCCATATTTAATTCCTGGTATGCTATAAGGTTACCATATTATTATGTGGAAATCTATTACGTTTAATTTTGATCAATTGGATCAATTTTAACCCTTTTAATTTAATAAGTAATATTATGAAAATTGAATCAGTTCATCCTGCAACTCTGTGCAAATTATTCTTTTAGAAGCATTATTATTAACTAGGAAGTAGATTGTCGTGTTGTCCCATAAAATTTTTCTACACGGCTTAATGTCTCGGATGTTTGAGAGCCTAAATTTTATCTAGATACGTATGAGTTCCATTTTAATATTGTGCGTAGTTGATTACATCTCCCCGAAGGTTTTGGGTTGATTAAAATTTGGTTATACTGATGACGCTTCATTTATTTCTATACCCACTTGTAAGCTAGTAAGTATGGGATTATCAGTTTAAATTCTTTAACTTTCTTATTATACAATTTGTATCATGTTATTGTGACAAACAATCAACTCTTTACACATTCCAAGCTTCTCTATGCATATAATTTGTTATAAAATTGGTAAGATTTTCTTGGCATATTTGTGCAAATTTCTTTTTTCCTCCAGATGTTCTAGAAGAAAGAGGATAATCCCCCCTCCATTTTTGTGATACACACAGACCACATTTGTGCTTATTTAACTAAATGGAGAGAGACTAAAGAAGATAGGAGCGAGGAGTTGTGGTTTTCAATAACCTACTTTATTTTCCAATTTGAGAATAAGATGTAATATTATAAATTCATCCATGTGGTAGTAGTACCGTAAAAGTATGATGTTATCTAATGAATAAATTTTTTTTCCTCCTTAACTTTAATTCATTGCTTTCTTATTCTTGTATATTCATACCAAAATAGGGTGTGAAAGAATAAATCTTTAGAATTTTGGGTTGGAGTGTGAAAAAGTAAGATAAGAAAAAATGACCCGAAAAGAAGAAGCACAAACACCTCACATGGGATAAAAGTAACTTTCGAAAAAAAAACTTGAAGTCATCTGGCCGGGGTTGAAAATTTGATCAAAATTTGAAATTCTAAATGTTGAAAATTATCTTTAGTGGACAAAAACATAAAACAACAAAAAAAATTACCAAAAAGAGGCACAAATACATCATACATGATCAAAGCTATTAGTACAAATAACTCATGTTGTCACGGTACTCATGAATTTAGATATTGTTCTAAATTTTAAACTTTTGATTATAAATCTTTACAATTGGGCGAGCATAAGATAAGAAAAAATGGCCCAAAACAGGCACAAACACCTTACATGGGATCGAAGTATAACTTTTGGAAATAACCCTTATAGTCACTTGACTCGCGATTTGGAACATTGATGAAAATATGAAAACTCAAAGTGTTAAAGATTAAAAATAGGGCAGTGGTTTGACAAAAATGTAAAATAAGTTATAAAAACATCGAAAGGAGGCACAACAACCTCTTACATGATCAAAATAACTTACGAAAACAACCCATGGAGTCGTGAGACTCATGGATTCAAATTTCATTTTAAATTTTAAACTTCTAAGAATAAATCCTTAGAAATGACTGTTAGAGCATGAAAACGTAAGAAGATAACAAAATAACCTAAAAAGGGAACAAACACCTCACATGGTATTAAAGTAACTTGTGAAAATATCCCACGTGGTCGTGCGACTCACTAGTTGACACTTTGATCAAAATCTGAAAATTCCAAGTGTTAAAGATTGAAAATTGGGCTTCGATGGATAAAAATATAAAACAACGAACATGATGAAAAGATGAAAAAACATCTCATGCATTATGAACGTAAATTGTGCAAACAACTCGTGTAGTCATCAGACTCATGAATTCAGATGTTATTCTAGATTTCAAATTTCTAAGTATTAAACATTAGAATTGGTGGTTGGACCGTAAAAATGTAAAATAAAAAAATAACGGCTCATAAATAGGGATAAACACATCACATCAAGACTAAAGTAAGAATATTGTTAAGGTATGAGGGCCCTGTGAAACTATTACTATATATTTTTAAGACTCGAACATGATACCAATTAGCCTTTATGTTGATGAAATTAGTTTTTGAGTTTACATATGCTCAATCGGGGGAAAAGATTTATTGGTGGTTTTGTTTTTTTAGTTATTGTTGTTTACTTTATTTTAATGTCAAAATAGGTTGTATTTCATGAATAAACGAAGGAAACTCTCCTAAAATTTCCTATAATTAATAAGTTATCTAAATTGATTAAGTCGAATAGACACGTATTTGAAAATTGGGTATTGATATAAAGATACCAAAAAGAGGCATAAACACCTCATACATGATCAAAGTTACATGGACAAATAACTCGTGTAATTATGGGACTCATGGATTTATGTTTTCCAATTGTTATTATTTTATAAAAATAGAATAATAATATTTTTTGTATCTTATGTAGATTGATAATGGACTTTTCTTGGAGTTATTATATTCATGGTGGCTTGGAGTTGCATTTTTTTTTTTGTAGCAGAGCCGTAATGTTGTCATTATAATTTACGTGGATCAATTTTTTGACATCTTTTGATGTTAATTTATAAGGATTGATTATGTTCTTATTTGTGATGCATGTCTCTTCTACCATTATACTTATATTATGATGAAATATTGGTTTGTAATAAGTATTTATGAGATTGGTTTAAAATTGTTCAACTTTGTACTATGTATATGATTGTATGAAAAATGTGCATTGTCATTTCCGATTATAAACTTGCACTTTTTACATTACATGAGGTTGATGGAAATTGCATTGCTTTAGAAGTGTTTCTAATGATTATTTCAATAAAAAAATAATAGGTAATAAACAAAATACAGTAAAGTGGACAAAAGGATATTTTGTTGCCGAAAGTCGCCTTTTATATCTTTCACTTTGGATTTTGAAATAGACGTTTTATTCACAAAAGATAAATTTTTCAACAAGGAAACGTGTTTCTAAAAAGTATACTTTTGGAAACGAAATAGCTATGATGCCAAAGTTATAGCTTTTGGAAAAAAATAGTTGTGATTCCAAAGGTATACCTTTTGACAACACAATGTTTTTTTGCTGAAGGTTGTCCTATATGTCATTTACATTACATTCTGCAACATTTTTTTTTATCTCTCAAAGGTTTCTTTTGGAAACATAAACAATATATTTTCATTTATACTATAGAAAAATTAAAATATCTTTCGTGATATAAATGTGTGTTTCTAACATTATACTTTAGACAATTGGATCTTACTTTTTCGCTAAAGGCTTTCCCATACAAGCAATAGGAAACATTCTATCGATATACAAGTATATGTCGCCCATACCCTTTATAAACATGTTTATAACTTTTAACCACATATATTGTATGTTGTGAAATTATATTTCCTTGTATATATTATGCACTTTGTTGGAACAAAATTTTTTCTCTCTAACAAGATCGCAACGCCCTAAAAAAATCGGGTTTCTGTAAATAGGTGCGCTGGAAATACTTTTTGAGTGAGAGTTTTGGAAAAAAATGATTTCTTATATAAATACGAAAGCCTCCAACCCTTAGTTTACACCCAAACACTTTAAGATCCAAAATTAATTAATATGCTAGTTTGAGATCTCCAGTTTGATAAGCAAGAAGTTTTACTCTTCATTAAGAACCTCTTTCATTCAATGGACTCCTTACATGATTTGTTCATTTACATATGGTGAATTTTATGTATGTTGAGGTATCAAGTGATGGATATTATGTTCTCTCCATTGATGATTTTTAATCCTTGATCGGTCGATACTGAGGAGTGTGTAGACTCACACATTGTGGCAGTGCATCACTAGACTCCAACGTGTTACTATACAGAAGATCAAGGGAATGAATATGCATCAATACTTGAAGGAGTCGAGTCAGTTGTGTAACTATTATGTCACGTCCATGTGTAATTCCTTGCATAATCAATATGTGTGGCTAGAATGTCCGAGGTTTTTCCCATTTCGATTTTTCTCGCACAACGTGCATTATGTGATTTCTTTTACTTTATCCTACTCATCACGTATAAACTGGTTTAGGGTAAATATAATATCGGGTAATCTATTTAACACAATAATTATTTATTTCATGCTAAGTTCAATTAAGTTTAACTGAAATTGGAAAAAAATATAAAAATTTGTATGTGTTGCCTATCCATATAGAAACCAACCTCTTCTAAATTGGTATTAGAGTGGGTGTCTATAATTTGTTTAGTCATACATCTGGGAGGTTTTTATATTTGGGGTCATTTGTTTTTTATTGCTCCTTTGTTTGATGTGTCTAATTACTCATACTAGATAGCGCGTATGAAATCAACCCTAAAGTCTGTAAATGATCGGGTTTATTTGTATTATTAAGGGGTGGTCCCCTCCCAAAAATTTAGTAGGTGGAATTTATGTCCCTAAACCTATAGAAAGTAGGAGTGAAGAGGAGCATAAATTGTCTAACTACAATTCTCGTGGTTTAAATGGTTTGTTTTGTGCAGTAACACCTGAGGAGTTCTACCGTTTTATGATAAGTGAAAAGTTTAAAATGGCTTTGTACATACTCCAATTTTCCAATTAGGGAACCAATGTTACTAAATCTTGTAAACTCCAAAATCTCACCACATAGTTTGAGACAATTAGTATGAAAGAGAGTGAAACCTTTGATGATTTTTATGCGAAATTGTACGATATAATTAACTCATCCTTTAGCTTTGGACAGAGAATACCCGACACCAAAGTTTCCAAGTAAATCTTAAGGTCCTTGAATACTTTAAGTACTATTGAATCTATGAAACTCGAGGACCTTATAGGTGACCTTTAGACCTATGAGGTTGACATTTTTTTTCTAAAAAGTCAAAGACAGATTAGGGAATTTCTTTAAAATCCTGAAAAGAGGAAATATCAATTTTGGATGAAGATTCAAAGACACATATGTTCATGTTTGCAAAAAAATTTCAAAAAGTTCTCAAGTTGAATAACAATAAAAATCTGATGAAAAAAAGTTTGAGAAAAACAACAATAACAAGGATGTAAATTTACTTAAAAATCATTACGATAATTTTAAGATGGGTGAGTCAGATAGACGTGTTAGGTTTAAGGGATATGACCATAGGGCAATAGTGAACTGAAAAGAGGAACTGAATACCCCCGCTAAGCGTAATTATACCGCGTTCATGGTCTTCCTTGTGAGCCTAAATGAAAAGCATTTCGACAAAGATAACTTTATGCATGAAAAATCTGAGGCCAAATGGTGTGAGTCTCAAGTGAGTTATGAAGAAGAAGAAGAAGAAGAAGAAGAAGAAGAAGAAGAATAAGAATAAGAAGAAGAAGAAGAAGAAGAAGAAGAAGATGGAGAAGAAGAAGAGGAAAAAGAGGAAGAAGAATATGGGGATAGTGAACTTCAGATTTCCTATAGGGAACTATACAAGGATTTCTTAAAGTTGAAGAAAGAGAACTAGAAGTTGGAAGCTAAGTTGAAGGAATGTGCCATAGGGAATGCTGATATTAAATTGATTGAAGATCTGTAGGCATGCGATAAGACTCTATGGGAGAAGCTTGAATATGCTAAGGGAGAGATATATCACATTTGTGGTTTGATGGAGGTTTTAAAGATGTGGTTAGTTGAGTTTGAAGAGTCTCATCATTTTCTTGAGTCTATGATATTAGAGTTTGTGGAGAGATTGAGAAACTCGAGTCATGTCAAATTTGATTTTGAATTTAGGTGAGAAAATTTAGAAAATCTTTTAGGCATCGTTCGAGTCAAAGATGCCAATTTTGGAATTCCCTCAAATATTCTCGATTCTTTCACTAATAAAGTTAAGACCAATGTTTTCAGAGGGTGAAATACATCCAAATATGTTAGAAAAGGTCAACCCTTAGGTAACATTCCTCATCATGTCTACACATGCACACGTTACGATAGGAAAAATCACCTTAGGAGTTTTTACTTTGATCTTAAAAAAGGTCCTAGGTAGCCTAACACTACAGTCATTATGGTTGCCAACACCTAAGAGCATTGATTAAATCTGTGATTTAAACACCTGCAAAATATTTTCAAACTGTTTTCTTGAGCTTCGACCCGTGTCAAAATATTTTCAAAACCTTTTAGGTGTCCAACCACAGGGATGCCAGGCTTAATGATTCAATCCAGGGATGCGTAGCTGCAGCGCTTATAGAGGCTTATAGGAGTTATTTTAGACGCTTTAGCTTATTCATTCTAGATATGATTTCTCTCAGTATATCATTTGGGCATGTTTCCCCTCAGACTATTTAGTTTTCAGTTCGTTTAGATTATTATTGTGTGGATGGTTTAGTTAATTTAATTTCATTCCTCATGTTTTTATAATAGTTAAGGATAAAATTTAGAACAGACTTATTTTAACATAGGTGATTAGTAATTAAAAAGTTTTTGATAGTGAGGTTAAGAATGGACCATTTGATATTCCTAATTATTTTGATAAAGGATAGATTAATCGTGATTAAAATAGGCAAGGTGTCACACTCTCCATTGAGGTATGCATGCATAGTGGCGCCTCCTGAGAGAATATTCTTTACTGTATTGGGGCCAATACTATATGGTTTGAATTTCCATTTGGGGTCATAAACATGTTCTATGATCTCTTTAAGGGAAAGGTATCATTGCTGAACACCCAATCTTTGACACTTTTGTTGAATGACTGCGCAATCCGACGATGGTACCATTGTATGTACCATTGTATGTACTACAGGGCCAATACTAGTTTTCTTTGCTAACTTTACTTTAAACTAAGTCACAGAGGGAAGGTATCTCTATCTCAACTAGTGAAAGTATTTCCATGTCGTATACTAGAGAGTAAGGGGTATCCTCGGTAGATGTTTTGATTTCAGTGTGGTATCCCTAGATAGCATAAGGGATCAAATTGTCTGAATCTTGATAAATCTCAATCATTTTGCTGGGGTTGGCTTTGATGTTTTTATTGATGGCTTCGACTGCACCGTTAGTTTGGGGGTAAAGAGAAGATTCATTTCTCTGAATCCCATATTCGTTAACTAAATCTGTGACCTTAGCCTAGAAATGTAACCCATTATCTGATACTACCTCGTTGTGAACCCGGTATCAGTAGATGATATTTTTTCCGAATAAACTTGGCCACCTTCTTGGCATTCTGTACTGCGTACGACTCGAGTTCGACCTATTTAGTGAAGGAATCAATGGCGGTTAGGATGTAATCATGCCCAGTTGAAGCTTTTGGAATGGACTTCCCTATGATGTTATTGCCCTAGGTGGAGAACATCTAGGGAGAAATTATGTTGTATAATTCTCGGGGAGGTAAGTGTGGGAGGTTGGTAAACTACTACCATTTAAAGGATCTTCGGACATAGGCGGTGCAATCCTGAACTATAGTGGTCCAATAATACCCTTGATGGATAATTTTCTTAGAAAGCATATGACCGTTCATATGGGGTCCACATTCCCCACTATGGATCTTATCCATTATTTCTTCAATGTCAGCCCCTGCTATACAGTGAAAATGACTTCCATCGAAGTTTTTCTTAAACAGTGATTGGTCACAGATGATGTACTGGGTAGCAAGTTTGCAGAGGGTCGCATGATATTTCTTGTTGGTGTCTTAGGGATACCTACCATTATTGAGAAGTCGTAAAATGTCTTAGTAATATAACTCGGCCATATCTAGAATCTTCCTCTATGACAAGCTCAATGTGGTAGTAGTGGGTTGACATATCTTGTTTTTGGTTTAGGAAATGGGCCATTGTTATCCCCCTCCGGCATGTCGACTATGAATGCCAGGTTAGCAAGGGCATTAACTAAGTTGTTCTTTGCATGGGGAAAGTAGTGGAAGGTGATATCTTGGAACTCGAAGGTCAACTTTTCTAGGTGGATGTTCAAAGGTAAGAGCTTTTCGTCTTTGACTTTCCATCTTCTAAGGACTTAGCCGATGATGAGAGTAGAATCCCCATAGACATCTAGGTTCTTAATACCTTTCTTAAGGGTGACTTTAAGGCCTATAGTCCATACCTCATATTCGGTCATATTATTGGTGCAGGGAAAATCTATCTTAATGGCAATGGGAGTGTGAAAGTCATCAGGGTATATTAGGGTATCCCAATGCCATATCCTTTCTTGTTGGAAGCACCGTCGAAGAACATATTCCATTTTTTTCTCCTGAGTGGTGAAAAGGATATATTCGTTCTGTAATTTATATATCCAAACGTCGACCTCTTCCATGGGGTAGTTAACGAGGTAGTCGTAACTTTTGTGGTCTCCCTTTTATGGATTTCTATGTGACATACATGATATGGAAGTCAGCTAGTAACATCAAACATCGACCCATTTGGATAGACAAGGAGGGCTTCTCAAGTAGCTATTTGATAGGATCCATTCGGGATACAAGTCTTATGGGAAAAGTGAGCATGTAGTGCCGTATCTTTTGAGTGACCCACCTGGACGATGCATGCTTTCTCTAAGGTAATGTAGTTAACTTCGTACCTGGCCATTTTTTTACTATCATAGTAGATGCACCTATCTTTATGGAATTCTTCAATGTATTGGTCTAACAAATTTTAACACCTCATAATTTATGGATTATTATTTTAATTAATTAATTCGTTAATTAGCAAGTTATAAATTAATGAGAATTAATGAATGGGAATATTTAAAAGTGAATATATATAATAAGTTAACGGGTGAGAGTAAATTTTAGAAATTTATTTCGGTTGGCAATTTTAAGCACACGGTTGAGTCCGGTACGGTCGAAGTTGTCCAAAATGAGTGGTCACATGCATATATTAGGTATTAGGGCCTAATTACACATATGTGAGCTCCATATAGAGAGTATGGACCCTTTTTTATAAGGCCCATAGTCCCAAAAACGTGAATAGGGTTTTAACCCCAAATGTGTAAGGGTTAGGCATCATTAAATCACATTAGAAGACTAAAAGGGGGAAAATCAAAAAGGGAGAGCCAAAGTGAAGAGGAACTTGGGAATCTTGGAGAGATTATTTCAATTGTAATTAAACACCTTCATTCAATCTCTAGATCTGCATTTGTGAGGCAAGTTGTTTAAATTGTGATTATTAAATTGCATCTATCTTTTCATATTAAAGAGGTGGAATTATATTAAACTCTAGGGTTTGTTCTTGAGTAAATTGGGGATTTACTTCTAATGGGAGTTATAAATATGTAGAGGATTTGTTAATTGATGAAATTAAGGATTAAATTGGTGGAATTGTTAGGGATAGATTTGTTATAATGAAATAATGAACTTAGGATGAATTTGGGGACGTTTGAATGCAGAAACCTGTTCAGAACAGAGGTTTAAAACTTGTTAATGATGGACTGGGTTTTTAGCAGAAGAGAGAGAAGGAGAAATACCAGTGCCATTCAAATGACATGGTATTTTGTTCGAACGAGATCGACTATCGTTTGAATGACATGGCTCTTTATTCGAACAATCTCAGATGTCTGCTAGATGTCTGCAATTCCCCTGATTCAGACCTGCTGTGTTGGTAATTATAGTCCCTGCCCTAACTGAATTTCAAAATTGAGTATTGATTTAGGGTTAATTTGGGAATACTTAACCTTTAAATTTATTTGACTAAATTGCATGAAATTGGAGATGTAAATTCTTGATTTAGCATTTTATAATCTTGCTGTTTAAGTGGTTAAACTTGATTGCATGAGATTGAAGGTTGGATTGAAACAATTGGAAATTTTGGGCCAAGAGAGAGAGTACGGGAAAAATTCTTAGGGTGAAAATAAATAAATGATAAATTGATTATAGTAACATAAATTAAAATATAGTCGGACCATAGACTTCTTTGTTTTAGGCTTCGGTATGGTTATAATACACCGGTAGCCTGAATTTTATATATATACGATGATGTGCTATATATATATATATATATATATATATATATATATATATATATATGTTTTATGAATAATTATTTCAATTATACTTATAGTATACTCAGTCTAGTGCTATCGAGGAGGTTGCGCGATGTGGGTTAATCCCCTGAGTTAAGGAGCAGTGCGAGTATAGTCCCCACGTCATAGCGTTTGGGTTCGGGAGTGAGGCGAATGATGCCTAACTCAAACTCACTACCGTCGAAAACTATGGTCACCTCCACATCATTTGTATGTTTATTCTGGGTTGGGGAACTAACCGTATCAGGGTTTCGAGTGGATGAGAATACTCGATTATGATAGCTTCTAGAGAATAGCCAATGGGTGCCTACTCGGCAAAATAGTTGTAAGGACACAAATTTGCAATTGAGTCCTTTGTAGTTTTTTCTCAACTTCGGAAAAAAACCGTTTGAGTCATAGGATAGAGTTATTGACCATTCTTCAAGTCTATGACATACTAAAGTTGAAGACGTAGCGGCCAAGTTTATAAAGCTTCATCAAATGCCGGTTTAGTGTGCCCTATTTCTATGTCATCAACAATGTTCGAATGCTCCTAAGGTATGAATGCATTTGATATATACATATATATATATATACTAGAGTATGCCCGTGCATGAAGGCACGATGATATTCCGGAAAGTTTTCAAAACCACAACAAAATAACAGTCGGCTCGATTTAATTTTAATATGAATAAATCTAATTTTTAAAAAAAATTGGACAAAATTTCCATTATTTATAAGACTATCCACTTGTTTAATGTATAAAAACACTTCAACAACCAAATAAATAATCACTCGTGAACCTTGTATAAACTACGTCATTCCATGTGATGCAAAACCTAACAATTCAAATAAAAGTTCACCCGATATGAGCAACAAATAGATATTGGCATATAACGTTCGGTTCAAAAGTGTACATTTGCACCGTTTCAATTTACTAACAACAAAAAGAACTTACATAAAGCAATGTATTAACTTCTACTCAGTTATGAAAATGGTACAAAGTATCTTGTTTTACAATCATCTAATAAACCAATTTTTGAAATCGAAACAACAAATGAATAAAATTGAATAATGATCATCTTTGTCGATTAAATAACTTCTTGGGCACTGGTTGTATTTCTTGATGAGTGAACCAATCGATACCGCTCAGTATAACCGATGACATATAGCCATTGTTCATGTGACAATACAGGGGTACATATAGTTGTACATTCTATGCAAATTTGGTTTCAGCCCTAGTTGGTGTTTATAGTGGCAGAATGTCCAATTGTACAGGTTTGGTTCAGTTTTCAATACGCCGCGACTTGTGATTGATGATTTCAGAGGAGAATTTGAGATAGGACGGATGACAATGGGTTTTTTATGGATACAACATCACAACGTGAATGGTGGTGTTACATATAGGTCTACTGGGTGTCATGTTCCTTCTGTGTTCCTTTGTTTATTTCAAGGCAACCGTGCAGCGCTAATATGTTCAAATCTGCAATAAAAAATGATAAATAATGACAGTGGTTCAAATCTGTTGACCGTTAAAAGTTATTGCAACCTAAAATTTCAACTCAACATTCAAGTGTCAATATTAATTTCAAACAACTCATGAGTGAACATAATGAAAAGTCATATATTCAAACCTACAGTGTGGTTTTCTCTCTCGATTACGAATGAAGCTGCATTTATGAATTGTATTGCAAATACCTTTGAAAGCCAAAGTTTCACTTGGATTATTTCTTTCTCATTGATTTGAAATCCATCAAGTCTTTCATGCTATTTACAGACTCAGATATCTGTCACATCTTTCAACAAACACATATAAGAACCACTCTTATAAATCGGATCAGCATATAAGAACCACTCTTATCTGTCACATGGTATAACTTATAAGAAACAGATATAAGATCCATCAATTCTTTCATGCTATATTTCCTAATTTTAAATTGGATCAGCATGAAGCATTACATATTCAAGAATAATCTTATAAACGCGAACAACCTTAAATCGAGATAAAAGGGGAAAAACAATTCATGCCAAAAAATTGAACAACTAATCTTCTAAACAAATTAAACATTAAGAAATAATTAATTCACTACAAATAAGTTATACCTTTTGTATGACATGCAACTAACTGTGCACATGTTACAATAATCAAATACTCAGATTCAAGCTTTCTTGTGAAATGATGAGATGTTTAGAAACTCACATACATTAAAAATATATATTTGTATATTCATCATGATAAAAATCAACAATCCCCAACTTACAAGTTAAAAACTCTACAACACACCACGTTAACAACCTGAAATTTCTGAAAATGAATTTAACACCTAGAAAAGGTATACTAATCTCGAATGCATGATGTCAAGATTAAAGGGTCTAAAAGAAACTGTAATTATTGGTACTGCATCTTCGTGCTCAAGGTCAGTCACCTGATCATTTCCCATGCCATCATTCCTCTTTCCCACACCCTATTTAGAAACCCAAAAAACAAATTATACAAAGAAACCATAAAACAAAACAGGATGTCAAGGAAAAACAATTGTAAATCTTAGGGCAGTGTTTATGAAAAAGACCTTTTGGGGAGGATTACTATCAGGATCCACTACTTCCCCTTCAAGCTCAATGTTAGATTCGATTATCTCACTCTCTTACTCTTCTTCAAAAGCTTGTGCTTGAGGCTCTTCCTTTTCCTCCATGTCCTCATCACTCTCATCCACCACATAAAACTTCCGTGCACCATATTATTAAATTCAGAAATGCTACATGATAAGCGAAAATTACATGATTTAGATAAAAATAAATTACAGAGCAGTTACATGATTTAGCTTACAGAGGAGTTACATGATTTAGCTTACAGAGAAGTTACATGATTTAGCTTACAGAGTGGTTTACATGATAAGTGCAAATTACATGATTTAGCTTACAGAGTAGTTTCCTTTTGAAGCACTTTGTCAACCAAATAGAAGTTTACCTAGGAGAAACCTTCTTAGGTCCAAACGACTTCAACAACACCGTAAGCTCATCAAACCGTTTATGCTGAAATAGCTGCGCACTAAACTCAAGCGTGAACCTATTACGCTGCCTTGAATCTTTTCATAGAGTTTGAACCAAAGATGTAATTTCCAAAACCGCATTGTTCATATAAAAAATTTAATATGCTATATTGAAGGCTTCAAATCCTCATATATTTCACCGTTCGGCTTCGACTTCACAACATCAGCAGAAGAAATTTCCCTTAGAATCCACATACAACCCAAGATTTGAAAGTCAATCCATAGAAAACCTATAGAGAAATACCAAGTGTGCAGCGTACTTGTCAACAAACATGTGCCGTAAACAATGACATTCGAATTAAAAGAAATTTAATGAATTGAAAATACAACCGTTATTATTTAGGTAAATATATTATGACCACAAAGAACAGATTGCGGAGGGTAACCTACACAAAGTGAAAAATGACCACCTAATGTTGATAATAATATAACTTTGATGACTTCTTATCTTTCTGTCTAAGACAACCGATTCTAATAGAATTGTAATAGGATTGTCATGCAAAAAGTTAAAGCTAGACTTAATAATGCTATGTATGTTGAAGAAATCTATTGGAAGCATAAGTACATTGCAAAGTAGTTCAATGAAGGAGAACTCAATACCAAATTATTACCTACATGAAATATCAATCATTCATATAACAGTTAAATTGATCATGTCCTCTTGCGGAGCATTTCAGTGGAAAACATTGAGTCATGTAAAGTCCCCAACACACACGTGTAAAACAATGTGCGAGGAGGGAACACGTACTACTGTTTAACAACTTCTCAATCCAGTGATGGTGAAATTGGGCGAGCAGGCCATACGATCAACTAAAATAGACACCATCTTGTGCATTGAAATAGACACCATCTTGTGCATTGATTATCTCCCCAGCATTAGTGTGGTGATGTAGATTAGTGGGATTATCTCTAGGTGAAAACACGCGACGATGTACAAAATGGAAATCATGCCTGCTAGTTTCATGTACGCATTGATTTCACTCGATAGCAATTCATCACGACTAAAAAATATCCATACACATATACTGACCAAATATGAATAGCAGGTATACCTGCGATTCCAGACATAAAAATCAGTCAAAATGAGAGAAGAACGGGAATCCATTGCCCCAAAATTAATACAAGTGTTATGATGAAAAGTGGGGTTCTCACCACATCTGTGTTGTTCTCACCAAATCAGTTTCGAAAATGTGAACCTTGGAAGAATTTTCTCTTTTCATAGAGTTTGAACTGAAGATGTAATCTGCAAAACCACATTGTTCATATAGCAAATTTTGTATGCTATAAAGAAGGCTTCATATCCTCATCTATTTCACCATTCTGTTTTAACTTTACAACATCATCAGCAGAAATTTCCCTTAGAATCCACATACAACCCATGATTTCAAAGTCAATCCATAGCAAACTTGTAGAGAAATACCAAGTGCGCAGCGTACTTGTCAACAAACATGTTCCTTAAATAATGACATTCGAATATTTGCTTGATTTTTCTAAATGAGTTGGGCATTTTTAGTGGGCAAGTATTAATTCCAGTTAAATATTGTTATGAACTCTTTTCCAATCATTAATCTGATTAGGGGATTTGAATTAAAAACTAAATTGGATCACTTACACATACTATAATAGATTTTATACCTAAACTCAGTCTACCGGAGTTATGTTTGTACATCTATCAAGCACCTAAAATCCAATCAAAAAAATTATGAAGCAAAAGTAAAACACCCATTAAGGAATTTTTTCAAACACCTAAGAGAAGTAGCATTTCCATTACCATCAGCTGCGACATACACAATCTCCAGATTTGAACTAAAGTTTTCGAGATCTATGAAATTCCTCTAAAAATGACTGCCGTTAACTCGGATTGCACATGCTTTCCACCATAAGGCTCATTATGTATCAAATGAGATCTATATATTTTGTGCGGATAAAATTAAGGGCAAGAGGTGTAGAAAACAACCACACTTGTAGAAAAATAAAAGAGATAAAGAACAACACAATTTCAATAATAAAACCCAAACATCCACACTACACACACATGTGAAGAGAAAGGGAGAGGGCGATAAAGAATAGATTACCTAGAAGAGATCCAATCTTCAACCACATCCCAACCTAAGTTGTAATATAGACAACAAAGAACAAAGGTTAAAATTGACAATAAGTCTGAATCGTATGGTAAATATCATCAAAACCAAAGGGTGTGTATCCACCGAGAATAAAAACATACATGCACACCAAAATAGTATATTGTCCTGAATATATGATTCTGGAGCCTATGACCAGAAAGTAAATATAAAAGCATTTGTACAAATAGACCAAAGAGCAAGGGATTATGAAATACAAATAAACTATAGTATAGAGCTCGATAAGCATAGCATCTTAAACAATAACAAAGTCAATTCTTCAAACAAAAATGTAAAATAAGATTACTACATATAGTAGAAGCAGTGCTTGTAAAGCATAAAAGTAAATATTCACTTGGTGTCGTCTTTATTCCATGTGCCAAAAGACGTTTCAAGATTTGTCTTGATCATGTCTCGTGTTTATCCTAGGCTCCTAGCCCTGTCTGTCGATTCAAAATGTGAATCTATTAGGCATGGTAAGTGAACCAAGATACGCCTATTTAACCTTTCATAAGTGAGAACTCGATAGGTGATGTATATGCATGACACATGGTGCAATGAGGCGTGTCCGAAAGCAAATGCTGATTCTTCATCGTCTTCTCTATAATTCGGATAAGAAATTTTGTTATCCAGGGAAATTTCACCATTTTTGTGGCTGAGGAAATCAAATGGCATCTGAGAATAAAACCAAACGGAAAACAAACAACAACTACATTTTATCTATTTTGCAAATTCACAGTTGCAAACAACATCAACGTACCAATAATCAAAGCATGCAAAGATAAATTAGAAAAACTAAACCATGTTGCGTTGTAAACTACAACTTGATATAATTTGTAACTTTAGGCCTCACTATTCTAGTAAAACAAAACCTAGTAGTCCGATTTAGAGCATTACTATAGATTAGTACCCAAATTTTTCATTCTATAATCCACCTAAAGTGGGAAAGAACTCATTTCTTCGTCTTTAATGAAAGGTCAAAAATGAAGTAACAAACATAAAAAAAGGTCACCATTTAGTCTTAGACAAAAATGGACTTTTTTTTATTGAAAAAGAAAATTATCACATCCACACTCTACAACAACTACTAAGAATATTTGCTTGATTTGTGCAAATGAGTTGGGCATTTTTAGTGGGCAAGTATTAATTCCAGTTAAATATTGTTATGAACTCTTTTCCAATCATTAATATGATTAGGGTATTTGAATTAAAAACTCAGTCTACCGGAGTCAAGTTTGTACATCTATCAAGCACCTAAAACCTAATCAAAAAAATTATGACAAAAAGGAAAACACCCATTAAGGAATTTTGTCAAACACCTAAGAGGAGTACCGTTTTCATTACCATCAACTACGACATACACAATCTCCAAATTTGAACTAAAACTTTTCGAGATATATGAAATTCCTCTAAAAATAATGTAAATGAAAAAAACAAAATCAATGATGATCCTCCAAAACACATTTGCAACAAAGAAGAAAAATATTGGAACTTTAAAGTTGATACCTTCGGGCTAAAGAAAACTGATAACATAACCATAAAGAGAGAGAAGAAAATAATAGTTTGGGAAAAACATCTGCAAAACAATACATGGAAAATAAATTAGATCTTCTAAATAAAAGTAATAACAAACCATAACATGGAGCGTGATAGAGAGAAATGTTTGTTGAAAAATAGATCTAATAGACCTATTTTGAATCCTAACCAGATAGATTCAAGAGCACTATTTTGAAACCTAATCAAATCGATCCAAGATCGAAACAAACCTTCGTGTGATGTGGAGTTGGGAGGCATCATGGAGCTGGGCGGAAAAGTGGAGCTGATAGTGGCAACATGGAGCTGGGCGGTAGAGTGTGGATTGTGAACGACTTTGTGTTGTGAGGAACGTGTAGATAAGGGTAGAGCATGATTTTGATACAGCGGTGAGGGAAAGTGACGGGTAGGGTTGGAAAATGAGGTAAAGGGAGAGAATGGGTCAATTACTATTTTCACCTCATTTTTGAATTTTGAAGAAAAAGGATAACAAATGAGAGTGTTAAAAGAGGGAGGGAATTCAAAAATTTTAAGGGCAAAAGAGGAAGTGTAGGAAAATTCATATGAATGACATCATACTTCCATCTTATGACATACATAAGTTTCCTACAGTGAAAGTTGAGGCGTTGATGTTTGCTGACGTCATGGGTTGCGTCTCTGGTTTTATTTGTTGAGAATAGTGATTGCTGATGATATGTTGATGAGGTGCTAATGTAGTTGCCTTTTGCTTCTGTTAATCTATTGCATCTTTAATTAATTTTTATGGATCCATCATATTATCAATATTGTGCGATGAACATTGACATGAACAGTAAAAGTGAACAGTGACATGAACAGTAACTTTTAAATAGTCCTCAAGTCCACAGTACTACAGACAACTGTAGCAGCCCAGTCAAGCCTACAAACGCCTATATCACGGCAACAACGACGACAATGGCAACTCACAGGACACCAGAAAATTTATAAGTTGAAGATCATTCCAGAGTTCAATCAAAATATTTATGTCAATATTACCATAAAAACAAATCCTCTAAGATCCTTTAATGATATATTAAAACATAATAAGAATAATATCTAAGTACCAAGAGTGGTTAACCCGAAAGTTCTGATAAAAACTTGAAATTTTACTGCTGAAAATATAACATGCGATTACAAGCTTATTTTACAGACAAGATTTAAAGATGCAAGCCATAATTTACAGAATAGTAGAGACAAAACTTACTATTACAAGAGATTTTACAAACTATTGCAGCTGGAAATCTTAATCGGAAAGTTGAACTAAAAACTTAGATAGATTTTGATTGCTAGAGAGATTTGATGTTTTTCTTCGATGCTCTTGAATGAAGAATTGAGCTCCTTTTATTGGAGTGAAAAGTGATTCGAATTTCAAAATGAATTCTAATTGCTTCTGGAATAGTGAAGAAACGTGGGCGGCATTAGAATCTTGCATAGTAATATAATTTGTCAAAAGTGCAATGTGAAAGGTGCACAGTAAATATTTGGCCGCGTGAATGAACAGTGAAAGTTGAGACGTTGATGTTTGCTGACGTCATGGCTTGCGTCTCTAGTTTTATTTGTTGAGAATAATGATTGCTTATGATATGCTGATGAGGTGTTGACGTAGTTGCCTTTTGCTTCTATTAATCTATTGCATTTTTAATTAATTTTTATGGCTCCATCATATTATCAATATTGTGCCTTGTTACAGAATCCATGGAGTCATCTGAATCATCTTCAGAGTCTGAATGTCGATAATTAGTATATTGATAATTAGTGCATTTTTCATTTTCTATTGCTTCTTGTGTTTTAGCAGAGCGTAAAGTTTTACCAAAATATCTTAAATTTATGCTAAAAGGGTGTTTTGGTATAAAAATTCTCATGTTAAAGTTTTCTTTTACCATACACCAAGGGTCAGAAGGTATTTCGTTTAAAATCATATATACTTTATACATAATAAGTAACTCTTCTGTTGCATCTTTATTATTTATTAAAGAGTCATCATCTCTACATTGAACAAAATAATTTGATATTTTATCTGATCGATGTTCAATAAATATATTGTGCCTGCTATGAAGAATTTGTCCTAATCCTATCCATTCTGGTGGTATGCTTTCTATTATTAGTAAAAGATTAGGTACATTAACTCCCCATAATTGTTGGTCAGCTAGTGCACCTGTTAATCCTTTTGGAAAATTACAATTTATGTTATCCCAAGGTGGGGGAATTAAAATAATGGCTATCATACCATATTCTAGTAATAAACTTATAGTTACTTCAATTTCTATAGGTGGATTATGAGGAAATATAGTATTAGGTCTAGCAATTACAAAATTTTCAAAAAGTTTATATTCTATATCTAATAGGATTAAAGTATCATATTTATTTTGAAAATTACTACGTATGTGTTCATATTTATATGTACATCCTAGTGGATCTAGACCAAAACGAAAACGGTTTTGTATTGCTACCCAATTTTTCACATCTTTTTCTTTAGAAAATAAAAATATTTTTTCTACTAAGTCTCTCGGTAAAAGAGAGTCTACTTTTGTTCGTAATATATATCTGAAATAAGGGTCAAAAGAGGCTAAAAAAGTATTATGATTATATAAATTCATTTGTTCTATTTTCTTTTCATTAGCTTGATTTTTTAATTTAATATTTTATAATGTCTTATTATTGTTTCATGATCTTTAATTAGTTGTGAACTAGTGCGAGATTTATAATAACTAGCTTGTGCTTCTAGAGTTTTAACATGGTTTGTTATATTATGAAAATATATATTAAGGTAATTCATTGTATGTATAAAAGATCCTTTATTATACTCCCGGTTGAACCAAAGATTGTCAAGGATTTGCTGTTGTTCTTCTGTTACTGGTACATTTGACCTGAACTTTTGCTTCTCATTAAGAACAGTAAACAACTGATTAGAATATTCTTTTGTTCCTGACGAAGATCCTTGATGTTGAGACATCTGTAAAATTTAAGAAGTGTTAGTAATTAATCTAGACAATATATCAGCTAGTTGATTTTCTTTACCTTTAATATGTTCAAATTGTGGTGTGAATCCTTTACATGTTATATTATCTATAAAGTTTAACCATCTTTTAGTTGCTGATTTACTTTGATTTGTTTTATTAAAATGTTTTACTATATTATCACAGTCAGTTCTGATTAAAAATTCTTTTCCTAAAAATTATTGAAATCTTTCTATTGTATTTATAACTCCTAATATTTCTAAGTCTGTGGATGGTAATATACTTTGTGCCTTATTAAAGTTACCTGAGCAATATTTACATATTTCTTCTTCATTTTTATTACTATTTTTATTAGATTTTCGTAATAATATTCCATCCCATCCTAATGCTGATGCATCAGTTTGTATTATTTTATAACTATTTTCTATTGGTAGTGATAAGGGTTCTAATTTACTAACTATTTGTTTTATTTTTTGAACTAATTTTACGTCTTCATTGTTAAAATATTTTTGTCCATTTTTACGTAATTTACTGTATAAAGGTCCTACTAATTTTGATAGATTTGGAATAAAAGATCTACAATAATTTAATAATCCTACAAATGCTTGTAATTTTTTAGTTTCTCCTAATTTATCAGGAAATTCTAAAACTTTTTTAACTATATGTTCTTGCAATTCTATTTTTCCACCTTTTATAAAAGGTCCAAAAAATTCGATTTCCTATTTTTCTAATTTCATCTTTTTAATACTAATTATTAAACCTTGATTTATAAATTCTTTAAAAACTATTTGTAAGTGATTTCTATGTTCCTGTTTAGTATTGCTAAATACAAGAATATCATCTATATAAATTATACAAAAATCTGAATGTTTTTTAAAGATTGTATCCATTTTATTTTGAAATATTTGTGGTGCATTTTTTAATCCAAATGGCATGACTAACCATTCAAAATGTCCTTCTGGACAAGTAAAGGCAGTCCATTTTATTGATTCTTTTTTCATTTTTATTTGCCAAAAACCAGATTTATAATCAAATTTAGAAAAGTATTTTTTATTTTGAATTTTATTTATTAATTCATCTTTATTAGGTATTTTGTAGCTATCGTCGTATGTATTATCATTTAATCTCTTATAATTAATTACCATTCTTGCTTTATTTCTTTTTATTTCGGCGTGATTTCTAAGCATAAATGCAGGGCTTCTATGTCTACTTGTACTTTTTTGTATTACTCCTAAATTTAATAATTCTCTTATTTGTATTTTAAATTCTTCTTGGTCTATTATTTCACATGCTATATCTTTTGTTTTTATTGTTATATCATGATTTATTACACTTAGTTTAGCTTCTATTTTATTTTTGTTTCAATGTTTTTGAGGGTTTTCTCCTATTATTTTTGTTTTTTCTGCTAGCCTAATTAGATCTTCTAATTCTAGTTTTGTATTTTTAAACATTATGTTATTTATTTTATCGAATTGTATTTTTTGAGATTGACTATCTTCTATGTTTTGTAAATATTCTTTTAAGTAGTCTTCTTCTATTTTTGTTTTATTATTATAGTCTATTTCAGGTTCTAGTATGATATTATTATAAAGAATTAATTTATTTTCTTCTTTTAACATATTAGATTGATTATTAGGTACTATATGTGTTCCTTTTTTAAATAATTGTATACCTGATGGTGTGTACATAAAACCTCCTGTTAGTGATTGAATAAAATTTAATTCTAGTGTAAAAGGATGATGGCTTTTTACATTTGTTATATATGTTTGTGGTAAAATAAATTGTTCGTCGTTTATATATATAGGTATATTTTGTATACATTGTGTTATAGGTATAACATATTTATTAAATTGGTGTATATGAACAGGGCAATTTAAATCTTTAGCATCTTCTTTTTCTACTAGGTCTACATGAATTAAACTTTTTGTTTCTCCTGTGTCTAGCATTGCAGTAGTTTCTATTATTTTATTTGCAAATTTTATTTTTGTAGGTAATGTTATTAAAGTTGTTTTATTAGTATTATTTATTTGTTCTTTGGGTTTATTTTTTTATTTCTTCATCATAACATTTTACGCATAGGTTTTGTTTACATATTTCACATAAATAGATTTCTTTATATTCTTTTAAACATTTTGCACAATTTATTTTTAAAAACATATATTGTTTAAGTTTATATTCACATTCTTCTATATTATAACAAAAATTTAAATCTTCTAAGCTTTGTTCTAAGATTTCTATATCATTATCTTCAGATTCTATAAGTTCTACGGATTCTATACTATATATACTAATGTTATCTAATTCCTCGTATTCCTCGTATATACTTTCTAATTCTATTGTGTCTCCTAGATCTTCTTCAATGCCATCTAATATATTTATTTTTTCTTGTATTTTAGATGTATTATTATTCTTATTTCTATATGAACAATTAGGTCTAATGTGATTAGGGTCTCCGCATATAAAAGATTTACAGTTTGTTACTTTTTTAATATGTTTATTATCTTTTATTTCTTTATTATTATTGTCTTTATTTATTTTTCGTTTTTTATACCATGGGCATTTTCTTTTATAATTATTATATTTATAAGGTTTTTTATATGTTTTGCTAGGTCTTATGTTATATCTTTTAAATTTTTTATATTTCTTTTTAGTTTTATATTTATTATTATATTTTTTATATTTATTAGTTACTAGTCTTTTATTATCACAACCATATTGAGGTGGTAGATCTAATTGTTGACAAGTATGATAATATTATTTTTTAATTTCTTTTCCTTCTTTTAATTTTCTACATTCTGATTTTAATGTATTATAAACTATATTAATTCTAGCTCCTATAGACGGGTTTGTTTTTGCATCTTCTTATTTTTTCCAATTTTTCCATATTTTTTTGCCTATTTTTCTTGGTATTTTTTGTATATATCGATCTAATAAACAAAAATCTGATGTTCTTCCATTTTGTGTCCAATATTCTACATATTTTCTAGTGTAATATCCTATGTATTCTAACCTACATATTTGTAATTGTTCTAAATTCCTAAGTGCTTCTATTTGTTTTTCAGATACTTGTAAAAGTCGATTTGTTCCTAGAAAGGCTTCTTTTATTAGGTGAGTGAATCTTTCTACATTAAAATTTTCTTTAAATGTTAAATATTCATCTTGAAGTTTATATGTTAAATACCAATTTGATATGCTTCCTTGTAGTGTATTTTCAAAGTATGCCTCACATTCACTTTTATTTATAAATTCTATTAGAGTGCATGTCCTAAAACATCCTTTTTCCCAAATTTCTATTGCAGTCTCCCAATCTAAAGGGTTTACGTTATCTAAGTTTAATATACTACCATGTTGTGTTATATTAGAACTTGTGTCAAATACATATCTAATTCTACTTTTATTACCTGGTATAGGGTTAGTATTTTCATTATATTTTTCTCTTGTAGCTCTTAGATGTTGGTGTGTTGAGTAATCAGCGTTGGCTGCTCTAGTGTTTGTAGCTTGGGTAGTTCATGATTCAGTTTCCATATCTTCAGCTGGGTTGATTTCTTCTACTGTTTTTATAATTTCTTCTTCTTTTATAAATTTATCTAATCCTATGTTTATTATTTTTCTTTTATTGTCCTCATTAGTTCCTTCAGCACAATATATTGAAATTATAGTTTCTTTATTTTCTTCATTACCATATTTTTCTATTAATTGGTCGTTTGTTAAGTTATCGCAATCTTCTATTATTATATCGTATATTTTATCTTCTAATATTTCAAATAATTCTTCTACTTGTTCCTATATTATTAGTACATTAATTTCTTCTAATAATTCTTCACTCTCTTCTTCTATTGGTTTATATCTACTAATTTTAATACTACTTTGTCCTACTTGATTTTCATATATTTTATTTTTTCTGGGTTTTTTAAGTTTGTTATAGTTAAATTTGGTAGTTTCCATTCTATTTCTCCATATATACTACTATATATTTTTTGTGCGTTTATCATTTCGACATATTTACTATTAAATGATTTTACTATACAGTCAAATTCAGCTCTAAAGTTGATTTTATAGTGATTGAATATTTTTCCCATAAATAATGTATATATTAAAAGATTATTATATTATCCTGTCATATTATATCCTCTTGTTCTTATAGCTATTTTTATATGTTTGCTAAATTCATTTATATCCATAGAGAAATTAGGTATACATCCTATAACTGCTGCATTTTTTGCTAAATCTACTCCAGCGCTAGCTATTTGTGCCTGTTTATGATTATTCCATCTATCATCATATATATAAACTAATACTTTAGTTCCTGATTCTAATCTAGTTAATCCTACTAGGCCTATAACTATACCTCCTAAATGAATAAATTCTGAATTTATTTTAGCTAATTCTAATGCGGATTCTTTAGTAATTAAATCTAAAATTACTTCGCTATTGACTGCTGTTATTTTTCGTTGGCTAATATGATTATATATTTTATTTGTAAATTCTAACATATTCTTTTTATATAATTGTTGTTTTTTAGTTTTTTGGATACCTTTTTCTATGTATTTTTTAGTATCTTCTTCGTTATTATATAAGTTTTCTATCCTATATATTTCTTTATTTTTGTTTGTGGATGTGGATGTCATCTTTTGAGTAAAATAAGTTTAGTTTTGTTTTAATAGGTTTAGGGTCTGTTTTAAGTTTTTTAAATTTTTTTATTAATTCGTTAATTTCTGGAGTTTCTTCTTTTTTATATAAAAAGTTAGTTAATTTTTTTAGTGTTTCTTCTTTTTTATATAATAGTTTATTTAGATTTTCTAATTCAAATTTTATATTATGTAATTTATTATTTATACTATATAGCAGTCCTTTTATATAGTCTTGATTCTCTTCTAGTTTTTTAATTCTTTCTATTATATTATTAGTATTACTACTCATATATTTATCCTAGTCTTCCTTTTTCTGCTAATATTCCTAACCTAGTTTCGTAAGCTACTATTGCTTTTTCTTGTTTATATATAAAATTTATACTATCTTCTTTTATGTTATCATCTCTTGGGCTTTTTAGTATTTCTAAAAATTTATAAGTAATATCTATTAATTTTCTTCGAAATATTATGGAATTTTTAATTCTTCGCTTTTCAGTTATCATAAGTTATTAAAATCTTCTTTTTTCACTTAAAACTTCTAATTCTATCTTATATTGATTAATTTTTTTGTTTGCTATTTCGATTATCCACTTATTAATAGTTGCGTTTATATGATCCTTATTTTTTATGTTTTCTTTTCTTCGTTTTATAGCGTTATCTAAAATTTTATATTCTTTTATTAATTGCGCTCTTAAATATTCTTTTTCAGTTATCATTAATTATCCTAAACGTCCTTTTTCTCCTAAGATTTCTATTTCTAACTTATATTTATGGATTCATTCTTTTATATCTATAACTATCAAATTAACAACAAGAAAACTTGGAAGATCTTTTTGGTTTTTATAATTTATAGCTCTTTTAGTATAAAAGTCTAGGTTTCTATATTCTGCACGTAATCTTGCTCTTAACCACTCTTTTTCACTAAGCATATAAGGTTGATATTTATAAGATTTTTAAACTTATAAGTTGTAATTCCACTCCTTTCGTTAAATAATATGTCTTATTATATAAAGATATATGATTAAAGCAGCTCTGATACCATTATTGTTTATGGATGAACAGTGACATGAACAGTAAAAGTGAACAGCAACATGAACAATAACTTTTAAATAGTCCTCAAGTCCACAGTACTACAGACAACTGTAGCAGTCCAGTCAAGCCTATTGCTTTTTCTTGTTTATATATAAAATTTATACTATCTTATGAATTAAACTTTTTGTTGCTCCTGTGTCTAGCATTGCAGTAGTTTCTATTATTTATTTGCAAATTTTATTTTTGTAGGAAATGTTATTAAAGCTGTTTTATTAGTATTATTTATTTGTTCTTTGGGTTTATTTTTTATTTCTTCATCATAACATTTTACGCATAGGTTTTAAAAGATTTTTATATTGTCCTGTCATATTATATTCCTACTTTATGATATAGATATATCTATATAATAAAGTAGGAAACTTATGTATGTCATAAGATGGAAGTATGATGTCATTCATATGATTTTTCCTACACTTCCCCTTTTGCCCTTAAAATTTTTGAATTCCCTCCCTCTTTTAACACACTCTCATTTGTTATCCTTTTTCTTCAAAATTCAAAAATGAGGTCAAAATAGTAATTGATCCATTCTTTCCCTTTACCTCATTTTCCAACCCTACCAGTCACTTTCCCTCACTTCTCTACCGGAATCATGCTCTACCCTTTGTGACACCCCGCCTAATTAAATACCGGGCGATCACTCCTTTATTAAATTAAATCAAGGTAAACAGTTGGTTCATTCTCAGCATCACTGTCGATAAAAATAATTTTTCCAATTTAACACCCTAAATAATTAAGCTAAGTGTCAAAACATTTTTCATACGAACTTCCAAATTTTAATTAAAGAAAAGATTTAATTATCCAAAACAACATTTACAATATAGAATCACACCACGATAAACTAAAATAAAACCATACATTCACCAATCGAATGTCAACATAATAAAACTAAAAAATCATAAACCATCCTGAATAAATCCCATAAAACAATACTGGAGTAACTGAATTATAAAAATCTCAACAATAAATGAAATGATAAAAAGGGCGACACGTGCCCAATAAATGAGAGTAATAGGAGTGGAGTCAATAACAGAAGCCGTCTACTCAAGTGACCTGCAACTCCCACCTAAGCTGCAGCTCGTTCTTCTCAAAGGATCCTAAGCAAGACGCCCCTGTGGCTGGGCACCTGAAAATATACATATATATACACAAGAGAGAGAGAGAAAAAGAAACGGGTCAGGGCCCGAAAGTGTGTTTGATTTTAAAATACGTTAAGCAAGTATTTAAATTGATACAGGCCAATGCAACATCATATTAGTTCGTCTCTCTCTTGAGAAATACTCACCTCTCTTCTAATGTGCACTCCTATCGTACTAACCTTCCCAAATAATTTAGTTTATCTTAACTTACTCATAAGTTTTCAAATCCGCACGATGACAATGTTTTAAAAAGCTTACTTTCAATCTGCAGCACTCCTCTCGTTTTAGCTTCATTAATTTATAAAGTTTCCTAGTGTCTTCTCATACTTTCACAAAACAAGTATTTAATAATTTGAGTCAACAATCATGTTCTACTTAACAAATCACAGTAAGCAGTTTAAAGTATATACTCTCATATATATATTAACTACTCGTATAATATATATATATAATGACACCCAAACTAAACTATGGTGCGGGCATACTCTGCTATCCAATCCCCGTATCGCTCACACAAAGAGAAATACAAGTTCGGAATCACTCTCGAACTGTATTAACATATACAAAACAACGTTGAGGCGAAGCATAGATTCCAAGTCCAAGAGGTCAGTACATACCCACACGTCTCTTAGGACCGTCCGACTATCAATCTGATAGCCCGTACCTAGGATCTCTATCTTCTAGGGTACGAATCAATATCCCCCATAAAGCAACACAGGATAAGATCGTCCCAGCGCGGTAACCTCAGGGATAGCAAGTAGCGCGGGTACGTTTTTCACATGTATATAATATATGTACACACAATCATATAAATATACCAATCTCATCATGTTAATATAGGTCACTCTCATTACCCATAATTACAACATTTATCCTTACTTTTACATTTTTAAGATATCGTATAAGGTTTCGTCTCTAACCTTAACTCGAAGGGTTTTCTCACTAACTACGTGACGCTCGTGGATTTTATCCATCCAAGTAACAAATTCAGTAGGTAGACGTCTATTCACTATCGTAGGTATTCGTTGTAACCTCTCACTTGAAATACGTAGTTCGTCGTTCCTTAATTAATTATCCCTTAAACCCAATTATCATTTCATAATAAAGTTCTCAACACTTAATCATATGTCCTACTGGTCTCTTCTATATCCCAAAACATTTTATTTATAATGCCCAAGAAATATTCCACGGTAAATTAATTCAACTAAATAAACAAGGGGAAAAAGAGTTTGCCAGGAGGAGTCGATCGATCGACGTCTAGGGCTCGATCGATCGAACCTTCGATCGATCGACGCTCTAGGATCGATCGATCGATCAAACAGGTATTTCGATTTCTGCAGAAGTGCAGTTACGGGTTTGACTAATATTCTTCATTCAAATCCATAATTTCCAACACTAATCGTCCCAAAACTTATACTACAATCATGGTAATATATTTCCAGATGTTTCTAACGTTAAGCATGCATATAACCATCATTAAACATGATTAAACAACCTAAAATCTCATCTAATCATCAAGAACCCTAAGTTTTCTTAACTTTTGTTCTAATCAGTTTTCTCCAGAATTTCCTTCTAACAAGTCATTACAAATTCGTGGGTTAATCATCTACTTCACATATTAATTTCCAGAATAAGGTTATAATGATTTCTACATGCAAATCCCTATCAAAATTGGGGTTTTCGTCCATTGATTATACTCCTAATCATTCCTACACTAATATGATTATTGCACTAACGAAAATATGCAAGTTAAACACTTGCCTGGGATTTCAGAGGTCTGGTTTCCTGCTGATATTGGTGTGGTTGTGTTCTCCTCCTCGCGATCTACGCGTTGGTGGTGACGGTGGTGCAAAAGGTGGTGTTTTTGGCCTTGAATCACCTTGCAAGGTCTCTCCTCTCTTCTCCAATGGCCGTCTTAGGGTTCTGAATGTTCTAACCCTAAAAGGCTGACTTAAATGGCTGCTAAGGATGGCTGAAATTCGTGGGTTTAATTACCCTATTTTGTAAAATGACCAAAATGCCCTCTCGGGTCACTAATTAGGCCTAAAAACACCCCGAGGCCCGAACTAAACCCCCGGGTACACTTTTCTGACTATCTCGACCCTTCCGGACGCGTTGGCGCACTCAAAACGACCATACGGAGAACTTATAAAATATTCACTTTTTAATTAACATAATTAGTCCCGACGTGACACGGGCACGTCCCGACTTAAATTTCCGAAATAGTCATTTAATTCGCTTATGACATTCAATATAACCAATATAATATATTACTATGCTCATTAGTAATATTCAACAAGTTCCCCATAATTACTAACTCTAGTCACGTTAATAATTATAACATAATTAATTTCCGGATTTTTATTAAATAAATCCCCAAATTAAATATAGCATAAAAATACGGGGTATTACATATTTCCCCCCTAATAACGGAATTTCGTCCCGAAATTCGGAAAATAAGGCATACCTGGTAAAAACAAATCTGGATATCTCTCGCGCATATCTGCCTCACGCTCCCAAGTGGATTCCTCCACATTATGATGCTCCCACTGGACTCGCACAAGTGGAACTACTTTCGACCTCAATCTCCTCTCACTATAGTCTAGAATAGCCACTGGTCTCTCCTCGTAAGAGCTATCAGACTGTAAGTCTATCTCGTCTATCGCAATGTGAGTATGGGCCATATCATCCCGAAGATATCGTCTCAACGACGAGATGTAGAATACATCGTGGATGCGATGTAAATGTTCTGGCAATCCCAACCTGTATGCTAATGGCCCAATTCTCTCGATGATGGGAAATGGTCCTACGTACCTCGGAGCCAACTTTCCCTTCTTCCCGAACCTCATCACTCCTTTCATAGGAGATACACGCAACAACACTTGATCTCCCACATTAAACTCCCGGAAGAACCGTTTCGCATCGGCGTAGCTCTTCTGCCTGTCTTGGGCTACCCGAATACGACTCCTGATTATCTCAATCCTCGCGGAGGTCTCCTGGATTACTTCTGGTCCTAATAACTTGTTGTCCCCCACCTCGAGCCAACAGGTTGGAGAACGACAAGGCCTGCCATACAAAGCCTCAAATGGAGCCATGCCAATCGTAAACTGATAGGAGTTATTGTAACCAAACTCGACCAGTGGGAGGTGTGGCTCCCAACCTCCTTCGAAATCGAGAATACACATGCGTAGCATATCTTCTAACATCTGGTTAGTACGCTCTGTCTGTCCATCTGTCTGTGGGTGGTAAGTTGAACTCAGTCTCAACTCTATACCCATAGCCTCCTGAAAGCTTTCCCAGAAACGTGACACAAAAATCTTATCTCTGTCTGACACAATATTCAGGGGCACCCCATGCAATCTGACAATCTCAGCGATGAACAACTGGGCATACTGACCCGTGGTATAATCTGTCCTCACTGGCAGAAAATGAGCCACCTTGGTCAAACGGTCTACAATCACCCAGATAGAATCGTGGCCCCTCTGTGATGTAGGCAACCCTGTAATGAAGTCCATGGAAATACTCTCCCACTTCCACGCGGGTACTTCCAATGGTTGGAGCAATCCTGACGGTTTCTGGTGGTCCACCTTCACTAGCTGGCAAGTAGAACACTTGGACACAAATTCAGCGATGTCCTTCTTCATCCCACTCCACCAGTACTGTCGTCTCATGTCCTGGTACATCTTATCGCCTCCTGGATGTACTGCAAATCGGGACCCATGAGAATGAGTCATCACTTCATGACGTAGCTCCGCTCCTTCTGGGACCACTAATCTCCCATTAAACCGCAACCCTCCATCCTAACTAACAGAATAGGACTCAGCACCCTCGGCTAGAAGTCGTACGATTTGCTCCTGACAAAACGGGTCTGTGGTCTGTGCCTGTATCACCCTTGTAATAATCTCGGGTGTGACTGACATGACGGATACGAACGAACGGGCCACTGCATCTTGGTGACCCAACTCCCTCCACTTTGCTTTCCAAACGTCGGCTACATCGTCTACCGATCTACGGCTCAACGCATCAGCAACTATGTTGGCCTTCTCCGGATGGTACTGTATGTCGAACTGGTAATCTTTCACAAACTCTAACCATCTGCGCTGACGCATATTCAGCTCTCGCTGAGTGAACATGTACTGCAGTGACTTATGGTCTGTGAACAAACGAAATTTCTCGCCCAATAAATAGTGCCTCCAAATTCTTAATGCAAAGACGACTGCAGCTAACTCCAGGTCGTGGGTGGGGTAATTCTTCTCATGCGGATTAAGCTTGCGGGAAGCAAAAGCTATAGCCTTCTCTTCCTGCTGAAGTACTCCCCCAAGTCCTCGTAAGGACGCATCAGTGTAAACCAGGTACTCTACACCCGACTTTGGTAAAGCAAGGACTGGTGCCGAAGTAAGCTTGTCCTTCAGCTCGTCGAAAGCTAACTGACAAGCGTCATCGCAAACATATGGTGCCCCCTTGCGAGTCAGATTCGTCAATGGACCCGCGATTTTGGAGAATCCCCGAATGAACCTCCTGTAGTATCCGGCTAACCCCAAGAAACTACGCACTTCCGTCGGTGTCGTGGGCTGCCCCCACTCCCTCACCGCTGACACTTTGCTCGGGTCAACTGCTATCCCTTGCTCAGAAACAACATGGCCCAAGAATTGTACCTCTCGCAACCAGAATCCACACTTCTCGTACTTAGCATACAACTGATGCTCTCGTAGAGTCTGAAGAACCTACCTCAAGTGTTCGGCATGCTCCTCCTCAGAGTGTGAATATATCAAAATATCATCTATGAAGACGATGACGAACTGATCTAAGAACTCTCTGAATACTCGGTTCATCAAGTCCATGAAAACGGCTGGGGCATTTGTGAGTCCGAACGGCATCACTCTGAATTCATAGGACCCATATCTCGACAGGAAGGTAGTCTTTGAAACATCCTGCTCTCTAATTCGTAACTGATGGTACCCCGACCTCAGATCTATCTTCGAAAAGAAAGTTGCTCCCCTCAACTGGTCGAATAGATCATCGATTCGAGGCAACGGATACTTATTCCGTATCGTTACCTTGTTCAACTCCCGGTAGTCCACACACAGTCTCAGTGAACCATCTCTCTTCTTTACAAATAAGACTGGAGCGCCCCAAGGTGAGGTACTCCTACGAATGAAGCCTTGACCTAATAGCTGCTCAATCTGATCTCGTAGCTCTCGCATCTCTGCCGGAGCCATACAGTACGGTGCGCGTGCTATAGGTCTCGTATCTGGCAATAAATCTATAACGAAGTCTATCTCACGACTGGGCGGTAGGCCTAGTATCTCCTGAAACACATCGGAATACTCCCTAACAACTGGGATCGAATCCAAAGGAATCATAACCTCCTTAGAGGTATCCTCCTCAATGTAATATAAATGAGCGGTCGAACCTCCCTCTGGGCGAGGCATCGCCACTACAAACATCTCTTGCCCCGGAATGGCAAAAACAATGCTCCCACCGAAGCAGTCAATCATGGCTCTATAAGATGCGAGCCAATCCATACCAATAATCACGTCATGCTCGTGCATGTCTAAGACTAGCATGTCTGCAGGCAATACCAAGCTACCAATCTCTACCCCTACTCCCCGGCATATAAAGAATATAAGTGACCCACTCCCCAGTGATGAGTCGACACACGTCACGGTACTCTCTGCTGTGGTTAACAACCCTAAGGACTTCGCAAAATGCGTAGCTATAAAACAATGCGTTGCCCCCGTATCAAACAAAACTTTCCCCATAGTACCATGGATAAGAAACATACCCTCAATCGCGGGTGGTGCCTGTGGAGCTGCTGCCTGGTGGATGTTATAGACACGTCCATACTGCAATTGCCCCTGCTGTACTGGAGCTGCTGGAATGGCTGGTAGGGCTGGCACCTGGGCTGGAGCTGGAAGGGCAGGTGGAAAGAGTGGCCTCTGCGGCTCATTACGGGCTCCCTGCTGCTGTGGGGCCCTATCGCCCTCTGGGCAATCCTGACGCTTGTGGCCGTGCTTGCCGCACACAAAACACCGGCCTCTAAAATTACCTCCCCTCTGTCCCTGCTGACCACGGCCCTGCTGGTCGTTACCTCCACGCCATTGGCCCTGTTGGCCCTGATGTGCACGCTGTTGGCCTTGCTAGCCCTGCTGTTGTCCCTGCGGTCGGTGTTGGCCCTGCTGGCCCTGCTGATTAGGCAGACCCTGATGGCCCTGCCTGAATCCTCCGAATCCCTGCCTAGAATCACATGAACGGAATCGCTTAGCAGCGTCCCCCTGATGGGAACTCTGCTCGTGCTGACGAGTCTGCCCATGAGTTGGTGCCCCACCGGCACTATTACCCCCGGTCCTGACCTGCTGGCTGGACTCTCCTGCTCTCTTGCTTCCCTGAAGATGGAAGCGGTGATCCTGGCAATGTAGTAACGCCGCATTGAGTACGTCAGTGAAAGTACTCAGGGATAGATTCCCAATAAGGTGCTGACGGATCCTCCAAGCTAACCCGTCGACGAACAGCAAAATTTTCTTGCCCTCAGTGGGTGCCTCATCTGGCACAATAGTGAGAAGTCTCGTGAACTCCTCCTCATACTCGGCTACAGTAAGGTTCTCCTGCTTCAGATTTAGTAATCTCCGCCTCATCTCAGTCTGCACTGCGGGTGGAAAGTACTTGCGGTCAAACCGCTCCCAGAACATCTGAATAGGGATCGTGTCCCTCTCCTCCAAAGTAGTAGTGGACTCCCACCACTGTAATGCGGCTCCCACCAGCTTAAAAGAAGCCAATAACTGCTTTTGTACCTCGGTGCACTCATACATGCGAAGATGCCGCTGGATGTCTTTCTTCCATTGGCTGACAGTAACAATATCGGAGCTACCAGAAAACTCAGGGGAATGTGCTTTCTGAAAAGCATCCCGAACCCTCTCCCATGCAGATGGAAGCTGTGCCGGTACTGGCGCCACTGCCTGGACCTGTGGTGGAGCCTGCTGAATCACCGCTATCGCGGCATTTACCGCCTGAGCAACGATGGCGGCTACCTCATTCGCATTCATTGTGCCTGGTGCCGGAGCTGCTGGCTGCTCGGCTTGGGCACGCCTATCTTTCGGAGCACGTCTCGGAGGCATCTGAAATGTGAAAGAGTTTATTAGTCCATAGTTATCATCGAATCTCAATTAACTGAAGACTTAAACGTAAAAGCAGGAATGCAACAATCCTAAAAATAGGGCTCTATAACAAAGAACGTTAAGCTGAAAGCGAGATAATCCGTACAGATCCTATGGACACTAGAACCTGATGCTCTGATACCACCTGTGACACCCCTCCTAATTAAATACCGGGCGATCACTCCTTTATTAAATTAAATCAAGGTAAACAGTTGGTTCATTCTCAGCATCACTGTCGATAAAAATAATTTTTCCAATTTAACACCCTAAATAATTAAGCTAAGTGTCAAAACATTTTTCATACGAACTTCCAAATTTTAATTAAAGAAAATATTTAATTATCCAAAACAACAGTTACAATATAGAATCACACCACGATAAACTAAAATAAAACCATATATTCACCAACCGAATGTCAACATAATAAAACTAAAAAATCATAAACCATCCTGAATAAATCCCATAAAACAATACTGGAGTAACTGAATTATAAAAATCCCAACAATAAATGAAATGATAAAAAGGGCGACACGTGCCCATTAAATGAGAGTAATAGGAGTGGAGTCAATAACAGAAGCCGTCTAATCAAGTGACCTGCAACTCCCACCTAAGCTGCAGCTCGTTCTTCTCAAAGGATCCTAAGCAAGACGCCCCTGTGGCTGGGCACCTGAAAATATACATATATATACACAAGAGAGGGAGAGAAAAAGAAACGGGTCAGGGCCCGAAAGTGTGTTTGATTTTAAAATACGTTAAGCAAGTATTTAAATTGATACAGGCCAATGCAACATCATATTAGTTCGTCTCTCTCTTGAGAAATACTCACCTCTCTTCTAATGTGCACTCCTATCGTACTAACCTTCCCAAATAATTTAGTTTATCTTAACTTACTCATAAGTTTTCAAATCCGCACGATGACAATGTTTTAAAAAGCTTACTTTCAATCTGCAGCACTCCTCTCGTTTTAGCTTCATTAATTTATAAAGTTTCCTAGTGTCTTCTCATACTTTCACAAAACAAGTATTTAATAATTTGAGTCAACAATCATGTTCTACTTAACAAATCACAGTAAGCAGTTTAAAGTATATACTCTCATATATATATTAACTACTCGTATAATATATATATATAATGACACCCCAACTAAACTATGGTGCGGGCATACTCTGCTATCCAATCCCCGTATCGCTCACACAAAGAGAAATACAAGTTCGGAATCACTCTCGAACTGTATTAACATATAGAAAACAACGTTGAGGCGAAGCATAGATTCCAAGTCCAAGAGGTCAGTACATACCCACACGTCTCTTAGGACCGTCCGACTATCAATCTGATAGCCCGTACCTAGGATCTCTATCTTCTAGGGTACGAATCAATATCCCCCATAAAGCAACACAGGATAAGATCGTCCCAGCGCGGTAACCTCAGGGATAGCAAGTAGTGCGGGTACGTTTTTCACATGTATATAATATATGTACACACAATCATATAAATATACCAATCTCATCATGTTAATATAGGTCACTCTCATTACCCATAATTACAACATTTATCCTTACTTTTACATTTTTAAGATATCGTATAAGGTTTCGTCTCTAACCTTAACTCGAAGGGTTTTCTCACTAACTACGTGACGCTCGTGGATTTTATCCATCCAAGTAACAAATTCAGTAGGTAGACGTCTATTCACTATCGTAGGTATTCGTTGTAACCTCTCACTTGAAATACGTAGTTCGTCGTTCCTTAATTAATTATCCCTTAAACCCAATTAGCATTTCATAATAAAGTTCTCAACACTTAATCATATGTCCTACTGGTCTCTTCTATATCCCAAAACATTTTATTTATAATGCCCAAGAAATATTCCACGGTAAATTAATTCAACTAATTAAACAAGGGGAAAAGTGGTTTGCCAGGAGGGGTCGATCGATCGACGTCTAGGGCTCGATCGATCGAACCTTCGATCGATCGACGCTCTAGGTTCGATCGATCGATCAAACAGGTATTTTGATTTCTGCAGAAGTGCAGTTACGAGTTTGACTAATATTCTTCATTCAAATCCATAATTTCCAACACTAATCGTCCCAAAACTTATACTACAATCATGGTAATATATTTCCAGATGTTTCTAACGTTAAGCATGCATATAACCATCATTAAACATGATTAAACAACCTAAAATCTCATCTAATCATCAAGAACCCTAAGTTTTCTTAACTTTTGTTCTAATCAGTTTCCTCCCGAATTTCCTTCTAACAAGTCATTACAAATTCGTGGGTTAATCATCTACTTCACATATTAATTTCCAGAATAAGGTTATAATGATTTCTACATGCAAATCCCTATCAAAATTGGGGTTTTCGTCCATTGATTATACTCCTAATCATTCCTACACTAATATGATTATTGCACTAACGAAAATATGCAAGTTAAACACTTGCCTGGGATTTCAGAGGTCTGGTTTCCTGCTGATATTGGTGTGGTTGTGTTCTCCTCCTCGCGATCTACGCGTTGGTGGTGACGGTGGTGCAAAAGGTGGTGTTTTTGGCCTTGAATCACCTTGCAAGGTCTCTCCTCTCTTCTCCAATGGCCGTCTTAGGGTTCTGAATGTTCTAACCCTAAAAGGTTGACTTAAATGGCTGCTAAGGATGGCTGAAATTCGTGGGTTTAATTACCCTATTTTGTAAAATGACCAAAATGCCCTCCCGGGTCACTAATTAGGCCTAAAAACACCCCGAGGCCCGAACTAAACCCCCGGGTACACTTTTCTGACTATCTCGACCCTTCCGGACGCGTTGGCGCACTCAAAACGACCATACGGACAACTTATAAAATATTCACTTTTTAATTAACATAATTAGTCCCGACGTGACACGGGCACGTCCCGACTTAAATTTCCGAAATAGTCATTTAATTCGCTTATGACATTCAATATAACCAATATAATATATTACTATGCTCATTAGTAATATTCAACAAGTTTCCCATAATTACTAACTCTAGTCACGTTAATAATTATAACATAATTAATTTCCGGATTTTTATTAAATAAATCCCCAAATTAAATATAGCATAAAAATACGGGGTATTACACCCTTATCTACACGTTCCCCATAACACAAAGTCGTTCACAATCCACACTCTACCGCCCAGCTCCACGTTGCCACTATCAGCTTCACTTTTCAGCCCAGCTCCATAATGCCTCCCAACTCCACATCACACAAAGGTTTGTTTCGATCTTGGATCTATTTGATTAGGTTTCAAAATAGTGCTATTGAATCTATCTGGTTAGGATTCAAAATAGGTATATTAGATCTATTTTTCAACGAACATTTCTCTCTCTCACGCTCCATGTTATGGTTTGTTATTACTTTTATTTGGAAGATCTAATTTATTTTCCATGTATTGTTTTGCAGATGTTTTTCGCAAACAAGTATTTTATTCTCTCTCTTTATGGGTATGTTATCAGTTTTCTTTAGCCCGAAGGTATCAACTTTAAAGTTCCAATATTTTTCTTCTTTGTTGCAAATGTGTTTTGGAGGATTATCCATGATTTTGTTTTTTTCATTTACATTCTTTTTAGAGGAATTTCATATATCTCGAAAAGTTTTAGTTCAAATCTGGAGATTGTGTATGTCGCAGTTGATGGTAATGAAAATGGTACTCCTCTTAGGTGTTTTACAAAATTCCGTAATGGGTGTTTTTCTTTTTCTTCATAATTTTTATGATTGGGTTTTAGGTGCTTGATAGATGTACAAACTTGCCTCCGGTAGACTGAGTTTTTAATTCAAATCCCCTAATCATATTAATGATTGGAAAAGAGTTCATAACAATATTTAACTGGAACTAATACTTGCCAACTAAAAATGACCAACTCATTTTCACAAATCAAACAAAAATTCTTAGTAGTTGTTGTAGAGTGTGGATGTGATAATTTTCTTTTTCAATCAACAAAAGTCCATTTTTGTCTAAGACTAAATGGTGACCTTTTTTTATGTTTGTTACTTCATTTTTGACCTTTCATTAAAGACGAACAAATGAGTTCTTTCCCACTTTAGGTGGATTATAGAATGAAAAATTTGGTTACTAATCTATAGTAATGCTCTAAATCTAACTACTAGGTTTTGTTTTACGAGAATAGTGAGGCCTAAAGTTACAAATTGTATCAAGTGGTAGTTTACAACGCAGTATGGTTTAGTTTTTCTAATTTATCTTTGCATGCTTTGATTATTGGTATGTTGATGTTGTTTGTAACTGTGAATTTGCAAAATAGATAAAATGCAGTTGCTGTTTGTTTTTCGTTTGGTTTTATTCTCAGATGCCATTTTATTTGCTCAGCCACAAAAATGGTGAAATTTCCCTGGATAACAAAATTTCTTATCCGAATTATAGAGAAGACGACGAAGAATCAACATTTTCTTTCGAACACGCCTCATTGCACCATGTGTCATGCATATACATCACCTATCGAGTTCTCACTTATGAAAGGTTAAATTGGCGTCTCTTGGTTCACTTACCATGCCTAAGAGATTCACATTTTGAATCGACAGACAGGGCTAGGAGCCTAGGATAAACACGAGACATGATCAAGAAAAATCTTGGAAAATGCCCTAATCAGATTAATGATTGGAAAAGAGTTCATAACAATATTTAACTGGAATTAATACTTGCCCACTAAAAATGCCCAACTCATTTAGACAAATCAAGCAAATATTCGAATGTCATTATTTAAGGAACATGTTTGTTGACAAGTACGCTGCGCACTTCGTATTTCTCTACAGGTTTTGCTATGGATTGACTTTGAAATGATGGGTTGTATGTGGATTCTAAGGGAAATTTCTGCTGACGATGTTGTAAAGTTAAAGCCGAACGGTGAAATAGATGAGGATATGAAGCCTTCTTTATAGCATACAAAATTTGTTATATGAACAATGTGGTTTTTCATATTACATCTTCAGTTCAAACTCTATCAAAAGAGAAAATTCTTCCAAGGTTCACATTTTTGAAACTGATTTGGTGAGAACAGCACAGATATGGTGAGAACCGCACTTTTCATCATAACACTTTTATTGATTTTGGGGCAATGGATTCCCGTTCTTCTCTTATTTTGACTGATTTTTATGTCTGGAATCGCAGGTATACCAGCTATTCATATTTGGTCAGTACATGTTTATGGATATTTTTTTGGTCGTGATGAATTTCTATCGAGTGAAATCAATGCGTACATGAACCTAGCAGACATGCTTTCCCGTTTGGACATCGCCACGTGTTTTCACCTAGAGATAATCCCACTAATCTACACCACCACATTAACGCTGAGGAGATAATCAATGCACAAGATGGTGTCTATTTCAATACACAAGATGGTGTCTATTTTAGTTGATCGTATGGCATGCTCACACAATTTCACCATCACTGGATTGAGAAGTGGTTAAACAGTAGTACGTGTTCCCTCCTCGCACATTATTTTACACGTGTGTGTTGGGGACTTTACATCACTCAATGTTTTCAACCGAAATGCTCCGCAAGAGGACATGATCAATTTAACAGTTATATGAATGATTGATATTTCATGTAGGTAATAATTTGGTATTGATTTCTCCTTCATTGAACTACTTTGCAATGTACTTATGCTTCCAATAGATTTCTTCAACATACATACCATTATTATGTCTATCTTTCACTTTTTGCATGACAATCCTATTACAATTCTATAAGAATCGATTGGCTTAGACAGAAAGATAAGAAGTCATCAAAGTTATATTATTGTCGACATTAGGTGGTCATTTTCACTTTATGTAGGTTACCCTCCGCAATATGTTCTCTGTGGTCATAATATATTTACCTAAATAATAACGGTTGTATTTTCAATTCATTAAATTTCTTTTAATTCGAATGTCATTGTTTAAGGGACATGTTTGTTGACAAGTACGCTGCACACTTGGTATTTCTCTACAGGTTTTCTATGGATTGACTTTCAAATCATGGGTTGTATGTGGATTCTAAGTGAAATTTCTTCTGCTGATGTTGTGAAGTCGAAGCCGAACGGTGAAATAGATGAGGATATGAAGCCTTCCTTATAGCATATTAAATTTGTTATAAGAACACAGTTTTGGAAATTACATCTTTGGTTCAAACTCTATGAAAATATTCAAGGCATCGTAATAGGTTCACGCTTGAGTTCAGTGCGCAGCTGTTGTAGCATAAACGATTTGATGAGCTCACGGTGTTGTTGAAGTCATTTGGACCTAAGAAGGTTTCTCCCAGGTAAACTTTTATTTGGTTGACAAAGTGCTTCAAAAGGAAACTGCTTTGTAAGCTAAATCATGTAATTTGCGCTTATCATGTAAACCGCCCTATAAGCTAAATCATGTAACTTCTTTGTAAGCTAAATCATGTAACTGCTCTGTAATTTATTTTTATCTAAATCATGTAATTTTTTCTTATCATGTAGCATTTCTGAATTTAATAATATGGTGCACGGAAGTTTTATGTGTTGGTTGAGAGTGATGAGGACATGGAGGAAAAAGGAAGAACCTCAAGCACAGGCTTTTTGAAGAAGAGGAAGATAGTGAGATAATCGAATCTGACATTGAGCTTGAAGGGGAAGTTGTTGATCCTGATAGTAATCCTCCCCAAAAGGTCTTTTTCATAAACATTGCCCTAAGATTTACAATTGTTTTTCCTTGATATCATGTTTTGTTTTGTGGTTTCTTTGTATAATTTGTTTTTTGGGTTTCTAAATAGGGTGTGGGAAAGAGGAATGATGGCATGGGAAATGATCAGGTGACTGACATTGAGCACGAAGATGCAGTACCAATAATTACAGTTTCTTTTAGACCCTTTAATTTTGACATCATGCATTAGAGATATGTATACCTTTTTAAGGTGTTAAATTCGTTTTTGGAAATTTCAGGATGTTAACCTGGTGTGTTGTAGAGTTTTTAACTGGTAAGTTGGGGATTTTTGATTTTTAATATGATGAATATACAAATATATATTGTTAATATATGTGAGTTTGTAAACATCTCATCACTTCACAGGCAAAGCCTGAAGCCGAGTATTTGATTATTGCAACATGTGCACAGTTAGTTGCATGTCATACAAAAGGTATAACTTATTTGTTGTGAATTAATTCTTTCTTAATGTTTAATTTGGTTAGAAGATTAGTTGTTCAATTTTTTGGCATGAATTGTTTATCCCCTTTTATCTCGATTTAAGGTTGTTCGCGTTTATAAGATTATGGTTGAATATGTAATGCTTTATGCTAATCCAATTTAAAATTAGGCAATATAGCATGAAAGACTTGATGGATCTTATATCTGATTCTTATAAGTTATACCATGTGACATATAAGAGTGGTTCTTATATGATGACCTTATTTATAAAGGTGGTTCTTGTATGTGTTTGTTGAAACATGTGACAGATATATGAGGTTATAAATATCATGAAAGACTTGATGGATTTCAAATCAATGAGAAAGAAACGATCCAAGTGCAGCTTTGGCTTTCAAAGGTATTTGCAATACATTTCATAAATGCAGCTTCATTCGCAATCAAGAGAGAAAACCACACTGTAGGTTTGAATATATGACTTTTCATTATATTCACTCATTAGTTGTTTGAAATTAATATCGACACTTGAATGTTGAGTTGAAATTTTAGGTTGCAATAACTTTTAATGGTCAACAGATTTGAACCACTGTCATTATTTATCATTTTTTATGCAGATTTGAACATATTAGCGCTGCACGGTTTCCTTGAAATAAAAAAGGAACACAGATGGAACACAACAACCAGTAGACCTATATTTAACACCACCATTCACGTTGTGATGTTGTATCCATAAAAAAGTCATTGCCAGCTGTCCTATCTCAAATTCTCCTCTGAAATCATCAATCACAAGTCGCGTCGTATTGAAAACTGAACCAAACCTCTACAATTGGACATTCTACCACTATAAAAACCAACTAGCGCTGAAACCAAATTTGCATAGAATGTACAGTTGTATATACCCCTGTATAGTCACATGAACAATGGCTATATGTCATCGGTTATACGGAGCGGTATCGATTGGGTCACTCATCAAGCAATACAACCAATGCCCAAGAAGTTATTTAATCGACAAAGATGATCACTATTCAATTTTATTCATTTGTTGTTTCGATTTCAAAAAATTGGTTTATTAGATGATTGTAAAACAAGATACTTTGTACCATTTTCATAACTGAGTAGAAGTTAATGCATTGATTTATTTAAGTTCTTTTTGTTGTTAGTAAATTGAAACGGTGAAAATGTACAATTTTGAACCGAACGTTATATGCCAATATCTATTTGTTGCTCATATCGGGTGAACTTTTATTTGAATTGTTAGGTTTTGCATCACATGGAATGATGTAGTTTATACAAGTTTCATGAGTGATTATTTATTTGGTAGTTGAAGTGTTTTTATACATTAAACCGATGGATAGTACTATAAATAATGGAAATTTTGTCCAATTTTTTTAAAAAATTATATTTATTCATATTAAAATTAAATCGAGTCGACTGTTATTTTGTTGTGGTTTTGTTAACTTTCCTGAATATCATCGTGCCTTCAGGAATGGGCATACACTACTATATATATATATATATATATATATATAGGAGCTTGGAAATTTATTAGGTGTAATTTATAATCTTTATAAATTAATTTTAACGACTTTGTTTTACTCAGAAAATATTTTTTTGAACTTTTCATAAAAAGTTTTGGGCTTAAAAAATTAATATTTCATTTTTCTGACACGTAGTTCGAACCACACTGGAATCTCATTCGAACGAGATTACCAGGTTGTTCGAACGAACTTCGCATCTCGTTCGAATGAATTTTCAGGTCATTAGAATAAGATTTCAAATGATTTTCCTTTTTTCATTCTGGAACCTCGTTAGTAAATCCGATCGAACAAAAAAGTCATTCTAACGAGTTTTGGCGGGAAATTTTTTTGGGCAGTTTTTGACGGTTTTCCCACTTTTCCAGTACTTTTCCCCACTATCTTTTGTCAAATTTGATAAGGTGCAGGAACTAACTTTTAGAAATTACTTTTTCATAACTTTCCATCTCCTAGAGAGAGTTTTAGAGAGCTTCAAAATTCAAAAGAAAAAGTTAATGTTTAACTGTTTTGTCTTCAAGAAAAATCCATAAACACCTGTGTTTCACCCATATTATTTATTCCAAGTTTCAATATATATACATCTTGCTTAGAGTGTTTGGCTCCGAGTTTTTCCCTACCGCATTGAAGAGATTATTTGGGTTTTCTTCTAAATCCCTCAAAGAAGAAGTTCGTTTGCCGTTGCTTACCCACTTGGATAAAGGCTCCTTATTTGGGTGACGATTACCAGATAAAGTCTCATTGGTGGATTCCAAGGTTCCGATGGAGTTTTGGAATTGTCAACTAAGCGGAGGTCGGTACAAGAAGGAGCATCGGGGCTTGAAAGGAGTCAAGTCGAGTGTTGTAAGTCTTTTTTCTTGTACTTATAAAATATCATACTTAGTGGACTTAAGGCTATGGCCGTTCGAGATTTTTTTCTCGTTGTGGGTTTTTCCTTGTACATCGCGGCGTAGTGATTTATTGTTTATTTTATCTTTCACAAAATTCACCTAGAACGCATGCTTAGGTAAAATGATAAAATTTGGTTTAATCACTACAAACTTAAATTTGTTCTAAATTAAGTTTGGGTATATGTTAATTCAATTCAAGTCGTCGTTTAATTTGTTAAAATTAGTTTGGCCTAATTTGGTAATATTGAAAATATGACTTTGGCAAATTTCTAGGACTTGGTTTGAAGTAAGTCGGTTTGAGTGATATTAAAATATCTGTGGATTTAATCTTATTTCACTTGGTTTAATTTTAATTTGAAAAGAAATTAAAATTTGGTGTTTGTGTGTGTTTCATTGAACCATCTCGCTTCCACATCCTTAAAAAGGAAATTGAAATTATCTTTTTGTCATAAGATCTTAAAATTAGGGGTCCTTCAAATTGGTATCAAACAAAAAATGATAAATTACTTCGTTAAGATGCTTTAAATATTTTTGGCTAAAATGGAATTTTCCCCATTTTCAAAATATCCTATTTTCGATGGTTCTTATTACGCATACTAGAAAGCGCGGATGAAATCGGCACTAAAATCTATCGACGAGAGGGTTTGCTTGTCTGTTGTTAACAGGTGGTCCCTACCTACACATTTAGTAGATAATGAGTGTGTCCCCAAACCCGCCGATAGATGGAGTGAGAATGAATTTAAACTTTCTAATTTTAATTCTCGTCATTTAAATGCCTTGTTTAGCGCGATCACACCAGATGAATTCCGACGTATTATGACGTGTGAACCGCTAAAGAAGCTTGGGATGTTTTACAACTCACTCATGAAGGTACTAGTATCGCTAAAGCTTCAAAACTCCAAAACCTCACCACTCAATTTGAAACCATCAAAATCAATGAAAAAGAAACTTTTGATGAATTTTATGCTACACTTTCCGATATTGTTAATTCATCTTTTAATTTGGGAGAGAAAATACCCGAAAATCGAGTCGTAAATAAAATTTTAAGGTCCCTACCTGATAGATTTATTCCAAAAGTGATCGTGTTAAATTCTTTACCCACTTTAGCCTCTACAAAATTAGAAGAGCTCATAGCTGATTTACAAACCTATGAACTAGACATGTTTCCCTCCGAAACTGAACAAAAAATAGAATAGGGCATTACTTTGAAAGCTCGAAAGGAGGAAAAACAAGTAGTAGAGAGTGATAGTGAGAGTGACTCAGAAGATATGGACTTGTTTTCTAGGAAGTTTCAAAAAATTCTTAAATTTAACAAAGATAAATTCAAAAATGATTTTAAGAGATTTGAAACTTCTAAGCATGACAAAGCCGAAAAGATCCCTAAAACTCTTAAGGAAAATTTAAATAGGGACGAGACAAATAGGTGTTTTGGTTGTGAAGGGTATGTCCATAGGCAAAAGAATTTCCCACTAAACTAAGGAGAGAGGGTAAGAAACCAATGTCTTTTAATGCAACCCTTAGTGATAGTGATAATGAAGAGGGACCCAATTTCCCCACTGAGCCCAACTTTGTGGCTTTTATGGCTAGTCATGTGAGTGATAGTAAGCACTCTTACAATGATAAAATTTTAACACATGACTCTTCCAAGGTCAAAGTTTATGATTCCCTTATTTTTTATGGACGTGAGTGAACCTCAAAATTCTTTTCAAGAACTTTATGAAGAATTTATTAAATTAAAAAGAGCTAATGTGAAGTTAGAAGCGAGTTTAAGAGAGCGTGTCAAGGTTGTTGATGGTAGTGTTGGTTGAAGACCTTAGGACACGTGAGAGGACTCTTCGAGAGAAGATTGAATATATAGAAAGCGAGAGAGATAGCCTTAGAGGTTTAACGGAGTCAATGAAAAAAGAGCTTCTTGAGTTTGAAGATAGAAATGTTTTGTTAGAGTCTAGAATTTTAGAATTATAAAATAAATTTAAGGACTCTAAAAAAGTAAAATTTGATTTGGAGTGTCGTTCGGAGAAATTAGATAAAATTTTAGGAACAATCCAAATTAAAAATGACACTTGTGGTTTACCCTTTGATACTTGTAATGAATCTACTCATATATCCAAAACCCATATTTTGGGAGAATCACTTAGGAAAGCCTTTAAAGATCAATCCTTAGGTACCAATTTTCGACGTGTTTTTACTTGTACACATTGTGGTCAAAAAGCTCATCTTAGGAAAAAAAAATTGATCTTAAATGTGGTCCTAGAAAAACCCAACGTAAGGCAACCAAGGTAGCGAAGATTCCTACACCCCGAGACAGTCATTCGTCATTAGTTAGGGTTAGGAGATCTGACTTGGTAGCTTTACAAGATAGGGCATTTGATTCTCATTTACTTTCACATGCTTCCTCCCTTGCAAAATCTAAAGGCTGAATGTGTTAGTTTTATTTGCATACTTTAGCTTTTGTGCCTCATGCTATATCATCATGCTAATTATATGCTTGTTTGAGTCATTTCCTAGTCTATGCTTCATTCTCAAACACATGCTAGAATAATGAGTTTTTTTTTATCTTTTATATTATACTTCTTTCATTTTAGTTTGCATTAAATGAAAAATAAAAAAAGATTTTTGTTTATCATTTGTGTTTCATCTTTAAGTAATCTAGGCATAATGAAAAATACAAATGATTTTTGTGTGTCTTTTGAGTAAAGAGTTTTGTTGTTTGGTTTAAAATTTTGAAAAACTCAAAAAGAGTTTTTTTGTGTATTTTGGTTTGACACACTTTATGTGGCATAAACTTGTGTTAGAATCCCTTCTTTTTCACTTCCATGTGGCTAGAACTTTTGGTTTAGATTGTCAAACCTTATTACGTTCTTTACCATGCTTACATGGAGTAGTTGGATTTTGTGTTGACAAAATGAATTCTATTTTTATATGCCTCAATTCACACATGCACGAGCTCTCTTGAAATTTTAACTCCATATGTCTATGTGAGCTTTGTGAGATGTTCTGCTACCAATCTTGTCATCTACATACTTGTGACCTTGGAGGACTAGTGCATGTCAAAATCCGTTGCACGTGTGATTTGTGAGAAAAAAAAATATTATATATAAATGTGCACGGGGAAGGGCTCCGAAAGGAATTATTATCCTTTGCGAATAGTAAGCCACCGTTTGTTTGGACCTAAAAGAAATACGTGGTCCAAAGGCCTAAAAATGGAATTATGGCATTAAAAAGAAAAATAATTGCCAAGTCCTATTTTTGCACAATGTCCGGTTATCCTAGTCGTACTTTCATTATCATAACTCCATTGGTTTGTAAAATCATCAAAACTCCAGGCTTGTATGCATTGTGTATGTTTGTTCATTAAGTTCAATCTATATTATCACTTGACGTTATACTCAAATGTGATGAAGTTTACAATCAATTGAGAACTCTATGAACACGACTTAAGTGATTGGGTCTAAATTTAATTGTTACTAGTTCACACCCCAACACTTCCGTTTCCATATGTCACGTTTTTTCCGTACGAGTGTGGAAAACTTATTGTATTTTGTGTCATGCGTGTGTTTATATCTATATATATATGTGCGTGTGCATCTTCGGTTTATCTAGAGTATGTATATATATGATATTTTTTTGGGTCTTTGCCTTGATTTCTAGTACATCTATGCTTTACTTCATAATTGGTATCTATCTTGTTGCATTCTTTGTTGATATCACATGCTTAATATTTTATGTATCATATTGGTATCATTTTTCTTGCATTTTAGTTGGTATCCGTTATACTTGGTTGGATTATTTATGCTTTTGTTGCCTATATGCTTTCATTCTCTTCTCACTCTAAGCATCATGTTTAAATTAGTTTGTTACCCTTTATCTATTCCTGAACAAAAAGAGGGAGAATGATAGGGGGAGAAATGGTATCTATTTTTATAGTACTCATATCTTAGTTTAGGGGAGATTTAACTTAGGGGGAGTCGCGACCTTCTTAGGTAGATCACAGTTGATAAAGGGGAGAATTAATTTAGGGGGAGTATTTATTTGATGCATTTAATATTCTTGATATTCCTTATGCGTTTGATAGTTTGGTTAAGTTTGCAGGAATTCTTCTAAGTGGCAATTTTCATCGTCGACATAGATATTGATCTTTGGGTTGTTTTAGTCAAGCTATTTTATTTTATTTTGGGTGGGATATTTTTTAGTTTAGTAGAGCTTGACGGCCCTTTAGGATTTTTTTTCGTTTTTGTCCCGGAATAGCCAAAGGGGGAGATTTGTAAGGGCACAAATTTCTAATTGAGTCCTTTGTAGTTTTGGCTCAATTTCGTACAAAAATGTTTGAGTCATAGGATAGATTTATTGACCATCCTTCAAGCCTATGACATACTAAAGTTGAAGACGTAGCGGCCAAGTTTAAAAGCTTCATCAAATTCCGATTTTGTGTGCCCTGTTTCTACGTCATCAATACTGTTCCAATGCTCCTAAGGTATGAATGCATTTGATATATATATAAAATAAGGAGTAGAAGTTTGTTAATATTCAATAATTTGATAACTTAATTAGGGCTAGGATTTGGCCACTAAGGCAACAATCCAATGGTTGAGATTAAAATACCCCTATTACCATTTTTGTCCCTTAAATATTTAGTTTCCCCCTGTTTTAACACACTCTACTTTATTTCCTCCTCTCTTCAAAATTCAAAATAAAGGGTGAAAGGGTAATATAGCTATTTTGATCTCAAACTCTAACTCTATCCTCACACACAACCCACCGATCCTCAAATAAGTACCCCTTTTCTCTCTCTTCATTTTCTCTTCTCATGGTGACTTCTCTCTCTCTCTCTCTCTCTCTCTCCCTCTCTCTCTCTCTCTGGTGACTTCTCTCTTTACCATTTAAAACTAAATTGGCATGTGTTTGCATATCATTGGTATTGGAGATTGGATTCAAAACAGAGATGTGGTGTTTTCTCTTTTAATTTTTTTTTGGGTTGTTTTGGAGGTTGTAGATATTAGGTATATAATGGAGGTTTATAGATTGAGTTTTTCTCCTTTTAAATATATTAAGGTATAATTTTTAAGCTTAAGTGTCAAGTTCTCTTTAACCTAGCTCTTTGATTAATGCGTGCACATATGTTTTTTTATATGGTTTCTAAGTTTTAGAATAAAAACTTTGGTTTGGTTGTTAGATAAGTTATTTGGATTTTATTTGTTACTTTTTTGTTTCATTCTGTATGATACAAATAAACAAAATATAATTATTGTGAAGTATAGAAATCATGTCTTGATTTTGATTTCATTATTAAGGTACCTTAAAAGATTTATAATTTTTTTAGCATTTTATTAGTGGCATCTTATGTGTTTGACAAAAATCCAAAGCAAACAGATGCATGTATTGAAATTACAGATCTGAAATTTTTAGTTGCTTATCCTAGGGGCTATCTGAACCAATAGCTAATTGAAAGAATATTTGATCTACAGTCGCATATCCTAAACCTTGAGAGGGAAACTGCTTTTGCTCATTTATCAACTGACAGTACAATGGCTTCTGAAATTACTGAACACCGTTGAAAGATACACGAGTATTAGTTGAGAAAATACTCATTGATAAGGTAAATGAGTTATACGTTGAAACTTAGAGCTTATTGAGAAGCTTATTGAGCTTATTGAGAAGGTAAACTCATATCACAATGGCGCTTTCTATTCGATTTGATGTAATGGTAGGAAAATTGTGCATTTTGTTGTAGTACTCATTTCATGACTAATAGATTATTAATATTCCTTTTGTTTCCCCCTATTTACGACCCCTTCATATTTTGGTTTATGTTAAAAACATTATGAACACTATTTTGACTATCATTTCTCATATTGTTGTTATTTCTTCAAATTTCTTAAGTTGCTTTCTAAGTGCCTGATAAAATTTTGAAGCAATTGTTAGTTTCAGATTGGTGATGCCCTTTTTTGTCATGGCGGAAAGACTTATTATCCGTTCATTTAGGAAAGTTCTTTATCCCTATATCATGACGATCGTTAGTTATAAATGAGTTCATTACATCACTGGTGTATGGAATTAGATACCACTAAATTGGTGGTGTGAAATACTCTTCTTTAAATGCTGATTAACAGTTCATCCACTTAGGGTTCTTCTCTGATGTGATTGTAATTTCTAATCACAATTTTGATATGTTAATAAAATAGTTTGATCTGATCATATTACTTGGTAGTGGAAGAAGGAAGGACAGGGAGTTAGGTGAGTGAAAAAGAACTTTAACAATTAGTTTTAGTGATCAATTGATTTCTAAGCTAGCCATGGTGTTTAGACAATTTGAACTTATTTGGCATTTTTTCCACAAATTGGATTCTACAAAGGTTCTTATATAGTTCAGTTCTCGATTTCTTTTGTTTATGTTCTTTACTACCTAATATACTTGATATTAATATATTATTCATGATTTGAATATAGATGAGTGGTCAGTTCACAACTTAGCATAAAAAACTATATATTGTATTAGCCTTTCTCTCATCTGGTTCAAATCTTAATTTTCCAGAAGCTCCCTAACGATTGGGTGGGATGTGAGTCAAAGTTTTATATTGGTGCCCACTTTCCTCTAGCATCTTAATCAACTTAATTGCTTCAATCATTATGAGTACTTTCCCGCATGCCCAATTAAATTTTCTTCCTCACCAACATAAAGCTGTCTTAGTAGTCACGTGTAAATAAAGATGTGTAGTAACCTTTATTAGAACATACAACATAGATTTTCGATTATTTTGTAACGTTTTCCCTTTAAATTTATATATTTGCATGTCGTTTTGTCTCTGAGTTGACTTCATAAGAAGTAAAATTGTAAATTATAGTTTACTATATTATTGTTTTAGTTGATAATTTTTATTTTGTGAAGTTAGTTCATGCATTACATTGTTTAGTTTAGTGTAATGAGTATAAAATTAGTTTTTAAATACACTGCCATAGTCAAGAATGTCTCCGTGCTTATTTGGTTAAATATAGGTTCACTGTGATAAAATAATTATCCAATGTAATCATGTTAATGTTTAAATGTTGATCATTTCCACAAGTTTATATTGATTTGAGAAAAATAATTCCTTATAGGAGATTGTTGGGGACAAAATGTAACTACTGATCAAAGTAGCCATTGATGAATTATGCAGGTGGTCTTTGACAAACAGAGAGGACAAACACATTACTTCTTACCATCACCGAAGAGGTAACCAAAGGAAAAACCACCACCAGTGAATTTTGCAGCAATGAAAATGTGGTTTCATGTCAACTCTCCTGCAAATTCAGCAATCCAAGTAGAGAACATAAATGATTTTACAGGGCTCAATTCTTCTTATTGTTCTGTTCTATGCCAGCTTGAATCTTCCACACTAGTTTTTGTTGGTTAGTTATCTTCCACATTTTTTGAGTTTTTCGAATTACCGACATGTTTTTATGCTATTGTCTTATAGGTTGTACTCACTTTGTTTGCTTGGTGCTTTTATAGGTCGTATGCTACTATTTTATATGTTGTATATTTTTGGAGTTACATGATATATTATACTAATCTTTTTACCCTTAATTTTCTAGGCTTTGTAATGTCATGGCACTCACGTCCTCATGGATAAGTGTGGCACATGTGGAGGCATCCAAAAGATGCTTTGGTGTAACCATATACTCTATCCAAAAATTAGAGTGGTATCAAAAAGTTTGTTTTGTGTATATTGTTGTTTTGTGTATATTGTCCAAAAATTAGAGAGGTATCCAAAAATTTCTTTAGAGATGCTTTGTGTTATTGGTTATTTATTATTTTCTTGAAGGTATTCGATGTTGGTTTCTTTCTTTCGAAAATTCTTGGTTCATGTTAGTTTCTTTATATATATCTCCAACCCTCGGTGTTCGTTGTTGTGATGCTCACTAGAACTTTGGGACGGTTTTTTATTTATATTTTGTGATAAGTAAATTTGGTACTTGGTCCTTTTAAGAGATATATTGTATTTATTTATTATTGTGAAAACATTTACGACAAACACGACATAACATTACGCTTAGTTTACAGATTTATTTCATATTTACATGCCAAATAATCCAGCTCCAGAGGTAGTCCAATGAATTTTTGTATTTTACTAACCACATTGAGAGTTATTCAAGGGAAACAATAACATTAGATTCTATATTATATTCTTATACAATTGGTCATGTTTATATAGTAATGTCGGTCCTTAAATTCAACATCCGAGGATTTTATTATCGAGGGCAACCTCCAGAGTTGCAGCTTGGGGCTACTAGGAATGGCCTGTTTATTAACATGTGGTATACTAGTTGTATTTTTATAGAGCTTTTTCTAGGCAAACTAATCATACCTATATAAAAAAAAATGTTATTTTTTATCTTTTAGACACCAAATATTTGGTTCAATAACCCACGAAAGTGATGTGTAGTTCGAAAGCATATTATGGAACATGATTGGTTCAAAAGAATCCTACAACCTGTTTTATGCAATTTCGCAAGCTAAGAAACTCATATAGGATGGGCTTTGAAGTTTAAGGCACTGACTGAACTAAGAGACTTCACATCCTCTAGGACTCATATACGATGTGTAGTTTTTTTTATTGTTATGTCTGGTTTGGATGACATATGTGTTTGATAGAATTATTTTTATCAAATAATGGCGACTAACTCGAATATCTATAAGTCAAATTAGGTATACTTTTTTTGTATTTATGTTATTTTTTAGCTCACAGTTTTCTTTCTTTCTGTTTGTTTAATTAACATGCAGCTCTAGGTCTGAAATTTTTTTGTATTATCCTTCATTCTCTCAATTTTCTATGGTGTTTTGATGTCACCAAGTGCCCTGTCAAGTTGATTAATGTTAGCAGGTATTATGTCCATTTCAGTTCCTACCCTTTCATATTTATTCAAAATATGTATATTTATTCAAAACAAAATTCATGTGAGCATGTTGATCAAGTTGATCAGTGTGAGAATGTATATTTATTTAAAATAGAATTCACGTGAGGAGTTTGCGGTTGTGCAGATATTAAGTTTTTTTTTGTGCAGTTGATTCACATAAAACGCATTTTCATATTAGGTACAGTTCAAACATATTACATCAGCTGAAGGGCGACTGATATCAGGTACTTTTCAAGCTTAATATGGCCCAATTTACTGGGGTCCATTTTTTTCTCTAAATTGTTGTTTCTCTGTTTTGTATAACCCTTTAATGGGTGGTTTGGAATTCAGACCCATACATTATGTATAATCATTTGGATTTACTAATTTGAGGTTCATGAGAATATAAATATTACTTACCTGTTGGTTTTAAGCCATCCACAATTTCTGACCCGGTATATCCGGTAGATTTCATAACTGTCAAGCATTTATCACATAGATTCAAACCATTAGTTTAGGATGATTCGTAGCTTTAGGACTGTTAGACTCCATCTTAGTTATAATTTATTCTTAAGAGATACCAACCGTTGAGATCATTAAGCTCCAGCCCTCTTATGTACCCAATCAGGGTAGTTCAATGCTGATTATTTCAATGATGATGTCAGGTGTATGAAATTAGGAGCATATGCATTCAATTAGGATCATAAATGATGGCATTATATGTTCTAACTACTCATTGTAATTAGTAGTAAAAAAGTTAGAACATTAAATATTAAATGAGTAATATGACATGATGCACACAGTGATGCACAAACACACCAATGACATAGTGTACTCACACATTGATGCACACACACACGACTGCCCACATCACTATTGAATATGTATTCACATTGAGAATTTTTTTATTCACATTGTACTCCAACAAGATGGTTACTGAAGACTTTAAGGCTATTACAATCCACGTTGCATATAATACACTGTCATAGAATATGAGTTTCAACTGGTGCAAAAGCATTAGAGGCAGGGGCATCGACAACATTCTTTAATTTTTTCGAGGTTCTTCCGCGGATATTTTAATTTGGAATCAATATGCGAACATTTTCAATGAGTATTGAGAATTAACCATCTTGGATTGTTTGGAAATGCCATAAAAACAATGTGAAGGGAGGACCTAAAATTTGTGCTTAATTGGAAGAGACTTTACCCCGCCATAATTATGCATAATTGGAATCATTTGTTTTATATTCCAACAAGATCAAATAATTTTTGTTATTTTTATGTTTCATTGAATCATCTGACCCTCTCATTTGTTTTACTTAATTTCGAGAAAATATATTTTCACATTAGATCCTTGATTGCAGGATATTGGGACCAATTTTAGTTTTATTCAGTAAAAGCAAAAGTAATACGATCATTAGTTGTGTACCCCCCCCCCCCCCTCCCCCCCAAACCACCAAAAAATAAAAGTATTTCGTAATTGAGTTTATAGTTTGGATTTTGGCATTTCTGATCCAACCATACACATGTTTCAAGTCTTTGAATATTTCATTATTTTTATTTTTCTAAGGATGCTGCAGAGATTACAGGTGTGAGAATTGATCTAGAGATTACATTGTACACAGTTGTAGATGCTGGCGAGGTTGGGTTCAGTAAGTAATTCAAGATTACGATGTGGTTGTTTCTATCGAGTTCAACATCAACTTTATCTTCATCCAAGGAGCAGAGAAATGGAGGAAGCGGTCATTGTCTGATATTTCTCAATGTGTATGATTTCACACCTATAAACCACTTTCTCTATTGTTTTGGCCTCAAAATCTTCCGTTAGAGTATCGAAGTACATGGTTTAGAGTATGTATTTGGGGCCCATCATTACCAAACCAGTGGGGCATTTGAGGAGCACCTTAAATGACAAAAAACAATGATTTTGGCATAGTACACTGAATGGTGAAGGTAAAATGACTCGGAACATCACTTTTTAGTCATTAAATCGTTGAATTAGACCTGAATTTTGTCTACTTGGATGTGAATAATGTCTTTTAAAATATATTTTTACATTTTGTAATCCATTATAAAGATATTCATTTGTTCTCATTTCATATCTTCCAATTTCGTAAATATTGGGCCTGAAAAATATAAGAACCATCGCTGCAGCTGCTGCAATCAAGTTCAGTGTTGATATTTCCATGGTACACAGAGTACGATAATATAACGGAGATCAATTTGTGCCTTTATATACTACAAAAAGTGACTTACGTGACTTATGATATAACTAAAGCTCTCATATTGTGACTCACTCTGCAATCAACATTGAACTTGATTGCAGCAATGAATCAGTGTATCAAAACTAAAAATAAACTGAGACACTGCTAAAACAGTGCTGCAAGGAAGGTTCATCATTAAACTATATGCGTGCTATTTCATTACCTGTTAAATCAAACATCAGAGGTTTCTAAAATACCATATGCGTGCTATTTATTATAATGTGTTCAAAGAAATTTCCATCTTCAGTTACCTATTTGAGTAACTATTCATTAGTTGTAGTTCATAATATTTTTTTCCCTTGATTATGATACATTGTCAATTATGTTTTAGAATTTGAATTTTGGTCATTATGATTTTGAGTTAGTTTGTAAAATCAGAAATACAACCCATTATTGTTCTTTGTATCGATCAATCTCCAAATCCCCCCACCCCCACCCCAAATCCATATTACACATGGTTGATTACTGGTAGGTTCAGTTAGTTATGTAGTCTTTCTTTGACACTTCGTTATTTTTTTAAAAGACTGTCAAGGCAATAGATAAAGCTCAAAAAGGTAACTAACGACGAAGTTGTCCAAAGTAACTTATTGCGATGATTTAGAATTCTTTCTTCTTCATTTAATGTGGGACTACTACCTATATCAGTAAATGATTTTTTACCACGGGACTGTTGCCTATATCTGTCAAGACGATGTTCATAGGGTAGAAATTACAGTAAGCGAAACCTTGGTTTACAAAGGGAATCTTTGTTTTTTTGGTTTTGTTTTACTTTATATAAATGAGTTGAACATTGTTCTTGCCATTCACAAATTTTTAAGTTGTTTATATTTCAAAGTTGTTAGCAGAATCGTCAAGAAGAGAAAAGACAACAAATTCATTGAAATTTATATGGTCAAGTTGTTTGATACAACAAGTATGCCTTTGATAGGGATATATAGAGAGGTGGTACAACAAGGCCCACTTAGATACATAATGGGAGAAACCATCATGATGATCAGAGTGGTATTACCCCACAGATACATGATGTTTCGTAACAAATTTCCCCCCCCCCCCCTCTTGACAGTTTACAATGTGGTATATGGTTGCCAACATGTTTTGGTAAACATCGCACAATACGAGTACAATTAAATATGAACACTTGACAAGTCTAATCAATTACCCAATTCCTTTGTATTAGCATTCATTTTTAACCTTTCTGACAGATAAGAATTGTTGGCATTAATAGATAATTGTTGTTGCTCTGGTTAGCTACTGTTGCTCCAGTTAGATGTTCTTGCTCCGGCACCTCCAGTTGTATATTATTTCTTATGCTCCACTTTTAATTAGGAAATCAAATGACAATTGATGCAGAACTGATGCAGACACAATCTGAGTTTGTTGCATTAGGAGTGGAAACCGTTAATCTTTCATGGAGTTTCACCCCAATGATTGTTGGCCGGATAACGTGGTACGTTGTGACTAATATGTATACAGTACCATAACTGTTATTGATACGAATACTTTTTGGAGATTGTCAATGTTACAAGCAATGTAGCAATGCGTTGCACATATTTTTCCCTGGGGTTGAGAAAATACCGTCTGCACAAGTTCAAATTACCACAGTTAAAAGGATAGGGTGAATATTAAGAAAGAAAAATGATTTGAAAACAATAAAGAGGCTATAAAATAAAGAAAAACACAATGTGGCACCTGCATTGGTGCTGGAGACATGCTGCTCCCATACATAGATATAATTCCTTGCAATGGTGCCATGTATCTGCTTAGAAAAATAGAGTTACTTGATAAGATTACCTTCTTCATCAGTGCACCTGCATATGCGTTTGGTTTCTACATATGATCAGTATATATGTTATTGAGATATAATTCTTTTTTGGTTCTTTCTTATCTTATATATGTAGGAACCGTTTGGTTTCCACATATGCGTTTGATTTTAGGCCACCTACGGATTAATATAGGATCTTCAAGAAAAATCCAAAATGAACGAAGTCGTTGGAACAAATAGAATTTTATAAGAGAAGGTGCGCTCACCCTCTCTAGACTTCATATCTCATATTTATCGCTGTGAATTTTAATTTTCAAACTCCAGATACGGTGGATGCACCCGAATTTCCACTTCATCTTTTAATGTTAATCATCTTCATCTTTTATTACATGTATAGTATGCCAATCTTTCCCAACACTTATTAACTGTATAGAAGATATATGGGAATTTTTAGCATTTGGTTCCAACATTTAGAGATGGTGTATTTGCTATGTAATTAATAATTATCTTTGTTTATTTAATATTTGACTAGCTATTTTAATTGACTAACTATATTTTATGTTTTGTATCGGGTCGCATTTTGAAAAGGACGGACAATCATTACAGAGGAACATGTTGGATGACCTCAATTGATATATATTTATTTTTTAAGAAATTTGTTTCATTGAAGCATTTGTTAGACGAAGTTGGGATTTTTTTTTTATATTGTTGGATTTGTTGTTATCCCTTAAGTAGGGTGGATAGTCCAATAAACAAAGGAGACTGTGCCCATTGTTTTTAAAAATTCAACACTTTGTTTTTTTTAGACACGATGTGAATTAGGTTGATGAATATTATATATTTCATATTATATGTGAAAATGTTAGATGAATTTAGACTATTTGAATGTTGTTGGACTATTTTTTATTTGTTAAGTAGGATGAATAGTTCTATAAACAAACGAGATTATGGCTAATTGTTTTAAAATTACACTTTGTTTTGTCGGGAAAGGTATTTTTTCCGTTTTGCATTTACGAACTTTGAAATTTTTTGTCATTTTGTAATTACGTGCTTTCAAATTTTTCGCCGTGCCTTCAAGCACGGGCATTCCCCTAGTATATATATATATATGTGTGTGTGTGGGGGGGGGGGGGGGGGGAGCTTGAAAATTTATTGGGTGTAATTTATAATTTTTATAAATTAATTTTAACGACTTTGTTTTACTCAGAAATTTTTGTTAGAACTTTTCATAAAAAGTTTTGGGCTTAAAAAATTAATATTTTATTTTTCTGAGACGTCGTTCGAACCACACTAGAATCTCATTCGAACGAGATTTCCAGGTCGTTCGAATAAACTCCGCATCTCGTTCGAACGAGATTGCCAGGTCGTTCAAACTAGATTTCAGACGATTTTCCTTTTTTCATTTTGGAACCTCGTTAGTAACTACGTTCGGACAAAAAGTCGTTCGAACGAGTTTTGGCGGGAATTTTTTTTTGGTAGTTTTTGACATTTTTCCCACTTTTTCCACTACTTTTTCCCACTATGTTTTGCCAAATTTGATAAGGTGCGGGAACCAACTTTTAGAACTAACTTTTTCATAACTTTCCATCTCCTAGAGAGAGTTTTAGAGAGCTTCAAAATTCAAAAGAGAAAGTTAGTGTTTAAGTGTTCAAGAAAAATCCATAAACACTTGTGTTTCACCCATATTGTTTATTCCAAGTTTCAATATATATACATCTTTCTTGGAGTGTTTATCACCGGGTTTTTCTCTATCGCATTGAAGAGATTGTTTGGGTTTGCTTCTAATACCCTCAAATAAGAAGTTCGTTTGTTGTGTCTTACCCACTTGGATAAAGGCTCCTTATTTGGGTGACGGTTACCAGATAAAGTCTCATTGGTGGATTCCAAGGTTCTGGTGGAGTTTCGAAATTGTCAACTAAGCGGAGGTCGGTACAAGAAGGAGCATCGGGGCTTGAAAGGAGTCGAGTCGAGTGTTGTAAGTCTTTTTGCTTGGATATACAAAATACCAAACTTAGTGGACTTAAGGCTAGGGTCGTCCGAGGTTTTTTCCCATTGTGGGTTTTTCCTTGTACATCGCGGCGTAGTGATTTATTGTTTATTTTATCTTTCGCAAAATTCACCTAGAACGCATGCTTAGATAAAATGATAAAATTTTGTTTAATCACTACTTACTTAAATTGGTTCTAAATTAAGTTTGGGTATATGTTAATTTAATTCAAGTCGTCATTTAATTTGTTAAAATTGGTTTGGCCTGATTTGGTAATATTAAAGATATGACTTAGGCAAATTTCTAGGACTTGGGTTGAAGTAAGTTGGTTTGATTGAAATTAAAATATGTGTGGATTCAATCTTATTTCACTTGGTTTAATTTTAATTTGAAAAGAAATTAAAATTTGGTGTTTGTGTGTGTTTTATTGAACCATCTCGCTTCCGCATCCTTAAAAAGGAAATTGAAATTATCTTTTTTTCACAAGATCTTAAAATTTGGGGTCCTTCAAATTGGTATCAGAGCCAAAACGATAAATTACTTCGTTAAGATCCTTTAAATATTTTTGGCTAAAATGGAATTTTTCCCATTTTTGAAATTTTCTATTTTCGATGGTTCTAATTACGCAGATTGGAAAGCACGGATGAAATCGGCACTAAAATCTATTGACGAGAGGTTTGGTTGTCTATTATTAATAGGTGGTCACCACCTACACATTTAGTAAATAATGAGCGTGTCCCCAAACCCGCCGATAGATGGAGTGAGAATGAATTTAAACTTTCTAAATTTAAATCCCGAGGTTTAAATGCCTTGTTTATCACGGTCACACCGGATGAATTCTGATGTATTATGACGTGTGAAACCGCTAAAGAAGCTTGAGATGTTTTAGAACTCACTCATGAAGGTACTAGCCTCACCACTCAATTTGAAACCATCAAAAAGAATGAAAAAGAAATTTTTGATGAATTTTATGCTAGACTGTCCGATATTGTTAATTCATCTTTTAATTTGGGAGAGAAAATACCCGACAACCGAGTCGTAAAGAAAATTTTAAGGTCTCTACCCGATAGATTTATTCCAAAAGTGACCTGTTAAATTCTTTACCCACTTTAGCATCTATGAAATTAAAAGAGCTCGTAGGTGATTTACAAACCTATGAACTAGACATGTTTTTCTCCAAAACTAAAAAAAAATAAAAAAGGGCATTACTTTGAAAGCCGGAAAGGAGGAAAAACAAGTAGTAGAGAGTGATAGTGAGAGTGACTCAGAAGTAAGCATGACAAAGTGGAAAAGATTCCTAAAACTCTTTAAGAAAATTTAAATAGGGACGAGTCAAATAGGTGATTTGGTTGTGAAGGGTATGGACATAGGGAAAAAGAGTGTCCCAATAAACTAAGGATAGAGGGTAAGAAACCAATGCCTTTTAATGCAACCCTTAGTGATAGTGATAATGAAGAGGGACCCAATTCCCCCACTGAGCCCAACTTTGTGGCTGTTATGGCTAGTCACGTGAGTGATAGTTTCACTCTTCTAATGATAAAATTTTAACACATGACTCTTCCAAGGTCAAAGTTTATGATTCCCTTATTTTTTATGGTAGTGAGAGTGGAGAAGAAAGAGAGAGTGAAAATGAAGAAGACGTTTATGTGAATGAACTTCAAAATGCTTTTCAAGAACTTTATGAAGAATCTATTAAATTAAAAAGAGCTAATTAGAAGTTAGAAGCGAGTTTAAGAGAGCGTGTCAAGGTCGTTGATGATAGTGTGTTGGTTGAAGACCTTAGGAAATGTGAAAGGACTCTTCGAGAGAAAATTGAATATATATAAAAAGCGAGAGAGATAGCCTTAGAGGTTTAATGGAGTCAATGAAAAAAGTGCTTCTCGAGTTTGAAGAGAGAAATGTTTTGTTAGAGACTGGAATTTTAGAATTAGAAAATAAATTAAAAAACGCTAGAAAAGTCAAATTTGATTTGGAGTGTCGTTCGGAGAAATTAAATAAAATTTTAGGAATGGTCCAAATTAAAAATGACACTTGTGGTTTAGGCTTTGATACTTGAAATGAATCTACTCATAAAGCCAAAACCCATGTTTTAGGAGAATCACCTATGAAAGCCTTTAGAAATCAATCCTTAGTTACCAATTTTTGACGTGTTTTTACTTGTGCACATTGTGGTCAAAAAGCTCATCTTAGGAAAAAAATTTGATCTTAAATAAGGTCCTAGAAAAACCTAACGTAAGGCAACCAAGGTAGCCAAGATTCCTACACCCCGAGACAGTCATTCGTCATTAGTTAGGGTTAGGATATCCGACTTGGTAGCTTTACAAGATAGGGCATTTGATTCTCATTTACTTTCACATGCTTCCTCCTTTTCCAAATCTAAAGGTTGAATGTGTTAATTTTATTTGCATACTTTAGCTTGTGTGGCTCATGGTATATCATCATGCTAATTGTATGCTTGTTTTAGTCATTTTCTAGTCTATGCTTCATACTCAAACACATGCTAGAATAATGAGTTTTTTTTTATCTTTTGTATTATACTTCTTTCATTTTAGTTTGCATAAAATGAAAAATACAACAAAATTTTTGTTTATCATTCGTGTTTCATCTTTTAGTAATTTAGGCTTACTGAAAAATACAAATGATTTATTGGATGTATTTTGAGTAAATAGTTTTGTTGTTTGGTTTAAAATTTTCAAAAACTCAAAAAGATTTTTTTTTGTGTATTTTAGTTTGACACACTTTATGTGGCATATACTTGTGTTAGAATCCCTTCTTTTTCGCTTCCATGTGGCTAGAACTTTTGGTTTAGATTGTCAATCCTTATTATCTTCTTTACCATGCTTATATGGAGTAGTTGGATTTTGTGTTTATAAAATTGATTCTATTTTTATATTTCTCAATTCACACATGCACCATCTCTCTTGAAATTTTAACTTCACATCTATTTGAGCTTTGTGAGATGTTCTCCAACAAATCTTGTCATCTACATACTTGTGACCTTGGAGGACTAGTGCATGTCAAAATCCGTTGCATGTGAGATTTGTGAGAAATTTTTTTTTATATATAAATGTGCACGGGGAAGGGCTCCGAAAGGAATTATTATCCTTTGCGAATAGTAAGACACCGTTTGTTTTGACCTAAAAGAAATGCGTGGTCCATAGGCCTAAACATAGAATTATGGCATTAATAAGAAAAATAATTGCCAAGGCCTATATTTGTTTGATATATTCATTCAAATAATATATTCTTATTGAGGGAGATTGGATGGTATATCAATGGTTTGCACAATGTCCGGTTATCCTAATCGTACTTTCATTGTCATGACTCTATTGGTTTGTAGAATCATCAAAACACCAGGCTTGTATGCATTGTGCATGTTTGTTCATTGAGTTCAATCAATATTGTCACATGACGTTATACTCAATTATGATGAAGTTTACAATCCATTGAGAACTTGGTGAACATGTTTTAACTGATTGGGTCTAAATTTAATTGTTAATAGTTCTCACCCCAACACTTCCGTTTCTATATATCTATATATATGTGCATGTGCAACTTTGGTATATCTAGAGTATCTATATATATGATATTTTTTTTTGTCTTTGCCTCAATTTTTAGTCCATCTGTGCTTTACTTCGTAATTGGTATCTATCTTGTTGCATTCTTTGTTGATATCACATGACAAATACTTTATGTATCATATTGGTATCATTTTCTTGCATCTTAGTTGGTATCCGTTATAATTGGTTGGATTATTTATGCTTTTGTTGCCTATATGCTTTCATGCTCTTCTCACTCTAAGCATCATGTTTAAATTAGTTTGTTATCCTTTATCTATTCCTGAACAAAAAGGGGGAGAATGATAGGGGGAGAAATGGTGTCTATTTCTATTGTACTCATATCTTATTTTAGGGGAGATTTAACTTAAGGGGAGTCGCGACCTTCTTAGGTAGATCACAGTTGATAAATGGGAGAATTAATTTAGGGGGTGTATTTATTTTATGCATTTAATATTCTTGACATTCCCTATACGTTTCATAGTTTGCTTAAGTGTGCAGGAATTCTTCTAAGTGACAATTTTCATCGTCGGCAAATATATTGATCCTTGGGTTGTTTGAGTCAAGCTATTGTATTTTATTTTGGGTGGGATATTTTTTAGTTTAGTAGATCTTGACGACCCTTTAGGATTTTTGTTTGTTTTTGTACCAGAATAGCCAAAGGGGGAGATTTGTAAGTACACAAATTTCCAATTGAGTCCTTTGTAGTTTTGGCTCAATTTCGTACAAAAACGTTTGAGTCATATGATAGAGTTATTGACCATCCTTGAAGCCTATGACATACTAAAGTTGAAGACGTAGCGGCCAAATTTATAAAGCTTCATCAGATTCTAGTTTAGTGTGTCCTGTTTCTACGTCATCAACAATGTTCCAATGCTACTAAGGTATACATATATATATATATAGGAGCTTGGAAATTTATTGAGTGTAATTTATAATTTTTATAAATTAATTTTAGCGACTTTGTTTTACTCAGAAAATATTTTTTAGAACTTTTCATAAAAAGTTTTGGGCTTAAAAAATTAATATTTCATTTTTCTAAGAAGTCGTTCGAACCATACTGGAATCTCGTTCGAACGAGATTTCCAGGTCGTTCGAACGAACTCCTCATCTCATTTGAACGAGATTTCCAGGTCGTTCAAACTAGATTTTTGACGATTTTCCTTTTTTTCATTCTGGAACCTCGTTAGTAAATACATTCGAACGAGTTTTGGCGGGAATTTTTTTTGGGCAGTTGTTGACAGTTTTTCCACTTTTTCCACTACTTTCCGCACTATCTTTTGCCAGATTTGATAAGGTGCGGGAACCAACTTTTAGAACTAAGTTTTTCATATCTTTCCATCTCATAGAGAGAGTTTTAAAGAGCTTCAAAATTCAAAAGAAAAAGGTCATTGTTGATAAGAAATTTAGTCAGCTGATGTGGGCCAATCATATGAAGACACCTGTCAATCTACGTAGGAAATACAAATAATTTCAACGAACGTCATACTTTCACCGAGGTACTCAGACGCTTCGAGCTACTTAAACCTACCGAGTAACTTAGGCGGTCCGAGCTACTTAGCGTGCAGAGCATCCAGATCAAGAAAACCAAAAGGCGACCACTCATTAAATGCACATTATTATTGTACAGAAGTGCGATAAATGCCAACGTTTCTCTTCCATCCGAAGAACTCCACAAGCAATGTTAACACCGATTACATCCCATTGGCCATTCTCCATGTGGGGTATTCACTTGGTAGGGCCACTTCTAATGACCAAAGGGAGATTCAAATACCTCGTAGTTGCTGTGGATTATTTTACCAAATGGGTGGAAGCTAAATCTCTCATTGATATGACGTATGACAAAGTCTATCAGTTTATTTGGAAGAGTATTATTTGTAGATATGGACTCCCACATGCATTCATTACTGACCATGGAACCCAATTTGATAACAAGGAATTCAATGCATATTGTCATCAATCTAATATACAGAAGATCCACTCTGCGCCAGGCCATCCCTAGAGAAACAGACAAACTGAAGTGACGAACAGAACCCTACTGAATGGTTTGAAAAATGGCTGGATGATGCAAAGGGAAACTGGATTAACGAGATACACTCTATGTTGTGGGCTTATCACACTACACCACGAACAGCAACTGGGGACTCTTCGTACATGATGACATTTGGGAGTGAGGCTGTCATACCTGTGGAATTGGGTCTACCGACACATAGGGTGCTTAATTTTAATTCTCCTCTAAGCGAATTGATGAGACGATTAGACCTGGATTTGCTCGCAGAAGTTAGGGAAGAAGCAGCAATCAGGAATGCAGCATACCAACAACGAACATCCTTGTTCTACAATAAAAAGGTGAAGAAGTATGATTTGAAAGAAGGGGATTATGTGCAGAAGAAAGTGATCCAAAAGAATAACAAACTGGAGGCTAACTGGCATGGACCTTATAGAGTAACTGAAGTTGTTCGTCCTGGGACATACATAATTGAAACTTTGGAAGGAAAAGAATTCAAGAACTCATGGAATGCTGAGCATCTGCGCAAGTACTATCAGTAATTAAAATCCATATGTAACACATTTCCTTCAATACAAATAAAGTGATGTTTCTCCCATATTTCCTCCATTGTTGAATTTTTTTTGGAATATTAGTTCTAGACACTACACGAACACAAATTCAGAGAAGAACCCACCAACTCCGGTTGGTCGACAATTCAGCAACCACCAACTTTAGTTGTTCGGCAATTCATTAACCACCAACTCCGATTGGTCGGTAATTTAACACCCACCAACTCCGATTGGTCGGTAATTGAATAACCACCAACTCCGGTTGGTCGGCAATTCAATAACCACTAGCTCCGGTTGGTCGGGAATTCAATAACCACCAACTCCGATTGGTTGGTACCAAACTAGTAAAAAAGATGGATGACCTCCCGGGGCATCCACTGTCTAGGCAACAAGGTAATCCTGACGAGATTACTACAACTAAGCAGGAACATGGGATGAAAATCATTCCATTGCTTAGGCCCAAAGAGGGACAAGTCACTATAATCAGATAACAAGTGGGACAAGTTCCATTTTCTAAAACGAAATAGGACATTTCGTCATTCTATATATATATATATATATACTAGAGTAATGCCCGTTCCTGAAGGCACGGCTAAGATTTCCAAATACGTAATCGCAAAATGGCAAACAATTTCAAATTATGTAACTGCAAAATGGCAAAAATTTTGTTTCCCGACAAAACAAAGTGTAATTAAAAAAAATCATTATATATTTTATTTATAGTACTATCCACCATACTTAACAAATAATAAATAGTCCAATAACATATAAGCAGAGTTGAATCAACAATCACAGGATGCAATCAGAATAGGTAAAAAAATTGACGAAAAAACCTTGCATGAACCAAATCCAATAATTAAAAATGGAACTGACTTTAAAGTCGATTTTGACTCCTCAAATAGCGCTGAAAATAGCCTGAAACGTAATTAGCTAGGTATGGGCGATACGAATCAAGTGGTGCAAGAATCGCCTCATTTCGATTTACAGTTAAAAAGTTATGGAATTTCTCCCAAAACATATTATTTTAACTTGAAACAGAATAATATTAAAGCAATCCAACTATTGCTCGCGCCAGCTAAGGAATAATAATTGGGGATTCAATGAGCGCATAAATATCTAACTATTTAAGACATCATTGTCAAAATTCACATAACACATTACTATGGTCATAAATGGAATGCTCTTGCCTAAAGGAACGACGAAAATTAGTGATAAACATATAAGCAAAGTAAAAATAAGCTCAACTAAGTAATGTAATGAACACCTTGTCAGCACATAAATGCATATACATACCAACAACTACAAAACAAAGAACCTCAGTCGCATGTTTTCAAATATGTAATAGGGAAGTAGACAAAAGAACTAAAACCAGAACAATTTCTAAGTATACTCAGCTCTAATCAGCTCCAATCAACAACATTGAATCTAACTCAGCTCCAAGCAATAACATCAGTTGCAACAGTAGCTAGACATCTTGATTGAGAAGATCCTGACATTAAAAATTGGGAGTTTACTAACATTAAAAATGCAAGGGCTGAATATTTTCAACGGAGATAAATAAATGGGTGAATCACAGAAAGTACGTAACATAAGTCAATAGGATGTAATGCGCCAAGAGAATGCAAGTAGAGCCACATAAAATAAAATCGAACTCTTGTTTATAATAAATACCAGATGAAGTAATGATACACACAATGAAACTGTGCAATGAACATTAGAAAATTTAGGACCAATAATGCAAAACACTAAGCATATGACAGTTTCATCTAACTCACGGGTGTATCAACGAATATCACTGATGCCACGGTAAAAAAACCTGCCACAAAATAGATAAATAAATCATTTTTATTAGTTCTTTAGGTGGAAAAAACTTAGCTCTGCTTGAGATTGTTTACAAATAAGTAGTTTCTCAAAACTATAATCAACATGTGAGTATAAAATTGAAGATGTGAAAACTATGCGAGTATAAAATTGAACATGTGAGTACAAATAAGTAGTTGCTCAAAAGTATATTCAACATGTGAGTATAAAATTCAACATGTGAGTAGCTCAAAACTATATTCAACATGTGAAAAAATACCTTCAATTTTGTAGCAAGTGAGTCTAGTGCAGTGTCTGCAGCCTCTGCTTACGTGCCGCCTTCACTTGGTCGGGTTATGGCCTACCAACCTCTTTCCAGTCTCCACCTCTAAAGTCGGATCAAATTCTTCCTCCTTGTTTTAGTGGACTGTTATCCCAGTTCAATTTATGATGTAGACAGGGCTCCAAAAAGTAAGATTAAGGTAATTAAACTCATTCTTCATTTCACCTCTATTTTTGTTGGCCTTACTTAGAAGTAGAACTCATTCAATCTTCTCAATCTTGTGGGATCAATCTATCTACCTAAATTACTCTTATTATCTCAAGCTGAGTGTGCAACATAAATTTAGACCAATAACATTAGTAAATAACTGGCTGATTCAACTCGTACTCTAGCAGCCTCGTAAGATCATCTCAACCCGAGCAAGTGATGGTTATGAAAAAAGTTGTTCTAGTTCAATTTTGGACTTAGATCTACTCACTCGTATTGCTGCAATCCTCACCAGACATCTGTTATGGTTACCTTGAATGGCCAGTTGTTTATGCGTGTACCGTTCGAGCAGTCAAATCAATATATTTTCATAAATGCAGCGCATGCATGAAGCATAGGATTTGCTTGTGCAATCAAAGCTTAAATTGTGCAATTCACAATCATAAACTAAATCTGACAACAGTTAATTGGATATAAATAATTCACCCCTGTTTAAACAGAACCAAAATATTCAAAGCAATTGACTCGTCACATTCTAGTTGACTCAATTTATTTTCCCCGTATAGTATGTAACAAAGGAATATTTAAATATTCAAAACGTACACCTAACTATAAATGTTTCTCCAAAAGAAATGAGCATTGGTTGAAAAATCATGCAAAGAAGTCTTTACTAAAGTCAAATATCCCCTTGGGCACATAGTTATGATATGGATAAAAATTTCTTCATCACAACTATACATTAATAACATATAAACATGGCCACAAATCTTCGATTAATTGATTCAAATGTTTTCTCATCGGTAGTGAATGTTTACTCATCACCTGGAAGAATGTTAGCATAGTGGATTCATTCTCTAACAGGTAGTATGTCTAAACCACATCCCATGATCTGAAAGGATTAAAGACTAAAGGGTTAAATATTGTAAGAATTATTTATACACATACCTGACATGAAAACTGATTGTAGTTTATAAGTCATGTACCCCATAGTGATTTCTTGAGATGCCTACCAAATACCATGACTAAATTCATCTTTTAACTAATGCATTTGTAGAAGATTCTACTCAAGTACAATCATACAACATTAAGGTAAAGCGTTATAAGGCTAAAAGGCTGCAAATAGATAGAAAAACAAAATAAAGAGACAATACCGTATTATGTGACCAAATTTTCAACATTTTGGATCTGCAGCACAAAGAAACAAAGGGTCATTAAATAATATATATAATGAATGAAAATAGAATAAAAAATAATTTATGTTAATAGATATAAAATATCAAACCGAACCAAGAGGCTACCAAATGTGAAATGTATATCAACCTCAATGACCCTTGTACACTATTACAGTCAGCTAGCGTTCGATAATATGAACTATATAAGTACTATTGTACACAATGAAACTTGATTTCTCCTACCAAACGTACCCAACTATAAAAATGTTAAAACGTTGGGAAAACACAATAGCGAAATTAGTGACACAACTACAAAACAGAGTTGAAAATGAATAAATAGTATCTTATTTTAATAAATAAATCAACCAATGTAACTACTAATTCTACTAATTAATAACTAATTCCAAATGATATTCTATTAACATGTGAGACATAAGTTTTCAGTGTCATGTGAGTATAAAATTCTGATTGTTTACAGTGCAATGCTATTAAAATTGATGAATGTATGTATATTAAAATTGAATATGAAGAGATAAAATACACGAAACCCTAAAGGCCACAAAATCGAAGGCAATAAACCATAAGATATCTTACAATGTAATCCTCCTTCATCGGTAGATGTAACAGAGTGGGTGAGAATGTAACACTTATTCCAAAACTTTAACTTGGAAAAATCATGGTTTGAAAGCCTTAATTTATCTGCAAAATAGAGGAAAACATAAATAATTTAGAATGTACACATGATAAGAATAAACAGAAAATAGAAAGGAGAAAAAAATCTCTCTTTTTTAGGAGTGAAGGGGTATTGGAAAATCCATCTTAAGGATTTAAGGAGTTGTAAAATTGAAACGAATAAGATATCAATCTGCATTATATATCCACTACCAAAGAAGTGAACAAAACAAAATGCGCAAATATAAATTGTAGAACTTGTATTCAAATACATGATTATAGATAAATTTAAGAGCTGGATTTAATCCTCCATTTTGGTATAGTAGCTACTTAGAATATAAGAAAAAAGAACCAGATAAATACATTTCAATATATTTCCTTGCCTGAGCCGATATATTAGGAACTATTACCCAACTTTAGGTATAAACAAAACCTCCATTGCAAACAAATATAATTACCAAACTAAACCTTCTCGGTATTAATCATAAGCCCCAAAGATTATTTATGGTTTACAATCAAGGTTCTTCCCCACCAGAATATCAAGTTTCTTGAAGTTGGTTTTTACAAATTTTTCCAGTGAATGAATGCTGGGAGGATCTTTTACGTCCAGCTGATGAAAAACAACATCCGATGGTTGGGAAACTTGAAGGTTATCAATAGCTTCAATAACTTTCTCAGTAAATATTACTGTAATTCCATTGCATGTTAATTGCCTACATATCTCAAATCATATTGCTTTGTTGGCTCTAGTAACAACAACACATCTGAAAATAGCATAAAAGGTCCAAATGCCACTTAACAACTACTAATATATATCTAATCAAACTACAGATGTTATTGTAATATAATTCAAAACACCTTACCATTTTAAATGAGATGATAGAGCTTTAATAAACCAATTTCTCAAAACCAAAACACAACTATATAAAAAAACACTAAGGCTTATCACACATTTGGTTTTGTTCTTCCTTTAAATGGGATCTATGAAAAACACACAAACAAAACAGTTGAACTTTAGACAACTATTAAAAAAAACATAATGAAATGGTCCACTTTCTATATCTCTTGTATTACAACAATTGAACTTTAGAGAAAGTACAATATTATATCCCCCGACTATTAATCCCACGTAGAATAAACCAAGAATATGAAAACTGTCTTCCACATAACTAAAATTCTTTCACCGAACTATCCCAACTTTATTCTTCAACGCAACTTCAAAATGCCCCACCCCAACTCTTTCCTGAAAATGAAATATAAAATTTTAAAAAGGAAAGAACTTTGGCTAATACACAATTAACTTGAGTTTATGACTGCACACCCAGTGCCTTAAGATAATACACCTTCAGCTCCCAGTTCCATTTAGGCAAAAAATTCAGTTGATAACTGAAAAAAACAGAAAAACAATGAGCAAGTGTTTCAACTTACACATGTTAAACATTGCTAATACCATTAAACCGTAACCAATTTCGTGAAGACTCTGGATAAAATAGCAGCAAACCATTCTTAACACATCCAAGAAAATACTCGGTAAAAAAAAGTACTTTGCCATTTTTTCAAACACATGGTGTAGGCATAAATTAAAACTAAAAAAAGGATACAACCTAGCTTACCAAAGACTATTCTTAGTCTGTAATTGAGGTATCATTGCTAGAGACTTCTTGTACCTGGAATATAATAGGTAAGCTAGATTGGTCAATAAATTTGTGCCATTTTGAACTCTAGAATCTTGATACTGTAACATTATTAAACAAAGAAAAGTAAAATTACTAATGGAAATAAGACAAACCAAAAATTAAAACTTTATAGAATCAACTCCACAAAAAATTAATTTGAAACAAAAAGTAAGAGTAAGGAAAGAAACAAAACTCTGGAAAAAAAGAGCTCAGAGTAAGGCAAGAAACAGAACTTGGGTGGGACAGAGGTAGCATTTTATTACATTGCACCAAAAATAAACCATATGCCATGGAGAAACCTAGAAAATAAAAATAAAATTAAGGAGTAACAGATCTAGATCTAAACAATAAGCACATCGATGTTCATAGATCTTAAAAACAACAACTATAAAACGATAAGGCTAATCCGAAAATAAAGAAAACAAAATATTTATCCCAAATTCCAAATCTTTTTATCAAACCCAAATCATAAAGATGAAAAGTATAATTTGGACACACAAATTCAAAACCCAATTTTTTTTTCTCAAACCAAAATCGTAAAAACATGTGTTTGAAACCTAACGAAGAAGTGGAAAATAAAAGTGGGGGGAGATTACCTGTCGGATGCAGGTGGTCGATGAGGATGGCAGCGTGGCAACAACGCTAGAGCTGAAGTGGATGAGTGGGGTTTGGGGGTTTCACGGTGGAAATTTTATGTCTCAGATTTAGATTTTCTCAAGATGTGGGTTTGGAATGATACGAATGTTTGCATCGGTAAAAGGGGACTTGTGTACTTTGCAGCAGAGAAAAATTAGTTTTCTCATTTAACCCTTGTTTTGAATTAAAGTAAGAAAGAGAACCAATTAGAAATGAGATAAAAGAGGGGGAAATAAAAAATAAAGGGGTAAAAAAGGAAAATAAAATAAAACAATCTCAACCCTCCATTTTTTGCATTGTTGGCTTCATCTTGACCCCTAATTAAGTTGTTCATCTTATTGAATAGTGTCAAAACTTTTACTCCTTATTATATATATATATATATATATATATATATATATATATATTCACCAGTGAATAACAAAAACATTCTACAAAATATTTCCAAGGAAATGAAATTGTAAAAGAAACAAAACATTTCTTTATTATAACAAAGCAGATTACATACGATATGAAATTTGATTCATTACATAAAAATGTTATATTCTATGGATTTATTTCCCTCTGCTTTTGAAACAGGTTCCACCCCAACTGGAGGATCATTTAATGCATAAGGGGAGTTTATAAAGTTCATATCTCGCAGCATTCTGACATTAATTATGGATGGTCGATCAAGAAAGTGCTCTGGATGAGATATCTCAAAATTTGAATGAAGACTATAATCATAAAGATACTTGGAGTTCAAAATTTTAGGAAAAGCACGGGCTGGAATCCAGCTAAGGTCAAGTTTGAAGGGAGGCATAGGTAAAACAAGAACTCCAGGTTCATAATAATCCCATAAGAAATGACCTTGTTCCAGTTTCAGAACACATAAGGCATTTAACCATCCCTGCTTATATCCTTCGTTGTTCGACTATTGTAAATGAGCACCAAGATGATACAGAGCTTCATAATACCCAGCCATCCAAAATTCACTTGGCTACTTATGAAATTCATAAGTCAATGTATCTAGTTGCTCGTGGAACTTTTTCACCAGAATTTCTTTACTTTCCCGTGCGGAACTCTGATTGGAGAGTTGGTCGGTGAAACTCTAAATTTTTTTAGACATTTCTGCAAAAGCCTGATTCTTTGTCGTCAATTGAATGACTTGATTTTCTAAGGCCAATTGAGTTCTTGTCTCATCAGTAGTAACCCGACCAACCCTTGCTATTCCACGAGAAGAAGATCTTGCTCTGCCATGAGCAGGTGTGGAAGGTTCGGTTCATTTCAAAGTCTCTAACTCATCCCGTAAGTTATCATTTTCTATTTTTAAAAAGGAAAAACCATCATCATTAATTGGGACTAAGGCTCCCGAAGAAGAGGAGGCAACATATTTGAGTTATTTTATTTCCTCCTGCAATGCGATATTCTCTTGCTCTAGAATCTTGCCAATATGTCTATGATCTTCAATCTTAAGCTTTAACACACTTTCCTTTTTCTCATGGGTTAAAATGCACTTGTCATATCCCCGGTCAGTGCTCAATTGTTGATACTTTTTCTCATAACCTTGATGCAAAAGTTTAGTGGATTCTCGATACTGCTGTTGAAGTTCCTCGATCGTTCTTTGAAGATCTTCAATGATTTAGTAATAAGACACATTGTTGGCTATAGCACGATCAAGTAGGCACTTCAAGTACTTGTAAGCATTAATTGCTCATTCAGAAGCAGCTGATCCGAGGATGTCAATTATTTGGGCCTCATTAAGTCTGCATAACTAGATTTGAAATAGTCATTGCACTTCTTCATCAATCCTATATCATTAGCTAATAAGAGTTCCATCCTGGCCAGAAACTAGCAAATAGAAAATGAAAAAAACAAAATCAACAATTATACGAACAAAGCAGGTAAGAGAGAAATTCCAAACGAACAACAAAACTTTATTTTTTATTCATCAGGACAAAGGAAAACACGGTTCAAGGTTATATCCAATAAACAACGCAATAAAAGACCCGAACAACTTTACACCTTCTACTTATTTCCTAGAGTTCTTCAGACGGTTTGGATGAAGGGGTTGGTTGCTCGAAGAGCAATGGTAGTTGCTCAGAGAGCCGTGGCAGTGGCTCGGCAGATGTGCTAGCTTATTGGACTTGCTCGGAGGGTTGGACAATAGAAACAATAGGAACTTGATCTCCTGTCATCATAGAAGACTAATCTGATGCATCTTCATCTTCTTCTTCTTCCCCAGGAGATGGAGGAGGGATATGAGTATGCTCCTGGAACAACTCAGAATCTTCAGCAGCTTTCAATTTCTTCAAAGCTGCTATCCATCCATCCCTGAAATACTTAATACTATCATACTCCATTTGAGAAGACATAACAACCAGGCCCTTATTCTAACCCTGGTCCCAACCAGCACTAAAAGACTTTTTAACAACAACTTTCCTTTTTGATCTCTCCGATGAAGTCTTTTCCCTAAGGAGCTCTTCGGTAGATTTCAATTTTTCTTCTACCTCTGTCTTACGTCGTCCAGCATCTTGAATCTTGGCGACATTTTTCTCGACAGACTTAAGCTTGACTTCAAGCTCCTTTTCACGTTGTTCAGCGTCCTTTAATTTCTTCTCCAATAATTTGGAGGCAGCTACAGCTTGATATCAATATACTTCAACAGATTGTAATTATTTCTCCCATGCATTCTTGTCTTCCTCGTACTTCTGACGAGATTCCTTCAAAGATTGAGTTAATCCAGCAAAGCCTCTTCTATTCCACCGAGGAAGTGGAAGCCCTGATGGCTTCATCTTTCTTCAAAGTACTATTGAAACACATCACGAGATGAAAACAGAAAGAAGTTTAATTCAACATATGAACATAGTACTAGAGGATAAAACACTCATGCTAACGATACTTACTGACGCAATGTGTTGAGCAACCAAAGTAGTAATTCTCTCACGAGAAAAAGTGTCTTCAATCCCTTGGAATTCTGGGAGAGTCCAAGATCTAATAAATCCCATAGTAGAGCTCTGAGGAATAAGATATGGAACATTACCCTCAGCATTTGAAGGTTGAAAAATAGAGTCAACAGGTCTCTCGGTAGGACATCTTTTCAATCTCCTCAGAGGAGCACTTTCAATTAAATATGCCTTCTCTCATTGTGAGATGGAAACAGTTTCAATCAAAGGTGCTACCTCTTTTGAAGGCACAGGTGGCTTCTTGCCAGTTTCCTTAGCAGTAGTAGATGGGGGTACATCTACCTTATTTGTCCCCTCATCTGGGGCATCATGCTAATTCATCTTCGCCCCTTTAGCGACAAGGGAAGACTTTTCAAAAAATGCAGGAGCTTTCCTCTTATTCATCAGATCAGTAATAAGAGTACTTAAATCAGAAGAAGATCTTTCCACATTGGTTTCAGAAGTTGGTATCTGATCAAGATCAAGCACCACAAGACGAGCAATGAAAGATGAAGTGGAGCTTCTGTATCTCAACAAATATGAAGCGGACCTCACGTGCTCTCCATTGATCGACTGATGCAAGCTCCAGATAAGTTTTAAATTTTTTATGTTAACATCAATCTCTTTTTGGAAGCTTCCTTTTATTGTCAACTGTAACAAACAAAATTAATGCCATTGATGCATTTCATCGAACATAAAGAAAACAAGATCAAAAAATAATAACAACCTATCCCATTTCCATAAAGAGGACACCTGGGACCTTAGAACACATCATTTCCTCTTAATGGATGGTGTTGCCAATTTTCATCACAACCCCATGATCAAAGTAATCCCTATTGGCATCGGGAAGATTTACAACTAAAGCTCTATTTGTAAACCTAGTTTTTAAATTGAAAGTAGTGCCACTGGTAACCCATATATAGCAATACATAATTTATGGAATTTCCAAATGAGTTCCATGAAGTTGATTCAACCTATATACGCCATTAACTACCCTCCATGTATTTGAATCTACTCTTGTAGGTACAATATCGAAATATTGGCAAAACTCCAAACACAGGGCATTTGGCGGGAATGAAAAGCCACACTCAGCTACAAAAAGAGTTGGGAACCAGTGTCCCTCCGCCAAAGAAAATAAATCATAAGGACAAGAAACTTCATCCAAAATAACCCACGAAGGGATTGAAAAATTAGACCGAAATTTATCCAACGATTCAACAAGATAAACCATGGTGATTAAAGTAAATAAAGAAGAAGGAAGAAAATCTTACAGAAGAAAGAGATATCGGTTGACAATGAATAATGGAAAGAACGAAGGCACAAGATAGAGAAAAAAATAAAGATTTCAGAAATACAGATTTGAGAAGTACAAGACGATGGGATTTCTATCGCGTTTAAATACTTTACCTCGGGAATAGAAAAAAGCAATTACAAGGGAAGACGTTTGCGTTTCCGACGGCTAAAAAAAGGAAAAAGGCACAAATATCGAAGTGATCGTGAAAAATTCAAAATATTTATGCAGTTTGATATTATGCACTCAAAAGGAATTATATACAATAAAAATTTTCCTAATCTATGAAGACCAATAATCCGGGAAACTTTCAAGAAAAATGTTCCACACTCTTCTTCAACCTCAACTGTGAAACATTGGGGGCTTCTTTTGATACGAAATTTACTCAGCTTACGTGGACCAATCATATGAAGACACCTGACAATCTACGTAGCAAATAAAAATACTTTCAACGAACAACATACTTTCACCGAGCTACTCAGATGCCCCGAGCTACTTAAACCTATTGAGCAACTTAGGTGGTCCGAGCTACTTAGCGTGCAGAGAATCCAGATCAAGAAAACAAAAAGGCGACTACTCATTAAATGCGCATTATTATTGTACAGATGTATATGTCTACTAATTAACAACGCATTACCTTTTCATATGTACAGCCTCAAGGCTATAAATACATTGTAACTTCCTCATAAGTGGGGGACTTTTGATCTCTTGGTAAAACGGTCATCGAGATTTAGGGAAAACAGTCAGCAAAACAAAACAGTGGACGTAGGCCATTTTCATAAGGCTGAACCACTTTAAAAATCCCTTGTCTCATTTATTTATTCGTTATTTATCCGTGATTAATTAATTAAATATAATCTAGTTTTTTACATCAACATTCATGTTTAAGTGTTTTGTCTTTAAGAATAATCCATAAACACTTGTGTTTCACCCATATTGTTTATTCAAAGTTTCAATATATATACATCTTGCTTTGAGTGTTTGGCACCGGGTTTTTCTCTACCGCATTGAAGAGATTGTTTGGGTTTTCTTCTAAATCCCTCAAAGAAGAAGTTCATTTGCTATGGCTTACCCACTTGGAGAAAGGCTCCTTGTTTGGGTGATGGTGACCAGATAAAGTCTCATTGGTGGATTCCAAGGTTCTGGTGCAGTTTTGGGATTGTCAACTAAGCGGAGGTCGGTACAAGAAGGAGCATCGGGGCTTGAAAGGAGTCGTGACAACCCGCCTAATAAAATACTGGGTGATCAGTCCTACACCAAATTAAAACAGGAATCCCAGTTGAATCATCCTTAGCATCACTGTCGAAAACTTTTTAAAACATACTAATCACCTAGTATTCCAAAAACTTGTGCCAAATTTTAAACATTTTAATTTAACAAAATAGTACATGCGGAATTAAATACAAACCATTCACACAACTGAATAAATCAACTGAATAATTAATTTAAATAACTTGCCGAATAAACCATCGGCCACCAAAGTAAAATAATCCAATACAAACATCAAACACCTGAAGGATTACATCTGAAAACTGTACTGAGAAGTCTGGGCGACAAGCCTTAAATAAAACTGAACTGAGAAATGATTCCTACTCTAGGAATGAATGAACGATACGTCTAATCCAAACTCTTGCTAGCATCCACATATGCCGCAGCTCCGTGTCCCTGGAATAGAATATCAATCCTGGCGTCCCTGTGGCTGGACACCTAAAAGGTTTTGATAATAGTTTCATAGCAAGGGTTAGAACCCAAAACATTTTGAAAATATTTAGCAAGTGAATTAACTGTAGTAATTTAAAATGCATGAATGCGCTTCATATTTAAGTTAGTGTCGCACTCCCTTGTGGACATTCTCACCACTCCACTATTGTGCACACCTAACGGTTACCTTAACCCCACCTAGTTGTACTACCCCGTCCAACTAGTTCTGGTATAACCTTCCCTTACCATATTACTCTAACCCGAGTATAATAATTTCTTGAATTATAAGTTATCTCACAATTAACTTAATTAAATCCTCTTAAATAGTAGAATATAACTGTCTCACAAGTTATATAAAGTAAATACATCACACACTGTATTAATCCCACAAATGAATAACTTAATTAATTTCTCATTAATTAACAACATATAACTGTAACCCGAGTTATATAAGGTAAATACATCACACGCTGTATTATTCACCTACATATAATATTTACTACCATATTATACGTACCTTTACTAACATCCACACATATATCATACGCGTATCCAACCTTCCTAGTATACCCTCACCGGATGATTCACTCTAAAATTCCATCTCACTAGGTGTGCTAACAGAACCTAGTTTTCCAAGTTGGATTCGCTCACCAACCTGGTCTATTACATAAACGAATTGGAGGCGGTCATATTCCTTCCTGAAAGTGAGATAATCTCCTCACCCATGTACCGGACGCTATGACCTGGGATATACTCGCCCTACTCCTCAAGCTAGGGGATTCATCCACATCGCGCAACCTCCCTTGATAGCATTAGAGTATATAATTTGAATAAATATCTAGTCACTGATATTTAATGTCACACACAATATATACACGTATATATATACTATCACTTCACCGTATATATATAATATAAACTCCGGCTTTACCGTGTACTCAAAATCCCGAATACTGCCTGAAATTTAAATGTCACGCACAATAGACACGTATATATATATATATATACTATCACTACACCGTATATATATATTATAACCCTGGCCTTACCGTGTACTAAATATCCCGTATACTGCCTGAAATTTCCGGAGTCTGTGGCTCGACTCAAACTAATTACTTTTCTCACTTAATAATTTACCGTCTCCCCGAGTCTATCACCCAACTCTAATTACATTAACTAACACACATATTAATTTAATATCTCCCCGAGTCTATCGTCCAACTCTAATTAAATTAACTAACACACATATTAATTTAATATCTCCCCGAGTCTATCGTCCAACTCTAATTAAATTAATTATTACACCCATTAATTTAATACTTACCCGAGTCTACAATTCGACTTTTATTTAATTAATTTACACATTAATTAATCAACACATATCCGAGTCTACAATCCGACTCTAATTAAATTAATTATCTCATTTATTAATTTAATAACTTGGTGTCACCCAACCACTATCCCCGGACTCTCTCACTTGGCCTGTACCTCCACATTTTCCGAGTCAATGTGCCAACTCGAAACAAATTACTTTCTCTCAATAATTAATTTAATGCCTTGATGTCACTTAACCAACATACCCGGACTCGCTCACTTGGTCCAATTTACATCTCATAATATAATACCCACATTTTCGCCTACAATGTGTCACACCTTTATTTCTATAATTTTCCCAATTATATTTGCCTATAATTAATAACATACCCGGACTCGATTCACTTGGCCCGAAATTAAATATTTCCTGAGTCTATATCCCGAATCTAAATTACTTAGTTTATCTCCAAACTTAATTCACTACCTTGGGTTACTTTACCAATATACCCGAATTCACTCACTTGATCCGTACCTCACTATTTTGGAATAAAGTCTCTCAAATTTATCCATTAAATGTCCCACATAAATTCATCCTAGTCCCAATTACTCGTTCCCATAATCACTAGGAATAGTTGTTTCAAGATTAATTATCACAATTTATAGTATGGAAATTAATTTAATTAATTTTCCCCCCATATCACACACAGGCCGAACTGGCCAGAATTTCCCATCATCGATCGATCGATGCCCCCAATCGATCGATCGACCCCTTCGTTACAGCTCTTCTTTCTCACTATTTTCCACCATTAACGAACTTCAAGGTTTATAAACCATAATTTAAACCTCTAATTACACCATCCCATCATCTACACATGGTTAATCCACATCCTATTCATCATAGAGACCATTAAGATAATCAACTTCTCTAATTATCTCATAATTTCGAAATGGGTCTTTCTCCATAAAATTTAATTTTCTATTTTAAATCCCAATTTCCAGATTCGATTTCCACTCTTTTATGTTCTGGATTTCTCATTCAAATCATATATACATATTCAGATATCAATCACCCCTCTAAATCTTACTTTGAGTCTCATTCAAGTGTTTCAAAAACAAAAACCCCATTTTGTACCCATTTACACCCAAAAAATCACTATGATATGAATTGATTATCATGCTTTAAGAATCAAAACAGTTAACCACTTGCCTCAAAGTGTTTGTAGTGTCTGATCCATTGTTGCTGTCCCTAAATTTGGCTCCAAAAACCTCCAATTTGTTCTTGATTTGCTTTCCCCCAAATCCCCTCTCAAACCCTAGGTTTAGAGTTATGTTGGATGCCATTCTTTAATCTCCCAATTAGGTTTAAAACCCTCCATCCCGTTTTTAGCCTAATGGGCTTAATTAAAGTGGCCCAACTCACCCCGTGTGGGCCCAGCCATGCCCAAAATTACCCCGAGACCCAATTACTACCCTCGGGTACTCTTTTCTGACTATCTCAACCCATCCGGACTCAACCGCGCACTCAGAATTGGCGTCCGAATTAATTTATAAAAATCCTTATCTCACACCCAATTTAGTCTATACTGACTCCCGGCTGGGCTAAGTGTATACCTTGTCATTAATACTCGAAATGACGTAATTAAATTATTACTATTCACTTAGTAAATAAATTTCCCTAAACATTAAACATTCACTCCCCGATTAATATTTAAATATATATATTGCCATAATTAATTCTATTAAAAAGACAATACACAAGTAATTTAATATTCCCGAATTAATTAAATATTAAATGTATAAAAATACGGGGTGTTACATACTTCCCCCCTTACAAAGGAATTTTGCCCTCGAAATTAAGATAAACCTAGTGTTCCGATATTCACATCTTTCTCACTAGTCATGTGCCTCCACGCCCGCTATATCTGTCCCATCGGTTTCTAACCACGTTGCACAAGTATGCATTTACAATTAACCAGGGCTCCCATACACCCTATTCCCGTGCTTAACCACACAAAATTTGTCTTAATTAACCCGGGTGCCCATACACCCTATCCCCGTGCCCTACTACACGAAAGTTATCCAACTATGCTAGTCGTAACCCGTAATATAACTTCGAATCCATAGTCATATCACACACACACACACACACACACACACACATATATATATATATATATATATATATATATATATATATATATATATATATACTGCCCGGGTACTCAACCCATGCTACGTCCAACTATCTCCCCATAAATACTTATCTCTCATCACAAAAGAATATACACTTACCCTTATCCTACCAAAGACAACATAATACCGCGCCCTTACTACCACTAGTCCTTGCGCAAAATAAACCTCGAGCTATCTCTCTTTGCTCGAAAATTCAATTTAACCACCCTGATTCACTTCAGTAAACATCCTCACTTACCGGGATAAAATGTGAGAACACAAAACCTCACTATGTGCCATCGCACCACGCAATACAACATATATATCCACATATATATAGGCTATACGCCCTCTCCGGTGATACCTAGTACCAACCATACCCTGGTGTCGCGGATACCAAAATTTAACTCCACTATCCACAATAGTTAAATTCCATCGCTATCCCGCCGATGTTTAAAAAGTATTATCAACCCTACTCCCATAATTCTCGAAAGTAGTAATTCCTCGTATAATTCAACCAATCACTCAGTGTACGTCTCCACTCTCCCATGAAGAACACTAAGGAACTCCGCTACCCTACGGAAAGTTTACCCACATGCTATGGCTGCTACCGCCAACGCACCCACTAAGTTCGACTCACCAGTGAAATCTAGTGAAAAATAAGTCTTATACTGTGACATCTGCTTTGTCACTCAACAATATACCCCATGCCCCTAGGGTAAAATAATTACTTCTATACTCCGGCTGCAACGGTTGGTTCTCGATTTCCGGAGCAGCTTCTCCCTGCCCAAATGCACCCGTGACTTGATTTAGTTGCTGTACATCCAGGACTTCGTCCTGTAGTTGACCCCTGCCTTTCTTAAGGCAATATCTCTTCATGGGTCTCGTTTTTCCCACAAACGAAACACTTTCTAATATGTTCACCCTGCCACTAATCCCTTCCATGCCAACCTTGTTGGAATTCCTGGCCATCCCGCCAATAACCTCCAGTTCTAGATCGTTTGGCATGATTTCCTTGCCGAAAATCCTGCCCCTGATCTCCCCCAGTCTGCTGCTGGGATACCCCACTGGTATTATTCCCTTCTGCCTCATCCGACTGGTTAATCCCCACTCCCTTCCCGCTTCCTTTCGCGTGGAAGCGATATTCCCAACAGTGCCGGAGTGTTGCGTTAATGTCATCAATATAACCTACTAATGCGGAATTATCAATTAAATGTTGTCTGATTCTCCAGAGTAACCCATCCATAAACTTTGCTTTCTTTCTCTTTTCCTCGCTTACCTCATCCGGTACAAAATTTGCCAACGAGTGAAATCTTTCTCGTAATCGGCCGCTGAACGGTCTCCCTTTGAGTCTCCTCACAAAATTTTCTCCTCATTTCGGTCTCGACCGCTGAAGGAAAAATACTTGCGGTCGAACCGCACCCAAAACTCTGCTGTAGCGAGTGTGTCCCTTTCCTCAACTGTGGTGATCGACCCCCACCACTGTAGTGCCGCTCCCACTAACTAAAAGTGGTTAGTATTTATTTTTGCACCCCATAGCAATCTCCCATGCGTATGTGACGCTGGATACTTCTCTTCTTTGACATGCTAGTACTACACCTGAACCTCTTCGCAACTCTGGTGGGTTCCCACTAAAAATAACTACTATTTCTTATTTGCACCCCAACGACCCCGCATGAGTCTGAACATCCGACGCCACTAACACTTGTGGCGGATCCCGTGGAAAGTACCTTGTCGTTTGCGACTACCGTCGTTTCAATCTCCCGCGCCATTAGTTTGGTTACCTGTGCTGCCAAAATTATCTTTGGCAGTTGCTGCCGTAACTCTTACTTCTGACGAGCCTCCCTCGTCTCACCTCTCCCTGCTTCCCTAGCTGCTCTCCTTCTCCTGGGCGTCATCTGGAATGAGAATCGAATTGTATGAGTTCACTTTTAATATAAATTCGCAGAAGAACGTATATGCGCATACGTATGAGAATACAACAATCCTATGATAGGGCTCTGTATCAAAGATTGCTAAGCCGAAGTGTGAAAAGCCGCACAGATCCTAAGGACACTAGAACCTGATTCTCTGATACCATCTGTGACAACCCGCCTAATAAAATACCAGGTGATCAGTCCTATACCAAATTAAAACAGGAATCCCAGTTGGATCATCCTTAGCATCACTGTCGAAAACTTTTTAAAACATACTAACCACCTAGTATTCCAAAAACTGGTGCCAAATTTTAAACTTTTTAATTTAACAAAATAGTACATGCGGAATTAAATACAAACCATTCACACAACTGAATAAATCAACTGAATAATTAATTTAAATAACTTGCCGAATTAACCATCGGCCACCAAAGTAAAATAATCCAATACAAACATCAAACACCTGAAGGATTACATCTGAAAACTGTACTGAGAAGTCTGGGCGACAAGCCCTAAATAAAACTGAACTGAGAAATGATTCCTACTCTATGAATGAATGAACGATGCGTCTAATCCAAACTCCTGCTAGCATCCACATATGCCGCAGCTCCGTGTCCCTGGAATAGAATATCAATCCTGGCGTCCCTGTGGCTGGACACCTAAAAGGTTTTGAAAATAGTTTTATAGCAAGGGTTAGAACCCAAAACATTTTGAAAATATTTAGCAAGTGAATTAACTGTAGTATTTTAAAATGCATGAATGCTCTTCATATTTAAGTTAGTGTCGCACTCCCTTGTGGACATTCTCACCCCTCCACTATTGTGCACACTTAACGGTTACCTTAACCCCACCTAGTTGTACTACCCCGTCCAACTAGTTCTGGTATAACCTTCCCTTACCATATTACTCTAACCCGAGTATAATAATTTCTTGAATTATAAGTTATCTCACAATTAACTTAATTAAATCCTCTTAAATAGTAGAATATAACTGTCTCACAAGTTATATAAAGTAAATACATCACACACTGTATTAATCCCACAAATGAATAACTTAATTAATTTCTCATTAATTAACAACATATAACTATAACCCGAGTTATATAAGGTAAATACATCACACGTTGTATTATTCACCTACATATAATATTTACTACCATATTATACGTACCTTTACTAACATCCACACATATATCATACGCGTATCCAACCTTCCTAGGATACCCTCACCGGATGATTCACTCTAAAATGCCATCTCACTAGGTGTGCTCACAGAACCTAGTTTTCCAAGTTGGATTCGCTCACCAACCTGGTCTACTACATAAATGAATTGGAGGCGGTCATATTCCTTCCTGAAAGTGAGATAATCTCCTCACCCATGTACCGGACGCTATGACCTGGGATATACTCGCCCTACTCCTCAAGCTAGGGGATTCATCCACAACGCGCAACCTCCCTTGATAGCATTAGAGTATATAATTTGAATAAATATCTAGTCACTGATATTTAATGTCACACATAATATATACACGTATATATATACTATCACTACACCGTATATATATAATATAAACTCCGGCTTTACCGTGTACTCAAAATCCCGTATACTGCCTGAAATTTAAATGTCACGCACAATAGACAAGTATATATATATATATATATATACTATCACTACACCGTATATATATATTATAACCCTGGCCTTACCGTGTACTAAATATCCCGTATACTGCCTGAAATTTCCTGAGTCTGTGGCTCGACTCAAAGTAATTACTTTTCTCACTTAATAATTTACCGTCTCCCCGAGTCTATCACCCAACTCTAATTACATTAACTAACACACATATTAATTTAATATCTCCCCGAGTCTATCGTCCAACTCTAATTAAATTAACTAACACACATATTAATTTAATATCTCCCCGAGTCTATCGTCCAACTCTAATTAAATTAATTATTACACCCATTAATTTAATACTTACCCGAGTCTACAATCCGACTTTTATTTAATTAATTTACACATTAATTAATCAACACATATCCGAGTCTACAATACGACTCTAATTAAATTAATTATCTCATTTATTAATTTAATAACTTGGTGTCACCCAACCACTATCCCCGGACTCTCTCACTTGGCCTGTACCTCCACATTTTCCGAGTCAATGTGCCAACTCGAAACAAATTACTTTCTCTCGATAATTAATTTAGTGCCTTGATGTCACTTAACCAACATACCCGGACTCGCTCACTTGGTCCAATTTACATCTCATAATATAATACCCACATTTTCGCCTACAATGTGTCACACCTTTATTTCTATAATTTTCCCAATTATATTTGCCTATAATTAATAACATACCTGGACTCGATTCACTTGACCCGAAATTAAATATTTCCCGAGTCTATATCCCGACTCTAAATTACTTAGTTTATCTCCAAACTTAATTCACTACCTTGGGTTGCTTTACCAATATACCCGGATTCACTCACTTGATCCGTACCTCACTATTTTGGAATAAAGTCTCTCAAATTTATCCATTAAATGTCCCACATAAATTCATCCTAGTCCCAATTACTCTTTCCCATAATCATTAGGAATAGGTGTTTCAATATTAATTATCACAATTTATAGTATGGAAATTAATTTAATTAATTTTCCCCCCATATCACACACAGGCCGAACTGGCCAGAATTTCCCATCATCGATCGATCGATCGACCCCTTCATTACAGCTCTTCTTTCTCACTATTTTCCACCATTAACGAACTTCAAGGTTTCTAAACCATAATTTAAACCTCTAATTACACCATCCCATCATCTACACATGGTTAATCCACATCCTATTCATCATAGAGACCATTAAGATAATCAACTTCTCTAATTATCTCATAATTTTCGAAATGGGTCTTTCTCCATAAAATTCAATTTTCTGTTTTAAATCCCAATTTCCAGATTCGATTTCCACTCTTTTATGTTCTGGATTTCTCGTTCAAATCATATATACATATTCAGATATCAATCACCCCTCTAAATCTTACTTTGAATCTCATTCAAGTGTTTCAAAAACAAAAACCCCATTTTGTACCCATTTACACCCAAAAACGAATTTTGGTTTACACATCACTATGATATGAATTGCTTACCATGCTTTAAGAATCAAAACAGTTAACCACTTGCCTCAAAGTGTTTGTAGTGTCTGATCCGTTGTTGCTGTCCCCCAATTTGGCTCCAAAAACCTCCAATTTGTTCTTGATTTTCTTTCCCCCAAATCCCCTCTCAAACCCTAGGTTTAGAGTTATGTTGGCTGCCATTCTTTAATCTCCCAATTAGGTTAAAAACCCTCCATCCCGTTTTTAGCCTAATGGGCTTAATTAAAGTGGCCCAACTCACCCCGTGTGGGCCCGGCCTTGCCCAAAATTACCCCGAGACCCAATTACTACCCCCGGGTACTCTTTTCTGACTATCTCGACCCATCCGGACTCAACCGCGCACTCAGAATTGGCGGCCGAATTAATTTATAAAAATCCTTATCTCACACCCAATTTAGTCTATACCGACTACTGGCTGGGCTAAGTGTATACCTTGTCATTAATACTCGAAATGACGTAATTAAATTATTACTATTCACTTAGTAAATACATTTCCCTAAACATTAACCATTCACTCCCCGATTAATATTTAAACATATATATTGCCATAATTAATTCTATTAAAAATACAATACACAAGTAATTTAATATTCCCGAATTACTAAAATATTAAATGTATAAAAATACGGGGTGTTACAGTCGATTCAAGTGTTGTAAGTCTCTTTGCTTGTTCTTGTAAAATACCATACTTAGTGGACTTAAGGCTAGGGCCGTCCGAGTTTTTTTCCCGTTGTGGGTTTTTCCTCGTGCATTGCGGCATACTGATTTAGTGTTTATGAAAACATGATAGTCCCCCAATTTTAAAAGTCTTATACTTCACACAAAGTAATTATTTTCTTGTATAGATGCGGAAGCGTAAGATGATGGTTCCAATTCAAAACAAATAAACAAATTTTAATTTCTTTTCAAATTAAAATTAAACCAAGTGAAATTAAATAAAAACACACATAATTTAAATTTCCATTAAACATAATTAATTAACCCAAGTCCTAGAAATTTGCCTCATGTTTTCCAATTTTACCAAAATTGGTCAAACCAATTTTATCAAATTAAATTAAATTACTTGAATTAACTACATATTACCCAATATTTAATTAGCACCAAATTAAACATGTAGTGATTAAACCAAATTTTATCTTTTTACCTAAGCATGCGTTCTAGGTGATATAGCAAGATAAAATTAAATAATGAATCACTACCCTGCGATGTACAAGGAAAAACCCACAATAGGAAAAAACCTCGGACGACCCTAGCCTCAAATCCACTAAGTATGGTTTTACAAATACAAGACAGAAAGACTTACAGCACTCGACTCGATCCCTCTCAAGCCCCGACGCTTCTTCTTGTAGACACCTCCACTTAGAGAATAACCATGGAGCTCCATCGCGGTCTCGGAATCCACCGATCGGACTTTATATGGTCACCATCACCCGAATAAGGAGCCTTTCTCCAAGTGGGTAAATCAATGCAAACTTCTTCTTCTTTGTGGGATGTAGAAGCAAACCCAAACGAACTCTTCAAACGGTAGAGTAATAACTGGTGCGAAACACTCGAAGCAATGGTATATATATATATACTAGCAGAATGCCCGTGCCTGAAGGCACGGTGAAATTTTCCAAAATATGTAATCCTAGAATGGCAAAAATTTCTAAAGTATGTAACTGCAAAACGGCAAAATTTTGTTCCCCAACAAAACGCAGTGTAATTTTAAAGAAATTAGCTATAATACCCTTTATTTATAGGACTATCGACCATGTTTAACAAATAATAAACTATCCACTAACTTATACCCTTTATTTATAGGACTATCCACCACATGACGCAATCAGAATAGGTAAAAATTTGACGAAAAATCCTTACACGAACCAATTCCCGCAATGAAAACATGAAACTGTCGAATTTAAAGTCGATTTTGACCCCTTGAATAGCACCAAAATAGCTCTAAGAGTTTTTACCTAGGTATGGGCGATACAAATCCAATGGCGACAGAATCGCCTCATTTCGATTTACGGTTAAAAAGTTACGACATTCCTCCCAAACATACTATTCTAAATTGAAGAATAGTATTAAGACAATTCAACTATTCAACTATTGTTCGCGCTAGCTATGAAATAATGATACGAATTTCAATGAGCACATAAAGATCTAACTATTTAAGATATTATTGTCTAAACTCACATAACATATTACTATAGTCATATATGGAATGACACAACACACATAACAGTTATGAAGATTGATATTTAAGTCAATGTTTTTTACAACACAAATGGAACTTAAGAAGGTTGATATTTTAAAATAAAAGGCTTAAGCAATTATGTTGGCATTTGATGACACTTAAATATGTAATATCGCCATGTAGGAAGGAATTCAAAGTAAAAAAAACTGAAGAGTAAAAATAAAATCATCTTAACACTTCATTTTACTGCATTTTAATTACTAAGATGAGCACGCGACAACAGCGTTCCAACTGCAGTAATCTGTACATTTAGGCATTTAAGTATCACGTGACAGCTGTGTTCCAACTGCTCTAAGATGAGCACCGGACAGCAGCGTTCCAACTTCACTGAGATGAGCATGTGACAGCTGCGTTCCAATAATTTCATAAGGATTATATTCTTTTGGTTCCCATCCAACAACTTCATACTGTTTAGAAAACGTTGCGGCCACAATTGTTGTAGCAGCATACTAAGATGAGCACGTCACCTACTGTTTCTCTAACCTGGAAGAAAAGGCATTAAACCATGTGAGCAATACAAGCAGACAGGAAGACCAAGTTATATAAAAATATACCTACTACTTAAATGCCTAAGTGTACATAGTTGTATGCAGATCACTTAGTTCAATCTCCAAAGTATGAGTTTTGTATATAGAGAAGACTAACACCACTGGAAAGGGGATGCTCGTTCTTATGAGTTTTGAATACAGAGAAACATCACTGGAAAGGGGATGTTCTGAGTCTGGGAAAAAATAGATAAAAAAAGGGGGAATGTATCAATGTTTGTATTCTATGTGAACTGTGAATAAAACCAATAAAATAATAAAACCAAACGAAAATGTGCAATATGTCACAATCTCAATTTTGTTTAGAAGGTTACCTTTGAAAAGCCATGTGAAGAACCAAGTACCAATAAATTATGGTTTACCCCAAGAGTAGTAAACAGAGGAAATCAATTCAAATAAAATTTCAAACATAGGAAAACAATTAGAATTACCACAACAGTAAAGATTTATTAAAAGATTAAAAATAGAGTATTCAAGATATCATGACAATGTAATGTTAAATGAATGAAAGCTCCATCCCATTTACATTACCCATGTCAATGGCACTATTAAATATGTGTATTTACATCTGGTCAATACGTAATCAAAATCTAAAAAGTATTCCTACTTTTAGTAGCCGAAACAACCGTTATTCACAGTGGATATTGCTACGTAAATGAGCTGTAGAAAACTTTTGAAAAGAAAAATCCATACCTACTATTCTTATGTACTAACGTGATGTTACAAAAAACATAAAGTATTCCCGAATAGACCTTCGTGGCACCCAAACATAGTACATGTTCATAGTAATATAACTGAATTTTTTTTATAATGCCCTAACAATGAGTGGTCAAATATACAGTAATGAAATTTAACATCAACAAACATGTTCATTCTTACTCTTCTAAAGAACAACCAACATCAACATTAAAAATGAAAATAAAATAAGAAAATTGAACAAACTATGCTTTGACATAACAGTTATAAACATTAAAATGTAACATTTGAGTTATCTACCATATCAAGCTATCAACATTTGAGTTTATAGAACAAAAATGTAACAGGTGTTAAAAACTCAAACATTGAGTATAACAGGTACTAAAAACTCGAACGTTTAAATGTTGAGTACTTGTACAGTAAATGCTGATTGTATTGGGTTTAGATTTAACGGGGTTCATGTGTTAGATTCTCCATATAGTTACACTTGTCTTCACCTATTTGGTCATGTTAGGTGAGCGAGTTTGAAGGTTTTTCATTTTTAATTTCTTGAACATTCTGCATATTTGTTGTATTCGATTTAGATGTGTGAAAGTTTTTACTGTGGAAGAACAGAGGGTGTGTTACTAAGTAACTTTTACGGTAAATTTCCTCTTCAGTTCGCTCCTTCATTTGATATAGTTAAGAACAAAATAGATATGTATTTAGATGTACAATGTTTAATCTTACCTGCATAGAAGTTAAAACAGTGTCTTCATATATTTGATGTACAACCAAATCACAATGAATAATGTTTCTCTACAACCAGAGTACAATGTACTGAAATGTTTAATCTTACATGGACTTTGGGGGAACAGTTTCTCTATAACTAGATTAAGACTTTTGTTCTTATATGTACTAAAATGTTTGATCTTACCTGCATAGAAGACACTGTGAGATCATTTACCTGCATTATAAATTAAAAAATCATTGTTAAAAATTATTATAGGTAAACCTTTTTGAAAAATATTAAAATTTGTAAAAAAACTAATTTTACAAAGGAACACCAACTGAAGACTAATCCGCCTACCATACGACCCCTAACTCAGCACAAAATCATGCCATCAGAGCCGAACCGTGGATTGATACCCTACATCAAATAAACATCAACTTTAAGTGGAAGGTTAATTCAATCAAATGGATGTTTACTCCACAAAGATTTTAGTAAACACTGATAGTCTACTTCTGCAAATGGGACCATAAAGAACACTGCTAAGAATAGCAAATAAATTATCTTTGTTATCTCACACATTAGAACTTTACATGTCCCTAGATTCACAATAAGGAAACGTACAGCTATAAACATACTTCTATGGATCCGAAAATGAAGATATAGAATGAGTGTGGGGGTCGGTATCTTTTATAAAGTGTAAATTTAGTTACAAATGACACATCATACAAACACCATTACAAATGACACCATACAAAAGCCCGGAATGTTTCTGATGTAGCATAAGATCTCTCTTACATCAATCATTTTGCCGATGGCAACACCAACCAGAGCAGTCTGACGATAATGAACATTATAATTTAAAAATGTATGTAGCAGGTACCCCAATACCCAACCATGTGTGGACATGGATGTAGCAAGTACCCCAATACCCAACCGCGTGTAGACAATAATGTACATTATAATTTCTGTAGCACTCAATTCCCACCCAATATATACACACCCTCATATAGAGTAGTATAATATAATTAATGTGATAAAGTGAGCATAGTGGAAAGCAAGATTCTATAGCATTATTTAGTTGTAATTTTCCTCCTCTCACTGACCTGCCTAGCTCACTATCCTGACTTTATTTTAGGAAATTTTTTTCGTTTTATGGGCAACTGCTTATTCAACCCCAAACCCTTATAATCCATCCTCATTTCTCACTGTCTTTTACTTGCACCTGCAGGACACAAAAGCCCTGCTTCATCTCCATCTCTTCGTCTCCTTCACACAAACATCAACCCCACCTATGTTGTTCGGTTCTACCGACCCTTTGATGGTATTGCAGTGGCAACAGGACATTAAGCATCACCTCAGGCTTTTGGTGTGCACATATGTAAAAAATCAAGTTTTTGTCACTTTTCGTTTGATCAAAGATGCTCTAAATAAACCGTCATTGAATGACTATTTTATAGTAGAGCACTTTGCTAGCGCGCTCTATTAAGATATATATAACTTTGGCATAGAACAAATTAAATTCAAAAGAAATGACGAAAGAAAATGCAAATGTCTTAACATGAATGTTACGAATAGAGTAGTTTGCGCACATAAAAAAAATACAAAGCACACTGTCTATTCAACAAACCCATATATCTTAAAAGTATCCCATTGTCAAAAACCAAACAGAATTGTTACAAACCATTATATATCATCCTATGGTTCATAATCTAAAACAAAAAGTTATGCGTCATTGAACACCCTATTTTAACGTACATAATCAAAAAGAGGAAGTGATATTAGAGGTAAAGTAAGTACCAATAGACCCATATCTTTTAAAAGTATCCTACTGTCAAAAAAACAAACAGAACCGTGCAAACCATTATATATCATCATATGGTTCATAATCTAAAATAAAAGGTTATGCCACATTGAACACCCTATTTTAACTTACATAATCAAAAAGAGGAATTCATATTAGAGGTAAAGTACGTACCAACATATCTCACTTCCCATTCATTTATGTTTTCAAAATATGCAGCTGAAAATTAGAGTTTTATGAATTCAGTATATAAATCATACATTTAATTGAAAAATTAGAAGAATAACACATAAAAAGCATGTCACATCTATATGTAAAAAAGCGACATGAACCTTAAATAAACTTCTATATAAAAGACATGAAACAGAGCCTATGAAAGAAGTTTGAACATTAGTCTCACCTCAGTCTTGAAATTTCCATCACACTTTTCATGAAAAGACAAATCGAGTGTATTACCTGCAGTATGTACATCCCGATGTTGTTATGTGTAAATTCTATGAACAAAACATATTACTTTTTGCGTATAAACACAAACGTTAAATCAACATATGAAAAAAACTATCAAACAATTATCCCCTTGCATTTGTAGCTCCCTATTGAATGTGTGGACACGTTAATGATCTAAAACGAAGAGCAAATACTACATATCTGTAACTGGACATAAAAAGAGAAATTACAATACATTTAAAAATAGAAACAACATTTTTCTCTCATATTTTGTTATAGGCAAATCTAAACAGCATTAAACAAATATATGATACTACCAAGTCATGGGTGATAGATTTCAATACAGCATAGGATAGTTTTTAAATATATTATAGTACAAAATATATGACACTACCAAGTCAAAACATAATAGGATAGATTTCAAAACATAATAGGATATAGGATAAGAACAATTAAAAGAGTTGTAATGGTTCTAACGTAACAAAAAAAATTGTACACAATAAAATCTCAACCTCAAATTTCAAGAAAGCGCCAAATACAAAAGAACACTGGCATCCATTTTTTAGCTGGATCACATTGAACCATAGACAACATAGAAACACATTGAACCATAAAAACCCTCAAAAATCGGTAAAAAAAAATATTACCTTATGCAAGTGTGACGTTCGATAAATGGTTAGGGGCTTAACATTCAGCACATGACGTTGACGGTTTGATGGATCTTGAAATCATAATTAAAGAAAAAAAAGTCAATTGACCAGTGTTTTTCAGCTAGACTGTAATGTGATAAATTTAGTAATGGAATACATCACATAAACGATTTCAAACCCTAGAAAAAATGTTTTGTGATTTAAATTAGTGCTAACCAAAATAGAGAGATAAAAGGATTGTATACCTTGGTAGAACATCAAGAGCGTGAGACCTTTTGCGTGCCGAACAAATATGGAGACTAAAGAACAAATTCTTTGTGTTTTCTCTGCATAAAACCTAAACTAATTAACAATATATCATCAATCTAAAAATCTTCATTTAAACAAATTGTTGTCAATAGGAACAAAGAGCATAAAAACAATTGAGTCTCTTCACCCCATCTATAAACAAACACGATATAAAGAAGAGAACATTGCTTGATGAAGAGAGGAGTAACATGGATGGCACTTACGGTGATTTATGTGGTGCAAAATCATACCTTTGGCTTTGGTAAAGTAGTGTTCTCCTCTTCCACGTTTGCTTTCCTTCTCAAAATCAGAAATTTCTTCTTCTCTTTTTCTTCTTTTGAACCGGTTTTTTTTTTCTTCACCCCTGTTTCTTTCTTATCATCAACATCAAAAAAGATTTCTTCATTCAAAAGGGTTTTCTCTTCTGCGTTGTTTGTATTCCCCCAAACCTCTTTTACATTAGTTAACATGTTTTCTTCACAAACCCTAAGTTTTTCATCATTTGTACTCTACAAATCCTCTTTTTTATTGATTTGTGGAAAGATATCTGAAACCAAAATAAAAACCTAATATTGACAATCGATAAAACTCAATATATAAATCGTACCTGTTAAAGGAAGAAGACAGACGACCTCCCTTGATGAAGAGAAGAAAATTATATAGCCGAGAGAGATCATTGGGTTTGTGGGCGAGAAAAAGAGTCTTGGTGAGAGAGAGGGTAAGACGTGACAGATTGTGTGGGTATGTGCGTCTGATCAGTGAGGTGACCCTCGGATGGAAATGAGATGTTACTAAAATACCCCGAATTTTGAAATAAAGTGAAACAAAAAATAGGAAAATGGGGGGAAAACAATCCAAGTGTGTCCCAATAAAATGTGAGCCATTGGATTCAATTTTATCCCATTCAATCCTAGCCCCTAATTAGCTTATCAACTTAAGGAATAGTAACCAATATTCTACTCCTTATTATATAGATATATATATATATATATATATTGTAACCTGGAATAAACAATATGGATGTAAAGTAGAGTGTTAAATTATTTTTCCTTGAAAAACACGGACACTCAAAACATGAACTTTTTCCCTTTAACTTTTCTCTCAAACTCTCTCTTAGAGATGGAATGGTATGAAAAAGTTAAGTTAAAAAACTTGGTTCCCACACTTAGATATTCAGGAAAAGAGTTAGTGGAAAAAGTAGTGGGAATGAGGGAAAAAACTACTCAAAACTGCCAAAAAACTGTTCCCGCCAAAACTCGTTCGAACGACATTTTTGTTCGAACGAAGTCTCGTTCGAACGAGGCTTCTAATGAAGTTCCAGTGTGAACTCATTAGAAATATCGTTGGAAATCTTGTTCGAACATCATGTTCATTCGAATGACACTTCGAACGACACATCATGTTCGTTCGAACGACACTTCGAACGAACTTCTAGAAAGTTTGAAAAATTCTATTTTTAGCCCAAAAACTTTATATACTTTATTTTAAAGTTTTAATAAAATCTTTCTGAAAATAAACAACAGTTCTAAATAAACTACACCCAATATAAAATGTTCCAAGCTCCTATATATATTTTAAAATGCATTCATACCTTATGAGCAATGGAACCATGTTGATGACGTAGAAACGAGGCACTTTAAACTCGGCATTTTGAGGAATTTGAGCCAAAACTACAAAGGACTCAATTGGAAATTTGTGTCCTTACAAATCTCCCCCTTTGTCTATTCCGGGACAAAAACCAAAAAAAAATCCTAAAGGGTCGTCAAGCTCACTAAACTAAAAAACAATCCCACCAAAAATAAAAGTACAATGCTTGACTCAAACAACATAAAGGATCAAAATCTTTGCCAAAAGTTGCCACTATATAGAAGAATTCCTTCACACTTAAGCAAACACATTAAACGCATAGGGAATATCAAAATATTAAATGCAAGTAAAATAATTACTCCCCCTAAATTAATTCTCCCCTTTATCAAATATGATCAACCTAAGAAGATAGCAACTCCCCCTATGTTAAATCTCCTGTAAACTAAGATACGATTACAATAGGATTAGACACCATTTCTCCCCTATCATTCTCCCCCTTTTTTTCGGGAGTAGAGAAAGTCTAAAGAATAAAAACATTAACTTATCGTCCCAAATAAAAGCATATACACCCTCTAAACTAGGCAAGGGATACATAGAATGGGATAACAAGTTAAATGATGAGAACATTAAAGCACATGGGCAACTATATCATAACTAATCCAACAAATAATAATGGATACCGACTATGATGCAAGAAACAGATACCAATATGATACATAAGTATTAAACATGGGATATGAACAAATAATGCAACAAGATGGATACCAATTATGAATTAAAGCATATATGGACTAGAAAGTAAGGCAAAGACTAAACAAAAATATCATATATATACATACGCTAGATATACCAAAGATGCACATGCATATATATATAGATATAAACACACGAATGACACAAAATCAGATAAGATTTTCACACTCGTATGGCAAAAATGTGTCATATGGAAAGGAAAGTGTTGGGATGTGAACTAGCAACAATTAAATTTAGACCCAATCACTTAAAAAATCTTCACGGAGTTCTCAATTGATTGCAAACTTCATCACATTTGAATATAACCTAATGTGACAATATAAATTGAACTCAATGAATAAACATACACAATGCATACAAGACTAGCATATTGATGATTCTACAAACCAATAGAGTCATGAAATTGAAAGTACAACTAGGATAAATGGACATTGTGCATACGGTTGATATATTATCCAAATGCCCTCAATAAGCATATATATTATTCTTTTGAATGAATAAATCAACTAAACAAAATAGGCCTTGGCAAATATTTTCTTTTTAATGCCATAATTCTATTTTTAGGCCTTTGGACCACGTATTTCTTTGAGGTCCAAATAAACGGTGGCTTACTATTCGCAAAGGATAATAAATCCTTTCGAAGCCCTTCCCCGTGCACATTTTTATTTATCACACAAATCTCACGTGCAACGGATTTTGACATGCACTAGTCCTCCTAGGTCACAAATATGTAGATAATAAGATTGGTAGAAGAATACCTCACAAAGCTCAAATATAACATTTGACGATTAAATTTCAAAAAGATCTCGTGCATGTGTCAAAAAAGGCATATAAAAATAGAACCATTTAAGCAACACAAAATCCAACTACTCCATATAAGCATGGAAAGGAACATAATAAGGATTGACAATCTAAACCAAAAGTTCTAGCCACATGGGAGCAAAAAAAGATGGGATTCTAACACAAGTGTATGCCACGTAAAGTGTGTTAAACTAAAATACAGAAAAAAAAATATTTTAGAGTTTTTAACTTTTTTTAACCAAAACTAATAATATATACTCAATTGACAGACAAAGAATCATTTGAATTTTTCATTTAACTTAAATTACCAAGATATAAAAACCCAAATGATAAACAAAAATATTTTTGTATTTTTCATTTAATGCAAACAAAAATGAAGGAAATATAGTACAAAAGATAAACAATTCATGATTTCTAGGATAAGATATGAAATAACGCAATGACTAGAAAATGACTAAACATGCATACATCTAGCAATGATATATAATATGAAGAACAAAATGCTAGAGTATGCAAAGAAAACTAACACAATCAACCTTTAGATTTAGCAAGTGAGGAAGCATGTGATAGTAAATGAGAATCAAATATCCTATCTTGTAAATCTACCAAGTCGGATCTCCTAACCCAAACTAATGATGAGTGACTATCTCGGGGTTTAGGAATCTTGGCTACCTTCGTTTCCATACGTTGGGATTTTCTAGAAAATCTTTTAAGATCAAAACAAAATTTCTTAAGATGACCTTTTCGACCACAATGAACATAAGTAAAAACACGTCGAAATTTGGTACCTAAGGGTTGATCTATAAAGGCTTTTCTAGGCGATTCTCCAAAAACATTGGTTTTGGCTTTATGAGTAGATTCATTACAAGTATCGAAGCCTAAACCACAAGTGTCATTTTTTATTTGAATCGTGCCTAAGATTTTATCTAGTTTTTCGGTCCTACATTCCAAATCAAATTTGACTTTCCAAGAGTATTTTAATTTATTTTTTAATTCTAAAGTATTAGACTCTAATAAAATAGTTCTCTCTTCAAACTCAAGAAGATCCTTTTTCAAGGATTCCATTAAACCTCTAAGGCAATCTCTCTCGCCTTCTACATATTCAAGCTTCTCTCGAAGAGTTCTCTCTCGTGTCCTAAGTCCTTCCACCAACACACTATCATCAACGACCTTGACACGCTCTTTTAAACACGCTTCTAACTTCAAATTAGCTCTTTTTAATTTAATAGATTCATCATAAAGTTCTTGAAAAGCATTTTGAAGTTCACTCACATCAACCTCTTCTTTATTTTCACTCTCTCTTTCTTCTTCACTTTCACTACCATCAAAAGCAAGGGAATCATAAACTATGACCTTGGAAGTGTCATGTGTTAAAGTTTAATCAATAGACGAGTTCTCACTATCACTCACATGACTAGACATAAAAGCCACAAAGTTGGGCTCAGTGGGGGAATTGGGCCCCTCTTCGTTATCACTATCATTAAGGGTTGCATTGAAAAAATTGGTTTCTTACCCTCTCTCCTTAGTTAATTGGAGAACTCAAAAGCCCTATGGCCATAACCTTCACAACCAAAACACTTATCCGACTCGTCCCTATTTACATTTTCGTTAGAAGTTTTAGGGATTTTCTCGGCTTTGTCATGCCTAGATTTTTTAAATTTCTTAAAATCATTTTTAAATTTATCTTTGTTAAATTTAAGAAATTTTTGAAACTTTCTAGCAAACATAGCCATGTTCTCTGAGTCACTGAAACTTTCACTCTCTACTACTTGTTTTTCCTCTTTTCGGGCTTTTAAAGCAATGCCCTTTTATATTTTCTTTTCAGTTTTAGAGGAAAACATGTCTAGTTCATAGGTTTGTAAATCACCTACGATCTCTTCTAATTTCATAGAGGCTAAAGTTGGTAAATATTTTAAAACGACCACTTTTAGAATAAATCTATCGGGTAGGGACCTTAGAATTTTCTTTACTACTCGGTTGTCGGGTATTTTCTCTCCCAAATTAAATATGAATTAACAATATCGGAAAGTCTGGCATAAAATTCATCAAAAGATTCTTTTTCGTTCATTTTGATGGCTTCAAAATGAGTGGTGAGGTATTGGACATTTGAAGTTTTTACGACACTTTAACCTTAATGAGTGAGTTGTAAAATATCCCAAGATTCTTTAGCAGTTTCACAGGTCATAGTGCGTCGGAATTCTTCCAGTGTGAGAGTGCTAAACAAGGCGTTTAAACCTTGGGAATTAAAATTTGAAATTTTAAACTCATTCTCACTCCATCTATTGGCCCGTTTGGAAACACGTTCATTATCTACTAAATGAGTCGGTGGAGACCATCCATTAACTACAGATAACCAAACCCACTCGCCGATAGATTTAAGTGCCGATTTCATTCGCGCTTTCAAGTATGCGTAATTAGAACCATCGAAAATAGGAAATTTTGAAAATGGGGAAAATTACATTTTAGGCAAAAATATTGAAAGGATCTTTAACGGAATAATTTATCTCTTTGGCTCTGATACCAATTTGAAAACGTGGTAGTCCCCCAATTTTAAAATTCTTATACATCACAAAAAGTAATTATTTCCTTGTATAGATGCGGAATCGTAAGATGATGGTTCCAATTCAAAACAAATTAACAAATTTTAATTTCTTTTCAAATTAAAATTAAACCAAGTGAAATTAAATAAAAACACACATAATTTAAATTTCACTTAAACATAATTAATTAACCCAAGTCTTAGAAATTTGCCTAAGCCATGTTTTCCAATTTTACCCAATTAGGCCAAACTAATTTTATCAAATTAAATTAAATGACTTTAGTTAACTACACATTACCTAATATTTAATTAGCACCAAATTAAACAAGTAGTGATTAAACCAAATTTTATCTTTTTACCTAAGCATGCGTTCTAGGTGATATAGCAAGATAAAATTAAACAATAAATCACTACGCCACGATGTATGAGGAAAGACCCACAACAGGAAAAAACCTCGGGCGACCCTAGCCTCAAATCCACTAAGTATGGTTTTACAAATACAAGAAAGAAAGACTTACAACACTCGACTCAATCCCTCTCAAGCCCCGACGCTTCTTCTTGTAGACACCTCCACCTAGTGAATAACCACGGAGCTCCACTACAATCTCGAAATCCACCGTTCGGACTTTATATGGTCACCGTCACCCGAACAAGGAGCCTTTCTCCAAGTGGGTAAATCAACGCAAACTTCTTCAACTTTAGTACGTCATAGGCTTGAAGGATGATCAATAACTCTATCATATGACTCAAAAGTTTTTGTCCGGAATTGAGCCAAAATTACAAAGGAATCAATTGGAAATTTTTGTCCTTACATTTTATTTTATCTTTCACAAAATTCACCTAGAACTTATGCTTAGGTAAAAAGATAAAATTTGGATTAATCACTACTTACTTAAATTGGTGTTAAAATGTGTTTGGGTATATGTTAATTTAATTCAAATCGTCGTTTAAATTGTTAAAATTGGTTTGGCCTAATTTTGTAATATTGAAAATATGACTTACGCAAATTTCTAGGACTTGTGTTGAAGTATGTTGGTTGGAGTAAAATTAAAATATGTGTCGATTTAATCTTATTTCACTTGGTTTAATTTTAATTTGAAAATAAATTAAAATTTGATGTTTGTGTGTGTTTTATTGAACCATATCGCTTCCTCATCCTTAAAAAGGAAATTAAAATTATCTTATTGTCATAAGATCTTAAAATTGGGGGTCCTTCAATAGTTATATATATATCTATAACATATACACATGAATGTTGTACTATGATTTCATATATAGGGTATAAGTATATACGGGTTAGTTCAGGATGAGAATTGTATTAATTATATAACTAGTGAAACGGTTATATGGTATTAAATGGGAAATGATGTTTTTTGTAAGTTAATGTGAATAATAACTCGTAAAGAAAGGTACTATATTCACTAGGGGTGTAATAGTGGGATAATTAATATAGTATCGGTAGGACAAGGATAGTTACGGGGAAAATGGCTAGGTGCGTTATGTATGATTCGTTAGGCGTGCACATTAGTTAAGAGGTGAGTTAAACTCAAGGGAGTGCGCTACACTAATTTAAATATGGACATCATTTTCCTTTTCATTCCTTGTATTAAATGCACTTGCTAAATATTTTCAAATGTTTTGGGTTCTAACCCTTTCTATAAAATATTTTTTCAAAAACCTTTTAGGTGTCCTACCACAGGGGCGCAAGGCCTGATTCCTTACTATAGGGTGTGCGGCTACAGCTTATGTGGATTGTTATGAGTTTTTGTGTAGACACTTATTTCATTCCATCTGTAGATAAGGACTTTCTTCGTTGTACTACTAGGTTAGTACCTCTATATTCAGTCTTGGCATGTATCAATACTCTTTTATACTTGCACTTTTTGGATGGCTTGTAGTCGATGTTGTTCAACAAACTCTTGTACTTTGTGACATGTTTAGTTTCATTCTTGTATTAGTTAATTTCTTTCAAAGATTGTTCATTGAGTTGGAATAATAAAGACAAAAAATTTCATCAGCTTAATGAAAGTCTGGGTGGATTGTAATTAATGATTTAATGACAGTGATGCTAAGAATGAAACAAATGAGATTCCTATTTAATTTGATATAGGACTGATCACGTAGTATTTTACTAGGCGAGGTGTCACAAATGGTATTATAGCATCAAGTTCTAGTGTCCTAAGATCTGTGTGGCTCACTTCCGTTTTAGCGTTGCCTTCTTTGGCATAGAGCCCTATTATTAGGACTTGTGACTCATGTTGCATTTATTGGTTATCTCTCTTATGCTATTTCAAGATTTGTATTAATTGTGAAATAATGCAACTCATTTTACATTTCATATGGCACCTAGGAAAGAGAGAGGGAGACCTAGGAGGGAAGCCTCCCAGGGAGGACAGGGTGAGGCTCCCAAGGTGTCAGATTTTCCGTGGCCCCAGCCTCCACAAGGGTTTATTTCTACTGAGCAGGTAGATAGCATAATAGCTCAAGTGGTTAATGACTCCATGACCGCTATAGCATCCCATTTTCCCTAGAAGCATCCACCACAACTCGTGGCTCCAGTAGGCCAGGTCCATTCGGGGCCGACTGAGTGGCAGAGGATTAGGGAGGCCTTGAGTAAGGTCATCCCACAGAGTTTCAGGGGACTACAAATGTGATTGAAGCCTATTAGTAAAGGCATGATATGCAAAGGCACCTACAGATGGTAGACTATAATTAGATCAGCGATAGATGCTAATGAAATTTAGACTAATGGGTACCCCCTTACAGTGGTGGGAGTCCACCACTACCATTGCAGAGAGAAATTCTATGAGTGTGGAAGATTTTTGGGTGTGGTTCGATCACAAGTACTTTCCTCAGGCCGTCGAGACTGAGATAAGGAGGGCACTAAGGGAGGTGACTTAGGGGGATAGATCGATTGTCGAGTATGAGGAGGAGTTCACTCGTCTAGCCACGCTTATGCCATATGAGGTGTTCAACGAGGAAAGGAAGAAGATGATGTTTGTTGATGGGTTAGCCTGGAGGATCAGGCACCACTTGACAGGGAATTCGACTCTTGTGACTTATACGGATGCGGTTAATGCGGCCCTCCTTCATTATTAGGATGATTGCTTCCACCTTAATGGAGGGGTGGGGAGCCAAGCCAAAAGGACAAGGTGAATGGAGGTTCTTCGATTGGTGCACAGTTGGGGTAGGATACCCGTCAAGGGAATCTTGCTAAGAGATTTCGATTTGGAGGTCACGGTTTCAGGCAAGGCCAGTAGGGCCCAAATCAAAACCATGTTCCTCACGGCCGCCAGGACTGGGGTTATAATAGGGGTGGCCATCAGGGCCAACAGATGGGGCTGCCTCACCAGGGCCATCAGGGACAACCTTAGGGACCTCAACGTCAAGGCCAGAAGGGTCAGTATAAGAGAGACAACCCGAGGCACTACTATACTTGTGGCTAGATGGATCACATCAAGAGATATTGCCCGTAGAGAGATATGGGCCAATGGCCAATAGGGATATCAAGCATAGGGACCTCAGGCAGCACCAGATCCCCTGATTCGGCAGCAAATGGGATAGTTGCAGTACAAATGTGTGTACAATGTTCGAGATGGTTTCATTCCCCCAGCACCGCCAGCAGTTGAGGGTACGTTCCATATCCAATGTCATGTTCATAGAATACTTTTTGATACTGGTGCATCGCATTCATTTGTTAGGACTTATTTTTCTAGAGTGGTTGGGTTACTAGACACAACTGATAGTCTACTCATGTGTGTGGAGTAACCGATAGGGGTGGATCACTTATTCACTATATTTGTAGGGGGGAGGCATTGTGATTTGGGGTTTGAGTTTTGCGACGGATCTCTTAGTTTTGGATTTGAAGGGATATGATGTTATATTGGGTAGATAATGGTTTGCCGATTATAAAGAGATGGTTGATTGTTATGAGAGAGCCATATTGTTCAGTATCCCGGGATGGAGAAATGTTTATAGTGACGATGTCCCTTCTATAAGGAGGATCGTGCACTTATTTATATTACCTTGATTAGGAGACCTCACAGGAGGTGGTAATCCCGATATGCTCGATTCGGGTGGTGAACGACTTTGAGGATGTATTTCAGGACATTCCGAGGTTGCCACTGAGTCGGGAGATTGATTTCGTCATTGACCTAGCATCGGGTATTAGGCCAATAGCACGAGCACCTTACCCCATGGCCCCTTCGGAGATGCCTGAATTCAAGGAACAAATTCAGCAACTCTTGGGTCAGGGATTTATTCGAAGGAGCACATCGACATGGGGTGATCCCGTGTTATTTGTGAAGAAGAAAGATGGTTCACTCCGTTTATGTTTTGATTATCGGGAGTTGAATAAGGTCACGATCAAAAACAAGTATCTACTGCCTAGGATTGATGATCTTTTTTACCAGTTGCGAGGGTCAGCATATTTCTCCAAAATTGATTTATGATTAGGGTACGATCAGTTGAGGATTTAAGAGGAAGACGTACCAAAAACCACTTTTCTGTCTTGGTATGGTTCTTATGAGTTTCAGCTGATGCCATTTGGGCTCACCAACGAAACAGCGGTATTCATGAATCTTATGAATTAATTTTTTGAAATTTCCTTGACCACTTTGCCATAGTGTTCATAAACAACATTTTGGTTTATTCCTGCATGGAGGATGAGCATGTTGAGAAACTCCGTATGGTCTTGCAGATGTTGCAGGATCACCATCTATACGCCAAGTTTGAGAAATGTGGGTTTTGGTTTTGAGAAGTAAAAATTTTGGGCCATATTGTGTCGTAGCAAGGGATTTTCGTGGACCCAAGTAAGGTGTCAGCGGTGAGAGAGTGGGGTCAACCCATGACACCGACGGAGATCATGAGCATTTTTGGGTTAGCTGGGTATTTTCACCGTTTCATTAAAGGGTTCTCCAAGATAGCATGGCCATTGACTAATTTGAATCGAATGGGGGTACCATTTGTATGAAGCGATCAGTGTCAGTTGGCATTCCACGAGTTGAAGGATAAGCTAACATCGGCCCCCATTTTGGCATAGCCGAAAGCAGGATTGGATTATCGAGTTTATATTGATGTGTCCTTACAGGAACTAGGGTGTGTATTGCAACAAGAAGAGTAGGATATAGCTTATGTGTCCCAAAAGCTAAAGCCCCACGAGAGGAATTAAACCACCGACGATTTAGAGTTGGTTACGATTGTCTTTGCCTTGCGTAATTTAAGGGATTAACTTTTAGGTGAGAGGTTCACCTTGTTTATAGACCATAAATCACTCCAATATTTATTTACTCAAAGGGACTTGAACATGAGGCAAAGGAGGTGGTTGGAGTTCGTGAAGGATTATCAGTTTGATATTCAATATCATCCTGGTAAGGCCAACGTAGTTGAAGATGTATTGAGCCGACGACCCAAGGAAGACTTTTCGATAACTTCAAAGGCTAAGTGGAGCAAACATAGGCACGATGATGAGATTTACAGGGCATGTATGGATGTTTTAGCAGTCACACCCGATATTATTATGCTGGTTATGCGGGCTCAGGTGGATGATCTCTTGTTCAAAGACAAGGTGAAATAGTTTCTGGTAGAGGGTGCAGATTCCTACTCCATTAGCTCCGAAGGTGGGTTATGTTTTAATCGATGGTTAGTCATGCCAGAGAACAAAGATTTGAGACACTCCGTGTTAATGGAGGCTCTTAGCTCCAAGTTTATGATACATTCCGGTGGGGACAAAATTTACTAAGATATACTAGCTGACGGGGATGAAAATAGATTTACGGAGTTCATCTAGAAGTTTGCTATGTGCCAGCTTGTGAAGGTAGATCACCAGAAGTCATCATAGATGTTGCAACCACTGGAGATTCTGGTGTGGAAGTGGGAGAGAATCTCTATGGATTTCATTATGGGGTTACCTATTTCACAAAGAGGGAACGATTCCATATGGGTCATAGTGGACCGTTTGACCATGGTGGTCCACTTTCTGCCGGTCCATATGGATTTTGAGACTTTGCAGTATGCGAGACTATTCATCGCAGAGATAGTCAGATTGCACAGGGTCCTGATCAATATAGTGTTCGATAGGGACAAGATTTTTATATCTCATTTTTGGCAGAGCCGCTAGTAGGCTATGGGCACCGAATTGAGTTTGAGTATCGCCTATCACCCCCAGTGGAATGGGAAAATAAAGAGGGTGAATCAGATGCTCGAAGATATGTTACAGATGTGTATTCTTGACTTTGTGGGAGGATGGGAGCAGTACCTTCCTTTGGTGGAGTTCGCGTATAACAACTCGTACCAATTTACTATTGGCACGGTCTCATTTGAAGCATTCTACGGTAGGACTTGTCACTCACCAGCGTGTTGGTTGGAGGTGGGGGATAACAGACTTTTGGGGCCGCAGATGATTCGGGATACGTACGCTAAGATTGAGTTAATTCGGGGGCATATTCGTATAGCCTAAGATAGATAAAAGAGCTACGTGAATGCGACTCAGAAGCATGTAGAGTTAGAAATCGGTGATCAAGTGTTAGTGTGGGTATCCCCTATAAAAGGGGTGATGAGATTTGGTAAAAAGGAGAAATTAGTGCCAAGGTATGTGGGCCCTTTCCCCATCATAGAGAGAGTTGGACAGGTAGCATACTGTGTGGGTTTGCCCAATCATCTTCTGCATATCCACGATGTATTTTTTGTTGCATCGTTGAAGAAACATAAGAGTAGTCCAAGGAGTTTTGACATGTTCCAATTGAGGAGATAGATTTGCAGCTCGATATTTCTTACAAGGAGAGGCCATTAGTAATCTTAGATCGCAGTGAGCGCAAGTTACGATCCAAAGTAGTACCACTTGTCCTGGGTAAATGGGGTCACCATAGTGCCAACGAGTCCACTTGGGAGCGCGAGGAGGACATGCAAGAAGAGTATCCAGAGTTATTTACTGGAGGTACGCCCGAATTTTGGGGATGAAATTCTCTTGTAAGGGGGGAAGTATGTAACACCTCATAATTTATGGGTTATTATTTTAATTAATTAATTTGGTAATTAGCAATTTGTAAATTAATGAGAATTAATTAATGGGAATATTTAAAAGTGAATATATTTAAATAATTTAACGGGTAAGAGTTAATTCTAGAAATTTATTCCGGATGGCGATTTAGTCCAAAATAGTCCAAAATGAGTCTGGTAGGGTCGAAGTAGTCCAAAATGAGTGGTTACATGCATATATTGGGTATTGGGGACAAATTAGACATATATGAGCTCCATATAGAGAGTATGTGCCCTTTTTTATAAGGTCCATAGGCCCAAATACGTGAATAGGGTTTTAACCCCAACTGTGTAAGGGTTAGGCATCATTAAATCATATTAGAAGACTAAATGGGGAAAAGGCAAAAAGGGAGAGCCAAAAGGAAGAGTAACTTGGGAATCTTAGAGAGATTATTTCAATTTCAATTCAACACCTTCATTCATGCCCTAGATCTACATTTGGGAGGCAAGTGCTTTAAATTTTGATTATTAAATTGTATCTTTATTTTCATATTAAAAGAGGTGGACTTGTATTAAACTCTAGGGTTTGTTCTAGAGTAAATTGGGGATTAACTTATAATCGGGGCTATAAATCTGTAGAGGATTTGTTAATTGATGAAATTGAGTATTAAATTGGTGGAATTGTTAAGGATAGAATTGTTATAATGAAAGAATGAACTTAGGATGAATTTGGGGACATTTGAATGCAGAAACCTATTCAGAACGGAGGTTTAAAACTTGTTAATGGCGGACTAGATTTTTAGTAGAAGAGAGAGAAGGATAAATACCAACGTCGTTCGAAGACATGGCATTTAATTCGAACGAGATCTACTGTCATTCGAAGGACATGGCTCTTCATTCAAACCATCTCTGATGTCTGCCAAATTTTTGCATTTTCCATGATTCAAACTTGTTGTGTTGGGAATTACAGTCCTTACCCTAAATGAATTAGGAAACTGAGTATTGATTTAGGGTCAGTTTAGGAATACTTAACCTTGAAATTTATTTGACTAAATTGCATAAAATTGGATATATAAATTCATGATTTAGCATATTACAATCTTGTTGTTTAAGTGATTAAACATGATTGCATAAGATTGAAGGTTGGATTGAAACAATTGGAAATTTTGGGCCATGAGAGAGAGTCTGGGAAAAATTGGTAGGGTAAAACCAAATTAATGATAAATTGATTAGAGTAACATAAATTGAAATATAGTTGGACCATAGACTTCTTTGTTTTGGGCTTTGGTATGGGTATAATACACCGGTAACATAGATTTTATATATATATATATATATATTCTGAATAATTATGTGAATTATATTTATAGTATACTCAGTGTACTGCTATCGAGGAGGTTGCATGATGTGGGTGAATCCCCCGACTTGAGAAACAGTGCGAGTATAGTCCCTAGGTCATAGCGATCGGGTTCGAGAGTGCAGAGAATGATGCCTAATCAAAACTCACTACCGTGGGAAACTATGGCCGCTTCCATTATCGGGTGGATGAAAATACCCAGTTATGATAGCTTCTAGAGAATACCCAGTGAGTGCCTACTCAGGGGAATAGTAATATACATTTCTATGGCATATACGCGTGGATATTGTAGTATGATTTCGTATATATGGTATAAGTATATACGTGTTAGTTCAAGATGAGAATTGTTTTAATTATATAACTAGTGACACGATTATATGGTATTAAATGGGAAATGATGATTTTTGTAATTTAATGTGAATAATAACTCGTAAAGAAAGGTACTCTATTCACTAGGGATGTAATAGTGGGATAATTAATATAGTATTGGTGGTACAAGGCTAGTTATGGGGAAAGTGGATAGGTGCATTATGTATGATTCCTTAGGCGTGTACATTAGTTGAGGGGTGAGGTAAACTCAAGGAAGTGTGCGACACTAATTTAAATATGGAGAGCATTTGAATTTTCATTCCGTGCATTTAAATACACTTGCTAAATATTTTCAAATGTTTTCTGTTCTAACCCTTGGTATAATTTTTTTTTTCAAAAACATTTTATGTGTCGTACCACAGGGGCGCCAGGCCTGATTCCTTCCTACAGGGTGCGCGGCTGCATCTTATGTGGATTGGCACAGGTTCTTTTTGTAGACACTTATTTCATTCTATCTGTAGATAGGAACTTTTCAGTTGTACTACTGGGTTAGTAACTCTATATTCAGTCTTGGCATGTATCAGTACTCTTTTATACTTGTACTTTTTGGATGGCTTGTAGTCAATGTTGTTCAACAAACTCTTGTACTTACTTTGTAGCATGTTTATTTTATTTCTTATATTAGTTAATTTGGTTTCCTAGTATGTTGGTTGAGTTGGAATAATAAAGATAAAATTTGGCATCAACTTAATAAAAGACTAGGTGGTTAGTAATTAATGATTTAATGACATTGACGCTAAGAATGAACCAGATGAGATTCCTGTTTAATTTGATATAGGACTGATCACCCAATTTTTTATTAGACAGGGTGTAACACAAATCCCTTACTGCAATATTTGTTATGGTTAAGTACAAGAGTAGAGGGACAACTGGCTGTCGAGGCATAAGTAACGAAGGTCGGGTAAGGTATTGCTTGATTTTGTCAAAGGGTTATTGACAGGATTCATTGCTGACTTTAGTAAAATCCTTTCAGAGGAGTTTGAAGAAGGGATCACAAATAGAAGTCAGCAAGCTAATGAACTGACTAATGTGCTAAATATTTCCCAAAAATAATTGGACTTCCTTCTCCATTCGGGGTGGTGGCATTTCAAGTATAGCTTTCATCTTGGTTGGGTCTACTTTGATTCCCTTTTTGCTAATCATGAATCCAAAATGATTTCCTTTCTTGACACTGAAAGGTACTTGTGTGAGTTTAGCCACATTTAGTATCGTCGTAGACATTTTGAAGAACATCTAAAATGTGGGAACATGACCTTCCCGAGTATCAGACTTAATAATCATGTCGTCTACGTAGATTTCTACCTCCTTATGTATCAAATCATGCACTATGGTTATGGAATCCCTTTAGTAGGCATCCCCAACATTGTTGAGCTCCAAAGTCATAATTGTATAATAAAAGGTTCCCTAGGAGTGATGAATGCGATTTTCTCCTGATGGTTAGTGTGCATCTTGATCTGATTGTATTCGATGAATCCATCGACGAATGACTTGAGGGCATGAATTGTCGTGTTATCCATAATCATGTCGATGTTGGGATGTGGGTAATCATCTTTTTAAGATGCTTTGTTCAAATCCCTATAGTCGATGACCATGTAGACTTTTCATCCTGATTTTGGTACGTGTAAAATGTTGGCAAGCGATGTGGAATATTCGATCATCCAAATGAATAGTATGTTCAACTGTTTGATTACCTCTTCCTTGACTTTGAGTTACCATTTAGTATGGAGATTTCACATCTTCTGTTTGACCGGTTTTCATTCTAGGAGAGTTGGGATCTTATGTTGGGCTATTTCGGGATCGATAGCGGGCATGTCGTTATAGGACCATGTGAAGACGTCCATAAATTCCTTAATCACCTCTTCGAATTGCATGCATTCATGCTCATTAAGGGTGGACGATATCCTAAGATCGTGTTGTTAGAGACTAGAATCGATATTGATAACAACAATTTCATGCTCAATAATTTGAATGTGGTTATTTTGTTTGTTATTAACCTTGTTAAGATCCGTTCAGAATTGTTCATTTGCAAAATTATCAACTTCAAGAGATGTATTAGAATCAAGACAATTAATGTAAGGCACAACAAGATCCTGAAAATCCCCCTTTTATTTTATTCTCAAGAACACAATTGAGAACCTCGTCAAAAGAGGTCTCGATTACATTTTGATAAGAAATAGGGAAGAACAACAATAGACGAAGAGATAGGGTAAATAATAAGGTGGGATTACATCTCAACATATTGGACTGGTACAACATTCCATTTAAGAAGAGGCCCATCAGCAGACTTAATCAAAGTGGACGAGTCTGATGATGTAGCTCCTAAATGGATAATATAGAGAGTCAACCCCACTGTCTGTAGGTTGAACAAGTCTTCGGAATCACTTTCCTCGGAGACCTGGACAATGACTATGGCTTTCATGGTGGAAGGTTGCACTTTATGCTTGCAGTCTTTAGTCCAGGAGTTATTTTTTTTAAAAAAAGATTTTTCTACCGAGATATATCTTCATATCCATATGGGCATTCCATGGTTCAAGAAATCCACAGAAGGGGAGGTCTTCACCCTCCTCACAAATCTTCCATTCATAAACACCCTCGAAATAGTCTTAGAATCTGATGAACTCCTTGTCATACTTGGTTGGCCAAGCATTCTGAGTTCTTCTGGTGAAGGTTGATACCCAAGCCATATGGGGAAATACCCTTTTCAATACCATGGGCTCCAGTATCCCTTGTTTACGTCACCCCGCCCCCGTTTTGGTCATGAAATTCATATTCTAGAGCATTTGTATTACATTAACATTGGAGAGAGGACTATGATCTAGACATACTCGGTCTTTGAAATTATCCCACGTCAGAAGGGGAAGTGGATCAACCCTAAAGCCATAGAAAAGCATGTCATTTATACCATTTTGTATTTCTAGTATCGGATTGTTGGTTCTGGAATTTTTAGTACCATCCTTATCCCCCAGGATGGAAACGACTTGCCCCTCGAAAAATACTCTCAACCTCTGTTGAAAGGATGAAAATACCCCTGAAGTTCTATGAAGCCACGGTCGACCAAGCAAAAGGCTAAAAGAAGCAGGTATGTAAATAACTTCAAACTCAATGATGGGATTGATAGGGCCAAACCCTATTGTGAGTGTTATAGATCCCATCACTCCTTAACGAGTATTATCATAAGCACGCACTACAATGAAAGTAGGAGTAAGGTCACTGTTGATACCAAAATTAATATGCTGATGTGGACGAATCAGACGAAGACACGTGTCAATATACGTGGCACAATAGTAACGAGGAAGTTCATTTCCTCGACCAACTCATGTTCTCCCCGAGCAACGAGGATATACCGAGGAACTTCAGCACTCCGAGGTACTCTAGCGCTCCAAGGAACTCCTGAGCAACGCGCAACTAAGGCGGTCCGAGCTGCATCTCGGCCGTATTATTAATTGCCAGAATGTCAACAGTTCAACTATTCATTGAATGTTCATTATCTTGACGCACACGCTGCATTAAATGTATTACCCTTTCATATGTATATCATTTAATGTATCAACCCATTCATGTACAGCCTAAGGGCTATAAATATCTTGTATCACCCTCATTCAAAGGGACAGAAATTTCTGGATTAAACTTGTAATCAAGAATTCCCAAACACTCAGAAATAACATAACAGTGGACGTAGGCCATTCTTATAAAGCTGAACCACTTTAAAAATCTGTGTCTCATTTTATTTATCTGTGATTGAATAATTAGAGCGATCTAATTTTTTACATCAACAGATTGGCGCCGTCTGTGGGAAACGACTGTTGCTATCGTTTTTCCCCAAAAATCATTTATCATCAATGGCAGATAATCCAGAATCCAGTAATCGAAATGCTGGAAATACTGGAAATCCTCCGAATCCATCTGCACCTCCAGATCTGGCTGGAATTATGACGAATCTGGCCGAAGCACAAACCGCCATGCAAGAAACAATAAGGCAACTCATTCAAACTCTTCATGGCGGTGCACCTACTCATTCAAGGCAAAGGAGTGTTCGTGGGCAATCGCGATCCAGGCGTACTGATTCATATCGTAATGAAGAATCTGATGATTTTTCTTATCAACCTGGGCGAACTTCATCGATACGGGCTACGGATACAGATCAACATATCACCCTCTCTCCGGAGAGAACTAGCGCCCTGGAAAGATTAAGCAGGGCATCTCCTTTCAGTTGGTTAGGACCAAGGAGAAATATGAGTCCGCCTAGAGCCCCATCGAGAAGCTTTCGACCACCATCAGGTTTGAGAGAAGGATCAGCACAATCAAGACTAGTTACTCGTCGAGATAGATCTCAGGAAGCTACGTCAGAACAATCAATTGCTCGGACTAAGCAACCCGAGGAAGGAAATGAAGCATGGAAGGGTTTTATTTAGCGATTGGAGGATAGACTTGGAGAAATGGTTAAAGAAAGGAATCCCTTACAGAGAACTTTTGTTCAAGGGACACCTTTTGTGCAGGCCATTGTGAATTTTCCTACACCATCGAAATTCAAAGCACCTGTAGTGACCCCTAAGTATGATGGAAAGACAGATCCTGTTCTTCATATAGAACAATACCAAGCTGCTGCCGACATATATGCTGTCCCCGACGAGATGAGATGTAGAGCATTCTCGGGAACTCTTACCGGGTCTGCGCAGATATGGTACAACAATCTTCCTCGGGGTAAGATTTCGACTTTTATTCAGTTAGCCGAGTTGTTCATTGGTAATTTCTATTTTGGAGCAAAGCCAGTAAAGCGAGTAGCGCACTTGTTAAGTGTTAGACAAAAATCAGGTGAGAGTACTAGAGATTACATAACTCGTTTCAATAACGAGAAGTTGGAAGTCATAGATTACGAGGAAAAGACAGCGATCACTGCTTTGATGAGTGGACTGCTGCCTAACAAATTATACTACACTTTGGCCAAAGATCCACCTAAAACTATGTCGGAGTTGATGGCAAAAGCGGCCAAAATCATGAATGCCGAGGAGGCTATGGCTGCGAAGAAGAATATGGATAAAGAAACCAAGGTGGAGGTTGACAAATCTAAGAAGAAAGAGCAAAGAGGTAATGGTGGTGACAAGCATTCCAAGAATAATAGGACGTCATGGGAAGTCCTGAAGAAATATGATAACTATACTCCATTGAAGATGGGTATTAATCATGTTTTAGAAGAAATCGAGAATAATGAAGAAATCAAGTGGCCAGATAAACTGAGGACCAATTTTGAATTGAGGAATAGAGCCAAATATTGCGAGTTCCATAAAGATCATGGCCATACGACCAAAAATTGCATAGCCCTTCAGAACGAGATTGAAACGCTCATCCGAAGAGGAAAGTTGTCAAAGTATGTAGACCGCAGAGGTGAAAGGAAGAATGATGATAGAACTAGAGATCGTTCAAGATCTCCTCGTCGGACGGAGGAGAAAAAGAAAAGAAATCATGAAGATGATCCAGATGAAGACGCCGATCTTCCAAAAAAGCCAAGGCAACCTGAACGAGAGGTATTTTCCATACTTTTTGGGTCAATTGATTGTAATGTTATAACAGGAGGAGATGCTGGAGGGGGAGACCTTACTGCAGAAAGAAAGGCCTATCTCGGAGAGGCTCAAGCCTGCTCATATATTCAACGAATAAATCTTGCCGAGGATGATCGCCCGAGGAAGTTAAATAAAGAGAAGCTAGTTATTGGTTTTTCAAAAAACGATTTGGCAGGTATTCTTTACCCTCACGACGATCCCTTGGTGATCAAAATGAGGATGAAAGATGTGGTGATTTCAAGGGTGTTGGTGGACAATTGTAGTTCAGCAGACATCATGTATTATTCATGTTTTGATAGCTTGAATTTGAAATTATCTCAATTGGAACCTTATCACAGACCCCTTCTGGGTTTTGCTGGCGAGAAAGTTTTTCCACTTGGGACGATCAAGTTGGACATATTCATTGGAACTTGGCCCACTTGTCGAACATAAAGAATACGCTTCTTTGTGATGGATAAGAATGTGCAGTCAGCCTACAACATCATCATGGGAAGAGTTGGTTTGAAGAAGTTCGAAGCGGTTCCATCTACAGTACATCAATGCTTAAAATTTCCAACAAACTTCGGAGTAGGAATTGTGAAAGGTGATCAAAAAGTAGCTCGGGAATGCTATTACTCATCTGCCGAGCAAGAGGAGCTTGAAGAATCAAGGAAAAAGACTATTACCTACCAGGTGGAGGAAGGTACAGAAATTAAAACTCTTAATCCCAGGGATGAATCCAAACTTGTAAAAGGACAGGTGGTAGAATCTACAGAAAATGTTATTCTGGATGAGGAGCACCCTGAACAAGTAACCCAGATAGGTTCGTCGTTGGATGCTTCAATAAAACAAGAGTTGATAATGTTCTTGAGAAACAGGAAGAAAACTTTCGCATGGAGTCATGAGGACATGCCAGGAATAGATCCAAATTTCTTATGTCATGAACTCAATGTGAATAAGGAGATCAAGCCCGTAAAACAGAGAAGAAGAGTATTTAGCCCCGAGAAGAATCAAGCCATACAAGAGGAGGTCGAGAAGCTCCAGAAAGCCCAATTCATTAAAGATGTGAAATATCCAGACTGGCTGGCAAATGTGGTGATGGTAAAGAAGAAGAACAATAAATGGAGAATGTGTGTTGATTTCACTGATCTTAACAAGGCATGCCCAAAAGATCATTTTCCATTGCCCAGAATTGACCAACTGGTGGATGCTACCTCGGGACATGAACTGCTCAGCTTCATGGATGCTTACTCTGGCTACAACCAGATCAAAATGAAACCTGAAGACAGGGAAAGTACTTCTTTTATTACCCCTAGGGGAACTTATTGCTATAATGTTATGCCTTTTGGTTTGAAAAATGCAGGGGCGACATACCAGCGGCTGATGAACAAGGTTTTCACCGAACAAATCAGTTGCAACATGGAAGTCTATGTCGATGATATGCTAACAAAAAGCAAGAAAGCTGCAGATCATCTAGTTGACTTAGCTCAGACCTTTGATCAATTGGATAAATACCAGATGAAGCTCAACCCGACGAAGTGCACATTTGGAGTACGAGAAGGAATGTTTCTCGGATACATTATCAATCAGCGAGGCATTGAAACAAATCCAGATAAGATCAAAGCTCTTTTAGGGTTACGATCTCTAACAACAAAGAAAGAAGTGCAGAGTCTTACAGGACGAGTTGCATCGCTCAACAGATTCGTATCTCGAGCAACTGACAAATGCCTCCCATTCTTCAAAACACTTCGAAAAACTTTTGAGTGGACTGATGAATGTGAGAAGGCTTTTCAAGACTTGAAAAAGTATTTGGGAGCACCTCCATTGTTGTCCAGGCCAATAACAGGCGAGAAGTTATACTTGTATCTAGCAGTATCAGAGAATGCGGTTAGCTCGGCATTGATCAAATTGGAGAATGGAGTCCAGAAACCAATTTATTACACAAGTAAGGCTTTCCGAGGTGCAGAGATCAGGTACCCAAAGTTAGAAAAATTGGCATTGGCATTAATTGAAGCAAGTAGAAGAATGAGGCCATATTTCCAGGACCATACCATCATTGTGTATACTGACATGCCATTGAGACAAGCCCTTCACAAGCCAGAAAAATCAGGAAGATTGATGTACTGGGCAATAGAACTCGGTGAATATGATATTGTATATGAGCCCAGATCATCATTGAAAGGACAGGCTGTAGCAGATTTTATAGCAGAGTTTACATACCCTGATACCCCCGAGGAACAAAAGTTGTTCGTTGACCAACCTGTGGATGTTACAGGATCAACAGACATAGGTCTAGACCAACCACGGTTGGTAAAAGGGCTTGTGGATGTAGAAGGATCATCAACTTTAAACTCAGACCAGCTCCGGTTGGTAAAAGAGCGAAAAGAGATGATCGACGAGGAGCGAAAGGTGTCAGGGGAGGATGAAAAGAAGCAACAAATATTTCATCGAGGAACCCTGTCAGAGAAGGAATTTGAAGACGGATTACCCATATGGAGATTATATGTAGATGGCTCATCTTGCACAGCAGGTTGCGGAGCAGGAATTGTTTTGAGCACCCCAGATGAGATTGACATGGAATATGCTTTACGATTCCAATTCAAAGCCTCTAATAATGAAGCTGAGTATGAGGCCATGATAGCAGGTCTTAATTAATCAAAGATTATGGAAGCGCAACAAGTGATGGTATTCAGTGATTCTCAATTGATTGTGAATCAGATGATGGGAACATATGCAGTTAAAGGAGAACTAATGGTCAAGTATCATGCAAAGGTGATGGAATTGTTGGCGGAATTTGATGCCATTCAGTTGATCAGAATACCCGGAATAGAAAATGCACAAGCAGACGCACTGGCCCGACTAGCATCAGCTACTCGTACCGAGCTGCGAAGAATGATACCAATTGAAGTATTGGAGAGTCGAAGCATAGATGAAGACCTGGCAATGAATGTAATTACACTTGATTTAGGACCATCTTGGATGGATCCCATCAGGGCATATATTGAAGAGGGAGGATTGCCAAAGGACAAGCTCGCTGCTAAGAAACTGAAGTATAAAGCTGCCCGGTATGTGTTAACTAATGGTATTTTGTATAGACGAGGAATTATGGCAGGTTTGCAGAGATGTGTACATCCCTCCGTGGTGAAAGAATTGATTGAAGAAATCCATGAAGGGTCTTGTGGAGCTCATGTAGCAGGTCGAACGCTTTTACAAAGGGTAATGACTCAAGGATACTATTGGCCAACGATGAGGGCTGATTGTATAGCCTATGCTAAGAAATGTGACAAGTGCCAACGTTTTTCCTCTATCCGACGAACTCCACAAGCATTGTTGACACCAATAACTTCCCCTTGGCCATTCTCCATGTGGGGAATTGATTTGGTGGGACCATTGCCAATCACCCGAGGAAGATTCAAGTACCTCGTCGTCGCAGTAGACTATTTTACTAAGTGGGTAGAAGCTGAACCCCTCATCGACATGACGTATGAGAAGGTATACCAGTTCGTTTGGAAGAATATCATCTGTCGATATGGTCTCCCTCATGCCTTCATCACAGACCATGGAACCCAATTTGATAACGAAGAATTTTCTGCTTATTGTCATCAGTCGAACATTTTGAAGGTCCATTCAGCACCAGGCCATCCTCAAAGCAATGGACAGACTGAAGTGACGAATAGAACACTGCTAAATGGTTTGAAGAAAAGGCTAAGTGAAGCTAAAGCTAACTGGATTAACGAGCTACAATCAGTATTGTGGGCTTACCGAACAACTCCCCGAGCAGCGACTGGAGAATCACCATATATGCTGGCATTTGGAAGTGAGGCTGTAATACCTGCCGAGTTAGGTCTCCCAACGCACAGAGTGCTGAATTTCAATTCCCCAGTTAGCGACTTGATGAGAAGACTGGATTTGAACATGCTCGAGGAGGTCAGAGAAGAGGCAGCCATTAGGAATGCTGCTTATCAACAACGAACAGCTCTTTTTTAACAACAAAAGGGTGAAGAAATGCGAGTTAAAAGAAGGAGATTATGTGCTAAAGAAGGTCATTCAGAAGCACAATAAATTGGAGGCAAACTGGCATGGGCCTTACCGAGTTACAGAAGTTGTTCGACCAGGAACTTACCGAATAGCAACTCTAGAAGGAGAAGAATTCAAGAATGCTTGGAATGCTGAACACCTTCGCAAGTATTATCAGTAATGTAAAATGTAAAGCAGTTCCTTCATTATGAATAAAACGAGGATGTTTCACCATTTTCTTTCTATTGAAAGTTTTTCGGGGAATACCAGTGTTGTACACTACGCTGCTCGACAGCAAAAAGAAGACAAAAGTTTGAAAGAACCAAAAAATATACTCCTTTGGTTAGGAGGCGTTCACTAGCGTGACCAACTAAGGTTGGTAAGATAACTAGTGGACAAATAGTTCGAAAGAACCAAAAAATATACTCCTTTGGTTAGGAGGCGTTCACTAGCGTGATCAACTAAGGTTGGTAAGATAACTAGTGGACAAATAGTTCGAAAGAACCAAAAAATATACTCCTTTGGTTAGGAGGCGTACACTAGCGTGACCAACTAAGGTTGGTAAGATAACTAGTGGACAGAAAGTTCGAAAGAACCAAAAATATGCTCTCATAAGCCAACAAGTTGGTCGGAAGGTAAAATCATTCCAGAAAATACAAAGAATTCCAAACTGAATCAAGTATAGTTGGTCGGTGACCAATTATACTTGGTCGACGAGGATAAATTATCGACCATGGTTGGTCGGATACATTTTAGGAAAAAGTTTACCAAGTATAGTTGGTCGGGGATAAAAACCTATCAACTGTAGTTGGTTGACAAGCTAACAACCTTGGTTGGTTGGAAACAGTTTAAACATTTTATACTCATTATTTTATTATTAAGTGATTGAGCAACATTGATACTTGTAATTTTGTTGATGAACAGCATCATATTGTTATCTTTTTAACAGATACACATACACAAATAAAAAAAAATGTTTGATAAACACAAGACAATCGCAATACTAATTTGAAAAAAGAAAATGAAAGTCTTTCATTAAAAATAAATTATAGGTTACATGAATGTACTAACTATTACATTGAGATTCCTATTCTATGGGTTTCTTGCCCTTTCCTTTTGAAACAGGCTCTTCGCCGGCAGGAGGATCTTCTAAGCAAAGAGGAGAATTGATGAAATTAACATCTCTGAGCATTCTGACGTTCATCACAGAAGGTGTATCTAAGAGATGCTCTGGATGAGATAATTCAGTCTGAGAATGAAGACTATAGTCGCCGAGATATTTTGAAATTAAACTTCGAGGAATGGAACGAGCTGGGATCCATTCCATGTCCAATTTGAAAGGTGGCACAGGCAATTCTAGTAACCCTGGAGCATGATAATCCCATAAAAAATGCCCTTGCTCCAATTTCAGTATACCCAGGGCGTTCAACCACCCCTGCTTATAACCTTCATTATTGGCATGTTCAATCCGAGCATCTAAATGAACAAGGGCTTCATTGTATCCTGCCATCCAAAATTCCCTGGGCTGTTTATGGAATTGGAAGGTTAATCTATCCAATTATTCGTGAAGGCTCCTGGCAAAAACATCCTTATTATCCAGAGCAGTCTTCATCGCAGTAAGTTGATCCTCCAAGGATAGATTTTTCTTGGATATTTCAGACAGAGCTCGGTCTTTTGCGTTCAATTGGAATGCTTGAGTTTCTAACGTCGATTGAGTACGAGCTTCTTCAACATTGCGGCTAAAAGTTCTTGATCGACTCCGAGCAGCGACTGGAGAACTTTGCTCCTCGGCAATATTTTGAACAGCTCTTCCTCGCCCACGAGAACCTCTTCCTCGTCCCCGAGAAGTCACAGGAATAATAGATTTTCTTAAGTTGTCCAGTTCCTGCCTTAATTTGGCATTCTCAACTTCTAAGAACGAGAAACCTTCATCGGTAACTTGCACTAAAGCAGTGGAAGATGACGCTGCAGATTCATACTGTGCTAGCTTTTTCTGCAAATTATTGTTTTCTTATTCCAGCAATTCAGCAATCTGCCTGCAAGCTTCAACTTCACCTTTTAAAGTTCTTTCCCTAACGTCGTATCCAGCAAGGATTTGTTTATGGCCTGTTTCAGAAGAAAGTTGTTGGTATCTATTTTCATAATCCTTGTGCAACAAAGCTGTTGATTCATTGTGCTGACCTTGGAGATCTTCTAAGGAATGATGAAGTTCCTTGATCAATTCGTAGTATGCCACATTATTGCCCACAAATCTATCAAGTAAATCCTTGAAGTACCGGTAAGCCTCAACTGCTTGCTCCGAGGCATCGTGGCCAAGGATGTCGACAATCTCTGATACACTCAGGTCTGTATGACCAGCTTTATAATATCCATTGCATTGTTTCATCAATTCGGTATCAGGGGCAGATATCAATTCCATTCTGGCCAAAAACTAATAAAGAAGAAGGCAGGAGTTAATAAATAAAGGCAGACAGAGTATCAACAATGAAGAGGAACGAAGATGTATTTTATTAGATCATCAAAAGATTACATTGTTTGATTACAAATAATAAAAGATAAAAATGATACCGAACAACTTCACACCTTTTCCTTGTCTCCCAAGACTTTCTCGGGAGGCTGGGATGAGTAGCTCGATTGCTCGGTGGTAACGACGACTTGGTCTGCAGGAGTTGAAATTTTGTCAGAAGGAGGAGGCATGGAAGAAATGTCCTCGCTGGCAGCAGGAAGAGAGGCAGGGACTTGATCACCTATAGCCATAGAAGATTCATCAGAGGCGGGCTCATCTTCTTCTTCTTCCACAATTGGTGGAGGAGGACCAGGGAGGTGCAACTGGAATAGATCAGAATCATCCTTGATCTTCAGTTCCTGCAGAGCAGCTACCCAGCCATCGTGGAAGTATTTCAACTTCCCGTATTGAACTTGGGATGTCATCGCAGCAATTCCCTTATCCCATCCTTTCTCCCAGCCAGCGCTGAAGGATTTTTTGACTGCGACTTTTCTTCTTAGTTTCTCCGAGGAGAGATTCACATCCAATTCTTCCTTTTGGACCTTGATATCTTGCAGGGCGGACAACTTCTCCTCTGCCTTCTTCAACTTATCTTCAAGCTCTCCCAAGTTCTTGAGCTTGACATCATACTTCTGATGTTCGACCCCTAAACCTTTTACTTTATCCTCCAAACTCTTGGAGATCTCAGCCATATTCACCTTCTCGGCCTCAACTGCAGACAACTTTTTCTCCCAAACATCCTTATCCTCATTATACTGTTGGTGAGATTCCTTCAAGGATTGGGTCAAACCCAACAGAGCATCCTCTACACCTGACGAGGAACTTGAAGCTTTAATAGCTTCATCCTTCTTCACAATATTATTGAAACAGTTCACCAGCTGAAAGATGAGAAAAATAGTAAATTCAATACAAAATGCAAGCATTCAGAGAAAGAAAGAAAACCCAGAGTATGAGAAATTTATCGAAGCAAGGTGACGAGTAGCTAGGGATGTCAGCATATCCCTGGAAATATTTTCATCAATTCCTTGGACCTCGGGTATGATCCAATTTTTTACCGAGCTCATTGCAGAGCTCGGAGGAATGATGGTTGGAACACCAACAACACCAGATGGTGGGGAAGAGGCAGTTTCAGCGAAATTGACTGAGGACGATTTCCTCAATCTTCTCAAAGGGATTTCAGCAGCTTCAACCAAGGAAGAACTCTTGGTCGGAGAGATGGTAATCACTTCCATAGGAGCAACTTTCTTGCTCGGAGCCACTGGGGGCTTCTCGGCAGCTTTAGAGGGTGCAGCATCCACTTTCTTAGTCCCCTCTGGGACATCATTTTTGCTTTTCTTAGCCCCAACAGCAGAAGTAATGTCATCAAAGAGAGCAGGAGGAGCTCTTTTCTTACCCATTCTTTGACTTAAAGGAAGATGAGAATCTGAAGAAGAATCTTCTGGAGTTGAAGCTGGTTCAACAGGGCGAGCAGTATAAGAGGTTGTGTAACTCTTATACTGTAGCAGATATGAGGCAGACCTGATGTGTTCGTCTGCAACGTTCTTATGCAAACCCCAGATAAGTTTCAGATGCTTAATATTAACCTCTGATTCTTTTGGAGTTTTTCTTTTACTACCAACTGCAAACAAACACATAAATATCAGTCATACATTTTGTCAAACATGATAAAAGCATAACTTCATAAGTAAAATAAAATGAAAAATAAACCTATCCCATTGCCATATGGGGGGCATCTGGGACCGTTGTATACTCCATCTCCAACTAAAGGGGCATATTGCCAATTTTTAATAACCAACCCATGTTCAAAATAATCTCTATTTGAGTCAGGGAGGTTAACTACAAGAGCCCTATTCAGAAACCTAGTTTTTAAATAATAAATATTATCTAGAGTGGCCCATTTATAGCAATACATAATTTCAGGGATCCCTATACGAGTCCCATGAGTTAGATTTAATTTGTGCACTCCATTAATTATTCTCCATGAATTGGGGGCTATTTTTGCAGGGACAAGATCAAAATACTGACAAAACTCAAGACACAATGGGTTTGGTGGAAAGGAAAAACCACATTCAGCAATGAAAAGACTGGGGAACCAATGTCCCTCAGCTAATCGAAAATAATCTAAAGGCTCAGAAAGAACCTCCAGAGTTACCCAGGAAGGAATGGAAAAATCGGAGCGAAACTTCTCAACAGACTCCACAATATAAACCATACCGAATAAAAGAGATATAGAAGAAAGGAAGAAAATCTTACAGGAAGAAAGGAGGTATGTTGACAACGAACGAAAACTAGGATGAACGTACAAGAGAGAAGGAGAAAATAGAAAGCTTGAATGCAGGAAATTGGAAAAAGAAGAAGACGGTATGGTTATCTAAGAAGTTTAAATACTTTGCCTTGGGAAGCGGCGAATGAAATGATTACAAAAAAGAAACTATTGAACTTCCGCCGGCTAAAAAGGACAAAAAGGGCACTAAGATCGAAGCGCTCTTAAAAGTTCGAAAAAAGGCGGATTCGTTGAATTTGGGAATAAATTTAAATACGATGCTCCTAAAACCCAGGAAGATCATTCAATATTGCCATAAACCGAGAAAGAATGTTCCATACTCCTCAAAGTTCGAAATATGAAACATTGGGGGCTTCTGTTGATACCAAAATTAATATGCTGATGTGGACGAATCAGACGAAGACACGTGTCAATATACGTGGCACAATAGTAACGAGGAAGTTCATTTCCTCGACCAACTCATGTTCTCCCCGAGCAACGAGGATATACCGAGGAACTTCAGCACTCCGAGGTACTCTAGCGCTCCGAGGAACTCCTGAGCAACGCGCAACTAAGGCGGTCCGAGCTGCATCTCGGCCGTATTATTAATTGCCAGAATGTCAACAGTTCAACTATTCATTGAATGTTCATTATCTTGACGCACACGCTGCATTAAATGTATTACCCTTTCATATGTATATCATTTAATGTATCAATCCATTCATGTACAGCCTAAGGGCTATAAATACCTTGTATCACCCTTATTCAAAGGGGCCGAAATTTCTGGATTGAACTTGTAATCAAAAATTCCCAAACACTCAGAAATAACATAACAGTGGACGTAGGCCATCCTTATAAGGCTGAAACACTTTAAAAATCTGTGTCTCATTTTATTTATCTGTGATTGAATAATTAGAGCGATCTAATTTTTTACATCAACAGTCACTTACTTTAAACACCAAGAAATTGAAGATTTTCAATGTGCAAACATTGAGGGAGGATCCGTTATCAACGAGCGAGAGTGGGATTATCTTTCCCATCACTTCAATTGGATGTTTAGGGAATAACAGTGGCCAAGGATAACCTTGATAATTTCCTTTGTCAAAGAAGTAAATGAGTATAGTGGTGGTCAAGGATCCAAGATAGTTTACAACTTCTTTGGTAGGTATATACGGAGGGACTATGGGGCCGATCATAAGCTTTAGTAGATTATTTCAGTGTAATTAGGAAGACATGAAGAGTCCCCATAAAGTGATATTGGCTTGAGTCTTCTTGAGTTAGTAGAGGATATTTCTCTCTTTAACGGTCATTTTCTAAATGTGAAGTTCTTTGGTAACTCCCTTTCCCTAATGTATTCTTGATGAATGAGGATTCGAATCGTGGTAGTGTCTTTCTAATCTATTCATGTGGTTTATGGAGGCGGGGAAGAAAAATAACACCTTGTCTTCATTTATTTCTAGCTGAATGGATGTTTTAATAATTTCTCCGAACATGTTTTCAAAATATATCATTCTGCACATGCTGATTACTGGACTTACTTTTCCCTCACTTGGTTCATCATCTGATTTGTCAAATTTGTCCCCCATACATTGGAGATAATTTCTTCCTGCAGAGATAAATTGATTCATTCCATGACCTCAATGTCTTACTCATACAAATCTTCCCACTTAATGGGGACGTCCAGTAGTAAAGGGACCAACCGCCCTTGAAGTTTTAAAGCAGTGAGTAGTGCAAAAATGATGCAGCTCTCACTAGTTTGTCGAAACTCGTTTGCCATGACTTATACCATGTTGTCTAATATGACTTCATCAATGAGTATCACTCAATTATATGATTCTCGAGCCCACTTCTAGGCTTCCGGGTACAAGCCAGTGAATTTCTAACAGTCGATGATCATCTCAGTGGGCACTTTGAGCCCAAACTATAACAGTTGGTTCAATACAACAGGTAAATCTAAGGTGTGTACATCAATACAATCACTTATGAGGAGTGACAGAGATTGAACAACATTGTCCGGCTCCCTCTCAGAAATCAGAGTGACCTTCCCTCCAAGCATCAAAACCATTCAGAGTCTCCACCAATATCACCTCTTCAGGACTGTGATGGTAGGACATCCACGTTGTTATCACTGTCGAATGGGCATAAATTTTCAATGTGCAGACTTAATTGCAGTTGTAGTGTCAAAAGTTATATTTCTAGGAAATTTGCAGTCAGATGGAGCTAATTCCCCATTTTCGTAACCTTAACCGAGCCTAAACCGACCCTGCACCCCATGTGTGTTTAGTTTGTGCCCTTTTGTATTTTTTTATATTTTTAGTTAGAGTCCTTTTATTTTTAAGTTTTATTTTAGATTTATTTAGAATTTTTAGGTTTTATTTATTATTTTTATATTTTATTTATATTTGATCTTTATTTTTATTAGTTATTAGTTTTATTTTATTAGAATTAATTTTTTTTAGGATTTCATTTATTTTTAGATTTATTAGATTTTACATTTTTTTAGGATTTTTGTTTTTAGTTTAATAGATTTCTATTTTTATTTTTATTTCTTTTTAGTTTCATTTTTAATTGAGTCTTTATTTTATTTGTAGAGTAGGATTTTATTTTTAGATTTTAATTTTTGATTTTATTAGTTTTTTTTAGTTAGTTAGTGTTATTTTGTTAGGTGTCCAAATTAAACACACACTTATCCTAAGCCCACTAACACATACTCATACCATATACCCTACATCACACACAACCAACTCTCTCACCCTCACCCAAATTTCCGTACACTCACCTACACACTAACCTCACCCAAACCATCTTCTACACCCATACTCTCTCTACACACTAACCACCATTGCCAAATCCAACAACAAACTCAAACCTCCGTTAACACGCCAAATAAAACCCACCAACCATACCCATTATTCAAGCCAGCACAAACCACCACCATCTCCCAATACCCATCACCATTTTCATTGGCCAGACCTCCCTTTAACCCGGCGACAGCCCCATTCCGGGCACCCCCTGCCGGAGCCAACTCGAGACCCGGCTGCCTTAACCCGTCACCCCGCTACTTCCCGAGAACCTCCGGCGATCCACCTATCTCTCCCCGATCCACCCGAAGATGACCCACTAAGCCGCCACCTGCCTTAACCCGCCACCTTTCAACCCGAACTACCCGAGACCCATTTCTTCAAAACCAAAATTGTGTTCTGCCAAAAAACCAAAAGCAGAAACCAAGACATTAACATCACATGTCTTTTAACTCTTTAAAACCCCTTTTTTCCATTAAACCCCCAACAACATCTTTTAACTCTTATACTCAAAATACCCCATAACTAAATTTGACTTTTATTCCCTCATCCACATGACCTCACACAACCCATGCACATTTGTGCGTTTCCCTATTTTGAGCCCATGTGCACACACCGCATGATCTTGCACTTTAATTCTTCCTACTATACCCCTTTGCTCCATGTGCACCATATAAATTGAAGACTTGGGCCATTTTCAAAAATATCTCCAATTTAGTTTTTTTTTAACTCTTGTGTGATAAATTTCTCTATACTCCTCTTTAGAAAGTGTTTGCATTTTTAGCAAATATCTCAATATAGAGGTGTGTAGTGAAATTTGTCTCTAGGATGAATTCGACCCCACCCATCTATAATGAATTTTTGCATTTTTAGCAATTATTTCATAATAGATTGATGTAGTTGAATTCATCCATTATAATCTAGGTTTTTGTAGAGAGAATTTTAGAGAGAGAGATTGTTAGAGTAGAAAAAAAATAGGTAGAACATTTTGTAAATAGTTTTATTTTATTTTTTTAATTTCATTTTTGTTAGACATTATTGAGTGATAAATTAGTGAGAAATTCAATTGAGTGTATTTTTATTATCAAAAATCAATTGCATGCTTGAATTGAATGGATGATGTGCAAATTAAAGGATTGAAGTCCAATTTCACTCAAAGAGATTTGGTTTGATTGTTCTTTCTCTTCTATTTCATTTTATTAGCCATTAATTGTTTGTTTATTATGTTTGATATTATGTTTGGCTAAATACACTTGCAAGGGGTGGGATGAACCCTTATTTGATGATTATTTTAATTTAATTAGTTTGATTACTTGAAAATTCCCTTTGAATATTAATTTTGATCCCCCACACTTAAATTTACGCCTCGAGAGAGGGTAAATAAATTTCTAGAGAGAATCGAAATTCTATGTTATAATACCCATTTTAGATTCAAACTAGAGATAGGGGTTTCTTAAGTGTGGTATTATTCCTTAAATTTCAACTCTAATTTCACTATCTATGATTTATACAAATTTTAATCGATCGATCCTAGCGGGTGATTAATTAAAAGGAGTGCAAATCTATTTTCCAGAGTTGTGGGGGGTTAAACTTAATTTTTTAAAAGATTACTATTAAAATTAAACTTGCAACGAGAGTTGAATTGTAATTTTGGTATTAATTTGGGAAAATTTGGGAAAATTCAAATAATTAAATTAATTAGTTAGAATAACTAAAATTTATGGTGTAGACCCTCTCCTTGATCGTTCTTACATTTATTTACCTCACTTTATCTCTTATTTTTGTGTTAGGATTTGTTTTTATTTTAGTAACTTTTTAGTTAGTTGTTATCATATCTTATTTAGTTTAGTTTAGTTTAAATCCTCATCTCACCCAAATTGTTTTAATATTTGAAAAGCTAAAAAAAATAGAAAAGGAAAAAAAACTAATTTTTTTTAATTACAATTGAGTTTATATCTAGCTTACCCCCTTGATATGGATTGATACCCTTACTTACCTCTACACTTTAGTTTGTTATATTTTTATAGGTAATCGAGGTTTTGATTAGAGGACTTTCAAGCGACGACGAAATATACCGAAAAGTTTTTTCTATCACTGCAAGCAAAGAAACAAAGGACTAATAATTCCGTAAAAAGTAAATAAGGAATCAAAAGAGACAGAACAAGAGAAGAAAAATATACCTCGGGATGAAGGATGTCATTCATAAGGCCCATCAACCCCGGTGCTGCTGCATTAGGATGGTGCGACATGCTTAATGCCCCCTCGCTATTCAATCAAAAATTATAATAAAGGGAGTGACTTGAATAAGAGGAGTTTCTTCTGTCGCCAACGACAATGTACTACCACTACTGCTGTGGGTAGATCCAACGTCCTGTTGGTTACCCTACATGAAGTCGTAGGAGGCGAAAACTTGTTCGCCACATCGTAAATGCATCGTGGCATCAACTAGTGTGTAATGAAATCTAGGTAGTGATAGTCCATCGTCGTGTTCGTGTAGAGTGTGAAAGCCTCGTCAACCATCATCGCTATGCTCGATAGACATTTCTCACACCCACCTCTTATACAACGGGGACACCGACAGTGGGATCACCACCTCATACTCCAAGATTTTCCAAACTACCATCTCTCCCAAGTATCGGGTGTACTGAAACTCATGCACCATCAATCACCGCATTTGCGCATGCATACTCATGCTGAGGAATCGTCCTCCAAGGGTAAAAGATCACCTGCAATCCCGAACAAAAGATAAATATTCATGCAAAGAAATAAAATTCTAAAAGGGGATTCAAAAGAAAGACAGAATAATATGATCTCTTGTCAGCATGTTTAGAGCGTCTTACACCACCGTCGGGGACAAGTAATGATTCCACCACCTATTAGGCTTCCTCAAATACTCGTCCTTCAGAGCTATCAACAAAATGTTGATCCCAATCACCTCATAGAACCACGTCTACAAAAGACCGGAATCAATAAAAAAGAAACTAAAAGAACAAAATACAAGGGAATGCATAAGAAATAAAAGGAAGGATAAAGTTACCTCCAAAAGGTACGTGGCCCCTATTAAAGTCTATTGGTAGTACCAGCTGAATGCATCCAAATAAGCGTAAAGGGTCACCAAAGTTATACTACCCCAATCGTAGAATGAGATGTCAGAAAATGTCCTCAAAAATGGAAAAAAGAAGAGATGAATGACATCTCCACAAGAAAACCACCTTACAAAAGAAAAATAAATAACCAGGCCATCTGTGTCACCTTCTATCGGTCAGTCTCATCTATCCTCCTACTCAAGAGAACCTCCTGAAGAGAAGAGATGTGGATAGAATCCATATAAAAGATTAAGCCCACATCCCCCAACGCCTCTTGAACCGCCTCCAATGTCACCCTCACAGTATGATCCACCTCTATCTATGCACCCTCACAATCTATCCCCAACAGCTACTAAATGTCAATGGGAGTAACATTCATCTCCCCCAAACCCAAATGGAATGTGTGGGAAATGTCCCACCACCTCTCTCCCAAGGAGCACATTATCACAGTAGAACGCAACATCTCATCAAAATCATGCGCTAAAAGGCCAAAACCAACAGAAGTAGCCATCCAAATCACTACCACTAGCAGATGATCCTAAACATCCTTCAACCCATTCGTCCCCTAAAACGCATGCTCGAAGGAACTATGTTAGTCTGCCAAAGCCAAAGAGAAGAAATGACCTTTAAACACACACCAAAACAAAAAAAAATTCAAAAGAATACCAAAGGTCCCCATAGCCACCAGTTCCTCACTTTAAATTTATAGTGGTGTCTAGTCTCACGTAAAAGAGTGATCTCTTTAGCAACGAGCTTAAGTAGATCAAACGCATTCTCGTTACCCAAGGCAAGGGTCACTATACACTGCCACTCTAGGCCAACCCTGTCATTAAAATTAAGACACTCCATGTTGTATTCATCGTTAGAAGATCCCTCCATTTGAAGTCTTAAAGAAGAAAGAACTTAGGAATGGTTTTTAGAGAGGAACCAGAAGATTCAATGAGTTGAAGATGTGAAAAATGATGAGGGATTACCCCCTTTTTATATGGGACTAATTGGCATGCCTATAAGAATATTTTGTGCACCTACCGATCATCACATGCCTGGTCCTCCACCTAAGGAAGCCCAGGAGTTCGTGCCATTGCCAAACAGCAACCCTACAACCTGCTGGTCGGCAGAAAATGCCAAACAATTCTTGAACAATCCAAAAATTTCTTCTAAAATTCCTAAAACAGACAAATAAATATTGGAACACTTCTTCACCAATAAAACCAATTTTTGGAATACTAAACTTACTACTGACTCCCGAAATCCCCAATAGGATTAATATTACGCTCATGCCGTCAACATAAACCCTAAAAAATATTCCACATACAGAACCATCTAGTTGAATCTTAAATTCCAAGTAACCTCTAGTTGAATCTCAAATCTCAAATCTTCCCTAGTGGAACACAAATGCCTCACCAACAATGTTGTAAAATAATACCTTCCAAATTACCCTAGAAGAATTTCTAGACTAAACATTCTCAATCCACCAACATAATTTCTGGATCCGCCTGTAATACGAATCCCTCACTGTTTCCCTAACGAAGCCTTCCCCTCTCGAAACAGCGTAATCCGTGACTAGATGTCTCAAGGATAAAATCTTCCCTAGAAGAGTCTAAAAATAAAATGATGCTTAACAGAACAACATTTTCATCCGCAACCTTAAGATAAGATAAAAAATTTACTAGGAGAACAACTCCTCATATCGCTACTGTAGTTCCTCAAAATTGACCTTAAGTCTCAAAATTGGTTCCCTCAACTTTAGGTCCACATAATTGACCTCAACCCTCGGAATCGATCCCTACAACTTTAGGTCCTCAGAATTGACCTCGATACTCAAAATCAGTTCCTATAACTTTAGGTCCTCAGAATTGACCTTGACCCACATAATTGGTTGCTACAACTTTTGGTCTTCAGAATTGATCTCAACCCTCAGAAATGGTCATCACAACTTTTGGCACTTAAAATTGACCTTGAACCTTCGAACCAGTCATCCTCGACTGTCTAAAATGATCATCCTCGACCCTATAAATCATTCATTCTCATCCTTTGGCCCATGTAATTGACCTTTTTCCTAAAATATACACGTGGTGTCTATTTGACAACCTTCACTTGTTCCAAGCTCACCTATCGAGGGGATCAATATACACCACATTATAGGACACTCAAAAGAATCTCCTTAAGTGCCTAACACATCCTCCTTCACCATAAACTTTAGGTCATACTCCGAGTACTGCTCTAGAGGCCATTGGGTGCTCTAAAACCACATTTGACTATCGATCAACTCTCTCGCCCGAGTGAAGGATCAATAAATCTTCAAAGGGACCTACATTGCGTTTCCAACATTCCACCCCGTGCACAAATTAGCCTTACGATACGAACAAATGGACCATTTTCCCGAAAACTGATACAGGGGCCACTAGGTGCGCCCGAGATCCATTTGATTCCCGTCAACTCAAACAAGACTGAATGAATCTTCTAACTTCTATAGATACTCTTTCTGACAGTCCGCCCCATGCACATATTAGTCTTACGGTAAGGATGAATAACCCGATTTACTCCGGAGGGTCACCAGGAGATTCCAGGCCTCATTTCACCAAGGTTAACTCTCCAAACCAAGATAAGCTCTTTGGAACATTAAAAGGTCCGTGTATAACCTTTCTAACGGTCCACCCACGATCTGTTTTTCTCTTATCCAAAATATCGTCGTGCGTTTTTGAACCCCGTTTGACCACAGTCGATTCCCAAACCCGAGAGTGGCCCATAAATTCTGAAAAGGCTCTGAATACCCTTTCTAATAGTTCATCCAGTGCATGATTCTGACTTATAAATTGTGTTTTACGACCATTTTTTTGGAAAATCTGCCTAAGACTGCCGAATGGAAAACCTATTTCCATGCCTATCAACAATGTGTATGGAGTTGACTTCCCAAAGGCATGTCAAGAACAATGTCTCTTGGACCCCCCTTTAACATTATATAGGGAGCATGATCTCAATTTGAAAGAGACATTGGAAACATCCCTCTAAGTGATATCAACAACAGTCTCTCGAAGTCAGCACAGTTTCGATATTGAAACCTCTCCCCCACATTCCATTTCCATCCCTTCCATACCTAATTTAGAAAATCCCATTCTCTCTTCTCCTACCACCTTCATCCACTTTCAATGGAATACCTTCAACAATCAAGATCATCCTTACAGCTTCCGAAGAAGGTCCAAACGTTTCACTCTCTCTTTAAAATCTCCCATTTTCGCACTAGTTATTTAATTTTTACTTTAGCATTTCATTTAGTTCACACATATTAATATCCAACTCTTTTTTTAGTAATATTGCACATTCTATATTTTCTATAAGAATACACAAATATAAGAAAAGGAGGGTTTGCTTGTAAATTCCAAATGGGGGTTTCTCTCTACAGTTTCTCACACTAAAACATCATTTTTCCTACACACATACATAAAACAAAGTACTTGGTTGGGTTTACGTGATAAACCCCACCCCCGTATCTCATGAGAACTACGTGGACTTTGATACCTTTTAAGGCTACATAGCCATCTCAGGTAAAATCCGAGATTCGTGTCCTCTTTTCCTTTTTTTCATATATTATTTTCATATACCATATTTGTGACCCGTTCTCGCATTTTGTCTAACAGATACCATTGTCTTTCTATAAACGATCGGTGACACGACATACACACACATTATATTTTTAATTACTATTTTGGGAACACTCTTGCGGATGACCTTACTATGCCTTTCTTCATGATGTGAGTCGAGTAATTCCATTCTCCATTTATATATAAATGCGCACACACTTCACGAATTTGTTAAGGAGAACAATAACACATGCCCATTCAAAACCGAAAGGGAGGTATGGGTTCCTAACTCCTTCTCATTCCATAAATTATCCCATAAATCCTTCAACTAATTCGTTTCGCAAGAATTCGTATGTCTTTGATGTTGTTCTCTCGACGTGACAACATTTCTTTTGCTTGTTTTGTGAAAAACAGGCCAGCGAATCTATGTCCATACATCACTCCATATTGACGCAGATCGAAGCACCTCCAGGAATGGTAAGACACTCCCCCCCCCCTCCCCGCACGCACAAAAACCATGATAGGGATGGACAGACGGAGTAGTAAACTTATAACAATAGAGATGGAGCTAGAATATAAAAAATAGTTGACCTCCAAGAACAAAAGATCCGCTGGATCAAATGCAGTATTATCATATCAAGTGTATGTCATTAAAACGAAACAACTTCACTTTGACCTAGACCTCAGTGAGGGCTGTGATTTATAAAGTTTGGATAACAAGATTGATCTCTTCAGAAAACAATTTAAGAAAATCATAAAGCTCAGAATTTCGATTGCTTCTAAACAGTGGAGACCTGGATAGAAAAATTCTTATACTCGCAGACCTCATTATAGAAACGATGACAAATAAACCACTGATAATAATAGGCTTAAGACTAACCAATGCCATATCAAATGTCATCGTTGTCATGAGTCAAATTCAATAATAATAATAATAATAATAATAATAATAATAATAATAATAATAATAATAATAATAATAATAATAATAATAATAATAATAATAATAATAATAATAAGAAGAAGAAGAAGAAGAAGAAGAAGAAGAAGAAGAAGAAGAAGAAGAAGAAGAAGAAGAAGAAGAAGAAGAAGAAGAAGAAGAAGAAGAATGAGAATGAGAATAAGAATAATAATAATGTGAGGCCCAATATGTGAAAAACTTGGGATGACTCAAGTGATTCTGATGAAGATGAACCTAAGTCTTTGAATGTTAATGAATCCTGCATTTCCTTCTTTCCCAAGATTTTATATTCTGATGACAAGGCATGTCTACCTATAGATAATATTGTTGACGATTGTATTATGCCTATTGATATTGCTATTATTACTGTTAGTGAAATTATTGTATCTACTACTATTAAAAATGATGTAAATAGTTCTAGTTTATTGGTGAGTCAAAGTTAAAACAATGTTGACGATTTGAATATGTGTATAAGTCTCACTACATCGAATGAAACGTAGGCCACACTTCACACACATCATATAGTGAGTACGATGATGACCTACATTATATTTAAGAATTGTACACTAAGACTCCTAAAAATAGTACCAAATTAAATAATATGGTTAAGAAATTGACTAAACGTGTTGAACAACTTAGTAAACCTATTAGGAAGAATGCTGAATACTACACTATGCAATGTATTGCACATGAGACAAAGATAAAACAATTTTCTCTAAAACTCAAAGACCTCTCTTAGAAAAATGTTGTATTATAATAAATATAAAAGACTACTTTAATTAAATTGGAGGAATCTAAACAAAAGGTTTTAAATGTGTTTAAAAATGTTTACATTTTGAAACACAAGCTAAATCTTATGAAGAGATTGTTGTTTGTAGAAAATTGAATTCTGAAGATAAAACTGGCTTAGGCTTTAAAGAAAAAGTTAAGTTAAATAAGATGACGATTTCTTCTGAAAATATTTTTTTTGTAAAAGAAGGCCAGGCTTTGGAAAAACCTCATAAATGCATTTTTAATGTTAATTTCTATAAATCTACACACAACATGTGGAATCAAAAGTCAAAACCTAATGGTAAAGCAACGTATGTCTGTTTACTTACAAGAGACCTCTGATCGCCGTGTTCCGCATGTTGGATCATCTACTATTCTATGTTCTTCCTGAAAGAGTGCAAATCCCTATGTTGTGCGGAGCTGAGCATCTTCTTTTCACTAGGATAAAACTTTTCCTCTGCAGGGGCCATGTGTAGTAAACCCCCTAAGGGCGGTCGTCCGTCGTCGTTAAGTAGTCCTCGCGAAGCTTTCGGGAAGAGGGGTAGTCTTGTGTGTAAGTATATCATTTCTAGTCGAACCCACCACTAACTTGTGAAAATTGGACAAATGTGTCAAACCTGACTAAACCCATTTTTAAGGACTTTGGTGATAGAATCAAGCCTACCTCGCATCAATAACGTTCCTATTGCGAAATCTACGGGCCCCCCATTAGTGAGTGCTTTAAAAAAAGGCTATAAACTCCTACTTATCAAAATTTCAACTATTCGAGAAAGAGTAGGAATATGTATGTTCTCCAAAAGCAGACCACACAAAACTCTAATGCTAGGAAGAAAAATGGGGACCTAAAACTAATAAGAAACCAATTAGAAAGACTCCTCGGACCTAATCTAAATCGAAGGCCAATAATTTTTTTAAAACCAGGCCTATTTAGGTTAGAAAATATTACCTTTTACCCCAGCTGAAGTGCAATGTGGTCATAACTGCTTTTAATTCCCAACACACCTCAACTAGTTATTACTTGAATTCTGGGTGTTCTAAACACATGATTGAGGATGAGACTAAATTAACAAATAAGGCAGACTTCCTTAGAGGTGATGTCCTATTTGGTGATGGAGTCTCATCCCAGTTCATTGGTAAGGGAACATTGTGTGCAGAGGGGATTCCTGCTCTAAATAATGTCTCGCTATTTAAAGGTCTTAAGGCTAACCTACAATGTATATCACAATTTTGTGACTCCGATCACACTATAACCTTCTCAAAAACAAATTGTAAAATTTTGAATCAAGAAGGTAACTTTATTATTTCAAGAAACTGAACTGTGGATAACTATTACATAGTGATTCCAAGGAATGAATCTTTTAAGATAGCCAGATTAAATGATTCCTATTTATGGAACAATTGATGAAGTCACTTTAATTTTGATAACCTATGTAGATTAAGTTATCAAGAAATAGGTACATGTTTTCCCATATCAAAAAAAAATTTAACTCTGTTTTTGGTCCTTTCCAAGTGACAATGATGAGTAAATATGCTCATAAGGAGGTTAACGATCTTTTAACTTCAAACCTCTTGAACTAATACACATGGACCTTATGGGTCCCTCTATAACTTTCATCCTTTGTGGTAACAGTTATATTCTTGTTATCTTGAATGACTTCATGTGATTTACTTGGGTCTTTTTTTTTGAAAAAAAAATCAGACACCATCCATTAGTTTTTATAAATTCTTTTAAAGATTGAAAATGGGAAAAATACCAAAGTATGTCGCATAAGGAGTGGCATATGTGGATAGTTTAAAGACTTTAGTGTTACATAATAATGTTTAGGTAATGGATATAAAAATGAGTTTAGTGAACCAATGAGACCTTAACACAATGGCATTGTGGAACATAAGAATATGACCATTCAAGAGTTGGCTAAGGTTATATTACACGCAAAATGGTTGCCAAAATACTCTTGGACTAAGGTAGTCCATATGGCGTGTAACTTTATTAACCGTGTATACTTCAGAAAAATACCAAAGAGACATCCTATGAATTGTGGTACAATAAAAAACCTAACTTGGAGTACATTAGAACTTTAGAGAGTGTTTGTTATGCGTGCAAAGATAGAGAAAACCTTTCAAAATTAATACCCGAGGTGATAAAGCCAATTTTTTGGGTTAATCCCAACCAAGTACCGTCTTTACAATCTATGTACCAAAGTCATTATGGAGTCTTTTAATGTAATTGTAAATTACAGAAGTGCAGAGAGTCATGACAGTCAAATAGTAGTCCTAGATGAGTCTGAAACTGTTTTATCCCCGAGTCTCTTGAGATAGCTGATTCACTACCACATGAGGTCTCTGTGGTACCATCCTGGATTTCTAAAGACCAACCCCTTAAAGAGGTTGTTGGTAACCCGTCTAAGCCAGTGTGAACAAGATCCCAACATAAAAAAGTGGCTAACATTGCATATTTTGTTTCTCTAGTAGAATCAAGAAATGTAAATGATGCCATTTGTGACTCATTCTGGATTAATGTTATTCTAGAAGACAATTTCAAGTTTCAAATTCATGATGTTTGGTATGTCATCCGATGGCCTGAAGACAAAAAGGTTATTAGCACCCATTGGATTTTCAAAAATAAAATTACTAAGTCTGGGGTTGTAGTTAGAAACAAGAATATGCTAGTAGTGAAGGGACATTCTTGGATAGACGGAATAGACTTTGATGAGACTTTTTCTCCTGTGATAAGTCTACAACTCCTCTTAGTGATTTCGTGCCATTTTCAATTCAAACCTTTTCAAACGGACGTCAAGTCTGCATTTTTAAATGGTATTTTGTCGGAGGAAGTATACATAAAGGATCCTAAAGGCTTTGTATACCCCTCATACCCTAACCATGTTTTTAGACTTAAAAAGGATTTGTATGGATTAAAGCAAGATCCTAAAGTCATGTATGAGTGACACTAGACCTTTTTAGTCAATAAAGGGTTTGACAAGGCATTGTTCATTAGGGAAATTAAACACCTTGTCCTTATTGCACAGGTATATGTAGATGGTATCATATTTGGTTCCACCTCCACTAATCAAGTAAAGGACGTTTATAATATAAATGCATGTTGAATTTCAAATGTCCTTAGTAGAGGAGTTTAAATACTTTTTAGGTTTACATGTTAAACAATTTAGTGATGGGTTATTCATAACACAATTTGAACATCCTAGTGATCTTGTTAAAAAGTTTTGTACTGATAATTTCCAAATAGCACGTGCACCCATGATCACATCTATAAAAATATCAAACGAGGAACATAGGAAAAATGTAGATCGTACCTTATATATGATCATGATAGGTATTTTATTGTAACTCACTATATTTACACCAAATATTTTTTTTGTGGTATGGTTTGTGCACGATATCAATGTGCACCTAAATAATGTCATATGTTGTGTGTAAAACAGATAATAAAATATGTTAAGGGCATAATAAATTTTTGCCTTTGGTATACGAAAGACGCTACTAGCCCTATAGTTGTCTACATAAATGTTGATTGGGAAGGATTCTCAAATGATAGTAAAATCACATCTAGGAACTATTACTATATAGGAAATAATCTAGTAGGATGGAATAGTGAAAAAATAAAATAATATATCCATTTCAACTGATGAATCCAAGAATATCATTACAGGTAGTGGTTGTGCTCAACTTTTATGGATAAAAACAATGCTTAGCGATTATGGTATTATCGAAGATAAAATGACTATGTATTATTATAACTACAGTGCTATTAACTATCTAAAAATCCTACACAACACTAACAAACTAAGCATATTAAGATTATACATCATTTTATCGATGAACTTTTTGAATCTAAGGAACATGATACTGAATATTTTGACACTGAAAAGAAATTGGCTAGCCTGTTTAACAGCCCAATGGAAAATATTAGGTTTGAATCACTTAGGAAAGCAATAGGAATGATTGTTCTTACATAATATATTCTGCATATTTTTCATATCCTTAGTAGTTTTCATGCTTATTATTGGGTTATGAGGATTTGGGGTACGATTGTTTACCAAATGTAAAAAGACGCCTCCTTTATCTTGATAACGTAAGAGCCCCTTGATATTACCCTTTTTTAGGATAATATTTGTGTAGAATACTTGATATTATCTCCATGTTTATATTTTTTTACCCCGTTGTCTATTTGAAAACAATTGGGGGAGAAGGACTAGAGTAATGACTTTAAGCTTATCTTGTTATATCTTTATTTGATTCAACTAATATGCCATAAATTGTTTTATTTTAGGCATTTTGATTTACAAGTCCAATGTACAATTTTACCATATTAGGGTATTGGTATGTAATTAGTTGAATAATGTAATTTTTCATTTCTCTTATTTTTTGTTCTATGATGGAAATGGGTAGAATAGCACTTTTTTTATAGGAATATAGGAATTACCTTTTTTAATCACGAGTACGAGTTACTCAAGGGAAGTTTTCCCCAATATCCCAAGGGGGATATTGGGAACACATTATATGGTTGGCTTTCTTGAGTCTTTTCCATATTGGAGTTCCAAATAATTTGGATATAATGACAAAATTTTATTAAATTTTGAGCTCTTCTCCACGGTACATTGAAGGTAACAAATTGCATCAAGATTCATCAAAACTTAAACAATTAGGGTAAAAAGGGATGTCAAAATAACACACTTACGACACAAATTCGTGCATTGCATTGTTTGTGCGCTAAAATATTTTTAAATATTTTTTAGGAATTTTTAAAATATTTTAAATGATTTTTAAACATTTTTAAATTTGGTTTTAAAATGTTTTGGGGTTAAAAGTTAAATTAAATAATTACCTAATAACTTTCTAGGCAGAAAACAAAATCGACGAAAACATTTGTGGTACAAAATTAGATTTTTAAAAGTTCTAAAATACGCTTTTTACATCCGGTATTTGAGAGACACGTGTGTGCATATGTTTGGCTGAGTTTGTGTTTTCTCTATCTCACATTATTGATTTTTTTCCCAAAAGTTAGATCACTCCTAATCAATGTAATGCATGCGTCATGAGTCATTCCCAATGCAACCTATGAGGATTAATTAGAGTGAGCGATTGAGCAATACATTACTGACAATTAGATTTGGATTTCAAAAGTTGTTTTAATCTCAACCCTTGATTTCATTCGTTCATCAAGAACCTTTTCCCATCAGTATAAATAAGACCCTTATGTGATAGATTTGAAGACTTTGGCATTTCATCCAACTGAGAGAAAAACTAAAGTTGAAAGAGAAAGTAGAGAGAGAGTGAGAACCAGTGAGAAAAGAATAAGTGTTTCTCAAAAAAAACCCCTCCATATTCATCGTGTAAAAAACTTATGAAAACCATATGTGTGAGAGTTAGACTCCTAGGTTTTCTTGGGAATATTTCCTAGTTTGGTTCATGGAAGAAACCCTCTTTAAATGTTATTTGTCTTAGAAACACAGTCTCTAGGTTTTTACTCAGAGTTCTTCCTAGAAATTTTGAGAGAACTCAGATACATATTCACATAGATCTTAGGTGTTTCTCTATATTTCTATTAAAAATATTCATTCTCTTGTTGGACCATGTGTTTTTGTTGTATATTTTTACAGATCTGACCTCCCTATTTTCAAGATCTAGAAAAAAGACTTCAAAAACCATTTATGTTTTTAGATATGAAAATTTCTCTTCAAACAAAGTTTTATAGTTTGTAAAATTTGTTTTTTTCCATAGATAAATTTTGAATTTAGATTAATTTTTGTTAATATGTAACTTCAGATCTGGAAATTTATTTCCTTGAGAGGTCTAATGTTCCTGAAATTGAACCTCTTCTTATCATAAAAGATTTGTAATTAATTAGGCTGGTTGTATAATTTTAAGAGTGACGTGAGTTGCATTTTGCATACTTAGGCACTTCACAGTCAACATCACTCTTACACGAACACATAGAAGTGTGTTGTTTCATTGAGAGATCTTGTTTGACTGAGTCGCCGAAATGAGGAATAAGGAATTAATGAAAGGAATGGATAGGAGGATCAGAAGCATCAAAATTAGATACCGTGGAGGAGTTTTTCTCAGTAGGTATATTCTGTTTTTTAGGTTTAGGATCTTATGTGTTCTTGTTCATGTGCTTGTAATTCTTATAAAGTCTTTTCAATGGATTTTTGGTTGGGGCATAAAGGTCACTGTGGATGTTTACTCAAATTTGAGGTTTTACCACGTTAAAAACAATTTTGTTAAACTTTACTTCTTTCTGTTCTTAATGCTTGCATGGTTGGTTTCTCACAAAGAATTAGATTATGTTTTTCATTTAAAAGTTAGGTAATTAAGCTACCACATCTTGAATCTTACTTAAACAACTTTTACACATCATTTGATCTGATTTCTGAAAGGATTTTCCTAAACGCGTTTAATTTGGAATTTACTTAATCTTTTACATTCTATTTAAATTTTAGTCAACAAATTTCAATTATTTCCATGTTTCCATGTGGATAGGACATTTGTTTATGACTGGCAATGCTTAGAACTATTTTCTAATCAAGTTACTCGACGTTTATTTACTTAATGTATGCACTTTGTATAAGTCTCTGCTTGCACTTTGCACGATCTCTTTTCATTTTTATGTGACACCCCACCTAATTAAATATCAAGTGATCCGTCCTTTATTCAATAAATCAGAATATCCAGTTGGTTCGGTCTTATCATCACTGTCGAAAACAATTTCATATTTATTTGCCTAATAAATAATTATGCCAAGTCTCAAAACTTTTTACAATTTTTATTTCAATTAAATCCATTTCACAATACTTAACAAGAATAAAATATCACATCACCGTTGAATTGCAAGCCTACGATAAAATATAATTGGAATAAAATCCCCAGTTTAATTATATCAATATCACCATCCAAGCCAAATGATAATAAGAGTACTGAAATAAAATAAATACAATATCCGAAACTAAAATGAGATAACTAAATCCTGGGCAAAATGAACCAAAAACTACAAAGATAGGAATCAAGTCATCTAGTCCAAAATTCATCTCCAGAAACACGTCAAAATATCCATTCGGGGATCCTTGATGCTGGGCACCTGGTAATATAGATATTGTAGAGAAGAGAATATGAAAGTAAACGGGTCAAAGCCCGATTGTAAACGATTTTTAAAATAACAAGTGCTTAACAGGTGAAATTAAGCAGGTATTATTTATATGTTAGTTATCGTCTCTCACATGAGAATCTCACCTCTCGTCTAGTGTGCACGACTAACGTTCCATATTATCTCCCTAAATAAGGTTCTTAATTCTTACAATATCTCTTCTCCTTATCCCGTATTTCCCACGCAATACTTTTAATTAAACATGTTCATTTATCTTTAAGATGAACTAGGCCTTCAAGGATTAAGTATTCACTTACTTAATTAAATCTATATTTTATTATTCATTTTTATCTATTAATTCACAAAATACATCAGATCATAGTATATATATTCATCACACTCTTATATATACTAATACGGCACCTCCCAGACACAGTTGCGGTGCATGAATACTCTCCTATCATGTCCAGTTACATCTCTCACTGTAAAAAGGAATATTGGCTCGGCGTCTCTCCCGAACCACCATAACATAAATATTTGTAGGCGAGCATACTCTCCAGGCGAATGGGTCACGCACATACATACGCTCCCATTCGACCGTCAAAACTATCATTCATACTGATAGAATGTGTCCAAGGTCGTATGCTCAAGGTACGAATCTAAAATCCCCCCAATGGGCCTGTTAGAACAAGATCGAACATAACGAGAAACCTCCACCCCAATAGCAAGTAGCGTAGGTATGTCATAAAAATAAAAATATATTTATTCACCCCACCTATATAATATCAATAAGGTATTCCCACAACCCATATGATAATTCCATACGTAGTATATTTTTCTCTCTAAAATCCTACATATTTATAGCTTATGACTTTACTTATTGATGTATATTTCCCGAGTTTTCCCATCACTTGAAGTTAACCATTATTTCTCAAATAAATTTATTAAGTAATTATCTACACCTTACTGGTCCATGTCATCCCAAATCCTAAATTTTCTGAAATTCATATTATCCTCAAATAGATTTATTCTTCGATAAACTCTAATTAGTTTTAATCCATTATTCTACTTTCAAGGATTAATTAACACATAAATAATTTTTGGGTTTTAATTACCACCCTACTGACCTTCCCTAAATCCGATTATGTTATATTTAATTTACATTAAGCATCCTTGGAAGTGGGGAATTTAATCAAGACTTAAACAAAATCAACATATGAGTTCTGGGATTGTCTATCGATCGACGGTCTTCGATCGATCGATCAATCTTTTCAATCGATCGACATTCAACATCGATCGATCGATCGAACATGTATGACCCTATTGTTTATGCATATTTGGCCTACAAGTTTAAGCAATTTTCATCCTCAAATCCCCTGTTTTAAGATCCCAAACTCCTTATAATTCATTCCACATATTATAACAATATACATAAATGATTTCAAATCATTAAACAACCTAAAAAATGGATAGGTTTGGATTAAAAGTGTTATTTCTCATAATTTCCAGAAAACCCATATTTTATCATTTCTCTAAGAATAACATATAAAACTCAGATTTTATTTATCGAATGATTCCAAATTCGTGGATTAAAATATATAATCAAAAGGAAGTTTGTTCTACATATTCCTCATATCAAGGATACCATTAAAATCGTCATTGTTTATCTCTAAATCATGCAACTTCTTAGAATTCTATAACTATCATAACATGGGCATTATACATGCTAATTTCACGAAGATTAAGTCACTTGACTTGAAATTTTAGGTCTAAACCTTTGGAGATGATAGTCTACGAGTGGTCCTCTCCCTTTTTTTGGCTAACTTCCGATGGCGAAGATGGTGTAGGATAGCCTTTGGCTTCTTGGCTTCCTAGAGGTGTATCTTCACTTTCAGACAAATCTCTTACTCTCCCTAAGTCTTTATCTCCAATTTTGGTGATGAACAATGTATCTCACCACCTTTTAAACTTATATAATAATCCTCAATTTTCGTGGTTACTATTCACCTCCCATGTAAAATGACTAAAATACCCCTCCGGGGTGTCTATTCTGTTCCAAAGTACCTCGAAACCCAAATAAAATGCCCAAGTAGACTTTTTCGACCATTTAAACTCTTTCGAAAACTTTGGCTCAGTCGAAACGACCATTTGGGTGACATAAAAATATTTCACTTTTAGTTCCTTTAAATTTAGTCCCGACACGACTCACACGCACGTCCCGACTTAATTCCTATAATTGTCGTATTCATCACTCGCAACTATTTTTATTAAATCATAATCATATGCAAAGTCATAATCATATATTACTTTTAATCACTAAGTAATATTAACATAAATCACATATTGAAATCCGGATTAATTTTAATTTTGCCAATAATTAATCCTAATTAATCCCATTTTTAAAATCATTAAAATTACGGGGTATTACTTACTTCCCCCTTTATAACGGAATTTCATCCTGAAATTTGGAAAAAAGCATACCTAGTAAAAATAACCCTGGATATCGGTCTCGCATATCATCCTCGTGCTCCCAAGTAGACTCATCCATATTATGATGTGTCCATTGAACACCACAAGTAGAACTACTTTCGATCTCAAAAGTTTCTCACTGCGTTCTAACATTTCCACTAGTCGCTCCTCGTAAGAAATATCTTATTGCAAATCATCTTCCTCCATTGCAATAAGTGTGTGAGACAAATCATCTCGCAGATACTGCTTTAGCGAAGAAATATGGAACACATCATGTATACGATGCAAGTGCTCCGGCAGCCCAAGTTGGTACGCTACTGGTCCAACCCTCTCAATAATAGGAAATGGTCCTACATATTGTGGAGCTAATTTCCCCTTTTTCCCGAACCTCATGATCCCCTTCATGGGAGATACCCGTAATAACAATTGGTCCCCCACATTAAACTCCCTAAAGAACCTCTTGGCATCGGCATATCTCTTCTTTCTATCCTGAGCTACCGGAATGTGACTCCTGATCATATCAATCCTGAGAGACATGTCCTAAATCACTTCCGGCCCAAGTAACATGCAGTCCCCCACCTCTAACCAACACGCGGGAGAACAACAAGGTCTACCATATAATGCCTCGAATGGGGCCATTCCAATGGTAAACTAGTAGGAATTATTATACGCAAATTCCACCAGTGGAAGGCACTGCTCCCAACTCCCTCCAAAATCCAGAATACAAATGCGTAACATATCCTTTAACATCTAGTTAGTACACTCGGTCTACCAATTCGTCTGTGGGTGATAGGTCGTACTCAATCGCACCTTGATACCCATGGCCTCATGAAAGCTCTCCCAAAATCTAGAGACGAAGATCTTATCACGATTGGACACAATATCTAGCGGTATCCCATGTAACCTTATTATCTCGGCTATAAAGAGCTGTGCATATTTCCCCGTCGTAAAATCAATTCAAACTTGCAAGAAATGAACTACTTTAGTCAAACGATCAACAAGCACCCGTATGGTATCATGACCCCTATGAGTAGTATGCAACCCAGTGATAAAATCCATGGAAATTCTCTCCCATTTCCACATTGGAATCTCTAGTGGCTGAATCAACCCGGATGGCTTCTGGTGATCCACCTTCACTAACTGACAAGTATTACATTTAGAAATGAACTCAGCGATGTATATTTTCATTCCACTCCACCAATACTATCACCTCATATCTTGGTACTTATTATCCCCACAAAGATGTACCGAAAATTGAGATCCATGCGACTCTTACATCACGGCGTGCAGCAATTCACACCCCTCTGGAACAAGCAGTCTACCGTTAAAGTGCAAGCCTCCCTCTGAACTCACTGCCTACAATCTTCTCCCTCGGCCAAAAGTTATCGAATTTTCTCTTGACGAAACAAATCTACTGCCTGAGCCTGTACTACCCTCATCACAATCTGAGGAGTAATAGTCGTAACTGACATAAATGACCTTGGAATGGCATCTTGATGGCCCAGTTCCTTTCATTTAGCCTTCCACACCACGACTAGTTTACCCTAAATCCTAGGACTCAACGCGTCTGCTACCACGTTAGCCTTCCCTGGGTGATAATGTATATCAAACTGATAATCCTTCAAGAATTTAATCCACCTGTGCTGTCGCATATTCAACTCTGTTTGAGTGAACAAATACTGTAATGAATTGTGATCCATGAATGAATAAAATTTCTCCCCCAAAACATAATATCTCCACATCCATAACAAAACACGTCTACTGCTAGCTCCAAGTCATGAGTAGGGTAGTTTTTCTCATGAGGCTTAATATTACTAGAAGCATACGCTATAACCTTTTCTTCCTACTATAATACCCCACCAAGTCCATGTAATGATGCATCAGTGTACACTAGGTACTCCACTTCTAGCCTGGGCAGTGCTAGTATGGGTGTTGAAGTTAATTTATCCTACAATTCATCAAACTCCAACTCACATGCATCATCCCATTCAAACGGTACACCATTACGGGTTAGATTGGTCATCGGACCCACAATCTTCGAAAATCCCTTGATAAATTGTCTGTAGTAACCGACTAGTCCCAAGAAACTACGAACCTCAGTCTGTGTCGTGGGTTATACCCACTCCCTCACACCTTATACTTTGCTAGGATCAATTGTTATTCCCCTTTCTGACACTATATGCCCCAAAAACTGCACCTCTCGGATTCAAAACCCACACTTTTCATATTTTTCATACAACTGATGCTCACGTAATGTCTATAGGACCCTTCGAAAATGCTCGACATCATCCTCTTCAGTTTGAGAATAAACTAGGATTCCATCTATGAAAATAATGACAAACTGATCCAGGGACTCTTTAAACACCCTGTTTATTAAGTCCATAAATACAACCGACGTGTTGCTCAACCTGAATGGCATACTAGAAATTCATAAGATCCATATCGTGTCAGAAAAGCAGTCTTTGACACATCTTTCTCCCTCATCCGTAACTGATGATATCCTAACCTCAAGTCTATCTTTGAGAAGTATGTTGCTCCTCTCAACAGATCAAACAAGTCATCGATGTGGGGTAATGGATACTTATTCCAAATTGTGACTTTATTATATTCCCAAAAATCCACGCATAGTCATAGGGATCTATCCTTCTTCTTTACAAATAGAATGGGGCACCCCAGGGTGACGTACTTCTATGGATGAAACACTGTACCAATAACTAATCAATATGATGTCTCAATTCCCTCATCTCTGTAGGAGCCATACGATAGGGGGAATGGGCTATCGGTCTAGTGCTCAGTGATAAATCAATCAAAAACTCAATCTACCTACTAGGCGGTAACCCTGGTATGTCCTGAAACACATATGTAAATTCTTTGACAATAGGAATCGAATCAAGGATAATCATAACTCTCATAGAGGTCTCCTCCTCTATATAATATAAATGAGTGGATGATCCTCCCTCAGGGGGAGGCATAGCTACTAAAAACATCTCCTGACATAGGATATGAAATATAATGCTCCTAACAAAATAATCAATCATCGATCTATAAGAAACAAGTAAATCCATCCTAATAATAGCATCATATTAGGACATGTTTAACACAAGCCGAGCGGCTGGAAAAATCATATTCCTAATCTCTACACTCACACCCTGACATATAAAGAAAATAGGTGTCCCACGACCCATCGGTGAGTCTACATAAGTAATAGTATTGTTGGTTATGTCTAACAACCCTGTGGCCCGTGAGAATCTAGTGGTTATGAAAGAATGTTAGGCCTTATATAAAAAAAAGACATCCCATAGCTCCAGAATAAGAAAACATACCCTCAACTGTGGGTGGTGGCTACTAAACTGCTGCCTGCTGGACATTGTACACACGCCCTTACTGTAACTGCCCTTGTTGTGGTGGGGTTGTGAGAGTAATGGCTGGTAAGTATGGCACCTAAGCCGATGCTAGAAGGCCAGCTGGAAACATAGGCCTCTATGGCTCTTGATACGTACCCTACTTCTGAGGTATCTTGCCCTTATCTGGGCAATCCTATTTCCAGTGGCCAATTTTTCCACAAGTGAAGCATCTACCTCTAAACTCTCCCCCATTTCGACCATACTGGCCACAACCTTGATGACCATTTCCCCCTTCCATTGTCCCTAATGACCATGCTGATTGTGTTGCTGGCCCTAGTGGCCCTATCTATTATTACCCTACCGAAAGTAAAATCCTCCCAACCTCACTCTCTTGTCAAAGTCCCACTACTGCGAATTTTGATCACTTTGTCTATGTTTCCCCTAAAATGATGACACTCCACTTCCACTGTTTCCCCCAGTTAGGCCTTACTGACTGGACTCAGAACCCCGCTTACTTCCCTTATGAAGACGGTGGTCCTGGCAATAAAGTAATGTTGTATTCAAGGCATTTGTATAAGTCTGTAGAGAAGGATTGCCCAAAAGGTGTTCGTGAATCCTTTAGTTAAGTCCATATCTAAACATGTAGATCTTCTTCTCGTTAGTGGGTACCTCAGCTAGAACCAAGTTAGTCAGCATAGTAAACTCCTCTTCATACTCAACAATTGACTTCCCCTCCTAGGTGAGGTACAAACGTTTCTTCCTCATTTGGATCTAAACAGCTAAAGGAAATCATTTGTAGGCAAACCACACCCACAAGTCCTGAATAACCATCGTATCCCCCTCCTCCGCTATAGTATTGGACTCCCACCACTGAAGAGAGGCTGCGACCAGCTTAAAATTCACTAAGATTTTCTTTGGAACCTCTGTGCATTCATACATATGCAGATGCCGATGGATATATTTCTTCCATTGTCTAGCAGTCATGAAATCGGACCCCCTTAAAATTCTTGTAGATGTGCCTTTTGGAGGGCATCCTTGACATGTTCCCAAGTAGTGGGAAATGCCTCCTCAATTGCTGGTGGCACTGCATGTGCTGTTGGTGGTGCTTGCTGGAAACCGTTAAGGCTGAATTAATGGCTTGAGAAATAATGGCAGTAACTTCTGTTACATTCATAGTGCCCTGAACTGGAGCGGGTTGTGGGGATGGTTGTGTCACTCCGGGGCTCGACGTGCACATCGAGGAGGCATCTAAAATGTTGTAGATATATTTTTATCACCATTTTAAAATATCTCAAATCGCTTAAGTTGTATATACGCAATTATGAATACAACAATCCTAAATATAGGGCTTTATATCATAGGGTGGTAAGCAGAAAGCATAATAAGTCATACAGATCCTAAGGACACTATAAAATGATGCTCTAATACCACCTAGATGAGAGGTGAGAGCTGAGAACTAACATATACATAATACGTGCTTAACTGCACTTGTTAAGCACTTACTATTTTTAAAATATTTTACAATCGGGCTCTGACCCATTTACTTACATATTCTCTTCTCTACTATATCTATATTACCAGGTGCTTAGCCTCAGGGATGCACGGCTTAGAGGATGGATATTTTGACGCATTTCTGGAGACGAAATTTTGGACTAAATGACCTTAGTTCATTGATTCCTATCTTTGTAGTTCTTGCTTCATTTAGGGCATGTCGCCTAGGATTTAGTTATCTCATTTCAGTTCAGGAGATCATATTTGTTTTATGTTAGTACTCTTATTATCTCCCTAAATAAGGTTCTTAATTAGTACTATGTCTCTTCTCCTTAGCCCCTGTTTACAATGCAATACTTTTAATTATACATGTTCATTTGTCTTTAAGATGAACTCGGCCTTCAAGGATTAAGTATTCAGTTACTTAATTCAATATATATTTCAATATTCATTATTATCTATTAATTCACACAATAGATCACATCATAGTATATATATTCATCACACTATTATATATACTAATATGACACTTCCCAGACACAACTGCGATGCATGCATAATCTGTTATGATGTTCAGATACATCTCTCAATGTAAAAAGGACTGATTGCTCGGCGTCTCTCCCGAACCATAAATACCATAACACACATATTTGGAGGCGGGCGTACTCGCCAGCCGAATGGGTCGCGCACATACCTACGATCCCATTCAACCATCGAAACAATCCTTCACACTGATAGAACGTGTTCAAGGTCGTATGCTCAAGGTACGAATCTAAAATCCCCCCAACAGGATCATCAGGAAAAGATCGATCGTAACGTGAAACCTCCACCCCGATAGCAAGGAGCATAGGTATGTCATACAAATAAAAATATAGGTATTCACCCAACCTATATAGTATCAATAAGGTATTCACACAACCCGTATGATAATTCCATATGTATTATATTTTTCTCTCTAATATCCTACGTGTTTATAGATTATGACTTTACTTATTAACATATATTTCCCGAGTTTTTCCATCACTCGAAAGTTAACCATTATTTCTCAAATAAATTTAGTAGGTAATTAAATGCACCCTACTAGTCCATGTCATCCCAAATCCCAAATTTTCACAAATTTATATTATCCTCAAATTGATTTATTCTTTAACAAACTATAATAACTTTTAATCCATTATTCTACGTTCAAGGATTAATTCAGACATAAATAATTTTCGGGTATCAATGACCACCCTACTGACCTTCCTAAAACCCCATTATATTATATTTAATTTACACTAAGAATCCTTGGAAGTTTTGAATTTAATCAAGCCTTAAACAAAATCAACATATGAAATTTGCGATTGTCAATCAATCTACAGTCTTGGATCGATCGATCGATCTGTTCAATTGATCAACATTCAAGGTCGCTCGATCCACCGAAAAGGTATGAGCCTACTATTCTTGCTTATTTGGCCTACGGGTTTAACCAGTTTTCATCCAGAAATCCTATAGTTTAAGATACCAAACTCCTTATAATTCATTCCGCATGATATAACAATATATATAAATGATTTCCAATCATTAAACAACCTAATATATCAATAGGTCTCAATTACACATGTTATTTCTCATAATTTTTAGAAATCCCATATTTTATCATTTCTCGAAGAATAACATATAAAACTCGAATTTTCTTTATCAAATGATTCCAAATTCGTGGATTAAAATATATAATCAAAAGGAGGTTTGTTCTACATATTTTTCATATCAAGGATTCCATTAAAATCGTCATGGTTTATCTTTAAATCTTGCAATTTCTTAGAATTCTACAACTATCATAACATGGGCATTATACATGGTAATTTCGCAAAGATTAAGTCACTTGCCTTTAAGTTTTAGGTCTTAACCTTTGGATATGATAGTCTAAGAGTGGTCTTCTCCCTTTTTTTGGCTAGCTTCCAGTGGAGGTGATGGTGTAGGATGACCTTTAGCTTCTCGGCTTCCTAGAGGTGTCTCTTCACTTTCAGAGAAATCTCTTACTCTCCCTAAGTCTTTATCTCCAAGTTTGGTGATGAACAATGTATCTTACCACCTTTTAAACTCATATAATAATCCTCAATTTTAGTGTTTACTATTAACCTCCCATGTAAAATGACTAAAATACCCCTCTGGGGTGTCTATTCTGTTCCAAAGTACCCCGAAACCCAAATAAAACACCCAAGCAGACTTTTTCAACCATTTAAACACTTCCAAAAACTTTGGCGCAGTCAAAACGACCATTTGGATGACATAGAAATATTTTACTTTTAATTCCTTTAAATTTAGTCCCGACACGACTCACACGTGCGTCCCGCTTATTTCCCATAATTATCGTATCCATCACTCGCCACAATTTTTATTAAATCACAATCATATGTAAATTCATAATCATATATTACTGGTAATCACTAACTAATTTTCACATAAATCACATATTACTTTATTCCCAAGTAATATTGAAATCCGGATTAATTTTAATTTAACCCACAAGTAATCCTAATTAATCCCATTTTTTAAATAATTAAAATTACAGGGTATTACATTTTACTACTTATGTTTCACATGTTAAGTCAGTTGTTCTCATAAAAATCTTTTCATTTACATATCTATTTGACTATGGGGGAGTTGTTCCTGTAAGAATCATTGCCTATGAGCTTGTTTATTTTAGTAAAAATATGAGGGTGCAATAGAAAAAGGGCTATGAAGGGACAAATATTCCTTGTGTGAAAGGATACCATCGACAAGAGCCTAAAAGAAAAAGGAGGCAAAATAATTGAAAATACTATCATGGACAAATCTTTTATTGATACTTCAAAGTTAGTATCTTCCAAAATTGAGAGTAAAAAGTTATAAATGTTTATTTTTTAAGTGTGTTAAAGTTGAAAATATATGGGTTTTAATAATGAGTCCCAAATGAGATTAATTGTTTGACGCTATTATTATAAGAATCATCAATATTTGTAGGATAATGTTCATTGTGTATGTTTGTCCTTTGTGAGTTCTTTATTTATCACTTGAGTCTAAATCGAAGTTGATTGGTTTTTACAGTTAAATAAAACTCCTTGCACACAGTTTGAGTGTGGGTCCTATTTCTTTGGTTTCTTATTCATACCCATTGACCCTATACCACTTTTCTTTAGACATGTCGATACTATGATATTGTGGAAAAAGTTTGACGTATGTGTATTTTGTGATGTTTCTATGCATATATATTTATGTGCTTCATTGGTATATGACTGGATATATATATATATATATATATATATATATATATATATATATATATATATATATATATATATATATATATATATATATATATATGGTATGCTTTGTTTTTAAGTCTTTGTGTTTGGAATTAATTCATGTTTTTTTATGCTTAATCTTCGATTCATATTGGCATTTTCTATGATAACATCGGTATGTTTCGCTACTTGATATCATTAGTATCTCATATTTGCATCAAAATTGGTGTCATTTATTCATTTCTTGGATGATTTGGACTTTTCTTGCTAAGGTGTTTGTCATTGCGTGTGTAACTTCACATCTCCGCATGATATACTTGATTTCCTTCATGTATACTTACATGGCATTTGAGGGAGAAGATTTTTTTTAATAAGCACCTTAATATTTTTCTAATCCTAAACAAAAGAGGGGTGAATTGGTCTCTAAGTATTTAACTCGGAAGGAGAATTTTCTTTTTACCTTGGGGGAGGCACCCTATCTTATTAGGGATTGATTAGATAAAGGGGGAGAATTGTTTATATACAATTTATATTTTAATATTTTGATGTTTTATTTTAAATGTTTAAGTGTGTACGATTGAAACAGTGTGGAAAAGTGTACACAAGAGAAAATACACTCAGAGTTTGAGTCTATTAAATATTCAATTTTTCCTTTTGGGGTTGGGATTGAGTCCTCAGATAAGCTTAAGGGCCCATACATTTTTATTTTTGGTATCTTCCCAAAATATTTAAATAGGGAGATTTATAAGGATAAAAATATGAATCAAGTCAATTTATATGTACTGGATTTTTTCCATTTGGACAAAACTATTTGAGTCATAGGTTATATCTTGAGTTTGTTTATCCTTCAAAGCTTTTGGCATGTTTAATTAAAGACCTTATAGTAGCCAAGTTAGATTGTCTACATTATCGTGTCATGTTTCATGCCAAATTTTTCCTCAACGTTCAAGCATCTCGTGAGGTATGAATACATATTATTTTGATCCTTATATATTTAATTTGGGTGTTTTATTAATATGTTTGAGTCTATTTTTAATAAAATGTTTATATAGAAAAATATTTTTTGTGAAAACTTGTTTTAATATCCTGTTCGAATGAAATAACAATGTTCGTTCGAAGGGGGATTTTACGTTTGCTCAAAGAAGTCAGTTAAATTCATTTAAACATCATTTAAATGAAGTTCAAATGGGATTTTTCTATCGAGCAATAAAATATCTCTTCAATCACATTTGAAGTCAGTTCAAACAAGATTACCCGATTCATCGAACAAGATTATGCACTTTGATTGTAATAGCCTTTTTTCGTGCTTGGGAGTTTTTGCCCTACAAAAATTGTGTTTTCTGTAAATAGGCATGATAGCAATATTTTTACGTGATAGTTTTTGCAAAAAATATATTTTTTTACCTATTCAAAAGCTTCAAAAGCTTCAAAACCCTAGTTTATAGACAACCACTTTGAGATCTAAGATTTAATTAATATGGTTGTTTGAGATCTCCTATTTGGTAAACAAAAATGTATTATTTTCAATAAGAACCTATTTCATGCAGTGGACACCGTACATTGATTGCTTGTTTACACATGGTGGACTCCATGTGCATGGGTTCCATGTTCTCCCATTTGATGATTTTTGAGTCTGGTTCGGTAGATACTGAGGCATGTGTGGAATCACACATTACGACGGTATGTAGGTGGACTCCTATGTGCCACTATGAAGAAGTTCAAATGAACAAAGATGCGTCAGGTCTTGAAGGAGTCGAGTCGATTATGTAAGTCTTTTTTTTTATGTACTTTTATAATTTCAAACATAGTGAATTTGTGTGGCTAGGTCATTTGAGGTTTTCCCATTTGGGTTTGGTGTTTGATTTTACTTTATCCTTTCTGTCACTTAGATGAATATTTTAGTGTAAATATAAAATTATTTAATCTTTTTAATACAACAATGGTTTAATTGGTGATAAGTTTAATTAAGTTTAATAAAAATTAAAAAAACATAAAAAATAGTGTGTGTTTCCTATCCATATAGAAAGTAGGGATTTTCATAATGACCTCCTTCATATTGAGGTTAAGTACTTAAGGAAGTACTTGAAATATAATGAAAACTCGTGTATTTCCTTTATGAACGAAATCTTCATGATAAAGATCGAGTTGATATCCACACCAACTTTGAAGTTAGATATAGAGGATATATCTTAAAATTTTTGATTTAGAAATTGATCCTTAAAGACCCTAGGGGGTGAGGGGTATCAAAACAATAGAGAATGATCACAAAACGAACTCTAAAAATTTTGGAGAAAAGTCTAATCCCGTATCTATATTTATAAGGACAATTGTTGCAAAGAGATAGGTATTTGATATTTGCAAAGATATGTTCTAAAAAATAAAACTCGCGTACTCGTTCGAATGACATGGTACCTCTTTCAAGCGTAGTACCTCATCTAGTTCAAATGTGTTTCCAACAAAAATCCGAATGACATTTTAGAGTGTATCGAAAAGGAGAAACTCCAAATCTCTTTCGAGTGTGGGAACACATTCTAACGACATGCGTAATCTCGTTCAAATGACATATCCGTCTCATTTTAACGAGTTATAAATATTTCAAAAGTTATTTTAAAAATATTTTTTTTATGTAAACTCTTTTGAAAGTTACCCATGTATATTTAAAGTCTTTACCAAACCACCTCATAACTATTCTCAATGATGCCGTAATGAATGATCGTAAGTCTTCTAAAAGTCATTATCTTCTTCTTCTTAAATACGAGGAAGTAGTCCTCAAGGTGAAGTGGGTTATAACATCATAAGTCAAATAAAATAAAATTGAGAAATTATAAAAATTTCTTTTAGTCTCCTACTCGACATCTCCATCAGTAGCATATAAATCGTCTTCATCATGGTTTTGATCATAAGGGGGAATGTGCCTATTTTTTGGGGAAAGGTAACAATAGTATATGATTGAAACATCTTGAGAATTGATATCTTGATTAGGGATTCTTTGGATGTGTTCCTTAATCATTCTTTGAATCTTTTACTAAGGTTTTAGATCGACATATTTGTTATGGTTAGTTTTAGACACCTGCTTGGGAATTCAAAACACTCCTTCTGCTAGCCAAAACATATTGGTTAGACCCACTGGTGTTGGAGATGAGATGATAACTTCGGTCATCGAAGAAGTGTCACACATCTAATAGCCAGGGGACCACCCTAGGACCCACACATGGATCTTCCTCTTCAGTAAAGGCGCGGGGACATGGCCCACCCTAGGCCTTTATGCCTGGGGGGTCGGGTCAAGAATGTCCTAATGATGAGGATGAGCTGTATGATCAAGAGGATAAGAGGAGTTTTTAGGAGCCTTATCCAAGTTATAGAGGAACTGTGAGACCCATTCAGCCTAGTATATGGCTTAGTGGAAGGTCAAGCCAAGAGTGCAGGCCAAGGGCTTTAGGTTTAGAATAATTAAGCACGGGTTCGGCCTTTGATAGGCTTGGACCAGTAAAAGAAGACCTAAGAAATTAACTCTCCAAATCTAGAAGTATAGCTAGTTCTAGAAGGAATGACAGATGTGATGACTGTCGACTTCCTCATGGCTTAGACGAGGAACAGTGAGAGGTCAACATTCGATAGAGAACAATTGCCAGAGAGACCTCGATTCCTCCGAAAGGCAGAGAATAGGAAAGGGACAATGTGGCTCTAGACAAGGTTGTGTTTGCGATCGAGAGTCCATGGAATGAACCCATTCAGATATGGGAGTATAAAATAGGGGACATACTGAAGAGATGAGGCCCCTTGCATAGGGGATATAGTGAAGGCAACCCCTTTATTGTTAAGAACGTGAGCAATCCAACCACGGCTAAGTTCCAGCTGTCGGTGGTCACGCCCAAGTATGGTGGGATCACTAACCCACTCCATCATGTGGAGATGTACCAATCAGCTGCACATATTTACTCAGTCTCAAACGAGATGAAATATCGGGCCTTCTCAATCACACTTAGTAGAGCTACTCACATATTGTTTACTTCTCTCCCTAAAAATTTAACTCAAAATTTCAAACAGGTAGCAGAGAGATGCATAAATAATTTTTTCTTCGGAGTGAGGTCCTGAAAGAAGACGACACACCTTTCATACGTTAAACAAGTAAAGAATGAAAGTCTAAGAGAGTATATATCTCGCTTTAATAAAGAGTAATTGGAGGTTAAAGATTACGAGGAGAGTATCTTTATAACAACCCTGATGGGAGGGTTACAGAACGGAAAACTCTATGAGAAACTATCTGTGGATCCTCCTAAATCCATGGCCAAACTCCTAGCTACGTCCGAAAGGGTTATTAATGTTGAGGAGGTAGTGTCTACAAAAGGCGAAGATGAGAAGGGAACAAGTAGTAGTGGTGGTAACTTTCAGAAAAGAACAAGGATGGCGATAAGAGATCGGTGGATGATAAGTTCACTAAAAATACTCCTCTGATGGTCAGTTGTGAGCATATCCTAAATGAAACAAAAAATGATGGGTCCCCGAGATGGATTGAGAGGCTGAAGGATCCTCCCCATGAGAGGAACAAGAATTTATGGTGCTAGTTTCACTAAGACCATGGGCAACTGACCGATAAATGTTTTTCTCTCAAGGAAGAAATTGAGAAGATGATGAAAGAGGGTAGGCTAAGAAAGTATGTTGATAGGATATGTTCAAATGGTGGCCAAGATGACACCCAAAAGAGGAAGAATGACCAGTGCAAGCTCAATACTCCAACCAACCGAGATGATGATGATGAGGCAAACCCTGACTGCCACCTTCAATCACCGACCTTAAGGGTTGATTGAACATGATTTCTCTTGGGGTAAAGATGATTTGTGGAGGACTTGCTGGAGGAGGAAAAGAGATTGTTGATAGAGTGGCTCACGTGGCAGAGATAAAAGCTCTCCTTCCAAAGAGTATGAAAGTGCACTCAGCGACGATTGAGCCTAAGAAGGTAAAAAGTACTAATGTTGATATGAATATTTTTATTGTTGGTTTGTCAAAGTTGGACTTTAAGGGGATCTTAGCCCCTTATGATGAGCCGTTGGTTATTACGACCCATGTCCATGGGTACGAGGTTCAAATAATATTGATCGATGACGATAGCTTAGCCGACGTGATGTTCTAGGATTGCTATAAAGTCTCGTATCATCAGCCCCTCATCGAATTCAATGGAGATGAAGTTCACCCTTTGAGGATCTATGAAATGGAAGTTAGAATGGGGAGTAGCTTTAAAAAAATGCCTTATGAAGAAGATTATTTTCTTTGTCATGGATGAAGATGTCTACTTGGCTTACAATATAATTCTGGAAAGGGTATCCCTTAATGAGTTTAAGGTCATTCCCATAACATTTAACCAAATGAATAAATTCTCGACCCTATATGAAGTAGGGGAAGTTTAAGGTGACCAAGATGAGGCACGTGAATGCGACATTAACTCAGCCGAGGAGAGGGAGGTATAAAAAAGGGCCACTACAAGGTTCAACATTGATACGCTGAACCCTAGAGATAAGATTATGTTAAATAAAGGTGAGTTCACTGAGGAGGTAGAATCCATCGTCCTCAATAATGACGAGCCAAAAAAAATTGTCAAAATAAAAAAATCCTTGAAAAAGGAAATCAAAGAAGAGTTTACCAAACTATTAACAAAGAGGCAAAACATCTTTTCTTAGAGCCATGAAGATAAGTTAGGCATCGATCCTAAGATCCTCTTCCATAAGCTCATTGTGGTCGAGGATGCAAAGATGATAAGACAGATAAGGAGAGTCTACTCCCAAGAAAAGTATAATGTCAATCGAGAAGAGATGAAGATGTTAGAAAAGGCAGTCTTCATCATGGAGGTCATTTACCTTGAATGGTTAGCAAATGTTTTTTTTGTCCCCAAGGCCAATGGCAAGTGGAGGATGTGTATTAATTTCATGGACCTAAACAAAGTCAACCCCAAGGATATCTTTCCACTACCAAGGATCGACTTTATGGTTAATGCCATAACAATTCCAAAGTTAATGAGCTTTATGGATTCCTACTCAAGCTATAATCATATATTCATGGACTCGACTGATGCTGAGAAGACATATTTCATAAACTATCAAGGGGACCTATTGTTACAAGGTCATGCCATTAGGCATGATGAATGTTGGGGCAACATATCAGAGATTGGTCAATAAGATGTTTGAAGATTAGATCGGGAAGACCATGGAGGTGTACGTCGATGATATGTTGTTAAAAAATCTCAAGGAAGATACTCATGTGGCCGAACTTGGGAAAAATTTTGATACTATGGATGAGTTTAGGATGAAGATAAACCCCATCATGTGTGTCTTCAGTGTAGGGGTAGGTAAGTTCTTGGGCTTCATTGTGAACTATAGGGGAATTGAGGCCAACCCTGAGAAGATTAAAGCTTTAATGGAGATGAAGACTCCAAAAACTATAAAAGATGCGTAGAGGCTAACTGGACGAGTGGAAGCAATGAATAGGTTTGTACCTAGGGTGATTGATAAATGCCTTCCATTTTTTAAAGTGCTTAGAAAATATTTTGAGTGGAATGAAGAGTGTGATAAGGCCTTTAAAGAGTTAAAGACCTATCTTGTCTCCCTACTACTGCTATCAAGACCAATTCAGGGAGAACAATTATATTTTTATCTAGCAATATTAGAGTCAGGTATTAGTGCTACCATTATTAAAGATAAGGAAGGAGTACAGAAGCTGGTGTATATTAAAATTAAGGCCTTTCAAAGGGCCGGACATAGATATCCTGAAATAGAAAAGTTTGCATATGCTCTAATTCATTCCTCGAGAAAGATGAAGTCGTACTTCCAAGCACATACCATTTTTGTCCTCATCGATTCTACCCTCTGACAGGTCATCAATAAACCTAAGAAATCCGGTAGGTTAATGCCCTAGGAAATTGAGTTGGGGGAGTTTAATATCATCTTACAGCCAAGAATGTCCATCAAAGGTCAAGCCCTAACTTATTTTGTAGACACGTTCACATGGGATGAGGCCGATGAAAAAGAGATTGAGATGGCATCTTGAGACCCAAAAAGAAGAGTATGTCTTCTCCCGACTGAGGTTGAGCCAAGTAGAGCAAGAAGTAAGGTTTTGGTGAATGAAGAATTGAGATACTGCTTCAAGAATGTGACCCTAGAAGAGGGTATTTTTTCAAAAGATGCGACTGTATGGAAGTTGTTTGTTGATGGCTCTTCGTGCGATGCTGGAAAGAGAGCAGGTTGGATTGCGTCAGCCCCAGATGGAACCGATATTTAATATGCCCAGAGGTTTAACTTAAAGGCCTCAAATAATGAGTCAAAATACGAGGCCTTGCAAGTAGGTCTCTCCCTTTCTTGAGCACTAAACATAAGCCAACTCCTGGTCCATAATGACTCCAGGTTAGTGGTGAATCAAAATTTGCGAGTATATGAGGCTAAGGATGACATAATGGAAAAATAAGGGTAAAAGAAGCACTGAAGAATTTTAGAGAAATAAATCTGAAGAGGATACCTCGACTGCACAATAACTGGGCTGATGTTTTGGCGAGGTTAGCCTCTGTCATGAGAATAAAAATCAGAAGGACTGTGCCTGTAGAGATCTTGAATCGTTCGACCATTGAAGAGGAAGAAATCACTGTAGAATTTTGTTAAAATTGAATATGGAAGCATCTTGTATGGACCTTATCATTCGATACATTAGGGATGGATAGTTTCCCGATTCTAAAGCCAAGAAGAAGAAATTAAGGTACAAAGTGGCTAAGTTTTCCATCATATGAGACATCTTATATAAGAAAGGGTTCCTACTCCCTTTACTCAGATGTGTTCATCTGTTTAAGGTATAGTACATTCTGAAAGATGTGCTTGAAGGTTCCGACTCCATTCATATTAGAGGAAGGTCATTACCTAGGAGAATCATCACTCAGGGCGTAATATATGAAAAGGTATGATAAGCAGAAAGTTTTGACACCATGCCCCATCAGCATCATCATCCTCACTCGTCTCTTACTTCTATCACTTCTCCCTAGCCATTCGCAGTTTGGGGGATTGATTTGGTAGGGCCATTCTCCAGAGCTGTGAATAATTATCATTATCTGATTGTGGTAATTGATTATTTTTTGAAGTGGGTGGAGGTCGAGGCGATGATTACGATAATGAAGAAGAAATCCTTCCAATTTATTTGGAAAAAAACATTATTTGTAGATACGACTTGCCTAACACTTTGATTTACCATAATTGATATGCCAAAATATACCCTCACCTGGTATAATTGTGCTCTCGGCCTTAGATGAAGGAACAAGTGAACTAGATTACCTAGTTTATGGGGTCGTACCAAAGACTAAGGTCCTTTAGGTTGACCGACTAAGTATCAAGTAGAAGTTTGGGCACTCAGTCCAGCCTAGGCCCTCGTCCTACCTAAAGCCTCGGCTCATCCACCGAAAAGAATTCGGTCAACCCTATCCACATGCCACAGAATCCATTGTATAGAGCCCCATGAAGACTAGCCTCGGCCTCAGCCTTCATATGTGGGTCGAGGGTGACATCAACATAGCGCGTGGATTGGGAGATACGTGGATCATCACGCATAGAAAATATACTCCGCATTGGTAAAACCATTATAATCAGATCATTCCCTCCCATGGAGGAGTGTTTGGCCATCATAATCTACATGTATCACAACTAGGTGTGGCAACTGGAGAGGCTAAGAGCACCACGTTCTTGTATACTACATGTTTGGAGGGAGGACGTTGTACCCCCTAAGCCCTATCTAAACCCTTCATCCCCTACATTATAAAGGATGACTTATTCACAACCCTATGAAAAATCTGTCAAAATATACAGAAGGGAGAGAAAAGATTGAATGTTATACTTACAGGAAATTAGTTCCATACTTATACTGAAAACCACCATTCACGCTGCACAGTGGACGTAGACCGAATAACTTATATTTGGTATCATCTTCTTCTTTTCCTCATCTCTTTCTATCTATACATTTATATCTTTTGTACACTATTGTTCTCTGGTTTAAGATTAAATATATCTTGACCAAGTGATACCATTTCTAGTATCATCAGCCTGGATATGTCTATGGGAACTAGAAGCATCATCTCTTCCCTTACTTAGTTTGTCCTTGTCGGAGTCTCTGGTGGTTAACCAGTCCTCCCCTTTTGTGGAGTTGTTTCACCATTGAAAGAGTTACTATTGAGATGCAAGGCTTTCACTCTTTTGATTTTAAGCTCATCCACCAGGCTGTAACATGGCTTCAAAATTTCCACCGCCACTACCACCATCTGTTGGCCCTAATTTTAACACCGCCTCTTCTCAGTAAAAAATGGATTAATGGAAGCTGCATTGAAATCCTTGGTAGGAAGCCAACAAGCGATATAAGAGCAGCTAGTTTCCTTCATCCAAAACGTAGTAATCAAGACAATGGGGATCCCGTTGGAGATGATTACTTCGACAGCTAGGGAGCCTATTCAAAGGGCCAGGGGATCACCCCAGGCACCTCAAAAGGAATTACCTCCTCCTCAATGACGGAGAGACGTTTCCGAATCTAGGTATTTATGCTTAGGAAAGTAAGGAAAACCTTTCTCGAATGACCGGTATGATGATTATGAAGTAGAAGATGCTCAGATTGACTTTTGGGAGCCATATGGAGTATCTGGGAATATTGTATGCCCCATGTAAGGAAATCAAGGGTGTGATAGGAGGTTGAGTCAAGATGACCAACCAAAGGGCTCATCTTTTAACCAATTATGTAAAGGGTTGGTCTTTGAAAGGATCGACCCAATTGGAGATTTGAGAGAGAGTATTTCCAGGTCAAGGAGCAATGTTGGCTCAAAGAGAGAGGAAGTATATGGATGACTCCCTCATGGCCGAAATGAGGGTCAGCGAGAGGTGGACATCCGATGTAGATCAGCAGGCGAGGAACCATCAGTTTGCCCAATGGAGGCAGTAAGGGATACCATCAACCAGCCCGATGCTGTCGCAGCAGTCGGAAGGCCTTAGAACGACTCCATTCAAAGGATAGAAAATAAGACTGGGGACATCCTTAATATCCATGACCCCTTGTAGAGGGGATACTCAGAAGGTTATCCTTTCATGGAAAAAATATTAAACTTCCTAACTCGTGCCAAATTCAAGCCGTCGGTGGTTACACCAAAGTATAATGGGAGTACAAACCCTATGAACCATGTAGAGATGTACCAGTCGGCTATAGATATCTGATCCATCTCAGTTGAGATGTAATGTCATGCATTCTCAAGCACTTTGACAGGGGCTTACCATGTATTGTTCACCTAGCTTTCGAAGAGGTCCATTGAAAATTTCAAAAAACTCACAAAATGATTCATCCATAACTTCTATTTTGGGGTAAGACCCCAGAAGAATACTACTAACTTGTTATACGTTAAGAAGGGGAAAAATGAGAGTCTCAAGGAGTACATTGTGAGGTTCAACAAGGAAACGGGGGAAGTGGAGGATAATGAGAAAAGTTAACGTGTCGTGGATATTGGCTGACGGGGAAGTTGAGTCGATGTTATGTTCTGGCCATCCTTCAATGGCTTAGGACTTAGAAGGAAGTGGCTTGTCCCTTACCAGCATTCGCTGATAGGGTTTAGTGGAGAAAAGGTGCACCCGTTAGGAATATATGAAATGGAGGTCAGAATGGGATATTTTTGGCCTAAAAGTCTAACGAATAAGGTCTATTTCTTTGTGATGGATGAAAGTGTATACTCGACTTATAACATCATCATGGGACGAGTGGACCTTACGGAATTTGAATCCGTTCCATCCACTATAAACCAAATGGTAAAATTCTTGACGTCTTATGGGGTAGGGGAAGTCTAAGGTGATCGAGTGCTGGCACATGAATGCTACTTCAACTCAATCGAGGAGAGGGAAACTCACAAGAAAGAAACTGCGGCCTATAATATTAATACCCTTGATACCAGGGATGAGAACAAATTGAAGAAAGGAGAAGACGCGAAAGAGGTAGATTACATTTTCCTCGATAATAATGACCTGGAAAAAACCGTTCAGATCGACAAATCCCTAAGAGGGGGTATCAAGGAAGATCTCATCAAACTCTTGAAGGTGAGGCAAACTATCTTCGCATGGATTCATGAGGATATGCTAGGCATAGATCCTAAACACCTTTTACATAAACTGAATGTGGACCACGACACTAGGACGATAGGACAGAAGAGGAGGATTTATTCTCAAGAGAAGTATGAGGTCATCCGGGAAGAGGTAAAAAAGTTGAAAATGACCGACTTCATAAGAGAGGTGATATATTCTGAGTGGATGTCTAATGCCGTCATTGTTCCCAAAGCCAATGGGAAGTGGAGAATGTGTGCAGACTTTACCGACCTGAATAAGACATGCCTTAAGGACAACTTTCTCTTGCATAGGATCGGCCAAATAGTAGATGCCACAGCAGGCTGTGAGCTAATGAGTTTCACGGATGCATAATCAGGCTAAGACCAGATATCCATACACCCAGACGATGAGGATAAGACTTCTTTCACAACTGACAAGGGGACCTACTGCTACAAATTCATGCCCTTTGGTTTGAAGATTGTTGGGGCTACCTAATAGAGACTTGTGAACAATATGTTTGAGGATCAGATCGGGAAGACAATGGAAGTCTATGTTAATGATATGTTAACTAAGAACCTCAAGGACGGCACCCATGTGGTCGACCTCAAACAAACATTTGACACGTTGGATAGATACAGGATGAAGTTCAACCCAACAAAATGCATGTTCGATGTAGGAGATGGAATGTTCTTGGTCTTCATCGTCAATCAGAGGGAGATAGAGGACAACCTATATAAGATCAAGGCCTTGATAGAGATTAAGACACCATCTACAATCAAAGAGGTTCAGAGGCTGACCGGGAGAGTAGCAGGACTTAACAGGTTTGTATCCAGAGCCAACAACAAGTGTCTTCCATTTTTTAAAGTCCTTAGAAAGGCATTTAAATGGAATGAGCAATGTGATAAGGATTTCAAAGAGTTCAAGTATTATCTCGGCTCCCCTTTATTATTCTCGCGACCAGTTTAAGCGAAAAAATTGTTTGTGTACCTAGAAGTATCAGAATCAACTATTAACGCTGCCATCGTAAGATAAGAGGGTGGAATACAAAAGTCGGTGTACTTAAACAGCAAAGCACTCTGGGGGGCAGAGCAGAGGTACCCTAGTATGGAAAAGTTGGCCTACACTCTGATTCACGCGTCGAGAAAAATGAAGACATACTTCCAAGCCCACACAATGGTCGTCCTTACTAATTCTCCACTCTGACATGTCATCCACAAGTCGGAGAAGTCCGTGAGGTTGATGACTTGGGATATACAACTAGGATAATTTGATATTGTTGATTCCTCTTCATTTGTGTTCCTTGGATTTGGATTTGGAATGTCGTTGCAGTTAAACTTCGAGTATCAAGATTCCTGGAATCACCTACAATACTTGTTAAAAATTCAGTTTCGTGGCAAATTCGGGTATCAATCCAATTTCTAGCGTTGAAACGGTTATCGTGAAAACTTTGAATTCCAGTTTTTATTGAAAATCTTTTTGTGTTTTTAAATTTTAATTTTTTTTTACTTTTATATTTTAAAACAATTTTCAAGGGAAGAAACGAAAATTTATGCAACTAAAATGACTACGAAAATTTAAAAAAAAATAATCTAGTTTAGAATTTATGAGAAGAAACAAGAGATGGTATTACACCGCATAGTCAATTTAATTTGATGCCCTAATCATTCAATTGAATAGTTCAAAATAATATTGAATTTAAAAACTAACTCTCGTTAAAATCCTAAATTCAATTTTATCCTTTTCAGCAATTAAATCAGGAATTGTTACCACATTTAAAAAGTTAAGATTCATACTTGTTTTTACAAATTATCCTCTAAGATCAATTTATGAAAAAATTTATGGATATTTAATTTGAACACAAGGAATTAATATTAGAATTTAAGAATAGAACTTCTCTCTAAGTCAAATCCAAAAATTAAATATCAATTTTCATCATTAATTTATTAACTCTCGTCACATAAATTAATGTGTGATTTTTTTTCAAATTAATTAACCTAGAACACATCAATGAAAAATAAGTTTGTTAAATAACTCAACACAAGCGTTTCATCCCACCACTTGAATGGGGTGTTTAGGCAGGCATGATTAAAATTTTAGCACAATTACAATTAACAAACAAGAAACTAAAGAGAAATAGAAAGAAATACGATACGCAATAATTTTTTGTGTCAACTGTGTGCATGAAGACGCATCCCAAACTCGTCACCAAAACTGACTAGATTACAAATCTGAAAGTAAATATTGAACCTAACAATTTCGTCTAATCCTAAACTGATTTTTTTATGATTTTTTTTCTAACTATTTGTCTACCCTCTCCGGTCTTGTTTTTTTCCTTTTTTGTGTCTCACGTTCTCTCTGTAGTCTTTTTTTTTCTTTTTTCTATCTTTCACGTTCTCTCTGTGTTGTTATCTGAGAGTCCCCTTTTCTCTTTTATAACTTGTACAGTACACGATGTTTTGTTGGGATTTATTTTGGTTTGGCTAAATCAAAGGAGTTTGGGAGGAAGGAAATATTGAAATTCTACACATATGGTTTGCAGATAAGGGTAGCATGAATGTGTTCGCGGGTAGCAGATGGGAGCCGAGTTAGAAGAAAACAAACCTGGTTCATTGGGTTTGTAACTGGTATGGGGCAGCAAGGGTCAAAATCGGGTGTCCATGGCAGCTGGTGTCGTGTATGGGTCGGAAATGGGTATACTCGATTTCGGTATTTGTGTCGAGATGGTTTTCGAGGGTTGGGAATCTGAGATGATCGGGTTGACACGGGGCAGATAGTTGTGGGGCTTGGTTACGTTGGAAAGTGGAGATATAAGGTGGTGGAGGTGGGTTTTGGTTTGGTTATGGATGGAGGTGAGAGGAACTGTGGGTTTTTTTTATAGAAGATGGACTGAGGTGGAGTTGTGTGTGGTGTGGTGTATGGGTGTAAGGTGTGGGTGACTGGTGTTTTAAGTGTGTTTAGGTGTATGGAAATTGGGTGTAAGTGAGTGTGTTGTGTGTTTAATTTGTACCCCTAAAAATTAACACTACTAAAAAAAATTAAAACTAAAACTCTGTACAATAAAAAATTAAAATCTAATAAACCTATAAATAACTAACATCTCAAAATAAAAATTAAATGACACTAAATAAAAAAATGAAAATGAAAATAAAATAAAAATAAGACTCAATTAAAACTAAAAAAGAATACAATCATAATAAAACTGAAATAAAAGAAATTAAAATCTAATCAAACTAGAAAATTAATTCCTAAAACTAATCCTAAAAAATAAAATAACTAAAAACTAATAAAAGTAAATTTAAAATTATACTAAATAAAAATAAATCCTAAAAATTCTAAATAAATCTAAAAATAAAACGACTCAAAATAAAAAAATCTAGAAAAATAATAAAGGTACAAACTCAACACACACCGGGTCATGGTATGGATTGTGCTCGGTTTAGGATTAGGTTAGGGTTTCAGGAGGACATCGGAACTCTTCTGGGCAGGTTCAATAGGACTCTGACTTCGCGATCTCTTTTAATTTCTTTGTTGCACTGTTTTAACCACTTATGTGTCATAATTGTAGTTATTTAGTATTATTTGTACCGCAACTGCGTATTAACCTGAGAAAGAAATAAATACGAACATAAGGTAATTTTTATTCAAATGGGTGACTAAAATGCATCTATTCGGGGTATAAATTATACACTTTTGGGTCCTTATCAATCGTCTATCAACTTAGGGTGTCCATCAAGGGGTAGGCATTAGGAGACTTTGTAGCTGAGTTCTCGTGGGATGAGGCCGGCGGTGAAAGTTGTGAGACTACAGATTGTCAATAGGGGAGAAGTGTCTACCCTCACCCAGACGAGGCCAAAGCAAGCGCAGCTAGGAGGAAGGTACCAGAAAATGAAGACGAGAAGTATATCTTCAAGCAGGGATCCCCGTCGAAGATTAATTTCTCTGAGGACGGGTCCTCTTGGGAGAATGTAAGTGGTGTCAGATCGATATTATCGACACCAGATGGCACATATATTGAATATGCCTTGAGGTTTAACTTCAAGGCCTCAAATAATGAGTCTGAACATGAAGCTCTCATAGTGGGCCTCGCCTTAGCTAGGGCTCTGAATGTCAGCCAACTCCTAGTCCCCAGTGATTCAAGAAGTGTGATAAATGCCAGAGGTTGACTACCATTCCCCATATGCCTCATTAGCCTCTGACCTTAATCACTTGTCCTTGGACATTTGTAGTATGGGGAATTGATCTGGTAGGACCTTTACCTAGAGCTGTGAATAATTATCATTATCTAATCGTAGCAATAGATTACTTTTCGAAGTGAGTGGATGTCGAGTTGATGATTATAATCACGAAACATAAGACCTTCCAGTTCATCTTGAAAAATATCATTTGCAGATATGGCCTACCCAACACCCTGATTATCGATAATGGAACACAATTGAAAAACATTTCCCTAGAAAAGTATTGCAAAAGAGTCGGCATCAAATAATTCTTCTCCACTCCCGACCGACCCAGGCTAATTGGCAAATTAAACTGACAAACCGGACGATTCTTGATGGAATTAAGAAGAAACTAGAGGATACGAAAGGGAGATGTTCCAGGAAGTGTACGTTGTCTTTTGTCCCTACAAAACTACGGAGAGGACCCCTATTGAGGAAACCCCATTTATGCTGGCTTACGGATCAAAGGTGGTCATACCAATGGAAATAGGTTTACCCACTCATAGGGTTCAGACCTACGAGCCTGAGAAGAATAGTAAGGTGCAAAGGCTTGATTTAGATCTTATAGAAGAAAGAAGAGAGGATGCTAAAGTTAGTCAAGCTGCCCACTAGCAAAGAACAGAAAAATTCTACAATAAGTGGGTGAAAGTGCATCCATTAAAAGTAGGAGACGTGGTACTGAAGAAGACATGGAAAAAACCCAATAAGCTTCACCTAAATTTTCATGGCCCATACAAGGTAGTTGAAGAGGTGGTGTCGGGGACGTACAAATTGGAAAACTTGGAAGGGCAACCATTCTCCAACCCATGGAATGATGATCTCCTGAATAAATATTATCAATGAAATGATGGTACTGTCCCATTTGTGTTTTATTGTAACACATATGTACGAAACCCAGATGAAAGATATTCAATGAAGTCAAAGTGTTACCCCATATGTTGTTTGCTTATTCAAATATTCGATTGTATCAGGACACCTTAAGATAAAAAACGTCATTCGTGGTGAAATAAGCTTAACTCGGTGGACCCACTCCCTCGGCTGAGATGACAGTGCATGAAGGGGATGACCCTCCTTGCACTCTCAAACAGACGAGGGAGGACTTAATGCCTAAAACACCATAATTTGGTGGGTGCAAATTATTAAAAATCACTTTAGTGTGGTTTATTATTAAAACATCATTAATTTGGTGGACTTAATCCCTCGGCTGAGACGACAGTGCATGAAGGGATGACCCTCCATGCACTCTCAAAAAGTTGAGGGAGGACTTAATGCCTAAAACTTCAAAATTTGGTGGGTGAAAATTATTAAAAATCACTCAAATGTGGTTGATTATTAAAACATCATTAATTTTGTGAACTTATTCCCTCGACTGAGACGATACTACATGAAGGGGATGAACCTCCATGCACTCTAAAAAAGATAAGGCAGGACTTAATGACTAAAACATCATAATTTGGTGGGTGAAAATTATTAAAAATCACTTGAGTATGGTTCATTGTTAAAACATCATTAATTTGGTGGACTTAATCCCTCTGCTGAGACGATAGTGCGTGAAGGGGACGACCCTCCATGCACTCTCAAAAAGATGAGGGAGGACTTAATGCCTAAAACACTATAATTTGGTGGGTGCAAATTATTAAAAATAACTTTTAAGTGTGATTGATTGTTAAAACATCATTAATTTGGTGAGCTCACTACCTCGATTGAGATGATAGTGCATAGAGGAGACGACCCTCCATACACTCTAAGAAAGACGAGGGAGGACTTAATGCCTAAAACACCAGAATTTGGTTGGTGCAAATTATTAAAATCACTTATGTGTGGTGGATTGTCATCAAACATCAGCAACTTGGTGTCATACAAACCAACATAAGACAAGAACGAGATTTTATTAACTTAATAAAAGTATAGTACAAAAAGAGCGATGACCATATGTTTCAAAAAGGAAGTGGGTACAAAGAAGAGGGTTTGGTCCACAGGCGGACACCCTACTGGGTCGGATTAGCGGGGGTCAAAGCCTCAGTCTCATTGCTAGTAGTGGCGGCGGGTCGACTTTTCGAGTGTCCCACGGTAATCACTGTGGGATCAGCAGATATCTCTTCTCCTTCAACTATTATTAAAGACTCTATATGGGACATAACCTCAGCCATCAGATGGTCTTCAGGGTCAGCAACCTCCAAAGATGGTCGGATGGAAGACACTGTATCAACGAACTTCAAGATGATCCACCGATAGGCCATCTTGATCCCTCTCTCCAAGTAATCCAAGCTAAAGCCTTGTAACTCGTCTGAGGTCTTGTAGGCTTCAACAACATCTACCTCGGCTTTCTTTACCGCTTTGACAAGGTCGTCTTTGAATTTTGTGGTCTAATTCTTTAAAGCCTCATTTTTCTCGGTAATGATGTTATCCTTAAGCTCCAATTGTTTGTTATGCTCAAGTTTGAGATCGTCTATGGCTTGCTAATGAGAGGTTTTAAGGGCGAACATCTGGGTTTTGAGGTCGTCTTTGACCAAAATTTCTCTCCCGACCTCCTTGTACTTCTGTTGGTTCTCATCCATCCATTTGGTGGTTAAGGTCAAGGCATAAACAGACTGCAATAAACCAAGGCAAAGTTAGGAATAAATCATAATGTTAGCAAATGTATGAGAAAGGTCAAAAGGAAGAAGGATATACCGGTGCCAAGTGATGAAGTCCAAAATTATAGACCTTGATCGGGGGCATCATGGACAAGAACTCGTAGTCGTCAGTCGGTGGGGCTGAAAACATGGCTACATTTGCATCTCTAAGGCTGGTGATTAAAGAGGTGGGTTCGTCCTTGAGTTGGGTCATATTGGCTGACCAGAACGCCCCTAACGATGAAGACAAGATGACATCAGAGTGGGTTGTTTCAGTGTCCCCTACCCTCTGCCTTGTAGAAAGATCGGGTCGAGTGTTTATAGGGGCCTTCGACTTCTTCCTTTTTCATAAAGTATCGGTAGTTGACCTCATGTAGTGGTTTTCTTTGGGGGTGGCTATTATTTGTTCTTCTTCTTTCTGAGACCAGCTAATAAATTTGGAGTTGTCATCTCCTTAATATCTTCTAAGACTTTAGGAGGACAGTCTACAAAAAAGAGGATGACATGTCAGAAGAAATTAATAAGATGAAGGAAGACTTTGAAAAAAGAAAGAAGCAAAAAAATCACGTAATTCTTCAAGGCGATCAACCCCAAAACCATATTCCTTAAGAAGATTTGGGATCATTATGTATTCAAATTTAGGAAGAGCACCCTTAACTCCCTCCTCCCTCGGGTAGTCGACCATATCCCTCTCAGCAAGGATGAGGCCAGGGCCAGACCTTGCTGCCATTGAAGGATTGGACCGTGCTCGGGGGACCCTCAGATTATCCTCAGATGGGTCGACCTCAGTTCAAAATTCCCAGGCTGTAAAAATGAACAATTTTTTTTTTCAGTCATGGTTTGAAGTTTGGGGGATGTGAAGGAGTTCATTGTCTAACTTCCTGGAACCTCAGTGGAAGTAGCCTGCCTATTTGGACGATGAAGAGATGTTATAATAGGCTAAGAATAGGTTAGTCGATGGTTCATCTATGAAAGATATTTTCAACAGGGAAATATAGCCTAGGGTAACCCTCCACGAGTTAGGAAGAAGTTGAGTCAGAGCAACCTCTAAGGCTAATAATATGGCGATGACAGCAGGATGAAGGGGAAGTCTGACACCGACCCTAAACATTTTCTCATATATAGAAACTTCCCCCTCTCGTCCTTTAAAAACTTTCTCATCCTTTTTTGGGACCCTCATTGTAATATCGGTTTTGTTGCCAAATTAGTGTCTCCATACCAAGAGATCGCGTTCTCTAATGGACGAGGCATACGAAAAGGCTTGCGAAGTGCCAACCTCATCTTCGATTTCAGTGCCCTCGTCCTCTTCCTCATCCCCATGCTCAACTTCTACTGCCTCATCATCAATTAAGATAGGAGTTCCATCTGGGAAATTTTCTCGAAACTCACGAGGGGACATGGCTATCATAGGGACAGTATTTGGATTAACTATGGGTTTGGCCTGCTCAGGATGGATGGTGTTTGGTGGGTCATCTCTACTAGATGTCTCGACTGAAAGGGAAGATGACACTCTCATTTTTGGTTCCCCCATGGTCTATTATTGATTTTATCCCTCAACTTGAGGGTGGGACGAGCCGATAGTTTCAACTATTGTGGTCCAAATTTTATCCAACAAAATGGGAAAGATGGGTTGTAACCAGACAAGGTCGGCCCTGCGTCTAGCCTCATCTTCTTCCTCTACCATACGGATCTTTAGAAAGAATCTTTCTTTGAAAGTGGTAAATTCCTCGGTTAATTTATAGAGCATTTACAACATCCAGAGGATGACCCTAGAGTTGTAGAGATTTTTAAGGGTAACCACAAAAAAGTGAAGTTGTTGACCAGTTTGACCACAGGATCAAATGGAATAAAATGAATCATTTTGAGGATTAAATAGTCAAGAATAATGAAGAGGATCACTAGAGAAGGTGATCGGAATCCTGATGGTAAAAATGGCAGTGGGTTTTTTGGTACTTACACCAGACAATACGGGGACTAGTATAGCCTGAAACCAACTAACCACCAGTTTATACCCTAAAACTAGCCCTAGATCCATCGCCAAAGGTTGCAAAAATATATAAAGTTCACCGAAAAATTCAACAAGTACAAACTCAGGGAAAATCCATAAACTCAATGCATTAGCAGATGAAAATGTTAGAAAATAGCAAAGAAAGGTACTTGTAAGAAGGAAAGAAGCAAAAACACTGGTGACAAGCCCTATAAAGCTTGCCAGAGAACTAAAATGGACAGAACGATAATAGGCAGAGAGAGGGAGCAAAATAGAAGAAGAAGAAGAAGAAGAAGAAGAATAAGAAGAAGAAGAAGAAGAAGAAGAAGAAGAAGAAGAAGAAGAAGAAAGAGAACCTTTGGGTTGTTCTCAAAATTTAAACATTACCTCATTATTTGGTAGATAAAACGAAGTGGTGAACAAACCTCAAGGCATACCATCATTAGGGCACAATGTCTAAGCATGATCAATAGCACCCATTCCTAGAGAGTGCAACATGATGATTAACAAGTGTTAAGTGTCATTTGAAGCCTCATCAACTTGGCAGCCAAAGAGACGATGATATCCCTCAGCCACCTTAACAACACCAATGGATAAGGGCTAGGGGTGATTAATATGCCAAAATATACCCTTGTATGCATGATGGTTCTCTCGTCCATAGATGAAAGAACAAGTGAGACTAATATCATCTAGGCCGACCCCCTATGTATCAAGTAACAGTTTGGGCATGCGGTCTAGCCTAGAACCTCGGCCTGCCTGAAGCCTCAGCACGACCAGCGAGAAGAATTCATCCGATCCTATCCCGACGCTGCAGAATTCATCATATAGAGCCCCATGAATACTAGCCTCGGCCTCGGCCTCCATATGTGTGTCATCAGCATAATGCGTGGATTGGGAGATGCGTGGATCAGTGCATGTAGGACATATACTCCACGTGGGCAAAACCGTTATAATTGGATCATTTCCTCATGTGGGGGAATATTTGGCCATCATAATGTACATGTATCACAGCCACTTGTCTCAACTGGAGAGGCTAAGATCAACATGTTCATGCATACTACATGTTTGGGGGGAGGACACTGTACCCCCTAAGCACTATATAAACCCTTCATCTCATAGATTGTAAAGGATGACTTATTAACAACCCAAGAAAAACTCTATCAAAATATACATAAGAGAGAGAAAAGCTTGAATGTTATACTTACAGGCCATTAGTGCCACAGTTATAGTGAAATCCACGATTCACACTGCAGAGTGGATGTAGGCTCCATCTGAACCACTTATATTTGATATCACCTTCTTCTTTTCCTCATCTCCTTCTATCTATACATCTATATCTTCTATACACAATTGTTGTCTGGTTTGAGATTATATACATCTTGACCGGGTGATACCATTTCTAGTATAATTAATAATGGGAAGCAGTTTTAACAACACATAGGACTCCAATTGGGGAAAATACATCCATGCTAGCATATGGCTTAGAGGTTGTGGTGCCAATAGAGATAGGTCTCCCAACCCATAGAGTCCAATCATATGACCCGAAGGAGAATGTTATAGAACTCATATTAGATTTCGACCTGCTCGAAGAGATAAGGGAGGACACTGAGGTTAGGCAAGCTGCCTATCAATAAAGGATAATGAAGTTCTATAAAAATAGGGTGAAGGTACGGTCACTGGCAGTAGGAGACCTCGTTTTGAAGAAGACTTGGAAAAAGACCAAAAAGCTTCATCCTAACAGGCATGGTCCTTATAGGGTGGTTGAAGAAGTGGTTCCAGTAATGTATCAGTTGGAATATTTAGATGGAGAGCCATTATCCAATCAATGGATGTTGACCACCTCAAAGAGTACTTGAAGTAAGATTTTTGTGTTAAGGTTTCATTTTAGGTTCATTTGTCTCTTGCTAGTTTCATTTAGTGCCATTTGTATACGTACATGAGACTCAAATTATGAATAAAAATATTGGGAGTTCTCTCCTATTTTTTTGTTTGAATTCTTTTAGATTGTATGTATTAGATCATCCTAAGTTACAAAACATCATTCGTGGTGAATTATCTCCTACTTAATTTCGCTGACATGAGAGTCAAGATGGGGTAAACCTCTTCCATGGACTCTCAATAACACCGAGAGGGGGGGCATATTAAACATCATTAATTTAGGGAAAATTCTCTCTCCTTTGAGTCAATAGTGCATGGACGAGACGACTCGCATCCCTGCACTATCAAAAAGACGAGAGGGGACTCGCATCCCTCACTTGGTTCATATTAAACATCATTAATTTGGTGAAAATTCTCTCACGGCCGAGACAACAGTCCATGGACGAGATGACTCTCGTCTATAGACTATCAAAATGATGAGAGGGGGATTGTAATGCAAACATCATAATTTGGTGAATTAAAATTAAAAGTAACTTAGTTTTATTTCATATTAAACATAATTAATTTGGTGAAAACACTCTCTTGGCCAAGATGACAGTTTATGGACGAGACGACTCTAATCCATACACTCTCAAAATGACGATAGGGGACTTGAAGTTTGTGACTCTCATCCATAATTTGTTTACTCAAATTATAAAACAATCCTTAATTTGGTTACTCTAATATAACCCAAAGGCGAGACGATATTAGGGAACACCATCATTAGTTAGGTGATCCCCAAATTCAAGTTTGGTGATACCCTAATTCAAAAACATTCAATGACAGTTAAATAAATCCGGAAAATCGTAAGCAAGTAACAGAGCATCCGAAATAGAAATTCATTCATTTAAATTGTAACATAAATATGGTTCTAAGATGACATTGAAGTTGGAATATAAAAAATATTGTTCCAACAGAAAGATATACAGACATAGGTAGGAGCGCTTCGGTGTTGACAAGCATGATGGGATTATTGGCCTCATCTTCATCGACACTAGCATTGTTCGCATTCAGCACCACATGCTCAAAGTTCTAGGCCAAGATATTCTCTATAACCTTGATCAAAGATTTCACAAGATACTCTATATCGGACAAAGCAATGGTGAAAATTTTATCGCTAAAATCCAATCCCTAAAAAAGCGTGGATGACAGTTCCCCAAACTCGATATCTTTCAACTCAGCCCAGCGAGAGGTTGTCTTTATTAAACTTTTAATGTATTCAAAGGCATAGCCTACAAATTCTTCAGATGCCTTGAACTCACCCACGGCTTGCATTTTTGCTTTGAATAAGGCTGCCTCGGCAGCAACATCAATCTCTTTCTGCTTATTTTCAACCATTTTCTTCAATTCATGCTCATCAATAGCCCTCAGCTTGTTCAATGCCTGGTTTGTTAGCTTCTCAACTGACTTTTTAATTTGAAGATCATCCCTCAAACCTTGCTCAACCTTCTCTTCATATCTTACGTTATGAATCAAGGGAAGTATATTCTTTACCCAGTTTCCAAGATGATAGAACAAAAGCATAGACTATAAAATTTCATTTTAACCTTTTTAGTACGAGACAACACTTGGGAAGAATAAAAATTAAAAAAGTCCACACATATACCTGGACTACCTTGTGGAGGCCGAACTCTGTGAGAAGAGATGGGCTAACAAATTTAAGAAATCTCCTATCAGTTTCAGACATCAAATGTTTGGTAGCCTCGAAGGACTTCTTGGAACTGCCCATGATGCTCTCGTCATTTAACTTCAATTGAGAAAGACAAGAAACAAGGACATCGTCAGAATGGATTGGTATATCCCTGTTTGATCCTTAGGTCGACCGAATCGATTTTTTTGGATGAGATGTAGTAGTATCCTCCACTCTCTCCTTCCTCTTTTTGACATCATCGGATTGGCTAGAGCTGCCAATAATTTTCTTTATCTGTCCAGCTGGGGCCGCTCGATTTTTATCCAACTAGTTAAACATGTTAAGGAGGTTGGGAGACACCATTTCTAGAGTGTGTAGGAAGTAATTCTAGGATGATCTACAAGATGCCAAAGATCAGTATAAAAAGTATTACACTCGATAAAATAATTAATTGACAATGGTATAGTCTATAAATGAAAAGTTTAACTTACGAATCTTAGTGAGATGGTCAATATGAAGACCAGCCTCAGTGAGGTTATGGGGGGTCAAGAGATCCTTATATTTTTCGATACCACCATTTTCACCTTGAACCCTTAAGTTCTTAATTTTATCTTGGTCGTCTAAACACAAATCGGGATCAAGTTTTGCAGACATTGACACTTTAGCCCATTTTCGAGGAACCCTTAGCGCGAAGGAAGACGAGACGTGGTTGGAAGGAAATTCTCACGTGCCCGACACAAAAAAGTATCTCGGATTGGAATTTTATTTACATATTTGATTGACAAAAATCACCTTCTTGGTTGGCTTCCTAGTAATGGAGTGATAATAAAAAGGTTGGGACTTAGTTTAGGAAACATTATAGCATGTCGAGAACACACCGACTGGAAGGTCGGTACTATAACAGAACTTCCAAAGCACTATGAAGTCGAGAAGAGTTCTATGGAATTTGGGGAAAATTAGGTTGGAGCTAAACCAAAGAGGGTAGACACAAGTCTCCGATTGAGTATTAATGTAGTATTGGCTCAATTCTGAACAAAAACATTTGAGTCATAGGATAGTGTTCAAGTGTATCCATCAAAGCCTCTGACGTGTTAGTTGAAGACGTAACGGCTAAGAGTATAAAGCTTCACCATATGTCGGGTTTAGTGTGCCTCGTTTCTACGTCAACAACATTGTTCCAATGCTCCTAAGTTATGAATGCATTTTTATATATATAGGAAGACTTGGATTAATTTTATAAAGGGTATAATCTTATTTTAAACCGAGGTTTATTTTCAGAAGGTCCGTTTAGAACTTTAAAATAAAGTTTTTGGGCTTAAAATCATATTTTGACCATTCTGGGACTTCGTTCGATATTGTCGTTCGAATGAGAATGTCGTTCGAACGATTTTGCCAACAAATTTTTTCCATTGGCCTCCGGAACTTTGTTAGAAGGGTCGTTCGAATAAAAATCTCGTTCGAACGAGATTTTCGGTGGGAAATTTTTTACGCAGTTTTTTTTCGCAATTTTCTCCACTACTCCACTCTTTTGTTCCCACTAATTTTTCCAGACTTACTAATGTGTGGTAACCAACTTTTTCATATTCTTCCATATCCTAGAGAGATTTTTTGAGAGCTTAATTTTTCCATGAAAAGGTTCAAGTTTTGTGTATTTAGTTTTTCAAGAAAATCATCCTTAAACACTTTTGGTTTACAGCCATAATAGTTTATTCCATGTTCCTTAATATATATCCTTGCTTGGAGTGTTTGTCACCGGGTTTTTATATACACCTTAATGAAGAGAAGTTTGGGTTTGCTTCTACATCCCACAAAGAAGAAGATTGTTTGCTATGACATACCCACTTAGAGAAAGGCTCCTTGTTCGGGTGGTGGTGATCGAAAAAGTCCGATCGGTGGATTTCGAGACCACGGTGGACCTCCGTGTTTATTCACTAGGCAGATGTGTGTACAAGAAGGAGCTTTGGGGCTTGGATGGATTCAAGTCGAGTGTTATAAGTATTTTTTATCATGTACTTGTAAAATTGTACACATTGGATTTGAGGCTAGGGTCGTCCGATCTTTTTTCCCGTTGTGGGGTTTTTCCCGTACATCACGGCGTAGTGGTTGATTACTTATTTTATCTTTTGCAAAATCACATTAGATGCATGCTTAGGTAAAAATATAAAGTTGGTATATTTAATTTGGTGCTCATTTAATTTGAGTAAAGAATTAATTTAATACAAGTCATTAATTTTATTGGATAAACTTTGGTTTGGCCTAATTTGCAAAAATGAATTAATTATTTGTTAGGCAATTTCTAGGACTTGGGTTAAGTTAATATGTTTAATTTAATTTCACTTTGAGTTTTATTTTATTTTAATTTAAAAGATATTAAAATTTGGTTTATGTACTTATTTAATTTGACCATCTTTATTCCACATTTAAAGGAAATTGATTTTTATTTAAAAGATTTAAAATTGGGGGTCTACATTTCCAACATGCAACTTATGATGATTTAATACATACAATCTGAAATAATTTAAACAACAAAATAGGAGAGAACTCCCACTTTTTTCATTCATAATTTGAGTCTCATATACATGGAAAAATGAAACTAGTAAGAGACAAATGAAGCTAAAATGAAAGTTTAACACAAAACTCTTACTGATAGTATTTTTTTAGGTGGTCAGCATTCCATGGATTAGAGAATGGCTCGCCATCTAAATTTTCCAACCGATATAATCCTGAAACCACTTCTTCAACCAACCTATAAGGACCATGCCAGTTAGGATGAAGCTTGTTGGGATTTTGCCAAGTCTTTTTCAGAACGAGGTCTTCTACTGCTAGTGGATGGGCATTCACCCTCTTATTATACAAATTCACTGTCCTTTATTGTTAGGAAGATTGCTTAACCTCAGTGTTCTCCCTTCTCTCTTTCACTAGGTCCAAATCTAATATGCGTTATGCAATGTTCTTATCCGGGTCATTGGTTTGGAATCTATGGGTTGGGAGACCTATCTCTGTTGGCACCATAAGCTCTGAGCTATAGGCTAGCATGAATGAAGTTCCCCCCATTGGAGTCCTCTCTATCGTCCTATATGCCTATAAGACGGCATGCACCTCATCAATCCACCTTTCTTTGGCATCTTCCAACTTTTTCATGATTTCATCCAGAATTTTCCTATTAGTAACCTCTGCCCATTGGCCTAGGGTCGGACTTGAGTTGAAAAGAATTATTTGATGCCAACCCGCTCACAGTACTTCTCAATAGAGATGTTCTTAAATTTCTTCCCATTTTCAGAAATCAAAGTGTTAGGTAGGTCGTATCAATAATTAATGTTTTCCAAATAAATTTAATGGTTCTCTTTGACCATTATCGCAATCATTGCCTCGGCCTCTACCCACTTTGAAAAATAATCAATAGCCACAATGAGATAGTGATAATTATTCACATCTCTCGGCATTGGCCCTACCAAATCAATCCCCCAGACCGCAAATGGCCATGGACAAGTGATAGAAATAAGATGATGATGAGGTTGATGGGGTATGTTCGCAAACCTTTGGAACTTATCATACCTCTTCACATATTCAGTTGCATCTTTGGCCAATGTTGTCCACCAGTATCCCTCAGTGATGATTCGCATTACTAATGGACTTCCTCTAATATGACTAGAGTAGGACCCTTCGTGAACGTCATTTAGAATGTACTCTACCTCAGACGGATGAACACATCTAAGTAAAGGTAGTTGGAACCATTTCTTATATAAGATGTCCCCTATGATGAAGAACTTAGCCACTTTATACCTCAGTTTCTTCTTCTTAGTTTGAAATTGGTTAACTTAATAACCCAAAGGGTCCATAGCATAGTTCATTTAATAAAAGATAAAATCATAGGCTAAAAGCACATCCCGTCTAGCTGGTGGTTTGGCGAACGGCTTGGCTCACGCGGGTCTTGCAACCCATGCACATTCTCCCACGTGTTCCCCATTCCACGCGCTTTAGTATGTGCTAAGATTGTCTTACTAAGTTAAGGTGTCAGCCTGGAGGAGTATGAAACTAATTTACCACTGAATCACATGTGTATAATCGCCAAGTGTAGTCTCAGGAGACTAATGTCAGGCCGAGACGAGAGTTTAGGTTGACCTAAGGGGTCTCATCCTTGTAATAGAGAGGAGGCGACAAGTTAGATAAGAAAATATTGCCTATTGGCTCGACTTTAGTTCGAGATGAGATTCATTGGTCGAGACAGGTCGAGCAGTTATAGAAGATGGGTCGCATTAAGGAAGCTTTAGAGAATCGTATTGGGCCGGGGGTGGCTTAAGCTAAGATGATGTATCATAATAGAATATAAATAACCCCTATCCCTTAGTCTTCTTTGGGAATAGGAGGCTAAGGGATAAATATCAAAGTCCCATGTCGATGAGGAATTTGTGATGTGTCAGGTGTGGGCTGGTTGATGAGGTTTATGTTTTGACACTTGTCCTTAGATCATGGGCCTAGCGTGTTTCCCAAAAAGAGGGGACAATTGACATTTTGTGAAGTGTAACCTAATAATGGGGCCTTGGCACTCGTTCCTCATCATTGTTAGGTTTAAAAAAAAATTAAAACCCCCATTTTGCCCTTTTTCTCCCTTTACTCGCTAACTCTATCTCTCTCTAAACCCAGAAATTTGCAGAGCTCTTTCCCCCTCTCTTTGCTCAAGCATTTTCCAAGTGTTGGGGGGTTTTTAAGCGTTAGTCCACTTCCAGGTATTCCCCTTTTCTCTTTTTCTTCTGTTGAGTTAGTGAGTAAAATGCTTTATATTTTTCTGGTGGCATTATGAGTTTTTCGGGGACATTTAAGCCTTTTCGACGACTTCCATAGTTGTCTTTTGTGCCATTTTAGTGTCAATTGTGGATGTTTTTATTGAATATAAGTTAATTTAGGGTCTGCCCCTCCTTTTCTGATTGTTCAAGCTGCTGTGAAGTTTGTTAGTCTAACACCGGTCAACTTCTCCAACAGTACTCATTGAATATTCTTGGTTGTTCTTGAGTTAGAGAATGAAAAAAATGATTCGTCTTCTATATTTGATATTTTTATCAATATATTTCAACTTCTCAACTCGTTTGTGGAATTTAGTTATTTTATCCAAGTCAAACCTCATCCCCTGGATGTTGAGGAGGTTGTATGAGTTAGCTGATCAATTTCTAAATCTTAGGGAGAAGATCTTTAGAGATATTCATTGGTACGAGGTCAAAGACGAGGCTAAATGATAGTCCAAGGCATTTCCATTACATCCCATATTTCCACCCTTTTATATGTTATCCTCCTCCGAACGTTGAGAGATGAGAGGATTCTTTTCCATCTTGTCCCCCTGCAGCTGTGGGATGAGATGTCCCATCTATCACTTATTACTCAAATATAGTTGTAAGTGAATCTAGCATGAGTGATAACTTGTATTCGTATAATGATGCTATAAATATCTCATCTTTGAAATGATATAATCCTTCATTATCAAGGGTATCAGCCCCTGTCGACTCTTACCAACGTGATATGAGGGTAACTATCTCTCGTACAGTCGAGGCTGAGTACACTAGGTCTAATGAGGTCAACTTGTCCTCTAATGAGTCAGACTTATCAGGGTCGAGAGTTATTGTCCTTCAACCCCTAATCCAAAAAGCTTTACCTATCTCTTCCATGATAGATGGTGAATTTTAGGAGAGATTCCTAACTGGATTACCAGCCCCTAATGTCGTAGACTAGGGAGATGAGGCTAATGATCCACTGAACACTAACTTTGCCTAAAGATTTTAGAGTACCGTGACTGAGTTTGACCTCTTATACTAGAAGCACTTGTATGAAATAAGTTTCGAGATCACGATGAGGGTTTTGAATAAGTCTGAAAGAGCCTTCAATTGTAGACCTGGAGAGGTTGTGGTATACAAACAAATGTTTAAACTCAACTTTCGCCTCCACATACATCTTATAGTATGATCTCCACCTTTGTCTATTCCAGGACAAAAACCAACCAAAAATCATAATGGGCCGTCATGCTCTACTAGACTTAAAAAAATATCGCACCCAAAATAAAAATTACTTAGCATGACTAAAAAACCCAAGGATCATTTTCTTTGCCGATGAAAGTTTCCATTTAGAATAACTCCTACACACTTAAGAAAACTATCAAACACATAGGCAATATTAACATATTAAATGCATATAAAATAAATACTCCCCCTAAATTAAATCTCCCCTTTACCAACTAAGATCAATCTAAGAAGGTCGCGACTCCCCCTACGTTAAATCTCCTAAACTAAGATACGATTATAATAGGATTTCTCCCCCTATCATTCTCCGCCTTTTTGTTCAGGAATATACAAAGGATAAAACTAATTTAAACATGATGAAGCTTAGAGTGATAAGAGCATGAAAGCATATGGGCAACAAAACCAAACTAATCCATACAAATAATAGCGGATACCAACGAAGATGCAAAAAAAAATGACATCAATTTGATACTTGAGATACTAAGCATGTGATATCAACAACAATGTGCAACATGATATATACCAATTATGAATTAGAAGCATAGATGAACTATAAAGTGAGGAAAAGAAACAAATGCCATATATATTTAAACATAATGAATATCACTAATGCACACTCAAATATATATAGGTATAGACACCACACGTGACACAAAATATAATGAGCTTTTCACACTCTTATGGCAAAAATGTGTCATATGGAAACAGAAGTGTAGGGGTGTGAACCAGCAACAATAAAATTTAGACCCAATCACTTCAAACATGTTCACAGAGTTCTAATTTGATTGCAAACTTCATCATATTTGAATATAACCTCCTGTGATAATATAGATTGAACTCAATGAACAAACATACACAATGCATACAAGCCTATAATTTTGACGATTCTACAAACCAATAGAGTCATGACATTGAAAGAACAACTAGGATAAACGGACATAGGGCAAACCGCTGATATACCATCCAAACTCCCTCAAAATAAGCATATTATTTAATCTTTTGAATGAATAAATCAACAAAACAAAATTGGGCTTGGAAAAATATTTTTCTTTTAATGCCATTATTCTTTTAGGCCTTTGGACCACGTATTTCTTTTAGGTCCAAGCAAACGGTGGCTTACTCGCAAAGGATGATTTTTCCTTTCGGAGCCCTTCCCCGTGCACATTTATATGCATCATTTTTATATATCACACAAATCTCACGTGCAACGAATTTTAACATGCACTAGTCCTCCTAGGTCACATAACACGTAGATGACAAGATTGGTAGGAGAACACCTCACATAGCTCAAATATACATGTGAAGTTATAATTTCAAGTGATATCGTGCATGTGTGAATTGAGGCATATAAAAATAGAATCCATTATATCAACACAAAATCCAACTACTCCATATAAGCATGGTAAAGAACATTTTAAGGATTGATAATCTAAACCAATAGCTCTAGCCACATGGAAGCGAAAAAAAGGGATTCAAACACAAGTATATGCCATATAGTGTGTGTGAAACTAAAATACACACACAAAAAATCTTTTTTAGTTTTTGAATTTTTTTAACAAAAATTAAAAAAATATGTACCCAAAAGACAAGGAAAAATCATTTGAATTTTTCATTAAGCCTAAATTACTATAAGAATAAAACACAAATGATAAACAAAAATCTTTTTCTATTTTTCATTTAATGCAAACTAAAATGAAAGAACTGTAATACAAAAGATAAAAAACAATCATAATTATAACATGTGATAAAGAATGAAGTATAGACTAGAACAATAATTAAACATTCGTACGCCTAGGAATGATATATAATATGAATCACAAAACGCTAGAGTATGCAAACAAAACTAACACATTCAACCTAAAAATTTAGCAAGTGAGGTTTCATGTTAAAGCAAATGAGAATCAACAAATCTAATGTCTAATGCGTCTAAAAATGATTTTCTAACCCATATAGATGTGTATTTTAAATGATGGGATATGGGAACTAATAAAATGTTAGACATAGACTTCCTAGGACTTCTTTTAAGATCAAAACAAAATGACCTAAGGTGACCTTTCCTACCACAATGCAAGCATGTGAAAACACGAGGAATGATACCTAAGGTGTGACATTTTCTAAAGTCCTTGGATAAAGTTGACCTTGTAAAACAAACAATGGTCTTAGCTTTAGCAATGGAAATATTTGAACAAGATGAGCTAGAAACATTACAACTACTACTGTAGTCTTGAAAATCATTTTTTATTTTCAAAATTTTGGACTCAAGTAATAAATTAGACTCCTCAATTTTACAGTACTCCTTCTTTAAATTGTCTATAACTCCATGAAGGTTATCACGCTCCCCCTCAATGTGAGAAAACTTGTCCATAAGAGTCATTTGTCGACTATCACTTTCTTACTTGGACATATTTAAAATATTAAAATTGAAATTTATGTCCATGAGATTTTCACGAAAAATATCTTTTTGAGATAGTGAGGTTTGTAAAAGTTCAATTCCAGATTTAAAACATAAATTTTCATTTTCAAGAAACTTAATTCTTTTTGCAAATACCACATTTAATTCTCTTAAATTTTCATTACATTTATTAATCCCATTAAATTCCTCTCGAATATCAAAAACTTCATTATCATTAGAAATGAACAAATTATCAGTAAGACGTCCCATCGAGAGATACAAAATAAATATTGAGAGTGAGTAAAAAATGAACCAACTAAAAATACAAGGAGCACAAAAATTCTAAAAGTCAAAAAACGGATATTTAACGCGATAAATTAGCACTCTGGCTCTGATATCACTTCTTGGAAATGTAGACCCCCGATTTTAAATCTTTCAAATAAAAATCAATTTCCTTTAAATGCGGAATAAAGATGGTTCTATTAAACAAGTACATAAACCAAATTTTAATTTCTTTTAAATTAAAATAAAACTAAACTCAAGGTGAAATTAAATTAAACAAGAAATAAATTTTTCGCTTAAACATATTAACTCAACCCAAGTCCTAGAAATTGACTAACAAATAATTAATCCATTTTTGCAAATTAGGCCAAACCAAAGTTTATCCAATAAAATTAATGACGTGTAGCAAATTAATTCTTTACCCAAATTAAATTAGGACCAAATTAAATATACCAACTATATCTTTTTACCTAAGCATGCATCTAATGTGATTTTTCAAAAGATAAAATAAGTAAACAACCACTACGCCACTGTATACGAGAAAAAAGCCATAATGGAAAAAAGCCACAGACGGCCCTAGCCTCAAATCCACTAAGTACGGTTTTACAAGTACAAGACAAAAAATACTTACAACACTCGACTTGATTCCGTATAATCCCCAAAGCTCCTTCTTGTACACACCTCTTCCTAGAGAATAACCACGGAGGTCCACCGCGGTCTCGGAATCCACCGATAGGACTTTTTCGGTCACCGCCACCCAAACAAGAAGCCTTTCTCCAAGTGGGTATGTCACATTGAACAATCTTCTTCTTTGTGGGATGTAGAAGCAAACCCAAACTTCTCTTCTTTGAGGTGTAGAGAAAATACCGGTGCCAAACACTCCAAGTAAGGATATATATTAAGAACCTTGGAATAAACTATTATGGGTGTTAACCAAAAGTGTTTAAAGATGATTTTCTTGAAAGACAAAACACTCAAAGCTTAAACCTTTTCATGGAAAAATTAAACTTTCAAAAACTCTCTCTAAGAGATGGAAAAATATGAAAAAGTTGATTACAAAGAGTTGGTTCTCGCACATTTGTAACTCTAGAAAAATTAGTGGGAACAAAATAGTGGAGTAGTGGAGAAAACTGCAAAAAAAAGTTCCTAAAAAATTTCGGGCCGGAATTCTCGTTCGAACGAGATTTTTGTTCGAACGAAGTCTCATTCGAAAGATCCTTCAAACAAAGTTCTAGAGGCCAATGGGAAAAATTCGTTGGCAAACTCGTTCGAACGACAAAATCGTTCGAACGACAATATCGAACGAACTCCCACAATGATCAAAATACGATTTTAAGCCCAGAAACTTTATTTTAAAGTTCTAAAAATACCTTCTGAAAAAAAAACCTCAATTTTAAATACTATTACACCCTTTATAAAATTAGTCCAAGTCTTTCTATATATATAAAAATGCATTCATACCTTAGGAGCATTGGAACAATGATGTTGACGTAGAAATGAGGCACACTAAACCTGGCATATGATGAAGCTTTATACTCTTGGCCGCTACGTCTTCAACTACCAAGTCATAGGCTTAGATGGATACACTTGAACACTATCCTATGACTCAAATGTTTTTATCCGGAATTCAGCCAATACTACATTAAGACTTAATCGGAGACTTGTGTCCTTATATTACAGAAGATCATTCCTGGTGAATTATCTCCTACTTACTTTCTGTGACATGATATTCAAGACAAGGTCAACCTCATCCATGGACTCTCAATAACACTGAGAAGGGTGAACATATCAAACATCATTAATTTTGTGAATATTCTCTCTCGGTCGAGACAATAGTGCATGGGCGAGACGACTCTCATCCCTACACTATCAAAAAGAACGAGAGGGGACTTGTAATGCAAACACCATAATTTGGTGAATTCAAATTAAAAATCACTTAGTTGTGGTTCATATTAAACATCATTAATTTGGTGAAAATTCTCTCTCAGTTGAGACGATAGTTTATAGAGGAGAGGATTCTCATCCATACACTATCTACACGAGGAGAGGGGACTTTTAATGAAAACACCATAATTTGGTTAATATAAATTAAAAATCACTTAGTTGTGGTTCATATTAAACATCATTAATTGGGTGAAAACACTCTCTTGGACAAGACGACTCTCATTCATACATTCTCAAAACGGCAAGAGGGGACTTAGTGCTTGTGACTCTCATCCAAAATTTAGTGACTCAATTTCAAAAAAACATTAATTTCGTTACTCTCATATCACCAAATTAGGTAACAACATCATTAGTTGGGTGAGCCCCAAATTAAAAAACATTCAATGACAGTCACACAAATCCAGAAAATCTTAAGCTAGTAAATGAGCCTCAGAAATAGAAATTCATTTGTTCAAAATATAATAAAAATATTGTTCTAAGACTATATTGAAGTTGCAATCTCAAAAAACTTATTCCAATCGAAAGATATATATACATAGGCAAGTATGGAAAAAGGTGGCCACCCAAGAAATATAAATATTTTATCTCCTAAGAAGTCGCCTCGTTCGGGTTCACTTTGATGTTGACAAGCACGGTGGGATTATCGGCCTCATCTTCATCGGCACTGACATTGTCTGCATTTAGCACCACCTGGTCAGAGGTCTCGGCTACGATGTGCTCAATAAACTAAATCAAATCTTTCTTAGGATTATCTATATCAGACAAAGCAGTGGTGAGCATTTCATTGTTAAAATCAAATCCATAAAAAACTTAGATAACAGCGCCCCAACCTCGACCTCTTTCATCTCGGCCCAGCAACATGTTGTCTTTATGCCTCTTTTAAGGTATTCAAAGTCATAGCCTCCAAATTCTTGAGATGGCTTGAACTCATCTATGACTTGTGCTTTTGCTTCGAATAAGGCTACTTGGACAGCAACATCAATCTCTTTCTTCTTATTTTCAATCATTTTCTTCAATTCCTGCTCATGATTGGCCTTCAGCTTGTCCAATGCTTGGTTTGTTAGCTTCTCAACTGTCTTCAATTTCTAAAGATCATCCCTCAAACCTTGCTCAACCTTCTCTGCATCTCTTCCCTTATAAATTAAGGGAAGTCCCTTCTTAACCTAGTTTCCAAGAGGAAGGAAAGATAGAATAGACTGCAAAATTTCATTTTAATCAAGTTGGTAAGAGACAATACTTGGAAGGAATAAAAATGAAAAAAGTTTGTATGAACACCTGCACTGCCTTGTGAAGGACGAACTCCGTAAGAAGAGACAGGCTAACAAAATTAAGAAATCGCCCATTAGTTTCAGACATCAAATGTTCGGTAGCCTCGAGGGACTTCGTGGAACTACCCACGACGCTATTGTCGTTTAACTTCAATTTAGAAAGATGAGAAACAAGGACGTCATCAAAATGGATCGGTATATCCTTGTTTAATCCTTGGGTCGAAGGATAAGATTTTGCAGGAGAAGTTGTAGTAGTATCATCCACTATCTCCTTCCCCTTTCTGACATCATCATCTCGGCTAGAGCCACCAATAGTTTTCATTCTCTGTCTAGCTGGGGCCATGGGCTTTTTATCCAACTTGTTTATCATGTTAAGAAGGTTGGAAGCCAAGATTTTCCACAGTGTGTCAGAAATAATTCTTGGAGGATTTGAAAGAGGCCACATATCAGTATAAAGTATTAAAGTCGATACTATAATTAAAAGACGAGTTGACAGCCCAAAAATGAAAATTTTAACGTACGAATCTTAGTGAGAGGGTCAATATGAAGACGAACCTTAGTGAGGTTATGGGGGTCAAGAGATCCTCATATTTTGCAAGACCACCATTCTCACCATGAACGCTTAAGGTCTTGATTTTATCTTGGTCATCGAAACTCAAATCGGGATCATGTTTTGCAGACACTGACACTTTGGCCCATTTTTGAGGAACCTTCGGTTCAGAGGAAGACGAGATGTGGTTGGAAGGAAATTCCCACGTACGAGACACAAATAAGTATCTCGCCTTGCAATGGCGGTTAGACATTGGATTGATAAAAATAACCTTCTTAGTTTCCTTCCTAGCCACGAAGTGATAATAACAAGGCTGGAACTTACTGTAGGAAACATTATAGCATGCTGAGAATGCACTGACTGGTAGGTCGGTATTATGATAGAACTTCCAAATCACTATGAAACCAAGAAGGGTTCGATAGGCATTGGGGGAAAATTATGCTAGAGCTAAACTAAAGCGGGCAAGAATAAGTCATACTATTGGATGTATGGGGAGGCGAAAGCTATGTTTAAATATTTTTTCGTATACCAAAACCTCTTCAGGGAAATGTAACACCCCGCCTAATTAAATACCGGGTGGCCAGTCCCATACCAAATTAAAAAAGAATATACAGTTGTCTCATTCTTAGCATCACTGTCAAAAACATTTACAACTCACCCAAAACTCAATTAAGCTGGTGTTAAAAAATTTCCAAATTTTAATTTAACAAAATCCATTTCCAGTTTAAGAATAACACAACACATTATTCTACAACACAGATAACACAATAAATAACTCAAAAGAATTTAAGTGCAACTGGAATAAACATTCCCAAATAATATAAATCCTTTACAATAATCCCAACAATGTTAAATGTATTAAAAAGTCACGAATACAATAGTTTAACTCCGACAGAAAATGATAACTGGAATCCTTTGGGTGACATGCCCTATGTAAGAATACTGTGAATCAAAAAGATGACAAGCATCTAAGAAAAACCTCCATATCTCCATCGGTCGTCAAAATCAACTATGGTTGGCGTCCATGTTGGTGGACACCTGATATAGAGATACAATAGAAAAGAAAATATGAAGGAAACGGGTCAGAGCCCGAATGTGAAGATTATTTTTAAAACAACAAGTATTTAACAAGTGCAATAAAGCATTTATTGTGCACATGTTAGATCCAACTCTCACTTGCAATTCTCACCTCTCAACTAGAGTGCACACTTAACGTTTCCTATTAACCTCCGAGTTAATGGTTCCTCTAATCTAGTCTCCATATTATAATTCCATTCCCATATCATAATCCCCGTATGTCCCATACCATACGTCACATTATTATCTATCTACATTTCTCCTTTATATGATTAGTTTCTCATTAACATGAATCATTACTCATTAATATGAATCGTTTCTCATTAACATGAGTTAAGCTTTTCAATTCTAAAAGCATACACATTCATTAACTTAATTCCATTATCTTTCTCTATTCACCGTTATCTACAATTATCACCGTAGATAGACTTAACCAAAATATATCCATTTAATCATTTAATCCATTATATATATATTCATATATAATACAGCACCCCGAGTCACAGCTGCGGTGCAATGCATTACTCGGCTATCATGTCCCATCATCGCTGGTCGCCGAATAGTGGACTACAGGTTCGGTAAGATTCCACGAACCACAATCAACAACAAACAAATTGGAGGTGAACATAGTTCTCGTATCCATGGGTCACGCACATACCTACGTACCCACAGTCAGCGGACTTATCAACTCCCCGATAAGTCTTTCATAGACCTATGTTCTCAAGCGACAAATCAAAGATCCCATGGATTCATCAGGATATGACTGCCCTCACGCGTAAACCTCCCACCGATAGCAAGTAAGCTAGGTATGTCATACACATAAATCATCAATCAATCAAATAGGTATTATCATACCTATAATATAATATTAATAAGGTAATTATCACTACCCTAAGATATTTCCCATACGTAGCATTATACCTCTTTTAAATCCCACGTATAAACATATCATATCTTTACTTCATAATTTAATTATTCTCGCATCCTATAACATCTCTCCACTCCCGACGTCGTTAAGGTTCATGCGCGGAGCGTCTCACAAAGAGAAATCCAAACAAGGAACCCCTCCAATACACTACTACTTAACTTTGTCGATCGAGGAGGTTCGACAACTTTAACTATGCGATCGGGACAACCTCATACCTCTTTCAACCAAATTTGTTCTAAACTCCCATCTCTATCCAGGAGACACACCACTAAGCTCTTGTACTACACTTAGTCCTTGCATAATCAATAATGAGTTTAAACTCAGTCCTTGATGTTCAAATTGTAACCCTAAGGCTACCCTCACTCAATACACATGATTCAAATAGGTTTTTCCTCAACATATATTCAGTAAGAAGTCACTAATATCATACTGGTCCATAAAATTATTTCTCCCGAACTACTACGAGTTTAGTTCTCCTTTTTAATTAAGGTTAAAACCGATAGTTTCAAATCTCTGATAAACACATATTCTTTCACTTAGGATTAAACCCTCTTATAAACATAAGGATACCCAGGTGTTATATTAAATCACCCCTACTGGTCCTATCTTAAATCCTCATACATCTCCATTTAGAATTTAACAAATGAATCTAGCAACCGAAATTCCATTCGATATAATTTTCATCATTTAAATCACTCGAATCCAAATCAAATTAATTCAAGTCTTATCAAGGGTTTACTGATATTTTCTAGGTCCCATAATATCCAAATAATAACCACCAAAGATCCACAAAAGGTTTGGGATAAGAATCAACATTTAAAAAGAAACAACTCTACATAATCTGGGGAGGTCGATTGATCGAAGGTAGGGTCGATCGATCGATCACTCAGGTCCAAGCCTGGTTTTCTGCATTTTTTGCAACTACGGGTTTCATCATTTTTACTCATTCTAACCTTCATATTAACCTCCAAAATGAGTTATTATGATTACTACATGATATGCCAACATATATGAACGATTTCCAGTACACTAAACATCCTAGAATCATCAAGGGATTGGATTAAAAAGCATATTTATCTCCTTATTTCCAGAAATTATCAACATATCATCTTCAAGAACACATCAATGGTTTTCATAATTTCTTCCACAGATTCATGACTATTTCGTGGATTAATATCATCCTAAAACATGAGTTAAATTCCTATATCATTTCAGTTTTCCAGAAATCCATTTAATACTCCATTATTTCTTCCAAACAATAATAATCTTCTCTTTTCATATTATTCTAACATGGACAATATACAAACTTAAATTGCCATTATCAAACAGTTGCCTTTCTTGTAGGTCTGATCCTTTGGTGAAGTATATCTCAGTTGATTGTCCCTTCTCCGGTCAAACTCCGATGGTGGTTGGTGGTGGTGAACCTTGGTTCTTGTTCTTCTCCTTCCCAAGTGGCTTTTCCCTTCCCAAGCACTCTTACACTCTCTCTGGGAAGATGGCTGCTCTTATTTGTGAAGAGGAGATGAATAACTCACATACACTTAATCTACCAATACTTATAATAGTTCCAAATCGGAAAACACTATTCATCCCCCCTAGAAAAATGACAAAAATACCTTTTTGGGTTTGTCTATTCATTTCCATATGACCCGAGACTCAAAATTAACATCCAAATAGACTTTTCTAACTATTTCGAACCTTCCGGATGCAAGGACGCAGTCGAAATGACTATTAGATTGATAGAAAATAAATTTCCTTTTTAATTTAATAAACTAGTCCCGACACGTCCCATACCACGTTTGACTAAAAATATAAATTATCGAATTTATATCATACACTCATATCAATGACATCACATTCATATATTACCTAAATACCTTTAAGTAATATTCAGAATCATCCATTTTAATATCCACCGTCCGGATAAAACCCGAATGAATTAATTAATAATAAAATCTAATTAATCCATTAATTTAAAATATAACCCATTTTAAATGGCATTTAAAATTACGGGGTATTACATACTTCCCCCCTTATAACAGAATTTCGTCCCGAAATTCAGGAATATAAGTCATACCTGTAAGGTCAACTCCGAGTATAAATCTCACATCGCGAGAAATCCAAGATGTACCGCCCATACAGTACATTAACAAAAATCCCCATCGATGTTATAAGCCAAGCCTCACCATATCGTTTCAACTGAATCAAATTTAGACTTTATCTAAACTTCTCTATACCGTCCTCGTAACAAACTTGGGAAAAATGATCCTCTCGTAGTGCACAAATAAATCCTGAAGTCTCAATTACTTACCTTTTTCACAATTATGAAAAAGACTACAATTCAATCATCCAAGGCGCCCATACACCCTCTCGTACCGCTTTCATTATAAAAAGTTTTCACAAAGACCTAACTTATTTCGACTCCCAACGGTTATTAGTTTCATATGTGGGGTGTCTCGCAAGAGAAATCCAAACAAGAAACCACCCCGATACACTACTTCCTAAAGTAGTCGGTCATCGAAACTCCTTAGGTCTTTAGTCAATAGTATAAAATTTTTGGTTGAAAAATAATATTAGGTTTATTGATTTTAAAACAAAAATTAGGTTTTTATCGATTTCAAATAAGGTCTACGCATCTACTCTTTTATAGAAGACAAGATGCAGACATATGCTCTCATATACCACAAGTCAATGCATGCCGATAGTCTCATCACTCTCTGACATGCCCAAGGTAAGTAATCCCATGATATAATTCAAACCCACGTTACAACATGTAATATAAAGGTGTCCCACACCCCTCAGTGAGTCTATGTAAATAACGATGCTATAGGCTAAGTTTAGCAACCCTTTTGCCCACACAATATTAATCAGTACAAAAATCAATACGCCTCATACTTCCTTAGATAGGAAACATACCCTCATATGCGGGTGATGGTTTTTGAATCCCAATATTATAACTGTGCTCCGATGAGTCAAGAAAAATTTTACCCCAAATTTTCAGTTCTAGTTAACCACACTCCACTATATACCCAAGCCTTTCAATATATTGCCTTCGTTAGGGAACATACACAATTCACGCATTTCAAGAACTTCTACTGATGACTCTCCTCAATTTCTCCATAATAGGGGTGACCTCGACTACGGTCATCATACTTGAACATACTTCATAACCTCTTATGTAATATTTCCGCTATCCGTCCAATGGCCCTCATCTGCCATACGTACGTAATGAAAGATTCCCCTATAAATGTTGTCGAATTTTATAGTTCCACCCATCAGTGAACATTAAGACTCTCCTCTCCTCAGTAGGTACTTCAGCTGGTACCAAATTAGTTAAACTCGTAAACTCTTCCTCATATTCCGCCACAGTTTTCTCTCCCTGTTTCAAATCAAGTAGCTTCCTACCATTGCAAAGCTGCCCCTACTAGCTTGAATGTAGCTAGTATTTGACGTTGAACCTCAGTGCATTTGATCATTCTCAAGTGCCGTTGGATATCTTACTTCCATTGGCTAGCAGTCATAACATCTGATCCTCCATGAAACTCAGGTGGGTGCCCTTTCTGAAAGGCATCCCTCGCTCGTTCCCATGCAGTAGGAAACACTTGCCCTTGCGCGGGTGGCCCAACCGGTGCCAGTGCTGGAGCCTGCTGAACAGAAGCTAAAGCCGCATTGACTGCCTGAGCGACAATTGCAGTAACTTTGGCCGTAGTCATCGTACCTTTGTAGGGGTAAATAGAAAATAAATAATCCTACTCATAGGGCTCTACATCAAAGAACGCTAAGCTGAAAACACAGTAAGCCATACAGATCCTAAAGGACACTAGAACCTGATGCTCTGATACCACCTGTAACACCCCGCCTAATTAAATACCGGGTGGCCAGTCCCATACCAAATTAAAACAGAATATACAGTTGGCTCATTCTTAGCATCACTGTCGAAAACATTTACAACTCTCCCAAAACTCAATTAAGCTGGTGTTAAAAACTTTCCAAATTTTAATTTAACAAAATCCATTTCCAGTTTAAGAATAACACAACACATTATTTTACAACAAAGATAACACAATAAATAACTCAAAAGAATTTAAGTGCAACTGGAATAAACATTTCCAAATAATATAAATCCTTTACAATAATCCCAACAATGTTAAATGTATTAAAAAGACACGAATACAATAGTTTAACTCCGACAGAAAATGATAACTGAAATCCTTTGGGCGACATGCCCTATGTAAGAATACTGTGAATCAAAAAGATGACAAGCGTCTAAGCAAAACCTCCATAGCTCCATAGCTCGTCAAAATCAACTATGGTTGGCGTCCATGTTGCTGGACACCTGATATAGAGATACAATAGAAAAGAAAATATGCAAGGAAACGGGTCAGAACCCGAATGTGTAGATTATTTTTAAAACATCAAGTATTTAACAAGTGCAATAAATCATTTATTGTGTACATGTTAGATCCAACTCTCACTTGCAATTATCACCTCTCAACTAGAGTGCACACTTAACGTTTCCTATTAACCTCCCAGTTAATGGTTCCTCTATTCTAGTCTCCATATTACAATTCCATTCCCATATCATAATCCCCGTACGTCCCATACCATACGTCACATTATTATTTATTTACATTTCTCCTTTATATGATTAGTTTCTCATTAACATGAATCATTACTCATTAATATGAATCGTTTCCCATTAACATGAGTTAAGCTTTTCAATTCTAAAAGCATACACATTCATTAACTTAATTCCATTATCTTTCCCTATTCACCGTTATCTACAATTATCACCGTAGATAGACTTAACCAAAATATATCCATTTAATCATTTAATCCATTATATATATATATTCATATATAATACAGCACCCCTAGTCACAGCTGCGGTGCAATGCATTACTCGGCTATCATGTCCCATCATCGCTAGTCGCCGAATAGTGGACTACAGGTTCGGTAAGATTCCACGAACCACAATCAACAACAAACAAATTGGAGGTGAACATAGTTCTCGTATCCATGGGTCACGCACATACCTATGTACCCACAGTCAGCAGACTTATCAACTCCCCGATAAGTCTTTCATAGACCTATGTTCTCGAGCGACAAATCAAAGATCCCATGGATTCATCAGGATATGACTGCCCTCACGCGTAAACCTCCCACCGATAGCAAGTAAGCTAGGTATGTCATACACATAAATCATCAATCAATCAAATAGGTATTATCATAACTATAATATAATATCAGTAAGGTAATTATCACTACCCTAAGATATTTCCCATACGTAGCATTATACCTCTTTTAAATCCCACGTATAAACATATCATATCTTTACTTCATAATTTAATTATCCTCGCATCCTATAACATCTCTCCACTCCCGACGTCGTTAAGGTTCATGCGCGGAGCGTCTCGCAAAGAGAAATCCAAACAAGGAACCCCTCGAATACACTACTACTTAACTTTGCCGATCGAGGAGGTCCGACAACTTTAACTATGCGATCGGGATAACCTCATACCTCTTTCAACCAAATGTGTTCTAAACTCCCGTCTCTATCCAGGAGACACACCACTACGCTCTTGTACTACACTTAGTCCTTGTGTAATCAATAATGAGTTTAAACTCAGTCCTTGATGTTCAAATTGTAACCCTAAGGCTACCCTCACTCAATACACATGATTCAAATAGGTTTTTCCTCAACATATATTCAGTAAGAAGTCACTAATATCCTACTGGTCCATAACATTATTTCTCCCGAACTACTACGAGTTTAGTTCTCCTTTTTAATTAAGGTTAAAACCGATAGTTTAAAATCTCTTATAAACACATATTCTTTCACTTAGGATTAAACCCTCTTGTAAACTTAAGGATACCTAGGTGTTATATTAAATCACCCCTACTAGTCCTATCTTAAATCCTCATACATCTCCATTTATAATTGAACAAATGAATCTAGCAACCGAAATTCCATTCGATATAATTTTCATCATTTAAATCACTCGAATCCAAATCAAATTAATTCAAGTCTTATCAAGGGTTTACTGATATTTTCTAAGTCCCATAATATCCAAATAATAATCACCAAAGATCCACAAAAGGTTTGGGATAAGAATCAACATTTAAAAAGAAATAACTTTACATAATCTGGGGAGGTCGATCGATCGAAGGTAGGGGTCGATCGATCGATCACTCAGGTCCAAGCCTGGTTTTCTGCATTTTCTGCAACTACCGGTTTCATCATTTTTACTCATTCTAACCTTCATATTAACCTCCAAAATGAGTTATTATGATTACTACATGATATGCCAACATATATGAACGATTTCCAGTACACTAAACATCCTAGAATCATCAAGGGATTGGATTAAAAAGCATATTTATCTCCTTATTTCCAGAAATTATCAACATATCATCTTCAAGAACACATCAATGGTTTTCATAATTTCTTCAACAGATTCATGACTATTTCGTGGATTAATATCATCCTAAAACATGAGTTAAATTCCTATATCATTTCAGTTTTCCAGAAATCCATTTAATACTCCATATTTCTTCCAAACAATAATAATCTTCTCTTTTCATATTATTCTAACATGGACAATATACAAAATTAAATTGCCATTATTAAACACTTGCCTTTCTTGTAGGTCTGATCCTTTGGTGAAGTATATCTCAGTTGATTGTCCCTTCTCCGGTCAAACTCCGGTGGTGGTTGGTGGTGGTGAACCTTGGTTCTTGTTCTTCTCCTTCCCAAGTGGCTTTTCCCTTCCCAAGCACTCTTACACTCTCTCTAGGAAGATGGCTGCTCTTATTTGTGTAGAGGTGATGAATAACTCCCATACACTTAATCTACCAATACTTATAATAGTTCCAAATCCGAAATCACTACTCATCCCCCTAGAAAAATGACCAAAATACCCTTTCGGGTTGTCTATTCATTTCCAAATGACCCGAGACTCAAAATTAACATCCAAATAGACTTTTATGACTATTTGGAACCTTCCGGACGCAACGACGCAGTCGAAATGACTATTAGATCGATAGAAAATAAATTTCCTTTTTAATTTAATAAACTAGTCCCGACACGTCCCATACCGCGTCTGACTAAAAATATAAATTATCGAATTTATATCATACAGTCATATCAATGACATCACATTCATATATTACCTAAATACCTTTAAGTAATATTCAGAATCATACATTTTAATATCCACCGTCCGGATAAAACCCGAATGAATTAATTAATAATAAAATCTAATTAATCCATTAATTTAAAATATAACCCATTTTAAATGGCATTTAAAATTACGGGGTATTACAGGAAAACATTGAAGGCCCTTTCAGACATGCTCAAAAACCTCATCATGGTCTCGAAACTTGTGCCATACAAGTGCCTCCAGTATAAGAGGTCAACATCAGTAAGGGTACTCCCAAATATTTTGGCAAAAAAGTGTTTTGTGGTTGCTCGAACTGTTCTCTCGAGTCTACGACATCAGGGGTTGGTGATCCAGTTAGGAATATCTCTTAAAATTCACCATATGTCATGGAGGAGACAAGAATAACAGTTTGGATTAGGGGTTAAGTGACAGTAACTCCCATCCATAATAAGGTTGACTCATCAGAAAAGAAGTTAACCTTATTAAACTTGAAGGCCCCTGCCTTAACTGTAGGAGAGACATGTACCCTCATATCACGTTGGTAAGAGTCGAAAGGAGCTGATGCCCTAGATGATGAAGGACTATATCATTTTGAAGGTGAGATGTCTATAGCATCATTGTATGAATACGAGTTATTTCTCATGCTTGATTCACTTATAACGATAGTAGGGGAATAAGTAACAGATGGGTCATCTCATCCCACTACTGTAGGGGGATGAGATGTAAAATAATCCTATAATCTCTCAACATTCGGAGGATGGATAACAGGAAAGGGGGTGGAAACATAGGACGTAGGGGAAAGGCATCGTCTTGGAGTTTAGCCTCGACTTCAACCACGTACTGATAGATCTCTCTAATTATCATCTCCCTAAGATTTGGAAATTGATCGGCTAACTCATATAGCCTACATAACATCTAGGGGACGAGGTTCGACTTGGATAAAACAACTAAATTCCACAAACCGATTGTGAGGTTAACATATGTTGATAGAAAGATCAAATAGGGAAGGAGAATCATTTTTTTTATTCTCAAACTCAAGAACAACTAAGAACATTCAAGGAGTACTGCCAAAAAAGATGATCGGGGTTAGACTGAAAAACTTTGCAGTAGCCCTAAGCAACTAGAAATGGAGGGGGGCCTAAAACCACCGTTTTTCAATAAAAATGGCCATAATCGATACTAAAATGACCCAAAAGTCAATGATAGAAGCCGCTAAAAAGCTTAGATGTCACCGAAAAACTCACAATGCCACCAAAAAATATAATGAATTATACTCACTAACCCAGTATAAGAAAAATAGAAAAGGGGAAATAGTGAATACTTGGAAGTGGAGTAACGCATGAAAAAACCCCAATAATTGGAAAACTTTTGGGCAAAGAGAGGGAGAAAGAGCTTTGCAAATTTTTGGGTTTAGATAGAGAGAGTGTTGGCGCGTAAAGGGAGAAAAAAGGGCAAAATAGGGGTTTAAATTTGTTTTTAAACCTAACAAGGATGAGGCATAAGTTCAAAGGCCACATCATTAGGGCACATTTCATAAAACGTCAGGTGTCGCCTCCTCTTGGGCAACACCCTAGGCCCATGATCTAAGGAAAACTATCAAACCTCATTAACCATCCCTCACCTGACACATCACAAAATCCTCATCGACATTGGACTTAGATATTTATCCCTCAACCTCCAATTCCCACATAAGACTATGGGCTATGGGATTATTTATATGCAATTATGAGACCTTGTCTCAGCTTAAGCCATCCTCAGCCCAAGATGTTTCCCTGAAGCTTCCCCAACGCGACCCATCTTGTATAACTACTCGACCTCTCTCGGGCAATGCAACTCATCTTAGACTCAAGCCGTGCCAATTCGCAGCCTTTGCTTGTCTAACGTCATTCCTCGTCGCTATCGCAAGGTCGAGACCCCTTAGGTTAACCTAAACTCTCATCTCATCCTGAGGCTGGTCAGTCGAGAGTACACTTGGCGATTATATAGATGTCATTTAGTGGTAAATTAGTATTCTCATACTCGACTAGGCTGGCACTTTTGTCACCTACTAAAGTGCATATAATGGGGAACTCTTGGGAGAATGCTAATGTATTGCGTGACCCGCACGAGTCAAACCATTGTAATAGCATCATCCACACATTTAGAGAATATATTTTAATGATTACTTACATGCACAAAGGACAACGGGAAATGCAACATTAGGCACTAGATATTATGCATGACTCCTTCATGCCTGGGGTACGTAGCACACCACCCCATTCCTATAAATACTTGTGTTCTACCTCATTGAGAGGGATAGCGAATCGTAAACCATACTGAAACTCTGCTAAAATTATTGCTTAGAGACAAACCCAGAGTGCTTGTATCCCACGACCATTAGAGCACAAAGTTAGTGAATCTCACACATTCACAGTGGATGTTGGCCCTTCAAATGGTGAACAACTTATATTTTGTATCATCATCTTCTTTGCCTTATCTCTTTCTGTCTACTTATTTATATTTGTCATACTCAATTGTTGTCTGGTTTTGAGCTTACACACACGTTGACTTGGTGATACCATTTCTAGTATCATCATCCACAACTAAATAAAATGATCTAATGTATGCATTAGAGATGTCTGGGGATTTAGGATCAGCATTGGAAGGTAGGTTTACAGCCGCCATTCAAACCATAATAAGGGTTTATGTGAGAGAGAAAGAGAAATGTAACTTAGAGTTTATAGGCATCTTTATATTCATCCTTATTTGTTTGCATATATTCGATTGTATGTATTGCATCCTCGTATGTATTACTTACATTAATATATAATTCTTATTGCACAAATGTTATTTGATCATTGACATCATGCCGAGTGGTTTGGAAAATCATAATTAGGTCATTATATGTATATGTTGGGTTATATAATTTTGGTAGAATAATTATACCTAAACTGTGGAATTTTGGCATAATTTTTGTGAAATGCACACCCAAGTATATATAGTTCACTTAGGGCATTTATACGAGCCTCCTGCATTTCCGCTCTCACCCCAGAAATTTATATGTGCATTGCAGGTTTTGTACAAGTTTGGATTGATTAAGTTTATATTATAGTTCGGGATGCATTGGGACATTTAAAATCTTTGTATTTTTTGAAAGAAAGTGGGATCTTTGTTTTGCATTTGTAGTTGTAAAAGTGACTATGAAAATCAATGAGAAAAGTAATTTTTTCATTACTTATAAATTATTATTGTAGCTTTCTCAGCGAGTTTATTTTTAATGTTATTTACTTTAAAAGGTTCAATTTGACACGTATTTTTAATTTATTTTGATTTTAAAAATTGCCAAGAATTACAAAATCATCTGTAATATCCCAATTACTTGTAGAAATTAAATTACCCAGCATCACTATTTTAATTTTCCATATAAGAGATCTTTTTAAATAAAATAAAATTCGGGATGCCAAAATTTTATTTTTACATTAAATTGATTGCATGATTTTATTCAATTTAGAAACGAATGAACAAATTTTGATTTTCTATGAAAATTGTGTTCTAGGCCAGTCAAACAGATAAATTCACGTTGTCAATAATAATATTGGGTTTCATTTAATTTAATAGTTAGCACATATAACTATCAACAAATTAAACATGAGATGATAGAGATATAATCAACCACAAATAAATCAAATTAGTTTTAAAAGAAAATATACCAAGAATAATAGCTTGCTTGTGGAACCCTTTATTTTTTTGCTACTGTACTTTAATGGGGGTATTCTTGTACAACATGGGCCTTACTTGGCACACTTCCATCGAATTTACTTTCCTCCTCAAGCCAATGGAATAGAATTCCTTACGAATTATAGTTTTCAACTAATTCCGTGACAACCCAGAAATGTTAGGAAATAAATTCCTATCTACTCTAGCCAAGACTTCTTCCTTCAGTAGAGTGCTTAAGGAGCCATAACAGCTTGAAGAAGAACCCCTATGTAAGGACATGATTTTATAAATTTCCGTCTAGAATCTAGGAATTTTTTAGTTGTCCTAAATCATAGTTAATATGTCATATACCGATACATGTGGCACGTCTTCACACTTTTGTCCTTCACACCATCATCCTAATCATTGGCATCATGCATCATCAAAACACACCCATCATGGACCTGATGCATTGTGCATCTTCAACCAGTCTCCACTATTCTCACTAACACCACTATGCTAAATGGTATAACGTTTAGTTATTAATGTTCACGTATTTATTTGGGATATTTTTTATAAAAAATTTATATCAATATGAGGGCTTTTCTAAGTGAAGGATAATTTTATAACACTTGTAGCCGAGCATATTTTAAAATAATATTTTTCGCTTTTGTTTTTCAAATGATAACTTCTACCGACATCCAATATCGTTTGAAGGGTCGCTCGAAAGGTCATTTCTTGTTTGCTTCAAACGACCACGTACTGTTTTAAAAATGTAAAGGTCTTTTGCTTGGTCATTAGTAATGACATCCAATGTCATTCAAACGATATACACATGTCGTTCAAACGACATGCACTTCCTAGATTTTTTATTCAGCCTATATGTACCTGATGCGAAATCAGGTTTTATAAGTCTTTTGAAAGTCCACCTCTGTATATCTAATGCATTTTAAAACATTATCTTTTAGGCTATAAAATCCTTTTTGATTCACTCAAACATCGTCAATCATTTAAGTGAATCATTCTCAAAGCATTTTATTCATATTACTCATTTTGGAGTAAAACTTGTGGAGAAAAAGGTTGTCTCCATTGTTGACTGATTACGCATAAATTCTTCCTTAATTTAGAGGATTTTATTACCTTGGACAACGTAAAATGAATTAGTTTATCTCATATCTTTGCTAACGATTTCTTCTAATAAGTATCCCTAGTTTCGTGTATTTCTTATTAATTTTACAGGTATTTAATACATAAAGAAAGAAAGAAAGAAAGAGGACGAATCATAAGGGCAAAAGCATAATTTCCACTAGGAATCAGGTTGAGGACCCAAAATAAAAGTCGAAGATCTCGAATTTATGAACACGTAAGAAGAAATGGCATCCCAATCTGAGTTGTAGATTATAAGTTCTAAAGACCCAAAGATGTGAGATATTCAAGAGATTTTGAAGATATATTCAAGAGAAATTGAGAAGCCAATCCGGACCAATCTGGTTTATTTGAAAAACGGATCAATCCAGGTACTCAAAATCACTGCATAAAAATATGTTTACCGGACCATTCCGGTCTTCTAAAAAAATGGATCGATCCGGACCCAAATTTCGCTACAAAGAGACCTGTCTAGCGGACCAATCCAGGTACTTAGAAAAATGGACCACTCCGGTTGTTACCTAGACCAGTACGATATGTCCTGGTCGGATCAATCTGGGGTTCAAGATTTGAGAAGATCTTCTTCTTCATAAAGTTTTTTACAAATCCAACTCCGATAATTTTTGTAGGGTATAAATTTAAAATACCTCCCAAACATTATAGGAGGATTCTAATATGTGTAGAGAAGCTTTGTAATTAGATTAAAAGAGAAAACAACAAGAACCCTAGTTTTTATATCTTTGATTCCAATTTTTCAATTCAAGTAATTTTATTCCAATTCTTGTTTTCATTATTGCAGTAGTTGGTTCTTTAGTAGTAATTTCATTCTTGTTCTTCATCTTCAATTGTTAGTAAAAATGCTTTCTTTCATTCAAAACCCGTTTTCTTTTAGTTTTAATATGTACGGCTATGTTTTCAAGGGTTGGGGTGCATGGACCCTACCCGATGTAATTCATGATAGTGGAAATAGAAGTTGGAATTAAAATCTTAGGTGAATTGTATCATGGTAAATACGATACTGCTTTAATTCATCCTTTGCTTACATACTGTGCGGGCAACAAGCCCTCATATGTGTAATACTTAGGAGCATTAAAGACCGAGTTTTAATTCATCCTTTTCTTACATACTGTATGGGCTACGATCCCTCATATACTAAATACTTAGGAGCATTAAGAAGAGGGATTCATTTAAAAGTTTAATTTTGAATCTAGTATCTTACGAAGTGAATTGCTAGGGTGTGGGGGATTGTAACCCGACCTATCTTTTTCATTTCTTAGTTAAAGTTTTAGTCAAATCATCGTTAGTCCTTTAGTTAATTAGAGTAACTACATTTTATTTATTCATAATTTCATTCGTTACTCAGTTTCATATTGTCATCTAGTTGTAGTCATTTCACAATCCAGATCACCTTTTCCTTCTTTTTAGAATCGAAGTTAGGTTACCGTCGTCTTTCCAACATCGTTACGACTTCGTCATCCTGTTTCCTTGAGGATCGAAACCTGACTTATCGGATTATTACTTGAGCGACAATCTTGCACTTGAGCCAAAATAGCACGTAGACTAGACACATTTGTGGTCGCGTCATGTTTTTGGCGCCGTTGCCGGGGATTTAGGTAGACCTAGGTTAGATCAAGTCACTCTAAAACATTGACCAAAAATACAAAAAAGATAATAAAAATAAAAATAAAAATTTATCTTTCAAAGGCCTTTAATGCAAAATCCTGAACATATTCAAACTCCTCGCAATACTCCAACTAGAGACCATAAACACCCAATTGTTGAGTATAATCAGAAAGCCCCCACACACCTCGTGTTCCAAAATTTTGGGTTCCACTTCCTACTCTTGAGCACTCCATATGTAGTTCCACCCTGGGTAAACCTTCGAGTCACACATCTAGGACACCGACTGAGTATACCGAGTCATTTGAAGGGAGCATGAACTCAATGTCTGATGCAACAAGTTTCGGTATTGGAGAGGGAGATCTTCCCTATCATCCCATGAAAGACTTACTCTTTCCTGAACGGACTGTCACCCCTGGATGAATCTTACTTCGTATAATGCCGGTCAGTTCCAGTTTCATAATGGGATGATATAGATTCTCCCTATGTTTTATGTAATGAATTCAGAGAAATCATATTTACATATTCGGGAGTTCGAAGAGGCGTGTGACATATTTAATGATCAAATTGTCATGCAGGATACCATTCGCCAAAAGTTTTTTCCTTTTTACTTAAAGGATAAAGCCAAGACCTGGCTATGCTCTTTACCCTCGAACTCCATCACTTCTTGGAGAGATATGAAATCCAAGATTTAGTAAGTGCATGCCCCCATCATGGTTTTGACAAACACCTAGTGATATCTTTCTTCCATAATGGGTTGATAGTAGCTTCAAAACAACTTGTGCAAATAATATGTGAGAGACCCTTTTGGGATTTAAACTTATGAAAATTCGAGGCCCACCTTAAGTATGTCGTAGAGACTACTGAAGCATGGGATACATCTGATCCTAACCAAGATCGACCTAGACAACCATCTATCAATAAGACTGCGTACGGTCTATACCATTTGGATGACAACACCTTAATAGACAGTCGATTCGATGAGTTTCAAAGAGATATTAAAGAGTGGTTTGATGGTCAGTTGAGAAATATCTCCGGATCCATCCACGGTTCGAAAGAAAACGTGTGTGATATCTGTGAGGCGGGCCACTCCACAAAGACATGCTCGATTATTTTCACCTAAAAGGCCATGCACACCGAGAAGGTTGATGCTATAGGAGGATTCAAGGGGAATTTTAATTCCCCGTATGAGAACTCGTACAACCCATCATGGGGAAACCATCCTGGTTTCAACTATGGACAACCATAAGCTGTGATGAACACCCACATTCACAGGTTTTCCCACCTCCACCACCTCATCAATACCAACAAGCACCACCACTTCTAGCCCCATATATAGCTCCACCGCAGAGGAGCCTCGAGGATACAATGAACCAATTCATAAATTCTCAAGGTGAAAATAATGCTAGATATGAACGCATGCTTGCCGAAATAAATTCTAACATCTCCAAAATGCAATCCGCATTGAGCATCCAAGATAAGGGCAAGTTTCATACCCAAGGCTACAAGACCTCTAGTGGGAGAGTTGTTGATTTGTCACCTCTCCCAGATGACAATTCAAAAGATAAGGAGAATTAGCCCGACAAGAAAGAGGTCGAAGATATATCCTTGAACGAGAGTGAAAAGGAAAACACTAGTGAGCCCGAGGTAGTTGTAAAACCTCCCTCCGCAGAGCCATTTCCTCAAAGATTGGTTCCTTCCCATAAAAGGAGAATAAGTGAAGAAGTGCTAGAAGTGCTTAAGAACGTGAAGTTGAACTTTCCTTTCCTCGATGCAATAAGGTAAATCCCATCCTATGCAAAAGTCATAAAAGACTTATTGACAGTCAAGAGGAGGATGAAGGTAAAGAAGAACGTGTTTCTAGCACAAAATATGAGCTCGGTCCTTCTTAATGATCTCCCACCTAAATATAAAGATCCCGGTGCACCCATCATTTCCTGCACCATTGGAGAGAACATATTCGAAAAAGCCTTACTCGATTTGGGGGCAAGTGTCAATATCCTCCCTTATTCGATTTATAGGAAACTTGATCTGGGAGATCTTAAGCCCAAAAATATCATTCTCCAGTTAGCAGATCGAACCATGAAGATACTAAGGGGTATAGTTGAGGACGTGATAGTCCAAGTAGACACTTTCTACTTCCCGATAGATTTTGTCATTTGGGACACAGACCCCTCCTTCGCGTCAAAAAATCATGTTCCCATTATCCTTGAAAGTCCATTCTTAGCTACGGCTAATGTAGTGATCAATACTAGAAATGGACAGATGCAACTCACTTTTGGGAATATGACTTTAAAAATGAACATCTTCAACATAGCCCAACAAGCAGGGGAAGAAGATGATCTTCACGAGGTGAGTCTAATTGAGGAGATTGTAGATGAACACTTTGAGAATAATTACTACGGAGACACCTTAGAATATTTCCTAGATTCTAGTCATGAGAGTGAGGGAGACTACACCGAGTTTGAAAGGGAGATAGAGGAGTTGTGAGGCTTACTCGATGAGAGAGCGTAGGACGAGGACGAGGACGTGAGAGATGTTAATTGAGTTTCTTGATTCGAAGATTTACCGCTAAGGGAAGCACGCATGGTGCCCTCTAGCTACACATTACCGACTCTCGAATTGAAGAAACTACCCTCCAATGTTAAATATGTTTTCCTAGGTGAAAGTGAGACATTTACTATTATTGTCTCCTCTAGCATAGATGAAGAGTAGGATGGTAAATTATTAAAGATTTTGAGGAAGCAACAAAGTGATTTTGGTTGGTGTATAGCTGATTTAAAGGGAATAAGCCCACTAATTTTCACCCATAAGATTCACCTCGAGGAGGATGTTAAAGCTTCGAGAGAAATGCAAATATGGTTAAACCCCACAATGAAAGATGTGGCGAGGGTTGAAATTATAAATTTTTTGGATGCTAGGATTATTTACCCAATATCAGATAGCAAGTAGGTGAGCCCCATTCAAGTTGTCCCGAAGAAATGGGGCATGACTGTGATTAAAAACGCCAAGGGAGAGATAGTTCCCCAACGTACCACGACTGGATGGCGCGTATGCATTGATTACCAAAAACTCAATACGAAAACTAGGAAAGACGATTTCCCCTTACCATTTATTGATCAAATGCTTGAAAGAGTAGAGGTCCACCCTTATTATTGCTTCCTAGATGGTTATTCTGGATATAAACAAATTGAGGTACATGTACTTGATCAAGATAAAAAGACCTTCACTTACCCCTTTGGAACGTTTGCCTACAAATGTATGCCATTTGGTTTATGTAATATACTGGCGACCTTTCAAAGGTGTATGTTGAACTTATTCAGTGATATGGTTGAGAGAGGGCTAAAAGTGTTTATGGACGACTTTAGTGTTTTTGGCACCTCCTTCGACCAATGTTTAACCAATCTTGAGAAAGTACTAGCCCGATGTGTGGAAAATTACTTAGGGTTGAATTGGGAAAAATTCCATTTCATAGTAATCGAGGGTATATTTCTTGGCCACATCGTGTCATCCAAACGGATCGAGGTTGATAGACCAAAAATAGATGTCATAGCTGACCTACCCCCGCCTAAATCACTGAAAGATATGCGCTCCTTCTTAGGCCATGCGGGGTTTTATAAAAGTTTGATTAAGGACTTTAGCGCCATTGCTAGACCCTTAAGCAATCTTCTCATGAAGGATACCCCATTTTAGTGGACGAAAGCATACCAAAGTGCATTCGAAAAACTAAAAAACATGCTTGTGTCCGCTCCCATTATGCAAGATCTGGATTGGTCCTTATCATTAGAGCTTTCGTGTGATGCTAGCGATTATACGATAAGGGCCATTTTGGGCCAAAGAAAAGATAACAATGTTCATGTCATCTACTACGCTAGCTGGATCCGTATCGGACCATAAGTAAATTACTCCACCACGGAGAAGGAGTTGCTAGCGGTAGTATTTTCTCTTGACAAATTTAGTTCCTATCTTATCGGTTCTCCCTCACCTATTTTACCGACCACATGACTTTGAAATATCTACTTGCAAAGAAAGACGCAAAGCCACGCCTCATAAAGTGGATCATACTCATAAAAGAGTTTAATCTCTCCATTAAAGATAAAAAACGAGAGAAAACATCATATCCGATCACTTGTCACGGCTTTCGTCCGATGTACCTAGTGATCCTACACCCATAGATGAGTATTTCTTGATGAGAAACTCTTTTTCACCTTTTCTTTGCCCTAGTTTGTGGATATAGTGAACTATCTTGTCACGGGAGTCGTCCCTCCCGATTGGACATTGAAAGATAAGAAGAAATTTATCACTTGGTCATGGATGTTTTTCTACGATAACCCATTCCTTTTTAAATATTGCACTGATCAAATCATCCTATGATGCGTACCGGATGATGAAATTCCAAAAGTCATCAAATTCTATCATTAAAAAGCGCATGGAGGCCACTTTTCCATGAAAAATACTGCCACTAGAATTCTCCAAAGTGATCTGTGCTGGCCCACAATGTTCCGGGATGTTAAAAATTATTGCAAATTTTGCGATAAGTGTCAACAGATGGGGGCGATTACCCAACGAGACATGATGCCATTAACCCCGATACTTATCATTGAGGTTTTCGATTATTGGGGTATTGACTTCATGGGACCTTTTCCCCGTCCTTTGGGTACCTATACATCCTAGTCGCAGTATACTATATTCTTAAATGGTTGGAAGCTATAGCTACTAAGAATAATGAAAATAAAGTGGTGATAAAGTTCCTGCACGAACACACACTTTCTCGCGTTGGTGCGCCTAAAACGATAATCAGTGATAACGGCACCCACTTTTCTAACAAGCCATTTGAAAGACTAATGAAAAAGTATGGTGTCATTCACAAGGTTGGAACAACATATCACCCATAAACGAATGGGAAGGTCGAGTTGGCTAATCGTGAAATCAATCACATACTAGAGAAGACTGTTAATCCCGGAAAGATTGGTCCCTTCAATTAAACAATTCACTATGGGCCTACCTTACCCTATACAAAAACCCACTCAGAATGTCCCCATTCCGCTTTATGAATGGCAAAGCTTGCCATCTTCCTGTTGAGTTAGAGCAAAAACCGTATTGGGCAATCAAGAGGTTAAATTACGATATGGACAAAACCAGTGAAACTCGCAAGCTTCAACTAAATGAGTTAGAGAAGGTACTCAATGATGAGCATGAGAATGACAAGATATTAAAATCCCGAATGAAACTAGCACATGATAAGATTATTCGACGAAAAGAGTTTCAACCGAGATAAAAGGTACTTCTCTATAACTCTCGGCTTCATCTATTTCTGGGTAAATTGCTGTGCCGATGGACTGGCCCATTCATTATAAAAAGTGTATTCCCCCACGGAGAAGTAGAATTTGAAGATCCAAAAGGGGGAACACTTTTAAAGTCAATGGACAGCGCCTAAAGCTATATGTTGAGGCGTTCGTAGAAGTGATCGAGACCATTTATTTTTCGAACTCCATTTATGCGGTAGAGTGAGCTTGAATTTAGAGGTCATCGCACCCCCAATGTGTATGGCATGAATTCTTGTGTATAGTAGCTTCACGTAGGTTAAGATAGTGGAGTCAGTAAAATCACATCACAGGCAGTGAAGAATTTGAGCACCAGCATGTGACACCCCGCCTAATTAATCCCAGGTGATCAGTCCTAAATAAAGTTAGAACAGGTTTCTCAGTTGGTTCATTCTTAGCATCACTATCGTCTTTTTAATTACTAATCACCTAAGTGAGAAAAGTAGACTGGTGCCAATATTTATCTTTCAATTAAGTAAATAAAACTCATGCGGAACATAAAATAATACACAATCAGAGTTTACTGAAATAACCATCCCCAAATAAAATACCTAACCGAATAAACCATCGGTCCAAATATCCAATACAAGTAAAGACAAGAAGAAAATCTCAACAAGCCTAATACTAATAAATGAGCTGTGAGCGACATGCTCAAATAACTACTAGAGAGTCTCTACACGAATGAAAGAAGGAGGCGTCTATCAAAAACCCCGCAACATTCACATGTGCTGCAGCAACGGATACCTGGAATAGATTCAAGCCTGGCGTCCCTGTGGCTGGACACCTAAAAGGTTTATAAATTTTTTTATAGCAAGGGTTGGTACCCAAAAACATTTGAAAACATTTAACAAATGATTAACTTGCAGTAATAAATAAATATGCATGCTCTTCATATTTTAATTAGTGTCGCACTCTCTTGAGGACTTCCTTACCCCTCTCCTAATGTGCACTACTAATGCTTCCATTTAATTTACCTAGGTCTTACGCTGATGACCCAATACTTATGTTAACCTTTACAATTAACCTAATCTAACTGAGTATGCCTTAAATCATGCTTCGTAAGTTATTATAAACATCAACTTAATTAAATCATTACCCTTTTTAATTTCATATAACACTCACACCTGTTATGCACATAATACATTTCACACTATGTATTAATTATTCCATATATAATTATTTACCTACTTATATTTAATCATATTGTAGTATTCACAACCATACTTGAAACAACATTTAATACCAATATCCCACCGAGTAATACTCACATAATATATTTTCTCTAAAATGCTATCCCACTAGGTATATTCACATAACCTAGTTACCCAAATCAGAATCGCTCACTAACTTGGTTTAACATAATATTGGAGGCGGTCATATTCCTTTCCTGAAAGTGAGATGCCCCTCACCCCATATAACGGACGCTACCTGGGAATATACTCTCCCTACTCCTCAAGCTAGGGGATTCATCCACTACGCGCAACCTCCCCCTATAGGACTAGAGTATAGAATAATAATATCTAACCACAGATATTAATGCACACTCTACATATATATACTATCACACACCGTATATATATAAATATAAAATGTCCCGGCTACACCGTGTACTAATTCCGTAACACAAGCATATTTAAATTATTAAAAGTTTATGGTCCGACCCTAATTATTAATTAATTCGCACATCAATTAATTAAGCCACCTTTGGTTTCGCCCCCACCATAAAATTGGACTTACTCTTGTAGCCCGAAATAACCTCACCCGATTCTAAATTCCCGACTCCCAAATTTTTAATCATGACGTGTCACCCAAAAACTCCCTCAAATCCAAATTAACTTTACTCACGATTAATTATATTTAAACTCATGTATTAATTTCTCAATAATTAATTACATAAAGATTATTATATAAAATTCCCTTCTATATACATAACTGGGCGAATCTCCAAAATTTTGTCGACTTTCGATCGATCGGCCCCAGGACTTCGATCGATCGATCGAGCAGGGTCTTCGTCTTCTTCGCGAAGAAAGAATCAGCCATGGACGAAAATTCTCAAACCCTAGTTTCTTCTACCAGCCATGTCCAAATATCATCCTACTAGATATGTCCAAATATCATCCTACTAGATATGTATCAACTTATAAATATCAGGTTTCATATGAATCCTTACTCAAATTCGTAAATCAGATTTAATGTATTTAAAATCTCATGTTTATGCCATGAACACCCAAAACGAATTTTTAATCAATCACATCACATAAATATGAATTGAAAAACTGATTTAATACTATTGAGAGTTATCCACTTACCTTAGGTTTCGTAGTGTATGATTTGGAGATGAATTCCAAGTTTGAAGATGACTCCTGTTGGCTCTCTAGTGATCCCTAAACTGCCTTTAACTGCTAATAAGGTTCCTTAACACACTTAGCCTTTTTCTAAAACTCTATCAGTTGTTTCCTTACTTCTCCTAATTTAACAATTAACCTAAACCCCATTTTTTGCCTAATGGGTCAAGCCCAAGTGACCCAAATGCTCCCGTGTGGGCCTGGCTATGTCTAAAAATACCCCATGACTCGTTTACTACCCCCGGGTACACTTTTTCGACTATCTTCGTCCATTCGGACTCAACTATACACTCAGAATTGGCATTCGAATTAATTTATAAAAATACTTATCCCCCCACCCCCTTTAGTCTATACCGACTCCTGGTCGGGATAAGTGCATACCCCGTTATTAATACTCGAAATGACGTAAATAAGTTATTACTATTCACTTAGTAAATAAATTCCCCTAAATATTAACCATTTACTCCCCGATTAATATTTAAATATATTTTCCCATAATTAATTCATTTAAAATTACAACACACTAGTAACTTAGAATTTCCAAATTAATTAACTATTAAATGCACCAAAAATACGGGGTGTTACATACACCCCCCTTACAAAAGAATTTTTCCCTCAAAATTAGGTCATACCTGTGATGAAAAGCTCGGGATATTGTTCCCGCATATCTTCCTCCCGATCCGAGGTAAACTCGTCAACGTTGTGATGACTCCACTGTACTCTAACTAGTGGAACAACCTTGGATCGTAACTTCTGCTCACTACCGTCTAGAATATCCACCGGTCTCTCCTCATATGAGATGTCTACCTATAAATAAATTTCCTCGAGTGGAATGTGCCAGAAGGCCCTCTCGCTCCTGCGATATTTCTTCAGTGATGCCACATGGAACACGTCGTGTATCCGCTGAAGGTGCTCCGATAATCCCAGCCTGTAGGCTAAAGGACCCACCCTCTCGATAATAGGGAAATGTCCCACGTACCTCGGTGCTAGCTTACCCTTCTTATCGAACCTCATCACCCCTTTCATAGGGGACACTCGGACCAATACCTGATCCCCAACCTCTAACTCCACATGTCTCCGTGAAGCATTAGCATAATTTTTCTGCCTATCCTGAGCTATCTGAATCCTCCCTCGGATCAGCTCTATCTTAACAGATGTCTCCTAAACAATCTCTGGCCCTAACAGTTTGTTGTCCCCCACCTCTATCCAACAAGCGTGTGAACGACAAGGTTTTCCGTATAGTGCCTCGAATGGTTCCATGCCGATCGTGAATTGGTAAGAGTTGTTATACGCAAACTCTACCAGAGGAAGATATTTCTCCCAACCTTCCCCAAAGTCTAATATGCACATTATGAGCATATCTTCCAGCATCTGATTGACTCTCTCAGTCTGTCTGTTAGTCTGTGGGTGATAGGTTTTACTCAAAATGTAACTCCGTGCCCATGGCCTCCTGAAAACTCTGCCAAAAGTGGTCCACAAAGATCTTGTCCCTATTCGACACATTATTTATCGGTACCCTGTGCAGCTTAACAATCTCTGCTATGAATAGCTGCGCATAACGCATCGTCTCAAAATCTGTGTGAACTGACAGGAAGTGGGCCAATTTGGTCAACCGATCCACAATGACCCATATGGAATCGTGACCCTTCTGCGATGTCGGTAACCCTATAATGAAGTCCATAGAGATGCTCTCCCACTTCCACACGGGAATTTCAAGTGGCTGTAGCATCCCTGATGGTCTCTGATGGTCAACTTTCACGAGCTGACACGTGGGATATTTCGAAACAACTCAGCTATGTCCCGTTTCATTCCTGCCCACTAATACTGCCTCATCATATCCTGATACATCTTATCCCCACCGGGATGTATCGCTAATCTCAACCCATGAGACTCCGTCATAACAGCGTGCCTCAACTCCGCATCCTCTGGTATAATAATCCTCCCATTAAGGCGTAAGCCTCCCTCCGAACTGATCGAGTAACCCTCTGCTCCCTCAGCTAGCAACTGGCTCACCCTATCCCGACAGGTCTCATCCTCTTCCTGAGCCCTCACAACCTGCATAATAATCTCAGGTGTGATGGACAATGCTGACATACAAGCATTGGCTACATCGTCCTCATATCGAAGTTCTCTCCACTTCGTTTTCCAAACTTCTGATATTTCTCCAGTCGGTCTCCGATTTAATGCATCTGCTACCACATTAGCCTTACCAGGATGATACTGAATAATAAACTGGTAGTCTTTCATAAATTCTAGCCATCGCCACTGCCTCATATTCAGGTCCTTATCAGTGAAGAGATACTGAAGTGATTTGTGATCCGTGAATAACGTGAACTGGTCCCCCAGAAGATAATGTCTCCATATCCTCAAAGCAAAAAAAACCATGCGCTAACTCCAGGTCGTGAGTGGGGTAATTCTTCTCGTGGGGATTTAGCTTCCTGGACGCATAAGCTATAGCCCTTTCCTCTTGCTGAAGCACACCCCCAAGTCCCTCTAAGTATGCGTCGGTGTAAACCCGATACTCTAATCCTCCTTTCGGCAATGCAAGCACGGGTGCAGATGTCAACTTGTCCTTTAACTCGTCGAAGGATAATTGACAATGATCATTCCAAGTGAACAGTACCCCTTTCCGGGTCAGATTCATCAAAGGGCCCGCAATCTTTGAGAATCCTTTGATGAACCGCATGTAATAAATGGCCAATCCCAGAAAATTACACACTTCAGTCGATGTCATGGGTTGTCCCCACTCCCTCACCGCCGATAATTTACTCGGGTCCACCGCAATACCCCTGTCTGATACCACGTGGCCAAGAAAATTAACCTCCCATAGCCAAAATCCACACTTACCGAATTAGGCATAGAGCTGGTGATCCCGCAATGTCTATAACACTATACGCAGGTGCTCTGTGTGCTCCTCCTTGGTGCGCGAGTAGATCAGGATGTCATCAATGAACACAATTACAAACTGATCGAGAAACTCCCTGAAAACCATGTTCACGAGGTCCATGAACACTACTGGTGCATTGGTGAGACCGAATGGAATCACCCTGAACTCATAAGATCCATACCGCGACAAGAAAGCGGTCTTAGGAACATCCTTCTCTCGGATACGTAGTTGATGATACCCTGACCTCAAGTCGACCTTAGATAAGTAAGACGCCCCTCTCAACTGGTCAAATAGATCATCAATCCTAGGTAACAGATACTTATTTCCGTATCCTGGCCTTATTCAGCTCTCTATAGTCCACGCATAATCGTAGTGATCCATCTTGCTTTTTCACAAACAACACCGGTGCACCCCACGGTGATGTACTCCGTCGAATGAAACGTTGACCCAGAAGCTGCTGAATCTCCTCCCCCAACTCACGCATCTCTGAAGGGGACATACGGTATGGGACCCGAGCAATTGGCCTCGTCCACGGGGATAAATCGATTACAAATTCGATTTCCCTGCTAGGTGGAAACCCGGGTATCTCCTGAAACACATCCTGAAAGTCTCTCACCACTGGGATTGAGTCCAACGAAATAGCCACCTCCTATGAGGTTTCCTCCTCAATTTAATACTAGTGTGTGTGTGACCCTCCCTCAGGTAGTGGCATTGCTATCAAGAACATCTCCTGCCCTGGAATGGATAAGACGATGGTCCTTTCGTAGCAATCCACCATCGCTCGATAACCTGTCAACCAATCCATACCCAAGATGACATCATATCCCTCAACATCTAACACCAAGAGGTCTGTTGCTAAACTAAGTCTCCCAATTCAAATGTCCACACCCCGATAAGTCGAGTGGATCGTAGCCCCACTGCCTACTGGCGAATCTACACACATCCGAAGACTACCCGCGATCTTTAGTAGTGCGACCCGTTTAGCAAAATTATATTTAATAAATGAATGCGATGCTCCCGTATTAAAAAGAATACTACCCTCATAACCATGAATGAGAAACATACACTCAACTGCTGGCGGTGCTTGCTGCGCTGGAGGATTGGGAACATCCCGAAAGTTATACACGCATCCGTAGTGCAACTGTCCCTGCTGCTGCTGCTGGCGGCATCTGCTCCCGTTGCCCCTGTTGGGCCTCTTGCTGTTGACCTCTGCCCCTATGTGGGCACTTCCTCTTGAAATGTCCTGGATGGCCACAGACAAAATAGCGTCTCTGACCGTCCCCCTATCGTTGTCCCTGTTGGCCTTGGCGCGACTGGTCTTGGCCCTGTTGGCCTCCTCCATTATTCCCTTGGCCCTGACGGCCCTGCAGAACCTGCTGCTACTGATTTGGGCCCGACTGCCCCGGACTGAACCCCTGTCCTCCCGGTCGAAACCCACCAAGCTTAAACTTCTTAGACTGATTCCCGTGCTGATTGCCAGTCAGTTGCTGAGTACCACTCACGTCACCACTAGTGGCTGCCTTGCCCTACTGGCTCGACTACCCTGTTCTCTTGCTCCCCTTCGCATGGAAGTGATGATCCTAGTAATGTACAAGTGCGGCATTGACAACATTTTTGATAAGTCAATAACGTCGGATTCCTAATCAAAGGTTGCCTGATCCGCCCGGCTAAGCCATCCATAAATCATGATTTCTTCTGCTCCTTATCGCTCCCCTCATTTGGCACAAAGTTTGCCAAATGGGTGAACTCTTCCTCATAATTTTCCACTGACCGGTCACCCTGTACCAACTCACTAAACTTCTTTCTCATCTCAGCCTCTACTGCTGGTGGAAAGTATTTGAGGTCGAACCGCACCCCGAATTCAGATATCGTCATCAAATCTCGCTCGTCACCAGTGGTAACAGACTCCCACCATTGTAAGGCTGCCTCCGACAGACGAAAGGAAGAGAGCATCTGCCTCTGCACATCGACACACTCCAGCATGCAGATATGGCACTGAACATTCTTCTTCCAGTCATAAGCCTCCACCACATCCGTGCTATCTCAAAATTCAGTTGGGTGACCCTTCTGAAAGGTTTCCCTAACTCGCTGCCATGATGGTGTCCCCACGGGAGCATAAACTACTGGTGCCACTGGAGGCGGTGCCGGGGGCTATGGAAAGTGAGCTACCATGGCTCGCATCGTTGTCTCAATCACCTGGGCCACTATCACTACCACCTGAGTAGTGGAAATCAACTCGGGTGGGGGTGGGGGTGGCGGCATCTGTGGATCCTGATGAGCCTCTCTCACCTCATCCCTAGACTCAGCCCACTCCGCTCTCTGCCTCTTTGGTGGCATCTGAAATAGATTGAATTGTATAAGTACACAATTTATACAAAATCTAATAGCAGGAATGCGATATCTCACAAGCAGAAAATATAATCAACAGTCCTAATAATAGGGCTCTATTACAACCGAACGCTACGCTGAAACGTAGAAAGCCTCACAGATCCTAAGGACACTAGAACCTGATGCTCTGATACTATCTGTGACACCACGCCTAATTAATCCCGGGTGATCAGTCCTAAATCAAGTTAGAACAGGTTTCTCAGTTGGTTCATTCTTAGCATCACTGTCGTCTTTTTAATTACTAATCACCTAAGTGGGAAAAGTAGACTGGTGCCAATATTTATCTTTTAATTAAGTAAATAAAACTCATGCGGAACATAAAATAATACACAATCACAGTTAACTGAAATAACCATCCACAAATAAAATACCTAACCGAATAAACCATCGGGCCAAATATCCAATACAAGTAAAGACAAGAAGACAATCTCAACAAGTCTAATACTAATAAATGAACTGTGAGCGACATGCTCAAATAACTACTAGAGACTCTCTACACGAATGAAAGAAGGAGGCGTCTATCAAAAACCCCGCAACATCCACATGTGCTGAAGTACAAGAAGCCCGATCCGCTACCTTCCTGCTGGATTACAAGAACATCAGGTCCGGCTTCATTGCAAGGCCCGTGGATAGAATTCATGACTTAGATATTTTTGAAGAAGCTGTTGCCGATCCCATTCAGTTGGACGAGGAAGAAAGCAGTTCTGAAAGTGATATCAGAGGAGGTGCTGAAGGTGTTTCTGGTGAGGCGAGCTCTAGTAGTGAAATTTCCTCCATCTCAGAAGAGGTTTTTGAGGCACAAGAGTCTTCAAGCACATCCAGTACTTCTAGGGAGGAAATGGCTCCCCTCGGAAAGAACCTGATCTGTGATGATGAGGAGGAAGATGATGTGTTTCTCGCTCATCGGTTGAAGAAGCAAAAGTCAAATAGTAGGGCTATTGTAACTGGTTCTCAGTCTCCTGCTCATGGGCAGGAGAAGAAGAGAAAGAAGAAGAGCAGTTGAGAGAGAGAGAGAGATATACAGAAGAGGAGAGGAACAAGACTGAAGATAAAAAGAAGGTTGAGGAGAGGAAGAGGGTAGAGAAGGAGAAGGAGAGAGGAGGAGAGGAGGAGAATGGAAGCGAGTACGAAGGCTAGGTAGGACTTAGTGCATGTGTCTGCATTACGAGAGGGGGCCTCGATTGCCATCTCTCCCCAATTATCTCCTGCGCTGCTCGAAAGAGCAGTCCTGCCTCCTGATCGCCAAAGGGCAATGGGGACTGACCAGTTAGCCTTATAAACGAGTCAGAGGCTAGCCTTGGTAGGTCTATTTCTTATCTTTAACACTTGTAAAATTTTGTTTGTTGCTTCCTTCTAATGCCTTCTTCTACTTGCAGTTCGTGACTGATTTTATTGTGCTCTATCGCTCTCGCGATGAGCTGGTGAATAAGAATGATGAGCAGGAGAAGCAGAACTCTTCTTTGAGAGTGAAGGGTATCGAGATCGAGGCCAACTTGAAGGTTACTAGTGCTGCTCGGATGTCTTCTGATTTGGCCCTTGTTGAAGCCAATACAGCAAGGGAGGCAGCGGTTAAAGTACTGAATGAACTATGGCAGGACTATGATTTAGTCTGATCGAACAAGCTAGAGGTGGTGGAGGAGAAAAAGGTGCTGGTGGAGAATCTGAAGGATAAGGAGTTTAAGGCAACTAGCATTAAGGAAGATTCATATAATTCTGGGTGGGCTGCCACATATGAAGATGCTAAGGTTCAGATAGGCTACATCAGTCGTCTAAATTTCAATAAGGGGTGGAATAAGGCCTTCTTGGGTGCCGGGGTGGATGTTACTTCTCCCTTGTTCGATGAGCATGATCCATGCCCAAAGCCTGTCGTTGATGAAGTTCCTGCCCCAGCCATCGAAAGTATTGACCCCACTTCCCAGTCAGTTCCCGTTGATGCCCTTCCTACTCGGGAAATAGAAGCTATCCCTCCTGAGGGAGATGCTACTACAGCTACTGATAAGGGGAAGCATCCAGCTTCTTCTGAACAAACTGAGGTCACCGACTAATCTACTGTAGGATTTCTTTTGTATTTTTGACTTGTTTGTAATGTTCTTTTATGATTCTCAATATACTTTGATCCTTTATGAATGAAATGAAAAGACTTTTTCCCACAGTGTACTAATTCATTTTATACTTTACTGCTCTTTTATGGCCTATAGTCTTTGGATGTAGATAAATATATACCATCCACTTCTCAACTGGGAAGAATGCTTGGTCCCGATGTGAGTCCTCAAGTTTGCCAGACCTTTGTAAGAATTTCCAAATCACTGCGATCGAGGAATAAGAGTTTCATAGATCAGACGGAGCTCGTTGCTAAACTGAAAGACAGGCTTTAGTAAATGGAAGAAGTTAGAGCTTCTGTTCAAGAGGAATTGAACACTCTGAGAGCAAGACTCCTCGATCCTACTGAGATTAACCAAGTTGGAGAAGTTCTGCAACAGGAAAATGAGTCCTTAAGGAGGGAAGTGTTGTTCCCCAGGGAGCATGCGCCGAGCACTACGCCTCGTATTTTAAGCGGTTCCTCATTATCATGAGTTGGCATAGGACCAAGCAATGATCCTTCGGTGTTGTGAGGTTCCATCATATCGACTCTTCCGTGAGATGGTAAAAACATAAGAAGCCCAGCTAGGGAAATGGACGAGCTCCGTGAAGATGTCCATCGAGCATACTTGATTGTTGCTGGGCTCCAAAGGGATGTCACACGGCTGAGGCATCTATTTAAGAAAGGACCTCGACAAGTATGGGCTGATGGTTATGACCAAGGTTGGGTAGATGCTCCTATGAGGCTGACAGAGTTTGAAGAGCTCGCATTTATCAGGGGATGGTTGAGTGCCCTCAGGGAGCTGTAATTTCCAAGGAACTCAGTACTCTGGTACTGACACGATATCTCTCCTTCAACTTTGTGGCCTAACCCTTTCAGGAGGGACGACCAATGGATCCATATCAATGCTATCCCTAGACAGCTGTTCGAGCCAACCGTCAGTGAGGTCGAGAAGGAACTGGCTCCTCATCCGAATGATGGTCGAAGATCACAAGTGGCTGATTATCTTATTCAGAGGCCTCAGTCTCATTAGGATTTTAACAGCTGTAACTTTCTATATATGTGTAATGAAGTAATGTAATATTGATGTTTTGGGCGATCTCACCGACTAAACATGAGTTGTACATCTTTGTTTTAAATGTGATGAAGTAATATAATATCTATATTTTGGGATATCTCTTCGACTAAACATGTGTTCATTATTTATCTCTTACTTAATTATCTTGGGCACTTGATGGCCGACTAGATTGGTAGGGCTGCAATGTTGAGTTAGTGTCCTCCCAGTCTAGTATGCTTTTGAGATAACGTTCTGCCTCATTTTACCTTTTAGGTCATGTCGTCACAGTTATATAGGCCTAAATGTGGCAATGGCGATGACACACCTGGTTTTGGATGTTCTATCCAAGAAGGATTTTTTATCCAAACATAGTTTGGTGACCAATTCATTTTTGGTCTAATCGCCTAAGTATCCCTTGTAGGGCTTCGTATATTATCAGAGCAATGCTAGGAGGTTGTTCGTGTTTCATAACGAATACCTGAGGAGGGTGATACCCTGCTTTTATGCTTTGAGTAATAGAATGCAACTGCCAAACATCTTTCATTAATTCATAAGTAAATAAATAAAAAATGAGTTGCCACTTCCAAAGATTTAATAAGAAAGCCAATAAAAAGAAAAGAAAAAACTAGAAATAGAATTTCTTTAGGTTGCCTGCGTTCCATGCTCGAGGTATCTCTCTGCCCTCCAGCGTTTCTAAGTGATATGGACCCCTTGCAGATCGTCTCTTGTTATCTTGAATGGTCCTTCCCAGTTCGGCCCTAGCTTGCCGTCTGAAGGTTTTACTGCGCTGCCAAGGACTTTCCTTAGGACGTAGTCCCCAACCTGGAATGCCCTCGAATTGAACTTCTTGTTATATTATTTTGTGAGCTGTTGTTGATAGCTCGCTAGCCTTATTACGGCTAGGTCTCTATGTTCATCAGCTAGATCAAGTTCAGCGAGTAATGCGGCATCGTTCTGGCCTTGATCGAAAAGGTTGGTTCTCATCATTGGGAGACCAACTTCCAAGGGGATGATTGATTCCATTCCGTATGTTAGTGAGAATGGGGTTTCCCCAGTTGCTCATCGTGGGGTAGTGCAGTAAGCCCACAAAATATGCGGTAGCTCACTCACCCATGCACCATTGGCTCGCTCTAGTCGTTTCTTCAGCCCATCGATCACTATTTTATTGAAAGCCTTGGCTTGAACGTTGCTCTGGGGGTACGCCACTGAGTTGAAATAGTGCCTGATCCCGTGTTCATTACAGAAGTTCTAGAAAGGACCACTCTCAAACTGTGTTCCGTTATCAGTGATGATGGTTCTGGGAATTCCAAAACGGGTAATTATGTTTTTCCATATGAATCTCATCATATTTTCATCTCGAATGTTTGCCAGTGGCTCTCCCTCGATCCATTTGGTGAAGTAATCTGTGGCGACCAACAGATACTTGCGGTTGCCGGCGGCAATGGGAAGTGGGCCTACAATGTCCATTCCCTATTGGGCGAAAAGCCAGGGGCTGGTGAGTGATATTAGGTCAGTGGTAGGTTGGTGAACCATAGGAGCATATAGTTGACATTTTTCACATTTTCGAGCGTATACTTTTTTCATATATGGCCACCAGTAGCCTTCTTTCATAGCTCGAAAAGCTAGTGATCTTCCTCCAATATGTCTTCCACAGATTCCTTCATGGAGCTCATATAAAATTTTCTCGACATCCTTCGGGTGAACACATTGAAGATAAGGGTCGGAGAACAATCTCTTATACAGCTTGCCCTCAGGAGATAAGTGAAAGTGAGCAGCTTTGACTCTTATCTGGTGAGCGGTCTTCCTATCACTTGGAAGTGTGCCATCTTTCAAATAATCCCTTAAGGGGTCCATCCAACTGGGTGCTGATTCAATCTGGAGCACATGCTCCACGCTTGGCAGCTTATTTCTCTGGTTGATGCTTGGAATGGCGAGGAAGTTGATGGGAATCATTCTTATTCAGTCGGAATTAATTGCGAAACTCAGGGCTGCCAAGGCATCGGCATGGTTGTTCTGACCTCTGGGAAACTGCTTGACATTAACTTTCTCGAAGCTGGATATTATCTTCTTTGTCAAGGGGAGGTAGGCTACCATTCTTTCATCTTTGGCAGTGTAGTCCCCATTTATCTTAATGGAGACCAATTATGAGTCACTAAACACCTATAACTACATCTCTCCCAACCTCTGTCCCTTTTGGAGGTCGGCTATCAAAGCCTCATACTCTGCCTCATTATTGGAGGCATCAAATCCAAGCCTAATTCCCTGTTCGAGGAAGGTATCTTCTGGAGTAACAATCATAATGCCTACTCCTTCCCCCTTTGAGTTGAAGGCTCCATCAACAAATAATTGCCAAACTCCATCTGTTGCATGATTCTCTCTTTGCATCATGGGTTGAAGTTGGTCGAGAGGTTCTCGCCTGTGAACTCGGCTATGAAATCAGCAAGGACTTGCCCTTTGATTGCATTCCATGGTTGAAATTAGATGTCAAATTTTCCGAGATCGATCAACCATTTAGTCAATCTTCCTAACAAATTTGTTTTTCGCAGGACTGCTTTAACGGGGTGTGACGTAAGGACGATGATAGTGTGAGCTTCAAAGTAGTGCTTAAACTTTCTCGAAGCTACTATGAGTACAAAGGCGAGCTTCTTTAGTGGTAGGTACCGCTGCTCGACATCTAATAAGGTCTTGCTTGCGTAATAAATAGGGTGTTGGATTCCTTCTTTCTTGCATACCAGTGAAGAACTGACGGCCTGGATGGAAACGGCAAGATATAAGTACAAAGGATCTCTTTCTTGAGGTATGACGAGCAGGGGTGGTGAGCTAAGGTAAGGTTTGAGCTCTTCCAATGCTTGCGAGAAATCTGGATTCGATTCTACTATCTTCTTTCCCTTCAAGAGCTGGAAGAATGATTTGCACTTCTCAGAGGACTTTGAGATGAAACGGTTCAAGGCAATGATCATGCCGATGAGCTTCTGTACGTCTCGTATTGTACGAGGGAGTTGCACCCTGTTAATTGCATTAATTTGGTCCAGATTAACCTCGATGCCTCTCTTACTGACCAAGTACCTAAGAAACTTTCCTGACTAGACACCGAAAGAACATTTGCTCGCATTGAGCTTCATTCGGTATTTCGGAGGATTTCGAAGGTTCTTGATAGGTCCGAGAGGTGGTCTTCTTTGTTCCTGCTTTTGACGAGCATATCGTCGATGTAGACTTCCATGGTGTCTTACATTTGGTCTTTGAACATCTAGGTGACCAGTCGCTAGTAGGTTGCCCCTGCATTTTTTAGCCCGAAGGGCATGACTTTGTAATAGTATAATCTGACGGTGGTGATGAATACTGTCTTGTCCTGGACTGGTGCATACAAAGGGGTCTGATGATACCCCAAATATGCATCAAGAAAACTCATTATTTTATGAGCTGCTATGGCGTCCACCAATTGGTCGATTTTTAGGAGAGGGAAACTGTCCTTAGGACATTCCCTGTTAAGGTCAGTGAAGTCAATGCAGACTCTCCATTTCTCATTACTCTTTGGAACTACTACTGGGTTGGATAACCATTTAAGGAATTGAAGCTCTCGTATGGATCTTGCATCTAGCAATTTTTCAACTTCTTTTTCTGCGGCTTTTGCTTTCTCCGGCGCAGTTCACCGTGCCTTCTGCGTGATAGGTTTGAAAGTGGGGTCGACATGCAACCGATGACAAACCACACTGGAATCAATTCCAGGCATCTCGTATGGTTCCTACGCGAAAATGTCTACGTTACTTCTTAACAGAATCGTCAATTCCTTATTTTATTGACCTGTGAGAGAAGCTCCAATCAAGAATATCATGTCCTTCTCGCTACCACCAGCTGTAAGTTCCTTCAGTTTTTCGATAACCTGCTCAGAGGGGAGGAGCTTGGTCTCTTCCACTCCGGGTCTTCCCTACCTTAACTATTATTTTGAAGGTATCATACCTTCTTATTCCTCGACCTTCCACTCCTGGTCTTGGGTGGATGGACGCTATGAAGCACCTTTTTGCCATCGCTTGATCGCCATGGATCTCCATTACTCATCACTCGGTCATATATTTGAGTTTCTGATCATAGGTCGAGCGGACTGCCTTCATCGCATATAGCCATCCTCTGTTGAGGATAGCTTGGTATGGCGAGTCAATGTCGACTACCAAAAACTCAATCATCTTGGAGATACTTCCTGCCCTTACTGGTAGCACAATCTTTTCTAATGGAATAGTAACTTTTCTAGCGAAGCCAGCTATAGGGACAGTGGCTTGGCGACGCTCAACTTTAATTTTCTGAACAGGTCAAGATACATTACCTCGAATGAGCTTCCTTGGTCAAGGAGTAACTTGTCTACATCATAGTTGGCTATCCTGAGCGTAATGATCAAGGCATTATGATGTGGGGTTCTCACTCCTACCAGATATTCATCTGTGAACACAATATGTTTGTTATAGTCGATGTCATCTGCTCGTCAATGCTTTCCTGATTGGGTCATTGCTGAATCGATCTGAAAAGCTTGCATTACTGCTGTAAGCTTTTTTACCTCCATCCGAGCTGAATTCCCTTGAATCTGCTTCATATCAGATGCCCCATGAATTATCGTGAATTCATGGTCATCATCGTCTTTGAGTACGTTGTCAGGTCTTATTTCTCTATTGGTAGCAACTTTCTCTCCCTTCTTCTCCACAAACTCGTTCAGGTTCCTAGACTGGGCCAGTTCTTCGAGGTGAGAATTAAGAGCTTTGTAGTGCTCAGTCTTATGTCCTCCCTATTTATGAAAAGCGCATTTCAGTGCGTTATTTATCTTTGAGGGTTCTCATCCCATCTTTCTGGGCCACTTAATAAATGGCTTGTCTTTGATCTTCACCAGAATCTTGTAAATTGGTACTTTAAAGACAGTGTTGACTACCTGAAATGCTTTTGAAACATCATTCTTGCCTCCATTCTTGGAGCCATTCTTGCCCCCATTCTTGCCTCCTTTCTTCTGGTTCTTAGCTTTGTCGTTTCCTTTAGCAGTGAGCTTAGTTCGACCATTTTCCCCTGTGCTGAGGCGGGTCACATCCTCCACTTTGGCCTACTTCTTGATTCGAGCCATCAGGTCGTCGATGGTCATGGCCTCTTTCTTCGTTAGGGATTGGTGCAGAAGGCAAGAGCTGGGTAGCCCAATTTTGAAAGAGGCCACTGCTACATGCTTCGAGCAGTCCTCGACCTCATTGAACAACTCCCAGTACCTCTTCGCGTAGTCTCGGAGTCTCTCTTGAGACGCCTTTTTCATTGTTAGTAAAGCATCCATACTTTTGGGATGGGAGCTACTAGTAATGAAGCGGGTCGTAAAGAGCTCGGTCAGGGACTCAAAGCTCCTGATAGACCTATGAGGGAGCCTTTCGAACCATTTTTGCGCCACATCATACAGGCTCGAGGGATAAATCCGGCACAATAGTGCATCCCAGTGGTTCCATAGAGTCATGGCTTACCTGTACTGATATGCCCCAAGTGTGACCTCGGCCTAGAGACACCAACCTCGGCCGACGCTGGGCATGTCTTCGACACGCGATATCACCCCTCGGCCATATCAAGGTCGGCCCAGGCCGACACTACCATGAGCCTCTCCATTCACGTATGCCTTGGAATGGAAACCTTGGCCAGGCACAGGCCGAGGTCGCAAGAAGCCACCAGCAACCTCATCAAGACATTAGTCGATACTCCAAACACTCCAGCTCAACCTCGTCTCCGGCCGACCTTGTCCATTATCTTGGCTGGGGTTAGGCCGAGACTTCCATCGAATACTCGGACTGAACAGGTACCAAGACTCACCAACCTCGGCCTCCCCAAGGCTGAGGTCATACACCAGACACGATAGCCGAGCATCTGCTGACATTTGGATAAGGACACGTGGACATAAATCAGTTACAACAAAGATTATTCCCCACACGTGGGGGGAGTATGGCATCATCATTCTCTACATGTGACAGTGACAGATGGCACTCCCATATTGGTGAGGAAAACACACACATGCTCATTGCATGCATGGAGGGTACATTACACCCCCTAGGTACTATATATAGAGTCCATCCTCTACCTTGTAGGAGGATCCCCAGATATTCAACCCTAGCTGAAACCCTGTCTAGATACACAGTATAGAGAGAAAGCTTGAGAGATTGTATCCATGGCCATTAGTGCCTTATTGTAGTGAGGTTATTCACACACACAGTGGACGTAGGGCAATCTAGGCTGAACCACTTATATCCTGGTGCTCTCTCCTCTTCCCCTTATCTCATTCTCTTACCTTTTACATAAATATGCTGCCATTGTTTTTCTTAGATTGAGCTTGAAAACACCTTATCTGGTGGTGCTGATTCCGGCATCATCATTTTTGGCGTCGTCTGTGGGAACGAGAAGCTATCTCTTCCTCTTTTTCTAATTAACCTCACCGGAGACTCCGCTGGTGAACCAGGCCTCCCCCTAGCGCGAAGCTGTTTCACCATTGAAAGTGGTCCAGTGAGGTACTAAGCTCATCTAGTACTCAAGATCTATAGTGTTAACATATGGCACCAGACTTACCACTGCCTCTTCTGCTGCCCGGGGGCGGGGGGCCTAGTTCAAGTCAGGCGCCCCCCAGTCCGAAATGGCGGAGGTAGCTGCAGCCTTGAGATCTTTAGCTGCAACACAAGCAGCCATGCAAGAGAAATTTGGATAGCTCAGCTAAACTATGATGAGGCCACCTGGAGTCTCACCGGACATGATCACTCCGGCGGTAATTCAGCCTCATCCTGATGCCAGGGGACCACCCCAGGGACAAATGAAGGACCAGCCTGCACCCCCACGTAGAAGGGATATTGCTGACCCTAGTCGCTTGCGCCTGGGGAGGCTGGGAAACCCTTGCCCAGAGGATAAGTATGATGATATAGAGGCGAAAGAAGCCCCGGAAGACTGCTGGGAGCCGTATGAGGTGTCAAATAACACTTTACGGCCTCTTAGGCAAAGTTAAGGTTGTGTCGGCCGAAGAGGTGAAGAGGCGCAACAAAGAGGGTCAGCCTTTGATAGGTTGAGCAGAGGGTCGGCCTTCGAGAGACTGGGCCCGATAAATGACCTAACATAGAGACTGTCGAGATCAAGGAGCGCAACAGGCTCTTAGAGAGGGAACAAGCAGTGTCGGCCAGACCAAGGCCGACACTGTTAAAGAAGAGGGAGGGAACCGGAAGAGGTCAACAGCCAACGTGTCATGGCAGGGGAACCCTCGATCCATCCCAGGGAGGTGGCAGGGGATAACCTCGGCCAAGTCGATGGCCGAAGACCATGGAATGATTCTATCCAACGCCTCGAGGAGAAGATAGGAAACCTCATTAAAAGCAGGGACCCATTACAAAGGGTTTACTCAGAGGGCTCCCCATTTGTGTCTAGGATAGTGGGGTTCCCAACCCCAGCTAAGTTCAAGCCTCCTACGGTGTCTCCCATGTAATATGGCAGCACTAACCCTGTGCATCATATCGAGATGTATCAATATGCAGCAGATATCTACTCGATACCCGATGAGATGAAGTGTAGAGCCTTCTCTGGGACCTTAATAGGGGGCTGCACACAGTTGGTTCACCTCCCTTCCAAAGAACTCAATTGAGAACTTCAAAGGCTTGGCTGAGCGATTCATCCACAACTTCTTCTTTGGGGTGAGGCCTCAAAAGAAGACTACTCACCTGTTGTATGTCAAGCAGGCAAAGGGTGAGAGCCCAAGAGACTACATACCAAAATTCAACAAAGAAAAGTTAGAGGTCGAAGATTATGAAGAGAACATATCCATGACCGCCCTTATAGGAGGTCTCCGGAAGGGGAAGCTATTGTGGAAACTGGCAGAAGAGCCCCCTAGGTCTATGGCGGAGCTATTGGCAACCGCAGGGAAAGTAATGAATGCGGAAGAGGAAATGGCCTCCAAGTATGAGGATGAGAACCACGGTGGCAGTGGAAAGTCCCAAAGCAAGAAAGATGGGAAGAAGAGATCGTGTGATGACATGTTCGCTCACTTTACTCCTCTGACTGTGAGCTGTGAGCACATCCTCAATGAGATTAAGAATGACATGGCTCTGAAATGGCCAGAGAAGCTGAAAGCCCCACCACATAAGAGGAATAAAAACCTATGGTGTGAGTTCCACCAAGATCATGGTCACGTCACAGATAGATGCTTAGCTTTGAAGGATGAGATTGAGAAGATGTTAAAATCTGGGAAATTGAGAAAATATGTAGACGGTAAGGCTCCTAAGAGTGGAAGAGATGACCATAAGAAAAGGAGGAATGACAGATGCCGTGACAACGTCCCAGCCCAAAGAGACGATGATTCATAAGGTGATGATGAAGATGATCCGGATCTCCCACCAAAGGATGACAATACCCCGGTGAAGAGGGTTGCTATGATCTCTTTCGGTGTTGGCACAATATGCGGAGGATTTGCAGGTGGTGGATCTAAAGTAGATGATAGGAAGACTCATGTAGACGAGGCCAAATCAGTGGCCAAGCTTGAAGTTGTGAATCTAACGTCTTCCGATACAGTACAGAAGAGGAAGAAAGTAGACATGAACACCCTCGTAGTTGGGTTCTCCAGACTCGAATTCAGAGGTATCTTAGCCCCCCATGATGACCCTTTGGTCATAACAACAAGGGTGCATGGATATGAGGTGCAGAGGATCCTCGTGGATGGGGGGAGCTCGGCAGATGTGATGTTTTGGCCTTGCTTCAAGAGCTTAGGCCTTAGTAGATCAATACTGGTCCCCTATCACCACCCCCTGATAGGCTTGAGTGGTGAAAAGGTTCACCCCTTGGGCATGTATGAGATGGACGTACGGATGGGTGACGAATGGCCTAAGAGGTTGACCAGGAGGATTAATTTATTTGTGATGGAAGAGAGTGTCTTCTCAGCCTACAACCTCATCATAGGAAGGGTGGCCCTTAGGGAGTTCGAGGTTGTGTCGTCAACGGTCCATCAGATACTAAAATTCTCGACTCCTTATGGAGTAGGGGAAGTGCAAGGTGACTAGACCACATCGCGAGAATGTTACTTAAACTCGGCCGAAGAGAGAGAAGCCCATAAGAGGGCCACCACCACTTATAGCATTAACACTCTTGATCCAAGAGATGAAACAAAATTGAAGAAGGGAGAGGCCGCGGAAGAGGTATAATACATCGTTCTCAATGAGGAGGAGCTGAAAAAAACCATCCAGGTTGGCAAAGCCCTTAATCCTGAAATCAAGGAAGAGCTGATAAAATTCCTCAGGAAGAGGTAGAGTGTCTTCTCATGGAGTCACGCACACATACCTGGCATCAATCCTAAGGTGATGAGTCATAAGCTCAATGTAACCAAAGATGTCAGGCCTATCAAGCAGAGACGAAGAGTATACTCCAGGGAAAAATACAACGTCATTCGTGAAGAGGTGAAAAAGTTAGAAGAGACTGAGTTTATAAGAGAAGTTACCTATTCGGAGTGGCTATCAAATGCGGTCATTATGCCTAAGGCCAATGGGAAGTGAAGAATGTGTGTCGATTTCACTGACCTAAACAGATCTTGCCCAAAAGACAGCTACCCCTTACCTAGGATAGATTAGATGGTGGATGCTACAGCAGGACATGAGCTCATGAGCTTCATGGATGCGTATTCAGGCTATAACCAAATCTTCATGGATGTCGAAGACTCAGAGAAGACAACCTTCATTACCGATAAGGGGACATACTGCTACAAAGTGATGCCCTTCGGTCTGAAAAATGCAAGGGAAACATACCAACGTCTTGTCAATAAGATGTTCAAAGAGCAAATAGGGAAGACCATGGAAGTGTATGTAGATGATATGCTGACAAAAAGCTTGAAAGCTTGCACTCATGTAGCAGACCTTGAGAAGACCTTCAATGTGATGGACTCATACAAGATGAAACTCAACCCAGCGAAATGTGTCTTCAAAATAGGCACCGGGAAGTTCCTAGGATTCATCGTCAACCAGAGAGGAATCAAAGCGAACCCTGAAAAAATTAAGGCGTTGGTTGCCATGAAGACTCCTAGGAGTATCAAGGATGTGCAAAGACTCACGGGGAGAGTGGCTACGATTAACAGATTCGTCTATAGGGCGACGGACAAGTGTCTCCCATTCTTTAAAGTTATAAGAAAGGCCTTCCAATGGGGTGAAGAGTGTGAAAAAGACTTCAACCAATTCAAGTCCTACTTAGGGTCTCCCTTATTGCTGTCTCGGCCCATCGCAGGAGAAAAGTTATTGGTGTATCTGGCAGTCTCTGAATCAGCCATCAGCGCGGCCCTCATACGGGAAGAGGATGGGATCCAAAGGCCTGTATACTTCAACAGTAAGGCCTTTCAAGGGTCTGAACAAAATTATCCCCATATGGAAAAGTTAGCTTATGCACTAATACATGCCTCAAGAAAAATGAAGCCTTAATTCCAAGCTCACTCCATGGTAGTCCTCACTGACTCCCCACTAAGGCAGGTCCTGCAGAAACCTGAGAAGTCCGGGAGATTGATGACCTGGGCCATCGAGTTGGGAGAATATGATCTTACCTACCAGCCTAGGACAACCATCAAAGGGAAGGCCCTCGCGGACTCTGTTGCAGAATTCACCTGGAAAGAGGCTGAGACAGAGAAAGGCCTAGAGGACGCCGAAGAGACAAACCGTAGTGTATTTTGAAACTCAGAAGAGACGGCACCAAACGTCTTTTAAGATCGAGAAGAGGTCATCTCAGGCAAAACTCAGAGCATAATAGAAGAGAAAGAAGAGGATCGATACCTCTTTAGGTAAGGAGTTATTACAGAAGGGGTCTTCTCATCAGATACAGACGTCTGGAGCCTCTTCATTGATGGCTCTTTCTGTGATAGTGGAAGCGGTTCGGGGCTAATACTCTCGGCTCTAGATGGCACCAACATTGAATACGCCTTGAGATTCAAATTCCAGGCCTCAAATAATATGTCCGAGTATGAGGCCATGATAGAAGGTCTCTTATTGGCAAAGACTCTTCGTGTAAGACGACTCCTACTCCACAGTGACTCAAGGTTAGTTGTAAATCAAGTGCTGGGAGTCTATGAGGCCAAGAATGAAAGGATGGTGAAGTACCTGGAAAGAGTTAGAAAGATGTTGGAATATTTTGACCGAAGAGAGTGCCTCAACAAAGTAACGGCCACGCAGATGCATTGGCAAGGTTGGCCTCGGCAACAAAGACATATGTTAGAAGGACCATTCCGATCGAAGTCTTAGGAAAGGCAACCATCGAGGAAGAAGAGGTGTGTAAGCCTTGTCACAATTTGAACCTAGCATAATCATGGATCGACCCGCTCGTCAGATACATAAAAGAGGGAGAGCTGCCTGAGTCCAAATTAGAGAGGAGAAAATTGAGACATAGTGCTGCCAAGTTCTCAATGATAGGAGACATCTTGTACAAAAATGGATTTATATTGCCTCTCCTTAGGTGCGTGCACCCCACAGAAGTTTTTAGGGTCTTACAGGAAGTCCATGAGGGTTCTTGCTTAAAACACATAGGGGGAAGGCCCTTGGCCAAGAGGATCATCACTCAGGGATACTGGTAGCCTACCTTATCCAAGGATGATGCAGACTACGTGAAGAGGTGCGACAAATGTCAAAGGTTCGCCACTATCCCTCATTAACCCCATCAACCAATGACGTCAATATCTTCTCCATGGCCATTTGCGGTATGGGGAATTGACTTAGTAGGACCCTTGCCAAGAGCTGTCAACAGCTATAAATTCTTGATAGTTGCAATTGACTACTTCTCAAAGTGGGTGGAGGCAGAGCCGATGATAACAATCACACAGTAGAAGACCTTCCAGTTCATTTGGAGGAATATCATATGCAGATATGGCCTCCCAAACACTCTCATCTCGGACAATGGGACCCAGTTCAAGAACTCCTCTTTAGAAAAGTATTGCCTAAGAGTAAGAATAAAGCAATTCTTCTCATCTCCTGGCCGACCTCAGGAAAATGGCCAGACCGAGGTCACAAACAGAACTATCTTGGATGGGATCAAGAAGAGATTAGAGGATACGAAGGGAAGATGGGCTGAAGAGGTCTACATTGTATTATGGGCCTACAGAACCACTACAAGGACACCAATAGGTGAAACCCCATTCATATTGGCACATGGCTCAGAGGCCGTCATACCAACGTATATAAGGGCTCCCAACACATAGGATTCAGACCTATGACCCTGACAATAATGGGGAAGGGAGGAGGCTAGACCTATATCTTATCGAAGAAAGAAGAGAGGATGCAGAGGTCAGACAAGCAGCCTACCAACAAAGGGCAGAGAAATTCTACAACTAGAGGGTGAAGTCAAGACCCATTGCAGTGGGAGACCTAGTGATAAAGAAGACCTTAAGGAAAGCAAACAAGCTTCACCCAAACTGGCATGGCCCCTACGAAGTAACAGAAGAGGTTGTGCCTGGCACTTACAGGCTAGAAAACCTAGAAGGAGAACCTTTCACCAACCCATGGAATGCTGATCACCTAAAGAGATACTACATATGATGTTGCATAGAGTTTTACGTAAATGTACCATCTCATTATGAATAGGTTATTAATAAAGATCAGTTCCCATGACAGTTCTTGCTTCATGCTTAGATCAGAGATTAATTAATGGGGCCAACATCTTAGGTGATGACCTCAGCCCTTCATAACACCATTCAGTGGTGATGAGGTCTGAGGTCTGACACTATAAATTAGATGACCTCAGACACTTAACATCATTAATTTGGTGAGATTCATTAATGAGGATAACATCTTAGGTGATGACCTCAGCCCTTCATAACACCATTCAGTGGTGACGAGGTCTGAGGTCAGACACTATAAATTAGATGACCTCAGACACATAACATCATTAATTTGGTGAAGATTTAATATGGGGATAACATCTTAGGTGATGACCTCAGACCCTCATAACACCATTCAGTGGTGACGAGGTCTGAGCTCAGGATCATTGGTTGAGTTTAAACAAGACCATTGCAAAAAGACAAGCTTAAAAAGAGGGCTTCAGAGGTTGAAGCTCAGTACAAATTTGTTTTTAGCAGACATCATTGCAACGAAACTAAGAATGAAAATTAATGAGCTAAGAATGAAAAGCATCACATGACATTCAATGAAAAGAAAGTGAAGATGGTCCTCATCAGAGGTTGATATATATTCAGAAATAATATGTTCAACGATTACCGAAACTCCATAATACAATGAATTGCAAACAATGATAAAAAAAAATCCTAAGGGTTTGAAAGGGGAACGTTGACATCCTCGGCTTGATTAGTCACATCGGCCGCATCATCACGATCGTCTGCCCCTCCAACCTCGGTGACCTCTAATGTAGCAGTCTCGGTAGGAGCGACAGTCTCTTCCTCAACCTCCTAAAGAGCCTGGGCGAATTGAGGATCAGCAAAGCCAATACCAACGAAATCAGAGGCCTTCAAAGTGCCGGCCTCTCTCTTCCTGACGTCAGCCCATTTAATAGTGGCTTTGATACCTCTTTCAAGGTATTCAAAACCGAAGCCCATGAACTCATTAAAGGACTTATAGTCAGCAATTATCTTCTCAGGGGCGTCATCAAGGGCGGACCTGACAGCTGAGTTGACTTTCTGCTACAGAATGTCGTCCTTAGCCTTCAATGCAGCAGCATGATCCTTTCCGAGCTGGGAGATGTCCTTCTCCAAACCCTTCACCTTCTTCTCAGAGTCCTTAAGCTCAGACTTGAGGTGCTCGATCTCTGCGTTTAGAGTACTCTGGACTTTCTCGGCCTCTTGCCCCTTTTGGATGAGGGGCAGCTTCCTCAGAGTCCAATTGGATAAATGGTGCATGGCTGTCAAGCCCTGCATATTTAGTGATCATGAATAAGCTGATGAAGAATCAGATGTTACACTTAGAAGAATTTCTGAAGAAGGATCAAATCATACCTGAACGGCTCAGTGAAGGCCGAACTCAACCAGCAATGGGGTGTCCAGAGACCTGAAGAAGCGTTTGTCAGCCTCGATCATTACCGAGCCGATGGCATCCAGGGCCTGAAGGCTATGGCCGACTACACTGTCGGTTAACTTCAACTGATCCAGACGAGCCGACAGGGCGTCAGCTGAAGAGATGGGGATGGCAGCGTCGACAGTCTTCTTCTTCGGCCTCTGATCCTCATGGGCATGACCCCCTGGAGCCCTCTTCTTTGTGGCTGGGGGCTTAGAGGCAGAGGGATCTGGGGGAGGAGCGTTAAGGCCTGCTTTCTTGGCAAGTCTCGTCAAGCTTGGTGCAGCCATCTCCCAAAGCTCGTCTGGAATATCATTTGGTTGCTCTGTAAAAAGTTAGTAGATCTGAGTTAGATAAGCATATATGAGTAAACTCAGAGGTTAAACTTAAAAAACAAAAATGCTTACTAAGATCGGCAAGGGGACTTCCACCTAGACCTGTCCCAGAGAGGTAGTGTGGAGTCATCAAGTGTTCGAACGTGACAAATAGACCATGTACCCCCTGATCTTGAAGGGTTTTCACCTTCTAGAGGTTTTGTAGACTTAGGCCAGGGTCGGGCCTAGTAGACATGGTGACCTTACCCCACCTCAGGGGCATCCTCTGCTCCAGATTAGACGAGGGAACATAGGGGCCAAGCTCCCATGGCCCTGCAGTAAAGAAGTACCGAGGCTTCTAGTTATGGTTGGAAGTCTGAGTCACCTGAAGCATTTTCTTCTCAGGCTTCCGAGCTACAAAATGGTAGTATCTCGGATGATTTTTGGTCGAGGAAGGGACGTAGCAACCTACGAAGACCTGAACTGGAAGGTCTGAGTGGTGGACAGCCTTCCATAACACTATGGCCCCTATTAGGACTCTCCAGGCGTTAGGAGAGAGTTGAGAGGGGGCCAAATTAATATAAGAAAGGATGGACTTGATAATGGGGTGAATGGGCAGACGAAACCCCAACTTGAATATTTGCTCGTACAGGCAGATCTCGCCGTCTCGGTCATGATAAGCCCTCTCTTCCCTCAGAGGTCTCCTAAGCTTTATTGAGGGGCTGATAGAATACAGATATCTGAAGCAGAGAAGGTCTACCTCAGTAATAGTACTCTCGATCTCGGCCGCCTCAGAGACGTCGACATCGCTCTCAACCTCATCATCATCCAACTCAATGTCGGCCGGAGCAGATGTTGATGGGTTACTCGGGAACCTCTGAGCGAACTCTGCCCCGGTGACGGCCGACAAAGGGATGGCGTCAAGTGGTGGTGGAATGGCCACACTCGACTCAAGAATCTCAACCTCTGAGGAAGAGGATGAGGTTCTTGAGCGATTATGGGATGAGGCTCGGCTGGATTCCTCGGCCTGATTAGGGGACTGATCATGCTGAGGTGTGAAGTCCATGGCCTCCTGAAAGGAATCCACAGACATGGGGTCTGAGGTAGAAGATTCCGACTCAGACATCGGTATGGGATCAGCAGGAACCTCTGTCTGATAGAAAAACTCTGGGGGGTCAGGATATATCACCTTCAGAGGTGGTGGAAATATGGGTCTAATGGGAAACTCTTGTGATCTACGAGCATCCTCCTGTGCTCTTTCTATTTGCCTAATCTTTTCTAAAGTCTTCTCTCTAAGAGAGGGGAACTCCTCAAAAAGCTTATATAAGGGTCTGAGCATCAGAAGACGACACTACACTTGCGGAATTTCCTAAACTCCAAAAATTCCAAACAAGACTGGTTGATAAAACAAAGGAATCTAAAGATCAAACCAAGAAATTCAAAGCAAACACAACTCGCCGAAAAACTTAGAAAATCGCCGAAAAACTCAGAAAATCACTGGAAAAAACAAAGAAAATGAAGGGGAGAAGACACTTGGAAATGAAACGACAAGGGGAAGTGATGAAAATTCAGAAAAAACCACCAATAAAGACCTCTGCAGTAAAATCTTGTTCGAAATGCCTTTTAGAGGGAGAAAACATTCGCAGGAGAGGGAATTGAAGAAGGAAGAAGAAATGAGGGTTCAAAACCCTTAAATAAACAGGCACGATTCCCAAGGCCTATCATTCCCTTGGGAGACCCAAAGGGCGGCTGACAGCACACGCCTACCAAGGAAGCATGTTCCAGCATTGGATAAGTGTCAAGCAAGTATTGGCTTGTAATAGACAGGCCTCGGAGGTGTTGTAATCCCCTAGTCACTTGCTTTCACATATGACTAAGGGCTGGGGGGTGATTGATATGCCCAAAGTGTGACCTCGGCCTAGAGACACCAACCTCGGCCGATATTATGGCCGGCGTTGGGCATGTCTTGTACACGAGATATCACCCCTCGGCCATATCAAGGTCGACCCAGGCCGACACTACCATGAGCCTCTCCATTCACGTATGCCTTGGAATGGTAACCTCGGCCAGGCACAGGCCGAGGTCGTAAGAAGCCACCAGCAACCTCATCAAGAAATTAGTCGATACTCCAAACACTCCAGCTCAACCTCGCTCCAGCCGACCTTGTCCATTGTCTCGGCTGGGGTTAGGCCGAGACCTCCATTGAATACTCGGACAGAATAGGTACCAAGACTCACAAACCTCGACCTCCCCAAGGCCGAGGTCATACACCAGACGCGATAGCCGAGCATCTGCTGACATTTGGATAAGGACGCGTGGACACAAATCAGTTACAACAAAGATTTTCCCCCACACGTGGGGGGAGTATGGCATCATCATTCTCTACATGTGATAGTGACAGATGGCACTCCCATATTGGTGAGGCAAACACACACATGCTCATTGCATGCATGGAGGGTACATTACACCCCCTAGGTACTATATATAGAGGCCATCCTCTACCTTGCAGGAGGATCCCCAGATATTTAACCCTAGCTGAAACCCTATCTAGATACACAGTAGAGAAAGAAAGCTTGAGAGATTGTATCCATGGCCATTAGTGCCTTATTGCAGTGAGGTTATTCACACACACAGTGGACGTAGGGAAATCTAGGTTGAACCACTTATATCCTAGTGCTCTCTCCTCTTCCCCTCATCTCATTCTCTTAACTTTTACATAACTATGTTGCCATTGTTGTTCTTAGATTGAGCTTGAAAACACCTTATCTAGTGGTGCTGATTCCGGCATCATCATGTACTGCCTAACGTGATCAATGGGGTTAGTTTTTCCATCATAAATCTTGTATCTCGGAATAGGAAATTTCTTGGGGGCTTCCTTTTTCTTCTATTTCCCTTGAGAAAGGGGATTTTATCTGGGTTTTGAGAGCTCCTCTAGTAAGATCCCTGGTCGATCTTGTGCCACGATGTGCTGGGTGTTGGTACATCTCCCTTCGGACCAAATTTCGTATGTTCTCACTGCTGCGAGTTGAGCTCCTGTAATGGTGAGCTGGTCATTGGTGCTCGAGAGAGTCATCGCTTTACTCGTGCTTCTCACTCTTTTGGGATCCACGCCTAGGGCTCCGTCCTCGGTTGTGAGACTTGCTTGTCTAAGGGCTAGGAGTGCGTTATGGACGCCGCCTAGTGCTGCGATGGAGCTCTTTCTCCATCCTTTCTAATTTACTTTTAAGGCGAGCATTCTCAACCTCTTGCTTGTGAGCGGACTCCCTTTGCTCTTGAATCATTACCTCATAGGCATCGATCAATCTAGAGATTTGTGTGGACCTTGCTGGTCCTTGTCTTTCCTATGAGGCTGGCCTCTCTGGGCGAGCCCTCTGATCTGAACGCCGAACTTAAGATCTGATCCTGTGAGGAGCAGGTTATTCTTAGATATCTCCTTCCTGAGGGGCATTACTGCTGTGACCAGACATTTCAAACTTCTTTTTTGGTGTGGTCTTTCTCAGGGAAGACAAACGTTCCCATAGACGGTTCCAATTATGGTGACAATTATATTCAACACAAATAAATGAGAAAAGTGCAATCACCAAGAAAAATAAAGAACATAAAATGCCAATCACACAACACAGTATGTACGTGGTTCAGTAAGAATTCCTACGTCCATGGTGGTGCAGTCAGTATTATTTATATATACTTCTGGGAGCGTTTACAGAGAATACAGTGTGTGCCTCTTACCCCAGGTTTAGGGTTTATTATATACACGTTTATCTTCGGGGAGTGGGGGTGTTGGATTCCACCACGTCCATCTTTCTCTCTTGGAATATCTCTATACGAGATTCTAGGAGAAGAATAAGTCATAACTGAATTTAGTTGAGGTGCGAAGGGTTCGGATTTTGGGCCGTTTTTATTAGGATACTCGTTTGGGCCCATGATGGGAAATCCGGGTACCCACAATTATAAGCTAAAAGCCTCTAAAAAAGTATGGTCAAAAGAAGACTGGTTGATTTAAAAAAATCATGAAGCTAAAGAGTGAGAGATAGGGTATCTAATACATATATAAATTTAAAAGATATTGTTTTCCCATATAATATTATCACAATACTGAACCAAGCAAAACATTGGTGAAAATGAATATAATAATTATTCAATCTAAATGAATTTGACCCCAGAAACCTAAATCCAAAATCTAGTTCAGAATTCCCAACTTCCGTTACTAAAAATAAAAATCAATACTTACTCAAACTAATCTCAAAATTTCAAAAACGTCATCCAACTTAAAACCCTAAAAGGGTATAGGAAACCTAAAAATCACATGCAATTCACTGCTCAAAGTCTCATGTCAACCCTCCCCATATTTCTAATGGATAAAAAAAATAACTCCCTATAATAATTACTACCAAATACCATTAAATTTAGAAACTTTATCATCTAAATTGACATGGAAACTAATAAATAACACTAACCCATTTTAATTATGATAAAAAGATGTTACCTTTCCTTGTTCCAAACACAATCAAAGCAGAGGCCTAGAAGGAAAAACACATCAACACTCGTACCCATCTCTTCTCTAGTAAAATCACTCGTACCCATGTAATTCTTGAAAAGCATATCAAAGCAATCAACAATTTGAGGTTGTAATCAGTAAAATCAGATATCTTCAATCAAAACCTATTCAACTATATATATTATAAATATATGTTAAAACATATATATTAAAGGGGTCATTTCACCATACCATATTCCACGAGCAGCTCAAGGGATTTGATCCAAAGTTCTTTGATCTTGAGAGCATCTAGTTGCTGGATTAAATATGAGATCACATAATAAAAAAAATATCACCAACTCTCTCTCATTTATAGATATGGAAATGTGTTCTGACAACATGAAAAAATGACCTCCAACTCTCTCTCGTCCCCTTTTCCCCCAAACCCTAGATTTCTCCCCCCCCCCCCCCCCCATCCTTTCGTCTCGATTTCAACATGAGACCATTAAGCCTTCATCTTTGTACACGCCAGCAGTTACTCCCACAGCTTCTTACAAAACAATTTTGGAGAATGATCACTTCCTACCATTGGAAATTACAATCCTGCTTTTGTAGATCTAGACACCGATTTTTTCTATGATCAATCGCTCTTCCTAGAGTTGAATATATAACATATAGATAGAGGGAGATTATCAATTTCTCTTATGGAGGTCATCTGAGGGTTGAGAGAACATAGTGAGTTAAAGGGGAGAATGTTTTGGGATTTTTATTAGGAGGGAAGCCTCGCGCTTTTATTTGGTTAGATGTCTTATAAAAATTTATTTTTAATTTATTATTTGACATGATAAAGGTTATTAGTAACACATGTCTTAATTTAGTAACAATAAATTACTATTAGTAATTATAACTATATAATAGTGTTAGTAAGAAATAAATTTGTGTGTTACTAAAAGTGTGTTTTGGTGTAGTGCACAATATAAGTTGTGGACAAGTAAGAAGCCCAACCTTTCATATTTTCTTGTATGTCGGAGTAAGTGTTATATTTTTAGGGATAAAGAGAAATTGGGAAAGTTTGACTCCCAGAGCAATGAGGGAATTTTGTTAGGATATTCATCGACAAGTAGAGAATACCGCATTTTTGACCTGACTAGCTCTAAGGTTATGAAGTCAATAAATGTCACCATGCAATATGATGAACCACAGACATTGGTTGATCCTAAACTTTTGTGTGAGGATGACTCACTTCCATGTGATAATCCTATTAACCCTCACACACTTAGATTACACCCTGCTCCTTATTTAGGGGACATACTTGCTTAGGTTCGTAAGATTCATAGTCCTTCTTCCCTTCTAGGAGATCCCACATTAGGGCTCAAGACTTGTGCTCATCTAGAGAATTTGGTTAGCTTTCTATGCTACACGTCTAAAGTCTAGCCCAAGAATGTCAAAGAATCACACAAAGATAAACATTGGATATACGTTATGTAGGATGTGCTGCTTCAGTTTAGAAAGAATGATGTATGGGAACTTGTCCCCCAACCTAGCGAGAAGAATATGATTGGTACCAAGTGGTTCTATAAGAATAAGATGGATGATAATGGTACCCTTATATGCAATAAGGCTGGGTTGGTCACTCAGAGCTACACACAGATTGAGAATGTAGACTTTGAGGACATACTTGCTCATGTTGCGATGCTCAAGTCCGTCCATTTATTACTATCCATTGCATATCATCTACACTTCAAGTTATATCAGATGAATGTTAAGGGTGCCTTTCTGAAAGGCATTCTATAAAAAGAGGTTTACGTGGAACAATCAAAAGGGTTTGAAGACCCTAAGCAACCTGAACACGTCTACTATATAAGATAATCCATGTGAGGTTTGAAGCAAGGACCCCATTCTTGGTACAGGTGGCTTAATTCCTATCTCTTGTCCCATGGTTTTAGGAAAGGGGTGTAGATAAAATGTTATTTATTAGGATAGGAAAAGGTGCTATTTTGGTTTCCAAGGTTTATGTGGACGACAAAGTCTTTGGATCCACGTGCTCCCACCTTGATCGTGACTTTGAGGAGGAGATGAAGAGTGAGTTTGAGATGAGCATGGTTAGTGAGCTTACTTTCTTGCTTGGTCTCAAGGTTCGTCAGTTAGAGGATGGGATGTTAATCTCCAATTCCAAGTATGCAAGAGACCTTGTGAATAATTTTTGTTTAGACTTCACTAAGCATGCAGGTACACCGATGAGTACCTCAACTAATATTAATAAGGAAACTTAAGGCAAGTACGCAAAGAAAACTTTATATCGGAGTATGATAAGTAGTCTTCTCTACTTGACTTCTGTCATCCTGACATTGTCTTTAGTGTTAGAGTCTGTGCGCAATATTAGGCATCCCCAAAAGAGTCGCACTTACTTGCTCTTAAATGTATTATCAAATATGTGAGTTCGACCCTCTCATGGTATTCCTTTGATACTGAAGACCATTTATCCGCCTATTCGGATGCTAATTGGGTCAGGAGTGTCGATGGATGTAGGAGAACTTCTGGTGGGTGTTTTTATTTTGGATCTGCTCTTGTCTCTTTGTTGAGCAATATGCAAAACTCCATCTCTTTGTTCACTGCAGAGGCTGAGTACATAGTCGTCGGGAGTTGTTGCACACAACTTCTGTAGATGAAGAAGATTTCATAGGACACCATGACTATTTTCTATGATGCGCGATACACATATCCTGTAATCCAGTTCATCATTCATAAACAAAGTACATTAGGATATGTGAGCACTTTATCCGAGAGTTAGTAGCAGAGGAAGTCGTGTCTTTAAGTTTTGGGTCTCCAGTTAACCGATATTTTCACTAAGCCTTTATATGCCCTTAGATTCGAGAGTGTTAGGAAGTCTTTAGGAATATTCACAGTTGAATGAGGGGTGGTTATCATGTATAGTATAGGATACATATTTCATGCTCATATCATATGGTTTTTATTGCTAGAATATATCATTTGTACCATTTGTTTTGTGTATTATACTTTCTTATTTCATATTTTTTTAGACAAGTACAAAAACATTTTCTGTTTTTTAGTAAAAATTGGAAAAGTGCAAAAAAACTATTTTTGATAATTTTTTTGAAAAAGACAAAAGGATGTTATTTTATACATTTTTTTGAAACAACACAAAAAGATTTTTGTATGTCTTTTTACGCCTTTTACGGATGAACATTTAGGATTTCCAAAGTCCCGCCATCATTTCCATATTCCAAATGACTTTTTGATAGTGATTTAAGATGCTGCATCACTTCATCTTATAATGTTTTGAGTCATTCCGATGTGATTAGTGATATATTTCTACATGTTTGGATCCTTATCTCCTTTAATGCACTCATTCACGAATTTATGTGATTATTGTACTTGTCTATCACATGATGATCGAAGTGTTTTAATCTCAATATTTTATATAAAACGAACCAAATGCGATAAAACTTGGCAATGAAAGTAGTGCATGTAAGAACCATTGACTATGAGGAATTTATTTACTATCAAAAATGATAAGTATACACGGGAAAGGAATACGAAGGGCACATTTATCTTTTGATAGAAATCCACCGTTTAAGGCGGGCCTAAAAAAGTGTGGCATCATAAAAAGTAGCCAAGGCCCACAGAGTTTAAAAAAAGATCCAAAAAAGGTGTGGAGTTCAAAAAGGTATCCAAGGCGAACCTAGTTTAGTTTATATGATCATTCCAAAGAAAAGACTAGAATATAAAATTATGATCATTATTATATTTGAGGGAGTTTTGTTGGAACTAAATCAACAGGTTTCCACGTCCTGACAAAGTCTTTGATTTGTTAATTAGATTGAGTTTGTGTCATTTACATTCAAAATTTTTACACCTTAAGACGATTTTGATTTCATTCATTAAGAATGTAAAAAATTCATCATGCACATATGTTATGAATGTTTTCATTGATTTCATATCGAATTTGTTCACACCCCTACATTTACATTTTCATCGACTTGGTTATCTTAATCTTCTTTCATGATGTGATTCTTTGTAAGAAAATTTTTGAAAAATTGGAAACGAGAAGTTTATTGCCTTGTGACACTCTTTGTATTCATTGTCATTTCTTTTTATTTGTCCATTTGGGGACATCATAAAAAGGGGGGAAACGAATTATGGGGGATTAGATATTGCTTCATTTAATGGTTTGCTTATGCTTAATTGATATTTTCTTTATGTTTACCATTATATTTCAAGCTTGTTCATGTCATGGGTATTTCTTTCTTATCTCATGTGTGTAAGTTCAAATTGAGAATCATTGTTTTACACACCCCGAAACATTGAAATATTGAAGATTTGGAGATGTTGAAGATTTTGAAGACATGTTCTTTGCTATTTCGATTTATGGGTTTTTGGGGATATTATATTGTATGTAAAAGTTTTTATTTATTCATAATTTGGATTTTTTATGAATATACCGGCATAGACGTAGGGGAAGATTTGTAGGGACATGATATTATAAATGTCCGTCTAGATTCTAAAAATTTATGAGTTGTCCTAGAGCATATTTAATATGTCCTAGATCATAGTTAATGTGAAGATGTGATTTTATGAATGTCCGTCTTCACACGTTCATCCTTGACATCCGTCTTCACATGATTTTATGAATGTCTGTTGTTCGTCTCCAATCAGTCTCCACTATTCCCACTAATTCCACTAAGATAAAAGGTATAATGTTTAGTTGGAGTCACTAATGTTTCGTCTTTATTAACGATTTTTTTTATAAAATGTTTTTATCAATATGAGGCGTTTTTCTAAGTAAAATATCATTTTTAAGACCCATAGGCTAGCATTCTTAAAATTCTATTTTGTGCTCCTATCGTTCAAATGATATATTAATGTCATTCAAATGACATTAATAAGTCATTCAAACGATAGTTTCTAATGACATGTAATGTCATTTGAAGGGCCGCTCAATGGGTCGTTTCTTGTTTAGCTTCAATGACCACGTACCTTTTTTGCAAATTTAAAGGTCGTTTATTTAGTCATTAGTAATGACATCTAATTTCGTTCAAACAACATATAGTTGTCGTTCAAACAACGTATGCCGACTCAAATTTTTATTTAGCCTTTAAATACCTACTGTGAAATGAGGTTTTGTAAGTCTTTTTCAACTTCGCCTCCGCATATCTGATGCAGAAACCAAACTTCATTTTTTAGGCTTTAAAACCCTTTTTGATTCACTCAAACATCCCCGATCAATTTTGTGAATAATTCTTAAACCCTTTTATTTATATTACTCATTCTGGAGTAAAACTTTTGGAGAAGAAGGTCGTCTCCATTGCTGACCATTGGAGCTATTGCGGGATATCTTGTTGAAGACTTCAAATTGACACCTGAGGGTATTCTCACAAACGTGTATTTATGCTATGTATGCGTAAGTTAGAAATTTATAGTTAATAGAGAAATAAAAAGGGTTTTCCCCTATTGGGGATTTTTCTTCGAATCTGTCTTATGATTGTTTTGGTTTCAATGCTAGATAATCCATATTGTTTTCAATCACAATTAGATGCATGTTTTAGGGTTTTAATTAAAACTGGTTATAAAACTGAGTTTAGTTAAATAAATTTGGACACTAAATGCAAGAGAAATCTCCCCCACACAAAATTACAGGGGGTTTTGTTATTCTCTCTCTCTCTAGTCGGCCTAAAACTAATTAGGTTTGTGTGGAAACCTCTCACCTCCATAAGCTACCACTATCAATCCAAAACCTCATAATCCATCTAATCCTTGGCAAAAGTCTTTTGAAAGTATATTTAAAGACTCATCTCATAATCATGGAATAAATATTAAACATCTCGCAAAAATTTCAAGGAGAACCATCCATAATGTTTTCATTAAAAGATGTTGATCAATCATTATCTCCTTTTAAACATGAAATTGTTGGAAACTTTTCACATGGCAAACCTTAGATGGAAATCATTTGAACGAATTTTTAATCACGTGGTCTTAAGGGATGCTACCATATAGGTTTGTTAGAACACAAACACATTCTCATTCGACTTAATTGTCAAGAGGATTTCATGCGACTTTGGATGAAAGATCAATAGTAATGTGGAAAAGTCCAATGAGAACATTCAAATGGTCTCCTCGGTTTAGAACTGATCAAGAAAGTCATATAGTTCCTTCTTGGATTAATTTCCAAGGTCTCCCTATCCACTTATTTACAAAAGAAGCTTTGTTTTTTATAGCTCTGGTTGTGGGATCTCCTTTCATAATTGACAACTCAACAGCTAATCTTATCAGGGCTAGTGTAGCTGGGGTCTGTTTGGACATATATCTTCTTAAGACCATACCTCATAGAGTTTGGATAGGTTGTGATTGATTTGGATTTTGGAATTCCATTGATTACGAAGATTTGCCTAATTATTGTTCCTTCTATTATAAGTTGGGCTATCAAAAATAGAATTATCTTATTATAAATGTTTCCCCTCTCAAGAAAATAGACAACAGGAGTAAAGAAGTTCAAACTCAAGATACTAATAATATCAAGAACTTGAAAGTCATTCAACACAAAAGAACAGTATAAGATCAAGGAGAAGAAAATTGAGATAGCACACGATGTTACTAACAAGGGAAATAAAGGTGAAGCCTCTACCAGTATAAAAATGCAAACTATTGAAGAATATATTAAAATTGGTAGAGAATAATATCAACAAATGATTGCAAGAGAAGAAGATTTTGAAAATAATGATAACCATTATGCAGGGCAAGAGGGTGATTTAGTAAAAGGAGAATGGAAAGAAGACTTGGACATTAAAGAGCTGCTTAATAACGATAGAAGGATCTTGGATGAAGATGAAAAATACTACATCTTTAGTTAAAAAATAGACAAGATAAAAGATTAAATCAAAGCATTCTAAAGGGGCTATTATTATGAAAATGAAAGAAAGATTTTCCAAAAAGAGTCGAAATGGGATGAACTGATTCAATTCTCATATATTCTTTCAGAAAAAATAACTTCTTACCATAGATCCCAAGAATATAAGAAGAAGAAGTATCCAAAATTCAATGCTACATCAACAAGGTACCAGATCAAAGATAAAAGGAAAAGAAAGACATCCCCAAAGAGGAGGACTTTAATCAAAGGAAGACTAACATGATCAGTTAGTAAAGGTTCTAAGTAATTCAGTCTACAAAAGTCTGAATGATTAAAGGCCTAATAATGAATGCAAAAGGTGCAGGAAATAAGGCAACTAAAATAAGATTGAAAAGGTTAAGTAAGTCTCATTGTTACCAATTATTCTAAGCTCAAATATTAAAGATCTTAGGACGACCTTAAATTTTGAAGGAAGTTCGTTTAACTGTGCCAATAAAATCTGGTGTTTTTTTAGGCATGGTATATCTTGTGAAGTCATTGTTGATGGTATTCAAAACTTACTTCTTAAAATTGAGCATCCTCAAATTAATAATAACATTGGTGTTAACTTGGTTCATGCAAAATGCTCCAGATCTAAAAGAGAATATCTTTAGGATGAATTTGTTAAAAGCTCTATTGTGTGCAATCATATTCCTCTTATTATAGTTGGTGATATAAACATTGTTTCCAATAGTGAGGAAAGATAAGGTGGGAGGGAAATTAATTTGGGGGTGCCTCTGAGTTCAATGCATATATAGTAGCTTTTTCACTTCTAGACTTGGGATTCATAGGCTCTAGATTTACTTAGGCAAAGGAGATTAATGGTCCTATGTTTCTTGAGAGGCTTAATAGAGGCCTTGTAAACTCCCAAAGGCTAAACTTATTTCCAAATTCTTTTATAATCCATTTCAATAGGAATTGTTCAGGCCATAACCCTTTACTAATTAGTTTACACAATCCTAGAGACACTATCATAAAACCATTTCTCTTTCTAAATATATGTGGATACCATGATATTTTTTTAATGACTACTAAGACAACTTGGGAAGCGACTGCAATTGGAAGGTATATGGAGTTATTTGAAGCTAAGTTGAAGAGGCTAAAATCAAGACTGAAAATTTGGATTAAAGAGAAATATAAAAATATATTTGAAGAGATACGTTATATAGAGGAAAAACTTATTCAAGGGGAACTGAAAGTGGAGTTTGATTCTACTTTTGATCAGAGACAAATTTACTCTAAGGCTAAAAAAACCCTTAATTCTGCATTAGTTAGAGAAGAGAAATATTGGTTCTAGAAATCTAAGAGTGAATGGATTGCAAATGGAAATAGGAATACTAAGTTTTATCATTCTCATACTCAACAAAGTAGAAGAAGGCTTTGATTCATTTTATTAAAGATGATGAAGGCATATTTCAAGAGAATCAAGAGGATATTGTTAACATTTTCATTTCTTATTTTATAAATTTATTTACTGCACTTCATCTAGAAGATAAAGATTTGTTGGGAAATATTCCAAAACTGATTTTCGAAGATTGTAACATAAGATTATCAGTTATTCCAAAAGAAGATGAAATTTACAAAGTAATGAAGGAGAAGAATCTTAATAGTACTACAGATCCTGGTGGCTTTAATGGTTAATTCTTTGTATTTTGTTGGGATATTATCAAAAAAGATTTCATAATGCTATTCAACCATTCTTTTTGGAAGCTGATATTCCAAAATCTTGGAGTTCCACCCAAATTAGCCTTATACCTAAAATTACTATGCCTTCTTCTTACAAGAACTTCAAACCCATAAGCTTATGTAACTTTATCTATAAGGTAATCTCAATGATCCTCAACTCTAAGCTTAATCATACTCTTCCTTTCGTAGTTTCTCAAAATTGGTCACGTTTTGTACAAGGTAAATGCATTTAAGACAACATCCTATTGGCTCGGGAAAGGATTCAATTAATTGATAAGAAACCTACAAGTGGAAATTTGATTAGAAAACATGATATGGCTAAAGGTGATGATAGAGTTTCTTGCCAATTCATTTTAAAATATTTAAGAGCCTTTGGATTTTTAAAAACCTTTATTGATTTAATTTAGAAATGTATGTCTTCAATTTGGTTCTCAATAATGGTTAATGGCCAATCTAAGGGTTTCTTTACCCCTACAAAGGCCTTAAGGCAAGGGGATCCTATTTTCTAAAGACTTTTCATTATCATGGAAGAAGCTTTAGTAAAGGGTTAAAAGATCATATTTGAAAGGGTTGGATAATCCCATTTTCTTATCTAATAGGTTATCCAATAATCAGTAACTTAAGCTATTCAAATGATATATTAATATTCACAAGTGGATTGAAGTAAAAAATTTGATGAAGTTCCTAGAGAATTATGGATGGAATCAGGACAACTAATTAGATTGGAGAAAAGTTGCTTCAAATTAAGTTGTAAATACAATTCTTCCCTAAGATCCAGTATTGCTTCTATTACAGGTTATACATTTGAAAATATTCCTCTTACCTATTTTTCTATCCCCTTGTTTAAATCAAGAAGCAAAGCTTTATATTTTGAACATCTAGTACAAGTAATAGCTTCAAAAATTCATAGTTGGAAATCTAAATTCCTTTTCATGGGTGGAAGAAATACCTTAATCCAATCAGTCCTTACCTTTGTACCTTTATAATCTCTTTTAGTTTGAAGCGCTACTAAATTGATTTTAAAATTAATTAATCGTCTTATAAGTTATTTCTTTTGGAGGGTCAACAAAAACTATGGACAGAAGTTTTAGTGGAAGAATTTGGATTATTTGTGTTATCCAAACATGCAAGGAGATTTGGTTATAAAAAATTTATCCTCTATTTTGGTTGCTTCAAATATAAAATTGACTTGGCATTTCGAATAAGGAAGAATTTTATGATTTATATTTATGAATGCTAAATAATATTATAGAATGAGTACTACTAGATCTCAATGTTTTAATATAATCAAATCAACTTGGGAGATTGTTGAATCTAAGTCTGAAAATATTTCAAATGAGTTCATCTGGAAACCTTCAATTAGTGGAAAATTCACCTTTACATCTACATATGAATTATCAAGACCTTCCAAAGTTTCTTCATTGTCCTATAAGTTTATTTGGAATCCAAAAATTCGTCCCAACATTTCTAGTTTTTCTTGGAATGTCCTTTAAAAACGTGTTCCAATAGATGATCAAATTCAAAAGGTGTGTATTAAACTAGCTTCCAGATGTCTTTGTTGATATAAATCCTCTGAATATGTGAACCATCTTTTTAGATCAGGTCCAGTTTCTTCTAAAGTGTGGGATGTTTTTAACAAAATAATGGGAATATATCTCCTTCCTACAACAATCCATGGGACTATTATTCAGTGGTGGATCCAGTCAGGAAGATCCAAAGGCTCTCAATGGGTTCACATGGTGCTTCCAGTTAGTATAATGTGGGAGATTTGGTTAAGTAGAAATAAGGAAAACTTTTAACTAAGCCAATGAATACAAATTTGATTGTCGATAAAGTGATATCAAAAATCTTAGATCTAAGTCAACATGCCAGATTAAAAGGTAATTGAAGGATACTAGTCAGGAAGCTTTGAAAACTTTTAACATTTGTATGCATCAGCATTCTATGTTTTGGAAGAAACCTTCTAAAGGTAGATTAAACTTGAATTGTTAAGATGTGTTCAAGGATCAGGTGTGATTATCAGAGATGACAAAGGAAGACTTATTTGGGTAGCCTCTACATTCATTTCTCAAGGATCTTTAATAGAAGGTCAAGTTCAAGAAATCAAGAATGGTCTCAATTTTTTCTTGGTTAAGAAGTTAGATCACGTAGACATTGAGACAGACTCCAAAATACTTTTTAATTATTTTCCCCAACCTCTTCCTATATTCCTTGGGGAAGTAAATCAAGTATTTATTAAAATGATCTTGTTCTCCAAATAATTCATCACTCCTTCATTCTTTGTCATATTGAAGTTAATAAGCTGGTATTTCTCCTAACCAAATATATTATTCTTCAAAAACGTTATTCAACTTTATCACATTTTTAGGATACTACACTAAACATAATGATAGCTTTAAATATAGATTCTTCAAAGTATTCTTTAATACCTGTTAGTTGTAATGTTCATTAAGTGCTCCTCCTTGTAAGCCGCCTAAAGGGGGATTTTATCTCTATTATTATTAAATTTCGATTTCTTTTAAAAAATAGAAACCCTCACAAACTAGAATCTAGATAAATCTTGTCAAAACACAATAAAAAGTCACATTGCATGCTGGTACATGCACCTTAGCAAAGGGGGGCAACTACACCAAGGGAGATCATGGTCGTGTCTAAAGAGCCTATAGCTACGCCTCAGCATCATGTGTTCGATCATTAGAGCGAGTGATTAGAGCTTGTGGCAAGGCCTCTCTGCTGCCTTCATCATCTCCAATTTTATGGTTTTTTATTGTCAAAACTACATTTTTCGACCCTTTCTCCAACTTTAATAACTCCAGTGTTGAACCTTTCAACAACAAAAATCTATGAAATTTCCACCACAATCAAACCCCATTACAATATAGAATTTCAGAATACAAAGACTTTTACATCCACTCATAAAATCCTCTATATGCATCAATTTGTCAGTAATTAAAATAATCTTATAATTACAATCAAATTGAATCTAGAAAAAGTAACTATGGATAAACCACCATAGTGTAGATGAACATAACATAATCATGTGGCCATGATGGAGTGATTAATAGGAATCTTACAAAACTACATTATTATAAGCGATATTCATCCGTTCATATATCGTCTAATATGAAAACCTATATTTTTGTTGTGGACAAAATAGATCTTTTTAAAATATGAACAATCCTTAACCATAGATTTAATATTAACAGATGAGGGTACGCAATAATTTCTTTCTACCCTAAGAATTTTATCGTCCTTCAGAAAGAAGGAAAAATAACTAGATATATGTAGCTAGATCAAGGGTTTCGATCACCATACCTTTATAGGTCTTATCGGTGATCCTACTAATAATTATCATTTGACGAAAAAATTATGTTTTTTATTCCACCTTAAAATAATGGTGTTGAATTTTCAAAATACCTCATATCTTCTAGCGTATAATCCAACCAAATCATGCCATGTATTTGGGAACTTTTGGAAATGAAAATGTGGTGAAATAAGAGAAATTTACTTTCACTTTCTCTCATCACCACCTCATAAAAATGCGAATATTATTTATATCCCTCTTTAAACCTGGTTAATGTCTCATACAACTTAAACCCTTTCCCTAGACCCATCTTGTAGGACGATGAGATAGGTTTAAGTGACACCCCATAAAATTTAAGCTAGATTGGGGAGATCTAAACTAGATAAAATAGGAGTCTATAAAAAAATGCGTATCATTCTAAGCAGGATTGTAAATAAAATTGATTACATAAATAAATAACTGAACATAGAAGTGGTGAACCATACTATTGATACCAAAATTTACCACCTTACATGGACCAATTATCAGCCAACACGTGTCATCCAACGTGGCACAAGTCCAAGTCAGTGTGATGGAAAATGCCGACAAACAAGGAAGCCCGGCTAACAATGAAGCCTGACCAATAGGGCAGTCCGACCAACTGGGAAGACCGACCAATGGCCAAAAATCCAATCTATATATCTAACTAAGAGACAACAATTTAATAACCTGTACAAACCAAGGAAGCGACAACAGTAGTATATTTAATTCTCATTATGTATTGATGTAAAGGCCTAACAAATTAAGGCATTCTATTATTTCTCACAATAACTATCAGCACCCCTCTTGGGTTATAAATACATTGTATCACCCTCATTACAGGGGGATAGAAAAAAAATTCATGGAAATCAATACATAACAGCGGATGTAGGCTTCTCCATTTAACCAAACCACTTTAAAAATCTCTTTTTCTAATTTATTTTTGATTATTTATCCGTGATGAATCAATTAAGCCTAGTCTAGTTTTTTGCATCAACAAATCGAGATCATTTATGGGAACGTATTGCTAAATGTTTTCACTCATTCATCATGCATGGTTGATATTCCTGAATGAAGCATCAGAATTGAGGGAATTTCACCCACTCCCTCCACCCTTCCAAACAATAATGATTTAACTAGAATTTTGGCTAGCTTGGCTAAGGTTCAAGAGGCTATGCAGGATATAATACAACTGTTGGCCCAAATTCTGTAAGTTGGAGTCCCTACCCAATTCAATCAAAGGAGTATACCACTGCCTCCAATAAGGAGTGTTGGGCATAGCCATTCTCGAACTTCAAGGGATCCTTTGTACCTTCCTGTAGCAACTTCTTCTATCAGGATTACTAATTACATTGGTGGATCATCCCTCATCCCAAAAAGGTTGAGTGATTTAGAAAGGCTTAGTATGGCCTCTCCTTTCAGTCGTTTGGGACCTAAGGGAAATGCCCTCTGGGTTACGTCAGGAGATACTTGATGACAAAATGACCTGAGGGAAGGTTCCACCCAATCAAGATTGAACACTTAGCGAACTGCTCGGTTCAGTCAAAGCGAAGGTTCACAAGAAGAAAGATCAGCACGATCAGTTAGGGTCGATAAATAAAAGTCATCACCCATAGATCTGGTGCTAGCAGTGATGCTTGGAAGGGTTCCATTCAGAGTTTGGAAGATAGGTTGGGAGAAATGGCAAAGGCTACGAATACTCTGTAGATAAGTTTTATTAAGGGATCCCCCTTTGTGCAAACCATTGTAGATTTTCCAATGTTGACCAACTTTAAATCCCCAATTGTCACTCCCAATTATGATAGGAAGATTGATCCAGTTCTTTATATAGGATAATACTAAGTAGCATTTGATATATATGATGTTCCTGATGAGATGAGATGTACGGAATTTTCAGGAACAATCAGTGGATCTGCTCAAATCTGGTATAATAGTTTGCGTAGGGGGCAGATTTCTTGCTTCTAATAGCTCGTCAAGATATTCATTGGTAATTGTTTCTTTGGAGTAAAACTAGTGAAGCGAGTAGCTCATTTTCTAAGTGTGAGACAGAAGGTGGGATAAAGTACGAGGGATTATATCACTCATTTTAACAACGAGAAATTAGAAGTCATTGATTACGAAGAGAAGACTGCAATCACTGCCCTTATAAGTGGTTTACTCCTCGATAAACTATATTATATTTGGCAAAAGATCCCCCGAAGATGATGACAAAATGAATGGCCAAAGCATCAAAGATTATGAATGTCGAGGAAGCTATGGCTTCTAAAAAGAATTCAGATGCAAAGGTGGAAGAGAAGATAGAGAAAAAGTCGGACAAGAAGGAGCACAAGAATCATAACGAGCGCATGAATTTGAAAGTAAAAGAAAGTCGAGATCGGCTAAGAAAATTTACCAATTACACTCCCTTAATGGTTGATAAACATCATATTTTGGAGGAGATTAAGAGCAAAAATAATTTGAGTTGGCAAGAAAAGTTAAGGTCACCTGCTGATAAGAAGGATATGTCCAAGTATTACGAGTTTCACAAAGATCACGGTCATACGACCAATCAGTGTATTGCTCTACAGAACGAGATAGAGGCACTCATTCGAAGAGGAAAATTGCACAGATTTATATATTAACACGATGGTGGAAGAAGTGGAGGTAGAGGTTAACAAAGATCTAAATCACCTGTTAAACCTACAGAAGATAAGAAGAGGAACCATGCCGATGATCCAGAAGATGATCCTGATCTCTCCAAGAAGCCTAAAAAACCTAAACCCAAGGTATTCGTACTCAGTTTTGGATCCTTTTATTTCCATATGATTGCAAGTGGAGATGAAGGAGGATGAGATCATACAACTGAAAGGAAGGCTTACCTCAATGAGGTTCAATCATGTTCCTATCTTTCACAAATCAACCTCGCTAAGGAAAATCGACCAAGGAAAGTTAACAAGGATAAGCGCATAATTGGATTTTCCAAGAATGATCTATTCAGAGTATTGTATCCTCATAATGATCCTTTAGTGATCAGAGTCAGGATGAAAGAGGTACTGGTCACAAGGACACTAGTGGATAACGATAGTTTAGCGGACATTGTGTTCTACCCCTATTTTCATAGTTTGGGTTTAAAACTCAGCCAACTGGAGCCTTACCATAGTCCACTCATTTGATTCTCTAGCGAGAAAGTATTTCCATTGGGAACAATCAAGATAGATGTGTTAATTGGGACATGTCCAGCGAACAAAATAGAGAAAGTGAGATTCTTTATAACGGACAAAAGTGTTCATTCTGCCTATAACATGATCATAGGAAGATTTGGTCTGAAAAAGTTTGAAGCTATACCTTTTACTATTCGTCAATGCCTAAAGTTCCCGACTAACTTTGGAGTGGGATTAATAAAAGGAGATCATAAAGTAGCTCGGAAATGATACTATTCATCTACCGAGGATGAAGATATGTTAAAACTGAAGAGGAAAACAACCACTTATCAAGTCGATATATCTGACCTGAATAGCGAGTATGAGGTTGAAACCTTAGATCCAAGAGATGAATCTGAGATCGTAAAAGTCCAGGTGATGGTGGAAATAGAAAGCATTATTCTGGATAATGATAAATCAAAATGAACCACTCAAATAGGATTGTCATTGGATCTAGTTCTTAAATAAGAGTTGGTGTCCTTCTTGAGATAAATAAATAAGGTGTTCGCATGGAGTCATGAAGTTATGACGGGTATTGACCAGAACGTCCTATGCCATGAGCTTAATGTAAATAAGTAGGTTAAACTTTTAAAGCAACGAAGAAGAGTTTTCAGCCTAGAGAAGAACCAGTCTATACAAGAAGAGGTGGAGAAACTTTAAAATGATTCCTTTATTGAAGATGTGAAGTACCCAGACTAGTTGGACAATGTAGTTATAGTCAAGAAGAAAAATAGTAAGTGGAGAATGTGTGTGGATTTTACTGACTTCAATAAGGCATGCCCAAAGGATCATTTTCCTTTACCATGAATTGATCAACTAGTGGATGCTACTTCTAGGCACGAGCTGTTGAGTTTTATGGATGCATATTCATGATATAACCATATCAAAATGAAGCCGGATGATAGAGAAAGTGCTTCCTTTATTACTCCCCAAGGAACTTATTGCTATAATATTATGCCATTTGATCTAAAAAATGCAGGTGTCATTTATCAGAGACTGGTGAACAAAGTATTTGAAGAGAAAATAGGCAAGAAAATGGAGGTGTATGATGAAGATATGCTGACTAAGAGAAAAAAAGTTGTTGATCACATCGCCGACCTCACCCAGATGCTTGATCAATTGGATAAGCACCAGACGAAGTTAAACTCCACCAAATGTGTCTTCGAAGTTCAGGAGGGAATGTTCCTTAAGCATATAGTAAACCAAAGGGCATTGAAGATGATCCAGATAAGATCAAATCCTTGATATAAATTTAACCCCAGACCAGTAAAAAGGATGTTCAAAGGTTAATAGGGTGTGTAGCAACACTCAACAAGTTTATGTCCCGAGAAACGAACAGATGTTTACCATTCTTTAAGGTACTCAGAAAAACCATTGAAAGGAAAAAGCCTTCCTGGAATTAAAGAAGTACATGGGAGAACCCCCACTACTCTCTCGACTAGTGTTGGGAGAAAAGTTTTACTTATATCTAGTTGTATCTGAATCAGCTGTTAGTTTTTCCTTGATTAGGGAGGAGAATGGAGTTCAAAAGCCAGTTCATTACACGAGCAAAGCTTTTTGAGGATCATAAGTCAGATATCCCAGACTTGACAAGTTAGCATTAGCTTTAATTGAGGCTAGTAGATGAATGAAGACATATTTTCAAGCTCACACCATAGTGGTATATACTGACATTCCACTGAGGCAAGCTTTGCATCAGCTAAAGAAATTCTGGAGATTGTGGTATTAGGATGTGGAGTTGGGGGAATATGACCTTTAATATGACCTTCAGGAGATTTTGGAGGATTTTATTACGAAATTCACATACCTAGAGGTTCCCGAGCAATCAGGGACTTTCACCAAGCAACACTCAGAAGTCAGCAGACCTACTAAAGATAGGCCTGACCAAATCCAAACAAGGAAAACTACAGAAGTAAGCACCGATCAACCGAAAGCCTTTAGCGGAGTACATGAGGTGAAAAAGAAATATGAGGAGGTAAAGGATAAAATCTTCCATTAAGGGATTCTGACAAACCAAGTGGTTGAAAGAAATATTCCCATATGGTGTTTGTATCTTGATGGGTCATCCTTTGCAACTGGATGTGGAGCAGGAATCATTCTCAATACTCCGGATAAACTAGCTATAGAGTACGTCTTTGATTACTATTTCAAGCCTCCAAAAATGAGGTAGAGTATGAAGTTGTGATTATTGGTTTATGTCTAGCTAAATCACTGAATGCCGGGCAAGTTCTGGTGTATAGTGATTCACAGTTAGTGGTAAATTACATGTTAAACATATATGCAGCTAAAGGAGAATTGATGTCCAGATACCTAGGTAAAATTTTGGAGGTAATTTCCACTTTGCTAGCTATTTAGATGATCATAATTCCATGATTTTATGCCCGAGCAGACACACTTTCTCGGCTAGCTTTAGCAACCAGAACTGAGCTGTGAAGAACTAATCCTATTGAGCTACTTGCTGGTAGGAGCATTGATGAATATTTAATGGTTAATTTTATTGAGGTTGATCTGGGACCATCTTGGATGGATCATATAAGAACCTATATTGAAGAGAAAATTATGCCAGCTGACCTATACGAAGCTAAGAGGTTAAAATACAAAGTTACGAGGTATGTGCTAGAAAATGGCGTGTTATATAGAAGAGGATTGACTGCTGGTATGAAATAATGTGTGCATCCAGCTGAAGTAAAAGATTTTATTGAGGAAGTCCCTGAAGGATCCTGTGAGGCCCATGTAACAGGGAGAACTTTATTGTGAAGAATCAACACACATAGGTGCTAATGGCCAACTATGCGAGAAGATTATGCAATTTTTTACAAGAAGTGTGATAAGTGCCAGAGGTTTTCCAGTATATGCAAGACTCCATAAGATCTCCTAACATAAATCACTTCGCCTTAGCCCCCTGCTATGTGGGGAATTGACTTGGTCGGGCCTCTGTCGACCACCCGAGTAAGGTTTAAGTACCTAGTTGTAGCTATTAATTACTTTACTAAGTGGGTGGAAGTTGAACCCTTAATAGATATGTCTTACGAGAAGGTGTATCAGTTCATTTCGAATAATATGATTTGTAGGTATGGCTTAACCTACACCTTTATCACTGATCATGGCACACAATTTGATAACGATAAATTTGTTGATTATTGTACCCAATCCAATGTCCAAAAAATCCACGCTGATCCTGGCCACCCTCAAATCAATGGCCAAATAGAGTAACTAATAGAACTTTGTTGAATGGGTTAAAGAAAAGACTGGAAAATGCTAAAGGGAATTGGATCAATGATCTACATTTTGTCTTGTGGCCTTAGCAAACTACCCCTGGAATAGCTACTAGAGAAACTCCTTACATGCTAGCATTTGGTACTGAAGCTTTGATTCCTACCGAGCTAGGTTTACCTACTCACATTCAATAACCGAGTCAGTGATTTCATGAGAAGGCTGGACTTGGACATGCTGGAAGAGGTACGCAAAGATGCAGCTTTAAAGAATGCAGCCTATCAACAACAAAATGCACATTTTTACAATAAGAGGGTGAAGCCAAGCACCTTAAAAGAATGTGATTATGTTTAGAAGAAGGTAATTCATAAGAACAATAAGCTTGAAGCCAATTGGCATGGGCCTTATCGTATTACAATGTTGGACGGCGTAGATATCGAATTGAGACCTTGGAAGGTGAAAAATTCAAGAATCACTGGAATGGAGAACACTTGAGGAAATATTATCAGTGATGTAATCATGATGTATTCAGTTCATTTCAACATTAATGAGAAAATGATTTCCCCAAAATTGTTATGTATTTTTTCGAATTACTAGTGCAATGCACTACATAGAAAATACAACAATAAAACCACCAATGAGGTCACGAACAAAAATGTGAAAATACAAACAATATTGGTCGGCATCAACAAAGGCACCAACAAAGTTTATTGTCAACACAAACCACCAATAAAAATGGTCGTCGGTATCAATAAAAGAACCAATAATGTTGGTCGACATCAATAAAGGCGCCAACAAAGTTTGTCGTCAAAAAACCATACAAGGCAAAATTGTAAGTCCCAAATGCTTGGTTAACGAAGACCCGGATGAATAATTTTCATCTAAACTGGGCTAAATGATTGACAAATGCTCCACTCATGCCTAGGAACCAAGGTAACTAATGCAATTACCTAAAAATTGAGGTACATTAGTAGAACCTTGGTGATGTGTTGGTAATTAGTACGATACTTAGGATAATCCTAAGGATATCAATAGAACCGGTGAAAAATGACAGATTGACAAATAGTCAACCCACAATTAGAGATTGATTAAAATTTGATCCATTCACAACCAAAGAGTAAGAAGACATTCATATACGAAGACTGACTAAAAATTGATGACAAAATAAACTTTTTATTAAGTCAATTAAATGATTACATATTGTTGCTTAACGTGCAGAAACAAAATACAAATCCTTATTCTACATGGCGTTTTCCTTTAGACTTGGAAATAGGATCCATGCCAACTGGAGGATCATCCAAAGTATAATGAAAGTTGATGAAGTTAAAATCTTGAAGCATCCTGGTATTGCTTCTACTAGGACGATCAAGCAGATGAGGAGGTAGGATGATCTCTACTTAATCATGTAGCTCGTAATCTCATAAGTAATTTGAAATTAAGCATTGAGGAATACGATGGATAGGAATCCATTTAACATTTAACTTGAATGGAGGATTGTCAAGCTCTAGTAAACCTTGGTTATACCAATACCATAATGAATCATTTTGATCAACTTTGATCACAGTTAAAGCGTTCATCTAACCCCATTTGTAGGTTCATTCTTAGCCTATTGCATTCTATCATCAAAATTCCCCAGAGCTTCATTATACCCATCCATCAAAACCTCCCTTGACTTCTTATGGAATTGAAAGGTTAATTTATCAACTTGAGACTGCAGCTTCTTTAGTACCCCATCCTTAATCTGTAATTGGGAAGATTGAGTGGATTGTTATTTAGAGAAGGTCTGCAGCTTCTAGGACATCTCAGTAATATCTTGGTCTTGGGCTTTTAACTGCGGAGCTTGATTGGCAAGGGTATGTTGAGTCTTAATTTCTTTTATGGTTCCTCAACCAAGATTATTCCTTGCTCGGGAAGAGGATGCGGGATTAATCTTTTTTAAGGATTCCAACTCGTCCCTTAATGTTGTATTTTCATCTTCTAAAAAGGAGTATCCATCATTAGTAGTAGTAACAACAGTTCCAGAGGCAGACTTCAAAATATTCGCTTCATCCCTCAAATTATTATTCTCCTCTTCCATAAGTTTGGCAATAGTTCTGGTTTCTTCAACTTTAAGTTTAAGTAAAACTACCTTTTTGTTATAAATAGAAACAAAGTTGTCAAAACCCCGACCTACACTCAAGCTTCGATATTTCTGCTCATAGCTCTCGTTCAACAGTGCAGTGGACTCTTTATAGTGTTATTGAAGTTCATCTATCATCTCATAATACTCAACATTATTTTCTACTATTTTATCAAGTAAGTAATTCGTATATTTGTAGGCCTCTTTAGCCTGCTCTGATGCATTGTCACCAAGCAACTTAACAATTTCTTACTCGGATAAGTTTGTATGACGTGTTTTGAAAAAAACATTGCATTTCCTCAGTAGCTCGGTATCATTGCAAGACAATTGTTCCATCTTCACTATAAACTAGCAAGAAGAAATGATCACCAATTAACAACAAGAATGAAGAATAGGAATGAGAAAAATGAGACAAAAAGGAATAAAAGATTTCTTTTATTGATAATAAAGACGTTTAGATACAATAAAAATAAAGAAAAACAAACAAAAATAAAAATAAAAAGGGAAAATGTCGAATAACTTGACACCTTGTCCCTATCAATCTCAACCTTCTTAGAAGAAGGGGTTACATGCTGGAGTTGCTCGGTGTGCTCAGATTGAGGAAGTGAAGAGTCAGTGATTTTAGGTTGGTCAGCGACAGACTCAACTGCTAGAGAAGACTCCCTCGAACCAAATTTATCTTCAATCGCATCCTCAATGACATGAGGAGGACCATGAGTATATCTTTGAAAACATTTAGAGACTTCAACAGTGTTCAACTCCTGAAGGTAAGCAACCCAACCATCTCTAAAAAAAAAATTCATACACTACACCAAATCCTGCGAATGGTCACGCCCAGTGGGTCACGGCCCAAGTCCACGACCGGCTGGTCGCGGACTTGGACCGTGACCATATCATTTTTTGGCGTGACCATATTCATTACCACACTGAGTCATGGATGCTCTGGAAGTGGTCACGGCCCAAATCCCTGACCACTGTGGGTCACGATCCAAGTCTGTGACCAGGTCGTGACCATCTTCGCGCTAAAATTCCCTCCAAGCTTGGTCGCGGATGGGTCACGGACTTTTTCCGTGACCATAGGCGTGACAAAGCACAAAACACACATATAGTGGGTCACGGATAGAGGCCGTGATCATTTATTACCATGGGTCACGGCTATGGGCCATGACCAATAGGTGGTGACCACATAACTTAGCTTCATTGATGGGTCGCAGTTGATGGGTCACGGCTCTTGGCCGTGACCATTGTCAATCCTAAAAAAAAAACATGCGCTTCATATTTTCATTTCCCCGCTAATATCTTATTTCTTTCTTCCCCAAACGCTGGTATGGAAGCGAGAGAGATTTCGGGGGTAGCAGGTGCGATATTGGTTATGGAGTAAGGAGATTTCGTGGGGACGAGCAGCGGCGTCCCTTTGCTTCTCGGATAGAGATTTCATGGGGACGAGCAGGTGAGATTGCACAGTGTTCCACTTTGCTTCTCAGATCATGGTGTCGTTTCTCGCTCCATCTCCTCCTCTCTCCGCCTCCGCTCTAGCATGGGCCTCCCCGTCGGTAAACACATCGTCCCCGACAAACCCGTAAGCCCCCTACAATCCAATCTTAACATTTTTTACTCACAAAATCACAAACAAACAAAGCCCTAACTCTATTTTGTTTCATTTTTTAGTTTGTTTCAGCTTCCTGTAAATGATGAGCTGACGTGGGATGACGGGACTGCATTTCCGAGCCTTGTATTAACCGTATTGCAGATACTGTTGCCAAGGTCTAAACCCAATTTGGTGTTTCTTATATTCAAAATTTCAAAATTTCATTATTTTATTACATTGAGGTGGTTTGTGCAATTTTTGGGGTTATGAAAGTGGAAATTTGGGATGTTAATGAATGGAAATTTCTTTGATTTTTGTTTCTAGTTTTTTCTGCGGTTGCGGGGCTAGAGATTTCCATGTCCAAAGAGCACCACCAATGTAAGTTTTCTTTACCCTCCACTCTAGTTATTTTTTATTGTTTCGTATCAGAAATTAATTTTAGGGTGTATTTGGATAACAAAGTTAGGAAAATTGAAAAATATTTGAATTTTTATTTTCTATCAGAAACTGTGGGAAAATATAGTTACTCAACCAATAATTATTCAATTTTAGGGTGTGCCATGTCATACTGGGTTTTCGTGTGATGTTTAATTTAGTGTGAATTACGTCTTTCTTAATGTTTAATTTGTTCAGAAGATTAGTTATTCATTTTTTTGGCATCAGTTATTTTTCCCCTTTTATCTCGATTTAAGGTAGTTCGCGTTTATAAGATTATGGTTGAATATTTAATGCTTTATGCTGATTCGATTTGAAATTAGGAAATATAGGTTAATTGTCAGTGTTTCAAACTCCAATCTCATGGAGATTTTGACTTTAGCATCGGATGATGTACCAAGCCTCCTAATACATCCTTACATATGATTTGTTTCTAATATGCTATCATTATAGGAAGTGCACAATTTTGCAAAAGTTGAAGGCGACCATATCAACTCTGAATCAAGGAGGTAATAGTGGTTCTATAAGATGAATCCCAAAATGCTCCACACAGGTACTTACTATGCTTCATTTACTTTTCAGTGTGTATTAATAAATCAATTGTGTTGTAGTTGTTTTAGTATCTGGAAACACAATTTATAGGTTGGTATTAGATGAATCGCACTACGGTTTGGGAATTCGCAATCACATTCACCAGAATGAAATTATGGAACTCAAATCATAGAAACCAACGCTCGAAGGTGTATTTTCTGTGAATTCTCCAAACTCTTGTGCATGCTTTTGATCCCATTAGTACGTCTGATCTATTTCAGCTATGTAATTAAAATGTTTATTTCAACTATTTTCAAATAGTATTGATTTGCACACAGTGTGAATTGATACAAAGTAACATATTCAACTAACTTGCTAGCTTTTCATTTACTGTTGATTTTTATTCATTTGAAAGAGGGTGATTTTAAGGAATAAGTTGGCAACTTCAACATTGTAAATTCAATAAGCATATATTATTTTGAATCCTTCTACAGACATAAGACTTGACTTTGTGTCTAATTTCCTTTTTCTATTTTTCATAAAGGGATGTATACTTAAAATAGAGGTCTCTATTTTCAAGAGGAATAGGTCCTGAGCGAAAAAAGATCTCAAAAACATCAATGTCACTGAGTTCAAGACCAGCAGACTTAACTGCTGCTGGAATTGAAACAGTTGGACCAATGGTGTAGCAAAAATCTTCATATTTATTTTGATCCTTTATTATATAGTTCTACGTTTCATTATTTGGAATACTAATGGTGTAGCAAAAATCTACCTTATTTCTATTAATTTATGACCATCTTTATCTTTTCAATTTTAATATATTAAAATTTCAAATATTTAATATAGTGTCCGAGAAGACTTTAAATATTCACTCCCCGTGTATTTGTATCTCATATGGGAAAACTTAATTAGCGGGTGTTTTAAAAGTCAGCTGAATTTGTTCAATGCAGTGTCCGAGATCATACTATGACAACAAGCGTGGCTGCTGCTACCCAAAGACATGGAAGCCTGCAGAAGACTTTAGCATTCACGGGCTGCTGCTCCACATAGTTGGTATGGTGGATACTAGATTAGTTTTGTGATCTTTTTGTTTAATTTACAAAATATGGTCCATATTGACTGTCATAACATTTATGCTTACTGAAAAACTTACTATCATAACACACTCCTTAATCCACTGAATCACCTATATACCAAAACCCCCAAAATGTAACCATATACCAAAACCCCCAAAATGCAGAACATTTAATCAATTAGGAAGCTATGCGGACCACTAATGGATCGATTCAGTTACGCAGCTAGGTAGAACATAACACACTCGCACATAACTAATGCCAATATAGCAGCTATATATGGCAATATACCAGCTAAGTATGGCCATATATAGCAGCTATATATGCCTATATATAGAAGCTATATATAGCAGTTATATATGGCTATATAGCAACTATATATGGCCATATATAGCAGCTATATATGGCCATATAGGCTCATATATAGCTGCTATATATGGCAATATATAGCTGCTAGATAGGGCCATATATAGCTGCTATATATGGCCATATATACCTGACATATAGATTGAAAAGAAGGTGAAGAGGGCAAAACCATGAAACAGCCCCTGGAGGGTCCCGTGAGATCCCCCGAAACAGCCCCCGAACGGCCGCGTGGGTGGCACCAACACCTCCCATGGGACCAATGTGACTCGTAGGAACTGATCGTGCATCCCCGGGACTCCCGGTTTAAGAATATGACGGTAATTTGAATAGTTTTAGACTTAGGCTTAAAAACATGACTTTAGAGGGTGAAAACACGAACTAGCCCCCGAACGGCCACATGGGTGGCTCCAACACCTCCCACAGGACCAATGTGACTCGTAGGAACTGACCGCGCAGCCGCGGGACTCCCGGTTTGAGAATACGACGGTAATTTGCATATTTCTAGACTTAAACAAAACGTGGCGTCAGAAGGTGAAAAATCGAAACAGCTCCCGAACGTCCCCGTGGGTGGCACCAACACCTCCCACGGGACCAATGTAACTCGTAACAACTGACCGCGCAACCGCGGGACTCCCGGTTTGAGAATACGATGAATATCTGCATATTTCTAGACTTGGGCTTAAAAATGTGGCTTTAAAGGGTGAAAACCCAAAACAGACCCGAACGGCCCCGTGGGTGGCACCAACACCTACCACGGGACCAATGTGACTCGTAGGAATTGACCACACAGCCGAGGGACTCCTAGTTTGAGAATATGATGGTAATTTTCATATTTCTAGACTTAGGGTTAAAAACATGGCGTTAGTGCGTGAAAACTCGAAACAGCCCCCGAACGTTCCCGTGGGTAGCACCAACACCTCCCACGGGACCAAGGTAACTCGTAGGAACTGACCCCTTCATCCGCGGGTCTCCAGGTTTGAGAGTTCTACGGTAATTTGCGTATTTCTAGACTTAAGCAAAACATGGCGTTAGAGGGTGAAAACTCAAAACAGCCCCCGAACGATCCCGTGGGTGGCACCAACACCTCCCACTGGACCAATGTAACTCGTAGGAACTGATCGCGCAGCCGCGGGACTCCCGGTATGAGAGTACGACGGTAATTTTCATATTTCTAGACTTAGGCTTAAAAACATGGCCTTAGAGGGTGAAAACTCGAAACAAACCCCGAACGGCCCCGTGGGTGGCACCAACACCTCCCACGGGACCAATGTAACTCGTAGGAACTGATCGCGCAGCCGCGGGACTCCCGGTATGAGAGTACGATGGTAATTTTCATATTTCCGGACTTAGGCTTAAAAACATGGCCTTAGAGGGTGAAAACTCGAAACAAACCCCGAACGGCCCCGTGGGTGGCACCAACACCTCCCACGGGACCAATGTAACTAGTAGGAACTCACCGTGCAGCCGTGTGACTCCCGGTTTGAGAGTACGACGGTAATTTGTAAATTTCTAGACTTAGGCTTAAAAACATGGCGTTAGAGGATGAAAACTCGAAACAACCCCCGAACGGCCCCGTGGGTGGCAGCAACACCTCCCACGGGACCAATGTAACGTGTAGGAACTGACCGCGCAGCCGCGGGAGTCCGGTTTCAGAGTACGACGGTAATTTGTATATTTCTAGATTTAGGCTTAAAAACATGGCGTTAGAGGGTGAAAACCCGAAACAGCCCCCGAACGATCCCGTGGGTGGCACCAACTCCTCCCACGGGACCAATGTAACTCGTAGGAATTGACCGCGTAGCCGCGGGAGTCCCGGTTTGAGAATACGATGGTAATTTGCATATTTCTAGACTTAGGCAAAACATGGCGTTAGAGGGTGAAAACTCGAAAACCACCGAACGGCCCTGTGGGTGGCACCATTAACCTCCCACGGGACCAATGTAACTCGTAGGAACTGACCGCGCAGCCGTGGGACTCTTAGTATGAGAGTACGACGGTCATTTGCATATTTCTAGAATTAGGCTTAAAAACATGGCGTTAGAGGGTGAAAACCCGAAACATCTCTCGAAGGATCCCGTGGGTGGCACCAGCACCTCCTACGGGACCAATGAAACTCGTGGGAACTGACCGCGCAGCCGCGGGAGTCCCGGTTAGAGAATACGACGGTAATTTGCATACTTCTAGACTTAGGAAAAACATGGCGTTAGAGGGTGAAAACTCGAAACAACCCCCGAAAAGCCCCGTGGGTGGCACCAACACCTCCCACAGGACCAATGTAACTCGTAGGAACTGACCGCGCAGCCGCGGGACTCCCGGTATGAGAGTACGACGGTAATTTGCATATTTCTAGACTTAGGCTTAAAAACATGGCGTTAGAGGGTGAAAACTCGAAACAACCACCGAACGGCCCCGTGGGAGGAACCAACACCTTCCACGGGACCAATGTAACTCGTAGGAACTGACCGCGTAGCCGCGGGAGTTCCGGTATGAGAGTACGACGGTAATTTGTATATTTCTACACTTAGGCCTAAAAACATGGCCTTAGAGGGTGAACACCTGAAACAGCCCCCGAACGATCACGTGGGTGGCACCAACACCTCCCACGGGAGCAATGTAACTCATAGGAACTGACCGCACAGCCGCGGGATTCCCGGATTGAGAGTACGACGGTAATTTGTATATTTCTATACTTAGGCTTGAAAACATGGCGTTAGAGGGTGAAAACTCGAAACAACCCCCGAACGGCCCCATGGGTGGCACCAACACCTCCCACGGGACCAATGTAACTCGTAGGAACTAACCGCGTAGCCGCGGGACTCCCGGTATGAGAGTACGACGGTAATTTGCATATTTCTAGACTTAGGCTTAAAAACATGGCGTTAGAGGGTGAAAACTCGAAACAAACCCCGAACGGCCCCGTGGGTGGCACCAACACCTCCCACGGGACCCATGTAACTCGTAGGAACTGACCGCGCAGCCGTGGGAGTTCCAGTTTGAGAGTACGACGGTAATTTGTATATTTCTAGACTTAGGCTTAAAAACATGGCGTTAGAGGGTGAAAACTCGAAACACCTCCCGAGAGATCCTGGGGGTGGCAGCAACACCTCCCACGGGACCAATGTAACTCGTAAGAACTGACGGCGCAGCCGCGGGAGTCCCAATTTGAGAATACGACGGTAATTTGCATATTTCTAGACTTAGGCAAAACATGGCGTTAGAGGGTGAAAACTCGAAACATCCCACGAACGATCCCGTGGGCGGCACCAACACCTCCCATGGGACCAACGTAACTCATAGGAACTGACCGCGCAGCCGCGGGACTCCCGGTATGAGAGTACGATGGTAATTTTCATATTTCTAGACTTAGGCTTAAAAACATGGCATTAGAGGGTGAAAACTCGAAAGAACCCCCGAACGGCCCCGTGGGTGGCACCAACACATTCCACGGGACCAATGGAACTCGTAGGTACTGAGCGCGCAACCGCGGGACTCCCGATTTGAGAGTACGACGGTAACTTGTATATTTCTAGACTTAGGCTTAAAAGCATGGCGTCAGAGGGTGAAAACTCGAAACAACCCCAGAACAGCCCCGTGGGTGGCACCAACATCTCCCACGGGACAAATGTCACTCCTAGGAACTGACCGCGCAGCCGCGGGACTCCCGGTATGAGACTACGACGGAAATTTGCATATTTCTAGACTTAGGCTTAAAAACATGGCGTTAGGGGGTGAAAACTCGAAACAACCACCGAACGGCCCCGTGGGTGGAACCAACACCTCCCACGGGACTAATGTAACTCGTAGGAACTGACCGCGCATCCGCGGGAGTTCCGGTATGAGAGTACGACGGTAATTTATATATTTCTAGACTTAGGCTTAAAAACATGGCCTTAGAGGGTGAACACCTGAAACAGCCCCCGAACGATCACGTGGGTGACACCAACACCTCCCGCGGGACCAATGTAACTCGTAGGAACTGACCGCACAGCCGCGGGATACCCGAATTGAGAGTACGACGGTAATTTGTATATTTCTATACTTAGGCTTAAAAACATGGCGTTAGAGGGTGAAAAATCGAAACAACCCCCGAACGGCCCCGTGGGTGGCACCAACACCTCCCACGGGACCAATGTAACTCGTAGGAACTGACCGCGCATCCGCGGGACTCCCGGTATGAGAGTACGACGGTAATTTGCATATTTCTAGACTTAGGCTTAAAAACATGGCGTTAGAGGGTGAAAACTCGAAACAAACCCCAAACGGCCCCGTGGGTGGCACCAACACCTCCCACGGGACCCATGTAACTCGTAGGAACAGACCGCGCAGCCGTGGGAGTTCCAGTTTGAGAGTACGACGGTAATTTGTATATTTCTAGACTTAGCCTTAAAAACATGGCGTGAGAGGGTGAAAACTCGAAACACCCCCCGAGAGATCCCGGGGGTGGCAGCAACACCTCCCACGGGACCAATGTAACTCGTAAGAACTGACGGCGCAGCCGCAGGAGTCCCAATTTGAGAATACGACGGTAATTTGCATATTTCTACACTTAAGCAAAACATGGCGTTAGAGGGTGAAAACCCAAAACAGCCCCCGAACGATCCCCTGGGTGGCACCAACACCTCCCATGGGACCAACGTAACTCATAGGAACTGACCGCGCAGCCGCGGGACTCCCGGTATGAGAGTACGACGGTAATTTTCATATTTCTAGACTTCGGCTTAAAAACATGGCATTAGAGGGTGAAAACTCGAAAGAACCCCCAAAAGGCCCCGTGGGTGGCACCAACACATCCCACGGGACCAATGGAACTCGTAGGTATTGACCGCGCAACCGCGGGACTCCCGATTTGAGAGTACGACGGTAACTTGTATATTTCTAGACTTAGGCTTAAAAGCATGGCGTTAGAGGGTGAAAACTCGAAACAACCCCATAACGGCCCCGTGGGTGGCACCAACACCTCCCACGGGACAAATGTCACTCGTAGGAACTGACCGCGCAGCCGCGGGACTCTGGGTATGAGAGTACGATGGTAGTTTTGATATATCTAGACATAGGCTTAAAGACATGGCTTAGAGGGTGAAAACTCGAAACAACCCCCGAACGGACCCGTGGGTGGCACCAACACCTCCCACGGGACCAATGTAACTCATAGAAACTGACCGCACAGCTGCGGGAGTCCCGATTTGAGAATACGATCGTAATTTGCATATTTCTAGACTTTGGCAAAACATGGCGTTAGAGGGTGAAAACTCGAAACAGCCCCCGAACGATCCCGTGTGTGGCACCAACACCTCCCATGGGACCAATGTAACTCGTAGGAAATGACCGCGCAGCCGCTGGACTCTCGGTATGATAGTACGACGGTAATTTGCTTATTTCTAGACTTAGGCTTAAAAACATGGCGTTAGAGGGTGAAAACTCGAAACAACCCCCGAACGGCCCCGTGGGTGGCACCAACACCTCCCACGGGACCTATGTAACTCGTAGGTACTGACCGCGCAACCGTGGGACTCCCGGTTTGAGAGTACGATGGTATTTTGTATATTTCTAGACTTAGGCTTAAAAACATGACGTTTGAGGGTGAAAAATCGAAACAACCCCGGAACGGCCCCGTGGGTGGCACCAACACTTCCCACGGGACCAATGTAACTCGTAGGAACTGACCGCGTAGCCACGGGACTTCCGATATGAGAGTACGATGGTAATTTGCATATTTCTATACTTAGGCTTATGAACATGGTGTTAGAGGGTGAAAACCCAAAACAGCCCACGAACGATCCCGTGGGTGGCTCCAACACCTCCCACGGGACCAACGTAACTCATAGGAACTGACGGCGCAGCCACGGGAGTCCCGGTTTGAGAATACGATGGTAATTTGCATATTTCTAGACTTAGGCAAAACATGGCGTTAGAGGGTGAAAACCCAAAACAGCCCCCGAACGATCCCCTGGGTGGCACCAACACCTCCCATGGGACCAACGTAACTCATAGGAACTGACCGCGCAGCCGCGGGACTCTCGATATGAGAGTACGACGGTACTTTTCATATTTGTAGACTTAGGCTTAAAAACATAGCGTTAGAGGGTGAAAACTCGAAACAACCCCCGAACGGCCCCGTGGGTGGCACCAACACCTCCCACGGGACCAATGTAACTAGTAGAAACTGACCGCGCAGCCGCGGAAGTCCCGGTTTGAGAATACGACGGTAATTTTCATATTTCTAAACTTAGGCAAAACATGGCGTTAGAGGGTGAAAACTCGAAACAGCCCCCGAACGATCCCGTGGGGGGCACCAACACCTCCCATGGGACCAACGTAACTCATAGGAACTAACGGCGCAGCCGCGGGAGTCCCGATTTGAGAATACGACGGTAATTTGCATATTTCTAGACTTAGGCAAAACATGGCGTTAGAGGGTGAAAACTCGAAACAACCCCCGAACGGCCCTGTGGGTGGCACTAACGCCTCCCACGGGACCAATGTAACTCGTAGGAACTGACCACGCAGCCGCGGGACTCTCGGTATGAGAATACGATGGTAATTTGCATATTTCTAGACTTAGGCTTAAAAACATGGCGTTAGAGGGTGAAAACTCGAAACAACCCCCGAACGGCCCCGTGGGTGGCACCAACACCTCCCACGGGACCAATGTAACTCGTAGGAACTAACCGCGCAGCCGCGGGACTCTCGGTATGAGAGTATGACGGTACTTTGCATATTTATAGACTTAGGATAAAAAACATGGCGTTAGAGGGTGAAAACTCGAAACAACCCCCGAACGGCCCCGTGGGTGGCACCAACACCTCCCACGGGACCAATGTAACTCATAGAATATAACCGCGCAGTTGCGGGAGTCCCGGTTTGAGAATACGACCGTAATTTGCATATTTCTAGTCTTAGGCAAAACACGGCGTTAGAGGGTGAAAACTCGAAACAGCCCCCGAATGATCCCGTGGGTGGCACCACACCTCCCATGGGACCAATGTAACTCGTAGGAACTGACCGCGCAGCTGCGGGACTCCCGGTATGAGAGTACGACGGTAATTTTCATATTTCTTGACTTAGGCTTAAAAACATGGCGTTAGAGGGTGAAAACTCGAAACAACCCCCGAATGGCCCCGTGGGTGGCACCAACACCTCCCACGGGACCAATGTAACTCGTAGGTACTGACCGCGCAACCGCGGGACTCCCGGTTTGAGAGTACGACGGTAATTTGTATATTTCTAGACTTAGGCTTAACAACATGACGTCTGAGGGTGAAAATTCGAAACAACCCCCGAACGGCCCCGTGGGTGGGACCAACACCTCCCACGGGACCAATGTAACTCGTAGGAACTGACCGCGGAGCCCCGGGACTTCCGGTATGAGAGTACGACGGTAATTTGCATATTTCTATACTTAGGCTTAAAAAACAGCCCTCGAACGATCCCGTGGGTGGCTCCAACACCTCCCACGGGACCAACGTAACTCATAGGAACTGACGGCGCAGCCGCGGAATTCCCGGGTTGAGAATACGATGGTAATTTGCATATTTCTAGACTAAGGTAAAAGTTGGCATTAGAGGGTGAAAACTCAAAACAACCCCCGAACAGCCCTGTGGGTGGCACCAAAACCTCCCACGGGACCAATGTAACTCGTAGGAACTGACCGCACAGCCGCGGAACTCTTGGTATGAGAGTACGACGGTACTTTGCATATTTGTAGACTTAGGCTTAAAAACATAGCGTTAGAGGGTGAAAACTCGAAACAACCCCCGAATGGCCCCGTGGGTGGCACCAACACCTCCCACGGGTCCAATATAACTCGTAGAAACTGACCGCGCAGCCGCGGGATTCCCGATTTGAGAATACGACGGTAATTGGCATATTTCTAGACTTAGGCAAAACATGGCGTTAGAGGGTGAAAACTCGAAACAGCCCCCGAACGATCCCGTGGGTGGTACCAACACCTCCCATGGGACCAGTGTAACTCGTAGGTACTGACTGCGTAGCCGCGGGACTCCCGGTTTGAGAGTACGACGGTAATTTATTTATTTCTAGACTTAAGCTTAAAAACATGACGTTTGAGGGTCAAAACTCGAAAAAAAACCCCGAACGGCCCCATGGGTGGCACCAACACCTCCCACGGGACCAATGTAAATCGTAGGAACTGACCGCGTAGCCACGGGACTTCCGGTATGAGAGTACGACGGTAATTTGCAGATTTCTATACTTAGGCTTAAAAACATGGCGTTAGAGGGCGAAAACCCGAAACAGCCCCCGAACGATCCCGTGGGTGGCTCCAACACCTCCCACGGGACCAACGTAACTCATAGGAACTGAGGGCGCAGCCGCGGGAGTCCCGGTTTGAGAATACGATGGTAATTTACATATTTCTAGACTTAGGCAAAACATGGCGTTAGAGGGTGAAAACTCGAAACAACCCCCGAACGGCCCTGTGGGTGGCACCAGCACCTCCCACGGGACCAATGTAACTCATAGGAACTGACCACGCAGCCGTGGGACTCACGGTATGAGAATACGGCGGTAATTTGCATATTTCTAGACTTAGGCTTAAAAACATGGCGTTAGAGGGTGAGAACTCGAAACAACCCCTGAACGGCCCCGTGGGTGGCACCAACACCTCCCACGGGACCAATGTAACTCGTAGGAACTGACCACGCAGCCGCGCGACTCTCGGTACGAGAGTACGACGGTACTTTGTATATTTCTAGACTTAGGCTTAAAAATATGGTGTTAGAGGGTGAAAACTTGAAACAATCCCCGAACGACCCCGTGGGTGGCACTAACACCTCCCACGGGACCAATGTAACTCGTAGGAACTGATCGCACAGCCACGGGACTCTAGGTATGAGAGTACGATGGTACTTTTCATATTTCTAGACTTAGGCTTAAAAACATTGCGTTAGAGGGTGAAAACTCGAAACAACCCCCGAACGGCCCTGTGGGTGGCACCAACACCTCCCACGGGACCAAAGTAACTCATAGAATATAACCGCGCAGCTGCGGGAGTCCCGGTTTGAGAATACGACCGTAATTTGCATATTTCTAGACTTAGGCAAAACATGGCGTTAGAGGGTGAAAACTCGAAACAACCCCCGAACGATCCCGTGGGTGGCACCAACACCTCCCATGGGACCAATGTAACTCGTAGGAACTGACCGCGCAGCCGCGGGACTCCTGGTATTAGAGTACGATGGTAATTTTCATATTTCTAGACTTAGGCTTAAAAACATGGTGTTAGAGGGTGAAAACTCGAAACAACCCCCGAACGCCCCTGTGGGTGGCACCAACACCTCCCACGGGACCAATGTAACTCGTAGGTACTGACCGCGCAACCGCAGGACTCCCGACTTGAGAGTACGACGGTAATTTGTATATTTCTAGACTTAGGCTTAACAACATGACGCCTGAGGGTGAAAATTCGAAACAACCCCCGAACGGCCCCGTGGGTGGCACCAACACCTCCCACGGGACCAATGTAACTCGTAGGAACTGATCGGGTAGCCACGGGACTTTCGATATGAGAGTACGACGTTAATTTGTAGATTTCTATACTTAGGCTTAAAAACAGGGCGTTAGAGGGTGAAAACCCGAAACAGCCCCCGAACGATACCGTGGGTAGCTCCAACACCTCCCACGGGACCAACGTAACTCATAGGAACTGACGGCGCAGCCGCGGAATTCCCGGTTTTAGAATACGACGGTAATTTGTATATTTCTACACTTAGGCAAAAGATGACGTTAGAGGGTGAAAACTCGAAACAACCCCCGAACGGCCCTGTGGGCGGCACCAAAACCTCCAACGGGACCAATGTAACTCGTAGGAACTGACCGCACAGCCGCGGAACTCTCGGTATGAGAGTATGATGGTACTTTGCATATTTGTAGACTTAGGCTTAAAAACATAGCGTTAGAGGGTGAAAACTCGAAACAACCCCCGAACGGCCCCGTGGGTGGCAACAACACCTCCCACGGGACCAATGTAACTCGTAGAAACTGACCGCGCAGCCGCGGGAGTCCCGATTTGAGAATACGACGGTAATTGGCATATTTCTAGACTTAGGCAAAACATGGCGTTAGAGGGTGAAAACCCGAAACAACCCCCGAACGATCCCGTGGGTGGCACCAACACCTCCCACGGGACCAATGTAACTAGTAGAAACTGACCGCGCAGCCGCGGGAGTCCCGGTTTGAGAATACGACGGTAATTTGCATATTTCTAAACTTAGGCAAAACATGGCGTTAGAGGGTGAAAACTCGAAACAGCCCCCGAACGATCCCGTGGGTGGCACCAACACCTCCCATGGGACCAACGTAACTCATAGGAACTAATGGCGCTGCCGCGGGAGTCCCGGTTTGAGAATACGACGGTAATTTGCATATTTCTAGACTTAGGCAAAACATGGCGTTAGAGGGTGAAAACTCGAAACAACCCCCGAACGGCCCTGTGGGTGGCACCAACACCTCCCACGGGACCAATGTAACTCGTAGGAACTGACCACGCAGCCGCGGGACTCTCGGCATGAGAATACGACGGTAATTTGCATATTTCTAGACTTAGGCTTAAAAATATGGCGTTAGAGGGTGAAAACTCGAAACAACCCCCGAACGGCCCCGTGGGTGGCACCAACACCTCCCACGGGACCAATGTAACTCGTAGGAACTGATCGTACAGCCACGGGACTCTCGGTATGAGAGTACGATGGTACTTTTCATATTTCTAGACTTAGGCTTAAAAACATTGCGTTAGAGGGTGAAAACTCAAAACAACCCCCAAACGGCCCCGTGGGTGGCACCAACACCTCCCACGGGACCAATGTAACTCATAGAATATAACCGCGCAGCTGCGGGAGTCCCGGTTTGAGAATACGACCGTAATTTGCATATTTGTAGACTTAGGCAAAACATGGCGTTAGAGGGTGAAAACTCGAAACAGCCCCCGAACGATCCCGTGGGTGGCACCAACACCTCCCATGGGACCAATGTAACTCGTAGGAACTGACCGCGCAGCCGCGGGACTCCCGGTATCAGAGTACGATGGTAATTATCATATTTCTAGACCTAGGCTTAAAAACATGGTGTTAGAGGGTGAAAACTCGAAACAACCCCCGAACGCCCCCGTGGGTGGCACCAACACCTCCCACGGGACCAATGTAACTCGTAGGTACTGACCGCGCAACCGCGGGACTCCCGATTTGAGAGTACGACGGTAATTTGTATATTTCTAGACTTAGGCTTAACAACATGACGCCTGAGGGTGAAAATTCAAAACAACCCCCGAACGGCCCCGTGGGTGGCACCAACACCTCCCACGGGACCAATGTAACTCGTAGGAACTGATCGGGTAGCCACGGGACTTTCGATATGAGAGTACGACGTTAATTTGCAGATTTCTATACTTAGGCTTAAAAACATGGCGTTAGAGGGTGAAAACCCGAAACAGCCTCCGAACGATACCGTGGGTGACTCCAACACCTCCCACGGGACCAACGTAACTCATAGGAACTGACGGCACAGCCGCGGAATTCTCGGTTTTAGAATACGACGGTAATTTGCATATTTCTACACTTAGGCAAAAGATGACGTTAGAGGGTGAAAACTCCAAACAACCCCCGAACGGCCCTGTGGGCGGCACCAAAACCTCCAACGGGACCAATGTAACTCATAGGAACTGACCGCACAACCGCGGAACTCTCGGTATGAGAGTATGATGGTACTTTGCATATTTGTAGACTTAGGCTTAAAAACATAGTGTTAGAGGGTGAAAACTCGAAACAACCCCCGAACGGCCCCGTGGGTGGCAACAACACCTCCCACGGGACCAATGTAACTCGTAGAAACTGACCGCGCAGCCGCGGGAGTCCCGATTTGAGAATACGACGGTAATTGGCATATTTCTAGACTTAGGCAAAACATGGCGTTAGAGGGTGAAAACTCGAAACAGCCTCCGAACGATCCCGTGGGTGGTACCAACGCCTCCCATGGGACCAATGTAACTCGTAGGAACTGACCGCGCAGCCGCGGGACTCTCGGTTTGAGAGTACAACGGTAATTTATATATTTCTAGACTTAGGCTTAAAAACATGGCGTTAGAGGGTGAAAACTCGAAACAACCCCCGAACGGCCCTGTGGGTGGCACCAACACCTCCCACGGGACCAATGTAACTCGTAGAAACTGACCACGCAGCCGCGGGACTCTCGGCATGAGAATACGACGGTAATTTGTATATTTCTAGACTTAGGCTTAAAAATATGGCGTTAGAGGGTGAAAACTCGAAACAACCCCCGAACGGCCCCGTGGGTGGCACCAACACCTCCCACGGGACCAATGTAACTCGTAGGAACTGATCGCACAGCCACGGGACTCTCGGTATGAGAGTACGATGGTACTTTGCATATTTCTAGACCTAGGCTTAAAAACATTGCGTTAGAGGGTGAAAACTCGAAATAACCCCCGAACGGCCCCGTGGGTGGCACCAACACCTCCCTCGGGACCAATGTAACTCGTAGGAACTGACCACGCAGCCGCGGGACTCTCGGTATGATAATACGACTGTAATTTGCATATTTCTAGACTTAGGCTTAAAAACATTGCGTTAGAGGGTGAAAACTCGAAACAACCCCCGAACGGCCCAGTGGGTGGCACCAACACCTCCCACGGGACCAATGTAACTCATAGAATATAACCGCGCAGCTGCGGGAGTCCCGATTTGAGAATACGACCGTAATTTGCATATTTCTAGACTTAGGCAAAACATGGCGTTAGAGGGTGAAAACTCAAAACAGCCCCCGAACGATCCCGTGGGTGGCACCAACACCTCCCATGGGACCAATGTAACTCGTAGGAACTGACCGCGCAGCCGCGGGACTCCCGGTATGAGAGTACGACGGTAATTTTCATATTTCTAGACTTAGTCTTAAAAACTTGGTGTTAGAGGGTGAAAACTCGAAACAACCCCCGAACGGCCCCGTGGGTGGCACCAACACCTCCCACGGGACCAATGTAACTCGTAGGTACTGACCGTGCAACCGCGGGACTCCCGGTTTGAGAGTAAGACGGTAATTTGTATATTTCTAGACTTAGGCTTAACAACATGATGTCTGAGGGTGAAAATTCGAAACAACCCCCAAACGGCCCCGTGGGTGGCACCAACACCTCCCACGGGACCAATGTAACTCGTAGGAACTGATCGGGTAGCCACGGGACTTCCGGTATGAGTGTACGACGGTAATTTGCATATTTCTATACTTAGGCTTAAAAACATGGCGTTAGAGGGTGAAAACCCGAAACAGCCCCCGAACGATACCGTGGGTGGCTCCAACACCTCCCACGGGAACAACGTAACTCATAGGAACTGACGGCGCAGCCGCGGAATTCCCGGTTTGAGAATAAGACGGTAATTTGCATATTTATAGACTTAGGCAAAATTTGGCGTTAGAGGGTGAAAACTCGAAACAACCGCTGAACGGCCCTGTGGGTGGCACCAAAACCTCCAACGGGACCAATGTAACTCGTAGGAACTGACCGCGCAGCCGCGGAACTCTCGGTATGAGAGTACGACGGTACTTTGCATATTTGTAGACTTAGGCTTAAAAACATAGCGTTAGAGGGTGAAAACTCGAAACAACCCCCGAACGGCCCCGTGGGTGGCACCAACACCTCCCACGGGACCAATGCAACTCGTAGAAACTGACCGCGCAGCCGCGGGAGTCCCGATTTGAGAATACGAAGGTAATTGGCATATTTCTAGACTTAGGCAAAACATGGCGTTGGAGGGTGAAAACTCGAAACATCCCCCGAACGATCTCGTGGGTGGTACCAACACCTCCTATGGGACCAATGTAACTCGTAGGTACTAACCGTGCAGCCGCGGGACTCCCGGTTTGAGAGTACGATGGAAATTTGTATATTTCTAGACTTTGGATTAAAAACATGACGTTTGAGGGTGAAAACTCGAAAAAAAAACCCGAACGGCCCCGTGGGTGGCACCAACACCTCCCACGGGACCAATGTAACTCGTAGGAACTGACCGCGTAGCCACGGGACTTCTGCTATGAGAGTACGACGGTAATTTGCAAATTTCTATACTTAGGCTTAAAAACAAGGCGTTAGAGGGTGAAAACCCGAAACAGCCCCCGAACGATCCCGTGGGTGGCTCCAACACCTCCCACGGGACCAACGTAACTCATAGGAACTGACGGCGCAACCGCGGGAGTCCCGGTTTGAGAATACGATGGTAATTTGCATATTTCTAGAATTAGGCAAAACATGGCGTTAGAGTGTGAAAACTCAAAACAAAACCCGAACAGCCCTGCGGGTGGCACCAACACCTCCCACGGGACCAATGTAACTCGTAGGAACTGACCACGCAGCCGTGGGACTCACGGTATGAGAATACGGAGGTAATTTGCATATTTCTAGACTTAGGCATAAAAACATGGCGTTAGATGGTGAAACTCGAAACAACCCCCGAACGGCCCCGTGGGTGGCACCAACACCTCCCACGGGACAAATGTAACTCGTAGGAACTAACCGCGCGGCCGCGCGACTCTCGGAATGAGAGTACAATGGTACTTTTCATATTTCTATACTTAGGCTTAAAAATATGGTGTTAGAGGGTGAAAACTCGAAACAACCCCCGAACGCCCCCGTGGGTGGCACCAACACCTCCCACGGGACCAATGTAACTCGTAGGTACTGACCGCGCAACCGCGGGACTCCCGATTTGAGAGTACGACGGTAATTTGTATATTTCTAGACTTAGGCTTAACAACATGACGCCTGAGGGTGAAAATTCGAAACAACCCCCGAACGGCCCCGTGGGTGGCACCAACACCTCCCACGGGACCAATGTAACTCGTAGGAACTGATCGGGTAGCCACGGGACTTTCGATATGAGAGTACGACGTTAATTTGCAGATTTCTATACTTAGGCTTAAAAACATGGCGTTAGAGGGTGAAAACCCGAAACAGCCTCCGAACGATACCGTGGGTGGCTCCAACACCTCCCACGGGACCAACGTAACTCATAGGAACTGACGGCGCAGCCGCGGAATTCCCGGTTTTAGAATACGACGGTAATTTGCATATTTCTACACTTAGGCAAAAGAGGACGTTAGAGGGTGAAAACTCGAAACAACCCCCGAACGGCCCTGTGGGCGGCACCAAAACCTCCAACGGGACCAATGTAACTCATAGGAACTGACCGCACAGCCGCGGAACTCTCGGTATGAGAGTATGATGGTACTTTGCATATTTGTAGACTTAGGCTTAAAAACATAGCGTTAGAGGGTGAAAACTCGAAACAACCCCCGAACGGCCCCGTGGGTGGCAACAACACCTCCCACGGGACCAATGTAACTCGTAGAAACTGACCGCGCAGCCGCGGGAGTCCCGATTTGAGAATACGACGGCAATTGGCATATTTCTAGACTTAGGCAAAACATGGCGTTAGAGGGTGAAAACCCGAAACCACCCCCGAACGATCCCGTGGGTGGCACCAACACCTCCCACGGGACCAATGTAACTAGTAGAAACTGACCGCGCGGCCGCGGGAGTCCCGGTTTGAGAATACGACGATAATTTGCATATTTCTAAACTTAGGCAAAACATGGCGTTAGAGGGTGAAAACTCGAAACAGCCCCCGAACGATCCCGTGGGTGGCACCAACACCTCCCATGGGACCAACGTAACTCATAGGAACTAATGGCGCAGCCGCGGGAGTCCCGGTTTGAGAATACGACGGTAATTTGCATATTTCTAGACTTAGGCAAAACATGGCGTTAGAGGGTGAAAACTCGAAACAACCCCCGAACGGCCCTGTGGGTGGCACCAACACCTCCCACGGGACCAATGTAACTCGTAGGAACTGACCACGCAGCCGCGGGACTCTCGGCATGAGAATACGACGGTAATTTGCATATTTCTAGACTTAGGCTTAAAAATATGGCGTTAGAGGGTGAAAACTCGAAACAACCCCCGAACGGCCCCGTGGGTGGCACCAACACCTCCCACGGGACCAATGTAACTCGTAGGAACTGATCGTACAGCCACGGGACTCTCGGTATGAGAGTACGATGGTACTTTGCATATTTCTAGACTTAGGCTTAAAAACATTGCGTTAGAAGGTGAAAACTCGAAACAACCCCCGAACGGCCCCGTGGGTGGCACCAACACCTCCCACGGGACCAATGTAACTCATAGAATATAACCGCGCAGCTGCGGGAGTCCCAGTTTGAGAATACGACCGTAATTTTCATATTTCTAGACTCAGGCAAAACATGGCGTTAGAGGGTGAAAACTCGAAACAGCCCCCGAACGATCCCGTGGGTGGCACCAACACCTCCCATGGGACCAATGTAACTCGTAGGAACTGACCGCGCAGCCGCGGGACTCCCGGTATCAGAGTACGATGGTAATTTTCATATTTCTAGACTTAGGCTTAAAAACATGGTGTTAGAGGGTGAAAACTCGAAACAACCCCCGAACGCCCCCGTGGGTGGCACCAACACCTCCCACGGGACCAATGTAACTCGTAGGTACTGACCGCGCAACCGCGGGACTCCCGATTTGAGAGTACGACGGTAATTTGTATATTTCTAGACTTAGGCTTAACAACATGACGCCTGAGGGTGAAAATTCGAAACAACCCCCGAACGGCCCCGTGGGTGGCACCAACACCTCCCACGGGACCAATGTAACTCGTAGGAACTGATCGGGTAGCCACGGGACTTTCGATATGAGAGTACGACGTTAATTTGCAGATTTCTATACTTAGGCTTAAAAACATGGCGTTAGAGGGTGAAAACCCGAAACAGCCTCCGAACGATATCGTGGGTGACTCCAACACCTCCCCCGGGACCAACGTAACTCATAGGAACTGACGGCGCAGCCGCGGAATTCTCGGTTTTAGAATACGACGGTAATTTGCATATTTCTACACTTAGGCAAAAGATGACGTTAGAGGGTGAAAACTCCAAACAACCCCCGAACGGCCCTGTGGGCGGCACCAAAACCTCCAACGGGACCAATGTAACTCATAGGAACTGACCGCACAGCCGCGGAACTCTCGGTATGAGAGTATTATGGTACTTTGCATATTTGTAGACTTAGGCTTAAAAACATAGTGTTAGAGGGTGAAAACTCGAAACAACCCCCGAACGGCCCCGTGGGTGGCAACAACACCTCCCACGGGACCAATGTAACTCGTAGAAACTGACCGCGCAGCCGCGGGAGTCCCGATTTGAGAATACGACGGTAATTGGCATATTTCTAGACTTAGGCAAAACATGGCGTTAGAGGGTGAAAACTCGAAACAGCCCCCGAACGATCCCGTGGGTGGTACCAACGCCTCCCATGGGACCAATGTAACTCGTAGTTACTGACCGCGCAGCCGCGGGACTCTCGGTTTGAGAGTACAACGGTAATTTATATATTTCTAGACTTAGGCTTAAAAACATGGCGTTAGAGGGTGAAAACTCGAAACAACCCCCGAACGGCCCTGTGGGTGGCACCAACACCTCCCACGGGACCAATGTAACTCGTAGGAACTGACCACGCAGCCGCGGAACTCTCGGCATGAGAATACGACGGTAATTTGTATATTTCTAGACTTAGGCTTAAAAATATGGCGTTAGAGGGTGAAAACTCGAAACAACCCCCGAACGACCCCGTGGGTGGCACCAACACCTCCCACGGGACCAATGTAACTCGTAGGAACTGATCGCACAGCCACGGGACTCTCGGTATGAGAGTACGATGGTACTTTGCATATTTCTATACTTAGGCTTAAAAACATTGCGTTAGAGGGTGAAAACTCGAAATAACACCCGAACGGCCCCGTGGGTGGCACCAACACCTCCCTCGGGACCAATGTAACTCGTAGGAACTGACCACGCAGCCGCGGGACTCTCGGTATGAGAATACGACTGTAATTTGCATATTTCTAGACTTAGGCTTAAAAACATTGCGTTAGAGGGTGAAAACTCGAAACAACCCCCGAACGGCCCAGTGGGTGGCACCAACACCTCCCACGGGACCAATGTAACTCATAGAATATAACCGCGCAGCTGCGGGAGTCCCGATTTGAGAATACGACCGTAATTTGCATATTTCTAGACTTAGGCAAAACATGGCGTTAGAGGGTGAAAACTCAAAACAGCCCCCGAACGATCCCGTGGGTGGCACCAACACCTCCCATGGGACCAATGTAACTCGTAGGAACTGATCGGGCAGCCGCGGGACTTCCGGTATGAGTGTACGACGGTAATTTGCATATTTCTATACTTAGGCTTAAAAACATGGCGTTAGAGGGTGAAAACCCGAAACAGCCCCCGAACGATACCGTGGGTGGCTCCAACACCTCCCACGGGACCAACGTAACTCATAGGAACTGACGGCGTAGCCGCGGAATTCCCGGTTTGAGAATAAGACGGTAATTTGCATATTTATAGACTTAGGCAAAATTTGGCGTTAGAGGGTGAAAACTCGAAACAACCGCTGAACGGCCCTGTGGGTGGCACCAAAACCTCCAACGGGACCAATGTAACTCGTAGGAACTGACCGCGCAGCCGCGGAACACTCGGTATGAGAGTACGACGGTACTTTGCATATTTGTAGACTTAGGCTTAAAAACATAGCGTTAGAGGGTGAAAACTCGAAACAACCCACGAACGGCCCCGTGGGTGGCACCAACACCTCCCACGGGACCAATGTAACTCGTAGAAACTGACCGCGCAGCCGCGGGAGTCCCGATTTGAGAATACGAAGGTAATTGGCATATTTCTAGACTCAGGCAAAACATGGCGTTGGAGGGTGAAAACTCGAAACATCCCCCGAACGATCTCGTGGGTGGTACCAACACCTCCTATGGGACCAATGTAACTCGTAGGTACTAACCGTGCAGCCGCGGGACTCCCGGTTTGAGAGTACGATGGAAATTTGTATATTTCTAGACTTTGGATTAAAAACATGACGTTTGAGGGTGAAAACTCGAAAAAAAAACCCGAACGGCCCCGTGGGTGGCACCAACACCTCCCACGGGACCAATGTAACTCGTAGGAACTGATCGGGTAGCCACGGGACTTTCGATATGAGAGTACGACGTTAATTTGCAGATTTCTATACTTAGGCTTAAAAACATGGCGTTAGAGGGTGAAAACCCGAAACAGCCTCCGAACGATTCCGTGGGTGACTCCAACACCTCCCACGGGACCAACGTAACTCATAGGAACTGACGGCGCAGCCGCGGAATTCTCGGTTTTAGAATACGACGGTAATTTGCATATTTCTACACTTAGGCAAAAGATGACGTTAGAGGGTGAAAACTCCAAACAACCCCCGAACGGCCCTGTGGGCGGCACCAAAACCTCCAACGGGACCAATGTAACTCATAGGAACTGACCGCACAGCCGCGGAACTCTCGGTATGAGAGTATGATGGTACTTTGCATATTTGTAGACTTAGGCTTAAAAACATAGTGTTAGAGGGTGAAAACTCGAAACAACCCCCGAACGGCCCCGTGGGTGGCAACAACACCTCCCACGGGACCAATGTAACTCGTAGAAACTGACCGCGCAGCCGCGGGAGTCCCGATTTGAGAATACGACGGTAATTGGCATATTTCTAGACTTAGGTAAAACATGGCGTTAGAGGGTGAAAACTCGAAACAGCCCCCGAACGATCCCGTGGGTGGTACCAACGCCTCCCATGGGACCAATGTAACTCGTAGGTACTGACCGCGCAGCCGCGGGACTCTCGGTTTGAGAGTACAACGGTAATTTATATATTTCTAGACTTAGGCTTAAAAACATGGCGTTAGAGGGTGAAAACTCGAAACAACCCCCGAACGGCCCTGTGGGTGGCACCAACACCTCCCACGGGACCAATGTAAATCGTAGGAACTGACCGCGTAGCCACGGGACTTCCGGTATGAGAGTACGACGGTAATTTGTATATTTCTAGACTTAGGCTTAAAAATATGGCGTTAGAGGGTGAAAACTCGAAACAACCCCCGAACGGCCCCGTGGGTGGCACCAACACCTCCCACGGGACCAATGTAACTCGTAGGAACTGATCGCACAGCCATGGGACTCTCGGTATGAGAGTACGATGGTACTTTGCATATTTCTAGACTTAGGCTTAAAAACATTGCGTTAGAGGGTGAAAACTCGAAATAACCACCGAACGGCCCCGTGGGTGGCACCAACACCTCCCTCGGGACCAATGTAACTCGTAGGAACTGACCACGCAGCCGCGGGACTCTCGGTATGAGAATACGACTGTAATTTGCATATTTCTAGACTTAGGCTTAAAAACATTGCGTTAGAGGGTGAAAACTCGAAACAACCCCCGAACGGCCCAGTGGGTGGCACCAACACCTCCCACGGGACCAATGTAACTCATAGAATATAACCGCGCAGCTGCGGGAGTCCCGATTTGAGAATACGACCGTAATTTGCATATTTCTAGACTTAGGCAAAACATGGCGTTAGAGGGTGAAAACTCAAAACAGCCCCCGAACGATCCCGTGGGTGGCACCAACACCTCCCATGGGACCAATGTAACTCGTAGGAACTGACCGCGCAGCCGCGGGACTCCCGGTATGAGAGTACGACGGTAATTTTCATATTTCTAGACTTAGTCTTAAAAACATGGTGTTAGAGGGTGAAAACTCGAAACAACCCCCGAACGGCCCCGTGGGTGGCACCAACACCTCCCACGGGACCAATGTAACTCGTAGGTACTGACCGTGCAACCGCGGGACTCCCGGTTTGAGAGTAAGACGGTAATTTGTATATTTCTAGACTTAGGCTTAACAACATGATGTCTGAGGGTGAAAATTCGAAACAACCCCCAAACGGCCCCGTGGGTGGCACCAACACCTCCCACGGGACCAATGTAACTCGTAGGAACTGATCGGGTAGCCACGGGACTTCCGGTATGAGTGTACGACGGTAATTTGCATATTTCTATACTTAGGCTTAAAAACATGGCGTTAGAGGGTGAAAACCCGAAACAGCCCCCGAACGATACCGTGGGTGGCTCCAACACCTCCCACGGGACCAACGTAACTCATAGGAACTGACGGCGCAGCCGCGGAATTCCCGGTTTGAGAATAAGACGGTAATTTGCATATTTATAGACTTAGGCAAAATTTGGCGTTAGAGGGTGAAAACTCGAAACAACCGCTGAACGGCCCTGTGGGTGGCACCAAAACCTCCAACGGGACCAATGTAACTCGTAGGAACTGACCGCGCAGCCGCGGAACTCTCGGTATGAGAGTACGACGGTACTTTGCATATTTGTAGACTTAGGCTTAAAAACATAGCGTTAGAGGGTGAAAACTCGAAACAACCCCCGAACGGCCCCGTGGGTGGCACCAACACCTCCCACGGGACCAATGTAACTCGTAGAAACTGACCGCGCAGCCGCGGGAGTCCCGATTTGAGAATACGAAGGTAATTGGCATATTTCTAGACTTAGGCAAAACATGGCGTTGGAGGGTGAAAACTCGAAACATCCCCCGAACGATCTCGTGGGTGGTACCAACACCTCCTATGGGACCAATGTAACTCGTAGGTACTAACCGTGCAGCCGCGGGACTCCCGGTTTGAGAGTACGATGGAAATTTGTATATTTCTAGACTTTGGATTAAAAACATGACGTTTGAGGGTGAAAACTCGAAAAAAAACCCCGAACGGCCCCGTGGGTGGCACCAACACCTCCCACGGGACCAATGTAAATCGTAGGAACTGACCGCGTAGCCACGGGACTTCCGGTATGAGAGTACGACGGTAATTTGCAGATTTCTATACTTAGGCTTAAAAACATGGCGTTAGAGGGCGAAAACCCGAAACAGCCCCCGAACGATCCCGTGGGTGGCTCCAACACCTCCCACAGGACCAACGTAACTCACAGGAACTGACGGCGCAGCCGCGGGAGTCCCGGTTTGAGAATACGACGGTAATTTGGATATTTCTAGACTTAGGCAAAACATGGCGTTAGAGGGTGAAAACTCGAAACAACCCCCGAACGGCCCTGTGGGTGGCACCAACACCTCCCACGGGACCAATGTAACTCGTAGAAACTGACCACGCAGCCGTGGGACTCTCGATATGAGAGTACGACGGTAATTTGTATATTTCTAGACTTAGGCTTAAAAACATGACGTTTGAGGGTGAAAACTCGAAACAACCCCCGAATGGCCATGTGGGTGGCACAACCACCTCCCACTGGACCAATGTAACTCGTAGGAACTGACCACGTAGCCACGGGACTTCAGGTATGAGTGTACGACCGTAATTTGCATATTTCTATACTTAGGCTTAAAAACATGGCGTTTGTGGGTGAAAACCCGAAACAGCCCACGAACGATCCCGTGGGTGGCTCCAACACCTCCAACGAAACAAACGTAACTCATAGGAACTGACGGCGCAGACGCGGGAGTCCCGGTTTGAGAATACGACGGTAATTTGCATATTTCTAGACTTAGGCAAAACATGGCGTTAGAGGGTGAAAACTCGAAACAACCCCCGAACGGCCCTGTGGGTGGCACCAACACCTCCCACGGGACCAATGTAACTCGTAGGAACTGACCACGCAGCCGTGGTACTCTCGGTATGAGAATACGACGATAATTTTCATATTTCTAGACTTAGGCTTAAAAACATGGGTTTAGAGGGTGAAAACTCGAAACAACTCCCGAACGGCCCCGTGGGTGGCACCAACACCTCCCATGGGACAAATGTAACTCGTAGGAACGGACTGCGCAGCCGTGGGACTCTCGGTATGAGAGTACGATGGTACATTGCATATTTCTCGACTTAGGCTTAAAAACATGGCATTAGACGGTGAAAACTCGAAACAACCCCTGAACGGCCCCGTGGGTGGCACCAACACCTCCCACGGGACCAATGTAACTCATAGGAACCGACGGCGTAGCCACGGGACTTTCGGTATGAGAGTACGACGGTAATTTGCATATTTCTATACTTAGGCTTAAAAACATGGCGTTAGAGGGTGAAAACCCGAAACAGCCCCCGAACGATCCCGTGGGTGGCTCCAACACCTCCCACGGGACCAACGTAACTCATAGGAACTGACGGCGCAGCCGCGAGAGTCCCGGTTTGAGAATACGACGATAATTTGCATATTTCTAGACTTAGGCAAAACATGGCGTCAGAGGGTGAAAACTCGAAACAACCCCCGAACGGCCCTGTGGGTTGCACCAACACCTCCCACGGGACTAATGTAACTCGTAGGAACTGACCGCGTAGCCGTGGGACTCTCGGTATGAGAGTACGACGGTACTTTTCATATTTCTAGACTTAGGCTTAAAAACATAGCGTTAGAGGGTAAAAACTCGAAACAACCCCCGAACGGCCCCGTGGGTGGCACCAACACCTCCCACGGGACCAATATAACTCGTAGAAACTGACCGCGCAGTCGCGGGAGTCCTAGTTTGAGAATACGCCGATAATTTGCATATTTCCAGACTTAGGCAAAACATGGCATTAGAGGGTGAAAACTCGAAACAGCCCCCGAACAATCCCGTGGGTGGCACCAACACCTCCCATGGGACCAATGTAACTCGTAGGAACTGACCGCGCAGCCGCGGGAGTCCCAGTTTGAGAATACGCCGATAATTTGCATATTTCTAGACTTAGGCAAAACATGGCATTAGAGGGTGAAAACTCAAAACAACCCCCGAACGGCCCTGTGGGTGGCACCAACACCTCCCACGGGACCAATGTAACTCGTAGGAACTGACTACGCAGCCGCGGGACTCTCGGTATGAGAATACGACGGTAATTTACATATTTCTAGACTTAGGCTTAAAAACAAGGCGTTAGAGGGTGAAAACTTGAAACAACCCCCAAATGGCCCCGTGGGTGGCACCAACACGTCCCACGGGACAAATGTAACTCGTAGGAACTGATGCCACGGGACTCTCGGTATGAGAGTAAGATGGTACTTTTGCATATTTCTTGACTTAGGCTTAAAAACATGGCGTTAGAGGGTGAAAACTCGAAACAACCCCCGAACGGCCCCGTGGGTGGCCCCAATACCTCCCACTGGACCAATGTAACTCGTAGAAACTGACTGCGCAGCTGCGGGAGTCCCGTTTTGTGAATACGACGGTAATTTGCATATTTCTAGACTTAGGCAAAACATGGCGTTAGAGGGTGAAAACTCGAAACAGCCCTCGAACGATCCCGTGGGTGGCACCAACACCTCCCATGGGACCAATGTAACTCGTAGGAACTGACCGCGCAGCCGCGGGACTCCCGGTATGAGAGTACGACGGTAATTTGCATATTTCTAGACTTAGGATTAAAAACATGGCATTAGAGGGTGAAAACTTGAAACAACCCCCGAACGGCCCCGTGGGTGGCACCAACACCTCCCACGGGACCAATGTAACTCGTAGGTACTGACTGCGCAACCGCGGGACTCCCGATTTGAGAGTACGACGGTAATTTGTATATTTCTAGACTTAGGCTTAAAAACATGACGTTTGAGGGTGAAAACTCGAAACAACCCCCGAACGGCCCCGTAGGTGGCACCAACACCTCCCACGGGACAAATGTAACTCGTGGGAACTGACCGGGTAGCCACGGGACTTTCGATATGAGAGTACGACGGTAATTTACATATTTTTATACTTAGGCTTAAAAACATGGCGTTAGAGGGTGAAAACTCGAAACAGCCCCCGAACGATCCCGTGGGTGGCTCTAACACCTCCCACGGGACCAATGTAACTCGTAGGAACTGACCGCGCAGCCGCGGGAGTTCCAGTATGAGAGTACGACGGTAATTTGCCTATTTCTAGACTTAGGCTTAAAAACATGGCGTTAGAGGGTGAAAACTCGAAACAACCCCCGAAGGCCCCGTGGGTGGCACCAACACCTCCCACGGGACCAATGTAACTCGTAGGAACTGATCGCGCAGCCGCGGGACTCTCGGTATGAGAGTACGACGGTAATTAGCATATTTCTTGACTTAGGCTTAAAAACATTGTGTTAGAGGGTGCAAACTCGAAACAACCCCGAACGGCCCCGTGGGTGGCACCAACACCTCCCACGGGACCAATGTAACTTGTAGAAACTGGCCGCGCAGCCGCGGGACTCTCGGTATGAGAGTAAGACGGTACTTTGCGTATTTCTAGACTTAGGCTTAAAAACATAGCGTTAGAGGGTGAAAACTCGAAACAACCCCCGAACGGCCCCGTGGGTGGCACCAACACCTCCCACGGGACCAATGTAACTCGTAGAAACTGACCGCGCAGCCGCGGGAGTCCCGGTTTGAGAATAACGATAATTCGCATATTTCTAGACTTAGGCAAAACATGGCGTTAGAGGGTGAAAACTCGAAACAGCCCCCGAACGATCCCGTGGGTGGCACCAACACCTCCCATGGGACCAATGTAACTCGTAGGAACTGACCGCGCAGCCGCGGGAGTCCCGGTTTGAGAATACGCCGATAATTTGCATATTTCTAGACTTAGGCAAAACATGGCGTTAGAGGGTGAAAACTCGAAACAACCCCCGAACAGCCCCGTGGGTGGCACCAACACCTCCCACAGGACCAATGTAACTCGTAGGAACTGACCACGCAGCCGCGGGACTCTCGGTATGAGGGTACGACGGTAATTTGCATATTTCTAGGCTTTCGCTTAAAAACATTGATATGTTGATAATTTGAACTCATATATGCAATTTTTCAGGTTGATTAAATTTTTGGTATTACTACTTGGTTACTGATATTTTTGTTTTCTGTATCCTATCATTTGTAGGATTTTTGCACGTGGAACAAATGAAGGAGGCAATGGTTTAAAACATGAAGATTGTTTATATGTTGTGGACATTCAGGATGATGTTTTTTATGTGTTATAGCCGTGCATGCTTTTATTGTTTAGTTTAATGGCCGTGCGGGCTTTTATAATTTGATTGTTGAATTTTATAGCCGTGCGGGGTTTATAATAAGCAGGTTTTTCATTTACAGGGTTTGGAATGTTAAGAAAATAGAGGAAACTCTGCCCAATTTTTTTTTTTTGGTCTGTGAATTATTAAGACGTGTAATATTTTTAAGTTTGTATATAAATTTGTTTATTAACAACATTCTCAATTCGCAATTTGTGATTTTTTTTATTGTTTTGCCTATAATAAATATTTGTAACACCTCGTAGCAACCGACGGTGCACTCACAGGACCCCCAATTTTAGGATTGGATAAAAAAAATACATTTTTTTTAAATTATAGATAAATATGGTCATGGACTTTGTCCATGACCATTTTTATTTTTTTTGTCGCGCTTAAAAATGGTCGCGGCCAAAGTCCGCGACCATTTTTTTTATTTTTTTGTCACGGTTATGGGTCGCGGACTAGGGCCGCGACCCATTTTTTTTATTTTTTTTGTCGCGGACTTTGGCTGCGACCAATTTGTCACGGTTGTGGGTCACGGATGAGGGCCGCGACCATTTTTTTTGTCACGGACGTGGGTCGCGGACTTTGTCCGCGACCAATTTGTCATGGTTCTGGGTCACGGATAAGGGCCGCGACCAATTTTTTTTATTTTTTATTTGTCATGGACGTGGGTCGCGGGCTTTGGCCGCGACCAATTTGTCACGGTTGTGGGTCAAGGATGAGGGCCGCGACCCGTCACGGCATGGGTCACGGCCAAAGTCCGCGACCATCTGTCGTGACCATTTTTTGGTCACAGACTTGGGCCGCGACCCACGAAAATGGTCACGCCCGAAATGGTCACGGCCCAAGTCCGCGACCCACAATTTTGGTCAGGGATTTTGGCCGTGACCAATCGCCAGTTTTGGTGTAGTGATACTCAATCTGAGTAAAGGCAGCAGAAATGGATTTGTTCCAACCCTTGTCCCATCCAGCACCGAAGGACACCTTTACAACAGACTTTCTCTTAGATCTGGAAGAGGACACAAGCTCTTCAGTAGCCTTAGCTATACGTTCATCTTCTCCTGCCCTGTGCTCATCTTCCTCTGCCATACGCTCAGCTTTTTTTCCCTTGCGCTCAGCTTCCTTAGCCCTGCGCTCAGCTTTAAGGGCATTTTCATCAGACGTATGATGAGAAGTTTCAGATGTGTTCAGTTTATCTGCCCAAGTACTCTTCTCAGTATCCAAGGCTTACTGAGAATCGAGAAAAGATTCTTCAAGCCAGTTAAAGCTTCATCTACATCATTTGAAGAAGAAGCCCGAATTACAGCATCCTTCTCTAGCATGTTATTGAAGTTCACTAAGAACTGCAATATAATAAGATCAAGATTAGTATATGAGAAATATAAAAGATAACAGAACCAAGAAAATCGAAATCAGTTACTGATGCAAGCCTCGGACTTAATCAATTTCATGTTCAAATTAGCAGTAATAACTGCTGGAGGACCAGCATCAGAAAAAGGTAATTCAACCAAGGTCTATTGATCAGTCACCTCATTGACACGATTCTCTGCAAGCCCTATCCTTAGTCTCCTCGAAGAAACTTCAACATCTTTGGGAGATACATCCTTGGGAGTTAGGTCTTTGGGCACTAGGGGCTTCATAACATCCCATGTCTTCTTCTTGGATCCTTTAATTGGTACGTAAGAGCCAGAAGTGCTACCATTGTAAAGATTAGGAAACTTTCTCTTCTTTATGATTTCAGAAAGAGGAGTGTCTGAATCAGCAAAAACTTCTTGATCAGGATAAATCACTAGAACAGGAGAAGAAGCAGATTGACCAATAAAGGAAGAAACAGTATTTCTGTATTGAAGCAAATAGGAAGCATACCTAACCTGCTCCTCAGCAACCGTCTTGTGAATCCCCCAGATAAACTTCAATTCTTTTAAACTTACCTCACTCTCTTTGGGGGGTTTTCTTTTCGGGTCAACTGCAATTAAATTTACGAAGCAATAGTAAGTATGACATTTTATCAAATATAAATAGGGCAAAATTACTAAAATATAAAACAACCTATTTCATTGCCAAAGAGTGGAAACCTAGGTCCTTGATATTTCGCACCTCCAACTAAAGGGGCATTGTTGATACCAAATTTAATCTACTGACATGGCCCAATTAAATGAAGACACGTGGTGATCTACATGGAAACAACAACACTTTTGAGAAACTCACAAGCTCCGAGGTACAAGATTACAACGAGGAAGACTATTTCCCCGAGGAACACTGCTTCCCCGAGGAACTCTTATGCACCGAGAAGCTCAGGCGGTCCGAGCTGCACCTCAAACAAAGCATTAATAACGGGATAACCAACAGTTTGACTGTTCATTAAATGCTTATCATTCAGACGCATATGCTTAAAGGGCATTGAATGTATTACCCTTTCATATGTATATCATTTAATGTAGCACCCTTTCACTTTATAGCCTCAGGGCTATAAATACATTGAACAATCCTCATTGTAAAAAGGGACCCAAGACCGGAATTTCTTGAGATAACTTGTAATCGAGAATTTCCATACAAACAGCAATACCAAAACAGTGGACGTAGGCCATTCTTATAAGGCTGAACCACTTTAAAAACTCTTTGTCTTATTTATTTTTCTGTGATTGAATAATTAGAGTGATATAATTTTTTACATCAACAGATTGGCGTCGTCTGTGGGAATCCGACTAGTAATATCATTTTCTCAACAAAAACAATCCATCATAAATGGCTGATATTCTGGAATCCAGCAATCCAAATGCTGGAACCCCTCCAAATCCATATGCTCCGCCAAATATTCCAGATCTGGATGGAATAATGACAAATCTGGCTCAGGGCCAGACCGTCATGCAAGAAACAATACGACAACTCATCCAAACTCTCCATGGCGATGCGCCAACCCATTCAGGACCATGGAGTATTCAAAGAAACACCCGCGCACCATCCTCACGTACTAGGCGTACCGATTCACATCGCAATGAGGAATCTGATGATTTCTCTTATTAACCTGGGCGAACTTCGTCGGTGCGAGCCACAGATACTGAACAACGTGTCACTCTCTCTCCAAAAAGGACCAGCGCATTGGAAAGATTAAGTAGGATTTCTCCTTTCGACCGATTAGGCCCTAGGAGGAACAAAAGTCCTCTTAATGCAGCGTCGAGGAGCTTTCGACGATCAACAGCCTTAAGGGAAGGATCTGCCCAGTCGCGACCAGCTGCTCGTCAAGAGAGATCCCAGGAAGCCACCTCAACGCGATTAGTTGCTCGAACCAACAGGCCCGAGGAAAGAAACAGTGCATGGAAAGGTTCTATTCAAAGGCTGGAGGATAGATTAGGGGAAATGGTTAAAACCAAAAACCCTTTACAACGAACCTTTGTTCGAGGAACACCTTTTGTCCAGGCCATTGTAGATTTTCCAACACCATCAAAGCTCAAAGCACCAGTTGTGACCCCCAAATATGATGGAAAGACTGATCCTGTTCTTCATATAGAACAATATCAAGCTGCAGCCGACATCTATGCTGTCCCAGACGAGATGAGATGTAGGGCATTCTCGGGAACTCTTATCGGATCTGCTCAAATATGGTATAATAATCTTCCTCGGGGTAAGATCTCAACTTTCTTTCAACTGGCCGAGTTATTCATTGGAAATTTCTGCTTTGGGGCAAAGCCAGTTAAACGAGTAGCACATCTGTTAAGTGTTAGAAAAAAAGATGGTGAAAGTACCAGAGATTATATAACTCGTTTTAATAACGAGAAACTTGAAGTCATTGATTATGAGGAAAAGACAGCGATCACTGCCTTGATGAGTGGGTTGTCGCCTAACAAGTTGTATTACACTTTGGCCAAAGATCCACCCACAACTATGTCAGAATTGATGGCAAAAGCGGCCAAAATCATGAATGCCGAGGAGGCTATGGCTGCGAAGAAGAATATGGATAAAGAAACCAAGGTGGAAGTCGACAAAACCAAGAAGAAAGAACATAAGAACAATGGTGGTGACAAACAATCCAAAAATAGGTCATCATGGGCGGTATTGAAGAAATTTGACAATTACACTCCTTTGAAGGTAGATATCAACCACGTCCTGGAAGAAATTAAGAACAGCGAGGAGTTAAACTGGCCAAAGAAAATGAAGGTAGACCCTGACACGAGTAATAGGGAAAAATATTACTAGTTTCACAAAGATCATGGCCATATGACCAAAAATTGCATAGCTCTTCAAAATGATATTGAAACACTCATCAGATGAGGAAAGTTGTTAAAGTATGTTGATCGGGGAAACGAAAGAAGAAATAATGACCGAGCAAGAGAAAGGTCTAGATCTCCTCATCGAGGAGATGAGAACAAGAAAAGAAATCATGAAGTTGATCCCGAGAATGATCCCGATCTTCCCAAGAGACCAAGGCAACCAGAACGAGAGGTATTTTCAATACGATTTGGGTCATTTGACTATAATGTTATAACAGGTGAAGATGAAGGAGGAGGAGACCTTACTGCAGAGAGAAAAGCATACATCGGTGAGGCTCAAGCTTGCTCGTACATTCAGCAAATAAATCTAGCTGAGGAGGATCACCCGAGAAAGGTGAATAAATAGAAGTTGGTCATTGGGTTCTCAAAAAATGACCTCGCAGGTGTTCTATATCCTCACGATCATCCACTGGTGATCAAAATGAGGATGAAGGAGGTTATGATTTCAAGAATAATGGTCGACAATGGTAGCTCGGCAGACATCATGTTCTACTCGTGCTTCGATAGTCTAAATATAAAGCTATCTCAGCTGGAACCTTACCACAGACCCCTCATCGGTTTTGCTGGTGAGAAAGTATTTCCACTTGGGACGATAAAATTGGATATATTCATTGGTACGTGGCCTTCTTGTCGGACAGAAAGAATATGTTTCTTCGTGATGGATAAGAATGTCCAATCATCGTACAATATCATCATGGGAAGAGTATGATTGAAGAAGTTCGAGGCTGTACCATCTACAGTGCATCAATGCCTAAAATTTCCAACAAACATTGGAGTAGGAGTTGTGAAAGGTGATCAGAAAGTAGCTCGGGAATGCTATTATTCATCCACCGATCAAGAAGAATTGGAGGAATCAAAGAAAAAGACTACTACCTATCAAGTCGATGAAGGTGCAGAGATTGAAACATTGGATCCTCGAGATGAGTCGCAACTCGTGAAGGGTCAAGTGGTGGAAGCTACTAAAAACATCAATCTGGACGACGAGCACCCTGAGCGAACTACTCAAATAGGTTCGTCATTGGAAGCCACATTAAAACAAGAATTAATAACTTTCCTTAAAAGAAGAAAACAAACTTTTGCATGGAGTCATGAAGATATGCCAGGGATAGACCCAAACTTTTTATGTCACGAACTCAATGTGAATAAGGAGATCAAGCCTGTGAAGCAGAGAAGAAGAGTATTTAGTCCCGAGAAGAATCAAGCTATACAGGAGGAAGTCGAGAAGCTCCAGAAGGCTTGTTTCACTGAAGATGTTAAATATCCAGACTGGTTAGCCAATGTAGTGATGGTAAAGAAGAAAAATAAGAAGTGGAGGATGTGTGTAGACTTCACCAACCTCAACAAGCATGCCCAAAGGATCACTTTCCAGTGCCCCGAATTGATGAACTGGTGGATGTTACCTCGGGACACGAGTTGCTGAGCTTCATGGATGCTTATTCTGGCTACAATCAGATTAAAATGAAACCTGAAGACAGGGAGAGTACTTCTTTCATTACCCCTAGGGGAACTTATTGTTATAATGTTATGCCTTTTGGTTTGAAAAATGCAGGTGCGACATATCAGCGGCTGATGAACAAAGTTTTTGCTGAGCAAATTAGTTGCAATATGGAAGTCTATGTTGACAATATGCTGACGAAAAGCAAGAAAGATGCCGATCATCTAGTTGACTTAAGTCAGACTTTTGATCAACTGGATAAATATCAAATGAAGCTGAACCCGAAGAAGTGCATATTTGGAGTACGAGAAGGCATGTTTCTCGGATACATTGTCAATCAGCGAGGCATTGAGGCAAATCCTGAAAAGATCAAAGCTCTATTAGGGTTGCGTTCTCCAACGACGAAGAAGGAAGTACAGAGTCTCACAGGACGAGTAGCAGCACTCAACAGATTTGTGTCACGAGCAACTGATAGATGTCTCCCATTCTTCAAAACACTCAGAAAGACTTTTGAGTGGAATGATGAATGCGAGAAGGCTTTTCAAGACTTGAAGAAATACTTGGGAGCACCTCCACTGTTGTCCAGGCCAGTAATGGGAGAAAAATTGTACTTGTATCTCGCAGTGTTCGGGAATGCAGTTAGCTCAGCGTTGATCAGAGTGGAGAATGGAGTGCAAAAACCAATTTACTACACAAGTAAGGCCTTCCGAGGAGCAGAGATCAGATATCCAAGGCTGGAAAAGTTAGCACTGGCGCTTATTGAGGCAAGTAGGAGAATGAGGCCATACTTCCAGGTTCATACCATAGTAGTATATACCGATATGACATTGAGGCAAGCCCTTCACAAGCCAAAAAAATTAAGGAGATTGATGTACTGGGCAATAGAGCTCAGTGAATATGATATAGTCTACGAACCCAGATCGTCGCTAAAAGGGCAAGCTATGGCAGATTTTATAGCAGAGTTCACCTATCCTGATATCACCGAGGAGAAAAAGTTGCTCGGTGATCAACCTGTGGATGTTACAGGATCAACAAATACTAGCTCAAACCAACTCCGGTTGGTAAAATGGCAAGTTGATGTTACAGAATCATTAAATTCGAGATCAGACCAACTCCGGTTGGTAAAAGGGCAAGAAAAAATGATCGATGAAGAGCGAAAAATATCCGGGGAGGATGAAAGGAAGCAACAAATATTTCACCGAGGAACTCTAACTGATCAAAAATTTGAAGACGAGTTACCTATATGGAGGCTATATGTAGATGGCTCATCTTGCACTACAGGATGTGGCGCGGGGATAGTTTTGAGCACTCCAGACGAGGTCGACATGGAATACGCCCTGCGTTTCCAATTCAAAGCTTCCAACAATGAGGATGAGAATGAGGCCATGATTGCAGGACTTTGTTGGGAAAAAATTATGGAGGCACAGCAGATTATTGTCTTCAGTGATTCTCAATTGATCATAAATCAAATGTTGGGAGTATATGCAGTTAGAGGAGAATTAATGATCAGATATCATGCAAAGGCAAAGGAGCTGGTGTCAGAATTTTCTGCTATTCAGTTGGTCAGAATACCAAGAATGGAGAATGCGAGAGCAGAAGCCATAGCCCGACTAGCATTAGCTACTCGCACCGAGCTACGATGAACAATCCCAATTGAAGTGCTATTTGGTCGGAGTATAGATGAAGATCTGACGATAAACTTTATTACCCTTGATTTAGGACCATCTTGGATGGATCCCATCAGGGCATATATTGAAGAGGGAGAATTACCAATTGACAAGCTCGCAGCCAAGAAATTGAAGTTTAAAGATGCTCGATATGTATTAACTAATGGTGTTTTATATAGACAAGGAATTATGGTAGGTTTGTAGAGATGTGTATATCCCTCCGAGGAGAACGAATTGATTGAAGAGATCCATGAAGGGTCCTGTGGAGCACATGTAGCAGGTCGGACACTTTTACAAAGGGTGATGACGCAGGGATACTACTGGCCGATGATGAGGGCTGATTGTATAGCCTATGCCAATAAATGTGACAAGTGCCAGCGCTTTTCCTCCATCCGAAGAACTCCACAAGAATTATTGGCACCCATAACTTCCCCTTGGCCATTTGCCTTATGGGGAATTGATTTGGTTGGGCCACCGCCAACGACTCGAGGAAGATATAAATACCTTGTCATCGCAGTAGATTATTTTACTAAGTGGGTAGAAGCTGAGCCACTCATTGATATGACGTACGAGAAGGTGTACTAATTTGTTTGGAAGAGAATCATTTGTCGATATGGTCTTCCTCATGCTTTCATTATAGACCATGGAACATAATTTGATAATGAGGAGTTCGCTGCCTATTGCCATCAGTCAAACATTTTGAAGGTCCACTCAGCACCAGGCCATCCTCAAAGCAATGGACAAACTGAAGTAACAAACAGAACGCTGCTGAATGGTTTGAAGAAAAGACTGGATGATGCGAAAGCAAATTGGATCAACGAGCTACAATCAGTACTTTGGGCTTACCGAACTACTCCCCGAGTAGCAACAGGAGAATCACCATATACACTGGCGTTTGTAAGTGTAGTTGTTATACCTGCCGAGTTGGGCCTCCCAACACACAGGGTACTGAATTTCAATTCCCCTGTCAGTGACTTAATAAGAAGACTGGATTTAGACATGCTCGAGGAAGTTAGAGAAGAAGCAGCCATCAGAAATGCTGCATACCAGCAGCGAACAACTTTGGTTTACAACAAGAGGGTGAAGAAGTGCGACCTGAAAGAAGGAGACTATGTGATGAAGAAAGTAATTCAAAAGCACAATAAATTGGAGGCAAATTGGCATGGACCATACCGAGTTACAGAAGTTGTTCGACCAGGAACTTACCGAATGGCTACTCTAGAGGGAGAGGAGTTTAAGAATGCATGGAACGTAGAGCACCTACGCAAGTATTATCAGTGATGTATATTCCCATGTAATGCAGTTCCATCATTATGAATAAAATGAAGATATTCTGCCAAAATTCTTCCTTTTATTGAGAATTTTTCGGGGAATACTAGTGCTACACACTACTCGGCAAAGATCAGACTACTCAACAAAATATTCCTAAAAATGCCAACCTCGGTTGGTTCAGAAACAAAATATTCCTAAAAATGCCAACCTGTTTGGCTAGGAAACAAAAATATTCCTAAAAATGCCAATCTGTTTGGCTAGGAAACAAAATATTCCTAAAAATGCCAACCTCGATTGGTTAGGAAACAAAATATTCCTAAAAATGCCAACCTGTTTGGCTAGAAAATAAAATATTCCTAAAAATGCCAACTTGTTTGGCTAAGAAACAAAAATATTCCTAAAAATGCCAACCTGTTTGGCTAGGAAACAAATATATTCTCGAAAATGCCAACTTATGTTGGTCGGGAGACAAATATATTCTCGAAAATGCCAACTTATGTTGGTCGGGAGGTAAATATATTCTCGAAAATGCCAACTTATGTTGGTCAGTAGGTAAAATTATTCCCAAAAGCACCAAAGTCTACTAATTATGGCTGGTTAGGGATAAAAACCCACCAACTATAGTTGGTCGACAAGGAAAATTTACCGACCTTGGTTGGTCGGATACATTTTATGGGCAAAATTATTTCAAAAAGACTAACTATAGCTGGTCGGGTATAAAAACCCATTAACTGTAGTTGGTCGACATGAAGAATTTAACAACCTTGGTTGGTTGGAAACATTTTAAACATTTTTAGTTGGTCGAGAAACAAAATGTTGTTTTTGCCAAATGACGATCACAAGTTCAAACTACACAATATTGTTATCTTTTAACAGATACATATGCACGTATGTAAAGTATTTTACAAGACAATAGCAATTAAGATTGCGAACAAAAATGAAAGTCTTTCATTGAATTCAAAATAAATTACATTGATAATGAAATGAAAGTTACATTGATATGTATACTAACAATTACATCCAAATTCCTATTCTACTGGTCTTTTCCCCTTTGCTTTTGACACAGGTTCCTCGCCAGCAGGTGGATCATTTAAAGCCAGAGGAGAATTTATGAAGTTGAGATCCTTTAACATCCTGACATTCATTACCGATGGACGATCTAGAAGATGATCGGGATGAGATACTTCAACAATTGAATGAAGATTGTAGTCGCCAAGATACTTAGAAATCAAGCTCCGAGGAATGGCCCGAGCAGGGATCCAACTCATATCCAGTTTGAATGGTGGAACGGGTAAGTCGAGAAGCCCGGGATCATGGTAGTCCCGCATGTAATGACCTTGTTCGAGCTGCAGCACACCTAAGGCATTAAACCAGCCTTACTTGTAGCCCTCATTATTGGCATTCTGGATACGATCGTCCAAGTTCATTGTATCCAGCCATCCAGAACTCCCTGGGTTGTTTGTGGAACTGATATGTTAGTCTGTCCAGCTGCTCGTGGAGATTTTTGACGAAAAGCTCTTTGTTCTACAAGGTAGATTTCTACCTGGAGAGCTACTCTTCCAAGTCTCTGATTTTCTTTGACATTTCAGCCAAAGCCTGGTTCTTCTCCATTAGCTGGAAGGCCTAGTTCTCCAAGGCAGACTGAGTCCTCTGTTCCTCGACAGGAATCTGAGTTGCTCTTTCTCGTCCCCGAGGAGCTCTTGCTCATCCACGAGTTGATGTAGAGGGGATAGCTCTCTTTAATGTTTCCAACTCGTCCCTCAAGTTGGCGTTCTCAACTTCTAGGAACGAAAATCCCTCGTCGGTCACTGGGATTAAGGCTTTGGAAGAGAAGGCTGCAGACTTCAACTCTGATAGCTCTTTCTGTAAGTTGTTGTTCTCTCGCTCCAGCAACTCGGCAATCTGTCTGCATTCCTCGACTTCACCTTTCAGGGTTCTATCCCTCACATCGTAACCAGTAAAAAGCTTCTCGTAGCCCTTGTTGGTAATGATTAGCTTGTACTTCTTCTCATACCCCTCATGCAGCAGGGCAGTGGATTCTTTGTATTGAAGCTGAAGGTCATCGAGGGTGCCTTGGAGATCCTCGATCATGTCATAATAGGCCACATTATTGGCCACCGCTCGATCAAGTAGACACTTCAGATATTGATATGCTTCCACTGCCTGTTCTGAAGCATTTTGGCCGAGGATGTCTACAACTTGTGCTGCACTCAGGTCTGTGTGACCAGCTTTAAAATAATCATTACATTATCGCAGCAACTTAGTATCATGGGCAGATAGTAATTCCATCCTGGCCAGAAACTAGCAGAGAAAGAAAGAGCAATCATCAATAAGAAATATAAGCAGAGTATGAATAGAAGATAAACAACATTATGCATAAAAGTCCAAGTTTTATTAGATCATAAAGTTCAGAGTTACATATGTGGGTTACATTTGAAAAAGAAAAAAAGAGAAACTCGAACAACTCTACACCTTTTCCTTATCTCCCAAAACCTTCTCGGGAGGCTGGGACGAGGAAGTAGGTTTCTCGGAGGGAATGGATAGTTGCTCGGGGAGCACGGGCAGGTGCTCGGAAGAAGTAACAATCTGCTGAAGTTCCTCGGCAACCGGTTGAATGGATGGGGGATTATCTCCCATCACCATAGAAGACTCTTCTGAGGCAGCTTCGTCCTCTTCAAGATCTTCTGGGGTTGGAGGGGGACCAGGAATGTGTTGCTGGAAAAGCTCAGAAGATTCATTAACTTTCATTTCCTAGAGAGCAGCAACTCATCCATCCCTAAAGTATTTGAGACTGCTATAGTCCACTTGCGACACCATAGCAGCCAACCCCTTGTTCCACCCCTTGTCCCAGCCAGCGCTGAAGGACTTCTTCACAGCCATCTTCCTCTTCAATTTCTCCCAGGAGAGCTTCTCGGACAGCAGGTTATCAGCAGATTTCAATTTGTTTTCAATCTCTTCCTTCTGCTGACCTACTTCCCTAAGTTGAGCCAGCTCCTCCTCAGCAGCCATGAGCTTATCTTCAAGCTCCCCAGCAATTTTGAGCTTCTCTTCGAGCTCCTTATTTTCCTTCTCCAGGGCATTTATTCTCTTCTCCAACTCCTTGGAGGCATCAGCAGCTCGAGCTTTCTCTTGCTCGGTGGAGGCAAGCTTTTTCTCCCAGATAGCCTTGTCAGTAGCGTATGTCTAGCGAGAATTGTTCAAAGACTTGATAGCTTCTGCCAGACCTCCCTCCACACTGTACGAGGAGCATGAAGCTTTACTAATCCCTATTAGAATCTTGGGGGTTAACTGCTAAAGCTTTACTAACTACCCTAGTTTTTAAATAATAAGTGGTATCACTAGTTACCCATTTATAACAAAACATTATTTCTGCAACCCCTAGATGGATTCCATGGATTGGATTTAACCTATATACTCCATTCACTACTCTCCATGTGTTAGGAGCTACCCTTGCAGGTACAACGTCAAAATATTGACAAAAATCCAGACACAGGGAATTAGGAGGAAATGTGAACCCACATTCAGCAATAAAGATGGAAGGGAACGAATGGCCTTTAGTAAGAGAGAAAAAAATCAGAAGGAAAAGTGGGATGTTCCAGTATAACCCAAGATGGAATGCTAAAGTCACTCTTGGACTTATCAAGCGACTCGATAGAATAAACCATGATGAAGAAACAAAGAAGAAGAGAAGACAAATTCTTACAACGGTTTAAGGATTCAGCAAGAATTGAAGACAGAAAAGAAAACGATTACACGAAGGTTAAAAGAATACAACAGCAGAATAAAATATTATAGATAGAAGATGATCGAATTTTTATCGATCTTTTTATAAGTCACCTCGAAAACTAGGAAAAGTAATGATTAAAGTGAATGTCGGTTGCGCTTATGGTGGCTAACAAGGGAAAAGATGAAGATACCCTGGAAATGTTCACTAAAATTTGAAATATTTTCAAAACTTCCATTTGCGCTAAAAAATTATCAATTAAGTGGATAAATTTCACAAGTCTGGAAGGTCTGCAACCGACTAAGCAGCCTGAACTACTATTAAAGTATAATATTCCACACTTTCACATCAGCTCCAAGTATGAAACATTTGGGGCTTCTGTTGATAACAAAATTTACCACCTTACATGGACCAATTATCAGCCAAGACATGTCATTCAATATGGCACAAATCCAAGTCAGCGTGATTCAAAAGCCCGACCAACAGAGCAGCCTGACCAACTGAGAAGACCGGCCGACTGACGAAAATCCAATCCGTATATCTAACAAAGAGACGACAAATCAACAACATGTACAAACCAGTGAAGCGACATAAGTAGTATATTTAATTCTCATTATGTATTGATGTAAAGGCCTAACAAATTAAGGAATTCCATCCTTTCACACAATAACTATCAACACCCCTCTTGGGTTATAAATACATTGTGTCACACTCATTGCAGGGGGGTCGAAAAACAAGTCAAGGAAATCAATACATAGTAGTGGACGTAGGCATTTCCATTTAGCCGAACCACTTTACAAATATCTTTGTCTTATTTGTTTTTGATTATTTATCTGTGACCAATCAATTAGGCCTAGTCTAGTTTATTGCATCAACACTTACAATCTCTTATACCAAACCAGTAACAGTAATAATATCATAGCATACTTCACTCTTTTGAAATAAAATCACAAAACCAAACTAATAATAGTAATCATACCAACTCGACAAAATAGTAAATGGAAATAAAAGAGTGAGCACTTATCGATACATAAATCCTAAAAGATCAGCGACTAAGAACTCATGACTAGATAAGTGGTGAGGATGCACGTGTGGCCCATGTCATGAAAAATATTAATATGATACATTAACAACAAGTTTAATTAGTATAAGAATATAATTGATTTTGGACTATAACATAATTATGCATATTCTTTTCTTCTTTTAGTAGCTTTCAAGTTACCTCAAAACCCAACAATCCTAGATATCACATCCGCCTAATCCTAGACACAAATGAACCCCACGATTACATATTATTTGTTTCAATATTCATAAATAAATGTTCTATAATCTCAAGTATATATATCTAGATAGAATACACATCTCTACGTGTGAATTCACATATATACTATGCATATCTTTTTTTCAACTACAATCATTTATTGAAATAGAGTGAAGAAAAGCCCTTCAATAATGGCTTACAAAGTAAGAGATGGAAAAATCTGAAATAAATCCTAACAAGTATCTAGATTTAGGGCCTTTGTAAGGACGATCTTTAAAAAAAATTCGGACATCTTCATGGACAAGATAAACAATTTTTGAAGCCTTCATGAGTTCTCCTTCATATTCCTTTTTGTTCCGAGCACACCAAATTCTCCATCAAATGTAACAAGGTACCATAATAGAGGGTAGAGATTTAATGTTTTTCCCTCTTGAGTTTAACCACCAAGACATAACTAGTCTCGTAAGAGATGAAAAATTAAATCTGTAACCCATAATGCATGAGAAATGGTTCCGTACTTGTTGAGCAATGGTACTTGATCCAAATAAGTGACCAAAATCGTTTTTTACAGGATTATAATAGCATCTACATTTTGAAGCTAGTAAGATATGAAGTGTTTTCAATTTTGAATCTAAAGGAAGAGCCTGTTGAAGAAGTCGCCACATAAGAACGAAACCTTTGGAAGAATTCTTGGATTCCAAATGACTGAGAAGGAGAAAAGAGTATAATCTTCGTGACGAACAAGGTCCCATACTGATGTTAAATTGAACTTTCCATCTAAGTTTTGATTTCCACATAACCGGATTGTTATCTTCTACATTATCGTGGTAATTATCCCAACATTTTTGCATTCTCCGCCAAGTTGAACTTGAGTAAGATGGTAAGACATAGAACTCTGATTGAGCTAGAAACCTGTATCTCTGATGCATATACCTTTCCAAGTACCATTACCTTTATTGAATAAATAACAAAGTTTATAAGAGTAAGACTTTATAATGTCACCCAAACTTTTAATACAAACGCCACCTTCTACATGTAAAAGACCTATAACATGCCATTGGACCCATTTGCGATTCAGTTTACCTTCATCACTACCCCAAATAAAATTTTCAAACATCCTTTCAAGTCTCTGTGTGACAACTAAAGGAGGATCAAGAATACAAAAAATGTGAAAAGCCATGGACTGAAGCGGTGCACTGAGCAGGACTAGTCGACCACTATGAGTGAGAAGTTTCCTATACCAAGTACCAATTTTTTAATTCATTGCGGTTTCCTGCTTCTGAAAATACCTTGCAGTCTTCCAACTCATTTACAGAGGTACACCGAGATATATAAGAGGTAGAAAAGTTTCCACGAATTCAGTTGAAGCCCTGATAATCTGTCAACGAGAAGACGCAATGTTTATCGGACATATAAAAGCTGACTTCGAGGTGTTGATTATTTGTTCGGACGTAGCTTCATACTGATGCAGGAACTCCTTTAAGAAGCGTAAACTTTTGTGAAAATTAGGCAGTCATCGGCAAATGAAAGTAAGGGAATAATTTCACAACCAGGTGGAGTAGAATTTTTTTTACCCGACCTTGCACCATTAACTGATGAAGCCCTTTTGAAAGAATCTCAGTGAAAATTATAAACAAGCTTGGAGAAAGTGGGTCACCTTGTCGAACACCACATTTTGATTTAAAAAAACCACAAGATTTCCCATTTACACAAATTGAATACCAACAATTCAAAATTGCATGCCAAACTAAATAAATCCCAGTTTCTGAAAAGCCAAATGCACTAGGAACTTTGGTTATACAAATCCATGAGACATGATCATAAGCTTTGGACATGTCTAATTTTATTATAACATTGGATCCACATATTTTTTGTTGAAGTTTGACATAAGCTCTTGTGCCAAAAGAATGTTATGCATTATGTTTCGACCTTTGACAAATCCCGTCTAAGAATGAGAAATAATTTTTGAAAGCAATTTTTCAAGCCTATTATTCATGAATTTTGTAATTATCTTATTACGAAAATTACATAAACTAATAGACCTATAATCTCGACAAAAACTTGGGTTAGGCTTTTTTTGGAATAAGAATAATATTTATAGAGGAACAACTTCTAGGAATATCATGACTTGTGAAAAAAGACACAATAGCATTAAAAATGTCAGTTTTAATAATTTCCCAACAATGTTGGAAAAACCAACCATTAAAAGCATCCGGCCCAACAGCACTATTTTTATCCATCCCAAAAAAGTGTCCTTAATTTCTTCTAAATTCGAAAATTTTGTAAGCAGATCATTATCCTCCTGAGTAATGGTAAAAGGGATGACATCCAAAAGATTAAAGTACGTGGGATAATCTGGGGAATGGGTGAGAATATCTTTAAAATGATTTACTAACTCCTCCTCAATTAACTGTCGATTACTGATTTTAACACCATCCTCTTTTTGAATACTATGAATAAGGTGTTTTGTTTTTTCTCCTTAGCCACAGTGTGGAAGAAACTGGTATTAAAGTCCCCATCAATTGCCTATTTCACCCTTGCTTTTTTATGCTAATATTCCTCCTCAATACTCAATTCTTTGTTGAACAGTCCTTTTGCTTTGAAAAATTCCATCCTATTCTCTGGGACTGGATCCATATCGTTGGCACTTTCTTTAGAGATAAGCAAGCCTTTCGCTTTTTTCACTCTTTGATGAATGTTTTTGAACACGTTTTCTTTCCAAGACTCAAGGTCATATTTTAATCGCTTAATCTTGGAAGCAAAAAAGAAAAGAGGTTCCCCATCCACTTCTCTTGTCCAAGAATATGAAATAATTCTAATAAAATCATCATGCTCAGTCCGGGCATTGATAAATCTAAAAGGTTTTGGAATACCATCTAAAGGCAATTTAACACTGAGAATTAAAGAAGAATGATCTGAATTAGTTCGATGCAGATGTTCAACTGAAGTTTGAAGGCCATTAGTACACCACAGAGGGTTATAAAAAAATTTGTCAAGGCTTGCCAAAATGCGATTAACACCATCGCTATTGTTGCACCAAGTAAATTGAGATCCTTTATAATGAATCTCAAGAAGTGTAGAATTATAAATACATTCATTAAATTCCTCAACCACCAGATTATTAATACCACGTCCCCCCACTTTTTCATCTTGATACGTAACAACATTAAAATCTCCACCAACGATCCATTGACCTTGAATTGAGTTTGCAAAATTTTCAATATCCCCCCATACAGACCTTCTACCCATCAGTTTGCATTTAGCATAAACTCAAGAAATAAAATTTGCATTTGAAAGATTTGGATGGTCCACTTTTATAGAAATAATTTGATTTCTATTTTGCACAACATTGAAAGGCCAATCAAATTTCCAAAGAACCCAAATTTTATTATAAACATTATTAACCCCTCCAAAGAAATTGATCCGTCTACACAGATTATTGAAATTCACAGCATCAATTTTAGGTTCCAATAAGCAAACTACACTCAAATCATGGGACTCAATAAATTTTTTAAGCCGACGCATAGATGGAGTATTCCCCACCCCCCGTATATTCCAAAAAGGGTAATTAATCATTTAAAACCTACACAAAGGTAGTGTGTGATGGATTACTAGCAGACCTGGTAGAATATTCTCTCGTTTGAACCCAGCGTTTCCTGGGGCGCTTAGAAATGGAAACTGGAATCTTACCCACTTTAAAAACTTTTTTAAATTTGGAACCATGGCCTCAGAAAAACTTTCCATCTGTTTTTATTAGGAGTTAAATTTCCTAACTCTTCACTGTTAGGTGCCCAGACTAGTTTATATCCATTAGAAGTCTCTTTGTTTCTTGTCTTATGTCTTGGAGACACATTAAGATTCAAAAGAAAAGAGGGGTCATGTGGAACTGACCTGAATTCAGGGAGGTCATCCATATCAAACCCTACGAATTCTCTTTCTTCAAAAAAATTAATACGAGCTTATACATTAGGGGAACAGTCCACACCATTATTAGAGATCAAAGGCTCAGAGTTTATAGGATTTGTACCCTCTGTCAACAACTCAAACCTATTGGAGCAAGTGACGGTTGATGGTTTAGAAACTAGGTCAGATTGAATAGGGATAGTCGGGCAACGGTCCATTGTTTGTGGTTGTTAAAGTGGACACAATATTAGTGGTGGGAGATTAGGGTATTATAGAATAGTCTTATGTTTTTATTTCGTTTCGGATGAACAAATATATCATGGAATTGATTTTGGTCGTTGTGTCATGGTTGTGATGGTAAAGCGATGAGTATATGACCATTGTTACTTTATTATTTTGATGATATGATTTATTAGAATGTTTTTCGAGTCCATGGACTGTTCGGAGGATATGTAACATGTATAACAAGAGTCCACACCGTCTCGAAGGAAATGAGGCAGAGATTTTTTGTTTGAACTCTTTGTGTAGAGATATTGTGACTAAATAAGATTGATTATTATTACAATGGGTTCTTAAAATAAGTGTCATATTTATACACTTGATAAATGTGCACGCAAAATTATGTTTAGCCAACTAGGAGTAGTTATACGAGCTACGGAGTTTTTCACTCACCCAACCCCCATAGTTTTATATTTTTATTTTAGATTTATATATATGTTAGATTTCTTAATGTTATTTAGATTTTTTTGAGACGCGTGGGACGTTGTAGAAGCTCGGTGTTATTTATTTTTATTAAAAAAAGTTGTATTTATTTCATGTATTATAAAAAGAAATAGTTTTATATTTTATCTTCGCTCCATGTTTGTAAAAATGGACTTTGATTATTAATGAGAAAAGAATATTTATATTCATATCACAACTTAAAATCAGTTATTTACTTACAAATGTCATTGTATGATTTGACAAGTTTAATGATTTATTGTAATTGGTATTTGTTTCTAAAATGTTCACTTTGGCTCGCGTATTAAGTATTTTTATTTTCAAATTGTACAACTGTTAAAAGTGGTATCATAGCTATAGGTTACTCGTATTCTTGGGTTTGGGGTTATCTGTTCGTTACGTGTATGTTGGTTGTCTTTCATTTTTCCTTAGGAAGTAAATTAGATCCCAAAAATACCCTATATGTTAGGGATCTAATTTAGAATACTACTAGATAAATTTTCATAATTATTTGCCAATCTTATTTGTGAATCAGAAACCAATTATATGAGATTATATGAATTTTATTAAAATTTTATAAATACTATATGGATTATATAAATAAAATCTGAAATACGTTTGTATAAGCTTATTTTAATTAATAAAATTATGTGAAATTTATTCAATTTTTATTTGACTAGCGTTTAAATTAGCTAGAAAGTGATGTGTTAAAAAGGTTGCACATTATATATATATATATATATATATATATATAGGGAGAGAGAGAGAGAGAGAGACTAGGGTATGCCCGTGCCTGAAGGCACTTATATAATTTTAAAAAGTCTAAACTCATGTATAATATAAATAATAAATCATTTTTATATTATAAGTATAAATTTTCAAATTATTGAATCGTGTAAATTTAAATAGTGTTGAATCGTGTATAATTAAGTCAAAAAGTTATTTTACAACACAAAAGTGTAAACAACGAAAATTTCCAAAAAGTACGTAATCGCAAAACACTAAAAATTTTCAAAGTATGTAATTGCAAAATGGAAAAAATTTCGTTCGCCAACAAAACAAAATATAATTTTATAAAAAATTGGTTATAATTTGCAAAATTGTACGTGCCTGAAAGCACGACGACAATTATCCCGCGTGCTTAAAATCAAGGCCTAGCAGACTATGCAAAAGCAAATACATAAAATTCATTACAGAGTTCTAGTAAAAATAAAGTGGGAGCGTAAAGTTTTCAAAAAGTAGTATAGCTACATATCAAAAAATGAATATCCCATTGATAGGCAATCACATTGCATTCCTCGAATACATTCTCTTAATCACTTTACGAAACGTCCATGAATCGAGCTCAACGTACTATCTCTGAATCACTCTACATTAATAATTTTAAAAAGTATAAAGTTGTGTATAATATAAATAATAAATGTTTTTGTGTATTATAAGTGTAAATTTATGTGAGTTTTTTTTACAATTCAAATGTATAAAGACTTTCTAAAATTTGGGCAGAATTTCCTTTATTTATAGGACTATCCACCTTGTTTAAGATATAAAAAAATACTTCAATAATAACAATAGTAAAAATCCTCATTGACCTTGTATAAACAACATCATCAATAGAACTTAACTTATCAAAATACAAGCAATACATTAATAAATAAAGAAAATTTAGGTGTAAATAAAATTAAGACATAGTTTCCTTTGTTTATAGTAGATATCCACCCTCTTAAAGAAATAAAAATAGTCGTACATTACACATACATCAATAAAAAAATAAGAACTCATCAATAAATAATAAAATTAGTCTATTTGTGACAACCCGCACTCCGAAATAAGGGGTGGCCAGCCCGATACTCCGACATATACGGTAATCATGGACGGAAATCATTCTCAGCACCACAAATATAGTAAGAGTAACCGAGAAAACCACCCAAATAATTCAGAAAACGGGTTGCCAAAACAATTTATGCAATTAAAAGTTAAGTTAAGAAAAACAATTTAAACAACCCATTCTAGAACAATAGTGGAATTCAAGGAAACATAATTAACATACGACTAAAACCACTATATACAAAGAGAAGAACCGAATATGCTGTCAGTTCACAGCTACACAAAAGTAATCACAACAGTTAGATGTTATGCTTTACATTCATTATAAAATTACAAGATTGGGCCACTCGCCCGAGTGACAGACCCGATCATAACTAGATATCAAAAGAATGACGGCGTCTAACAAAACATCATGTAATATCCGCAATTTCATACAGAACCTTAAAAGCAAAAGAGTAGGAATATCAACACGGGCGTCCTTGCGGAGGAGCACCTGGGCGGATAACATAACAAGTACAACATAGAGGAAAAAGAACGGGTCAGGACCCGGTTTATATATAGTTCCCAGATGAACAAAAATCATGCTAGATATGAATAGCAAAACATGGGTATAAAAATCAACACTCTAACAACCTAAGCATGGATCATAAGAAAATAAGTGAAAATGACATAATTAAATGAGACTATGCAAGAGGATGAAATTATGCAAGATTAAATTAAAAACTAAATTAAGAGCTTGTATTCCCCAAATTCCACTTTAATCCAGTTTCAGTTCCTTAACAAGAATATACAAACATTATCTTCTTATTTCATTTCAAATTCCCATTCCTTAGCAGGAATGTAATTGTAATAATATGATTAGTGGAATTATACAACCCTCAAGTCCCACTTGAGTTTTAGAAAAGCTATATTCTTATGCATATAACGATTCTAAGACCGCCCCTCCGAGTTTCCCCACTGGGTGCGCCCTTAAATGACTATCATCTTCCAGGGGGCCATCAAACAAGGCAGCCTGGGTACCTAACGCACGTCGGGAAGTGGCCATATGCCTGCGAGTGAGTCATAACCACACCCGGAATTACTTCACTAGCGCAGAAAAAAAATACATATAATAAACCCGCATATGGACGAGGACTATAGTCTCCCTGCATTCACTAGTCACCTCATGCCTGAGCTTCCCTTATGATAGCATTTAGAGAGGTGTGTTTAAGTAAATTAGCATTTACTATAAAAACCATACTTTTCATTTTCATTTACATTTACATGATTCATTTGTTAGAAACCATTATCATAGGATAGTTCATTACTCATCCTAAGTTATGCCTCGAATGAATCTCCAAGGGATCATATTCACTTCCCGAACCTAAGGTTTTATATATCTCAAATTAAGCCCCTAAAGTCTCCAAGTATGGGCCTACAATTCCCATCCATATTCATAGGATGGACCAAGAAAAGTGATGCCTTAACATCACTTAGGACAATCCCTCCCCGGGACTTAACCCCAAGTGAAATCAATTCAACACTAGGGTGACAACCAACTCAACTAGGACTCTAAAAGCCAAGGTTTACTTCATTCAAGAAGAGTCCTAAGTTCCTAGGGGAAGGAAAGAATTAAAAGAAAAAGTAGGAAATGGGTTGAGAAAACAGGGGACCGGTCGACCGATCCCAAGACCGCGGTCGACCGCGTCTCAAAGTTTAGCTTTTGAAAGAAAGAAGAAAGTTCATTTCGGATGGACCAGTCGACCTGTGGTAGAACCGCGGTTGACCGCGCCCTATTTTCGTGCCTTTGAAAGAAAGCAGTGTGCCCTCCTTCGAAGGCCCGGTCGACCGGTCTGAGATACGCGGTCGACCGGCCATTGCAGACCTAGACCCATTCTCTTAATATCTTCTAAACCCCAAAATCATTAACCAACCAAAATCATCCAACTACATTTAATGATACCAAAAGATCATAAATGCTCCCAACAACATTTTTCTACCTCAATCAACAATCTATCTCTACCAAAGATGTTGATACCCATAAATCCAGCCAAAAACCACAATTATACAACATCAAAACTATACATATCTACCCATACTAATTATTCATCTTAAACCATACAATAGCAAGTAGAAAACTTGCCTTGGGGCTTCAATAACAGGCTTGGTTGAGGAAGAATGCAAGATCGAACCACCAATCCTCAAAATTTCTCTCTTTCTCCAATCTTCCACTCTCACTCTCTCACACTCTAGGGCTAGAACACTTAGGGAAAATAAGAGGAAATGAAAGACTTGGGGAAAGACTAAACGTGGCTTAAGATTAAAAGTCTCCAACCTTTAAGTAAAAATACCGCAATAGTTAAGTTCTAATACGCAGTATGCCAGAACCAGTCAAAAGTGCCCAAAATCTCAAAATACAATATGGCACACATTTCGACTGTCTCGCACCTCCCGGAACTAACCACACCCTCCAAATTATCATTTGGAGATTTTATAAGCCAAATTAAGTTCCGGTTCCATTTTAATTCAAATTGCCATATTAATTTTCATGACAAAATAGAACACCACATGGTAACAACTACTTACACACATGGTATCATGCAACTTATTTGTAAATATTAACTTATTTCATCAAATTAATACTTACCCACATGCAACATTTTATATATGCAACTACTCAACATAGTAAATAAATATTAAATGGGCTCCCAAAAGCGAGGGTTGTTACACTGTTGTGCTCAAACTGAATTTTTTGAAGAATTGTATCCTAAACTTTCTGACCATCTAATAATGGTTTTGAAAACTTACATAAATTAAAATCTAATACTTCAAGAAATGACCTTGATCTTGTATTCAATCTTCAAAACCATCTTCCAATGCAACATATATGAACACCAAAAGAGAAGGTGGCTTAGTCTCTTGTTTCCATGGCTCAGCTTTCGCTTCTTTCTTTTTCTCTTTTGTAACTTTCTCATGTGTTTCCATACAATATGAATCAATTAATGAACCCAATTAAACATCTATACAAACATAAATTCATATTGATCATATACACAAACTAAATGCAAACATCCCTTTAACATGCCGAAACGTTAGGTGGAGTTCGTGTGATATTTAATCTTCACTATCCATGGTTTTGTTCCAGCATTGAGAAAAATAACATTCATTCTTTGAAATTAGAAATGGGGAGATGGTGAAACAAAAGGTAAAAACCAACAAATTGGTCACAGTGGTAAGGAAAGGAATCAAAACCAACAAATTACAAAAGGGATATTTTTACTAACCTCTACTTTTTCTCACTTCTGAGTTGCACTGCCAAAATTATAATTTAAAAAATAATGCCCCTCATGTGTCACAAAAACTCAGTATCACAAATGATTCTCGTCCGGTGTATGGTATATTATCTAAAAATTAGGGTGTTTACTCGAAAAATAGTCCTAAAATTGAAACTAATGTGATTTGTGACACTTCTTATTAATCTTAAAAGAAACTCCAACACTAATAAAAAAATAGTTCAAATTAGTAATCATTAGTAGCAGCAATTCAAACTACTATAATGTAGAAAATGAGAGGAAAAAATATAATGCTTACGCTACAAAAAGTAAAAAAGTAGCTAACAGACCCCCAACAGGACCCCTAAGATTCTCATAATGTGGTTATGACTAAAGGCAACATGGTGTTTATGCTACAAAAAGTACAAATGAATAAAAATAATTGCATAAAAATCAAAATATCGCAATGCAAAATCTTGTAAAAAGACTCTATTAGACCGAATGGAAAAATGAGATATGTGTTAAATAATGATGATTGGTGTAAGGATGTCACACACGTAGAACATTGAATATATAAAACTAATCTGAAAATGAGACGTATTTTAGCAATAATCTCGTTAGCTAGTAAATTAGGCCGATAAATTTAAAAATAATCTCGTTAACATGTAAAAACTTACTAAATTTACACCTTACTTGGTTCCTACTTTTTCAAAACTCATCACTGCTGAATCAAGACACAATAGTACTAGTTATGAGGTCTCAAGCTGACCTTACAAAGTTTTGGACAATTATTTAGCCAATCAGTGTTAATTACTCAGGTCATTGTTCACTAATGAGTCTTAACTAAGGTCAACCCCTCTTCTCAAGAGGGAAATAGTTGTGCAATTCCCAAAATGCAATTCTCAAAAGCAATTCCTATTTTCTCATTAAAAATGACAAAAACTAAAAGTTAACTTTTCAATCAATTCCTATTTTCTCTTGAAAATGGTCATTGATAATAGGCTTTAGTAAACAAAAAAGAACGTTCGGTTAAGAAAATAAACAAAAGACGGTCATTTCGACATTTCATGGCAAGAAACACCCAATGGCAATACAGATATGTATTTATTTATGAAATAAAAATCAAAACAACTATTGCCTAAAAATATTTAGGTGATTAATTGAAATGGTGAGTGGAACATAAATTATCTTATTAAAAAACTCTATGAATGTTTAATCGTATAAAAAATTCTACCTTCTCATATCCAAAGACATTTTAAGATATAAAAATATAGGAGATAGGTTACTAAAAGTTCCCTTTTGATTCCTATGATTTCATGGAGTTTTTTATTTGCAAGATATCTTTTTCACACGGATCGTTTAATTTTATGATAGCTGAAATCAGTAGATCATCAAACCTAAGCTGGCATGTTAACGATTTTTTCTATCTATCTTCGGCTCCAGAACTGAAATCAATAGTGGTTCTTGTATGAAACATATATCTTTATTTATGACATTCTGTACGAAGACATTTCTATAGAAATATAGAGATTTTAGTCCTGTATTATGAGGACATTTCCATAGAAATATGGAGATTTGCACAGGAAAGAAGTAGAGTGAGCTCACCTTATATCCAGCTAGGCATATTTGGATGATAAGTCACCAACATAATTAAGATTCCAGTAGCTTGAACCATCTATTTCACTTCTTTGGGACATGAAAGATTAGCACATTTCACAGTTACAAAATGATCCAATAAATGATCCTACATGAAACCAATTGAGGGAGTCCGGTTGGATGTTACCAGACCCTCTTTTGACGGATGATAACACTTTCTCTTAGTACTTATCTTTGGTTTTTCGGAGGTAATCTCAAGTCAAAAACAACTCCCAGTTAGTACATAATATCTGAATATGTTCAACACCATTGTATACCTGCAACTTCAACAAAATAGGAAAACAAAAAATGAAAAAGGAGTAAAAATATTTAACAACCCACTGATTTGTGCAGAGCCCTAGTTTGTGTTTTGGACTATTCTAAAATAACTAAGACAGTAAAAGTGAGGCCTATAATCACTTTTCTTCTTGAATTTCAAAAGAATATAGGCCCATTATTCTACCAACACAATACTTCACGGGGTTAAATTATAAGTTAATGTTAAATTATTTAGTTTGTTTAGGATGTTATCAAGTCTTACACATGAATTTGATCAGTTTCGTCTAATGTATGTTGTGCTATTTTTGTATATTGTGTCGTACAATTACTAAAGAAAATGGGATTTTAATACCAACAACATGCATATATTATAAAATTATGTGGTTGATTTCGCCAATTTATGCGTAATTACTATATGTTTCGGACTACAAATCATCCAGTCATATTTTAGACAGAAACTTCCCGCGCATTGCGAGAGATTGAAAACTGGTTAGAATAAAATTCAGTACAACAACCGTTGAAAAATTACACTCTATACATGTAATAAATGACTCACTACAAACATATAGATAGACTAACTTTTAAAGCTTTAAAATGTTTCACAACCATGAAGTTGATAGTTTAAAGTCAAACTTTTATGTTTATTGATCAGTAATGACGACAGTAAGCAAGAAAATACCTTAATTTTAATTAAAGCATACAACAATTGTTGACATTCGGGTGTCCGACGATACTCGCATTGAGGAGCGTCTCATTGTTGAGACTATCCATAAATATGTGCACATATATTTTTTCCTTCAACAAAATATAAGTTAAGATGGTTCACTTTACACATTTTAAACACCAACCACCCTTAAATTGTCTAACCACTGCTAGTACAGCTACCGATGCAGTAGCTAAGGCACCAATTTCACCTATAAAAATAGTGAAAATTCTAAAGCAATTTAGAGTTCTACAATGTAGATTTAGTGGATGAAACTCATTAAATGTTTGATGCTTAATGTTCTTTTTCTAAATGAATTAATTTTAGAACCTTAATCACAAATATGAAATTGAATGTCTTATATAAACTAAAATTTTAAGATGAAACTAAACCCTTATTCTAAAATCTAAAATTTGTAACAAATAAGCACTTCCAAAAGAATTATTGCTTTCGTCCCTTCTAAAAGAATTGCTCTAGGTCAACCCTCGGTCATGCCTTAATTGTGTTGGCAGGACTAACAAAGATAATTCAAAAGAGAAAACATGAATGCCAAAAATAATTGTGGATAAAATAATGTACTCACATTACCAAGTAACTCCCTGTAACAACCCTCGTAATTTTGGGCTATTTTAATTAATTTCTGAAAAATGGAGGAAAATAAAGTTTTGGATAAAATTATTTTTATTGCTCAAATATGTTGGATATTATTTTTAAAGGCGAGAATTTCAAACAGTTTCGAAAACGAAGTTAAAACGGATTTTAAAATGATTTTAAAATGTTTTTAACTCTTGGAATTCTAAGTCGGCGAACATTAAGTAATTTTCAAGAGTTGTTTCAACTTCCAACTTTTCATTTATTTGCCTTATTTAAAGGAGTCTTTTGGATTCCAACTCTTCATTTCTTTGCATTATAAAAGGAAGTCGTGGGCAACACTTTTAACCTAGTTTTGGCACAAATTTTGGCAGCAAATATATTTTATATTCCTCTTCTTTTTATATACACATTGTCCCTTGAGATTTGTGAGTTCCAACCTTAGATTAGAGGTGTTCTTGGGGCTATTTTGTTGGAGGTTCTTGGAGGAGCTTTTGTAGATCTTTTGTGTTGATCTTGAGGATGTTATCGTTGGTTTCTCATCAAGGTTTGAGGTATGAGGTTTTACACAATATGCTCCTTAAATCTCGCGAGTGTCATTCTCTTTGAATTCTTGTTTAATTGAACTCATATTTGAATTGATAAATTCATTGAAATCTTGAAAATAATTGTTGAATTTATTTCGATTCATGTGGAATTATTCATGTTGTAATTGAGCACGTTGTCATGAGATTTTAATATGGCACGGATGTTGGGCTCCCGCCAAAATTCCTGTTTCCCGGTCTATGGCTTGATAAAGCATATACGGATGTGGTGAGTCCTGGTGACGCGGTTAAAGTGTTGTTGAGAAATTTATTGATAAAATGCTATTGAGATTTTCATTTTGATTTGAATATTCGTACTCGTGTTGTTACGCTTTGTTCATCGTTAATATAATTGTTGAGCATCTTTCTTGTCGTATTGTGTACTTCCCCATATTTTCTTTTAGTGGCAGGTTAGCGCAGATTTTGGGGTGCTATGGAGATTGATTTTAGCAAGGATTGTTTGGGAAAGATTTGCATTATTTTGATGTATAGAGCTTTGGAGATTTGTATTTTATTTTCGAGTTAGTTGTTGTTTGTAATTCGAGAGATTTGGTATTTAATTTTAAGAGATTGAGATTTGTAGTTTCTCTTTTGTTGTGGTGGCACTTAAATTCTCTATACCTTGTCACTTGTGGATTTAGATTTATTTTATCGCATTATCGCTCCGTTCGCTCTCACCGGGCGGGCGGGGTGTTACACTCCCCTACTTGGATAAGTTAATTTTGAGAGAACTGTGGCTACTTGGTCACCACCCAACATAAATTCCGATGCCTGACCGCTGATGCAGTTGATAAATTCCCCCTCCACAATAAACCTCTCTCTGAAATATGATTTGTTGCCAAATCCCGCCCTCTACCTGAGCCAATATCTAAAATACTAAAATCAGGCCTAAATATAGTCTTGTCCCTCCATTTAAGATTGTTATTTCCATTTGCAAGATTACTATCCCAGTCTAAGCGAATACATATCGAATAGATTAGGAGTGTTCAGCTACAATAATAAGGTAGAAAAACAAATATAGGATTGACCTCATTTTTCATGATGTTGTGAATTGAAGAGAAAGTTATGGTCAACCATGGACAGCTAGACTATTTATATTTGGTATTTTAACCATTGACAATATAAAAATTTCCTTTTCAGGGATATCCATAACCATTTACAAAGAAATCTATAATACAAATGGTGATTCATAACAGATACAAATATATGATCGCAGTGGTGTGGAAATTAGAAAAAAAACATATACTATGTGTATGATGTTCATATGGAACTGTCATTATCACTTAGCTCATCTACATAGTCAAACAGAACATCAGAACATTAGCATAGTAGAAACTTTTTTTCCGCAATTGGAAACCTCGTGGATCAATTCAAAAAGGAATTTTATCACAAATAAATTATAGGAAGTTCCATTCATTCAAATGATAAAATAAAATCAATCACAAATCAAAAGGTATACAAATTAAAAAGTATCTATAAATTAAGTGAAAAGTACACTAACAAAGCTTCAGATAATAACTAAATTAACCTAAAAATGTATATAAATTAGTGTTGAAATGAATTACCATCCACAAAGTGAATAAGCATCAACATTGTAAAGTGAAAAAGCACAAACTTGAAAGATATTAAACATTTTAAAAACTAAACAATAAAAACTTTTATAAAACATATATTAACCAAAAATGAAAAAGTTCAAAAAGACACATATCTTAGGACGCCTTGATGAGACCTTACTGTAGCGATTGTCATCAATAAACAACAATGAAAGCATATTTTATACTTGCTTTGAAGAACCGTTCGATCAAAGATTCACGACTCTGAATAGCCAAGCTTATCCACAACCATCATTAGCTACTTCAATAACACGTTACCCTATAATCTTCTCCTAAATTCACGTCTTCGTGTGGTATTACTGAAACTACACATTATGATGAATTATAATTCTTTTCAAAAAATAGAGACAAAAAAACTCAAAGAAATATACTTGATTTTGTACGTGAACTTGAGAACAACTTTCCAAATCATGTATTTTGAGAATGTAATATTTCTAGCTCAACAGTTTTTTTGTTTTTCTTTTTTCTAAAAGATTTCTTACAATGGATTTTTTAGTTCTTGCACCAAATATTGACCCAACACAATCAATATAAGGTGGCACAATGTTTGTTAGTTTACTGTAGAATTTATAATCTGAATATACCACATCTTGTTTCCCAAATGGTTTTGAACGCACCTAACTAAAAATTTGGGGGAAAAGGAGTTCATATTTAGTTTGAAATAGAAAGATCTTACTTATGACCAAATTCCATCTGCCCCAACAAAAATACCACCTTCATATTGTTGCCCATCATCAAGGGCCACGGTAACCTACATTATGAGAGGGGGCAAAAAAGAAATAAGGAGATCCATACTAAAACTTAATGAAATAATATTTTTAATTATTAAGATAGTTCAAACCTTGTGAGAGTCTTGAACAAAGTCCACCACTTTATATTTGTTACTAATTATGCCTTGCAACAACTATCCACAAAATATCAATAACATGATTCAGTTTCCTTTAACACATAAATAATAAAACAGAAAATAGAGCAAGAAACACATGAATGATAAGAAAGTAACCATTTTGAACAGAATTATGGAGATAAAATTAACTATGGAGATAAAATTAACAGGGTTGTTACCTCGTCGGTTGATGATGTTAAAAAAAAGAAGATGTCTTTGTAGACAACAAATAGAAGCAACTCGCTTATGCAAAGGGCACTGGGAGACGTCTTTATCCAATTAGATGGAACGGCACATGAACCGAGCCTCTAAACCTGCTGAAATGTCCATACTAATGCAGAACAGTTATAACTGAGCCTCTCCATTTAGATGGAACGCTACATATGTTATTCTAATAGATAATTATTATTGCATAATCCAAAAATATACACTTTATAAAAATCTAAGTCATTGTAACATATAATGGATATGTACAAAATTAGTTTAGGATATCAGTTGACGCCATGAAGTAATGGAAAAGTCAAAACATACTGAAAATTTTGGGGATAAGAATGACAACTTAATCACCATATCTAACATGGAAACACAAATGAAAATGACTCACATGAGTGAAGGACTTTAATAGAAACCTGAATGACAAGCGAAATATCCCATTTTCCAACAACATTATTATGTAAAAAAAATACATCAATTCGATCAAACACGTGGTGTTCGTTATAAGATTTCTTCAAACACAAACCTATAATGGACTAATAGAACCTGAAAACTCAGATCTTTGATTGCAACCCATAAGACAAAAACTTAAAATTAACGCAATAAATAAATACATAATTAGTTAGAGAATCATAATTAAATACTTTTGCAATGGTAAAAAAATCAAAGATGAAATGCAACCCTAAATTAACGTAATAAATAAATACCTCAAAGATGAAATGCAACCTAAAAAATCAAACAATACTTTTGCAATGGTAAAGTTTGTAAATAAAGAATGAAACAATGAAATATAGTTAGAGACTCATAATTAGTAAAGATTTGCATTAAAACCCCGGTAGTACTAAAGATTTGCAATGAAATCCCAAAAGTTCTTTGAAATCCAACCAACCCAAATGAAAAAACTAAGAAACTAGTCAATACCTCTAAAGCATGCACCATTTGAAAAATAAAACAAAAAAGAAGTACAATATAATATAATGGAAAAAAACTAAGCCCGGATTATTACCTACATATCATATTAGTACCAACAATATATTTGAACCTTCGAGTCTCCTATTTTTCCACAGGATGCAAACATCTAAACCCATAAATGAAACAGATTTGAAAATCTTGTTTTCCAAATGATGTGAATAAAGCTCCTACTTACAAAATAAAAACCATAATATAATTAGCCAAAAATAAGAATATTATCGGAAATTAATATTCGGATCTATGGTTAGACGAAATATACAGATCAAACACAAAATATACAGATCAATGATTAGATGAAATATATAGATCTAACACTAAATATTGTCGAACCAGATGTGTGTGAGAAAAAAATTTCACCATCAGATATGTGTATGTGTGATAAAATAATCGCACCATGAAAAAAATCTCACCATGTATGTGTGTCTTCATTGACTTTGCACATTGAAAAAATCTCACCACCAAATCTAAAAAAAAGGCACAAAACTGCACCATCCGATCCCACCAAAATCTCATCAGATCTGAAAGAAATTAATTACCAAAATTACACCATCAGATCCCACAATAACTGTTGCAAACTCAACTAGTTTTATAACTCAAAAAATACATAAGTCTGTAAAAGTGAAATCCCCAAATAATATACAGTTGAAACACCCCCCAAAAAATTATCAGATGTGAAGAAGAAAAAAAGAATCAAACCTCTACGCCATTGTGTGCCTGTATCTTAGAGAGAGGGAAATTGTGTGCGTGTGTGTGCTAGTGTGTGTGTGTGTGTGTGTGTGTGTGTGTGTGTGTGTGTGTGTGTGTGTGTGTGTTTAAGAGATAGAGTTGAAGATTGTCTGTAGCGTGAGTGGTTGGGGGAGACATCATGGAGGTTGAAGAGGTCGAGGGTGGAAGTGTGGGTTGGTGAGGAGGCAGCGGGGAGACAACAGGGAGTAATGAGGGTAATAGTCGTGTGAACCGAATGAAAAGAGAAAAGGGGAGACTGAGGATCGAGTGAGGGGAAATACTGGGGAAGCCAAAATTCTATTGCACCCCTGCTTTTTGAATTTTGAAAAAAATAGGAAGATAGATTGGAGTGCGTTAAAAGAGAGGGAAATTAAATAATTAAGGGGTAAAAGAGGCATTGTTGGAAAAAATTAGTTGATGACATCATAGTGCTATCTTATGACATACATAAGTTTTGTTACACACAGACATACACACACACACACAGACACACACACACACACACATATATATATATATTTGGGCATGGTAACGATAGAATAAACATGACAGAAATTTTAAGAGTTATTTTTAAATATTAAATTTGAAAAAATTAATTTCTATGAATATTAGTTGTTTGGTCATTAAAAATGGAAAGTGTGCTCAATATGGCATATATTTTATAATTAAGAAAGGTTAAGTGTGAAAGATTATGGGACTCATATTGGTCCGACTTTTACATGTATTTTAAAAGTTTGTTCTTATTAAAAATCATAAAAATTAAGTTGGAAAGAATATTAGTTGGGTGAGGAGTTATTATCCCACTTAATGGGGCATTTACGTGGGGATTTGAGAGGTTAAATTAGAAATTGAAGGAACTAAGAGTGGAAACATGTATCAATATTTTTATTAAGACTTTAGACTTATTTTAAACCTACCTACTGATATATAAAAGTGTGATTGGATTTGTGCTTTAAACACTTTTTAGTGAGAGAATTGAAGAGAATTGAGAGAGAAAATAAGAGAGAAAATAAGAACTTGGGAGATGCTTTTAGACTAGAAATAAAATGACCTATTTTCTAAATAAGATGGATAATATGATGATAATTATTTACAAGTAAATATTTGAAAGCTTTTTTTTTGCTTTTATTCGACATTTTCAACTTTTACTATTTAAGGTAGTTTTGTTCTCTCGTGGCTTGTTTGTGTACTACTCATATTCAACCATGTTTGTATATATGATACATGATTGTTACCCATTTTATATTTTATAATTTTGTATACACTACACCAAAATATTGATTTTGTCACCAAGTGCTTCTCACTACTAGTGGCATTGACAAAGCTTGAGCAATGACAAAACTTGCCACCGCTCGTGATAGTGACAAAATAATTTCTCGGTACAAATAAATTGATTTGTCACTGGCATTAGGAGTGTCATACATTATCTCCAATTTATCACCACCATCGTAACTAAAATTTTTGATTTAATTGGTTTGTTATATTAAATAGAAATGTTAAATTTTGTCCTTATTATTTGTACCTACTAGTGGCGGTGACAACGTTTGTCAAAAGTATTTGTCACAACCATGAGAGGTGACTATTTTTGTGCCCAATTAGTCAATATCATGGGCGGTCACATATATTTTGCCTAATTAGTCACTGTCATTAGAGGTGAAAATTTTTGATTTTAGGATTAAATTTTCACTGCCAGAATGGTAGACAATTTTTTTACTAATTAGTCACTCCCACGGACGGTTAAAAACTATTAGGTTAAAAAATAACCTAATGTTTTACCTATTTCTTTTCATTTTACCTCCCAATCATTTTTCTCCTATTCTCTCCCTTTTCCATGCCTACTACAAACTGATATGATGAACAGGTACAGAGCATATTATTCCCTTGTATCACCATTGTTGATTGAGCTCACGTGACAAGTCATCCTATCTCCATGTTCACAAGTGGGTCCACATTTCAACATTCATTGTGATTGGGGTTTTTTTCCATTAGGGGTGTGTCAACCACGATCTTAATTATCAACATTCATCAATTGATTTCTCTTTTCAAGAAGACTTGAATTGAAAGTTCAATTTTACCCAAATTCATTTTATGCACCATGTATAGTAATGGTTAATGTGGATTGTTACAAGATTTCATTACCCGAGTTTCAAACTATACACGCCTATCTAGTTACATATTTGGAATCCCTAAACTATCCTGGACAAAAGAACTACATGCAATGGCGGGTGGTTCTCCACACATCGTATAACTATTCCTTCTAATTTAAAATATGTTATTTATATATTTGTGAGTGCAGAAAAATTCACAACTGAAGAATCTACGAAAACAATCACAAATGGCAGAAAATAAATAGAATCACACATAATAACAATGTATGTGATTCGACAACTTTCCTGCATCCATGGAGAGGTTACTTGTTCTTATTAAGCATCTCTCAATAATTATAATTTTTCATCCCCTTGCCCCGGATCAGGCAGTACAATTTATAAATGCGTTTGTTACTGAGTTCGCGTTGTTTAAGGAACTCCCTCTTAGCAGATTGACCATAAAATACTTGATTATCTCGTCCGAGATTCTTGGTACCTGATTTGACCATATCTATGAGTATTCTCTAGTAACTAAAATTCTCGTGTGGAAATTGAATCAGTTTTTGGGTCGGGCCAAGTGACTCGCTCAGAAAATTGTATAGCGCAAGTTTACGCTAATCGCGAGAGTAATAAAAGCCCGGTAAGACCGGAGTCGATTTTCGCAGGTAATTATATGAAGTACCAAGGATATTCTTCCAGTTAAATATTAATAAACAAGAATAAAAAATAAAAGAAAAAACGATTTAGGTTTTGGGTGTCATAACGAACCAAAGCGAACCAAGATAAATGGAACACTAAACAAAGTAGTAACAGGAAGAAGCAAAATTTATAAACAGAGTTATGAAAAGATTCTTTAACAAAAAGTTAAGGAGAATTCCCCCACCTAGGATATGACAACTCAACGCGTTCTTCCGATTAAATCCGAAATCAAATAGGAATAAGATATCGATACCAACAATCCTATACGAAGGATGTCAACCCAACAATATAAGATGAAGGTGATGATATATTATCGGACAAATGCGTTGATGTTGGAGTTAAGTCTTAAAATACAACCCTTACATGATAAGAGAAGATAAAATCATATGAAACCCAAATATCAACCCACACACCCATTTATTGGATTTAATCATTGAACAAGTCAATAAATGAACCCTCCAAGGTCAGTTTATTCTCCCAGCCTAAGGAGATAAGCTACTCATAACACTAACCATATTAAAAAAAACCATTAAATTAATAACAAGTGAAATAACTATGGTGAAAGAAAGCATTCAATACACAACCACAATATTAATTGCACAAAATGATACCAATAGTCATCAAGATAAAACTATGATGAAACTTTACTTGCAATAAATGAAGTGGAAGATGAAAATGGCAAGGAAATTGTCAAGCCCTAGGAGAGAGAAAGAAAAGAAATAAAATATCTTCTATATATTTCCTTGCACAAAATTGTGATCAACTATTTTCAATAATCAAACCACTCGAAATATATACTAAGTGGAAGAAAACCACAAAACAAGGGTGGTAAAAACCAAACCAAAACTACGGGGGTTTTGCAGAAATTGAGGCACCCGTCGACCACTATTATGGGACCGATCGATCGCGGGTCAGGGTGAAAGCACACTGTCTTACTTCGCAGTCAAATGGTGAAACCTAGGTCAACTACTGGTTATTAACCGGTCGACCGCGCCTGCAAAATCTTGGCTCCTCTCCTCTTTTGATACACAAACAAGGGGCCTCGGGAAAATGACCATAACTTAGACCTCGTGAACCGGATTGACAAACCGTCAGGGGCTATGTGAAGTTGGCTAGGATAAATAAAACATCCGTGAAGGGTTCGAGCACAAATCTCTAATGTAAAAATGACAAAATTACCCCTGAAGTTGCGTAAAACATTGAACGTTCCCGGATAACGCACACTTGCACCGTTTAGCACTCCAATCCCTACAAAAGCTCAAATAAACCTCGCAAATCATATATATATATATATATGGAAACCAAGGCTTATACAATATAAGAGCTTAAATACGTGAAATAATGGTGACAAGCGTGCATGCATGTGTAATTAATGGGCGCAAAATATATAATATTTGCGACTAATCACACCCCCTAACTTACACATTGTTAGTCTTTGGCTATGAAAAAAAACAAAACTCGCCTCAAAGAGAGGTAAGTATAGAAAAAATATATACACAGACAAAGTGCCACTTTCGCGGGCGCACGTCTCCATTTAGAGAATGCAACAAGCCGTTAAACCGATCGGTTACCCTAGTGGACGCATGTTGTCTCGTGAGGGTTTTCAGTGATGAAACCCACAAACATCAAATTTCCTCAAAACATGCATGGCCAAACAACCATTATGCCAAACTCAACAACGATTAGATATTTCAACATATTATTAACAAAGCAAACGAGAGGTTTTGCCCAATAATCCAAAACTATTAACATTAAAAGAATAACTACATGGAATTGAAACCTTAAATGTGAGTGCTGTGCATGCACATGTAAAGAGTTTTGATTCGTTAAAAACTCCTACAACCTGGATAACCATTAAAGCATGCTTCCACTCAATTCGCTCCAAATATCACACTCAACAAATAGAAGCACTCGGAATAGGGTGTAACACATGGGACATGTGGGCATAAAGAGTAATTGTAAAAGAAAACAAAGTCGCCCACATGTCATTGAAGAAGAACGCAATATAAAAGTGAAAAATTCAATTTCTTGAAAGGATATAGCATATTAATCAATGTGAAATGCACATAACTAGATTATCGCTAATGTTCAACTTTTGAATCACGTTACCCTAGGATCAAATAGGACTTTATTGGGTTATAATGTAGGTTTGGGGTTAGGGGTTAGGGGTATGAAATGAAAGGATGTATTTACGGATACAAAAAATGTTTGGAGATGAAAAACTTGGGATAATGGAAAATAGCGGGCAATTTCAAAATTGGAAAATGATTTCCAAACAAGCATTAAATATATCAATCGAGAGAGTAACAAGGATTATTGACTCACTATAAACAACATATACAAATTTCTCTTTCTTTTCTTTTCTTCTTTTTCTCATGTTTTCTTTTCTTTTCTTTTGCTTTTTATTTCTCCTTTTCTTCTCTTTTTATTTACACTTTCTTCTTTTCTCACTCTTTTCATGCTTAAATTGCAAACACGCTACACAACATCATTCCATCCAAAATATCATTCCAAACATAGGTAAGAAAGGTAAAATGTATGGTGTAAAACTCCAATGTGGAGTTGGTTAAGGGATTTGGGACGAAAAGAAAGGTCATAATAGGGCTCAACGGGGTTGACTATGGACATGTATAAGGGTAAGGGTAAGGTCGTATGGGTTAACAACAAAGAGGGCCTATGATCCTTTCCTAAAGTTTCAAGTGATTCTCGAGACTCAACACCGTTGAAAATCATGCTAAAGTGATACATCAATTAATATGCAATCAATTGAAAGAAAATGAGATCGCCAATAAGATACGTTATTCAAGAAAGAGAAAGATTCATGTATAAACACTCTGAAACAAAGAAAAGCACGAAGCTCACTAGGTTTTTAGTGTACACAAAGCAACAACAAGATACCAAGCTATAATTGTCCTATCGAATGATTTTAGAAAATATGCTCAAGTGCTCATGGGTTTTCATGGTTTAATTCATGCATTTATTCCCAATATTGAATAATTTGAGGATTAAAGTTTAATAACATGAAATAAATAGAAAATGCATCATTAAATTAGCAATTGGATAGGGCAGTTAATAAATTTATCATAGGAAATTAGGGAAAAATGCCCAAGAAAGGGAAAAGAAATAAAGAAAATAATTTTTGATTTTTTGATTTTTTTTAAATATATATATATATGTGGCACACGAGGGATGGAAAAGAAACTGAGATGCCTAAACACACACCCTAACTTGAATCGCACATTGTCCTTAATGTAATTAAAGACAGTATGAGAAAAAGAGGGAGTAGAATAAATCACCCCAATTTGGAGTGAAGTCTGAGGTTGTCAACGTGCGCCCTATACTAACATAAGAAAAACAAAAAATATGTACCACAATGATTAAGTTAGAAAGAAACATGCCATGAGTCGCAATAGTTTAGAGGGGTTGAAATGCAGATACTAGATAATTGATGGTGGACATAGGATTTGAAAAAAATATATACACATCAAAATCTAATAAATCAACAACGACTAAATTATCATTACTAATTTCATAGAATTCAATATAAAACAGTTTAATTAGTGTAAATAAAGCAAAACAGAAAATACATAGTTCTCATAATCTCCCCAAAAAATGACACATCATCATCATCCACAAAAAAATTACCTACACCCACAAAATAAGTCTAGAGACCCGAACCACTGGCCGAACCCCAAAAAGCTGGGTCGTACGGACTCTAGAAATACAGCGGAATCAGTGCATCAGGGCCATGCTACTGGATATACAGATCACACATCATGTCCTGGATCATGTGAAACTCTTGCCGCCGCTCGGTCCGGTCCTAGCTCTGATCAATCCCATACTGGTCAAACCGTGACTCCAAAGTAGCCAATCGCATCTAGGTCTCCTCCCATATGTGCTCATGTCATGACTCAAATGCCACAAAGCGGGCATCGGTAAGTGCGGTATGCACCTCAGCATGCTGGCCTGACCCCTGCTGTCCAGATCCCTGCTCATCCACATCCTCTACAACCACCCTCGGCCTCTTTTGGACTGCCGACTCACCCCAATAGTGCTGCAAGCACCTCCTTATATTGTCTCTAGTTAGGACGCCCTTAGGGTCCACTTTTATGTCAGAAGGGTACTCGGGGCACTTGGCTTGAAGGCAAATCTGAGTCACGATACCGGGCAACGAAAGGGAGACGTTCCACGCATTTTCCTTTGATGCCAAGTACATCTGCTCCAGGAAGTACTGACGGAGGTTAATGTCTCTTGACTGTTTTAGTAGAGCGTAGAGGAAAATGGCATGTTTGTGGCAAACCTCGGATCTATTATTAGTCACCATCAAGCAATGCACATTTACGTAGTGCAGGAGCCTAGGCAAATCTGCCATAGTAGTCGACCGGAACATTTTTTTAGTCCTAACCTCACCCGAGGTGAGAAATTCGATAAGCGTGTCAAGGTCAAAGGTTGCCTCATCTAAGAGCCTCACAAACGAGAACGGGTCCGCCACATTGCCCATCCACCGTGCCAAGTCTTTTCGACGAAACGTGATCCTTACTACTCGTACAAAAGCCTCCAAAACACCCTTTTCTCCTTTACCTTTGATCAACGAGGCATAGAACATACGTACAAGTTCTTTATTGATTGTAGTCTGACTCCCCATGAAAGATTCCTAATTTTAATGCTTGATAATGGCCAAGACATCATGAGGGAGGTCATCCATTTTCCACGACAGGTTGACTCCAAATGGGCGTTTCGAGGTTGCAAAGTACGCCTCAAACCACTATTTTTCTTAGGCACAATGAAACCCATCAATGCCTTTGGGAGGCATGGAGCGAGACATCTCATATTTGTCAGCGTCGCCCATTTATACCTGCAAAACAGAAATTAGTACAACAGTATAGTTGAAACTAAAATCGCAATGGCAAGGAATGAAATTTCAATCAAGAAAATGTCCAAGAGATGAAAATAAGGCCATTGAGGCATTTGAAAAAACACTTGGCATGCAAAGCAGAAAAAAGGGGTGTGGGACAAATTTGCACCAACAAGGATCCCCCATTCATGGCAATCTCAAGAATAAACACTAACATTTTTCCATGAATGGGATTTCAATATCAAAAATAGTTGGCAAGTTAAACAGATATGAGTGTGGACACAATTGGGGCAAGAACATAGCCAATACAATGTTCCTCCATTTTACTAACACAGCCAGCATAATGTATCAGTGGAAAGTGTGTGTGTGTTAGAAAAAATCAGAAGAACATCCAGAAAATCAACAAGGAATCAGAAACAATCACAAAATTCCCCAAAACAAAAAACCCTAGAATCATGAAATACACACATGAACACCCATAATCAGCAATTGTAGTATGAAAATAAAAGTGTGATTCATACCTTGGAAGTTGGATGAGGCTATTGGTAGTGCAAGAGGGAAAGAAAAATGGACCTAGGGTTGATTTTGGGAATTTTCAGGTGAAGATAGAATGGGAGAAGTGTGGGAAATAAAAGAGAAGTGATGGAGAAGTGAAAAGATTTGGCCCTAATAACTGATGGGTGCGGTCGACCGCTGGTCTGGTACCGGTTGACTGCGGTTTAAATTTAAGCCTAAGAGTTGAGACAGTGTGCTCGAGGAACAAACATCAGTCGATCGTGGTTTAATGATCGGTCGATCGCACTTTGGATTTAATCTTGGGAATGGAGACAGTGTGTTCTTGGTTCATTCAACGATCGACCGCGGTATGGTGACCGGTGGACCACGACTCTGTTTCCTCAACTCCTCCCCAACTTCTGTTAAAAACGCACCTAAACCAATAAAATCTCTCCACTAGATAAGGGACGCTCTCGGGGCGATAAATATATAACTGAGTGTGCATTAGCACGATTGCCTCGAATTCCATAAGAAGCAAGGCAGTCCCAAAAAAGCAAGGAGAATCCGAAGCTTAAGTTTTGACACCCTTCGAGGGGCCCGCAGGGGGTGGATCCTCTAGAGTAATTTCCGCTAGCTCGGGATTGAAACCCTTGAAGAAAGGCTTCAGCCTCTGCCTATTAACCTTAGAAAGGGTTTCGATCCTTAGGTTCAATATATCAACGACACCGTGATCGTGTACGTTTTGTACCACGAACGGTCCGTTCCATTGGGATTACAATTTTTCGAGAAAAAGGTGCAGGCGGAAGTCATAGAGTAGGACTTTGTGGCCCAACTCAAAGTGATTGCGCACTATCCTTTTATCATTAAAGGCCTTGGTTTTGGCCTTGAAAATACGAGAGTTCTCGTATTGATCGTTCTGCAACTCCTCAAGTTCATTGAGTTAGAACTTACGAAGGTCACCGCCTTCGCTAATGTCGAAATTGAGCTTTTTTACGGCCCAATATGCCCAGTGCTCAATCTCTATCGACAAGTGACAAGCTTTGCCATAAACCAAATGGTAAGGGGAGATTTTGAGGTGCGTCTTATAGGTCATCTGATACGCCGAAAGCGCATCGGTTAACCTATATGACCAATCCTTAGTCAAAGGATCCCCAGTTTTCTTAAGAAAACCCTTTATCTCCCTGTTTGCCAATTCTTCTTGGCCGTTGGTTTGTGGGTGATAAGTGGTGGTGACCTTATGAGTTACCCCATATTGTGACATCAAGCGATGGAATATATCAGTACAAAAATGGACGCCCTGGTCGCTTATGAATGCTTTGGGTGTGCCGAAGCGAGCCAAGATGTTCTCTTTTAGGAATTTCAACACCACCTTCGTGGTATTATTCCTTGTAGGCACGGCTTCCACCCATTTAGATACATAGTCGACTGTGACTAAAATGTATTCAAAATGATTGGACTTAGGGAAAGGACCCATGAAGTCTATTCCCCAATAATCTAAAACTCTGATTACGAGAATAGGGGCAAGGGGCATTATGTTCCTTTTGGTTATCTTCCCAATAGATTGGCAACGGGCGTAGATTTTACATAGGGCATGCGCATCTTTAAAGATTATTGGCCACTAGAAACCGCATTGTAACACTTTGAGGGTGGTCTTTTGGGAAGAAAAGTGTCTCCCACATGCACTGTCATGGAAAAACAACAAGATGCTTGCGATCTCATCATTTGGGACACACTTGCGAATGATTTGGTTCGGACATAGCTTGTACATGTATGAATCATCTATGAAAAATGACTGTGCCACCATCTAAAGTCTTTCCTTGTCCTTGGCCAAACAGTGCGGTGGGTAGGCCTCGGTGATAAAGAGATTGGAGATATCGGCAAACCATGGAAATGTAGCAACGGCCATGAGTTTCTCATCTGGGGAGAACTCTCAAATAGGGATGGGATTGATATGATCGTGATCAAATGTAAGTCGGGATAAGTGGTCCGCAACTACATTCTCCACCCATTTTTTTATCTTTGATAGAGAGGTCAAACTCTTGGAGGAGAACCCAACGAATGAGCCTACTTTTCGCATACTTCTTAGAAAGAAGGTACTTAAGTGCGACATGGTCGGTGAAACACACAATGGGTGATCCTACCAAGTACGCCCGGAATTTATCTAACGTGAATACTATAGCTAGTAGCTCTGTTTCCGTGGTGGAGTAGTTCATTTGTGCACTGTCGAGCATGCGACTAGCATAGGAAATCACGTGAGGTTTTTTATCCCTTCGTTGACCAAGAACCTCCACCACGGCATAATCACTCGTGTCGAACATAAGCTCGAATGGAAGGGTCCAATCGGGCGCTTGCATGATAGGGGAAGTGGTCAACATTGATTTCAATTTATCGAATGAGTTTTGGCACGCACTACTCCACATAAACAGAGCATCTTTAGCAACAAGAGCGCACATGGGGCATGCAATCAAGCTAAAGTCCTGAATAAAACGTTGGTAGAAACCGAAGTGACCAAGAAAGGACCTTACATCCTTGAGGTTTTTCAGAGCGAGAAGGTTGGTTATAACTTCAGTTTTAGCCTTGTCAACTTGAATATCATCGTTGGAGACGATATGGCCCAAAACTATCCCTCGTGTCACCATTAAGTGACACTTCTCCCAATTGACAATAAGGTTATTCTCAATACACCTCGCTAGAACTCTGTTAAGATTGGCTAGGCAATCCTCATACGTATTACCGAAGACACTGAAGTCATCCATGAAGACTTCTATAATGTCTTCAACCATGTCACTGAATATGCTAAGCATGCACCGTTGAAAAGTTGCCAGTGCGTTGCAAAGGCCAAACGACATTCTACGAAAGGCAAAATTTCCATACGGGTAAGCGAACGTGGTAATCTCTTGATCTTCGGGGGCTATTTTGATTTAATTGTATCCCGAATATCCATCAAGAAAACAGTAATACCTATGTCCGGCTACCCGTTCTAGAATTTGGTCAAGGAAGGGTAATGGAAAGTGGTCTTTCCTTGTGAACGCATTAAGCTTTCTATAATCAATGCAACACGGTAGCCGGTCGGAATGCGCGAGGGTAAAAGTTCACCCTTCGCACTCTCAACATCAGTGACACCCGATTTATTTGGTACGACTTGCGTCGGGCTCACCCACTATTTATCGAAAATGGGGTAGATTATCCCCACATCCAAAAATTTGATCACTTCCGCCATCACCACCTTACTCATAATCGGATTCAACCGTCTTTGCATTTGACGGGTGGGTTTGGCATCTTCCTCTAAGTAAATGCTATGAGTGCAAATGGAGGGATTGATCCCTTTTAAGTCAAAAATGCACCAACCTATAGAACTCTTATGGTTTCTCAACACCTCAAGTAAAGCCTCCCCTTGACAATTGTCAAGGTTTGCAACTATAATCACCAAAAACGTGTTCTCGCCGCTTAGGAAAGCATACTTGAGCTCCTTTGGCAAGGTTTTGAGCTTAGGGTTGGACATTGAAACACTCGATGGGAAAGGAAAAGAATCACGTGGGGGTAGTTTCTCAAAGTGGGATATCCATATCGAGTCTTTGCTAACCCCCTCATTTTCATCATGCGTGAGGTCACTTTCACAGTCACCACCATCTATACTATTACCCTCCACACTCTCATTCACCTCCTCAAAGTACTCGGGGGGGATTGCACATGTCCATTAACTCCCCATTCAGTGAAAAACAATTTGCATAAAGGGCATCTTCATAGCCCTTATCGTTGGGGATCAAATCATTTTCCAAGGAGTTAGAAAGAATTGCCTCCAATGGATCTCGAAAATGGGAGAGGTCAAAATACTCTTGTACAAGAGTGTCGATGCAAGCCACAGTTTCAACCACTTCCTCACTCTCATTGCAAAATTGGGGTTGCTTGAGGAGGTTGAACACGTTCACGTCTACCGTCATGTTCCTAAATGAAAGTTTCATCACCCCGTTTCTGCAATTGATGTTCGCATTCATGGCGGCGAGAAATGGTCACCCAAGAATGATTGGTATTTGTGCACTCCCTTTAGGTATGGGTTGAGTGTCCAAGACGATAAAATCTGCTGGGTAATAGAAAGAATCGACTTGGACAATCACGTCCTCCACAACTCCTCTAGGTATCCTAGTCGAACGATCGGCTAGTTGTAACGTGACAGGAGTTGATTTAATATCACCGAGCTTTAACTCAAGATATACCGTATAAGGAAGCAAGTTTACACTTACTCCTAAATCGAGGAGGGTGCGATCGATTCTAGTCTCCCCAATCATGCATGAATGGTGGGGCAACCCGGATCTTTGAATTTTAGGGCTAGTTCATTAGTTATGATAGCACTAGCTTGGACAGCCATGTACGCCTTTGTGCACACATTTTGTCTCCTTTCAACTGTACACAAGTCTTTGATAAACTTGGCGTACTTGGGCAAATGTTCAATTACTTTAAGGAGGGGGATGTTCATGTTCACTTGCTTAAACAACTCGAGAAACCCCTCTTTGGAGGCTTTAGTGGACTTTTCCCTTAGCCGTTGAGGAAAAGGTGCCGGTATGAGACAAATTGTGTCCTTTGCAACAATAGGCTCATCTCACTCTTTGGGGATGTCATCGTCTATGTTAGCGGTACAGTGCAATGGCACGTCCTCAATAGCAAGGGCATTGCCTTGGGATTTAGTATGAGTGGGCGGCTCCGGTAAGGGTCTCATAACTTTATTGTCAACCGTTTTGCCGCTCCTAAGGGTGACCCTTAGCATGCTTGGTGTGCGATGTATTCGAGGCGGAGCTCTAATTGCCCATTTGGATTTTGGGGTTGGGTTGAGGTTGTGCCGATAGAAGGGGTCTTTCAACTCCTTGGGAATTTTGAACCAATTGAGCAAGAGAGATTTTCATCTCTTGCATAGACTGCGACATTTGTGAGATAGACTATTCAAGTTGTGAAACTTTTTGAACAGTCACAAATTTTTCCTCATTATGTCGTCTCTGAGGAGGCAAATACTAAGCGGGAGGTCCGGCGGGCGGATGTTCCTGCGATTGATATGGGGGAGGTTGTTGATGGAATTACGGAGGCATACACGGGCCTAGAAAGTTTGGAGTTGGGGGTATTTGGGAATTGGAATTATGATCCTTCCAACTCATAAAAGGATGTGTCGTCCTCCAACTAGGATTCTAGGTAGGGTTGTTGGGATCGAACGGAGCATTGGAGCATTTCTTTCTATATGCTCCTATAGCGTTACCTTGCTCTTGCAACTGGCCCTTAATGCTAGGGAGTGAAGTCACTCTCTCGTTGGGTGGCCAATGTTGTCACATATAAGGCACATGACTTCCTCCACAATGAAAACATTTTTTATGGTTTCCATGGGTGGGGGTTGTTGTGTGAGTTGCATTGCGTTAATTCTATCACACAACTAATCGTATTTGGTCTGGGTATCCTGATTTTCCTGCAAGATACTCAGATCACTGGTTTGCCCACGAAGGAATGTGTTATCACGAACAGTGCGGTCGTAAGGGTTTGATGTATCCCATCCCCGAGATGTCTTTGTGACAAACTCGAAATGGGCTTCTACCTCCTCACTACTCAAATCAACAAGACTACCCTGACACATGGTTTCGACCAATTGTTTGGTCAAAGGATTAAGACCCCCATGAAAAATTGAGATTAATCGCATCTGATCAATATTATGATGCGGGCAAGACCGCTTTAAAGATTTAAAGTGTTCCCAACACTTTTCAAATGTCTCATGATCATATGGTTGAAAATTTTGAATTTATTTCATGAGCGCATTTGTCTTGTGTATAGGAAAGAATTCCTTTAAAAATAGGTCTTGCAACTGCTGCCAATTCCCAAAAGAGTTGGGGGGAAGTGTAATCAACCAATATTTTTCTTTGTCTTTAATGGAAAATGAAAACAACTTAAGCCGCACAAGATCAGGTGTGCAATTTTGGTCAGAAAAAGTGTTGCACACCTTTTCAAAGTCTCTAATGTGTCAGTAAGGGTTTTCATTTTCCATTCCGTGGAAGGAAGGCAATATATTAATCATGCCATTCCGAAAATGGAAGGATCCATGGTTAAACGGGAATGTAATACATCCGGGCACAAAGACTGTCTCCGGTCGGAGGTAATCGCCAAATGATTAACGCACAGGGGCAGCACCCCGCAGGGGTGCATAATTATACTCCATATGAGGATCAAAAGATCATACCGAGGGGGGTGCACTAGGGTATTGTGATATGGACAGCAAATCTGTCTGGGATGGCACCGTATTAAGCGAGTAATGATGTTGAGATGATTCCCCAAAGTTATTATAGAGATTGTCTGAGCCTTCCGAAGAAAATAGTGGTCTGTAGTCCCCGGCGAACCCTTGGTTCGAATTGTTGCACATTAGAACATAAGACCTATCCTTAAAAACAACACTAGATCAAACAATTAAATGCAAAGGATTTATTGACAAAGACCTAAATCAATATAGTCGTTACTAATAATTCCACGGCAACAGAGCCAAAAACTCTGACTCGCTCAGAAAATTGTATAGCGCAAGTGTACGCTAGTCGCGAGGGTAATAAAAGCCCGGTAAGACCGGAGTCGATTTTCACAGGGAATTATATGAAGTACTGAGGATATTCTTCCAGTTAAAAATCAATAAACAAAAGTAAAAGATGATTTAGGTTTTGAGTGTTGTAATGAACCAAAGCGAACCATGATAAATGGAACGCTAAACAAAGTTGTAACAGTAACAAGCGAGATTTATAAACAGGGTTATGAAAAGATTCTTTAACAAAAGGTTAAGGAGCATTCCCCCGCCTCGGATATGCACAACTCAAAGGGTTCTTCCAATTAAATCAAAATAAAATGGGAATAAGATATCGATATCAACAATCCTATATGAAGGATGTCAACCCAACAATATAAGATGAAGGTGATGATATATTATCGGACAAATGCGTTGATGTTGTCGTTAAGTCATAAAATACAACCCTTACATGATAAGAGAAGATAAAATCCTATGAAACTCCAATATCTACCCAGACACCCATTTATTGGATTTAATCATTGAACAAGTCAAGAAATGAACCCTCTAAGGTGGGGTTATGCTCCCAACCTAAGGATATTAGCTACGCATAACACTAACCATATTAAAACACATCACTAAATTAATAACAAGTGAAATAACTATGGTGAAAGCAAGCATTGAATACACAACCACAATATTAATTGCACAAAATGATACCAATAGTCAACAAGATACAACAAAGATGAAACTTTACTTGCAATAAATGAAGTGGAAGATGAAAATGGCAAAGAAATTGTCAAGCCCTATGAGAGAGAGAGAGAGAGAGAGAGAAAGCAACAAAATATCTTCTATATATTTCCTTGCACAATATTATGATCGTCTATTTTCAACAATTAAACCACTCGAAATATATACTAAGTGGAAGAAAACCACAAAACAAGGGTGGTAAAAACCAAATAAAAACTATGAGGGTTTTACAGAAATTGAGGCACTGGTCGACCGTTGATCTGGGACCGATCGACCGCGGGTTAGGGGGAAAGCACACTGTCTCACTTCGCAGGAAAATGGTGAAACCCTGATCGACAGCTGGTCATTGACCGGTCGACCGCGCATCCAAAATCTTGGGTACTCTCCTCTTTTGATACACAAACAGGGAGCCTTGGGGAAATGACCATAACTTGGTCCTTGTGAACCGGATTGATAAACTATCGAGCGCTACGCAAAGTTGTCTAGGAGAACTACAACATCCGTGAAGGTTTCGGGCACAAAGCTCGAATGTAGAAATGATAAAATTACCCCTGAAGTTGCGTAAAACATTGAACGTTCCCGGATAACGCACACTTTCACCGTTTAGCACTCCAATCCCTATAAAACCTCAAATAAACCTCGCAAAGCATATATATATGGAAACCAAGGGTTACATAATACAAGAGCTTAAATACGTGAAATAACGGTCACAAGCGTGCGTGCATGTGTAATTAACGGGAGCAAAATATACAATATTTGCGACTAATCACCAAGTGTTTTCATTGAGACTTGTTCGTCTACTCTCAATGGCTTAGAGAAAATAATATCCCATAATTGTCCCTAAAATCTTTGGGACAATAATTTTGGGCTAATTGATTTTAACCGAGCTAATAGGCCCATGGCCAGAAATAGAAAAATGGCATTTATGTTATTATAACAGCTGGTGAGGTTGCTCTTGTCTTTGAGAAGAAATTTGAAGAGTTAAGACCTTCTTAGTGAAGTGTGACTCGTGATTTGAGAGACTTTGAAAACCTTTTAAGTGAAACTTAACCATCAGTTAAGTGTGTTTGGTCATTTATGTGTGTACTTCATTTCCAGGCTTCTTCTCTTCGTCTTCTTCTTCGAAATCAGATCTTCCTTTCTTCAGTGACTCCACAAGGCTTCATCCACGCTAACAAGTTTTATCTGTAAACTCTTCTCTGGTTCTTCTCTTCTATAACGTGTCTATAGTTGTAGCTAGGGTTTTGTTTGGAAAATAGAGATGCTTGATAACAAATCTCTTTCTAAATTTAGAAAATGCTATAATATTCTTGATTGGGTAGATATAGTGTGTGTTCCCATTCCTCAAAACATTCGTACAATAAAAGAAGGCCATTGGACTCAAACTCTATTGGTCTCCCAAGGGGCTTGACATTTCCATAAAATCGTTTGTTTTTACATTTCTTCAAATTCTTCGACATTGTTACTACCCAATTGTGACACCCCACTCAATATAATAATGGGTGGCCAGCCCTATACTAAATTAAATCAGGAATCTCAAGTGGATCATTCCCAGCATCAACTGTCGACACTAAATAAACTTAGCTAACTACCCAGAACTATAATAAGCGGATGCAATAAAAAAAATTAAAACCATACAATAAACCATCAAACCAATGAACATAATATCTACTGAACAAGATAAAATGTACACACGTGCAAAAATAAAATGGATGTACTCAATATAAAATGTAAAAAGTACAATAAAAGAAATATACCCGAATATGCTGTCGGGTAACAGATAATACAACTAACCAGAGGAGAGAAATATAAAAGTCCAAAATATAACTCTTAGGTATAAACCCGATACACAAAATGATTCCTATCTAGATTTACAAACGGTAGGAAGCGGCTATAATAAAATCCCGCAACAGTCCAAATCTGATATGGCTCCCAAAACATTGGATAGAAAAGCATCATCAGTATCCTTGCGGTAGGGCACCTGTTGTAAACAATACATATATACATATATATATATATATATATATATATATATAATTGTGTGCGTGTCTGTATGTATAGAAAGAGAGAGATATAAACGGGTCAAAGCCCGAGGTGTGAAAGCATTTATAGCAAGTGTATTAAAATGCATAATAATTATAAATGCACAATTTCATAATTAAAGTGGAGTCGCACTCTCGTGAGACTCAAACTCACCCGTCTACTAAAGCGCGCACCCAAGCGTATGCACATGAACCTTAATTAAACTATACAAAATATTCTCATTGAGCATACCCTAACTTTCTGCCCAAACTTATATATATAAAATAACATATATGCATATACATATACCTTTCTAGAGTCCATCTTATTTTAATTATTAACTTAAACAAGTCCTTAATAACATAATAGGCACACATTAACTTCCTATTCTTCTAAAACATTCTTTCACCATTCAATACACACTCGAGTACCAAAAACTAAACTTCTACCCACTCCTAACATTGCGCTACATTTCGTGCGTGGGACATCTCGCAAAGTGAAATCCAAACAAGGAACCCCCCGATACATTACTCTTTGACAATGTTGATCGTCGGGATTCATTATGCCCTCAACACACATCCTATAATACTTATTTCGAGTAATATCTTTAAGTACACAAGTAGGATCTCTCCTAAAGTCTTTGGGGTCTGTATAACAACCTTAGTCACTAAGTACGATCGTTCGACCCTAACAAGCACATACACCTAACACCTAGAATGTACATTTTAGAATATCCATACCACATTCACCTATAGGATATATATATATATATATATATATCATTCACACTAGATATATATGCGATCACATCATATATAGAAACCATCACACAAGGTATATGCATTCACGCCATATAAACACATATTTATATATATCTTTCTCTCTCTCTCTATATATATATATATATACTATCTCCAATTCGTATGTATAAGGGAAGTGAATTCATCTATACGCATATAACTCTCATTATACTAATCGTCGCTATAACGCATACCTTTCCAATGCATTTTAAATAATGCAGTCTCTCAGTTGAAACTTATTCATCCATTTCACCTATATATGAATAGTCTCCCAATTTGATTAACATTACGGATACTATCATATAATCGAATGTATATAACAATCCTCATTCACACACCATTTGTATCCGTATGCACGTCGGTATACAATAATTATCCCGGCTATAGGTACACACATAACTAATAGTCGGTACACCTCAAACTCAATCTTTAATTCATTTCATGATACCATCAAACATTGGAATACTTCTCATTAATCACCCATAGATGTATAGTAGTTATTCCAACTATAAGTATAAACATAACTTATTCGAATTGATGATGTGTTCTATTATCTTTAATTTAAACTACGGTTCAGTTACTCATTTGAACCCTTAATGATACCGCATTTCAGATTAAATCCCTAAGATATCGTCACTAAGGATATACAACCTCTCCCTCATTGGTCTCCCCAATCATATCTAAAGAAAATCCTATCGCTAGAAGTATTCGGCACAAAAGTAGGCATACCAATCCCACGTCATACCTTCCTAACTCCCTCAAAAGGTCCTCAACCTTACATCATAAACTAACTCCCGTCTAATCTCAAAATAGGACTCCTATCCCAAATGATATTCCCCACTACATCAATGCAACAATTCCAATGCATATGTGTTTATATTCCCAACCTTACTCGATATGTTCCCACGATCACATCATGTGAGAAAACCCCAATAAATCTCCAAAACGTATCTCTCGCATTATATATGAATGTTCCAAATCAAGAAACCCAATCCAAATGGACTAAAACTCATTCTAGAAAAATTCCTCAAAATAGCCCTATTTTCGACTCGATTTGGCCCGGTCCGAATCGATTCAGTCCTAAAGGCGAATTGATTTGCCCCTTATGTGAATCGATTCGGTCCAAAGGACATGTAAGTCTGTCTCAGCCCAAATCGATTCATCTTTGGGTCCAAATCTATTCGATCACTCACACCTATATGTCTGAAACATTCCGAATCGATTCGGAAAGGGTCTGAATCGATTCGGCCTGTTCAGCAGGCTACAAAATGGTAATTTTCTCCAAAAACCTGGATTTCCTAAACCCAAATTTATCAACTTCCAACAATTAATCTTCCACCCAATTATTTTTCTGACATCAAAACTCATATATAAATCGACCCCACTAATTATACCACCTCAAATCCATTTACAAACATCAAATGCAAGATTTAACAACAAAATCTTGGTTTTGATATATATACCCAAAATCTATAATTTCATCCACAATTCATGAAATCAAATACACATATGAATTATTTAGCAAGATTAATCACTTGCCTCGAAGTTGTAGAGGTTGAATCGTCCTCGAGATCGCGTATTGGCCGGAAATCTCCAAGCTTTCTCCTCTCTCTTCTTCCTTTCTTCTTCTCTCTCTCTCTAGAGCTTTCTAAATCTCTCAAATGAGATTGGCCTATCTCAAGTATCCTTTTTAAGCCTTTGTTCCAAGATACCCAGCTTTAAATGATAATACACTTTTTAAATGACTCATTTACTCCAATTCGAGTCAAACTAGCTCAAAATATTCCGGAATTGAAATAAAATCCAAGTACAGTCATTTTGACTATATCGACCCATCCGGAATCAACCGCGCACTCAGAATCATCATCCGATATACTTTATAACATCCTCAAATTTTGGACCTCAATTGCTAAATTTTAAATACTCTGATTTAAATAAATTTTATTTCTCCCGAATAAATTAAATTCTCAGTCCTAAAAATCATGGGGTATTACAGACTTCCCCCCTTACAATAATTTCGTCTTCAAAATTGAGTTAAGCCTATGACTCCAAACCTCAACTAGTTCTTAGGTCACCTACCTTCTATATCACCATACCTATTTATCCCACTTCTCTCGGTGAATTACTTTGACTTAGCTAACCAGGGCGCCCATACACCCTGTACCAGAGCTTAACTAGTATAAACATTACCCGTCTCCACTTGCCTCAACTCGTAATACAACTCTCAACAAATTAATCTACAACATCGTACTAAGTATATAAAATTTTAAAATTTCCAATGATTGAACTCTTCTCAATTCCTGACATTCACTACTTTCATGCGGGGGAGGTCTGGCAAGCGAAATACAAATAAGAAACCCTCCCAATACACTACTATGTAGCTCTATCGGGAATTGAGATCGGTTGAATCAAGACTAAGGTTTTGTAAAAGATTTTCGAACCATAGATATTACCCGAAGGCATATAAAACAATATAATATAGATAAATTTTGTGTCTTTTGACACACCAAATCGAGCACCTTGTGTTTAAAACACACGGTATCAACAAATACAATTCTCTCACCAACACCTAGTTCGCAAAGCTAGCACAACCATGAGTTAAATTCCTCGCTCAACAAGGATCTTGCTAAACTAGACTCAAAAATGAAAATCCTTTACATCACGTCCAAGCATCGCCGTAAGATAGGCCCTTCCACATCTGGAATAATGCACCCACGCGCATCTAACCTAACTATAAAAATGATAACCTTACCAATTACCACCAAACACATTTTAATAGTTCACACTCCCTAAAACCAAAAGCATAAATCTCTACTAACCTATCGCAAAACATCTATTCACCCGAAAGATACCATCTAAGTGCCACACTTTCTCACTCCTTCCTCCCAAGGAAATTCTTATGCCCAACCTAGTTCTTACGGTTAACCACTACTAAAATCTTAAGTGTGACGCTCTCGACACCACTAAAAGAATTACCTAAGCACAAAGGAAAATAACTCACATACTACCTCCATACTCCCATTGCCTCACTTCATCGATGGGACCTATTCAAGGTTATCTTGCCCAAACGGTCCTATGAATTGCTGTAGGAGTTGGAAATCCAAAACTTCAACAAAAAGTTGCACTCTACCTCTTCCAAGACAATCCCTCTTCCTATGGTCTAATTCTCCACAAAAGAAACATCCCCCCGAAAATCCTTCTTGTCCATCCTGAAGGACAAAACACCATTGCGGCCCTCGATAATCCTACCTATGACCTCATTACGGCAATGATCTTTCTTTGCTGGTATCAACTCCTTCAGTCCTACTTGACGAACCCGAGTCCCCAAATTTCTTACTCCCTTTTAAACGAAGACAATACTCCTGACAGTTTAACAATGCCATATTCATCACATCAGTAAAAGTCAGAAACATCAGGTTCCCTAACAACTGCTGTCGAATTCACCAGTCTCATCCTCCTAAGAACTTCACTATTCATTCCCCATCCGTATATACCTCACCGGGTACAAAATTTTCCAATCGAGTAAATTATTCTTCATACTCAACCACCGTTCGATCACCTTGAGTCACCTCTAGTAATCTCTTCCTCATCTCCGTCTGAATCATAGAAAGAAAATACCTCTAGTCATAGTGTACCACAAAATCCGATATGGGTATTGCATCTTTATTTGCTCCGACATGGTGGCTGACTTCCACCATTGGGGAGCTTCACCCATTAATTTTAAGATGGCGAGAATTAATTTCTTCACCTCACTGCATTCCACCATCCGTAAGTGCCTTGTATGTTCTTCTTTCGTTGTCTTGCAGCTATTGCATCAGCTCCCCCTGAAAATTTTGGAGGATGTTCTTCCTTAAAGGCTTCTCACACTCTTTCACACGCAGATGGCCCTAGGTGGGCTTAAGCTATCGGAGTTGTATATTGAGGTGTCATCGTAGCAATGGCAGCATCTACTACTTGTGCCATCATATTGGAAACTTCGGCTACAGTCGCAGTCCTTAGAGGAATTTGGGGTTCCATGTTCTTAGCTCCTCGGGTTGACCTGCCTGGATGACTTCTTCTCGACGACGTCTGAGATGAAAGCAACTGTATCAGAACGTCATTCAAGTGATTACACCTCGCAGAAGATAATATATGCGTAGGTAACACGACAGTCCTAACAATAGGGCTCTACATCAAGAACGCTTGCGGAAGAACGCAAAAAACCCTCACAGATCCTAAAGACACTAGAACCTGATGCTATGATACAACCTATGACACCCCGCTCAATATAATAATGGGTGACCATCCCCATACTAAATTAAATAGGGAATCTCAAGTGGATCATTCTCATCATCAACTGCCGATACTAAATAAACCTAGCTAACTACCCAGAACTATAATAAGAGGATGCAAAAAATAAGTTTTAAAACCATCAAACCAATAAACATAATATATACTGAATAAGATAAAATCGATATAAAACGTAAAAAGTACAATAAAAGAAATATACCCGAATATGCTGTCGAGTAATAGATAATACAACGAACCAGATGAGAGAAATATAGAAGTGTTAAATATAACTCTTAGGTATAAACCCGATACACAAAAATGATTCCTATCTAGATTTATAAATGGTAGGAAGCAGCTATAATAAAATCCCACAACAGTCCACATCTACTACGGCTCCCAAAACACTAGATAGAAAAGAATCATCGGTATCCTTGCGGTATGACACCTGTTGTACACAATCTATATATATATATATATATATCAAGAGAGAGATATAAACGGGTCAGAGCCCGAGGTGTGAAAGCATTTATAGCAAGTGTATTAAAATGCATAATAATTATAAATGCACAATTTCATAATTAAAGTGGATTCGCACTCTCGTGAGACTCAAACTCACCCCTCGACTAAAGCGCGCACCTAAGCGTATGCACATGAACCTTAATTAAACTATCCAAAATATTCTCATTCAGCATACCCTAAGTTTCTGCCCAAACTTATATATATAATAACATATACGCATATACATATACCTTACTATAGTCAATCTTATTCTAATTATTAACTTAAACAAGTCCTTAATAACAGAATATGCACACATTAACTTCCTATTCTTATAAAACATTCTTTCACCATTCAATACACACCCGAGTAACAAGGACTAAACTTCTCCCCACTCTAAACATTGCGCTACGTTTCGTGCGTGGGATGTCTCGCAAAGCGAAATCCAAACAAGCAACCCCCATTACTCTTTGACAATGTTGATCGTCGGGATTCATTATGCCCTCAACACACATCCTATAACCTCAGCTACTTATTTCGAGTACTATCTCTAAGTACACAAGTAGGATATCTCCTAAAGTCTTTGGGGTCTGTATAACAACCTTAGTCACTAAGTAAGATTGTTCGACCCTAACAAGCACATACACCTAACACCTAGAATGTACATTTTAGAATATCCATAACACATTCACCTATAGGATATATATATATCATTCACACTAGATATATATGCGTTCACATCATATATACAAACCATCACACAAGCTATACGCATTCACGCCATATAAACACACACACACACATATATATATATATATACTAACTCCAATCCGTATGTGTAACTGAAGTGAATTCAGCTATATGTATATAACTCTCATTATACTAACTGTCGATATAACGCATACCTTTCCAATGCATTTTAAATAATACGGTCTCTCAGTTGAAACTTATTCATCCATTTCACCTATGATATGAATAGTCTCCCAATTTTATTAACATTACGAATACTATCATATAATCGAATGCATATAAAAATCCTCATTCACACACCATTTGTATCCGTATGCACGCCGGTACACAATAATTATCCCGGTTACACATACCCACATAACTAATAGTTGGTAAACCTCAAACTCAATCTTAAATTCATTTCATGATCCCATCACACATTGGAATACTTCTCATTAATCACCCATAGATGTACAGTAGTTATTCCGACTATAAGTATAAACACAACTTATTCTAATTGATGATGCGTTCTATTATCTTCAATTTAAATTACGGTTTAGTTACTCATGTGAACCATTAACGATACCGCATTTCAGATTAAATTCCTAACACATTGTCACTAAGGATATTTCACCTATCTCTCATTGGTCTCCCCCAATCATATCAAGAGAAAATCCTATTGTTAGAAGGATTGGACACAAAAGTCGGCATACCAATTTCACGTCATACCTTCCCAACTCCCTCGAATGGTCATCAGCCTTACATAATAAACTAACTCACGTCTAATATCAAAATAGGACTCCTATCCCAAATGAGATTCGCCATTACATCGATGCAACAATTCCAATGCATATGTGTATATATTCCCAACCTTACTCGATATGTACCCACGATCACATCAAGTGAGAAACCACAAATAAATCTCCAAAATGTGTCTCTCGCATTATATATGAATGTTCCAAATCGAAAAACCCAATCGAAATGGAGTAAAACTCATTCTAGAACAATTTCTCAAAACAGCCTTGTTTTCGAATCGATTCGGCCTGGTCCGAATCGATTCGGTCCTAAAGGTGAATGGATTCACCCCTTATGAGAATCAATTTGTTCTAAAGGACCTGTAAGTCTGTCTCAGCCCGAATTGATTCGGCTTTGGGTCCAAATCGATTCGATCACTCACATCTATATGTCTGAAACATTCCGAATCGATTCGGAAAGGGTCCGAATCGATTCATCCTGTTCACCAGGCTACGAAATGGTAATTTTCTCCAAAAACCTAGATTTCCTAAACCCAAATTTATCAACTTCCAACCATTAATCTTCCACCCAATTATGTTTCTAACATCAAAACTCATATATAAATCGACCCCGCTCATTATACCACCTCAAATCCATTTATAAACATCAAATGCAAGATTTAACCCAAAAAATCTAGGTTTTTCTATATATACTCAAAATCCATACTTTTATCAAGAATTCATGAAATCAAATACACATATGAATTATTTAGCAAGATTAATCACTTGCCTTGAAGTTGTATAGGTTGAATCGTCCTCAAGATCGCGTATTGACCGAAAAGCTCAAAGCTTTCTCCTCTTTTTTCTTCCTTTCTTATTCTTCTCTCTCTCTCTCTAAAGCTTTGTAAATCTCTCAAATAAGATTGGCCTATCTCAAGTAGACTTTTTAAGCCTTTATTCCAAGATACCCAGCTTTAAATGATAATACAAACTTTAAATGACTCGTTTACTCCAATTCGAGTCAAACTAGCTGAAAATATTTTGAAATCGAAATAAAACTCAAGTAGAGTCATTTTGACTATCTCGACCCATCCAGAATCAACCGCGCACTCAGAGTCGTCATCCGAAATACTTTATAACATCCTCAAATTTTGACCTCAAATGCCAAATTTAAAATTCTTCGATTTTAATAAATTTTATTTCTCCCGAATAAATTAAATTCTCAGTCCTAAAAATCATGGGGTATTACACCCATGTACTCCAAATGTTTGGAAAATTGTAAATGGTGTACATAGGATAAACAAGTTATATGTGACTAACTTGGGGCTTGTACGAATTTGTTTTTGTTATGTATTTTCTCATACAAAAGGTGGACTCGTGTACTTGAAGGAAAGGAGTGATGATCGATTTATAGTTGTAAACTTTCCATATTCTCATAAGGATTACTGGAATAAAGTCTTCACTACTATAAATTAACAGTATCATCCTCAATCAGAGGGTGTAAGGTGTAGGGGACCTAGGATCCTAGCCTTCGAGGAGGAAGATATAGGTTGTTAACACTGTGTCTTTTTTCCATTGTGCTCGCTGTTTCTTCTTCTTTGGTTTTTTTGATATGTTTATGGTTTTTGGTTCTGGTTATTTTTACAGCTAAAAAGAAGAATCAGGACCCTAACTCCAGTGACTTTAGTGCTTCTGAACTTCTAAAATCTTGGTGGATTAAGGATCATCTTTCTAATGGATATCATCCTCGTTCGACTGCTTATCTCTTCGAGTACAAGAATACTTCCTCCAGCTTCACTCCTAGGCCAGTTGAATCTATTATTGAGTTGGAGGTCTTAGAGGTGGAGGTTGGTGGCCCTTATGAACCTATTATATTAAAAGAAGATGAGTAGGAAGAAAGTGAAGAGGAAATATATGGTGAAGGAGAAGTTAATGAAGAAGAAACTAGCGCATAAAAAGAAAAAGAAGTAGGAGAAGAGAGAATGGCGCCACTAATAAGGAGGTATTTGATTGACTATGACGATGATGTTGATGTATTATCTAATCGTATGAAATTTTTAAAGAGAAAGGATGGGGACTCCCTAATGCAAGTGTCTATATTCAGAGCTAGGGAGATTGATGAAGAGAAGTAGAATAAGAGGGAAGAGAAAGAGAAGAAGAAAGAGAGAGAGAAAATAAGTTAGAGAAGAAGAGAGGAAGAGGGAAGACTAGAAGAGAGCACAGAACTTGAAGGATCTTATTGTCCCTTCCTCTACTACTGTTAAGGGGAGGAGTGTGGTTGACTCTCCTCATCTTACCCCTGCACTTCTGGAGGGGTCTGTGCACGTTACTGATCGTGAGCGTTTGGAGTCATCTCAAGGGGGTAAAATATCAAAACAACAACTAAATAATCCAAAAAGAGGCACGAACACCTTGAGATAGATGATTCTAATGTGTTTTAACTAGTCGGGTCCTTAACGAACTCCCGTTTTGAAATAATAATTATTATAGCAAGTTTTAGCTTAGAAAATGTGGCGTTATGGGGTAAGATATCAAAACAAAAATCAAATGTATCAAAAAGAGTCACGAGGACCTAGAGAGGGACCATTGTAATGTGTGTGAACTAATCGTGTCCCTATCGGACTCTCTGTTCAATAAAATAACAATTATAAGCAAGTTTTATGTTAAAATGGGGCGTTAGGGAGTGAAATATCAAAACAACAACCAAATGATCCGAAATAGTAACGAACACCTCGAGATGGATGATTGTAATGTGTTTGAACTAGTCAGGTCCTTATCGGCCTCCCAGTTTAACAACATGACAATTATAGCGAGTTTTAGGTAAAAAAAAATGGGCCGTTAGAGGGTGAAATATCAAAATAGCCAAGTGACCCGAAAAGAATCCTAGACATCTCAAAATGGATGATTGTATGTTGTAAGTTCATAGGTTTTTATGTATTTTTACTAATGAGACTAGTGGAATATTTGAAAATTTTACTATTACCAATAAGGTTTTGAAAAAAGAAACTTTAATTTAGTTTGGTGGACACAATGTTGGATGTAAGTTTATTCTTCTTATCTACTTTTAAATTTTTGTTCAAATAATAATAATTACATCTGAATCTTTGCAGTTATATACATGACATAGCCGACATACGTAGTATTCAAAGGTCGAAGATCAGGTATATACTTCTTAGCAACCAACACAATCACAAGTCAGTGGATATCGAGGAACCATGTGTATAGGATTTGACTTCATTAAACTTTGTCGGCAGGCGTACGCCAAGTACATGAGAGTGGTTGTAAACACATAAATACCCCCCACCCCCCCAGAGTCACATGCATTGACTTCATGAAGCGTGGGAGCTTTACTACTTGTTGGAGCCATGTTATTTATGTTAATTGTTTTTTCGATGTTCACTTTGTATCTGGAATCTATGAAGGATTTATTTAACGTTTTTTTTACTTGTATGATTCTTGTAATGGGTTATTCTTGATGTTAAATTTACGTTTAAACATGTTTTATGTCTACATGATATTCGGAATATCTAAAATATAAAGGAAATTTTGCCAACAAATTTAAACCTTGAATGATGCCCATAATGGGTTTATCTGATATTATTCTATATGTTAATTTAAGTTTAAACATGTTTTATGTATACAAGATGATTGGAGTGTCTTAAATATAAAGAAAATTGTGCCGAATATTTTTAAAAATATAAATATAACTTCACACCACTAAATACAGTATCAAAGGTCGTTTGTATGGATATTTGTCACTATTCATAGTAGTGGAAAACTTAAAAAACTTAACATTTATCATTGATACAAGCAGCGGTATATTTGTCAATCCAACTCATTATGTCAATGATGATAGCGGTGATAAATTCAGTATTTGTAACTACCAATAGCAGTTATAAATAGCAATGAAAAAATAGACACGGTAATTGCCATCATAATTGAAACCCCATATGAAAGACAAAAAAATATTTTTCACTACTGCGAGCACTGAAAATATTTTTTGCACCCCTTAAATCGTGATGGTAACCAGCAACGACAAAGGTCATTTTTCACTGCTAATGATAGTGATAAATCGCATGTTTTGGTGTAGTAATATGAATAGTCATTTAATTACAGATATGTTATATGTTTTGTTTTCATGACGTGTAGCGAGGTTAATGTAAATAGAATAGATTTACGAGAATGTTTGGGATTAAAATTTGGGTATACAATTTATACTGAAATTGTGCAAATTAATTTATATGTTGATTATTGGAAGAATGGTTATTTTTAATTGTTGAAATTATTGGAGAATGCATAGGTATCAATTAGCCCAATATTTCGTGATATGAGGTGTGCTTTTCGAGTTACGTTTTTATTAATGTTTATATTTTCCTATGTATATGTGCATGTAGTGACATGTGATGTCACTATTTATATTTTCATTTATGTTGTTTTATATGTATTTTACTCAAAATTGAAATATGACCTAATACACAATAATTAATTAAGAATAATTTAAACTCCTATAAATTAAAATATTAAGAAGTTGGTTTGATACTTTGGTTTGATGTTTGGGACATTTAAAATGTTCGATTAGGACTTAAAGTAATCTTTTTTAAGCCCTATGTGTTCGTATAGAGCTTGGGATAGGTTTTAAAGTAATTGGTTACGATATTGGGCTTAATGGGTTAAGGTTAATAAGGGGCCCAACACTAACCTCATGGTTAAGAAGATAAAAAAGTTAATAGGGTTAGTCTAATTCATTGTTAACACTTTAAAATGGAAATCCTAAGACTAGAGAGAGGCTATAAACAAGAGGATAATTGGAGAAGAAGAAATTAGTGGAAATTGCGATTGGAGAATTAGAGAAGAATTGGAGCAATTGGATTGAAACTTCATCACTCAAATCAAGGCAAGTTTACTTAGTGTATAAATATAATTATTGTTGTCGTTAAAATATAGTTATCTATTGGATTCTAAATCTAAACATAGAAATAAATAATTTAGATAGTTAAATAATAGTTTTGGATTTAACATAATTAAAAATATTAAGTTTATATACAAGAAATGAAATTGGTACAATTCCAAGTGAATTTGTATTATATGGACAAATTGATATAATAATTATGTTATATTTCCATAATTGAGGAAAATACCCTTTGTTAATTAATGAATTGAGTAGAGTTTGGGACTTTATAATGAAATTGAAACCTAAGGTTCTAATTCTGAAAAATACATACAAATCCTTACATAAATATAATGAACTTGTAAGGATAGCATAGAATTTGGTTTAGAGAAGTTTGTAGGAAAATTTAAGGTATATGGGAGGTATTAAAACCTTGAACTAGGTCGTTAATGGTGGTTTTAAACACAAGGGTATAGAGGATGCATGTTGAAGAAAGATGTAATTTTGGAGTGCTTCCTGGTTTAGCCATGCAAACAGACATAGTTGTGGTACATGCTCATAGGTCGTGCAAATGACTATGATTTAGTGTCATGCGAACGAATGGGGCAGAATTAGGAGTTTTCGTTCATATTTGGTAAAAAGGTAAATGGGAATGGAATTAGGACACTCAGACACTTTAAACTACTGATCTAGAACCTTTAACAATATATGTGAAATTACTTAGGAGGATAAGAAGAATCATATCCTTCTTGAAATGTAAATAACTGTATGTTACATTATATGCGATACATTAATTAGGTGTACATATGAGATAATTCCTAGAAGGCACATTCTTATGGACTGTGCTACGACGCCAACTCTGTACCCCGATGGACAAAGATGGGTTATACCCTAAGTCATATGATGGTGAGCACTCCACTATTATAGTGAACAGGGTCGAGCGATGGCACCACTTTAGTAGACTAAGAGAGAAAGATGGGCTTACCATGGATGGTGTGATGGTGCCACTTTGATACTCCGATAGATAGACATAAGTTTTACCTTAGGTCAGGCGATGACACCACTTTGGTATACCGGTATAATGCTACGATCTTACCATGTTAATGCGATGGAGCCACTTTGATGCTCGGATAGATAGACATGAATTGTACTCTATTTCGGGCGATGGTGCCACTTCGGTATACCGAGAGAGAAAGACGGGCTTACACTGGATCGCACAATGGGACCATTTTGATACTCATATAATCAGTAATATAATAATTTATATAGGCTATACCTATGTTGATGTAGAGTTGGAGATTTTATGTTTCCTTAATGTGTTAATATAATAGAGTTGTATAAAATCTTTAATAATAGAATCCTTATCTTAACAAGCTTACATTATGAGGATAATGGAGATCATATTCTCAAAAATAGTAGATAATTGAAATGTATAATGTGGTCATAAATGTAACTTGTACTTGGACATAATTAAGATGAATAAGATATAACCACGGGGTACAGATAAGGTTTAGGATTACATCATATGATATATAAGGTCTTTTGGTTTGGAACAACAAAAAAGAAACTATATACGAGATGAAGATTCATAATTATATTGTTCCCTAAGATGACGTAGAATTGCTTTTATCATCATTGTTGGCTTTACTTTTCAGGACATAGGTAACAGTGTCGCCTCCGCTTTGATCTTTTATTGGAATCTCCATCAGATACTACTCAAACATGATGTAAGTGTCGAGCCTATGTGCTCAATCTCTTAACTACTTGATGTATCATGTTGAGTCATATTTATATATAGTAGTTCATTTTATTAGTTAGATTACGTTAAGACAATTGTAGTATGCGATGGTTCTATTATTGTTGGCTAGATTGGAATCATATACGTGGTTTACCTTTATTCGAATTCAGTTATTAATTCTTATGAATTTAGTTTTTATTCCATTCGTACTTAGAAAGATATACAATTGTTTGATTCCTGTGAGTTTTTATCAGTATGAATCAATCTATTGTTAAATTTTACAGATATCACATGCGTCTAATCCCAGACCCAAATGAACCGTACGTTTATATATTATTCATTTTAAATGAATATTCATAAATAAATGTTTTATACCTCTTAAGTATATACATGTAGACTGAAAACATATCTATACATTTAAATTTACATATGTACTATTCATATCAATTATTATATAATTAACTATGTGAGTATTGAAATGGCGCCATCGCTCAGCCTAATGTATGCCCTTCTCTCTATCTCTCTTTGTTAGGATACCTAAGTGGATCAATCGCTCGACCCAAGGTATAACTCATATCGATCCACGTGAGTACCTAAATGACATCATTTCACAACCCAGGGCAAGTCTGTTTCTCTCTCATTCGGGATACCGAATTGGTATCATGGCTCGAACCAGGGTACTATAATATTGTAATATTTTTCATCGTATAACACAGGGTATAACTCATATTTCTATCGAGGTACCGAAGTGGTACTGTCATACTTTCGATAAGACTGTCCCCTCTAGTATGTATCTAACATGTACACATAATCGATGTATTACTTATAATGTAAAATACAATCATTGATATTTCCAGAAGGATATGAGTCTTTTTATATTCCCAAGTAAATTAGAATATATGATTAAAGGCCTTAGATTAGTAGTTTACAGAGTCCAAGTATCCAATTTTCCATTCCTAATCCCCTTTTTACCAAATTTAAGAAATCTCCAAATTCTACCATGTTCATGTGCACGACACTAAACCCTAGCTGTTGTACGAACCATGCACATATACCCTAATTGTGGTCATTCGAACGGAAAAACCATGAAACTCTCCAAAATTTTGCCTTTCTTCAATCTCTAGTCCTTATCACAACCCTTCTGTCCAGAACCATTGTTAAAGGCCTAATTCAAGGTTTTCATGCATCCCATATATTCTAAATTGTCCTACAAACTCCCCGAAACCAATTTATATGCTCTCCTTACATGTTTACTAGATTTATATAAGAATTTAAAAGTATTTTTCAGAATTAGAACCCCAGGTTTGAATTTCATTCTAAAACCCCAAACTCCATATTCTTTTATGCCATCATTCTGGGGTTTTCACTCAATTCTTCAAGTATACACAATTCCAACATCAATTTGTTAATTATAACTCAATATTCATAATAAATGGTAACTACTTGCATTTAAGAATAAAAAAACTAATTTTACTAAGTAATTTCAACCTAAAACTTGTTATTAATTATCAAAATCAAGTGTTTTATAATCAGATTTAGAATCCAATGAATAACTATATTTTAGTAACAAAATCAATTATATTAATATACATATTAAACTTGACTCTAAATCAAGGTGATTAATTCCAAGTCAAATTCCTCTTCTCCTTCAAAGTCGATTGTTCTAATTCTTCTTCTCCAAAATATCTATTGTCTCTAGTTTCTCTTTAGTGTTATGATTTTCTTTCTAAAGTGTTAAAATAGACTGGAGTAACTTAAATCTCTGTTTATCTTGTTAACCACAAAATTAGAGTTGGATCATTTATTAATCTGGACCCATTATTCCCAAAACAATAACCAATTAGTTTAAAACCTAGCCCAAGCTATATACTGACCCATAAAGCTTAAAAATCGTCATTTTAGAGTATAAATTGATATTCTACTTACCCCATAAGTCATACAAACTATCCCATCAACAATTTAATAGCTATACTTGTTCGATTTTAAAATAATTTATCAAGTTTTATTTATTAAATATCATTAATTCATTTCTATGTATTACGTTCGATTTAAATAATTATAAATATATACACATAGTCATACACTATAAAATGAGTCAATTAGTGACATCATTAGTCATTGCATGCAAATAAGTAACATTTCACAATATAAATTTAATTTAAATAATGCATTAAAATTATGGCGTGCTATAATTTTGGTGAAAAAGGATTTAGAGAGAGTTTTGGGCTTGCTTCTTGGTACATGAACTATACTAGGGACTAAAGGCAAATAATTAATTTGGTTTCCAAACATAAATATGAAAATTAAAAATTACACCTTGTACTTTCTTTATTTATTTATTTAATTTTAATTAATTCCACTAAACAATTACAACTGACGTCCACTTTAATTAACTCAAAATTACATGAATAAAAATATATAGTTTACAATGTTAGATAATACATAATATGATTTCTCGCGTTAAGCATTCAATATAAGTTTTGTGAAATTCAATTTTTCCTCAATTAATTTTCACCATACCTTTGCGGATGTTGTAAGTGATCCTATAAGGAGACTAATATTTCAAGAATATGTAGAGATGACTTATATCTTGAAATATATGATCTTATAAAGTAAGAACGGTTTGTGGTCACCATTTGCATTAGGATCATAAAGAACTTAAGAAGGCTCTTATCTTTCTTCTCTCCTCTTTTCTACGTATGTAACTCTCTTTTTCTTTAACATGATTTAGTCTGTGTGTGTGTGTGTGTGTGTGTGTGTGTGTGTGTGAGAGAGAGAGAGAGAGAGAGAGAGACTATGTGTGTGTGTGTGTGTGTATGTACTTGAGATTACGAAAAGTGGTTCCAACTTCCATGATACTTGGAAAAACACGTCCTAGGGTTCATTTATTCTTATGAACATAAAGCATCCCAAGTACAAAACGTTTATCCAAAAGGGCCCTCGTTTGAACGAGAGAGACCATCATTCGAATGAGAACTTCAGATGAGGGGACCTTGTGAGAAGCTTGAAATCAAATGAGGGTTTATGTCTAAAACTTTATTCCTTCGTTTGAAATAGTTTCAAACAAGAGAAGTAATCGTTTGAACAAGACCCAAATTCCAAGAAACCTTTGCCAAGTGTCAAAACTAATATCAACTAAAACCATTTAGAGAAATTACATACTTAAAACCTTACTTCTTTCACAAGGACTACAATGGGGACCCAACGCTAGCTAAATAATTAAATTATCTTCCAAACAAAACATAAAAATCCCCGATTACAACCTCGTAATCTATTTCCTATATGTTTAGTTATATCTACACTACAAGAATTATGGCTTTTAGCAAGGAAAAAAAATCGGTGCAAAGCACCTTTTGCAATGTTTTTTTTCCTTGCAGCGTTCCTCGCATTAGCCAACATGCTATAGATCTTTTGCAAGGAAATTTTTTCACGGTTGCTAAAAATATTTTGCAATAAAATTTTTCGTTGAGGAAAACAAGATATTTCGTTGCAAAAACGTTCTCATTTCTTGACTAAAAAGATTTTGCAATGAAAATTTCATTGCAAAAAATACTGATAAATCCTCGCAAAATATTTTTTTAGAGAATTGAAATTCCTTGCTAAATGCTAATTTTACATTGCTAAAAATCTTTTGTAACACTCTTTTTCGTTGCAAAGAAGTTATCGGATATTGACTAAAACCCGTTTAAAACGAATATTTCGTTGCAAAAGATACTAACAAATCCTTGCAAAAGATATTTTGAGAGAATTAAAATCCCTTGCTAAATGTTAATTTTACATTGGTAAAAGTCTTTTGTAACACTCTTTTTCGTTGCAAAAAAGTTCTCGAATTTTGACTAAAAACCGTTTAAAACAAATATTTCATTGCAAAAGATACTAACAAATCCTTGCAAAAGATATTTTGAGAGAATTAAAATTCCTTGCTAAATGTTAATTTTACATTGGTAAAAGTCTTTTCTAACACTCTTTTTCATTGCAATAAAGTTCTCGGATTTTGACTAAAAGCCATTTAAAACGAATATTTCGTTGCAAAATATACTAATAAATCCTTGCAAAAAATATTAAGAGAATTAAAATTCCTTGCCAAATGTCAATTCTTCGTTGCTAATAGTCTTTTATAACACTTTTTTTCGTTGCAACATTTATTTCGTTGCGGAATTATATTAAATATTGAAATAAATAAAAAGAAAATAAAGTAAACACACGTAATTATAAGATGTTATATTATATTCAAAACATAAATATACTACTATTCATGTCAAAATGACGCTCAAACGTAAATAATACTTCCTAACTAAGAGATGAGTTTAAACTAGTTTTCTCATCACAAACAAAATGATAAAATCAACAGTTGCCATCATGCAACTTGAGTCGAAGGGGCCGAAGATCCTTAAGGAACATCTTCCTCGGGAGCAACGTCTTTATCTAGCAGTAAGGTGGCCTTCATTGTAGCCATCTCTGATACAAGACCTTGGACTAGTTTTTTCAAATCTACGATCTCTGTTTGTAACTTTTTGTTCTCCAAATCAAAATTCTGCATGCATAGTGATTTCAAAGGTCGAGTACCAAAACCCTTTACGTATCCCGACCTCTTTCCAAGCACTTTTTGATAGATTGATGCTTCATCAGAATCTTCTGAGCTTTTTTGCAATTCAATCATCTCTTTCTACAAAGAAAAAGAAAATAATATGTTACACTATCGGTTTGACTATTTTTTAAACTTTAAAAAACAAAATCGACAGAGATTGCTTTGTTTATATAAGAAATCCAACATGTTGTGACACACAAATCACTAATCGAACTATAGATACTAGTAAATCATCAATGCTTCCCTTCCATCGATTTCACTTTATTTTCAAAAAAAATGGGTAGAATTTCCTTTATCTATTCATGAAATCCAACATGTGACACAAATCAATAATCAAAAAATCAATCCAATCCGCACGGCTTATGAATAATTCTTTATGTCTAAGCATGTAAAATTATCTTCTTTTATATACTTACATAGTCAGACTCTGGTTCTTCACTAATCCACCCGCTGTCCTTTGTCCAATGAGTATCATAAAATACTTCAATTTGTCCTTTCGGCATCTCATATGCATTACCTTACTATTAACATACGAAAATAAAATACATAAGTACATGTATCCACAAAAATTAAAATTTAACAAATTTTAAGTGCTCAAAAAATTACCCTGTCTTCATACAAGTATTGGACAAAAGACTTTGTCCCACCGCGATGAACATACTTGGCATTTGAACGACTAGTAGAGCAAGCATCAGATTTACACTACAAAATAGTGATATACTTCAAGTTAATTTATTGAAACTTTAGAAACATACAATTTTAACATAAAACATACATAAAAAATTATTACCTTATGTTCCTCTGTACTAAAAAACAAGCAAAGAAATTTCCTATCTTCATCCTTTCCCACATCACTAGGTTCATTCTTGTTCGCCTCCTCAATATTCAAAAATTTAGAAAAATGTTTCTCCAATGTGTTATGGAATCCACTATAACGTGCGGACATTGATGTATGCAAATAGCTCACAACCGTCGGATTTGTGATGTCTAACTCAAATTTTGACTGCACAAGTTTTAACGAGTTTAGAATATAAAATCACAGCTTTTTAAGGTAATAGAACACAAAAATTAAATATACCAAAATGCGATCAATCATTGATGTCTTCTCCTTCTCTTCAACATTTCCCCATTTTTCCACCTTTAACGGCGCAAAATTTCGTATGACAAAGCCAATTTCATTAGCCAAAGATGTAGCGGTACGTCCAATCGGTTTATTATGCATTGATTCCCATTGAGCTGGAATCCTAGAACCCCCAAAACTTTTAATAAGAATATCAGTTGCTATCCCACGTGTTCTGCCACGAACCTTTTTCTTAGAAGTGGATCCAAATTCTGGAAAACACTATAGATTATAGTTCAGTTCCAATAACAAACATATATTATATATATAACAAGAAATGTGGTACATAAGAGCTATGTCCTAGCATTAAATGACCATAAGAGCTGTCCTAGCATTAAATGTGGTAGTTGTTCATTGTTCTTTACAACTTTTATGTTAACTATTCTTATACAGATCAAAGGAGATATTTGTTGGTTTACATTTTAAAATCAGTTGGCTTACTCAGTCAGCACTGCCAGTAATGCTAATATGGTATTCATTTATTAAGAAATTTTCTAACTTTCGAAATGTTATCACCATAATTTCTATTTTTTTATAGCAGGAAAGGATCTTGACAGCGATGGTGGTTTGGCAAATTAATAATAGTAAATATGGTCTCGCATATAAGGTTATGTTGTCAGTAGCTCTGTTACCCCTGCACTGGCAGGTGCGACTCTTGCTACCTCTGCTCCACTAGTAATTCCTGTAATGAATGGGGCAGAAACAACTATTATGAAATGTAATTGGACATAACACACTAGTAATTCCTGCTTCATGGTATATTAGTTGGGAGGGAAGTTTTTCCAGATGGAATTTTGTATGATTTGGATCTGGTTATACAGACCCTTGAAGAAACAGGATTTACTCATAACAGGTTCTATATCCACTGTGATGGGGCTTTGTTTGGTCTCATGATGCCTTTTGTCAAACATGCCCCCAAAGTTACTTTCAAGAAGCCCATCAGAAGCGTGAGTGTTTCAGGCCACAAGGTTGTGGGCTGCCCAATGCCCTGTTGTGTCCAAATAACAAGACTAGAGCACATCAATGCTCTCTCAAGGAACGTGGGGTACCTTGCCTCTAGGGATGCAACTATAATGGGAAGCCAAAATGGCCATGCCCTAATTTTCCTTTGGTACTCCCTAAACCGAAAAGGGTACCGAGGATTCTAGAAGGAAGTCCAAAACATATCATTGATTCATTTGTGATGAAAATCGAAGATGTGGCATATGAGGCAGAACATATCATTTATTCATTTGTGCTTGCTATTGTTATCCAAAAGGATGGTTATGTGGATGATAACAATAATCTTGTTATTCATAGTTTTATAGAGGTTCATTGTGTCATGGAAGATATTAGGAGTATAAAGGCAGAATTGATAGAGTTTTATGACTGGAATAACTATGGCATTATAGTCCTCCAAGATGAAAAGTTCTTAAATATATGTTCATATAAATCGAACCATCCTATAATAGAGGAAAAGGTGATTGTGCGCTTTGACAAAGAGGCAATGGAAGTGGCACATAGACTAGGTGAACACCAAAAACAACTAGATATTATCACGACTGCTGGGTTGTTTGGACTTGGTATGACAACTCTGGCTAGAAGAGTGTATAATGATCCTCTGATCACATATCACTTCCATATTTGTGCATGGGTCTGTGTTTCTCAAACATATCAAAGGAGATATTTGTTGGTTTACATTTTAAAATCAGTTGGCCTACTCATAGAAAATCAGTTGGCCTACTCATTGATTATTGGGTGCATACATCAAATGTGACATGAGTATAAAATGGAAGACGGATTGGAATACTTTCGTATTCAGTGTTTTGCCGATCCTGAAACCATTGTTGTAAAAAGCGCTTGTAGGTAATCAGGCGGCTAAAGCTCTTCCACTGCCTATGTGGCTAGACAGAGATTAATTGGTCACCTAGTCGGTTTTATTTTTACAACGAAAGTTCCAGGAAGGACACTCTGGCAACAAGTCATGATTCTTATTTTCTTATTTAATCTGATTTGGATGATCAAATTGCGGGCTGATGTTGTTTCACTTTTCAGCGAGGTAGATGTGAAAAATGGAACAGATTTTGGTTCCAAAGCAAAAAAGGAGCAGTTAAGAGCTCTACCAAATATCGAGTGTTAGCAGTCAAATCAGAAAAGGCACCATTAACAGGATGGAGGATCTATTGAATACGGACATACACCCTGAAATGGGAATTCGATTTTGACATCGAGGTCAAGGTTGAATGATTCGTTATTGAAAAGTACAGAATATATTTATTTCTTAAGGGTTTTGGAGTAGTGCCTGATGAGTGTACGAGTGTTGGTGTGGTTGATTTTGGAAAGAGTGAGATGGTGTGTGTGGAGGGTGATGAAATCAGGGGTTATAATAAGAGCACACCAAGCGAAGCAGTGACTTTGGAGGTAACCATGACATGATTTGAATGACAACTTCTTGAGGGATATGGTATGCCATGTAAACAGAGAAAGAGTGTTTGAAATCCTAGAGTGATCTGTAAACTGGTTGTCAATCAAAAAGCCTACGAATCATGTAAACCCCAGAACAAAACACGAGTGGGGAAATTTCAGAATTTGAGTGTTATATAATGATTAACATAGTGTACATAAAGTCATAAAACAACTCTTAAATAATGATTAACATAGTGTATATAGCCTACTTATATGTTTGTACCGTTAGAATTAGGCTCAAATGTAGAATTTGCACCCGTCATTGGTGCTCCATGCAATGTTCTAGATGCAATTTCATTAGGTATTGGATCCTCATGCGTAGCTGAATCTTGCGCACTCGGTGGCTCTACCAAAGTAGTAGTTGAAGGACCACGTCCACGTCCACATTCACCAGGTACCATAATAATAATCCTGATCAATTAATTAAAATAATTCATTTACAAATATAAAATTAAAAAGCAATGATAACGAAACCAACTCAATTAAGTAACATATAATTTAGAGTTGAAATAAAATAAACACAAATCCTTCATACATCACAAAAATTTAACTAAGCTCAATCAACATCACAAATAACAAGTACATAGGAATATAACAAGTTCCATCACATAATAACAAGTGCATTGTGATTTAAATAACAAAAAAAAATCAAACGTGTAATCTTCCTTCACTCGCTGTCATAATCATCATCACTGCAATTCTCTTCATCACTACAGTATTCTCCTAATATGTTATCTTCCTCATCATCACCATCACCATTGTCAAGATTATCATCATCATGTGCTAGCAAATCATTTCTTTCAATAATGTGTGGTAGAGCATCGGTTCTAGCCATTTGACTCAAGTCCAAATCTCCCTCTTGAATAACCATTTGAATATCAGAAGATTTTTCTTCTTGGTATGCAACATTATTTGGATAATCGTTGGTATCTCCCGCATCAGCTTCTTCTGGAATGTCCCAAATGTGTCTATGTTTCACTTTTTGTACTACTTTCCAGTTAGGACCCAACTTGTAGTCATCTAAGTAAAATACCTGTGTTGCTTGAGTTGCAATCACAAAGGGATCATCATTATACCATGTCGAACTAACATTAATAGAAGTGAGATGATAGTCTGTTTGTACTCTCTTCTTCTTAGGATTAGTATCGAACCACTCACACTCAAATATAGAAATAATGTACTGATTTAGGTACTTCATTTACATGACAATACACAAACGTCCATAAAAATCAACCACTTCATCATCGTGCCCTCCGGGATAAAGAATTCCACTATTTTGAGTTGTGCGACGATCGTCACGATCCTTAGCATGAAATTGAATCCCATTAACAATACAACCAGAGTATTTGTCCACACGAACATCTGGACGGCATGACAACGAATACAACTCATCTGTGGATTTTAGTGACCCTTGATGATGCAAAGTTTTCATCTATATAAAGAAGATGTTAGTGGTATATTTACTATCATGTTTTAATATCAGAAAATTAGCAAACGCTTTATTAAAATTATCAACTTACATGGTCCGCAAACCACTTTGGAAATTCACGTTATTGCTTTGAAATAAATTGTCAGGAGATTCAATCTGTAATTGTGTCATATGTTCACTACACATGCAAAATAAGATTTGGTTTTATTTGTGAAATAATAATAAAAGATTGTGTAAAATGATACTTACTCAAGATAAGATTGTATTTCTTCGCAGTTATTCAAGATATACCAGTGGACCTTATCAATAATGCTTTTGGACAATCGAGTGGATTGTGCGTCACCCAAGGGACACACAGATTGTGAGAAAACATAGAGTTTTGCATTACGTTTTCCTCCACATGTATCATCGTTTTGTTCTCCTCGATTGAATTTGGTTTCGACCTCACGAAGGTACATTGAACAGAAAGTTACGGCTTCATTAACAACGTACGCCTCTGCTATCGATCCTTCGGGTCAAGCTTTATTTTTTACGCTTAACTTCAGTGATCCTAGATTCCTGGACACATTAAATTTTATATAGATAAATCATTTGACACACTGAAAGTTCATGATTAAACATTTGAATAAATATTTTTAAAGTACCTCTCAAAAGGGAACATCCATCGCGTATTTACCGCGCCGGCAAGCATAGCCTCGCGTGGTAAGTGAACGGCCAAATGGACCATAACATCAAAAAATGCTGGCGAAAAAATTCTTTCAAGCTTGCAGAGTATAAGGACAATCGCTTCCTCTAGTTTCTCCAAGTCCATCACATTCAAAGTTTTTGCACATACTTGCTGAAAGAAGTTTGACAACTCAATTAATGCAGTATTAACATCCTTTGGCAAATATTGACGTATGCCAACAGGAATAGGTCGCTGCAGAATAACATGTCAATCATGACTTTTTAAGCCCGATATCTTTCCATCCTTGATGCTCACATTTCTAGATATATTCGCTGCATAACCATCTCGGAATTTGACTGAGTTTGAGAATGCACAAAAGTCCTTTCTCTCTTCTAATGTTAAGGTATAAGATGCATGTGGTTTCAACCATCTGTTACCTTGTTCTTGTAAATGCAACTCCTTTCTTATCTTCATATCACCTAAATCCAGACGAGCCTTGCCTGTATCTTTTGTCTTTCCTTCCATGTTCATCAATGTTCCAAGAACGCTATCACATATGTTCTTCTCAATATGCATTACATCGAGATTATGTCTTAATTTCAACTTTGACCAATACTCTAACTCAAAGAAAATGCTTTTTTTCGTCCAGTTTAGTTCCTCAGAGGTATGTTTTCTCTTCCTATCCTTATTGTTTGGATGATTACCTAGTTTTAAAATTTTCACCTTCTCTAACTACTCCAATATATCATCTCCAGTAAAATCCCTCGGTGCTAGTCTCTCTTCTTTTCTCCCATCATATAGTCTACTTTTTTGCCAAGCATGGTTGGAAGGAAAATAAAGAAGATGACCCATATAACATATTTTGCTTCTCAATCGTTGTGAAGAGGTGTCTTCATTACATACTGGACATGCATTGTACCCTTTCGTACTCCATCCAGACAAATTACTGTATATCGGGAAGTCATTAATCGTCCATAATACAATTGCATGTAAACGAAAATATTCCTTACCAAAATTATCCCATGTTTCTACACCAACATGCCAAAGATCTTTCAACTCATCTATCAAGGGTTGTAAGAAGATGTCCATGTCCTTACCCGGTGCTTGTGGACCCGGAATTAACAAAGCCATCATGAAAAATTATTCCATCATACATAGCCAGGGTGGCAAATTATAAGGCACGAGAATTATCGGCCACATGCTGTATGAGTTAATCATATTTCCAAATGGATTAAAACCATCGGAAGCAAGGCCTAACCTCACATTGCGAGAGTCATCCGCAAACCAAGGGTACTGCTTATCAAAGTCTTTCCATGCCTCGGCATTAGTCGGATGCCTCAAAACATCCTGCGTATCGACTCATTTTTCCTTATGCCACCTCATATCAACGGCTGTATGCTTTGACATATACAATCGTTGCAACCTTAGTTTCAATGGGAAGTAGCGCAGTACTTTATGAGGAACATTCTTCCCTTTCTTATCATCATACTTGTACCTAGGCTCATCACATACCGGACACCTATCCGCATTTTGATTCTCTTTCCAAAACAATGCACAATCATATTTGCACACGTGAATCGATTCATAACCGAGTCTCAAATCTCGCAACTTTTGTTTTTCTTCATAATGCGAAGAGGGGATATTTGAATCTGGATAAGCTTCCTTCAACAGTTGGAGTATCATATCAAAGAATTTGTTGCTCCATCGGTTAAGAACCTTAACATGCATCAGCTTCATAAGAAACTGAAATAGGAGCACTTTTTACATCCCGGATATATCTCTTCTCCGAGTTCACCAAATAATTTATTATATATACTAGAAGCATTTTCACTATGCTCGGGAGAACCATTAGGGCCAAACATATCATTTAGCAGCCCAAACATGTCATCATCTTCCTCCTCAACTTCTACATTTTTCGACACTTGTGCACTTGAAAAGTTTTGTTCATCATTCACCTCCTCTCCGTGATTTATCCAACAAGTATAACTATAAGACATTCCACGACTCAACAAATGACTCCTGATAGTTATCAGATCATGGAAATATGCGTTTTGACAATCTCTACATGGACATCGTGACTTGTTATTTTCATCAAGGTGGTCTCTTGCGATCTCGATGAACGAATCAACACCGGATTTATATTGCTTAGACAACCTTTTAGGCAGAAACATCCAACTCTTATCCATCTTTATCTTCCTGTTATTTCACACCAACATATCATTACTTGTTTTGTAACTTGTTTGGAAAAATAAATTATGATTGTCGTAATTAATCATTACTAAGACAGATAACACAATATCATAGTAACATTAGTAATAGGACCAAATACCAAATATCCCAAAGCAAAGCTTGGAATAAAATAGAACATAAAAACACCAAACCTAAAAATAATTTTAAGTGTGATTGAAAGAATGGGCTTTTCCCAAAAGGCTAGTTATGTATTTAGCACTGTGACTACTAATGTTATTATCATTACCTAAAAAGCGTAAAAGAATTAAAGTTCGTGTGTGGTCTTATGATTAAAAATATATCGATTACCCAAACCAAACTGAATATAGAAACATGTTTAGTTATGCCCGAAATTTAAAATCCCTGATTTCAATTGCATCTCTTGTTCTTTTAATTCTTTTGAACTAAAGACATCAACACACAAATCCACTATATCTCGCCGAAATTTAAAATCCCTAATTCTAATTGCATCTTAGTGAATGAATTTTTTTCCCTTCTTTAAATCTCACGACTTATTCTCCATCTCTTATGCTAATTTATTAATCTCTCAATAACAATAAATGAAAAAAATGCCGATTATATTATTATTATTCCCAATACCAATTAGTAGTTATGGATAAATCCATTATTTATTGTTAAAGGGGGCCATAAATAAATATATAAAAATATTTTTTATCGACAATATAATATATATTTATTCATTTAAGGTTAAAAGTTGCATTATATGAACAAAAAAAACTGAAATAATAATATAATATTTTTAATCACTCTCCTATTGACTAAATCAAATTGTACCCAATAGTCTTTGTCAAATCCCACTCTCCTTTAATTCTTTGGGTATAATTTGATTTCCAATACCAATTAGTATCCAAAGATTTTGCTGGTGAAAATTACTAATTACATCAGATCTCAAGAAGCCATAAACAAAAAACAAACATCAAATTAAGCATCAAATTAACCACATAAAAACATCAAATTAAGATATGGTTTCAATCTATCAATATAGTAAGCACCGGCGATGAAGTCCAGCGGCGTTTAATATTATAAGCATCAGCGATGATGAAGAAGTACCAAAAAAGATTAAGTCTGAAGAGGAAGATGAAATCCGAAGAGGAAGATGAAGTTCGAAGATGAAGTTGAGGTCCGAGCATCCGAAGATGATGAAGAAGATGAGGTCCGAGCGTTCGAAGATGATGGAGAGAATATGAGCCGTATGAGAATATGAGTATGAGTTGAAATAAAGATAGTTTGGGTTGTAATTTATTTTTTATTATCTTTGCTACTTTTTGCAAGGAAAATCATAAAAACGTTGGAAAAAATGTTATGAATACTAAAAAAAAGTGAGGGAAATTTTGCCGCCATATTTTTTAGCAAGAATTCTACAATTTCCTTGCTAAAGGTTACCTTCTACGAGGAAAAATTTCCTTGCAATATGTTTATAACAAGATTATATTTTTAGCAACGTTTTTTCCATTTTCCTTGCTAAAAATACACTTTTAGCAACGAAAATTACTTCCTTGCTAAAGAATTTGTTGCTAAAACCAAATTTTCTTGTAGTGCTAATTCCACTAAATAATTTCAACTTCATTCCAATTTAATTATCTCGGAATTTTTTGAATAAGGAGGGCTTGTTTGCAAAATTAGATAGTGTATAACATAACTCTCATTGTAATTACATAGTACTCGCTTGGTGAAATTCCATTCACCACTAATAAAAGTTCACCAGGATCTCAAACTTAACTTATAGGATACTCTACTAGAATATAAAATCCACCGGTTAAGTTTACTAGTGGAATCAAAACTTTTAAGTTTACCAAGGGGGTATCAAAATCTAATATATCTCCTTGACGCAGATTCCTCTTCCATATGATCTTGAACATAATCACACAATGTTTGACCAATATAAAAATATTATTTACCCTATAAATTGAACATTACCCTTATTAATTAGATCAATATGTATGTGAACATTCCACTCTATATATCCTTCATGATTAAGAATCTACGCACCTTTTTCAAACAATGAGATTGTGCAAATTTAATCTATTCACCATCTGAACTCGAATCTCACCCTTGGTTTTGTTTTATACATTCATGTTGTACCAGTAAAATCCTTTTAGATCTATCAGATAAGTTCCTTAACTATTATATAAGTTCTTAAACCACCATACAAGTTTGCGTACTCAAGATAAACTACTAAGATTGTACATGCAACTTTACCAATAGGATGTCAACTCGCTATTTAGGCTGTGACTGTTCAATCATACTAGAACTAATATTCTGATTTTTTTATTTATCATGCCAAAATGAACTCACCATAATTCCCATGAAACATAATTGGCATTCATATGCAGTATAATTAAAATAAATATAAGCCATTCCATAAATATGATTTTTATTTCATATGAGTTTTGATAATCCTTTATGAATAATAATAATAATAATAATAAACGTCATAAATCATGATTTTAAGAATAAAACCCTAATAGCTTAAACCCCAAAAATGTAATCTTAGGGGTAACCAAAGAAAAGTTCCAAGGGTTCATCGTCAAAAAAAGGAAGGAATCTACCGTCGTTAGAATGTAGTCAATTTTCAAATTAGTGTATGTAAAGTCACTCCTCGGTTCTGAAAACACTATTATCCTAACCATATTTTAAAAATAACCAAAACATTGTATGGTTTAAACAAGACCCTAGAGAATGGTATGAATCATCAAGTGTTTTCTTTGTTGCTAATGATTTTTCTTATATTAAAATTGCACAATATTATTCACTAAGTTAAAAAGGAGATATATTCTCATTTTGTTGATACATTTTAACGATATTACATTTGGATCCATAAATCAAAATATGCAAACGAATTTGTAATTTTCTTGCAAATTCAATATAAAGGACTACGATGGGTGTAAAATAATTATTTCTTGGGTTTAAATTTAAATGATATTAAAGATAATCATTCTAATTTAATACTAGTATGTTTGTAACATACTAATTCAATTCTACTTGAATCCCTTGACAGATTTTGTCACTCTTATGACTACTTATCTTAAGTTTTATAAAGAGTATTGTGATATATATGTTGACATTCACATATATAAATGTCTCTTCCTCTTTGGCATTCAAAAACCACTGGTCCTTATTTTGCAATAATAAAAAGTACATGTAAAAATGCTTCTATTTGTCTTCTTAAGATCTCGTATCTCATTCCCCTTTTTCCTTTCGCATAAAAGTTATTAATAACCATATATTAATGTTGTTTTTATGTTTTCTCGCTCCTTGTTATCCTTTGTCTTCTTTTTATTCATTTCGCAGCCCATATCCGCTTGTTTTCCACATTTTTTTTGCCATATTGGAGGAATCCTTTACTCCATAATTACTTCTTTATTTACTTTCTCCCTAATCGTTACCCTATTTTATTATTTTTTTCACTAAAAACGTAATCATATAGCGAGCCCCAGTCGATCGAGGGGATGTACAAATTGTAGTATCCCCCGGCACTTGAGGGGATAACCCCGGTGAGTAAGAGGGTAAGGGGATTTGTGACACCATACGTCGATAAATCCTTTTGGTATGTACAGGGAAAATATATAATAAATCATCTCTCTCCTTCTCTGGCCAATCATACAAACACCCCTTTTCACTATTATATTTCCCCAACACTCCTCCAACATCATCTCACAACTAACCACCTTTTTTTCATTTTCCTTCCCCTAAGAACTTGTAAAAATAACTCCCACGCCCCAACACCATTTCATAACTAACTACCCCACCAACATCTTTATGTAACTAGCCAACCCTATCATATAACTCCTTACTTGCACAAATCACTCATCTCATCCACTCCAACGCCATCGTACAACTACCTAATGCCCTTCTAGACTTTGAAAAATGAGACATAAGAAAATGCAAGATGAAAAATGAGATGAAACTATTAGTTAATGGTTCAACCTCTTTCACGTTTAGGTCACTTACGAGTCATGACCCACTAATCATACAGACACACATGTGTGACACAAACCTGGTCACAAACCATATAAACCTAATATGACACGAGTCACATATTATAGGGATTTTAACTAATGACGTATGTGTTGACAAATTTTTTGAATGAATTCATGCATGAAGTTGAGACGACATAATCCATTATCATGTCTACCCCCAATAAAGTTCGTCTCTAAATTATGTCTTTTCACGAAGAATGTATCGTCGCTACCTTACACTAATGTTGGGTTTAAGCGTTGGAAAATAAGACATTGCTCAGTTTGAGGGTGTTGAGTACGAAATTGGTATTGGGAAGAGAGATAGAGATAGATAGAGAGAGATATTATACTTTATTTTCCCTTCAAATGTTGCACACATTTCAACAAATGTTTACACTATTTGTGACTTGGGATGCATTACGAGTTTAGTGCCCTAATTCGTCCAACGAGGCCAATGTACCCGCCCTCAAATCGTGGATTGATACATCCGGGGTGAATTCGAGGTGAATGCACGACTTCATGAAGTCAAAACCGTGTTCTTCCATATCAAATTCGGGCTGAACAAAATTTCTACTAATTTTAATTTTAAACCATTTTTCCAAGAGCTAACCCACAAAGAAAAAGCCTGGAAGCTTATATATCTTTGTTATTATTCCTGACAGCAAGCAATCCTCATTTAAAGACTCTAGGGTTGAGGGACTTCATGTTCCTATCTACTGATGTGGGACTTCAAGTTCATTTTATGCATTTACTTTACTACTAGTATGTTGTTAACTGATGAGAATTTTGTATGTGATGTTATAAACCTACATTTTTTTGTACATTAAGTAATATGTGTGTTTAAGTTAAAATACATAATACTCCAATTGATTTATGTTTTTAAATGAAAATTTAAAATAAAGTATTTTAGTATCATAAAATGTCTATTTAAATAAACATTGACTTTAATATTATTAGCAACTCAATAAAGTCCTTCTAAATATTTGGTATTGGTTACATTAATAATATTTCTCTATTTTTATATATTATGCTTATGTATATCTATATAATAAGTTACAAAACTTATATATGTCACATGATGGAACTATGATGTCATAAGGTGTTTTTATTATGCACTTCCTATTTTGCCCTTCAAAATTTGGGATTCCCTCCCTTTTGATCCACACTAACTTATTTCCACCTTTATTCAAAATTCAAAAACAAGGATAGAATAGTATTTTCTCCATTCTCTCCCTTACACTCAATATCCAAACCTACCCATCTTTTTTTTCTGTCTCACTTTACTCCCCTTCCCTCTCTCACTTTGTCTTCCTCTTAGCACACGGAGACTCTCATATCACTATTTTACCAGAAGCCTCCATTTTACATGTATTCTCTCTCAAACGATTGGTTATATAAACAGGTATATGGAGTAATGGTGTAAAACAGATCAATTCCTGTTTTACTTCAATCATTTTACACCATACAATTAGTACGATTGTAAACACCATATGCAATTGATATGGATTTTGCTACAGTGAAATCAAAATGGAAGAAAATGGTAGCTTGAGAACTCTGGAGCATTTGAGAGGGAGATTGGTTACTGAGAGAGTGGCTTCAATAGTTGTCACAGAGGAGGCGAATCAAATGGGAAACATGGTCTCTCTCTTTATGTGTGTGTGTGTGTTTTCATATAGGTGTGGTGGTGGTTTAGGTGTCAGTTATGGCCAGAGTTTGTTTTTTATAATCTACCCACTGTGTAGCATTTATGCATCTATTTTTTATTTCATTTAAATCTCTTGATTGTTTATGATTTAAGTATTTGGGCCTCATGTTTATTATTTTTTTGCTTCTATAAATGTTTTCAGGTATGATGAAGGTTCTATCAAGGTGTTTCACAAAATGCCTAAGTATATGTCTTCTCCTTAATCATTCTCTTTTATTTATTCTTGATGGAGTGTTCTTATTTTTGTGCTATGTATGGTTTTTGGTGCGTCAAACTAAAATCCCCAAATAAGTTTGGTATATGTTATCTTCATAGGTCGGTATATGTTGTTGCGACTGTTGGGTACACATGTGGGGTTAAAAGGTTTTAATTTGTAATTAGTGTTTATCTTAATGGAGTGGTTCATTGTTATAAGAGCATGTTTTTTGAATTGGGTTCGTAAAGAAGTTGCTAAAGAGATTGTTAATACATGGATCAAAATAATTTCTTCAATGGAGGAGTTGATTAACTACATAATCTTATTTTTATATAAATAGCATGCTTGCCTCAAATTTCCACAACAATTTGAATGAACTTCCTGGTGCAATCAACAAACAATGGTCTAATTTCTTATTTCTTATTTATGAGCGAACTTCTTAAGTTTATTCAGACATCGCAAGTACTCACTAGGGGGACAAAAAGTTGGTTGTGTTGGGTTTGAGCCCCCGGATCTTAAGGTACTTATGCAAAGCCTTTCGCAAATTTTCATCGAAATATGATAATTTAGGTCCCACATATGCAAGTTGATGTTCGGAGCTTTCTTGCTCCTTAATGAACAATTTCATATACTCTGATTTGAGTATTCTTAACAAATAACTATTATTGGTACCTTCTTATTTTATTACAACATTATATTTCCTCATTTATATAAGTAATTTTCCTATTGTCTTATCTATTATGTTGTCATATTTGTTCATATCATTGTGTTATTAGCGCGTGAGTATAATGTTAGTTTATTGGTTACTTCATCTCCAAAATGGTAAAAATCTTGATTTTATTTCTAACTAGTGTTTAGAATTCTAAGAACATGGCCTTTGACAAACTATTCTAATATCTAATTGGCTTATACTCGGTAATCTCTTGTTTTGATTTATATTTATATCATGTTGGTTTGTTTTTGCAAACTAAATTGCCATTTACAGATTTAAAACAGGTTATATTATTGTGACATTTTGTTAGTTATAAGATATGAATGTCATCATTTTCTATTGAAATGACATACAAAAGAATCTATTATTACATTTGTATGACTCTTGATGTAGAGTGATTATTTATTTTATGTGTTAGTAGCTTATGAGCTTTTGTGTGTGCAGGGTTAATGAGTTTTTTTTACCATCTTCTCATAATTTCAATTGTACATTAATCATATGGGTCACATTCAAAGTCATTCTTACTAATGCTCTAATTAATCAATTGGTATCGAGTTTTAGTTGGTATTGTAATTCAAATATTTCGTTGGTATTTTAATTCAAATATTTCAGTTGGTATTGAATTTCAGTTTCTATTAAATTTCAGTTGGTATTTTAGTTTGAATTTCAGTTGGTAATTCTCATATCTTGAAATGGTATAACTTTTATGATAACATTTTATAATAGGTATCATAACAGTTGGTATTGAATTGAAGTTGAAATGGTATAACTGTTATGATAACAATTGATAACAGGTATCATAACAATTGGTATTGAATTTAAGTTGAAATGGTATAATAGTTGATAATAGTTCGAAATATGAATCAAATTGAAATGGTATAACTGTTTTGATAACTGCTATTTTATATGGTATAGCTGTTATGATAACAGCTGATCACGGGTATTTAACATGTTATAACTGTTATGAAAACAGGTTATATGGTATAACTCTACGATAACAATTTGAAATGGCATAAGTACATGATTGGAGGTTTAACAAATATTAAACTCCAATTGATTAAGCATCAAGGTCTTCCTAATTGCCATGTGAATTCAAGAGTCAATAAAATACATTGCATATTTTGTTATTTCAAAAAAGGGCAAGTTGTAGTTTCCAACTTCGTTACGCGACACTAGCATATAGATGGGTCCATTCCTTTGTTGTTTCAATAGATTAAGCTTCATTTGTTTTCGAATGATTTGCAATGTTCTCAGAGAGTGGATCGTCCGGGTTTTGAGCTCTCAAAACTGCTTGAATGCTCAAAAGTAGAATTCAAATCTGAAGAGTAGGATTCCATTTTTCTTTTAGAATGTCAAGGTAAATCCTTACAAGCTTATCAATGTTAGGATGGTATATTTTGGTAAGAAATCAAACCTTAGGAGCAACCATTGAGTACTTTTGAGCCAAGGATCTCTAATTTACCATTTTTTCTCTTGGTATCTTCACTTTCGTAGTTATGTTGACATGGTGTATGTTTTGATTTGAGTCCCATAGATTTTTTATTTTTACTTTATCTTTATATTGTTTTTTTATTTAGTTTAATATTCACATTGATGATTTAAGATTAAATCCCGTATGTTGTTTATGATTCACATTGATGTTTTTATATTTGACCCAGTAGCAGTCTTAGTTCACATATAGGGGCGCAATAAAAATGATAATTAATGTCGAGCTTAATTTTACTTCACAATTATGATTTTGGTTTTCTTTATTATATTTTGTTTGTTTATAGGTGGGATGAAGAATTATGGGGATAGCACAGTGAGAACTCAACTGCCTACTCCAATATCCTAGCTTCCTCAACTCACTCACCTATATTGTCTACCTCTCTTACTTGCCTAGATCCCTTGATGAGAAATGAACTCTTCTTCATATTCCCGTATGACCTGTTTAGCTGACTGACCGCACCATGATACAAAGCAGAGGAGGGGTCTGCGACTTCAAAATCTTGAGGCCAATTGACTAGTGGCAACGTGGTATTTTTGGAGTTGTTGGGATAGTGATGATTTCATTGATCTAGACTCATTTCGTACCCAAAACACATTATAACACAACATACACATAAAGCCCTGCTCTAACTGTTTCATTTAACCCAGTAATGCAATGCGTACAAAGACTTAAACTCATAATTATTTGGTACCAACTTTGATATTTGATAACAAAACGTTGGTACCAATTATTTGATAATAATTTTAGTAACACATTTTAGGATTAAAGTACACTCACCCAATCCGAAAAGTAATAAAACCACATGACACATCTCTACTTATCGATTCTGCAAAGCAATAAAACCACTTGACACATCTCTCTCCCACTCTGAAAGGAGAAACCCTCACCCCTCGAAGAAATTTATTGCAATATTCTTTTAGGTTACTTCCTTCAGGTACAAATTGTATAAGGATTTTTAAGAATGATTGTATTATGTCTCAAGAATGATATTGTTTTTGTCTCGAGGCAAAATAGATATAAAGGTCTTTATATCCTTTAGGTATATGTTGTTTTTTAATCACATATTTTTATAGTTTTTGAAGAAAAAGAAGTACTTTTTTAATGATGCATTTTAATTCGTTTTCTATTGCAGCAATGCTACACCACAAATGGACATGGTAGAGGAAGATATCATGTTTTATAGATCGCAATCATGTTTGAGTGTGATTCAAAAACCATTGCGTTCACACCATCATTTTAGTACGTGATTGTTTCTCAATGATTGAGAACCTTAAAGGAGATAAACAGAATCTGTTTTCAATATTTTTTTTGTCATCTTCGTTTTAATTGAAAGAAAGTCTCCTACATAGTCTTCATTTGATTCTTGATTACTTATTATTTTTGGTTTTGATAATACATGTAAACAAGTGAATCAAATTGGATGAAGAACTGTAAACAAGTGAATAAACTTGGATGAAGAACTATAAATAAGTGAAAACACTTGGATAATATAGGTAAACAAGTGAACATCTACTGTTCACTGGGCACTCGAGAATCAAGTTTTTTCCTATTTTTTTATTTGTTTAATTTTAATTTTCACTTGACATTAAAGCTTGTTGACTTTGGATTGGCGAGAGCATTTGTTATTCGTGTCAGGATGCTAACACATGGGTGGTTACACAGTGGTACAGACCACCTGAAATACTCGAGTCCCACCATTATTCTACTCATGTCGAGGTATGGTCAGTTGGTTATTTATTTGTTGTGATCATAGTCTCCTAGGATCCTTCTGATTCTTCTATCTCGGTTGCGAGGTACTTTTAACATTCAATTATTATCATTAATTGATTGGACCGATTAATAATATTTGTATATGCATTAATTTTAGATTGTCGATAAATATGATAATTTTGAGAGGAAACGGACATTAACAGCATCACTACTTTATTTACTTATTTTAGACATCTAAGTACTCAGAAGATTCACTCACGATCTCGAGCACTTCGAATGCAGGTAGCAAAGAGGAAGGGTTTCCATTATGGATATGGTAAAAGAAATGGTACATGAGATGCAAGGATGATGGTGAGGGTGCTCAGATGCTTGCTCTTAAAGTATCGGGAGTCAGAGAAGATCGACAAGAACATGTACCGTGACATGTACATAAAGGTGAAGATATTTTGATATGTTTTTATCCAAAGATCAAAATTTTATTAGTTTGGCTTCTTCATCTTATGTTTTCATTCAGATTTGGATGCATATTTATTCAGCTTTGATGTTTGGTTTTTCATAATTGTTGAATTAGTTTTTAGTCTGATCCACTAGATCGGTTATGGTTTGGGATGTCCTCTTAATGGTCCAATTATCATCTATGCAGGCCAATTTGTGTCGACCAGAGGCATACAGACTTCAAATCCACTCGATTATTGGATTCATTCAGGGAAGATATATTTTTGGTATAAGCATTTTGTGATAATGAATGAGACAAGCGTGATGTGAGCGATACAAGCGGCATGGTGTGATTGTGGACGCCCTTGGAAACATGCTTTGGTTGTGATGAGATTATTTATCTTCTTAACGTGAAATGTTGGCATAATGATCGGGTGTAAATAGAATTTTCTTTGAAATTTTGAATTTTCTATTGTGATACATGCTATTTTTTAGTTAAATAGTTTATGATATATGTGAGGTCCATGATGGACTATTATTATGGGTTATTTTAACCCCCCCCCCCCCCCCCCCCCCCGGTTTTTGTGACCAATTTTTCAATACACCTCCCATTCTATTAACTTTCCATCCAAACCATTAGTACTATTTACAATTTTTGTTTTTTCCCCACTTTTATGACCAGTTTTGCGAAAGACCCCCATTTTAAAAAAAAAGTCCAAAAAATAGAAAATGGAAATTTTTAATCAACATCTATTAAAGAGTCAGAATATTATAAATTCAAATAAGTAAAATATGTCATAATACATGCCCGTTATAAAAAGATGTTTTTCAACAAAATAGCCATCTTCATATTAAAAATTGTGTTTTATTATAATTTCACATTAATAAACTGTACCCAATTTTTATTTATTGAAAAGAGTTAAAAATTTAATATAAATAAAGTTTGATTTTATACGAAACATACATTTTTTTATATAGGGGGGGGGGGAACACAAAATGTAATTAGTTCTAATGGTTTGGATGAAAAGTTAATAGAATGTGGGTGCGTATTGCAATTTTCTAAAAAAGTAGGGGTGTGTTACAAAACTGGTCAAAAAAATGGGAGAAACTCAAAATAACCCTATTACTATTTTTTTGGTATTTTTTATTTTCTAAACATGGTGGATGGTAATATAAAAAAATGGAATTTTGTCCAATTTTTATAAAATATTTGTATTATGAAAGGAACTTGAGCAAAATTTTATTATACACTACGTGACACTTTAGAAAATTATGCGTGACTTTGGGAAAGTTGACCACAACTGATACTATAATACAAAACATTAATGATTTGACCACAATTGATACCTTGAAAAGTTGTCTTCGGGCACGGGCATACCCTAGTATACACACACACACACACACACACACATAAGGAGCAAAAGGTTTTTACTATTCAATAAGATGATAACTTAATTAGGGGCTAGGATTTGTCCACCAAAGAAAGAAATGGAGGGTGAGGTCACAATTCACACCATAAGCATTACAACTCACCACATTTGATTTTATAATTTATATAGCAAGGGTTAGATCGAAGCACTATATGAAATCAAGGATTGGATCAAAGTTCAAAAGAAAATACTTTACACTTTATTACACCCTACTCTACCACTTCTAACTCCCAATACATAACTTCTATCAGAACTCTTCAATACTCAACCCCTCCCACCAAATCAACTCTACTGTTCTCTACGTCTCTCTCCTCACTCTACCACTTCTCTCTCCCAATCTTAATTTCAAATATAGTAATAGGAATCTCCGATGTTCTCAAAAATCTATCCACATTCGCTCGCTCTACCACCATCAGGTACCCCCTCTCTCGGTTGTTAGTTTTTTCAAAAGTCGAGGATAGGATTTTAATTTTTTTGTTAAAGAGTTACTTATTTATTTTTGTTAGGGTTTCTATATACTCAAATTGTTGTTTTTATAATTATTGTCTTTCCTTCTTTCTGTTGGTATGTATTTCGAGAATCGATGATGATTTTTTTTTCTAAAACCCTTTATTATAATGATTTTTTGTGCTTAAAAAGGCATAGTCATGAATGCTTTTGTTGAAGAACCCTGTCTGATATGCTGAACAACACATAATAGTTCAATCTCATTTTTAATTGAAATTTTGGTTCGTAGATTTGAACTTGAACTATTCATTTTTTGATAAGGAGTTTATAAAAAAAATAGTCTTTTAATATTTCTTTTACACCTCCGGTAAGGATTTAGATTTTTTTTAGTGCTTCTATTAAAAAAATAGGCTTTTACCATTTTTTTGGTAATTGATTTTGATATTGTTGGAGTTTAGGAACTAAAATTGTCTGAAGTAAATTGAATGTTCTAAATTTTTATTTTTACCTATGTCGCCTTTTTTGTATTTTGTGGAGAGTTAGTTGCACTTTTATTTTGTGTATTTGGACCTCTGTCGCCTTTTTTGTATCTTGTGGAGAGTTAGTTGCACTTTTCTTTTGTGTATTTGGACCTATGTCGCCTTTATTTACCTTATTTCTCAGTTATTTGTTCTATGTTATCAAATGGATTAAACATTGGATGCATTTTTTTTATCTCTTTTTGAATTTTTGAAAATTAATGTGAATATTCCAGTTAAAACTAATACTAACGGTGTTTCGGAATACCAAACTAACAAAAATAATATTTCGGGTCATTTGTTTTGTAGTGAAATTTGTAGTTTTTTTTCTTTTTGGTGGAGTCACACCATGGTATATGCATATGTTATTTTGCATTTATGCATATGTTATTTGTCGTTACTGCATTTGCTTACTTATGCCCTTTCTTCCAGATTAAACAGAGTTATACTCTCTGTTTACACAATAAGAGCGTGCTTGTAAATGAAATAGTGTTGGGTAGTATCGTGTGTTGGAAATATATATGCAATATTGTAATGTACAAGGATTAAATTATTGTAATCTATGAAGAATGTAAATTTTATTAATTGCTCAGTTTGTGGCAGAGAAAAATGACTGATACATCTGCATAACTTACAAATCTTATATAATATAGTTGATGATTTGTTTAGAATTGTCACACCCCAAACCCAATATCCATACTAATCATTTATTATTAGAATAATTAAATCATAATCTAGAGCCCATTGGAAATATAATTCATCTATCCATATTTTACTGTATAATGCGCATAATCAACATAATATTATTATTCTGCCATAACGAAATCAATATCAGAGTCATAATTTAAGCGGACATACAATACTATGATTAACTACGATAAAATTTCATAATCATCAACTCAATCCATACTAACGCAAAATATACAATGTGTGAGTAAATTAAAATCTTCAGTGTGACAATGATAAAATCCCCACATTTAAACCCCGGCTCCTTCCAACGGTGCAACTCTCAAAGTTACCGGTCATATGGTATTCTAGTTGGCAGCATAGAAACCTGAAATTGTTAAAATATAACTGTAAGCATTAAGCTTAGTGAGGTACTCCTTCCCTACAATGTAATAACAATTCTATATAGAATAAGTGGATATAAAATCCGAACAATCCTGCCCATTGGCAATAACAAATCCTGGAACATAAGTTCCAACAAATCATTGGATCTTTGTCCAATTCCAATCCTGGATCATAAGACCCAACCAATCCTGGATATTTTAATATCCAAACAAATCCTGAATACCGAAGTATTCAAACAAATCCGCTCTTAGAGCTATATTCATATTTATATATGAAACAAATCATAAGTACACTCACCTTGACAGTTTAACTGGATTTTCCCTTGCCTTTATCCTGTACTTGTTCAATCAGCTCTCCTTCCCTTCCTATCATTCTCACAATATTAGTATCATCATAAGAATATTAATAGTCCAAAGAATAACTTCAATCATAACTCAATTCATAAGCATCATATTATTCAATTCAAATCATTCATTAAAATGAAGTCAGGTTCTGATATCTAACATATTCAAATTACAGCCCAAACCCTTTTTAATTATTCTTGGTAATCCAATCCTTATTATATCATGTTTCCAAAACAAAAGACGGCACATCATTCCGAGTTTCCTAGAGCAAAATAAGCCTATTTCTTCACTACATAGCAAATCTGCCCTATAGGCTCTTTTATCGTTCATTCAACTTCCAGGAATTTTCATGATTTTTCTACATCATAAATTTCTATGATCTTTCACCCAACATCAGTAAACACATTGAAAAATATAAGATTAAAGTTTCATAATTTTTAAGGTTCGTTTGCTATGTCAAGCAAAACACCGAACACATGGCGGGCATATTTTCACCCTTAGGGCAGATTTCTTACCCGAACTTCAAACCCTCACCAAGGACTCATTTGTTGGTATTTTCACATGATTTTCGGATATGTCATACATATATGAGTCCATGTTAATATCCAATTGGAATCAATCGATTCCAGTAACTATACAAAAATATATGGAAGTTTGAATAAACAAAGTTTCTAAACAAAGCAATCTTAGGGTTTTGTACATTCAACTTAACTTAAACTTGCATATATCCATACATATGCACCCAAACATGAAAGTTCAATAAAAATCAAGGATTTATATCATATAAATCATAAATGAAAGAAAAAATAGCAAGATTCATGGTTGGAATTACCTTAGGGGCTTTTTCGTAATTTTCTATGAATTTTCTTCAATTTTCTCCTCACTTTTTCTTCCTAACTTCCAACTTCTCTTTCCTTAGGCTTAAAATCTCTCATGGCTGCATTTTGGCTGAATAAAGAGGTAATTCTAAGGGTTTGAGGTCGGCCAAAGCCACCACCCTTCCCAACCAATGAGAATAAAACATTTGTTGCCATATTAAGACAAAATACTACTTAATGGATGGACTACTTTGCCCTTGTTTCGTAATTTTGGTATAACTTCTCACTCGAACCTCCGTTTCATTCACCGTTTGTTGTGTTACAACCATAACTCACTTGTCTACAATTATGTAGTTTTCACCTCAAGTCAATTGTTATGTCATAAAGGTCAAAACTAGCCTTAAACATGGACATTCCTATCGAAACCTTCAAATTTTGTATTTGTAACTAATTCGACATTTCATGCTTTTTGGAGGTAGGATTAGAATAAACATAATAAATTAACATCACATATTAATAACACACTAATCATATCACACAAGCTAGGCATGATTTACGTATAATTAATCATAATTATATTCGGGTTGTCACAATTCTCCCCCTGTTAGGAAATTTCGTCCTCGAAATTGACATACCTTGGTTGTCCGAATCAAACAAATAGGGATAACGCATTTTCATGCTATCCTCACTCTCCCATGTAGCTTCTTCCATGGAATGCCTTCTCCACACAACTTTCACAAGTGGGATCACCTTTGATCTTAATATTTGTTCTTTCCTATCAACGATAGCAAGCGGTTCTTCCACGTAGCTCAAATCTTCCTTCAACTCAATAGGTTGTTCCACCAATACATGTGAAGGGTCTGCTACATACTTTCCCAACATAGAAACATGGAAAACATCATGTAACCGAGATAATTCTGGTGGTAACGCTAACTTGTAGGCAACCATCCTAACTTTCTCAAGGATTTCATAAGGTCCAATGTAGCGTGGACTTAATTTCCCTTTCTTTCCAAACCTCATAACTCCTTTCCATGGAGATATCCGAAGAAACACATAATCCCCTTTCTGGAATTCCAAATCTTTTCGTCGTTTATCCGCATAACTTTTCTGTCTGCTTTGAGCTATTCTCATTCTATCTTGAATAATCTTCACTTTTTCAGTGGTGACTTCAATTAATTCTGGACCCTCTATCTTCCTTTCACCAACTTCACCCCAACATATCGGTGTACGACATCGTCTACCATACAAGGCTTCATACGGAGCCATACCAATAGTAGACTGAAAACTATTGTTATATGCAAATTCTATCAAAGGCAAATATTCATCCCAATTACCTTTGAAATCAAGCACAGAAGCTCTAAGCATATCTTCCAAAATCTGTATTGTCCTTTCAGACTGCCCATCTGTCTGGGGGTGAAAAGCCGTACTAAACTTCAAGTTAGTACCCATAGCATACTGCAAGCAATCCCAAAATCTGGATGTAAAAGTAGGGTCCCTATCTGAAACAATAGATACCGGTGCTCCATGCAATCGAATAATTTCATTAACATACAATCTAGCATACCTATCAACTGTATACGTAGTCTTGACTGCTAGAAAGTGAGCGGACTTTGTCAATCTATCCACCACTACCCAAATCGAATCTGACCCCTTCTGAGATCGAGGAAGCCCAACCACAAAATCCATCGTTACATGATCCCATTTCCATTCCGGTATCGGCAATGGCTGAAGCAGACCAGTAGGTTTCTGATGCTCCACTTTCACTTGCTGACATATAAGGCACCTCGCAACAAAATCAGCTATTTCCTTCTTCATATTATTCCACCAATAATGCTCCTTTAAATCCCTATACATTTTAGTGCTACCAGGATGCATAGTATAAATGGAATTATGAGCCTCATCTAAAATTTCCTCTTTCAATCCACACACATTAGGCACACACAACCGATGCTTATACAATAAAGTGCCATCATTCACAATACAAAAATCTTCAGACTTACCATCTCGGAGATCTTGTCGTTTCTTCTCAAGGAAAGGATCTTGACTTTGCAAATCATGAATACGGGTAGCTAACAAAGGCCTCACGCTTACATGAGCAAAGAATCTGTCCCCATCTGCTAGCTGCAATTCCACTCCCATCAATCTCAACTCCATAATATGAGCAACTCTAGCACATCGAATACACGATAACCTGCCTGAAGCCTTTCTACTCAAAGCGTCTGCAACTACATTTGCCTTTCCTGGGTGGTAGTGAATTGTACAATCATAATCTTTAATTAACTCCATCCACCGCCTCTGCCTCAAATTCAACTCCTTCTGAGTAAACAAATACTTAAGGCTTTGATGGTCAGTAAAAATTTCACATACCTCACCATATAGATAATGACGCCATAATTTCAAAGCAAATACAATAGCAGCAAGTTCCAAATCATGTGTAGGATAATTACGTTCATGTGTACGCAACTGCCTAGAAGCATAGGCAATAACTTTACCATGCTGCATAAAAACACAACCCAACCCCTGATGTGAAGCATCAGTATAAACAACAAAACCATCTCCACCATGCGGAATAGTAAGAACAGGTGCGGTTACCAACCTCTTTTTCAATTCATCAAAACTATTTTCGCAATCAGAATTCCATTCAAACTTAACATCTTTCCGAGTCAGTTTAGTCATTGGTAAGGCAATCGAAGAAAATCCCTTAATAAACCTTCTATAATACCCAGCTAAACCCAGAAAACTCCTCACCTCAGTCACATTATCGGGTCTCTCCCATTTCACAATAGCCTCTACCTTTTTAGGATCAACACATATACCATCTCCAGAAATAACATGGCCTAAAAATGCAACTTGTGATAGCCAAAATTCACACTTGCTAAACTTGGCATACAACTTCTTATCTTTCAACAGATTCAAAATAGTTGTGAGATGTTTTTCATGTTCAACCATATCATGGGAATAAATCAGAATATCATCAATAAAAACTATCACAAATGAATCAACAAAAGGATGCAGTACCCGGTTCATAAGATCCATAAATACAGCTGGAGCATTAGTCACCCCAAAAGGCATCACAAGAAATTCAAAATGACCATACCGAGTACGGAAAGCGGTTTTAGAAATATCACTTTCCTTCACCCTCACCTGATGATAACCCGATCGCAAGTCTATCTTTGAAAACACTTTAGCACCCTGCAACTGATCAAACAAATCATCTATACGAGGTAAAGGATACTTGTTCTTAATTGTAGCTTTATTCAGTTGCCTATAATCAATACACAAACGCATGGTACCATCTTTCTTTTTCACAAATAAAACTGGCGCACCCCATGGAGATACGCTAGGTTGTATGAACCCCCTATCAAGTAAATCTTGCAATTGAATCTTGAGTTCTTTCAACTCAGCAGGTGCCATTCTATACGGTGCCATAGAAATAGGGGTTGTCCCTGGTGCTAATTCAATACTAAATTCAACTTCTCTTTCTGGAGGTAACCCTGGCAACTCACTAGGAAACACTTCAGGAAAATCCCGTACAATAGGAACATCGACTAATTGTAAAGCCCCCTTCCTAGTGTCAAGAACATATGCAATAAAACCCTCACAACCCTTACTCAATAATTTCCTCGTCTGAATAGCAGAAATGATGCAACTGGGAACAATTTTCCTTTCCCCCACAAATTTAAATTCAGGCTCACCAGGCATATTAAAAACAACTTCCTTACGGAAACAATCCATGGATGCATGATATTTGGATAGCCAATCCATTCCCAGAATTATATCAAAATCAGAAATATCCAATGGAAGTATCCATACTAATCATTTATTATTAGAATAATTAAATCATAATCTAGAGCCCATTGGAAATATAATTCATCTATCCATATTTTACTGTATAATGCGCATAATCAACATAATATTATTATTCTGCCATAACGAAATCAATATCAGAGTCATAATTTAAGCGGACATACAATACTATGATTAACTACGATAAAATTTCATAATCATCAACTCAATCCATACTAACGCAAAATATACAATGTGTGAGTAAATTAAAATCTTCAGTGTGACAATGATAAAATCCCCACATTTAAACGAGCACACGGTATATTCAAGTATATGGCAAAAGCATAGGACACAAAAGAATGTGTGGAACCAGGATCAACCAAAACATAAGCACTTCTATCACTAACAGAAAGTGTACCTGTCACCACATCTGGCGTAATCTGAGCTTCTTTCATCGTAAAGACTCGTCCACCTGGCCTGGAACCACTAGCTTGTCCTCTACCCACACTCTTCACTGTACTGCCTGGAGATAACATTCTGCTTGCTACTTCACTATGTGCTGCTGGAGTCTGTGCCAATTGCGGACAATTCTTCTTAATATGCCCCACTTGATGACAATGGTAGCATTCCAATCCCTTAAGCTTAGGACACTCAGATTTATAATGTCCTTCCTCTTTACAAAAGAAACATGTAACACCTCCTATTGGGGCCTCACCTCTCCCTGACTTTCTGGCTGAACCAAAAGATCCTCCACCCCTGGTATCTCTACCAAACCTCCCCTGACCTCTACCACTATCTCCACCACCTCTCTGAAATTTATGAGGTTCCACCTTAACACTTCCACTCTCACCTCCCCTATACTGAGATGCGTCGAATCTACTTTTCTTAAAACTCTCTCTGCTCGCCACCCCTTGGTTCATTTGCCTTTCTGCTATCATGGCTTTGTTTACCAGAGAAGCATAATCTTCTAACTCATAAGTGGCTACTCTATTTTGAATAGGCAAAATCAGTCCATCTTGAAACTTACTACATTTATCTTCTTCCTCCTGCACATACTTAGTAGCAAATCTAGACAAAGCAGTAAATTTTGCATCATACTCCCTCACAGGCATGTTCCCTTGGGTCAAATTTATAAACTCCCTCAGTTTCTCCCTCCTATAGACCTTAGGGAAATACTTAACATACAAAGCTTTAATAAATTCAGCCCAAGTAATAACATCAGTACCTTCCATCCTGGGCACCAAATGGTTGCTGGCTTCCCACCAATATTTCGCCTCTCCTTTGAGCTTAAACACAGCTAGATTCACTTTCTGGTTATCTGGAACCTTCATAACTGCAAAGATAGTTTCTAGATCCCTGACCCACATCTCAGCTTCCGTAGGTTCAACTGACCCTGAATATTCTGGAGGATTCAACTTCAAAAACTTCTCATGCATGGAATCTTTCATTTCCTTCCTTGCCTCTTTCTCAATCCTGGCCACAGTCTTGGATTCTAGATATCTAGCCTGTTGTTCTGCCATTTGCGCCATATTTCTTTCTTGTTGCTCTGCCATCCTCATCATTGCCTGCGCCATTATTTGCATCTCTGTAGGCTGCTCTTGCTCTCTAGCCCTTCCAGCAACACTTTGCTCCACTTCAGTATTCTCTGTACGAGAAGCGACTCCCTCTTCTCTAGGTTGTCCATCTCCAGGTTCCATCTGGAATTATCTGTAATACAATAAAATTCTAACAACTAATATAAACAGTTTACAGTACTAAACTATTTGTTAGTATATAAACAATTCAATAATATCAAATCAATCAATAACTGCCATCTAATCGTCACACACGTCCAGAATTAATAACCTAGACGCTCTGATACCACTAATTGTCACACCCCAAACCCAATATCCATACTAATCATTTATTATTAGAATAATTAAATCATAATCTAGAGCCCATTGGAAATATAATTCATCTATCCATATTTTACTGTATAATGCGCATAATCAACATAATATTATTATTCTGCCATAACGAAATCAATATCAGAGTCATAATTTAAGCGGACATACAATACTATGATTAACTACGATAAAATTTCATAATCATCAACTCAATCCATACTAACGCAAAATATACAATGTGTGAGTAAATTAAAATCTTCAGTGTGACAATGATAAAATCCCCACATTTAAACCCCGGCTCCTTCCAACGGTGCAACTCTCAAAGTTACCGGTCATATGGTATTCTAGTTGGCAGCATAGAAACCTGAAATTGTTAAAATATAACTGTAAGCATTAAGCTTAGTGAGGTACTCCTTCCCTACAATGTAATAACAATTCTATATAGAATAAGTGGATATAAAATCCGAACAATCCTGCCCATTGGCAATAACAAATCCTGGAACATAAGTTCCAACAAATCATTGGATCTTTGTCCAATTCCAATCCTGGATCATAAGACCCAACCAATCCTGGATATTTTAATATCCAAACAAATCCTGAATACCGAAGTATTCAAACAAATCCGCTCTTAGAGCTATATTCATATTTATATATGAAACAAATCATAAGTACACTCACCTTGACAGTTTAACTGGATTTTCCCTTGCCTTTATCCTGTACTTGTTCAATCAGCTCTCCTTCCCTTCCTATCATTCTCACAATATTAGTATCATCATAAGAATATTAATAGTCCAAAGAATAACTTCAATCATAACTCAATTCATAAGCATCATATTATTCAATTCAAATCATTCATTAAAATGAAGTCAGGTTCTGATATCTAACATATTCAAATTACAGCCCAAACCCTTTTTAATTATTCTTGGTAATCCAATCCTTATTATATCATGTTTCCAAAACAAAAGACGGCACATCATTCCGAGTTTCCTAGAGCAAAATAAGCCTATTTCTTCACTACATAGCAAATCTGCCCTATAGGCTCTTTTATCGTTCATTCAACTTCCAGGAATTTTCATGATTTTTCTACATCATAAATTTCTATGATCTTTCACCCAACATCAGTAAACACATTGAAAAATATAAGATTAAAGTTTCATAATTTTTAAGGTTCGTTTGCTATGTCAAGCAAAACACCGAACACATGGCGGGCATATTTTCACCCTTAGGGCAGATTTCTTACCCGAACTTCAAACCCTCACCAAGGACTCATTTGTTGGTATTTTCACATGATTTTCGGATATGTCATACATATATGAGTCCATGTTAATATCCAATTGGAATCAATCGATTCCAGTAACTATACAAAAATATATGGAAGTTTGAATAAACAAAGTTTCTAAACAAAGCAATCTTAGGGTTTTGTACATTCAACTTAACTTAAACTTGCATATATCCATACATATGCACCCAAACATGAAAGTTCAATAAAAATCAAGGATTTATATCATATAAATCATAAATGAAAGAAAAAATAGCAAGATTCATGGTTGGAATTACCTTAGGGGCTTTTTCGTAATTTTCTATGAATTTTCTTCAATTTTCTCCTCACTTTTTCTTCCTAACTTCCAACTTCTCTTTCCTTAGGCTTAAAATCTCTCATGGCTGCATTTTGGCTGAATAAAGAGGTAATTCTAAGGGTTTGAGGTCGGCCAAAGCCACCACCCTTCCCAACCAATGAGAATAAAACATTTGTTGCCATATTAAGACAAAATACTACTTAATGGATGGACTACTTTGCCCTTGTTTCGTAATTTTGGTATAACTTCTCACTCGAACCTCCGTTTCATTCACCGTTTATTGTGTTACAACCATAACTCACTTGTCTACAATTATGTAGTTTTCACCTCAAGTCAATTGTTATGTCATAAAGGTCAAAACTAGCCTTAAACATGGACATTCCTATCGAAACCTTCAAATTTTGTATTTGTAACTAATTCGACATTTCATGCTTTTTGGAGGTAGGATTAGAATAAACATAATAAATTAACATCACATATTAATAACACACTAATCATATCACACAAGCTAGGCATGATTTACGTATAATTAATCATAATTATATTCGGGTTGTCACAAGAATAGTGTTATTGTAATAGTTCCAATGCTGATGTAGTATGTTGGCATTGCATAATGCATTTTTTAATATTGCCTTAGTTTGTGAGTTGCAGGAGCTAAAGTGTATCATTGCATTTGTGCCTTTGGTTTATTTTTCTCCCTAATTAAAGTAGATGTAATGGTTTAAAAATGATTTATTTCTATATATATATTGTCGATATTTTCCTACAATTACTGATGGAATGAATGGGTTAATCACTCTCATATCGAGTGTATGATGTTTTTAGGAAATGGAGTACTTCAAATTTTAGGATTTTACCATTTCAACTACTCAACACCGCCCATGTTCTCGGCCATTTGAAGTGCTCCACTTCCTAAAATTGTCAAAACCTCTCTCTTACACACACACACATACACACACACACACACGCATTATATCTCTCTCACACACATACTCCCCCACCTAAAAATGAGTTTGAAAACATAGGGATCTTGAACTTTTATTTTTTATATCAATTTCTCATTCAAACTTTTTCTTTAAATGTTGGTTGCCATCAGCTTTTTTAATGCGAAATAAGACTTTTTAATTGTTTAACATTGATTAGAGAATTATCGTGGTCATTCATTCAATGTACTTTGTCTCTCTTCCGTAAAACATATGCAGCATATTACTGTGTAATGTGAATTGGAAATTTTGTATTTCATTTACTTTTTTCACATCCAATTATTTGGCTAGGTCTGGCTAGAGTTCAACGAAATCTACCTCATTTTTACCTTCACATTTCAGTATTAAATTTTAATATTTTTTTATTGTCATTTTATGTTTTTTCTTATCACCTTTATTTAGCATGATGTATGTCTTTTAAGTATAATATGAGGGATATAATTTTCCTTCTTTAAGCGTTTGTATCAATGGGTTAAAAACTTTTATTTTACATTTCAATTTGTTGCATATATGTTATTCTGCTAAACATTGGCGTATATTGCAGGTGATACAAAATTGATGTACGGGTTCAATCGATAATCTTGAAAACAATTTGGGGGGCATTATAAGGTAAATGCATTATGGGGATTCCTTTATTTCACTGTTTCATTGATGAATGCATGTATTGACGACCTTGATTTCGGATGACCCCTGCCCCATAAACACAGAGAAAAGGGCAAATCGGTATCACCATATATTTTACTAAAACATATAAAGTGGAAGTCCTAATTTTTTAGCACCCTATAATTGTTGAAATTTTGAATATATTTATTATCTATTTCGTTGATGAATATGTTTATTATCTGTTAATTTATTTATTTACAAATATGATGCTCAACAACCATTATCAGAGTGGATTTAGTGATCAATGTATGCATATCAATTGTTTGGGTGTTATTTGCAACAGATATAAGTTATTAGTGAAACCACAACAATTAACTCCGTATCACTTATTTATGGTACACATAATTTGAAAATTTTGGCTACCTCTTTTTGTTGCTAAAAGTTATAGCGTGATGTTTAATGTGGTAGAATTTTTTATTTAATATTAAAAATGAAGTTTGGAATGTTTGATCTTTGTTGCTAAGCTTTTTTGTTAATTGGGATGCATTTCATATATAAGCTACAATCGAGTTACAGCTGATTGTAAACTTACAAAACACTTTCCTTAACTTGTATGAAGTTTCTGAGTTCATTTGTTCTCATTTGTAGCAGATGTGAATTTTGAGATACTCATTATCTTATCCCCAAAATCCCAATTATCGAAATTATCCCAAAAATCCCCATTGTAGCAGGTATAGAAGTTTAGCATTGTAGACTACAGATCCAAATTATCCCTTTCATGAATTAGACATCTTCTTTATTTCTTAAGCATTCTTCTTCATTTGTTAGCATTGTAGAAGGTATAACAGTTTTGTAGAGTAGATTTAGTCCAAATAATCTAATCAGAAACATTGCTAATCAAAGCAATGTCGAGGATATCTCAAACTAAGATTTTGGGAGTCCACTTCCTCTTATACATGTCTATCTTCCCTGACCCAACGCTCTACAAAAATTGTCAAAATCTCATTTCTAACTGCTAATTTCTAATTCTCGGCATCCTTCTACATGTGTGATAACCATTGATGACATGAATTTTATTACGAGTTGTTTGTAAAAGTCTAACTTTTTCCTAAGTAGGCGATATGGATAACTATGTGTACAAATGTAAAAATGAGTTATGGGTAGATGTGTTTGACAACGTAAATGGAGTATCATTGTATTCCAGTCTTATGCCCGGGGCTTTTCTCCCGCTCACTATGGAAGTATCATAAATCAGTTACTGTATATTTGTGGGCTATTGATATAATCATATCCGATAATACACTTATCCTCGCGTTAGATTTGGCTACATCTAGTCTTCTGTTCGTATCTTTTGTACCATGGGACACTCCCATCTCGAATGTTTACCTTTTCTTTTATACATGTATAGATTTTATATCAACTTTAACCATGTTACAACCTTTATTAGGATTGGGAGCCGATCGTCAGGCATCAAAAGTGAATAAATTCTCGCAGATTATTTTAATGGGGTTCCCACAACAAGGTTCATCGTCTATATGTCGTCTATATATCGCTTCTCCATTTCATGTGTTTTCTTTAATCAATACTAACTATTAATATTTCTTATAGATTGTAGTGCGCAATCCTAATCTTCAATGGAGATACTTCGAGCTCGATACAAGGACATTGCGTAGAGTGATTTAGGGAATATATCACAGTAATGCAATGTGATTGCCTATCAATGGGGTATTCGTTTTTTGATGCCTAGCTATACTACTTTTGTAAACTTTATGCTCCCACTTTTGTATAGTCCGCTAGGCAATTTTTTTACCTTACATAATCCGTAGGTAATTTTGTAAGTGCAAATTGGTAAAAGTTAGTTTGTGACTTTTGGTTTAATGCATTGTAAAGGACTATGGCATAATTCAAAAATGACTTTTCGTTCAATTTCTTTATTTTTATTATTTTATTGGGTGATGCTTCATAATTTTAGTTGTCGTATTTTCGGGTGTGCTAACTCATTCATATCGCTCCGTGTTAATATTTTAATGTTATTATTGAATGCATTATTGATTGTTTGATTGTTTGTTTATTTTTGTGCAGTGATGTAGCCGTTGTAGGATTTGCAATATTTGATGTTGTCTTCGAGCGAAAACTCTCTCGGACCCTTGGAAGAAATTGTTGATCACAAATTTAGTGTACATTGAACTAGATGTTCATTTGATATTTTTTTTGGCAAGAATATAATTGTGATCGTATTATTTTTGTTGGAATTTTTTTAATAGGGTGGATAATTCGATAAACAAAAGAAAATTTTGCCCAAAATTTTTAAAAATATTTACACTTTTGCGTTGCAAACAAAAAATTTGTATTATAGTGATGTTTCATAATAGTATAATTGTGATCACTATGATGTTTATTCGAGGTCCGGGACGGACTTTTAATAGAGTTGTGGTTTTTTTAACAAGGTAGATAGTGCTATAAATAATGGAAACTCTTTCCAAATTTAATAAATTATCTTCATATTTTTGTTGCAATAAAACTAGGCTTAAATTGTTTACACATTTCTATAGTCGTTTAAAGAATGGAGATTATGGACATTTTTTTTAAAATTACACTTTGTTTTGTTAAGGAACAAAATTTTTGCCGTTTTATAATTATGCACTTTGAAAATTTAAGCCGTTTTACATTTATATAATTTGAAAAGTTTCGCCGTGCCTTCAGGCACGGGTACTCCGCTAGTATGTATATATATTGAAAATCATAATTATATATTAAAAATATATTTTTATATGCTAAATATATAGACGCATTCGTGGCGCTCTCAAATTTCAGTAATTTAAAAATCGGCGCAACAGCGCTCTCGAACTCGTACCCGCATTAGTACACTTAGATTACGACAACTGTGAATGTTTAGGACAAACATAGATCAAAGTGTTGTAGTGGTAGTGGTAATGTGTACAGGTAAAGTATGATTCATCCTAATTGAAATGAATAATTCTCAATGCTCTAAAAGTACCTATTTTTATATTAATACCTATTAATTTGCACATATGGCGTATGATTATTTTTTTTTACTTTAATACGTTCATAATTATTATATTTTATCTTTGGTAGTTGTTACTATTTCTTACTTTAAGTAGAATTTTTGTAGCTAAATATGAGATTTTTATTGCAAAGTATGATATTTATGACATTTAATAATAAAAAGTATATTAAAAAAAAACCGTATTGAATATCAAACTAAAAATGAGGTAAAACGAACGTATTAAAGTTAAAAAATTCTATAGTTAATTCTAAGGTGCACAAAAAAAAATGTTGTTTATAACTTTATTACGGGTACGTTTAAAGTGATGATTATGCCATAATTGCAACTGTTAGGATGCTTTCTTTGTGAGAGAGAAAGCAGTTTAACATTATTGAGTTGTCACATCGAAGCCCCACACAAATCTAATGCCAAAACCTCGAAGTTTTCAGGAACTTACGTCGTAACTTACATCGCGGGCAATTTTCACAAAACTATTATCTATTACAAGATTTTTCATAGTTCTATTTCAATTACTTCAATCATTAAGAAACCCCAAAACCCAACAACTATCGGTAGATCTTAAGCATCCAAAAAGTCTATTTTAATTACTATCATTTGTACTAAATGCTAATTCCTAATCCTAACCATGCAAAAAGTCTACTATTAATACCTACCAATTTTATAGTTGGTCGGGGATGCTTGCATACCCCCTATTTATTTAAAATTCTTGACCCTTAGGTATAGGATAACAATTTTGAAAATGAAATAAAATAAAATTTATATGATTCTTCATGTTTCGGATCTGCATTTTAAAACACGTCATCGAGTTGTGTAGTGTTTGTATTCAATTTCTCTTATGAAATTGATCCGAATTAAACACAGTGACCCAAAATAAATTCAATTAAGGAGACGATATAAATTCTATTTATTTCATTTGAATCTATTATCAATCCATTATTTTTTTTTAATTTCTCATTAATTGAGAAAAATATGATTAATTTAAGTGGATTGTTGTGTCAGGTACGGTCTAATCATGTCCAATCAAGCTTTATTTACTTATCGTGTTATTGTGTTGTATTACGTTTTAATTGTGTTTTGTTCGGATTAAAGAAAAAAAATACTCTATCGTGTCGTGTCGTGCCGTGTGTGTTCGTGTCGATTGTAATCTTATCATATCGTTTGAAAACAAGATCCACTAACCGGTTTTGCCACCTTTAGTTGTCCGTTTTTATTATTTTATTTTAAATTTTTCTTCGTAAGAATAACACCGGAAAACAACGAAGATTCTAATTGGACGTATTTTGTTTCAGTTTATTTTGGTGCGGTCCCATTTGATTAGTTTTGAAGCCTCCAATCCCAAGTCTTTTTATGTCTTCAGTCCATTGTCCTCCAAAATTAACCATCCTCGTAGAAAGGTAGGTGCTTATTCTATTAATAAATGTGTATGTCTGTATATATATATGCACAAACATGTATCTATAAACTAACCAAACTATAGGTTGGTTAACCACGACAATGGAACACTAGGCCGAACCCAGTTAAGTATTTAATATTTTCATTTTGTATAGGATACTCCCATCAAGGTATTATTCTCTCTCTATGTATAAGTCACAGGTGTAAACACAAAACATATATATACATATTTTTTGTGGGTGTCAGCATGTTAGCTTTATTTGAACTGGCATCACTCGAGAAATTTGTGTTCCAAACCAATATTTAATTCGTTATGAAAAGGAAGGGGAAAAAATCGAAAGTAATACAAGTTCCGCCCATAACGAGCACAGATTGTTAGCTAATAGCAAGTATTTGTTTTTGTCTTTAGTTTTGTATTGGTGTGTGACGGGAGAGAGAAAAACAAAAGGAAGATAACAAAGTTATTATGACAGGCCAACGACAAATAGTACTGCTTCTTGTTATATTGACATTTGGTTATCATATATATACTGCACTCGTGTACGAAGACGTCGTGCATGATAGAATTTTCTTATCTACTCTTTTGTGTCGAATACCATTCCACGTGCACATATACTTGTCGTTATGTATCTGCCAAACCTTATTGTTTGGTAGGGGCCATTGCCAAAAGAAAATTGAGCAAGAGGGAGAAACCACGCAGAAAGTGGAACAGTATAAAATAAGGGAGAGCATAAGAAGCAGACTTTACATGTTTTCTATTTTGATTGGAAGAAAACTTTTACGATTTTTTTTTTCTATAATTGTTTGTTTGGTAAGGAAAAAACAATAGTAGATATAAGGAAAATTAAAATAAGCAAAAAGAAGAAAAAAATGCAAGTAACATGTTAATAAATTCGGTATGAAAGAAGTGTTGACGTGAATAAGATTTATGTTATGACAAACTTGTCATAATCCGTGAAATAACTGAAATTTTAAACGACAATGAAGGCGATTTGTTGCGGATTCTTTTGCATTTAGATGTTAGTGGTAGTAGCACGTCAAAAGAATAGGATAGTGCAATAGCAGATCCAGGAATTAGAGATGGTCTAAGCATAAAAAGAAATTTTCGGCCCCCAAACTTATTTTTTTTTAGGAATACTTATAATAATCTTTTGAATATATAAAAAATTACATATTAATAAATAAATTACAATTATTTCAAAAATTAAACATCATTACAAAACGAGTCTAATATAAGTTTATATAAAAATATATAGTTGTCATTAATTTCAACAATATTAATTTAATGAATAAGCATTAATTTCAACAATTCCATGCCCAAAAATTAATTACTATAAACCAATAGCAACAACATTTATAATAGGGACATATATCAAATAGTCCCTCGAATTGTTTTTAAGACACGTTTAGTCTTAACCTTTTTATTTTACTCCAAAAAGTCATTTACCATGTCAAAAAGACTTTACCATGCCGCTGACGCGCGGCTTTAAAGATAAGAGAATAAGGGACCATATTTTTGGCACGAACCTTTAAAGATAAGAGAATAAGAGACTTTCTTGTACAAAATAAAATGGTTGAAATAAATGTGTATTAAAAAATATTTGGAGAACTTTTTGGTATATGATCATTTATAGTATTTGATCATTTATAATAATATAGAAGGGATAATAAACCTTAGATAAAATGAAGACAGATTGAACAACAAATCTTTATTTAATTTGAAAATTTAATTTAAATATGCGTATATATTAAAAAAAATGTGTTTTACCGGAGCTGGGGCTTAGCCGAGGTCAACTGAAGGAGTTCATAAGAAACAAGAGAAATGAAAGGAAGCGACTTAAAAGTTTAAGCACTTGTCAAATTATTGTAAACTTTTATGGGGTGGGGACCTACTAATATCTTTACCATAACTGCAGGATCGTGAGGGAAGCTATTCCGTGGATGACCCGGAATTGGGTTTTCAAATCAAATCCAGAATCTACGCAATATGTTGGTGGTCGGGGTCATTTTCCACCTATTAAATATTTGTGCATGGATCCATGTGAGACAAATTTTGTTGAGGGATTCAAAAAAATCATATAGAAATTGGAGAATCAAACGAAAAACATGTGAATTTAAATAAAAAAAAGTTTATAAAATGAATGGGATACGTTTGATTTGGTTTAGAATTATGGGGGTCATGGCCTTTTGTGAACACAATAATATTTTGACAAAACTCAATACCTAGTAAATAACTAAATAAATTTAAAAGTGATGTATTATTGAAAAAAATGAATATGTATGTATATGTATAAAGTATATGATAAATTTCTTTTTAAAAGACATATAAAAAGAATTTATAAAATTAGTTAGAGTATTCTACGCAATCAATAGTGCACTAGGAATCATAACGAAATCGATGAGTACATGATAATTAGAATGATATTTTCAATAGTACAAGTTTTAATGTAATAGATGAAATATCTGGTGCAAATTTACTATTCTTTAAAGAACTTTTTAGTAACTAGATATAAATTCTCAGAATTTAATGTTGTTATTAATATATTATCGAGTTTATATATAATAGCGTCTAAAAATTTAGTGATAACTCATAATTTTAGAGACACTTGGTAACATCTATGTATATATATATATAACTCTAGCCTAAACTTGTAGTCTTTTGCCACGTGTCTACTCTATCAATGTATAACCTATCTGATATACTAAGCTAAACAAGTCTCTTTGCCTTTTCATTTATTCCTTCCGTTCATGCCTTCAAAGTGGGGAGACTCTACCTGCTCTAAAGAGGAAGTCAAACATGTGCTTTCACCATATCTCAACCCTGAAAATCATATGCGTCCTCCCCTCTCCATGAACTCTTGGACTCTTTATCCATGCATCACTCTTTATTTTGCTCTGATTAACTATTTGTTCTGATTAACTGATTGTTCTTACATAGACGAATTCCTGACTTTATGTGTCTTTATCCATTAAATTTATGCATTCTTTATCCATATTTAGATTTTGGTTCAATTGATTTTGGCTAATAAACCTAAATATTTTATCTTATCTTACGTAATGGTGTGGGTGATCTCAATGAATAGTACTCTAGGATGTTTTCGAAAGCTCGTGATTTTGAAGAAACAATGGGCGGTGATTGTTGATAGGTATCTTCCATTAAATAGTTGTTGATAATAAGTATGTAGTTTATATTCTAAGTAATTGGAGTTACGAGAATTTGTAAAGGAATTTTAGTTGGTTTTTTTCTCTGTTTTGATAATTCTTACACCTTTTTTTTAATGTCTTTGTTATGTCTTCTCATTCATTTTTTACCATCTTCTATGTTAATGATTTTGGATGTAATTTTTAATTGAAAATGGACGCTCTATTTCTCCTTGGTGGATCTTATCTGATGGTATACTATCAAAGCTAAAATCAAAGAATTCCCATTAACTTTTGTAAAAATGCCCCAACCAAAGTTCATTTCAATTCCTATGGCGTTTTATCATTATAAAACAAATATTTTTTTTATGTGTGTGATTCAGGGCAAAAAAAATTATTGCATCATTTTTGCAAGCACAAATAGTTTCAAGTTTTTTTTATAAAGAGTAGTTTGATGGAAATATATGGGGTTTTATCATTTATTTAAAATAATGTTACCATAATCAACATTAACTTAATCAACATAATTTTTTAGTAAACTCTATCAAAATGAACAAGCATAATTTCTATAACTATGTGTGGCCGACAAGCTAGTGATAAATGATATGATAATTGTGGTGATAATTATTATGCAACAAAAATAAATATGAAAGAGGTAGCAACCAAGAAAAGACAAATAAAAAGTCAATCACACAACAACGGGAGTACGTGGTTCAGCAAAGAAGTGCCTACGTCCACGGTGGTTTAGTCAGTGTTATTTCTCTATATTCTGAAGAATAAGTACGGAGAATACAACTTGTCCTCTGCCCCGGACGAAGGGTTTTATTTATACATGTATGTGTTGGAGTAGTGGGGGTGATGGGTTCCTTCTTATTAGCCATTTCCCCTACATGGAATCGTGTTTCCCCACAACTTCCCTTCATGGGATCGTGGGGTAATTGGATTAATACGAAGGTGATGGGCCCGGGCTTTGGGCCGCTAGGGAGAGGCTACTCGTCCAGGCCTATGGTGCTAAATTCAGGGTCCCCACAATTGCCCCTAAATTTGTTGGGCCATCTTTTCAGGTCCAATGAATTTAAATAATCAGCTATTATGGTTGATTTCTTTGAAAACTGTGAAGTTACTTTGGCGTCACCCGCTTCGCTATCCGTGCGCTATGATTAGACTTGAAGGCTCGTTGGAATAAGGCGCATTTCTTTTTGTCGCTTCAGGCTTTTTCAGCAATCTTCCATCTTCTGAGAGCTCTTGCGCTTAGTACCCTCTGTTTTCGATTTCAACTTTCGTTGCTTCTTCGCCATTTGACCTGATCTTCTGTCTTGTAAGTCTCTCGTGCTTTTTTGCATTTTCTCTTTGGTTTGTAGTTTTTCTTGTATTTTTCCAATGGCGAAGATTGGAAATAGGTCAGTGGCTGAGTTTAGAAAATTCTATAGTATTCCTGAGTGGGTAGAGATTGAGTACTGTGCCTCGCCTCCTAGGAACGTTAGGGATATAGAGGATGCACATTGGATTCACGTCCTGTTGCTCTCCCAGGGGGGACTTACCTTCCCTCCCAATGATCTGTTTCTGCACTTCTTTAGCTACTTCAGTATTGTGCCTGCACAATGTTCACCTAACGTATGGAAAATAGTGAACGGCGTGCGTAGGATAAATCAACTATATGGCACGAAGTTAGGGCTTGCCGAGGTCTGTTTTTGTTACTCCTTTTCTTGAAACGAGTTCAGGTGTTCTGTACCTTAAGGCTAGGAGCCCTGATAGGGTATTGGTAGTAAATCTACCTGATTCCCATAAGGACTACTGGCAAGAAGGTTTTCTTGTCAGAAATTGGCAACTTTCCCCCCAATTTGAAGGGTCGAGGTCTGAGAGGTTCACTGTTCCTTTTTATGGGGAAGAATATATAGGTAGATGCCAGATTATTATTTCAACCTTTGCTGACTTTGTGGTTTTTCTAACTTCTCCTTGCTTTTTCTTTTACAGCGAAGATAAAGAACTTGGAGCCTGCTCTCAGCAAGGTTCGTATCTCGGAACTGGTGAAAGCTTGGAACATCAGGGAACCCTTGGGTGACGGCGAGCATCCTAGGTCTGCTGCTTTTCTGCTTGAATACAAGAACACAGGCTCCAGCTTCATAGCCCGACCTGTGGATACTGTTCCGGACTTTGATTCTTCCGAAGAGATTTCTGCTGAGCCCATCCAATTGGACGAAGAAGAGAGCAGCTCGGAGAGTGAGCCTGCAGGTGTTGTGAGTAATTTGGGCGGAGGCAGTGCTGACAGTAGCAGTTCTTCGAGTACTACCAGCAGTTAAGGTGAAGAGATGCCGCCCAGGAAGAATTTAATCCGAGATGATGATGATGATGATGTGCTTCTTGCACAGAGGTCCAAGAAATCGAAGACTGTCTCCGGGGCCATAGCTACTGGTTCTCGGCCTTTCTCTCAAGAGCAAGAGAAGAAGAAGAGAGAGGAGGAGCAGGCGAAGGAGAGGGAGAAGAAAAAGGCGGAGGAGAGGAAGAAGGTGGAAGAGAGAAAGAGGAGGGAGAAAGAAAAGGAGGAGGAGAGGAGGAAGATGGAACTGAGGACCAAAACTGGTCAAGCCTTGGTCCCAGTATCTGCTTTGCCTGAGGGGGCTTCGGTGGCCACCTCTCCTCAGCTGGCCCCTGCGCTGTTTGAGAGGGCAGTCCTCCCTGCAGATCGTGAGAGGGCGTCAGGGTCTGATCAACTGGCTTTGCAAGCTAGCCAGAGGCTTGCCTTGGTAAGGTTCCTTTTCTAATTCTCAACTTCTTTTAATCCGTTTTGATGGTTTCTTCTTTCTGATCCTTCCTTTGTTTGGTTTGCAGTTTGTGACTGACTTTGCTGTGCTCTATCGCTCTCGCGACGAGCTGTTGAGAAGGAACAGCGAGCTGGAACAGCAGAAGTCTACTCTGGTGGCCAGGGGTTCTCAGCTAGAGGCCGATCTGAAGGCTGCTGATGCGGCTCGAGCTTCATCTACCTCGGCCCTTGCTAATTCTGCTCGCGAGAGAGATAATGCTGTCAGGGAGCTCGGCGAGCTGAGGAAGTCGTATGATCAGGTCTGCTCGAGCAAGCTGGACTTTGTGGAGAAGAACAGGGTTCTTGCCGAGCAGCTGGAGGCGGAGAAAGCCCAGGCAGCCACCCTTAAAGAAGATTCGTACAATTCTGGCTGGGCTGCTGCGTATGAAGATGCCGAGGTTCAGATAGGCTATATTAGCCGTCTGAACTTCAAGAAAGGGTGGAACAAGGCCCTCGTGGCCGCTGGGGTGGATGTTGCATCCCCACTCTTTGACGAGCATGATCCAGGGCCAAAGCCGGTCGTGGATGAGGACCCAGCCCCAACTGTTGAAGGCACCAATCCTGTTTCTCGGGCGACTTCTTCTGACGCTCCTTTGGTCGAGGAGGTAGTGGATACCCCTGCATAGGGTAATGCCCCTGATGATGCTGATAAAGACAAGGGTCCATCCACCGAGGTTGCTAAGTGATAGGGATTCTTTGTAACTTTTTTCCTTTTTTTGATCTGATGTAACCTCGCTCATTATCAATGAAAAGACTTTATTTTTGTTTATGCTGATCCCTTTCTCTTCTCTTTCTTTTATTTGTAGTTGGTTGATGTGGATGACTATATTCCTGTTACCTCCCAATTAGGTAGGACTCTGGGTCCTAATGCAAGCCCTGCAGTTCGCCAAGCTTTTGCTAGGCTTTACAGGTTTGCTAAGTCAAGGAACCAGAAATATAAGGATCAGTCCGAGCTGGTGGCCAAATTGAAGGACAGGCTCCAGGAAATGGAAGAGATCGGAGCTTCAGTGCAAGAAAAAGTTAGCGAGCTGAGAGCAAAGTTACTGGAGGCCACCGAGATCAATCAAGTCGTGGAGTTTCTTCAGCGAGAGAATGACGACCTGAGGCGGGAGGTCTCGAAGCTTAAGGAGCATTCGCCGAGCACCGCTTCGGCAGTCCTACAAGGCTCTTCCTCGTCGTGAGCTGCTCGGCCTCCCCTCCCGCGTGCTGGTAGGAGTACGCGGGGTAGGAGTAGAGAAGTTGAGGAGCAGCATGAGAGGGAAATGGAGGAGCTGCGCGGCGATGTCCGGCGAGCTTACGTGACTGCTGCTGGGCTTCAGAGGGACGTCACCCGACTGCGGCATCTATTCAAGAAGGGCCCTCGCCAAGTGTGGACAGATGGCTATGATCAGGGCTGGCTGGATGCTCCCACAAGATTATCAGAGTTCGAGGAGCTTTCCTTCATCAGGGGGTGGTTGAGTGCTCTCAAAGAGTTACAGGTCCCAAGAAACTCGATATTGTGGTATCGGCATGAGATGTCTCCCTCTACTCTGATGCCCAATCCATTCAGGCGAGATGATCAATGGATTCCCATCGATGCTATTCCCCGGCGATTACTGGAGTTTGACGTAAATGAGGTTGTGGAGGAGTTCGATCCTGCTCCTGATGATGGGAGGAGAGCTAAAGTTGCTGACTACCTTGCTCGGAGGCTTCCACCTTCTTGATTTTTTGTTTTTTAATAATTGTAAATGCTTTGGGCGAGCTTTGCCGACTAAACATGTACTATTATTGTTTGTAAATGTAAAAGATTTAATGGAAAGTTTGAGTTTTGGGCGATTTTTCCGACTAAACATGTTTATCCAATCTTTTTTATATTTTTGCAGCTTCACAATATTTTTTATCTTATCATGTGAGTGTCCGCCCAGTCCAGTATTAAGAATACCATTGTGCCCTTTCTTTACCTTTTAGGTCGTGTCGTCACACTCCCTTAGGTCTAAGTGGGGCAATTAGCGAGGACACACCTGTTATTGGATGTCTTCATCCGGTCAGGATTTTGTTTAACCAAAGTAGGTTTGATGCCTAAGAATGCTCTGTAGGGCTTCATATATTGCCATGGGCAATGCTAAGAGGTCTGTCGTGCTTCATGACGATGACCTGAGGAGGGGTGTTCCCCTGCTATGTCAACTATTATACAATTGAATTCCTAAAAGTAGAATTTCTTGAGATTAGCTGCGTTCCATGCTCGTGGTATCTCTCTGCCCTCCATCGTTTTCAAATGATAGGCACCTTGCAGATCGTCTCTAATTATCTCATAAGGTCCTTCCCAGTTCGGGCCAAGTTTACCGTCTGATGGCTTCACTGTGTTGCCCAGGACCTTTCTTAGAACATAGTCCCCAACTTCGAATTTCCTCGGATTGACCCTTGTGCTGTAGTGCTTCGCGAGCTGTTGCTGATAGCTCGCTAGTTTTACTAGTGCAAGTTCCATGCGCTCGTCGGCCAAGTCGAGTTCATCGAGCAAAGCCTGGTCGTTCTGATTCTGCTCGACAAGATCGGATCTCATTGTAGGCAATCCTGCTTCTAATGGGATGACCGCTTCCATACCATATGCTAGTGAGAATGGCGTCTGACCTGTGGCTCGCCTAGGAGTCGTTCGGTATGCCCATAGGACATGTGGTAGCTCGGTAGTCCACGCGCCTTTTGCTCGCTCTAACCGCTTTTTTAATCCAGCAATCACTGTTTTGTTGGAAGCCTCAGCTTGTCCATTGCTTTGAGGATAAGCTACCGAGCTGAAGTGGTGCCTGATCCCGTGTTGGTCGCAGAAGTCCTGAAAGGGGCCACTCTCGAACTGTGTCCCATTGTCAGTGATGATGGTTCTAGGGATCCCGAATCGAGTGATTATATTTCTCCATATGAACTTCATCATGTCAGTATCTCGGATGTTCGCCAGTGGTTCTGCCTCGATCCACTTGGTAAAGTAATCAGTGGCGACCAACAAGTATTTGCGATTGCCGGCAGCAGTGGACAGTGGTCCCACAATGTCCATTCCCCACTGGGCGAAAGGCCAGGGGTTGGTCAGGGATTTTAATTCGCTGGCAGGCTGGTGGACCATGGGGGCGTGAAGATGGCATTTTAGGCATCCGCGGACATATACTGCGGAGTCCCTTTGCATATATGGCCACCAGTAACCTTCCTTTATTGCTCGGAAGGCTAGAGACCTTCCTCCGACGTGACTCCCGCAGATTCCTTCGTGAAGCTCGTGAAGCACTGTCTTGACATCGCCTGGGTGGACGCATCTAAGGTAGGGGCCGGAGAAAGATCTTTTATACAAGTCGCCTCCCGTGGATAAGTGAAAGCGAGCAGCTTTGACTCTTATCTGGTGGGCAGTCCTCTTATCCTCTAGGAGCGTTCCGTTCTTCAAATAGTCTCTTAAGGGATCCATCCAGCTAGGGGCTGGTTCCAATTGGAGTATTTGTTTCGCTTTTGTCAGCTCGCAGTTGGGGTGAATGCTCGGGCAGCTAAGGAAATCGATAGGGATTATCCTTTTAAGGCTGGAATCAACTGCCGAGCTTAGGGCTGCCAAGGCGTCAGTGTGGCTGTTCTGCCCCCTAGGAAACTGTTGGATGTTGATTTCTTCAAAGTTCGTCATTAAGTTTCTTACTAAGGAGAGGTAGGCTGCCATCCTCCCATCCTTCGCGTTGTAGTCTCCACTTATCTGATTGGAAACTAGTTGCGTGTCTCCGAATACCTGTAAATGTTTTGCTCCTAGAATTTGCGCCCTTTGGAGACCTGCAATTAAGGCTTCGTATTCTGCTTCGTTGTTGGAGGCTGCAAATCCCAGCCTGATTCCTTGCTCGAGGATTGCATTTTCTGGAGTGATGAGAACAATTCCTACTCCTGCCCCCTTTGAGTTGGAGGCTCCATCAACGAATAGCTTCCAGCTTCCCCCTGTAGCCCGGCTGTTTCGTTCTGTTGGTTTAGGCTGGTCGAAGGGTTCTTGGCCTGTGAATTCAGCTATGAAGTCAGCAAGGATTTGACCCTTGATAGCTGTCCTTGGTTGAAATTGGATGTCAAACCGGCCGAGCTCGACTGACCATTTAGACAGTCTGCCCGACAAATCCGCCTTCCTTAGGACAGCCTTGAGGGGGTATGATGTAAGGACAATGATCGTGTGAGCTTCGAAGTAGTGCTTCAGTTTTCTCGAGGACATTACTAGGGCGAATGCGAGCTTTTCCAATGGCAGGTAGCGCTGCTCAGCATCTAGTAAGGTTTTGCTCGCGTAATAGACTGGATGTTGGATCCCTGTAACTTTACACATTAGCGCTGAGCTGATAGTATGGCTGGATACAGAGAGGTAGAGGTACAAAGGGTCCATTTGCTGTGGTATGACAAGCAGTGGTGGGGAGCTTAGGTATGACTTGAGCTCGTCTAATGCTTGCGAGCAATCTGGGGTCCATTCTACTGTTTTGCTGCCTTTCAGGAGTTGGAAGAAGGGCTTGCATCTCTCGGAGGATTTAGAAATGAAACGGTTTAGAGCAGCGAGCATTCCGGTGAGCTTCTGTACATCGCGGATTGTGTGAGGAGGTTGCACTCTTTTGATTGCATCAATCTGGTCCGGATTAGCCTCTATGCCACGCTTGCTGACCAAATACCCATGAAACTTTCCTGACTGGACACCGAAGGAACACTTGCTCGCGTTGAGTTTCATTCGGTACTTCCTGAGGATTTCGAAGGTATTTGACAGGTCCGAGAGGTGATTTTCCTTGTCCTTTCTTTTGACGAGCATGTCGTCGATGTAGACCTCCATCGTGTCTCCCATCTGATTCTTGAACATTTTAGTAACCAGCCGCTAATAGGTTGCCCCTGCATTTTTTAGCCCAAAAGGCATGACCTTGTAACAGTATAAACCAACCGTCGTGATAAACGCCGTTTTATCCTGATCTGGTGCATATAGGGGAATCCGGTGATAGCCTGAGTATGCGTCCAGGAAACTCATTCGCTCGTGAGCTGCAGTGGCGTCTACTAGTTGGTCTATTTTCGGAAGAGGGAAGCTATCCTTGGGGCAGGCTTTGTTGAGGTCAGTGAAGTCTACGCAAACTCTCCACTTCCCGTTGCTTTTTGGAACTACCACTGGGTTGGATAACCATTTGGGGAATTGCACTTCCCGTATGGATCCTGCATCCAGCAGTTTTTCGACTTCTTGTTCTATTGCTTTGGCTTTCTCGGGAGCAATTCGTCGTGCCTTCTGTGCTATCGGCTTGAATGTGGGATTGACGTGCAACCGATGGCAGACCATATTGGGATCGATTCCTGGCAGCTCATAGGGTTCCCAAGCGAAAACATCTATGTTGCTTCTGAGTAAGGTTAACAAATCCTTTTGCTCTTGGTCAGTGAGTGAGGTCCCGATCAGGAAGACTCTGCTGTTGTCGCCTTCTCTAGCAATTACTTCTACCAGGTCCTTTACAACACGCTCGGAGGGGAGGAGCCTGGTCTCTTCCACTCCGGGCCTTCCATATTTTAATTGCTATTTGGAAGGGATTGCACCTTCCTCCACTTTCTCGCTGGTTTGAGCGTCTTTTTTCTCTGGCTTTGGTCGGATGGCCGCTATGAAGCACTTTCTCGCCATCGCCTGGTCGCCATGTATCTCCATCACTCCTCGCTCGGTGACATATTTGAGTTTCTGGTGGTAGGTCGAGGAGACTGCCTTCATTGCATGAAGCCATCCCCTGCCGAGGATGGCTTGATACGGTGAATCGATGTCGACCACCAAGAATTCGATCATTTTCGAAACATTTCCAGCGAGCACTGGTAGTACTATCTTGCCCAGAGGCATGGTCATTTTTCCAGCGAAGCCAACTAGAGGAACAGTGGTTCCCTTCAGGTCGGTGATGTTCAACTTCAATTTTTTGAACAGGTCGATGTACATTACTTCGGATGAGCTTCCTTGATCGACGAGGAGCCTGTCGATATCAAAGTTGGCTATCCTGAGTGTAATGACTAAGGCATCGTGATGTGGGGTCCTCACTCCCACAAGATCTTCATCCGTGAAAACAATATGCTTGTTGTAGTTGATGTCCTCTGCTCGCCGGCGTTTTCCTGCCTGTGATTTCGCTGGATCTATTTGAAAAGCTTGCATTACCGCTGTCAGCTTCTTTACCTCCATCCGAGCTGAGTTGCCCTGGATTTGCTTAACATCGGATGCTCCATGGATTACTGCGAATTCGTGTCCGGTGTCGTCTTCTAATACGTTGTCGGGTTTTTCCTCCTTGTGGACAGTCACTCTCTCTACCTTCCTTTCCACAAAGTCATTCAAATGTCCGGATTGGGCCAGCTCCTCGAGGTGGGACTTAAGAGCCTTGCAGTGCTCGGTCTTATGTCCTCCCTCTTTGTGGAAGGTGCATCTCAGCGCATTGTTTCTTTTCGATGGGTCTCCTCCCATTTTTCGGGGCCATTTGATGAACGGCTCATCCTTGATCTTAGCGAGAATTTTGTAAATTGGTTCTTTGAAGACGGTGTTGACCGCCTAGAACGACTTTGCAACGTCAGGGCTTCCTCCGTTTTTGTGGCCATTCTTGCTCCCATTCTTTCCTCCTTTTTTCTGGTTATCAACTTTCTCACTTCCCTTCGTGGCAAGCTTGGCTCGACCGTTCTCACCTACGTTAAGGCGGGTGACATCTTCCACCTTTGCGTATTTCTCAATCCGGGCCATCAGGTCATCAATGGTGGTTGCTTCCTTCTTTGTCAAGGACTGGTAAAGGAGGGAAGAGCTAGGTAGCCCAATTTTGAATGAAGCCACTGCCACCTCTTCCGCGCAGTCTTCGACTTCGTTGAATAACTCCCAGTACCTCTTCGCGTAGTCTCGAAGTGTCTCCTGAGGAGTTTTCTTCATCGTCAATAGAGCATCCATCCTTTTGGGATGGGAGCTGCTGGTGATGAACCGGGCCGTAAAGAGCTCGGCCAGGGATTTGAAATTTCTGATGGATCGGTGAGGGAGTTTCTCGAACCATTTTTGGGCCACGTCATGGAGGCTTGAGGGAAAAATACGGCACATCAGTGCATCTCGGTGATTCCAGAGGGTCATAGCCTGCCGGTACTGCCTGACATGATCAATGGGATCAGTCTTCCCGTCGTAAATCTTGAACCTTGGAATAGCAAACTTTTTGGGAGCTTCTTCTTCTTCAATTTCCCTCGTGAAGGGCGATTTCATCTGGGTCATGAGGGCTCTCCTGGCGAGTTCTCTGGTTGACCTGGTACCGCGGTGAGCTGGATGTTGGTCCATTTCTCTACGGACTAGGTTCCGTATGTTGTCGTCGTTGCGAGCAGGGCTCTGGTAGCGGCGAGCTTTTCTCAGTTGTTCGCGGAGGTCGTCGTCTGAGTCGCCACCTTCGAACCCTTGATATTGCCGCCTAGGGCTCCTTCCTCGGCTGCGAGATTTGCTCGCCTGAGGGCTAGGAGTGCGATAGGGGCGTCTCCTGGTATCAGGACGTAGTTCTTTTTCCAGTTTTTCCAGTCTTCTTTTCAGGCGATCATTCTCAGCCTCATACATGCGAGAAGACTCCCTCTGCTCATGGAGCCTTGCCTCGTATGCATCGATCAATCTGGATATCTGAGTGGACCTTGCTGGTCCTTGACTTTCTTCTGAGGCTGGCCTTTCTAAGCGAGCCCCTTGATCTGAACGTCGGACTTCAGACCTAATCCTGCGAGGAGCGGGTGGCTCCTGAATATCTCCTGCTTGAGGAGCGTTGCTGCTGTGACCAGACATCTTAGATTTTTTCTCGGTGTGGGCTCTTCTCAGGGAAAGATAAACGTTTCCCACAGACGGCGCCAATTGTGGTGACAATTATTATGCAACACAAATAAATATGAAAGAGGTAGCAACCAAGAAAAGACAAATAAAAAGCCAATCACACAACAACGGGAGTACGTGGTTCAGCAAAGAAGTGCCTACGTCCACGGTGGTTTAGTCAGTGTTATTTCTCTAAATTCTAAAGAATAAGTACGGAGAATACAACTTGTCCTCTGCCCCGGACTAAGGGTTTTATTTATACATGTATGTGTTGGAGTAGTGGGGGTGATGGGTTCCTTCTTATTAGCCATCTCCCCTACATGGAATCGTGTTTCCCCACAACTTCCCTTCATGGGATCGTGGGGTAATTGGATTAATACGAAGGTGATGGGCCTGGGCTTTGGGCCGCTAGGGAGAGGCTACTCGTCCAGGCCTATGGTGCTAAATTCAGGGTCCCCACAATAATCATGTTTCTACTTATTTAAATGTTAGGTAAAAGGTTGATTAGACCCATTTGGATAGGTTTTCCCAATTAATAAATATGTTTTTTGCTAAACAAAATGGAGGGAAACAAGACATACAAAATATGCATGAAAACAATTGCAAGATGTATGTAGTTTTCATGCCAAAACTACCTAAATTAATTAAATTCTTAAAATGAGAGGGTGGTTTGTCGGTTAAAGAAAAGATCCCTACCGAGTGGTTCGTAAATATGACGGGTTATAACTATACAGTTCCATTTTTTAGTGATCACAAGAAATATCAGTTGTGTTTATTTTTTGTTAATTTTTTTTCTTCAAATTATTATATTCATCATTGATCTTATTTGATGGGTCTCAGTGCGGATATTTTAGATATATCAATTTTATGAAAAACAGATTTCTCAATCAAATGTAATAACATTTTAAAGTTTTAAAACTGGGAAAAAAAAGTTGTATTGATCTGGACGTTTTTTTATCTCGTCGATTATGGTTGAGTTAGATGTAAAGGGTATTTATGTCAATTAAAATTTAAAAAGTAAATAATAGGACTTACTAAAAGGTTGAAAAGTCAATGAGACGTATATAATAAAATATTATTCATATGGGACTTATATATATATTCAAATGCAGTGTACAAGTATTTATAATCACATTATGGTGTTAAAGGGACAATGTCGTGGTTCCACTAACAATTGTTCCCATAAATCTCTACATCAAAACATTATAATTGATTCATCAAAATACGAATATAGTAATTCAATTATGAATATATCAAATCCCTCCAAATGTGAGAAGAATCAATTTTAAGTACCATTTTTATAAATTATAATTGTTTGTTGCTATTTTGTGGTGGAGTAATGATCTATAATTTTTTATTTCATTTTTACAATGTAAATTAAATTATGTTATTTTATCAAGATGTTTCCTATTTTGATAAAAAAATGTGTATTTTTTTATAACATGAAAAGGCCCTTACTTAAGAGTTTGTTTAGGAATCCAAAGCAATGACATGAAATGGCGATTCAATGTTGGCCCTTAATGAATATGATCAATTGCTAGTTCACATGTTTGACACAATAATACAACTGAGTTACTCGAACCCAACCGTACACAATACAAACCATGTATACACACACACACACACACACACACACACACACACACACACACACACACACACATATATATATATATATATATATATATATATATATATATATATATATATATATATATATATATATATATATATATATATATATATATATATATACTAGGGTATGCCCATGCCTGAAGGCACGCTGATAATTTTGAAAAACACAAAGTCGTATAATTTTTATGTCATAAATTTTCATATGTTAGAAGTCAGATAATATAAATAATAAATGTTTTATATGTTAGAAGTATAAATTTTCAAAGAATCAGGTAAATTTAAGTCATATAATTTTTATTAAATTTATATGACTTATTTAGTTCACAATAGATAAACACTTTTTAGAGTTATATGACGTGTGACATCGTTTTCATTAATGTTATGTATTATCGTTTTACTCGTGTTTTCGTATATCATCATGTTAAATTGTGTCAAAACTATTTACCGTGATAGCCGTGTCATAAAAACCATGTTGTGTCCGGTTGTCCCAAAACATAACATTGACACCCCAAAATAAATTGTGAGATTTTTCGTTTAACATAAAATTTACCTATATTGTGTGTTCCTAAAGTACGTTTTGTTCAACCAAGAACCAAAAGTGGGGAAAAAGATTTTGATACTCATACATACCAACTCACGTAGAGAAAGATAATTACTACTAAAAAATTACACGACAAAAATCCTAAAATAATACAACACCGACCCAGTGGTCAAAACTTTGTAATGTGTTCATTAAGAGAATCATATAATAAGAAATAAGTAAAAGAGTGGTTCAATATTGCAACACAACAGGTAAATTTACCTTGAGCCACATTTGCATGTTGAGAAAACTCAACCGTAATATGGATTCAAATGATCTATGGTCTATGATCTATGATCTAGCTTCTTATTACGAATCGACTAAGGAGGAGATTTACAGATGCATGCCAACTGTACACAACTACTGACATAAGCAAAAGTGGCATTAAAAGGCATCAAAAAGAGAGTTCCAGTTTTAAATCGACAAACATAGAACAGGTCCATTTTGAGATGAGCATATGTTGAATCAAGTCGAGTACTTGAATGTATCTGGGATCTCCTCATCTTTTTCCAAGTACTCCCGGTTGATCAGATCTTAAATGCGCTTCGTAATTGCTTTCAAATCAGGCTTGAAAATATGGCATAACTTCTTAACGCACTCCAAAATCAACTATTGCTGACCCACGACTCTCTGACTCTTAATGATGCGCACAATTGTGTCAGTAAACTTAAGATTAAACTAAAAATGATCTGTCGCACTCCAAAACTTTGAACTCTGACCCGTCCTCCCCATACGTCAAAAGAACTGGCTCATTGGTCAATTTTGAACCCACGTAGAAACTCACCTTTGGTCACTGTTCTCTTCTCCTAGATCACCCCACGGAGCAGACCTGTAAAGTTATTGTCTCCCACGGTTGCTTGCTGATTTTCTGTAGTGGCAGGTACTGTATGAGCACAACGTCCATCTCTGGATCAACGGGTTGCTTACGAAAGGTTTTTTCAACCCTTGCTCGTTATGTTTTGTCAATCTTCTCACCAAAATGTTGCATGATCACGGTAACTGCTTTTTTTAGATCTGATTTTATGGTCAATTCTTGGTACGGTGTATACTATGGCGTAGACCCTTAAAAACGTCCTCCCCATCACTGCTGTCCAGCCCTCCGTCGACCCTAGTTGATACGACGCAAATATTGCGTATTTCACCCGTTAACCTACGCGTTATTAGCCCCCTAGGTATCTTAATCCCTATATTTATGCTCGTTAACCAGACAACCTCGGATTTCTATGTTAACATGTTTTGCAGGGGTTAATTGAGCTTTTTTAGGTATTTGGATGCTTAGTATGAAGTTTGGATGCATTCCGTCGAAGTTCCGTACACAATCGCACGCGCAAGGGCAATTTAGTCATTTTATAATTTGGGCAACTGGCCCAATGTCTTCACGGTAGTTGAATCCCTCTAAACAAGCTTCGCGTGGCCGCAAACGGTGCGCGATTCCGAGTCCGAACGAAGAAGTTACGGGCTTTTGAGCGGAAGAGAATTTCAAACCAACCAAAATCAAGGAAAAATTCAAGACCTGTAGGTCCGAATCGATTCGCCCCTTTTGTGAATCGATTCGGTTGGAGACAGTATGCCAGTTCCTCTATTTCCGAATCGATTCGAATTCCAGCCGAATCGATTCGCCCACCATTCCGAATCGATTCGGATATCACCCGAATCGATTCGCTCCTCTGGCAGTCTCGAGATATTCTCCAACCGAATCGATTCGGCCCTGCTGATATTTGTTTTTCTCCCCTTTTATTTACAAGTTTTCCATGGGATTGGTTTTGTATAAATACTCTTCCTCTTCATTTTGAAGAGATATCTTACATTTCACATTAGTTTAGGGTTTGTATGGAGCTTTGCCCTACTCCACCACTTTGGGTGTTTTGCCCACTTTGATGTATGTAAGCTTATTAATATACTTGTATTTCTTAATTTCTTGCTTTGACAATTAGTTTACATGCTTTATTAATTAGTTTACTTGCTTTATTTCTTCCTTCCCTAGTTTAATTAGTTCAATTTAGTTTATTTCCATGTCGTGCCCTTAGATAAATAGGGTCGGGATTGTGTTCCGCCATTTACGGTTTTAGAACCTCGAAAGTTAGGGTTTCATGTAAAATTACATTTAATTGAAACCGCATGTATTAAAGTTGGATTGTTATGCGTTTAACTTTCTTTGTCACGCAACGTTAGTGTTTATAGCGATAATCCGAATTTAATCCGCGTGTGACCATTTTCCGTTAAATGTTTAATCTCGCAACTTTGGGTTAAATTCCTTATTGTGTGATGTTTATGCTTAATTGTAAATGCTCGATTAAATTGCTTTCGAGCTGGAATCTTGATTAGTAGTTGTTTTGATCCGTTTAGTAGGATGCGATCCCGATCCTCGCTTTACTTTTGTGTCGCGTAACTTATTCTTTTCTTTTTCCACCATAACCACCCATCACCTTTTCATTTATTTATTTTACACTTTTATTCCAGAAGTTTTAAAGCAATTAACATCTAAAATTCAATCACTCCCTGTGGATTTCTTACGATACCCGACTTACCGATATGCTTGCTTGTCAAGTGTAGTAGTAGCTTAGTTTTTTTTTGTATCGCGACGACAAAACACACAACGATTGTGTCCTCACATGAACACACATTTTCCGCTCGGTCACAAAATGGCGCCGTTGCCGGGGAGTGTGTTTTAGATTGTAATTATTTTATTATTTCGTAGTATTTCTTTCATTCATATTTGTATTCTTTATTTTCCTCTTTCTTTTTGACTTGTGCTAGATTGTTTCGAGAAATTGAAATTTTGGCGCTTGTTGCTTTTGTTGAATAGCTTATTTTGAAATGTCTCGCTATTACGCTTTAGATAACCTTAATTGTTATGAGAATTATTTTCCAAGTTATACTCCCAAAACAATGAGAGAATGCCTACAAATTCTTGAAAATGAGCGCATTGAGCGTGAAATTCAAGCGTATGTAAGTAATCCCTCATTGCCTTGGGAGGGTAATTTGGAATGCGGGGGATCCGTTAGCTATGAGCAACCCACACAAGAAGATGAAATGTGTTCTTGTTCATTTGATTATGAGTTAATGATAAAGGAAATTAATGACCGATTCGAAAGTTCTCAAGCTTGGTTTCTAGAAACCGATGCCATTCTCGATGAGATTATTTCTTCACAAAATCGGATTGAGGTTGAAACTCGCGTTTCATCTCCACCCCTTTTTGTTGAAGAAATAATTGAGAGTGAGCCAAGCTTTAGCACTTTCGATTTTCAACCTCTTATTAATTCTGCCGATTATATTGAGGTTGTTGTTCCTTCCTTTCCTTTACTCCCTACTATTCCCGAACAATTAAATTTATCGCAAGAATCGGTTGAAAGTCTTGAGTACTTTGACCCGATTCTTGAACGAGAATGTTATTTTGAGATGCTTCATCTCATGGGCTTTTCACTTGCACTTGCCCCACCTCCCCTTCCAATTGAATAATCTTGGGGATGTGATTCTGATTTTTCTGAGACTAATTTAGTCTTGTCCCCCGTAGTATCCAAATCCCCCATCGTCCCTCCAAAACTTTTAATTGACGATGATTCATTTCTTTCGTCTTACACATGCCTTCCGTTGTTCAAACGGAATTCATATTTTTCGGAAGGCATGCTTGTATGTGAGGGTACACCGGTTATCCTCCAAAGTCAAATCGTTCTTATGGTGGACCCTCAACTATTTAGACTTCTAGTGTATATTTAGTGTGAAGCCTAAATAGTAGGTTGTAAATAATTAGCTTTTTAATTTTCTTTATTTCCTATTTTTCTTTCCTTTTAATTTAGTCTAGTGTAATTAGTAAACTTTTTGTTATTTGTTTTTGCTATGCTCGGTACTAACTTGTTTTGTAGATTTCATTGGACTCGTGCTTATGGATATCTCTCCAATTTTAGGTAATATCATTATTTTCCTCTCTTTGTGTTGTGTTCTTAATGCGCATTGAGGACAATGCAACATTTAAGTTAGGGGGTGTAGGATATTCTATCCATTTCATGTGTAGTGCATTGATTTGCTTACTTTTAGTTACTAAGTATGCCTTTTTGTGAAAAATTTGAAAAAATTTCAAAAATATTTTCGTTCTTTTTTCTCCTTTGTTGGGCATCTTGCCTTGTTTTCGATGATAAATTTTAATAATTGCCCGATCCGATTGACAACTTAATGATGCATGTTCTCAATTTTAGAATTTATTAGACTTTAGTCCTCAAATAATTGATTTTGTGAATAACTTCATGAATTAAACTTTATCCAATGAGCATATGCACTTTCCTTGTCATATTGATTTGGTTTAAGATTTTTATAACTCGGGAATATTTTGTTGCATTGTATATACTTACACCGAGTAATATTTGTACCTTTCATCGTTTGTGAGTGTTATACACTATTCTTTTCTCATTGAAAACGTTGAATTCGTTGGTAATCTCACTATTCTTTCATTTGATCGTTCATTAATTGAGTTCATACTTGAAATGTGTTACTTGAGCATGATTTTCATATATTGTTTTGACTCGAGAATTGCGTAAACTTTTGGAAATGATCATAGGCCCTCTTTGTTATATCACCCACATTAGCCTTAATCCCACCTTATATGTTTCCCTAGTCAACCCCTTTGAGCCTAAATACTAGCCTTTCGTTTCATTACCCAAAATCCCATAACCAACTCCAAATTGGAGTTTTAAGCCATACATACACCTTACATACCTTTGTTTGGAATGTTACTTGGGATTGAATGTTGTTGTTGTATTGCGGTTGCAATTTTATGCATATGAGAGTTTGATAAGCAAAGAAAAGAAAGTAGTAAAAAAAAAAGTGAAGAAAAAGAGAAAGCAAAAAGCAATAGAAAACAGAAGAGAAAAATGAGAAAAAGAAGAAAAGAAAAGAAAGAGAAAGTTGTAAATGTTGTGTATAATGTTCAATAAGCTTTGATTACTCTCCCCGATGATATATCTAATGCTTGTTTTGGAACTTGTTTTCCAATTTTTGATATTGCCCGCATTTTTCCATTATCCCGAGTTTTCATCCCGAACACTTTGAATCCGTACATACATTCCTTCATTTCGTACCCTAGCCTATCCTACATTACAACCCTATTACAAGTCCTATGTGATCTTAGGTTGATGTAATTCAAAAGTTTAAATAGTTTTGATAATCTGTGAAAATGCATTTTGCCTCTTTTAGTGTGCGGTATCCTTTCATTGAGATTGCAAGTTTTTCATTTCCTATATAGCGTTCCTCATTTGTGACATGTGCGCGGCCTAGTTTCCATTTACATTTACTCTTTATGCCCCCATGTCCCGTGTATTACCTCCCTTTTCATAGTGAATTCATTTGTTGAGCGTAATGCCCGTGAGGATTGAATGTATGCTTGCTTTGATTAGTATCCGGTTTATATAAGTTTTTACCAAATCATATTTTGCATTTGCTCTCCCCCCTCCCACTTTTAAAGTTTCAATTCTATGAGGTGCATTCAACTTGTTAAGAACAACGGAATTTAGCTTGAATTCGTTCAATATGCTAATAACATGTTTGAAATCTTTTTCGTTGTTGTTGAGTTTGTCGCATATTGGGTTGGGCATATTTTGAGGAAACCATGTGATGTTTGTGGGTATCATCTCTGAAAACCCTCACGAGACGACACTCGTCCACTAGGGTAACCTAGGGGTTTAACGGCTTATTGCATATGCTAAATGCAATCGTTCGCCCGCGAAAGTGGCCTTATCTTTTTATTACTTTTTCATCCTATTTTGTTCTTGTATCCTGATTTTGGTTTGCTTGTAGTTCTTGTTGTTTCCTATTTCATTGCTAGGGACTAGCAATGTGTAAGTTAGGGGGTGTGATACGACGCAAATATTGCGTATTTCACCCGTTAACCTACGCGTTATTAGCCCCCTCAGGTATCTTAATCCCTATATTTATGCTCGTTAACCAGACAACCTCGGATTTCTATGTTAACATGTTTTGCAGGGGTTAAGTGAGCTTTTGTAGGTATTTGGATGCTTAGTATGAAGTTTAGATGCATTCCGGCGAAGTTCCGTACACAATCGCACGCGCAAGGGCAATTTAGTCATTTTACAATTTGGGAAACTAGCCCGATGTCTTCCGAAAGTTGAATCCCTCTGAACAAGCTTCGTGTGGCCACAAACGGTACGCGATTCCGAGTCCGAACGAAGAAGTTACGGGATTTTGAGCGGAAGAGAATTTCAAACCAACCAAAATCAAGGAAAAATTCAAGACCTGTAGGTCCGAATCGATTCGCCCCTTTTGCGAATCGATTCGGTTGGAGATAGTATGCCAGTTCCTTTGTTTTGGAATCTATTTGGATTCCAGCCGAATCGATTCGTCCACCATTCCGAATCGATTCGGATATCACCCGAATCGATTCGCTCCTCTGGCAGTCTCGAGATATTCTCCAACCGAATCGATTCGGCCCAATGCCGAATCGATTCGGCCCAATGCCGATATTTGTTTTTCTCCCCTTTTATTTACAAGTTTACCATGGGATTGGTTTTGTATAAATACTCTTCCTCTTCATTTTGAAGAGATATCTTACATTTCACATTAGTTTAGGGTTTGTATGGAGCTTTTCCCTACTCCACCACTTTGGGTGTTTTGCCCACTTTGATGTATGTAAGCTTATTAATATAGTTGTATTTCTTAATTTCTTGCTTTGATAATTAGTTTACATGCTTTATTAATTAGTTTACTTGCTTTATTTCTTGTTTTCCTAGTTTAATTAGTTTAATTTAGTTTATTTCCATGTCGTGCCCTTACATAAATAGGGTCGGGATTGTGTTCCGCCATTTACGAGTTTAGAACCTCGAAAGTTAGGGTTTCGTGTAAAATTGCATTTAATTGAAACCGCGTGTATTAAAGTTGGATTGTTATGCGTTTAACTTTATTTGTCACTTAACTTTAGTGTTTATAGCGATAATCCGAATTTAATCCGCGTGTGACCATTTTTGATTAAATGTTTAATCTCGCAACTTTGGCTTAAATTCCTTATTGCGTGATGTTTATGCTTAATTGAAAATGATCGATTAAATGTTTTCGAATCGAAATTCTAATTAGTAGTTGTTTTGCCCGTGAATGTGTGTATGTGATCCCGATCCTCGCTTTACTTTTGCGTAGCGTAACTTATTCTTTTTCTTTTGTCACCATTCCCAACCATCACCTTTTCATTTATTTATTTTATACTTTTATTCCTGAAGTAATTAAACAATTAAAATCTAAAATTCAATCACTCCCTGTGGATTTCTTACGATACCCGACTTACCGCTGTGCTTGCTTGTCAAGTGTAGTAGTAGCTTAGGTTTTTTTTGTATCGCGGCGGCGAAACACACAACGATTGTGTCCTCACACGAACACACTTTTTCCGCTCAATCACTAGTCCCCTCGCCTCTGTCTCCCGACTCCACCTGGGATCCTCACCGCTGGTTAAACCAACCCCCACCGAGGCCCTCCTGCCTCGCCGACGGCTCGCGAAGCTGTGAGGCTCCATGCCGCAGGTCCCGGGGTCTTCCTCTAGCTGTTGTTTTCCCCTTGGGGTACTGGTCCCTTGCCGAGTCCCATCGCTTCCCATGAGACCACAACTGACTCTAGGGAGGAGTCCTTGTGGGCAACAGTGCTGCTGTGTGTGGGGTGGGCTGCTGTCAGAATGATCTTCTGGCAGGCACTTCGATTTTATCCACCTTTTCGCTGATTGGCACCAAGATCACACCTGCTCATTAAAAGCTACCAAGTTAAGAACTTTATATTCCAAAGAGATTTGTAAAGAGGAAAAAATAGGGTTAGTTCACTTCACCTGAAGTGAATAACTTATTTGATCCACCTGTAACTGTTATCTTTATTCAGATCATTAACCGAAATAAACAAAATACTTGCTCACATTGATCAGAATACGGACATAAAAAAACAAATTCATAGCCCAACGTAGTATCCATGTGTTGATCACATTGAAAAGGTAGCAAAGAAAATACTGCCAATATATAGACATATGTAAGATAAGCTACAAAGGTTATTTTCATCTAAAGATCTCCTAACTGCAAACATGGTGACCTCACGACATAAAGCTTCTAAATCAGTGCCAACATAACCATTGCAAGATACATAAACTGCTTTCGTGTTAACTTTGTGATCCAGAAAAAAATATTCAAGTTGAGATAACAAATAAAGAAAAAAAAAGTAAAGGCAAGGATTACCATCATATACCAATTTATTCACTTGCAAAGCTTTGATTAATATCGACTTGTCTGACTTTCCCATGAGAAGAACTTGAGGGTTCATAACCCTTCTATAGAAGTTATAAAATACTATAGTAGTTAGATTAAATAAGACTTAATAGATGGAATAAATTAGTGCAGGTAAATATTTAAGTCAATACTTATCATTAAAATGTATCATTAGTATTCAAAATTTTATTGGCAAAAAGTATTGTTGTCCAATACAAAAGAAGCCTATAGACTATCACATCAAGGAAAGCAATCACAACATATCTGATGAAATATTCAAGGTAATGAATTAATATGAGGAACAACATTAACTCTAACTCACATTATATATATATATATATATATATATATATATATATATATATATATATATATATATATATATATATATATATATATGCCACATACGTGTAGTTTGATGAGTGTAATCAAGAGAAAACCTGAATATAGCAAATACATTAGGATCAAAATAATAAAACAAAACATTTATAAAGTACTAACAAATCTTGACGAAACAAACTCAACATATCCTAAATATAATGAACATTGAAACCACCAACTAACATACCTTACTTGTTGCTATCTTAGTTTTCCACTAAATTGTATAGACATCAAACTGTACATACATAAAGTATCTATACACATACTCATAACTTTGAATGACTAACCATTCTACTAAATAGTGAAGCGCATACTCATCTATTGGTTCAGAATTAATAAAGAAGAGAAGTAAATGTTTTATTTGAATCAATCAAATCACCTAAAAAATATAAAATCAATTTATATCCAACATAAGAAGAACCACAAAGCCTCGTAGTTGCAAGGTCATTTGCTAAACCCATTTAAATCCTCCAAAACCCATTCTCGCCTATACAACTCATGTCATAGAAAATAGAATACCATCAAGGTAAAGTGTGATAAATGATTAAATTTAAAAAACCACCAGCAATAGATAAAGAACTCGTAACGATGAACATAGTCAACGTAATACGATTAAGAGAAGCGTAGTTTGGAATGCCCAACTTAACCCACCCATTCAATTTATACATCAATTGTATATCCTCGGCAACATAAAAGGAGCGTAGAACATATGTAAACATAGAAGAAAGTAAAGTTTTCAAAGCTATAGTCACAAAAATAGGTTTATTTTGATAGCAAATTGTTTCAAACATGTTTCCTCTCTTCCCAGCAAAAAACACTACTAATGAATAAAACACAATCAAACCAGAACTGTCATTCAACACCGGGGGGGGGGGGGGGGTATTTCATATATTTTTCATGGCTATTTTTGAACAGTAATGTCAGAAGTATTGATGAGGTATAATTTGAAATGAAATTCAACTGGAAAGAAAAAAATCTTACATGAAAAGTCATACAATGAACAAATAACTAAAAAATGAAGAACCAAAATATATAAAAAAAAAATGCACTGCAATTCTAAATATATCAGATGAAAATACTTATGTTAGTATCATGAATACTTTTTGTTCTACTTGAAATCCCATTTAAGACGTACTTCTATTTCATTGGGTTCAGGGGTAGAGAAGGGGGGGTGTTTATTTCATATATTGATCATGCATATTTTTTAACAGTAATGTCAGAAGTATTGATGAGGTATAATTTGAAATGCATTTCAACTGGAAAGAAAAAAACTTACAAGAAAACTCATACAATGAACAAATAAATTCACAAATAACTAAAAATGAAGAACCAAAATATATCAAAAAGGCACTGCAGTTCCAAATACCTTTTCTGAAGTCCTAAAAATGTGAAAAGGCAAAAGGATCAATGTAACAGAGAAAATTCTGAGGATATACCTGAGGGAGGCTACAAAAACATCAAATGAGTACCTACAAAACAAAAATAGACATTAATCTAATACCTGTAAAAATAAACATAAAATTAATACCTGCAAAAATAAACATCAATAAATTTTATTGTGAACTTAAATAAATAAACATAAAAATAAACGTCAAGAAAAGTCCTTGTTTTCACAAAAGCTAATTGGAGATCCGGTTGAATGAATCCGCGGTGTAAGAGTTGTAAAACATGCCCAGATCTGTAGTTGATTAAAAATACAAATAATATACATATACTAATAAGATCTGTAACACATTTGAACATTTAAGAGTTGAACACTAATTAATGTGAGGGAAGGGGAGGGAGAGAGACATGATAAAACTTATATTTCCATAAAAAAACTAAAAACATTAAATTTAAACACGATATTGAAAGGTTCCTACACTAAACCCTAGATTACAAACCCAAAACTTTAACCCATGTTGGAAACCCTAGGTTTATAGAAAAAATCGTTTTAATGGAGGCTTGAGCTCAGCCCATCTAAGCATGCGAAAAAACATAAATAACAATGTTAACTTGATTTAAAACAAAATGTAAATAAAAACGGATAGTAATCATTAGAAGGAAAACCCCCAAATATTTAAGAAAGAGTGAGGGAGATAATAGAGCAGAGAACATAGGTTGATTAGGAAGAACACCTGACCATAATGAAAATTAACCTGTAAAAAAACATACAATAAAAATTGTGAAATGCCTTGCAATAAAACTCCTATGTTATATACACGTTTGGACAGAGAGTTAGATCTAGAAACTCAAGATCCAAGATTTGACTCTGATGTAATACCCCGTATTTTCTGCGTTATTTATTTTTGGGGATTAATTGAATTAAATGTTTATTAATTGGAAATTAATCCGGATAATAATATTAACGAGATGTGAATTAGTATTTTATTATAATGTGCATACTTGGCATTATATGAATATTGGTAATATTGATATTGTCGTGAAATATAAATACGGCAATTTGGGAATTTTGCTTGACGCGTGTGACCGCCACGTCATGGTACTGTGTTATTAATTTAAAAAGTGAATTTTAGTTCCATTAACCGTATGGTCGTTTTGAGTGCGCCAACGCGTCCGGAAGGGTCGAGATAGTCAGAAAACACTAACCGGAAGTTTAGTTTGGGTCCCGGGATATTTGTGGGCCATACCGGCACCAAAAAGGGTATTTTGGTAATTTGTATTTTTGAGAATTAAAAAGTGACGAAAATGGAATTAATAAGCTGACTATTTCCTTAACCCACTTAACCCACTTAACCCACTACTACCATTTAGAGACTTAATGGGCTACGGGAGAAGTTGAAATATACTTCCAACTTCCACAAACCATTTCACACCTCCATTCTCCATTATCTTCAACCTTGGGAAAAGCTTGAGAGAGAGAGAGAGAAAGGAACCTTGAGAAGAACTTGAGAGAGAGAGAGAAGGGAAGAATTCTGCAGAAAAGAGAGTGAAGGAACAACTTTGTCACAAAGATTCTACACCAAATTCTGAGATAATTAAGGCAAGTGATTTAAACTCTTTTAATTCAAGATATGTTTCCATGTTTAGGAATTTTCGAAATTGATTTTTTGGAGATAAATTAGACCCATGAATTGAAAGTTAAAAGCCATGATTTATGTAGGAATTGCATGTAGTATATTCTGGACGAATTTATATGTTGAAACAGAACCTTGATGATCAAAAGGTAGAATTAGAAGAAACTTAATGATGTTCTTGAATGGAAGAAATCTGGGAATTATTTTGATGTAGTTTTAATCCAAAGTAAGCCTTTAAATGATGAATTATGTGATTTAGAATGTTATTACTGATATAGGATGTTAGTATAACGTTATAGTGACCTTATCTTGAAGTTTCATGCTTAAAAATGGTGAATTGGGACGAAACTGTAACTGCAAATCGAAGCAGTCCGTAACAGACCTGTGTAATCGATCGATCGACATTCATCAGTCGATCGATCGACCACAATCGATCGATCGAAGGTCAAGGTCGATCGATCGACCTTCCCAGAATGAATAAATTTTTCCTTAATTGAATTTTAATGATGATAACCCTAGGATAATATTATTGGAGACGTTGTGATTACCCTAAATTTTAAGGAAGACCAGTAGGCATGATTTTTAGATTGGACATTAACTGGAATTTAATTTGAGGAATCATTCTAAATTAATGAAATTCGTTATGTGAGATAATAATTAGGTTAATAGTACAAATTTGAATAATTTGATGAAATAAGGTTTGGGGCCGGAGTAAGGACCTTAGGTATAGCGACGTTATATGAGGGAATTATGGGAACTCAATAGTCTATTCGAGACAGGTTTTAAGTTTAAGATATTACGACGTGAGACGTGTCGACTATTTAATTTATATATTGTCGGGACACTTGAAATATATGAATTGGGAATCATGGTACAATGATGTAGAGAATACCCTTATTAATATTGAAATATCTAAGATGTGTGAATGCTTAGTAGATAACTTTATGTGTATGACATACCTACCATACGTGCTATCACGAGAGGTTACGTTCGCTTAGGACCTTCTTATCCTTGGGTTGCCCGGATTTAGATTGGTGCCTAGAGGACATAGTTCAAGAGAATGACTTATTTGTGAGTTAATAAGCCAACTGACTATGGAGCGTAGGTATGTACGTGACCATGGATATGATTGAATTATGTTCGCCTCCATTTATATGTGTGGTGTTGATTCCAACAATTCCTGAGAGATTCGGAATTTGTAATCCTTATGTACGTGATGTACCGGGATGGATAGCAGAGTATGTGTGCACCGCAGCTTAGCCTTTGGGTGCTTGTATTGTATATTTATGATGTGAAGATATACGGTTAATCGAGAAGGAATTTACTATAATAAATTGTGAGTATAATTATGGTAATGTTTTGAAAGATAAAAAGAGATCTTTTATCAAATAAATGGTATTGTTAATAATTGTGAATCCGGGAATTAAAGTAGAACTCTCTATTTAATTATTAAGGTTGGAAATTCAACGTGAACCGAGTAGAAGTGTTAGAAACTCTTTAGATAGTTATGAGATAACACACGAATGGGTACAGGAACGTTAGGAGTGCACAGTTAGACGAGAGGTGAGTATATCATGTGAGAGCACGTCCTAACATGTACTTTGCATATACTGTTTTAAATGTTTTTAAAGCACTTGCAGGTTTTTAAAATATCTCCACATTCGGGCTCTGACCCGTTTGCTTTCAAATCTATCTTTTGTAAAACCATTTTTAGGTGCCCAGCCACAAGGTCACCATGCATAGGATTTCCATTCTGATGACGAGCTGTAGCTGGCTGTGGAAGCTACAGGGATTTGCTTTTAGACGCTTATATCACTTGGATTCCTTATTCATTATTCCTCAGTTGTAGGGCATGTTGCCCAAGTTCTATTAGATACATTTCCATTTCAGTTTTCAGACGTTGGCATGTATTCATTTCAGTATTCAGTATTTCATTACTTACTTCAGTTGTGAGATTGTATTATGAGGAGTTTTTCCTCCAGTTTTATTTATATCATGTTACGGTTATTCTATTACTTCATTATGGTGAATGGTGTTATTATTTCTTCATTATACTTGCATGTTAATCAGACTTTAAATTAAAATTTGGCAACTTACTTTTTAAATACTAGGTGGTTAGTAATAATAAAATGTTTTCGACAGTGATGCTATTAACTGAGCCAACTTGGCGTTTTGATTTTATTTAATAAAGGAGTAGCTACCCGGTATTTAAATAGTCGGGGTGTCACATCTGACTTCATAGGAACAAAAATTAAATCAGTTAGATCTAGAAAACTAAACATTAAATCGATTAGATCTAAAAAAAAAAAAAAGAGGATTAGAGAGTTTAAAATGATCTATGCATTAGCTCTCATTTTGATTGAATGAACAAACGAATGAATCTGTAACACCACTTAAAGATCCAACATATATGGTGTTGGAAACCATAAATGCAAGAGAAGATGACAAAAAATATTGACAAACCATATATATAGTTAGATCTCTTGAAAGAACAATAAACACGGGCTTTTCATACCCAGATCGTCCAAATGAAGAACAAAACGATGAAAAGCGATGCCTATCTCATTGTTTGGGTGTTTTGAAATAACAAAATGATGAAAAATGTATAGCTCAAAAACTACCTTTTGAAGTCAGCAGCGGGTGGTAGTCGTCATCATCGCAGGTGGTTCGAGGTAGCCGTCGGCATCGCAAGGGGTTCGAGGGTAGCAACGTGTTCGTGGTTAAAATCTCCAGCGGGACAAAGGGAGAGAGGGAGGGAGATAGTAAAGTGGGAGACAAATAAGAAGATGGGTAGGAGGAAACGGGAGTAAAGAGTGAGAATGGGTAGAAATTCCATTTTACCCTTGATTTTGAATTTTAAAGAGTATGGGGAAATAAATTAGTGTGTGTAAAAAGAGGGGTAAATCAAAATGTCCAAGGGCAAAATAGGTAGTGCATGAAAAATTCTAATAGATGACATCATCTTTGCATCTTATGACATACATAAGTTTCCTACTTTATTATATAGATATATATACACATTATATTCCACGTGGAATCTAGGAACTAAAACGATTAGTTTGATCGAAGATTATAGGACAGTTAAAGATGAATCTTCAAAAATAATGATAAATATGGTCGGGGATAGTCCTATCAGAACTCAAATATTTAATAGATAAGATCAAAGATATACTACAACTAATAAGGAAAAACGTCCTGGTAGTTTATATGGTTAGGACTCTTGAATCTATAAATAAGGCACATTTAATGTTAAAAATGCATCCAACACAGTATTGTACCCATGACATGGACTCTCAACAGGCATTTTATAGCACTCTAGGTAATCTTCTTTCCCTACAAAGTAATAAAAATTTTGGTATCCCTTCCTCATGGACGTAGGCAGCCAACCTATTGAACCGCATAAGTCTCCATGTTCTTTTATTAATTTGCATTCATATAAATTGGTAAAAGTGGTATTTAACACTATTGTAGAATTGTTATCCCCTACAATTTGGTGACATGAGTGGAAAAACCTTGAAGTCCCACCACCTATTGATAACAAACGTCATTCGATACAAGTGCACACCAATCTTACCATTGCGTTCGATTCATGTTATAAATTGTAAGGAGGGAATAAAATCATTCCAAATTCCCTCCACCTCCCAGTGGTACTAGGTTTAGAGGATGTAATCCTCATAGGTTTAGTCTTAACCGCCGATGTAACATTATATATATGAAGCCACCTACTATGAATATAACATCATTTCTAGTAAACTTTTAGGAGGGACATTTGAATGGGTGAGATGAGATGATGGGTTGGTCGAAGAGGCAATGAACCGAACAGTCTGAAAGAAGTGGATCTAAATCCCATAACCTTGAACGTCAAAAAAGAAGGAGAATCTAATCTCCTAGACTTCCTCGGGTTTACCATGATGAGAGCGCTTCTAGATTTAGGATCCCGCGAGTGGCATGTTCTAATTGTCCTCAACCGAGGAATTCTTTTATTCATAAGATTGTCAGTCATGGTGCAAGTCAAGTTCGACTAGATATATCTACCCACAACAATAATTCATCTATATCTCAACCCATAAATAAGAGCATCGATCACTATGACCTACAAAAGTTTATCAAGAAAGAGTTGGAGGGATCTTTAAATCCTAACCCAACATGAACGCCAAAAGATCTTTCTAGGAGATCTTTGGGTAATAGATTAACGCCCCCTTCATTTTTGACATAAAATCACATAAAGCCCACTAAGAAGTTCTTGCTGCCAAAAATCAACACATATGATGGTAAGACCGATCGAGCTAGGGTGTTACGGGCCATCTGAACTAGCTCGAGGAGGAGGGGTGTACAGAGACATATGCGTCATCCACGTGTGTGTCTCCAAGGATACGAGAGTGATTTTCTCTAAATCTCCATTTTTCTTTGGGTTGGGTTTGTGTGTATTTTTTACTTGAAAGTTGTTACACATCTCTTTGAGGTTAGGTTTGTCTGTATTTTTTTCCCTGAAAGATGTTAGGCACCATATTTTGTGCACACCACTATCAGCCTAATCCCTTTTTCGTAGGAGGTGTTTTTCATTATTCAGAGTATCTAGTTTATTATTTTATAAAACAAATAGATCAGGTTAACCCTTTGAGGCGTACCCTAAGGTAGGCTGAGTCCCGCTAATGATCTAAAGATTCTTGTTGTAGTTCCGAGAACTGAGTTTTTAATGAGAAAAACATTAGGCACACCATGTATTTTTATGATTTATTATCTACATACTTATTATCGCATGTTACATTTATAATTACTTTTAGTTTATTTTAGAACATGATAAGAGACCTTAATTTGAAAATCCCTTCCAAACATAGACATATGCTTAGGTATAAAAATGGCTTTAGTGAGAGGTGTAGGAACGTCACTACATAGGTGGGGGTAACAAGACTTCATGTGTAAATATTCATACGGGAAACGGGATGTCATTAGTACACGTATAAATGCATAAGTTCTCAAGGTCGTTAATGTGTGTATGTGTAACGATAGGCCTTTAGTGTGTTGAGAGTTTAATAGAAATTCGCTGGTGTGTTAAGGGTGTAACGAAAATTGACCAACATATGAAGACTTATTCTCACGAGGGAAGCTTTAGTACTATATGACTACATACCCATGCAGCCACAAGATCTACATAGTTTGTGTTATAATTGGTATATACGCATTGGAGAGTTTGGATATATGGACGAGAGGTCTCAATTTGAGACAATTAGATATTTCATTTGTCATGAGAAATAAAAGTAAGAGATGAAAGAATCTCTAGCTGTAAAATATATCAAGAGACCTTATGAGGAGGCTTGAGCTCACGAGGAAGCCTCAGTATTTCACTTATGTGCCTAAGGAGACCAGGGGTCAAATCCAACTTAGTTTGGTATTGAGAGTGCACAATAGTCTAATGGCATAAACTTATTAAATTCAGATGACAAACCACATTAATTTTTATCCTTATAGTCCTAGACTATGAAACTATGTGATTCAAAACATAAATCAAGAAAGCATGTAATGAAAACAGAGTTTCAGGCAAAAAACCCTTTCGAGTAAAACCTTTTATTCACTTTATAAAATTAACAAATTGGAACTTATAAATTTATAAATTAATTTACTATGATCACTACACCAAATCCTGCGCATGGTCACGGACTTGGGTCGTGATCATTGAAGGTGGGTCACGGCTTTGGTCTATGACCATTTTGGCCGTGACCATTTTTAGTGGTCACGACCCAAGTCCCTGAACAGCATCATTGGTCACGACCCATGATGGCCACGACCTAAGTCCATGATCCAACCATTGGATTCCCACGAAACCTGGTCACGGACTTGGGTCATGACCACATAATCTTTAACATCAAAGATGGTCACGGATCTGGATCGTGACCCAACTATTTGTGCCAACAAAATGTTGTCACGGACCAGGACCGTGACCCAATCATTTATGATCACGAAACTTTGTCATAGACTTGGTTCATGACCACTTAATTTTTAATATTAAGTATGATCATGGACCTAGGTCATGACCCAACAATTTGTTCCCACAAAACCTAGTCACGGACCAAGGTCGTGACCTAATCATTTGTTCCCACGAAACATGTCCACGACTTCGGGTCATGACCATTTTTAATAATTAAAAAAAATCATCATTTTTTTCTCAAATCGGGAGCCTTGTGAGTATGCGGTTGGTTTCTGTGGATTTAAATTAGTCCAATGCAAGGTGTTCATGCCTTTGACAAGGCCGTTTTGTTGTTGTTTTACACTTTCACCCTTCGACGGCATGTTTTTAAGCCTAAGTCAAACATTTTACAAATTTTCATCGTGCTCTGAAACCGGGAGCCCCGTGAGTACGCTGTGGGTTCCTATGGGTTACATTCGTCTCGTGCGAGGTGTATATGCCTCTGATGGGGTGATTTAAGGATTTTTTTATATTTTCACCCTTTAACGTTATATTTTTAAGTCTAAGTCTAATAGTTTACAAATTTTTATCGTGCTCTCAGATTGGGAGCCCCGTGAGTATGCAGTCGGTTCCTGTGGGTTACATTGACTCCGTACGAGGTGTCCGTTCCTCTGATAGGGACGTTTACTGGTTGTTTTAAATTTTCACCATTTGACGGAATCTTTTTAAGACTAAGTCTAACAGTTTATAAATTTTCATTGTGGTCTTAAATCGGACGCCCCGTGAGTACGTGATTAGTTCATGCAGGTTACATTGGTTCCGTGTGCAGTGTTTGTGCCTTTGATGGGGCCGTTCTGACATTTTTTTATGTTTTCACCCTTTGACGACACGTTTTTAAGCCTAAGTCTAATAGTTTATAAATTTTTATCGTGCTCTCAAATCAGGAGACGTGTGAGTACGCGGTCGATTCTCGCGGGTTACATTATTCCCGTGCAAGGTGTTCGCGCCACTGACGGGGCCATTTTATGGATGTTTTATGTTTTCACTCTTTGATAACATAGTTTTAAGCCTAAGTCAAATATTTTGTAAATTTTCATCGTGCTCTCAAATCGAGAGCCTTGTGAGTACGCGATTGGTTCCTGTGGGTTTCATTGGTCCCACTCGGTCATTTTATTGATATTTTATGTTTTGACTCTTTGACAAAATGTTTTTAAGCCTAAGTCTAACAGTTTTTAAATTTTCATCATGCTCTAAAATCTGGAGTCCCATAAGTACGCGATCGGTTCCTGCGGGTTACACTGGCCCCATGCGAGGTGTACGTACCTCTAACGGAGCCATTTTATGGATGTTTTACGTTTTCACACTTTAATGGCACGTTTTTAAGGCTAAGTCTAAAAGTTTATAAATTTTCATTGTGTTCTCAAATTAGGAGCTCCGTGAGTATGCGACCGGTTCCTACGAGTTACATTGGTCCCGTGCGAGGAGTTCGTGCCTCTGACGGGGCCATTTTATGGATGTTTTATGTTTTCACCCTTTGACAACATGTTTTTAAGCCTAAGTCTAATAGTTTGTAAATTTTCATCGCGCTGTCAAATCGGGTGCCCCGTGAGTACGCAGTCAGTTCCTGTAGGTTTTATTGGTCCCATGCGAGGTGTTCGTGTCTTTGACGGGGCTGTTTTATTGATGTATAACATTTTCACTCTTTGACGGCATGTTTTTGAGCCTAAGTCTTAAAGCTTATAAATTTACATCATGATCTCAAATCAGGAGTCCGGTCACTATGCAATCGGTTCCTGTGGGTCACATTGCTCCCGTGCGAGGTGTTTGTACCTCTAACGGGGCCATTTTGCATGTTTTTCAGCCTAAGCCTAACACTTTGTAAAATTTCATCATGCTCTCAAATCGGGATCCCCGTGAGTATGCGGTCGATTCTTGCGGGTTACATTGGTCTCGTGTGAGGTGTCCGTGCCTCTAACGGGGCCGCTTTATGGTTATTTTATGTTTTCACCATTTGACGACATGTTTTTAAGCATAAGTTTAATAGTTTGTAAATTTTCATCCTGCTCTCAAATCGGTAGTCCCGTGAGTAAGCGATTGGTTCCTATGCATTATATTGGTCTCGTACGAGGTATTAGTACCTCTAACGGGGCCGTTTTGTCTCTGTTTTATGTTTTCACTGTTTAACGACATGATTTTAGGCCTAAGTTTAATAGTTTGTAAATTTTCAATGTGCTCTAAAACTGAGAGCCCCGTAAGTAAGTGATCGGTTCCTGTGGGTTACCTTGGTCCCGTACGAGGTGTTCGTCCCTCTAACGGTGTCATTTTATGATCGTTTTATGTTTTCCCCCTTTAACAACATGTTTTTAAGCCCAAATCTAACAGTTTGTAAATTTTTGTTGTGCTATCAAAACAGGAGCCCTGTGAGTACGGAGTCAGTTCCTGCGGGTTATATTGTTCCCGTAGGAGGTGTTCGTGCCTCTGACGGAGCCGTTTTATGGATGTTTTACGTTTCACTCTTTGACGACATGTTTTTAAGCCTAAGTCTAACAGTTTGTAAATTTTCATCCTGCTATCAAATTGGGAGTCCCGTGAGTACGCTATCGGTTCCTGTGGGTTACATTGGTTTCGTGCGAGGTGTTTATGCCTCTAACGGGGCTATTTTGTGGCCGTTTTATGTTTTCACCCTTTAACGACATGGTTTTAAGCCTAAGTCTAACAATTTGTAAATTTTCATTGTGCTCTGAAATTGGGAGTCCCATGAGTACGCGGTTGGTTCCTACGAGTTACATTAGTCCTATGGGAGACCATTTTATGGTTGTTTTACATTTTCACCCTTTGACGACATGTTTTTAAGCCAAAGTCTAATAATTTGTAAATTTTCATCCTGCTCTCAAATCGGTAGTCTCGTGAGTACACGATCGGTTCCTACACGTTAGATGTGTCTCGTACAAGGTGTTTGTACCTCTGACAGGGCCTTTATATGGCTATCTTATGTTTTCACCCTTTAATGACATGTTTTTAAGCCTAAGTTTAACAGTTTGTAAATTTTCATCATGCTCTAAAATCAAGAGCCCCGTAAGTACGCGCTCGATTCCTGCGAGTTACCTTGGTCCCGTACGAGGTGTTCATGCCTCTAACGGTGTCATTTTGTGGTCGTTTCTCGTTTTTCCCCTTTAACAACATGTTTTGAAGCCCAAGTCTAATAGTTTGAAAATTTTCGTTGTGCTCTCAAACCGAAAGCCTTATGAGTACACGGTCGATTACTGCGGGTTACATTGCTCCCGTACAAGGTGTTCGTGCCTCTAATGGGTACATTTTATAGATGTTTTATGTTTTCACTCTTTGACGACATGTTGGTAACCCTAAGTCTAATAATTCATAAATTTTCATTGTGCTCTCAAATCGAGAGTCCCGTGAGTACGCGATCGGTTCTTATTGGTTACATTAGTCTCGTGCGAGGTGTTCATGCCTCGGACGGGTACATTTTGTGGCCATTTTACGTTTCCCCTTTTAACGGCATGTTTTAAGCCTAAGTCTAATAGTTTGTAAATTTTCATTATGCTCTCAAATCGGGAGCCCCGTGAGTACGCGATCAGTTCATACGAGATACATTAGTCCCATGGGAGGTGTTTGTGCCATTGATAAGGCCGTTTTATGGATGTTTTACATTTTCCCTCTTTGACAACATGTTTTTAAGCCAAGTATAATAGTTTGTAAATTTTCACCGTGCTCTCAAATCGGGAGCCCCATGAGTACGAGATCAGTTCCTGCGGGTTACATTAGACCCGTGGGAGGTATTCGTGCCATTGACGGGGCCATTTTGTGGCTATTTTACATTTCCCCCTTTAACAGCATGTTATTAAGCCTAAGTCTAATAATTTATTAATTTTCATCATGCTCTCAAATCAGGAGTCCTATGAGTACGCGATCGGTTCCTATGGGTTACATTGGTCCCATATGAGGTGTTCGTGCCTCTGATGGGGTCGTTTTGTGGCTGTTTCATGTTGTCACCCTTTAACAACATGTTTTTAATCCTAAGTCTAACGATTTGTAAATTCTCATCGCGCTCTAAAATCGAGAGCCCCATAAGTACGTGATTTGTTCTGGCGGGTTACATTGGTCCCGTGCGAGGTGTTTGTGGCTCTGACGGGGCCATTTTGTGGTTGTTTTAGGTTTTTACCCTTTGACGACATATTTTTAAGCCTAATTCGAACAATATATGAATTTTCACCGTGCTCTCAAATCAGGTTCCCCATGAGTACACGGTCGGTTCATGTGGGTTACATTGGTCCCGTGTGAGGTGTTTGTGCCTTTGACAAGGCCATTTTATTAAAGTTTTATGTTTTCACTCTTTGACGGTATGTTTTTAAGCCTAAGTCTAACAGTTTGTAAATTTTCATCCTGCTCTCAAATCGGTATTTCCGTTAGTATACGATCAGTTTCTATGGGTTACATTGGTCTTATGCGATGTGTTCGTACCTCTGAAATGGTCGTTTTGTGGCTGTTTTACGTTTTCACCCTTTAACGACATGTTTTTAAACCAAAGTCTAACAGTTTGTAAATTTTCATCATGCTCTAAAACTGAGAGCCCCGTAAGTAAACGGTCAGTTACTGCGGGTTACATTGGTCCCGTGCGAGGTATTCGTGTCTCTAACGGTGTAATTTTTTGGCCGTTTCACGTTTTCCCCCTTAACAACATGTTTCTCATCCCATGTCTAACAGTTTGCAAATTTTCATTGTGCTCTCAAACTGGGAGCCCTGTAGTTACGCGATCGATTCTTACGGGTTACATTGGTCCGGTACGAGGGGTTTGTGCCTCTGACTGGGGCATTTTATGGATGTTTTATGTTTTCACTCTTTGATGGCATGTTTCTAAACCTCAGTCTCATAGTTTGTAAATTTTCATTGTGCTCTCAAATCGGGAGTCCTGTGAGTACGCGATTGGTTCCTATGGGTTACATTGGTTCCGTACGAGGTGTTCGTGCCTCTGATGGGGCCGTTTTATGGTTATTTTACGTTTTCACCCTTTAATGACATGTTTTTAAGCCTAGGTCTATCAGTTTGAAATTTTTTGTCTTGCTCTAAAATCGAGAGCCTCGCAAGTACGCAATCGGTTCTTGCGGGTTACATTAGTCACGTAGGAGGTTCTTGTGTCTCTGACGGGGTGATTTTGTGGTTGTTTTACCTTTCACCCTCTGACGACATGTTTTTAAGCCTAAGTCTAATAATTTGTGAATTTTTATCGTGCCTTAAATCAGGTGCCCCATGAGTATGCGATCGGTTCTTTCGTGTTATATTGGTCCCGTGCGAGGTGTTCGTGCCTTTTACATGGCCATTTTATTTATGTCTTATGTTTTCACTCTTTGACGGCATGTTTTTAAGCATAAGTCTAACAATTTGTAAATTTTCATCACGCTCTCAAATCAGGAGTCCCGTGAGTACGCAATTGGTTCTTGTGAGTTAAATTGGTCCCACGAAAGGTGTTCATGCCTCCGAGGAGGCCATTTTTTGGTTGTTTTAGGTTTTCACCCTTTGACGACATGTTTTTAAGCCTAACTCCTACAGTTTGTAAATTTTCATCGTGCTCTAAAACTGAAAGCCCTGTAAGTACACGATTGGTTCCTATGGGTTTCATTAGTCCCGTGTGAGGTGTGCGTGCCTCTGATGGGGAAGTTTTGTGTCTATTTTACATTTTCCAACTTTAAGGGTATGTTTTTAAGACCAAGTCTAAACGTTTGTAAATTTTCATTGTGCTCTCAAATCGAGAGCCCTGTGAGTAGACGGTCGGTTCCTACGGGTTACATTAGTCCTGTGGGAGGTATTCGTGCCTTTGATGGGGATATTTTATGGATGTTTTACGTTTCTCTCTTTGACGGTTTATTTTTAATCCTAACTATAACAATTTGTAAATATTCATCACGCTCTCAAAATCAGGAGTCCCGTGAGTACGCAATCGGTTCATATGGGTTACATTTGTCCCGTACGAGGTGTTTGTGACTCTAACGGTATCTTTTTGTGGTCGTGTCATGTTTTCCCCTTTTAATAACATGTTTTTAAGCCGAAGTCTAACAGTTTTTAAATTTTCGTTGTGCTCTCAAATCGGGAGGTCAGTGAGTATGCGGTCAGTTCGTACGGGTTACATCGGTCCCGTACGAGGTGTTCGTGCCTCTAACGGGGCCATTTTATGGATGTTTTACGTTTTCACTCTTTGACGACATGTTTGTAAGCGTAAGTCTAACATTTTGTAAATTTTTATCGTGCTGTAAAATCGAGAGCCCCATAAGCATGCGGTCTATTTTTGTGGGTTACATTAGTCGCGTGCGATGTGTTTGTGACTCTAACGAGGCCATTTTGTGGATGTTCTAGATTTTCACCCCTTGACCGCATGTTTTTAAGCCTAAGTCTAACAATTTGTGAATTTTCATCGTGCTCTCAAATCGGGAGCCCCGTGAGTAAGCGATCGGTTCCTGCGGGTTACATTGGTCGCATGTGAGGTGTTCGTGCCTCTAACTGGGCCGTTTTAGGGATGTTTTATGTTTTCAACCTTTGACGACATGTTTTTAAGCCTAAGACCAATAGTTTGTAAATTTTCATCGTGCTCTCAAATTGGGGGTCTTGTGAGTACGTGATCGGTTCCTGTGGGTTACATTGGTCTCGTGCGAGGTGTTCATGCCTCTGACGGGGCCGTTTTGTGGTTGTTATACGTTTTCACCCTTTAATGGAATGTTTTTAAGACTAAGTCTAACTGTTTATAAAAATTCATCGTGCTCTAAAATAGAGAGCCCCGTAAGTACGTAATGAGTTACTGCGGGTTACATTGGTGCCGTACGATCTGTTCGTGCCTTTGATGGGGTCATTTTGAACTTGTTTTACATTTTCCCCCTTTAACGACATGTTTTTAAGACTAAGTTTAACAATTTGCAAGTTTTCTTTGTTCTCTCAAATCGGGAGCCCCATGAGTACGCGATGGGTTCCTGTGGGTTACTTTGGTCCCGTGTGAGGTATTCATTCCTCTGACGGAACCATTTTGTGGATGTTTTATGTTTTCACCCTTTGACCTCATATTTTTAACCTTAAGTCTAACAGTTTGCAAACACTACACCAAATCCTGCGAATGGTCACCTCCAGGCGGTCACGACCCAAATCCCTGACCAGATGGTCATGGCCCAAAGTTGTGACCACATAAAATTTGGCGTGACCATATCCATGACCCAGTGTGGCTATGGATTCTCTTGGAAGTCGACAAGAACCAAATCCCTGACCATTATGGTCACTGCCTTAGGCCACGACCAGGTCGTGACCACCATGGCTCTAAATTTCCCTCCGCGATTGATCAAGGTAGGGTAACGACCTTGAGCCTTGACCAAGGCCACAATGCACACCTAATGGGTCCCAAATTTGGGTCGTGACCATACCAATTTAATCATGCGTGTGGGTCACGACTTAGGGCCGTGACCACACGATTGCCTACGTGCTGATGTGGAAAAAAATTAAGGGCCACGGCAGTGGGTTACGACCTAAGGCCGTGACTAGGTTCCTTATAATAAAAAACCCCTGCCTTCATTTCATTTATTCCCACGTCAATCTCTCTCTCTCTCTCTCTTTCGGTCATTTTCATTCTCAAACCCTAATTTCGGCAATTTGCATTCTCAATCTCAATATCAAAGGTAAACCCTAATTCTTTTATTTCTTTATTAAACCCTAATGTATATGTGTGTGAATGTGTGTGTATTTATGTGTATGTGTGTATGCGTGTGTATATGTGTATATGTGTGTGTCTGTATGTATATATCTGTGTATATGTGTGTGTATATTTGTATGTGTGTGTGTGTATATCAATATAAGTGCGTGTGTATATGTGTATATATGTGTGAATATGTGTGTGTATGTGTGTATTCTTTTTTTTTAATAAAAGGGTATTGTCATTATTTATTTGGTATTGCTAACATTGATTGGGAATTGTTATTTAGAGTTTGAAACTAATTCCACTATTTAAGGGTATTGTCATTATTAGTATTCACTGAATGTGGTTACTTAGGGATTAAAATTAATTGTGACACATAAGGGTATTGTCATTTAGGGCTTGAAATTTATTTAGAGCTTGAAATTAATTGAGTATCATTAGTATTGACTGAATGCGGTTACTTAGGGATTAAAATAAATTACATTATTTAAGGCTATTGTCATTTAGGGCATGATATTTATTTAAAGTTTGAAATTAATTGAGTATTTCAGGTTCCGCAGCCTAATCAAACTAATATACTCAAAATCGTTTCCATTCACAAAATCTTAATCAAACTAATATATGCTAATATACCCTTATACCTTAACCGTAGTACTCATATTCATGCCCTCATATATTTTTCTCAGGAAAAATGAGGTGCGGTGATAATAACTGGAAACAAGAGTTGGAGAGGTTTCAATTGCACCGCATGCATAACTATTTTATTAGTGAGCGTCATTTAGAGGGTACTCCTATTTATAGGTATGGAATAAAAAGATAGAACAATTTAACTACCTTGTAAATCGCAGAGTTAATCTCCAGCAAGATTACTAGTTAGATCATATTATATTTTCCCTACCAGTAAACTGGGATGATGCTATACAAAATATATTTCACACACATAATCCTGACGTAGCCCTGACCTTAGTTATGTTGTTGGAGAAGGCGAAAAAAAGTTCCACCCGTTATGGATACGACTACGTATAGAGAGCATTAGCATAGAGTGTGATGTCTCCCGCCATATGCACGCTAAATTGAATCTTGCCAACAAGTTGACAAGGATGGGATCCCGAGTTCATGTCACGAATATCTACACATCAATAACAAATACCCTTCCTCCTAGTTGGCCACGTGCAGAAATTCATAGGTTCTTAAAAACTAATACCGAATTGATGAAGATCAGGCACATTGAACATATTCTAAAGTCTTACTCTGAAAAGGTATATATATATATATATATATATGCCCGTGCCTGAAGGCACGCTGAAAATTTCAAAAGTACGTAATCGCGAAACGATAAATTTTTTCAAAAAAGGCATGCAAATGTGTATAATATAAATACTAAATGTTTTATATATTATAAGTGTAAATTTTCAAAATATTGAATCGTCTAAATTTAAGTCATAAAATTTCTTTTACAATACAAATGTGTAAACAATTTTTTAAAAAGTGGGCAAAATTCCCTTTGTTTATAGGACTATCCACCCATTTAAGTAAATTAAAATAATATTTACAAAAATAATAAAGATGTGTAGAAATAAATTATTACTCTGGTCCATAATAGTCCTCCTAGAAATAATACATCGATTCAACTAAATTCTTGAAAACAAAAAACTCAAATAAGCCACATGCCTACATATATGACTTTCCATATACAACTTCATGTATATTGCCACAATATTTCAAACTAACATTCATTTTAAAAGGAAAAGAGTTGCAATAAACAACTAATATTTAGTATTGCTACTTGAATAAAAATCAATTACAGTGCTACTTCACATTAAGAACTCCAACTACAGTGTCGTTCAAGTCCTATATATTACTAAGCTAGCAACAAACAACAAATGATTTATAATTACTACAAACAAAATCTTAATAGATGAACCTGACACATAATTACTTCATTAGTATAAAAAATGAATTGTTTAAATACATAAAACATAAATGTTTCCAGTAGTTTCTTTATTGCAATAGGACTTGAATACAATGACGTAGGGATTTAAGTCGGGCGCAGAGTTAGTAACTCCGCTAGAAATGCCCTATCTATCTCACTAAAAGACCATGACACATGGGGTTGGCAGTTCAATAATTGTGCTAAATCGTATGAGTCTAACTCCAAAACATTAGAGTATGTCCAACACATAAAAAAATATTAAAAATGTAGAACTCAACAAAATAAATAAACATAAAAAACACAAACGCATATGATCAACATTAACCCATGTGTCGACATGGTGTTGTTAGTTCTTGGTCCAAGGAACTGCCCGTGCTCACGACAATATGCACTTGCACATATTTACAGAGAAAGAGAGAGAGAGTAAATGAACAACCTTTAAATTTCAGGGTCGTACTTAAAATAGATAAAAAAAATCAATTACAACATGTAAAGATAAATTCCCATACATAATTCATTAAAGAGAGTAGGTGACGTCAGTCAAATCAATGACAAAATTAAATCGCCATCAAGTTATGATGTTGCCATTGGTTGCCTCCTATTCCGTACTTTTAGAATTTTTTGAGTTTCAATTCTAGGCATCTAAACATACCCTTAAGAACAAATAATCTACAATGACGATTCAAAAAGATTAAGACCGAATGAGACAAATGCATGTATTCTGAAAAATGGGAAAGCATTAAAAGCAACACAACGTGGCTTCCTAAAAAATCAGTTAGGTAAACTACAAAAGAGGGCCGAAGAATTTTAAATACCCACCATATGCTTACCTCAGGTTATCAGAGTCAGGCTACTCTAGTCGGGTGAGAAGTATCACACCCGATGATGAGAACAAAACTGGTCAGAAGCCCCAGTTTAATTGGCGAGGACCACCACACAACTCACCCTCATGTGCACATATCTATGAATGCATTCTCACCCCCACACGTGCAACATTAATTTTAGAACATGAGGGACAAAATTCCAATAATGCGAGTTATGTGCAAGGGCAGTAAATCAGACCAATCGGAACATGATAAACATAAAAAATAAAAAAAATAACTGTCTTAAATACTTACAAAGTAAATTGGAGCTGTCAAAGTGGGGAAGGAGCAGTAAACCAGGCCAATCCGAGTTGGCAAAGTGTTAATCGGAGCTGCCAAAGTGTTAATCAGGGCTGCCTATCATTTTTTTTATTTTTGTTTTCAAGATCGGAGCAGTAAATCAGGGGCTACCAAAATAACTGTCTAAATATTGGTTACAAAAAAACCCAAAAGTACAACTCTCTACCAACTAAATACAAATTATCTTTGCAAAAAGGCTTTACTTTTTTAAAAAAAAAAGTCAATCAGTAATCTGTAAAAGGAGTACACACAAAAAAGAAAGTAAAAAAGAAAGTAAAATAGACAACATGAGACCTGCTGCAGTCAGAACCGACTTTGATCGAGACTTGAATAGACTCCGACAACCATTCCCGTTGTGTTTCCCTCTCGTAGATGAAAGCATCAGGACTATAATACTTTTACGATATATCAGTATACAATATATCAGTACACAATATATCATCACAATCTAGTAGATGTATCATTCAATTCAACACAATCTAGTTATATATTTAAAAAAATATAACAATAGATGTATCTATACATCCCCGAGATCATTAGTGTAGCAATAGTGGTTGCAAATTAAAATTACAATTACAGAATTTGTTTAAATGGTAAGGAATTCAGTGAACCAAAACACACCCCAATTCAACAAATTTTTATATAAATTGTAAACGTAGGTTTAGTAAAAGAAAAATGAATCTCGAGACCTCAAGTGGAGAAAATATGCTTCAATTCACCCTCACGACTCTCTTGGTATCCATATCTCTCACTCCCACTCTCACTCTCCCGGTTTGATCTCGGTATCCACTTTAACCCCCCTCACTATTTTGGTAAACACCCACCTCTATTCGTGTTGTTTGGTTTCAAAAATCATTTGGCATATACAAATTATACATACATACATAGATCGGCCCTTATCGAGAGCCTCTTTGTTACCAGTCCTCGCTGGCAAGCCCCTTTAAGTTATGCGCCTATGATTCTGCCTCAGGGATGGAATGCATACAGTTTCTGGATATAATCTATACATTGGTTAGATGGGGTCCCTTTCATCTCCAGATAGCCCACAACAAACAACTGGTAACATACATGTAGCATATTATGCATTGTAGAGAGAGATGAAACTAATGGAACTTCAAGGCAGACTGATGCAACTGGAAACATACATGTAGCATCTTCGGATTTATCATTCAATTCAACAGATGTAGTAGTATACAATTTAAGTCTAATTTTTGGTGTCCAACAATTTAAGTTTAATTCAAATTTACCTCTAAAATAATAAGAAAAGGATAACATAGATAAAATACCGAAATATGAGATCTGGACTGTCAAATATGTATTCTATCTAACATCTCTCTACTTCTCCTTCTTTTCCCCATCTCAAAAAAATATCATCTTTAAAGAAAACCTCAAAAAGATAAATTAAAGATTAAGATCTTTGAATATATTCATGTTCTGTTGATTGAATTTAAGTTTAGGACATTTTCACATTGAAAAAAGTAAGCAAAAGTAAACAAAACAATAAGGATGTTTGGAGTTGAGTGACGAAACCTCCATATCGGCAAAATGCAGAGAATGTTTTGTCAATCTCTGGTTCTGAAACTACGTGGGAATAATGAAAACAATTTTAGATCATGAAAAAAATTTATCCAACTGTGAATACAATGCTGAGACAAACACTTATCAAGAATTTAAGACCCAGTTACTATTAAGAGAATAAACAAAGAAAGTCAGTTTTAAATCAACAAATAAAAATTTGAGAGAAAGTTTCCGTTGTTAATCTAAAGATCAAGGCCCACTTATTGTTAAGAGAAAAGAAATAAAATTAGTTTTGAATCATTGAATACAAATATGAGATAAAGTATCATTTGTTTGGTATTACACCCTAGGAATAAATAATACCTTGTTTGGTAATATAAGAACACTTTGTGGTATGAGACAGGTCTTTCATTGTGTGAGTATTAACATTGAAGGCATGGGTGTTTCAAAGCATTTGCCAATCGTTAATGCCATATATCGCGTACATCTTTGCCCAATCTGATAGAAAGTCTCAACAACATATGATATTTAAACAAAACATAAAAATATAAATTAAATGTTAACATCTGAACAAAATGTTGCAAATAAGTGGGGAAAAGGATCATTGAATAGATTCAAACCTTGAACTATAAGGATGTTTGGAGTTGAGTGATGAAACTTCTAGATCGGCGAAATGCGGCAACAGAGGTTGTAATAAGAAGTGGGTAAGAGGCAAGTATGTACGGAATACAAAAGACTCAGATAATTACCTCAGTTTGGGACTGTGGCTTCTGCAGTTCTTTCCTTCTGTCTTCGATCCTTCATATTTGGGCATTGGTGGAGGTGACGGTGGAGAGAGGGAAGCATCGGGTGTGTCTTAGAAATGAGAGGTTTTGAAGCTGGAGGGAAGCATAGGGTTTATGTATGAGAAATAAAAGAGGGTTTGGTTTGTATTTACCAAATTAGTCCTTCTATTTGAATTAAAGTAAAAGAGGTGGGGGAAAAAGAGGGGGAACACAAAATTTTCAAGGGTAAAGTAGATAATGCAAAAATAATTCATTTTGTGACGTCATTGTCCCATCTTATGACATAAATAAGTTTTTTACTTTATATATATATATATATATATATATATATATATATATATATATATATATATATACACACACACACACACACATAGGGAGAGAGAGAGAGAGTCAGGCTCTCCAACATACCTCCTAGCAACATACCTAGCAACATATCCATTTTTTAAAATAGTAAAAATAAATAAATTTGAGATGATATTTTTTATTTGGGTTAATAATATTTCAATGTGCCCCTGCAAAAAAAATCAACTGAAAATAATGTTTTGTTATTTTTAAAAAATAGATAAAAAAATTGACAGTTTTTACCCTATATAACTGTCAGATTTTTCACCTATTTTTTAAAAATAACAAAAAACATTATTTTGAGCTGAATATTTTTATAGGGTCACATTGAAATATCAGGAACCCATGTAAAAAATATAAACTCAAAATTATTTTTTTACTATTTTATAAAAATGAGTATGTTCATAGGTATGTTTAATGTGGTATGTTGGAGAGCCTGACTTTCTCTCTCTCTCTCTCTCTCTCTATATATATATATATATATATATATATATACACACACACTAGCGGAATGCCCGTGCCTGAAGGCACGGTAAAAATTTCCAAAATACGTCATCGCAAAATGACAAACAATTCCAAAGTATGTAACTACAAAACAACAAAAATTTCATTCCCCAACAAAACAAAGTGTAATTTAGAAAAAAATCGCCATAATATCCTTTATTTATAAGACTTTGCACCTTTCTTAACAAATAATAAATTGTCCAACAACATTCTAAATTCATCAAACAAATTCACATAACATAAAATATAGAATATTCATCAACTGAATTCACATTGTGCCTCAAATAAACAATGCGTCAATTTTTAAAAAAATGGATATAATCTTTTTTTTATTGGACTATCCACCCTGCTTCAGGGGTACTAACCAATCCAATAATATTCAAAAAGCTCAAATTCATCTAACAAATTATTTAACCAAACAAACTTCTTGAGTATGGACTCAATATGTCTGCTTCAAAATCAATATTTGAGTGGGAATAATTGAATTAATAGAAGTAAATTCTTATATGGGAGTGAGCATAAAAATGTGTAAAAAAATATCTTGTCTTTCACACGAGCTAAAAAAATTATCCAATAACCCATGCCGTGTACATACCATCATCAATAATCCTCTTCTCCTTCACCCATGGAGTGTGCGGTCTTCAGTAAGAAGCAACCCTTAATTAAATACAAATACGGTATAAATAAATGAAAAAATAATAAAATGAAAAAAATAATGAAATATAACTCCAGAAGAAAAAATAAAAAGATAAAGACTTGCATTTCTAGCCTTGAAATTGAACTCATATCATTTTACTCAGAGAGTCAACAATAGCCTCCTGCAAATTTTAAACACTTTAAGTATAAGTTGTTTAGAATAACACCTAGGGCAATCAATCTACAAGTTATAAGAAAAACTAAGAAAAAAGTATAGTTTACATTCAAAAAATTCGCAGCACTCCAAGTTATATTACCTAGAAAATAATAGCGGATAAAATGTTAAACATAACTATTCAATTTGTTTTGTTCAGCAATGAGATGAGCGACAAAAAAAAAATTCATGGATGATATACACAAATAGCTCATGTTATTCAGAAATAAAAATAGAGAATGAAACATGTAATATCCCAAAACTTTATTTTTTTAATGGAATAGTTGATTAAATTGATAGCTTCAATTTTGAGTGAGTGATGATCACCCCATATACAAAACACACCAGCAAGCAAGCATAAACCCATATAAATGAAATTTATAAAAAAAGTATAGAGACAAAAGATAAATGTAATTTGGAAAATATTCCCGGGTCAACATTCGATAAGATGTCAAAATGCAGATTCCGAGGTACATATACATACGTGTGATTTACGTATACACTATTAAACATTCAATAAGAATGAAACATAACTGCATAAACAAGCATAAATCCACATTGGGGTAGCCCTGCCAAAACAAACATAAATCCTCACCAAGAGATATCCTTTTTCGTAGAACACACACGTTTGGACTGCAATAAAATTACAAATAAATACAACTCAACCATTATGCACTTATGAACCACTAAACTATACCATCATATGAGAACTATTTATGAACCAAACTATATATTTCAAAGAATGGATTGAATATTCCAGATTTATCCCCTCTATCCCCGTGGATCAAAATTAAACTTAAACAACTGCATGTGTTGTTCAAACTTGCCCTGTAGCAGTAGCACCACCTGCTACACCAGAAGCATCGATACCATCTATGCCAATATTCCTAATACTTGTTGCCTAAGGGTAGTACAATTTTTCGGCCCTAGAAATTCTCAGAGTTGATCTCACTGATAACGTAGGCAAGCATTAGAGGCCACTTTAGGTACAGTAGTAGACGATACCACCCCCACATCAGATTCGGAGAAGGTCAACCCACCACACAGCTAAAATTGTAATTCCAGTAACAGGTGAAGTGTTAAAATGTAAAACATAATAAAGGAGAGAGAACCTATTGTGAAATTAAAGTCTGAAACTACTCAATTGTCACATCACTTTTTCAGATGCGTCACTTAAAGTCAACTGCTAGCCAATTATACATGAGAAGGTCGAACCAAAAGTTATCCAGATGGATAGTGAATGAGAATAAAATACACAAAACATATTATATTTATGGATATGTAAGAATGAGAACAAATGTAAGAAGAATTTGATGATACCTCGTACGGAAAATCTCATATGGACGGAGGAGAATGATAACCAAAATGCAAAAACAAAAAATTATATGAAATCCAATAACCTGAAAATTAAGAAACTCAAAATTATAAACAAAGTGGGAATGTTGTAGGAATACAAACAATCAGTGAACATATACAGAAATTAAGAGCATAAATATTGAGGGAAATGCCCCTTAACAACCTTTAAAAAAGAAACAAATGAAAAAACAATCAACGTGAAGTTGTGACCTGTTAATATTTTGATACACACTGTTTAAACCTTATAAATTGTTAAACTCATAACTGTTTAAACCTCAAACAATCCAAATACCATTAAACCTCATAACTGTATCGATTGAGTATTTTGATTGTGAATTTTTAAACATCATAACTGTTAAGTATTTGGATAGTTTAAACCTCAAACAATCCAAATACTTTTAAACCTCATAACTATTTAAACCTCATTTCCCTATATGAGTTGAGTTTAATGTGAAAAATCATATTTTCCCCACTTTTCGTTTGATCAAAGATACTCTCAATAAGTCGTAATTGAAGGATTGTGTACAATTAGTTTGAACTATTTCTCCTTGAGAAAAGAGTCTTTTGTTAGTTGGGTTAACAATTAGTTTGAACCATTTGCCCCTTCGTAGGTTTGGTATCTTTATCTACGAAGATCTATTCTAACAAAAAAAAAACATATTTACATTCTAAATTCGCACCACATAAAAAAAGATTTATCAAACATGTTCTGCCCTTGATAAAAATTATAAAAATTAGATAAAACAGAGATATAACCTTAAAATAAAAAATTTCATACTTTCAAAAACTCAAGAGAAATAAAAACCAGTTGTCCCTAAAGAATCCCAATAATTTCAGGTTGTGTACTCTTTTCCTTAAAAGTACACATTTTCAAAAGAAAAAATGGTAATACCAAGAAGATGTAGAGAAGCCACAATAATCGAGGGAAAATTAACTTCAGTTTTTGTCAATCAAATTAATATTGCCTTGAAGAGTAGAATACCTATACTAACCTTCAAAATACCCTCCATTTGATCTTCAAATCAATGTCTAGATGAACCGTCCCAATCCTATGCATGACATCTCACTATCTCTTATTTTTGTACAAAATCTCTCACTATTACCTGCAGAAAAGAAAATGGAAAAGACTGGATTTCCTTAAAAACCATAACATAACATTCTTGAACAATTAACTAATTTATGTTTGGATCTTAAAAAGTCTTTGAAGAAAACATATATGAAAGATGCCTACTAGTTAACTATTTCATTCAATCTCATTCACTAGGATTCATATGATAGAATATATCATATAGGATTCCTTACCTGAGTATATTTACAAAGAACTTGCCTTGTTTCTTTAAAAAAGTATCTGCAATAATGGTCAATGGGTTGAAGCCATACAACAGTGTTAGTGATTAGGTGATCTAGTAATAAAAAGAGACTCAACACTAAAACCTAAAAAATGGATCTCATGTTTGAGGTAAAACATGGATATGGAGGGAAAAAACACCATATATCAGTTCTATTTTAGAATCAGTATCAGGTATGCTATTGATCAGGTATCAGCATATAATGTATCGGGTATCAGTATATTAGCATATCAGGTATGAGGACTTTTTTCTTTTTAATCAGCTTGCTTGGAAGTTTTACGATCATCACCATATCAGGACTGATATTGAAATTCATACCTCAATATTTACACACGTAAAGTTTTATGTTCTAATTTGCTTCATTTTTTTAAACTCGTACTTTGGAAGTGACATATAAAAGTTGAAAAAATATTGGGGTCCACAAAAGGATCACTGACAATTCAGTTGCTATATTGTCTGATCCATAAAAGTCCATCCAGTCATTGACTGTCAAGCTAGCAGTAATCCTTTTGCTTCTATGACTCACAGTCCCTACCACTTAGGGGACCTAAAGGAGGGTTGAAATCTCATCCAAGTCTTCTATAGATGTGTGGTAATGGACCAAGCCACCTATTTTTGAGAATGCAGAGAAGGTGCCGATAAGAATATTAACAGCAATTGTCTTCCTAAGAACTTCCACTCTTAGAACATCTGCAATCATCTCCTCCGTTTCACAATCAAGATCAATATGTGTAAGAGAAACATGGTCATTGAATGATATGCAATTACCACGAGAAGATAATCTCCCATCAATATGCTAAACAGTAACTTGATCAGGCAGACTGTTCCTTAAGTGTTGAAGTTCTTGGTCAGTGGTGGTGTGAGGTAAGAGAATACCATTTTTGGTTCCAGCACAAAGCCTTACAATTATCCTTGTGCCAGCAATGGAGGTTTTAACCACGTGAATAACATCTGCTAAATCACACTCAAAATGATGTAGAAGTTTTTAGATCCTCTGATTTCTGCCAAACAAAAAGCATTGGCCAGCTTTGAGCACACTCCAATTTAACATGATTTTCAAACTGCAATGTAATGGCCACGATGAAAAGACAATGGGCCGAACAAAGATGTCCTGAGAGAACTGTAATAAAAAAACTTGTGTTAAAAGGGCCTTTTTGCTTCAAAAGTTTAACGAATAAAGAAACAGATATGTGTTGAATGAGTGTTATGCGATTATAGGATCCAATTCTACTTAAATATTTCAAATGAAAATCAGAGAATAGTTTTTGTATATTTCTTTAATTTGATCTTTCAGATGTGGTCTAAAGACATCACACATACTTTGCAAATCAAGATATGCCACTCTAGATATACGCAACCGACTATTATAGAAGAATTAATCACTTCCAACAAATAAATATCCAACTTTTTTAAAAGACAAAATGTAATTCCTAATCCTCCCCGTGGTGACATGGGCCTTCTCTGCAAAAAAAAAACAATTGAGAAATTTCCAATTTGTGATCATTTGTGGGATACCCTTAGGAATGGAACTGATTCTTCATAGTATCATCATCGCAGAATTTACATGCCGTAGAAGTATTCCCCCATTTTAACGCTGCAATTTGTACAAACATGCGGAACCTGCTGCTCTGTATCGCTTGGAAATATGGTTAGAGTTGTACTTTTTGCAATAACTTCGAATAAAAAACGATGATAATAAAAGACTAAAATAGAATCATAGTTCATGTTATTCAAACTATATGATTTGTTTATAATAGATTATGCACTTTTAGGACTTAAAATAATATTAGTTATGGATATAGGAAAACAAACCTTTTATTTCCATTTGTAGTCCCTATTTTCAAATTATCGGCTGACGTGGCATGCTGTGATTGGATGACGTTTTATGCATACGGGTCCGTGCTAGCGGCTTTATTAAAAAATAAAGACTAAAATTATACATGAAATGTTTGTTGTTCTATTTTCAGAATACATATTACAATATGTCCTAAATTTACAATGCCCTTTTTATAACTATAGTAATTTCCAGCATCATAGAACATTATCGAGTTTATATTCAGGAATCGAAGGATGAAAGAGACAGATAAGGTATCTGTTCATGAATCTCTAGAAGCGAAGGAGGCCTATTCTTTATAGAGCTCTAATTGAGAATGAGGCATTGTTCCTCTCCTTGTATACAAACTTCTCAAACATGTTGAACTAAACTCTGAACCAAAACTCCTAAAATTTCAAAAATCCAAACTAAAACTTTAATCCATTGTACATAAACATTGGTAAATACTGAATATTCATTGGGTGGATGATTAAATTTCAAAGGGAATAAGGTTAGGTGTATTATTATGATGGTGTAGAAGCTAATTAAATTTATGGTCCAATAAACTTTTTAGATGGAAGTTAAATTGAAGTTTGGATAAGAATATGTGTGTTATATAAGTAAAGCAAACATAGAAAAGCTAACAAAAGGAACAATAAGTTAATCAATGGGCACAAAAGGAATGAATCTCATGATAAAAGCTCGAGCTACACGTGAAACAACAATAAAAAAAGATTTTAACGTATTAAATTGTTTCAAAGAGAAATTTTAGCAAATCAGATAACTAACAGTTTGATGGATCTTGAAATCAAGAGCAAACAAAACAAATCAACTAAGCGGTGTTATTCAGATAGACTATAATGTGCTAGATTTAGTAATGGAATACATAAAATAAACAAATACAATCAAAATAAAGGATATAATGAGTACCACAAACTAATTAGTGGTATGTCAATAAAGAATATAGGAAGAGGGAAACATGAGTACCACAGAAATTCAGAATCCTAGTCAGTACCTCAAAACCAAAGTAAACACACAACATCCATAAAAGATAGAAAAAAAAATAGAAGAAAAAATAGGACCTCCAAAACAAGTCATAAAAATACATATAAGATATCTCAAATAAACCTAAAAACAAATTAAAAACTTGGGATGGAATTAAAAAGCAAAAAAAATGAGATGTAATTCAGAACATTTTAATTAATTTAAACAATTCAATGGCTTGAGATGGTATATCCAAAGCACACAAAACACACACATTATTTGAAGTGGGGATTGGAGTCTCTTTGTGTGTATGTAGAGACAAAAGAAATACCTCAGTTTAAACTTTTAATCATCTTCACCCGTCATCAAATCTACAAACCCTAGATAAAAAACCAATAAAAAAGAAATCACAGAACCATAAAAACTCAAATTTATAAACTAAAATCTTCCAACAACTTGAACAAAATCGTAGATTCAAATTCTTCAAACACTCGAACAAAACTCTAAAATTGGAATCAGAAAGTGAGTAATGTAACCAGAAACTCAATTATTCACCAACACATCCCTCAAATCAAAATCAGATATTTTGAAATCCTTGGGGTGAAACCTTTACCCCTTCACTATAGATTTCTTCAAATCCAAAAAAATAAACATCTCAACACCTTTTTCCACCTAAAACCCATCAATAAAGAGAAAAAAAGTTCAGAAATCAAAAGATTTCGACGACAGAGAAAAAGTGGGATGTTTTAGATGGAGGGAGAGAACTTGGTGTGGTGAGAGTGAAGAGATGGGAACTTTGTGTGTAGTGTGAACCGTACGTGTGATGGTGTGTCGTGTTGGTGGACCTAAAAGGTGTGTAATTTTCTATTTTACCCATGCTTTTAAATTTTGAGTAAGAGGGGGAAAGAAAATCAAGCGTTAAAAATAGGGGGAAAGAAAATAATAAAGGGACAAAATAGAGAAATAAGGTCATTTAATCTCCACCCTTCATTTTTTTGCCTTGTTGGCTTAATATGGACCCCTAGTTGTCTTATGATTTGTGGAATAGTAAATAAAATTCTACTCCTTATTTTATATATATATATATATATATATATATATATGTATGTATGTATGTATGGCCATAATCTTGATTAATTGATTATAATTTCTTAATATAAATTTTTAGTCACTTATGGTTTTTCATTTTTGCAGATAATGTTAGGAGGAAACAACCCAATGGGACAAAGTTTCGAGGGACACCACAATGAGGTTCACCATCTCCTGCACAACTCGAATTCTCAATACCAATTGGTGAGCAATACACAACTCCTCCAATGGTTCCCTCTTCACCAAGTCCATCTACACCTACTTCAGCGCTCTCATAGAGCACTCCCGTTGCTCCATCACCCCTATCCAATGCAGTTGACGCCTCCCACTTAAACCAAAATAAGTCCATTGGGTTCTCCCTTCTTGGTAATAGCCCGATGGGTGATAAGAATTATTTGCTGAACTTTAAAGCCCGTTGTTTGGATTTGGAAAAAATGAATGTGCTGGTTGGTGGACCAGACAACTGAAACCTGGTTGATCAAGCCGTGAAAGATGACATATACGATTAAATCTGCAAGTATATCTCATTTCCCTATCGTTACAAGAATAAGGTTTGATCTCGGGTTGCTAAATTATTGAGGACATACATGAGAGACCTTCCGAAGAATCATTTCCCAAAGGAGGCAGTGAGCTCCGATATTTTGTCTTTGAAAGAGAGAGTGCCCATCAATGTTGAAATTTTGATGGAGCAGTGGAATAAGTTTATGGAGAATGAGGTAACGGAGAAAAATTTGGTCCAAAGGGAGAAAAATATAAAAATAGGGCACAAAAAACTGATATCCACAGGCTGAGATCCAAATCTAATGAGAATTTGAAGAATAAATGGGCGAGTAGGACAAAGATGGTCAACGAGACTGAATTTTGATGATTATTACATGGATTTACCAATATACATAGAGTGGATGGGCGAGACTAATTGAATTTAAAATAACCATGTAAATGGCATTCAAGAATTTGTTAAATACGCTTTTAAAAATCTTAAAAGTGAGAAGATTCTGTGTGTATGCACCCATTATATGAACAAAAAATATAAGTCATTGGAATACGCTGAGTTGCATTTAATAAAGCAAGGAATCTATCAAGACTATAAAATATGGACATACCATGGTGAAAAAATATTCCTTTTGTTCCGGAAGAATTGTCAGAACCCGACCATGTAATGGAACCCCAACGAGCGAAAGTGGTACATGATTCACCAACACAATGTCCATTGACCGACTTGATTAATGATGTTTACGGACTCCACAACCATCAAAAACATAAACCTATGGATACTAATAATGCACATTATGGACAACTAAATGAAAAAATTGATGTTGAACTTCCAGGAGATTGGTAATACATATGGTTGAAAGCTAATGCAGATAGACTGTTGTATAATTATTGCGATGAAGATCACTAGGTATTCTATTCAATGTTTGGTTCGCATAATTTGAAGAGTCAATTTGGTTTGTCTAGGAACAGCGTAACCGAAATTCTTAAATGAGTTAAAGATATTCTCCCAAAAGAGAACAAGTTACCAGACAATTATCCTACCATGAAGAAGAGCTTGAAGGGTTTAGGTTTAAAATACAAAGGTCCAAGTATGATTGCATTTGTACCGCAATGAGAAAAAAGAGAAGGATGAATGTCCTGTATTTAGAGAGCCTAGATATGTGGTTTATGAGAATCGAAAGGATAAAGCTGCAAAAAATTGCAAGTACTCGCAAGTCCCACAAAAGGTTTTGAAGTATTTTCCACTTGGCTACGGTTAAAATGAATTTTTTATTATACCGTGGATAGCGTAGGTCATGACATGGCACGATCGATGCGAGGTGGGTGGGAATCTGATGCGTCATCCAGTTGATTCACCCATCTGGTAAAATTCAAATGCACAACACCATGAATTTGCAAAGGAACCGCTCAACGTTCGTCCTGTAATCTCAACCGATGGGCTTAACCCTTTTGATAATTTAAGTAATAGTTAGAGTTATTGGACAGTGCTCTTGGCGCCTTTAAGTCTCCCTCTGACACGATGCATGAGAAAGGAGTTCACACTATCATCTTTGTTGATACCCGGACCGAAGGTTCCCAGTAATGATATTGATATATTCTTATCACCATTAATCAAAGAACTTAAAGAGTTGTGGGATAAAGGCATGATGGCGTTTGACTCTCATTAGGGTGAAGAGTTCACACTTAAAGAAATGGTGATATGGGCGATCCACGACCTTCCAGCTTATGGGACCTTGTCTGGTTATAATGTTCATGGTTATTATATATGTCCCATATGTGGGGAGTAAACTGAAACTTGTTGGCTAAAACATAGTATTAATATAAGTTACATGGGTCATCGTAGATTTCTGCCGACAAGTCACTCTTTAGAAACGATAAGTCTAACTTTTTAACTATCGATCACGAGCGTAGAACACCACCTACTCGGCTTTCTGGTCATCAGATCGAGGAGAACGCGACTGATTCAACTATAGGTAATATGTACATAGGCAAACACACCCAGTTTGTAAAACTGAAGCGTAAAGCTGGGGGGATCCGAAGGACCCTAGTAAAGCGAAGTTGTGGTACCGTATTGGAAAGATCATTGTGTAAGGCATGTAGTTGATGTAATGCACATAGAGAAGAATGTTGCAGTACATATGATAGGAACATGTCAGTGTGGATCTCATTCCAAATATGGAGAGTGGACCCTCCTAGATCTACAGGAGATGAAAATAAAGAAGAAATCGTTGTTAAAAATAATCCAACAATATGAAGAGTTTCTACCCCTCGGGCTGCTTTCACTTTGACTAATAATGAGAAGCAAATACTCTTAGACATGTTGTTCAACTTGAAGACTCCAACCATCTATTCTGGTAAGTTACATAGAATAGTAAGCTACCAAGAAAATGACTTGAAACAAGGCAAATCTCACTACTGGCACGTAATTATCCAATTAATCCCTCTATCATTTTGACATTTTCTTTTCTGAATACAAAGATCTCTGTCGGGAAAGTATGCAAATCATTTTGTGTTTTACCATACTTTATACAAAAGTGGTAAACATAAGTCACATTGAAGACGCGAAATTAACTTTAGCTGAGGCAGTTTGTGTATTAGAGAAATATTTCCCTCCGCCGTTCTTCGATATCAACATCCACCTGCAAGTGCATTTATGTGATGAAGCTTTTCTTTATGGTCTTGTTAGGTATCGTTGGATGTATAATTTTGAGCTCTTGATTAAAAACTTCAAAGATTAGGTAAAGAACACATGGTATATTGGCGGGTCAATTGCTGAAGAAGACATAACAGTGAAATCATCGCTATATGCCAGGGAAAATATGCCAGAACAAGAGGTGAGGAGGTTCAATATTCGTCGAGAACCCGTGATCGAGGAACCTAACGAGTTTTATGATGAATTTCCATTTGGGAATTCTAAAGAGGTGAGACTCAAAAATCTACAGTACGAGCGAGCAGCTCGTTATGTTTTTGAATCGCAAGATGAAGTCGAAGACTGAAGAGAGTGAGTATCTTCTGAATTCTTCTTATTTAATTATATGATTTTTATATTTTATGATCTTAACTCTATAATTTACCGGCTGGAAGTACGAGAATGAAATTACCTAAAATCAAAGGAGAAATTGCAGGACAATTGATTTTAGGGCATGGGTATCAAAAGAGGTAAATTTCACATCTTAGCGTGCAGTTATTTATTCGTGTGTGATAAAAACATTCCCTAATACAAATTCATAAATAAATGAAGATTCTAAAAAGAGGTGATGTCTCTTCCAAGCTTGCACGCCTAGCAAAAGTCCCTAGTTTTCGTATGGAAGAGTTTAAAAATTCCGCACCAATAGTTTTGATTTAATTTCATTTGCATATGAGGAAAACCTTTTGAAAATGAGAGGACCCCAATTTTTAATTTCTTAACACAAAAAGGTAATTTCCTTTTATAGATGCGGAAGCGAGAGATGGTTCAAATTAAACAAATTACCAAATTTTAATTTCTTTTCAAATTAAAATTAAACAAAGTGAAATTAGATTAAACGTAAATACATATTTCACTTCAACCAAATTAATTCAACCCATGTCCTAAAATTTGCCTAAGTTATATCTTCAATATTACCAATTTAGGCCAAACCAATTTTATAAAATTAAGTTATGAATTGAATTGATTTAACATAAACATCACCCAAATAATTTAAGCACCAAATTAACTAAGTTGTGATTTGAACCAAGTTTTATATTTTCACCTAAGCATGCGTTCTAAGTGAATTATGCAAAAGATAAAGTAAACAAATAAACCACTACGCCGCGATGTACGAGGAAAAACACACAACGGGAAAAAACCTCGGACGACCCTAGCCACAAATTCACCAAGTATGATTTTTACAAGTACAAGACACGAAAGACTTACAACACTCGACTTGAATCCGTCCAAGCCCCGACGCTTCTTCTTGTACACACTTCCGCCTAGAGAATAACCACAAAGCTCCACCGCGGCCTCGGAATCCACCAATCGGACTTTAGGTGCCATCGTCAACCACACATGGTGCCTTTCACCATGTGAGAATGCCGCAGCCAAAGAAAACTTATTCTTCTTTGAGGCATTTAGAAGTAAACCTAAACTTCTCTTTAATGTGGTAGAGAAAACCCGGTGCCAAACACTCCAAGAAAAGATATATATATTAAAACTTGGAATAAACAATATGGGTGAAAACAAAAGTGTTTTATTGATTTTCTCTTAGAAAAATATACACTTAAACCATGAACTTTTCTTTGAAAATTGAACACTAAAAAACTCTCTCTAGGAGTTGGAATAGTATGAAAAGTTTGTTCTAAAAGTTGGTTCCCGCACCTTATCAAATCTGGCAAAAGATACTGGGGAAAAGTGGGAAAACCGTCAAAAGCTGCCAAAAAAATTTCCCACCAAAACTCGTTCGAACGACTTTTTCGTTCGAACGGATTTACTAACGAGGTTCCAGAATGAAAAAAAGAAAATCATCAAAAATATCGTTCGAACGACCTATCATCTCTTTTGAATAAGATGTCAGTTCGTTCGAACGACCTGGCAATCTCGTTCGAACGAGATTCCAGTGTGGATCGAACGACGTGTCAGAAAAATTAAATATTAAGTTTTAAGCCCAAAACTTTTTATGGAAAGTTTTTTTGAGTAAAACAAATTCGTATATAAAAATTATAAATTACACCCAATAAAACTTGTTCCAAGTTCGTATATAAATATATAATGCATTCATACCTTTGGAGCAATGGAACCATGTTGATGACGTAGAAACGAGTCATTTGATACACACGACATTTGATGAAGCTTTATGAACTTGGCCTCTATGTCTTCAACTTTATTATGTCATAGGCTTGAAGGATGGTCAATAAGTCTATCCTATGACTCAAACGTTTTTGTCCGGAAGTGAGCCAAAACTACAAAGGACTCAATTGGAAATTTGTGTCCTTACAAATCTCCCCCTTTGCCTATTCTGGGACAAAAACCAACAAAAATCCTAACCGGCCGTCAAGATCTACTAGACTAATAAAAATGTCCCACCCAAAATAAAAATACAATGCTTGACTCAAACAACCCAAGGATCAATATCTTTGCCGACGATGAAAATTGTCACTTAGAAGAATTCCTGCACACTTAAGCAAACTATCAAACGCATAGGGAATATCAAGAATATTAAATGTATAAAATAAATACTCCCCTAAATTAATTCTACCCTTTATCAACTGCGATCTACCTAAGAAGGTCGCGACTCCCCCTAAGTTAAATCTCCCCCAAACTAAGATATGAGTACAATAGGAATATACACCATTTATCCCCCTATCATTCTCCCCCCTTTTGTTCAGCAATAGAAAAAGGATAACAAACTCATTTAAACCTGATGCTTAGAGTGAGAAGAGCATGAAAGCATATAGGCAACAAAAGCACAAATAATCCAACGAATAATAACGGATACAAACTAAGATGCAAGAAAATGATACCAATATGATACATAAAGTATTAAGCATGTGATATCAACAAAGAATGCAACAAGATAGATACCAATTATGAAGTAAAGCATAGATGGACTAGAAAGCAAGGCAAAGACCAAAAAAAAATATCATATATATACATACTCTAGATATACCAAAGATGCACACGCACACACACACACACACATATATATATATATATATATATATATATATATATATATATATATATATATATATATATATATATATATATATATATATATATATATATATATATATAAACACATAAATGACACAAAATAAGATAAGCTTTTCACACTCGTATGGAAAAAATGTGTCATATGGAAACAAAAGTGTTGAGGTGTGAACTAGTAACAATTAAATTTAGACCCAATCACTTAAAACATATTCAAGGAGTTTTTAATTGATTGCAAACATCATCACATTTGAATATAACCTCATGTGACAATATAGATTTAACTCAATGAACAAACATACACAATGCATACAAGCCTAGACTTTGATGATTCTATAAACCAATAGAGTCATGACATTGAAATTATAACTAGGATAAACGGACATTGTGCAAATCTTTGATATACTATCCAATCTCCCTTAATAAACATATATATATTTGAATGAATATATCAAACAAAAATAGGCCTTGGCAATTATTTTTCTTTTTAATGCCATAATTCTATTTTTAGGCCTTTGGACCACGTATTTCGTTTAGGTCCAAACAAACGGTGGCTTAATATTCGCAAAGGATAATAAATCCTTTCGGAGCCCTTCCTCGTGCACATTTATATATAATATTTTTATTTCTCACAAATCTCACGTGCAACGGATTTTGACATGCACTAGTCCTCCTAGGTCACAAGTATGTAGATGTCAATATTGATAGGAGAACACCTCACAAAGGTCAAATATAACATGTGACGATTAAATTTCAAAAGAGCTCGTGCATGTGTGAATGGAGGCATATAAAAATAGAATCCGTTATATCAACACAAAATCCAACTACTCCATGTAAGCATGGTAAAGAACATAATAAGGATTGACAATCTAAACCAAAAGTTCTAGCTACATGGGAGGGGAAAAGATGGGATTCTAACACAAGTATATGCCACATAAAGTGTGTCAAACTAAAATACACACAAACAAAATCTTTTTGAGTTTTTGACAATTTTTAACCAAAAATAAAAATATTTACTCAAAAGACACACAAAACATCATTTTAATTTTTCAATGAGCATAAATTACGAAAAGGGTAAAACACAAATGATAAACAAAAATATTTTTGTATTTTTTCATTTAATGCAAACTAAAATATATAATACAAAAGGTAAACAAAGATCGTTATTCTAGCATGTGATTAAGCATGGATCATAGACTAGAAAATGATTAAACAAACATACAATTAGCATGATGATATAGAATGAGGCACAAAAGCTAAAGTATGCAAATAAAAGTAACACATTCAACCTTTAGATTTTTCAAGGGAGGAAGCATGTGAAAGTAAATGAGAATCAAATACCCTATCTTGTAAAGCTACCAAGTTGGATCTCCTAACCCAAACTAATGACGAATGACTTTCTCGGGGCGTAGGAATCTTGGATACCTTGGTTGCCTTACATTGGGTTTTTCTAGGACCTCGTTTAAGATCAAAACAAAATTTCCTAAGATTACCTTTTCGACCACAATGTGCACAAGTAAAATGACGTCGAAAATTGGTACCTAAGGATTGATCTCTAAAGTCTTTCCTAGGTGATTCTCCTAAAACATGGGTTTTGACTTTATGAGTAGATTCATTACAAGTATCAAAGCCTAAACCACAAGTGTCATTTTTAATTTGGACCGTTCCTAAAATTTTATCTAATTTCTCCGAACGACACTCCAAATCAAATTTGACTTTTCTAGAGTCTTTTAATTTATTTTCTAATTCTAAAATTCTAGACTCTAACAAAATATTTCTCTCTTCAAACTCGAGAAGGTCTTTTTTCATTGACTCCATTAAACCTCTAAGGCTATATCTCTCACCTTCTATATATTCAAGCTTATCTCGAAGAGTCCTCTCACGTGTCCTAAGGTTTTTAAACAACACACTATCATCAATGACCTTGACACGCTCTCTTAAACTCGCTTCTAACGTCAAATTAGCTCTTTTTAATTTAATAGATTCTTCATAAAGTTCTTGAAAAGAATTTTGATGTTCACTCACATTAACCTCCTCATTTTCATTCTCTCTCTCTTCTTCACTCTCACTACCATAAAAAATAAGGGAATCATAAACTTTGACCTTGGAAGTGTCATGTGCTTGTATATCTTCATGAGAAGATTCATTATCAGTTCTCACATAACTAGCCATAAAATCTACAAAGTTGGGCTTAGTGAGGGAATCGGGTCCCTCTTCATTATCACTATCACTAAGGGTTGCATTAAAAGACATTGGTTTCTTACCCTCTCTCCTTAGTTTAGTGGGACACTCTTTTGCCCTATAGCCATACCCTTCATAACCAAAACACCCATTTGACTCGTCCCTACTTAAATTTTATTAAAGAGTTTTAGGGATCTTTTTGGCTTTGTCATGCTTAGAAGTTTCAAATTTCTTAAAATTATTTTTAAATTTATCTTTGTTAAATTTAAGAAATTTTCGAAACTTCCTAGCAAATAAGGCCATATCTTCCGAGTCACTCTCACTATCACTCTCTACTACTTATTTTTCCTCCTTTCGGGCTTTCAAAGAAACTCCCTTTTCTATTTTCTTTTCAGTTTTGGAGGAAAAGATGTCTAGTTAATAGGTTTGTAAATCACATATGAGCTCTTCTAATTTCGTAGAGGCTAAAGTTGGTAAAGAATTTAACACGGTCACTTTTGGAATAAATATATCGGGTAGGGACCTTAAAATTTTCTTTACGACTCGGTTGTTGGGTATTTTCTCTCCTAAATTAAAAGATGAATTAACAATATGAAAAAGTCTAGCATAAAATTCATCAAAAGTTTCTTTTTCATTCATTTTGATGGTTTCAAATTGAGTGGTGAGATTTTGGAGTTTTGAAGCTTTAACGACACTAGTACCTTCATGAGTGAGTTGTAAAACTTCCCAAGCTTCTTTAGCGGTTTAACACATCATAATACGTCGGAATTCATCCGGTGTGACCGCGCTAAACAAGGCATTTAAACCTCAAGAATTAAAATTAGAAAGTTTCAATTCATTCTCACTCGTTCTATCTGCGGGTTTGAGGACACGCTAATTATCTACTTGAAAGAGTTGGCGCTTGCGTTCAAATAAGGAAACAATATAATGAATGCCTTTTAACCCAAATTAACCCTAAGCAAGCAACTAGGTGTGATTGAAACAATATGAAATCATGCAAGAGTTATTCAACACACAAAGTTTAAGGAAAAATCCCCCACAGGGGCAAAACCATTTGTATATCACTATAATTTGTAAAATACGGTTTACAATCGGATTACAATGAAATACAGGTTGACTAAGAATTACCCTCGGGTATCGGATTCTGTAGTCGCGGCTGGAAGAAAATCCCTTTCCAGTAGGGCTTGCGGCTGGAACTATCCCTGTCCAGTAGGGCTGCAATGAAGAGGAAGAAACGGTCCACTTCACAAAGGGTTGAACAACATCAATGGTGTTCTTTGGGTTACCAAATTTGATTCACAAAGATACGGAAGATGTGTGAATCTAAAAACCTAGAATCATAGGACTCAATAGGTGAAGACTTTAGGGTTGATATGCTCTGAAAATCGTGTATAAGTCTTAAGAAAACCAACTGCTGATCGTGGTTTAAATAAGGGATCGAAACCCTTCAAAATCGGCTGCACGATCTGGCAGTGATTATCCTCGCCGGATCGGTCCGGTCGATTAGACGGATCGGTCCGGGTAAGTCGGATCGGTTCTTTTTCTGAAACCGGATCGGTCTGGTTGGCATCGGATCGGTCCGGGACTTTTGCCTTCATCGGTTTGCTATGGATCCGGTGGCTACTGGAGTCTGACAAAACGGATCGGTCCGGTAGATGGTCGGATCGGTCCGGTTATCCGGATCGGTTCTTTTTCTGGACCGGATCGGTCCGGCCAGGTCTGATTCCCAAATTCTTTCTTCTTTTGATCTTCGGATTTTGTTGATGACGATGTGATCTTTTCAACCAACAATCTTGTAACGGCGTATGACATAACATATACATAAAGATGGGCAAATTGTCCTTACACTACTAAATGTGTAGGTGGGGACCACCTGTTAACAATAGACAACCAAACCCTCTCGTCGATAGATTTTAGTGTAGATTTCATCCGTGCTTTCCAGTACTCGTAATTAGAACCATCGAAAATAGAAAATTTTGAAAATGGGGAAAATTCCATTTTAACCAAAAATATTTAAAGGATCTTAACGAAGTAATTTATCGTTTTGACTCTGATACCAATTTGAAAATGAGAGGCCCCCAATTTTTAATTTCTTAACACAAAAATATAATTTCCTTTTATAGATGTGGAAGCGAGAGATGGTTCAAATTAAACAAATTACCAAATTTTAATTTTTTTTCAAATTAAAATTAAACAAAGTGAAATTAGATTAAACGTAAATACATATTTCACTTCAACCAAATTAATTCAACCCAAGTCCTAAAATTTGCCTAAGTCATATCTTCAATATTACCAAGTTAGGCCAAACCGATTTTATCAAATTAAGTGATGACTTGAATTAAAGTAACATAAACATTACCCAAATAATTTAAGCACCAAATTAAGTAAGTAGTGATTTAAACCAAGTTTTATCTTTTTACCTAAGCATGCGTTCTAAGTGAATTATGCAAAAGCTAAAATAAACAAATAAACCACTACACCACGATGTACGAGGAAAAATCCACAGTGGGAAAAAACCTCTGACGGACCTAGCCAAAAATTCACTAGGTACGGTTTTACAAGTACAAGACACGAAAGACTTACAACACTCGACTTGACTCCATCCAAGCCCCGACGCTTTTTATTGTACACACCTCCGCCTAGCGAATAACCACAAAGATCCACCGCGATCTTGAAATCCATCGATCGGACTTTAGGAACCACCGTCAACCACACATGGTGCCTTTCGCCATGTGAGAATGCCACATCCAAAACAAACTGCTTCTTCTTTGAGGGATTTAGATGTAAAGACAAACTTCTCTTCAATGTGGTAGAGAAAACTCAGTGCCAAACACTCCAAGGAAAGATGTATATATTGATACTTGGAATAAACAATATGGGTGAAAAACAAAGTGTTTTAATGATTTTTTCTTAGAAAAATATACACTTAAACCATGAACTTTTCTTTGAAAATTGAACATTCAAAAGATCTCTTTAGGAGTTGGAATAGTATGAAAAGTTCGTTCTAAAAGTTGGTTCGTGCACCTTATCAAATCTGCCAAAAGATAGTGGGGAAAAGTAGTGGAAAAAGTGGGAAAACCGTTAAAAACTGCCCAAAAAAATTTCCCGCCCAAACTCGTTAGAATGACTTTTCGTTCGAACGGATTTACTAACGAGTTTCCAGAATGAAAAAAGGAAAATCGTCAAAAATCTCATTCGAACGACCTGGCATCTCATTCGAACGAGATGTTAGTTCGTTCAAACGACCTAGCAATCTCGTTCGAACGAGATTCCAGTGTGGATCGAACGACGTGTCAGAAAAATTAAATATTAAGTTTTAAGCCCAAAACTTTTTATGGAATATTTTTCTGAGTAAAACAAAGTCATTTAGAAAAATTATAAATAACACCCAATAAAACTTGTTCCAAGATCGTATATAAATATATAATGCATTCATACCTTAGGAGCAATGGAACCATGTTGATGACATAGAAACGAAGCATTTGATACACACGGTATTTGATGAAGCTTTATGAACTTGGGCGCTACGTCTTCAACTTTAGTATGTCATTGGCTTGAAGGATGTCAATAACTCTATCCTACGACTCAAACGTTTTTGTCTCGAAGTGGGACAAAACTACAAAGGACTCAATTGGAAATTTGTATCCTTACACCTTTTAACACAAAATAGTGGAATAGTAATTTTTATCATGACCACCTGTATCGCTAGCTAAAGAGATAAAAATCCAAAGAATACAATGTTAACCTATTATGGGATAATCCAACAAATCTTAAAACTATATTTCTTATATTTCATAGAAATCATATTCTATTGTTATTGGGTAAAGGTGGAGGATACAACGAATGCTTGCAAAGTTGATCCTGACTCCAAACTTATTATGGTAGATTTATCAAAGATAAAGAGTAAAGATCGAATAGTCGATGAGCCTTTTATATGTGCCTTTCAGAATGTAAAGAAGGTACTATACTTAAAGTGCACAAATGATGGCAACTGGTATAATATTGTGCATACACCAAAGGGTATGACTACTGAAGTGGATGCATTAGAGGCTCCAAAAGAGTTCTAGTCATCTCTTGAAGACAACCCTAATTTGAAAGATCTTTTAGTTCATGTACAAGAAGATTGAGTATCAAAATATTTTGTTATCCTTGTTAGTATTTTTTGTATACTATTATGATATTGACATTGTATTAGCCCTTGACTTTGATGTATGAATTTTTAGTTACTTTTACGAATTTAATTTCGGCCCAAATCTCTCTCTTAATCTCAAAGGTAAACCTTAGTTTTTTGTATTTATGATTTAAACCCTAATGTATATGTGTGTATATGTGTGTATATATGTATCTCTGTGAATGTGTGTGTATTTCTGTGTACGTGTGTATATGAATATTTTGTTACTTTTACGAATGTTTGATAGTATGCTAGATATTAACCTTGTTGTTGGATAATATATTAAAAGGAGCATGGGATAATTATTAGTTTTGTTTGGTTTGGCTGTCGGATAATTATTGGTTGTTGGGTTATTGTTGGATAGCATGTTGGAAGGAGTACGGGAAAATTATTCGTTGTTGGCTTGTTATTAGTTTTTGGCTGTTGGCATTGTGCGAGGTGTTGGCACTGCTCACGAGGCCATTTGGGGGGTGTTTCGGGGTTTCTCCCTCTAAAGACATATTTTCAAGCTTTATTATGATATTTTAAAATTATTGCCATATTATCAAACCAGGGGTCTCGTGACCATGCAAAAATATAATTTCGCAACTGGCATAGCTTGTAATTCTGCAATAATATAATTCCGTAACTGACATAACTTACAATTGAAGTAGAGAACGGTACGACCAATGTTGCTAAAATTTTTATGACCCGACATTTGATTTACTTCACACAATACTCACTTTCTCACACATATTAAGTCCTCTCATTACAATGGAAATCCCCACCAACAATGTGGCGATTGATAATGAGAGTGTCCAGTAAAACTATAGTTGCAAAACAAAATTGAACTCTCACTTTCCTCAACAAAATCGAACTCCACCATATAAAATTAGTAATGGGAAGACTTGCTATAGTTGTAAAAAGCCAAGGAACTAATCCAAAGACTGTCAAGATGAAACTCCAAAGAAACTCGTGGTAACTCATAGGAACCGACCGCGTGGTCATGGGACCCCCAGTCCAATAGCACGACCCAGTTTTCAGAATATATACAATTAGACTTAAAAAAATGCCGTAAGGAGGAAAAACCCCGAAACACCCCCCAAACAGCCCCTGAGAGACGAAAACACCTCATACAGGACAAATGTAACTCGTAGGAATCGATCGCGTGTTACAGGAACCCTCGATTCGAGAGCATGCCGAAAATTTTAGAATATCTACAGTTAGGCTTGAAAACATGCCGTTAGAGGGCGAAACCTCGCAACACCCCCAAACGGCCTTGTGAGTGGCGCTAGCACCTCACAAGGTACCAATGTAACTCATAGGAACTAACTGTGTGGTCACGGGACCCCTGGTACGGGATCATAGACCAATTTTTTGAATATCCACACTTAGGTTTGAAAACATGCTGTTAGACGAAGAAACCCCAAAACACTCCCCCCAAATACCCCCATGAGCGGCGCTAAAACCTCGTTCGGGACCAATGTAACTCGCAAGAACCGACCGTTTGGTCACAGGACCCCTGATCCGAGAGCAGCACGAACCAATTTTCCGAATCTCCAAACTTAGGCTTGAAAACATGCTGTTAGATGGAGAAACCCCGAAACATCCCCAAATAGCCCCATGAGCGATGCTAACCCCTCGAACGGGACCAACGTAACTCATAGGAACCTATTTCGTGGTCACGAAACCCCCGGGTCCAGGAGCATGGATTAATTTTTATAATATACACACTTGGGCTTGAAAACATGTCGTCACGAAACCCCAAAAAAATCCCAAACGACTCCGTGAATGGCGCCAACACCTTGCATAGGACTAATTTACGTAACAGGAAATGATCTCATGGTCACAGGAATCCCGGTCCATGAGCACGAACCAATTTTTAGAATATCCTCACTTAGGCTTAAAAACTTACCGTTAGAGGGTGAAACCCCAAAACACCCCTCAAACGGCCCCATGAGTGATGCCAACACCTCGCAGAGGAACAATGTAACTCGTAGGAACCGACCTCATGGTCATGAGACCCTCGATCTAGAAGCACGGACCAATTTTTTGAATATCCAAACCTAGGCTTGAAAATATGGCGTTAGAGGGTGAAACCCCCAAACACCCCCAAAACAGCCCCGTAAATGACTCCAAAACCTCGCATGGAACCAATGTAACTCATAGGAATGGTCCGCATTGTCCCAGGACACCCGATATGGGAGCACGAACTAATTTTCAAAATATCCACACTTAGGCGTAAAAAACTGCCATTAGAGTGTGAAACCCCGAAACAGCCCTGTGAGCAGCGCCAAGACTTCACACGGGCCCAATGTAACTCATAAGAATCGATCGCGTAGTCACGCGGACCCCAAATCCATGAGCACGGACAAATTTTCAAATTATCCACACTTAGGCTTGAAAATAAACATGTTATTAGAGGGTGAAACCCTAAAACACCCTCTAAACGGCCCCGTGAGTGGTGCCAACACCTTACACAGGACTAATGTAACTCGTAGGAACCGATCGGATTGTCTCGGGACCCCCAGTTTGGGAGCACATATCAATTTTTAGAATATCCACGTTCAGGCTTGAAAACATGCCGCTGGAGGGCAAAACCCCAAAACACCCCCAAAACAGCCCCGTGAGCAGCGCTAACACCTCACATAGGACCAATGTATCTCGTAGGAACCAATCGTGTGGTCACGGAACCCCCAGTCCGGGAGCACGGACCAATAATTTGAAAATATCATCGTGATCTCAAATCAGGAAGTCCCATGACCATGCGAGATTTTATAATTTATTATTTAGCATTATGGTCGTGTAGGGCTTACTTTATGCAGGTTTTAGAATGTCCAGAAAATAGCGAAAATACTGCACAATTTTCTAATATATTTAAAACTGGTCGCGTTCTAAGCCATGACCATCTCTAATTGTTATAATGCATAAAGAGGGTCACGAGTTAGGGCTGTGACTATATTTGTAAGGAAAAAGCGTGGGTAAGGTTCTTGAGTCGTGATGATTGTGGTGATTATTGTGATATTATTAAGAATGGGTCAAGACTGAAGGTCATGACTAGAGCCATGACCAGTCTCACATATTGAAGGATGGGTCACGACTAAAAGTTGTGACCAGGTGCATGAATGGGTCACGGCTAAGGTTCGAAACCATCTCCCGTGACCCCCAAGGTTCGTGACCCTTGTTGTGGTCAGGGAATTGACCCATGACCCACAAAAATGGTCATGCTTGAAATGGCATGGCCCTTGGTCGCAACCCAGAGTACTGGTTAGGGACTTTGGCCGTGACCAATTGCCTAATATGGTTTGGTGAAATTTTCATCGTGCTCTCAAATCGGGAGCCCCATGAGTACATGATCGATTCTTGTGGGTTACATTGGTCCCGTGTGAATATTCGTACATATGATGCGGCCGTTTTGTGGTTGTTTTATGTTTTCACCATTTGACGACATGTTTTTAAGACTAAGTCTAATAGTTTGAAATTTTTTATCGTACTCTCAAACCGGGAGCCCCTTGAGTACGCGGTCAGTTCTTATGGGTTACATTGATCCCATTCATAATGTTCGTGCCTCTGACGGGCCATTTTACCTTTCCATGCTTTGACGAAATGTTTTTAAGCCTAATTCTAACAGTTTGCAAATTTTCTTCGTGCTCTCAAACCAGGAGCCCCATGAGTACGCAGTCTGTTCCTGGCCTTACCAAATGCAACATGTTGTAGAGATCATTGAAATTGTTCTAGGAGGATTCTTGTATAATATGATGCGTTTTCCCTCTTTGGAGTTCTGATAGTGTATTTCAAATACGACTCTTTTAATTATAGGGAGTGTTGCCTTCATCAAGAACCACCAATCCAGGACACTTTAATGGTATTTTCTCCCATTCTTGATGTTTCTCATTTACAACACTCCTTTTCCCTTTCTTTGAGTGTTCCTTCACCATGATTTTCTCTCTGTCAATTTTCCCTTACAAATTATAGCTTACTTCTAGGATGCTTTGTCCTGTCTACCACAAATACACGTTCATCACGCGTACAACTTCTTTACTACACACCTACTCTCTTGGAGAATCTTAAGATCTAAATTTTCATATCCAGATTTCTCAGGATTGTTGTGGTTATGACTTGGGTATTTCCAGATTTCCATTTCTTGACAAAAAAAGAAAGTTAAATTCCAATTTCATAACCTAAACAATCCTGAGAAATATGGAAATGAAAATATAAAACTTAAGCTTTTCCAAAAGAATAGGTGTGCGAGTAAAGAAGTTGTATGCATGATAAAGGTGTATTCATGGTACAGAGAGTAAAGTGTCCTTGGATTAATCTATAATTTTTATGAGAAGCTTGTCGGAGAGAAAATCACGGTGAATGAATACTCAAAGAAAGGAAAAAGGAGTGTTGTAAATGAGAAACATCAAGAATGGGGGAAAAATACTATTGGAGTGTCCTGGATTGGTGGTTCTTGAAGAAGGCCACACTCCCCATAATGAGGGGAGTCGTATTTGCAATACTCTATCAAAACTCCAAATGAGAAAATGCATCATATTATGTAGGACTCCTTTCTATAACAATTTCATTGATCTCTATAATGCACTGCATTTGGTAAGGCCAGAAAAAAGCATATTTTCTTGCCAAATAGGACATATTTTCTAAGTCAAAGAGAAAATACTTTCGAAAGGGAAAAGCCCAAGAAAAGGGGGGTATAGTTTGCAGTACAAGTGGGAAATATCCATGGCGAGGTGTTAGAGCCTCTCACGTGTCAGAACAAAAAATTATCATCGTGTTCTCAAACATAAGGTATATTTTTTTTACCATGATATATCCTAAGTCTAGATATTCTAAAATTATATTCGTGTTCTCAAATTTGGGTTTCGTGACCACGCGGTTAGCTCTTATGAGTTACATTGGTCCCGTGCAAGGTGTTGGTGTCTCTTACGGGGCCCTTTTTTTTAGGGGGGGGGGGGGTTTCGGCCCCTAATGACATGTTTTAAGCAAAAGTCTAAATATTTTGAAATTAACGTCGTCTTCTCAAACCGAGGGTACCGTGATTATCCAACAACCAAAAACAAACAACAAGCCAACAACCAATAATTATCTCGTACTCCTTCTAACATATTATTCAACAACAAGCCCATAACCAATAATTATCCAACAACCAAACCAAACCAATCCAATAATTATCTCGTACTACTTCTATCATATAAAAGATTTAAAAGATAACTCTTATCAATTATAAAACTACTTTAGTTAAAGTAAAGAGTACATGGTTGCTGCGATCCAAGAAGGCCATTAAATAGAGTCTTCTGAATGTGTGATTAAACCAAATTTATCCTATATCCCCCAACATATTCTTTTACATGTACATTTGTTGATTAGTTTTTTGAATACAATCTTAATAAAATGAAGCTAAATTAACTTCATTTTATGAAGATTTCATCAGTGAAACTAATCAACAAATGTATATGTACAGGAACACGTTAAAATTGAGTTGTGTCAATTTGATCCAATCACAAACTCAAATGACTTTATTCTCAAACCGAGCGTCTTGTGAAATTAACTAAATCATCCACTGAACATAACATATTATCGAAAGTTAACCTACATAAATCATATTAACATTCGTAAAAGTAACTAAGCATTCATACATCAAAGTAAAGAGCTAATACAGTGTCAATATCAGATTAGGATACAAATTAGATTGACAAGGATAAAATAATATTTTGATACTCAATGTTCATCTAAATCAACTAAAAGATTCTTCAAATCAGGGTTGTCATCAAGAGTTGACTGGAACTATTTTAGTGACATTAATGCATCCACTTTAGTAGTCATACCCTTTGGTGCATGCACAACAATTGACAAATTGCCATCGTTTATGCACTTTGAGTAGAATACCTTCTTTACATTCTGGAAGGCACAAATAAAAGGCTCTTCGACTATGCGATCTTTACTCTTCAGCTTTGATAAGTCTATTGTAATAATTTTAGAGTAAGAATTAACTTTTAAAGAATTCGTAGTATCCTCCACCTTTACCCTATAACAATAGAATACGATTTCTGTGAAATCTAAGTAATCAAGTTCTAGGATTTGTTTGATTATCCCATAGTAGGTTGGCAGCGTATTTTTTGGATTTTTATTTATTTTGCTAGCAATACATGTGGTCAAGATATAAATTGACATTCCACTATTTTGTTTCAAAAGATTTTCCTCATATTGATGTGAAATGGAATCAAAACTGTTGGTGCAAAATTTCTTAAATTCTTTCTCACGAAAACTAGGGCTTTTTACTAGGTGTGCAAGCTTGGAAGAGACATCAACTCTTTTTAGAAGATTCATTTATAAATGAATTTGTCTTAGGGCATGTTTTTATCACACACGAATAAATAACCGCACACATAAGATTTGAAAATCACCTTTTTTATACCCATGCCCTAAAATCAGTTGTCGTGCAATTTTTCCTTTGATTTTGGGCAATTTTGTTCTCGTACTTCCTATCGTAAATTATACAGTTTAGATCATTAAAATTTAAAATACATATAATCAAAGAAGAAGAATCCAATATATAATCACTCTGTCCAGTCTTCGACTTCATCTTGCGATTCGAAGACATAACGAGTTGTTGTATCTATTGTATATTTATGATTTTGACCTCTTTAGGGTTACCAAATGGTAATCGTCCTCAAACTCATCAGGTTCCTCGATCAGTCCTCCTTCACGAGGATTGAACCTCCTCACCTCTTATTTTGGCATATGTTCCCTAGCGTATAATGATGATTCCATAATTACGTATTCTTCAGAAATTGAGCCTCCACTATACTGTGTATTATTTACGTAATGTTTGAAGGTTTTCATCAAGATCTCAAAAGGATACATCCAATGATTCCTAACGGGACCACATAATAAGGCTTCATCGCATAAATGCACATGATGGTGGATGATGACATCGAAGAATGAAGGAGAAAAATATATATCTAATACAAAAACCGCCTCGACTAAAGTTGATTTTGCAGCTTTAATGTTCTTTCTATTTAACACTATTGAGCAAAGTAGGGTAAAACAAAAACAGATTTGAATAATTTCCCGATGGATGTCTTTATGTTTAGAGAAGCAATGTCGAAATAACAGAAGTGTTAATTGGATGATTACATGACAGTCGTGAGACTTGTACTATTGTAAGTCATTTGGTTGGTAGCTTACTACCTACTTAACTTATCAGAATAACCTGTTGTAGTCTTCAAGTTAAATAACATGTCTAAAAGGATCTTCTTCTCACTAGTATTCAAAGTGAAAGTAGCCAGAGGGGTAGAAATTCTTCCTATTAGAGAGTCATTTTTTATCCAGAGTTTATTCCTTATTTTTATATCCTGTAGATCTTATTGGGCCTGCTCTCCATCTTTGGAATGAGATCCACCCATACATGTTCCTATCAGATGTTCTATACAATTCTTCTTTGTGTGCATCACATCAATTACATACCTTACACGGTGATCTTTCCAATATGGCAAATAAAAAAATATTGATCGCCTAGACCATAGCTTTGCTTTTTTATGGTTGTTAGGATCCACCTAGCTTTATGCTTTACGTTTACAAACTTGGGGTGTTTGCCTACGTACCTATTCCTCGCAGTCGCAACTTTTGCCTTTTGCTCGATCTGTTGACCAGAAAGATGAGCAGGTGGAATTCGATGCTCATGACCAATAGGATAAAAGTTATACATGTCATTTCCTGAAAGGGTGAATGGTCGGTAGAAATCTACGATGACCTGTGTAACTCATCTTACCACTATGTTATAGCCAACTGGCTTTAGTTTCCTCCCCACTTATGGGATATCCATAATAACTATGAACATTACAACTTGACAAGGTCCTATAAGCAGGAAGGTCGTAGATCGCCCATATCACCATTGCTTTAAGTGTGAACTCTTCACCCTTGTGAGAGTCGCCGTCACTCCTTTATCCCATAACTCTTTAAGTTGTTCGATTAATGGGGCTAAGAATATATCAATATCATTTCTTGGAGCCTTCGGCCTCGGTATCAATAAAGATAACAATGTGAAATCCTTTCTCTTGCACACTGTCGGAGCGAGACTTAAAGGAGCCATGGAAACTGGCTAATAACTCTGACTAGTTCTTAAATTATCGAAAGGGTTAAACCCATAGGTTGAGATTGCAAGACGAACATTCCACGGTTCGTTTGGAAATTCATAGTGTTACGTGTTTAAAATTATTCAGATGAGTGAATGAACCGGATGCCATGTCATGGCCTCTACTATCCACGGTATAGTGAAAACCGTTTTAATCGTGGCGCGAGTGGAAAATACTGTAAAACCTTTTGTGGGACTTATGAGCACTTTCGATCTTTTGCATCTTTGTCCTTTTATTCTAACATATGACATATAGGCTCATCGCATACTAGACATTCATCCTTCTCTTCTTGATAGTTGTGGTACACTATATAATCATACTTGTATGCATTAATAGATTTGCATTTCAATAACAAACCTTTCAAGCTCTTCTTCATGGTAGGATAATTATCTTGTAACATGTTCTCTTTTGGGAGAATTTCTTTTAACCATTTAAGAATTCCAGATATGCTATTCCCAAACAAATTGAATTGACTCTTCCAATTATACAAACCAATCATTTTATATAATATTGAGTGACCTTCATCACAATCTGTATACAACGGTCTAGCCACGTCGACTTTCAACTGTATATATTCCCGATAACCTGGAAGTTCAATATCAAATTATTCATTGTGCGAATTATTTCTATCCATAGGTTGGGGTTTTTGGTCGTGGTGGACTCCTAAGCATCGTCAATTAGGTCGATTAATGGAGAATGTGTTGGGAAATCATTTACCACTTCCACTCATTGGTGTTCTATTACACGGTCGGTTACCAGTAATTCTTTGGGAACATAAGGTACATGTTTTTCCCCATGGTATGTCCATTTGTTATAATATTGACAAATTCCCCACTTTATTAGATGTAACTCAACATCTTCTGAAGATTTATTTTTCATTCTTACAATGGGTGCACGGACACGGAATCTTCTCACTTTTAAGGTTCTTGAAAGCATAGGTAATAAATTCTTGAACTCCATTAACATATCTATTAGTTATTGGGTCAGTATCCCCCATCCACACTTTATATTGTGGAAAATCCATTTAATAATATTCAAATTGTAGTCGTGTGTTAACATGATAAAATAAATATAGTGTCAACAACGCACTAATCAATCAAGGTTAAGAACTAATATAGTGTTAACGACGCACCAATCAATCAAACTAAGCAATAACTTAAATACAAGAGCACACCAATCAACAATAATACACAACCACTTAAACTGAAATTAAATAATTATGTCTAGTGATATTATTAAAACATAAAAAAATATTACTACATCTTCATCAAACGATAAAGTGGCTAAATGATAAACGATTTTAAATAATTTTTCAACCCATTCCCATCTCCACTATCGATGTACACAGACACATATTCAAAACCGTCATTTATTCTATCAACCATGATCTGACAGTCCCCCTCCTATAGAGGCTGACTATGTACTAAAGTTCCTAATTCAGTGGAGATGGGCGTGCACACCCCAATGATAGTTTTACTGCTCAGGTTCTTCATATAGTATTTCTCACCCCAGACACCACTGGTTATTAACGATGATCCACGACCTTTGAAATGCTGAGGTACTGAAAGGGGAATATCGAAGGAGGAACTGACATATGTGAGTGGAATGGAGAAGGATGAAAATTTTGAGGAGGTAAAGGGAAATCGGGATACACTGGGGGATGCAGTGGAGTACGACCGGTTAAAAGGGACATAATTTGTGCAAGTTTCTCATTCATGCCTCCCAATTCGTTTTGAAGCCCCATTACATCTCCTTTGGTCCTAGAATGACGTTCATCATTGAAAAAGAGATACTTATTAATGTAAGAAAACTTGTCCACAAGAGGTGAGGTAGGTTTGAATTTTTATTTTGCATATGCGACCCCAAACCTCTCGTCCTCCCTCTTTTATCATTCCCCAAGGTCTGTGCGAGGGCATCATTGTCCACGTCGTTAAATAATCTTAAAGATGACTGACTACTCATAGACTCTATTGATTCCAGAGTCTTCAAAAAGTGAGGAGGGAATTTATCATCTTTGTCCCGTCTTCCATGCACGTACAAATTGGACCGATTCGGTATTTTTCCTTCATCCGGGTTGCTTTTTTTCTTACTCGACCACTATTTCTTTAAATATTCATAAGATTTCGAGCCAAGACGGTGGACATCAGTTTTTTTGGCCACATTCTTCTTATTTTTATCCCTTCACAGCATTTTAGAGTCCTTCACCTCATTTTCCAAAAAATCATTCCATTAACTGACTGGCATCTCAACATTCGGAAGGACTTTGTCTTTGAACGCCAAAATTTCGGAGCTCGATGCCCCAATAGGAAAATGCTTCTGCCTATAGTTTCTTCGATATGTTTGGAGTTATTCAACAACCCAAGAAAGAACCTTGTTTTTTGAGTTTACGGAAAATGAAAACTGTTATTGAGTTGCTTGTAGATGTCATCTTTAACAGCTTGATCTACGAGGTTACAACTATCATCTCCTCCCATTCCTATATTCATTTTTGCTAAGGATAAACATTGGGCTTTAAACCGTTAAACGTGATTCTTATCCCCTGTGGGGCTATTTCCCAATAGAGAGAACCTAATGGGCTTCTTCTCAACTGACCCGGTAGTTTCAGGAGAGTTGGGCGTGTCTGTTGGATTAATGGGAGTACCTTACCTAGTTCAACTGAGAGGAGTGGAGTGAATCATTGATGGAGTTAAGTAGTGCTCACAAGTTGGTGGTGATAATTCTCCTTGGGGTGGTGTCCTCTCGTCGGCTGGAGTGTTATGTCCATTATCGCTCGGCATTATCTACAAAAATAATACAAATTCAATGTGTATCTATAACAAGTTCATAATTTCAAAGTAAAATATGAAATTATAACATACAAAACAAAATTTTTCACCATATATTATAATCTACCTTTTCATGGTAAGACTTTAATAAAAGTTCAATGTGTTAAATCTCCATCAAGTCGGGATTTGTTTTTAAAAACATATGTATTTTTGCACGTGGTCAATTGGGAGGAATCATATCTATAATAGATGCATAGATGTTAGTGATGTGAACTTGAAATCTATTCATCTTCAGCCTATTGGCAAGATTGCGTTTGACGTGTATATGTCGCGAGACATCACAACCTTCGTCAATGCTCTTTATATGTAATTGTATCCATAATGGGTGAATTTTTTTTTCTCTTATCTAACAGCACAAGCAAGGTCAGTGCTCTATTGGGATAATGTACAAGAAATATATCTTGTACAACTCATCCCATCATTCTGGTAGGGGAAAGATAATACGATTCAACAACTACTCTTGCTGGAGATGAACTCCATGGTTTATAAGGTAGTTAAATTGTTCGATCTTCCTATTCCCATACCAATAAACTAGAGTACCCTATTTATGAGGATCATTAATGAAAGAGGTATATGTACGGTCCAATTACAACCTTTCATAATGTTGTTGCCATTGATTATCACCATTACTCATTTTTCCAGAGAAAAATGAACGAGGGCGTGAATATGATTCCTATAAATAATGGCTCTAAAGAATCATTAACTACTTAGGTTAGTTTGATTTAGCTTTTGAATAATCACTACCCTTCTCTTCACCCAGTCAAATTTTAATTTATTAGTTCTTAAGGATTTTTCGTGACTCCCGTGCATGTTGGACCGTATGATTTGAAATCTAAACAATAACTCATCGTATAAAACACAAAATTGAACCGTATGATTTGTTCCATGCTTATGTGTATGGTTGAAGATGATTATGGTTACTTTATTTCCATGATAAGATTTCATGACAACACTCATTACACACACACACACACAATATGTACAAATATTATGTTAATAATTATCCCCCAAAAGTAATAGCATATCAAACCACACACATAAAAAATTCTAATAAACCGAATAGTTGTATATACCTACTTTTATATTTGTTTTAAAAGAATTGTCCCTTACACCCATAGTACACACACAGAGAAACACACACACACACACACATACACACGTGCAATATATACAATGTGTGTGTATACCTACTTTTGTATATATTCTAATCTTTACCCAAATAATTATATATACCTACTTTTCTATTTTTTTTTTAAATTATCTCTTACACACACACACTGTACACACATAGAGTACACTATACACACGGGCATACATAATATAAACACATACATACACAATACACACACATATAGCATACACACATACATACACAATACACACACACACACACACACATACACGTATTCACATATACACACACGTATACACACACACACATATACACATATACATAGAAATACACACATACACGGAGATACACACATATATACAAATGCATAAATACCCGCATACAAAATATTAGGGTTTAAGTGTTACCTTTAGGATTGAGAGAGAGATTTAGTGAAAAAATTGATATTGAAAGAGAAATCGCCGAAATCACCGAATAGAGGGAAACAGTTTAAGGGTTTGGAAATTTTTGAGGAAAAATGAATACTACTCTAAGATTTTACTATAAAGACACTGGTCGTGGCCCTGAGCCGTGACCACATGCCTTGACACCTTTAAAACTTAACACATCAGTCTAAAAATAAGAAGTTGGTCACGGCCCAAAGCCATGACTCCTAAATTGGGATTGCCACAACCACATGCCATGAACACATATGATGTATGGTCACAGCCCAAGTCTGTAGCCCCATTAGTGACCACACTTTAAGGAAACTTTGGCGCGAATTTGGCACCATAATAGTCACGCACATGTCACGACTATGGTCCATGACCCATAAAAGTCATAGTCTAACTCCATGACCACCATCAAGAGGATCCATGATCACACTAGGTCATGAACTTAGTCACACCTACATTTGGTGTGGTCACGGCTTTAGGCCATGACCGGATGGTCACAAATCTGGTTCGTGACCCCTAGTACGTGAGTATTCGCAGGATTTGGTGTAGTGGATCCTCTAAAGAATCACAAGACCTCAGCCTTCCTTCAACAATGATCCTCGCAAAAATCGTAAAAATAATAGTCTTCCTTCAGCCTTAGGCTTTATCTTCAGCAGTGTTCCCCTCGGGTTTCACAAGTCAGCCATGGAGATACCTTCTGCACAAAGGTTGTGTATGAAAGGATACAAAATATATGATTTAAAATTGATTCACTCAAATATATTCTAGGAGTCTGATTTGTTAATCAAAAAGGTTTGTCAAAATCAAAAGGTTTAAAACTCTTGCTAAAGACATGACGAAATAGTTCTGGCAAATGTTTTAATGAAAATCAACAAAAAATAGGTATTTATAAGACGTTTACAAATTTTGAGGCAACGACTATTTTGAGAAAATTTTAAAGCTCGTTCGAATGAGAGAAGAAGACTGTTTTAACAAAAAATAAATCATTATAAAAAATCAAACAATATCGTTTTAACGAAGTTCAAATGACCATCAAACGACCCAAAATAGTACCCTCATTCGATGTTCGATCGAAGTAAACTTCAAACGAGACTTCAAATGAAAATATGATCTAGTTAGAACTGGATACCCATCTCGGTTGAACGAGATACACGATAGTTATGCCTCGATTTTTAAAGGAAAAAAATAATGTTTTAGAGTTTACAAAAATTCAAATATCCCAAAATAAATTTAAGGAATAAATTTAAACACTAAATAGCATTATACCTTAATGATGCCTGAAAGTTGGAGATGTTAGAAAACGGTCGCTGAATATGCCAAAAACTATGTTATCCTAAACGACGAGGAAATTATGATCAACAAATCTCCCCATTTTCGGCTATTCTGGTACAAACATAAAAACAAAGTCCAAATTACAAATAATTCCCTAAGACAATGACAATATCGTAATATCCTCCAAAGCCCTAAAATGGATAGGTACAAGATAAAAGGTGTCTTCAAAAATAAAGTCTTCAAATCCCCACTTCTTATTTATCCTTATCTTGGTCACTTTGTCTTCATCGAGTGTAATCTGAATATGATCTTCCAAGAGTACCTACACACGTGAAACAAAGAAAAGACCCCATGATGCATCGAGTTTGGCATATTAAATAAAATGCATAAAGATAAAATATCCCCCATAAATTAAACTCCACAAAGGTTCCCTGTATCTGGTTCTCCCCCTTTTATTATGTCCAAAACAGACAAGGAGTATAAACTAAACAAGATATATAGGTATTATCACTAAAAAGAATGAGATATCATCACAAAATCGTATGAATGAATAATCATGCAATGGAAATCTCAAAGGTTCCACAAACTATTTTTTAATTTTTTTAATTTTTTAAGTAAGTTTTTTTTACAAATACAACACACCATGGAGAAACACAAAAATAACCGAATCACGAAAAAGAAATGTAGGGGTGTGAACACATTCGATAGGTTAATCAACAAGACAAATATATCATATGTGCACGAAGGAATGAGACACCACTAACGCATGATCTCAAAGTCTACCTTAGGTGTTAAATGGTGAACTTAAGAGAAATTGACTTAACCTATTCAACATATCGAGATCGTGAGTGATTTTCACACCAATATCGCCCAAAACTATGTAATGTTTTATAAGATTTTTTTCCCAGGATGTGAAAATCTATTGATCTCCGACTTAACTCCCTTCAAACTCACATATTGAATTTTTTCCCTCTCAATTCTTTTTAAGAAATCAATGCTTATATGTAGCGAAGCATCAATGTTCTTTGAAATTAGCCTGGCACTTTTTTTTTGTTTTTATGTGCCTTTAATTTTTTACGCTCTTTTCTGTATGCAAATGGTGGCTATTTATGCAAAGTCAACCTGTCTTTTGCAGCATGATTCCATTGCTTTAAATATACAAAATTTACCGGATAAATGAGTTTCTATTTTTTTCAATCTGGGAAATAGTTCTTATAAGCACTACTTTTATTATCTCGTTTTTCACATTTGGCTCGATTTAAAATCAAGATTGAGATGAAAACACTACAATTGGTACATGAAAGGTAAGTGCAATACTCAACTAAGTCCATCCTTGTACTGCCCCGACCCGAGTTTAAGTCAGCATTGGGTCAACCCACACCGAGCTAAGGAGTTAAGAACGGAGGGGGGAAGTTTATCCATTTTATTTAAGAATATCCTTAATTTGCCTCACAATTTAATAGTTAAAATTCCTATTTTCAGTTTGACAAAAGGGTGACCACTTTGTCTGATTAATCAATTAATAAGAATTATTTATGAAAGCCCAAATTAATTCACAGTACCCATTAACTTAAAATGAGTCACAACCATCCTATATTATTAAAAAAATTGGCCACAACCCTGATTAAAAGTCCAAGTACTAAAAGTGCAAATACCAAATGTCCATGGTTTGAAAACAAGTCCAGAGCATTCTACTGATACTAATCGCCCCCTGGGGATTTATTCGGGTCATACTCAACGTTCCTACTCGAGGTACCTAGGATGGGGGTGGGGATTTCAACATAAAAGTAGGGGTGAGAAAATGCTCAGTAGGGTGGGTAATACGAAGCTATACGTTTTCTACAAAATACCATACACATAAGGTGTATTTTAATAAATTAAGAAAACGTTAAAGATTTTTCTAGTATTAATGCAACAACATGCAGTGCACCCGAGTGATGAGCTCATACTCACACTTAACCAATTTTTTCCACCCTTTGTGGGTCTAGAGACTAATTATTCACATTATAGACTTCACTATCAATTATTATGTTTCCGTCAGGTTGCTCTCCTTAAATTTTGAGTATAACCATTTGAATCCCTTTTTCATTATCTTTCTCAGAATCATTCAAATGTCGCGTGCTTTAGTGGGTTCTACACTCGGGTGATGCCACCATATGCTCTAGCCAGTAGTTTTGGGGTTTTCACCCTAGGGCTCCGAGCCCTCATAAATTTTTCCAGTGTCTCCTGTGTCTAACTTTTTATGTGTTTTAACATTTTATCCCAAGTCCACATTATCATCCCCTTTTTACCATTCTCGTCGTACCAAGGTTTAAAAGCATTTTTCACGTTATCAACGTGCCAAAACTTAGTTTATTCATTTTCACCCAAAAATTAATCGATAGGGTCTCTAGAGGAAGCCTAACCTTTAGGATCCTCAAATTTGTAAAAATCCCTTTTTGTCATTCTTTTGAGAAAAATATTGTTTTTTACTCTAGTTTGGAACAAGGAGTACATCTTTTCTTCTAGCATTATTTTCATCATTTCATGTTCAAAATCAAACTTATTTATTTTATGCTTCATGACATAAAATATTTTTCATTATTTAAGTTCGTTTAATCAAAATCCATAGTCTTACTTTATGATCACATGTAAACACCAACATTAATTTATCTTCATCATAGCAACGTTTATCATATTTTTGTGGTTGTTTTTCCATACTTTTTCATCTTACTAAAAAACCATTTTAACATGTTTATTCAAGTCTATTGCATCACCCTCTAACAAACTACATGTTCAAGAGAGGATATAGACATAGAAATACCTCAAATATGCATTGAAATCAAGACTAATCATGGATTTTGTAATGTTTACATGCTTTCTTCCAAATATCCAATGTTGCAAGACCAATTATTCAGTAAATGTAACCACATTTTAGGCATTAAAGCCCATCTACCAACATACTACATAATTTTATAGCTAGAAGAACCTTAAAAACATGGAAGGAAAACCCTACATTTGATTTTGAAGAAGAGAAATAGCAATGGATGACTTGAAATCTGCTAAGCTCTAAGACCTCTTGCTCCAAATACCCATTGCATCCTCAAAAGCTTCAACAAAACCTTTCTACAATGTTGCTCAACCACTTTTTCTTGGAAGAGATCATGAAATATGGTAGAACTATATAGAAATTGGTTATTTTATGGTGTAGGATTGGTTGAGATCACTCATTGTAGGAATAATGGCTTAAGAGAGATGGGTGCATGAACTCTTCAGAGAGAAGAAGAAATCTGAAAATAGTTGTGGGATTTTTTCTCCAACATCTCCCTTATAACCCATGCAAAGGCCCCTTAAAATATTTAAAACACCCTTTAAAAGTAATCAGATTAAAACACCCTTTAACGTTATCTAGATTTATGGTTGAAATAGTGATATCACAACTTTTATAATCTGATCCTGAAAGAGTCATTCTAACGGGGTCAATCTCGTTCAAACGAGATCGACTTTTCATTTCATGTTTCCCCCCTAACACCTTTGAACAAGGATTCAACATAATTGAGAAGGGGTCATTTGATGCTCGTTTGATGGTCGCATTCGAATGAGTCAAATATCTTGGTCGAATGACTACGGGTACCCAATTTCAAATCTTTAAATTGTAGCTTGAAAACTTCATTAAATTATAAGAGAGGCACCAAACCATACTTGATGAATGGATAAAAGATTATTAAATAATAATAATCCTTTGTCATTAAATTCAAATTACTACGAATTTTATGAAATGGGATAAAGCATTGGGTTGGGGTATTGGAATCTCCCCTCTTCGGGGAAGTCATCCCCGAAATTAGGATAAACATTTAAGGGGAGCGTTCTGGGTGTTTCTCCCTCATTTATAACTCGTGTTCCCTAGTAGCACCTTCGACACCCTGAAATTCCCATAGGACCTTCACCAATAGAATAACCCTGTCATGTAAGACTCTATCATCATGATCTAGGATGGATATTAGTCGTGTGGAAAACATGACATCTTTCTCCAACTCGATCAGATTCCAATCAATGAAATGATGAGCTTCGTGAATATAATTTTTTAGCATGGTTACGTGGAACACAATATGCACTTTGGACAACTGTGGAGATACCACCAAACAATATGACACATCCTTTATCTAGGATCTTAAAGGGATAGATGTACTGCATGGCTATTTTTCCCTTATGTGCAATTCGTTGGCTACAAGCTCTAGCCTTTACTTTTAACATCACGTGATCACCTACCTAGAATTCCTAGTGCATTCGGAGATTATCCACGTAATTCTTTTATCGACTCTGTACCATCATGATTCTCTAGAGAATTACCCGCACCTTATCAGTAATTACTTGGATCAACTCTGAATTAGCGAGTTGCTTCTCCCACACCCCAGCCCAATAAATTGGTGAATGACATGGTCTCCCATAAAGGTCTTCAAAGGGGGCCATCTCAATACTCGTCTAGAAACTATTGTTGTCTCTATTCTAAAAGGCCCGCCTAGGCTCCGCCTAGGCCTGCCTAGGCTTGAGGCTTGAGAGAAACGCATCGCCTACGCCTTATTATGCCTTATTCTTGGTAAAAGGCTTAAGGCACACTTTTGTTTTAAAAAACAAAGGATTAGTTGACAAATATTGGTTATGGAGCATGAATATGAGAAAGATGGCTACAAAACATATGGATATATTTTCAAAATTCAAGGTATGTACCATTTTATTATATTACTAGCCTTGGAATAATTAAAATATTAAAAAAATAAAAAATTCCTTTTTACGCCTAGGCTCCTAAGGCTTGAGGCTTGAGGCTTGACCTCTACGCCTCGACCACGCCTCGCGCCTTTTAGAACCTTGATTGTTGTATACGAACTCTGCCAGATGTAGGTTTTCTATCCAAATGGCCGGGAAGTCAAGAGCATAAGCCCTTGGCATATCCTACGAGATTTGGATAGTTCGCTCTGACTTCCCATCGATCTCAGGATGATACTAAGTTCTCATATTCAACTCAGTTTCCAATTCCTACTGGAACTTCTTCCCATATATAATACCCTTCCCTTATTTTAGAAGGACAAGAATGGGTGGATAGGTTAATTTTACCTTTAATTTTTGGGAGGATAGCTCACCGTCCTAAAGCCATTCGACATTCACATCCTTCCTAATCATATTAGTCAGGGGCATTTCCACCCTTGGGAAGTCCTGCATAAATATACTGTAGTATCCGCAGCCAAACCCAAGAAACTGCACACTTAGGTGACTATCCTCGGTTGACTCCAACATAATACTGCTTCCACTTTGGACGGATCAACGGACATACCCTCATCGGAAACCACATGGCCAAGGAACCTCACCTCATCCATCCATAATTCACATTTTTGTACTTTGCATACAATTGATTCTCCTGGAGCACCTGCAATGTCTCCCGAAGATGTTCCCATGATCTATATCTAATGTCAAGTACACCAGGATGTCATCCACAAAAACCACAATGAACCGATCTAAATAGGGATGATTGATGAAATTCATCAGGTCCATGAATGTCTTCGCGGAATTCATCAACCTAAAGGGAATTACTAAAAACTTATAGTGCCTATACCATGTTCGAAATGCAGTCTTAGGAATATCCTCCTCTCTAATATGTAGCTAATGACATCTGAACTGAAGGTCAATTTTTTAGCACCTGCCTTCCCCATGCAACTGGTTGAATAAATCATCAATACGAGGCACGGGATACTTGATCTTTAAGGTCACCCTATTCAACTACCACTAATTGATGCAAAGCCATAGAGAGTTATCTTTTTTCTTTATGAATAGAACTAGGGCTCCCCACAGGGACACACTAGGGAGAATGAATCCCTTACTCGTTAATTCTTTAACTAAACTCGTATTTCCTGTAATTCTGTGAAGGCCATCCTATGATGTGGGATAGAGATGGATGATACACCTTATTTTACCTATATTGAAAAGTCCACCTCTTATCGTGGCGACAACTTGGGAATATCATTCAAAAATAAATCGGGAAAATCTCTTACCGCTGGATAATCAAAAATCATATTCTCTTGCTCGACTTGAGCGATCAAGCTCCTCAGCCAATCAAAATATTTTTCTTCTCTTGGTCAGTAGAGAAATTTTAAAGATAATCGATAACCTTCTCACAATAGAAACAATGTCGAGATCAATCCGAAAGAGACACTATGACACTGTGTCGATGGCATTTAATGATGTCTTTAAAACTCGATAGCGATTCCATACCCAGTATAATCATAAACCCTTTTAATTCCATTAGGATCAAGTCATACTCAAGGAAAAAATATCCATCCATGATCATGCATCTATGGCAAACCCTGTTGAGGACTATGCCGCCACCCACTGGAAGCCTAATAAAGATAGGTGGGTAAAATCAGTCTACCACTAAACCCAAACTAAAGGATAAGGAACTAGATTGAAGGAATGTGATGCCCCGTAATCAAATAATGTGTTTACCCAAGTTCTGTACAGGATAATCATACCTTCCATCACTACGAGAACATTGGAAGGTGCATTATGTTGGAAATTGGCATAAGTTCGCCAGGGATTAAACCTACTTATCTGACTGTTGGGCACTTGGACCTGCCCACGGCCACCCTTTGCCTTGCTTGGATGTGAGCTATCTACGCTGTGCCTTCTCGGTTGCTGGTACACTAAAGGAAACTACTACTACTTATGGGTGGGCCCGGTATAACTGGATCTCCGGCCCGGCACAAACTTAATCGTCTCTTTGTTGCCCAGATAACCGTGTAAAGATAAAATTTCCAATTGAGTCCATTTGCATGTAATTGACTTATTTCCGGAACAAAAACTATTTGAGTCATAGATATATTTTTATATTGTCATGATACCCACAATGTTTATGACATGTTTGATTTGAAGACGTAACGGGAAAGCTTCAAAGATATTTCATGTCGAGTTTTATTGGTGCACGTTTCACGTCTTCATCATGTTCACATCTTCATCATGTTTCGATCTCTCAGGTATACATGCATAATGTTTATGGAACTCGAAAAAGAGTTTTAAAGGATGGAAATTTTATTATAAATGATTTAAAATGTTTAAAATGATTTATCTTCATTTATTCTGAGATAACTACTATTTAGAGTCGTGTGAATTCTCACCTTGGTTTTCGAGATTTCAAACGACATGTGATGTCATTCAAACGACATCTCATAATCATTAGAACGACATGTGGATTTCTTTAGAATGACTTACCGACATAACTTTTTTTATTTAACGAGTTTTTCTCTCAGAATTTTGTAAGGGTACAGAACCAGAATTACAGAATAAATAGAGTCATTTTTCTACACAAAGTTTTCTATGGTTTTCAAAGAAAACCATCCTTAGAGTTTAAAGGTTCGAGTTTTCATATACAATTGCAATAGAGATCTTCTTTCCACCATATGGGGTTTGTTCATCACTTTGAACATTTTTTTGCTACTTTTGTGATGAAAAATGGTGAAGGATGTGCTCCGAATCGTAGAGGATTACCAAGGTGCATTGGTGGACACCGAGGCACTCATGGATGCATGCGTTATAGACGGGTATCACAGAAGGATTTTTGCGTGGGAACTATGGAGGAGCGGTGCAAGTGAAGAAGATCATCAAGGCTTATGGGGATCAAGTCGCTGTGTAAGTCTATCTCTCTTCCTTAGTAAAATCGAATCATAGTGATTGTTTTGCTTGGGCCGTCTGATAGTTTTTTTCTTTGTGGTTTCCTCGTACATCTGATGCTGTGAACTTTACTTTATTTTAATTGTTGTAATCATCTAGATTCATGTTTAGGGTTAAATAAGATAAAATTGGACTTTATTGAAATTGGTTCACAATTTTGGTACGTCTTTAAATTGGGAAAAATTATTTTGTCACCTTAAAGCCCACATTTGAGTAAAAGGGACCTATGGATTGGTATCGGAGTTCAAAATATTTTGTGTGTGTTGATACCTTGTGCTTCTAAGGATTAATTTCGAAAGTTATGATAGTTTTAAAAATCCTATTTTTTATGGCACAAATTATGCTTATTGGAAAATGCGAATGAGAAGTGCTTAAAAATCAATAGATGATAGCGTGTGTGGTTAGGGGTTGAAAAAGTTTGGACACCACCGATCACACGAGAGGGAGATGTCACTAATTTAAAATCCGTTAAGTCACGGACCAAATCTGAACATAGACTGTCGCTTAAAAATTCTAAAGGTCTTCATGTTTTTTCCTCACATGTCATACTGGAAGAGTATAATCGAATCAAGACGTGGGAAACTTCAGAAGAATATTGGGATATTGTTGCACTTACTCACGAGGACACTAGCCCGGTTAGGGTCTCTAAACTTCAAAACCTTAGTACACAATTTGAGACGATTAAGATGTTAGAGAGTGAGTCGTTTGATGATTTTTATGCTAGATTGTCCAACATTGTCAACATGTCATTTAACTTGGGATAGAAAATACCTCACAACCGAGCCATAAAGAAAATATTAAGGTCATTGCCTAGTAGATTTGATCCCAAAGTGACTTCTTTAAACTCCTTGGGTATGCTTGAATCACCAAAACTAGATGAGCTTGTAGGTTACCTACAAACTTATGAGCTTGACATGTTTACCTCCAAGCAAGTGCCAAAAGAAAGAAAAGGGCATTACTTTGAAAGCCCGAAAAGAGGAGACTAATGTTTCGGATAATTATTTCAACTTCAATTTTGAGGATGTAACTTTTTTGGAAAAGAAGTTCAAAAAGTTTTTTAAGTTCCAAAAATAATCGAAAGATGCCAAATGACTTGAGAAATCCAAGAACAACAAGGCGGATCAAGTCCTTAAGAATAAGAGTGAGAATGTTTAGAGGGATGAGTCAGATAGTTGTTTTGGTTGTGACAGTTATGGTCATAAGGTAGCGGAGTGTCCCACTAGACTTAAGAAGGAGGGAAAGAAATAGATAGCATATAATTCAACCTTAAGTTATAGTGAATCAAATTCGGGTGAAAGTTTCCCCATTGGGCACAACTTTGTATTATTCATGGCTTATCATATGAGCGACGACGATAAATATTCTCATGAAGATTCTCATGTGAAACCCTTCTGAGGCCGTTGAGTGTGCATCCAAAGTGAGTGAGGGTGAAGCTAGTGAGGAAAAGGAGATTGATGTCGGAGAGTTTCAAGTTACCTTTAATGATTGGTATAAAGAAATGGTAATGGTTGTAAACTTTAAGTTGCAAGGTAGGTTGAATGAATATGCCAAGAAAATAACGATGCATTGATTGAGGATCATAGGGCACGAGAGAAGACTATTAGGGAGAAACTAGAATACGTTGAGAAATAGAGAGATAGTCTTTGTGGTTTGATGGAAGCTTTGAAGAAGGAGATTCTAGAGTTTGAGGAGTCTAGGCATTTTCTTGAGTTTAGGATTACTGAGCTTGAGTAGATATTTCGAGACTCGAATAAGGTGAAGTTTAATTTAGTGGCAACGTCAGAAAAACCGGATTGGATGTTAGGCACCATCCAAATAAAGGAAGATAGTTTTGGGATAGGCTACGATGTTGGTGTTGTTACCATTCCTAAATACAATAACTATCGTGTGAGAGAGTCGACTAGGAACATTAAGAGAGCTCCATATTTAGGTCACATTCATCGACATGTTTACACTTTCACTCATTGCGGTAGGAAGGGTCACCATAGGTGTTTTTGTTATGACCTTAAACATTCTCCTAGGAAGTTTAGAAATAAAATCGTTTCGGTTCCCAAAACTCCTATGCATCGTTACACACCTACTTGGGTTAAGAAATCAGACTTAGAGGCTTTAGGAACTAAACTTCATGGTTCTTGTTTGGTTACACTTGATTCTTCCCATGCTATTTTTCAAGGATGATTGTATTGTCATGTTTGTCATACGCTAGTCTTTGCTGCATGATTTATATCTTACTATTGTTATGACGTGTGTATCGCTTTGTATTATATTTTTCATTTGATTTGATTCTTATTGAAAAATACAAAAAAAAAAATTTTTGATAAAAAAATTTGAAAATACAAAAATATTTTTGGTTTTATATATTTTTGAGAAAATACAAAAAGATTTTGTTTTTGGGTTAAAAATATTTTTTGGAAAAACATAAAAAGATTTTTGGTCTTCTTTTGTGTGGTGAATTTTCATGTTTTATGTGGCACATTGCTGTGCTTGGACCCCCATCATTTCATTATACATGTGGCTAAGACATTTGGTCATAATTGTGGATGCGTTGAATTATCTTAACCATTGTCTTAATGGTTTTGTTTTGAAGTTGATACGCATTTCAATTTGATTTTGTATCGTTACACTCCGTATTTTTAATGCTTTTTATATTCGAATTAATTAAATTAAAAATGGGAAATAAATCCGGGTTAAAATAAATATTAATTGGAGAGACAATGGTTAATATTTATTTATATTAAATATTACTTAGTGAATGATTAGTAAATTAATAAGAACGTATTATGATTGTCGTGAGTGAGAAATACCGCAGTTACAGTAATAAAGTTGGGACGCGCGTGTTAGTCGTTTCGGGACTTAAATTTATGAGATAAAAATGTACTTTAATTATGGGTCATCCAAATGGTCATTTCGAGGGTGCTAATGTTTCCTGAAGGGTCGAAATAGTCAGAAAAGTTTACTCAGGGGTTTAGATTGGATCCTGCGGAATTTTTAGGCCAAACGGCACCCCTGAGGGGTATTTTAGTCTTTTAGATTTTTAGAGAAAAGGGACCTACGAAAATTGGAGATTTATATCATTAGTTACATGCGGGAGTTAGGGTGGAATTTACAAGGAATACTAACAGGCCATTAGGGGAGGAAGAGAGGGAGTTTCAAGGCCATCCCACACCATTCTTGCACCACCACCACCACCACCGTTGTGTAGATCGGGAGGAGAGGAAAGCAATCCCACCATCATTCTGTAGAAATAAAGACCTTCTATTCGAGGGAGGTTTCTATCTTACTAATTTTGAGCACATAAACCATCCATGTCAGTGTAGGATAACTAATCTCATGAGTATATGAATATTAGTTCAATTTGGAATATTTGATTCATGTTGTTGGGTAGGAATCATGTTAGGTTTAATACCTTTATCCATGTGGGACGAATTCGATGAATTAATGATACTAACCTATGAAGAAATATGGGTTCTTGAACAATAATGTTAATCGAGGGGTTTTGGGATTTAATGTGGAATTAATCCGATTTAAAGGTGTTACTAGATGATATAATGATTCTAATACACCATAAATCATTTATATATGTTAGTATAATGTCCGGTACACTTGGTTAGGAGTTTGGGATTGAATTATGAATGTTTTTTTAATATTAAAAATGGTGAAACCTGTAAAAGTAAGAGGGAAGAAGACGAAACATGTTACCGCGAGTCGTTTTGGCTCCTTAGCCGAATCAATTCTGAAGGGAGAATTGATTCAGACCACGGCCTAATCGATTCAGATCATCTAATTTTGACAATTTTCCCTATTCTAAACTTGAACTTGAAATCGATGAACGGGGGAGCTTTTGGGATACCTTTAAAATATTGTCAAAGACATTATGGGTTACAAGTAGGCTAATGATATGATTGGGACTTAGTCATAAGTTGAATGAATTAGGGCTAAGGTTAATTGATGCGATTTTTAATGTAATGTATTCGGGGAAACGAGAATGAGTCACGATGAAGGTGAGTGAACGTATGCTGTGGAACAGTAGGGTATGAGTAAATTACCTACTGATATACTTTACAAAATAATGGGCTCACTTCGAGTGGTGGGGAATACGCGGGAACATACGACAAGAAGTATAATCGAAGTTTACTAGTACGTAGAATATTCGAGAGTTACATATACTATGTATGGGATATATATTATAGGATGAGTTTACACCTATAGTAATTTTATATGTATATAAGTTGTGTGAACCCCTATTGTGTGAATTATTATGCGTGGACATACCTAGGCTATATGCTATTACAGGAGGTTCCACGTTGTGGACAACCTTATCCTGATGTGCCCATTGGGGGGGGGGGGGGGGGGGGTGGACTTGTACCTCAGAAGATAGAATTTAGGGATTGTGCACTACATGTGTGAATGAGAGTGTGTGACCGGTCATTTGGGTGCGCTAAGTTTATGCATAGCCCAAAGGCTTAGAACTATGTTCGCCTCCAAATTGCATGAATTGTGAATGCCTGGTTTGAGAGTCATTCCGATTCCGATGTCCTTTACATAGTACGTGATGTACCAAGACTTGATATCAGAGTATTCCCGCATCGCAGGTCTCCACCTAGGGATTTCGTATTCGTCTATATTACAAGTGTGGTGTTTATGTATATACACGTGTGATTTATCTTACTACGTGTGTACTAGTAGATAAGATAGATACTGATATCTAAAGTAATATAAGTATGTGAAAACTTAATAATAAATTGGTAACTTTTAATAAATAAAAGGACTTGGAAATTTAGTAGCGTATTGTATGGGTAATACAGGTGGGCACGATGAATGATTATGCGGGACGAGACTTAATTAAGAGTAGTTAGGTAGGGTAGCATAACTAGGTTGGTTTGGAAGTATATGCTAGGCATGCATAATAGTTGAGAGGTGAGTATATCAAGCGAGGCACGTGAAGAAAACATGTATATAGTATCTACTCTTGTTGTATTTTAAATACCTGCAAATAGTTTCAAACTATTTTACTCGGGCTCTGACCCATTTCAAATCTATTTTTGTAAAAACCTTTTTGGTGCCCAACTACAAGGATGTCAGGCTTAGGTTTTATTTTATATTTGACGTGCTACAGATGTAGTGGACGTTGCAGGACCTTGGTGGTAGACGCCTCCATATTTATTGATTCCTTTCTGTTATTTAGTTTTATCAGTCAGGCATGTCACCCATCTCAAGTTAGTGGTTATTTCAGATACTTTATACTTTTATTTGATTTTCAGTATTGGATTTGGGATTTATATTATGGATGATTGTATTTATATTTTAGTCTGGAGTGTTTATTCTAGGTACATTTATTCATCTCATGGTTTTATCATTAATACTATGTTTACAATAATGTTGAATGTGATTTATTAGTTTAATTTATTAACTGTTAATAAAATGATTTAAAATTTTGACACCGGGCCATTAGGGTATTTGTAAAATAAATTTGTTTTCGATAGTTATGCTAAGAATGAAACCATTAATGATTCCTGTTTAATTCAATAATGGATTGATCACCCAAGATTAGAATATGCGGGGTGTCACATATGGTATTAGAGCATCAGGTTCCAGTGTCCTTAGGATCTATGAAGACTAGTTACATTTTCAGTGTAACGTTCTTTTATATAGAGACCTACTATTAGGATTGTTACATTCATGATTACGCATTTATGTCTTCAGCTATTTTGAGATAATATTGAACTATGGACTTATGGAAATTCTCTTTCACTTCTGATGCCTCCCAGATGTGCACCACAAGCCACCCCAGATGCATAGCCCGAGCCGCAGCTAACTTAAGCACCAGGGACTATGAATGCTAGCGAGGTTGCCGCCATTTTGGCACAGGGGGTTAATGCGTCTTTGACTAATTTTTATCAATAGGCACCATAATTGCCACCCCAGCCTTAGGTTGTGGCTCCAGACCATGCACACTCGTTTCCTTTGGAGCGAGTCAGAGACACTTTTGAGAAGGCTCATCCTCTCGTGTTTCTGGGGAGCTCCGATATAGTTGCGGCATGCCAATGGAAGAAGGATATACAACAGAATTTACGGATGTATGAGTGCACTGATGTACAAAGACATATACTAACTAACTTTAAGCTAGTGGGGGATCCCTTACAGTGGTGGGAGTCCGTTACTATCACACAGGAGAGAGACGCCATGACGATTTAGGAGTTCTGGGATCAGTTAGACCACAAGTACTTCCCATCCACCATTCCGACAAAGGTGAGGTGGAAATTCTTAGATGTTCCTCAGTAAAGGAGGATACTTGCAGAATATGACGAGGAAATTACTAGGTTGGGAAATTTTGTTCCCGGGGAGTTGAGCACGGAGGAGAAAAGGATACAACTGTTTGTGGATAGTCTTGCCTAGAGAATACGACAACATTTGGTGGGTAATCCCACTTTGATGACGTATTCAGATGTGTTAAATTATGCTTTACTGCACTATTAGGACCAATGCTTCCACGTTAAAGGATTCAAGCGCTCAAGAGAGTCTAGTCAGCAGGGTCAGATAGGGGGTAGTAGTGCCCGTGGGTCACAATCAACTCAGACTCATATGAGACAGGGTGAGTAGGGTTCCCATCAGGGGGATTCTACTAAGAGTTTTTTATCAAGATATTTCAGGTAGGGTAGAGGTGGATTTAGTCATGGCCATCAGAGTCAGTAGGGCCAACATTATTTTCATCCGGGCTAAAGGAGAGGTGGAAATGGCCAGCAGGGCTGAGGATAGTAAGGCCAGAAGGGAGGAAATATCACGGGTAGATGTTTCATATGTGGCAAGAATGGATACAAGTGTTAGGACTGTCCTGAAAGTGAAAAGTTCCACAGCAGTAGGGCACTCGCTAGGAGCCCCGGAGGCCTATTTTCCCCTTTTCCCTCCTAATATCGGCACTAGCACTAGTACTGCCTACCGTACCAGTCACTTTAGCAGCCCCACCTCAACAGGGGTAGTTACAGTATGGGCATGTGTACAATATCCACCAAGACACTATTTCACAAGCTCCACCCACAGTTGAGGGTAAGTTTCTTATACATAGGACTTGGGTACGTATTTTATTTGACACTTGGGTTTCACACTCGTTCATATCAACTAGATTTGCATGAGCCGCAGGATTTTTAGACACGGCCTATAGTATTATCACGTGTGTAGACTCGCCACTGGGTAGAGGGACACTTATCTTCTTTATTTATCGGGGTGTAAGTATAGATATTGGGAGACTTTTTTTGCCCACTGATATGCCTGTATTAGATATGTTAGAGTATGATGCCATTATTGGCATGGATTGGCTAGCAACGTATAGAGCCATGATTAACTGTTACAGTAGGAGCATAATGTTTGCAATTTCGGGCCAGGATATGTTCTTAGTGGCGATGCCCTTTCCCAAAGGGGGATCGTCCATTCATTTATACTATATATAAGAGGAGACCTCTAAGGGGGTAGTGATCTCCCTAGATTCAATTTCGATTGTATGTGAGTTTGCAGATGTGTTTCAAGAGATACCGGGATTACCGCTAATCGTAAGATATAGTGTCATTGATTTGGCACCGGGCACTCGATCGATATCTCGTGCGCCTTACTATATGACTCCTATTGAGATGATGGAGCTACGAGATCATATTGAGTAGATTTTTGGGTAGGGTTTTATTCGTAGGAGTACCTCGCCTTGGGGTGAACCAGTGCTGTTTGTGAAGAAGAGAGATGGATATCTACACTTATGTGAGGACTATCGGGAGTTGAATAAAGTCAGAATAAAGAATAAATATTCGTGGCCTAGAATCGATGACTTATTTGAAAAGTTGAGAGGAGTTTTCTATTTCTCTAAGATAGACATGAGGTCAGTATACCACCTTTTGCGCATCCAGGAGAAAGATGTATCTAAGACTGCCTTTATAACGAGATATGGGTCTTATGAGTTTTGAATTATGCCATTAGGGCTAACCAATGAGCTAGCTATGTTTATGGATTTGATGAATAGGGTATTCAAAGAGTTCTTGGATCTATTTTTCATTATCTTTATTGATGACATCCTGATTTATTCTCAGACAGAGGAGGATCATGCAGAGCATCTGTGTAGGGTTTTGCAGACTTTACGCGAGCATCAGTTGTAATCTAAGTTTAAGAAATGCGTGTTCTATCAGCGTGAGGTACAGTTCTTGGGGCATATAATATTTAACATGGGGAAATCAGTGGATCCTAGTAAGGTGTCAGCGGTGAGGGAGTGGGGACAACCCACAACACCTACGAAGGTCCGTAGTTTCTTGGGGTTAGTCAGGTACTACCGATAATTTATTCAGGTATTTTTGAAGATTGTGGGTCTGTTGACCAATCTGACTCGTAAAGGGGTATCATTTATTTGGGATGATACTTGTGAGTTGGATTTCGATGAACTGAAGGATAAGTTGACTTCAGCACCCATACTTGCACTTCCCATGATAGGAGTAGAGTATTTTGGTTTTATTGACGTGTCCCTACAAGGACTAGGGGGTGTGCTAGAGCAGGAGGATCAGGCTATAGTTTATGCTTCCCGTAAGATTAAGCTTCATGAGAGAAATTACCCACCCACGACTCGGAGTTAGCGGCCGTCGTGTTTGAGCTACGGATTTGGAGACATTATCTTTTATGGGAGAGATTTCTCCTATTCACAAATCACAAGTCACTACAGTACTTGTTCACTCAGAGAGAGTTGAATATGCGTCGGCATAGGTGGCTAGAATTTATGAAAGATTATCAGTTTGACATCCAGTATCACCCGAGGAAGTCTAAGATGAGGGTAGACGCGTTGAGATGTAGGCCAGTGGGGGTTGTGGCAGAATATTGGAAGGAAAAATGGAAGGAGATGGGACACCAAGATTAAGTTTCATGGTCATTCATGTCAGTTATGACCGTTACACCTCAGATTGTCACGAGGGTTGTACAGGCCCAAGCAAGAGATTCGTTTTATCAGGAACGAATTCGATATCTTATAGTTAGGGGAGTAGAGTCTTACTCAGTGAGTTTAGAGGGAGGCTTACACTTCAATGAGAGATTGATTGTCCCGAAGGGGGGGGGGGGAATTACGACACGCGGTGATGGAAGATTCGAATGGGTCACGGTTTGTAGTGCATCCGGGAGGGGATAAGATGTACTAAGATATGAGAGGGAAATATTTTTGGAGTGGTATGAATAGAGACATTGAAGACTTTGTCTCAAGGTGTACCACATGTCAGATGGTTAAGGTGGACTATCAGAAAGAGACAAGGGTTCTACAGCCATTAGATATTTCGATGTGGAAACAGGAGAGAATTTCCATGTACTTTATCATCGGGTAGCCTACTTCACAGAGGGTTCATGATTCCATTTGGGTGACAGTGGACTAGTTGACCAAGGTAACTCACTTTCTGCCGGTCCGAACGAATTAAACTATAGGATAGTATGCCCATATTTTCATCGTCGAGATAGTAAGATTACATGGGGTGCACTTGATTTATGTCGGACAGGGACAAGATCTTCATGTATTATTTTAGGGAGAGTTTTCAGGAGGTCATGGGTACCGATTTGCGATTGTGTATGACCTATCACCTACGGATGGACAATCAGACAAATGAGTTTTTATATAATAACTTCTACCAGTTTATGAATTGCATTGCACCATTAGAGGCGTTGTATGGTAGACCTTGTCAATCACCCTCTTGTAGGTTGAAGGTAGGGGACAACAAGCTTCTCGAACTAGAGTTAATTCAGGATACTTTGGCCAAAATTGAGTCAATTCGGATTCGTATATGCTTACCGTAGGATTCATATATTCTTATCTCCAATGAAGGGGATAATGACGTTCGATAAGAAAGGAAAGTTATCACCAAGGTATATGGGTTCATTCCCTATCATTGAGCGAATTGAACCAGTTTCATATGAACTCGGGTTTCCAGAGAACTTACATCAGATTCATGATGTATTTCACATCCCTTCGCTGAGGCAATATCTCCGAGACGAGTTAGCCCAAATTCACATTGCATTGGAGGATATTGACTTTCAGCTCGATATTTCATACGAGGAGAGGCTAGTTGCTATCATAGACCATAGTGAGAGGATATTGAAGTCGAAGGTAGTTCCACTAGTACGTGTTCAGTGGGGGCATCATAAAGCCGACGAGTCTATTTAGGACTGCGAGGATGCGATGCACAAAAAATATCCAGAGTTGTTCATACCAGGTATTTTTCCAAATTTTGGGACTAAATTCTGTTATTAGGGGGAAAGTATGTAACACCCCATATTTTTAATGATTTTTATATTGGGATTAATTAAATTAAAAATGGGAAATAAATTTGGGTTAAAATAAATATTAATTATTGAGAAAATGGTTAATATTTATTTATATTGAGTATTACGTAGTTAATGAGTAATAAATTAATAAGAACATATTATTATTGTCATGAGTGAGAAATACGGCTATTGCGGTAATTTAGTCGGAACGCACGTGTTGATCGTGTTAAAACTTAAATTTATGCGATAAAAATGTAATTTAATTATGAGTAATCCAAATGGTCATTTTGAGGGTTTCAATGTGTCCGTAAGGGTCAAAATAGTCCAAAAAGTGTAGTCGGGGGTTTAGATTGGGTCCCAGTACATTTTTAGGCCAAACCGGCACCCCGAAGGGGTATTTTAGTCTTTTGGATTTTGGGGGAAAAGAAACCTAGGAAAATTGGAGATTTATATCATTAGTTACGTGAGGGATTTAAGGTTGAAGTTACAAAGAATACACGGAGTCCATTAGAGGAGGAAGAGATGGAGTTTTAAGGCCACCCCACACCATTCTTGCACCACCACCACCATTGTGTAGATCGGGAAGAGAAGAAAGCAATCCCACCATCATTCTGTAGAAACTCAGACCTGCTATTTGAGGCAAGTATTTATCTTGCGAATTTTGAGCACATATACCATCCATGTTAGTGTAGGATGATTAATCTCATCAATATATGAATATTGTTGTAATTTGGAAGATTTGATTCATGTTCTTGGGTAGGCATCATGTTTGGTTTAGTACCTTTATGTATGTGGAATGAAATTGATGAATTAATGATTCTAACATACATAGAGATTTAGGTCCTTGTTGATGTTCTTGAACAATAATATTAATTTAGGGTTTTAGGGATTTAATATGGAATTAATCTGATTTAAAGGTGTTCCTTAATGATTTAATGATTCTAATATGTTTGAAATCATTTATATATGTTAGTATAATGTCTGGTACACTTGGTTAGGAGTTTGGGATTGAATTATGAAGGTTTGCAGTGTTAAAAATGGTGAAACCCATAACAATAATAGGTAAGAAGACGAAACCTGTTACAACGAACCGATTAGGCTCCTTGGTAGAATCAATTCGGACCAAGGCAGAATCGATTCAGATCCTCTGATTTTGACAAATTTCCCTATTCTATCTTTAAACTTAAAATCGGTGAATGGGGGAGCATTTGGGATACCCTTAAAATATTGTGAGAGACATTTGGGGTTACCAGTAGGCTAATGATAGGATTGGGACTTAGTCATAACTGGAATGAATAAAGGCTAAGGTTAATTGATGGGATTTGTAATGTAATGTATTCGGGGAAACGATAATGAGTCATGGTGAAAGTGAGTGAACCTATGTCATAGACTAGTAGGGTGTGATTAAATTACCGATTGAAATACTTTAAAGAATAATGGGCACACTTTGAGTGGTGGGTAATACTCGGGATTATATGATGAGAAGTATAATCGAAGTTTAATAATACATATAATATTCGATTGTTACATATACTATGTATGGGACATATATTATACGATGCATGTTCACCTATACTGATGTTATGTATATATATGTTGTGTGAATGCCTATTGTGTGAATTATTTTTCGTGAACGTACCTAGGCTACATGATAATGTATTGTATGGGCAATACGGATGGGCACGATGATTTATTAGACGGGAAAAGACTTAATTAAGTCTACTTAGGCGGGGTAGCATAACTAGGTTGGTTTGGGAGCATACGTTAGGCATGCATAATAGTTGAAAGGCGAGGATCTCAAGTGAGGGAACGTGAAGCTAACATGTATATAGTATATACTCTTACTGTATTTTTAATACTTGAAAATATTTTCAAACTATTTTACTCGGGCTCCGACCCATTTCAAATCTATTTCTGTAAAACCCTTTTAGGTGCCTAGCCACAGGGATGCGGGCTTAGGAGTCCTTAAGATTTGATGTGATGCAACGGTTGTGGACGTTACAGGACCTTGGTAGTAGACTCCTCCACATTTATCAGTTCCTTTATATTATTTAGTTTTATCAGTCAAGCATGTTTCCCATCTCCAGTTAGTGATTATTTTAGAGACATTATACTTTTATTTTATTTCCAGTATTGGATTTGGGATTTATATTATGGATGATTGTATTTGGATTTCGGTCTGGATTGTTTATTCTAGTCTCATTTATTCACCTCATGGTTTTATCATTCTTACTATGTTTACTGGAATGTTGAATGTGATTTATTAATTTAATTTATTATCTATTAGTAAAAAGATTTAAAATTTTGACACCAGGTCATTAGGGTATTAGTAGAATTTATTAGTTTTCAATAGTGATGCTAAGAATGAAACCAATAATGATTCCTGTTTAATTTAATAATGGACTGATCACCCAGGATTAGAGTAGGTGGACTGTCACATGTATATATGCCATCTTTGCACACATACACAAGTTTATATGAATGTTTGACATCTCATGCATATTTGAGTTTGGTGAGACGTTCTTATCTCAATTTTGTCATCTATTCGTGATAAAACTTAGGAGTAGGTGTGCATGTAAGAACGATTTACTGTGAGGATTGATAATTGAAAAAAAGATGAGTGTTCACAGGAAAGGTCTGCGAGAGTATAATTAACTCGTCATGAAAGCCACCGTTTACAATAGCCCAAGAAAAAAAATTAAGGAAATAAAAGGAATCATATGCCCAAATAGGGAAAATAGGATTTCTCTAAGATGAGAAAAAATAGAAACCTGAAAAGAGCTTGAAAAAGAAAATATGTATATATCGTGTTTGGATGGAAAAACACACGAGTTTGCACCACGAATCCTTATGTTGAAAAATCATGTCATGATGCTAGTGTGTATAGAATCGTCAAAATTCCATATTTGTGTGCATGTTGTTTGTTTAGTTCATTAAGCTCAATATATTAATTGTCACATATGGCTAAAACTAAGTTTGATGACAGTACCTATCAATTAGAGCTTAATTATCGTTTTGATTTGTTGATGTTGTGATTCATTTGTTGTAGTTCATGCCCATTCATTCCATATCCATGTTTGAGCACATTAATACTATGTTAGCATGAAATTCACAATGTTTTTATATATTTTATCTTTCTGGTTTGAGTCTATTTTACTACTATTTCATATCTCCAATACCTGTTTTCATGAAAATGTTTTAGTAGGCAAAACTTTGTAATTTTTGGAACTGGAATACACAAATTGTTGAAGTCGTTGAAACGAATTATGGATGTTGTTTGGACAACATGTCCAAGTCGTTTGAAGTCTGGTACTAACAACACGAGTTGTGAGGTGTTAATTTCATCAGGTATAATCATTAGTGTGGTCGTTTATATGGTCGTTAGATGGGTGCTTCAAATGACAACTTACTGTTTGGGGTCATTTTTTATCTCGTTCAAACGACATGGCGTTGTCGTTCGAACGACCTGCTGGATTTTTTATCCTTTATTCTTTTTCAGTACTTGCTTCATATATGATATGATTTCATTCTATTCTGGTACTTCTGGGTTCATCTGAATAGTTTACATGTATTCGATAGTACCTTTTCATGATTGATTCTTGTACTGCATTGATTCATTTAGTCACATCTTTGCTTATATTGATGACTCATTATATGTGACTGTTTGCTAGCTAAGATTTGTTATCGCTTGATTATTATTATCTGGAATTTCATGTTTATCTATATATACTTCATTCATTATTTCATTCTAGATATTTGATTATGTTTGTTTATCTTTATCACTTATTGTCTATTCGAGACAAAAAAGGGGAGAGATGTATATGATGTAGGGGGAGTTTTTGTTTGATGAGCATATGTTGTTTTGACTTTACAAATTGGTATCATGATCATATGTTTATATTTTATTGGTATCATGTCGTATTGGTATTGCTCACTTGTTTAACAAATGGTTTGTTTTACATATTTATCTTTTTATATCCTTTGTTCCTCCATAGTTCACTGGGTATTTGTCGATTTCATCTGTGTAGGTATGCTTAAGAGATTCGAGATTTAAAGAATACATCACATTAGGGAAACCCATGCTCATGGAACCTACATGTACTAGTCCTTGTCCTATAATTTTTTATTTTGGGTTTTATAGGTTGTAATTTATGTGTCAAACGACTTGACGCACCGACTTAGAAATTTAATTGTTTGGGTTTTGTCCCAAAAAAGTCAAAGGGGGGTGATTTGTAATAACAAAATTTCCAATTGAGTCCATTTGTATGTAATTGACTTACTCCCGGAATAAATATTGTTTAAGTCATATATTGATTCTTATATTGTCATGATACCCACAATGTCTATGACGTGATTGAGTTGAAGATGTAGCGGCAAAGCTTCAAAGATATACCATGCCGAGATTTATTGGTGCACGTGTTACGTCTTCATTATGTTTCCGTCTTCATCATGTCCAATCTCTAAGGTATGAATGCATAATGTTTAGAGGATGAAAATTTTATTATAAATGATTTAAAATATTTAAAATGATTTTAAAAAGTTTTATCTTTGTTTATTTTGAGATAACTATTTTTAGAGTCGTGTGAATTCTCACCTTGGTTTTCGAGACTTCAAACGACATGTGATGTTATTCGAACCACATCTCACATTTGTTATAATGAGATATGAATATCTTTAAAACGATTTCTCGACTTAACTTTTTTTATATAAAGAGTTTTTCTCTCAGAATTTCATAAGGGTGCAGAACCAAAATTACAGAATAAACAGTTTCATTTTTCTGCACAAAATTTTCTAAGGTTTTCAAAGATTAAAAATATCGTTAGAGTTTAAAGATCTGATCTTTCATATACAATTGCTATAGAGATCTTGTTTGCAACATATGGGGTTTTTTCATCACTTTGAACATTATTCGTTGGGTTTTGCGGTGAAGAAACGGTGAAGGACATTTTCCGAATCGTAAACGATTTCCATGCTGCATCGGGGGACACCGAGGGACTCGTGGACGCATGTGCTGTGGATGAGTATCGTAGAAGGATTTCTGCATGGTCACTGTGGAGGAGTGGTTAAAATGAAGAAGTGAGTTAAGGCTTGTGGGGATCGAGTCGTTCTGTAAGTCAGTATGTCTTCCTTTGTTAAATCGTATCATAGTGATTGTCTGGCTTAGGTCGTCTGAGGTTTTTTTCCCTTTGTGGTTTCCTCGTTCATCCTGCATTGTGAACTTTACTTTATTTTACTTGCTTTAATCACCTAGATGCATGTTTAGGAGTAAACAAAATAAATTTAGACTTAATTGAAAATGGTTCGAAAATTTGTTTCGTCTTTAAATTGGAAAAATGTTTTTTGAAAGAAAAATTATTTTGTCACCTTAAAGCACACATTTGAGAAAAACGGGCCTACAGACTGCTTGAAAACCTCTTCATGTGACCTCGGAGCCTGTAGATAAAATAGGTCTTGTGTGTGGGGGCGATGGGGCTCTGATTGCTACTGCACTGTGCTGAGGAATAACCAACCCCCATAGTTTCCTTAAGCTTCACGAAGAAGCCTTCTACCCCACTTCGGGATTTCTTTTGCCCGTTGAAGGTCCCTATATAGTACACTCTTAGGGTTAGGGTTTTTAATGTGTTGACTATATACACCTTCATCTAATTGGACTGAAATTTCGACAAGATATTTTAAAAATATTTATAAGCATTTAAATCAAATTAATTCTTAAGTTTAAATTAGTCGCCATAATTAATTTAAATTACAGAGAATAAAGAAAATTCTTAAGAAAAATATATTTGTTTGTAAAAACATTAAAAATTATTTACTTGATGTTTGTCATATTTTTTGTAAATTTTTTGTTTTAATTTTTGTTTTAAAATGATTTAGAAGCTATTTAAAATTTCGACTTAAACATTATTTTTATTTTTAGTTTATTTTTACATGTTTATGTACGTTTTATTCGTTATTCGTACGTGTTTTTGTAAGGACACAAATTTCCAATTGAGTCCATTGTAAGTTTTGGCTCAATTCCGGACAAAAACATTTGAGTCATAGGATAGAGTTCACGTTTATCCATTCAATCCTATGACGTGTTTGTTGAAGACGTAGCGGTCAAGAGTATAAAGCTTCATCAAATGCCGAGTTTAATGTGCCTTGTTTCTACGTCACCAACATAGTTCCAATTTCTCCCAAGGTATGAATGCATTACATATATATATATAAGAGCTTGGAACATTTTATATTGGGTGAACGTTTATTTAAAACTGTTGCTTATTTTCAAAAAGATTTTATTAAAACTTTAATATAAAGTATATAAAGTTTCTGGGCTAAAAATAGATTTTTCAAACTTTCTGAAAGTTCGTTCGAAGTGTTGTTCGAACGAGTTTGTCATTCGAACCATAATGTCGTTCGAACGAGTTTACTAACGAGTTCCCAGATTGGGCACTGGAATATCGTTCGAAGTATCGCTCGAAAGAGAATGATTGTTCGAACGAGATATCCAATGAGATTAATAACAATTTCACACTGGAACTTCGTTAGAAGCTCGTTCGAACGAGACTTCGTTCGAACGAAAATCTTTGTTCGAACAAGATTTGGCGGGAATAGTTTTTTGGGCAGTTTTTGATAGTTTTTCCCACTTTCCCACTTATTTTTCCCACTATCTTTTGACAGAACTTCTTAAGTGCGGAAATTAACTTTTTCTAAATAACTTTTTGATAATATTCTAACTCATAGAGAGTGTTTTGTGAGTTCATCTTTCCTAAGAAAAAGTTCAAGTTTAAGTGTTCATTTTTCAAAAAAAAAAATCCTTTAAACACATTGTTTCACCCAAAGTTTAGTTTATCCAAGTTCTATATATATACATTGCTTGGAGTTTTGGCACCGGTTTTTATCTCAACCGTTTTGAAGAGACGTTTGGGTTTGCTTCTAAATCCCACAAAGAAGAAGAAGTTTGCATTGATTTACCCACTTGGATAAAGGCTCCTAGATTGGGCGACGGTGATCATATAAAGTCCGATTGCTGGATTTCGAGACCGCGATGGAGCTCCGTGGTTTTTCTCTAGGTGGAGGTGTCTACAAGAAGAAACGTTCAGGCTTTAGAGGGATCAAGTCGAGTGTTGTAAGTCTTTCTGTCTTGTATTTGTAAAACCATACTTAGTGGATTTGAGGCTAGGGTCGTCCGAGGTTATTTCCCGTTGTGGGTTTTTCCTCGTACATCGCGGCGTAGTGATTCATTGTTTAATTTTATCTTGCTATATCACCTAGAACGCACGCTTAGGTAAAAAGATAAAATTTGGTTTAATCACTACTTATGTTTAATTTGGTGCTAAATCAAATATTGGGTAATGTGTAGTTAATTCAAGTTGTTAATTTAATGTGTTAAAATTTGGTTTGGCCTAATTTACTAAAATGAAGTAAATATCCTGTTAGTCAAATTTCTAGGACTTGGGTTAATTAAATTGGTATAAGTGAAATTTAAATTGTATGTGTTTTATCATATTTCACTTTGTTTTAATTTTAATTTGGGAAGAAATTAAAATTTTGTTAATTTGTTTGAAATTGAACCATCATCGCCGCTTCCGCATATCTATTAAAGGAAATTATTACTTTTAGAAGTTTAAAAGAATTTTTATTTTAAAAAATTGTGGCCTTCATATTCCTATAAGTGGTATGAGAGCCAAAACGATAAATTATTTCGTTAAAGATCCTTTAAATATTTTTGGATAAAATGGAATTTTCCCCATTCTTAAAATTTCTATTTTCGATGGTTCGTACTAGAAAGCACGAATGAAATCGACACTTAAATCTATCGACGAAAGGGTTTGGTTATCTGTAGTTAACGGGTGGTCTCCACCCACTCATTTAGTAGATAATGAACGTGTTCCCAAACCGGCCGATAGACGGAGTGAGAATGAATTTAAACTTTCAAATTTTAATTCCCGTGGTTTAAATGCCTTGTTTAGCGCAGTCACACCGGATGAATTCCGTCGTATTATGACATGTGAAACCGCCTAAGAAGCTTGGGATATTTTACAACTCACTCATGAAAGTACAAGTGTCATTAAACCTTCGAAACTCAAAAACCTCAACACTCAATTTGAAACCATCAAAATGAATGAAAAAGAAACTTTTGATGAATTTTATGCTAGACTTTTCGATATTGTTAATTCATCTTTTAACTTGGGAGAGAAAATAACCGACAACCGAGTAGTAAAGAAAATTTCAAGGTCCCTACCCGATAGATTTATTCCAAAAGTGATCGTTTTAAATTCCTTACCAACTTTAGCCTCTACGAAATTAGAAGAGCTAGAAGTTGATTTACAAACCTTTGAACTAGACATGTTTCCCTCTAAAACTGAAAAGAAAATTTAAAAGGGCATTGCTTTAAAATCCCAGAAAGAGGAAAACAAGTTGTAGAGAGAGAGAGAGAGTGATAGTGACTCGAAAGATATGGCCTTGTTTGCTAGGAAATTTTGAAATTTTCTTAAAATTAATAAAGATAAATTTAAAAATGATTTTAAAAAATTTGAAAAATCTAGGCATGACAAATTCGAGAAGATCCCTAAAATTTCTAATGAAAATGTAAGTAGAGACGAGCCGGAAAAATGTTTTGGTTGTGAAGGGTATGGCCATAGGGCATTTGAGGCCCCACTAAACTAAGGAGAGAGGGTAAGAAACCAATTTCTTATAATGCAACCCTTAGTGATAGTGATAATGAAGAAGGACCCGATTCCCCTAGTAAGCCCAACTTTGTGGCTTTTATGGCTCGCCATTTGAGTGACAGTGAGAACTCGTCTATTGATGAAACTTTAACACATGACATTTCCAAGGTCATTGTTTATGATTCCCTTATTTTTTATGGTAGTGAGAGTGAAGAATTAAAAGAGAGTGAAAATGAAGAAGAGGTTAATGTGAGTGAACTTCAAAATGCTTTTCAAGAATTATATGAAGAATCAATTAAACTAAAAAGAGTAAATTTGAAGTTAGAAGCAAGTTTAAGAGAGCGTGTCAAGGTTGTTGATGATGGTGCGTTAGTGGAAGATCTTAGGACACGAGAGAGAACTTTTCGAGAGAAGCTTGAATATGTAGAAGGCGAGAGAGATAGCCTTAGAGGTTTAATGGAATCCTTGAAAAAGGAGCTTCTCGAGTTTGAAGAGAGAAATGTTTTATTAGAGTCTAATATTTTAGAATTGAAAAATAAATTAAAAGACTCTAGAAAATTCAAATTTGATTTGGAGTGTAGGTCCGAAAAACTAGATAAAATCTTAGGCACGGTCCAAATAAAAAATTACACTTGTGGTTTAGGCTTCGATACTTGTAATGAATCTACTCATAAAGCCAAAACCAATGTTTTAGGAGAATTGCCTAGGAAAGCCTTTAGAGATAAACCCCTTGGTACCAATTTTTGTCATGTTTTTACTTGTGAACATTGTGGTCGAAAAGGTCATCTTAAGAAATTTTGTTTTGATCTTAAAAGATTTTCTACAAAATCCCACTGTAAGGAAACCAATGTAGCCAAGATTCCTACACCCCAAGATAGTCACTCATCATTAGTTTGGATTAGGAGATCTAACTTGGTAGCTTTACAAGATAGGGTATTTGATTCTCATTTACTTTCACATGCTTCCTCCCTTGCAAAATCTAAAGGTTGAATGTGTTAGTTTTATTGCATACTTTAGCTTTTGTACTTCATGTTATATTCTCATGCTAAATGTATGCTTGTTTGTCATTTTCTAGTCTATGCTCCATGCTTAATCACATGCTAGAATAATGATGTTTGTTTATCTTTTGTATTATATTTCTTTTGTTTGCATTAAATGAAAAATACAAAAATATATTTGTTTATCATTTGGGTTTTTATCTCTTGGTAATTTAAGATTAATGAAAAATTCAAATGATTTTTTGTTTGTCTTTTGAGTATATATTTTTATTTTTGGTTAAAATTTTCAAAAACTCAAAAAGATTTGTTTTGTGTGTATTTTAGTTTGACATACTTTATGTGGCATATACTTGTGTTTGAATCCCATCTTTTTCTCTATAACTTTTGGTTTAGATTGCCAATCCTTATTATGTTCTTTACCTTGCTTACATGGAGTAGTTGGATTTTGTGTTGATTAAATGGATTCTATTTTTATATGCCTCTATTCACACATGCGCGAGATCTTTTGAACTTTAATCGTCACATGTTATATTAGAGCTTTGTGAGATGTTCTTCTAACAATCTTGTCATCTACATATTTGTGACCTAGGAGGACTAGTGCATATCAAATTTTGTTGCATGTGAGATTTGTGTGAAAAATAAAAAATGATAAATATAAATGTGCACGGGAAAGGGCTCCGAAAGGATTTATTATCCTTTGCGAATAGTAAGCCACCGTTTTCTTGGACCTAGAATAAATACGTGGTCCAAAGGCCTAAAAGAAAATATGGCATTAAAAGAAAAATAATTTCCAAGGCCTATGTTTGATTGATACTATCATTCAAAAATAATAAATGCTTATTAAGGGATAATTGGATGGTATATCATCGGTTTGCACAATGTCCGTTTATCCTAGTTGCTCTTTCAATGTCATGACTCTATTGGTTTGTAGAATCATCAACATGCTAGGCTTGTATGCATTGTGTATCTTTGTTCATAGAGTTCAATTTATATTGTCACATGAGGTTATATTCAAATGTGATGAAGTTTGTAATCAATTGAGAACTCCGTGAACATGTTTTTAAGTGATTGGGTCTAAATTTAATTGTTGCTAGTTCACACCCCAACACTTCTGTTTCCACATGACACATTTTTGCCATACGAGTGTGAAAAGCTTATCTTATTTTGTGTCATTTGTGTGTTTATATCTATATATATATGCGTGTGTATCTTTGGTATATCTAGAGTATGTATATATATATATATATATATATATGATATTTTTGTTTTGTCTTTGCCTTGCTTTCTAGTCCATATATGCTTTAATTCATAATTTGTATCCATCTTGTTGCATTCTTTGTTGATATCACATGCTTAATAGTTATGTATCGTATTGGTATCTATTTCTTGAATCTTAGTTGGTATACTTTATTATTTGTTGGATTAGTTATGATTTTGTTGCCCATGTGCTTTAATGTCTAATAACTTTATGCACAATTGCATATTCAGCTTGTTATCCCTTGCTTAGTTTAGAGGGTGTATATGCTTTAATTGGGGAAGATAAGTTAATGTTTTGATTCTTTAGCCTTTGTCTATTCCTGAACAAAAAGGGGGAGAATGATAGGGGAGAAATGGTATCTATTCCAATTATAATCGTATCTTTGTTTGGGGGAGATTTATCTTGGGGGAGACGTCTTTCTAAGTCAGTCATTTGTTTGATAAAGGGGAGAATTAATTTAGAGGGACTATTTATTTTATGCATTTAATATCCTTGATATTCCCTATGTGTTTAATGTGTTTGCTTAGGTGTGCAGGAATTCTTCTATATAGTGGCAACTTTATAGAGAGTGTTTGGGTTGTTTGAGTCAAGCATTGTATTTTTATTTTGGGTGGGACTTTTTATTAGTCTAGTAGAGCTTGACGGCCCTTTAGGATTTTTGTTTGGTTTTTGTCCCAGAATAGCCAAAGGGGGAGATTTGTAAGGACACAAATTTCCAATTGAGTCCGTTGTAAGTTTTGGCTCAATTTCGGACAAAAACATTTCAGTCATAGGATAGAGTTCACGTTTATCCATTTAAGCCTATGACGTGTTTGTTGAAGACGTAGCGGCCAAGAGTATAAAGCTTCATCAAATGCCGAGTTTAATGTGCCTCGTTTCTACGTCACCAACTTAGTTCCAATTGCTCCCAATGTATGAATGAATTACATACATATATATATAGGAGCTTGGAACACTTTATATTGGGTGAACATTTATTTAAAACTGTTGCTTATTTTCAGAAAGATTTTATTTAAACTTTAATATAAAGTATATAAAGTTTTTGGGCTAAAAATAGAATTTTTCAAACTTTCTGGAAGTTCATTCGAAGTGTCGTTCCCACTGGAATGTCGTTCGAAGTATTGTTTGAACGAGAATGAAGGTTCGAATGATATATCCAACGAGATTTCTAATGAGTTCACACTGGAACTTCATTAGAAGCTCGTTCGAACGAGAATTCGTTCGAACAAAAATCTTGTTAGAACGAGATTTGGCATGAACAGTTTTTTCGGCAGTTTTTGACAGTTTTTCCCACTTTCCCACTTGTTTTTACCACTCTCTTTTGACAGAACTTCTTAAGTACGGAAATTAACTTTTTCTAAATAACTTTTTGATAATATTCTAACTCCTAGAGAGTGTTTTGTGAGTTCATCTTTCCTAAGAAAAAGTTCAAGTTTAAGTGTTCATTTTTAAAAAAAAAATCCTTTAAACACTTTGTTTCACCCAAAGTTTAGTTTATCCAAGTTCCATATATATATACATTGCTTGGAGTTTTGGCACCGGTTTTTATCTAGACCGTTTTGAAGAGACGTTTGGGTTTGCTTATAAATCCCACAAAGAAGAAGAAGTTTGCATTGATTTACCCACTTGGATAAAGGCTCCTAGATTGGGCGACGGTGACCATATAAAGTCCGATTGCTGGATTCCGAGACCGTGGTGGAGCTCCGTGGTTATTCTCTAGGTGGAGGTGTCTACAAGAAGAAGCGTCTGGGCTTGAGAGGGATCGAGTCGAGTGTTGTAAGTATTTCTATCTTGTATTTGTAAAACCATACTTAGTGGATTTGGGGCTAGGGTCGTCCTAGGTTTCTTCCCGTTGTGGGTTTTTCCTCGTACATCGCGGCGTAGTGATTCATTATTTAATTTTATCTTGCTATATCACCTAGAACGCATGCTTAGGTAAAAAGATAAAATTTGGTTTAATCACTACTTATGTTTAATTTGGTGCTAAATTAAATATTGGATAATGTCTAGTTAATTCAAGTTGTTAATTTAATGTGTTAAAATTTGGTTTGGCCTAATTTAGTAAAATGAAGTAAATATCTTGTTAGGCAAATTTCTAGGACTTGGGTTAATTAAATTGGTTTAAGTGAAATTTAAATTGTGTGTGTGTTTCATCATATTTCACTTTAAGTTGTGTTTAATTTTTATTTTGAAAAAGAAATTATAATTTGGTATTTGTTTTATTGAACCATTCCTATCGCTTTCGCATTTACAAAAGGAAATTACTTTTAAATTTTAAATTGGGGCCCTGTTGTTCCAACAATTTTATATGCTAATTATACATTGCTCATACGTTGTTTTCTACATGGTATTATATACGGATAATACACTATCTCATACGTTGCCTATACTTCTCCAACGAAAACATTCAAACGGTTTTGACCAAAACCATTTGAAAGTTCTCTGATTGGTTAAAGCTAACATCCACATGTTATGATTTTAAGGATAGTATTTTTGTTTCTTTGGAGACTGTAGGGCTACATTGTTTGTCAACGACTGCTTTTCTTTTTTGGCGATTCGTGTGCACTTATTTTTCAACAATATGCACATGACTTTTCTCCTATAAAATAAGACCTTGGATTCCAATTTTTAGTAGTTGTGAAAAAAATTTGAGAGTGCCTAAATTCTACCCAACTAAAAACTAGAGAGAATATATATATATACACAGTCATGTTCTAATGCGGACGCAACTTGAGGATTTAACTTGCGAATGGATTTTTGTGTGATTTTTTTTAAAATGGAAAAAAATCAAATTTCGACTTGATTGTTTTCTGTTGTATTTCAACATTTCAGGGGACCCCTGTAAAAAAATCAAATTCAAATAAATTGCTTTGCTATTTTTAAAAAATCGGTCAAATATATGTCAGTTTTAAGGGCTTTAAAAACTGACATATGTTTGACCGATTATTTAAAAATAGCAAAACAATTCATTTTGAGATGGTGATTTGATCTGGTTAATAAATCAAGTCTAACACAAAAACACTAGTACTATTTTGATTTCTGTTTTGTATGTTTATTTTTGTTGGAAACGGTTGATTCCTTTCAAAAAATTCATAAAACCTATTAGGGTTTGTATTTTTTTTATAACAAATTATTTTGAAAAATATCCCCAATATTCACTTTGTTTTTGCAAAGATTAAACCTTGTAGAAGTGATTCTCCTATCCTAGTATTTAGATCTATTTTTAAGATCATTATTTGTGTGATTAGTTGTATATTTTGGTGTATACAATTGTTGAATCTTGAAGCCTAAGTATACCAAGAAACTCTTCAAGAGATAAAGGTATTTGGCTTCAAACTCAAGAACCACATCAAAATACTCTTCACATAACTTGTATGTATTGTTCTCCATCAAGATCCCTGCCAATACTTGTTTTCATGGTTAATTTTTGTGTTTAGTTAAATGGCACACGGACATACACGATTTGTGGGTAATTTTGTTCTAGGTTGTAGGATCTATGCTAGATACAATTTTCATGTTCATCTATTTATGTCTAAGTTCAAGAATCTGTAAAAAAAACTCTAAAGTCTTATTAGAAACATAAAACTAGTGTTTATAAATCTATTTTGGACATAATAAAAAGGTTTAGACATTTAATTCCAACTGATTAAACTGGACCAATTTAGTGCTCCAAAAACTCCCCAACAAAATAGGGTAGTTGAGCGTAAAAGCTGAACTATTCAAGAAATGGCTCGCGTTCTTATCCTTGCAAAAAAATTACCTCTATACTTTTGGGAAGAGACTTGTACAAATGTTGTTCAATTTATTAATAGTGTATATCTTAGGAAGAGTACCAAAACTACACCTACAAATTATGGTTTAATAAAAATCCCCACTTAAAATATTTTCGAACCTTTGGTGCTCCCTGTTATGTTTTCAATGATAGCGAAGATCTTTATAAATTTGAGGCCAAAGGGGATAAAGCAATCTTTTTGTGCAATTCTCAAAATAGTAGGGCATATCATGTAAACAATTTACGAACTAAAATCATAATGGAATCCGTTGACATTGTAGTAATTGACAACACAGTATAGGAAACGAGTATTTACCCACCCCTTGAAACTGAATTGGATTCAAACATTTTAAATGAAACAATCTCAACGGTATATGAGTCCTTACCCATTTCAACCTTGGCTGTACCTAACTAGGTATCTAAATACCATCATTCCACATGAATTGTGGGTAATGTCTTTGAGCCTGTGAGAACTAGAAATTAGCTACATAAAGTGACTCACTTCACTGCTTTTGTCTCCTTAGTGGAACAAAAAACAATTAATGAAGAAATAAATGATTCATATTGTGTTGATTAGATACAAGAAGAGCTAGCTCAAATTAAGGATCATGACACTAGGCATCTAGTACCGAGGACCAAGGAGATTAAGGTCATCAACACAAAATGGATTTTTAAAAACAAAATCGATAAGAAAGGACTAGTCATTAGAAACAAAACTAGGCTCGTTACGTAGGGCTACTCGCAAATAGAAGGAATAGATTTGGATTAGACTTTTGCTCCGGTGACTTGTCTCAAATCATTGAGATTACTTTTTCTTATTTCGTGTCATTTACAAATCAAAATGTTTCAAGTGCACATTAAATCAGCCTTTTCGAATGGCATTTTTACTGAGGAAGTACATGTGGAACAACCCAAAAGATTTCATCACCAACATAATCCCAATCACATATATTGACTCAAAACGGTCCTTTATGGTTTAAAACAAGCTCCTCGTGCTTGGTATGAGTAACAACTTTTCTATCTCAAAATGGTTTTGTTAGAGACGGAGTTCATAAAACCTTATTTATTAAAAAAATTAATAACGATGTTTTAATTACTCAAATATATGCTGATGACATTGCGTTCAGATCTACTTCTCAAAAAGAGTTGGACTATTTTTCTAAAGCCATGAGTAGTGAGTTTAAAATGTTAATTATATGGGAGTTACAATACGTTCTAGGACTCCAAGTTAAACAATGTGATAATGGATTGTTTAGTTCGCAATCTAGGTATGCTAAGGATTTGATTTCTAAATTATGACTTGAAAATGCGAATACATCTTCCACACCTATTGAAGTTAAGACTAAGTTAACTAAAGGACACTACTGTTGACCCCAATTTGTAACGCAGTATAATTGGTAGTTTACTCTACTTGACTGCGTCTAGACCCGATATCCAATATGTTGCTTGCATTTCTGCACGATTTCAATCCGACTCTAAGGAGTCACATCTCATTTGTGCCAAAAAAATTGAAATATGTGAAAGGTACAATAGATAATGGACTTTCGTATTCCAACGACTCTACTTGTGAGATAATTAGGTACGTAGATGCGGATTGGGGCGGTAGTACAGATGATAATCGTTCCACTTCAAGTGATTGTTTTTATCTAGTACATAATTTAGTAAGCTAGTCTAGTAAAAAGAAAGCTAGTGTCAGATTATCTATTGTTGTGTCTGAATATATTGCTTGTTGTGCTCAACTTGTGTGGATTAAACAAAGGCTCCATGATTATGGTGTCTTTATGCCTAAAGTTCATCTTTATTGCAATAATGAGAGTGAAATTAATATCGCTAAAAATCGTGTGCAACATAGTCAAACAAAACTCATTAATATTGACCATCACTTCATCAGAGATTTAGTTGAATCAAAAGAGCTAGTTATTGAGCATATTGCTAGTAATAAACAACTTGCTGATTTATTTACTAAACCTTTAGATAAAGCCAATTTCGAAATACTTTGATGCATGATCAAAATAATTACACTCGAGAATTATAAAAAAATTAGTCATATCTCTATTCTTTGTAAAAAGATCTTTGAGATTTTAGGATAAAGGTATCGAGAGAATACGATATCTCTTAAAACCAGTTTTATGCAGGAGATGCTTATTAGGCCTTTAACTAACACTTTTCTAGTTAACTCTCAACCATTATCTAATTTAGTCAAAATGGGGGAGAGATGAGTCCATAATTTTGATCAAGTTATTAATTTCCTTTCTATATTGCATATTTTATGCGCATATTCTAAAATTTATTGAGCATATTCTTCTCATTTGCTTCTTATAAGATTGGGGTTTTATATTTTTAGGACTACTTCTCATCTATTAGTTTTAGTGATTTTCATTTCCTAGGATTGGGTGGGTAGATAAAAAAAACTTTTTGTATAGGAAACTCTAATATTTTTCTACCTTGGTATGTCATTTGATGTACTCAAGGGTTTTGTCAAAATTAGTCCAATGGGGGAGATTGAAGGTCCTTATATAGAACACTCGTATGGCTAGGGCCTTTATGGTATTTAGCTATATAGACCTTCATCTAGTTGGAATAAAATTTTGAGAAGATATTTTATGTATTTATGTTTTGTCTATTATACATATGCCAATGCCTCTACTCACTCTACTACATCTCTCAAGGTTCCGCTCAAATTTGTTTCAAAAGGGAAGGTAGTCTCTCTCAGTTTGCACAATTGGCTCATAGGAATTACTTTTAAGTCACATAGGACACTACACTACATTTTGAGAGCATCAATTCTTCTGATTTGTAATTGTATGTTTAAAGAGCATTTCTTCATGTTCTTAAAATATTCTTAAACATTTAAATCAAATTAATTTTCAAATTTAGAATAGTTGCTACAATTAATTTAAATTATAAAGAATAAAGGAAAATTCTTAAGAAAAATATACTTGGGTGTAAAAACATTAAAAATATTTTTTTCTATTTTCGTCATATTTTTGGGGAATTTTTCTGATTTAGTTTTGTTTTTAAAATAATTACAAAAATATTTAAAATTATGATTTAAACATTTTTTTTATTTATGGTTTATTTGATATGTTTATATCCATTTTATTCGTTGCTCGTTTGGTTTAATAAGATGTCTATACGCTGCTCATACGTTATTTTCTACACGGTATGAAACACAGAACATACACACTCTCTCATACGCAGTCTGTAATTCTCCAACGATAACATTCCCACGGTTTTAACGAAAACCATTTCAAAGTTCTCTAAGTTGATTACATCTAGAATCCACATGTCACGATTTTAAGGGTGGTAATTAGGTTTCTTTGTAGACCGTAGGATTACATTATTTATCAAGGGCTTTTTTACTTTTTTGGCAATCCATGTGCCCTTATTTTTAACCAATCAATGCCCACGTCTTCTCCTATAAATCAAGACCTTGGGTTCCCATTTTTATGAGCTGAAAAAATCATGAGAGTGTTAAAATTCTACCTAAATAAAGACTAGAGAGAGAGAGAGAGAGAGAGAGAGAGAGAGAGAGAGTACACATTCTTCACACACAAGTGTTTGTTACACTATTTGATTTAGTTTGTACATCAAGTCTAAAACAAGAACACTAATATCATTTTGATTTATGTTTTGTATGTTTATTTTTATTGAAAACTTTTGATTCCTTTCAAAGTTTTTCAAAATTTTCCTATTAGTTTTTTTTGACGAATCATTTTAAAAAACAAGCCTAATATTCACTTCTGTTTTTGCAGAGATTAAACCTTGTAAAAGTGAAATCTCCTCTCCCGAGTTTTATATATGTTTTTAAGATCATTCTTTTTGTGATTAGTTGTCTATTTTGGTATATACATTTGTTGAATCTCATAAACCCAGGTATACTAAGAAAACTCTTTAAGAGTTAAAGGTACTTTGGCTTCACACACGAGAACCACATCACACTACTCTTCACATATCTTCTATGTGTTGTTCTCTCTCAAGATCCATGCTAATACTTGTTTGCATTCTTAATTTTTGTGTCTAGTTACACAAAATACGCACGAACATAGAAGATTTGTGTGTAATATTGCTCTAGGTTATAGGATTTGCATTAGATGTCATTTTCATGTTCATCTATTTATGTCTAACTTCAAGAATCTTTCAAAAACTCTAAGATTTTATTAGAAATATAGAATCATTGTTCAAAAATATATTTTGGACATAAATAATAATGTTTAGAAATTTAAACTAACTGATTAAAGAAGACCTATTTTAAGACCTCATAACTGTCAGTATATTAGGACTTGGACTGATTTCTAAACCAGGAAGTTATTCTTTACCCAGACCTATCTTGAACTAAAACTGAAATAAGAATTATTTAAAACTCATTATATCTTGCTCATATTCTTGCCTTTGAGTTAATAATCTTTTAAAACATTTTGTTTTAAATTAAAACAAGAAACTATCATTCAAGATCTGATATAGGTTTAGTAGTTTAAACCTAAAAAATTTTAAGGACTTATTTGTAAAGAAATTTACTTGTTAATTGTCCTTATATGCTTTGATTGATTTGCATGTTTTAAATTTTAGTTTAAAAACGCATAATAGGATATTAGATTAAATTCATTTTTAATAAAATTATTTATGAAAACATTTTGCTAGAATCTAAGTCTCGACTGTGTGCTTAAACTCTTATGTCTATTATTACTGAAAAAGTATTTATAACGTGTGATATTGGCTGTGCATGTTTAATGTGATTATATTTGTTACATAATCTTGAAAGTATATTTCAGGAACTCTGTTTCATTGCATGTCACACACTTAGGCCTGATCACTTACATATTACACGATATGCACTCAGGCACTGTATTATTGTGTAAATATCTTGCCAAGTTTAAGTGTTGAAAAGAGTTTAAGGAAAAAGATTTTCTAAAATTGTTAAGTCACGAGAGTTTGACTTAAAAGCAAGAACATTAGATTTGTTAAAGATATCAAGGAAAATAATCTTCCATTGCATGTCATTCGTCTATACCATTTAAGCGTGTGCGAGTTCTAGTAGTAGACTCACAGTACTTACACTTCACTAGAATAAGTCACTAGGCACTGAGTTGATCCTACACTTAAAGAAGTTAGAGGGAAAAGTGAAGAAGTGAATGTGAGGTTGATTTCAGAAGAGCAACCAACGTAGAGAGGCATGGTATTTAGGCAATAGCCTTGTGATCTAGCTTACTTGTGTCTTATTTCATGATCGTTAATCATTCCTATTTTGATCTGTTTATCGGAGTATATTAGTTTGATCCTTTGAAGGATCTGTGGAATTTTCCATGGGAAGCGTTTTTTCCACATAAAATAAATACCCGCGTGCTTTAATTTTTCGTCTAAACACCTCACACAAAAAAGTAGAATTAATAACTAGAAACTCGCCAAATAAATTTGAATTGGTTATTATCTGTTTAACAACCTAGTTTAATCAATATCATAGTTAGGAGTTTAATGTAATACCCCGTATTTTCATGGCTTTTAAATTATGGGATTTATTAAATTTAATTGAGATAAATTAATTTAATTTTAATCCGGAATGTTGTTCTAAATATTTACAAGCGTGACGAGAGTTAGTAATTATTGAAAATTTGTTATTTGTTGCATATTACTGAACAAGTATAGTAATATATGAGATTTATTCTTATAACATTGTCACGTGTGAATAAAATGGCAATTGTGGAAATTTAAGTCAGGACGCGCCTGTGTCGTGTCAGGACTAAATGTGGATTAATAAAAGTGAATATTTTATAAGTTGTTCGTATGGTCGTTTTGAGTGCGCCAACGCGTCCGGAAGGGTCGAGATAGTCAGAAAAGTGTACCCGGGAGTTTAGTTTGGGTCTCGGGGCGTTTTTAGGCCTAATTAGTAACCCGGGAGGGCATTTTGGTCATTTTACATTTTTGGGTAATTAAACCCACGAAAATCAGAGGAGTTATATCAGATACCTAGGTTACCTTCTAGGGTTAGAAACTCTAAACACAAGTGACGGACATAGGAGAGGAAGGAGAGAACTCTCAAGGCAAATTCAAGGCCCGAAACTCAACGGTTTGCACCGCCGCCAACACCAACGCATAGATCGCGAGACGGGGAACGCAACCATACCAAATTCGGCACCAAACCAGACCTCTGAAAATCCCAGGCAAGTGTTTATCTTTCTATTTTCGTTGGTGCAATTTCCATATTAATTTAGGAATGATTTAGGGATGAAAAATATGAAAGAAAACTCAAATTGTGATAGGAATTTGCATGTAGTAAAGACTAAAACCTTATTCTGGAAGTCTCTTGTGATGTAGAACGATAACCAACGAAATTTTGGTGTAAATAAGAAAGAAATTCTGGGATAAAACAGATTAGAATCATGAGTTAGAGATTTTTAGGGTTCTTGAGTTTTAAATGAATTATGGCATAATTAATCCATGTTTAGTAATGTAAATTGATATGTTTTACGTTAAAAATACCTGTTATGATGATATAGGGTTAGTAGTATCAATTCTGGGTCGATTGGGATGAGAAAAGATGGAATTTGTTGATGTTGGTAGAGGAACCCCGTAACTGCAATTCTGCAGTTTTCGCAGACCTGTTTGATCGATCGATCGAACCCAGAGCTTCGATCGATCGAAGGTTCGATCGATCGAGCCCCAAACCTCGATCGATCGACCCCTCCTGGCAGACTCCTATTTTCCCTTTTTAAATGAGTTAAATTCAATTTATCATGAGAAAATTCTTGGGCATCTTTAATGAAATGTTTTGGGAGATAGAGGAGACCAGTAGGACATGTGAATAGATTTTTGGACCCTCGATGTCGAACAAAGAGTGTATTTTGGGATAACTACATAAGGGTTGGTAAATTCAGGATTTAAAGAGAGAGAGACACGTAAGAGAGTTACGTTGGGACAAATGTGTATACCTACTGAATTTTATAATTGGGAGGATAGAATCCATGAAGCGTTATATATTAAGTGGAAAAGTTCCTCAAATTAAAGTAAGATGTGAATGGTTATACGTGATAACTATATAATGTGAAATAAATGCAAATGACGTAATTATGGGAATTGAGAGTTTACCCATTATTGATATGGTAATATTAGTATAGTTATATGATTGTGTATGCATATTCTATCTATGTGTGAAAATCATGCCCACGCTACTTGTTATCCCTGAGGTTTCCGCGCTGGGACAGTCTTATCTCGATGGGACCTTTATGGGGGATATTGACTTGTACCCTAGAAGATATATATCCTTCGTACAGGCTATCGGAATGATAGTTCAGACGGTCCTAAGAGATGCGGGTATGTGCTTTCCTCTTAGAGACTTGGAGTCTATGCTTGGCCTCATTTTGTTTGTGTATAGGTATCCTTGGTACAGGCTATCGCAGTGATAGTTCAGACGGTCCTAAGGGACTTGGAACCTATAGTTTGTGTATGTGTTAATACAATTCGAGAGTGATTCCGAATTTGTATTCCCCTTAATGTGAGTGATATGGGGTTAGGATAGTAGAGTATGCCCGCACCATAAGTTATTATGTGGGGTGCTGTTTTGATATATATATTCTCGAATAGTTAATATATATATATATATATATATATATATATATATATATATATATATATATATATATATATATATATATATATGAAATTATGAAATTTGGAACTGCCTACTGTGATTTGATATGTAGGACATGGTTGATGACTCAAATTGTAAATACTTGTTTTGAGAAAGTATAATATGAAACTGGAAAGCTTTATTGATTAATAAAGGCAAAATGAGAACTTTGGTTACTAATTGAAATATTCTTTTCAAACAATTGAATCGTGAAATTTGGTATCTTACGAGTAATATAAGATAAGTTAAACCATTGGGAAGATTAGTGCGATAAATGATAAGACAACCCGTTGGGGAGGTTAGTGCGATAGGTGTGCACATTAGAAGAGAGGTGAGAATTTCTCAAGAGAGTGTCGCACTAATATGTTGTTGCATTGGCCTTTATCAATTTAAATACTTGCTAAACGTATTTTAAATCAAACACACTTTCGGGATCTGACCCGTTTTCCTCTCTCTCTCTCTCTCTTGTATATATATGTATGTATTACAGGTGCCCAGCCACAGGGGCGTCTTGCTTAGGATCTCTTGGAATGAACGCGCTGCAGCTTAAGTGGGAGTTGCAGGTCTCTTGATTAGACGACTTCGTTCATTCAGACCCACTCTTAGTATTTTCATTTAGATGGGCATGTGTATCCCTTTCCATTATTTCATTGTTATTGGGCATTTGTATTTCTGTTATTTCCAGCACTGTTACTATGGGATTTATTCAGTGGGTGTGTTTACTTTAGATTTCTCATGTTGACATTCGATTGACGAATGTTTTATATTAATTGGATTATGTTGCAGAATTTAATGTGGTGTGATTCTTACTTATTGAATGTTGCTAATAAAAGAAATGATTTTTCTTTAAGTAAAATTTGGAAAGTATGTATGAAAAATAGTTTTGACACTTAGCTTAATTATTTAGGGTGTTAAATTGAAAAATATATTTTTATCGACAGTGATGCTGAGAATGAACCAACTGTTTACCTTGATTTAATTTAATAAAGGAGTGATCGCCCGGTATTTAATTAGGCGGGGTGTCACATTTAATTAACTAGTCAAACCTAATCTAGTTTGTCACGTAGTTAACAATTTAAGTAAATGTTTAAATTGGTCATGCTGGAGTCTTCAATACAAAATCGTAAGTATCTTGAGTTTATTCAACCCTAGTTAATTTCATATAGTTTTTTAAAAGCATACCATTCCCCACTCACGCTCTCTACTATGACCCTGTGGTTTACCTCTTCTTCTGCCTTATAGACTTGCTATAATCTGTGTCAAGGTCCAACTGTATGGCCTTGTTCACTGCAGCTCTAAAATTGGCTAGATGAAAACCGGTAAGATTCATCGGATACCCAAATTAAGGCCCTTAAGAAATAGCCTCATTTTCTCAGCCTCATCCCTCTGTACAACATCAACATATTTACGCAACCTCTCAAACATCACCATATACTCATTCACCGAAGTCCTCCACTGAATCAGCACGACGAACTCATCCTTTTTGGCATCCTTGAAACCTTGTGGAAAGTATCCGTCGAGGAAGGCCACCTAGAAGCTTCCTCAATCAATAACTACAGTGGTGTTGGCAATATAGGTGCTCCACCAGTGTGATGCTTATTCCATCAGATGGAACGTAGCTATCATAACCTTGTCCTCTGCCGACACATATAGGTGTTAGAAAAGTAGACTAAAACCATTCTTTATGTTATAGTTTTAGTTATGGTTTTAGTGTAAAAATAAAATCATTTTTTCCTGTTTCAATGAGATACATATATGGACATAATGTTTGCATTATTTTATATATTTCCGATGTCTTTCATTCAGCTCAATAGGTGTTCTGGTGTATAGAGTATAGCTTACACACAGAGGATCAAATCACCAGTTCTTGTAGAATATAAGTTTTATTGCTCATACTCTTAGATGGAACTAGACACAACTTCAATAGGGTTGTAGCAAAATATTTTAATAGTTATATCTTAATTACGGGAAACTATATAGTTCCAACTATTATGCTAGTACACTTTATGTGTGTTGAATGGTACCACCTTAAGGTCATGGTCTTTATACTAATTTTATTAGACAATGTAAACCTCGTGACCATTAGGCTTACGTAAGGCTCTTAATCCAGATATGATTGATAGTCACATGTACTAGTTATTTATTTCTTTAACCTATCGGGTGAGATTCATTATATGATCAATAATCTTGATAGATTGGGTAATGGTGATTAATGTATGGTTACAGAGGGGGCTTGAAGGTAATCATGAGATTAGGGATAATTCCCTAATTAGCAACAGTGTTTGAGATTAAGTAACCGAGGAAACTCATGTGTGGCAACTCAGCGAGGCAGCTTTGCATGATAACCTTTAGCTCGTTGTATTAGTCATATTGTATTTTTTTTTTCTTATCATGTAATTCTTGGGTGATAGCTCCCAATTTTGTAATGTACCAAAGTTCATGAATGGAAAAATATAATTATTGTCTTATGCCATTTCTGTGTTACAACTTATTGCATGGATTGTGAAGTGTGAAGTTGTATAATTCTTTCATCTCTTCCTGAGTTATAGTAAAAAGAATTTGTTCACACATCGTAATAAAAGCAAAGAACTTGTGCATTCATAACAGCCAATTACATCAGTGGTCAAACATAAATGCCTACACATAATAGACTTTCAACCATTTATTGTTGATCTTGAATGGTTTGTCTTCTTCCATCTTAGAGATTAAGCAATAACCTCATTCATGAGACTCTTTTACAATAAAGGGTCCTTCCCAATTTGCTACAAACTTGGGAAGAGGAAGCCCCCTAATGTGTTTCACTTCCGCTTTCAATACCAGGTCTCCCGCCACGAACTTCCTTGGTCTTTATGGATGGAATCCACATCTCGGTATAGAGGCTAGTGATACCCCTTGATATGCTTATATGTTTTGTATGTGTCAAACCCTACAGGTAGATTATGTTCATCCAATACTACAAATAAGTTAAGTTGGACCACTGAAGGACTTAAAGAAGTTAATAAAATAAATTATCAGTAATTTATTTTATTAACGGGTATCTATAACCTTAACGTATGTAGAATTAAGTAATTTATAATGAGGAGCTCAAAATATAATTTTGTGTTAAGGACTTGAGTTGCAATTATAATTAAGGGACTCAGATTAGGATTCGGGAAGGATTAGGTTTTCTCTAGTCCATTAGGAGACACATCCTTATCTCTCCTTAGGATTCATACTATAGCATATATATATATGCACCTAAGGCTTGCTTTTCTTAATCCAACTGTCACTCTTTGATACTCAAAAGACCTAAATTCAAATTTGTGAGAAAGAGAGGCAACTGAGAGGAAAAGTGAGAAGAGTATGCGGTCATGCAGACAGAGCCCACACTCTGCTCATGACTGTCCATATTAGGAATACATTAGAAGACTATGAGGTGAATCGGGATTGCATTATGGATAAAATGTAATCACATAAGATTTTTTCTAGCACGAGATCAAATCAAAGATATCTCGAAAGGTAAATATTAATACCGCCTTGTAGGATTTCATGTATGTGTATTTTTTTTGTAGTTCAATCTATACGTGTATTCAGAGCCCTGTTGATACCACGTATAGGTTGAACTCATTCATGTTCTCCAATTAAAACAATCATATATATGAATGCATGTTGAGTAGAATATGGATTTATTCTAATTTCTATTTTGCATCGATCTAGTCCGACTATTATGGTCCTGTATTTATGTGTATGTTTTATGTGATTGGATCCCACAATGATTTATTCATGGTTATTTTTTTATTCCCTGGATTAATGTAATATTAATGTAGAATGTGAACTCCTATATCGAAGCATAGGATATCTGTAAATTGTTGTTATTTTGATCGTAATTTTAAATGGATGAGTGCGGAACCAGGCATTGAAATTTGTATGGACAATGTTAAATAGTGCATGGAGGTGAGCGCGATGCCCCCAGACCCCCGTTAGGGCATCCCCCTCAACCCTATCACCTGATTGGGCAGGTAAAACACTGTGCCATCCCATCATAGTAGCAACATGGAGTGTTTGGGTTCAAGGATGACGGTTGATAACTCCAATCTAAGACAATTGTATCTTGACCATAATAGTCAGGAATTTTTATTTATTAAATTTCTTATTTATGTTGATTTATGTCTTTATTATTAATGTTTTAATTGTTGGGTTGTTAATTCGTATTAACGATTCCCTTAGAATTATGAACAACATGGAATACCGACTGTACTTAAATCATGTAGATGCTAAATGTGAATAATTCATAATTATTTTGAATTGTCAACATTAATATGTGTGGTTAGAGAATAAAAAAATTAAATATTCTTTTTTTAACGATCAAGGGTATTTGAAATTTTTATTATCATAGATTTGATTAATATATTAAAATATGGATATCCCGATATTTTTGGAAATATATCAAATGTCCTAGATTTTTCAAATTAATTAAAAATTGGACACATTTTTTTTATAACCCTCACAAATGTTTTTAAATTACTAAGTGGGAGAGGGAATTTTCCATGACAAAATCCCATAGTCTCCATCAACGATTCTTAGAATTTCAATAATAAGTAGGCCATCCAACGAGGAATGCTAATTATTATGGTGGTTGATATAAATTTCCTTAAGGATAATTTTGGATTCAGTATTCACATAGGCGGCCTCAAAGGAGGAGTCTATGTGATATGAGTTAATGTAAAATTAGTAGGTGGTATACACTTAGACATAAAATATTGGTTGGCTCTCCAAAGAGGAATGCTATGATTTTGTTTGATCAAAGTGCCGGCTATTTACTTTTATTTGATATAGATTTTATTTAGATAATAAAATTAAAACAAATATGCTTTCCTAAATTTTATTAGAAAGTAGGTTCTCTAAAGACGAATACTATTAAAATTGTAATTGGGATGCCAATTAATTCTTTTAAAATTAATAGAAGGAACATTAATTTTAGTTTAGAATTCAAAATGTTTTATTCCCTTGAATAATTCATTTTATTATTTAATTCTCAATATTAAGATGGGAAGATCTTTCAATCCACTTGTTGTCATTCTCAAGGAAAACAAATTGTGTGGGCCTAATTACATTGATTGAAAAATGAATTTGGATATTGTGTTAACTACTGAAGGGTAGAAGTATGTGCTCTATGAGATCTGTCCTGAGAAACCCGATGAGTGGGTGACTAAAAAGGAAACCCGTGATTACCAGAAATGGATCAAGATTGATGAGATGGCATGGTGTTATATTTTGGAATTTATATCAAATATTTTGTAACATCAGCATCATTCGATGGACCATGACTATGAAAAGATGCTGAACCGTAAAGATATGTTTGGGGATCAGAATTGTGTTGCATGGAAGGTTGACATAAAAGAACTCATGAGCACAATCATGGCTGAAGGGACCCTAGTGAGGGAACATGTCATTGGAGCTGAAATCGATGCACCTTCCATTAGAAGGAATTTGATTTTAGTTTCTTATTTAGCCTTTTATGAATATTCAGATTCTTTTAATAAACTCATGGTTATTAAGAAAAATAAATATTTTATTTGTCTGGTACATTAATTAATAATATTTATATTATTAATCCTATCTCTCCAACACAACATATTAATATTTTGTATAATTCAATTGGACAAAATTTAAAGAGAAATGAACCCTCCTTAGTGAACCAAATGTATCTTTAACATTTATGCCTAGGTCATATTAGTCTAAAAGGATTCGTAGACTGGTAGAAAGTGGGCAATTGATCTCACTATAAGTGGAGGCACTTTTATTTTGTGAATCCTGTTTAGGATGTAAAATGACCAAGAGGCCTTTCTCAGCCAAGGCCTATAGAGTCAAATAACTATTTGAATTGTTTCATTTTGATATATATGGATCGATGACAACCCGGGCAAGAGGCTACTTTGATTATTTTTATAACTTTCATAGATGATTACCAAGGTACGGGTACATTTATCTAATGCACCATAAGTTCGAATCCTTTAAGAAATTCAAAGTTTATAGGGAAGAAGTAGAGAAGCATCGAGGTAAAAGTATCAAGACACTACGAATTGATCATGGTGGTGAGTACCTCTTAGGGAATTTAAGGGAATATCTAGAAAATCAAGGAATCACATCCTAATTTTCTACACCTGGTATGCCTCAGCAAATTGGTTTAGCAGAAAGGAGGAAAAAGACTCTTTTTTATATGATTAGGTACATGCTGAGTTATACAGATCTCCCAGATTCCTTTTGAGGACATGCTTTAGAAATAGTCACTTATTTACTCAACTTCATACCTTTAAAGGCCGTCTCTACTACACCCAAAGAATTTTGGATTGGGCGCAAGGCTAATTTGAAACATATTGATATTATGGTTAGTCTAGCACGTGTTGAAGAGATATCCTAGTAAGTTGGAATCAAGATCAGAAGTTTGTTTCTTTGTAGGACATCCTAAGAAAACTAATGGTTATTTATTCAATGATCCTGGGGGTCATAACGTTATTGTTAGCACCAATGCCTAATTCTTGGAAGAGGATTCTATGATGGATCATAAACCTAGAAGTAAAGTTTTTCTTGAAGAGTTGCGAGGGAACAAACAAAATTATTTAACACCACGAATACAGGATGAAATAACACAACACGTTGACTCTAGTACACCAGAATAGGGACTACCTCATCGTAGTGGGAGGGTTTTACATCAACCTGAACGGTTTTTGTTCTTAGGAGTGTCTTATGACAAGGTCGTTGATAAAATCTAAGATGATCCCTGTAACTACAACGCGGTTATCCAAGATAAAGATGCAAAACTTTGGATTAAAGCTATGAATTCTAAGATGGAATCTATGTATTCCAATCAGGTATGGAATCTTGTAGATCCACCCAAAGGGATAAAACCCATATGATGCAAGTGGGTCTATAAGAAGAAAATAGGGTGGATCTGAAGGTTGAGACCTTTAAGGCACGACTTGTTACAAAAGGATTTACTCAGAAATAAGGCATCAATTATGAGGAAAACTTTTCGTCCGTAGTTATGATGAAGTCCATCTGAATTCTCTTATCCATTGCGACTCATTTTGATTATGAAATTTGGCAAATGGACATCAAGACTATATTTCTAAATAGGAATCTTAGTGAGTGTATCTATATGGTGCAACCAGATGGTTTTATAGCCCAAGGACAAGAGAATAAATTATGTAAGCTTATGAATTCCATTTATGGACTTAAGCAAGCATTTAGAACATGGAATATTTGTTTTGATCATGCAATAAAATATTTTTATTTTGATCGATGTCTATATGCATCTTGTTTGTACAAGAAATTCTACGAAAACATTGTGGTATTTTTAGTATTATATATGGATAACATTCTTCTCATTGAAAATGATGTTAGAGTGTTGTCTTCAGTTAGAGTGTGGTTATCTATTGAATTTGATATTAAATACTTTGAGGAAGCTCGTCATATACTTGGGATCAAGATTATGCGAGCTCCAAATAATAGGATGTTGGGTTTATCATAGGCAACTTATATCGATTCCATTCTTGCTAGCTTTAGCCTGAAAGGTTAAAAGGAAGGGTGGTTTCTCCCGTTCAGATATGGAATATCTCTTTCCAAAGATCAGTGTCCTAAGGCACATGATGAGATAGAGAAGATGAAAGGCATCCCGTATGCTTGGGCAGTTAGGACCCTTATATATGATATAATATGGACTGGACCTAATATTTTCTTTTCTATTAGCGTGGTTAGTAGATATCAGTCTAACATTTGGCAAGAACACTGTACTGAAGTAAAGCATATACTTAAGTAGCTGAAAAGAACACAAGATTATATGCTAGTTTACTAGGTAGAGAGTCTAGTACGTATTGGGTACATCGACTCGGATTTTCAGTCTGATAAAGATTCCAAAAATTCTATCTTTGTATATATGTTTACCCTAGGAGGTGGATCCATTAGTCATAAGAGTATCAAGCAATAATGCATTGTTGATTCCACCATGGAAGTTGAATACATAAAGGCTTCTGAGGTAGCCAAGGAAGCATTATGGCTTAGAAACTTCCAAATGGATATAGGTGTGGTACCTTTAGTTGAATCTACTATTACAGTTTATTGTGATAATAGCGGTGCGATTGCGAAATCAAAGGAACCCTGGAGCAATAAAAGAGGTAAACACATCAAGCGTAAGTATCATCTCATTCGAGAATTTATGCAGTGAAGTGATGCCATTGTTATGAAGATTACATCATAGAATGACCGAGAAGACCCCTTCACGAAAACGTTAACTTCCAATACTTTTTATAGTCATGTAGAGGGGCTGTGATTAAGATGCATTGCAACACGACTTTGAGTCTAAGTGGAATATTGTTAGACAAGTAGACTAAAATCATGCTTTATGTAAAAGTTTTAGTCATGGATTTATTATTAAAATAAAATCTATTTTTCCTATTTTAATGAGAATCATGTATGGATATAATGTTTGCATTATTTTATATATTGTCTATGCCTTTTATTCTGCTCAGAAGGTGTCCTGGTTTGTAGAGTAGGACTTACACACAGGGGATCAGATCACCATTTCTTGTAGAATATAAGTTTTATCACTCACAACTGTATAGTTTCAACTTATTGTGCTAGTACACTTTATGTGTATTGAATGTGACCACCTTGAGGTCATTGTATTTATATTGATCTTATAAGACAATGTAAACCTTATGATTAGTAGGTTTACGTAATTCTCTTAATCCCATATCATTGATGGACACATGCACTAGTTATTTATTAATTTGTCCTATTGGGTGAGATTAATTATTGGATCAATAATCTTGATAGATTGGGTAATGTGATTATTTTTATGGTGAGAGTCTTTTATGGATGGAATCTTTAAGGACATTAGTTTACTGTCTGGCTTCCATGTGAGTATGTCATATACCACTACAACTATCGAAGACTTATTCAAGTTCAATCATGCATCAAGACGGATTCGAATATCAAAGTTCTTCAAAATTCAAACATCTGCGAGATTAATTTTGGTAAGACTATGTTTAAGTACCTTAACGGTTCAATTAAAGTGTTGGGATGACTTTTCTAAAATATATTCTAAGTGTTGGAGCGGAGTTTTTCGTGAAAAATATTTTTTAAGCTTTAAGGTGGAGTTTTTTTATGAAATTAAAAATTTAAAACAGTCATTCGAGCGACATCAGGGGTTGTTTAAGCGACATCCCTATATGGCACGAAGTCTTTCAAGCGACTTTTATTTCTCGTTCGAGCGACACGCCTTTTTCGTTCGAGCGATCCACGACCTTAACGTTTTTATAAATAGGGTGCTAAACCACTCCGTTTTCGTTAAGTAGACCTGACGTTTTAGTTTCTCCAAACACTGCAAATTGGCAGAACACTTTGTCTTCTTCGTTTAGGGTTTAATCCTTCTTGTTTTCAATTCATAAAACGTCCCAATCTTATGTGAATTGTTTTGGGACCCAAGATACAACTTCGGTGAAGTTTTTCTCTTGTAGAGAGGCCAAATCTATGTCTGATGACTGCGTGTCAATTGGGAGTGCTCGAGGGTGTTCCTGGCTGATTTGGACTGTGTGTTCGTGTGGAATGCTACAGTTATTTCATTGTTGAATCAAGATTGCGTGTCTTTGTGCATTCTTGCGGGAGTTCATTGCATATTTCATTGTTATCTTTGTAAGTTTCGATTTACTATTTTATAGTGAAATAAAGGTTTTTCCCAAAAGGGATTTTTCCTTAAATCTCTGAGTTGGCAATTTTATTTGTGATGGTTTGACACACACACACACACACACACACACACACACACACACACATGTAGTTACATGTTTTAGGGCTGAATAAAATTGGATTAAAAAATTGACACTGATTATATAAGGTTAACTTGGAAATTTGTGAATTCGGTTTAATCTATATCATACATAGCTTTTACAAATTGGTATCAGAGCGGGTTTCTCTAATTTATCGAGTGATCCTTGTTTTCCGCAAAAAATATTTGATATTGATTTTTTTGAAAATCTGATTTTGAAAAATTATCACAATGTTTTTGAATGAAAACTTATATAATCGGTTGTCATTTTTTTAACGGGTCTAATTATGCACACTGAAAGGCTCGCATGAAATCACATTTGAAAGTAACGAGTTTGGGTAATTTGTGAAAGAGGTTGGACTCCTCACAAAAAGTACCACTTAAGTTGTTTCATACAAGATTAAACTATCTAGATGGCTCTGAAATGTTTTTTGAAGAAAATATTTTCTTAAAACAATTTATAAACATAAGATGTGTAAAACAGTTATGAACGAGTAATTTTAGTTATAGGTTTACTAGTTTTGGGAAAAAAACTTAAAAAGAATAAACCAACATAGCCTCAATCAAGGGATAAGAGTAACAGAAAGTGTACACAAGCGATTTTAACATGGTAAAACTCCATACAATTGGGGAAACATCCACGGTCACCTCTACACCACAAAAGTAAAAATTCCACTAAAATCGAGAAACAGATTACAAGCTATATAACAATCAAGACACACAATCAAACCTAATCTAAGTTCATAAATGCACCAACTCCTCTAGCATGTTCTGACGTCTCCTAAGGTTATGATGTTGTTGATGTTCTCCCAACTTCTTATCTTTACTACTTTTAGCTTTACGTCGACTCTAACAGTCCAATATCTCAACACCAGCTCGTTTTAGTGTAGTAGTGTGAAGGTGTATGTGGTGTAGCGCTCTAAACTCATGCATGCAATACACAAACACACACATTTAATTACAGATAATATGAGTTATGAAATTAAAAACAGATCTCTCTAGATGCAAAGTTTTCTAAGATTATCTTAGTCAAATAAGTAAGACTTTGCATCTTTCAAATAACCAAAGATCAAGAAGTAATCTTGCTATACAAACTAGCCAAGATCCGATGCACTTTCTTTGTTTTCAAAATAGTAATTGAAAGTGAAAAACCCAATCAAGATCTCAAAACTAGATCTAAGTCTGACAGTTTGAGTAAGATGAAATCAGAAAGGGTATTGTTGGTTAAGGGTTTGAAAATAATATTTATTTTGAAAATAAGTAACAAATAATAGATTTCTCCAAATAAGAAATCAGATCTAGTCACTAACTACGTGATTTGTATCACAGAAATCAAATCTCAGATTTCTATAAAAAGAAATCGAGACTTAATCAACGTGATTAAGTTGGCAAAGAGATATTAGATAGTAGAGGAAAAATTTTTCAAATCATGAACTATAAACACTCAGAAAAAGGTTTTATGGTTTGGATTTGGTTTGAAGTTTGAGTTAAGGTTTGTAAAACTTTTTGAACTTCTCTCTCTAACTCTTTCTCTCTCTACTCTCTTATCTCTCTTTTCTCTCAGAGGAAACAAATGACCAAAAGTTACAAAATTGAAGATGAAGTTTCCTTATATACTGAGAGAAGAAGGCTTTGGAAGATCTAGGGAAATAAATGATCAGGATTGATTCGAAATCAATCTAAGGGTTGCCAAGCCACCGTATTTAAAATAGATATGATTATTTCAAAATCAAATACGGGGATTATAAGAAATCACATGCAGATCATTGATTAAAATAATCCAATAGTGCACAGAGAGTCTCAAGTAAGTGAGTGTGAGAAAACACACAATAGGCAATTATAAACGCAACACGTGTAAGGGTGAGATCGAGTGAAAAATGCTTGTTTTTTAGTTCTTAAAAATACAAATTGCACCCACAATATTCTGAACCGCTTTCGAATTCTACCCAACAAGAATTTGTGCTATAAAAACAATTTATAAATCTAACCCCAAAGGTTTTAAATCCAACCAAATTAATTCCAAAAAATCATTTTAAATTCTTAAAAATTATTTTAAAATTCCCCAAAATAGTAGAAAGTCAATTTCAAGGGAATTAACTCACACACAACCAAAATATAGAATGGTATGATGTATGTATGCAATCCAAGAGTGTGGAGTTGGAGAGATACCTTTAAGAACTTATAGAGGAATTCAATGACGAGTCTGAGGTTCTTTGGTAACTAGGGATATAACTCAAATTTTGTCACAATTTCCAAACTTGATGAGCACCTGTATAGTATAGACTTAAGTAAGTCAAGGATATAGGGTGATTCAATCTCCCCCTTTGGAAATATGAGACAAAATCTCCTTTGAATCAACGAGGACTTATAGGGATACAAAAGAAATAATAAAATCCTATTCACATACAAAAATTCTTTCTACCCAATATCCTAGAAAGATAAAATTACATAACTCAACTAGATACAAATCAATACCCTAACAAAATTATGTTTCAATCAACGGTACTGATTCCTGAAAGTAAGATAACTAAGATCAAGATTTTTAGTTGAGAATATACAAAAATGTCTAAGAAGACTCAAATTTCTCCCCAATTTTGTCTCAAATGGACAAAGGGAAAAGAAAAATAGTCAATAATTATCTAACATTATTCTGCAAAAATCATGCCAATCGACTTGCGTAAAGATTCAAAACGCGCATTATCTAAGGGTTTAATGAATAGATCAACAAATTGTAATTCAGTAGGAAGATAATTAATTTCTGACTCCTTAGATTCAACTAACTGGCATATAAAATGATATATGATTTTAATATGTTTAGTACGAGAGTGTTGAACATGATTTTTAGAAATATTTATTGCGCTTTGATTGTCACAATAGAGATGTAACTTATCTTCAGTGATACCATCATCTTTTAGCATTTATTTCATCCAAAGTAATTGAGAGCAAGAACTTCCTGCAGCAATATATTTGGATTCGGCAGTAGACAAGGAAGTGCTATTTTGTTTCTTACTACTCCATCCTACTAAGTTGTTACTAATGTAGTAACATTCTCCTGAAGTACTCTTACTATCATCGATACACCCGACCCAGTAAGCATAGGTGTAACCTACGATAGGACTAGAGGTGTCTTTAGTGTACCAAAGTGCTAAGTTTAGAGTGCCTTTGATGTATTTAATATTTATTTTAATGGACAAAAGGTGACTCTCTTTAAGATTATTTCGATATCGGGCACACACACAGACATAGTACATGATGTCACGATGGGAGGCAGTAAGATAAAGTAAGCTTCCTATCATACTACAGTACAAGGTGGTATCAATGGATTTCCCATTCTCATCTTTGGAGAGTTTGACAGTGGTACGCATAGGAGTCCTAGCGTCTTTAGTTGTTTCTAGGCCAAACTTCTTAACAATCTCTAAAGAATATTTAGATTGCGATAAAAATAATATTTCTCAATTTCGTTTAACTTGGAGTCCTAAGAAGAATTATAACTCCCCCATAAGTGACATCTGAAATTCTTTGTGCATAATGTCAGAGAAGGTTTTAACTTCTAAAGGGGAAGTACATCCAAAAATGATATCTCTAACATATACTTGAGCAATAGTAATGTTATTGTCAAAATATTTGACAAATAAGGTTTGGTTATTTCCTCCTCTCCTAAATCCATTATTTAAGAGAAAGGTGGATAGACGCTCGTACCAAGCTCTAGGATCTTATTTTAACCCATAAAGAGCTTTCTTAAGACGATTAACATAATTTGGGTGATGAGGGTCAATAAACCCTTTGGGTTGTTCTACATAGGTCTCTTCAGTTAAAATTTTGTTAAGGAAGGCTGACTTAACATCCATTTGATATAAAGTCAAATGTAAATGACATGGTATGGAAAAAAGTAAGGGAACAGATTCGAGGCGAGTGACAGGACAAAATATTTCCTCGAAATGTATTCGTTCAATATGAGAGTAGCCCTCGGTAGCTAATCTAGATTTATTCCTCATAATCATCCCAGACTCATCAGTCTTGTATTTAAAAATCCAATGTGTACCAATAACCCTTTTATTTTCAGGTCTGGGTACAAGAAACCAAACATCATGAATGACAAATTGAAGAAGTTCCTCCTTCATAGCACTTATCCACCAGTTGTCATTCAAGGCTCCATTTACAGTTTTAGGCTCTTAAAGAGACACAAAACATGCAAAATGAGCAATGTTACGTAGTTGAGATCTTATATGAACAGGCTCAATAGGATTACAAACTACACTATCTAAAGGATGAACTTTGGAAACCCAGTAAGGTACATCACGAGTCTCAGTTGGTAAAGATTCAACTATTTCTGGAGAGTCATAATTTAAAATGTTTTCGGACTCATCCACAATAATTGATTCTTTGGTCTTACTTTCTACATTAGTGTCACTTACAACCACATTAATGGATTCCATCATGGTTTTGGTATGAAGATTGTAGAAACGATAGGGTCTACTGTTTGGAGAGTATCCTTAAAAGATGTCTTTATCACCTCTGGTTTCGAATTTAAACAGATGCTATTTATCCTTACAGATATAACTGGTACTACTAAAGGTTCTAAAGTATTTTAGGTTAGGTTTCTTTCCATACCAAAGCTCATAGGATGTTTGTTTGGTATTCTTCCCTAAATAGACGTGATTGATTATGTGACAAGTAGTATAAATGGATCCAACCCAAAAATATTTTGGTATGTTTTTCGCATCAATCATCACATGGGCCATCTCTTGAAGAGTGCGATTTTTACGCCCAACAGTCCCATTTTCTTGAGGTGTCTTAAGATTACTAAATTCATGTTTGTAACTATTATAGTCTCAATATTCTATGATACCCGAGCCCACGAATTCTCCTCCTTTATCACTACGAATTTTATATACTTGGGTGTCCTTTTCGTTTTCTATACGAACTAGAATTATTAAAAACTTTTGAAAGGTTTCTGATTTATCCTTTAGGAAGGCAACCCAGGTAAATCGAGTTAAATCATCAACCATAACAGGAATGTAAATATTGCCACAAAGACTAAGAGTACGAGAAGGACCCATTAGGTCCATATGGATGAGTTCTAGAGGTTTAGTGGATAGAACTTCCTTAACTTTCTTATGGGGAGCCTTAACAATTTTTCCTTGTTGACACGGACCACAAACAATGTTAGAAATTGGTTTGATCTTGGGAAGACCTCTAACTATCTCTTAGAAGGATAATTTTCCAAGGTTATCATAGTTAATGTGACCCAACCTATTATGCCATATCTCATTATCATCCATTCTGGCAATGTTATAGACCTCTGTACTTGGATTGACTGTGTAACAGTTATCTGGAGTACGGAGTCCTGTAATAATGCAGTATCCTTTTTCATTTAAAATTTTACAATTATTCTTTAAAAAAGTGACAATATGGTTGGAGTCACAGAACTGTGATATACTTCGTAAATTTTCTTTAAGTTCTTTTACCAAGAGAACATTCTCAACAATGGGCAATCCTTCTCCATGGAGTGTTCTTTTACCAATGATCTGGTCTGATACACCATCTCCAAATAAGAATTTTCCTCCAGAGAAGTTATTTTTGTTTGAGAGTTTGGAATCATCCCCGGTCATATATTTGGAACATCCTGAGTCTAAATACCATCCAGTTGAAGTATGTTCAGCTCTAAAAGTGTTGATCCCTATGTTATATTTTAACTGGGGTAATAGATTATCTTTTCTAACCCAAATTGCTATAGTCTTCAATTTACGCTTATTAGCTCGTATGAGATAAAACTTGCGAGCTTCAGCCTTTTCTTTAAAATATTTTTGAGCAATTTTATTGTTGTTATAAACAGTTGGAGAAATTGGTCTATATTAGAATCTAGGATTCCTTCTTGTAGATTGTCTTTTAGTACTAGTCCTTTTTCTTCTATTACGATAATTGGAGTTCTTGTCTAGTTGTCTAGGAAGGACATAGTTATTTCGAGTTCTCCTAGAATAGTTAAAGTTTTGGTAAAAAGGAGAGGCATAGACTCGATTATATCGATATTTAGAATAGTAACCATATAAGGAATGTCCATAGACATCAATATAAGAGCAGTAAAAATGGCATGTTGAACTCATGACCTTGGAAAAGGTATTATTCAAAGGTTTGTCTAGGTTTTGAGCTTTAGTCATATTCCTAGATGGCACGGGATGAAACATTGAATCTTCCAGTCGAATAGGAGGGAAGACATATTTGGTATTTTGTTCAACATTATGCTTAGAGTATCTTATTTAACCAATGTCTAACTTCAGTTGATTTTTGTCAAAATCACTTTTTTAACCCTGAAAATCTGGACATGTTTTAATAGGCCTTTTACCACCAGACACAAACTTTATGGTTTCAAAGTTATTGGTTCGTGTCTTAGAGCTGGGACAAAATACTATTCCGGTTCGATCATCATAATTGGTTTTGCTTTCAGCTACATAATCTTCAAAACACTTAGAATTTTTTTCAAATTTAGTAAACTTTTTTAAGACTATGGATGTCTCTTCTTTTGTTTGTTCCAATTCTAACAACGTTCCTTTGTACTTCTTTTCCAGAACTTCATTAGAGTTAGACAAATCTTTCAGTTTCTGTTCAAAATTTTTGGTTTCATTCTCGTGAGTTAAACATTGGGTAGTATACTCTTCAGTATTTTATTTGATCATCAGACTTAAGGTTTCTATCTTCTGGGTAATATTCTTGATAGTTTTTTAAAGCCTAGTACTTTCTTTGAGAGTTTTTGTGTATAGTGTGTGAATGTCAGGAAGGTTATCATTTTCGAAGTCGCTAAGTGTGCAGTGTCCCCTAACGGTTCAATTTTATGACTCACACACCCATTGACATCAACAATAGAACATTCCCTTTGACTCACACACATGGAATTTGAAGCATTATCAACATTCTCAAATAATAAATTAGATAAAACAGTAGGCATATTATCAGTCATTGAATGATCAGATTCCTCATCATCATTATAGATTATCTTAGCAAAGAATGACATGCAAGGGTCAAAATCGTTAGATGACTCAGGTTCATCATTTTCAGAATCACTTGAGTCATCCCAAGTCTTGCTTAAATGAGCCCTATTATGTTTATGAATTTTGTCTAAGTTAACTCTATAGTCACTAGCCATGTGCCCTAGCTTTCCACATCTATAGCATTCCACATTCTTAAGGTCTTTCTCAGGTCTCTTATGATTTTTAAACTGGTGTTTATCTTATTTTCTCTCATGAGCTATGTTATTAGATTGATTTGGATAAGTAGGCTTGCCTTCTCTTTTTTCTATTTTATTTCGAAAACTCATAATTTTCTTAAACTATTTAGACATTAAGGCAATATGATTATCCAAGGTATCTAAATTACGGTCCTCATCAGAGTCTAAGTCAATGTTAGGTATGGTAAATTCAGGTGTGGTTAACCCAGATGAAAAGACAAGATTAGAGGTAGACTGTCTCTTTTGGGACTGGGATAATTGTTTCTTAAATTCTAATTCCATTTCCACAAATCTCAGTTTGCTACTGAGGAGTTCAGGTGTAAGATTTTGATCATCCATCTCCTCAATTGCATATCTCTTATTATCAATTTTTTATGGAAGTGATCTTAGTATTTTAGATACAATTTCCTTTCTATCATAAACAATCTGATTAGCATGAAATTTGGTCACAATGTCGGTCAGTCTAATATAGAAGTCATCAAATGACTCAACCTCAGTCATGATCAATGAGTTATACTCCTAGATTAACCTTTGAGTTTTAACAACTTTAACTATGGTATAACCCTCATGTGCAGTCACTAGGGTGTCCCAAGCTTCTTTAGAAGTAGAACATAATGATATTCTCTTAAATTCTTGTTCATTTATAGACATGAATATAGAATTTTTGCCTTTATTGTTATTAAGTTAAACCTATTTCTCTTCATTATTGAATTCACTTAGTAACTTTTTGATCCTGACAGTACTTCCTTCAGCGGCTGGTTTAGTAGGAAAAGAGTAACCATTTTCTATAACTTCCCAGACATCATCTCCTAAAGTCCCTTGGATGAATGCCACCATCCTTACCTTCCAGTAAGGGAAGTTGGTTCCATTAAAGAGAGGGGTATGGATAGGTTACCTAGTATCTCAAATTTCTCATCCATAATTTGTTTTGAGAAAAAAATTTCAGAAACACAAGATCTTAAAAACTTTTTGAAAAAACAAAGCTCTGATACCAATTGAAAAAGTACCACTTAAGTTGTTTAATACAAGATTAAACTATCTAAATGGCTCCGAACTGTTTGTTGAAGAAACTCTTTTCTTAAAACAAATTATAAACACAAGATGTGTAAAACAGTTATGAACGAGTAATTTCAGTTATGGGTTTACCAGTTTTGGAAAACAAAACTTAAACAGAATAAACCAACACAGCCTCAAGAAAGGGATGAGACTAAAAGAAAGTGTATGTAATACGCCGTATTTTTATGACTTTCCAATTGTGGATTTATTAAATTTAATTGAGAGAAATTAATTTAATATTAATCCGGAGTTTAATTTAAATATTTACTAGCATGACGAGAGTTAGTAATTATTGGAAATTTGTTTAATATTACCTATTGTGTAAAGTAATGTATAGAATTGTAATTATAAAAATTATCACGAGTGAATGATATGACAATTATGGAAATTAAGTCGGGAAGCACCTGTGTCGTGTCGGGACTAAATTATTATAATAAAGAGTGAATAAATTATAAGTCACCCATACATTCATTTCGAGTGCACAAGTGTGTTCGGAAGGGTGGATATAGTCAGAAAAGTGTACCCGAGGATTTAGTTTGTGGCTCGGGGCATTTTTAGGCCTAACCGGCACCCTGGGAGGACAATTTGGTCCTTTTCCATTTTTAGCCTTAGTCAGTGACGAAAATTAGGATCTAATATCAGATGTTAGGAGAGCCTTCTAGGTTTATCATTCTCAAAAGTCTGGAACGAAAGTGAGAGGACGAAAGGAGAAAAGCCTTCAAAGAATTCAAGGCCAAAAAACCCAAACCAATTGCACCACCACCACCGTCAAAGCATAGATCAGATGAGGGGTCAAGCCTATACCTACCAAATTTGTGGAATCAGACCTACAATCCCAAGGCAAGTATGTATCTTTCTGATTCCTAGTTGATAATTCATCGATGTTAGAATAGGATTGATAAATTTATGTTTTATTGAAGAACTTCATGAATTAGGAGATTGAAACCACATGTTTTAGGAGTAATACATGTAATCTGGAAGCCTTGTCATTTGTATAGGATTACCCACGAAATTGTAATGGTTTAGACGAAAGAAATCTGGAAAAAGTATAGGAATGTTGGAAATTATGATGAAACTAGGGTTCTTGACAAATATGGTGAATTGGCCCTTTAATCCTATGTCTTTGATGAAATTTATACATGCTTTACGTAGAAAATCATGTAGATAGGTATATATAATCATTGGTTTAATTAGTTGGGAGTTTGGTACTCATTTATGTAGTTTTGGTTGAGTTTTAATAAGGAAACCCATAGTTAGCAATGGCAGAATCTGGGCTACACCTGTTCGATCGATCGATCGATCTTGAATGTCGATGGATCAATGGAGTCGATCGATCGATCCCTCTTGGAAATCGTACTATTTTCCCTCTTTTGTAATGATTCGAGTAGAATGCATAGTAACTTTGGACATTAATTATAGACGTTAAAGGGTAATGGGGAGGACCAGTAGGGCCTATATAAGTTTCGATAATTGGGATTCTATAATGAGTTATGTACGTGGGATAAAGGGGGTGCCGAACTTAATTAGAGATCACATATACTTAAAGCGAGGTATTTGGTAGTAAGTGTAAGACTACGGTATTCACATATAGAATAAGAAACCACATCTGGGGACAAGAAAAAATTATAAGAGGGCGATAATTGAGAATAATATAAAAGGTTAAGCATACGTAGTATTCGAGTGATACATGACACGTATAGATGAAAATATTTATTATAGGTGATGGGCGAATCTAAGTTAAAATTTTAGAGTTTATATATATAATCGAGTGCATATGTATATATATATATATATATATATATATATATATATATACGTTATGTGTATAATCATACCCGCGCTACTTGCTATCCCGGGGGTTACCGCGTTGGGATAATCTTATCTCTATGGGATCTTTATGGGGGATATTGACTGTACCCTAGAACATAGGATTCCATGGTACAGGCTATATAAGTATGATAGTCAGACGGTCTTAAGAGACGTGGGGGTATGTGTTGACCTCTTAGTGACTTGGAGCTATGCTTCGCCTTCATTTTGTGTGTTTTCTGTTAATACAGTTCGAGAGAGTTTCCGAACTAGTATTTCGCTTTGTATGAGCGATACAAGGACATGATAGCAGAGTATGTCAGCACCATAGATTTTATGTGGGGTGCCGCTAGTATATATATTATGTTAGTGATCAATATATACGTATATATGGAATTCTTCTACTCTGTGCATAAGTAGTTAAATATTGAATACATGATCCAAAATTGTAGTAAGTGTTCAAGAACTTTACAACAGTAGTGAGAAATACATAACTGACGTAAGTTACCCTGAAGAGACCGATCTCAAAACAAAAATCATAGGCTTGTAACTTCTCCAAATAGAATTTATGGGACATGAATTAGATAGGCTTATGAGACATTTTAGTAGTATGGTAGGCATGCACACTAGTTAAGAGGTGAGAAGTCTCAAGAGAGTGTCGCGTACTAACATGGTTGTTATATTAGCCAGTAAGCATTTTAAATACTCTCTAAACTATTTTTAAAACTGTTTTACACTCGGGCTCTGTCCTATTTCGTGTCATTTTCTCTCTCTTGTATATATACGTATATATTACAGGTGCCCAGCCACAGGGGCGTCATGCATAGGTTCTTTGGATTGGACGTGATGTAGCTTATGTGGGAGTTGCAGGTCTTTATAGTAGACGACCTCACCTTTGATTCGGTTCCTTTTTTAGTTCCTCGGTAGATAGGGCATGTGTGACCCATTTCCTATTTCCAGTTTAGACTTTAGAGATTCTATTTCTATTTATGATTTCTGTATTCAGTACTTATGTGGGATTTATTTCTTTGGTCATATTGACTACGTTGTGGATATTTACTTGGTTTGAATAATCTAGTTGACATTTTCATATTGCATGGTTGTTTTAAATTATCCATCATATTATTCATATTGGGTTTTAATCTAAAAAGGTTAAATAAAATAAAGTTATAAATTGTTTTGACATCTAGCTTAATTATGTTAGGGTGTTTAAAATGGGAAAATTTATTTTTACAACAGTGATGCTAAGAATGAACCAACTGTTCACCTGGATTTAATTTAATAAAGGATTGATCACCCGAAATTTAATTAGACGGGGTGTCACAGTGGACACAAGCGATTCTAACATGGTAAAACCCCACCCAATTGGGGAAACATCCACGGTGACCTCTACGCCACAAAAGTAAAAATTCCACTAAAAACAAGTAACAGATTACAAGCTATATAAAAATCAAGACACACAATCAAACCTAATCTAAATTAAAAAATGTACCAACTCCTCTAGCACGTTCTGACTTATCCTAAGGTTCTGATGTTGCTGATGTTCTCCCAGCTTCTTATCTTTACTCCGTTTAGCTTTACGTCGACTCTAATAGTCCAGTATCTCAACACCAACACGTTTCAGTGTAGTATTGTGCAGGTGTATGTGGTGTAATGCTCTAAACTCATGCATGCAACACACACACACACACAATTACAGAAAATATGAGTTATCAAATTACAAACATATCTCTCTAGATGAAATTTTTTCTAAAATCATCTTAGTCAAATAAGTCATACTTTGGATCATTTAAATAATCACAAGTAAAGAAGGAATCTTGCTATACAAACTAGCCAAGATCCTATGCACTTTCTTGGTTTTGAAAATAGTAATTGCAAGTGAAAACCCCAATCAAGATCTCAAAACTAGATCTAAGTCTGATAGTTTGAGTAAGATGAAATCAGAAAGGTTATTGTTGCTTTAGGGTTTGAAAACAACATTTATTTTGAAAATAACCAACAAATAATAGATTTCTCAGAACAAGAAATCATATCTAGTTACTAACTACGTCATATGTATCACAGAAATCAAATCTCAGATTTCAATAAAAAGAAATAGGGACTTAATTAACGTGATTAAGTTGACAAAGATATATTAGATAGCAGAGGAAAATCTACTCAAATCACGAACTATAAACACTCAGAAAATGGTTTTCTGGTTTTGATTTTGTTTGAAGTTCGAGTTAGGGTTTGGAAAACTTTTTGAACTCTCTCTCTCTGTAACTCTTTCTCTCTCTACTCTCTTCTCTCTCTTTTCTCTCAGAGGAAACAAATGACCAAAAGTTACAAAATTGAAGATGAAGTTTCCTTATATACTAAGAGAAGAAGGATCTGGAAGATCGAAGGAAATAAACGATCAGGATTGATTCGAAATCAACCTAAGGGCTGCCAAGCCACCGCATTTAAAATATATATGATTGGTTGAAAATAAAATATGGGGATTATAAGAAAACTCATGGATATCGTTGATTAAAATAATCCAATGGCGCACAGAGAGTCTCAAGTATGTGAGTGTGAGAAAACACACATCAGGCAATTATAAACGCAACACGTGTAAGGGTGGGATCGAGTGAAAAATGCGTGTTTTGAGTTCTTAGAAATACAAATTGCACCCACAATATTCTCATGAGCTTTTGGATTCTACTGAACTAGAATTTATGCTATAAAAATAATTTATAAATATAACCCCAAAGGTTTTAAATCCAACCAAATTAATTCCAAAAAACATTTTAAATTCTTAAAAATTATTTTTAAAATTCCAAAAATAGTAGAAAGTCAATTTCAAGGGAATTAACTCAGTCACAATCAAATATAGCATGTTATGATGTATGTATGCAATCCTAGAGTGTGGTGTTGGAGAGCTACCTTTAATAACTTATAGAGGAATTAAATGAAGAGTTTGCGGTTCTTTGGTAACTAGGGATAGTACTCAAATTTTGTCACAATTTCCAAATTAGATGAGCACCTATATATTATAGACTTATGTAAGTCAAGGAAATAGGTGCTTGATCCTCCCACTGTCAACACAAAAAATGTCACGAATGTAAAACATATGTCAGACTGGATGAAAGATGAGTTTAGGTGGAGCACTTTTAATTCACGAGGGCTTGGTGCAATTTTTGGACACGTCACCCCCAACGAGTTTCGACATATTTTGATGTTCACCACGTCTAAAGAAGCATCGGATGTTTTACAACTCACCCACGAAGTCACTAAAGCGGTCAAAGAGTATAAAATTCAAAATTTAACTACTCAATTTGAAACTAATGTCATGCTTGAGACTGAGTGTTTTGATGACTTTTATGCACGTTTATCTGACATTGACAACACTAGTTTCAATCTTGGTGAGCCTATTCCTGATGCCCGAATGGTTAAAAATATTTTACGATCGCTGCAAAAACGTTTTATCCCTCAATTGACTGTTTTAAATACCTTAGGTAACTTGAGTCGTCTGGGATTAGAAGGGCTTGTAGGAGACCTCCAGAGATATGAGATTGACATATTTCCTGAAACTGTCAGGCCTAAGGAAAGAGCGATAGCACTTAAACCCAGTCTAAGAAGAAAAAAAAGTGAGTTTTTATGAGTCCGAGTCTAAGGGTGAGTCTGATTTTGATATGGCCATGCTTGCAAAAAACATTTTAAAAAGTTTCTCAAGTTTTAAAAATAAAATTCTTCCAATAAAAGAGTTATTGAGAAAAATAAAAATAAGGCCAAAGAGAGTGGTGAAAAAGAAGGTGAGAAAGAGGAATAGGAGAAGTGTTTTAAGTGTGAGGGAAGAGGACATAGAGCGTTTGAGTGTGCCACTAGCCTAAAGAGAAAGGGCAAAAAGATCTCCATGCTAACCACTCTTAGAAATAGTGAGGAAGAGGTGAAAGATTTCGGGGATGAGTCATCACGTGGGACGTTTGTTGCTTTTTCTACTAGTCACATGAGCACACCTAGTTTGTTCCACGACGATGACGATACTTGTTCACGTGAGACCCTCAAGGACGATTTGATTGTTTCTAGCGAGTTTGAGAGTGAGTGCTCTCGTGATGGTGATAGTGAGCTCCACATCACATTTAGAGATTTCTATGTCGAGACCTTAAAGACTAAAAGAATTAATAAGGAGTTGAGTCTTAGGGTGAGAGATTTGGAGAGAGAGTTAGAGGTTTTGAGGGAGTTTGAGGAGAAAGCAAGTTAACTCGAGAAGGTAAAAGTTTCTTTGAGTGAACAGTTGATTGCTCTAGATTGGGAAAAGAGTGATTTGACCAAAATGATATCTTGTCTGACAACACGTGTATCTCAACTCGAGAGTGATCTCGAACGTGTTCGGGAGGTCAAATTCCCTTTAGAGAACACATCTAATAAGGTTGGAAAGATGTTTCTTAATACTGTTTTGGGTAGAGGTGAGAGTTTAGGATTAAGTCATGACGGTGCTTCTACTTCCCAAGTTGCACCTGAGATGGTTCCCACAATAGTGTTAAATTAACTTAGCTCTCAACCTAACCCACCTAGGCATCCCGTACCTGTTAGGAGATCATGTAGGAGACGTTTTGAGAGAGGTGTACCTAGGCCTGTTTATGTTTGCAGACATTGCAAGAAGAGAGGACACCTTAGAGAGTTTTATTTTAAGTTGGGTCATGTGTCACGTTTTGGTACTACACGTGTTCACACACACGCACCCACACATGATGCTCTGGATGATTACACATATTAGGGAGCAGGTAAAGTTTTTGGTCAAGACTTCACATGATTTTACGGAGGTTTTTCATAGTATGTCACCATATTTGGAAAACTTCACCTCACTTAACGGTTGAGTTTTAGATTTGTTTGCTATCATAGGTTGATTTCCATGTTGATATTTTATGCCAATTTCAAGTATCAATCATTTTTGTATTAGATTTTTTATTTTAAAAATTTTGAAAAAGCAAAAAAGATTTTATTTATGATAATTTTTTATGGAAAAAGTCGAAAAGTGTTATGTAGTTTGTTTCGCACCATAATGGACATTTAGGATGACCGAGTTACAACTTCACTCCATATCCATGTGATGATTTGATAGTGTTTTTATATGGGTCATCATTTCATTTATGTGCTTTATAATGTTTGGAGTCATTGAGATGTGATTTCTTGTTACTGCCTACATGTTTGACTAATAAGTTCCTTTAATGCACACTTTCACGGGTTTGTCTGATTAGTGTACTTCTTCATCACATATTAACCGGAGTGTTGTCATCAATATTTTGTCTTTAAAATGAACCATATGCAATAAAACTTGACAAGGAAAGTAGTGCATGTAAAAACTGTTTACCATGAGGAATTTAATTCCAACAAAATATGATGAGTGAATCACGGGAAATTAAAGAGCTCGAAAAATTTAAAGGCAATAAAAAGATATATATGCCAAAAAGGGGCCACCTCGAAAGAAAAAATAAATGATAATTATATATGAGGGAGTTTTGATGGGAAGATATGAAAAACGGGTTTGCACGTCTTGACAGCGCCATGAAAAAGTATTCATAATTTTAGACGTTATTGGTGTGGGAATCATTCTTGACTTTGATATGTTGATGGATTGAGTCGATGTCATTTAAATTCAACACTTTCAACACCTAAGGATGATTTTGAGATTCATTCATTAGGAGTACAAATATTCATCACGCGCATATGTTATGTTTGATTTCTTTGATTTACCTATAGAATATGTTCACACCCATTAATTCCGTTTCCATGATTTGGTTGTCTTAGTGTAAATTCATGGTGTGCGATTTTTTGTAAAATTATTTTGGCATTTTTGTATGAAAAATTGAAAAATAAAAAATAGTTTGGGGAAGCTTTTGAGTTACTCATTTGCATGAGCATAGTTTGATCCGTATTTTCTATGCATATTTGTTATGACAACTCCATGTTTTTTAGTTTATTCGTTTCCTTGTCTATTTCGGTCAAATAAAAAGGGGGAGATTTGATTATTGATTGATTTATTATTATACCATTTCAAACTCGATGCGTCATAAAAGTATTTTCTTTGTCTCATGCATGTAGGTACAAAGATTGAAGATCATATGTTGCACACCTTTATGAGAAAAGCTTAAAGATTTGAAGATTTGATATTGAAGATTTTTTAAGAAAGTTTGATACTTGCATTTTTTATACCTTTTCAGTTTTGGGTTCATAGGAGGGTATTAGATTTTTATAGGCATTTTGATTTGATAATTCAGATGTTTTTTATTTTGAACCGGCATAGACCAAGCAATAGATTTGTAAGGACATTAGTTTATTGTCCGGCTTACATGTGAGTATGTCGTATACCGCTACAACCGTCGAAGACTTATCCACGTTCAATCACGCGTCAAGACGGATACGAATATCAAAGTTCTTCAACATTCAATGCTCTACGAGATTAATTTTGGTAAGGTTGTGTTTAAGTATGTTAACGGTTCACTTAAAGTGTTGGGATAATTTGTCGAAAATATATTCTAAGTGTTGGAGAAGAATGTTCCGTCAAAAATATTTTTTAAAGTTTTGAGGCGAAGTTTTTCATTGAAATTAAAATTTTTATTTTTGGAACAGTCGTTCGAGCAACATCAGAGCTCGTTCAATCGACATCCCTATGTCACACGAACTCGTTCAAGCGACTTCTGTTTCTTGTTCGGGTGACGAGCCTTTTCGCTCGAACCATATTCCGCCTTAACATGTTTATAAATAAGGTGTTAAAACACTCTGTTTTCGTTAAGAATACTTGAGGTTTTATTTTCTGCAAACACTGCAAATCGGCATAACACTTTGTCTTCTTCGTTTATGGTTTAATCCCTTTTGTTTTCAATTCACAAAATGTCCCAATCTTTATGTGAATTGTTTTGGAACCCAAGATGCAACTCTAGTGAAGTTTTTCTCTTGAAGACAGGGTAAATCTACGACTGACGAAAATGTGCCGATTGGGAGTGCTCGAGGGTGTTCCTGGATGATTTGGATTGCGTGTTCGTGTGGATTGTTGTGGTTGTTCCATTGTTGACTCGAGACTGCTTGTCTTTGTAGATTCTTACGGTAGTTCATTGCAGACTTCATTATAATCTTTGTAAGTTGCGATTTACTATTTTATAGTGAAATAAAGGTTTTGAACAAATGGGATTTCTCCTGAAATCTGTGAGTTATCAATTTTATTTTTGATTGGTTTGACACACACACACACACACGTAGTTGTATATTTTAGGGCTGAATAAAATTGGATTAAAAATTGACACCGATTAAATAAGGTTAACTTGAAAATTTGCTAATTTGGTTTAATCACTATCACACATAGCTTTTAAAGAATCCACGTCTCGATATAAAGACTGGTGATACCCCCTTGATATGCTTATAAGTTTTATATGTGTCAAACCCTGCATGTAGAATTTATTAATTCGATACTAGAAATAAGTTAATTTGAACCGCTCGAGGAATTAAAGGAATTAATCAAATAAATTATTAATAATTTATTTTATTAACGGGTATCTATAATACGTAGGGAGGATTAAGTAATTAATCATGAGGAGCTCAAAATATAATTTTAAGTTAAGGAGTGGAATTTTTATTATAACTATTTAGTGGTATTAATTATACTTAATACCATTACAATCCGAAAAGGATTAGGTTTTCTCAGGCCCATTAGAAGCCAGATCCTTATCTCTCATTAGGGCCCCTACTGTAGCCTATATATATTCACCTAAAGCCAGCCGTCACTCTTTGATACTCAAAAGAACCAAATTCGGATTTGTGAGAAAGACATATAGAATAGAGGAAAAGTGATAAGAGTAGGTGGTCATAAATACCGAGCTCATACTCTGCTCGTGACTGTCCATTTGATGAACATAGTAGAAGATCGTGAGGTGCATCGGGCTTGTGTTCTTAATCAACTGTCATCACATACGGTTTGTGCTAACACGATATCAAATCAAAGATATCTCTAAAGGTAAATCCTATATACGCGTTGTATAATTTCACGTATGTGTAATTTTTTTTTGGATTTCAATAGACGCTTGGACTGCCGCTCTAACACTAGGAACTCCATTATTTCGGTGACTTCGTCGAGCCACTCCTCAGTTTCTTTAGGGAAAGTTGCCCCATTGAATGTGGGGGTGGAAGTACCCTCCTAAATTTCTTGAGTATCGAAGCGGAGGTGGTACTTTCAACGCTCCCACTACGATTGCCCATTGTTGCTGAGAGAGAGAGAGTCGGCAAGCTATCCCACGACCTGCTCCCTGCACCGGAGATCACTAGATCTAGATCCACTTTCTACGTTGAAATTGGAAGGCATCTACATAAGGATGACGAATTTAATAAAAAGTGATGTGTATGAAAATGATAGAAGAAGTGATCTACTAAAAAAATACTAATCATTAGCTACGTGGAAATGTACGAGGAAAATGCTCTACGAAAATGTAGACACTCTCTCATACCCGAGGATCCTATTGTTCTTATACCATTTGTAATGTCCCGACTCATATTTGGGTCACCGTTGGGTCAACCCCCACCAAGCCAAGGAGTTAAAAGGGGAGGGGGGACGTTTATCCATTTCATTTATCAAAACCCTTAATTTGCCTCAATTAAATAGTTCAAATTCCTATTTTAGTTTGAGAAAAGGGTGAGCACTTTACGTGATTAATCAAGTAAAATTATTTATTTATAAAAACCCAAATTAATCCACATTACCCATTAACTAAAAATGAGTCACAACCACCCTGTATTATTACAAATTTTGGCCAAATGCCCGAATAAAAGTCCAAGTACTTAAAGTGCAAATACCAAATGTCCATAGTGTAAAAACAAGTACAGAGCATTCTAATGACGTTGATCTACCCTTGGGGATTTAGTTGGGTCCTACCCAACATTCCAACTCGAGGTACCTCGGTGGGGGTGGGATTTCAACATAAAAACGATTTGTGAGCGAATGCTCAGTAGAGTGGGTAATACTAAGCTATATGTTTTTTTACAAAATACTATACATATAATGTGTATTTTAATCAATTAAGAAAATGTTAAAGATTTAGCTAGTATTAATGAAACTACATGCAATGCACCCGAGTGATGAGCTAATATTCATACTTAACCAAACTTTCCCACCCTTTACCGGGTCTAAAGATTAATTATTCACATTTTAGCCTTTAGTCTAAATTATTGCATTTTTGTTAGGTAGCCTTCTTAAATTTAAAGTACAACCATTTTAATCCCTTTTTATTATCTTTCTCGTAATCTTCCAAATACCGTGTATTTTATGAGCTCCACACCATCGATTATGCCACCATATGAAATTTCGGGTCTTTCACCCCAGGGCTTCAGGCCCTCCTTAATTTTTCCAGTGTCATTCGAGTCTAACATTTTATATGTTTTAATAATTTATCCAATGTCCACATTATCATCCCCTTTTTTCATTCTTGTCATACCATGGTGTTAAAGCATTTTTCACATTATCAACGTGCCAAAAACTTACCTTATTCGTCTTCACCAAAAAATAGACTGATTGGGTATCAAGAGGAAACCTAACGTGTAAGATCCTCGAGTTTGTCAAAATCCCCTTTTTCTCATTTTTTTTGGGAAAACATTATCTTTTTTACTTTAGTTTCGCATAAGGAGTAAATAATTTCTTCCAACATTATTTTCATCATTTCGTGTTCAAAACCATACTTATTTATTTTACGTTTCGTCACATAAAATTTTGTTCATCCTTTAAGGACACTTAACAAAATCCATAGTCTTGATTTATGATCACATGTAAACCCCAACATTCATTTATCTTGATCATATACATGTTCAAGAAAGGATTTAAACCTGTAAATACCTCATGCATACAGACCAAGACAAATCATGGGTTTTATAAAGTTTACATGCTTTCCTCCAAATATCAAGGTAAAATTCCATTTTTGCAAGACCAATTATTCTTTAAATGTAACCACATTTTTAGGCATTAAAATCCATTTAGTGGAATCTAACATAATTTCATATTTAGAAGAACCATGAACACGTGGAAGGAAAACCCTACCTTAGATTTTGAAGAGGAGAAACAACAATGAATGAATTGAAAGCTCTTAAACTCCTAAGCTCTAAGACTTCTAGCTCAAAACTCCTTGCCTCTTCAAAAGCTTCCACGAAACCTTTCTATAATGTCGTTTCACCACTTTTTCTTGGAAGAGAGCTCGAAAGAAGGTAGAAATGTGCAAAAATGGGTTATTTTATGGTGTAGGATTGGTTGGTTTCACTCAAAGTGTATGAATAGTGGCTTTAGTAGGGTGATTGGTGTATGAACTCTTGAGAGAGAGAAAGAAATTTGAAAATAGTGGTGGTATTTTCTATCCCACATCTCTTACTCTCTCTCTCTTTCTCCCTATCTTATAACCCATTCAAGGCCCCCGTAAAAACATTTTAAAAAACCTTCTAAAAGTCCCCAAATTCATCAATCTCCATGAAGTTGACACGTTATCTAGATTTATGGTTGAAATGGTGACATCACAAGTGTCATAATCTCATCCCGAAGAGTCGTTCGAACGAGGTCAATCTCATTCGAATGAGATCGGCTTTTTGTTTGATTTTTCCCTTCAAAAGACTTTTGAACGAGGATTCAGTGTAATGCAAAAGGGGTCGTTCAATGCTTGTTTGATGGTCGCATTTGAACGAGACAAAGATCTCGTTAGAATGAGCACGAGTTCTTTCGAACCACCCAAATTTAAATCTTTAAATTTTAGCTTGACAACTTCATTAAATTACAAGAGAGGCACCAAACCATACTGGATGAAGGGATAAAACCTCATTAAATAGTAATCCTCTTTCATTAACTTCACATTAGCATGAATTACATTGAATGGGATAAACATTGGGTCGGGGTATTACCGTGCTCACGTGCATTAAAGGAGACAAGGATTCAAACATGTTACATGTTATCATCAAATCACATCTTAATGACTCCACACATTATAACGCACAAAAATAAAATGTTGTCAAATTTTAAAACACTACAAAAGAGACACGTGGATATGGAATGAATGGGTGACTCGGACATCTTTAATGTTCATCCACATATGGTGTAAAAATACAAAAATCTTTTTGGATTATTAAAAAATTCTATCAAATCTTTTTGACTTTTTCTTAAAAACAGACCGAAAATCTTTTTGTATTTTTCAAAATTGTTCAAGAAAGAAAAAAAATCATTTTGGATATTTTAAAAATCATATCAAAATAAAAAATATAAGCACAATGACATTACAATCTTGTAATAGGCATGTAAGATATAAATATGAAAAGCATCCTATACTAGAAATAAGTCTCAACCTCAATCATTTGGCCCAGATGAGTTCTCTAAAGGAGATGACATCCTATGAAAAACCTCCATCAAATCTTGTGAAGTTTTTACCAAATACTCAACTTTGTCTCAAAAAATCTCAAAATCTCTCATGTTACGTGTGGGAGTATGCGAAGTAACATGTGCAAAAATGTGTGAGGGAAAATGTGTGGAAGCATATCGTGGAATAAACATACATGGTATTGAATCCACCTCTCTCAAAATGTTTAGGTCGAGCTCTCCTACGAGGATTCAAATGCTTAGGTGGGCTAGGTTGGGGGCCATATGGATCAAACAAAAACTCGGGAACTGGCGCGGGTTCCACATAAGTAGTGGGTGCACCATAATAACACATTTTTAGCCTATTAATATTATCGAAATAGGTACCAAGGAGCATCTTTCCTACATTTTTAGATGTGTCCCTTAAAGTAACCTTTACCTCTTGGGCACGTTATAGATATCTCTCGAGTTGGGATACATGGGATATAAGTTTCTCATGAGTATACAATGAATATTGAAGATATCATGTAACACTAGCCATGATATTGGTCAAATCAGTATTTTCTTGGCCTAAGACGATCAACTACTCACACAAAGAAACCTTCACTTTCTCGAGTTGACTCGTCGACGCCTCACATAGCCTCAAAGCTTTCATTTTTATCTCTAAATCTAACACCCCAAGAGACAAATCTTTATTTAAAATTTTGATTTTCAACATCTTAGTGTACAAATCACTAAAGGCCTTTTGGAGATTCCCTTCTTCCTTACTTGAAAGCTCAACCTAACTCTCACCATAATGGATTGAAACATCATTCGGGTATGTCCTAATCGACGTGGGACAAACTAAAAGTATTCAAGTTACTAACCATGAACGCGACGCATGGTTCATGTGGTAATTTTCCCCCTGAATCAACAGACGCGATGTCACTATAACTAAGAGTAGCTTTATTTGCAATATCCTTGTCCTTTCTCTTTCGCATAGTGGGACACTCATATAACTTGTGAACTTTACCTTCGCACTCAAAACACATTATCTCTTCCCATTTCCCATCGCTATCATTAACATCATCCTTTATTTTCTCAAAAATATTTTTATTGGAAGAAATATTTTTGGAAAATTTGAGAAACTTTTTTAAAAAGTTCGCAAACAGGGCCAAGTCATCAACATCAAAATCACCCTCAGATTCAGACTTACAAACTCCCTCCTTTTTTTTAGATTGAGTCTTTAAATCCACCCCTAAATACTTAGGTTTAATGGTTTTAGGGAACATATCTATCCCATAAGTTTGAAGGTCTCCGACAAGTTCTTCTAACCTAAGAGAGTCTAAATCCCTAAGGAGTTAAGCAAGGGACCTTAGGAATAAATAGGGATGGGAGTGACCTCAAAATATTTTCAATGACCTTAGTCTCAAAAAAAATTCTGACCAGTTAAAACTAGTGTTTACGATGTCCGACAACCTAGCATAAAATTCATCAAAACTAATGGTATCTAACATAGTGATGTTCTCAAATTGGGTGGTCAAATTTTGATGCTTATATGCCTCGACAACATTGGTAACCTCGTGTGTCAATTAGAGGATATCCCATGTTTCCTTAGACAGTGGTGACGACTCCAGAAATATCACTAAGGACGCGGGAGTTATAAGTGTTCCACTTAAACTCATCGTCAGTCCTGAAAAAGACGATTTTAGGATTTATAACATTATTAACAGTGATCATGGGCGGAGTACCCTCTTTCACATACTAATTAAACTACCATACCTCAAACCCAGTATCCATACTAATCATTTCTTATTAGAATAATTAGATAATAACCTTGAGCCCGTTGGAAATATAATTCATTTATCAATACTTTCCTACATAATGTGCACAATGAACATAATATTATTCTTATTCCATACCGAAATAAATATCAGACTCGTAATTTAGCATGCATACAATAATGTGATTAAATATGATCAACTCAATCCATGCTAACTCAATATATACAATATGTGAGTGTATTAAAACCTCAGTGTAACAATGACAAAACCCCCATGTCTAATCCCCAACTCTTTCTAACGGTGCAACTCTCAAATCACTGATCATATGACATCCTAGCTGGCAGCTTACAATCCTGAAAATGTCAAAATATAAACCATAAGCATTAAGCTTAGTGAGGTACTCCTTCCCTGAAATGAAATAACAATTCTATATCAAATATGTGGATATTAATCCAACCAATCCTTCCATACAATGAATTAACGTATATATATATATCAAATCTGTGGATATTAAATCCAACCAATCCTGCCATATAATGAATTAACAGTTATATATCAAATCTCTAGATATTAATCCAAGAAATCCTGTCATACAATGAATTAACAGTTATATATCAAATCTGTGGATATTAAATCCAATCAATCCTACCCGTTGACAATAACAAATCCTGAACCATAAGGCCCAAATAATTCTGCCCATTGGCAATAGTAATTCTGCCCATTGGCAATAAGAAGTCTGCCCATTGGCAATAGTAATTCTGCCCATTGGCAATAAGAAGTCTGCCCATTGGCAATAGTAATTATTCCCATTGGCAATAAGAAGTCTGCCCATTGGCAATAGTAATTCTACCCATTGGCAATAATAAGTCTGCTCATTAGCAATAACAAATCTTGGAGCATAAGTTCCAACAAATCATTGGATCTTTGTCCAATTCCAATCCTGGATCATAAGACCCAAACAAATCCTGGATATTTTAATATCCAAACAAATCCTGAATACCGAAGTATTCAAACCAATCCTGGATCATGAGACCCAAACAAATCCTGGATATTTTAATATCCAAACAAATCCTGAATATCGAAGTATTCAAACAAATCCGCTCTTAGAACTATATTCATATTTATATATGAAACAAATCATAAGTACACCCACCTTGGTAATTTAATAGGCTTTCCTTTTCCTTTGTTCGACACTTGTTCAACTGATTCTTATTCCTTTCCTATCATTCTTACAATATTTGTATCATCATAAGAATATCAACAATCCAAGGAATATCTCAAACATAACTCAATTCATAAGTATCATATGATTCTATTCAAATCATTTATCACAAGTAAAGTTCCATCCAAATTCATGTTAATATATTTGACATATTAAAAGTATAGACCGAACATACATTCATTTCTTATTGGTAATTAAATCTTTATCATATTAGGATTCCAATACAAAAGACGGTACATAATTTCAAGTCTCCTAGAGCAAGATAGGCCCATTTCTTTACCTCATAGCAAATCTGCCATATAGGCTCTTTTATCATTCATTCAACTTCCAGGAATTTTCATAATTTTTCTACATCATAAATTTCTATGATATTTCACCCAACATCAGTAAACATATTTAGCAATACAAAATTAAAGTTTCATAATTTTTAAGGTTCGTTTTCCATTTCAAGAAAAACATTGAACACATGGCGGGCATACTTTCACCCTTAGGGCAGATTTCATACCCTAACTTCAAACCATCACCCAAGATTCATTTCTTGGTATTTTCACATGATTTTCGGATATGTCACACATATATGAGTCTATTTTAATCTCCAATTAGAATTTATCAATTCCAGTAAGTATAGAAAAAGATATGGAAGTTTTAATAAACAAGGTTACTAAACGAAGTAATTTAAGGGTTTACACATTCAACTTTGTTTAAACTTGCATATATCCATACATATGCACCCAGGAATGACAGGTCAATAAAAAAATCAAGTATTTATATCATATAAATCATAAATAAAAGAAAAATGACAAGATTTGGGGTTAGTATTCGCTTCGGGACTTTTACGTAATTTTCACGGATTTTTCCCCAAATTTTCTCCTCACTTTCTTCCGAAACTTTCCAATTCTCTCTTCCTCTCAAGACAAAATCTTTTATGGATGAACTATGCTGAAGTAGGGGCTTATTTCAAGCCTTTAAATTCGGCCAAAACCAACCTCCTTCTTTGACCAATCAAAATCCACCATTTGTTAGCCTAATAAGACGAAATATCATTTAACGAATGGAAAAATTTGCCCTTGCTTCATAATTCTAGCATAACTTCTCACTCGGACCTCCGTTCAACACACCGTTTGTTGTGTTACAACCATAACTCACATGTATACAACTATATAGTTTTCACCTCAAGTCAATTGTTATGTCATAAAGGTCAAAACTAGTCTTAAACATGAACATTCCTACTGAAAACTTCAAAATTTCATATTTGTAACTAATTCGATATTTCATGCTCTATGAAGGTAGGATTAGACTAAACATAATGACTTAACATTATATACATTAATAATATATTATCCATATTACATAAGCTAATCATGATTTAAACATAATTTATCATAATTATATTCGGGTTGTCACAATTCTCCCCCTGTTAGGAAATTTCATCCCCGAAATTGACATTCCTTGGTTGTTTGAATTAAAAAAAATACGGATAACGCATCTTCATGGTATCCTCTCTCTTCCATGTAGCCTCTTACATAGAATGCCTCATCCACACAACTTTCACAAGTGGGATCACTTTTCATCTCAATATATGTTCCTTCCTATCCACGATAGCAAGTGGTTCTTCCACATAACTCAAGTCTTCCTTTAACTCAATTGGTTATTCCACCAACACATGTGAAGGATCCTCTACATACTTTCTTAACATAGAAACATGGAAAACATCATGTAGTCGGTATAACTCTGGTGGTAATGCTAACTTGTAGGCAACCACCTCGAATTTTTCAAGAATTTTATATGGTCCAATATAATGTGGACTTAACTTTCCTTTCTTTCCAAACCTCATAACTCCTTTCCATGGTGATATTCGAAGAAACACATAATCCCCTTTCTGGAATTCTAAATCTTTTCATCGTTTATCCGCCTAACTTTTCTGTTTGCTTTGAGTTGTTCTCATTCTATCTTGAATAATCCTCACTTTTTCAGTGGTGACTTCAATTAATTCTGGACCCTTTATCTTCCTTTCACCAAATTCACCCCAACATATGGGTGTACAACACCGTCTACCATACAACGCTTAATATGGCGCCATACTAATAGTAGATTGAAAACTATTGTTATATGAAAATTCTATCAAAGACAAATATTCATACAATTTCCTTTAAAATCAAGCACACAAGCTCTAAGCATATCCTCCAAAATCTGTATTATCCTTTCAGACTGCCCATATGTCCGAGGATAAAAAGCCATACTAAACTTTAAGTTAGTACCCATAGCATACTGCAAGTTATCCCAAAATCTGGATGTAAAAGTAGGGTCCCTATCTGAAATAATAGATACCGTAGCTCCATGCAATCGAATAATCTCATTAACATACAATCTAGCTTACCTATCAACTGTATACGTAGTCTTAACTACTAGAAAATGAGATGACTTGGTCAACCTGTCTACCACTACCCAAATCGAATCTGACCCCTTATGAGATCGAGGAAGCCCAACTACGAAATCTATCATTACATGATCCCATTTCCATTCCGGTATTGGCAATGGCTGAAGCAAACCCGCAGGTTTCTGATGATCGAATTTCACTTACTGACATATAAGGCATCTAGCAACAAAATCATCTATTTCTTTCTTCATATTATTCCACCAATAATGCTCCTTTCAATCTCTATATATTTTAGTACTACCAGTATGCATAGTATAAATGGAATTATGAGCCTCATCTAAAATTTTCGCTTCCAATCCATCCACATTAGGCACACATAATCATTGTTTATACAATAAAGTGTCATCCTTAACAATACAAGAATCACTAGACTTACCATCTCTGACATCTTATCATTTTTCTCAAGAAAAGGATCATGACCTTGCAAATCACGAATACGAGTAGCTAACAATGACCTCACGCTTACATGAGCAAATAATATGTCCCAATCTTTTAGTTGTAGTTCCACTGCCATCAATCTCAAGTTCATAATGTGATCAACTCTAGCACATGGAGTACAAGATAACCAGCCCGAAGACTTTCTACTCAAAGCATCTGCAACTACATTTGCCTTCCCTGGATGCTAGTGAATTGTACAATCATAATCCTTGATTAACTCCATCCACCACCTCTGCCTCAAATTCAACTACTTCTGAGTAAAAAAATACTTAAGGCTTTGATGGTGAGTAATTATTTCACATACCTCACCATATAAATAATGACGTCATAATTTCAAAGCAAAAACAATAGCAGCAAGTTCCAAATCATGTGTAGGATAATTACGTTCATGTGTACGCAATTGCTTAGAATCATAAGCAATAACCTTACCATACTGCATAAAAACCCAACCCAACCCATGATGTGAAGCATCGGTATAAATAACAAAACTATCTCCACCATGTGGAATAGTAATAACAGGTGCAGTTACCAACCTCTTTTTCAATTCTTTAAAACTATTTTCACAATCAAAATATCATTCAAACTTCACATCCTTTTGGGTTAATTTAGTCATTGTCAAGGCAGTCTAAGAAAATCCCTTTATAAACCTTCTATAATATCCAGCCAAACCCAGAAAACTCCATACCTCAATCACATTATTGGGCCTCTCCAATTTCATAATAGTTTTCACCTTTTTAGGATCAACACATATACCATCTCCATAAATAACATGGCCTAAAAATGTAACTTGTGATAACTAGAATTCACATTTGCTAAACTTAGCATACAATTGCTTATCTTTCAACACATTCAAAACAGTTCTAAGATGCTTTTCATGTTCAACCATATCACGTGAGTAGATCAGAATATCATCAATAAAAACTATCACAAATGAATCAACAAAAGGATGCAGTACCCGATTCATAAGATCCATAAATACATCTGGAGCATTAGTCACTCCAAAAGGCATCACAAGAAATTCGAAATGACCATACCGAGTGCAAAAATCAGTTTTAGAAATATAACTCTATTTCATCTTCAACTGATGATAATTTGATCGTAAGTCTATCTTTGAAAACACTTTAGCACCCTGTAACTGATCAAATAAATCATCTATACGGAGTAAAGGATACTTGTTCTTAATTATATCTCTATTCAGTTGCCTATAATCAATACACAAGCGCATAGTATCATCTTCCTTTTCACAAATAAAACTGGTGCACCCCGTGGAGATAGACTAGGTTGTATCAACCCCCTATCAAGTAAATCCAACAACTGAAACTTGAGTTCTTTCAACTCAATAGGTGACATTATATATGGTTCCATAGAAATAAGGTCTGTCCCCAGTGCTAATTCAATATTTAATTCAACTTCTCTCTCTAGAGGTGACCCAGGAAACTCACTAGGAAACACTCCTGGAAAATCCCGTACAATAAGAACATCGACTAATTGTAAATCCCCCATCTAAGTGTCAATAATATATGCAATAAAACCCTCATAACCCTTACTTGACAATTTACTCATCTAAATAGAAGAAATAACGCAACTAGGAACAACTTTCCTTTCCCCCCTCACAATTCAAACTCGCCAGGCATTTTAAAAATAACTTCTTTGCGAAAAAAATCTATAGATGCATGATATTTAGATAACCAATCCATTCCCAGAATTATATCAAAATTAGAAATATCCAATGGAAGTAAATCTATAACTGTATCTCTAACCCCCACAGTTAAAACACAATCAGGAAAACATATTCAACTACAACCATATCCCCTATAGGCATATAAATACTCAACCCCACATCTAAACGAGTACATGGTCTATTCAGATATATAGCAAATGCTTATGACACAAAAGAATGTGTGGGACCGGGATCAATCAAAACATAAGCATTTCTATTAGTAATAGAAAATTTACCTCTCACCACATCCGAAGTAACCTGAGCTTCTTTCATCGTAAAGACTCATCCACTGGCCTAGAACCACTAGCTTGTCCCATGCCTCAGGTTTCATCTATAATAACCGAGTTATAACAACCAACACAAGAAGTTTATAATACTAAATTATTGGTTAGTACATAAATAATTCATAAATATCAAATGAACTCAATAACTGCCATCTAACTGTCACACACGTCCAAAATTAATAACCTAGACGCTCTGATACCACTAATTGTCACACCCCAAACCCAGTATCCATACTAATCATTTCTTATTAGAATAATTAGATAATAATCTTGAGCCCATTGGAAATATAATTCATTTATCAATATTTTCCTACTTAATGTGCACAATGAACATAATATTATTCTTATTCCATACCGAAATCAATATCAGAGTCGTAATTAAGCATGCATACAATAATGTGATTAAATATGATCAACTCAATCCATGCTAACTCAATATATACAATATGTGAGTGTATTAAAACCTCAGTGTAACAATAACAAAAACCCCATGTGTAATCCCCAACTCTTTCTAACGGTGCAACTCTCAAATCACTGATCATATGACATCCTAGCTGGCAGCTTACAACCCTGAAAATGTCAAAATATAAACCATAAGCATTAAGCTTAGTGAGGTACTCCTTCCCTGAAATGAAATAACAGTTTTATATCAAATCTGTGGATATTAATCCAACCAATCCTGCCATATAATGAATTAAAAGTTATATATCAAATCTCTAGATATTAATCCAAGCAATCCTGCCATACAATGAATTAACAGATATATATCAAATTTGTGGATATTAAATCCAATCAATCCTTCCCATTTGTAATAACAAATCCTAGACCATAAGGCCCAAATAATTCTGCCCATTGGCAATAATAATTTTGCCCATCGGCAATAGTATGTCTGCCCATTGGCAATAGTAATTCTGCCCATTGGCAATAAGAAGTCTGCCCATTGGCAATAGTAATTCTTCCCATTGGCAATAAGAAGTCTTCCCATTGGCAATAGTAATTCTGCCAATTGGCAATAATAAGTCTGCTCATTAGCAATAACAAATCCTGGAACATAAGTTCCAACAAATCATTGGATCTTTGTCCAATTCCAATCCTAAATCATAAGACCCAAATAAATCCTGGATATTTTAACATCCAAACAAATCCTGAATACCGAAGTATTCAAACCAATCCAGGATCATGAGACCCAAAAAAATCCTGGATATTTTAATATCCAAACAAATCCTCTCTTAGAGCTATATTCATATTTATATATGAAACAAATCATAAGTACACCCACCTTGGTAATTTAATAGGCTTTCCTTTTCCTTTGTTCGACACTTGTTCAACTGGTTCTTATTCCTTTCCTATCATTCTTACAATATTAGTATCATCATAAGAATATCAACAATCCAAGGAATATCTCAAACATAACTCAATTCATAAGTATCATATGATTCTATTCAAATCATTTATCACAAGAAAAGTTCCATCCAAATTCATGTTAATATATTTGACATATTAAAATCATAGACCAAACATACATTCATTTATTATTGGTAATTAAATCCTTATCATATTATGATTCCAATACAAAAGACGGTACATAATTTCAAGTCTCCTAGAGCAAGATAGGCCCATTTCTTTACCTCGTAGCAAATCTGCCCTATAGGCTCTTTTATCATTCATTCAACTTCCAGGAATTTTCATAATTTTTCTACATCCTAAATTTATATGATATTTCACCCAACATCAGTAAACATATTTAACAATACAAAATTAAAGTTTCATAATTTTTAAGGTTCGTTTTCCATGTCAAGAAAAACATCGAACACATGGCTGGCATACTTTCACCCTTAGGGCAGATTTCATACCCTAACTTCAAACCATCACCCAAGATTCATTTCTTGGTATTTTCACATGATTTTCGGATATTTCACACATATATGAGTCTATTTTAATCTCCAATTGGAATTAATAAATTCCAGTAAGCATAGAAAAAGATATGGAAGTTTTAATAAACAAGTTTACTAAACGAAGTAATTTAAGGGTTTACACATTCAACTTTGTTTAAACTTGCATATATCCATACATATGCACCCAGGAATGAAAGGTCAATAAAAAATCAAGTATTTATATCATATAAATCATAAATACAAGAAAAATAACAAGATTTGGGGTTAGTATTAGCTTCGGGACTTTTACGTAATTTTCACGGATTTTTCCCCAAATTTTCTCCTCACTTTCTTCTGAAACTTTCCAATTCTCTCTTCCTCTCAAGTCAAAATCTTTTATGGATGAACTATGCTGAAGTAGGGGCTTATTTAAAGCCTTTAAAGTCGGCCAAAACCAACCTCCTTCTTTAACCAATCAAAATTCACCATTTGTTAGCCTAATAAGACGAAATATCATTTAACGAATGGACAAATTTGCCCTTGCTTCGTAATTCTAGCATAACTTTTCACTCGGACCTCTTTTCAACACACCGTTTGTTGTGTTACAACCATAACTCACATGTATACAACTATCTAGTTTTCACCTCAAGTCAATTGTTATGTCATAAAGGTCAAAAGTAATCTTAAACATGAACATTCCTACTGAAAACTTCAAAATTTCATATTTGTAACTAATTCGATATTTCATGCTTTGTGAAGGTAGGATTAGACTAAACATAATGACTTAAAATTATATACATTAATAACATATTATCCATATTACATAAGCTAATCATGATTTAAACATAATTTATCATAGTTATATTCGGGTTGTCACATAAACCCTATCATCAATGACTTTTAAAGTGGATTTCATTACGGCTTTCCAATAGTCATATTTGGATCCATTGTAATTTGGCATACAATTATGTAAGTTCTCCAAAAGAAAATTTGCCATTTTTGAAAATTAATTTTTCAAAAAGAAACAGATATCATAGAATTTTTTTTGCGAAAAATCAGGATCTCACGATAATTTGGTGAAATCTACTATAATACCAATTTGAGAGCGCGCAATAGTCTAATGGAATTAAATTATTAAATTTAGATGACAGTATATACCATTTTCTATTCTAATAGCCCTAAAACATGGAACTATGTGATTCAAAGCATAATTTTAGAAAGCATGTAATGAAAACAAAGTTTCAGGAAAAAAACCTTTCGGGTAAAACCCACCACGGCACGGACCATCAAAGACACCAAGATTCATCCTCTACAATGCAGTTTACCTAACTCTCAATGGATGGACTGAAGCTGATGAAAGGCTAAAGAATGAAATTGGGCACAACCGCTAAGGGGTACTCAGGAAGGGCCTCGAGGAGAAACCTCTCTTCGAGCCATATAAATATCATCACTGAGCTCCCCCTAATAAAGTTGGAGCGGCCCTTATTCCAAGAATACAGACCATTCTTAGTCTCACCCAGCACCACCATCAAAGGATTATGGCAGTAAAACATTCAAGCCGTTATCGCAGTAACCTAGGGATCTATAGTCAAGTCCCCCATCACTAATAATATCCTTATAGTAAGGCTTAAGTCAACTGTCCCAGCAAAGCCAGCATCATTAAAACCCATTAAGCGTATTAAATACATAACTGCTTGAACAGAAATGGCCCCTTTGGTAACCAACGGTCTAGCCCCCGAAGGAGAAATTTGAAGCAACTCCGATAAGAAAACCCAGGGAGAACGGGGAGAAATGAGGAATAGCTGCCACCACACTGGGGCTGACCCCCAGCATGATCGAGAATTCCTCATAGGTGGGACAAACCTAATCCATGCTTAAATAAAAGAAACGATCTTCAGGATACTAGAACTTTACTTCAAACGTACGGCTCAGTTACACCACAAAAAAAAAATTGGTGCAGGTTAAAAGCTTCGTAATCAACATTATGTAAGCACATGTTCTCCAGACCGCCAAGGTAAGAAGCGAATACTTAACACTTAGAAAAAGTCATTTGAGAATGAGGAATACGAAGAAAGAAAGGAAATGTGGGTATTGGTGGAGAAAACCCATCCCAGTCACCTCCTTTCATACTTAAAATCATTGGGAAAAAAATAAAAACCCTGGAAATCCGAGTAAAATTCAACCTCACTGGAATACTCTGATCCACATGAAAGTGAAATCAAGGCAATCATATGATTTGACTTGATCCCATTATGATAGGTAGGTCAATGGGAATGCCAATCGACAACCCCCCCTATTTTTGAAAATTTCAACATTCCTCTTTTATCAAAATTTACTTATTTTGTTTCTCTCAAGAATCCTTTTATTTGAGTTAATTACGTCTTCTAATAATAACCCTTTTGACTTTTATTATCAATTCCATACTTATCTCCGTCATTGCCTAAAATAAACGATCTCAGTAAAAAAATTAAAGTGCCTATAGGATAAGTCACTAAATTAAGAAAAATACCCAAAAGAAAATGCATATTCCTTCATATATTTTTCTTCACTGAGTTACATTTTTCAGATGAAATAAAAAATAGAAAAACAAATAGGACATTACCCGAACCCATAAAATATCTCTCTCTCCAGCTCTCAACCCCCACGGGGGATGCACTGTCCCCTACGAAGAGTGGTGGATCCTCTACTCCTAGAACCCGATCCCTCATCAGAAGTAGCAGACGGAAAAAAGCCTGAAGAAGCCAAACTCTTAATATAATTAGACATGGAGGACATCCTAGTCCTTCATATCCCTCATCCAAGTGATCGACACCCGAACATAATGCAAGGAAATAAGCAACACCCAAAAGGCAAATCAATCAAAAAGAAAAGGAAAGTCAATAGAACAAGAAGATAGAGAAAAAAGATATAACTCGGGTCAAAGGGCATCATTGATAAGCCCCATCAATCCAAACACCGATGGTGACAATGCGACACACTCAGTGACTCCCCGCCGCTCAATGAAAAGTTGTAAGAAGGAGGTGTAACCTGAATAATTGAAGCCACCTCTACTACCGCCAGTGATGTGCCACCACCTGCGCTGTGGGACGATCCCACCCTATGTACATGAGGAGGGAATGAACTAAATCGTAACAAAATCTAGATAACCATAGCTCACCGTTGTATTTTTATAGTGCGTGTAAGGTGCCCCGATCATCGCCGCCACTTGGGCATAATCTGACATATCCCTCGCCCGCCTCATGTACATAGGGTGAGCCAATGGTGGGACCGCCACCTCCTCCTCCCAAATATATCTAACCACTCTCTCCCCTGGGTACTAGACATACCCAAACTTAGGCACGATCAACCGTCGCATATGCGAATATAGGCAAGTCACCACCGAATCATGCGGAATAGCCCCCCATGGGTACAAGGTCACTTGCAATCCCCAATGGAGAATCAATATCTATTATAGACATGAAGATATTAAAGGACTCAAAGATGACAGAAAGATAAACTGATCGCTCATTAGTCACAAAAACATTCGGGTAGACGTCCCCCAAGCCTTTATCCTTCGGGGCTATCAACCTCGCATTACACCCTATCACCTCATAGAACCACGTTTGCAAAAGAAGGGAATCAACAAAAAAAGAAACCAATGAAGAATGCAAGGAAATGCATAAAATGGAAAATGAATTTGACATTACCTCCAAAAGATACATGGCCCCCATAAAAGTCTTTCAGAAGCACCAACTGAGATTGTCTAAATAAGAATATAGGGACATCAAGGTTAGGCTCCCCCAATCATACATTGGGACATCAGAAATCATCCTGAAGTATGGTAAAAAAAAATATACATGACATCGCCGCTTGTCTCCACTAGAAAACCACCCAATAAGAGAAAAATAAATAGACGGGTCGTCTGCCTCACCTGTCGCCCATTAGTCACATCCACCCACTCCTAAAAAGAGTCTTCTTCAAATAAAAAATACAAATAGAATAACCAAAAATGATCCTATCCACATCTCCTAAAGTTTCCAGCATCACCTTCGTCATCACCTTCAACATCCGTTCCACCACTATATGAAATGCCTCACATTCAACCCCTGTCAGCTACTGAACATCTATGGGAGTAACCATCATATCCCAAAAGCTAAGATGGAAAGTTTGGATAGTGTCCCACCACCTCTCTCCCAGAGCACACAAAATATGGTAGAAGGCGGTGTCTTGTCTAAAGCCTTCGCCAAGACCCGCATAAAAGACCATCAAGTATACCATGCCATGGAGCTTCTCCCAAACCTCCTTCAAACCTGTCCTCCCCTGAGACTCGATAGACAAAGGATCAATGTCAATTTGGTAAATAAAAAGAAGAAAATATCATTATTAGCACAAAGAAGAAACAAAAAGATAAAATTGAATACCAAAAGTCTCTGCACTTATGTAGCCATTATGGTCTCACCCTAAACAAACAGTGAAATGACAACTTTCGTAGTACAGTACGCTCATCAGCCACAAGATCAACCAGATCAAAGGAATTTTTATTTCCCAAAGTAAGAGGCACCCTAGATGGCCACTCTAGTCCAGCCTGTAAGGACATAAATTTCCAATTGAGTCCCTATATTGTTTTGGCTTAATTTCGTGAACAAAACGTGTTTGTTATATGTCATAGGGTGTTTTTTTTATCATGATCCCACTCGGTATATAACGTACTGAAGAAATTGAAAGCGTTGCGGCAAATCTTCAAAGAATTAAATCATGCCGAAGTTTAATTGGTGCATATTTAATCATCTTCAAAGTTAATTTCATTTCGAAATCACTTAGGTATGAATGCGTATAATTAATGGTGCTCCGAATTATTTTATAATAGATAAGGATGCAATTTTTATAAAGAAAAATGTTTTTAAATGTTTTAAAGGTTTACACTACGTTTTATGATGATAAGCTCGTAAAAGAGTTTGACATTTTTGGATCTCTCATTGGAAGAAACGTTTTAAACAAAAAGTCAAAAAGTTAAACTTTCGCATTGTCATTCAAATGAGATCCAATCTCGTTCGAACGAGATGGGATGTCACTCGAACGAGTTTCTTAAGTCGTTCGAACGACACGTTTTTTGAGGTGGCGTTTAAATCCTATATAAATAGTGTGTGCATCATAATTTCGTGTGTGTGTTTTCTGGAAAAAAGTTTTACAAACCAGAACCTTGTTTGCACATGTTTTCTAAGGTTTACAAAGCATAAACACATCCTTAGAATTTTATAAAGATTCGAGTTATCATTCTTATATGATTACGTGATCTTGCTGCACCAAAGTTGTTTATTCTACACATTGAACACAAAGGGTTTTGCGGTGAAGAAAAGAGAAGGACTTCTTGTTCGACATCGTAGACGAATCAAAGCCATATCGGTGGACACCGAGACATACTTGGACGTGTGTGTTGTGGACAGGTATCATGGAAGATGGAATTTCTGCGTGGGCACTATTGAAGAACGGTTGAAGATCAGAAGGAGCGTCAAGACCCGTGGGGATCGAGTCTTAGTGTAAGGCTAATCTATCTTTGTAAAACCATTGTTCATAGTGATTGTCTAGCTTGGGCCGTCCGAGGTTGTTTTCTCATTTTGGGTTTTTTTCCTCTTACATTCGGCATTGTGAGTATTCTTTACTTTACTTTACTTGCTTTAATCACTAGATACATGTTTAGGATTAATCAAGATAAAACTGGTTTAATGTAAGAATTGGTTTTTCACAACTTGGTTTGGTGCTTAATTAAAAGTTGGATATTTTTTGGAGAAAAATTGGTTTTGTTTAAAACACACATATTGGGAACTCTTCAGATTGGTATCAGAGCTAGAAAATATTTTTATTTGTTTTGTGATCCCGTGTGTTTTCAAATATGAATTCTGGATATAATGAATTTTCTCGAACTCCTATTTTTTATGGCACTAATTACACCTATTGGGAGATGAGAATGAGATGTGTTTTTAAATCATTTAATGAGCGTGTTTGGCTTGCAGCTGAGAAAGGTTGGACACCCCCTGTCACTATTGTAGGTGAGGTCAGTAGTTTAAAGCCTATTGAGTCATGGACCGAAACTGAATAAAGACTTTCACAATATAATTCTAAGGGTCTGTATGTTATTGCTTCATAAGTCACACAAGAAGAATATAATAGAATTATGACTTGTGAAACATCAAAAGAGGCTTGAGATATTTTGGCACTCACTCACGAGGGCACTAGCATGGTTAGGGCGTCAAAACTTCAAAATCTCACTACACAGTTTGAGACCATTAGGATGTTAGAGAGTGAGACCTTTGATGAGTTTTATGCTAGGTTGTCCAATATTGTCAACTCGTCGTTTAACCTAGGTGAGAAAATTCCCCACAACCGTGTCATTAAGAAAATCCATAGGTCGTTGCCTAGTAGGTTTGATGACAAAGTGACCATTTTAAACTCCTTGGGCAGGTTAGAGTCAACGAAACTAGAAGATATTGTAGGTGACTTATAAATCTATGAAATCGACATGATTACCTCCAAGAAAGTTCCTAGGAAAGAAAAGGGTATTGATTTGAAAACCCGGAAGGAAGAAATTAAAGTTTTAGATTCCGATTCCAATTCTGATTTTGAGGATGTTGCTTTGTTGGCAAAGAAATTTAAAAAATTTATTAAGTTTCAAAAGCAATCGAAAGATGCCAAGAAATTTGAAACATTCATGAACAACAAAGTAGATCCCACCTCTAAGGATAAGTTTGAGAATCCTAAGAGAGATGATTAGGATAAGTGTTTTGGGTGTGAGGGGTACGATCACAAAGTTAAGGAGTGTCTCACTAGACTTAAGAAAGAAGGCAAGCAACCCATTGTCTATAATGCCACCTTAAGTGATAGTGACTCGGAAGAGGGAGAGAGTTTCCCCATTGAGTGTAAGTTTGTTGCGTTTATGGCATGTCATATGAGCGACGACGATACTACTCATGTGAATGACACTTCTGAGGAGGTTTTGAGTGAACCCCATGTTAGTAAGGGAGAAGAGAGTGACGAGGAGGAGGTAGATGTGAAAGAGTTGCAAAATCCATTTAATGAGTTTTATGTCGAAACGGTGAAGGTGAAAAAGGCTAACTCAAAATTGCAAGCTAAGTTGAATGAGCGTGCCATAGAAAAGAAGGATAGTTTGATTGAGGATCTTAGGGCACGAGAGAAGAAGTTTAGGGAGAAATTAGAGTTTGTGGAAAAAGAGAGAGATAATCTCCGTGGTTTGATGGAGTCCTTGAAAAAGGAGATTTTAGTGTTTGAGGAGTCTTGGCGTTTGCTCGAGTCTAGGAATCCCGAGTTGGAGGAGAGATTAATAGACTCGTCTAGAGTCAAGTTTGATTTGGAGGCTAGGTCGAAGAAGTTAGATAAGATCTTAAGCACCGTCCAAATTAAGGAAGATAGGGGAGGTATAGGTTTTGGTGAGAGAGTTGTTCCCATCCCTCCCCCCACCCCCCCCCCCCCCCCACCCGTGCACGTGTGAGAAACACTAGGATGGTTAGAAAAGGTCCACATAAAGGTAATCATTCCCACCACCGCTAATCTTGCACGTTTTGTGGTAGGAAAGGTCACCTTGGGCGTTATTGTTATGACCTTAGAAAAGCTCCTAGGAAGTTTAAGAATACAGTTGCCCCGGTTACCCAAACCCCCATGCATCGTTTTACCCTTACTTGGGTTAGGAAATCGGATTTAGTGGCTTTAGGAATTAAACTTCATGATTCTCGTTTGGGTGCACTTGATTATTCCCATGCTAAATCTAAAGGATGATAGTGTTGCCATGTTTTTCATTGGCTAGTTTGCTTCATGATATATTCATTGCTAGTATTATGACATGTGTATCATTTTGTATTATAGTTTTCATTTGTTCGAGTCCTATTTGAAAAATACAAAAAGATTTTATTTTTGAGAAAACTTTTGAAAATCCAAAAAGATTTTGCTTTTCTTTGAGTCAAAATATGTTTGAAAAGCCAAAAAGATTTTCGGTTTTGTTTTTGAGTTTACATGTTTGATGTAGCATATTGGTGTGCTTGGACCCCCCCCCCCCCATCGTTTCATTATCCACGTGACTAGGACATTTGGTCATTATTATCGATGCTTAGAATGATCTTAACCATTGTTTATACGGGGTTGTTTCGAAGTTGATATGCATTTTGATTCGACTTTGTATAAATGACAACATGCACATATGCACAAGTTTATATGGATGTTTGACTTCTCTTGCATATTTTAATTTGGTGAGGCGTTCTTATCTCAATCTTGTCATCTATGCATCACTAAACTTAAGGAGAAGTTTGCATGTAATAACTGTTTACTGTGAGGATTTGAATTGAAAAAATGATGAGTGATTCGCGGGAAAGGGTTGCGAGGGTTCAAAATCAACTCGTCGTGAAAGCCACCGTTTAAAAGAGCCCAAAAGAAAAAGCAAAATGCTAAGAAAAGGGCCAATAAGATTTTCTCTAAGTTGAGAATGCTAGAAACCACAAAAGAACTTGAAGAAGTATATATTTCTGAGGGAGTTTTGGTTGGAGAAAATTTAAACGGGTTTGCACATCTAATCCTAATGTTGAAACATTGCAATTTGATGCTATTGTGTGTAGAATAGTCAAAATTCCGGATTTGTGTGCATGTAGTATGTTTAGTTCATTAAGCTCACTCTTTAATTGTCATATGGCTATGATAAAGTTTGATGATTAATCGCTATCAATTAGAGATTCTTGATCGTTTTTATGTGTTGGAATTGTGACTCATTTGTTGTAGTTTCATGCACATTCATTCCATATCCATGTTTGAGCACATCGGTACTAAGTTTGCATGTAACTCACATTTTTAGTTTTTATGAGTTTTTTTTTGTGTTTTATGCGAAAAGCCTACTGTTTTAGAACTGTTTTGCATCTGTTAAGCCCTTCCTGGAATTTTTTTGTGGAATTTTTTTCACGGGGCAATATTGTATAATATTTATGGGAAAATGGAAAATTTTAGCAGGTCGCACAAAGTTGTTCAAATGACAACTCATCTCGTGCGAACGACATTTGTACTTCGTTCGAGCGACATCCTCATCTCGTTTGAGCGATGTCCCTGGCTCGTTCGAACGGCAGGCTGGAAAAAAAATGGCTTCTGATTGGTTTGCAGTCCTCTGGTATATTTTTTGGTACTGTTGAAGAATTTTTGGACTGTCTGCTTTATATGCAGGTTCTTTTATTTCAAAATTGGTATTTTGCATATAGTTTGTTTATTACACCTGATTAATTTGCTATATTCTTTGTGTGATTCCTTGGTTTACTAGCTACTGATTTTTCATTACATGATCTTATTGAGCTGGTTGTTTCATGTTTATCTAACGTTTTTCATTTTTTTTAAAATTGGTATCAACTTGATTCAATTTGGTATCATATTCTCATGCTAGATATTTCAAATTGGTATATCTTTTCACCAAATTGTATATCCGAGACAAAAAGGGGGAGAGATGTATGTGATGTAGGGGGATATTTGTTGAGCACTACTATTGATATCTGGATTTACATATTATTGTTTGATTATATTTGTTTCAAATTGGTATCAAATAATTTCTCACATGTTTCAAATGATTTGTTCTGATTAGAAATATAAATTGGTATCATTTGTTCCTCCATACTACATTGGGTATTTGTTTGTCTGTTTCATGTGTGTAGGTATGCTTTTAGCGATTCGATATTTCAAGTCTACATCACATTCAGACAGTTCATGATTGTCGGTGCTACATATTCTAGTCCGTGTTCCGTATTTTTGATTTTGGGTTTATGGGATGGGATTTAAGCGTCATACGGCTTGACGGTCCGGTTAGGCATTTCACTGGTTTAGTTTTGTCCCAAAATAGTCAATGGGGGAGATTTGTAAGGATCTAAATTTCCAATTGAGTCCCTGTATTGTTTTAAATTAATTCCGTGAACAAAACACGTTTGTAATATGTCATAGGGTGTTTTTTTTATCACGATCCCACTCGTTCTATGACGTATTGAAGAAATTGAAGGCGTTGCGGCAAAGCTTCAAAGAATTAAATCATGCCGAAGTTTAATTGGTGCAAGTTTAATCGTCTTCAAAGTTAATTTCATTATGAGATCACTCAGGTATGAATGCGTATAATTAATGGTGCTCGGAATTATTTTATAAAAGATAAGGATGTAATTTTTATAAAGAAAAATGTTTTTAAATGTTTCAAAACTATTTTAAAGGTTTACATTATGGTTTATGATGATAATCTCGTAAAAGAGTTTGACATTTTTGGATCTCTCATTGGAAGAGACGTTTTAAACAAAAAGTCAAAAGGTCAAACTTTCGCATTGTCGTTCAAACGACATCCAATCTCGTCCGAACAAGATGGGATGTCGCTCGAACGTGTTGCTCAAGTCGTTCGAACGACAAGTTTTCCGAGGCGGCATTTAAATCCTATTTAAACAGTGTGTGCATCATAATTTCGTGTGTGTTCTTTCTGGAAAAAAGTTTTACGAACCAGAACCTTGTTTGCACATGTTTTCTAAGGTTAACAAAGCATAAACACATCCTTATAATTTTACAAAGATCTGAGTTATCATTCTTATATGCTTACGTGATCTTGTTGCACCAAAGTTGTTTGTTCTACACATTGAACACAGAGGGTTTTGCGGTGAACAAAATAGAAGGACTTCTTATTGGACATCGTAGACGAATCAAAGCCATATGAGAGATACGTGGACGCGTGTGTTGTGGACAGGTATCATGGAAAACGAAATTTCTACGTGGGCACTATTGAAGAACGGTTGAAGATCAGAAGGAGCGTCAAGACCCGTGGGGATCGAGTCTTAGTGTAAGGATAATCGGTCTTTGTAAAACCATTGTTCATAGTGATTGTCTGGCTTAGGCCGTCCGAGGTTGTTTTCCCGTTTTGGGTTTTTTCCTCGTACATCCGGCGTTGTGAGTATTCTTTACTTTACTTTACTTGATTTAATCACTAGATTCATGTTTAGGATTAATCAAGATAAAACTGATTTAAAGTAAGAATTGGGTTTTCACAACTTGGTTTGGTGCTTAATTAAAAGTTGGATCTTTTTCGAAGAAAAATTGGTTTTGTTTAAAACACACATATTGGCCACTCTTCACAGCCTAATCATCGATAACCATCCACTCATTGTTGTACACCTCACTTCAACCAGCCTTTCAAGTGTTTAAAAAAAAGGTCTTAGGGACAATTTTTAGAGAGATAAAGTAGAAGATTGAAAGTGTGAAAAATTGGGAGGATTTGACACCTTTTATATATGGCTAAAAGGTCTGCCAATTGACAGACACGCTGACCATGTCAGTCGATAATCATATTTTCCCCTTCTTGAGGAAGACCTGGAGTCCGTGCCCCAATTGGCACCCCCTAGGAATGCCTATTGGTACCCAGTCCAAATTTCGTGCATAAACGCGAGAAAATTCCAAAACAAATTCAAAATTTGCCCAAAAAATTCCCAAATATCCAAGAAAAAACATAGAGCCTCATTTTTCCTTAAGAAAATAATTTTTTGGAACACTAAGTCCCTTATAAACTCTCAGAATACCCAACATGATTAATCTTATGCTCTTATACCTAGCATAATCCCCAACCGGATTAATCTTACCTTGTCCTCGACATATTCCACAAGCAGAACCAACAATGCATCCGCATCCAAGTCTACTACAATTCCCCAGCTTAAACATCATCCACTGGAGTACTAAAATAACCAAATCCCCATCTGCAATCTTAAAGATAAGTCCTTCCCCAGTAGATTCTTAAAATAACAAAATCCCCTAAGGAACCGTAGAGGCATCTGCACCCCAAAGATAATTTAAAATTCCTCAGGAGAGAAACTCCCCGCGTTACAACTTAAGGTCCTAGGAATTGACCTAGACCCCTAAAATTGGTCATCCCAACTTAAGGTCCTAAGAATTGATGTCAACCCGAATTAGTCGTCTCAACTTAAGGTCCTCATAATTAACCTTGGCTCGCAGAATTGATCGCCATAACTTAAGGTCCTCATAATTGATCTCGGACCTCAGAATTGGTTGTCACAACTTTAGGTCCTAAGAAATGATCTCCATCCTCAGAATTTGTCGTCACAAATCAAGGTCCTCGGAATCGACCTCGACCCACTGAATTGTTCATACCCAACACAACTTGAAAGTTATGTTTAACCCACTGAATCGGTCATCCTCATCTATTTAGGTCCCCAGAATCGACCTCGACATGACGAATTGGTTTCCCTAACCACTTAGAACCAATCGTAACACATACTCGACCCACTGAATCGATCGTCTTCATATCCTTGGGTCCTTTAAACTGACCTCGACAAGAGGAATAAGTCTTCTTCGTCTCCTTAGTTTCTCAAAACTGAAATTGACTCGCTTAATCGATCATATTCATCTCATTAGGTCCCCGGAATCGACCTCATCCCGCTAAAAAGATCATCCTTTATCAGCTTAGGTCCTCAGAGCTGACCTCGACCCATTGAATCCATCATCCTTGTTTCTTTAGGTCCTCATAACTGATGTCGACCCACTGAATCAGTCACCTTCATCTCCTTAGGACCTCAGAATTGATGTCAAATTTTGCATCCACGAATATCTATGTGTTGATGATAAATAAGAATAAAATGATATACAAAAATAATTTTAGTGCAGCAGAAATTAAAAGACTTTTATTAGGGGGATGCCTAAGATCTTATTACATATGAGAGTCTGACAGTAAAAGAAAATGCATTATTAATAGTTCATGCCATACATAAATTTAAAACATCTAACAAAAAATCGGCATTCATAAGAGTTGATAGTCTACGATGTAGATATTCCAATGAGGACTACCATCCTTATCTGTCACTGCCCACATGTACGTAACTGCGAATATTTTTAGGTGTAGAAGAGAACGAAAGTTCAAAGGCATGAGCGGTAACTGATCTTATTTAGGTTCGTCATCCACCTGGAACGAAAACAATTAAGAAGACATGCCAGGTAGATAATTTTTATTTCTATACAAGATATAAGATGATAAGGTGTTAAAAAATAATGGAAGAAAATTCTTGAATTTACACCTGTTGAAATAAAATTAAATATCATGAAACTATCAGGGGTATACTGAAGCCTAATGATATGTAAATGAATAATATAGTGAAGATAATCGAATAACTGAGTAACTAGTACTATGACATTTGTTCAAGTTATAACACAATAAGCCATAAGTTATCGATTATAGGGCTTCAATAACGAGACATACCATTATAATTTCGCTCAAGGCATAAAATACACTTGAACGGGAAATCCCAATAATCATGGAGTAGTAAAATATAGCTCGGCACACTTAGCTAGAGTGTCACTGATACATATGTAGTAGTTAAAAAAACTAGGCAATCAACATCTGAGTCTTAGAGGCCAATTAGATTAACCATGGGTATACCGGGGTCAAATCCGTGTATCGTAAAGTATGCGACTTGGGGTCTATATTGATAAAGATAATAAATTACAGGGTTATATGAAATTATTTAAAATAAGTTTTACGGTTCTGCCATAATGAAGGGTATAAAGGGTTAGTAGTTCGGCATAAGGGTTTATCGGTTTTAGGAATAATTAGGGAAATTAATTATATGACATAAATGTGAACTACTCAAAAGTACATGTATTTGAATTAGGAATTCAAAATTATCACAGGGTGATATAGCAATCAGTAAGTAAATGACATAATCTCAAAATTTTCTAATATTGAAATATATATCACCTACTTTGAGTTTTTTGAATTTCAGTTGGTTGTGCTGCTAATTTGTTAGTAGACTGAGTAGTCTAAAACCACAACAAGTGAAGTAGGTTATATAGGTCTAAATCAATGTTTATGTAAGGTAGCATGATGGAATTTTAAAAGGGATTTCAGTGTAAAAATTATTAAATTGGTATAAAATATAATTTTCAAAACCTTTTAAATAAATGTTTTATCCTTACTCTATTAGGATATAAAATTAATGACATAAGACAAATTAAATCCATTTATACTCAAGTAATTATAGAAAAAGTTTGGGGATGTTTTGACATACTTGAAAAAGTAGGCAGGGTGTTATGTGTAAATATAAAAGGTACTTTTTAAACATAAAACTCACTTTCTCGAGAAAACACTTTCCTCAAATCCAAATAGGGTGATGCAATCTACCAATTTGTTCAAAACTAAAAAATAAAAATATTGGAAAAATATCAAAAAAAAATATTGGAGACGCGGCCTCACTCGCTCAGTCAAATATGTGATGCGCCTGATCTAAATTACACCAGATCCTGTGTAGGTTAATCATCTTCAACCTTTTAATAGTTTAACTATAGGGTTTTTAACCTTTGACCATGATTTCCAAACGTTTTTGAACTCCTTTCAAGTTGATTTCTGAATGAAAATTGTCTTATTTTTTAAGAGGAATCTAACCATATTGGTTTTAAAAAAATTATGGGCTAAATGGAGCTATTGGATTTCTATAAAAATGGGGAAATTTTGACCAAACAGAACTGCATGAAAGTTATGATTCTCATTCCGGCATCAAAACGGTGTTATTGAATATAAAAAAGGGGAAGATTAAACTTGGTTTGAGGGATTTTGGTGGAGTAAAAACGAGAATTTTTTTTTTAAAATTTTAGGGCTGGAAACTTAAATAAATGATTCTTAGTTCAATTAAACACACACCTAGGCTCCTAAAAACCTAAGCTTAAATTACCCCAAAATCCACTATTGAAGCTCAAGCTTTAATGGTGTTTTTATTTTTTATTTTTCAGCTATTTCAAGGCATATACACATCAACTTTCACATGTATAAACATATTTCTACACTATAGATATGAAGAAACATAAAAACATTCAAGAAACAGGCATTCATTCATAAAATTGTAGAAATGTAAAAACTCAAAATAGTTTACCTTCAAATGGCACTCATCTGGGATGGATTTCGACTGAGGTGAGAAGGAGTATTTATAGGGTTCCTTCAAGAGAGTTTATTGGTTAATTTAGAGGTGAAGTTGGGAAAGTTTTACACAGGTTTCTAGCATGCTACCATTATATGTAAAAAAAGTACTATAGGTTACCCACATGGTACACCTTATGTTGGCTATTCAGCTGGTGCCATGTCACCAAGGGGTAAAAAAAAAAGTTTGGGTTACAGTTTAGGTCCTTGGGTAGTTTTTATATATGTTTCAAGGTTTTTATTCTGTCTTATCAAATTTTATGGAATTTTGAGTAATTATTTAAACTTAATGGATTGGTTTATGAAAATCCTATAAAATGTATGTCCTTAGTTCAAACTTTGAGTAAATGTTGAGATCAAATAGGTATAGGAATGTATAAAGTATCCTAATTCTATTTATAGGGGTATTTTGGTAATTTAGGGAGAATATAAGGGGTTTGCTTGGAAATTTTCTATATTAAAGGACTAAAGGTTAATTTAAGGTGGGTTGTTACATTCTTCCTACCAAAACAAATTCATCCTCGAAATTACTAAGGAAAAGCGTGGGATATTATTGTCTCATCATGTCTTTTATTTCCCATGTAGCTTATTCAACTCCTTGATGTCTCCAAAGAACATTAACTTTATCGATGAACTTTTTCTCGTTAGTCGAGAATATTTAGATAATAATTTCTTGAAATTCGTGGCTGAGTTCAACGGTGACATCTTTCCAAGTAATGACATGACTGGCATCTGGAATGTATTTTTTTCAATTACAAGATGTGAAATACGTTATGAGGATTGAATAGTTCAGGAGGTAATACCAAATGATAAGCTATCGGTCTAATACGTTCAATAATTCTAAAGGGACCCTATGCCTTCAGAATCGACCAAGAAAACCTTTTTTCCAACGTCGATGTTGTCCTTTGACGTCATTTACTTATTCCAAGCTCACCCATCAAGGTTATATCTATAAAAACCACATACTAATACCCCCTAAGCACCTCCTTAGGTCCCTATCACTCACTTGTTCATCGCAAACCCTAGGTCAAACCCCGAGTAGTGATTTAGATGCCCTCGGGCACTACCGAGCCCCCTTTGACACCGATCAACTTTATCACCTGAGACAAAGACTCAATTAAACTTTTAAGGGATCTAAATCCCCTTTCCAACGGTCCACCTCATGCATGAATCGTCCTTACGGTTCGGACAAACGATCGGTTTGACTATATAAAACTGACCTGGAGGCCATTGGGTGTTCCTACACCCCATTTCGACCCCAATAAACTTTACCACTTGAGTGAAAGAATAATGAATCTATGAAGTTCTCTGAATCCATTTTAAAATAGCTTGCACCATGCACGGATCGGTCTTACGATTCAGACAAATAATCCGTTTTATCTCGAAAATTGATCTAAAAGCCATTGAGCACTCCTAGGCTTTATTTAACTCCTATCAACTCTTCACTTTGAATGAAGCCGAATGAATCCTAAAAGAGCAATTAATACCCTTCCCAACGATCCACCTCATGTGCAAATCAGTCTTGTAGTACGAACAAACGACCCATTTTACTCTGAAAGGTCATCGGGCGCTTTCGGGCCCCGTTTTACCAAGGTTAACTATCTGAACCAAACGAAGATGAATGAAATATCAAAGGGCACGGAATACCCTTTCCAACAGTCCATCTCGTATGCCAATAGGCCTTATGGTTCGAATGAACAACCTATTTTCCTTCGATAAATTCCAGTCGTGTGACCAACATGCAATTTTACGCCTCGTTTCAGGAGTGAATCAATGTATTCTTAAAGGGATTTGAATACCCTTTCCAACGATTTGCCCCTTGCACGATTCTGACTTATGGTTTTCATTTTACAACCCTTTTTTAAAAAACTTGCCTCAGATTATTGAATGGAAACCCCAGGACCCTACCTATCGGCAGTGTGTCTATGGTTCTATCGAGATAGGCAAGTCTAGGACCATGTCGATTGTCACCCCCTAGCTCTGGATACAAAAGACATCACCCAACTTTGAAAAGCATCCCTGAATATCCCTCTCAGTAGTTCATAAATAATTCCCTCAAATTCAGGGTTATTCTTTCCTTAAAAGTCCATTTCCCACATTCCTTCCATCCTTCGCATACTCTTTTGAGTAAATTCTCATCCACCTCCTCAAACCACCATCATTTCATCTTGAGTTCAGCGCATCTACAATCAAGATATACTTCAAGTCATCAAGAGGAGGTCTATTTCTTCTCCCGTTTCTTTTGTGACAACCCGCTATCCGAAATAAAGGGTGGCCAGCCCTATACCTTGATAAAATAGGAAATCATGGATAAATATCATCCTCAGCATCACAACCATATACAAAGCATAAGGAATAACCACGTTATATTCCAGAAAACGGGTTATCAAAAACTTTGGTTTTGAAATAAAAAGAAAACATTTTCAACAACCCATAATAGAAATAGAGGGTGGAAATCCCCACAAGCGTACATAAGAAACCCAAAAGATACAAAAGAACAGAATGAAACGTCGGTCAATAGTAACCATACAACATGCAAAAAGTACCAAGAGTTACATAATAGATTCATTATACAATTACAACGGTTTGGGCAACATGCCCGAATAAACTGATCATAACTAGAAAACATAAACGGAGGCGACTACACAAACATCCCGTGAAACCCGCACGATGTCACGGCTCCTCAAAAACATGTGGAAGGAAAGGTCTTTACGGGCGACCGTGCGGCGGAAAACCTGAACGGATTATGTATATACATATACAACAAGAAAGGAAAACCGGTCAGGGCCGGATATATGTGATCAATAGATAAATGATAGGTATGACAACGATGCGCAAGTAAGCATGGATGATAGTCTAGCATGGTAACATCATGTAAGGAACTAAAACTGATAAATGACTACGTAGAATGAAATTCATATAAAGCCGAATTAAAAGTACTTAGGAGCCTTTAACATCTTTCAACATAATTCGATTTCAATCTTCTTTTCCATTCCTTATCAGGAATATAATTATTATCATGTGCTCTTTATGGCACTAATCTCAATAGTATGCTCTTTGTGGCATAAATTTGCTCTTTATGGCATTCATGTTCCATCGAGTCCAACTCGATAATTAGAATAGTCATAAATATAAATATAACGATTCTAAGACCGCCCGTCTAGGTTTCCCCACTGTGCGCGTCCCTAAATAACCATCATCTTCCAGGGCCTAACATAAGACAACCTGGGATCCTATCGAAAACGTCGGGAAGCAGCCATATGCCTGCGGGGTAGTCAAGACCACACCCAGAATCTCCTACCCATCGCAGAAAAATAAAACAAGCGCTCATATGGCCTAGGACTATATCCACCCTGCATTCATTAGCCAGGGAGCTTCACCTCTCGCACGGACTTCCCTTAAGATGGTATTTAGAGAGGTGTGTAACATCCATTTTATTTATTTCCATTACATGATTTAGTAATTTATCATTTACCTTATCAATTTCCCATTTTAACAAATGTATAAGCTTAAATCGGGACTATACGTATTACGTACTGTCATCACATCCTCGATAAGAAATTCAGACTCCAAAGTTATTTCCAAAGCTTCCTTTAGGCTTTGACATAAACCCTCAAGTCAAATCTAACTCAAGTTAATTTCTAAGGTCTCCAAATTGACCTAAAGATGTTCTAGACCCTTATAGAACTACAAGATAAAAGTAATGCCTAAACATCACTTTAAATTCCCCCTTAAAAGAACCGTAGATGAACCCTTTCGAGTCTAGGATGTCGACCCAACTCAACTAATACTCTAAACCCTATGTTTACTTCATTTAAGAAGGTCCTTAATTACTAATCCTAAAGAAAAAGGGTTAAAATTTAAAAGAAAAATTTTGGAAAAGTGCAGGGCTACCGAATCGATTCGCCCCCTTGGCCGAATCGATTCGGCCAGAAAATTTGAGTTTCTGAAAAGTTGCCGAATCGATTCGGATGGAAATCGAATCAATTCGGTCAGAAGGTTTGGGTTTCTGCATAACTGCCGAATCGATTCGGATCAATTCTGAATCGATTCGGTTCACAAGACCTGAGCACTGGACTTAACCGAATCGATTCGCCCAGAGGGCCGAATCGATTCGGGCCTACGATTTTGCCAAGATTTGGATATGGAGTCTTGGACTCCATTTTCTACCCCAACTCAAATTTCTCCCAAACCAAACTTATATACCAACACCAAGATAGCATCAATGATACTATTGACCATCTTAAACCTCATGAATCATCCCAATCATCTTTGAATGAATCAAAACCCATAAATACATAAGAAAACCCTAAGTTTGCTAAACCAAAATCAATACATCATTATCATAGCAAATCATCTATCTCAAGACACAAATAGCAAGTAAAAACTTGCCTTGATTCAGCAACTTTGCAGATTTCTTGGTGTAGTAGCAAATCCTCTCTCAATCTCCAAATCTTTCTCTCTTCTCTTCTTTTTCTCTCTTTGGTTTAGGAAGGAAATTAGGGGAAATTGGAAGACTTAGAAGGTTTAAGTCGTGACCTAAGACAAAATCCCACTTAATTAACTAGTAGTGCGATAAAATAATACGCAATAGCATAATTAAGGCACAACCAGTCAAAAATGTCCAAAACTACAAAATACAATATGGTACATTATTTGACTATTTCGCACATTTCGGAATCAACTGCAGCCTCCAAATTATCATTTGGACATTTTAAAATTCAATTTAGGTTCCGGTCTCATAATTAAGCCAAATATCATTTTGAATTCAGATGATAATAATAAGTATAACATAGCAATATTTACCCATAATTATGATATGTGTGCGAACTCATAATAACTATCAACTTTTCTACATTGAATTAACATTCAAATCATAACTTAACACTTGTCTCCAATTACTATACTAAGTAATTACTATAAAACACGGTCTCATAAGCGAGGGTTATTACATACTCCCCCCCTTATGAGGGAATTTTGCCCCCAAAATTCAGGCGTACCTCATAAGAAAAGATGTGGATATTTCTCCCGCATCTCGTCCTCACGTTCCCAAGTTGATTCGTTGGCATGATGATGACTCCAATGAACTCTCACTAGGGGCACCACACGAGATCTTAACTTTCTCTCCCCAAACTCAAGGATAGCAACCGGTTGTTCTTCATAAGAAACATCGGGCTGCAAATCGATATCTTCAAAAGGAATGTGCCAAAGGGCACCTTCACACCTTTTGTACTTCTTCAAAGAGGAGACATGAAATACATCATGGATTTGTTGTAAAGGTTCCGGCAAGGCGAGTTGGTATGCCACGGGACCAACCTTTGCAATCACTGGGAAAGGTCCAACAAAGCGCGGTGCAAGCTTTCCTTTCTTCCCAAAACGTTTAATACCCTTCATCGGGGACACTCGCACTAACACTTGGTCTCCAACCTCCAATTCCATCTGTCTCCTACCCGCATCGGCATAGCTCTTTTGACGATCTTGGGCTATCCGTATGCGATTTCGAATAAGCTCAATCTTCGAAGAAGTGTCTTGGATCATTTCAGGTCCAAGGAACTTGTTATCACCCACTTCCAACCAACAAGCGGGCGACCTACAAGGCCTGCCATACAGAGCTTCATAGGGTGCCATTCCGATAGTAAATTGGTAAGAGTTATTATAAGCAAACTCAACCAATGGAAGGTATTGTTCCCAACTTCCCTTAAAATCGAGTATGCACATACGAAGCATATCCTCCAACATCTGGTTTACCCTTTCGGTCTGACCGTCTGTTTGAGGATGATAGGAAGAGCTTAACTTCAACTCGGTCCCCATAGCTCCCTGGAAACTCTTCCAAAAGTGGGACACAAATATTTTATCCCGGTCGGAGATAATATTCAAAGGTACCCCGTGGAGTCTGACGATCTCCTCAATGAACAACTGGGCATAACGAGCGGTATCATAATCGGTGCGCACGGGCAAGAAGTGTGCCGACTTGGTCAAATGGTCGACAATCACCCAAGTTGAGTCGTGACCCTTTTGCGATCTAGGCAAGCCCGTAACAAAGTCCATCGAAATGCTCTCCCATTTCCATACGGGAATCTCGAGCGGTTGTAACAAACCTGTCGGTCGCTGGTGGTCAATCTTAACAAACTGACAAGTAGTGCATTGAGACACAAACTCGGTGATATACCTCTTCATACCCGCCCACCAATACAAACGACGCATATATTGGTACATCTTGTCCCCGCCTGGATGCACCGTGAACTTGGACCCGTGGGATTCCGCCATTACTACACGTCTCAAATCTCCATTGTCGGGAACCACAAGTCTTCCATGGAAGCGTAGTCCACCCTCAGAACCAATTGAGTACGACTCCGCTCCCTACGACAACAACTGGCGTGTATGGTCTTGACAAACTTTATCTCTTTTCTGAGCTTCCACAATCTTTGCTATAATCGTGGGAGTAACCGTCATCACAGAAAGGAATGATCTCACCCCTGCATCCTCCAGGCTGAGTTCTTTCCACTTAGCTTTCCACACCTCAGCTAAGTCTCCATCAGGCTTTCTACTCAAGGCATCTGCTACCACATTCGCCTTTCCGGGGTGATAATGAATATCAAATTGGTAGTCTTTCACAAACTCCAACCAACGACGCTGGCGCATATTCAAATCCTTTTGGGAGAATAAGTATTGTAGTGATTTGTGGTCGGTGAAAAGACTAAACTTTTCCCCCAAGAGGTAATGCCTCCATACCTTCAAGGCAAATACAACGGCGATGAATTCCAAGTCATGTACCGGATAGTTCCTCATCGTGAGGCTTCAACTTACGAGAAGCGTACGCAATGGGTTGTCTCTCTTGTTGAAGAACACCTCCTAACCCCAGAAGAGATGCATCGGTGAAGACGAGATATTCCAATCCCGGCTTTGGCAATGCCAGGACTGGAGCCAAAGTTAGTCTATCCTTGAGCTCATCAAAAGCCGCTTGACATGAACTGTCCCATACAAATCTTACTCCTTTTCGGGTTAAATTCGTCAATGGGCTAGCAACCTTGGAAAAGCCCTTAATGAATCAACGGTAATAACCCGCCAAGCCCAGAAAACTATGAACTTCAGTGGGCGTCGTGGGCTGACCCCACTCTTTTACCGCGATCACCTTACCCGGATCCACCGAAACGCCTTGGGATGACACCACATGCCCCAGAAATTGAACTTCCTTCAACCAGAAGCCACATTTCTCAAACTTTGCATACAATTGATGTTCCCTCAATCTCTGCAGGACCAACCGCAAGGGAGCAGCGTGATCCGACTCTGTCTGAGAATAGACTAGGATGTCATCGATAAATACAATGACAAACTGGTCAAGGAAATCCCGAAACACCCTGTTCATAAGGTCCATAAACACTGCAGGGGCATTGGTTAGCCCAAAGGGTATAACCAAGAATTCATAAGATCCATAACGGGTCAGAAAGGCCGTCTTGGATACATCTTGCTCTCGTATCCTCAATTGGTGATACCCCGTCCTCAAATCGATCTTGGAGAAGTAGGAAGCTCCCCTAAGTTGATCAAACAAGTCGTCGATGCGAGGTAAAGGGTATTTATTCCGGATGGTGACTTTATTCAACTTCCTATAGTCCACGCATAACCGGAGAGAACCGTCTCTCTTCTTCACAAACAATACCGGAGCGCCCCACGGTGAGGTACAACGCCTAATAAAGCCCTGCTCCAGTAGCTTCTGAATCTGATCCCTCAGCTCCCTCATCTCCACAGGAGCCATTCGATAAGGAGCTTTGGCGATCGGTCGAGTTCCCGGCATTAGATCAATCACAAACTCTATTTCCCGACTTGGAGGTAATCCCGGTATCTCCCGAAAAATATCTTCAAAATCTCTAACGATTGGAAAAGAATTTAGGGGAACCACGACATCTCTAGATGCATCTTCCGCAATACAATATAGATAAGCACTCGTGCTCCCTTCCATGCAAGGCATAACTACCAGGAACATCTCTTGTCCCGGAACCGCAAAAACTATACTCTTCCCGTAACAATTTACTATAGCACGATACTTCACTAGCCAATCCATACCCAAAATTACATCGTACCCGACCATATCAAGGACGAGTAAATCAGCCTCAAAACACAAGTCACCAAAGTTAATTCCTACGTTTTTACATATGAAGAAAATCAATGAGCCATCTCCCATAGAGGATTCAACGCTAGTGAAAGTACTTTCAGCACATTTTATCAAACCTGAAGTCTGGGCAAAACTTCTAGAGATAAAGGAATGTGTAGCACCCGTATCAAATAGTATTCGACCCATGTGCCCATGAATGAGAAACTTACCCTCGATCGCTGGTGGTGCCGGAGGAGCTGGAGGAAGCAGAGCCTCCTGAATATGGTAAACCCGACCGTACTGCAATTGCCCCTGTTGAGGAGGAGCAACCGGATTAGGCGCTTGGGGCAGAAACTGTACATACGGCTGTTGTGGGGCCCTTGGAAGATGCCCTCCAACCAACTGAGGACACGCCCTTTTGTAGTGGCCCATCTCCCCACACTGGAAACATTTATTTGTCGTATTATCCTGATTCCTACCTTGGTTATTTCGGAATTGCCCCGCACCTCGGCCCTGTTGGCCCCTACCTCCATTTCCACCTCTACCTCCCTGTGGTTGCTGACCACCTTGACCATGCATGTTATTATAGTTGTTGCCACCAGCATTAAACCCACCAAAACGTTGACGCTTGAACGAATCCCCCTGCTGAGGATCCCTCTCCACCTGCTTGTTCCCCGAGGATTGGGATGAAGAAGATGTTCCCCCTCCGCTCGCAGTTCCTCCCTGTCTCACTGCTTGCCCCGCAACCACAACCTTCTTCTTGTTTTGCACAAACAATTTATGCTCTTGACAGTGAAGTAAAGCAGCATTCATCACATCCCCAAAGGTCACTAGAGATGGATTTCCAAGCAAATGTTGTTTTATTCGCCAGTGCAAAACTCCCACAAACTTGGAGATCCTCTTCGCTTCTGGAGTTACTTCATCCGGTATAAAGCTTGCTAACCGGGTAAACTCCTCCTCGTACTCGGCAACCGATCTCTCCCCTTGTACCAAATCCTGAAGCTTCCTCTGCATTTCCCTCTGAACTGCGGGAGGGAAATACTTTCCATCAAACAAGGCCCAGAAATTTGTAATGGACATAGTATCCCTTTGTTCGGGTGTCGTCATTGACTCCCACCAGTGTAAGGCCGGTCCGACCAGCTTGAAGGTAACGAGAATTTGCTTTTTCTCCTCACTGCATTCCACCATCCTAAGATGGCGCTGCATATCTTTCTTCCACTGGTTCGCCTTTATAACATCCGAACCTCCCTCAAATTCCGGGGGATGTCCCTTAAGGAAAGACTCCCTCACCCGTTCCCACTGAGAAGGTCCCGTAGGAACTAGTGCTTCTTGTCCTCTCACTTGAGCTTGTGGCATTTGTTGGGCCACTGCAGTCATCACGGCGTTGACAGCTTGGGCCACAATATTTGCCACTTCAGCGGCACTGATATTCCCCTGCTACGGTGGAGGACCAAACTTATCCTCAACAACCCTATTACGTCTAGCGGGACGTCCTCTCTTCGGCGGCATCTGAGATAAAGACGAGATAGAGTTAAAACATAATATAAGACAATCTATTTAGCAAAAGATCGAATACATAGGCAGCAAAACAATCCTAACATTAAGTTCTATATCAAAGAACGCTACGGTAGAACGTGACAAGTCCTCATAGATCCTAAAGACTCTAGAACCTGATGCTCTGATACCATCTGTGACAACCCGCTATCCGAAATAAAGGGTGGCCAGCCCTATACCTCGATAAAATAGGAAATCATGGATAAATATCATCCTCGGCATCACAACCATATACAAAGCATAAGGAATAACCACGCTATATTCCAGAAAACGGGTTATCAAAAACTATGGTTTTGAAATAAAAAGAAAACATTTTCAACAACCCATAATAGAAATAGAGGGTGGAAACCCCCACAAGCGTACATAAGAAACCCAAAAGATACAAAAGGACCGAATGAAACGTCGGTCAATAGTAACCATACAACATGCAAAAAGTACCAAGAGTTACATAATAGATTAATTATACAATTACAACGGTTTGGGCAACATGCCCGAATAAACTGATCATAACTAGAAAACATAAACGGAGGCGACTACACAAACATCCCGTGAAACCCGCACGATGTCACGGCTCCTCAAAAACATGTGGAAGGAAAGGTCTTTACGGGCGACCGTGCGACGGAACACCTGAACGGATTATGTATATACATATACAACAAGAAAGGAAAACCGGTCAGGGCCGGATATATGTGATCAATAGATAAATGACAGGTATGACAACGATGCGCAAGTACGCATGGATGATAGTCTAGCATGGTAACATCATGTAAGGAACTAAAACTGATAAATGACTACGTAGAATGAAATTCATATAAAGCCGAATTAAAAGTACTTAGGAGCCTTTAACATCTTTCAACATAATTCGATTTCAATCTTCTTTTCCATTCCTTATCAGGAATATAATTATTATCATGTGCTCTTTATGGCACTAATCTCAATAGTATGCTCTTTGTGGCATAAATTTACTCTTTATGGCATTCATGTTCCATCGAGTCCAACTCGATAATTAGAATAGTCATAAATATAAATATAACGATTCTAAGACCGCCCGTCCGGGTTTCCCCACTGTGCGCGTCCCTAAATAACCATCATCTTCCAGGGCCTAACATAAGACAACCTGGGATCCTATCGAAAACGTCGGGAAGCGGACATATGCCTTTTGGGTAGTCAAGACCACACCCAGAATCTCCTACCCATCGCAGAAAAAAAAAACAAGCGCTCATATGGCCTAGGACTATATCCACCCTGCATTCATTAGCCAGGGGGCTTCACCTCTCGCACGGACTTCCCTTAAGATGGTATTTAGAGAGGTGTGTAACATCCATTTTATTTATTTCCATTACATGATTTAGTAATTTATCATTTACCTTATCAATTTCCCATTTTAACAAATGTATAAGCTTAAATCGGGACTATACGTATTACGTACTGTCATAACATCCTCGATAAGAAATTCAGACTCCAAAGTTATTTCCAAAGCCTCCTTTAGGCTTTGACATAAACCCTCAAGTCAAATCTAGCTCATGTTAATTTCTAAGGTCTCCAAATTGACCTAAAGATGTTCTAGACCCTTATAGAACTACAAGATAAAAGTAATGCCTAAACATCACTTTAAATTCCCCCTTAAAAGAACCCTAGATGAACCCTTTCGAGTCTAGGATGTTGACCCAACTCAACTAATACTCTAAACCCTATGTTTACTTCATTTAAGAAGGTCCTTAATTACTAATCCTAAAGAAAAAGGGTTAAAATTTAAAAGAAAAATTTTGGAAAAGTGCAGGGCTACCGAATCGATTCGCCCCCTTGGCCGAATCGATTCAGCCACAAAATTTGAGTTTCTGAAAAGTTGCCGAATCGATTCGGATGGAAACCGAATCGATTCGGTCAGAAGGTTTGGGTTTCTGCATAACTGCCGAATCGATTCGGATCAATTCTGAATCGATTCGGTTCACAAGACCTGAGCACTGGACTTAACCGAATCGATTCGCCCAGAGGGCCGAATCGATTTGGGCCTGCGATTTTGCCATGATTTGGCTATGGAGTCTTGGACTCCATTTTCTACCCCAACTCAAATTTCTCCCAAACCAAACTTATATACCAACACCAAGATAGCATCAATGATACTATTGACCATCTTAAACCTCATGAATCATCCCAATCATCTTTGAATGAATCAAAACCCATAAATACATAAGAAAACCCTAAGTTTGCTAAACCAAAATCAATACATCATTATCATAGTAAATCATCTATCTCAAGACACAAATAGCAAGTAAAAACTTGCCTTGATTCAGCAACTTTGCAGATTTCTTGGTGTAGTAGCAAATCCTCTCTCAATCTCCAAATCTTTCTCTCTTCTCTTCTCTTTCTCTCTTTGGTTTAGGAAGGAAATTAGGGGAAATTGGAAGACTTAGAAGGTTTAAGTCGTGACCTAAGACAAAATCCCACTTAATTAACTAGTAGTGCGATAAAATAATACGCAATAGCATAATTAAGGCACAACCAGTCAAAAATGCCCAAAACTACAAAATACAATATGGTACATTATTTGACTATTTCGCACATTCCGGAATCAACTGCAGCCTCCAAATTATCATTTGGACATTTTAAAATTCAATTTAGGTTCCGGTCTCATAATTAAGCCAAATATCATTTTGAATTCAGATGATAATAATAAGTATAACATAGCAATATTTACCCATAATTATGATATGTGTGCGAACTCATAATAACTATCAACTTTTCTACATTGAATTAACATTCAAATCATAACTCAACACTTGTCTCCAATTACTATACTAAGTAATTACTATAAAATACGGTCTCATAAGCGAGGGTTATTACATCTTTGAATTCTCTTATTTTTGCATTAGTTAGTTCATTTTCTTTTTAGTACTTTCCTTCATGACATCACTAGAAAAGCATATTTTCTTTCATTGCTCAATAACTTAGACTTACATTTGTTTTTGTCATATCCCACTACCGGTTGATTCAAGTCAAGACTAAGTTCGAAGATCCAACATCTCCAATGTTCAAGCATCTCTATACTTTGAAGGATTTGAAGGTATAATGCTTTAGTGTTTGAATTTATCCTTAATTTTTTTTTGGGATGTTAGTTTTTATTAAAACTAGAAAAAAGATTTTTTTATTTAAAAATCGAGGCGGTTTTTCTATATTTAAAAATAATTTTTTGTATGCCTATTTCATTAAAACGAGATTGGTATCTCGTTAGAAGGGTTAGTTAGAAGGTTTCTTCAATACAACATATGACGAGGGAATATTATTTTACTCATTCAAAGCTCGTTCAAATTAAATTTGAATGTCATTCAAACGACTTGATTGTCATTCAAACGAGGTCCATTTCTCGTTCAAACGACCCTGTGATTTCGTTCGAGCGACGTTGCTATCTCAAAATTTATGAACATCCTATAAATACGTGTTTCATGATTAATTTCATTAAGACTTTTTATAGATATGATTATGCATATCCTTTGCAAAAGTTTTCAACCTTTTGTTTTGAGAAAAAAAATTTCATTCATAAATCATCATCCCCAAAATTTATTTAAGTGAATCAAGTTTAAATGCTATAGCTTATATCTTGCGTACAACTCTTGTGCATAGAGTTTTTTCACGGATGATCTTGTGATACCGGAGCTAATTCATTACTGACGATGACGGTTGATCGATGGATATTGAGCATGGAAGGCCATATGTGGACGACTCTGGATGAAGTCGTATTCTCTAAATATTTTCTAGGCACTCAACATTATATTTCTGGAGGTTATGAAGTAGTTTTGAATTCAATAGTCTTATAAACTTTCTAAAGCGCTGAAAAAAGGTTTTACCCGAAAGGGTTTTTTCCTTAATTTGCCATTGTTGAATGCATGGTTTATTTTATTAGCTTGATCCCAAAATCCTTAATTTATTTTATTAGCTTGATCACGTACCTTAATTTTCCATTCAACATGCATAATTCCAAAAACCATTGGGATGGCCACACTTACCATCCTATGCTCCACCTCGGCGTAAGATGTACGCCCGGAATAGTGCACGTCGACCTTTTTGTCCTGATATACCCTCCACAATTGATGAGAGGGAAATTATCACTATTAGACCTCATTTTTGACAAACTATTGCTAGCTTTCCAGTGAGATTGGCGCCTTCGAGGGTACTATATACCTAAGTCATAAGATGGACTCCTTTCCTGGACAAAGTTCCATACGTGCATATTTGTTTCCACGTTTTATATTGATCTCTTAATTATTCCAACATCATAAATATGGGGGAAAGCTTAATTGTTAGTCTCAAACAAATACAAAGGAAAAATAAAATGAGTTAGTAGTATTTAAATTATAAAATATAAATACAAAACAAAAAGATAGTGAGCAAGTACTTATAATGCCACCCAAATAGCCATCTTAAGCTTGTAGGGAACCTTCCTCCAATCCGTGTACCCGGGTCTAATAATCGTCTTCAGTAACTCCAAGGCCCTAGATTGTAATTCCTCCTTGTTCTCCACTATTGTCTCTAACTTGACCCACTTTGGGGGCCTAGTGCTAGACGATCCTTCCTCACTCCCTCTTCCCTAATGCCCTGATCTAGAATTTACTGCAAAAAAAACTTCTTAGTAGAAACATATATATGGGAAAATGATCAAATCCAAATGAATAAAAACATTAAACTATCATCCAATAATAACAAAGTACTAGAAAAATATAAATTAACGACATTATAAGAATACAAATCCATATAATTAATCAAGCTAGGCATTGTTTCAAATAATTGGAAAATTTATTAAAAATGTAAAAACTGTTTCAAAATTCTTGTCACACTATTGCCAAACAAACCATATTGGGTCTTCAAACTATGCAAACCAACCATGTCATGTAAATTTGTTTTATCTTTATCACATCCAAGGTACAACGGTTGGGTATCCTTAAATTTCAAACTTTGATAGTCATCATCAACGTTTATCCTAGTATCTTGATGAGCTCCTGAACCTTGTACATCTTCAGTGACCTCATTTTATTTTACTTCATGAAATCCATACGCATCATCAACTAAATCCTCTAGAATATTATGATCTACATTATCCTCCTAACCTTGTACATCTATCCAATTTTTTGAATGTTGTGATGGTCGCTCGGAGACAAAAGGAACATGCAATTCCCTGTGAAAAACCCATAATCGATAACTATCTTGCCTACCCCATCTTAACATATGTAGTTCAACTGTTTTCCACTCAAAAACCTTACCATTCCTATATTTAGCATATGGACATGAGAGCTCTTCATTATTACGATATCACTTTGCACATTTTATGAATTCATTAGCACCTCTATGAAACACATCCCCTAGTTTACTTGTCTCACCCATCCACTCTTTGTATAGATGATATCCCATCAAAACTACTACAAAAAATCACATATTATGGATAAGAAGCATATATTCATGGATTAGTATAAATAAAAGTGTGAAAATTTATTTTCCAGTAAATGCTTACTTCAGGAATGACATTTCATCTTTCAGTGTTATATTATAAAAACAATATAAATTATTTTCATTGTTAACACAAGATGCATTATGAATCCTATTTTCTCCATATCCTCTAAAGGGTGAGTGTTCCTATCCTATTCAAGACCGCATATTTCTGTAATACACTTGACAAATCATCCACATTATTTGAATCTGAGGAAAATTCGGAAGCATCTCCCCATAGTTCTCCAAGTACATGACATAAATTCGCAAGTTTTCATGCTATTTCAATTTATCAATTGAAATAATACTCAACGGTTCATCATCTATTATGTACCCAGAGAACATTGAGAGATGACAGAAAAACATCCCCCAAAAGCAACAAGTGTAAGCCACTAAGTACATTGTTATACAGAAACTACGACATGCCAAATTGTCCAAATGGGACGACTTGAGAGATCTCATTACAGGGTTAATGGATCTTGAATGGGTCTAATGGCTATTGAATGTGTACCCGTAAGAACTATAAGTCTAGTATCTATGCGCACTATGTGTAACTTAACTATGTTTAATTTTACCCTACTTTAAATTGATTTTTTTAAATTTATATTTCCCTCCCCCATTTTATATATATTTCCATAGTAGGTATGTTTTATTTCTGTCTTATTTATATTTTCATGGTAAGTATGTATTATTTTTGTCTTATTTATATTTCCATGTCTAAATTTGTGACTAACTCCAACCCATATCACATATCATTATTCGGCAAAATCACAAGCCTAATTATTAGAAATGCCCAGGGTCAACCATCTCAATGGCAATCAAAATGTTCAAATTCACCAATCAACAAAAATTCAAGAACCCCAAACAAAAATATGAAAGCAGATATAAACTGGATTTTATCAAAGAAGATAAAAATTGGTGATTATTAAAGCAGAATAACAAATGAGAGGAGACTTTCAAATGATGAGAGAGATAGAGAGAGAGAGAGAGAGAGAGAGAGGGCGCAATTTGACTTAACTTTGACCTCCCGATTTGACTCAAATTCCTTTATCCAATCTAATTTGCATTGGATAGAGAGATCGAAATTTAAATACCTAAAAAATTTGACATTATAAAAAATCATATATACCTCCCTATTCCAACATGTAACATAATTAGGATCATACACTACACACTAATTCCCACCAATTACCAAAATCAAATTGATGTTCAAAAATTCTGAAAATAGATAGTTTGATTTCTATGTACTCATGAATAAATAGATACTTTAATTATCCAAATCAAAATAATTTCACAAATTAGTATTAGCAGACAAATCACAAATTGATATGTCAATATCCCAACAAATATGTCAATATCCGAACAATATATCAATATCCAAACAATATATCAATATATAAAAAAATATGTCAATATCCAAACAAATACATGACAAATTAATATTTCAATATCCAAACAAATATGTCAATATCCAAACAAACACATATCCAAATAATCAAAAATAAAAAAATTATCTCTGCAGTGTTGGGCTAAGGCAGTGGTGGTTGTGGGCTAAGGCGGTGGTGGTGGTGTAGATTTGAGAGAGAGAAATGGTAGCGACATCAACAGTGGGCTAAGGCAGTGATGGAGTGGCAAAGTAAGGGTGGTGGCGAGGTGATAGAGAGGGGGGTAGAGGGAAAGATTGTCTGAGAGAGGGGGAGGGGGAGATCGTTTTTATGTGTGTGTGTGTGTGTGTGTGTGTGTGTGTGTGTGTGAGAGAGAGAGAGAGAAAGCAAGAAAGAGAGAGATTCCTTCCTATTTTAGCTATTGCAGTTGCATATCCCGATGCAGCTAACCTAAGCTGGGTGGTAATAAGAAGGGGAACCAATTCTACCTTAGTTTCTGCAGATTCAGTGTGATGGTCGGAGGGAGAGCCATCAGCAAGTTATGGATCAATTCGGCTAATAATTGAAGGTGTGGTGGTATGGACTACATCGACAGATGAAGGGCTGTCAAACGGGCTTCTTACTGCTGAAACAGATCCTTCTACATCTATATATAAATGTTGGTTTATCAAGAAGATGCAAGAAAAGCACTTTGAATTATTGATTAATAGCCAGAGAGGGGGAGAGAGAGAAAGAGATATAAAGAGAGAAACTGGTGAAAGAGGAGGTGAAATGAAACATGTAGGGTTTTAATTTAAGTTTGTTGTCACACACGTTGTCACGATCATTAATCGTGGTATGACCGTGACAATATACTTATCATGCTCTTTGTCTGTGTCACGACCATGATAAGGCATTGTGACGGTCGTCTCACGGTTAAGGACCATGACAATATCTTCATGTTTTTTTATCATGGATTTTAACCGTGGCAACTCTTTGTGGGTATAAAGTGACAAAAAACCTTATTTTGATGTAATCCGAGACACCATGATTCCCTTATGTGTCGTTCTTTTGACTCCACTTTAGGAGATATCAAACCTCCGATGGTTTGAAAGATAGTCCCTATGTCGATATCCTCCTTCCATGAATGGGATGAGAAATTTGCATCTCGACTTATTACTAGTAGGAAGACAATAAAGATTGTCGACTCTCTAATTGACCGTATAATAAAGAAAGGGGAATCTCTCAAGAAGCATTCTTAATGGTGCCCGGAGCTATCTAATGAGGTGGATGATTATGATGAAAAATTGACAATTTTTCCCTTTAAATTCAGATTTACCAAATTAGGCGACCTTTATTAGTCACTCACCGACAAGATGGCATAGTCGATGGAAGACATTATGAAATATATTTAAAAGTAACCCAAGGTAGAGGTTGAACTTATCAACACTAAAGTGTGTGTTTGTGTGTGTGGGGGGGGGGGGGTGCATTTATCTTCTTGCTTATTTCTCTAGAAAACTATTGGCTAGTCTACCCTATTTAATTCACGTGCGGCATATTAACAAGCTACTTAAAAGAGATATATCATAGTTTGAGAGAGCGCAATATGAGAGGGGTGAATCTCTAAGACATTGAGAGTTTTTTATATGATGTTTGAGTGTAGTGGATGATATAATACATCATAACTCTTAGCAATCTCATTAAAACAAGACTTAGGAGGGTGTGTAAAGGGATTATGAGTTGGGTATTCCATGTGGTATGACATGTCTAGTTTAGATAAATGTAATAATATAGTCTCCCATAGGCCACGAAGCGGATAAAATGGAAACACCAAATATAATAATAAATATTACCAGATATAGTTCTTCTAGAATCAAACGGCTTTATGGATCATATTGAATATGAGAATCAACTATATCAAAAATCTCTTATCATGTAGTCTAGGTATTTAAGTCTCTTGTTTATATAAATAGAGTATCCTGTAATACCCCGTATTTTTAGCGATATTTATTTTTGGGATTAATTAATTAAATGAGAATTAATTGGGAATTAATTCGGATAAAATACTAGCGGGATGTGAGTTGGTATTTGACTATATTGAGTATATATGATGATATATGAATATTGAATTATGAAATTTGTCGTGAAATTGATATACGGCAATTTGGACATTTTATTGGGACGCGTGAGACAGTCGCGTCGGGATATAATTTTTAATTATAAAAGTGAATTTAAATTCTATTAACCGTATAGTCGTTTTGAGTGCGCCAACACGTCCGGAAGGGTCTAGATAGTCAGAAAACACTAACCGGGGGTTTAGTTTGGGTCCCAGAGTATTTTTAGGCCATACCAGCAACATAAAGTGTATTTTGGTAATTTTGTATTTTTGGGAATTAAAAGTGACGAAAATTAAGAGTTTTTATCTGATTGGGAATTGACCCACTTAACCCATTAACAACCCATATTAACCTAGAAGGCTACGTAGGTTATTAGAATTAGGTTTTCTAATATTTCCCAAAGCAAACCCTAGCCACCATAGCCATTGGAGAAGAAAGCTTGGAGAGAGAGAGATAGAAGGGAATTCTGCAGAAAGAGAGAGAGAACTTCTTCAAACTGTCATCAAAATCTGAGATTGAATCAAGGCAAGTGGTTTAATTTACATTTTTATGCAGTAAATGCTTCTTCCATGCTTAGACAACTCCATAATCATAATTAATTGAGAGATAATTAAAAACCCATAAAATTGGAGTTGTTAGTTTAATTTTGGAGATAGGTTTGCATGTAGAAATGTTATTGGAAGATCGAATTAAGTGGATTACTAATTTATGTGATACAAAAACGGATCTATATCTGGGAATGAAAGATTTAAAATTCTAGGGTTTATGTTCTTGAGAATTTGTGGAAAACTGATGAGACTTGATGATTTAATGATGTTGAGGATGAATTAATTCCTTAAAACACGTTAGTATGTGATTTTAATATGTTTAGTATTGATTAGAGACCTTTAAACATTGTTGGGACGAATTTTGGTTGAGATTTGAGGTGTAGAAATTGGTGAAAAACGAGATAGGATTTCTGGGCTTGAATCTGGTCACTCGTTAGAAGACCTACCCAGGTCGTTCGAATGAGCTCGTTCGAACGAGCTTCTAACGAGTTGACAGTTTGGGGTTCTAAAGAGAGGGATGTTCGTTCGATAACCTCGTTCGAACGAGATCTCGTTAGATAGCCCAGTTCGTTCGAACGAAATCTCGTTCGAACAGCCTCGTTCGAACGAGACTTCTAACGAGCTGGCAGTTTAGGCCTTTTTGGCCTGTTTTGATTTTGGGAGTCCCGGGAACTTGTTCGAGAATAGAGATAACATTCCTTTGATGATGTATTGTTATACTTGGGACAATTGGGACATATTGAGGAGTAAATTACATAATTGTGGAACGAATCAAATAGACATTTGAGTCGAGACGTGAGTGCCTACTACGACGTGAGAATAAATTATGGCGTGTATGATTATGAACCGGGAGTATATAAATTGTATAAATTATAAGATGGTACGAGAATGAGATAAGTACTACAATTAAACTACGGTGATTACTAAGATGCGCGTTTACTTAGTATTGATATATAATTTGTGTGTATGACATACCTACCATACTTGCTATCACGGGAGGTTTGCGTTCGCTTAGGGCCCTCTAATCCTTGTGTTGCCCGGATTTAGACTGGCTACCTCGATGAAAATATGTCAGAGAAGGACTTATTGGGATGTTAATAAGTCTGCTGATCGTGGGAGCGCAGGTATGTGCGTGACCCATGTGATGTGACTGTGTACGCCTCCACTGTTTGTGATTTGTGTTATCTGAACGATTCCTGAGAGATTCGGAATGCGTGATCCTTATGTACGTGATGTACCGGGAGGGATAGTAGAGTATGTGTGCACCGCAGCTTAGTCTCGGGATGCTTATATTGTATATTTATGTTGTGGAAAATATACACTTAATAAACTGGGAACTTTCATATGGTATTGTGTGCATAACTATGGAATAACAAAAGGGATGATTTGTATTACTTTTATGTGAGAACCTGAATTTACGTTAAGGCCTATTTAATTGCGAGCGTTATAATGTTAATGGGAACCGAGTAATAAGGGTAGAACCTATGACCGTCTAGCTAGATATGATGTCACTTAGCTAGTGGTTTGTGTCATTTTAGATGGGTACTTACGTTAGGAGTGCACAGTTAGACGAGAGGTGAGAATTTCATGTGAGTGCACGTCCTAACATGTACTTTGCATTTAATGTTTTAAATGTTTTTAAAGCACTTGCAGGTTTTTAAAATATCTCCACATTCGGGCTCTGACCCGTTTGCTTTCAAATCTATTTTTTTGTAAAACCATTTTAGGTGCCCATCCACAAGGACAGCATGCATAGGATACTCATTCAGGTGACGAGCTGTAGCTGTTTGTGGAAGCTACAGGGATTTGCTTTTAGACGCTTCTACCATTTGGATTCCATATTTAGTATTCTTCAGTTGTAGGGCATGTTTCCCAAATTCTATTAGAGACATTTCCATTTCAGTTTTTCGGACTTTGGCATGTATTAATTCAGTAATCAGTATTCAGTATTTCGTTGCTTATTTCAGTTGTGGAATTTGTTGTGAGGACTTTTCCTCCGGATTTATTTATATCATGTGATGGTTATTCTATTATTTCGTTATGGTGAATGGTGATATTATTCTTGCTTTAAATCTTTTACTGCATGTTAATCGGACTTTAATTAAAATTTGACAACTTACTTTTTAAATACTAGGTGGTTAGTAATAATAAAAATGTTTTCGACAGTGATGCTATTAACTGAGCCAACTTGGCATTTTGATTTAATTTCATAAAGGAGTAGCTACCCGGTATTTAATTAGTCGGGGTGTCACATATCCACAATGTTGAAAAGGATATAACATAATATTGTACCCACGACATAAACTCTCAACTAACATTCGCTATAACTCCATGTTATCTTCTTATTTGAAATCATACAAACATATCCTTTTCTGAACTCCATTTATATTTGCGAGTAAAACTAATCATAGGTATAATTTTAGGATCGGCATCCCCTATAATTTGGCGTTGTCTATGGGAAATACATTTGAAACCCGACCACTTTTGAATAGTAACCTTCATTTAAAATCAATGAACAATAATATAATAATTTGATGTTGGGAACTGTGTTCACTATAAGATAAAAATCATAAAGAGGAAACAACCTAATTATAGATACCCTCCAGCTGTTAGGAATGCAAGGTCTTGGGAATAAAGTTGTCCTAGATTTCGACCTAATTGGTGATGTAACACTCCATTTTCGGATCCACCATCTATGAATTCCGCATCATGCCTCGTCAACCTTTATGAGTAAATCTTGAATGAACGAGATGAGGAAATTTCTCAATTGAAGAATAAATTGACTTATCAGCATAAATTGTGTGTGTATAGCTCCCAGAACCTCAATCATTGTAGGATAAGGATAATTAACCCTCCTATAATACCTCCATCCAAACAAAATAACAGAGCATCCAAATTTATAAGTCTATGGATATAACGATCAAATCATCTTCAACCAATGAATTCCTCTATTCACATATCAGTAAGTCATGATGAACGGTTTGTCCAATTGGCTAGATTTAGTAATAATAATAGTTCGGCCAAATCTCAAACCCCTTGGAAGAGAGTCGACTGCGATGATTTGCAGTAGTTTATCATGAAATATTTGGATAGACATTTATATGCAAACCCGAAATAAATGCTAAAAGATAGTGAAGGGAGGGCCTAGGGTCACAGATTCGCATCTCCTTTCACTATTGAAGTAAAATCATGAGAGTACCTAATGAAGTTCTCTATGCCACATATCACTACATACGATGTCAACATAATTCCGTCCAATCATATTTGACATAATAGGCAATCCATGTGTTTGTGCGTCCATCACAATGCTCATATGTGTTGTGTTTTCCAATTTACTCTAGGAGAGATCGACCTTAGGTGGTTTGAGAAGCCGACCCCTAGATCTATCTCCACCTTCAGGGTATTAATCGAGTAGTTTTCAATCACTTTTATCACCAATAGTAGGAATGTGAAGGAGGCAACTCCCTAATATGCATAAAAAGAAAAAAGGGGGAGTCTCTTCGAAAGTATGTTCAATGGTACTGGAATGTATTTAATAATATTGATAATTGAAATCAGAAACTTGTGATATCTTCCTTCACATTCTTTCTTCTTATATCAAATGACCTTTATCAGTCTCTCACTAAGAAGTTGGCAACATCCACGGATGACCTAATGGAATGCATTGAAAAGTTCCCCAAGATAGAATATGATCTTCTCAATGTCGATAATAAACAATAAAATCCTTCGAAGAAATCCCATAAGAGTGTCGTGAAGTGTCGAAGAAAGGAGAACATCCGACTCCTACTAAAAATGTATCCAAAGCAAAGAATTCTAAAGGACGATCAAGGGTGCGAATTAATGAAAATTTCATGCGAACCAAGAGATAGATACATTTTTTAATGAACCAATACACAAGCTCCTTCAAAAGATAGAGGATTAACTATAATATAAAAAAATCATAAATTGGTCATCGATCAAAATGAGAGGGACACTAACCTTTGGTAAACTTATCATAAATATTAGGTCCATAAAACAAAGAATTTCAATATGTTCAACTGTCACCTGGAAAACCTTGTTTAGACTGGTCTCCTCAAGAAATACATATGCCCCAACAAAAAAATCATTGTGATGGTCAACAAAAAGAAAAAAATATAATGAATACAAACTCACACCTTCGGGCAGGTCATATCTGTAATGCCCCGACCCAAATTTGTGGGTTACCCATGAGTCAACCCAGTCTGACCCGATCGTTAGGTGTGAAGTGCAATGAAATAACCTAAATAATGTTTCTAGTTAAATTTTATTTTAGTTAACATTTCACTTGTTAGCACGTGATTCCCATTTCAAAGTAAACTATGTGAGGGACCCATGGGGAGCACCCCGAAGTCCAAGTAAACAGAGATACTAAAGTAAAATAAATTAAGTATACTTACCTGTATAATGCTCTCAAAATACGAAACCGCATGATCCTATGCCCATTGGGGATATGGAAAGCAGTATAGAAATGAACGGCAAACAGGATACTCACATTCTACAACCGCATGCATGAGAAAATATGTATGTATCTTCATATATTTATGTATACCACTGTAAATACATATTCCAAAGCATTAACCGTTTTACTTCTGAAAACCTTACTTGTCCATATTAATATATCTTAATCTTGTAAAAACTTCCTTTACTCATGCTTAGAATTTCTCACTTTATTTAACACACCCGGTTCAATACTTGAAATCACTACACTTGATTTATCCAACCATATTCCTTTAACGGAATTATCGTGTTTATTCATTTAAAAATACTGTAGTGTTTTCATTGAAAATCACCTTTTCATAACATGCATTCACCGTGTTAGAAAAAACCTATTTGTCATTTGAAAGCCATTTCATTTTAACAACTTAGGTTACTTGATCATCCATGTTACCCCTTTCCTTTACCCTTTTACCTTATCTTATGGACATTAATAGATTTGGATATTTACTTGTCCATTTCACCTTTACTAGAACATTTATTACATTCATTCAAGTTAGGTTGTATCAACACATTTTACCACACAACCCATATCTTGATGTGTTCCATATTTCCCTTATCATTTTTCGAAATCTTCCAATACCTCATACTTCCATGGGCTCCACACCGTCGGCTTTACGACCATATGCTCTGATCAGTATTTTAGGGGTTTTCACCCAAGGGCTTCAGGCCCTTCTTTCTTTATCCCGGTGTCATCGAGCTCCCTTTAATTTGTTTTAATATTATTTATGCATTATTCCCCTTTTTCTTTTTACCCGACCGAAGCCAAAACCCAGGACTTTACCACCCCAACATGTGTTACACTTTGAAATTTTACCATTTCATGTCCTTTAGACTATAACCTTTATTTTATTCCAAAACTCATATTCGTTTAGGACCACTTTGTGTAACACCTATTCCAACATTTTTGTTTCATAAAAATGTTCCACTTTAAGTAAAATTACCATTTTACCCATTTTTTTCGAAAATCACCTTTACTCCATTGTTACAAGTTGAGTGTTTTTACTCCTAAACCCCTTTTTACACTTGGAATAATATTCTTCTTAATTGGAAACACTTTTACAACTTTAATCCTTTTTTAATTCCATTAATGTTAATCTTTTAAAATATTCCTAAGTTACACATTAACTTTTCGATGTTTACACATTAACACTTAATGAATACTTTTATCAGCACTTCCCCAAATACACATTTCTTTACTTTATTCATTCAAGAAATACATTTAAACTTAATACTACTATAATATAAAAACACCATTTATTTTTATCAACATGTGTAGTCTTATAATCTCATGTCTTTAGTCCCAATTTCACACACCTTGAAGACTAATTTCTAACTTTTCTCATTTTATGTTTAAACCCAACAAAAGCTTCTTTAAACTTGTTTATGCACTTACTACCAAAATACAACAAGTTTATATGCATGAGAAGATGGGTTTTAAACCCAAAAATCCTACTACATGGTTTAAACATACATTTCATCATGAGAAATCCTTATACTTTTCTTTAGGCACAAAACACATTTGTATTTGTTCAACTTCAACAAATGTCCATATTTCACAAAACCTTAATTTTTGCAATAAATTTGAAATATTATTATTTCATCAAATATTTAGCAAGGAAATCATTACTTCCAATCATTTTATTTATTTCATAAAATGTTTAAAACGTACAATTTTCAGAAAATTCCCATTTTCACAAAAACGTCATCTTTCAATATTCGAAAACCTTGAAATATTTACTTATTTTTATTTTCAATAAAGTATTATTTTTCATATTTTAATTTTATGAAATATTTATTAGCTTCTACACAATAATTACACCATTTAGCTAACTGCATCCTACTCAAGTAGTCTAACTACAAGACCGCAATGTGCAAAAATACCTATTACACTAAGAGTAAGGTTTTCCCCACCTTTAATGGCTTCAATGGTGGTGTTGGTGTAGAAGGAGAAACCCCCACCTCCAAACGTGGACTCAAGGGGTTACTAAATGCATCCTCTAAAGCTTCAAAGTATTCTTCCTCCAAGCTCCCAAGTAAGACCCATTTCAACTCCATTAAAATCCACCTTCATCTTCTCCAAGAAATCCCCCAAATGCTCCTCCAAAATTCACGGTTCCTCTTCAACCATGTTAGATATGGGTATTCTTTTTTAATATCGTGGAATATCACGCAAATGGAGGTGGAATGGTGGTTTAGTGGCGGATGGTGGTGGAAGACCACCTAACTCTCTCTCCCTTTCCCTCTCCTTCCATTTCTCCTAACAACCATTAACCTAAAAACACCAAATTACACCCTTATAAAACCCACTCTAAAGCCTAAATTCTTGTTTTGCCCAATTTGAACTAATCTGGGCTTGACAACACACAAAATCAACACTCCAAATTGTGACACCGCACGATAGTAACTAATATTAAAATTTTCATCTCACGTTATTCAAATGACTGCCCCTGTGTTGTTCGAATGACATATTTTGTTGTTTAATGTTTGGATCGCGCAACGCGCGACCTGCTATTGTAAGTCAGTAGCACATCGTTAGAATCTCTATTCTCGCGACCTCACAGTGTCATTGGAATGACAATTCCTTGTCGTTTGAACGGCCCAGATCTTGTTCTTCTTTTATCTTCTTCCAATTTTATCCACAATTCTTCCTTACTCATAATCAATTTCTCCTCATTCATAATCCACGTATAATTTTATTTGAATTGTTGGGATAGGGTATTGCAAACATCCATCCTTGGGTAATTTCATCCCCGAAAATCTCGGTCCATCCATCCACAAACTTATGGGGTCCACCAATCCCTGTTCTAAGTCCCAGAAATCCTCCAAGACAAACCATCGAAGTCCTCAACACTAAGTTCACCAAGTACTCAACATGCGACATTCCCTAATGCTCACTATTTCATTGACAATGACAATACATAATTGATCTGAGTCTCCACTCGACTTATGACCAAGTCTAAACCATTCTTAGCATTACCTATGCTAGTGCCTAAGGCATATCAACTCCTCTACAGGAAAACCCTTTTTTTAGCAACCAACACTCACCTAAAGAAAAATCATAATACAACCAACCCTTGTATATACCACCAAAATCAACTCTCGCTTGGGATCAAACATCCCGTGTTCCAAAAATATCCAAATTATCCTAATTATATAACTCACATGAGTTAGTTGATAACCATACCATGTTATCCTCTTTCTCCAAGGAGGAATAACCCCATCAAATAATTATCGCACACCTGATTTACACAATTTGCTGCGTCACTCTGATGAACCTAACACTAACTTAGGTGTCTCATCCTTGAGAACTCAATAGCGTATCAATCAAACCCTCTCACCTGTGGAAAAGAAATATCGTGGTCTAATGTTTCCTCGATTTCCAACACTATACTATATCGTCAAACTATATCCTCGATTTCCAACACTATACTATATCATCATACTCTTCATAATCTGATCTACTGACAGTCGAGCTGGCTAGTCTAAAGGGAGACTGATACTATGGGCAGACCGAGTGGACGAAAGTGTAGCCACTGTACGTAAAACTTTATGTAATCATAAGAATACCCCAGATGGTCACACCCAGTTACTGAGATGCATTGACCAAACCCAGTCCACCGCTCTCTCCTAGGCCCAACCGCGCTATACCATGGCATGGCACTAATCTGAGTCACCACACCGGTGAGAGTACTGATTCCCAATTATCGAAACTAAAAGTAATGTAGGAGATTCAGATGGAACAAACAATTGTCCTCAGAAATCTAGCCCGTATTCATCCGATTATAACTTATGGAAGTGAACCTACACCGTATCCTTGAAGTTATGACATTAATTCTTAAAACTCTCACCGAGTACCACTTCTGGGCATATACCCTGACCCAGGTCACTAGCCATGACGAATTGAATCGCAACCTTTCATTCTCATAATGCAAATACAATTTACAAATCAGTAGTCCTTTAGGAAGTCAATGCCCGACTTCCCTCCTTAGGATCAAGGCCCTACCTTTCACATCCTTGGCATAAACGAATCATTCTAATTTGCAAACACCTCACGCTCTAGTTACTGATGTTGTCAACACACTAGTGATGACGTTATTAACCTACTATACCTAGGTTATTGTCTGCCTTATTATATCATGACTGAAGTCCCAAGTTTCCATAGACGTTACTTAGTTCAAGAGAGACACTCACCTAATCGTGTTCCTTATGGACCACACGATATTTTTAGCTGACTTATCTTAGGTTTCTACCTACATAAGAATTACATGACAACCACACCCACCGCCGTTGGCATTCTAAGGGTAGTAAGTACCACACCAGTCTACTTATTCTAACTCTTACAAATTTGGAAAGACCTTTCAAGAACGTATCCTTCCTTTGTTAAGGCTACCCTAGCATATACAATCGATACCCCGAAATACTAATAATGTTTTGATGCTACTCCACCTTAATTGCCATTTTTGAAGTTTCCACATATCGTCATCACTCTAAGTCTTGAATACATCTCTAGCGTATCCTAAAAATGTTTATCACCACACCTATGTTAGTCTTTCCATGACATCCGAGCATCACTCCTATAAGGACACAACTATCACACTACCTTAGGGACTACACCACCCATCTGTGCCAATTGGAAGGACCTACCCGACATGCATACTACATAACCAGTAATTTGGGATCATCATCTGAGCCTCAACTCGATCTTCACTGGAATGCTACAACCTCTTTTTACCAGAATTAATTGGTATCCTAAGAACACTAAACATATTTCATGTAAAGTCCCAAAACTCAACAAGGTTTCATCATCTATACTTTGATCATCATAGGTGCACTGTAAAAATCTTACGATACCCCATTAATATTACTTGGTTCTCGTAAAGACACTAGTCTACGAGCTTCTAGCTATAGTTTACCTTAATCCTCAAACACCCCAAGACATCATAACATTCGATAATTATGCTCAATGATACAACATACAATTTGTCCTATAGGTACCTCACTGTGCCTATGAAATACTCACACACTGGGATTACCTCGCACCAAGCCATTACCTCGGCGGCTAAAACGAGTTTCAACACTTAGATACTAATCTTTCCTTTCTTCCAAATGGTTGTGATTATAAGTCACGTAAAAACCATAATTAATGTTACTAGCGATTATGGCAGGACACAGGACATTGCATGTAGCCTATAAACGTCAAGGTCTGCCTCACCCAAATTCTCAATGACTTTTCAACTATGGAAACTAGATTTCCTTACTACATTAATATCACACCATGTCAATCTATGAGTTAAAATGACAATATAAATCTTGGTAGGATACGGGCGTCGGGTATTGCCTATAAATACCAAGTCCATACCACGTACGCTACACGAGATCCTATTCCTTAATGTCCCATTATAATGAAGATAGACCCAACCTAAGTCCTAGACCCAAGGAACTAATATGTTCACTCACAAAAATCAATACTTATTACTATCACTAAACTATTTAGTCCCCATACATGAGATGTACAACCTTTACCAATGGGTCGCAGCAAACACTACTCACTACTTCCACTAACAAGGCTACTCTCATCACCAAAGTTATTTCATAATTCATCTCACACAAAGGGTTACGACATTTCCACTATTAGCCTACACAACCACATGTGTTCACCGAAATACCAATAATTTCGATATCACCCCAAGGATCGAATTTGCCTAATTACATCACCGACATTGACTATTCATAAGTGTCATGCTTTCGGATTATATATATTTTAATCACCAATCATTAGTGTCTAGTCAATACATCCTAACCATCAACCTCTATCGTTGACTATATGCAACTCGTGCCACCTATCCAATTGGCATCATCCCATTCTATCGACATATCACATGATTCTATGACATTAAAATTTCAACACGAGCTCCTCACACTAACAACCACGGTGTCACTACTATAGGCTAACATGGACACATGCAAATTACTAAAATTCTAATAAAAAATGCGGAAGCAATTAATAACTATCAACTTAATTATGTGCGACTTGTCACTAACTTACTTGTTGTGCTAACCTTTATGAATTTACCATCGAGGACATGAACCATACCTTCATCAAACTAGCATGACTATCCGTACCCAATACCGACATCGAAAGATAAAATAACGACCTCACCATATCACACCCTAAAGGAACCTTGAACCAGGAGCTCTGATACCATTTGCAACGCCCCGACTCGGATATGTGTGAGTCAACCCAGTCCGACCTGAGCATTAGGTGTGAAGAGCAACAAAATGGCCTAAATAATGTTGCTGGTCCATTTTTATTTTAGTTAACATTTCACTTGTTAGCATGTGATTCTAGTTTCAAAGTAAACTACGTGAGGGACCCATAGGGAGCACCTTGAAGTCCAAGTAAACAGAGCTACTAACGTAAAATAAATGTAGTATACTTACATGTATAGAGCTCTCAAAATACCAAACCATGCCCAACCTACCATAAGAAAGCTAGTATGTGATCCTATACTCAATGGAGATATACAAAGCAATATAGAAACGAACGAAAAAAGGGATACTCACACGATAAAACCACATGCATGCCAAAATATGTATGTATCTACATATATTTATGAATACTTTTGTAAATACATATTTCAATGCATTAACTGTTTTACTTCCGAAAACCTTACTTGTCTAGATTAATTTACCTTAATCTTATACAAACTTCCTTTACTCATACTTAGCATTTCTCACTTTATTTAACACGCTCGGTTCTACACTTAAATCACTACACTTGATTTATCCAACCATATTCCTTTATCGAAATTATCCTTTTTATTCATTTAAATACACTTTAGTATTTTCATTTAAAATCACCATTTCATCACACGCATTCACCATCTTAGAAAATACTTATATGTCATTTGAATGTAATTTCAATACATTCTTATGTAAATTATGGGTTTAACCACTTAGGTTACTTAGTCACCCATTTACCCTCTTCTTTTACCCGTTTGCCTTATCTAATGAACATTAATAGATTTACGCATTTACTTGTACACTTTACCTTTACCGGAACAGTTATTACATTCATTCAAGTTAGGTTGTAATAGCACATTTTACCACACAACCCATCTCTTGACATGCTCCATATTTCCTTCATCTTTTCTTGGAATCTTCTAAGACCGCATACTTCCATGGGCTCCACACCTCCGTCTATGCGCATCATAAGCTATAGCCAGTGTTTTAGGTATTTTCATCCAAGGACTCTAGGCCCTTGTTGCTTTATCCAGGTGCCATCTGATGCGACTTAAAAAGTGTCTTAGTGCGTTCTTATATCGACTTGAGTCTAATCATATCGCTCAAGTAATAATCTGGTAAATGGGTATCGAACACAGGGAATAAGACGAAGAATCGTGACGGCGGATATGAAAGACGCTTAACCCTATAATGAGTCAGAAAAATAAATGAAAAGGTTATGAATTTTGAATCATACCTATCAACTAATGCAATATGAATTAAATTAAAAACTAACTAATCATACAAAATGAACTAAGTTAAACGTTTGACTATATGAGAGAAAATGGAGTTGGGATACCCCCCCCCCCCCCCCCCCCCCCGCCCCGGAACCGTCCATATACACATAGAACATAAAGATTCAAAAAGAAAATTCTTGATTCAAATATACATCAAATACTCTCTAAGGATTTCACATATTAGGACTACATGTCGCATAATATCAAATCAAAAATTGTATTTAACGAGGATGAGAAGTTATCAACACGCCAATCGCACCCTTAAACATTCCGGTTACCTAGGGCAAACGAAATAAAAAGCCCTATACCTTTTGTTTTGATAAAGTTCAAACCTTTGGATGAGAATTTTTTTTTTTCATTTTTACATCCATATGTGTTACCTAGGTTGGGTTCATGTAACACAACCCACTTAAAATTTAGCCTAGCATGGTGCAACTACTACTAAACATGAAATCTACAATGCATGAAATCATTCCTACGTTAAAAGTGTGATCAAACATATAAAATAGAATTATGATTAAGAAAATAAGGAATCATAAACCAAAAGATGAGAGAAATTGAAATCACTAAAGAAATATTACATGTATTGAAGAAAAACCTTGAATTCTATGCCAAAAGATGAATAATTGTTGAACAAAATAAATCCTAGGGTTCTTGACTTCAAGAATCTCTCTAAACTATGTAAAAACCTCATCCCTAATGTATGGTGGTATAATATTACACGACTCTCACATTTGTTTAAGTTTTTGAACCATGCACAACTCTAAGTTTAAGAATAAAAGAATAAGAAATCCACCCCACTGAACCAGCCCTATTTTTCCTTCTTTAATGGGGCGAATTGGTCCGGCTAATACAGTATGACGGATCAATTTGGCATCTTTGTCATCAGTTCAGTTTGCACATTCTAGTGAGGGGTACCGGTTCGCTTCATTGGCTATCGATTCGATTCGATGGAATTTTCTTTTCTTCCCTTTTTTCTTGATTTCTTCTCAACTTTGAAGCTCCGTAATGTTTCACCTGGGACTCGAATTCGGATGTCATTTCTTCCTACGTGCTTGTGATCTCGAGATCTTCAACTTTCCTTGGGTTCTGTGTCTGAATTCCTGGTTTAAAGTTACTATTTTTCCCTTGACTTTTCTTCTTTTATTTCTTGATTTTGAGTTTTCTCTTTTTCTTCCCTTGTATAAAATACCTGCAAAATGTAAAAGAAAAACATGAAACTCGATGCACTATATAGAAAATGTAAGTAATAATGATATGAGATAAATCAACTTAATTTACATCGCACAAGATGATAAAAGCCTCTAAATTATAGGGATAAATATGAAGAATTTATGCCTAATCAAATTCCCCTAACTTAGAACTTTGATCGTCCTGAGCAAAGTAAAAGAATCAAAGCAAGGTCCAACACTTAGGAAACATGTTATTAGGATAGAATACCTATTTCACGGGAAAGCTATTTCATTTAGCGTATACAACAAGACTTTAAACCCATAGGTTACCCTAGTAGGACGAGTGGTGTCTCATGAGGGTTTGGAGTGAATATACTCACAAAATTCATTTTTCACACGACTCAAGAAAAAGATCAAAATACTTAAAAATTATACAATTTAAACTTCCCCAAAAATGGTCACCGCAAATTCATATTCAAGAGTCTCAATCTGTAGTATTTGTGTGTGTGTGTGTGTGTTTGTGCACCAGGACAAAATTTAACCGCTAACTTCCACCGATTGATCATTACGTTACTTTTCGAAAATTTGTTTTGATTCAATTTTTCATGTTATACTCTCACAAATGAATCACTCAGAATGTGGCTATTTTGTCTCGGTCTGTGTGATATATAAAGAGTAAATATAATGAAACACAAATTCACGCACATAAATTGGAAAGACGAAATTTTTATGGTGAAAAATACAATCAACGGAATATGTTCATTGGAAAATGGGAAACATCATCTCTTATTCATACCAATTAATCTCCCTTATTATCTTTTTGTGTCTTAGCTCTCCACACAGTAATTAATTTTTCTATACAGACTCGGTTAGGACTTTTTCTGGTTATAAGGTGTATTGGGTAATATGGAAATGGTCGGATATTTTGGAGTTGGAAAAAATTCTTATGTTGTCCTTTAGTGCTTTTTTGGGCTTTTTACTCATTTTCTATTATTTTCCTTTTTTTTTTATTTTTTTATTTTTCTATTTTTATCTTTTATTGCTATTTTTGTTGAGCATCTTTCTTTTATTTTTTCTTGCCCCTTTTTGTGCATTTGCTGGACTTAATTGATGGACTTTTATTTTTGTAACTCTAGGATAATTAGGTTTTTTGAGTTATCAAACAAAAAGGAAACATATAATTACTAACAAACGAGGGCCTTCTTCATTTATTCGAATTACTCATTAATTTACCATATGCGTCTCGAGAATTAATTTAATTTAGAGATATTTTAGCGCATTTTCAAGACAACATCTCACACGTTTCCCGTAACCGATCAAAATAAAGGAATTAAGATCTTGAATGACTTATTTTAAGCTAAATTGAACTTTGAGTTAATCATTAACTCATATTGATTTAATTACTCACAAAAATCAAAAGGCTCGAAATCTCACTGGGTTAATTAATCTCCACAATAATTCATAAAGTCATAAATTTTCACTCAATTTCCATCTTTGGTCAATTTCGGCTTTGTGCATTTGATTTTTACAATTTTAGACTTTAAACAAATTTCGATTGATATTTTTGAAAATTTTAAATTCCAATTTTTTTTATTTTGAAGAAATATATTTTTCGCTTTTTCAATTTTTTTTTATTTTTTGGATATTTCAGAATTTTGTTTTGGCATTTTAAATTTTTTTGAAGTTTTTAAAATATGCACTTGTCACCCCCCCGCCCCCCACACTTAAACTTTTGCATTGTCCTCAATCAAAAGGACTAAAAGTTAAAGAAGAAAAAATAATAAGTACGACAAATAAAACGAGCAAATATTTAAAATGCAAAAAGACACTATATAACTCCAACACACGACTAAAAAACAATCACCCAATACGCGTCGGGGATGAGATGACCTCTCTCTATCCACTAAAAACTCATCTGACCCCTGTACGGAGTCTGATGCTCTCCTCATCTCCCCCGTCTTAATATCGTAAACCAATAGTCGGAACAAGTTGGGGCTAGTCCCATTGATAATGCGGATACCTTGAGGCTTAATTGAATCACAACATACTTGTCCCGACTTGGGGAAAACATCTCAATGAAAATTGGAAGGATATTTTAAACCTATATTTCCCTTAACATCGGGAACGCATAGGTTAGCCTTTAAATCGGAGGAAACTTGAGTCCTCTCCTCAATTGCATCCGAGGGCTCAAGTGGTATGGGAGGATGGTCATAAAGAAGGAATTCATTTATCCTATCTTTCCATTCGCTCTCTTTTAAGTGACTACATGAGTCCAATAGAGATTGGACTCTAACAGTGAGTCTCTCATCTATCGGCCCAAATTCTTTCTCAAATTCCTCAAGGCTCATATCTCCGAACTCCCTCTCTTGCTAGATCTATGCATCTTCTCTCACACTATCATCTAAACTCTATCTCTCGCTCTCAATAGAGGTCACTAAACATGCCACCCCCACCTCCCGATCACTGCCAGGACTATCGCTCTCACTTGAGGTAATAAGGCATACCCCTATTGGCTCTCTCATGTGATTCCTTTCATTCTCGTATACTGTCTCTTCCATAATATCCGTCTCTCACAATCCACCCTCATCACTCTCGTTGCTGATGTGGAAGATATTTGTTTTGATAGATATTTCATAACGTGAGTTGCATTTGCCCATTTCAAGTGTTGATTAATTTGTTATATGTAGCTAAGAATGGGCGGCCAAGGATGGTGGGAACATGATTAATTGGTAAAGCTGAGGGATCCTCATACCAAATGAAAAAAAATCTACCGAGAAGTAAAAAGTGTCAACTTGAACAATCACGTCCTCAAAAACCCCCTGAGGTATATTCACTGAACGATCTACGAATTGGAGAGTCATCGTTGTGGGCTTAAGGTCCCCCAATTCTAATTTCTTATAGATGAAATAGGGGAGAATGTTAACGCTCTCTCCTAAGTCTATTAACGCCCTCTCAATTTGATTCTTCCCCATGATGCATGAAATGGTCCATGCACCCAGATATTTAAATTTTGATGGAAGATCGTTTAGCTGTACAGAACTGACGTTCTGTGTTAAAAACACTTTTTTCTTTACCTTTAGCCGACGTTTCACTGTGAGTAAGTCCTTAAGGACTTTATCATAGGTGTTAATTTGTTTTATGGCATCAAGAAAAGGTAAGTTAATATTTACTTACTTAAGATTGTCTAAAACAACATCACGAGAGGTCTCCTTTGAGTGGGATACTAACCGCGTTGAGGGTATGGAGCAGCAATGGGAGGTTTCACAACTACCTCAGTCCTGACTTTGTCATTATTACCACTCCTTCCTAAGGGTACATATTCATTTTGATCGTCACATGGAGGAGGTGGAAAGTCAACTACTCTCCCACTTCGTATAGTGGTTAAAATTACAACATTGATCTTGATGGTTGTTGGATGTAGATCTAACACTAGATTGACCTTGGGGAGGTCTTTGGCCTTGGGATATAAACTTACCCTTCACTTGGATACTCAACGATGCTTGCAACTTTGAAATGTTCGCATTTATCTCGATAAGCATCCAGGTGTTTTACGCATTGGTTACCTGTTGCTCTTACATGAATTGATTGACGTTATCCTCAAAATTTTGCCTAGGTGGGGTGATATATGGAGCATGAGTTGGTTCTTGAAAATGTGGAGCCTGTTAAAAGTGCGGAGGTGGTGGTGGAGGAGAGACAACGTGTGAATTGGGATTCAACATAGCATGTTATTACCCGTAACTAAACCTAGGATGGTTCCTCCACGAAGGGTTATAATAATTCCCGTGAAGGGAAGTAAAATTATCCTTAAGATTTCCTATCTCTACCATTTTCTCTTGAAGCATAACTTTGCAGGAGGTATCTTCGAACATTCCTCTGTTCAATTACCCGCCTCACAAATTGCACATACCCTCTCTCTTAATTGAGTGGATCCGGGTGTTTCTCTTGCCACTAATTCGACTATGTCTTTCAATTCTTTAGCAGTTTATTTTATTTGAAGTTGTAACTCAGCTTTTTTATCCAAATGATAGAGTCCGTACATATAAAGAATGGTAGAAGTTTGTCGAATGTGGGTTTGGGCCTTAGGATCGGATGTGTCCCACGTTTGAGTAGTCTCGAAGACATACTTAAGGTGGGCCTCTGCATCGTTTATATATAATCCCCAAAATGGTCCCTCGTACATTGACTCAACAAGTTGTTTAGAAGCTATGCTTAGCCCGTGGTGGAAGAAACATATGCGATGATACTTTTCAAAACCATGTTGTGGGCATGTATTAACTAGCTCGTTGAAATATTCGTAACACCGATAAATGGATCATTTTCTTGTTGTTTGAATGTTTGAATTTGAGATTTGATGGAATTGGTTTGATGTTGGGGGAATAATTTTAAGACAGATTTGGCTTGCATGTCCCTCCATGATCATATTAAGTTCGGTGGTAACGACCAAATCCAGGTCTTTTCTTTATCCTTCAAAGATAAAGAAAAAAGTTTGAGGCGAATGGCATCTTGAGTGCAAGATTGATCACTAAATGTATCTCATGCCTCTTCGAACTCACGAATGTGATGGTAAGGCTTTTCCAAATCCATACTGTAAAAAGTGGGAATAATCTGGATCATCCCATTTCTAAAGTAAAATTGTCCCGCATTATACGGAAGTAGAATGCATCCTAGAGTCATAGTCCTCTCGGGATATAAGATCTCACTCATGGGACGATACAATATCTATCCCTCACCCATACCATAGTTAGCATGCTCTGACATGGCTCTCTCTCCAAATGACTCGGTATCCTCACTTGGTGTCCTAAAAGTGTGACTCATAATGGAGTTGGGTATCGTAGGAGGTGGAACCCAAAATTATGGAGCATTAGGAGTGTGTGGACTATCGGGGTCGTACTCAACTGTTGAATTCTCATGAATGAGGGTTGGAGTATCTTGAGGAGTTTGTTGTATATTTTTCATGAAAGAACCTAAGAGATGCTATATTTATTTTTTTGACTTCTTACTTTTCTGAATTTTTTTTAAATTTCTGATTTTTTTTATTTTTATTTTTAAGAATTAGAGTCAAATTTGTGTCTCAAATCGACCTTACCTACATGTCTACCTTGCCCCCAGCAATGTCACAAAAAACTTGGCGCGCCTTAAAAACTGTCTTAGTGCGTGCTTATATCGACTCAAGTGTAAGTCGGTAGCATAAGTAATAATCCGATAAATGGGTGTCGAATACGGGGAATACGACGAAGAATAGTGACGACAGATAAGAAAGACGCTTAGCCCTAGAATGTCTCAGGAAAAGAAAGTAAAAGGTGATGAAATTGGAATTATACCTATCAACTAATACAATATGAATTAAATTAAAAAGTAACTAAGCATGCAAAATGAACTAAGTTAAACTTCTGAGTATATGAGAGTAAATGGAGTTTGAATACACTCCCCCGAACCGTCGGTATACACATAGAGCATAAAAATTTCAAAAAGATAATTATTCATTCAAAGATCCATCAAATACTCTCTAAGAATTTGACATATGATGACTAAATTCCACACAATATCAAATCAAAAATTGTATTTAACGAGGATGAGAAGTTATCATCACGCCAACTGCACCCTTAAATATTTCGATTACCTAGCCCAAACGAAATTAAAAATCCCTATAACATTTGTTTTGATAAAGTTCAAACCTTTGGACGAGAAATTATTTTGTTCACTTTTACATCCATATGTATTACCTAGGTTGGGTTCATGTACCCCAGCCCGCTAAAAAATAGCCTAGCATGGTAGAACAACTACTAAACATGAAATCTATGATGCATGAAATCATTTCTATGTTAAAAGTGTGATCAAACATATAAAAGAGAATTCTGATTAAGAAAATAAGGAATCAGAAACCAAAAGATGAGAGAAATTGAAATCACTAAAGGAATAGTACTTGTATTGAAGACGAACCTTGAATTCTATGTCAAAAGATGAATAATTGTTGAACAAAACAAATCCTAGGGTTCTTGCCTTCAAGAATATCTCTAAACTATGTAAAAAACCTCATTCCTAATGTACGGTGATAGAATATTATATAACTCTCATGTTTTTTTAACTGTTTGAACCATACATAACTCTAATTTTGAGAATAAAAAATTATGAAATCCGCCCCGCCGAACAGGTTTGATTTTTCTTTATTTAATGGGGGGAACCCGTACTACTAATACAGTATGACAGATCGGTTTGGCGTCTTTATCATCGATTCACTTCGCACATTCTATTGAGTGGGCTGGTTCGCTTCATTGGCTATCGGTTCGGTTCACTGGAATTGTTCTTTCTTCCTTTTTTCTTGATTTTGCCTAACCATTTAAGCTCTATAAATTTTCACTCGGGACTCGAATTTGGATGTCGTTTATTCCTACATGCTTGTGGGATAGAGGTCTTCAACTTTCCCTTGGGTTCTGTGTTCAAATTCCTGGTGTAAAAATAATATTTTTCCCTTGAATTCTCTTTTTTCTTTCTTTCTTGATTTTGAGTTTTTTCTTTTTCCTCACTTGTATAAAATGCCTGCAAAATGTAAGAGAAAAACACAAAACTCGATGCACGATATATAAAAGGTCAGTATCAATGATATGAGATAAATCAACTTAATTTACATCGCACAAGATGATAAAAGTCTCTAAATTACGGGGATAAATATGAAGAATTTATGACTAATCACCATCCGAGTTCCCTTTCATTATTACACTTTTTCTTTTTACCCGGTCGAAGACAAAACCCTAGACTTTGCCTCCCCAACTTGTGTTACACTTTGAAAATTTACCATTTAATGTCCTTTAAACTTTAACCTTGATTTTATTCCAAAAATCATATTCGTTTAGGACCACTTTTTGTAACACCTATTAGAATATTTTTATTTCATAAAAATGTTCCACTTTAAGTAAAATTACCATTTTACCCATTTGTTTCCAAAATAACCTTTTACTTTAATGTCACAAGTGTTAATTTTCCCAAAGACACTATTATGTTATTCATACCAACTTCTTAAGTGTTTTGACTCCTTGACTCCTTTTTACACTTGGAATAATATTCTTCTTAATTGAAAACATTTTTACACCTTTAATACCTTTTAAATTCCATAAGTTTTAATCCTTTATAACATTAAATAGTTACACATTAACTTTTCCATGTTTACCCATTAACACTTAATGAATACTTTAATCAATACTTCACCAAACATAAATTTATTTACTTTCTTCATTCAAAAAATACGTCTACACTTAAGACTACTTCTATAAAAAAAAATACCATTTATTTTTATCAACATGTGTAGTCTTATAATTTTATATTCATCATATCATTTACTCTTAATCTCACACACCTTGAAGACTAATTTCTAACTTTTCTCATTTTATGTTTAAACCCAAAAAAATCTTCTTTAAACTTTTTTATGAACTTAATACAAAAATACAGCAAGCTTATAGGCATGAGAGGATGTATTTTAAACCCAAAAATACTACTATATGATTTAAACACACATTTCATCATGAGAAACCATTATACTTGCAAAAATACATTTCTTTAGGTACAAAAGACATTTTTATTTCTTCAACTTCAAAAAATGTCTATTTTTTACAAAACCGTCATTTTTGCAAGAACTTTGAAATATTATTATTTCACCATATATTTACCAGGTAAATCATTACTTCCAAACATTTTGTTTCATAAAATGTTTGACACCAACATTTCTAGAAAATGCCCATTTTCACAAAAACACCATCTTTCAATATTTCAAAATCCTGAAATATTTACTTATTCTTTATTTTCAATAAAATATTATTTTCCAACATTTTTATTTCATCAAAATGTTTATTAGCTTCTACACAATAATTATACCATTTAACTAAATGTGCCCTACTCAAGTAGTCTAACTACAAGACCACAATGTGCAAAAATAACTATTACACTAAGAGTAAGGTTTTACCCACCTCTAACGGATTCAATGGTGGTGTTGGTGTAAGAGGAGCAACCACCACCTCCAAAGGTGGCCTCAAGGGGTTACCAAATTCATCCTCCAAAGCTTCAAAGTGTTCTTACATCAATCTCCCAAGTAAGACCCACTTCAACTCCATAAAAACCCACCTTTATCTTCTCCAAGAAATCCCGCAAATGCTCCTCCAAAAATTGTGGTTCTTCTTCAACCATGGTATAAATGGGTATTTTGTATTTGAATATGGTGGAATATCACACAAATAGAGGTGGAAATATGGTGGAATGGTGGCTTAGTGGTGGATGGTGGTGGAAGAATACCCATTTCTCTCTCCCCTTCTCTCTCTTTCTCTTATTTTTCCCAACAACCATTAGCCAAAACAAACCCAAACACACCCTTATAAAACCCTTTCCAAAGCCGAAAATAGAGAACGATTCGAGAGACCATCCCAAAGTAGAGAATATCCACACTTGGGCTTGAAAACGTGTCGTCGGGGGGCGAAACCCCTTCGTGCCCTCCAAAAGTCCCCGTGAGTGGTGCCAACACCTCTCACGGGACCAACATAGCCCGCACGAACCGACCGTTTGGTCATGGGACCCTCGATTTGAGAGCATGGCCTAAAATAGATAATATCCACACTTGGGATTGAAAACGTGCCATTGGGGGGTGAAACCCCTTAGCGCCTCCCAAACGTTCCCGTGAGTGGCGCCAACACCTCGCACAGGACCAATGTAGCCTGCACGAGCAGACCGCCTGGTCACGGGACCCTCGGTTTGAGAGCACAACCTAAAACACAGAATATACACACTTAGGCTTGAAAATGTGCCATTGGGGGCGAAACCCCTTAGTGCCCCCCAAACAGCCCCATGAGCGGTGTCAACACCTCCCACGGGACCAATGTAACTCGCACAAACTGACCGCGTGGTCACAGGACGCTTGATTTGAGACCAATAGCACAAATTTTAGAATGCCTGCACTTAGGCTTGAAAAAGTGTCGTTAAAGGGAGAAACCCCGGAATGCCCCCCAAACGGCCCCATGGGTTACGCCAACACGTCGCTCTGGACCAACGTAGCCCGTATGAACCGATCGCATGGTCACGAGATCCCTAATTTGAGAGCACGACCCATATTACAGAATGACTACACGGGTTTCATGATCGCGTGGTCACAGGACCCACCGATTTGAGAGCACGAGACCCCCCTAGAGGTCACCTAAGGAGCACTTGCAGCAACTGACCGATTAGCCTCCTCGATTCGAAGATTTTTTATTATTATTATTAAAACTGGTCACGACCCAAAGCCATGATAATGTTTTATGCGCAGTAAGTATAGTCACGGCCCAAAGCCGTGATAATATTATCTATATAGTAAGCATGGTCACAGCCTAAATCCATGACAATGTTTTATGCACTGTAAGTATAGTCATGGACCAAAGTCGTGACAATTTTATCTATATAGTAAACATAGTCATGGCTTAAAATTGTGACAAGGTTGGATCGCACAGAAAACTGGTCACGGGTTGCTTTGAACCGTGACTAGATGGTTTTTTAATCGCTTAATGGTCACGGGTTTGGGCCATGATCATGCCTACGAATAGGGTCAGGGCTATGGGTCATGACCACATCTGTGAATATGGGAAATTCGTGACTAGGTTGTGGGTCAGGGATTTGGGTCGTGACCACCGAAATTGGTCACGCCCGATTTGGTCACGGATAAAATCCGTGACCCATACTGCCTGGTCCGGGATAAAGTATGTGACCATTAGCCTAGTTTTGGTGTAGTGTATTCACGTTTTACCCAATCTGAACTGATCAAGGCTTGGCACCACACAAAATCAAGGCTCAAAATTGTGACAGAGCGCAATGGTAACGTATATTAATATTTTTGTTTCAGGTCGTTCGAATGACTGCCCCTATGTCGTTCGAACAACATCTTTTATCGTTTAAAGTTTGGATCGCATGACCCTTCACGCGACCTGCTACTCTAAGTTCGTAGCACGTCATTAGAAGCCCTATTTTTGTGACCTATCTCGCAACCTCACAGCGTCGTTCGAACGACATTGCCTTATTGTTTGGACGCCCTAAATCTTGTTCTTCTTTTATTTTCTTCCAATTTTATCCACAATTCTTCCTTACTCATATGCAATTTCTCCTCATTCATAATCCACATATAATTTTAATTCAATTATTGGGATGGGGTATTATAATATCAATTCATGGTTATACTGATCCTTCTGAATATATGAGTAAAAATATTTAAGAAAGATTTGGGGTTGCAACCAATGTGTAGGAAGCATTCCAACTGGAGATATCCAAATGAGTCCTCATTAAGATGGGACACAAAATAGTTGATCTTGACTGACTAATCATGTTTTCTAATGAAGATCTAATTAGTGCCAACCTACCCCATAAAAAGTCCTTAGTCTTTACCCTCAAAATGTCTAATGTTTATAGCAAAAAATACTTGTTGACTAGGGAAGCTCATAAGAGATCATATATGCCTATTTTATCTATAAACTTGGTCACAATATCCAAGACTTTGATTAAAATGTTGATCCGTTTGACAGGTTTCAATGGAAACTTGGAAAAATCATTAAGAAAAATCATGATACTGATTAAGGCCAGTCTTGTCAATCATGAGATTGAATTCCATGTCATTAAATCTAAGTCACCTTAAAATAGCATCCTAGGCAGAGGATGGTTCCATGCCATGTGAATTATGACTTTCTCACTTCCTTAGAAACTGAAGTTCATGGCTAACCATGAAATCATTGAAGTTAAAGCTAACTAAGAGGAAATGCAAAATTTATTCATCTTCGCTATTAAACTAAATAAAGGTTAACCCAAAAGGAATCAATACGAAAATGATTCTGAGGGAAACCAACCCAAATAAAAACCGAAGGGAGCTTAGGTGGGGGTTGAAGATACCAGATTCACTTCCACGGGCTGTGTGAGGGGGGAACTCAGGTCCATTACTCTAAACACATCATAATCGAATAAATTATTTTTATGAGTTCTGAACTACCAGAGGACGAAGAAAAATAATTCACTTGTTTCCTCAAAATGAATGGTAACATGTTTTTTTAGTATTCTTATAATTTCCTAAGAATTGACCCAAATATTTCTTTCCATTAACTAAATGTATATCCTTTGTGTCGACTGACCAAGCAAAATCCTAGGAAATAAGATGTAGAGAACGTTAAGGAACTGGGCAATGAAGTTCATAATTTGGTACATCCCTAATTCCATTAAAGAAGTCCAAGTATCGGATTGGATATGTAACATAGTCTTGGTAAAAAAGAATTATGGAAAATGGAGAGTTTATGTTTGTGGCCATCCTGGGATCTTCCCCCTCCCCCGGAATTTTCGGGGGTAAAGAGGGAGAGAAAAAGGTCCCTCGCCCCTCACTACATCAGGGGGTGCTTCGGCCTTCGTCGATTTTGGGGTGATGTAAAGAGATAGATTTGCCCACCTATTTTGAAAAAAAATAGGCAAAAGAACATGTCAGCGCCTTGAGAGAGTGGCATCAAAGACAAATTGATGCTTATGAAACCAAAAGTTCAGATGTTCGGGGGCTAAGTTACGGAATGGGACGGTGTTTGGAACCTATCCCACCCTTTCGGTCTCTCATGGGCTTATGTTACTATTTTCCTTGATTTCTCCATGAAGTGCGTGTGCGTGTATATATACGTGGAGATCGGAATCACTCGACTCGCATCATGGAAAAGATGAAGTAAGGTCATCGATAGGAATGTTCGCAAAATAATAATTACAAAAAATATGTTGTGTGCGCCTAATGAGGTATTAATCGTTATGATTAAATGATAATATATGTTTCATAAGACACAAGTATCAATCACAAGTATGGTGTATATATATGAATAATATATGGATAAAATAGGGAAAAGATGAAAATAGGAAAATAGGACTCGAGTCTCGTGTTTTAGCCCGAGATGCCTACGTAGCCTATAAATGCATCAAAGTCCACGTAGTTCGCATGCGGCACAAGGGTGGGGTTTATCCCATAGATTCAAACGGGAGTTTATTTTATGTGTGTGTAGAAAATATATTTTTCGTCTTGACAAAATGTGATGAAGAAGCCCGTTAGAATTTATTGGTGTAACCCTCTTTTTCTTTGTTTTGTTTTTTTTATAGAAAATAAATTATGGGCAATAAAACTAATAAAGGATGAGATATTAATGTGTATGATCTAAAGTAAAAGATAAATTAATAATTTATATAACTAATGAAAAAATAAAGAAATTTAAAGAGACGTAATGATGTTTGGGCCTTCTTTGGAGACTTGAAACTTCATCTTAATCCTCAATGAGCTTCCTCGCAAATTGGGATATTTGTAAAATGAGACAGAAGGAGATTTTTCCTGAATTGTGTATGAAAGTTATGATAATGAAATGTGGAGAATGATTTCAGACAAGGAAACTTCACTGATTACAGAAGAATGTTGTTGAGATTACTGAAATTGATGGTTTCTAGATGCCTTTCGAAGTGAGATCACCCTCTCCTTATATAGGGTAGGGGAACTATCGATCAGCATTTCCCTTGTCATGCCTATCAATAAGTAATCCTAGGCACACTGCTAATAGGCAGGTCCAACATCCTGCCAATTGGTAGTCTCGTGCAGATTTTCTGGAAAAAATGATCGTAAAACGGAATTCGTAAATCCAAATCGCGCACAGGGCATACTGTTAAAAAGGAAATTCAGACACCTTTGAGAATCCTTGGGTTGCTTGCGGGTCCGGGAGTTAACTTTGTGTCAAACGGGGCTCTAAAGTGCCATTTGGTCCTCTGGACAAAAGAGCTTCGGACGAGGATGGATCGTTCGTCCAAACCGGGCGTCCGAATTGTGTATGGGCAAACCGTTGGAAATTTTGTGCGAGTTACTTATATGTTCCAAAGAGTTTCACTCGGTTTAAAGAGTTGACTTTTGTCAAATGGGGCATGTATGCGCCCGGTGACCTTTCAAAGTAAAACGGGTCATTCGCCCATACTGTAAGGCTTATTCGTGCACGAGGCGGATCGCTGGAAAGGGTGTTCAATTCCCTTTAATGATTCATTATGTCTCGTTCGAGCTGAAGAGTTAAATTTTCTCAAATGGAGTCCAGGACCGCTCAGTGGCCTTCGAATCCATTTTTGGAGGAAACGGATTGTTCATCCGAATGGTTATTATATTTTTCATATGGGGAAGACTGTTGGGAAGGAGTTTTAGTTCCCTTTAATCTGGTCGGTCCACTACGAAAGACCAAAGGAATATTCATGTATATGGTTGTATCAGTGGATTACTTTACGAAATGGATGGAGGTTGAACCACTCATGGGTATGACCTATGCAATGGTCTTCCATTTTATATTTGAAAATGTGATATGAAGATATGGGATCCTCCCACACCTTCGTTGCTGACCACGAAATCCAATTTGACAACGATGAATTTCAAAACTGTTATGATAAGGCCAAAATTAAAAAGTTTCACTCATCACCATCTCATACATAATGCAATGGATAAACAGAAGTCATGAACTAAACGTTGATGGAAAGAATGCATAAAAGATTGAATTTATCCAAAAGGAATTGGATAAATGAACTAAAAGGTATTCTATGGGCCTATAGGACAACACATTAAATAGAAACAACAAAAACCCCTTATATATTAGTCTTTGTCAGTAAATTCATGGTCACAGTTGAGGTCATCCTCCCAATCCATGGGGTCCTCAACTTTAGTTCCCCCAAAAGTGACTTTACAAGAAGGTTAGATCTAGACCTAGTATAAGAAGTCAAAACGGAAGAAGTGCTAATGGTACCAGCCTCTCTATAGCGTACATGAGAATTTTATAACAAGAGAGTGAAGCCAAGTATCTTCAAGTAAGATAACTACATTTTGAAGAAGATTGCATAGAAATCCAACTAGTTAAAAGTTAATTGGCATGGTTCCTACTTTATGGCTGAAGTCCTATAACTTAGTACTTATCGTATTGAAACCTTAGAAGAAGATTTGTTCAAGAACCCTTAGATCTCTGTGCACCTCAAAAGGTTTTGTAATTAATTAAATATTTTTGTTAATAGTAAAGATGAATGTAATGGGATAAAAAAGCTAGTACGAATAGAGGTCATTACTGAGAATTCATTTTACAAAGAATTTAGTTTCATGGTTATCAAAGTCCCTTTGACTTAAAGAAATGGTCAAGAAGTTATGGTCGAAGACATCTTAAGTTCAGAATAATTTAGGTCAACTAAATCCATTCCAATTGACCGAAAGCATGTCTTTGACAACTCAAAAAATCTTAGGACGGGTTGGTTAAAGCCAGCTAGATTGAACAAAATCACATTTCCGACTACTCAAAAATGTTAGCTCAGGGTGGCTAATGCCAGCCCCATTGACCAAATGCACGTCTTTGACTTCACAAAAACCTTTGGAAGAGGGTATGATAACAAGATCCGACCACATACCTTTTCTAACTTCATAACTAAAAAATTTTGTCCCCAAGGAACTAGTAAGCCTAAGCTATGATGACAAGATCTGACAACACAGCAAAAAAAAAGATCAGACCAAAAGCACGTCTTTATCTTCTCCAAATGTTAGGACAGGTCGACTAATGCCAAACCAATTGGACAAATCACGTCTTTAACTAAACAAAACTTTGGAAGATTGTGTGATGACAAGATTATACCACATATCTTTCCTAATTGGAAAACTAAAATGGTTCTTCCTTAAGGAACTAATAGGCCTAAGCTTTGACGACAAATTCTGGAAACACAATCAAATATGCTAAAAAATACTGACAAGACCCAAATACAACTTGGACTAAACTATAAAATTGACTAGATCCAATCATGTAAACCCACGAACGAACTTGGAAAATATTTTATCAACTACACTTGACGAATGAGAAAAACTATTTTCATTAAAACTAAAAAATGAGTGTTCATAAACGGTTCCTATTGACGAATAAGTTCATACAGGAGTAATGTTTACGAAATAACTACAAAAAAATAATAACCTATTTAAATATTAGCTTATTTAATATCCAACTCTGAGTTCCCGGTAACAGGAAGCTTCTCCTCAATGACTTATTCCTCCTTAACGACTTAGATCTTATCTTCAGATGACGACCCTTCTTCATTTTTTCGGGTGGCCTCATCGTGATCATCCAAGGCTTTGGATTCATCATCATCCCCCTCCTAAGACATGATAACCTTAGCAATATCAAGTTAGTGTTTGGCTACCCTCTTTTTAGTTTAACATAGCCCTTGAGGAAGTCCATGGTAGTATTAATAATGTATTCCTCAGAGGTATTTAAGGATTTAACTGCCTTTTCTCTAACCGTAGAAGAAGTAACCTAAGCCTAAGCAAGTTGAACTTTCAAAGCATCAAGTTAGTCTCTAACGGCCTTGAGATCTTGTTGCAGTTTCCTGATTTCTTCTTCAGCTTTGCTGAGCTCTTTAACTTTAGTCACCATCTTTTCATCGGCCTCTAGAAGCTTTATATGAGCCTTAGACAAGTCATCCTCAAGAACTTTGATTCTCTCTTCAACTCTCGCTTTTGCCTTTCGCAATTTATCAAAATAATTCAAGGCAGATTAAGCCTTCTTCCTCAAAATTATTATGGCCATATTACCCTGTATAAGATGAAATGGAAATAATTAGCTAGAGGAAAATAGATATCCATGAAAGAGAATAGTTGAAGATAATTTGTCACCACTCACCGTAAATTCCTTGTGAAAAGAAAAAGTCCAAGGATTATATAAATTCAAATTATACATAAACTGGAAGTCAGGGGTATAACCCACATAGCCCAAGACTTCGGGAGTATTAGAATAATTTAGAATAATAGAATTTCTATTTGCAATGAGTTTCTCCTTGATTATTAGGCTATCGAGCTCGCAAGGGTCAATATGATCATAAGGAGATGAATAGTCTCACCTTTTGTACAGCCTTTGAGTAGGTTAGCCATTAATAATAATCTTTTATTTGATATGAAACATGGGCAATTTGGGTTCCTTAATAGATGGATCATCCTAAGAACTTTTCTTATTGCTTTGACACTCATCAAATACCTTTTTTTTACCTTTATCAACAACTCTATCTTCTTGTTTCTTCTTCAATAGAAAATATAGTTGCCTCAGTATTAGTAAGATGAGTCATATCATCATTTCTTTTCTTAGTACTAGCTTTCTTGCTATCCCTTTTATCAATTTCTCGTTGCGTAACATATTCAAGTTGTTTATCTCAGATTTCCTTAAATTCAACACGGAAAACATTGGTTGGAGCCATGACAAAGGAAAAGGAATTTGGAGTTGAAGTTGCAGAAAAAGGATGATAAAACTATTTAATAGTCAGTTCGGTATCAGATATAGAAGCATATGAAAAAAAAAAGAGGATGACTTAAGACTTGTAAAAAATTCTCACTTTCTTTGACATCGTGATCGTCCTCTTTTTAATTTCCTTTAACCTGAATGACATCCACCTTATTTTCCTGTTATTCCTCGAAACTCTCCTCATCATCATTAGTTGGTCATGGTTGCCTATAAGTGTCAACATCAATGGTAATGATGTTCATATAGTTTGTAATGGCCCCACACTTATTAGGGGGATATATCCTAAAAATACTTAGGGTCCAAACTGTAAACTTTCCTAATCAGTTTCATTAACCTCTTATCCAATGATGGGTACTTCTTGTAATCAAATATGAGGAGCATCGGTCCCTTGGAATGCCAATCCCTATTTTTGGGTCATTGGGAAAGAACTCCTATGCACTAGAGATGTTGAAAAACTTTTTTTATAGTTATGATTTCTTCTTTGGGTGACTTAGACTATATTATTATTGGACTTACCAAGTCAAAAATAGATATATCTAGGGGTTTTATGGCTATCCTTTGAACCATACATGTGACAACACGTATATAATTATGATAAATTATATTTAAATCATACTTATCTTATGTGATATGAATAATGTGTTATTAGTATATCTAATGTTATGTGATTATGGTTAGTATAATTCTACTTTCATAAATCATGAAATGTCGAATTATTTACGAACACAAGATTTGGTTATTTTCGATAGAAATGTTCCTTTTTAAGACTAGTTTTGACCCTTATAACATTACAATTGACTTGAGGTGAAAACTACATAGTTGTAGACATGTTAGTTAGGGTGGTAACACAATAAACGTTGCATCAAACGGATGTTTGAGTAAGAAGTTAGGACAAAATTACGAACAAGAAGAAAATCTGTCAATTCCCTTAAGTGGTAAATTGTCTTTTATTAAAACAAATGTTTTAATTTGATTGGATGGATTGGGAGGCAGCCTTGGCCGACTTAAAACTCTTCTTCTAACATATTTCTTCAGCCAATTTAAGCCTAAGTTCAGTTTTAAGGGTTTTTGGCTTGAGGAAAGAGAAAGTAGAAGTTAAGGAAGAAAGGGTTTCATTAAAATCTAGGAAATGAATTCCAAGAAAATTCTTAAGGTGTTTCCAAGGTGTAAGGTCAAATCAACCAAGTTTAACTCTACCCGAGGGAAACGTGAATACATAGTTGACAACACAAGGTGAGTGTACTTACTGAGTTGATTTTGGATATGATGTATATGTATTATATGTTGAGATGATATGGCTTATTTAAAATTCATGAGATGTTGAGATGTTATGGCTTATTTAAAAGCCAAGAGATGTTGAGATGTTATGGCTTTATAAAAGTCAGGATATGTTGAGTTGTTATGCAATTAAGGAGATGTTAGGTTATTGAAACCTATGGATATGATTATTGCCTACGGGCAGGAGATGTGGGGTTTATTAACTCCGGATATGTAAATGGACTAATTTGGCCAAGAGATGGATATATAAATATGTTGAGATGTTAATATAGTAATTTTACTATATATAGATGTAGTACATTCACTGAGTTTTTAAACTCATGATTTTATATGTTTACATTTTCAGGTTTTGAAGCTACCACTGCCGAGTCTAAGATGTTGAGTGAATAGTTATATTGTCTCGTTAGTTTGTTTTGTACATTGTACTAGTTGTAATTAAGTTAAATGGTATGAGAGTTTTGTTTAAATTATGTCTCCTTAAAACGATTGTATTTTTAGTAGTTCGCATTTTAACCTTGAAGTTGTTTTAATGTGTATTACCAAACAAATAAATAAATAATAAGTGTGGTTTGTGAAATATTGAGTTAATTATATCCTAATGGGGTTAGGGGGTGACAATACACAAACCTAAATATGTCTCCACTAATGTCAAACCCCCCATATTACTTTTAATAGATCATAGATCCTACTATAGACCTATAGGTGTTTGTAGGAAGTTAGGTAAGGGCCACTCCACAACCTCTTTAAGATATATCTTATTAAGGGATGGATGGGAAGACGAACGCCCACTTGGAGAGTACAAAGAGAAAATAAAACCTCATTGTCATCTCTCCTATCATAAGCCATCTCCTATGGGTTAGGAATCCTAATGGTCACATCATCTTGTATGGAGTAAAAAACTCTAAAATCATCTAAATATCCAGCGAGGATATTACTTTGGTACAATTTGGCATCAGAGGTAGAAGGATAATAAGAGGTTGTAGGAAAATATCCAAGGTCAACTACCTCAATAGTCAAAGTAACCACAATGGGAAAAGTGGAACGTGAACGGTTATCTATTAAAGGCCTATCCTTAGAGTTTATATGATCGGACAAAGTTGTGTTACTAGTATCAACGTAATATCTCCCCCTAACCAAATTATTTCTGTTGTTGAAGCTCTCAGAAGTATGAAATTCTGACGTACTAAAATTAATACTTGGGGGCTTAGAGGATTACGCAGTAGAGTAAGCAAGTTTGAGGATGAAATTATGGTTCTCTGGATCGTCCTCGAGTTTAAGAACCTGGGGTGGGGTGGGAAACCTCTCAGTAAAGGCACTGGGGAAAATTTTGTTCAAATTGGTGATGTGATTCAAAATTCTCAAAGATTCACTTATGCAGGCTATACTTACACCCAAAATGCACTTACTAAATCCTAGAAATAGAAAAGCCTAGGTTAAAATTCCTCAACTCAATGAAAACCTAAAACGAAAGAATAGAAAATGGTTAGATAGAGATTTCACAAAAAATACTTGATGATATAAATGAACTAGAAGCTGAGATGCAGAAATCCCCAAAGGGTCATGATCAATGTATTTCTCTGTCTAAGAAGCTTGAGCACAGAATTTGATAAGTCCAAATGATGTTTCATCCCACTTTTATAAGGGCAAAAAATGCATGTAGCAAATGTGTCTATCGAAGACCCATCGAATTACTGAAGAAAACCTCCAATTCATTTTTCTCGGACGACCGAGCAGGATAATTGTTCATCTCTTAACTAAGAGATGTCAGCCCAATACCATTTGTAAAAACTTCACCCACTTCTTTACAGTCGTGAGAAAAGTCTTAGGATCTTTTCTTATACCACATTTCTTGAGAATATCACGACACGAATAGGACTCAATACAATAACTCAATAGCAAGTTAAAGATCTAGGCCCTAGACAAGCTTACTTGAAGGCATGGCCACGGCTAAGAAATGAGGTCGATTTCCTTTTCCATCTAAGAGGACTAGGTGCGCTATCAAGGCTATCAAGGCTAACTGACGGATTATAACTTTAATAACGATGTTACAAATAGGAAAATACCATGTGCGTGGCACTAAACGATAGCCAACATCTGCAAATACATTCCTTCATAGGTAAAACATTAAGCCGTTGACTTATTTATATTGATCTCCATTAAGAAGATGTTTCCGCCCAATCCATACTGAGATAGACAGACATTCCATCACAGTCATTCACTATAAAAGGAGAGATACCCCATTAGGATCTAGACAGTGACTAACATACACATATATATTCTAACATTCTAACATTTTAGAGAGAGAAATTGAGTGATTTTTCATTGTTCTGAGAACTTCAGTCAACTAAAGCGTTGTACTAAAAGTTACCATCTGGACATAGGCTCATTCTTAAGGGCTGAACTATGTAACTTTTGTTGTAATTCCTTTTATCCTAACCTCTATATTTACATATTTGCATTTACCTCTTATTTATTATTTGTTATCTCATATTGGATCTCAAATAGCTAAGAGATAATATTGAACCCAATTTTAGATGATAACAGAAGCCATGACCTCATTCTTAAGGGCCCCCTCTCCAAATTTAGAGAGCTCTTACCTCGAAATCAATGGGTCGTCTTCTAAAAACTTCATTTTCACTACATACTCTACACATTTCCTTACCTAACATTCACCCCATCTTTTCCATCCATTTCAACACCACTTCATCAACATCAAAAACCACCCTATATCACTTTAATAATCATGAGCAAAGCATCGTAGAAGGTTTGATCCTATCATTTCCTACCTCATTTAGATAGTGTCATTTACTGCAGTTTATTACTCTTATCATATCTTTTACTTTATATTTACATTCTTAACCTTAATAATACTATTTTCATTACTTATATACACAAAAAATAGTTTCATAATTCACAAAAAAATATGCTTTAATCATTAAACCCCAAATTGGAGTTTTCCTCCCCTTTTCCTACACTTTATCCACTTGTGTACATTTTTCAAAAACTAAAAATAAGGGAATTCTAGTTTTGGGTTGATTGGTTAAATTACAACCTTCTGTGTTTTCGAACTATGTGAACTTTGATGCCATTTTTGTCTACATAGACATCTCTAGTTTTCTTTAAGATTCAAGTCCCTTTTTTTATTTATTTTTTTCACTTTATTTATTCCCACTTTTATTAGTGTCATGTGTACATATATAACCTAGATCATATGTTCTTAGCAATTCCATGAGACATGCATATTCACTTCTTCATAGTGAATCATGATCCAGTGTGTTTCTCACATTATATTATATTTTCATACTTTTGTTCTCTTTTGTTTTCGCAATCCCGTCAGATATGAATATCCATTTCCTCATAGTGGATTATGATTCGATGTATTTCATAGATTGTAGCCTTTTCTATTTATTATATTTTACTGTCCCCTCCAGACATGTGTATTCCATTCTTTGCAATGGATTCTGATCCGGTGCGTTGCTCAAATTTCCACTACTTTTTATAACATCATTTTATTTTTATTTATATTCCTCATAATGACTCATTCCACATTTTCCATGATGTGGGAATGATGATTTATTTTCCTTACCTATTTAACTATGCACACATTATATATACAAATTTCATTTTGGAGAAAAAGGAAAATATCTTTATAGCCCATGAGAGATTGAAATAGTAGAATGGGTGCCTAACATGTTTCCATTTCGTAACTTAGTCCCCGGACCTATGATCTACTTGGATTTGTAAGCATCAGTTTGTCATGTAATGTCATTTCTTACCATATGGATATATCTTTTTCCTTTTTTGAGAAAAATAGGCTAGCGACTCTATTCTTTATATTGTTACCCCTGGAGGACGACGGATTCATGTTCGTGGGAGACCGCGAATATCGTGAGAGTGGTGGAAAGGGAAGTTCCCTTTCTTAACTACATTCTTCATAAGATATCGACCTTTTTTCCGCCAGGGTGAACCCAAATTGGATTTTCCCCATTTTAAAATCCTAGGGCTGTCACAATGATGGCTTTGTTGGGGACAACTTGTTTGTTTTTTAAGACTGGACTTACATGGGTTTTATTTTTATCTTTGTCTTTTTTCTCTATTTTTTTTACCTGTGTGTATATATTTTCCCTTCTATGCTCTTCCTACTCTCATTCCCACATATTTTACATCTCTCCATCACGCTCATTCTCTTATCACATGTATTTATCATCTTTTATATCCCATGCTTCATGATTCACTGACTTGTAAGTTCTTACCATGTTTCACTCCACTTACTCACATTTTCACATGTTCCATATCACTTGTAGATATCCATACTTATTCTCACTTGTATATAGCCACATGATTACTCACATGCATCATATACCACTTGTAGATATCAATGCTTAGTTTTACACACTTCCACATTACTCTCACTCACACAGACTTCCACATTACTCTCACTTGTATATACTTGCATGTTTTACTCACTTACACATATTCCCATGTCACTTTAACTTTTCTTATACCTTTCTCCCACTTTTGTATATTTACATGTCTCTCATTCTTTATATACCATCATGCTTTGTATACGCTCCATGCATCATGTACATAGTTTCTAGTTTTACTACCCTCATTTAGCTCCTTTATCTCATGTTGCCTATGTGTGTTCCCATGACCAACCTCATGCTTAATAGTAGTAATTATCCCGATTATCATACAGAAAACACACCGTAAGATGTTAAATAAGACTTGTGCATTCTTCACATTATGTCTCGTGAACATTATAATTTGACCAAAATTTATCGGTACTGGGGATCATTTCATAATGGAAGTCAGTCATGTGGGTTATGATTAACCTAAGTGATATTATTCCCACCTTCCATTGTCCTAATACCTCTAAGGTATATAGAACGGTTCCACCACATCGTACCTCTTAACAGAACTCACCACGAGAGATATATAGTAGGGAACTCGTTCATGTACATCGCGTATATCAAATTCCCTCTCACACGTACCACCTCCACGACTTATATACTAGGAAATTCATGTACACCCAGGTATATCAAATAGCTTGTCCACACATACCAATGAATAATTGATCTTATAGGCAATAGGTATATCATACAAGTTATACCAAAATTGGGACCTTGTTACTGACCTCCCAATGCATTAACCTCATATAAGCTCTACCCTAGGATGCTCATATCTAGTTTTCTGGTTTCAACGTGAAAATCTGCCAAAATTTCGGGTCATCTTATCACCCAAATTTTGCGCTATTTCACCCATTTTTTAAAGAGGACGTTGTCCATGGGCTAGGAAACGTGCCAAACCGTGTCCTACATCACATATATTTTCCTTTTCCAGACTCAAGTCATGTCCTTACAGTTTATAGGAAACATAATACAAGTTAAACCTAATAATAAAAACTACAATGGGGAATTTTCGTTTCTCCCTTTCAAATAATATTTTCTCCATTTTCCAAAAGGCCCAAAAATATCATATTTCCCCTCTCAGTTGCGATCGTATACCCTAGCTTTGGTCTGCTACCTATTGGTTCAGATCTGTTATCAAGCCACCTCGAATCTTTGCATCTCCTCTGTTACCTCGATAAAAGTTGAACAGTCTCCTCGAAGACTATTTATGTAGAACCTTGATCAAAATGAAAATATTCAGTCAGACCTAATGCCAGTCCTCACTTAGCTTAGTGCCAAGATTAATAATCTCAATGTAGAGGTCCAAGGGATGCAGTGAAATGGAGTTCAAACACCAGAGGTTCCTGATCTTGACATCGTCTTCCCCCATGTCATGGGTCCGTAACCACCATAATATAGTATCAGGAGTCCCTTATGTCTCGTGTATCCCACCAATTTATGGGCCATCTCCAGCTCAGTTGCCAATGTCAAACCTCTCCCGGCCAAGGTTTAATTTTCCAATTCCTATTCTTGTTGATCGTATATAGGAAGAATTTAACAAAGGTTAGGGAGGACCAGGAATTTATATTTAAGAGATTTGACCAAGTCAATATCTCAAGTTACATGGATTATACGCACAAGTCTCCCTACTCGAAAGCCCAAGTTCAGAAAATGTTCAAGATAGTAGACATAAAAAATTTGTAGGTTGAAGACCTCATATTGTACACCTTTGCATCTATCATAATACCATCACTCTAGTTGGATTGTCAAGAGAAATAAAGGCACAGATGTTTTAGTAAGACCTTAAAGAAAGATCTCTTAAATGGCTTTTGTTGTTAGAGAAATCATGAATCCATAGTTGGGAGAATGTAGCCCGAGAATTCATGACCCAATATAAATACAATGTGTAGTTAGAGACTTTGGTTTATTCGAACCCATTAAGAAATAGGGAGAATGGATCTACCGACTGTTTTGAATCAACCCAAAGACTTCGGGTTGTAACTACCACCAAAGATGGACCTCGAAGAGGACAGTTGTGAAAGAATCAATGATGTTTACATGGAATCTAGAGAATGGGCCTGACAATCAAATGATTATTTTATGTCAGTAAGGGAGTTCAGATTAGACAGTATCATGCAGGTCATATCCGATTAGTTGTTTTATGAGAAAGAAAAATATACAACTTCCAAAATGATCTCCATGTTAAGGCTCAAGGAATACTTAGTTCCATATTTCCAACACTTCTCCCATGAGTGGGAAGATGTGTATGACGAAGTAGTTGAAGTCATAGAATGCATAAATTTCTCATGGAGTGACAATATTGTTTCCACTAGATGGGGTATTGACTCAAACCCTTCAAACAACTCAGCTAATGAACCAGATAGAAGGGATATCGGCACGATTTCCTCCTTATGTGGGATGATTTCTTATAAAAAGCTACTATCGGGAATTATTTAACTATCCATCATTCCAGAAGTGGATGAGGACATAGGGTTTCTATTTTTCCAATATCTATAAAATCACATGACCTAGTGAGGGTGTACTACAAAAACCAGATTCTTCCATCAGCGAGCATGTATATGTATAAAGACAAAGGGGTTGCTGAAGAACTCTCGATGCCAAAAAATGTCAATGGGAGAAAGTAAAATCCTTGAACATCTAAAAAAGACCCAAGCCAACATCACTTGTGGGGGATTTTCATCTCCTCCCAGTTGCTTAGAAATGCTTTGATCAATCTCCTCACATGACCTATATTTCTTTCCACTACTACCCCTAAAAAATTTGTCCACGTAGTTGAATATCTGGTCATGAAAAATCTCGTCTCCTTTGCTGATGGAGAAATTCCTATGATCGATCTTGACCACAATTATGCTCTCAATATCTTGGTGGAAGTCATGGGAAATACTATTCCATTAGCACTTTTTGATAGCAGGTTCGCTTTCAATGTCTGTCCATTAAGAATTCTTAATTGTGTGGGGATAAAAGTCGGTGATATCACCCCCACTTTCATCGTCATGCATGCCTATGATAACACTCACTGAGATGTTATGGGTTCAATAAATCACACACTATTAGCTAGATTTATATGCCCCTAAACTCAGTTTTATGTCATCAATATACAATCTTATCCTAACTTGTTCCTTGGTCGTCCTTGGCTTCATAGTATCAGAGGTGTGTCCCCCTCCCTCCATCGAAAGTCAAAATTCCTTGCCAATAATTATGTCATCACTATCATAGGGGATGACCACAACTCTAATGGAATCATCACAAGTAACCCTATTTTAGAAATCCCACATAGAGCTAATGGCATGCTCCTCTCTGGTTTTAAGATTGATCCACTTACTATCCCAGTAGGGCATAACTTTAAAGATAGAGTATGCCTAGTGCACAGCCCACATGGAAACGTTAATGTGATCCAGATGTTAAAGAATGTGTATTTCATGCTCAAAATGGGTCCAGGTTACCATCAAAAGGGGATTGTTGATTCGATAGTTTTAAAAGAATCTTTCCCCTTTGTGGTTTGGGTTACCAAACATCACCAGATGAAATCATGGCCCTCTACCATCCATATCAAAAGAGGGTGTTGAAAATTAAATAGTCCATCTCATAAGACTCCTTAAATGGGCAATTTACCCAGGAAGGGGTTTCACCTTTAACGATTTCCCCAAACAAGGGTAAGATCTTATTGAGAAGAAATTAAAACTCAGATTGGAAATTTTCTTTTAAGATAAGATCATCAGGAATGAATACCCGAATCATGAGGTGAAACCCCTGACCATCAAAACTACAGATTCAAGCTCTTCAAGCACAGAAAGCGCTAAAATTTTTTAGGGCGGTGAGAATGATGAGTCATTTTGTTTACACACACTAGGGTTGGATCTATATATGATCCATACCAAGGTTGAGTCATCTAACTCGTCTGCAGAAATCATCCTTGCTGAAGAATCGCTCCTCAAAGGGTGCAATGTCCCTATCATTCCAGCACTAGCCAGCTCGAACCCTGCTATTTACCCCAAAATGAACCTAAATTTCTCCCTCCTTTTTGTATTACTGATATCAATGTAAATGAGGTCTCTTTTGATGACGTTCTCAATGTTATATTTTCGAAAAATATTTTTAATAAAATGAATTAAGATTTTGAGTATCTTGTTGTGCCTTATAGTAATTGCATTGATTTTAAATAAAACAATTGATGTAGAAGTTATAATAAATGAATAATTCTTAACAAATCTCAATAAGGAAAAATTAAACAATGCAACCATGTTCAAACTAATAATAATTAGATCATTATTATTAATCTTGATTCTAGTACCAATCCATGTGATATTATGATAGGGTTCACCCTCAATGAGCATGAGCGGTCACAATTCGAATAACTATTGAAACAATTCGTGGACATCTTGACATGGTCATATAGAATCATGCATGGCATCTACCCATAGATTGTGTAGCATGAAATTCCTACTCATCCAGAAAGCAAACCTGTCAACAAGAAATTAAGAAGGATCTTAACTGAGGGGTCCCTCAAAATCGAAGATGAAGTGGCCAAACATTTGAATGTAGGCTTCATCCGTGTGGTCGAATATCCTACATGTCTAACAAGCATTATCCCTATACTAAAATCAGGAGGAAAAGTTTGTATGTGCGTCGACTATCGGGTTCTGAACAAAGTATCTCCAAAAGACGATTATCTTTCACCCAACATCGACATTAGTATTGATAATATTTCCAGCGATGCCCTCAAGTCATTTGTCTATAGTTTTTCCAGGTACAACCAGATCAAGATACATCTCAACTACTAAGATAATACTGCCTTTATATCTTAAAAACACTGGAGCTACATACCATAAGTCATCTACAACCATTTTGCATATCAATAAAGAGGTTGAAGTCAATGTCTACAATATGATGAGCAAGTCTAAAACTCAAGAAGGTCACACCCCATCCTTCAGGGAATTCTTTATGCAACTACAACAACATAATATGCATCTTAATTTGCAATAGTGTTTCTATCATCACAAAAGGAAAACTCCTCGGTTTTATAGTCAGTGAGAGAGGAATCGAAACAGACCTTTCCAACTTAAAGAAATTCTTAAAATATTTCCACCTCGGATGGAGAAAGAAGTCGTCAGCTTCTGGGAAAATTCTAGTACATCAGTCGTTTCATCAGCTAGCTGAACTCTATCTACAAACCTATCTTCAAGCTTCTACAAAATTATTCGGCCAAAATTTATAATGAGGCATATTAAGAAGCCTCTGGAAAGACTAAGAGGTACCATAATTGACCTCTGGTGTTTATGACACTATAGGAGGGTCTTCCTCTCTTTCTATACCTCACGAGAACTAACACTGTGATAAGAGATATGCTAGCCTAATGGATCAAAGATTTCCACAAAGAAAAATCCATTTAATATTTTAGTCAAAAGCTAGTAGGGTATAAAGTTCACTACTCTACATTGGAGAAAGCATATGTCACCTTAGTTTGGGTCACTCAAAAGCTCTGATATTACATGCTTGCATTCCTCATCAAGTTGGTGTCCCGAATGGATTCCATGAAATATTTGTTAGAAAAGCCTACCTTATCTAGTCTCATTGGTCGTTGGTTGATGTTATTATCCGAATTTGACATCGCATATGTCACTCAAAAAGCCATGAAAGGAAGAACTGTAAAGGAAGAACCATCTTGCTGACAATCCCATGGAAGAAGTCGGTGTATGGATTTTTGAATTCTCAGATGAAGATATTCTTTATACTTCTCATTAAGAGTACCCATGGAAAATGTTCTTTAATGGATCTACTAACAAGAAGGGATATGGCATTGGGATACTTCTAATCATCCCTGGCGATTCTCACTCTCCCACTGCCATTATGTTGGACTTCCCCTTCACCACCAACATGACAAAGTATGAAGCGTGCACTGTATGTCTCAAGAAGGCCCATAGAAAGGAATTAGATGCATAGATGACTATAGAGACTCAAATCTGATCATAGGAATATTCCTCCGAAAGTGGAAAGTTAAAGACGAAAAAATTCTACCCTTACATGCTCACCTTAAAGAGCTTGACTCCCGATTTAAGGGTATCACCTTTCAAGACATTCCCTTCTTAAGAAGTAACTTTGCTAATGCATTTGCAACCATATCCTCTATGAACGAGACGCCCGGGGGGATAACAATGGCTTCTTTTCTAGCCACAAATTAGTATGCACCAACTTATTATTACTACGTCGAGCTCACAATAGAAGAAGACCCAGACATAGTTGAACTATGGTATTATGATATTTAGTGCCTCCTAAAGCATAGTAAATATCACCAAGATGCTAATAAGAAACACCATGCGACTCTTTGCAAGCTTGCAACTCAGTACATCATATGTGACAAAGCTCTTTTCAAGAGAAATTTTGACGTAACCCATTCGAAATGCATATCAGGGGATGATGTCAAAGACATGTTACAGAAAATGCACAACGGAGAATGCAGGCCCCATATAAACGATCATATGGTTACTAAAAAGATCATCCGTCAGGGGTATTATTGGACCATCATGGTCTAAAACTGCACTGCTTATGTTAGAAGGTGCCTTAAATGATAATAGTTTACCAATCTACAATATTTAACTCCCCAAGAGTTTAATAGCATGAATCCACCTTAGAACATATCAACTTGGGGCATTGACATTTTTTGGAAAGTCACTCCCAAAGCATCAAATGGGAATGAATTCATCTTGGTCCCAATTGATTATTTCACTAAGTGGGTTGAAGTCAAATCATATGCGGTGTTGAATGTGAAGAAAATTGTCAAGTTCATCATAAAGAACATAATATTCCAATACAATGGGCTCTAATTTGAAGCTAAAGTCATAGAATTAGTTGATGAAAATGGGATTCAGAGTCGCAAGCCCTTTTCGTACTGATTGTAAACTAATGAGGCTATCAAAGTTGCTAACAGAAGACTCAAATATATAATCAGTAAAATGACTAAAAGTTGTAGAGATTGGGGAGACTAGATCTTATATGCCATCTGGGATACTGCAGTTCTATCAGAACACACACTAGAGGTACCCCCTACTCCTTGGTACACTATATGGAATCAGTCCTACCCACCGGACTCGAAATACCCTCTCTATGGGTCATGCTCAAAAGTAAAGCTGACCAAATTGATTGGTAGGAAATTCAATATGGCGAACTCTCACTTTTGGATGAAAGAAGACTAAAGGCTCTATACCATATTTAAGGGTACCAAATCCGCATTGTAAAATCATTCAATATAAAGTCAAAGATTATAGAGTGCGATAAGGATATCTCTCTCTCAAAGAAATGATAGAACCCATATGGGACCTAAGAGGAAAATTAAAACCTAATTGGAGTGGGTCGTACCTCATGAATAAGATTTTGTCAGGTGGCATCGCTATGCTTACATACCTTGATGGATAAAAAATGCTGCATCAAGTCAACTTGCATTATCATAAGAAATTATATCCCTAGTTCAACTCTTGTCAGGCTATAACTCTTATCACCTCCCTTATATTCTGAAAAACTCCTATCTCCTCTCTTTTTAGAACTACGTAGAACCTAGTCCTCTTAAAATCCCCCTTTTCAAAAAAGAAAACTTACAAAATAATTTTTAAAACCCGCAGAGGTACGTAGGCATACCATAAATTCAATTGAGGAACCATCCTTTCTTTTTCAAAAAATCTATTCTCTTCTCTCGTCGAGAACACTAGTCTCTCTCATCATTTAAATGAATACAAGAATTATGTATGTCTTATCAATCGGTATATAGAAATCAACTAAAAAGAATATTCTTCAAAAGTCCCAATGAAATATGTCAAAACATCACTTCAATATTTTATTCAAAACACAACAATTACATAAATTATCAGTGATAAGGAAGTCCCAAAATACCTTCATAGCCATGCCATCCCCGTAGCCTAGCCTACCTAAACACAAGTACACCTACTACCAAACATAACTTCACAAAACCTACCGCAACTAGCAGATAAACCCACCTCATCATCACACGCCCCCAGAAGACTCCAAGAATCGCAGTCCTAACATCATTTCCTTATCCTCTCCATGCGACGATACGCCTTGATTAGCTTGGATGAAACCACGACGCCCTCCTTCTGAGCATCAAACATCACAAGCCACCTCTGCCCAGTTTCTTCAGCACAAATATTCATGACCACATTTCTTTTTAACCACCTTAAATAATCCCCAAATATAAAACTAGGTTCCCTAATAGATTGGGACGAATGAGTAGTTAGCCTGTGGCACTGCCACAAAGGTTCCAAAGTCATCCTCAAGGACTCTGTCAAATCCGCCACCGAAAATAAGCAAGTTACACATAGAGGAATAATATTCTCCTATCTCCCTTGATGTATAAGTCACTAAAGAAAGTAAAAGAAATTTTAGTAAACTCTTACCAGTTGAACATAATGATATTCGCCCAGTTGCAGGACAGGCTCACCAATTAAGGTGTCTAGCCCCGTGCTCTATAAGGCATTTAACCTTGTTCCCTATAGAGGGATCGAAGATATGAAAGTAATGTCTAAAAAATTTTGGGACACCAGTCAGAGGATACTTGAGATGGAGCGTCAAATGAAGTCTCCCTACCATGCACATGAATAGCATCACAGGCCTGCCACCCAAGAAGTTGGTCCGACCTTCTTTCCAATCATCCAGGACATTCAATATTTTTGCCAATATGGTAGCGATAGAATTACAATGATAAGAATACATAGTACGATCGTTGCCACCTGAGGGTCTATCATCATATCCCCAGTCACTAAGATAATTCTGGAAGTTAATCCCAAGGCTACGGTGCCATCAAAGCCATCTTTATTATAGTTTCTTTGACACATAGAATTTAATACTATTGAAAGGTTGTTATTTGCCCCACACATCATTGATTGAGCAGCAGAAGGAGAGACACAATAATTCAACAAGCAACACCCAAGGAGGATGGGAAAATTTAGGAATAGTCACAACAACTATAAGAAAATTCTTCATAGGTAGGTGATGCGACTAAGAATTTGTCTCAGAAATGCGTTCACTCTAGGCTCAAGTGCAAGCCTATCACTCAAGTAATAAACCCGATAAGTCGGGATCGTATCCACAGGGATCGAGATTGCCAAATAGTAATAAGAAAAATTATTAAATCTTGAAATGATTTCTTAAAAGAAATGAAAAGATGATTAATAATTGGGAAAATTTAACAAACTGAAAAGTGCAAAAGAAATTAGATCTGACAAATGGGAGAAAATAGGGTAGGGTACAATCCCTCAATCCTTAACAAATTACCGTATAGAATACTATAATTGTAAATTAAAATTATTGACTAGATCCGGTCTTTATACATTCTAAGCATTACATATATGAGGGATCTAGCCGGCATCATATGAAATCAAAGATAGATATAAAGTGGTGAATGAATCCAGTCTTTATAGATTCTAAGCATTACGTATATGAGGTTCAAGCCCGCACCATACGAAATCAAAGATAAATATAAAGCGGTGCTTTCACGATTCAATCAATATTTTAATTTAACCTTTATTTTCTACATAAATAATTTGCCTTGGATTGAGTTCATGTACCCCAACCCTTGGGAATTTAGCTACTCATGATTTGGTTCAAGAATAAATTCACACACAAAATTATGGATCTACATGACATGGGAAATAATTTGCAAATAATAAAACTAGAGAATGGAAAGATATTACTTGAATTCAGCAACAAAAAATGGAATTGGAATCTTCATGAAAACTCTTGAAGGAATAGAAAATTTGCTCTCAAAATCTAACTCTAAAATTTAATCTAGCACTTCTAACCTACTCCTAACCTAGCCTCTCTCTAGAATTCCACTCTCCCTAGAATTCCACTCTCCTTTGAAAATGAGGTAGGGCTTGGTCTTTTATAGCACCAAGTTGCACGAATTTGGCATCAAATTTCGCTTGTGGCACAAGTTTTCCAAGAGTTGCACTGCATTAAATGCATAATTAATTACAGAAATCCGCACATCCAGACTCTTCATTATCGCGCAACTTCAAAACATCATAACTTCTTCACCGTAGCTCGGATTGAGGTGCCGTTTTTTTCCAGTATTCTTGTAATTTAGAACTCTTCAACTTTCTAGTTGGCCCCACCTCCGGACTAAGGCTGTAAAATTACGAAAATGCCCTTCAACTCTCCATTTCTTGGTTTCTTTCACTGTTTTGAGCTCTCCTTCGCACTAACTTGCGTGAAATACCTGTAAAACACATGAGAAATACACAAAACACTAAATACTTGCAAAAAAAAGTTAGTAGCATAAATAGGAGACAAATCCAAGCTAAATACACTACACGGGATCATAAAAATACCGAAATTAAGGGGATAAATGTGAAGAATATGTGCCTAATCACACCCCCTAACTTAGAACTTTGCGCGTCCCGAGCAATGTAAATGAAATTAGCCAAAATTCTACTCTTGAAAATTCTTTTATTAAAATAAAATTCCACTTTCGCAGGCAAGCGATTGCATTTAGCGTATGCAACAAGCCTTTAAACCCCTAGGTTACCCTAGTAGGACGAGTTTTGTCTCGTGAAGGTTTGCAGTGAATACACCCACAAAATTCTTTATTCACTCAAATAAATATCAAAATATTTAAAAATTGTACAATTTAAACTTTTCGAAAAATAATCACCATAAATTCATATTCAAATGTCTCAAACCATAGTGTGTGTGTGCGAAGCCAAAAATTAAACCTCAAATTTCCACCGATTGAGCATGACGTTACTTTCCGAAAATTCGTTTTGATTCAAATTCTTACGGATGCACTCACAAACGAATCACTCGGATTGTGGTTGTTTTTCTCTCAGTATGCATGATATAAAGAGTAAATATAATGGACACAAATTCATGCATATAAAATTGAAAAGAAGGAAATATATGATGAAAAGATCTCATCATCGGAATACAGTTATTAGGAAATGGGAACATCACCTCTAGTTCACACCATTTAATCTCTCATATTATCTTTTCATGTCTTAGCTCTCCACGCGGTAACCAATTTCGCCATTCGGACTCAGTTAGGACTTTTTGGGTTAAAAGGTGTAAAGGGTAAAAATTGGTAATAGACAGAATATTTGGAATTGGAAAATGTCCTTATGACGTCCATTTGTGCTTTTTCGGGCATTTGCTCATTTTTCTCTTTCTCTTTTTTTTTTCTTTTTTTTTCATTTTTTTTCTTGCTATTTTTCTTTTTTGTTGAGCATTTCTATTTTTTCTTCTTGCCCCTTTTTATTGCACAATTTGGACTTTATTTGATGAATTTTCTCTATTTTCCCAATTCCGGGCTATTTGGGTTTTTCGGGTTGTCAAACGAAAAGGAAAAAAAATTATTAGGCTCAAATTGGGTTGCAAAGGAATAATTTTGTTTTTTCACAACTTTTTATGGCTAATATTTTTGGGTAACAAACTAGGGCCTACTTCATTATCCAAATTGCTAATCACATTACCATATGCATCTCGAGATTAATTAAGTTTAGAGATATATTTAGCACGAATTTCGAGACAACATTTCACACATTTCCCATAACCGATCATAACAAAGGATTGAGATCATCAACGACTTATTAAAACGCTGAAAAGAACTTTGAGTTAATCATAAACTCGGATTGATTTAAAAACTCATAAAAAATTGAAAGGCTCGAAATCTCACCGGGTTGGACTAATCTCCACACTTATTCGTTAAGTCGTCAATTTTCTTTCAATTTCCATCTTCGGTCAATTTTGGCTTAGTGCATGTTGATTGTGCAATTTGAGACTTTAAATAGAATAAAGGTGATATTTTTGAAAAATTTAAATTCCAATTTTTATTTATTTTGAAGAAAAATATTTTTGGCTTTTTTTTTTCAATTTTTTCAAAAAAAAAATTTTTGAAATTTTCTAAAAAACACACTTGGAAAGAACATGTGATCGAATCAATGAATCGGGAAGAATATCCCACACCCCCTAACTTAAATGTTGCATTGTCCTCAATGCGAATCAATAACCCAACATAAAGAGAGGAAAAGAAAGATATTACCCAAATGAAGTGATCCCCGATGAGTGCGAGTCCATTGAATCTACAAAACATGTTAGAACCAAGCATAGAAAAAATAATAACAAAAACTCTAACTATCAAAACTAGACTATAATAAAAGAGAAAAAGAAAAAGAAAAAGAAAAAAAACTAACTATTTACAACTTAAAATTTGAACGGCTAATAAATCATACACTAAAAGTCGAAAAATTTGAGGGTCCACCCAAAATACAATTTGACTTTGAGGGATTAATGGTGTACCCTCATTAGGATGCATGCCTCCCGAAAAGTAAGAATTCCGTTTGAAAAACGGAAGGCATGTGAAAAGTTTAAAAAATGAACCATCACCAATTACAAAATTTAGGTGGATAATGAAGGATTTTGGTGCATAAGAGGACAAGTCCCATTGGGATCCAAGAAATATAGAATCACGTTCCAAAGATTTTTCAAGTAGTATGGGGAGAGGGGCACACAAAAAGGAACAATCCATATTAGAAAACAATTTAAGCATAGAGTGATTGTCCTCATAACCGGAAAATGATCCTCTTGTTGCGTAGCACGTGTGTTGCTCTCTAAGTCGGACGATATTTGAGTCGTATCTTCAAGTACCTCCGAAGACTCAAATGGTATGGGTCGAGGTTTAGGAAGGAGAAATTCATCAATTCTATTGTCCCACTCGCTTTCGTCTAAATGGCGAAATGAGGCCCAGAAAGATTGGACTTCATCATTTAGGCTCGCATCCACCGGTCCGAACTCGCGCTCAAACTCTGCTAGGCTCAACTCCTCTAGCTCTCTCTCTTGCTTGGTGTCCTCAAAATTTTTTCCCTCAAAATTTTCAATTGGATCTGGTGGAGTGACACGTCTAAGTGTGTGGCCCGTAAGATGAAGCATCTCAAAATAACATTCCCATACAAGAAGCGGATCAACATCCTTAAGACATTCATCCAATTCTTGTGATGGATTTAATGGTTCGATAATAGTGGGGACACAAGGAGACAAATGATCCTCAACCTCAGTAGATTTTGCAATATTTATAATAGGTTGAGATTCAAAAGAACTTGGATCAATTTCAATGATTTCATTCTCAAAAGTATTAGGTGAAGCGCAAGTCTCGACCTTTTCTAAGTTGTCCAAATAATCATTCAACTCCTTGCAAGTTGCTATAATTTTCGACTGGAGAACAGCACGGTCATCAGATTGCTTTTTTAGATCAAGAGTTCTTCCAAAGTAGGCTTTCTTGGTTCTAGCACCTCGAATTCCTCATTTGGTTGAAAACTTACTTCATCTTCAAAATTATCGGAAAAAAAATCCTCATTGGGTTCAAATAATGCATCTAACTCTTGCTCCCAATAACGATTTTTTTCGCGATATTCTTTTTCAAGTCTTTCTTCTTCAAGCAATTGATTTTGATAAATTTGGAGTTTCTCAGCACTAGGCTTGTATTTAATATAATCATCTTTAGTGATATTGATCCAATGGTCATAAGTCTTAAGTGCCTCCTCGTCCTCATTATTAGCATAACAATTAAAGCCACCAAAAGAGTTAAAATAAGACATTTCAAATTGGGCAATTCAAGAACGTGACACCCATTTTTTTTTTCAATTTTTGTTATTTTTTTTTTTCGAAATCACTTGTAGATAAAAATAACTTTCTTTAAAATTTAACAATTTCAATCCCCGGCAACGGCGCCAAAAACTTGACGCGACTTAATAATTTGTCTCAGAAATGCGTTCACTCTAGGCTCAAGTGCAAGCCTATCGCTCAAGTAATAAACCCGGTAAGTCGGGATCGTATCCACAGGGATCGAGATTGCCAAATAGTAATAAGAAAAATTATTAAATCTTGAAATGATTTCTTAAAAGAAACGAAAAGATGATTAATAATTGGGAAAATTTAACAAACTGAAAAGTGCAAAAGAAATTAGATCTGACAAATGGGAGAAAATAGGGTAGGGTACAATCCCTCAATCCTTAACAAATTACCGTATAGAATACTAGAATTGTAAATTAAAATTATTGACTAGATCCGGTCTTTATACATTCTAAGCATTACATATATGAGGGATCTAGCCCGCATCATATGAAATCAAAGATAGATATAAAGCGGTGAATGAATCCAGTCTTTATAGATTCTAAGCATTACGTATATGAGGTTCAAGCCCGCACCATACGAAATCAAAGATAAATATAAAGCGGTGCTTTCACGATTCAATCAATATTTTAATTTAACCTTTATTTTCTACATAAATAATTTGCCTTGGATTGAGTTCATGTACCCCAACCCTTGGGAATTTAGCTACTCATGATTTGGTTCAAGAATAAATTCACACACAAAATTATGGATCTACAAGACATGGGAAATAATTTGCAAGTAATAAAACTAGAGAATGGAAAGATATTACTTGAATTCAGCAACAAAAAATGGAATTGGAATCTTCATGAAAACTCTTGAAGGAATAGAAAATTTGCTCTCAAAATCTAACTCTAAAATTTAATCTAGCACTTCTAACCTACTCCTAACCTAGCCTCTCTCTAGAATTCCACTCTCCCTAGAATTCCACTCTCCTTTGAAAATGAGGTAGGGCTTGGTCTTTTATAGCACCAAGTTGCACGAATTTGGCATCAAATTTCGCTTGTGGCACAAGTTTTCCAAGAGTTGCACTGCATTAAATGCATAATTAATTACAGAAATCCGCACATCCAGACTCTTCATTATCGCGCAACTTCAAAACATCATAACTTCTTCACCGTAGCTCGGATTGAGGTGTCGTTTTTTTCCAGTATTATTGTAATTTAGAACTCTTCAACTTTCTAGTTGGCCCCACCTCCGGACTAAGGCTGTAAAATTACGAAAATGCCCTTCAACTCTCCATTTCTTGGTTTCTTTCACTGTTTTGAGCTCTCCTTCGCACTAACTTGCGTGAAATACCTGTAAAACACATGAGAAATACACAAAACACGAAATACTTGCCAAAAAAGGTTAGTAGCATAAATAGGAGACAAATCCAAGCTAAACACACTGCACGGGATCATAAAAATATCGAAATTAAGGGGATAAATGTGAAGAATATGTGCCTAATCAGTAGGATACACCATCCAAGTCAAAGGAGAACATATGGTCTTCATAATACCAAAACTAAAAATCCCCTTTTAGAAGATTCCAATAAATGGGATAATTATGCCATAAGTAACCGAGCATAAGTTCAAAGCCTCGTAATTGTCATTGTTCAAACACATGTCTTCTAACCCCTCAAGATAGGCCGCAAAATCATAAGTCACAAGGATTGCCATTTCAGATTAGCCAAAAACATTATGGAACAAAGATAAAGGAAGAAGTTGAAGTGTGATTTAAAACTTTACCCCAAATGCCTCTATTTGGTGATTTATCATATTCAAACCCTTGTTTTCAAATTTGGTTGATTTCCATCTATTGTACACTCTCGTAAGTCATCATTCTTTAATTTTCTTATTGATTTACATCTATTAAAGTTAATTTATTTTGATTGCATCTATATATATGTTTGATTTGTTCTTAGAGGTTGTTTTTAGGGATTTTAGGTTGTATACCTGAGTGTTTCCCATTTACACTTTAGATTTACTCCATATATGCTTGTGTCTTTTCTTTTATACCTATTTTTTATATTATGCATAATGAAAAGACTTTTTCACGCAAGGGAGTATCATCTAAATCCTGAGTGGTCCCGATGAGAGTTCTCGTTCTATAGCGTTGCCTCTTTCATCTCCATGCACATCACGTGATCGTTCTTAGGCCCCAAATGCCTCAATTCCAGTTTTTGATATGACTACGGATGCCTTTAGTAGAAGTCCTATTCGAAATGGTGCTCCTTTATGTACTAGATTTATGTTTAGAGCAGTTAGAACAGAGAAATATGTTAGAGAAATGAATAAGGCAATTTATTTTACCCTTGATTCATACTCCTTTTGGTTCATGATTTCCATTAGCACAACCTTTGTCCACTGCTACACTTGTTCATTAATTTTATGCAAACATTATTGTGACTACCACCAACCCTCTGATTTTAATCTCTTATGTTTGTGATTACGAGGTTATTTTAATAAATGATGTTTTATCTTCTCATTTTAATGTTGCAAGAGTTGATCGTCCCGAATATATACCTTTTGTTGATGATGCTATTCATCATATTCAAATTTCTATATTCCTCGCTGGTAGGCAGATGACCTACGTTGGGAACTTATTTCTTCAAATTGCCTTGAGGAATAAGTATTATATACTTTTTTTGGGTTATCTATAACATTATGCCTTGGCGTCATTTTGGATTCCCCTTTACCTATTGGAAATTTGATGTACACTCTTCCTCGTCATGAGTCTATCGATTACCCTTCTCTCATTCATGAAGTGATGCAATGTGCTTATTTGGATGCATCTCAAGAGGCCTTAACATAACGTCACATGATTACTAGATACCTTTATTCCCTAGGTGTTCCAAGAATTTATTCAGTTGATGGTGTTGCAATTTTAGGATGAATTTCTAGCCTTAGCAATTCACAATCTATCGATCATACTTCATGACAACCTCTTGTTCAACCCATTTATCCAGAGAGAGACCTAGTACCAGCACCAACTCCTCGTTCTCATTAGCCATCATGAGAGTATTTTAATACTTAGTTTGCTTATACGAAATATTATTTGGATCAGATGACTACACTGATGACTCAGATGTATGATCACTTTGATTATGTATCAATCATGTTCATAGAGATACAGTTTAGCCACAACGGAGTGTGAATTTCATTGTTGTTATTTAAGACATATATTAAAAGTGTACCAAATTTTCCTTATTCTACATCGCACCTCTTACTGTATCGAGTCTTTCTTAGTTTTCAATGATGATGATGACTATGACGTGGAGGAGAATTAAATATTTATTTTTACCTTTATTTGTTACTTTTATTGAGATATTTGTGTACCATTTAATTGGTATAGTGTATATTTGTGATGGATATTTATCTATATTACTCCTACTTTGTTTTCAAATATTTTTTTGTTCATGGATGATGATATATTTTGTTGGTATTATTGATTTTCTAGTTATCCATACGTTTTATGCCTTATGATTGTTGTATCTATTGTTCTTGTGATCGTATTCTAGTTATATAGATTTATTTCATATTTCCCGTTTTACGTGTTAACATTATTGCCATATCTTATCTTCTAGTTTTTTATTTATACTCTATTAGACTTATTTGTTGCTCATACTCATGATGTTTACCATTGAGTACCCTTCTTTACAACATTCGTTGTTTCACATAATTATCTAGATTTTTCTTTGTTAGTATTGCTTTTTTATAATTGTTTCCTTTTGCCATGTTATAGTTGTTATATATGTATTTCTACTTCTTTTTTACATTTCGTTGCAGAAAGGGAGAGAAAATTTTAAGATAGGTGGAGTTTCCCACACAAAGGGAGCATATAATTTTTATACTTGATGATACTAGATGAATTTATCACATTGCATATGGTTTCATGCTTTATACCATCCGTATATCCCATATTTTTTTTCAAAGGTTTCCCAAAGCAGTAGGAGTTACTCTTCGGCATTCTATTACCTATATGATCTTGTATCTTTGATTCATGTATTTCATATTTAGTCATGTTGATGTTACTTAATATGAAGTTTTAGACTAAACTTTTGATAAGTCATTTTTCTACGGATTATATGTGTATTACATCCTATTACTCTCATTATATGGCTAATTTGGAGTGGGTTTGGTAGATGTAATAAAGAATTTTTGGGGGGTTTTGGGCTTTTTTTCATAGAATATCCAAAGGGGTATATTGAAAATGTAACCATTTGTATTTTATATTAGTTGGCTAACTCCCATGTCAAAGCATTTGAGTTTTATTCCATTCAAGTCAAAAATATTAAAATCGTGCATACATTGTGCAGAGAGTGAGACTCGTTCATTAGACTTTTTGAAAATCGAAATTGGAAGATCTACATGGCATCTATGCATTACAAAGACTTCTGTTGTAGAACTTTGAAGTCATATTATTGATACATTTGTGTGATTAAACGGCATTGGCTACGCACACACACATTTTTTATCAAATGTGTTTTTAAAATAGAACAAGTGTTTTTTACCTTTGAGTTATGTATACCATGGAAAAGACCTACATTTTTCAAAAAACGTTATTCAGTTACAGGTTTTATGAAAAAAAATCTTACATTATTCATATCATCCCAAATTGGACCCATGTGTATGGCCCCTCCACCTTTTAGCCAATTTGTGAACGTTGGCTAAATCCGTGTCCACTGTGCTAAATTGACCTCGTGCGCATGGTTGCATGTTCTAAGTGAATTTTTTAAGCACAGACTTAAACTTTTTGTGACACCCCACCTATTCTAATAACGGGTGACTAAGCCACTACTAAAATAAAACAGGAATTTCAGTCTGGTTCATTCTTAGCATCACTGTCAAAAATAAATTAATTATTAATAACATATTAAGCCCGGCGTTAATTTTTTTTAAAACTTAATAACATACTTAGCTAAAACATTTAATTATATAAATAAACATTCACCACAATAGACTATAATAAGTACTAGCGGCACAAATAAATAAAATAATTTAATAACTTTGGGGAAACCCCACGTACAATCACTCAGCTGATAAATGAAATAACATAACAAAGTCAAAAAATGAAAACTATTGAACTGTGGGAGACATGCCCGAAATAAAACTAGAATAAATGTCCTAACTAAATAGAATGGATAGGTGCATGTAAGCAAATCTTGCATGCATCCACAGCTGCATTATCATCGTCTCACTGGAAGGACAAGCTAACCTTGATGTCCCTATGACTGAGCACCTAAAAGGTTTTGAAAAATATTTTTGATACAGGTCAGTACCCAAAACATATTAAAATTATTTGCAAGTATTTAAAATATAATAATGAATATGCAGCTGGATTCTTTGTATTTATCTGGTGTTTCACTCACATGAGATTATCCTTGCCCCTTATATATAGTGCGCACTTAACGCATTTATTCTAATTTTCTAGATATGTTACCCCGCCTAACTAGTCAAGTGTTTCCATTCATATTCCAATACTCTAAACCTCTAGTCCAATCGTGCTACACGTATTTTACTTTATTCTATTTCCCAAGTAGCTATCACATAAGAGAATATATTCTTTCTCAGTTTTATTCACATTGTTGCATAGTCAACATAACTACACACTTGTTATAATTTAATGTTCACACTAGTTATAAACATACATCGGTGGGTCATAACCATTCCACATTACCACACCAAACTCGAAACTCAGTTATCCTCATACACGAATAGTGGTCGTGCAACAATACTATAACCTGGGGAACAATCCAACACATATTGGTCACACCAGGGTCGATCGCCCATTAAACTCAACCTCCAACGATAGCATAAATAGAGTAGGTATGTTCACATAGAATATCACAAATAAACAAACACACAAACACACACAAATATATATATATATATATATATATATATATATAACCATTTAACAAGTATAATGTCTCTCGTAGCACTAGCCGACAAATCCTGAGTTCTAATTTTAGTCAAGTATTCACGTACTTAAGTTTAATTCTCTAACTTCACATTTTTGGCCAACATGTTATTCTACCTAAGAACTTAGCCTAATCCTTTCCGAAATCCTAACACAATTTCATAATTATTACCCACGTACTTTTCAACATAGTAGACCTGTAATTTCTTATTTGAAATTTATCCCCGAACTAGTTCGCTCCATGCGAGAGAATCGGTTCAGTTTGCTGGGCTGCAAAGGCAAACTTTTGATGGAATTCTCCTCCTTTCCTTCAAACTTAGGAGTTTTAACCTTCACCCAAACCCCTAATATTATTAATAAATCAAACCCAAACATAAATTTACCGGGTTCTACATATGAGTCATCCCAAAAAACATCTAACTCGTGAGATCATTAACCTATATCAAGATTCGTGCGTAGTTTCAATCCCAAATTGAAGATTCCATCGTTTATTTCTTAAATCATTCAAGAATTCATCTTTATCATTATATCCATACCAGATCTAACATATTAACATAATAATGTTCCTCTTCGATGATTTCATTAATCAAATCCCTATTTTTACATGTTCCTCCCATCCAAAATTTGTGTTTTTCCTACACCAATTTTCACACGAATTATCGAAACTACAATATAATTAAAGCAAGTTAAATACTTGTTGTATGATTGAAGAGATTAAGAGTTCTTCCATTTGAGTTCTTCTTTTGGCAACATTCCTGAGTCGTGATTAATTTGATCTCTCACCCGAATCATTTTTTCTTCAATTTTCTCCCATTTCTTCTTATCTTTTCTCTCTTCTCTCAACGATCTAGCCTCTTGAATGGATGGACGGTTGTCCCCTCCATCCACCTTACCTAATTATATCCCTAAACAATTCTAAATTCGAAATTAAGTAAACCCCTATGAGTAAAATGACTCGAATAACCTTTATGGTACATATTTGGTCTAAAATGCCCCCAAAACCTATTTTCAATCCCCGGGTACCTATTTTCGACTATCTCGACCCATTTCGGACCATTTACGTACTCAAAATTATGATATGAGTTATCTAATATTAATTTGCATATCAATACTTTGACACCTCGCCTAATAAAATACCGGGTGATCAATCCTATAACAAATTAAAACAAGAGTCTCATATGGTTCATTCTCAGCATCACTAGCGAAAACCAATTTAATTACTAAAAACCTATTAGGCTGGCGTCAAAATTTTTATTTAACTAATATTTTTAATCAAACCATTCAAATAAAACATTCACAAAGTTTATATATGAAACTGAAATAGAATAAAGATAACCGAACACACGGTTTAACACAATACAACCAAATCGAATGTCGCACAAAAAGGCGATAAAAGAATAAATAAATACAATTGGACTTTCGGCCCAAGTTTTACTACAATGCTTCCTATCTAGATCAAAAGAATAGAAGCGTCTAAAAATAAACCTACAAACATCCACAACTGCTGCAGCAACATCTCACTCGAAAGAATCATCATCTAGGCGTCCCTGTGTTTGGACACCTAAAATATATACATATATATAGCAAGAGAAGAAAATAGAGAAAACGGGTCAGAGCTCGAGTTTGAAAATATTTTTCAAGTGCATAAATGCCATATTTAAGAAAATATGAAATCTCTCATATTTAAATTGGTATTGCATTCTCATGAGATAGCCCTCACCCCTCTTCTAATAGTGCATACCAATCGCATACCTTTTTAACAACCTAGTTAAGCTACCCTGCCTAACTTATCTGCTCACCCATCTACTAAAAATCCTCAAAAACTCAATTACTAAGTCCTAAACTTCTCCCCATTCCCAACATTATGCTACGTTTTGTGCGTGGGGTTTTTCGCGAAGCGAAATCAAAATAAGGAACCTCCCCAATACACTACTACTTGACAATGTTGATCGTCGGGATTCATTAGGCCCTCAGTACATAACGCATATATAAAAACTCATATGGATATGTATATACTGCTCATATTCCAAAACTCTCACTAGTTTAAAATACCACTTCCACTTTAGTATATAAAATCTCGTACATATACTTCTCGCTTTAATATACAAATCATAATTTAAGTTCGGATATAGTCTCCCGAAATGAGAATAACTCTTATTCATTCTTTTCATTTTATACACGTTTACTTTATATGATATCTCATCTTCATATACGAACAATATACTATATGCAACAAGTATAATTATACCTATCACAATCATAAGTATAATAACCATCCTTTCGAGCTAGAACTCAAGGATTAAGTCTCATAGTGCCTATCTGAATCTGGGTTTACTCACTCAACCACGGTACCAAGCCAGACTCACTCATGGTCATGGTAAAAATGCACAATGGTGGAGGCGGTCATGCTCCCTTTGTAAGTGGAGTACACACATCTCACTCGTACACGGGACGATATGACCTGGGGATATACTCTCCCTGCTCCTCAATCAAGGGGATTGACCCACATCGTTCAAACTCTCCGGATCGCACTAGAGAAAATATATAATCTGGCTATTCCAACCCTACGCCAAAGGAAAAACCGTGGAACTAGCCTCTAAGATACAAATATACCAATCACACGTAGATATATATGTGTGGTGACAATTATTGTGCAACACAAATAAATAAGAAGAAAGCTTTCACCAAGTGAGAACAAGTAATATAAAATGACAATCGCACAACAAAGGATGTACGTGGTTCAGCAAAGATGTGCCTACGTCCATGATGGTGCTGTCGATATTATTTCTATATACTCCGGAGAGTAATTACAGAGAATACAACTTGTCCTTTTGCCCCAGACCTAGGGTTTAATATATACATGTACATGTAGGTAAGTGGAGGTGATGGGTTTCTCCACGTTTTCCATCTCCCCTATAACTTCCAATTATGGGAACGTGGGGGAGACCGAATCAATATAAGAGATGAGGGGCCCAGACTTTGGGCCGCCAGGACTGGGCTACTCGTCCAGGCCCATGGTTCTAAATTTCGGGTACCCACAATTACCCCTAAATTTGTTGGGCCATGTATGGGCTCAATGGATTTAAATGATCAGCCATTATGGCTGATTTGCGATTCCTCAAAAGCTGTGAAGTTGATTTGACGGCACCCGCTTCGTTTATTGTGCGCTATGATTAGAATTTGAAGGCTTGTTGGAATAGCCACTTTTTCTCCCGTCGCTTCAGCCTTTCCAGTACTCTTCTATCTTCTGAGAACTCTAGCGCCTCGTACCTTCTTCTCTCAATTTCCATTCCTATAGTTTCTTAGTTGTCTGAGCTCATGCTTCTTCATCACTTGGACTGATTGTCTGATCTTGTGCTTCTTCATCACTTGGGCTGATTGTCTATTTTGTAAGTTTCATGTGCCCTTTCCTTGTACTTTCTCTTTAGTTTGTAGATTTTCTTGGGTTTTCCAATGGCGGAGATTGGGAATAGGTTTATCTCTGAATTTAGGAAGTTTTACAATATTCCTGAGTGGGTAGATATTGAGTGTTGTGTCTCCCCTCCTAGGAATGTTAGGGATATAGATAATGCTCACTGGATCCATGTTATGTTGCTTTCCCAGGGGGGACTCACTTTTCCTCCCAATGATTTATTCCTGCATTTCTTTGGCTATTTTAATATTGTTCCTGCATAATGCTCGCCCAATGTGTGGAAAATAGTAAATGGCATCCATAGGATAAATCAATTGTATGGTACTAGGTTAGGACTTGCCGAGGTCTGTTTCTGTTACTCCTTTTCTCGAACTAGCTCAGGTGTCCTATACCTCAAAGCTAGGAGCCCTGATAGGGTATTGGTAGTAAATCTACCTGATTCCCATAAGGACTACTGGCAAGAAGGTTTCTTTGTTAGGAATTGGCAGTTCCCTCCCCATTTAAAGGGTCGAGGTTTGAGAGGTTCTCTGTTCCTTTTTATGGGGAGGAATATATAGGTAGACATTGTACTGTTGTTTCAACTTTTGCTGATTTGTTACCTTTCTAACTCTTCTTTGCTTTTTCTTGCGCAGCGAAGTCAAAGAACTTGGAACCTGCACTCAACGAGGTCCGTCTTTCAGAATTGGTAAAGGCTTGGAAAATCAGGGAGCCCTTAGGTGACGGCGAGCACCCCAGATCTGCTGCCTTCCAGATCGAGTACAAGAACGTTGGCTCCAGCTTCATAGCGAGGCCTGTGGATAGTATACCAGAGTTTGACTCCTTCGAAGATACTGCTGCAGAGCCTATCCAACTGGACGAGGAGGAGAGCAGCTCTGAAAGTGACTTTGCAGGAGCCGTGAGTAATTTGGGTGGAGGGAGCTTTGATAGTAGCAGTTCGTCGAGCACTTCTAGTAGTTCAAGTGAAGAGATGGTTCCCCCGAGGAAGAACTTGATTAGCGATGATGATGATGAGGACCACGTGCTCCTTGCACATAGGTTAAAGAAACAAAAAGACACTTCTGGGTTCGTGGCTACTAGTTCCCGGTCCTCCGCTCAGAAGCAGGAGAGGAGAAGGAAGGAAGAGGAGCAGGTGAGAGAGAGAGAGAGAGAGAGGAAAAAGGAAGAAGAGAGGAAGAAGTTGGAAGAGAAGAGGAGAGCGGGGGAGAGGAAGAAGAGGGAGAGAGAAAAGGAGGAGGAGAAAAGGAGGGCTGAGGCGAGGACGAAGGCTGGGCAGGCCTTAGTCCCAGTATCTGCTCTACGTGAAGGGGCCTTCATGGCAATTTCTCCTCAGCTAGCCCCGGCTCTACTCGAGAGAGTTGTCCTCCCGGCTGATCACCAAAGGGAAGTAGGTTCAGAGAACCTGGCCCTTCAGGCTAGTCAGAGGCTTGCTCTGGTAAGGTTTCTTTTTCTCTTGCATTTTTCTGAATTCCCTCATTTTCCTCTTCTAATATCTTCTCTTTTTCGTAGTTTGTTACTGACTTTGTCGTGTTGTATCGTTCATGCGAAGAGCTGGTGAAGAAGAACAGTGAACTGGAGCAAGAAAACTCTACCCTGAAGCTGAAGGGTAAGGAGCTCGAGGCTAATTTTAAGGCTGTTGATGCTGCTCGGATCTCATCCGGCTTGGCTCTTGCCACTGCGAGCAGGGAGAAGGATGCGGCAATCACAGATCTAAGGGAGCTGAGGCAGGCCTACGACCTAGTTTGCTCAAGAAAACTTGTTGTGCTGGAGGAGAAAAGGGTGCTTTTTGAAGAGCTGAAGAAGAGGGAGTCCGAGGCTGTCACTGCCAAGGAAGACTCTTACAATTCTGGCTGGGCTGCGGCATACGAAGATGCTGAAGTTCAGATAGGCTATATCAGTCGTTTGAACTTCAAGAATTGATGGAACAAGGCTCTCGTAGCTGCTGGGGTGGATGTTGCACCCCCACTCTTCGACGAGCACGACCCAGGGCCGAGGCCAGTCGTAGACGAGGACCCTGCCGCAGCTGTTGAAGGCCCTGATTCTGTCCCTCAGGAGACTGCTGCTGATGTTTCTCTTGTTGAGGGGATAGAGGTCAGCCTTGCCGAGGACAGTGCTCCTGCTGATGCTGATAAGGAGAAAGGGCCATCCACCTCTGGGCCTCCTGAGGTTGCTAATTGATAGGGTTTTTGTATTTTTGCGTTTTCTAGTCTGTAAATTTTCTTTCTTCAGTCTGATGTAACTTCAATTTTTATTAATGAAAAAGCTTCATTTCTGCTTCTGCTGATCTCTTTCTCTCCTTTATCTTTCTTTTGCTTGTAGTTAGTTGATGTGGATGATTACATCCCTACTACTTCCCAGTTGGGTAGGACCCTTGGTCCCAATGCAAGCCCTGAAGTTCGCCAGGCTTTTGTTAAGATTTACAAGTCCCTCAGGTCTAGAAATCAGAAGTATAAGGAGCAATCCGATCTAGTGGCTAAGCTGAAATACAGGCTCCGAGAGATGGAGGACATTTGCGCCTCAGCGCAAGAGGAAGTTAATGTGCGGAGAACAAGACTCCTAGAGGCCACCGAGGTCAACCAAGTTGGGGAGTTCCTTCAGCGAGATAATGAAGACCTAAGGAGGCAAGTCTTACAACTTAGGGAGCATGCACCGAGCACTGTTCCGGTAGTTCTGCAAGGCTCCTCATCGTCGCGAGCAAGATCTGGTCCTATGCTGCGAGGCTCTACTCGCCCTCCCCCTCCGCGAGCTGGTAGTAGCACCAGGGGAAGAAATAAGGAAGCAGAAGAACTTCGTGATAAGGAGATGGAAGAACTCCACGATGATGTTCGACGAGCATATGTAATTGCTGCTGGGCTTCAAAGGGACGTCACCCGGTTGCGGTACTTGTTCAAGAAAGGTCCTCCGCAAGCGTGGGCTGACGGTTATGATCAAGGATGGTTGGATGCTCCAACAAGGCTATCTGAGTTTGAGGAGCTTTCTTTCATCAGGGGATGGCTAACTGCCTTGAAGGAGCTGCAAGTCCCGAGGAACTCGGTGCTATGGTATCGTCATGAGATGTTTTCCTCCACTCTGGTGCCCAACCCATTCAGGAGGGACGATCGATGGATCCCCATCGATGATATTCCTCAATAATTATTGGAGTCGGATGCGAATGAGGTTGTGGAAGAGTTTGCTCCTGCTCCTGATGACGGGCGAAGAGCTCGAGTGGCTGATTATCTTTCTCGGAGGCTTCCACCCCCTTGAGATTTTGCCAGTCGCTATTTTTTTATTTTTGGTAATGTAAATGCTTTAGGCGAGCTCGCCGACTAAACATGTATTATCATTGTTGTAAGTAAAATGGATTAATGAAAAGTTTGTGTTTTTGGGCGATTTCTCCAACTAAACGTGTATATCCTACTTTTCATATCCTTGCTGCTTTATGATCTCTTCTGTTTTGTCATGCAAGTGTCCCTCCAGTCCAGTATAATATCAAAGTACCATTGTGCCCCACCTTACCTTTTAGGTTGTGTCGTCACACTCCCTTAGGCCTACGTAGGGCAATTGGCGAGGACACACCTGGTGTTGGATGTCTTTATCCGATCAGGATTTTGTTCAACCGAAGTAGGTTTGATGACCAGTATAATATTTGGTCGTAATTCCTAAGAATCCTCTATAGGGCTTTATATATTGCCAGGGGCAATGCTAAGAGGTCTCTCGTGTTTTATGACAATGACCTGAGGAGGGGTATTCCCCTGCTGTAGTGATCAAGGTGCTCGTTATTTGGAAAAGATGTGCGATGAATGCAACTGTCACCAATCAGAGTGTAACCAACAAAGTAACTTTCATTAGTAATAAGGAAAATGAACTTCTATTTTCATAACAGAAGAAATACAAGAAAAAGATCTAAAAATAGAATTTCTTGAGATTAGCTGCGTTCCATGCTCGTGGTATTTCTCTGCCCTCCATCGTTTCCAAGTGATAGTCACCTTGCAGATCGTCTTTAGTAACTTTAAAGGGTCCTTCCCAGTTTGGGCCTAGCTTGTCGTCTGAGGACTTCACTGTGCTGCCCAGGACCTTCCTTAGAACATAGTCCCCAACTTGGAATGTCCTCGGGCTAACCCTTTTATTGTAATGCTTCACGAGCTATTGCTGATAGTTCGCTATCTTCACCAGGGTCAGCTCTCTATGCTCGTCGGCTAGGTCGAGTTCGGCGAGCAATGCTTCATCATTCAGGCCTTGGTCGACAAGGTTGGATCTCATTGTTGGCAAACCTGCTTCTAGTGGGATGACTGCTTCCATGCCATATGTCAGCGAAAATGGGGTTTCTCCTGTTGCTAGCCGAGGAGTGGTTTGGTACGCCCATAGAACATGGAGTAGCTCTGTTACCCATGTGCCTTTGGGTCGCTCTAATCGCTTCTTTAATCCATCGATCACAGTTTTGTTGGAAGATTAAGCTTGGCCATTACTCTGAGGGTAAGCCACCGAGCTGAAGTGGTGTCTGATCTCGTGTTCGTTAAAGAAGTTCTGAAAGGGGCCACTTTCGAACTGCGTTCCATTATCGGTGATGATGGTTCTGGGGATTCCAAACCGAGTGATTATATTTCTCCATATAAACCTTATCATATCAGCATCTCGGATGTTCGCCAGGGATTCAGCCTCGATCCATTTGGTGAAGTAGTCAGTCGCAACTAACAGGTATTTGCGATTATCGACGGCGGTAGGCAGAGGTCCCACGATGTCCATTCCCCATTGGGCGAAGGGCCATGGGCTGGACAGGGACTTCAGATCGCTGGTGGGTTGGTGGGCCATAGGAGCGTGGAATTGGCATTTCAGGTATTTGCGAACATATACTGCGGAGTCCTTTTACGTGTATGGCCACCAATAGCCTTCCTTCATTGCTCAAAAGGCTAGAGACCTTCCTCCGATATGACTTCCACAGATTCCTTCGTGAAGCTCGTGTAGCACTTGTTCGACATCACCTGGGTGGACGCATCTAAGGTAAGGACCGGAGAAGAATTTCTTATACAAGTCGCCTCCTGTGGATAAGTGAAAGCGAGCAGCTTTGACTCTTATTTGGTGGGCAGTTTTCTTGTCATCTGGGAGCGTGCCATCCTTTAAATAGCCCCTTAAGGGGTCCATTGAGCTGGGGGATGAACCCACCTGGAGTACTTGTTCCACGTTTGGTAACTTGCTGTTGTGGTTAATGCTCGAACAAATGAGTAAATCGATGGGGATGACCCTCTTAAGGTCAGAGTCAACTGCCGAACTTAAGGCTGCTAAGGCATCAGCATGACTGTTTTGCCCCCTGGGAAACTACTGGATGTTGATCTCTTCAAAGCTTGACATTAATTCTCTCACTAAGGCGATGTAGGCTGCCATTCTTTCATCCTTTGCATTGTAATCTCCACTTATCTGATTGGAGACTAGTTGAGAGTCGCCGAACACCTGTAAACGTTTTTCTCCTAGAGTTTGTGCCTTTTGGAGATCGACTATTAGGGCTTCATACTCTACTTCGTTATTGGAGGCTGCAAATCCAAGCCTGATTCCTTGTTTGAGGATTGTGTTTTCTGGAGTGATGAGGATAATGCATACCCCTGCCCCCTTTGAGTTGGAGGCTCCATCAACAAAGAGTCTCCAGGTTCTCTCTATTGCTTGGTTCTTCTTTTTCCTTATTGGTTGAGGTTGGTCGGAGAGTTCCTCGCCCGTGAATTAGGCTATGAAATTAGCAAGGATCTGACCCTTGATAGCTGTCCTTGGTTGAAATTGGATGTCAAACCGGCCGAGCTCGACTGACCACTTAGACAATCTGCCCGACAAGTCTGCTTTTCTTAGGACCGCCTTAAGGGGATGCGATGTAAGGATGATGATAGTATGAGCTTTGAAATAATGCTTCAGCTTCCTCGAGGCTATTACAAGTGCAAAGGCGAGCTTCTCCAATGGCAGGTATCTTCACTCGGCGTCTAATAAGGTCTTGCTAGCGTAGTAAACGGGGTGTTGGATTCCTGCAACCTCGTATATTAACGCAGAGCTGACAGTGTGATTGGATACCGAGAGGTACAGGTACAAAGAATCCATTTGCTGTGGTATGACAAGCAGTGGTGGAGAGCTTAAGTAGGACTTGAGCTCCTATAAAACTCGCGAGCAGTCTGGGCTCCACTCTATCAGTTTACTCCCCTTTAGAAGCTGGAAAAAAGGTTTTCACTTCTCGGAGGATTTGGAGATGAAGCGATTTAAGGCGGCGAGCATTCCAATGAGCTTCTGCACGTCCCGGATTGTTCGAGGGGGTTGTACCCTATTGATTGCATCGATCTGGTCTGGATTAGCTTTTATGCCTCTCTTATTGAACAAGCACCCAAGAAATTTTCCTGACTGGACACTGAAGGAACATTTTCTCGCATTAAGTTTCATTCGGTACTTCCTGAGGATTTCGAAGGTCTTTGACAGGTCTGAGAGGTGATTTTCCTTCTTCTTGCTCTTAACGAACATGTCATCGATGTAGACCTCCATTATGTATCCCATTTGATCCCTGAACATTTTGGTGACCAGGCGCTGATAGGTTGCCCCTGCATTCTTGAGCACAAATGGCATGACCTTGTAGCAATATAACCCAACTGTCGTGATGAATGCCGTTTTGTCCTGGTCTGGGGCATACAAGGGGATCTCGTGATATCCTGAGTATGCGTCTAGGAAACTCATTCGCTTGTGAGCTGCAGTGGCATCTATTAGTTGGTCTATCTTCGGGAGGGGGAAACTATCCTTAGGGCATGCTTTGTTGAGGTTAGTGAAGTCGATGCAAACACTCCACTTCCCATTATTCTTCGGAACTACTACTGGGTTGGACAACCACTTGGAGAATTTCACTTCCCGTATGGATCCTGCATCCAGCAATTTTTTTACTTCCTTTTCGACTGCTTTAGCCTTCTCGGGTGCAGTTCTCCGTGCCTTTTGTGTGATTGGCTTGAATGTGGGGTCGACGTGCAACTGATGACAGACCATACTAGGATCGATTTCAGGAAGCTCGTATGGTTCCCATGCGAAAACATCTACGTTGTGTCTCAGCAAGGTCGTCAACTCCTTCTGTTCTTGGTCGGTGAGAGATGCTCCAATCAAGAAGACTCTGCTATTATCACTAACTTCAGCCATAACTTCTACCAGGTCCTCGACGACACGCTCGGAGGGGAGGAGCCTGGTCTCCTCTACTCCAGGTCTTCCATACTTTAATTGCTACTTGGAAGGTATCACACCTTCTTCAACTTTCGCGCTGGGTTGACCATCCTTCTTCTCTGGCTTTGGTCGGATGGCTGCTATGAAGCACTTCCTCGCCATCACTTGGTCGCCGTGGATCTCCATTACTCCTCGCTCAGTTACATACTTGAGCTTCTGATGGTAGGTCGAGGAGATCGCCTTCATCGCATGAAGCCATCCTCTGCCGAGGATGGCCTGGTACGGTGATTTAATGTCAACTACCAAAAACTCAATCATCTTGGAGACGTTCCCAGCACAAACTGGAAGCACTATCTTGCCCAGGGGCATGGTCATTTTTCAAGCGAAGCCGACCAAAGGAACAATAGCTTCCTTTAGGTCGGCGACGCTCAACTTTAATTTTCGGAATAGGTCGAGGTACATTACTTAGGATGAACTTCCTTGATCGACGAGAAGCTTGTCGATGTCAAAGTTGGCTATCCTGAGTGTAATGACCAGGGCATCATGATGTGGGGTCCTTACTCCCACCAAATCTTCATCCGTGAAAACAATATGCTTGTTATAGTTGACGTCCTCTGCTCGTCGACGCTTTCCAGACTGTGATTTTACTGGATCGATTTGAAAAGCCTGCATTACCGCTGTAAGTTCTTTCATTTCCATTTGAGCGGAGTTCCCTTATATCTTCTTGACGTCAGATACTCTATGGATTACTGCGAACTCATGTCCAGCATCATCCTCCAGCACGTTGTCGGGTCTCGCCTCTCTGTTGGCAGCCACTTTCTCTGCCCTCTTTTCCACAAAGTCATTAAAATGCCCGGACTGGGCCAACTCCTCGAGGTGAGACTTAAGAGCTTTGCAGTTCTCGGTCTTATGTCCTCCCTCTTTGTGAAAAGAGCATCTTAACGCATTGTTCCTCTTCGAGGGGTCTCCCCCCATTTTCCTGGGCCACTTGATGAAGGGCTCATCTTTGATCTTCGCGAGAATTTTGTAAATTTGTTTTTTGAAGACGGTGTTGACCGCCTGGAATACTTTCGACGCGTCATGGTTTCCTCCGTTCTTGGAGCCATTTTTGCCTCTGTTCTTTCCTCCTTTCTTCTGGTTCTTAGTTTTCTCACCTCCCTTGGTAGTGAGCTTAGCTCGACCGTTTTCTCCTGTATTAGGGAGGGTGACATCTTCCACCTTTGCGTATTTCTCGATTCGGGCCATTAGGTCGTCAATAGTCATAGCTTCCTTCTTCGTCAAGGACTGGTAGAGGAGGGAAGAACTAGGGAGCCCAATTTTGAAGGAGGCCACTGCCACTTCCTCCGCGCAGTCCTCGATCTCATTGAATAACTCCCAGTACCTCTTCGCGTAATCTCGGAGGGTCTCTTGAGGCATTTTATTCATTTTTAGTAAAGCATCTATCCTTTTGGGATGGGAGCTACTGGTAATGAATCGGGCCGTAAAAAGTTCGGCTAGGGATTTGAAATTCTTGATCGACCGGTGGGGGAGCCTTTCGAACCACTTCTGCGCTACATCATGCAGGCTCGAGGGAAAAATGCGGCATATCAGGGCATCTCAGTGATTCCAGAGGGTCATGGCCTATAGGTATTGCCTGACGTGATCGATGGGATCAGTCTTTCCGTCGTACATCTTGAACCTTGGTGATTGAACATAAATATTGTATATTTATTCCCCTAATTTCAGTGCATTTGTGAACCCGAGTGATGTAACCTATATGGATTTGATGCGCATTTATGCTACTAATCTTCGTTGGCAAGTATTTCATGTTTCGTGCTTCTCTTATTGGTTTTACAGGTTAATTGTGCAAGCAGCGCAAAAGAGAAAGCGAGACAATGAAAGAAAAACTAAGAAGGCAAGTTCAAGAGAATTTTGGTAATTTTGCAGTCAGATCCCGAAGGAGGAGTCAACTGGAAAGTTGAAGAGCTCAGAACAACTAGAACACTGGAAGAAACGGTACCTAAATCCGAGCTACGGTTGATGAGTTATGACCCGTTGAAGTTAAAGAAAAATCCAAGGAAGAAAGGAAAGAAAACAAAAAAAAATTCTAAGTGTTGAATGGAAGAAAAAGCACCCCAGACCAGCAAACATTCGCGAACCCAGGGGCGAACCGGTTTGGGGTGCGAACCGGTTCGGGGGGCCTGATGCGCGAATTTGCTTCCTTTATTCTGATTGGCTCTAAGGTTTCCTTTTAGGTTAAAACTCTCCAAGAAGTGTAGATACGTAAGTAGTAACTTAGGAACAGTCGTTCTGGATATTTTTGAGTAGTTTTTTATAGAGAAAAAGTGAGGAGAACATCTAGGAACATAATTTTGATTTATTGCTGCAAGATCCATACACTTCCGGGTCTGTTTTCAAGTTGTAATCTCAGCTATATTTTTGTGATTTTCATTATTCTTGGATGGTAATTTTTCTGCTGAATTTGAATAAATTTCTGCATTTATAATGCTTAGCCACGTATTTCGATCTAGTGTTATCATGAGTTCTTTCGCATGCAACGTTATTATTTCATGCATCCTTCAGTTTAATATGTCCGGCTAGGTTTAAAAGGCCGGGATGCATGAACCCAACCTAATGTGTTAGTGCATGTGTATAAAATTAATCCGATGAATTTAGTGATTGATTATGATCGTATTGCATAGTTACATAATAATTGTGGATCTTTATATCTCGTTTACCTTTGGGTACTCGTGATGATTTAGAGTACAATTTGAGTGTCACTATTGCGATACCGATTTACTCATCCTCATATTAGGTATGACGCGGGCTTGAACCTCGTATACATAATGCTTGGGAGTACTAAATTCCGGGTCAGATCAATCAGATAAATTTACGATTAATATTATCACCGCACTACACTAGGGTTGGGGGATTGTATTCCCGACCTGTTTCTCTCATAATTTAAAATAAAAAGTTGTTGAAATCATCAGTCATCCTCCATTTCGGTAGGGTAATTTAGTTGCATCTTTGCTCATTTTCATTATCGCAATTAGCTTAATCAATCTCAAAACCAAATCAATTTTTCCTTTCCTTTTTAGAGTCAAAGTTAGGATTCCTCCATCTCTTCCCGTCATCACAACTCTCTTTTCCTTTTTCCCTGAGAATCGATACCCGACTTACTGGGATTATTACTTGAGCGACAGGCTTACACTTGAGCCTAGAGTGAACGCACTTCTGAGACACATTTTCAGTCGCGTCAAGTTTTTGGCGCCGTTGCCGGGGAATTAGGTAGACTTAGGATTAGATTGAGTCCATCCAAAGCTTTGACCAAAAATCTCTAAAAATCCAAAAACATAAAAATAAATAAATAAATAAATAAAAAACACACAAAAAGATTCACCATCATCTCTCTTAAGCTTATATGCAAAATTCTGAAACCACTCCCACACCCCATAATACTCCAACCAGTATTCACGAAAATCCACTTGTTGAGTATAATCCTAATAGTCCCCACACTCCAAACGCCCCACAATTTTGGATCCCACCTCCCACACCGTCGCACTCAGTCTCCGATAACACTCCCTTTCCCTTCTTAGGACACACTTCGACCACGCCCAGTGAGAACACCGAGTCAGTAAGTGAGGGAGAGATGTCTCAACACAGCAATGCACCCGCCGGTGAGGAAGAGCCCCCATACCGTTCGATTAGAGAATTCTTATATCCCGAGCGTACTGTCACTCCGGGATGCATTATACTCCCGTATAATGCCGAGCAATTCCGTTTCAAAAATGGGATGATCCAGATGCTACCGCATTACCACGGTATGGATTCTGAAAAGCCATACCTCCATATTAGGGAATTTGAGGACGTGTGTGATACTCTAAATGATCAAACCTGCACACAAGAGGTAATCCGCCGCAAACTCTTCCCTTTCTCGCTCAAAGATAAAGCTAAGGCATGGCTATGGTCTTTACCTCCAAGCTCGATTCCATCCTGGAATGAGCTACAGTCGAAATTTCTCAAGAAATTCTTCCCACCACATCGAACAATCTCCATAAAGGCTCAAATTCAAGCATTCAGACAAGCTGAAAATGAGTCATTTCATCGATGTTATGAACGTTTCAACGAGTTAGTTGCTTCATGTCCCCATCATGGATTTGATTCAGCGCAAGTCATTTCTTTTATCTATAATGGGTTGAATCTTAATTCTAAACAACTTGTTGAAACAATGGGAAGTGGTCCGTTTATCGATTTAGATGCCCAGGACGCTGAGCTTCATTTGAGGTATGTCACCGAGACTACCCAATCCGGGGACACTTCTGATCCCAACACTCAAAATCGATATAGACAAGTGACCACTACTCCATCAGCATCCGGTCTATTCCATGTAGATAATAATTCTATGACGGATAGCCGATTGGAGACTCTTGAGATAGAATTTCGAGATCTGTACGAGATATATGGAAAAGGACAAGCTGGACGCATTCCAAACCCGGTCGAAAAGGTGTGTGCTATTTGCGAGGCGGGACATTCAACTGAGGAATGCCCGACGATACCCGCCTACAAAGCAATGCTGCAAGAGCAAGTTAGTGGTGTAGGAGGTTTTAAGGGCAATTTCCGCACGGGAATTCATATAACCCTTCGTGGAAAAATCATCCCGATTTTAGCTATGGGCAACAACATGCCGCAATGAACCCTCCTCCGCATGTTGCCCCTCCTCCACCACAACACTTTCAACAAGCTCCACACATGCAAGGACATGTGCAAGCACCGCCACCTCAAGGAAATTATATTCCACCACAGCGGAGAACTCTCGAGGATACAATGAATCAATTCATTGCAAACCAGACCGCAACCAATGCCAAATATGATCGTCTGATCGGCGACATAAATGCGAATCTGTCTAAAATACAATCCTCGTTTAGTGTCCAAGAGAAGGGCAAGTTTCCTGCCCAGGGCTAAAGACCTCTCCAAGGTCAAACTAGTGTTAGCTCGACACCCCATGACCATCCTGAGCAATGTAGCGCAATTACCACTCTACGTAGTGGGAGAGTAGTTGACTTGTCACCTCCCCCACGAGACGTACTTAAAGATAAGGAGATTTTTCCCGGCACGAAAGAGGCCGAAGATGTCCCCTTGAATGAGAGTGACAAAGAAGACGCTAGTGAGCCCGAGGTAGTAGTGAAACCACCCTCCGCGGCACCATTTCCTCAAAGGCTAATTCCTTCCCATAAAGGAAACCCACGTGATGACGTGCTAGACGAGCTAAAACAAGTTAAGCTGAATTTACCTTTCCTCGATGCCATTAAGCAAATTCCATCTTATGGAAAAGTCATTAAAGACTTGTTGACGGTAAAGAGAAAGATGAAGGTAAAAAAAATGTCTTTCTAGCACAGAATGTGAGCTCCATTCTACTCAATGATCTCCCACCTAAATTCAAAGATCCTGGTGCACCAACCATTTCCTGCATCATTGGAGAAAATAAAATCGAAAAAGCCTTACTTGATTTGGGAGCAAGTGTCAATATCCTCCCTTACTCCATCTATAGGCAACTTGACTTGGGCGACCTCAATCCCACAAAGGACACTCTCCAATTAGCGGATCGAACCGTGAAGATCCCAAGAGGCATAGTCGAGGACATGATCGTCCAAATTGACACTTTTTACTTCCCGATAGACTTTGTCATTTGGGACACGGAGCCCTCCTTTAACTCGAGCAACCATGTTCCCATCATCCTTGGGCGCCCTTTCTTAGCTACGGCTAACGCAATCATCAATACTCAGAATGGGCGAATGCAACTCACCTTTGGGAACATGACCTTAGAGACCAACATCTTCCATGTCGCCCAACATACGGGGGAAGAAGATGACCTTCACGCGGTGAGCTTCATAGACGAGATCGTAGGGGAGTACTTTGAGGAAAATGATTGTGGAGATGCCCTAGGGTCTTGCTTAGTGTCGAGCCATGAGAATGAGGGGTCCCACAAAAGAGAGCCGTTAGGGGTGTGCCCTATTTCATCAAGTAATAGTGGTAGTTGTGACAATGAGAGAAAAGTGGGGGAGAGGTGTGTAGTGACCGCAATTGAAAGAGAGAGAGATGGGTTAGAAGAGAGAAAACTGGGGGAGTGGGAGATCGAGCAAGTAAGAGAGGACGTAGGCACTACTCGAGAGAGAGAACTAGGAGACATGAGCATGGAAGATTTTGAAAGAGAATTCGGGCAGGTGGATGAAAGTATTACTATTGAAGGCCAATCCCTATTGGATTCATGTAGTCACTTAGACGAAAGTGAATTGAAAGCAAAAATTGATGAATTCCTTCGTTGTGACAATCCACCCATAACACTAGAGGCCCCGAAGGCAAGTGAGGAGAAAAGTTGTGGTTCATCTGACTTAGAGCCCAACCCATGCATCTTAAAAATTGAACGAAACCTAGGTGTTCCCTCCGAGTCAGTGCACGCAGATCACACTTTGAGCCAACATCACGAGGATCCCTTTCCAGTTAGTCACGACGAGTCTCCCGGTCTATCCTTTATCTATGGGCGAGGTCCCAACTTGTTCCGATTGTTAGCTTATAATCCTAGGACGGGAGAGACAATGAGAACATCAAACCCCGTGAGTGGGGTCGGGTGAGTTTGTGGAGAGATGAGAGGTCGGCGCACCCCCTACGCGTATGGGGTGATTATTGTTGTATTTTTTTAGTCATGCATGGGTGTCATATAGTGTCTTGTTGCATTTTAATATTTGTTTGTTTTATTTTTCCGCATTTTTCATCCGCCTTGAGCTAGATTTTCTTCCTTTTTGCTTGAGGACAATGCAAAAGTCTAAGTAAGGGGGGATCACAAGTGCGTATTTCTAAAACTTCACAAATTTTCAAAATGCTCAGAAATTTTCAAAAAAATCATAAAGTTTTGAAAAATCCAAAAATATTTTTGTTCAAAATAAATAAAAATTGGAATTCAAATTTTTCAAAAAATATCATTAAAAGTCGAATTGGAGTCTCAAATTGTAAACATCCAACATACACAAAGCCGAAATTGACCAAAGATAGAAATTGAGCGAAAATTGATGACTTAACGAACGAATGTGGAGATTAACAAACCCGGTGAGATTCGAGCCTATCACGTTTTGTGAGTTTTTAAATCAATCCGAGTTAATTGTTAACTCAAAGTTCTTTTTAGCGCTTAATAAGTTGTCAAGGATCTCAATCCTTTCATTTTGATCGGTTTTAAAAAATGTGTGCAATATTGCCTTGAAAAACGTGCCAAATTAGCCTCTAAACTTAAATTAATCTCGAAACGCATAGGGTAACGCAATTGGCATTTTGGACAATGAAGTAGGCCCTCGTTTGTCACCCAAAATTTTGGCCAGAAAAAAGTAGCGAAAAATCACCCTTTGCAACCCAAATTGAGCCGAATAATTTTCCCTTTCGTTTGACAACCCGAAAAACCCAAAATAGTCAGAATTGTGAAAAATGAGAAAATTCAGATTTTAAGTCCAAAAAGTGCATATAAAGGGGCAAGAAACAAAATAGTATGCTCAACAAAAACAACAAGAAAAGAAATGAAAAAAACTGAAAAAAAAATAGAAAAAGAAGAAAAAAATGAGCAATAGCCCGGAAAAAGCACAATTGGACATCATTAATGACTTTTCCAATTCCACCCTTCCATACCTCCTTCATTTTACCCAATGCAACCTTCAACCCGAAAAGTCCTAACCGAGTCCAAATTGAAAAAATTGATTACTGCGTGGAGAGTTAAGACACCAAAAGATAATATAAGAGGTTAAGTGCGCAAAATAGAGGCAATGTTCCCGTTTTTAAAATCGTAATCCGTTGATGAGATCCTTTCACAACAAAGTTTCCGTCTTTCTAATTGCAGGCGTGAATTTGCTTCCATTACATTTACTCTTTATATCACGCATGCCGAGATAATAGCCATAATCCGAGAGATTCGTTTGTGAGAGCGTTCCGTGAGAAATTGAAATCAAAATGAATTTTCGAATAAGTAACGTAATGATCAATCGGTGGAAATTGGCGGTTATATTTTCGGCTTCGCACACACGCACTAAGGTTTGAGACTCGTAAATATGACTTGATGATGACTATTTTTTGGAAAGTTTGAATTACACAATTTTTGCATATTTTGAAATTTCTTTGAGTCGAATTTTGTGGGTATATTCTCTGCAAACCCTCACGAGACACAACTCGTCCTACTAGGGTGACCTAGGGGTTTAAAGGCTTGTTGCATGCGCTAAATGCAATCTCTTGCCCGCGAAAAAGGTATTCTATCCAAATAAAATGTGATTTTCAAGAGTTAAGCCTTGTTAGGATTCTTTTACATTGTTCGGGACGCGCAAAGTTCTAAGTTAGGGGGGTTTGATTGGAAATAAATATTGTATATTTATTCCCCTAATTTCAGTGCATTTCTGAACCCGAGTGATGTAACCTACATGGATTTGACGCGCATTTATGCTACTAATCTTCGTTGGCAAGTATTTCGTGTTTCGTGCTTCTCTTATTGGTTTTACAGGTTAATTATGCAAGAAGCGCAAAAGAGAAAGCGAGACAATGAAAGAAAAGCTAAGAAGGCAAGTTCAAGGGCATATTGGTAATTCTGCAGCCAGATACCGAAGGAGGAGTCAACTGGAAAGTTGAAGAGCTCGGAACAACGAGAACACTGGAAGAAACGGCACCCAAATCCGTGCTATGTTTGATGAGTTATGACCCGTTGAAGTTGAATAAAATTCTAAGGAAGAAAGGAACGAAAACAAGAAAAAATTCTAAGTGTTGAATCGAAGAAAAAGCACCCCAGACCAGCAAACATTCGCGAACCCAGGGGCGAACCGGTTTGGGGGGCGAATCGGTTTGGGGTACATGCGAACCGGTTCGAGGGGCCTGATGCGCGAATTTGCTTCCTTTATTCTGATTGGCTCTAAAGTTTCCTTTTAGGTTAAAACTCTCCAAGAAGTGTAGATACGTAGGTAGTAACTTAGGAACAGTCGTTCTGGATATTTTTGAGTAGTTTTTGATAGAGAAAAAGTGAGGAGAACATTTAGGAGCATAATTTTGATTTATTGCTGCAAGATCCATACACTTTCGGGTTTGTTTTCAAGTTTTAATCTCAGCTATATTTTTGTGATTTTCATTATTCTTGCATGGTAATTTTTCTGCGTGATTTGAATAAATTTCTGCGTTTATAATGCTTAGCCACGTATTTCGATCTAGTGTTATCATGAGTTCTTTCGCATGCAACGTTATTATTTCATGCATCCTTCAATTTAATATGTCCGGCTAGGTTTAAAAGGTCGGGATGCATGAACCCAACCTAATGCGTTAGTGCATGTGTATAAAATTAATCCGATGAATTTAGTGATTGATTATGATCGTATTGCATAGCTACATAATAATTGTGGATCTTTATATCTCGTTTACCTTTGGGTACTCGTGATGATTTAGAGTACAATTTGAGTGTCACTATTGCGATACCGATTTACTCATCCTCATATTAGGTATGACGCGGGCTTGAACCTCGTATACATAATGCTTGGGAGTACTAAATTCCGGGTCAGATCAATGAGATAAATTTAAGATTAATATTATCACCGCACTACACTAGGGTTGGGGGATTGTATTCCCGACCTGTTTCTCTCATCATTTAAAATAAAAAGTTGTTGAAATCATCAGTCATCCTCCATTTCGGTAGAGTAATTTAGTTGCATCTTTGCTCATTTTCATTATCGCAATTAGCTTAATCAATCTCAAAACCAAATCAATTCTTCCTTTCCTTTTTAGAGTCAAAGTTAGGATTCCTTCGTCTCTTCCCGTCATCACAACTCTGTTGTCCTTTTTCCCTGAGGATCGATACCCGACTTACTGGGATTATTACTTGAGCGACAGGCTTACACTTGAGCCTAGAGTGAACGCACTTCTGAGACACATTTTCAGTCGCGTCACTTGGAATGGTAAATTTTTTAGGGGCTTCTTCCTTTCGATTTCCCTCGTGAAGGGTGACTTCATCTGGGTTTTGAGAGCTCGCCTTGCGAGTTCTCTGGTTGATCTTGTTCCATGGTGATCAGGATTTTGGTCCATCTCTCTGCGGACTAGATTTCGTATGTTCTCGTCGCTACGAGCAGGGCTCTGGTGGTGGCGAGCTCTTCGCAGCTGTTTGCGGAGGTTATCGTCTGCCTCGCCTCCTTCGACCTTTTGAGATTCTCGCCTAGGGCTCCTTCCTTAGCTGCGAGACTTGCTCGCCTGAGGGCTAGGAGTGCGGTATGGGCGTCTCCTGTTATCAGGACGAAGCTCCCTCTCCAGTCTTTCCAGCCTTTTTCTCAAGCGAGCGTTCTCATCCTCGTATCTGCGGGAAGACTCTCTCTACTCGTGGAGTCTTTCCTCGTACGCATCAATCAATCTGGATATTTGTGTGGACCTCGCTGGTCCCTGACTTTCTTTTGAGGCTGGCCTTTCCAGGCAAGCTCTCTGATCTAAACGTCGAACTTCAGACCTAATCCTGCGAGGAGCAGGTGGCTCTTGAATATCTCCTGCCTGAGGGGCATTGCTGCTGTGATCGGACATCTTAAACTCCTTTCTTGGTGTGGGCTCTTCTTAGGGAAAGACGAACGTTTCCCACAGACGGCGCCAATTGTGGTGATAATTATTGTGCAACACAAATAAATAAGAAGAAAGATTTCACTAAGTGAGAACAAAGAATATAAAATGACAATCACACAACAAAGGATGTACGTGGTTCAGCAAAGATGTGCCTACGTCCACGGTGGTGCTGTCGATATTATTTCTATATACTCCGGAGAGTAATTACAGAGAATAAAACTTGTCCTTTTTCCCCGGACCTAGGGTTTAATATATACATGTACATGTAGGTAAGTGGAGGTGATGGGTTTCTCCACGTTTTCCATCTCCCCTATAACTTCCAATTGTGGGAACGTGGGGGAGACCGGATCAATATAAGAGATGAGGGGCCCGGACTTTGGGCCGCCAGGACTGGGCTACTCATCCAGGCCCATGGTTCTAAATTTCGAGTACCCACAATATGTATTTCCGTATCATATTATATATATTGTAATAACATCGTATATATAATCTATGTCACTTCTCAAATATATATATTGCTATAATTGTCAATCTCATATAGCTATAGCCAATACTCCGACTGTTCCCATTCATAATAGTATCTAAGTATTCTCACACTTACAATACTAAACCCATAATTATTCTCTTACTTAAATACAATTCATACCTTAATCACTTTTAAGGATTTATATATAAACCCGAATATACAAATTCGTACTAACTAGATAAGTATACTATCAACTTATCTTAATTCCATAGGTATCGTACCACCTATAATAGATGTCGTCAATAAACGTATCAGTCAACCTCTAAATCATATTTAGCCGATATCACAAATTCCATCATAGTCGCCTCGTAGGATTTACTCAAATATAGCCGGCATATAATTACATTTTCTACATGCCCAATTATCTATATATAATCACCCGCAAAAATACCACCACCCCGAGTGTTACTCGTCCCAAACACACCTAAATTGGTAAGTCCTGGATTTTTACTCTAATCTTACCCAAGGTATACACCTTACTTCGAATAATAATTTATAATTCCCCACACCATTTTTAGGAACTCCTAATATCTAACTCCATAATTTATTTTCCTCAAAACCATACATTAGGTGCCACACCATTTTGCACCATCGTAGTCAAAATAAATTCCCTTAAATGGCTAGGTATGAATTCCCTTAGTTAAGTATTTATTTCCTCTATTAAACATGATAGGATTAATTAATTTGAGAATTTATCCCATTAATACAACACAATCCGAAATTGCCAAAATAACTATAGGGTCTATCGATCGACCCTTGGTCGTCGATCGATCGACCGAACAGGGCAGCTTCTTCTCCGAGCTTCTGTTTCGGCCATTAACACACAACTAAGGTTTTTATCTTCTCTCCCACCATTATATAACCTCAACCAACTATATATACTCAAATAAAATAGGTTCTAATCATCCTAGAACCTAGAATCGACAACAAATTTCAATTAATTTTTAAGTTTCTAACATCGAATATTAACCGAGTTTTATCTAGTAAATCTTTCGAAACACCCGTTTGATTCATGAAAACCCAACCCAAAAATCTTTATAGTTTTTACACACTAACTAAAATATGAGATTTTATGCTTAAAGGAAAAAAGCAAGTAAACACTTGCCTCGTGGATAAAATCCGACGACCTCGAGTCAAGTCCCGCGGAGTTTGGTCGGAATCTCCTTTTTCCTCTCCCTTTCTTCCTTCCTTTCTTCTCCTCTTTCTTTTCTCTCTTTTCTTTCCCTTATCTCACTCTCTCGGGCTTTATAAGATAAGAAAAGGGTTTTCTCCCTATTAAACCCAAAAATGACTCATTTACTCAATTGCGAGTCCCTACTAGTCCAAAAATCCTCGGAACCTAAATGTTACCCCCCGGATACTCTATTCTGACTATCTCGATTATTCTGAAACCAACCGTGCACTCGAAATATCCCTCCAAGTCACTTAACTATAAATCACTAATTAAACCCAACGCACTCACTACGCGTGTTTTCCAATTAATATATTATCCTTCGTCGCTTTACCCAATTGCAACATGTAATAAAAACATTCCGACTCATTTACTCATTCTCCAAAGTAAATGTAGCACACGTCGAAAATCATCTAACACTTATTAATCCAGAATTTACTATTTACTGAAATTCCTCAATTCTCCAAATTACACTCACTTATGTAATTTAAATATCCATAAAAGTGAGGGGTATTACATTCTCCCCCCTTACAACGGAATTTTGTCCCCGAAATTCGGATACGACTGGTACTACCAACCTAGGATCGCTAATCAAACCACATCCTAGTGCACAAAAGTTGAACGGTACTAACCCAATGGCACTCACCCATACACTCGTTCGGTACCCACCCATCTCAAGGCTTATACTCTAACGCACTATCTTAACAACAAGTTTAACTATACCTCTATATGCTACGTCATACCTCGGTCGTAAGGTTGACTCTCATGTCACATCACACCTAGTTCTTTTATAAGCGCATATAAAGAAAACAGGCCTATAATCACAGCTTAACCGTCCCGATACCATTGGAAAAGCCACTACTTTAAACGTCTATTCGTCTATCTCACGAAGTCGAATTTCCCTCAAAAGGAAACTACACTAGCACTTGACTATTCCCATCGGTATTATAGCTAATCTTGAGTGTGCTAACTCTTATTGCACCTATACAATTGGATTATCGCATGCCTCCTACGACGTTCCATCCAACAACTTCAATCTCACTTATACTGCCCCACAGCATATTCTTCAACTCTATATACTACGCCTCTTTTTCTCAGACGATATATAAAATTAACTTACCAAGGTGCGCACACATCCTACAATCCGTGCTTATCTGAACAACTATTGCAACTGCCACGGGCATAACACTCTCTTAAAAAACAGGCCTCGTTTTCTTTTCGGCCTGTACTAACGGTTGGGTATTCCTAACCCGAATACTTCAAAATTCAATCTTTCCTATACCTGGAAATCCAATACTTCATAAATTTAACCCACCAATATTCTTATGGTTAACTCACAACTATCTCCTTACATCGGTGCCACTAGTCCTTCTGACCTTACTTCCAAATAAATCTAAGATCGATGTGTTTCATACACACATAAAAAGAGTACTATACTAACTATATCCCTAGTGCCCAAGACCTATCTCAATTTCTGACATTCTCTCGGTTTCATGCTTGGGACGTCTTGCAAAGCGAAATCTAGACAAGGAACCCTCCTATTACACTACTTCCTCACATCGTCGGTCATCGAGATATAACGGCCTAAGGCACACCATCGGGACGTTCTAAAATTCTACCTCACTAACCTACTAACACTCTTCTACTACTATGTCTTTCCAATCCGGTGAAATGGAAAGTCTAACTAATCGGGGCGCCTACTCTCTGCAAAAGTGTTAGGAACATCATACCCAAAACATACTACCTCCAAAATTTGCCTTTTCATCAAGGCCTGGCTACAGGACTTAAATCAATTTCCTTTACCTTGTCTCACCCACATACTTGTGGTGAGAGAATCATTTCAGTGCTTTTCCATAGCACTTCCATCTCTATAAACATGCAATCATCTCATGACTCTCAGTCTATAGTGTTTTCTCCACACTGTGACACCCCGACTAATTAAATATCGGGTAGATACTCCTTTATTCAAATTAATACAAAATATCAAGTTGGTTCAATTCGTAGCCTCACTGTCGAAAAATATTTATTTAAACAATTACTAGCCACCTAATACTTTAAAAAGTGAGATGTCAATTTTTAATTCATTTAGATTAACATGCAACAAATTTAAATTATGAGCTAAAGGTAACACAATAACATCACGGTCGCAATAGAATAATAATGGAATAAAAATGAGTCTGGAGTAACACTCCCCTGAACAATCCAAATACTGAATAAAACCAAATACAAAGTCTGAATAATTAATTAATTAAAATCCAAAACTGAAATGAAACTGAGCATGATAAAGTTGTCTCCAAAGATAAGGGGGGACATGCCCTACAGATGAATAAATCTGAAGTGGAGTCAAGGTAGAAAGTGGAGGCGTCTACTATCAAGGTCCTATAACTTCCACAGCAACTACAGCACGTCACTGGAATGGAACTCCTAAGCTTGGCGTCCCTGTGGCTGGGCACCTAAAAGGTTTTTCAAAAAAAATACATTTGGAAGCAAACGGGTCAGAGCCCGATTGTGAAAACAGTTTAAAATATAGCAAGTGTTTAATAACATTAAACAGTGAATATAAAATACATGTTAGTTACTTGCACTTACATGAGTTCCTCACCTCTTAACTAATTGTGCACTCCTAACGTACCAATAACCCGTCCTAGTTATGTCACTAACTACTAGTCTATTTCACCACCCGACTTTACTATTAAATATAAGGGTCGATACCAAACATTTAAATGTAAACTGTGAGTCTTCCTTTTTATTTCTCAGATTTACCTAACATATTTATTACATGAATTTCCCATTTTTAACTCTACTAAAAATGTCCCAAGTATTTACACTTACACTTTAATGACAAGTCTATTTCAATTACTAGTATATAAATCTCATCATAAATATACAATAAGAGCACCCCTAGGCTAAGCTGCGGTGCACACATACTCTGCTATCGAATCCCGGTACATCACATACATAAGGATAACGTATTTTGAATCTCACAAGAATCGTTTTAATAAGCAACGTCACACATAATGGAGGCAAACATAGTTCACATACCCATGGGTCACGCACATACCTACGCTCCCATGGTCAGCTGACTTATCAACTCACAAATAAGTCATTCACAGCCCTATGTCCTCAAGGTACCAATATAAATCCCCCCGTAGGCACACAAGGATTAGATGGCCCAGTTCGAAAGCCGACCTCCGGTGATAGCAAGTATGGTAGGTATGTTATACACATAAGTCCATATACTAAGCAATCACACCAGTTAGATATTTTAAAATATTAAATAAGGTATATTCTACGTTCCTATACTGTTATTCCAATTTATACATCTTTAAGTCTCCGAATAATATATAATATAGACGGCTGACACCTCTCACGTCGTAGTTTCAAGTACCTAGAGCCTAACCCACAAAAGGTTACCAAATCTCCTATTATTTCCACATTTAAATCCACTATACTTAAGGTCCTCATTTCTGCCATTAACCTTATATTATCCAACTATCTAAAACTTACTCATCAACTCTCTATCTCAAATAGTATCACACTCGTCGAGCCTTATACAATTTTATATAATTCCCAATTTGGCTTTTAATTATGAATCGAGTCTCACAAATATGCCTACTGGTCTTCCTTTAATCTAGTAGTATTCACAAAGTCCCCACCAATAATTCTCTAGGGTCTAAATTGTTAAAATCCATCAAAGGAAAAATATAACCGATTCTGGGAAGGTCGATCGATCGACCTGTGAGTGTCGATCGATCGATGGTGGTCGATCGATCGAGCTGGGAGTGTCGATCGATCGAATGCACCAGATAGGCTACGGCCTGCTTCGTTTTTCAATTCAAAATTTGTCCCAAAACTTGATTACAAGGTATAAAAATCTATTCTAACGTTATAGGATCGTCATACAACCAAAATACATCATTGTTAACGTTCCAAAACCTTTTAATCATCAATTATTGGCATTATATGGATCAAACCTTAAATATAAACCCTAGTTTCCTATTTTCTTCAAGAACACTAATAAATATCCTCTTTAATTTGTTTTTAAATCATCAAAAGTTATATTTGGGGTACTGAATTCGTCCAGAATAGATCTACATCAAATTCCTAACCAAGGTTTAGAGTTATACATCAAATTCATTGGGTTTTTTCATCAAATCTTTCAAGAAAATCATAAATTTTACACTAAGCATGGAGAAAATATTCATTGAACTAATTAAACCAAATCAGTTGCCTTAGATTTGTTCTTCTGATTTATTGTTGGTGATTAAATTCTGAATCTCTCCTCTTTCCGGTCACAAATCCTTCCCAATTGGTGGTGGTGAGTGGTGGTTTGTTTTGGAACTCCTTGAAACTTCTTTCTAACTCCCGTAGCCCACTTCTATTATTTTTGGCTGATGATGGCTTTAGTGTCCTCTCTAATAATATATAATTAACCTCTAAAATTCGTAGGTTTTAATTCCTAAATTTTTAAAATTACCAAAATACCCTTCTGGGTTGCCAGTTTGGCCTAAAAATACCACGAGACCCAAACTAAACCCCCGGCTAGTGTTTTATGACTATCTCGACCCTTTTGGACACGTTGGCGCACTCAAAATGACTATAAGGTTGATTAAAATACAATTTACCTCTTAAATCTAATTAAACTAATTTCTGATGCGACTGACACGCGCGTCCCAACTTAATTTCTCAAATTGTCGTATTTAACTCTTGACAATTTTAATACTTTCAATACTCATATATTACCATATATACCCAGTAATATTCAATATTATCATCATAATCATATACCAACTCGCGTCTCGCTAGTATTTAATTCCGGATTAATTTCCAATTAATTCTCATTTAATTAATTAATCCATTAAATAAAAATCAATAAAATTACGGGGTATTACATACTTCCCCCCTAATAACATAATTTCGTCCCGAAACTCGGAAATAAAGTAAACCTGACAAAAATAACTCTGGATAACGCTCGCGCATCTCATCATCGCGCTCCCATGTGGACTCCTTGGCATTATGATGCCGCCACTGAACACGTACTAATGGTACTATCTTCGACCTCAGTTTCCTCTCGTTGTGGTCTAGAATAGCAATCGGCCCCTCCTCATAGGAATTATCAGGCTGAAGATCGATGTCCTCTAAAGCAATACGGGTATGGGCCAAATCGTCCCTAAGATATTTCCTTAGCGAGGAAATATGGAACACGTCATGAATCCTATGCAAGTGTTCCGGTAACCCAAGTCTATACGCTACTGGCCCAATTCGCTCGATGATAGGAAATGGGCTCATGTATCTAGGTGCCAATTTCCCTTTCTTCCCAAAACACATAATCCCCTTCATCGGAGATACTCTAAGTAGCACCTAGTCCCCCACCTTGAACTCTCTAAAGAATCTCTTGGCATCGGCATAACTTTTATGTCGGTCTTGAGCCACCAGACTACGGCTTCGTATCATCTCTATCCTTGTCGAGGTATCCTGAATCACCTCCGGTCCAAGAAGCTTGTTATCCCCCACCTCTAGCCAACATGCTGGGGAACGACAAGGTCTATCGTATAACGCCTCGAATGGAGCCATGCTAATAGTGAATTGGTAGGAGTTATTATAAGTAAACTCCACCAGGGGAAGGTACTGCTCCCAACCACCTCTAAAATCTAGTATGCACATACGCATCATGTCCTCCAACATCTGATTCGTCCGCTCGGTTTTCCCATCTGTCTGCGGGTGATATGCCGTACTCAGCCGCAACTCCGTACCCATGGCTTCCTGGAAACTCTCCTAAAATCACGAAACAAAAATCTTGTCTCTGTCAGACACGATATTGAGAGGCACCCCATGGATTCTCACTATCTCCGCTATGAAAATGTGGGCATACTGTCCCGTAGTGTAGTCTGTCCGGGCTGGTAGAAAATGAGCAACTTTGGTCAATATATCCACGATTACCCATATGGAGTTGTGACCCCTCTGCGAAGTAGGTAACCCCGTGATAAATTCCATGGAAATGCTCTCCCATTTCCACATAGGAACCTCTAACGGTTGTAGAAATCCTGCCGGTCTCTGATGGTCCACCTTTACCAGCTGACAAGTGGCACATTTAGAAATGAACTCGGCAATATCTCTTGTTATCCCATTCCACCAGTATTATCGCCTCATATCTTGGTACATCTTATCCCCATCCGGAGGTACCGCGAACCGCGAACCGTGCGACTCTATCATAACCTCGTATCGTAAGCCTTCCCCTTCAGGAACAACCAGCCTCCCATTGAAGCGTAAGCCCCCGTCTGAACCAACGCTATAGGACTCGGCTCCCTCTGCTAGTAAACGAACAATCTACTCTTGACAAAACGAGTATTTTGTCTGGGCCTGTATCACTCTCGTAACAATCTGGGGCATAACGGTCATTACCGACATAAATGATCGGGCCACTGCGTCCTAGTGTCCCAATTCCTTCCACTTTGCTCTCCACACTTCGGCCACCTCACCTACTGGCCTACGGCTCAACGCGTCTTCTACCACGTTAGCCTTTCCTTGGGTGATATTGGATATCAAGCTCATAATCCTTCACGAATTCAAGCCACCTACGTTGACTCATATTTAGTTGCTTCTATGTGAAGAGGTATTGTAGGGACTTGTGGTCTGTGAATGAACGGAATTTCTCCCCCAGGAGATAGTGTCTCCAAATCCGAAAAGAAAATACTACTGTCGCTAACTTTAAGACGTGGGTGGGGTAATTCTTCTCGTGAGTCTTAAGCTTATGGGAAGCATAAGCTATGGCCTGACTCTCCTGTTGAAGTACACCTCTGAGTCCTTATAAGTACGCATTGGTATAAACTAGATACTCAACTCCCGGCCTGGGCAATGCTAACACTGGCGTTGAGGTCAACTTGTCCTTCAACTCATCGAATTCCAACTGACAGGCATCGCTCCAGATGAATGGCACACCCTTGCGAGTCAGATGTGTCAAAGGTCCCGCTATCTTTGAGAAACCCCGAATAAACCTCATGTAGTATCCTGCTAGGCCCAAGAAACTACGTATCTCAGTCGGTGTCGTGGGATGTCCCCACTCCCTCACCGCTGATACCTTCCCCGAATCAACAGATATCCCCCTGTCTGAAATGATATGCCCTAAAAACTGAAACTCCTTCAGCCAAAACCCACACTTCTCATACTTTGCATAAAACTCGTTCTGACGTAGCGTCTGTAAAACCTGCCTCAAGTACTCGGTGTGTTCCTCCTCTGTCTGGGAGTAAACCAGAATTTCATCAATGAATACTATGACGAACTGGTCTAGGAACTCTCTGAATACTCTATTCATCAAATCCATAAACACGGTTGGGGCATTGGTAAGACCAAAAGGCATAACTCGGAACTCATAGGAACTATATCTCGTCAAGAAGGCAGTCTTCGAGACGTCATGTTCCCTAATACGCAACTGATGGTATCCTAATCTCAAGTCAATATTTGAGGAGAATGAGGCTCCTCTCCACTAGTTGAATAAGTCATCGATTCTTGGCAACGGATATTTACTCCGGATCGTGACTTTATTCAATTCTCTGAAATCGACACACAACCATAAATATCGAACCCTCACAAGTAACACGTGAGCACCCTCAGTGAGATGCTCCAACATCTTCCCAGTTTGGACTTACATCTCCGAAGGTTCGATAGGGTTAGATTAAATTAGCCTAATAATCATAGCCATAATCCTCCTTATCTCTTTGACTCACTCACGAGATAAGACATTTGATAACACTTAAGTTAGCATTTTATTTGCAAATGAAAATTAGGGTACTAATCCTTGTACTAAAAGCCAAACCTTCTCATCTCCCGACTTTCACTAGGTGTCATGCGTGGGATGTCTCGCAAAGAGAAATCCAAACAAGGAACCCTCCCGATACACTACTAACTAGTGTTGTTGGTCAATGAGCTTTGGGGCCATCGGTATTTGACTAGTACCTATTTTCCTTACTTCTTGCTAAGAATTTAACTTACCTTCTCTCATGATACGTGAGGCTACACTCGACACAATCCTCTACTATATTGGCGTTAGACTCGATTGCATACTACGGAATAGTCCCCACTCTTAGAAACATTTTAACAAATCTTGATTTTTTCTTAATAGACATCCCTACCCACCGAAATTAAATATAACCAGATGATGTCTTGACGAAGTCTTTATATGCCACCATAAGAAATATATAAATATAAATATAGCTTCGCCTCCACTAAAGTGACACTTAGTACAATTTCTAATGAACGCCATACTATAACTATAATGGTTTATTAACACTCAAAACGTTCTAGCTAATTCAAAATATAACAGGATAAGAAGGCATTTTACACTCACGTTTTTCAATGCATAGGAATAAACTATAACACATCTAAGTTATTCGAGATTTCCCTTTTATCTTAAAGGATATAATTAATAATGAAGTATCGTACCTCCAAACGCATGTGGTAGTTGCAGTATAAATGTCATAACCGCATATCGGGCATTATAGACACATCCATACTGTACTCCTTGATGTTGTTGTGGTGCCTGCGATGTTGGGGTAACTATCCATGCTTCATTATGTTAGGCATCCTTCCTTGGCACTTTACCTGGTTACGGGAAGTCCCTCCATCGGTGACCCTACTGTTCACACTTATGACACTGACCCTGAAACCTTTCCCTTTTCAGGCCTTGTTGTCCTTGCTGATTAGGACGAGGTTTATTACAAGCCAAATCTGGGAAGACCCAATGCGTATGGCCATTTCTCCCACATTTAAAATACTTCTTGGTGGTAGTTCTCTTCTCCTGGCTTTGTTGGATCTGTCGGTTTTGGCCCTTTCCGCCATTTCTATTGCCCCTCTGACGACGACCCTGAGACACTTGTCGCTGCTGAGGTGGTATTTCCCTTTTGTTGTTAACCATAGCAATAACATTTTGATTGACTTCTCTCATTGTTTTACCCCCTACAAGCTGCACCTGTTATTTTGGTACTGCAATATTGCGGTAGTCACTTCCTGTGCCACGATATTTGCTATCTCAGTGATTTTCGCTCTTTCTTGGTGTACCTGGGGTACTTGTTGTTCTTGTCCAGCATTTGTTCCCTCATCATTTTTTGTTTGTACTTCCCTCAAGAGCGTCCATCGACCATACATAACATTCTAGCTGAAGAACGTAGTCTACAAAACGAAATCAAGGAGTGCAACAATCCTAATAATAGGGATCTATCTCAAAGGACGTTACGCGAAAACATAACAAGCCGTACAGATCCTAAGGACACTAGAACCTGATGCTCTGATACCACCTGTGACACCCCGACTAATTAAATATCGGGTAGCTACTCCTTTATTCAAATTAATACAAAATTTCAAGTTGGCAAAGTTCGTAGCATCACTGTCAAAAAATATTTAATTAAACAATTACTAGCCACATAATATTTTAAAAAGTGAGATGTCAATTTTTAATTCATTTAGATTAACATGAAACCAATTTAAATTAAGAGCTAAAGGTAACACAATCACATCACAGTCGCAATAGAATAATAATGGAATAAAAATGAGTCTGGAGTAACACTCCCCTGAACAATCCAAATACTCAATAAAACCAAATACAAAGTCTGAATAATTAATTAATTAAAATTCGAAACTGAAATGAAACTGAGCATGATAAAGTTGTCTCTAAAGATAAGGGGCGACATGCCCTACAGATGAATAAATCTGAAGTGGAGTCAAGGTAGAAAGTGGAGGCGTCTACTATCGAGGTCCTGTAACTTCCACAGCAGCTACAACACGTCACTGGAATGAAACTCCTAAGCTTGGCGTCCCTGTGGCTGGGCACCTAAAAGGATTTTTAAGAAAAATAGATTTGGAAGCAAACGGGTCAGAGCCCGATTGTGAAAACAGTTTAAAATATAGCAACAGTTTAATAACATTAAACAGTGAATATAAAATACATGTTAGTTACTTGCACTCACATGAGTTCCTCACCTCATAACTAATTATGCACTCCTAACGTACCGATAACCCGTCCTAGTTATGTCACTAAATACTAGTCTATTTAACCACCTGACTTTACTATTTAATATAAGGGTTGATACCAAACATTTAAATGTAAACTGTGAGTCTTCCTTTTTATTTTTCAGATTTACCTAATATATTTATTATATGAATTTCCCATTTTTAACTCCACTAAAAATGTCCCAAGTATTTACACTTACACTTTAATGACAAGTCTATTTCAATTACAAGTATATAATCTCATCAATAATATACAATAAGAGCACCCCTAGGCTAAGATGTGGTGCACACATACTCTGCTATCGAATCCCGGTACATCACGTACATAAGGACAACGTATTTCGAATCTCTCAAGAATCATTTTAATAAGCAACAATCACACATAATGGAGGCGAACATAGTTCACATACCCATGGGTCACGCACATACCTACGCTCCCATGGTCATCTGACTTATCAACTCACAAATAAGTCATTCACAGCCTTATGTCCTCAAGGTACCAATCTAAATGCCCCCCGTAGGCACACAAGGATTAGATGGCCCAGTTCGAAAGCCGACCTCTGGTGATAGCAAGTATGGTAGGTATGTTATACACATAAGTACATATACTAAGCAATCACACCAGTTAGATATCTTAAAATATTAAATAAGGTATATTCTACGTTCCTATACCATTATTCCAATTTATACATCTTTAAGTCTGAATAATATATAATATAGACCGCGGACACTTCTCACGTCGTAGTTTCAAGTACCTAGAGCCTAACCCACAAAAGGTTACCAAATCTCCTATTATTTCCACATTTAAATCCACTATACTTAAGGTCCTCATTTCTGCCATTAACCTTATATTATCCAATTATCTAAAACTTACTCATCAACTCTTTATCTCAAATAGTATCACACTCGTCGAACCTTATACAGTTTTATATATTTCCCAATTTGGCTTTTAATTATGAATCGAGTCTCACAAATATGCCTACTGGTCTTCCTTTAATCTAATAGTATCCATAAAGTCCCCACCAATAATTCTCTAGGGTCAAAATTTTTAAAATCCATCAAAGGAAAAATATAACCGATTCTAGGAAGGTCGATCGATCGACCTGGGAGTGTCGATCGATCGATGGTGGTCGATCGATCGAGCTGGGAGTGTCGATCGATCGAATGCACTAGATAGGCTACGGCCTGCTTCAATTTTCAATTCAGAATTTGTCCCAAAACTTCATTACAAGGTATAAAAATCTGTTCTAACGTTATAGGATCATCATACAACCAAAATACATCATTGTTAACGTTCCAAAACCGTTTAATCATCAATGATTGGCATTATATGGATCAAAACTTAAATATAAACCCTAGTTTCCTATTTTTTTCGAGAACAGTAATAAATCTTCTCTTTAATTCGTTTTTAAATCATCAAAAGTTATATTTGGGGTACTGAATTCGTCCAAAACAGATCTACATCAAATTTCTAACCAAGTTTTAGAGTTATACATCAAATTCATTGGGGTTTTTTCATCAAATCTTTCAAATTTCTACACTAAGCATGGAGGAAATATTCCTTGAACTAATGAAACCAAATCACTTGCCTTAGATTTGTTCTTCTAATTTGTTGTTGGTGATTAAAGGCTGAATCTCTCCTCTTTTCGGTCACAAATCCTTCCCAATTTGTGGTGGTGGGTGGTGGTTTGTTTTGGAACTCCTTGAAACTTCTTTCTAACTCCCATAGCCCACTTCTATTATTTTTGGCTGATGATGGCCTTAGTGGCCTCTCTAATAATATATAATTAACCTCTAAAATTCGTGGGTTTAAATTCCTAATTTTTTAAAATTACCAAAATACCCTTCCGGGTTGCCAGTTTGGCCTAAAAATGCCCCGGGACCCAAACTAAACCCCCGGCTAGTGTTTTCTGACTATCTCGACCCTTTCAGACACGTTGTCGCACTCAAAATGACCATACAGTTGATAAAAATATAATTTACTTTTTCAATCTAATTAAACTGATTTATGACGCGACTGACACGCGCGTCCCAACTTAATTTCCCAAATTGTCGTATTTAACTCTTAACAATTTTAATACTTTCAAAACTCATATATTACCATATATACCCAGTAATTTTCAATATTATCATCATAATCATATACCAACTCGCGTCTCGCTAGTATTTAAATCCGAATTAATTTCCAATTAATTCTCATTTAATTAATTAATCCATTAAATAAAAATCAATAAAATTACGGGGTATTACACACACTAGGTGACTTATCGTCAAAATCAACATCCTTGCATCCCATAACATCCCTCCACTCCCGACGTCGTTAAGGTTCATGCGTGGAGTGTCTCGCAAGCAAAATCCAAATAAGGAACCCCTATTATACACTACTGCTTAACTTTGTCGATCGTGGAGGTTCGTTAGCTTCAAACATGCCACTAGGATAATCCCATCCCATCTACCAACAAAATGTGATCAAAACTCCTTCTTCTTTTCAGGAGCCATACCATAAGGCGCTTGCACTAACACTAAGTCCTTTGCGTAAACAACAATGAGCTTAAACTCACAGCTTAACAATAAATCTTGCATACCTTAAATCATATATATAAGGTCGCCACACACTCAAAGCATGATAATGAAACATCTACTCATCGAAGTTCCATCTACTCATATAATAGAGGCGAGATCGACTTGAATCTAGGTGAGATATCGCAACAATAACCCGTTCCAGCCTGGAACTACGGATACAATAGTCTTGTAATCAGTAGCATGTTATCTCTCCGATAATATGATAACATTACTCTTATAATAGTACCATACTCGTATATCACATACAAAACGAGCAGTACAAGCCAGATACAAATTCAAAATAGAACCCCGATATCGTAGAAAATATATATACATACACTATATAATGTTACCGATATTACCAGTAAACTCGAATCACACACACGAAATTCTGTGACTTAATCTTGCCACACAAAATATACCTCCTTCGATCGAGGTGAAACTCATAACAACATTCTTGCCAATTACCCTGGCTACTCCAAATGGTTCCCGGACATGGTGCACTTGTCCTAACTGAACCAAAAACTACTTAATCAATGCCCTATATAGGCATCCTACTCTTGTCCTTTAATTCCTGTTGGGCAAGGGCTACTCGTGTGGTTCTACACCCCATATTACATCATCCCCCATGTCTGGCCACCCTGACTATATTAAGGTTATCAGTATCTCAGACTCTATAGCCTCGATCCTGACAATTGCCTACATAGTCCCCTTAACTTCTTCGTCAAAAGGAAACTCCACCATCGGACTCAACAGCCCTGGTTCAATGAATTCCCCGAGTGGATGTCCACCAATGGGGTTCCACGAACACAAATTCTCCATAAGTTTTAGTAACACTTTTCTAGTGAGCCTATCATTCCTCTGAAGCACTCTCCCTTCATTGTACCTACCTTAATTAGTTACAAAGTTCACTTATCCCTATCACTCTGTATTCACTGTCGGCCTCTGATCGATCCTCATGTGAATAATTCAGGAACTGCATTCTCTTCATTTCTGATAAATCAAAGGAACTAACGATTATATCCTTCCATAAGATCCCTCTATGAGCAAAACATAATGCCCCCTTAAATATGGTGACTACCATTCCCACCATCTCAACATTGATCCAATGAGTGAAAATTTTCCCCCAAATGTTCACATCTCGAAATTTCCATACCCTGCTCTAAGCCAATGCTTCTAAGCCCTATACTTCGACTGAATAAAGTTGCACTGCCTCCGCGTGACTTAACTTCAACGTGTGGTCCTTATCAAAGACCCTTCCAAAAAATTTCCCGATTTACTTCACTAGGTAATTCAAGTTAACACCACTCTCTATACTATAGCAGTACTTGGAAAACTATAACTACTGTACTTTAGTAGTCGTGGTAGCAATACATGATAATTGCACAAAGGGGAGTGACCTCTACTGTGGCCCTCATCCCCGACTTCAATTTACAGCTCCAACTAAGCCCCATATCCTGCTGCCCTTGAAATGGACTTCTATGGTCATCCTTCCTCGATGAGCATACGAATCTCAAATGAGCGTGCAAAAGATTTACAATAATCTTATATAATGGCAGGAGAACGAAATCTCACAAAAGGAATCAACAATCCTAATCATGAGGCTCTACATCAAATCAAAAGCAACGCTGAAAGTATAGTACGTCCGCACAGATTCCTAAGGACACTAAAACCTAATGCTCTGATACAATCTGTGACACCCCGCCTAAAAAAATACCGGGTGATCAATCCTATACCAAATTAAAACAGGAGTCGCATATGGTTCATTCTCAGCATCACTGTTAAAAACCAATTTAATTACTAATAACCTATTAGGTTGGCGTCAAAATTTTTATTTAACTAATCTTTTTAATCAAAACAATTCAAATAAAACATTCACAGAGTTTATATATGAAACTAAAATAGAATAAAAATAGCCGAACACTCGGTTTAACATAATTCAACCAAATCAAATACCGCATAAAAAGGTGGTAAAAGAATAAATAAATACAATTGGGCTTTCGGCCCGAGTGTTACTACAATGCTTCATATCTAGATCATAAGAATAGAAGCTTCTAAAAATAAACCTGCAAACATCCACAGTTGCTGCAACAATGTCTGACTCGAAAGAATCATCATTCAGGCGTCCCTATGTCTGGACACCTAAAATATATACATATATATAGCAAGAGAGGAAAATAGAGAAGACGGGTCAGAGCCCGAGTTTGAAAATATTTTGCAAGTGCATAAATGCCATATTTAAGAAAATATAAAATCTCTCATATTTAAATTGGTATCGCACTCTCATGAGATACCCCTCACCCATCTTCTAATAGTGCACACCTATCGCATACCTTTTTGATAACCTGTTTAAGCTACCCTGCCTAACTAATCTGTTCACCCGTCTAATAAAAGTCCTCGAAAACCCAAGTACTAAGGACTAAACTTCTCCCCATTCCCAACACTGCACTACGTTTCGTGCGTGGGGTGTCTCGCGAAGCGAAATCCAAACAAGGAACCTCCCCGATACACTACTACGTGGCAATGTTGATCGTCGGCATTCATTAGTCCCTCAATATATAACGCATATATAAAAACTCATATGGATATATATATATATATAGTTCATATTCCAAAACTCTCACTAGTTTAAAATACCACTTCCACTTTAGTATATAAAATCTCGTACATATACTTCTCGCTTTAATATACAAATCACAATTTAAGTCCGGATATAGTCTCTCGAAATGAGAATAACTCTTATTCATTCTTTTCATTTTATAAACATTTACTTTATATGATATCTCATCTTCATATACAAATAATATACTATACGCAACAAGTATAATTATACCTATCACAATCATAAGTATAATAACCATCCCTCCAAGCTATAACTCGAGGATGCAGTCTCATAGTTCCTATCCGAATCCGGGTTTACTCACTCAACCACTGTACCAAGCCAGACTCACTCATGGTCATGGTAAAAATACACAACGGTGGATGCAGTCATGTTCCCTCTACAAGTGGAGTACACACATCTTACTCGTACACGGGACGATATGACCTGGGGATATACTCTCCCTGCTCCTCAAGCCAGGGGATTCACCCACATCGTGCAACCTCCCCGAATCACACTAGAGAAAATATATAATCTCGTTGTTCCAACCTTATGCCAAAGGAAAGCCCGTGGAACTAGCCTCTAAGATACAAATATACCAATCACACATAGATATATATGTATTTCCGTATCATATTGTATATACTGTAACAACATCGTATATATAATCTATATCACTTCTCAAATATATATATGGCTATAATTGCCAATCTCATGTAGCTATAGCCAATACTCCGACTATTCCGATTCGTAATAGTATCTAAGTATTCGCACACTTATAATACTAAACCCGTAAGTATTCTCTTACTTAAATATATTTCGTACCTTAATCACTTTTAATGATTTATATATAAACCCGAATATACAAATTCATACTAACTAGATAAGTACACTATCAACTTACCTTAATTCCATAAGTATCGCACCACCTATAATAACCGTCGTCAATAGACGTATCGTGTAACCTCTAAATCATATTTAACCGATATCCCAAATTCCATCATAGTCGCCTCATAGGATTTACTCAAATATAGTCGGCATATAATTACATTTTCTACGCGCACAATTATCTATATATAATCACCCATCGAAATACCACCCCGAGTGTTACTCGTCCCTAACACCCCTAAATTGGTAAGTCCTGGATTTTTACTCTCAACTTACCCAAGGTATACACCTCACTTGAAATAATAATTTAGAAGTTCCCATACCATTTTTAGGAACACCTAATATCTAACTCCATAATTTATTTTCCTCAAAACCATACATTAGGTGCCACACCATTTTGCACCATCCTAGTCCAAATAAATTCCCTTAGTTGGGTATTTATTTCCTCAATTAAACAATCTAGGATTAATTAATTTTAGAATTTATCCCATTAATACAACACAAGTCGAAATTGCCAAAATAACTATAGGGTCGATCGATCGACCCTTCGCCGTCGATCGATCGATCGAACAGGGAAGCTTCTTCTCCGAGCTTCTGTTTCGGCCATTAACACACAACTAAGGTCTTTATCTTCTCTCCCACCATTATCCAACCTGAACCAACTATATATACTCAAAGAAACTAGCTTCTAATAATCCTAGAACCAAGAATCAACAACAAATTTCAATTAATTTTTAAGTTTCTCACATCGAAAATTAACTGAGTTTTATCCGGTAAATCTTTCGAAACACCCGTTTGATTCACGAAAACCCAACCCAAAAATCTTTATAGTTTTTACACACCAACTAAAATATGAAATTTTATCTTAAAGGAATAAATCAAGTAAACACTTGCCTCGTGGATAAAATTAGACGTCCTCGAGTGGAATTCTGCAGAGTTTGGCCGGAATCTCCATTTTCCTCTCCCTTTCTTCCTTCCTTTCTTCTCCTCTTTCTTTTCTCTCTTTTTTTCCCTTCTATCACTCTCTCGGTCTTTATAAGTGAAGAAAAGGGGTTTATCCCTATTAAACCAAAAAATGACTCGTTTACTCAATTGCGAGTTCCTACTAGTCCAAAAATCCCTGTAATCTAAACGTTAACCCCGGATACTCTATTCTGACTATCTCGATCATTTTGAAACCAACCGCGCACTCGAAATATCCGTCCGAGTCACTTAACTACAAATCACTAATTAAACCAAACGCATCTCACTACGTGTGTTTTTCAATTAATATATTATCCTTCGTCGCTTTACCCATGCGTCGTAAATCATCTAACGCTTATTAATCTAGAATTTAGTATTCACTGAAATTACTCAATTCTCCGAATTACACTCACTTAAATAATTTAAATATCCATAAAAGTGCGGGGTATTACAAATACCAACACGACCCTATCCATGTGTCTCGAATAATATACCGTTCAACACGTCGATTTTTCTCACTTACTACGTAATACAATTTAACATGTTTTCATTTACTTATCACCCAAGTAAATATAATTGCACATAAATATTAATCATTTTATTCTGTAATTAATATTCATCCAAGTCACTTTTATTTCTTGATATAATTAAATTATGTGCATACATGTAATTTAAAATGCTCTAAAACATGGGGTGTTACAATATTCACATGGTGCCATACTACACCCCATGGGCACAACGGACCTTGATTTTCAAAAATCTTTTATAAATATGTCTTTTTTCCCACCACTTTTAAAATATCTGAGTTTTTCTCTGCTTCTCTACATCTTAGAGTGTATTTTCGAGGTTGGGAGGATTCTAAAAACATCCACAATAGTGGGGAGTAAATCGAACAAATTTTGTAAACTTGGCAATCGGTAGGGCTGCAATGACCAGTAGTGTTTTTAATAGATGTATTGAACCCTCATAATTTTTTTTATTTCGGTATATGGAGAGTGATTCACTAACCATCTTAATAAATGAAATGCCATCGTTAAATAGATGAAATGTGAGTATTGTTTAATAATTTTTCGCTTATATAATATTATCGGTTAAACCATTATTTTATATAGAATAACATTTATATGATCACTATGACAATCCTACAAATACAAATTGAAAATGGAACAAACAAAACATTTAACCACGATTAAAATCAAAAATACAATAAATTCATCAACCGACCATTTCATCACCGTGGGTGTTCCAAATGTGCTCTACCAAATCATTCCATAATTGTTGATGTGTAGTTATGTCTCTTATCTTAGCATCCCGTATGAGGTAGTCGTAGAAATTAGTTTGGCCCCTCATAATTACAGTTGTTTCATCATTGTGTTCGTACTCATTTTTCCATGGATAATCTCTATGTTCATCGTCAATAATCATATTGGCATTATAATGCAAGATTTCATAATGGTTGATAGTGACGCCTTATTCCATAATTAACAAGGTTCCCGAACAAAAGCGAATCGAGCTTGTAATACACCAAACGTACGTTCAGCATCTTTTCTGCACGCTTCTTGGTACTTGCAAAATAGTTTCTGTTTTTGTGTAATACCATTTTGGTTCCTAAATGTTTTTACTATTGAAGCGTACGAAGGGTAAATTCCATCTCCAAGGTAGTAGCCCATATCGTAAGAATTTTTGTTAACATTGTTATTAACGGGAGCTGCCGTTCTATTGCGCAATTCTTGAAAGACATTAGATCGGTGCAAGACATTAAAATCATTGCATGAACCAAGCACCCCAAAGAATGATTTCCAAATCCAAAGATCGTACAAGGCAACTGCTTCAAGGATTATAGTAGGTGACTCTTTACGACCACTATATTGAGTGTGCCATGTTGTTGGACCATTTTTCCATCGTCAGTGCATGCAATCTATGATGCCTAGCATTCCTGGAAAACCTCTACTAGCATTTTATTCTAGTAACCTTGTGAAGTCGCCTTCGGTCGGATTTCTTTCGTACTAGGGACCGAAAATCCTAACAATTGCCTCTGTGAATCTAATTATTATTTCTAATAGAGTGGTTTCACTCATGGCATACTTCTCAGACCTCACGCTATGGGAACCCCCATTAGCTAATAGTCGAATTGCCCCCAACACTTTCTGATGGGAGCTTAAACTTGTACGACTACAAGCATCATTCTTCTTAACAAAGTAGTTATCATAATGACAAACAGATTCAAGGATGCGATTGAAAATACTATATCACATCCTAAATCTCCTTCGAAAAAAATACTCATTATATACCTTATCTTCACCAAAGTAATCTTCACATAGTGTTGCATGACCCCTTTCTCTCCTACGATTAACTCGACATCTGGTTTCGAACACTTTCCCATTGCGAATTATATTTTTTTCAGCACACCACCGCGTAACATCCATCATAATTATCATCTCCTCGTCTGAATCATCAAATGATCTACCTTTATTAAATAAGCATATTGTAGCATAAGATTTCGGCCCTCATCGCTAGAACTGGAGGAGTCCATGATTTGTTTTGCTTAGAAGTTTAATAAGTTGTATTATAATTTATCAATATTTACCAATCTATTTATAAATGTGGTATGATGGCTAGTATTGGGATGTGTACCTGGTGTCATGTTTAATTTGTGTCGTCATAATTACAGAGGTATGTGTGGATGTTGGGATGTATATCAGGTAAATAAATAAATGTCAGCGTAAGAATTGGGATGCAGACATTCGAATTTGTGACTGGGTAGAAATTGGGATGTGTACCTGGTGTCATGTTCAATTTGTGTCGTCATAATTACAGAGGTATCTGTAGAAGTAGGGATGTGTACCAGGTAAATAAATAAATGCCAGCGTAAGAATTGGGATGCAGACATTCGAATTTGTGACTGGGTACAAGTTGGGATGTGTACCTGGTGTCATGTTCAATTTCTGTCGTCATAATTACAAAGGTATCTGTGGAAGTTGGGATGTGTATTAGGTAAATAAATAAATGCCAGAGTAATAATTGGGATGCAGACATTTGAATTTGTGACTGGGTACAAATTGGGATGTTTACATCTTGTCGTGTTCAATGTGTGTCATCATAATTACAGAGGTATATGTGGAAGCTAGGATGTGTACCAGGTAAATAAACAAATGACAGCGTAAGAATTGGGATGCAGACATTCGAATTTGTGACTCGGTGAAAATTGGGATGTGTACCAGATGTCATGTTCAATTTGTGTCATCATAATTACAGAGGTATTTATGGAAGTTGGGATGAAGACATTTGAATTTATGCCTGGGTGAAAATTGGGATGTGTACCCAATGTCATATTATATTTTTGCAGTTATTATTACAAAGGTATGTGTGAAACTTAGGACATGTACCAGGTTAATAATTATATGTCTGCGTAACAATTGGGATGCAGACATTTGAATTTGTTCCTGGGTGAAAATTGGGATGTGTACCTATTGTATATGTATTTACTATTTACAATTACCATTGTATATTAACTAGTACCAAATTAATACGTCAATATATATTTAGTAGTACAGTTAAATATAATAACTATATGGATTTATAATTACCACTGTATATTAACTAGTACCAAATTAATACGTTAATATATATTTACTAGTACACTTATATACTATAACTGTTTGTATTTATTACTACCACTGTATATTAACTAGTACCAAATTAATACATCAATATATATATTTACTAGTACAATTATATATAATAACTATATTGATTTACAATTACCACTGTATATTAACTAGTACCAAATTAATACGTCAATATATATTTACTAGTACACTTATATAGTAATGACAGAGTTACATACAGTTGCACAGTAAATAAAAATTAACTTGTTTGGTTAAAAGTTATCTATATAAAGGTTTATAACGTTTCTTCCCATAGTGTTATCTTCTACCATATTCTTACAATTGTAAGATGGCATCTTCTCCCTACCACTCATCCATTTACAATGGATCATACACAGATATTGTTGGTAACGATTGGTATGGGAAGAAACTAATTTTCCAAACTCATCCAATTAATACATCTCGACGTTTTCTTAATGACTTTGGTCATATATTCCTAATATCTCCCACTTAGGAACCTGAATATGGAGTTGAGTACCATTGGGAACAACTCACATGGACAGATAAATATGATGAAAGGTGTGACCTCGAGGTGCTTTGCCATTATCATCACTTGGCCGTGCCGAAAAATCGTGCTGCCGCACTTTGGCCCATAATGTATCCCGAAGAAGCGGATATGTTTTGTCTTGATTTATTGGAGGAAGAGATATGGAAAATGGAGAGGCGCTTACAAAGTTATCACAACGCACAACGCGCGATGTTATCAGGTCATCAAATACAGGAACAATTATTTAATATATATAACGACTCAAAGATGGCATTAGATAACGATATTTTCGACTACACTAATTCTGGGTATGATTACTTTTCGGAATGCATAACTAAATATGATGGGGAAGACTACGAACCAAATATATCGAACTACAACAAAGAATACGTTGATTCCGATATGCAACGATCTTACTTACCAAAATGTTTAGTGCGCAATAGAAAATCATTTTGTTGTACTTCTATAAGGTTCGGCCCTAGTGTTTGAACTAGTTAACTAGGCGTCCTAATAATCATTTATTTCATTTACGAATTTTGTACTAGTGATTTATTTATGTCGTAAGAATCATTTATGTCCTAATAATCATTTATTTCATGTAATAAATTATCAAATTTTATTCATAATATAACTATTGTGATATAAATTTGAATTTCATGTTTTAAGTGATGGAATGCATAAATTTATTAACTTTGATTTTATAGAGACGCTTTTATTTTAAAATATTAATAAAGTATGAGAGCAGGCTAATAAATGGGTTGCCTTCATTCCAATGCGGTAAACCAATAATATAATGCAACAAAACTTAAAAGAAAATGCAATTATATTCCGATAACTATTATTAATAAATTCATGAAATTTGTAAAATACAACATTATATATTAAGAGCGCTCAGGACCGAACTCATAATCCGCACCTAAGTCCACATGTGAACCCGTAGTTGGGTCAGACACACATAAATTTCCCCAACTTTATTGCGACTGATATGCGGTGATCAGATCGGAGGGTTGTGGTATGTAAACACTCGGATGGATAGAACTCGTACTACCCTGCTCAAACACATGACTAGGCATAATAAAGCGTGCTAGTCTGCGCTCCAACTCCTCAATGCGGTCATCACATGCTTTGAGATGATCCTCTCGCTACCGTGTCTCGAATAATAATAAATGAGGAAGACCTCGATTGTTATCTACTGCATCGATGTAGGACTCTCGCCAGTCTAACTGCGTCAAAGATTGAGCTGGAGGTGCGTTGGTAGGAAACTCGGGTCGCGAAACATCAACGGTATATAAAGCCCCCTCCGGTAGGCCGACGTCCACTATCCAATTCCGTCTCAGTGGTTGGACGTACGTAGAACTAGCCGCCGAAAACTGTGTCTCATATACATGCGGTTCATTTGTCGGTGATAGTGCTCGTGGGATTCGCAGCGTTGAAGGTGCCACTAAACCAAATCCAATCAAATCAACATTTACATATCTTGTAATCGGCGATAGTATAGGACCGAGTGCTACTGCCTTCCAGTAGGCATTGTACTCTACTTGGTATAGATCTCTAATGAATTGATTTGCGACACTTAAAATTCATGTACAGAGACACAACACAAACTCGTAGGCGAGTTGTCTGCTATACATATTTACCCAGTTAATTTTCGGATGGTTCGGTTACCCAAGTACCAAAAATCCTTAAATAAGGGATCCCAAAAAATCATTCGTAGGCCCGATAGATGATAAGCATAAAGGATGACATCGGTGTCAGGGTAGGAAGAAGTCTCATATGGCTTCCATATAATAGACTCGGGTGATCGCGTCTCAAGATGATGTTGACTGCTTGAGATATTAAACCGTTGTGCTCCCTTGACATTCTTTTGATTCCCCCTCAACCAACAGAATATGCGGGGCCACATATTGATGGACGGATCGACTAGTATTGGACATGTCGTGGCTATGTACACGTGATGTAAATACTGCAAAAAATGTCAATACATTTTATTCATTAGAATAAGTTGACTATTATTTTAATGAAAAATAAATTCAGATATGCGGTTAAGTAAGATTAAACGAAAATATACCTCGAGTAATTGCCACATGCATTCAATGCTAGTCAACGATCAATGACTGGCTTTGTCCAAAGACCATATAATCCGGGAATAAATAGCCGAACCCCAGTCGTATGTGGAGACGGCAGTAATATCCTCCAAATAATGTAAAAAAGTCGATGTCAGAAATAGAGTTGGCATTTGGAAAAAATATACTCCCGATAACATATAACCAAAATGCCCAGGTTATGATTATGCACATATAATCTGGTATATCTCCAGCCTTGAAAAAAAAAATTATATATTTTTTAAGGTCAAAAACTATAATCCCCGCACCGTTAAATCTCTGGATATTAATATCGGGAAAAACTTGATTTATGGTATTTGCAAAATTGGTATATTTTTCATTTGGTAGATTTATAATGGGTCTCCCTTGTCCAATCGGAATGCATGTACGGAATTTAAAATTATTGTCATGTATTTAAAGAATTATGAATATAAATACAATAAAATACAATAAATATATTGAAACAATTATGAATATAAGTACAATGCAATAAAATATATATAATTACCGAAAAGCATTGTGAAGTCGACCGGAGTGAAGGCATGCTCGACGCATGGTAGTTGGAAGGTATGCGTCGTATCCCATCAACGTTCGATAATTGTCGTCACAATACATTGATCGGAATTGGGCATCACCATAGAAAATATGTTCAACATATAACCGGCAGTGTCGAGAATTAATTTGATCATCGGTTTTTTGTCTCCGATCAATTTGTACAATTTTATTGGGCCCGCCCAATTCTCACGGAATTCAAATTTATTTCCGTTTATATCGGAGTTTGCCCGTCCGACGTGTGTGTTACTATGTCATAAATACGGGAATAGTTATCGTAAACGGGGTTCGACGGTTCAATCGGTGCAGAAGGAGCGGGAATTGATGTTGAAGTGGACCCGGATTTTTTGGATTTCCCGATATTGAGATATTTTTTTTCATTTTCTACCTTCCATAATGAATAAAATGGAAAACTTAACATAATTGGACTGTTTATTATTAAATTTGAGATGATTTGGAATATTTAGCAGCTGAGAGTTTGAAAACAATTTAACTGTATACTGAATTGGAAAGAGGATAAAATTGAGAGGAGGAGAAGAAAATTATATTTTGGAGTGATCTATGGTGTTTATAAAGACAAGAATATGGAGATGGTTATATTTGCTGAGGATGTCTGAACTGAGAGGAAGATGGAATATATATATATATATAATAGAAGAGGAACTAGTTGTTTTCTAGCCGTTATAGTGTCGTTACCTTCCTACGAACTTCATTTGTTCGTAGGAAGTTCCAAAAAACTTCTTTTGTTCGTTGGAACTTCCTACGAATAAATGAAGTTCGTAGGAATTCCACCACTGCAAACCACCCTAACTGGCGAAAGGTAACTGCTTAAATGAAGAGGCAACTTTGCCTTTCGTTAGTCTCCACCACTACGGATGCTCTAACTGCTTCTCTTTTTGGCAACCCAAACTAAGCCACCTACGATGACATACCTACCTCAAGGGATTACAGATAAAAAAAAAGTATAAAGAGTGAAAACGTATTGATGAACTCAAAGAAACATGAGTTTGTAGTATAAATTTTGAAATCGAAGAGACTATTTATAAATCGAGAGACAAAAGGGAAAGTGATGAAAAATGAGAGAATTTACAAGTTATGATATATATTCCAGTATAAAGGGTTTGGATCCTACCATTTCAACAGTCAGAATGATGACTCCTTGGTAACTAATAACGCGTCAATCTATAAACACATACCAAGTGACTGCGTGATATGAATTCCATCTCAGATAACTAATATATAATTATTACTGAGATGTGTGTGTATGTTTGTTTGTTTGTTTGTTTGTTTGTGTGTGTGTGTGTGTGTGTGTGTGTGTGTGAGAGAGAGAGAGAGAGAGAGAGAGAGACAGAGAGAGCGATTGTATTATTAATTCATTAGTAAGTATTTCCTCGCTTTTTCATGGACCTAATTCATACTCATTTCAAACAAAGTACATATTTTTTTTATTAACTTTGTCCTTGTGTTTCCTCAATTATAAATTTTGAAGAGTTGATATTAGTGCCAACAATACAAATATTTTCATTAACCATTTTTAAATTAAAAAAAAAATTAAACTAAGTATTGAAACTAGATCTTTTGAGCTAATTAATTATACCCATATGTATGAGCGTAATTGTAAAAAACATTGTTTGTGCGGACATACTTATGGGCACCAAAATATTATTAAATTTCATGATCAATGATTATGGCTTCTCTAACCTACCATTAAACTAACCTTGTGTGTTGGTTTACACGGATGCTTGTTGGTGTCACTTTTAATGTCCCAACATAATAAAATCGATCTAGCTTAATCGTTTATAAAATAAAGGGAAGAATTCAAAATTAACCTTGAAGTTTGGGGGTGATTTTCAATTTTAGACTCGGTGGTTGAGAAGGGACAATGTTAACCTTGATTTTTAAAAGTTCACGCAATTAACCTCACCAATAAGATGTTCTTAAGAGACAATGACAGAATGCTTACAGGCACACAAGTTGAACTTTTTATATTTGAAGCGGACAAATTAAAAATAAACACATGGTTTAAATAAATAAGTAATTAAAAATTCACATCAAAATTAAAAATATGTAAAATCTAAAATTAAAATAGATGAAAAAACTAAAATATATTATTATTTTTTTCAATACCCACCACCTCTTGTTGCCTCATTTCAGTTATCGTCAGAAAACACATACATACCTGCACACATATATATATATACACATATACATGGAAGCAACGAAAACTCTTAACAACGATAATATACAGTATATGACGAAAATCCTACACCTCGCTAAAGAAGACCCTAGCTACCTCAACTGCAAAAATCGACGATATTGTTTTAGAAATTGCAAAAAAATCCAAAAACTTCGCCTTCGAGACCTCTAAGAGAGTCAATTAATTTAGTACCGTCGCCGACCACAACATCAAATCACTAGTTGATCAAATCGATGAAACATTTTTCTCTAGATCTGACTTCCGATTTGGAAATTGTTATTACATATCGTTGGGGTTGGGATGAATTTTGACAAAGAGAGTAGGGTCTAGTTAAATGGTTAGTAAAAATAAGTAGTTGAGTAATTGTTATTACATATTTATTTTATTGATATTAGTTTTCGATATTTTTTTATTTTTTTAGAATTAAAACATTTTTTATTAGAGCCATGTGGCTATCTTTGATTGGACAAAATAATTAATTTGACACATGAGGTGTAAGTTTAGCAATTCGGGCAATCTCTCTTAATTAGGGGTGTCAATTCGTATTTTTGGGCCGTACTTCGGGCCGACGGGACACGAGAAGATTTTTTCGGACACGAATTCGTATTTTTTTTTAGTTGACACGAACACGATCCAAATAAAAACGACACAACATGACACGATACGAATAACACGATTTCTTAAATTTCACACTAAATTAAACATAAATAGATACTATAACCCAAATAAAAAAACGATTAACACGACAAGACACGACTAACACAACTCATAATTTTGACACGAATACGACACGACACGATTTCGTATCAAAAAAATCGGACACGAACACAATATGAACATGACATATCGTGTTAATTTCGAATCATTCCGTATCGTTTTTTCGTATTGTTTCTAAAATTGTCGCACTACTCTTAATAATAGCATAAAGGTGAGGTTAATTACACGGACATTCAAAATTTACTATTAACATTACAACTTTTGAAATATAAAACCTAAAATTAAAAATCACCTCAGACTTGGAGGTTCATTTTGTGTTTTTCCCTAAAATAAATGATATCTTGATTGCGTAATTCGATTTTCCATTGCACTTGGTATCTAGCAAAACATATCATTCATGAATATCCTTGTCGTGTAAAGAAAGGACACCCACAATCTACGGCTGCCTTTTCAAATTATGGTGGTGATGGGGATGTGTATGCTTATAAAAGTATAATTGATAGGAAAAAATATAATCCTGTGGTTATGATCTGAATCGGGCCACTTGCTCGCCCTAAGTAATTGTACAGTATCTAAGGTTTGATAATGTGCACTTCTTTTATAATCTTTGAAACCACTTTTGCTTTTGTGAAATTAACTTCTCAACTTTAGACAAGATAAGAAAATCTTTAAGTCAATCAAAGCTTTTGTAAATTGGCACTACGTCGCGGTCTAACTTAAATTTGGCATTATGCATTTATTTAGTTCTGTGTCTTGTTTTTGCATTTGGAAGTGAGGATACCGTACGCATAGAAAATCTGTAAAACTGAGATTTCTGAAAGATAAAAAACTGAAACGTGTCCTTAAAGGGTATCTACTTTTGCAGTAGAAGCATCCATAGATAAGTGAGACGCTTGTGTTTACTAGCATACCTCTGTGTGTGTGTGTGTGTGTGTGTGTGTGTGTGTGTGAGAGAGAGAGAGAGAGAGAGAGAGAGACGTGGTTACTTTAGAATAATTGGAATGATATTGTGGGGTAAAAAGCTCAAAATATATTTTTGCCCCTACACAAATGTCAAGAAAGCCGTTTAAAAGATTGGACAATATTATATAACCCTATACTTCTATCAAACAACTTTCGTGGTCAATTTTTAATGCACCTTTAATTATATATTTTATTTTAAAGACATTTTGGTATCATTACAGTTTCCCAAAATGGATAATTGTAACAAAATACATAGATCATGGGATTATTGAGACAATTGATTGTTATTCTAGAAATATACTTTTACTAAATAATGTAGATAACAAACACATAAAAGCAGTATGGAAAAGAAGGAATTTATAGTTTTTGATTAAAAATCATTAATAATATTTGGAAAAGAAATTTTTTCGGTATTAATAGATGGGGGAAAAAGATTTTATTTATAGGCCTCGAAGTGCCTTTGGCCAAACAGTCATTTTTGTTCGTGACCATTCATAACAAACGATCCAGATTTTATTTGTTATAGTCCACGCTTCAGATTTAATGATGTTTCCAACTTAACTAAAATGGTATTTTTTAGTGATATTTCACTGACGTTTTAATTTTAATTAAAACAACAATGTTTTCAATGACAACTCAACTCAACTCAACAAAGCGTTTTCCCAATTATTTGGGGTCGACTACATGAATCCTATTTTTCCATTCCATTCTGTCCAGTGCAATATCTTCGGTTAAACCACATGATATCATGTCATTTTTTATAATATCCCACCAAGTTAATTTAGGCCTACCTCTACCCCTTGGGTTACCATCAGTACTAACTAAATCACTCTTCCTTACAGGAGCATCCATTGGTCTACGCTTGACGTGTCCAAACCATCTAAGTCGATTTTCTCTCAATTTATCTTCTATAGGAGCTACTTTTACCGTTTCACGAATTTGTTCATTTTTAATTTTATCCTTTCGAGTTTTACCACAAATTCATCTTAGCATTCGCATCTCCGCCACACTCATTTTCTACACATTTTGTTTCTTGGTTGCCCAACACTCTGTCCCATATAACATGGCGGGTCTAATGGCCGTCCTATAAAATTTTTCTTTTAACTTCAAAGGTATATGCCTATCACACAGAACGCCGGTCGCACTTCTCCACTTAACCCAGCCTGCTCTAATCCTATGCGTAACATCATCACTAATATCTCCATCTTTTTGTATAATCGATCCTAAATAACGAAAATGATCATTTCTAGGTATTTCTTGACCCTCTAATTTCACCATATCTCCATTTGTCCTCCTATTACTACTAAAATTACACTCCACATATTCTGTTTTAGTTCTGCTTATTTTAAATCCTCTTGTTTCTAAAGTTTCTCTCCACAATTCCAACCTAGCATTTATCCCCATCTTAGTCTCATCGACTAAAACAATATCATCTGCAAATAGCATACACCATGGCACCTCATCTTGTATTTGTCCAGTCAACTCATCCATAACAAGAGCAAATAGATAAGGACTTAATACTGAACCTTGGTGTAGCCCTACCGTAATTGAAAATTCACTACTTTCTCCAGCTGATGTTCTTAGTGTAGTCATCGCACCATCATACATATCCTTGATCACGTCAATATATCTGCGAGTCACTCCTCTTTTATGTAGAACCCACCATATTATATCTCTGGGTATCCTATCATACGCCTTCTCTAAATCTATAAAAATCATATGAAGATCCTTTTTTTTCTCTATACCTCTCCATTAATCTCCTCAATAAATAGATTGCTTCCATTGTTGACCTCCCAGGCATAAAACCAAATTGATTCTCCGATACTGTTGTCTTCAATCTCAATCTATATTCAATCACTCTCTCCCAAAGTTTCATTGTATGACTCATTAACTTAATACCACGATAATTTGAACAACTTTGTATGTCCCCTTTATTTTTATAAATAGGTACTAAAATACTTTTTCTCCATTCATCGGGCATCCTATTAGTCATTAAAATTCTATTAAATAATTTTGTAAGCCATGATACTCCATCCTCCCCTAAGAACTTCCAAACCTTAATAGGGATACCATCTGGTCCTAAAGCCTTCCCCGTTTTCATCTTTTTTAGAGCAATCCTGACATCTGTTGTCCTAATTCTACGAAAAAATATATCTTCTCTAGTCTCCCTAAGTTCCTTTATATTTAATCTACTCCCATTATCTCCATCTAATAACCTCTCAAAGTAGTTTTTCCATCTTTTCATAACATCATCTTTGACTAGGATTCTCGAATCATCACTTTTGATGCACTTAACGTTATTAAAAAATTTTGTTTTCCTATCCCTAAGTTTAGCAAGCTTATAAATACCTTTTCCCCTTCTTGTGTTCCTAATTTTGTATAAAGATCATCATACCCTTTTAACTTAGCATCTCTTACCACTTTCTTAACTTCCTTTTTAGCCCATTTATATTTATCAAAATTCTCTTCATTTCTATTTATTTTCCATGTTTTAAATCACTCCCTTTTAATTTTTACTATATTCTGTACTTCTTCATTCCACCACCAAGTTTCTTTAGACTGTGGCCCTTTGCCTTTTGATTCTCCAAGAATTTCTTTTGATATTCTCCTAATGCATGTGGCCATCTTATTCCACATTATGTTAGTTTCTTCTTCACTATTCCATGTTGCTTCATTTAATACTTTATCTTTAAATAGTTCTAATTTATCTCCCTTTAAATTCCACCACCTAGTTCGTGGGTTAATCTTCACTTTTCGCACTCGTGATTGATTTTTAATATTTATATCCAACACCATTATCCTATGTTGTGAGGTTAAGCTCTCTCCCGGGATAACCTTACAATCTCTCCTTTCCTAGTAATGAAAAAATCTATTTGGCTCTTATGTGTTCCACTTTTATAAGTTATTAAGTGTTCAAGCCTCTTTTTAAAACATGTATTTACTAGTACAAAATCATAAGTCATTGCAAAATCTAAGATAGACTCTCCCCCGTCGTTCCTATCTCCAAAATCATGTCCTCCATGCACCATCTCATATCCTACACGATCTTCTCCTACATGGCCATTAAAATCTCCACCTATATAGATTTTCTCACCTAGGGGTATTTCTTGAATTAGTTCATCCATTTGTTCCCAAAATTGTACTTTAGTGTGATCATCTCATCCTACTTGAGGTGCATAAGTACTAACAATATTAATTATGATTTCACCTAATACCAATTGTACAAGTATAAGTCTATCACCTTTCCTAATAACGGTTACGATATCGTCCTTAAAGTTTTTATCTACTATTATTCCAACTCCGTTCTTATTTCTATGTTTTCCTGTATAATATAATTTAAATCCTGTATTTTCTATTTCTCTAGTTTTCTCACCGACCCATTTAGTTTCTTGTAAACAAGCTATGTTAACTTTTCTTTTTATCATGGTATCTACTAACTCCATCCATTTTCCTGTCATAGTCCCTATGTTCCAAGTCGCTAACCTAAGTCTAGTATCCTGGACTAGCTTCTTTACCCGCACACATCCAGCTTGTTGCTGGAACCCTTGCGTATTTATCGTCGCATCCGGGAGCCGATGCGACGCCCCTTGCCTATTTTTTGAGACATCCGGTGGCAGGCGCAATGCCCCTTGCCTATTTTTCGAGACACCCGGTGGCAGGCGCAACGCATCGCTTAAGGGGAATGCCCTAGCATTAGCACGTATATTCATAGGATTCATGTTCATAAGGATCTGACAAAGTTTTACACTGGCTGTCAGCTACCTAACGCAACCCTCCTCCTTTTTCCGGGCTTGGGACCGGTAGTGTAAAAAAAATAAGAAGTTAAATAATTAAAACTATGACATTTTGGAAACAACCTCAACCCAATTTTCAGCCAAATCAAATTATGTAGAAAAGTCGCAAAAAATTTCAATAAAAAGATACTATTGGCTTAAGAAAGGCCCACGACCAACGGATCTGGACACGGGCAAAGGAGGGATCGATGGCGGCAGTGCACGTGTGGGCTTTTGGACCAAAGCTCAAGTCATTCAGAGTGTAGGTCATCTTTGGAACGCCCTGGTTCGCATTTATGGGTTACCTGTGGTCAACTCGGTCCGACCCGAGCATTAGGTGTGAAGTGAAATGAAACAACCTACATAATGTTACTAGTCCATTTTTATTTATATAATGTTTCCCTTGTTTAGTATGAGATTCCAATTTATTCAAACTACGTGAGGAACCAATGAAAAATATTCTTGAATTTCGAGCATACATGTCACCCCCTAACCCCATTAGGATATAATTAACTAAATAGTTCACAAACCACACTTATTATTTATTTATTTATTTTGTAATACACATGACAACAACTTCAAGGTTAAAATGCGGAATACTATGAATCCAATCGTTTTAAGGAGACATAATTTAAACAAAACTCCCATACTATTTAACTTCATTACAACTAGTGCAATGTATAAAATAGAACTGATGAGACCCTACTACTATTCACTCAACCTCCTAGACCTGACAGTGGCAGCTTCAAAACCTGAAAATGTAAACATATAAAATCATGAGTTTAAAAACTCAGTGAATGTACTACATCTCTATATAGTAAAAGTACTATATTAACATCTCAACGTATCAATATATCCATCTTTGTGCCAAATTAGGCTATATACATATCCAGAGTTAATAAACCCCACATCTCTTGTCCGTAGGTAATAATCATATCCATAGCTTTTAATAACCTAACATCTCCTGAATTGCATAACAACTTAACATATCTTGACTTTTATAAAGCCATAACATCTCAACATCTCTTGACTTTTAATAAGCCATAACTTATCAACATCTCGTGACTTTTAATAAGCCTTATCATCTCAACATGTAATACATACACATCATATCCATAATCAGCTCAGTAAGTACACTCACATTGGGTTATCAACTATGTATTCACATTTCCTTCAAGTGGGTTGATTTGACCTTACACCTGTTAATCCAACTAAATCATTACTGAATCTTAATCATAAGTATCATCTTAATATATCTATATAACATTCAATGAAACATGTGTATCATCTTAATATATCATCTTAATATAACTATACAACAATAATATAATTCTACTCAAGACACATTCCATGAAACATGTGTAAAGACGAAACAATGGTATATATGTTGAGAAGGTAATGAACATTCAACTATAGAAAATACCTCGTAAGGAATTTATAACTAAAATGAAGTAAACATAAAAGTATACTTCTTAATGTATATACACATGAAACATGTACCCAAAATACCCTTGGGAAAGAGCAGAAAAAAACATTCTTTTATGGGGTATCCAATATGGCTTCAAATTATTGTCCATCATACTTAACCATCCCAGATTCATAAATTGTATACATACAGGTGTCCAAGATTATCAATATGAAAACATATATGAATATACATTCTATTACAAATAACGGTGTGATTTTTCAAGCTTCCTATAGCAAGTTATGACCATTTGTTTACAACTTATTAAATCTGCCCTACAAACTCCTCTATTGTTCCTTCAACTTCCAAGAATTTTCCTAATTTTTCTCCAGTATAATTTTCCATGATTTTTCACCCATTTTCAATACACATACTAAATAGTACAGAAATAAAGTTTCATAACTTTTTGACTTCTTTTTCTATGTCAAAAGCTTGGCCAAGATCAGGGCATATCAAAATGAAATATACAAACAGCAACTATGTACCAACTTGCAACCATCACTAAGGCCCAACCATAAGGACTTAAATTTTAATTTTCAAATATGATATGAATATACGAGTCTAGTTTCATATTCAATTGTAATTTCTCAATTCCAGTAAGCACACAAAATTATATGCAGGTTTGAATACAAGGGATTTCAATAACAAACAATACGGGCTACATACACCACTTATCTCACATGTGAACAAATACTTATTATCACAGAGGAGGATGGAATTTTAACCAATAATTCACGATTTATATACTTTGAAATAAGTATAATACAAGATTAAAACAATATTAATCACATAATTATACCTTGGAAACACTTTAAGGATTTTTATAGAATTTTCCTAGCTTTTGTTGTAATCTTTTCTTCCTTAACTTCTACTTTCTCTTTCCTCATGTCAAACACTCTTAAAACTAAACCTAGGGTTTTATTTACTGAAGAAATAGGTTATAAGAAGAGTTTTAAGTCGGCCAAGGCTGCCTCCCATGCCAACCAATCAAATTAAAACATTTGGTATACTAAAAGATAATTTACCACTTAAAGGGAATGGATAGATTTTCCCTTTGTTCGTAAATTCGGGCTAGCTTCTTACCCGGACATCCGTTTGATGCTCCGTTTATTTTATCGTAAACCTAACTCATATATATATATAACTATATAGTTTTCAACTTGAGTTAATTGTTACATTATAAGGGTCAAAACTAGTCTCCAACAGGAACATTTCTACCGAAAATAACAAAATCTCGTGTTTGTAAATAATTCGACATTTAATGATTTATGAAAGTATAATTAGACTAAACATAATTACTTGATATTAGATATACTAATAACACATTATTCATATAACTTGAGATAAACATGATTTAAATATAATTTATCATAATTATATCTGAGTTGTCACAACTTTTTCCCCTTAAAAAATTTCGTCCCCGAAATTTAATATGAATGTCACTTACCAAAAAAATGGGGATATTGTTTCTTCATGCTATCCTAGATTTCCCAAGTTTTTTCTTTAATTTCATGGCTCATCCACATAACTTTAACTAAGGGAATAACTTTATTTCTCAATACATGCTCCTTACGATCAATAATATCCATTGGTTCCTCGATGTACGACAAGTCTTCCTTCAGTTCAATTGTTGAGTTTTCAACTGATGAGATGGATCCGTAAAATACTTACGAAGCATCGATACATGAAACACATCATGTAAATGAGACAATTCTGGAGTTAATGCTAATCTATATGCTAGGGTCCCAATTCTTTCTAACACTTCATATAGTCTAATGTATCTTGGATTTAGTTTCCCCTTTTTTCCAAATCTCATGACGCCTTTCCACGGTGAAATACGTAGGAATAAAAAATCTCCCTTTTGAAATTCTAATGGATACTTCCTCTTATCAGCATAAAATTTCTACCTGCTTTGAGCTATCTTTATCCGTTACCGAATCATTTTAATCTTTTCGGTTGTCATATCTATCAATTCAGGACCCAAGATTTTCCTTTCACCTACTTCATCCTAACATAATGGCATTCTACATCTCATCCCATATAAAGCTTCATAAGGAGCCATATCGATGGTGGACGGATAACTATTATTATATGCGAATTCCATAAATGGAAAATGATCATCCCAACTACGTTTGAAGTCAAATATACAGGCTCGTAACATGTCTTATAATATTTGAATCATCCTTTCTGATTTCCCATCGATTTGTGGATGACATGCAGTACTGAACTTCAAACTTGTGCCCATAGCATTCTGTAAATGAGGCCAAAACTTAGAAGTGAACGTTGGATCTCTATCTGATACTATTGACACTAGTGCCCCATGTAAACGGATAATCTCATCAACGTATCTATGTGCATACTTGTCAACAGTGTAGGTTCTCTTAACTGGAAGAAAATGAGATGACTTTTTCAATCGGTCTACAATCACCCAAATAGAATCATGCCTCTTTGGTGATCGTGGTAATCCCACAATAAAATCCATCGTTATATGTTCCCACTTTCATTTCAGAATAGGAAATTACTGCAATAATCTTGTCGGCTTCTGATGCTCCACCTTCAATTGCTGTTATACTAAACATTTAGCTACAAATTCTATAATTTCACGTTTCATATTATTCCACCAGTAATACTCTTTCAAATCTCTATACGTTTTAGTACTTCCAGGATGTATAGAGTAAATATAACTATGTACTGCCTCTTCTAATATATCCTTCTTTAAGGATGGATCATTCGGTACACAAATTATGTTTTTATAACACAAAGATTCATCATTCTTAATTTCAAAGTCACTCTCTTTACCATCCAGGATTCCCCGTTTCTTCTTTTCAAGGAATGGATCACTGATTTGCAAATATCGTATGCATTCTGCCAGTAAAGGCCTCACTGTAACTTGTGCAATTAACGCCCCCATTTTAGTTAAGTTCAACTCTACTCCCATCTGTCTTAATTCCATAATATTGCTAACCCGTACACATTGAATACAAGATAACCTCCCCAACGACTTCTGAGTTAAAGCATCTGTAATAACATTAGCCCTCCCGGGATGATGGTGAATGGTACAATCATAGTCTTTAATGAACTTCATCCAATGTCTTTGTCTCAAATTCAAGTCTCTCTGTGTATATAAATACTTGAAACTTTAATGGTCAGTGAAAATTTCACACGTCTCTCCATATAAATGATGTCTCCATAATTTCAAGGCAAAAACAATAGCCGCAAGTTCTAAATCTTGTGTAGGATAATTACGTTCATGCGCCTTTAACTGTCTAGATGCATAAGAAATTACCTTTCCATGTTGCATAAAAACACAACCCAGACCCTGATGTGAAACGTCAGTATAAATCACAAAAGCTTCTCCACTTGATGGAACAGTGAGAACTGGAGTTGATACTAGTCTATTTTTCAACTTTTCAAAGTTGTGCTGACATTCATCACTCCACACAAATTTCACTTCCTTTCGGGTTAATTTAGTCAACGGTAAGGCTATAGATGAAAACCCCTTTATGAATCTTCTATAATATCCAGACAATCCTAGAAAATTCTTTATCTCTGTTACATTTCTTGGTCTTTACCATTGCACAATTTCCTCTACCTTCTTAGGGTCAACATAAATTCCATCTCCCGAAACAACATGCCCCTAAAATACTACCTGATTTAACCAAAACTCACATTTTCTAAACTTAGCAAACAATTGACTATCTCGCACAACTTGCAATACAACTCTTAGATGCTTCTCATGTTCCTCTTGGTTAGGTGAGTATATCAAAACATCATTGACAAAGACAATCACAAATGAATATATGAAAGGATGAAATACTCGATTCATTAAATCCATAAACACTGTATGAACATTTATTAACCCAAATGGCATTACCAAAAATTCATAATGACCATAACGAGAATGAAAAGTTGTCTTAGAAATACCACAATCTCTCACCCTTAATTGACGATAACCCGATCTCAAATCAATTTTTGAAAACACTTTATCACCCTGTAATTTATCAAATAAATCATCAATACGAGACAAACGATATTTATTTCGAATAGTTACCTTGTTCAACTGCCATAATCCATGCAAAGTCGCATGGTGCCGTCTTTCTTCTTCACAAATAATACCAGAGCACCCCATGGTGATACACTGGGTCGAATAAAACCTTTGTCTAGCATTGATGATTTATCCTTCCCGGAGCCCTGGAACCACTAGCCTGTCCTCTACCTCATCCTCTCCCTATGCCTCCAGGTGATGAAGCACGACTAGCAGTAGCTGATTGAGTCCCTCCTATTAGCATAGGATAATTCTTTTTTGTATGACTAATTTGATGACAGTGATAACACTCTACCCCCTTTAACATTGGACAATCTGGACTAATATAGCCCTTAGCTTTGCAAAAATAGCATGTAACTGCCCATTCTCATTCTCCTACTATCTATTCTGTTGGCCCATCAAACTTGCACTCCTAAAACTCCTTGGTGTCCTATTCTGAACATAATTTCCAGTCCCTCTACCGCGCTGAAATCTTTGACTCCCCTGTTTTGAGTATTCAATATTGCCTTCCTTTTGCTGAGATGGATCAAATCTACTCATCTTTCCCCTTTGTTACCTATTCTTTATTGTATCATTAAAATCTCCTTCAACCATCATAGCTTTGTTAACTAAAGAAGTATAATCTACCATTTCAAGTGCAGTGAGTTTAGACTTGATAACCAAATTCAACCCATCCTGAAATATGGTGCATTTATCCTCCTCATCATGTAAGAAACGTAATGAAAATAGAGACAAAGATATAAATTTAGTTTTATACTCCCTGACCGACATATTCCGCTGAGTCAATGATAAAAATTCTCTCTCTTTTTTCTTCCGATACATACGAGGAAAATACGTTTCATATAAGACTTTAGTAAAGGAATCCCAAGTAATTACCTCACCTTCCCCCGGAGTAAGCAATAAATGTTTGGAAGACTCCCACCAATATTTAGCTGTGCCTTTTAACATGAAAGTATCCAAAATTACCTTCTGCGCACCAGGTACATTCATCACCCCGAAGATAGTTTCTATTTCTCTCACCCAAGCCTCAACTTCTAAAGGATCTACAGACCCTGAGAATGTTTGGGGGGGGGGGGTAATTTGATAAACTTCTCGTATAGAATATTCTTTTCCTCTCATTGTATTTTCCTTTCTCTTCTAGCCAAAGTCTACTCCTCCAAGTACTTGGCTTTTTGTTCTTCTATTTGCATCATAAACATGTTTTGTTGTTCTGCCATTAAAATCATGGCACGAGCCATTTTCTGCATATCTGTAAGTTATTCAGGTACCCCCTCTACATTATTTGGATTTTGCTGGTTTACTGTATTTGAAGACTCCTCATCCACCCTCTCATGAACATTTTCTCCTTCCATATCTTACTATCTGTCATAAACCAAAATTACAGAAATAAAAATACAACTTTTATTTCTAACATAATGGTTAGTATTTCTCAAAAGTTAATATAAATGACCCACACCACACTATTTCTGCCACTGCGACATCTAAACTATCCAACCCCGGAATAAAAAAAAACTAAAGCTCTGATACCAAGTTGTCACCCCCTAATCCCATTAGGATATAATTAACTAAATAGTTCATAAACCACACTTATTATTTATTTATTTATTTTGTAATACACATGCAAACAACTTCAAGGTTAAAACGTGGAATACTAGGAATCCAATCATTTTAAGGAGACATAATTTAAACAAAACTCCCATACCATTTAACTTCATTACAACTAGTGCAATGTATAAAATAGAACTGATGAGACCTTACTACTATTCAGTCAATCTCCTATACCTGGCAGTGGCAGCTTCAAACCTGAAAATGTAAACATATAAAACCATGAGTTTAAAAACTCAGTGAATGTACTACATCTCTATATAGTAAAAGTACTATATTAACATCTCATCATATCAATATATCCATCTTTGTGCCAAATTAGGCCATATACATATCCAGAGTTAATAAGCCCGACATCTCCTGCCCGTAGGCAATAATCATATCCATAGGTTTTAATAACCTAACATCTCCTGAATTGCCTAGCAGCTCAACATATCTTAACTTTTATAAAGCCATAACATGTCAGCATCTCTTGACTTTTAATAAGCCATAACATCTCAACATCTTGTGACTTTTAATAAGCCATATCATCTCAACATATAATACATACACATCATATCCATAATCAACTCAATAAGTACACTCACATTGGGTTGTCAACTATATATTTATGTTTCCTTTGGGTGATGCTGAACTGGGTTTATTTGACCTTACACCTATTAATCCAACTAAATCAGTACCAAATCTCAATCATAAGTATTATCTTAATATATCTATGTAACTTTCAATGACTATACACTAATAATATACTTCTACTCAAGTCACATTCCATGAAACATGTGTAAAGACGAAATAATGGTATATATGTTGATAAGGTTATGAACATTCAACCATAGAAAATACCTCGTAAGGAATTTATAACTCAAATCAAGTAAATATAAAAGTATACTTCTTAATGTATATACACATGAAACATGTACTAAAAATACCCTTGGGAAGGAGCAGATAATAACATTCTTTCATGGGGTATCCGGTATGGCTTCAAATTATTGTCCATCATACTTAACCATCCCATATTCATAAATTATACACACACATGTGTCCAAGCTTATCAATATGAAAACATATCTGAATATAATTTCCGTTATAAGTGACGGTGGAATTTTTCAAGCTTCCTAGAGCAAGTTATGACCATTTCTTTACAACCTATTAAATCGGCCCCACAAGTTCCTCTATTGTTCCTTCAACTTCCAAGAATTTTCCTAATTTCTCTCCAGTATAACTTTCCATGATTTACCACCAATTTTCAATACACATACTAAATAGTACAGAAATAAAGTTTCATAATTTTTTGACTTCATTTGCTATGCCAAAATCTTGACCAACACAGGGCATATCGAAATGAAATATACAAACAACAACTATGTACCAACTTGCAACCATCACTAAGGCCTAACCACAAGGATTTAAATTCTAATTTTCGGGTATGATATGAATATATGAGTCTAGTTTCATATCCAATTATAATTTCTCAATTCTAGTAAGCACACAAAAATATATGCAAGTTTGAATATAAGGGATTTCAATAACAAGCAATATGGGCTACATACACCATTTATCTCACATGCGAACAAATGCTTATTATCACAAAGGAAGATGGAATTTTAACTAATAATTCACGATTTATATACTTTGAAATAATTATAATACAAGATCAAAATAATATTAATCACATAATTATAGCTTCGAATCACTTTAAGGATTTTTTTTGAATTTTCTTAGCTTTTCTTGTAATTTTTTCTTCCTTAACTTCTACTTTCTCTTTCCTCAAGCCAAACACTCTTAAAATAGAACCTAGGGATTTTATTTTCTGAAGAAATAGGTTAGATGAAGAGTTTTAAGTCAGCCAAGGATTCCTCGCATGCCTACCAATCAAATTAAAATATTTTGTTTATTAAAAGACAATTTACCACTTAAAGGGAATGGACAGATTTGCCCCTTGTTTGTAAATTCGGGATAGCTTCTTACCGGAACATCCGTTTGATTATCCATTTTTTTTGTCATAAACCTAACTCATATATCTACAACTATATAGTTTTCACCTTGAGTCAGTTGTTATATTATAAGGGTCAAAACTAGTCTCCAACAGGAACATTTCTACCGAAAATAACAAAATCTTGTGTTTGTAAATAATTCGACATTTAATGATTTATGAAAGTAGGATTAGACTAAACATAATCACTTAACATTAGATATACTAATAACACATTATTCATATAACATAAGATAATCATGATTTAAATATAATTTATCATAATTGTATCTGAGTTGTCACAATACAGAGCTACTAATGTAAAATAAAATGGATACTTCCATGTACAACGTTCTCAAAATGCGAAACTGCACCCATCCTGCCATTACAATGATGAGTGAATGACCCAAATGCACAGTGAAAAAATACAATGATGGAGTTGTAAGAGGGGAGTTTAGATAGGATGGAGGCGTAACCCCTTTTTTAGTATAGTAATGATAAGTTAAATAGCAACAATATTGATTAACCACAAGACATGCAAACATGACTCGATGAAGATAGACTCAGCTTGAACTCACAAATCTCTCGTGTATAACTCAGAAGGTAGTAATGAACTTAGAAGTAACTTAGCTAGAGGGAGAGAGAAGTAATCACCCTAGATACACCTTGGTAGGCAGCCAAACACACCAACCACCCTCAAGAATCTTTGTCAAGTATTAAAAGCTTCGTAGTAAATGACAATGGTGGGTTAGTAAACTCTCTGGTTTGTAATAATCCTCTATGATGTACATTATCTCTAGTAATAACTTCTGAACTCTCAAAAGATCATCCTCTCCTCAGAGGTGGTTGGGGTCCTTAAATAGCCTCCCACACCACCCCCGAGGCAACTCTGCCATTAATGCATGTGAAAGACATCCCTCATACTTTATGTCACAAACATTAAATACCTGATGCACTAGTCGTCTCCATGTCATAAGCATTAATGCAAAGACATGCCTTTTGCCTAACTACTGTGTGTTAGGGGGCTGTCGTCACAGAGGTGGCTCACCAACTGTTTGACAGCCCCAAATACCACGGTGGTTTACTCAAGTGCAGATCTGACATTGCCTAGCTATTTTGTGACATCAGATAAAGTTGATGTGATATTAAGTAGAGGGTTGTTTGGCTCACAACTCAATGCCCGATGGAACTCAAGGTTGCTCCCCCTGAGGCTCCACGGTCAGGGTCCTTCGGTGTTTTACCAGGTGTATCTAAGATGGTCAGGAAAAGACCCAACGGTGCCTCACTTCTCAATCCTCCAAGCTAAGTCCCTCCAAAGTTCCCACGGCGAGGTCGTTTGATAGAGCATCAAATCTCTCCCAGGCCCTGCCAAGCCTGATCTCTCGTGAGTACCGTTCGACCTCAAACTCATCATACTCATTACATATTTACAATCATTATAGCTCATAATCAATATAAACAAAAGATACAACAAGACTAAATTATCCAACATGACTAAAGTATGAGTTGCCACGCCAAGCTGCCTCGCTTGAGCTACTACGCTGAACTGCCTCGCTTGAGCTGCCACGCTTGAACTGCCTCGCTTGAGATGCCACGCTTGAGATGCCTTATTCCCAAGCACTGTTGTTAATCGGGGGATTATCCCTAATCTTAGGATTACCTTCAAGCCCCCTCTATAGCGGTATAGAATCAGACGATAAAAAGGGGACTCTAACACGTTATATCTATGTTCACATGTAACTATTCTATGTATATAGGTACATATAAATACTTTAATACATGAAACCATTTTTGTTACTAATGTCACAAAATATTTCAAGGATAAGTCATCGGGTCCCTAATCATTAAAAGTCATCACATGCCCTGCCATAAGGTTGTCACCAAAGAGTTCGACATGCAGCCTATTCTAACCATCACTATCAGGATAGCCCTTGAACTTACATGTTAGTCCTTGAGTATCCATTTACTTAATGATCAAGTTCAATCAAGTCCTAATGACTCTTTGCTAACACCCGACCATAGCGGCGCCTCTACTGGGGCAATACTATGTAAAGGTCGTCACTCACCCAAGAGCAAATGATATGCAACTAATCGCCCCATTCATCGTCAATTGTTTTAATTCTTGGGAATACCTATCATGGGCCTCCTCGAATTCTCGAGTCTTCATGACCAAGAAAATTCACTAAAATAATATAATAACCTCGCATAACTAGACACTCACTCTAGGGGGTGACATACTAATAAATTCCCAAATTATGCGTTAAACTAATACCCTTTAATAACACCCCCCACCCCAACGAGTCTAGGGTCACACTAAGTGTACTATTAGGGAACAGTCTCTTGATCCCAATCAACGTACCATGGAAAAAATACTTAGTACTATGTTTCCTCAAGTTTTAATCCTATACAATGTCCTCAAATCATCATCATACTCGTTACAACTAAGGCCACTAACTATTATGCTGGCCAATTGTAAGGTCGTTAATTCCTTAAGAGAACGTATACTATGAGTAAACTGTGTGGCTAAAAGTTCCACCACCCGCAAAAAGAACTTGTGAAAATAAAAGGGTATTTCAAATAAGAGCTCATCCAGTTGCCGAGTTGTAACGACCGCACCAGATCCATCCGTGCTCATACTGAGCCAAGTCATGCTATGACCAAACCGTAAGTGTGGAGCAATACCAGACTACCAATATTGAAAGGATACCATCCTCAATAATTAGAATAAAAGGAATACAAGGAATTAAAATGAACAAAAAACCACTATAAGGGAATTCCATCTACATGTGACAACTACGATCTATGAAAGGTGAGCTTACGGCATGCGCTCGAAGTCTACAACTCCTTTTAGGTGTTCTCACTCAATCTTGGTATGACCATACCTTGGCTCGAGTCACCAACTATGATGAATCGAATCCTGAGCCAATCGTCTCGTCGGGACAAAAGTGGCATACTAACCTATTATCCTTTGGGAACTTTGGGATTCCCTCCTTACATTCTTGATATACATGGACCACTCCGGTTGACGAATGCCCAGCACCCATTATCATTTCTGACCTTGCCCATATCTCTAATCAATGTGATTTTATGGACAACCTAACACATCTAGGTCATTGTTTACATTATCATACTATGATCGTTTCCTAAATGTTTCCTTAGTTCATGCCCAATCAAACAAAATATTCTCCCTATTATAACATCTAATAACACAAGGTCATCATTACACCTATCTACAGGTTCTACCCAAACTGGATTTACGTGACGACCACACCGGTCTGTATTAGCACTCTAAGGGTAGTAAGTATCATACATGTCTACATCTCATAACCCTTACCAGTTTTGTAAGACGTGCCAAGAACTAATATCTTCCCTCCTAGGGTTATTCTAGCTTATACTCTCAACATATGTCGATATCCTAATCATTCTTCGATATCCATTTTCGAGGTGCTAATTTCAAGTCTCTAATATGACGTTACCAATTTAGTCCCGAACGCAGTTCCCAGTACTCCTTAAAATTAAGTACTACACTTCCCAAACTAGTCATCCTATCGCAACCTAACATCGCACCAAATCATGACACAAGTTTCCAACTTCTCTCAGAAGGTCACATCCCAGTACTCCTTAAAATTAAGTACTACACTTCCCAAACTAGTCATCCTGTCGCAACCTAACATCGCGCCAAATCACGACACAAGTTTCGAACTTCTCTCAGAAGGTCACATCACTCATCCGTGCTAATTAGAATGATAGTACCAATGATGTACACTATTTTACTCTTTACCAATAGCCTGATATCATCACTTGATCCTCAATACAAACATCATTATGATACTTGCACTCCTCCCTAAGAACAATAAAAATACCTCAACGTAATTGTCGTCAAAGGCCTATCGAGATCTCAACTCCTAAGATCCTCTCACAACGTCATTCCCGAAAGGAACCTTGAACTTAGAGATTTGATACTATTTGTAATGCCTTGATCTGAATTTATGGGTTTCCCGTGATCAAACTGGTTCGACTCGATCGTTAGGTGTGAAGTGAAATGAAACAATCTATGTAATGTCGCTAGTCTAGTTTTATTTAATTAATGTAACAAGGATCCCCGGAATCCAAACATTCAAAGCTACAAACGTAGCATAAAAAGGATACTTACTTGTACAACGCTCTCAAAATTTGGAACTGTGCCCAACTTGCTATAACAAAGACGAGGGATGAGCTGAATACCGAGCAGAAAAATACAATGATGCAATATAGAATCAAATGATAAAAAGGGGACTCTAACACATTATATATACATGCACATGCAACTAATCTATGTATATAATTATATACATATACTTTAATGCATGAAAGCGTTTTTATTCCTAAAATGTTACTTACTCTGATTAATTCGCCTTAATCTTATAAAGAACGTCTTCTTAATTGACTTGACATTTATTTCTTGATTTAACACACTCGGTTAAATACTTTAAACAAATACCCTTTGTTTAAAGAAAAACATTAGTATCACTGAATTTACCCCTTTGCCTATACCAAATTTTCTTTAGTATTATCATTAAAAATCACCTTTCAACACACACAAGCACCGTGTTAGAAAATATTTGTTTTTCCTTAAAAGGATTTCATAAACATCCTCTTGTGTTAATCATGGTTTAAACCTTATTAGGATGCTTAAGTACCAATTTAATCACCTCACTTTACCATTCCTTTACTCTATAAACACTAATTAACTTTTATATTTACTTGTCTAAATTATCTTTCAATCGAAACATGTATTAATTCCATTCAAGTTAGGTTGTCTTTTACTTATATTTTTCACACAACCCATTTCTTGGCATGTTTCATTTTTCATTATATTTTTCTCTGAATCTTCCAATATCCGCATACTTTAACGGGTTTTACACCACCGGCTATGCTACCATATGTTATGGCCAGTGATTTTGAATCTTTGACCCTAGGGCTTTTAGTCCTCCTTAATTATTTTCGGTGTCATCTGAGTCCATATTATTCTATTTTAGCATTTTTAAAAATCGACATTATCACACTTTCCTTTACTGGCCGAAGCCAAAACCCGTGGTCTCACTCCAACTTGTGTTACACTTTAAAATCATCATTTATTGTCTTATATTCATTTCACTGTTCTGAAACCCCGCCTAGTCTTAAGGCTTGAGAGAAATGCCACGCCTTATGCTTTTTACGCCTTATTCTTAGTAAAACCCTTAAGGCGCACTTTTTTCTAAAAACAACAATGCTTTAGTGAAACGATATCGCCTTTTAAAGAATGTTTTTACAAACCGGACCATTATCTCATCCAAAATAATCAAATAGTATTTTAATTTGGATATATTCAGACATATTTTTATGATTTGTACAATTTTTGTATTTTAATAGGCTTGTTATGGTTAAAATATATTAAAATATATTAGGAAGGCCTAAACGCATTTTCACGCGTTTTTACGCCTAAGGCCCACCTAGGCTTCTAAGGCTTAAGGCTTGGCCTCCATGCCACGATCACGCCCCGTGTTTTTTAGAACCTTGATTCATTTATATTGACTTTATCCCAAAATCACTTTCGATTAGGACCATTTTGTGTAACACATTTTCTACCATTTTACTAATTTCTTTCAAAACTTGTCTTTTCCTCCATTTTCAAAAGTGTTATTTCCCAAAACATGATTAAGTTATGCACACTAACTTTTTAAATGTTTTTAACTCATTAACACTTATTTAATACTTTAGAGTAACATATATCTAAAGTTAAAAATATATTTTTTTCATTACTTTCTTTCCTAAGGAAACCTCTTTTATCCATTTGAAGAGTATTTCACAAGAAAATACCATTTTTGTCTTCATTTCCACAAGTAGTCTTAAATGTCCATTTATCACATTTTCCACACTACACGCCTTAAAGGATGGAATTTTTATTTTTTTAATTTCATGTTTAAACTCACTAAAATCTTTATTAAACTTGTTTATACGTTCAACATCAAAATACTACAAGTTTATATATATGAGAAGATCGATTTTAAGTCCAAAAATCTTATTAAATGAGTCTAACATATAGTTCATTCTAGAAATTTCACAATATTCGAATAAAGAAGCATTTCAAGCTAAAAGACATTTTTATTTCTTCAAAACTTAAGTAAATGTCTATTTATAAAAAAGTACTAATTTTATAAGAAAAAGTTAAGACATTTCTTCACAAAAATTTTTTAACAAAGAGAAATATCATTCCAAACATTTCATTCCATAAAATGTTTATATATCTAGATTTCTTTAAATATATTATTTTTCTCAAAACTCTTGGGAACTTTCATAATCATCTTCTTTTTCACAAAACCATAAGAGATTGCCTTCTTAAATCATATATGCATTCTACTCTAACAAACTCTAGCTACAAGGCCAATAATATACAAAATAGATTTCTTAAACTAAGAGTAGAGTTTTTCACCTCAAAAGAAGTTCAAAAATAATAGGATGAATATAGAAGAATATTTCAACCTCCCACCTCCTAAGGCGGCCTTAAAGACGTTGCCTAGATTCACTAAGCTTGCCTATATGGAAGCTCCAAACAACCCCCCCCCCCCCCCTTTTTATCTCCATACTTCCTTCTTCTTCTTCCCCCCCCCCCCCCCCTCCCCAACGACAACTCCAAAATGCGTAGCTTTGCTCACAATGGTGAAAATTGTTGCATAAGTCTTAAATATGGAAGAATATGGTTACACTATGGTAGTTATGGGTAGAGAGATGGTGGTTCTAAGGTGATTTGTGGTGGTTGAATGAGGGAGAGCTCCAAGAGAGAGAGAGAGAGAGAGAGAGAGAGATAGGCTAAATCTGATTGAGAATGCCTTAAATAGGCCAAACCCCATATATATACTCCAAAACCCCTAAGTGGTTAAATCCCCCAAATGTCTTTACAATTAACCCTTTAGACTAAGGGCAATTTAGTATTTTCTCCCATATTTTGATTTGGGTCCCTGAGAAGTCAAAACGTCATCAAATCTGACGACTCACGTCGTGACAACACTTTAAAAAGGATAAGATTTTCAAATTCATCTCTCGTCGTTCGAACGACCCTCAACCTCATTCGAACGAGATCACTCATTTGTTCAAACGACACTTCCAATGATATATTCTAATGAGATGTCAGTACACACAAGGAATAGATCAAACCCACATCGTTATAAGCCTCGTTCGAACGATATTGACCCCTCATTCGAACAATTTCTGCCTTCTTTGGTCCAAACATAGCGCCGTAAAAATTTTGACTTGATGAGCATAAAGGCCATGAAGTTACCTAAGTTTGATCCAGGATCCATCTTAGCAAGTCTAAGGCTCAATTGGGTCATACTAAATTGCAAAATCACATGGGTACAGTCAAAATAGCGGGGCGGGTGTTATAATCTTCCCTTCAAAGGGTTGAGATACCCCAAGAGAATCCAACCCTTGTGTTAACTAGTGGGTATATCAATTACACCAATTTCTTCTATTTTTCTTATGTGGGACACAAGTTCAACACCAACTACAACAAGTTAGTTCATGAGCTGTATAGGTACTTTGAGACCAAATTTCTCATTCATTTCTTATCCGTTTTGATCAAATAAGTGTACCATGTTATTAACCAAATCAAGGGAAATGCGTAGGAATCTTGATTTGATATTTTTTTTTAGGTGGGGCCAATATTAATTACGACTCAAAGTTTGCTAAAATCTGATTTGGTCAAAACTTAAAATGGGTTAGAAACACATTTTATCCAACAATTGCCCATATGAATTATATTTGGGTGAAGAATAAAATTGAATATGATGAAAAAATTGAAAGAGTATTGGTGGAAAAATGTTGCAACGGTAAAGATAGATTTTAACATTGAATCTTTCATAGTGAGAGAGTACCAGGTTTACTATCCAATCAATGAATGCGATGTCGTGAATTAATATTTTTTTTATTTAAACCAAGATAATAGGATTCGCACAACATTTTTCTGAATATTTTTGGTTCTTTTTTGGGTTCATTTTGTCCTTGGACGTCTCATGGTTTTATTAGTGTGTTAGAGAATACAGTCATTCGTTATTCTCATAGAAGTGGCCATTTCTCACTAACCTAAGTGGTTTTCCTGAAGAGTAACCTGTTAGTACCTCACTTAACCCACATGTTCACGATATAGAAATAATTAAAAATAAAGTCTATCCTATTACACGCGACATATTGTGCACTCCTTCATCTTAGGATTGGAAGGGATAATTGGTTTTCTTCTCGGTGATAACTGAATCGCAGATATTTAGGTTTTCCTCTTGAACCTATATCTTGGTATATCCAATCATTTAGGTTGGGTTTTCATAGTGGAAAATATTTTAGATTTTAATCGTCTTTAATCCCATTCCCCTCGATGAACTTCAAACTTGCTCTCTATGTACACCCTTAGTTAGTGGATCCACAATATTTTCCTTTGACATTACATAGTCAATGGAAATAATTTCACTTGAGAGCAATTATTTAACGGTATCGTGTTTACGACGTATATATCGTCACTTACTATTATAGTTATTATTTTTTTGCTCTTCCAATCTTTGATTAACTATCACAATGTATTACAAATGGTGGCACTAATTTATGCCAGATTGGAATATTCTATAAGAAGTTTTGAAGTCATTCTGCTTCTTCTTCGGCTTTATCTAGATGAATAAGTCATGATTCCATAGTGGATCATACAATGCATGTTTGCTATAAGGATTTTCATGAGATGCTGGCACCACAAAGAGTAAAGACATAGCCACTTGTTGATTTGGGATTGTTTGAATTACATATCAAATTTTCATCGTTCTATCCTTCGAGAACAACTAGATATTTTTAATAGTGCATATTCAGTACGATATATCAGTTTCGAGTGCATTTTGGTAGATATATTAGGCTACCTATTATACGAGAGTATTCAAGTTGTGATATGCATTCAATTAAATTGGGGATGAGATGAAGAGTTAGAACGACAGATGTTTTCACTAGACTCGTGTCGTATTTATGATATTTTTTAAGAATATTCTTAACACAGTGAGATTGAGATAAAATGAGTCCTTAAAATTTTTTAGTAATTTTGATTCCTAGATGACATTCATCATGTCCAAATTTTTATAATATGTTTTTTAGAGTTAACGGCATCATTGTTTTTACCAATGAATAGCATATCGTCCACATACAAACATACTGTGACTTATCCCCTTTGAGTGTTTTTAACGTAAACACATTTTCCGCACTCATTTATTTTGAAACTATTTGACTTCATCACATTGTCCAAATTTTCACGCCACTTCTTTAATGCTTATTTCAACCCATAAGTAGATTTGACAAGCTTGCGTACATTCTTTTATTTATTGGGATAAATTGTTCCATATATATTTATCCATCTAATTAACAAATTAAGATAGAAATTTGATATCCATCTAATGTATTTCCAAATTGTGTATTATGGCTATTACAATTACTATACGTATGGGTGTATTTCTTATAACAGGTTTATAGGCTTCCAAACAATCAATTCCCTCATTTTGCTTTTAGCCTTTTGCAACAAGTCTTGCTATGTATTTATCAATTGAATCATTTGCCTGCATTTGCCTTTTGAGTATCCATTTACATCCTATAGGTTTGGTTCTAAGTGGAAGATCCATGAATTCCTTTGCATGATTTCGCATAATGCATTCAAATCTTAATATTGACTGCTTCCTTATAAATGAAGCTTCTAGAGTGGATAATGCCTCTTAACACTTTGAGGTTCACTTTCTAACATATAAGTTAAAAAGTCTGGACCAAATGACTTTGAAGTTTTAGCCCTTCTATTAAGTCTATGTTCTTTCTCAATGTCTTTTTCAATAAACTCGTGGTCTATTGACCTTCGAGGATCATTATCCATAGTATCATTCATTTTTTTAGGAAAACTTGTTTCTTTGCCCTTTTTATATGGAAAAATAACCTAAAAATGATGCATTCTTAGATTTTATAATTATGAAAACATGAATGTCATAAATATCATATTTATGCACAAGAAATTTATATAAAATACTATTATTTTCATAACCAACGAAAACAAAATCACTAGTTTTAGGAGCTATCTTAACTGCTTTAAGGTCTGAACAGTTACTTTAGCGAGGCACCCTATGCTTTTAAATATTTCTATGAAGGTTTTCGACCTTTCCACATTTGATAGGAAATTTTATTTGTTTTCTTATGAATTAATGTGTTGAGAATATAATTAGCGAAAATTAAAGCTTCCCCTATATGTTTTGATGTAGTCCAAAACTTATCAACATAGAATTCATCATTTCTTATAAGGGTCTATTTTTGCATTCATCAACTCTATTTGATTGAGGTGAATAAGGAGCGGTAGTTTGATGTATGATATCATTTTTGTAACAAAATTCCTCGAGTAACAATCTATACTCACCACTGTTGTCGTTTCTTATATCTTTAATCTCATTATTGTAATGTTTAAACATTTCAATTTTCTCGTCTTTGCTCCGTAATAGATAAACATAACAATATCTAGTGCAATAATTTATAAAACTAATAAAGTACATATAGCGGTATGAATTAATTCTAAAATTTTGTTATTTCTTTCAATTGAATAAAAAGGTATTCTAGTCAATTTAGCTTCTACACATGTTTCACATTTATGATTTGTGTCAATGCTAAATTTAGAAATTAATTCTAATCGAATCGATTTACTGAATGTATTATAGTTAACATGTCATAGTCTAACATGACACACATTGATAGACTCAAGCATATAAGAAGAAGATGTTATTTTATTATTATTATTATTATTATTATTATTATTATTATTATTATTATTATTATTATTATTATTATTATTATTATTATTATTATTATTATTATTATTATTATTATTATTATTATTATTTAGTACAACAATCATGACGTTCATTTTGGACATCGCATCTAGTAAGTAACCATTTCCCACATACATGTCATATTTTGTAATGTGACAACCCGCTATCCGAAATAAAGGGTGGCCAGCCCTATACTTCGATAAAATAGGAAATCATGGATAAATATCATTCTCAGCATCCCAACAATATACAAAGTAAAGGAATAACCACACAATATTTCAGAAAACGGGTTATCAAAAATTTTGGTTTTGAAATAATAAGAAAGCATTTCCAACAACCCATGATAGAAATAGAGGGTGGAAACCCCCACAAGCGCACAAAACTAAAAGGATACAAAAGGACCGAAAGGAACGTCGGTCAAAATAACCATACAACATACAATAAGTTCCAGGTGTTACATAATAGATCCATTATACAATTACAACGGTTTAGGCCACATGCCCGAATAAACTGATCATAACTAGAAAACATAGATGGAGGCGTCTACACAAAACATCCCGTGAGACCCGCACGATGTCACGGCTCCTCAAAATATATGGAAGGAAAGATCATTTCGGGCGACCGTGCGGCGGAACACCTGAACGGATTATATATATACATACACAACAAGAAGTGAAAACCGGTCAGGGCCGGATATATGTGATCAATAGATAAATGACAGGTATGATAATGATGCGCAAGTAAGCATGGATGATAGTCTAGCATGGTAACATCAAATAAGGAACTAAGGCTGATAAATAACTATGTAACATGAGATTCACTTAAACAAGAATTTAATTTACTTATGAGCCTTTTTCGTCTTTCATCATATTTTAATTTCAATCTTCTTTGACATTCCTTATCAGGGATACAATTATCATCATGTGCTCTTTATGGCACTAATCTAAATAGCATGCTCTTGTGGCATCAATTTGCTCTTTATGGCATTAAAGTTCCCTCGAGTCCAACTCGATAATTAGAATAGTCATAAATATAAGTATAACGATTCTAAGACCGCCCGTCCGGGTTTCCCCACTGTGCGTGTCCCTAAATAACCATCATCTTCCAGGGCCTAACATAAGACAACCTGGGATCCTATCGAAATCGTCGGGAAGCGGCCATATGCTTGCGGGGTAGTCAAGACCACACCCAGAATCTCCTACCCATCGCAGAAAAATAAAACAAGCGCTCATATGGCCTAGGACTATATCCACCCTGCATTCATTAGCCAGGGGGCTTCACCTATCGTACGGACTTCCCTTAAGATGGTATTTAGAGAGGTGTGTAACATCCATTTTATTAATTTCCATTACATGATTTAGTAATTTATCATTTACCTTATCAGTTTCCCATTTTAACAAATGTATAAGCTTAACTCGGGACGATACGTATTACGTACCGTCATAACATCCTCGATAAGAAATTCAGACTCCACAGTTATTTCCAAAGCCTCCTTTAGGCTTTAACATAAACCCTCAAGTCAAATCTAACTCAAGTTAATTCCTAAGGTCTCCAAATTGACCTAAAGATGTTCTAGACCCTTATAAAACTTACAAGATAAAAGTAATGCCTAAACATCACTTTAAATTCCCCCTTAAAAGAACCCTAGATGAACCCTTTCGAGTCTAGGATGTCGACCCAACTCAACTAATACTCTAAACCCTATGTTTACTTCATTTAAGAAGGTCCCTAATCACTAATCCTAAAGAAAAAGGGTTAAAAATTTAAAAGAAAAATTTTGGAAAAGTCCAGGGCTACCGAATCGATTCGCCCCCTTGGCCGAATCGATTCGGCCATAAAATTTGAGTTTCTGCAAAGTTGCCGAATCGATTCGGATGGAAACCGAATCGATTCAGTTAGGAAGTTTGGGTTTCTGCATAACTGCCGAATCGATTCGGTCCAATTCCGAATCGATTCGGCTCACAAGACCTGAGCACTGGACCTAACCGAATCGATTCGCCCAGGGGGCCGAATCGATTCGGGCCTGCGATTTTGCCAAGATTTGGCTATGGAGTCTTGGACTCCATTTTCTACCCCAACTCAAATTTCTCCCAAACCAAACTTATATACCAACACCAAGATAGCATCAATGACACTATTGACCATCTTAAACCTCATGAATCATCCCAATCATCTTTGAATGAATCAAAACCCATAAATACATAAGAAAAAAAAACCTAAGTTTGCTAAACCAAAATCAATACATCATTACCATAGCAAATCATCTATCTCAAGACACAAATAGCAAGTGAAAACTTGCCTTGATTCAGCAATTTACAGGTGTCTTGGTTGTAAGAGCAAGGATCTCTCCAAATCTCCAATCTTTCTCTCTACTCTTCTCTTTCTCTCTTTAGGTTTAGGAAGGGAATTTGGGAAATTGGAAGACTTAGAAAGCTTAAGTCGTGACCTAAGACAAATATCCCAATAAATTAACTAATAGTGCGAACGCAACTGCATAATTTGGGTACAGTCAGTCAAAAATGCCCAAAACTACAAAATACAATATGGTACATTATTTGACTATTTCGCACGTTCCGGAATCAACTGCAACCTCCAAATTATCATTTGGACATTTTAAAATTCAATTTAGGTTCCGGTCTCATTATTAAGCCAAATATCATTTTGAGTTCAGATGATATTAATAAGCATAACATAGCAATATTTACCCATAGATATGATATGTATGCAAACTCATATTAGATACCAACTTTTCTACATTGAATTAACATTCAAATCATAACCCAACACTTGTCTCTAATTACTATACTAAGTAATTACTATAAAATACGGTCTCATAAGCGAGGGTTATTACATACTCCCCCCCTTATGAGGGAATTTTGTCCCCAAAATTCAGGCGTACCTCATAAGAAAAGATGTGGATATTTCTCCCGCATCTCGTCCTCACGTTCCCAAGTTGATTCGTTTGCATGATGATGACTCCAATGAACTCTCACTAGGGGCACCACACGAGATCTTAACTTTCGCTCCCCAAACTCAAGGATAGCAACCGGTTGTTCTTCATAAGAAACATCGGGCTGCAAATCAATATCTTCGAAAGGAATGTGCCAAAGGGCACCTTCACACCTTCTGTACTTCTTCAAAGAGGAGACGTGAAATACATCATGGATTTGTTGTAAAGGTTCCGGCAAGGCAAGTTGGTATGCCACGGTACCAACCTTTGCAATCACCGGGAAAGGTCCAACAAAACGGGGTGCAAGCTTTCCTTTCTTCCCAAAACGCTTAATGCCCTTCATCGGGGACACTCGCACTAACACTTGGTCTCCAACCTCCAACTCCATATGTCTCTTACCCGCATCGGCATAACTCTTTTGACGATCTTGGGCTATCCGTATGCGATTTCGAATAAGCTCAATCTTCGAAGAAGTGTCTTGGATCATTTCAGGTCCAAGGAACTTGTTATCACCCACTTCCAACCAACAAGTGGGCGACCTACAAGGCCTGCCATACAGAGCATCATAGGGTGCCATTCCGATAGTAAATTGGTATGAGTTATTATAAGCAAACTCAACCAATGGAAGGTATTGTTCCCAACTGCCCTTAAAATCGAGTATGCACATACGAAGCATATCCTCCAACATCTGGTTTACCCTTTCGGTCTGACCGTCTGTTTGAGGATGATAGGAAGAGCTTAACTTCAACTCGGTCCCCATTGCTCCTTGGAAACTTTGCCAAAAGTGGGACACAAATATCTTATCTCGGTCGGAGACAATATTTAAAGGTACCCCGTGAAGTCTGACGATCTCCTCGATGAACAATTGGGCATAACGAGCAGTATCATAATCGGTGCGCACAGGCAAGAAGTGTGCCGACTTAGTCAAACGGTCGACAATTACCCAAATTGAGTCATGACCCTTCTGCGATCTAGGTAGGCCCGTAATAAAGTCCATCGAAATGCTCTCCCATTTCCATACGGGAATCTCGAGTGATTGTAACAAACCTGTCTGTCGCTGGTGGTCAATCTTAACCAGCTGACAAGTAGTGCATTGAGACACAAACTCTGAGATATCCCTCTTCATACCCGCCCACCAATACAAACGACGCATATCTTGGTACATCTTGTCCCCGCCTGGATGTACCGCAAACCTTGACCCGTGGGATTCTGCCATCACCGTTCGTCTCAAATCCCCATCGTCGGGAACCACAAGTCTCCATTGGAAATGTAGTCCGCCCTCGGAATCAATCGAGTACGACTCCGCTCCCTCGAACAACAACTGGCGTGTATGGTCTTGACAAACTTTATCTCCTTTCTGAGCTTCCACAATCTTTGCTATAATCGTGGGAGTAACCGTCATCACGGAAAGGAATGCTCTCACTTCTGCATCCTCTAGGCTGAGTTCTTTCCACTTAGCTTTCCACACCTCAGCTAAGTCTCCCTCGAGCTTCCTGCTCAAGGCATCTGCTACTACATTCGCCTTTCCGGGGTGATAATGAATGTCAAATTGGTAGTCTTTCACAAACTCCAACCAACGACGCTGGCGCATGTTCAAATCCTTTTGGGAAAATAAGTATTACAGCGATTTGTGGTCGGTGAAAAGACTAAACTTTTCCCCCAAGAGATAATGCCTCCATATCTTCAAGGCAAATACAACTGCGGCAAATTCCAAGTCATGAACCGGATAGTTCTTCTCGTGAGGCTTCAACTTACGAGAAGCGTACGCAATGGGTTGTCTCTCTTATTGAAGAACACCTCCTAACCCCTGAAGTGATGCATCGGTGAAGACGAGATATTCCAATCCCGGCTTTGGCAATGCCAGGACTGGAGCCGAAGTTAGTCTATCCTTGAGCTCATCAAAAGCTGCTTGACATGAACTGTCCCATAAAAATCTTACTCCCTTCCGGGTTAAATTCGTCAATGGGCTAGCAACCTTGGAAAAGCCCTTAATGAATCGACGGTAATAACCCGCCAAGCCCAGAAAACTACGAACTTCAGTGGGCGTCGTGGGCTGACCCCACTCTTTTACCGCGATCACTTTACCCGGATTCACCGACACGCCTTGTGATGACACCACATGCCCCTTAAATTGAACTTCCTTCAACCAGAAGCCACATTTCTCAAACTTTGCATACAATTGATGATCCCTCAATCTCTGCAGGACCAACCGCAAGTGAGCAGCGTGATCCGACTCTGTCTGAGAATAGATTAGGATGTCATCGATAAAGACAATGACAAACTGGTCAAGGAAATCCCGAAACGCCCTGTTCATAAGGTCCATAAACACTGTAGGGGCATTGGTTAGCCCAAAGGGCATAACCAAGAATTCATAAGATCCATAACGGGTCAGAAAGGCCGTCTTGGATACATCTTGCTCTCGTATCCTCAATTGGTGATACCCCGTCCTCAAATCGATCTTGGAGAAGTAGGAAGCTCCCCTAAGTTGATCAAACAAGTCGTCGATGCGAGGTAAAGGGTATTTATTCCGGATGGTGACTTTATTCAACTCTCTATAGTCCACGCATAACCGGAGAGAACCGTCTCTCTTCTTCACAAACAATACCGGAGCGCTCCATGGTGAGGTACTACGCCTAATAAAGCCCTGCTCCAGTAGCTTCTGAATCTAATCTCTCAGCTCCCTCATCTCCACAGGAGCCATTCGATAAGGAGCTTTGGCGATCGGTCGAGTTCCCGGCATTAGATCAATCAAAAACTCTATTTCCCGACTTGGAGGTAATCCCGGTATCTCCCGAAAAATATCTTCAAAATCTCTAACGATTGGAAGAGAATTTAGGGGAACCACGACATCTCTAGATGCGTCTTCCGCAATACAGTATAGATAAGCACTCGTGCTCCCTTCCATACAAGGCATAACTGCCAGGAACATTTCTTGTCCCGGAACCGCAAAAACTAAGCTCTTCCCGTAACAATTTACTATAACACGATACTTCACTAGCCAATCCATACCCAAAATAACATCGTACCCGACCATATCAAGGACGAGCAAATCAGCCTCCAAACACAAGTCACCTAGGTTAATTTCTACGTTCTTACATACGAAGAAAATCAATGAGCCATCTCCCATAGAGGATTCAACGCTAGTGAAGGTACTTTCAGCAGATTTTATCAAACCTGAAGTCTGGGCAAAACTTCTAGAAATAAAGGAGTGTGTAGCACCCGTATCAAATAGTATTCGACCCATGTGCCCATGAATGAAAAACTTACCCTCGATCGCTGGTGGTGCCGGAGGAGCTGGAGGAAGCAGAGCCTCCTGAATATGGTAAACCCGACCGTACTGCAATTGTCCCTATTGAGGAGGAGCAACCGGATTAGGCGCTTGGGGTGGAAACTGTACATACGGATGCTGTGGGGGCCTTGGAAGATGCCCTCCAACCAACTGAGGACACGCCCTTTTGTAGTGGCCCAGCTCCCTATACTGGAAACATTTATTTGTCGTATTATCCTGATTCCTACCTTGGTTATTTCGGAATTGCCCCGCACCTCGGCCCTGTTGGCCTCTACCTCCATTTCCACCTCTACCACCCTGTGGTTGCTGACCACCTTGACCCTGCCTGTTATTATTGCCACCAGTATTAAACCCACCGAAACGTTGACGCTTAACCGAATCCCCCTGTTGAGGATCCCTCTCAACCTGCTTGTTCCCCGAGGATTGGGATGAAGAAGATGTTCCCCCTCCGCTCCCAGTTCCTCCCTGTCTCACTGCTTGCCCCGCAACTACAACCTTCTTCTTGTTTTGAACAAACAATCTATGCTCTTGACAGTGAAGTAAAGCAGCATTCATCACATCACCAAAGGTCACCAGAGATGGATTTCCAAGCAAATGTTGTTTTATTCGCCAGTGCAAACCTCCCACAAACTTGGAGATCCTCTTCGCTTCGGGAGTTACTTCATCCGGTATAAAGCTTGCTAACCGGGTAAACTCCTCCTCGTACTCGGCAATCGATCTCTCCCCTTGTACTAAATCTCGAAGCTTCCTCTGCATTTCCCTCTGAACTGCGGGAGGGAAATACTTTCCATCAAACAAAGCCCAAAAATTTATGATGGACATAGTATCCCTTTGTTCGGGTGTCGTCATTGACTCCCACCAGTGTAAGGCCGGTCCGACCAGCTTGAAGGTAACGAGAATTTGCTTTTTCTCCTCACTACATTCCACCATTCTAAGATGGCGTTGCATATCTCTCTTCCACTGGTTCGCCTTTATAACATCCGAACCTCCCTCAAATTCCGGGGGATGTCCCTTAAGGAAAGACTCCCTCACCCGTTCCCACTGAGAAGGTCCCGTAGGAACTAGTGCTTCTTGTCCCCTCACTTGAACTTGTGGCATTTGTTGGGCCACTGCAGTCATCGCGGCGTTGACAGCTTGGGCCACAATAGTTGCCACCTCAGCGGCACTGATACTCCCCTGTGGCTGCGGTGGAGGACCAAACTCATCCTCAACAACCCTATTACGTCTAGCGGGACGTCCTCTCTTTGGCGGCATCTGAGATAAAGACGAGGCAGAGTTAAAACATAATATAAAACAATCTATTTAGCAGAAGATCGCATACATAAGCAACAAACAATCCTAACATTAAGTTCTATACCAAAGAACGCTACGGTAGAACGTGATAAGTCCGCATAGATCCTAAAGACTCTAGAACCCGATGCTCTGATACCATCTGTGACAACCCGCTATCCGAAATAAAGGGTGGCCAGCCCTATACTTCGATAAAATAGGAAATCATGGATAAATATCATTCTCAGCATCCCAACAATATACAAAGTATAAGGAATAACCACACAATATTTCAGAAAACGGGTTATCAAAAATTTTGGTTTTGAAATAATAAGAAAGCATTTCCAACAACCCATGATAGAAATAGAGGGTGGAAACCCCCACAAGCGCACAAAACTAAAAGGATACAAAAGGACCGAAAGGAACGTCGGTCAAAATAACCATACAACATACAATAAGTTCCAGGTGTTACATAATAGATCCATTATACAATTACAACGGTTTAGGCCACATTCCCGAATAAACTGATCATAACTAGAAAACATAGATGGAGGCGTCTACACAAAACATCCCGTGAGACCCGCACGATGTCACGGCTCCTCAAAACATATGGAAGGAAAGATCATTTCGGGCGACCGTACGGCGGAACACCTGAACGGATTATATATATACATACACAACAAGAAGTGAAAACCGGTCAGGACCGGATATATGTGATCAATAGATAAATGACAGGTATGATAATGATGCGCAAGTAAGCATGGATGATAGTCTAGCATGGTAACATCAAATAAGGAACTAAGGTTGATAAATAACTATGTAACATGAGATTCACTTAAACAAGAATTTAATTTACTTATGAGCCTTTTTCGTCTTTCATCATATTTTAATTTCAATCTTCTTTGACATTCCTTATCAGGAATACAATTATCATCATGTGCTCTTTATGACACTAATCTCAATAGCATGCTCTTGTGGCATCAATTTGCTCTTTATGGCATTAAAGTTCCCTCGAGTCCAACTCGATAATTAGAATAGTCATAAATATAAGTATAACGATTCTAAGACCGCCCGTCCGGGTTTCCCCACTGTGCGCGTCCCTAAATAACCATCATCTTCCAGGGCCTAACATAAGACAACCTGGGATCCTATCGAAATCGTCGGGAAGCGGCCATATGCCTGCGGGGTAGTCAAGACCACACCCAGAATCTCCTACCCATCGCAGAAAAATAAAACAAGCGCTCATATGGCCTAGGACTATATCCACCCTGCATTCATTAGCCAGGGGGCTTCACCTATCGTACGGACTTCCCTTAAGATGGTATTTAGAGAGGTGTGTAACATCCATTTTATTAATTTCCATTACATGATTTAGTAATTTATCATTTACCTTATCAATTTCCCATTTTAACAAATGTATAAGCTTAACTCGGGACTATACGTATTACGTACCGTCATAACATCCTCGATAAGAAATTCAGACTCCACAGTTATTTCCAAAGCCTCCTTTAGGCTTTAACATAAACCCTCAAGTCAAATCTAACTCAAGTTAATTCCTAAGGTCTCCAAATTGACCTAAAGATGTTCTAGACCCTTATAAAACTTACAAGATAAAAGTAATGCCTAAACATCACTTTAAATTCCCCCTTAAAAGAACCCTAGATGAACCCTTTCGAGTCTAGGATGTCGACCCAACTCAACTAATACTCTAAACCCTATGTTTACTTCATTTAAGAAGGTCCCTAATCACTAATCCTAAAGAAAAAGGGTTAAAAATTTAAAAGAAAAATTTTGGAAAAGTGCAGGGCTACCGAATCGATTCGCCCCCTTGGCCGAATCGATTCGGCCAGAAAATTTGAGTTTCTGCAAAGTTGCCGAATCGATTCGGATGGAAACCGAATCGATTCGGTTAGGAAGTTTGGGTTTCTGCATAACAGCCGAATCGATTCGGTCCAATTCCGAATCGATTCGGCTCACAAGACCTGAGCACTGGACCTAACCGAATCGATTCGCCCAGGGGGCCGAATCGATTCGGGCCTGCGATTTTGCCAAGATTTGGCTATGGAGTCTTGGACTCCATTTTCTACCCCAACTCAAATTTCTCCCAAACCAAACTTATATACCAACACCAAGATAGCATCAATGATACTATTGACCATCTTAAACCTCATGAATCATCCCAATCATCTTTGAATGAATCAAAACCCATAAATACATAAGAAAAAAAACCCTAAGTTTGCTAAATCAAAATCAATACATCATTACCATAGCAAATCATCTATCTCAAGACACAAATAGCAAGTGAAAACTTGCCTTGATTCAGTAATTTACAGGTCTCTTGGTTGTAAGAGCAAGGATCTCTCCAAATCTCCAAATCTCCAATCTTTCTCTCTACTCTTCTCTTTCTCTCTTTAGGTTTAGGAAGGGAATTAGGGAAATTGGAAGACTTAGAAAGCTTAAGTCGTGACCTAAGACAAATATCCCAATAAATTAACTAATAGTGCGATAAAATAATACGCAACTGCATAATTTGGGTACAGTCAGTCAAAAATGCCCAAAACTACAAAATACAATATGGTACATTATTTGACTATTTCGCACGTTCCGGAATCAACTGCAACCTCAAAATTATCATTTGGACATTTTAAAATTCAATTTAGGTTCCGGTCTCATTATTAAGCCAAATATCATTTTGAGTTCAGATGATATTAATAAGCATAACATAGCAATATTTACCCATAGATATGATATGTATGCAAACTCATATTAGATACCAACTTTTCTACATTGAATTAACATTCAAATCATAACCCAACACTTGTCTCTAATTACTATACTAAGTAATTACTATAAAATACATTCTCATAAGCGAGGGTTATTACATGTAAGTACAAACTTATCGGAATAAAACATAAGTTTAGAACCTTTTTTTCTTAGTACAAATCTCAACACAAGATTATTTTAAATGTTCGACACATGAAACACATGGTTGAGGGTGAGTTATTTTTTCCAAGTCATATTTAAAACAACATTTCATTTCCCTTTCACCTTGGATGTGAAGGAGTTTCTCATAAATAGTTGTTCTCCATTTTCAATTTGTTGGTAGACAGTGAAAATCTTCTTGTCGGAGAAAATTTGGCGTGAAGCATCGGTGTCCACCCAATATTCTTTTTTATCTCCCACTATATTTATTTCAGAGACAACCGCTGATAGATGTATGTCAAAAAAATCATCGTAGTTTCTTGATTTTGGTATGTTTGCTTGGGCAACCTTCTTCTTAAAGTTCTTTTGATTCTTTGATTTGCAATAGTCCTTGGTACAATGCCCTTGTTTATTTCAATTGAAGTACTTTCCTTTGAACTTTTTAGGTGCACCGCCCCCTTGATTTGAGCCTTCCCCGTTGTACTTCCTCTTTTATGAGATTTGTGACCATGCTCTATCACCTTTTCTTTAGCCTCCATAAGATTGTTTTTGAATTTCTTTTCAGACCTCCGGTTATCCTCCTTTATCCATAACCAAACAATCAAGTCCTCGAGCCCTATTTCTTTAAGTTTGTGCTTTAAATAATTTTTAAAATATTTCTAAGAGGGTGGTAATTCTTCAATTACCATTGCCATTTGGGACGTTTCACTGAAAAACCATATTTTCGGCACTTACTTCATCAAAAATAAATTAAATCTCTTGGACTTGGCTAATGACACTCTTTAAATCTAACATTTGAAAATCGAAGAATCGACCGACAATGAATTTCTTCATTCTGGCATCTTTCATTTTATACTTTTTGTTCAAATACTCCCATAGAGATTTTGATGGTTTTAATTGGACTACAAACGTTTGTACAACATGTTGTCTGATCCGTTAAGGATGTAGTTTTTGCATTAAAAAATCTATATATGTCCATACTTCTACGACGACCACAGTTGTCTAACAAATTTTCGTTTCATCAACCACGGGTGCGTCCTCATGTAGAAACCTCAAAAGACTAACACTTCTGAGATAAAACAACATATTCTAATGCCATAATTTGAAATCAAGTCCGCTAAGTTTTTCGAGTTTCTCACCATGGGTTGCATGAGACAAAATTGTGATAGGAAAGGTTGTGTTAATAGGATTTGTCACCTTTTTTTAGAGGATGACGTTGCCATTTTTCTGCTAGCTTTTACATGATTATAATTAACTTTTTGTTATATTACTAAAGTAGTAACAAGAACAATTATATGTTGTAAACTATAGAATTAAAATATATACCCTGTTAAAAAAATTCCAAAAATCAGTTTGGTCGGAACAAAATTTTAAATTTGTATTATAATTCGCCCCCTACGGTGCTTATGAAAATGAACAATGCGTCATCTGCCTATCATGGTGAAATAGTCTCCGCAAACGGAAAAAAACATTACAATGTGCTTGCCCCACGAACCAAAAAAGGTCATATTTTCTCTAACTCGGAGGAAAAAGAAGAAAGGCACAAGAAATAATTTTCTCGATTTTAACAAAAGGAGGAAAATACTTTCATTTATAGGCCTTGAACTTCCTTTTTCGAACGGTCATGCCTGTTGGTGAACAAACAAAATAAATGACGCAGATTTAATTTGTTATAGACGACACACTATATTTCTTGGTGTTTCAAACTTAATGAAAACGACGACAATTTTTAATGACTTTTAAATTTGATTTAAAACAATAAGGTTTTCAGCGAACATTTTAAATAGTTAAAACTGCAACGTTTTGGAAGGAGCCAATTTCCAAGCCCACATAAAATTGTGTAGAAATGGCCGGAGAAATTTTCAACAAAAATATAATGTTGGCTCAAGAAAGACCCACAGATGCGGACCGAGCCAACTGATGGTTCCCTTCTGAGGGTTGGGATACCCAAATGCATCCTTGCAGTTGTGTCAACCGATGGGAATTTCAAATGTACCAATTACTTATATTTTTTCTATGTGGGACAAAAGTTTTACACCAACTACACCAAGGTAGTTTTATGAACTAAATTGATGCATTGAGATCAAATTTCTCATTCAAATAAGTGTACCGCGTTGTTCACCAAATGAAGGGGAACGTGTATGAAGCTTGGCCTGATATTTTTATTACATGGATCCCATATTAATTATGGATCCAAGTTTGCCAATATATGATTGGAATAAACATGGAATGGGTTAAAAACACATTTTATCCAACATGGATTGTATACAAAACTTAAAATATTCACGTTTCCTAGGTATATAACATTCATTGACAATGAAGTAGAGTATCATGAAACGCAAAATCCATATTTTCTATATTCACCATTTTAATTTCCTTAAATTTCCCTCACCAGATTTTTATTTTCTATTCTAGTTTAAGGTTGCATTTATTTTCTCATTTGAATCAGATGTTTGAAATCTGAATTTAAAATTTTTATTTGTTTTTATATATGAAGTCTTCTGACTGAATGTATTTAAACATATTTAGATTTAAAATTGATTTTACGTCTTAATCATTAAAAGATAAATATGACCATTAACCTCTTAATTATTAAAAAAAATAAAATATTCAGACTAAAGAGACACAAACAAATATTCTCTAAAATCTTACATTTTTTTTATGAAGATCCAAAAGTAAGACTGAGTTAAGGTATCAAATTTTATTATAGTCATGTGAATCTTGTTCTTGTTCTTGTTCTGGTTCATAACTGTTAATTACAATAACATTTGAAAGGCTTTATTTCGTACAATTGTGTCTATTGCTTGGTCTAGTATATCAGTTTCAAAATTTTATAATACACTATAGTATTATTGGTCTCATAAGGTAGACGACAGCCCCGCCGTACAAAGCAGACTGGAAATATTTTTTCACTATAAAAGTAATATTGTAGTATACGGGTACAAGATAAAACTTTCACATACTTTTGCAAAAATAGCTCAGAATTTGCTTATACGTAATAGTACTATTGGTCTCGTAAGGTTGAAAACACCTCCCGCCCTACAAACAAGGCCTCAAATATTTTTTCACTAAAAATGTGAAATTTATCGGTAGTACTATAGAGGTAGAAGATAAAACGTACACATTCTTTTTTAACATCAAACCATGACCAACTGTTTCACTCATGTCAACCTTCCAAAATAAGAAACTTGGGCAGTTTCTTATTAGCTTAGAATTCTTGATGTTTAATAATTGCCTTTTCTTGTCTTTTGGATGAGAATGTTTAATAATGCTAAAATCAAATTATAGAACACAGGAAAAAAAATTATCAAACCTCAACTTAAGTAATATCATGGTTGGCAGTTTGAATCGCAGAAAAGCAAATGTATTAAAATTTTAAATTAATTTTTTTTTTGTGAATGTGGATTACCTTTTCATTGCTGGAGACAATCTTTAATTTAAACTACATACTGAAAATCAGATTTTAGAGTAGAACCAAAAACATGAAAGCATTTTCTTAAGAAGAAAAATTGAAAACGTTGCCGGTTGATAACATAGATGATTATTTATTCATGTTAATAAAAACTGATAGATTCGCAGAAGTCAGCATCAAATAATGCTAACTAGTTAATTAACAATAAAAACGTCCTACCTCAATAAAATAACTTATAATCGTATCCTGACATATATTTAAGATGAGAAGATAAAGACGTTTACTTTTTACACAGAATTAAATCTCAAGTAAGAGAGGCTATTATAACGCTATACTACAATACATAATAGAAAAACAAATATACAATTCAGTAAAATGTTACGAAATTTAGTTTAACCGAACATCTGTAACGTCAAACCAGATTTGCTTGAACACCTTAATAATCATGTCATGATATTCATCTGAATTCAACGACAGATAACATGCAAGTAACTCTTCCAAATCTTTAGATGTTCTGATATCATTCTCCATTATCATCTCCACCATTGACTCCTTAAAATCTCTGTGTGGATCTTCTGATGTTTTCACCACAGCCACACTCTCAGATAAGCTTCTCCGAGAGCTCGAGTTCGAGCTCGACGAGGCTGTTTTTCGACTAACGCTTTGAGTTTTGCGGTGGCTCATTATTCGTGGAGAATTTGTCCTCAGCTTCATTCCCGGAGAATTTGAAAATCTTTTAACTGGAGTTGTAATTCTCTCTTCTTTGATAATATTTTCTTTGACTATTTTGACTGAGAGTGATCCATATGCATTTCTTTCCTCAAATTTGGCTGAGCTTCTCCGGATTTTTTGTGGTTCTTTTTTGGTTATAATGGGTGGAAGTTCAAATTTTGCATCAAATGGGTCGATGTTGGTGTTGTTGTTGGCGGTGTTATGGGGTTTGCAACCACAAGAGGTGGATAATAAAACCATGTCATCAAAAGTGTCGGATCCGGGTTCGGGTAAGAGTGAGTCATTGCCAGATGAGGTGCCAAGAGGGGAATTTGGGTATTCCTCCTGTGTGGAATCGGGTCTGGCCCAGACAGATTCTACTGTGGCACGGCAGCTGCAACCAGCGGAGACAGTGGAGGAGACAATCCGGTTTCTATTGGAGCTCCGTTTCTTTTTGGAGGATTTTCTTGGTGGTTCTTGAAAACGGGCGGGTGAGGTATTTGGGTTGAGTTCTCTTGTAAAATAGTAGGATTTTCTTTCGGTAGAGAGGTGGCGGTGGGGTGGTTGTGGTGCTGTAATAGATGATGAAGATGAAGATGATGCGTTGGGTTGGTGTTTTTTTTTTGTGAGGCTTTTTTGGTTTCTGGTTCTTCTCATGTCTCTCAGCTTGTAAAACCAAGCATTTGGTATCATATCTGATAATCTAAATTTGTAATTACCCATCACAATTTACAAACCTTCTCACTCTTTGTTTGGGTGTAGAGGGGGATAAAGAGAGAGATATGGGTGTTTTATGATGGAAGAATGGGGCCCATAAAGGAAAAAAAATAGTTTGACAAAAAGCAATAGGTCTGGGAGGTGGATGACTGTTTTTCCTTTTCTAGGCGTGATGCCTAATGGCTTTATAATAATATGCTCAAAATTGAGACGTTTTGTTTTCTTGTTCTTATTATTATCATTAGTTTAAGTTCAATTCCTGAGAATGACTAAACAAAAAAGGCATCTCCTGCTGTCATACATTGATCCGGATGGGCTTTACTCGTCACGATGACTTATTGGCCACTAATCACATGCACAAACAGGAATTTGTACTGATGTTTCGTGATTATACTGCTTAATTCATTGTTACTATTTAACATGAGTGCTGTATAACCACGTAAAAACTCAACTTAAAAAGTGTAACACAATTAATTTGTATTGGTTCATGTAATGACCGTACAACAATAAAGTTTAAATACGAACCAATGTGATTCTAGCATCCTAATTGTATCGTATTTTCATACTACGTTTTTGTGTGAACGCATCATATTCCCCTTTTACCTATGGAATTTTCGAAAAAACAGTGTTAATAAGAGTTTACATGGATGAACTCCCAAAGGTATTATAAATGAAAAGACTTTTCGTAGTTACTAATACTAAAATCAATAAATGTGATAATCGTGTTATGCCTAATAAATGAGATCTATAAAGTTTGAATTTTACGAAACACAGAAACCAAATTTACGGGCCACTAGATAAAGAGGATTGATATGTTCCTTACTTGTAATATGAATGATGTCACTGTTTGACTTTCAATTCTTCAATTAACGACAGACAATGATCACCACGCATGGTTAAAAAATTTGGATTCACAAGCACATCTGGTGAGGGTCCTTCAAGCATTTTGTCCTACGTGGCTAGTGTGATGGCCTTGGGATTACGGACCCAGTCATGGCTTCTTTCTACGCTATTATGTAGCTTTAGTATGGCAAGTCCTTGACCTCCAAAACGATCCCAAGTCCCAATTACAATGGTGTATCAGCACACCCACGAGGGACAAATAAGAGTTTTTTTTTCCCAAATAAAAATGCACTTTAAATTTACTTTTACAAATTAGATTTAAACTTATTCACGAAACTATAAAGCCTCCATCATTTTACTAATTTTTTTATCTTCAGATTATTATGCAAACTGATAAAAACAATCAAACTGAGATTAAAATATTGGCAGAATCTTATTTTTACAATATGATATTTGATATAATCTTAGTTTTTACAAATACTTGTACATACCAACAATTTCATGCATATACATAATTCATACAAATCGACAACTCTGAGCATTTATTTAATCATAAATGACATGTATTAAATACAAATTGACACTTTTTTCCATGCAAATCAAGAGTTCTTTTTTTCATTCAATTGGTGTTATATCTAAATTATATGCCAAGATTGGAGTTAAGTCAATTATGGTATTATCAAATTGAAATTTTGTAAAAATGACAACTCTAAAATTCGATTTGTGTGAGTATCCTTGCAATTTTTCCCAAATAGAAATGCAGTTTAAATTTACTTTTACAAATTAGATTTAAACTTATTCACAAAACTATAAAGCCTCCATCATTTTACCAATTTTTTTTTATCTTCATATTATTATGCAAACTGATAAAAACAATCAAACTGAGATTAAAATATTGGCAAAATCTTATTTTTATAATATGATATTTGATATAATCTTAGTTTTTACAAATGCGTGTACATAACAACAATTTCATGCATATACATAATTCATACAAATCGACAATTATGAGCATTTATTTAATCATAAATGACATGTATTAAATACAAATTGAAACTTTTTTCCATGCAAATCAAGAGTTCTTTTTTTCATTCAATTGGCGTTATATCTAAATTATATGCGAAGATTGGAGTTAAGTCAATTACTGTATTATCAAATTGAAATTTTGTGAAAATGACAACTCTAAAATTCGATTTGTGTGAGTATCCTTGCAAATTTTCTTCAAAATATATTAAATGTAACTCATTTGGGGTTCCTAACTTCAGAATAACGTTATGACATAACCTTGTTAAGATTGAAATCCCAAATGAGTTGACTTTTAATATTTTGAAGAAAAGCATCAAGAGTTTCATAAAAATATAGTTCTAGTTTCATGTATCTTCTTTATAAGCTACCTTTATATGTCTACTTAGATTTTCTTATTTGTTTTTGTTGCTGAAAATTTGATCATTAGTTAACATTCACCAACAACTTCAATTGTCATTCAAGTGAATTTCTTGAGTTTTATCACTACTTATATTCTCAATAAAACAATCGAAGCCCCCAATTTGTATATTTTTACTGTTAAAATTAACAACCAACTTAAGCAAATAAATATCAACTTGGTGAAAAATAAAAACAAAATCATACTTGAACAATAATTAATGTGTAAATTCTCAATCATAGACTCGTAGTCTAGATTTACAATAACAAGGAGTAGTAAAATAATGTATTAAAAGTCAATCATTGTTTATGTTAATTAAACTATCATTCCAATTAGGGTTGTCATCAAGAGCAAACTGAAACTTTGTATGACCATTAATGCATCTGCTTGAATAGTTAAACCCTTTGGCACATGCAAAACAGCATACCAATATATGTCGTTTATGCACTTTGTGCAGAATGCCTTCTTCAAGTTTTCAAAGGTATAAATAAAAGGGTCGTCTACCATGCGACCTTTACCCTTCATCTTAGATAAATTTACCATAATAAATTTTGTGCCAGGATTAACTTGACAACTATTAGTTGTGTCCACTACTTTCAACCAGTCATAATAGAACACAATCTCTTTGAAATCAATGAAATCCACTTTTAGGATTTGGTGGATAATCCCATAATAGTCTGACAACATATCCTTTAATTTTTATCGCTTTTGATAGACACAAAAAGTTAAGGCAAAAATTGAAATTTCATTGTTTTACGTCAATTATTTTTCCTCGCAATGGTATGGGACAAAATCAAAACCATTGGCACAATTTTTTTTAATTCTTTTGCACAAAAACATGGATGTTTTCCTAGGCGTACAAGCCTTGAAGACACATCACCTCTTTTTAAATTTTATACTTATTAATGAATTTGTATCAGGGTATGTTTTACAACACTTGCATAAGTGACCAAAATATATTATGTGACAATTACCTTTTTTGATACTCATGCCTTAAAATCGATCATCCATAGTGATCGTTGAACCTTATCTCTTCTGATTTCGGGAAAGTTCACTTTCCTTCTTCTTATCAATGTTCATGAAATTGTATAATTGATATGGTAATACATAGAATACACATACTTAAATAAAATACTCACTCTCTCCAATCTTAAACTTCATCGTGTGTTCTAAAGACATAATGAGTTACTTACTCGAATTACAGATTTGTGAGTCTCATCTCTTTTGGGTTACCAAAAGGCGATTCATCCTTAAACTCATCAAATTCTTCGATACCTCATTCGCTACGAGGATTGGACCTTGTAAGCCCTTATTTCGACATGTTTTCCAGAGCATATAATGATGATTCGTTTGTTATGTATTCTTTCGCAATTAAACCTCCAATATATTGTGTATTCCTGATGTAATCCTTGAAGGTTTTCATCAAGTGCTCAAAAGGATACATCCAGTGAAACCTGACATGTCCGCAAAACAATGCCTCATCACATTAATGCACAAGAAAGTGCACTTTGATATCAAAAAACGACGAGGGAAATATTTCTCTAATACACAAGTCGCCCCGAATAAAGTTACTTTCACAACAATAATGTGCTTGTTGTTTATAACTTTTGTGTGATACCCTGTGTAACTAAAAACTTAGGTTGATAAACTCTAAATATGAAATCATACATGATAATAAATAATCTAATTCCATTCTTAGCATGAAGAAAAATGAAAAAAAAGACCAATGATATAGAAGCGATATTAAAGTTCACAATATAAATCCCTAGTCCGCAAGTGATATAACAATGCACCAACATAAAACCTCCATACAATCCCAAATTAAACTTTGAATAATAGAAGCCAAAACTAATGTCTCAATATACATGCCCACTACAAATTCTAACTAAAAATAGACTGAAAGTAAAATAATAAGCTACTAAGATTGAGACCAACATTGTCTCTGTAGCTAATATCTTCAATAAGAGAGACGAGTAGTGAGTGCTAACTAGAGTAAGGAAGGCATGTGGGAAGTTCATACCTAACACTTGAAGTCCATGTAAAAGAGATCGATCAAACCCCCAGAAAGTAAATTAGCTATGCAACTTGAAGCAGTTATGTATGTAGATAATAAAGTCACAGTTTATATATAATCCGTATGAATGGCCCATCATATACAATGCAACATCACAATGTATGAAGCCCTTATACTTTTGACTCAATTGAGTCTATATTGTATAAGTGCTCATCTAGTTTGGAAATTGTGACAAAATTATGTCCTCCCTAGTATCCAAAGAACCTCAGAAGTTGGTTTGCTACTTCATCTCTCTATCTTGTTTTGATCAAGATCAAATTGCCAACACTCAAACACAGTAGATTTTATTTTTTGCATATCATACTGCATAATAATGTGTGTACATATGTTGAGTGTGTTTAAATCCCTAAGTTGGAATTTTAATAATTTTTTGGGATTTTTTAAACATTTTTTAAATAAGGTTTTATTAATTAAAACTTGATTTAAAAGTTTTGTGGTCAATTTGTAAATATTATTTGTTGGGTATTTTGGCCTAATGTTACCTTGGGTAGAATCCGAAAGCGGAGTAAACTTTGGGGTGTGTTTTTAATTAGTTTAAGACGCGTGTTTCATATCCTGTTATCATCCAACACCTGTCTTCATCTGATTGGCTGAAAATGTGTTTGTTTACTGAGTTAAAAACGCGTATGTTTTTAGCCCTTGTATCATTAGCTATCGACGATCTGCATGTCGTCTTGGAGAATCCCAATACAACTTTCTAAACCAATCAGTATTCGTTTAAGCACCGCCTTATTAGATCCCTTCGATCAAAGTCAATTTGACTTGACTTAATCCTGGCCCTTGGTTTTGATCGAGCCTCTCGAACCTTCTCTTCACCCTATAAAAGGGACCCTACTCTCAGACTTCGAAGACTTTTGCCATTTTCATTTCCTCTGAGAAATAGAGAGAGTAGAGAGAGAAGAAGGAGAAGAGAGAAGAGAGAAGAGAGAGAAGAGAGAAAACAGAGAGAAGAGAGAGAGTTAGAAACCCTAACCCTGTTTCGTCAAAGCCTCTTCCATCCAAACTCAAACACTTCTTCAAAACTCCATATCCAAAACACTACCCTGAGTGTTCTTGAGTGATTGAGAGTTTGAGTTGAGTTTGTTATTGCTGCTGTAACCTCTTGTTCGTTAGATTATGTTTTCAACTTGAACATTTACTCAGATCTACTTTCTGATTTCATAGAAATTTCAGATCTGAGTTATTCATGTTACATTACACTTAGTTTCATTCTTTATTTCTCATCTTGAGAAATATATTGTTGATTATTTTCTATAAAACGTTTGCTTACTTTGAAATCAACAATAAATGCTTTTTGTTTCTAGTTCTTGTAAAACTAAACCTTTGACCTAGTTGGACTCAGACTTGGAGGTTTTCAATGTCGAAAAACCTTTCTAAAATTCTGAGATTGATTGAGACCTTGTCTGTCTTCCTAGCAAGGTATTCGTGGATTCTGGGAATGATTTAAAGGTCAAATAAGGTTCAAAGTTTTGTAAGAAGAAAGAAAAAGAAAAGATCACAACATATAATGTTACTGTAATTTGTTAGGACTGTTTGTACTTAATAAGTGTGCGTGTGTGCATGCATGTGTTAGAGAGAACCTCCACAAACACTTTCACCCTACAACACGAAAAGCGTTGGTAATAAGATCTTGTGAACAAAGAGTGGACGTAAAGTGCTGGAACAAATCAGAAGTTAACAAACTGGGAGAACTACATCTACAATCAGAACTGCAAAGAAGTTTTAAGGACACAAGAGGGTACATTCCTAAACTTATATAGGTCTGAGTTAAGTGCATGTTAGTTATATAGTTTGTAACTAATATATTTGTTTTAGTGGATTTTTTTCATTTTACTCCGTAGAGGGAGTCGTGGATGTTTCCTCAATTGGTGAGGTTTTACCACGTAAAAAACATCATGAACATAATCTTTCTACATCTCCTCATCTCATTCTTGGTTGTGCTGAGTTTAAGTTTTTTTAAACTTCTTTATAAATCTGTTATTTAATTCTTGAATAGATCTCGTACATACTGATTTGTTAAACACATCTTGTGTTCAAATAGTTTGGTTTTTACGAAAAGAGTTTTTAAAAAAAACAGATCGGAGTTACTTAAATAGTTTATTTTTAATAAACGGCTTTAGTAACATTTTTCAATTGGTATCAGAGCTTGGTAAACTGCTTTCAAAAGAGATCCCGTGTTTCTGAAATAATTTTCTGAAAATCAAATATGGACGAGAAAAATGAAAGATTTGGTAAGTTGACCAGACCTCCAATATTTGATGGAACCAATTTTGCTTACTGGAAAGTAAGGATGATTTCCTTCATTCAAGGAACTCTGGGAGATGATGTCTGGGACATAGTTGAAAATGGTTACACTTTTCCTACTAAACCAGCCAACGAAGGAAGTAATGAGAGGGTTAAGAAAGCTTTAAGCAAGTTCACTCAAGAAGAGAAACAAGTTTCTCAAAATAATAACAAAGAAAAGAATGACATATTTATGTCCATAAATGAACATGAGTTCAAAAGAATCTCATCCCGTACCACTTCTAAGGAAGCTTGGGACACCTTGGTTACTGCTCATGAAGGAGACACTAGAGTTAAGGCTGCTAAAACCCAAATGCTTATTCAGCAGTATAACTCCTTAATTATGTCTGAGACTGAGTCATTTGATGACTTCTATATGAACCTGACTGATATTGTGACCAAACTGCATGCTAATGGGGTGACTTGTGACAGACATGAAATTGTATCTAAAATTCTAAGATCATTACCACAGAAATTTGATAACAAAAGATATGCTATTGAGGAAATGTGTGATCAAAATCTCACTCCTGAATTACTCAGTAGTAAACTAAGAACTGTGGAAATGGAACTAGAATTTAAGAAACAATTGACTCAAACCCATAGGAAACAGACTAGTTCCAATCTGAGCTTCTCTTCTAAGTTAACTAAGCCTGAACTTATATTCCCCACTTATGACTCTGATGAGGAATGCAATATAGAGAGTTTGGACAATCAGATTGCCTTAATTACTAAACAGTTTAAGAAAATTATTAAGTTTAGAAACAAAGTGGCAAATAAACAGGGCAATTCAAATTATCCAACTTCCTCTAATCACGGGCCTCATGAGAAAAACCATGACAAAAATCACAAGGACTCTCACATTAGACCTAATAGAGACCTTAAGAATACTGAATGCTATAGATGTGGTAAACTGGGGCACATTGCACAAGACTGTAGAGTTAACTTGAACACTCAAAACAAACACACTAGAGCTAACATTTGCAAAACATGGGATTTTTTTAGTGATTCTAAAAAGGAGGAACCTGAGTCATCTGATTTTTTGACCCTTGCATGTCCTTCTTGTAATACCCCGTATTTTTATGCTATGTTAATTTGGGGGGATTTATTAAATTTAATGAGAGTGTATTATTTAATAAAAATCCAGAAATTAATTATGTTATAATTATTGACGTGACGTGAGTTAGTAATTATATGAAATTTTTGAATATTACTTATGAGCATAGTAATATATGATATTGATTATAGTAAATGTCACGAGTGAATGAAATGGCAGTTTGGGGAATTTTAGTCGGGACGCGCCCGTGTCGCGTCGGGATTAATTATTAATATATAAAAGTGAATATTTTATAAGTTGTTCGTATGGTCGTTTTGAGTGCTCCAACGCGTCCGGAAGGGTCGAGATAGTCAGAAAAGTGTACCCGGGGGTTTAGTTTGGGTCTCGGGGTGTTTTTAGGCCTAATTAGTGACCCGGGAGGGCATTTTGGTCATTTTACAAAATAGGGTAATTAAACACACGAATTTCATCCATCCTTAGCAACTATTTAGGTCAACCTTTTAGGTTTAGAACATTCATAACCCTAGTACGGCCATTGGAGAAGAGAGGAGAGAGCTCTCAAGGTGATTCAAGGCAAAATACACCACCGTTTGCACCGCCGTCACCACCAACACGTAGATCTCGAAGAGGAGAACGCAACCACACCAAAATCAACAGGAAACCAGACCTCTGAAATCCCAGGCAAGTGTTTAACTTGCGTATTTTCGTTGGTGCAATATTCATATTATTTAGGAATGATTAGGAGTATAATCTATGGAAGAAAACCCCACTTTTTGATAGGAATTTGCATGTAGAAAAGATTAAAACCATATTCTGGAATCTTATATGATGTAGATGATTAACCCATGAATTTTGATGATTATGTAGAAGGAAATTCTGGAGAAAAACTGATTAGAACAGAAGTTAAGAAAACTTAGGGTTCTTGATGATTAGATGAGATTTTAGGTTGTTAAATCATGTTTAATGATGGTTATACGCATGCTTAACGTTAGAAACATCTGGTAATATGTTATTATGTTTGTGGTGTAAGTTTTGGGACGATTAGTGTTGAAAAATATGCATTTGGATGAAGAATTGTGATGAAACCCGTAACTGCACTTTTGCAGAAATCGAAACACCTGTTTGATCGATCGATCGACCCTAGAGCCTCGATCGATCGAAGGTTCGATCGATCGAGCCCCAGTCGTCGATCGATCGACCCTTCCTGGCAGCCTCTTATTTCCCCTTATTTAATTAGTTGAATTAATTTACCGTGGAATAACTTTTGGGATTATGAATAAAATGTTTTGGGATATAGGAGAGACCAGTAGGACATATGATTAAGTGTTGAAGAACTTTATTATGTGACGATATTTGGGTTTTAGGGACAATTATTTAAAGAACGAGGAAACTACGTATTTCAAGTGAGAGATTACGTCGAATACTTACGATGGTGCATAGACGTCTACCTACTGAATTTACTACTTGGATAGTTAGAATCCACGAGTATCACATAATTAGTGAGAAAACCCTTCGAGTTAAGGTTAGAGACGAAACCTTATACGTAATCTTAATAATGTGAAATTAAGGTAAATGTTGTAATTATGGGTAATGAGAGGAACCTATATTAATATGATGAAATTGGTATATTTATATGATTGTGTGTGCATATATTATATACATGTGGAAAACGTACCCGCGCTACTTGATATCCCTGAGGTTACCGCGCTGGGACGACCTTATCCTGTGTTGCTTTTTGGGGGATATTGGTTCGTACCCTAGGAGATAGATATCCTTGGTACAGGCTATCGATTCGATAGTTCAGACGGTCCTATGAGGCGTGAGGGTATGTACTGACCTTTTAGAGACTTGGAATCTATACTTCGCCTCAATGTTGTTTTGTATATGTTAATACAGTTCGAGAGTGATTCCGAACTTGTATTTCCCTTTGTGTGAGCGATACGGGGATTGGATAGCAGAGTATGCCCGCACCATAATCTTAGTTGGGGTGCTAATATATATATATATATATATATATATATATATATATATCTATTATCCGAGTAGTTATATATATATATATATATGAGATTATGGAATTCAAACTACCTACTGTGACTTGATAAGTAGGACATGGTTGTTGACTCAAATAATAAATACTGTTTTGCGAAAGTATAATATGACACTGGGAAACTTTATAAATTAATGAAGTTAAAATGTGAGTTGTGCTACAACTAGAAAGTAACCTTTTTACACGTTGACATTGTTCGGTTTTAAAACTTATGTGTAAGTTAAGATAAATTAAATTATTGGGGAGGTTAGTATGATCTAAATGTTAAGTTAAACCATTTGGGAAGGTTAGTACAATAGGCGTGCACACTAGAAGAGAGGTGATAATTTCTCAAGGGAGTGTCGAACTAATATGTTGTTGCATTGGCCTGTATCAATTTAAATACTTGCTAAACTGATCTTAAATAACACACACTTTCGGGCTCTGACCCATTTCTTCTCTCCCTCTCCCCCTTGTATATATATGTATGTATTTCACGTGCCCAGCCACAGGGGCGTCTTGCTTAGGATCTTTTGGAAGGAACGCGCTGCAGCTTAGGTGGGAGTTGCAGGTCTTTTGATTAGACGACTTCGTTCATTCAGATCCACTCCTAGCATTTTCATTCAGATGGGCATGTGTAGCCCTTTCCATTATTTCTTTATGTTAGGACATTGTTATTTCAGTTGTTTCCTAGTTCGTTATTATGGGATTTTGTTCAAGATGGATGTATTACTTTATTTTCTCGTATATTGGCATTCGTTGATGGATGTTTTATATATTGGATTTTTGGTTCCAGTTTAGTGTGGCGTGAATCTTATTCATTGATCTTTGTTAATAAAATAAATAAATCTTTTCTTTAAATAAAATTTGGAAGTTTATGTTTAAAATTGGTTTTGACACTTAGCTTAATTATTTAGGGTGTTAAATTGGAAAATTATTTTTATCGACAGTGATGCTGAGAATGAACCAACTGTTCACCTTGATTTAATTTAATAAAGGAGTGATCGCCCGGTATTTAATTAGGCGGGGTGTCACAGGTGGTATCAGAGCATCAGGTTCTAGTGTCCTTAGGATCTGTACGGCTTATTTCGCTTTCAGCTTAACATTTTTGATATAGAGCCCTAATACTAGGAATGTTGTGTTCACCTCTATACTTTGGGAATTCGTGCTTCTGCGATTTGTTTATTTGAATGATGAACTCATCCAAATTTACTTAAATTTTCAGATGGATCGTCAAGGAGAACTAGCTAAGACGGTTAAGGGAGTCATCGAGCAAGATCGACTCACACCTCAGGTATCCCCAGGGAGAGTATCAACCGCCGAGTTAGCAGGTATCATGGCACAAGCAGTTACCACTGCAGTTCTACAATACCAAGAACGCAACCTACAACTTAAAGGAGGCAAAAGACCTAGAGAGGTTAACCTAGTGCGTGTGACTGACGTTGGGAACTGTGCGAAGGCACCGAATCTGCGACAACAAAATAATCAAGATAGAGTCAGTTCCAGTAGTAACGAGATTTATGTACAGAGACAAAAGTGTCAGGGACAGCGAAGCCAGGTTCAGAATGAAATCACCAAGAGGTGTTTCGGTTGTGGAATGGAGGACCAAAAACGTAAATCTTGTCCGAATCAGACTGGGGATAAACTACAACCTGACCGGCAAAGAATTTCGAAACTCTGCTATAAATGTGTACAACCGGGTCACAAGTGGATGGATTGTCCTCGCCCTGACATAGTTTTTCCGTAGATTTCCCCTCAAGGCTAGCAAGACGAGGGAAAAAGAGAGGCTAGTCAATACCATAAGGAAGGAAAGCAGTTTCGGGGGAGGTGTTTCCAATGTGGCAGGAATGGCCATAGGCGTCAAAATTGTCCAGAGAAGAATAGGGCCCCACGGCAGGAATGTGCGGACAATGTACCTCTGAAGCCAACTCCGCCACCTTTTCCAACAGCCTCAGTTCAGCATAGAAAGCTACAGGGCGAACGTGTCTATAATTTCCCACAGGCAGCAACCCCACAGGCGCCAACCGCGGTTGAGGGTATGTTTTTTTCTATCCATGTTACCATGAGTCGAGATTTGTTTGTTACGAGTGCAACGCACTATTTTATAAGCTAATTTTTGCGAAAGCCTTAGGGTTGTTAGCCACGGCAGTGAGCTCAGTGACGTGTGTAGACTCACCATCTTGGGAGTGGGTCTTTTATTTTTCTTTATATGCCCGGGAGTGGGGGTAGAGATTGGTAGTTTAGTATTACCTGTATATATGATAGTCTTAGATATGCATTAGCATGATGTTATACTCAGTATGGATTGGCTCGCCGCTTATAGAGCCATGATTATCTACTTCGGTGGAGCATTGTTTTTGCCATTTCGGGGTAAGAGATGTTTGTAGTGGCGAAGCCTCGCCCAGAGAGAGGTTCGACCGCTCATTTGTATTGCATAGAGGAGGATACCTCTAAGGAGGATGTGATTCCCTTAGATTCGATCCCTGTTGTCAGGGAGTATTCCGATGTGTTTCAGGATATACCAGGCCTACCGCCCAGTCGTGAGATAGACTTCGTTATAGATTTAGTGCCGGATACGAGACCTATAGCACGTGCACCGTACCGTATGGCTCCGGCAGAGATGCGAGAGCTACGAGATTAGATTGAGCAGCTATTAGTTCAGGGCTTCATTCGTAGGAGTACCTCACCTTGGGGCGCTTCAGTCTTATTTGTAAAGAAGAGAGATGGTTCACTGAGATTGTGCATGGACTACCGGGAGTTGAACAAGGTCACGATACGGAATAAATATCCGTTGCCTCGAATCGATGATCTATTCGACCAGCTGAGGGGAGAAACTTTCTTTTCAAAGATAGATCTGAGGTCGGGGTACCATCAGCTACGTATTAGGGAGCAGGATGTTCCGAAGACTGCTTTCTTGACGAGATATGGGTCTTATGAGTTCCGGGTGATGCCGTTCGGACTCACAAATGCTCCAACCGTTTTCATGGACTTGATGAACCGAGTATTCAGAGAGTTCTTAGGTCAGTTTGTCATCGTTTTCATAGATGATATTTTGATATATCCCCATTTCGAGGAGGAGCATGCCGAGCACTTGAGGCAGGTTCTTCAGACTCTGTGAGAGCATTAGCTGTATGCTAAGTACGAGAAGTGTGGATTTTGGTTGCGAGAAGTACAATTCTTGGGGCATATTGTTTCTGAGCAGGGGATTGCAGTTGACCCGAGCAAAGTGTCAGCGGTGAGGGAATGGGGACAGCCCACCACACCGACGGAAGTGCGAAGTTTCTTGGGGTTAGCTGGTTACTACAGGAGGTTCATTCGGGGATTCTCCAAAATAGCGGGTCCATTGACGAATCTGACTCGCAAAGGGGTACCATATGTCTGGGATGACGCTTGTTAGTTGGCTTTCGACGAGCTGAAGGACAAGCTTACTTTGGCACCAGTCCTTGCTTTACCGAAGCCGGGTGTAGAGTACCTGGTTTACACAGATGCGTCCTTGCGAGGACTTGGGGGAGTACTTCAGCAGGAGGAGAAGGCTATAGCTTTTGCTTCCCGCAAGCTTAAGCCGCATGAGAAGAATTACCCCACCCATGACCTGGAGTTAGCTGCGGTCGTCTTTGCATTGAGAATTTGGAGGCACTACTTATTGGGCGAGAAATTCCGTTTGTTCACAGACCATAAGTCACTGCAGTACCTGTTCACTCAGCGAGAGCTGAATATGCGTCAACGCAGATGGTTAGAGTTTGTGAAAGATTACCAGTTCGATATACAATATCATCCGGGGAAAGCCAACGTAGTTGCTGATGCGTTGAGCCGTAGACCGGTTGACAATGTAGCGAACATTTGGAAAGCAAAGTGGAAAGAGTTGGGTCACCAGGACGCAGTAGCTCGTTCTTTCATATCCATTATGTCTGTCACACCCGAGATTGTTACGAGGGTGATACAGACACAGACCACAGACCCGTTTTTCCAGGGGCAGATTGTGCGACTCCTAGCCGAGGGTGCTGAGTCCTATTCTGTTAGTTCTGATGGAGGTTTGCGGTTTAATGGGAGATTGGTGGTTCCAGAAGAGGCAGAGTTACGTCATGAAGTAATGACTCATTCTCATGGGTCCCAATTTGCAGTACATCCGGGAGGCGATAAGATGTACCAGGATATGAGGCGGCAATACTGGTAGAGTGGGATGAAGAAGGACATTGCTGAGTTTGTGTCCAAGTGTTCTACCTGCCAGCTGGTTAAGGTGGACCACCAGAAACCATTAGGATTGCTTCAGCCATTGGAAGTACCCGCGTGGAAGTGGGAGAGCATTTCCATGGACTTCATTATAGGGTTGCCTACATCACAGAGGCGTCACGATTCGATCTGGGTGATTCTAGACCGTTTGACCAAGGTGGCTCATTTTTTGCGAGTGCGTACAGATTATACCACGGGTCAGTATGCCCAGTTGTTCATCGCTGAGATTGTCAGATTACACGGGGTGCCCCTGAATATTGTGTCCGATAGAGACAAGATTTTCGTGTCGCGTTTCTGGGAAAGCTTTCAGGAGGCTATGGGTACAGAGTTGAGACTGAGTTCAGCTTACCACCCACAGACAGATGGACAGACATAGCGTACAAATCAGATGTTGGAAGATATGCTACGAATGTGTGTTCTTGATTTCGGAGGAGGTTGGGAGCCACACCTTCCACTAGTAGAGTTTGCTTATAATAACTCCTATCAATTTACGATTGGCATGGCTCCATTTGAGGCTTTGTACGGCAGGCCTTGTCGTTCTCCAACTTGTTGGCTCGAGGTGGGGGACAACAAGTTATTAGGGCCAGAAGTGATTCAGGAGACCTCCGCGAGGATTGAGATAATCAGGAGTCGTATTCGGGTAGCCCAAGACAGGCAGAAGAGCTACGCCGATGCGAAACGGTTCTTCCGGGAGTTTAACGTGGGAGATCAAGTGTTGTTACGTGTATCTCCTATGAAAGGAGTGATCAGGTTCAGGAAGAAGGGGAAGTTGGCTCCGAGGTACGTAGGAGACCATTTCCCATCATCGAGAGAATTGGGCCAGTAGCATACAGGTTGGGATTGCCAGAACATTTACATCGCATCCACGATGTATTCCACATTTCGTCGCTGAGACGATATCTTCGGGATGATATGGCCCATACTCACATCGCGATAGATGAGTTTATACAGCCTGATAGCTCTTACGAGGAGAGACCGGTGGCTATCCTAGACTATAGTGAGAGGAGATTGAGGTCGAAGGTAGTTCCACTTGTGCGAGTCCAGTGGGAGCATAATAATGTGGAGGAATCCACTTGGGAGCGTGAGGCAGATATGCGCGAGAGATATCCAGAGTTTTTTTTTTTTCCAGGTATGCCTTATTTTTCGAATTTCGGGACGAAATTCCATTATTAAGGGGGAAGTATGTAATACCCCGTATTTTTATGCTATGTTAATTTGGGGGGATTTATTAAATTTAATGAGAGTGTATTATTTAATAAAAATCCAGAAATTAATTATGTTATAATTATTGACGTGACGTGAGTTAGTAATTATATGAAATTTTTGAATATTACTTATGAGCATAGTAATATATGATATTGATTATAGTAAATGTCACGAGTGAATGAAATGGCAGTTTGGGGAATTTTAGTCGGGACGCGCCCGTGTCGTGTCGGGATTAATTATTAATATATAAAAGTGAATATTTTATAAGTTGTTCGTATGGTCATTTTGAGTGCTCCAACACGTTCGGAAGGGTCGAGATAGTCAGAAAAGTGTACCCGGGGGTTTAGTTTGGGTCTCGGGGTGTTTTTAGGCCTAATTAGTGACCCGGGAGGGCATTTTGGTCATTTTACAAAATAGGGTAATTAAACCCACGAATTTCAGCCATCCTTAGCAGCTATTTAGGTCAGCCTTTTAGGGTTAGAACATTCATAACCCTAGTACGACCATTGGAGAAGAGAGGAGAGAGCTCTCAAGGTGATTCAAGGTAAAATACACCACCGTTTGCACCGCCGTCACCACCAACACGTAGATCTCGAAGAGGAGAACGCAACCACACCAAAATCAACAGGAAACCAGACCTCTGAAATCCCAGACAAGTGTTTAACTTGCGTATTTTCGTTGGTGCAATATTCATATTAGTTAGGAATGATTAGGAGTATAATCTATGGAAGAAAACCCCACTTTTTGATAGGAATTTGCATGTAGAAAAGATTAAAACCATATTCTGGAAGTCTTATATGATGTAGATGATTAACCCACGAATTTTGATTATTATGTAGAAGGAAATTCTGGAGAAAAACTGATTAGAACAGAAGTTAAGAAAACTTAGGGTTCTTGATGATTAGATGAGATTTTAGGTTGTTAAATCATGTTTAATGATGGTTATACGCATGCTTAACGTTAGAAACATCTGGTAATATGTTATTATGTTTGTGGTGTAAGTTTTGGGACGATTAGTGTTGAAAAATATGCATTTGGATGAAGAATTGTGATGAAAACCGTAACTTCACTTTTGCAGAAATCGAAACACCTGTTTGATCGATCGATCGACCCTAGAGCGTCGATCTATCGAAGGTTCGATCGATCGAGCCCCAGTCGTCGATCGATCGACCCTTCCTGGCAGCCTCTTATTTCTCCTTGTTTAATTAGTTGAATTAATTTACCGTGGAATAACTTTTGGGATTATGAATAAAATGTTTTGGGATATAGGAGAGACCAGTAGGACATATGATTAAGTGTTGAAGAACTTTATTATGTGACGATATTTGGGTTTTAGGGACAATTATTTAAAGAACGAGGAAACTACGTATTTCAAGTGAGAGATTACGTCGAATACTTACGATGGTGCATAGACGTCTACCTACTGAATTTACTACTTGGATAGTTAGAATCCACGAGTATCACATAATTAGTAAGAAAACCCTTCGAGTTAAGGTTAGAGACGAAACCTTATACGTAATCTTAATAATGTGAAATTAAGGATAAATGTTGTAATTATGGGTAATGAGAGGAACCTATATTAATATGATGAAATTGGTATATTTATATGATTGTGTGTGCATATATTATATACATGTGGAAAACGTACCCGCGCTACTTGCTATCCCTGAGGTTACCGCGCTGGGACGACCTTATCCTGTGTTGCTTTTTGGGGGATATTGGTTCGTACCCTAGGAGATAGATATCCTTGGTACATGCTATCGATTCGATAGTTCAGACGGTCCTATGAGGCGTGAGGGTATGTACTGACCTTTTAGAGACTTGGAATCTATACTTCGCCTCAATGTTGTTTTGTATATGTTAATACAGTTCGAGAGTGATTCCGAACTTGTATTTCCCTTTGTGTGAGCGATACGGGGATTGGATAGCAGAGTATGCCCGCACCATAATCTTAGTTGGGGTGCTAATATATATATATATATATATATATATATATATATATATATATATTATCCGAGTAGTTTATATATATATATATGAGATTATGGAATTCAAACTACCTACTGTGACTTGATAAGTAGGACATGGTTGTTGACTCAAATAATAAATACTGTTTTGCGAAAGTATAATATGACACTGGGAAACTTTATAAATTAATGAAGTTAAAATGTGAGTTGTGCTACAACTAGAAAGTAACCTTTTTACACGTTGACATTGTTCGGTTTTAAAACTTATGTGTAAGTTAAGATAAATTAAATTATTGGGGAGGTTAGTATGATCTAAATGTTAAGTTAAACCATTTGGGAAGGTTAGTACGATAGGCGTGCACACTAGAAGAGAGGTGTGAATTTCTCAAGGGAGTGTCGAACTAATATGTTGTTGCATTGGCCTGTATCAATTTAAATACTTGCTAAACTGATCTTAAATAACACACACTTTCGGGCTCTGACCCGTTTCTTCTCTCCCTCTCCCCCTTGTATATATATGTATGTATTTCAGGTGCCCAGCCATAGGGGCGTCTTGCTTAGGATCTTTTGGAAGGAACGCGCTGCAGCTTAGGTGGGAGTTGCAGGTCTTTTGATTAGACGACTTCGTTCATTCAGATCCACTCCTAGCATTTTCATTCAGATGGGCATGTGTAGCCCTTTCTATTATTTCTTTATGTTGGGACATTGTTATTTCAGTTGTTTCCTAGTTCGTTATTATGGGATTTTGTTCAAGATGGATGTATTACTTTATTTTCTCGTATGTTGGCATTCGTTGATGGATGTTTTATATATTGGATTTTTGGTTCCAGTTTAGTGTGGTGTGAATCTTATTCATTGATCTTTGTTAATAAAATAAATAAATCTTTTCTTTAAATAAAATTTGGAAGTTTATGTTTAAAATTGGTTTTGACACTTAGCTTAATTATTTAGGGTGTTAAATTGGAAAATTATTTTTATCGACAGTGATGCTGAGAATGAACCAACTGTTCACCTTGATTTAATTTAATAAAGGAGTGATCGCCCGGTATTTAATTAGGCGGGGTGTCACACTTCTTTGCAAAGATCATATAAAATGATGATGTGCTTATGCCTATGTATGAGAATGCTTCTAGTAACTCTAATCCTGCTATTGAGAATCATGTTTATACTGGTTTAGATGCTTTGATTACTGAGAATGTTGCATGTTCTACTATGGGGTGTGAGTCAAAGGGATAGCGATAATGACGATGTCAATGGGTGTGTGAGTTTAACAAATGAATCTTTAGGGGTCACTCCACACACCACACTTAGTGACTCGGACAATGAAGACCTCCCTGACATTCACACACTTTATGCTAAAACTCTCAAGAAAAGCACTAGACTAGAAAAGATTGTGAAAGATCTCACTAAGAAGTTAGAAGATCTAAGCCTAATGGTTAAACTAAATGCTGAAGAGTATACTACCCAATGTTTGACTCATAAAAGCGAAATCAAAATTTTTGATGAAAAATTCAGAAATTTAAAAGAAACAAATGAAACTCTGGAGAAAAAATACAAAGGGACATTGTTAGAATTGGAGCAAACTAAAGAAAAGACAGCACCTGTTTTCAAAAAAATTACAAAATTTGAAAATAATTCAAAATATTTTGATGAATTTGTTGCTGAATCAAAAACCAATTCTGATGATCGAACTGGAATAGGGTTTTGCCCCAATTTGAAAACACAAACAAAATCTTTTGAAACTATCAAGTTTGTGTCAGGAGGCAAAAGACCTATTGAAAATGCCCAGACTTTCATTCTCTAAAAGCTGAGTTTGATTCAAAAAATCAAAATTTTAACATTGGGGAATCAAGTTGCTCTAAATATGAAAGTTCACCTAAGGCTAAATACGTCTGCCCTTCTATTAGGAAAAGTGAGTCTGCATTCAAGACTGTCACACCTAGGAATAGAGTTCAGCCTCAAAACTCTTCAAAACCTTTGTTTAGAGACTTTCTTAAGGAGACCTCAATTCTGAGCAATCTTTATTGCTCCTACTGCAACATATATGGTCACTCTTTTGATAGTTGCTATTCTAGGAGACTTGTTAAACCTGTCTATAATCCTCATATCTATCAGAACTTTAACTATTCTAGGAGGAACTGAAACAATTTTATACTTCCTAGACAGCCAGATAGAAACTCTAATTATAGAAAGAGAAAGACCAAACCTAAAAGAACATTTCCTAGAAGGAATCCTAAGAACTTTCCTAAACCAAATGTTCAAGTCTTTCACAAAATTCAAAATCATGCGCAAAACATTTTTCAACAAAAATCCAAAGCTCGCAAATTTTATCATTTGAGAGCTAATAAGCGCAAGATGAAAACTAAGGCAATTTGGGTTAGAAAAGATGATCTATTACCTCAGATGAAGTGTAATGTTGTTATTACTGCTTTAAAAGCTGAACACACATCATCTGATTGGTATTTAGACCCTAGATGTTCTAAGCATATGACTGGTGATGAAACTAAACTTTTAAACAAAACCAGCTTTGCTGGTGGTAAAGTCATTTTTGGTGATGGAGTTTCATCTCAAATCATAGGCAAAGGAACTCTCCAAGAAGCTGGGCTTCCTATTCTTCAAGATGTCCTTCTAGTTAAAGGTCTTAAGGAAAATCTACTTAGCATATCGCAATTTTGTGACTCAGATCATACTATTACCTTTTCAAAGAACAATTGCAAAATTTTAAATGAAAAAGTTGAATACATAATTACTGGATTCAGAACTCTTGACAATTGCTACACTGTCATGAACAATTCTGAAATCTGTAATGTTGCCAGAATGGATGACAATGAGATATGGCATAACAGAATGGGTTATATAAATTATGATAACCTTAGTAGACTGACCTCTCAGGAAATAGTTAGAGGAGTTCCTAAAATCAAACTTATACCCAATCTTATATGTTGTTCCTGTCAAGAAGGTAAAATTGTTAAGGCACCTCTTAAGAAAGTCAAAGATATTCTTACCTCTAATCCATTAGAACTCATCCATATGGACCTAATGGGTCTCTCCCAAACTGTTAGTCTCTGTGGACACAATTACATCCCTGTTATAGTTGATGACTTCACTAGATTTACCAGGGTAGCCTTCTTAAAACAAAAGTCTGAAACATTCCAAACCTTCCTAAAAATTCTTCTTAGGATTGAAAATGAGAAGGATACTCAAGTGAATAGAATTCTTAGTGATAGAGGTGGTGAATTCAAAGACACTGGTATTATAGAATACTGTGACTATAATGGTTATAAACACGATTTCAGTGCTCCTAAGACCCCTTAACAGAATGGTATTGTCGAGAGAAAGAATCGTACCCTTCAAGAGATGGCACGTGTTATGTTACATGCCAAGAATTTACCTAAATATTTTTGGGTAGATTCCATTCGTACTGCTTGTCACATTATAAATAGGGTCTATCTTAGAAATAATTACAAACAAACCCCTTACGAACTTTGGTATAATAAAAAGACTAATCTCAAATACCTTAGAACTTTTGGCAGTACTTGTTATGTATGCAAGGATAGGGAACAATTATCCAAATTTGAGAGCCGGGGAGATAAAGCCATATTTCTAGGATATTCACCTAACAGTAGAGCTTATCGAGTGTATAATCTTCGAACTAAAAATTTGATGGAATCCATAAATGTAATTGTTAGTGACACTACTATAAAAAGCAAGACTGGTGAATTTACTATTGAGGAAGAGTCTACAAATATTTTAGAAAATGAATCCTCTGCAATGGATAATTCATTACCTATTGAGACACCTGAGGTACCTAACTGGGTTTCTAAAGATCATCCCATAAATAACGTAGTTGGTAACCCTAGTGAGCCAGTGCGTACAAGATCCCAACTCAAAAACTATGCACATTATGCATGTTTTGTTTCCCTTATGGAACCAAAGAATGTAAATGAGGCATTGAATGACTCTCACTAGATTTCTGCTATGCAGGAAGAACTTTTACAATTTGTCATTCATGATGTTTGGTATCTTGTTCCACGTCCTGATCACAAAAAGGTTGTTGGCACATGTTGGATTTTTAAAAATAAGACTGATGAAAATGGGATAATAATTAAAAATAAAGCTAGATTAGTTGCTCAAGGATACTCTCAAATAGAAGGAATAGATTTTAACGAGACCTTTGCTCCTGTTACTCGTTTAGAATCTGTTCGTCTGCTTTTTGCTATAGCTTGCCACATGCACTTTACACTGTACCAAATGGATGTCAAATCTGCGTTCCTTAATGGAATACTGGATGAAGAAACCTATGTAGAACAACCTAAAGGGTTCATTGACCCTAAACATCCAAATCATGTATTTCGTCTGAAAAAGGCTTTGTATGGCCTTAAACAAGCTCCTAAAGCTTGGTATAAGCGTCTTTCCAGTTTTCTTTTAGATAAAGGCTTCAAAAGAGGCGGAAATGACCAAACTCTTTTTGTTAAACATTTTGACAAACACATCACTATTGCTCAAGTTTATGTTGACGATATTATATTTGGATCAACTTCTCCCTCAGAAGTCAAATCCTTCTCTGAAACTATGCATAAGGAATTTCAAATGTCCCTTATGGGGGAGCTACAATTCTTCTTAGGCCTTCAAGTCAAACAAAATTCAGAAGGATTATTTTTATCGCAATCCAAGTACGCTTTAGAGATAGTAAAGAAATTCGGCCTCGAGAGTGCTAAAGATGCTAAAACACCCATGAGTACTACGCTAAAACTTTTCAAAGATGAAAATGGAAAATTTGTAGATCCTACTCTGTATCTTAGTATGATAGGTACCTTACTATATCTTACTGCCTCGCGCCCTGATATTATGTATGCTATATGTGTATATGCTCAATATCAAAGTAACCCTAAAGAGAGCCACTTGAATGCTATTAAATGTATCATTAAATATGTAAAAGGCACTCTAAATCTAGGACTTTGGTACACTAATGACACACCAAGCACTATAATTGGGTACACTGATGCTGACTGGGCTGGGTGTACTGATGATAGTAAAATCACATCGGGAGCATGTTATTATATAGGTAATAACTTGGTAGGATGGAGTAGTAAAAAATAAAACTACACATCACTCTCAGCAGATGAATCTGAATACATAGCATCTGGCAGTTGTTGTGCTCAATTAATGTGGCTTAAACAAATGCTAAGTGATTATGGTATTCAAGAAAACCAATTGCATCACTATTGTGATAATCAAAGTGCGATTAATATTTCTAAAAACCCTGTTCAACACTCGCGAACAAAGCATATTAAAATAAGACATCATTTTATACGGGAATTGGTTGAATCTAAGGAATTAGAAATCAATTATCTTCCTACTGATCTACAACTCGCAGATATGTTTACCAAACCTCTAGATTATAATAGATTCATTTCATTACGTAAATCTATTGGTATGGTTTATGCTGACTAATAACTTTGTTGTTTATCCAAGTTTTTCCCTTTGTCCATTTGAGACAAAATGGGGGAGAAATTTGAGTCTATTCAATTCTTTCATAAGCTAAACAGCTTGATCTTAGTGATTTATTGCAAGTTCTTGTTGTACAGTTACTCTCAACAGTTGTAATAGGGTATTCAAATGTACTTAGTTGAGTTATGTACTTTTTGATTTCTAGGTATTGGATAGATAGAATTTATAAGTTTTTCTTATTTTCTTGTTGCCCTATGAGTCCTAGATGACTCAAAGGAGATTTTGTCTCACATTTCCAAAGGGGGAGATTGAATCCCTTATACTTTTGACTCAATTGAGTCTATATTGTATAAGTGCTCATCTAGTTTGAAAATTGTGACAAAATTATGTCCTCCCTACTATCCAAAGAACCTCAGAAGTTGGTTTGCTACTTCATCTCTCTATCTTGTTTTAATCAAGATCAAATTGCCAACACTCACACACAGTAGATTTTATTTTTTGCATATCATACAGCATAATAATGTGTGTACATATGTTGAGTGTGTTTAAATCCCTAAGTTAGAATTTTAATAATTTTTTGGGATTTTTTAAACATTTTTTTAAATGAGGTTTTATTAATTAAAACTTGATTTAAAAGTTTTGTGGTCAATTTGTAAATATTATTTGTTGGGTATTTTGGCCTAATGTTACCTTGGGTAGAATCCGAAAGCGGAGTAAACTTTGGGGTGTGTTTTTAATTAGTTTAAGACGCGCGTTTCATATCCTGTTATCATCCAACACCTGTCTTCATCTGATTGGCTGAAACTGTGTTTGTTTACTGAGTTAAAAACGCGTATGTTTTTAGCCCTTGGATCATTAGCTATCGACGATCTGCATGTCATCTTGGAGAATCCCAGTACAACTTTCTAAACCAATCAGTATTCGTTTAAGCACCCTTATTAGAACCCTTCGATCAAAGTCAATTTTACTTGACTTAATCCTGGCCCTTGGTTTTGATCGAGCCTCTCGAACCTTCTCTTCACCCTATAAAAGGGACCCTACTCTCAGACTTCGAAGACTTTTGCCATTTTCATTTCCTCTGAGAAATAGAGAGAGTAGAGAGAGAAGAGAGAGAAGATAGAAGAGAGAAGAGAGAGAGTTAGAAACCCTAACCCTGTTTCATCAAAGCCTCTTCCATCCAAACTCAAACACTTCTTCAAAACTCCATATCCAAAACACTACCCTGAGTGTTCTTGAGTGATTGAGAGTTTGAGTTGAGTTTGTTATTTCTGCTGTAACCTCTTGTTCGTTAGATCTTGTTTTCAACTTAAACGTTTACTCAGATCTACTTTCTGATTTCATAGAAATTTCAGATCTGAGTTATTCATGTTACATTACACTTAGTTTCATTCTTTATTTCTCATCTTGAGAAATATATTGTTGATTATTTTCTATAAAACGTTTGCTTACTTTGAAATCAACAATAAATGCTTTCTATTTCTACTTCTTGTAAAACTAAACCTTTGACCTAGTTGGAATCAGACTTGGAGGTTTTCAATGTCGAAAAACCTTTCTAAAATTATGAGATTGATTAAGACCTTGTCTGTCTTCCTAGCAAGGTATCCGTGGATTCTGGGAATGATTTAAAGGTCAAATAAGGTTCAAAGTTTTGTAAGAAGAAAGAAAAAGAAAAGATCACAACATATAATGTTACTGTAATTTGTTAGGACTGCTTGTACTTAATAAGTGTGCGTGTGTGCATGCATGTGTTAGAGAGCACCTCCACAAACACTTTCACCCTACAACACGAAAATTGTTGGTAATAAGATCTTGTGAACAAAGAGTCGACGTAAAGTGCTGGAACAAATCAGAAGTTAACAAACTGGGAGAACTACATCTACAATCAGAACTGCATAGAAGTTTTAAGGACACCAGAGGGTACATTCCTAAACTTATATAGGTCTGAGTTGTTTGCATGTTAGTTATATAGTTTGTAACTCATATATTTGTTTTAGTGGATTTTTTTCATTTTACTCCGTAGAGGGAGTCGTGGATGTTTCCTCAATTGGTGAGGTTTTACCACGTAAAAAACATCGTGAATATAATCTTTCTACATCTCCTCATCTCATTCTTGGTTGTGCTGAGTTTAAGTTTTTTTAAACTTCTTTATAAATCTGTTATTCAATTCTTGAATAGATCTCGTACATACTGATTTGTTAAACACATCTTGTGTTCAAATAGTTTGGTTTTTACGAAAAGAGTTTTTTAAAAAAACATATCGGAGTTACGTAAATAGTTTATTTTTAATAAACGGGTTTAGTAACATTTTTCAATGTAATAGAATTATCTCATTTTATTTCATTAATTAATTATCGTCACTAATTAATAAACACATACTGACATGTGCTCTTTCCTCTCATCCATTTTAATAACATGCATTACATTAAATCAAACCATCATGTAGTGTGTAGTTGCATCCTTCATAGTGTTTTAATACCCATAACCACCCACCTACACAACATTGGAACTCCACAACTCCTTGTGATGCAGTAATAACCCATAATAAGTTATATGCATTAAGTACCTCAACATAACGATGTTTCACCTCAACACTCACCCACTAAATCACGTTTCACATATACATTTATCGATGACATTCTTAATTTAGCACATATTTGTCACTCCACACTATATCCTCAAATACCAACTACCTTACCCTTAAGTAATTTTCAATTAGATCCATTAATATGTTTTAAGCTATTTTTTAAGGAGCTAAAGGAATAACAAACCTACAAGAAACTTGTCGTAATATAAAACATTGGAGTATATATATATATATATATATATATATATATATATATATATATATATATATATATATATTGATTTACTAAAGTTTTTGAGTCATTACTTTAACCCGTCTCTAAACGTTGTGTGGGACGTCTCACTGAAGTAAAATCCAAACAAGGAACCCACTTGTACACTTTCGTTTAGATAAGGTAATTGTTAGGAAAAATTAATTAAGGGTTCATTATGAGAGATTTAAGGTAGGGATAATTGTCTACATAACCAACGCCCATAACCAAAACCAACTTGTTCAACACCATCATCTAACAACTAATCTAACAATCAACACAAGTTTATCATGTACTCGTTCTATTGTCTACATGATAATCAAATACCAATAATAATATTTTAAGTAATGGCTCATAATGTGTTCTTGCATGAAATGGAACATGTAATTTGGATTATAATATCATGATTTATCATAAGGATTTCATTCCATAATTCAAGTCTTTCACTTAATCTAAGAAGAGTTCTCATATTTTTCTATGTCATAATTAAAGGCCACACTAAATTTTATGATTTAAGCATTTCCTACTAAGGTTGTTAGCATTAAAGGCCAATGTACAACACTAGAAAGCATGTGTAAATTTAAAAATTTTATAATTCTAATTCCAATACCCATTTTTAAATCTTAATTATTCAATTCCTAATCATGAGGTTTTAAACCCTAAATTCCAATGTCATGAATTGAGGGCTAATAATCAAAATCTACATTCATGTTGATGTGAGCAATAATTAATTTCACCTAAATTCAATAGCATGTTATGAAATTAAAATTTTTAAGTTTTTTAAATTTATTTTAAAACTAAATTTATCTTTAGGTGAAATTAGCAAATACACATATGAAACAAAAGGAGTAGAAAGTCACTCGCCTCAATTTAAAAAATAACTCGATTGAGATTGAAGGATAAAACTTTTGAAAACTTAATTCAAAACCACTTAAATAACTCTTGAATATTAGACTGAAATACTCTTGAAAACCTTCCTTTGAACTTGATTTGAAAACTTTCATGATTGATTTGAAATTCCCCTTGAAAAGATTGGTTAATTCTTGAAAGACCCACTTGCTTTGATTTGAGTGTAAAGGTTTGCTTGAGAGAGGAGCTAAATTGTCTTAAGGTTTCTTGAAAGAACATGTAAATTATGGTTTAAGGCTTTTAAATGAGGCTAAAAATGAGTTTGGTTATAAAACAAGGCAATAAAAAGATTCTCCCAGCCCTCGTGTGTTGGCCACGAGAAAGCGCCTAACACCAAGTCATGATCGCAGTAGTCACAAGTCTCGTGCTCCATCTTTCTCCATTGTGGCAACCAATTTTTGTTTAAAATTTCAATAATTCTTAGTATATTATAAAAACTAATTTCTAATCTTGTTCCTCAAGTCATACAAAACAACTTAAATACCTTTAGGATTTATTTAAATTCCTAATAAACCAACTAAGCATAAAACTTCAATTAATTATCCATTTGACCCCAAATCTTTACAAACTTCTTCTAGCCTATAAACTTTTACCAATTTAACAATTAAACTATAAAATTTCAAATTTAATTCATATAATTTATTTATTATTGTGAATTCAAATTTCTCCATTTTAAATTACAAATTTTTTATCTAGTTTTCTTTTCAATAAATTTTATCATTATGAATTAATAAGTCCTTAGAATAATCAGGATTTCCAGTTTTCTTTCCAATTAATTAAATCATTATTAACTAATAAGTCCTTTTAAATATTAGGCCATTACATTACACACAATGAGTTGAAGAACAGACTGATATACAAAATTTACTTGTGGTGATCTTTGTGCTAAAAATATCACTACTAATATAATAAAGGAATTAATTGAATAATGACGTGCCAATCTGAAGACTTGAACTATTTCGAATCACGTATTTGATAGTTTAGAACCCGACAAAAATTGTCAAAATAATTGGTCAGAATCATCAAGTTAAACAATATGTTTACAAGGATCATTTTCTCACTAGTAATTAAACTAAAAGAATATGCAGGAATCTAATTTATTTCTATTGTAGGGACAATTTTAAACCATAATTTTTTCTCATTTTCATTTTCTTGAGATTGCGGTGCGCCTTGTCTCCGTCTTTATAATGAGATGCACCCCATAATTTTCCTATGAGACATTCTACAAAATTCTTCTTTGTGCGCATCACATTAAGTAAATGCCTTACATGATGCTCTTTCCAATACAGTAAGTCAAATACCACTGATTGTCTAGACGATAGCCTTATTTTACTAGGATCCTAGATTTTCACTTCTGGCTTACAAATTGGGGGGGGGGGGGGGGGGGGGGGGGTTGCCTATAAACTTATTCCTTGAGTATAAACTTTCATCTTTTCCTTGATGTGGTAAGTAAAAATGCGAACAAGTTGCGTCCTACGCTCGTGGCGACTAGGTAAAAATGTAGTCTTAACGTTCCTAAAGAGGGGATATTCAGCGTAAATATGAAATGACCGACATGAGATATCTTAGCAATATTCTTTAGATAAGTGGATTTCGTTTCCTTTACATGGATTGGACATCCATAAAAAAACATGAACATTATAACCAGACAAGGTACCATCGAAAATAAATTTGTGGATATCTCACAATAATATTTCTCTAAGTTAGAACTCTTCACCTTCATGAGCGTTAAACTTCCTCATTCCTTCACCCCACAACTCTTTCAATTCTATAAATAATGGTTTTAGGGAAATATCAATAACATCACTAGAGCCTTTTCCCCAAGTATTAACAACGATAATTCATGGAAAGTGTTGGTTGTAGACTTAATGGCATAAAGAGAATTGGCTAATAAATTTAAATAGTGCTTAAAATATCGAAAGGGTTACACCTGTTGGTTGATAATTCAAAATGAACATTATGCAGTTCTTTTGTAAATTCAGGACGTCATGTTTTTAAAAGTTTTCATATAGTTGAAGCAATGGTATAGCGCATTCAATTCCCACCCACCTCAGCTCCAATATGGCCTCCTCTATCCATCGTACAGTGAACAATATTTTTAAGCCTGTCCTAAGGAAAAATACTTTAATACTTCTAAAAAATTAGCGGGCTTGTCATTTACACCCTCACAAACCATAAATATTGTCTCATTTAATACTAGACATTTATATTTTAGTTTATGTCCACTACGGTATAATATACAGTCATAGTTCCATGCATGAATAGATCAGTACTTCAAGCCCAAACCCTTCAAGCTCTTATTCATGATTGGATAATTATCTGGTAATGTGTTCTCCTTTGGGAGACTTCTTTAGCCCACTTAGGAATTTTATTCAAGCTATTTCCCCCAAAACTAAACTGACTCTTAAAATTATTTAAACCTATCATGGAATATAATACCGAGTGGTCTTAGTCACAATTTCTATTCGAAGGTGTAGCCGCATAACCTTTCAACCGTATGTATCCTATATCTCCATGTAATTATGCATCAACGTTTTTTTTATTAACTTGGTCATAATGAATGTTATCTAAATACATAGGTTAGTGGTTTTAATAGTGTTGGAATCCATAAGCATCATCAATTAGGTCGTTTAAAGTACCCGTGTCGAATAATTACTCACTATTTCCACCCGGTTGATTATTGATAATTATTTCAGAATGTTAGGTACATTATTTTCCTTATAGAATGTCCATTTCTTATAGTGTGGATACATAATCCAACTTAGAAAATGAAACCTAATTTTTTCCAAATACTTAAAATTTCCTTTCATACAACGAGTTCATGGATACAAGATATTCTCACCATTAAGATTTCTGTCTATATATTGAAAAAATTCATGAACCTTTGTTGCATGCTTATCGGAGACCATATCACACTCTCTCATCCACTATTTGTATTATGGGAAAACCATTAAATAGTTATTCAAGATTTAATTCACTTATATAAATATGTTGAAATGAAGATCATATTACATACAAGAACTCTCAGTTGATAATTCAAGAAAATTCATTCAAATTGTTCCAATCCAAGTACTCATTCAATAAAAAATAAAAATAAACAAATTATGATGTCATTATTCACAAAAGTGGTCAAAATGTCCAAGGAAATGAAAAATAAATACAAACTTATCTTAGAAAATGAAAATAAAACATTGTTCACTACACGGACTTCGTGAGCAAATAAATTGGTCAAATAATAAATGTGTTCTTATACTCAGAAATTGCGTCATCATCACACACGTGGTCAACATATAAAACCTCCTATCCTCACCCTAGATAGATTTCATCTATTAATAATCTTCGTCTCACCTTTTTAGAAAGAGTGAACATGATAATTATTTATGGAATTGTAAAAACAATCATGTGGCTCCTAGTGAACTTAGTATTATTCAAGTTCCTTATATAATACTCTTAAGTATAGTCACTATGTTATGAACATTATGATGCTTAGAGATAGGGTTCATTAGGTGTTGGTGCATAAGATAAGGATGTTGGAGGAGGCATTTGGGAGGTGAAAAATTGGGGTGTAGGAGCGAGGAAACCTTAAAGGCGTAGAATATGGGAATGGATGGGGCATGAATTAAGATCTTATTTTTGTCTGGTTAAATTTTTAGCATAAACCCTTGATTTCATTTACCAGTTGTCGCAAGGTATTGTTAACAGAGTTGCTATGCATCTTAAGACCTAACACTTTCTCTTTCCCAATTTCAGCTGCCTGATTGGATGTATGACTCTTCACAAAGTTAAGGTCTTCCATAATAGGCGCAGTGTGCTGGAATTTGGTTCTCGACATCTTGGATCTCACTTATCTTATCCTACCATTTTTTTCCTTTCTAAGTAACTTCAATAGGGCATCTGAGTCGATGTTATGAGAGTTTCACTTTGAATGACTGCTCCTCGTGCTATATATCATTTCGTGTAATATAATTGTATATTTAGATGAATAATTTCACATTATTTTATTATGTCATGTATACATAATTAAATTAAAAACTCACAAGAGTCAATTGCAATATTTTTAGAATAATTGTCTTTTTATCTAGTCGGGCATGCATATATATGTCGACCCGAATATGTTGCGTCCCTTATTTTATAGTCCTATGGTCACCTCCACCAATTTTCTTCTTGTCTTTTATTTAGAATTCATCGGTAATGGGAGTTGGGAGAGTTCTATTAATAGGGATTTATGCAGTATGATGATTAGGAGACTGTCTAGACATAGTAGAATTAACCTTTAGTGGAGTAGAGTGTTGAGAACCCATAGGTATCGATAATTGACGTGGTGGGTTAAGATAGAATTGACATGTAGTAGAAGTGTCTTTATTTGGTTGAATATATATGTTCCTCTTCGACATTTTCTGTGAATAAATAAAGAGAAATCAAGTAAAGAATGTAGGATGATTGCCTTTAATATTTTTGCATATTTACATACAATATATATATATATACACACCCCCCCCCTCCCCCCCCCCCCCCTCCCCCCCCCCCCCCCCCCTTTAGAAGAGATTTTAATACAAGCTCAATGTGTCTGATTTCCATCCATATGGGATTAGTTTTTTAAAATTGTTGCAAAGTATTAATTTTCCAATTGGGCAAAAAGCAAACCTATGGCACAGCGGTAAGAATCGACGATGAACTTAATAATAATAATACATTTTAGCAATTTTAATTGAGTCACTTGATGATCTTTGTTACAATAAGGACAAGAAAATTCACCTTTTGTGCTCCATCCCAATAACATGTCATATGCCCAAAAATCATTAATTATCCACAACAATGTTGCACGCAACTAAAAGAATTGTTTACTCGATATATTATAAGTACCACTCCATCACTCCATAAATATTTTGGCTAATCAATCAATGGTTGTAAAAATACTTCAATCTTATCACAAGGACCTTTTGGCCCATCATACAACTATTAGGGAACACATCTCACGTTTCATACATGAACCCCAAATCGGTAGCGAGCTTGTTAGCCTGATAAAAGGATTTTGGAATTATGTCATAAGGGAATGTCTTCTCCAATAGTCTTAGTAATATTGTGAAAGAACAATTCATCCGTCCATTAAGTTGTTTTAAGTGCAAGAGTTCAACTGCAAATAAGAATTTAGTAATGCCATACAGAAAATTTTCATATAACTTAATTTTCACCTCTTTTAGGATTTTTAAATATTTTGGCTAGTCACTATCAGGTACCATATATTTTACTACATGATAATCACTACACAAATTTTTATGCGTCTGTTAACCCCATTTAATTATTGCAATCGTATTTCCCCCAAGCTTAATTTATATGATACATCATCGAATGACACATCATTACCAAAATTGCATGCGTTGTCAGCCAATTCATCGATCAACTCTCCATGATAATCCAATTCTTATAACTCCTGTCAAAACCATGCATCTCTATGCGACTCTTCACCATATGTAAGTTATGGTTGAATTTATTTACACATTTACTACATGGGCATTTGATGCGTGACGATTACATATTCTTATTCCTATATGTAAAGCAAATAAACCTTCTAACCCTATCTATGTATTCTTTTGAATTCTAATCACGTGATCCGATCCAAATCTTATCTATATCAACTCCTAAGATGTAATCAAATAAATCCTTCATTAAGTTAACAAAAAAATATTAGCCTGCATATACAAGATATACAATTTAAACATAACAAGTGTGCACATATATATACATAAATAAGATATAAAGATTGGGTGTGACATAATATTCAAGAAAACACCGTCTGAGCAATGTGTAAGGCTTTTATATACTATAGTGATGAGCCTCCTTGATAGTGGTTTCAACTAGGAAATACGTACACTCAGGAGGTAGAGTTTTGAGTGTCACTGTAGGATGTCATGTTCTGAACATGATCAAACATGTGTTGAATTGTTAATAAAGAGTAACATTTTATTATTCTGGACATGCTCATACATGTTAGGGATACACTTAGACACGTTGAGTGTCGAGACAAGGAGTTTTGAATGTCGAGATGCTTACTTCATGAAATTAAAGCGTAGAGCATAATTTGTTTTGACAATTAATGTTCTAAGAGAAACATAATTTACACACACACATATAGAAATAATCGCTCAAAATTCATCCGCTAATCCTAAACAAACCATCCTCACAACTCGACCACCATAACCATTATTCAACATCATCGCCTCAGATCTTAAATAAACCAACCTCATAATTCCTTTAATATTTAACCTTAAATTCTTTAACTTTTCTTGTTACCTATGATATGCCAATATGAGACCTCGTCTCGGCTATAGCCAAGCTTAGCTGGAGCCGACTTTATAAAGTGTACTCCAAAGTTATCCTGAAATAATTACCTCTGCCTCACTCTCATCCAGACTCCAGTCGAGGCATATGCTAATGAACTGGGCTTTTTCCCGACCTCGTCTGTCTTGGCGTCACTTGACCACCTGATTAGAGAAACCATTCTTCTTGGCCTAATGTAACTCAGCCGATACTGAACTGAGCAATTATTAGTGCAACTGTCTAGAGTACTATAATCATGTACTCGGTCGGGCTGACACCTCAACCCAGTAGGACATGCTCATCTGGGAAGGTGCGTGGAATGGAACACCCGTGGAACAGTACGCGTGGACTGTGAGCCCACACGAGTAAAATCATTACAATAGAATCATCCCCACACGTGGATAATATCTCGTAATAAATGATTACGTTCTCCTATCATAGATAGCATCACATCGTTGGACAGTTGGTGCTGTGCATACCTCATGCATGATCGTGGTGCATATGACACCACCCCCGCCATATAAATACTTATATTTTGCATTAGTGTAGGGTATTGATCATTGTAAACCCTACTCAAACTCTGTAAAACTCATTGCTAGATAGAGAAAGCTTGAGTGCTTGTATCCTATGGCCATTAGAGCCCATATTTAGTGGATCACACACACATACATACACAGAGTGGAAGTAGGCCCCTTTTAAGTCTGGACCACTTATATCTGGTGTTGTCTCCTTCTTGGCCTCATATCTTTCTATATTTTTATACCTGTTCATACTCCATTGTTGTCCTGGTTTGAGATTACTTATCATACTGATTTGGTGATACCAATTCTAGTATCATTAATCTAGCATCATCTGTGGGAATGAGATATCCATCTTCTTCCATTCATTTGTAGCTACTCCATTGGATTCTTTGGTTGTAGTCCAATCTTACCCTTAGTTGAGCTTGAACCACCATTGAAAGAGCTCTTATTTGAGTTTATGCTCACTTTCATCTCATCTATCTCACTTATAGTACATTACTTGGTTTTTTCAGTAACCGAAACCCTTCAATAGTGACAGATCCACCTACTATAGGTGGTCCCAGTACCATTCAGGCCCCTCCTCAGTCAGAATTAGTGGAGTTGGCGACGATCTTGCACTTCTAAATAGACAACCAGTGATATATGCAAACAACTCTTATTACTTTCAGCCAAAACATAGTGGATAGACCTATTGGTGCCAGAGAGGAGATTATAACTCCATCCTCTAAAGAAGGTGTCCCATAACCAATGGCTAGAGGACCACCCTAGCACCACACTAGGATCTTCCTCCTTAGCGAAGGTTCAGGGATGTGTCCGACCCTAGGCGTTTATGCCTGGGGAGGTCGAGTCAAGAATGTCCTAATGATGAGGATGAGCAGTATGATGAAGAGGATGATAGGAGCTATTGGAAGCCTTATCAAATTTTTAGAGGCACGGTGCGACCCATTCAGCCTAGTCAAGGGCATAGCGGTAGGCCGAGATGAGAGTGCAGGCCAAGGGATTTAACTTTAGATATATTAAGCAGGGGTCGACCTTTGATAGGCCTGTCCTAACAGTAGACGACTTGAGAAATCTCCTCTCTAGATCCAAAAGTATATCTGGTTCTAGAAGAATGACAAGTGTGATGACCGCTGACCTCCTCATATCCATGATGAGGATCAACGATAGACAAATAATCGACATAGAGTAGTTGTTAGAGAGCCTTGGGTTCATCCAGATGGTAGAGAAGGTGATGGGGACAATGTGGCTCTAATCGAGGTTATAGCTATGGTTAAGAGACCCTGGAATGATTCTATTCAAAGGCTGGAGGATAAGATTGGGGATATTCTGTAGATCCGAGACCCCTTGTAGAGCGAATACAACGAAGGCTCCTCCTTTATGGCAAAGATCGTGAGTTATCCTACCCCGACTAAGTTTAAGCTTCTAGTGGTCATTCCCAAGTATAATGGGAGTACTAACCCAGTCCACCATATGGAGATGTACCAATCAGTCATAGATATATACTCAGTCTCGGACAAGATGAGATGACGGGCCTTGTTTAGCAGACTCACTAGAGCTTCTCATATATGATTTACTTCTCTCCCTAAAAACTCAATTGAGAATTTCAAATATCTAGCGGAGAGATTCATATATAATTTCTTCTTTGGGGTGAGGCCTCAAAACAAGTTAACACACCTATTGTACGTGAAGCAGGGAATAATTAAAGCCTAAGGGAATATATAATAAGATTCAACAAAGAAAAATTAGAGGTTAAAGATTACGAGGAGAGAATCGCTATGACGGCCCTAATGGGAGGGTTGCAAAAAGGAACACTCCACTAGAAGATGGCCAAAGATCCTTCAAAATCCATGGCCAAACTCCTAGCTATGGTCGGGAGGGTTGTGAATATGGAGGAAGCTATGGCTACAAAATGAGAACTGAGAAAGTAGCAGTGGTGGTAAGTTTAAAAAAAAATAAGGATGGAAAGAAAAGGTCGGTGGATGATATGTTCGCTGACTATATTCCTCGAAAGGTTAGTTATGAGCACATCCTAAATGAAATAAAGAATGATCGGTCCCTGGGGTGGCCCGAGAGACTAAAGGCTCCTCCTCATAAGAGGAACATGAATATATGGTGTGAGTTTCACCAAAACCATGGGCACCTAACCGATAAATATTTTTCTCTATTTATTGGAGATATATAGGTGGTGTCACGTATGACATATGGAATATGGATAAGTATGGATAATGAATCCTTCTAGACAGTAGCTAATTGTGTAAAAATAGGGGATGCGACCTGTTTGGACCCTGGCTATAGCCATCTTGAAAGATGTCGTGGTTTGTGTGATCCCAGGAAGAAGCCATTAGAAAAAGGAGGTACTGCAGCCTGTTTAAGTCCAGGAAGCAACTAATACAAGCCAAAGCTAACTTAATGGTGATGCGGCATGTCTGAGCCCAGGCAACAACTCTTGCTGAGTACTCCACGACAGTATGAACTAGTGAGTTGGGGATGCAACTAAATCCAATGTCTTGTAATTTCAGTGACAATGTCCTGTAATTAAGAGGCGATGTTTTAACTTCCCATGCCCCTTTATATAAATGGGTTTTGGTCATGGCCATTATTACCCTTTCCAATCCGTGGAAGAAAATTGAGAGACAAACTTTTTCTATTTGCCTTTGAGTTTTTTGGCGACTTTCTGGTGGTTGTTTGAGGTGAATTGAGACCGTGCAACCAGTTTTCCAGGTAACCATTCATATTAACACTTTTATCTTTCTGTAATCTTCCATTATAATCTAGTTTTCCAAAAACACTACTGATTTTGTATATCATTTGAACTTGCATTGCTGAATTTACATTGAAAACTTTGGCTTGGTTTGATGGTAGGACTTAGTCTATTTTAGGTGACATTTTTTGATTTTTGGGTAGATAGTGATCCAGTTTTAATGTTTGTGTGTTGGGAACCGTGTTGGATTTTTGGCTAGTTCACTAAAAATTGGAATTTCTGGGATTAATCCACACCTTACCCCTCAATTCGAAATTGATTTTTGGCCAAGAATTCCATGGGCATGTTCTTGATGTTCTTAGCCAACCTAGAATTTTTTATTTATAATCCTAGAGCTTGATAGATTCAAACATTTACTTGTTTGCGGAACCTTCCGCATTGGGTAGTGAAATTTATAATAGCCCCTTGGCTGCAGTCTTTGGTTTTGAACTGAGTGGCTGCAGGCTTTAATTCTTGCATCAACTAGTTGTGACCAGTAGGACTTGCTTCTATTGGCTGCAATCTGTAGCTTAGAGTTTGTAAAATTTTCTTAGTAGTCCATTATTTTGAGTCCACTTGGTAGTAGTAATTCAACCTGGCTGCAGTCTTTAGGCTAGGGATGAAACTTAAAGTAAATGGCTGTAGCATTTGAGAGTCATGTATGAACTTGCAAATTTCCGTACTTGTATATATATATATATCAGGTTCTGCTATGGCCCTATGAGTTGGAACCCCCAAGAGTTTCTAGAGGACTTCTGGAAAACTCACTTCGACATTCCCCCTCCTGATATTCCTTCTATGAAGCCTTTGAAGGCTCTTGGACCGTGCCTCCTAAAAAATTTCCCCAATTGTGTTATTCTTGACTCTAATTCAGCAGACTCTTTAAATTGTAGGGGTTCTAGTGAGGCTGTGGACATGGAGGAGGGTACTAATTCCAATACTAATCCCCATACTGAGGTAATGACTACAACAGTTGGACCATCACAGTCCAGAAATTCCCCAACTAAACCTTACAAAAGAGCTGAAAGATCTCCTGTTTCCTTAAACGCTCGCTGTATTATGATCGAAGAGTGGATCAATGAATTAGCTACATCGTTAGAATTTCCTGCTGGAGTTATTTGTTTAACTCCTATCGCAGAACAAAATCCATATTCTGTAGTTCCTAATGATGGGATATGTTTCTCTCTTCATGCTTTCCTCCTAGGGTTTCTACTTCCTGTGCAGGTTCTTGTTAGAAGAATTTCCAGTGCCATGCACTTAGCCCCAACCTAATTGGATCCAAATGTATTGGGGGCCATACTTGCCTCGGTAGTTCTTTGGAAGAAAATTTTCAATATGGATATTGCTCCCACAGAGTTCTTCCACTTCTACCAATAAAAACATATTCCAGTTTTTTCCAGGGATACTTCACCAATAAAAACATTCCAAATAGAATGGTTGCGGGAAGTAATTATCTATACTCCTCTTGAAAATCCAAATTTTATACGGCTGTTAACTAGCACTTGGCTTCACATTTTATTCTTAGGAGAGGAGATGAACCGATAACTCTTAGCTTCTCAACTTGTCGAGATGGACGAGGATTTCGTTATCCTCAATTTTCCACTAAAGAAGAAGAGAAAGTGGTCCCAGAAAGGGAAACATTTTATAGAAGAGTCCACTTCAATTACTACGGTTGGAACAACTGATAATCCTCCATCTTAGCAAAATACTGCCGTAGCCAATCCGATAGTAGAGAACGCGTCACATGCTTCCAATGCTGATAATGCCATAGCCAACGAAAGGTAAGAAGTCCTAGTGGATGATGATATTGGTCATTAGTTAGCTGTGGCATGTCTGCTTTAATCAGATAGAGAGATACAAGTTGGACGCAATCCAATACACGATACACTATCTGGCTCCCCTTCGCAGACCATTTTTACTGTTAATTCAAACTTGTCCACCCCCCAAAGAAGGGTCAGGGTTGGTCCTAATGGTTGTTCGAGGTCTCAACTGAGATTGACTGATCCCAATTCCTCTTGGGACACAACTCCGCATGTCGTCCACAAAATAAGGAGGGTTCCAGATGCCATTGACCTCGACCGTTTGATTGAGGATGATACTGAGGATCTGTAGGAGTATGCTCTCCATAGGATGATATGGGTAATCACTTCTTTATTTTTCCTCTTTTTCTTGCATGTTTATTTTTATTCTAACAATTTCCAATTTCAGGCTGTGGATATGGTCATATGCCAGAGGCAAAAGTTTGAAGGCCTCTACAAACTTCATCAGGTCATGAGCGAGGTCCATAAGTCTGATTTAGAGAAATCTAGAGCCGACTCTTTTCAGGCAAGGAAACAATTATATGCCGCTGCGCTTGAGGCAGTCAAATTACAACCTAATATTGGTATAAAGGTCATAGAAAATGCTCAAAAGAGTGTAAAAACTAACCTTGCACAGGTTGTGGAGGCATTGAGAATTACTGAGGCAAAGGCTGTAGATGCTGTATGTCGCGCCCAAGCCTGTGATAGAAAGTTAGAGCTTCTCCAACAAAAGTATGAAGATTTGCAGCGAAGGACTAACTCTTCCCCCCAACAAAAGGACTTGAATCATGCCGCAGCTATGAAACAAAAGGATATTGACCACGCTGCAACATTAAAGGAGATTGCGGCAGGTGTTGTTTCAACGTACAAAATGTTAAGGGACTTCTTCCTCACAAATAATAAAACCTACCTCCATGGCTACCAGGAACGTAAGCATAGGGTGGTGAAAAAATTTCCTAAGGTTAAGGAGTAAGTAATGTCCTGGAACTTAGGTGACGCTAAGCATAATGAATGCATGGAAAAAATCAGGGTTGCGATGGAATAAAGGGCAAGAAAGAGGTTGGAAAAGGCTACGACTGCTGACAATGAAGAGTCAGACACTGCAGCAAATTGTGATGAAGATGGTGAAGATTAGGATGATGATGCCTCATAATTTAGTTTATTTGTAATCCTTTTGGATTACGACCATTTTATAAGTTGTTGTTTTTAAACGTTTACAGGGCTGTAACCCCTTTTTTTGTAATGCTGCTGCGTATATGGAATATTTAACTTGTACTCTCATTGACTTGAATATTTAACCTTTTTGACTGTATGCTTCTTTTCTTTTTCTTCATCTTTACATATTTTGATTGCTTGAATGTCAACTGTCTTTATATATTTGCCATCTCTCTATTATAGTACCTTCAAAATTAACTCTCTGCACTTGCATTTATTACTTGCTTGTGGACTTTGAAATTGTATGTGCTCAAATGTCCGTGCTAGTAAATATTGGCATAGATATGCAGGATTATCCGCGAACTATTAAGTCCTTGACCCCTTTGATGAATGCTACTGCAGAAATATGGGATTGTCCATGGACGATTAAGTCCTTTGCCCCCTTTTAGGAATGCTACTGCAGAAATGTTGGATTGTCCACGGACGATTAAGTCCTTTTCCCCTTCTTAGGAATTCTACTGCAAAATGTTGGATTGTCCACGGATGATTATGTCCTTGGACCCTTGTTGTATTTTACCGCAGTACCTTCCTTGTTATCTTCTACAAGTTTTTCGAGAGAGGATATCAATGATTTATGGACTAAGAGATTGAGAAATACCTTCCATTACAAAAGACATTTATCCTTGATACATGTTCCTGATCTATCTGTCGTCTCCTCTTTTCTTGGGGAACTATCAAGCCTCCCTAGGCTGGGTTCATTTTCAAGCCACCCATGGCTACAGATATTTATAAAGCCATCCCTGGATAGGTATTATAATCCCCACGACTTATGACACATCCCAAAAGGTGAGAACGAGTATCGTAATCCCTCGTGGCTAATTGAAGGATCCAAAAAGCTAAGAACGAGCACTATGAGCCCTAGTAGCCTTGTGTTGAGAGGGATGCAACAACCAACCTAGGTAGTTTCCTCACAAAATAGGCAAATAACCTCCTGAAATAAGCAAATAACCTCTGGGGTAATTGTTCATCATGTTCCATTAAATCTGTTTAAGACGAAGGTCTTTCATTAGATTTTTCAAATAGCAAAGCAAGAACATACGTATGACTAATAATTTCCATTCATTCATATAAATAGATATATATTTTGACTTTAATAAAATACAAAAGTATTTGAAATATATCTATAAAAGGTTCATACTTAGAGTTTAAGAAGAGGAAAGTGTGAACAAATAGACACTAAGATTGGAATCTAGCAATCAACCTCACAGATATCAGTTGCACTCCCTAAGCATCCTTTAAGAATTGCTGAAGTGATCCCTTCCTAATGAGCCTTTCAATCTCATTCTTCAAGGTGTGGCAATCGTTTGTTTCATGGCCATGATCACTTTGGAAATTGCACCATTTATCTCAGCCCCTCTTATGAGGAGGGGACCTTAGCTTCTCAGGCTAGAGGAGCAATTTGTCTTCTCTGATGAGATCCAAAATGTCTTCAATTTGGTAAATCAGCAGTCTCATAGATTTTTTCTGGTTTTAGCAACTCCATCTTCCTCTTTTGAACTTTGGCAATGGCCATTGCTGCTTCTGTTTCAACCTTTTTCATGGATGTGAAGGTTGCATCTTCTAATGCTGCGGCCTATGTAGAGGCGAAGGCTGCAACTTCCAACGTTAGTACCCTATGGGTTAAAAAGTTAACCTGGTCTTAAAGTGCTAATTAACAATCACACAAGTGATCAATGTAGCTTAGCAATTGGGAAACTTCTTCACTCTTATCTATGCTTGCCTTTGAGGTTCCCTCCATGGTTTATGTTGTGTTAGTCTTTTAGAAATCTATACTCTTAGATGAACTAAATAGTGGTGAGAAAACCAAGGAATGCTGAGAATAAGCTAAGAATAATAACATGGACGCGGAGTTTGTAATCTGCGAAGTTGCACTGTTGTGTCTGCAACACATTGGACATATGAGGTGATTGCCATAGCTTTCACAAGGGAAAGTCCACCAGATTTACTTTTGCTCTGGGTGGTGAACTATGGTGCAGATGTACTGTAGTGGAAGGGTTGTGGCCTATACGTAATTATTATACCTGATTGTATCTTGCCTGAGATAATGAAAATAAATTCATAAAAGGGATCCTAGAACTTGAGTTCTACCCACAAGAGATGACTAAAAAAGGCCAACTAGCAGTTTACAAAAGATGAAAACAGTTCTTGAGTGCAAAACATTACTAATTTGGTAGTAAAAACCTAGATCGTTGGTGCAAAATAGCAGAATAAGGTAAACAAAACTCATCCCTAATTACCCAACTTTAGATGGCTATAACTTTTGATGACTTTCAACATTATTTTGGTAGTGCAACATCACAGGGGTATAGAAATATAGATCTAAGTCATAAAAAGGAGACCAATGAATAGATCTAGGAATAAACGATCCCTAAAAAGGGGTACATATGTGAAAACACGAGTTCTACAACCTAGATTTCACTTAAGAGATAGTTGCCCGGGAGCCCTCATGGATGAAATATGGTACTAAAAACCCTAAAAGGTAAAGGAAACAAGATTATAATACCTTATTTCCCACAGATGGTGCCAGATTGATGATACGAGAAATCGAACACTAGTCATTCGCGAACATCATATCAAGTGTAGAAACAAAGTAAAGCAAGCAATAAAGGAAAGAACACAAAATATAGAGTGGTTAGGCTATAAAAATGAGCCTACATCCACCTTGGTGCTTCACTCTCATTATGTATTTAGTGTAATGCAAGTTTACAATTCCATAAGAGGTGTACAAGATTGAGAATTCAAGAGAATACATGTAATTGGCTAGAAAAATAGCCAAGGACTTGGCATGCTAAAGGTTGATCCTACTATGACTGTAGAGAAGGGAAGCCCCCCGGTATAGTGATCTCTAGAGAGATAAAGAGAGAGAGCTGAGAGTTTGGTAGGGCTTCGCTTGGTAATTCTCTTTTCGGTCCTCTAATTATAAGGTGAACTATTTATTTATCAGATATACAAAGGTGGTGTCACGTGCCTAGGACACATGGCATATGGTTAAGTATGGAGAATGAATCCTTCTGGACAGTATCTAGGTGTGTACAAGTAGGGGCTGCGGCCTGTTTGGACACCGACGATAGCCATCTTGAAGGATGCTGTGACCTATGTGATCCTAGGCAGAGGCCATAAAAAAGGAGGTGATGCGGCCTATTTGAGTCTAGGAAGCAGCTAATACAAGCCAAAGCTAACTTAATAGTGTCGCGACCCGCTGAGCCCAGTTAGTGTCTCTTATTGAGTACTCTGCGATAATATGAACTATATTGGCCATATCAGATGGTAAGTTAAGAAAGTATATTGACAGGAGAAGTTCAAAGGGTGTCCGAGACGACATCCGAAAGTGGAGGAACGATAAGTGCAAGCCCGATGCTCTATCCAACCGAGATACTGATGACTCGAATGATTATAATGAGGCAGACCCTGACGTGCCACCTCCAATCATCGACCCTAAAGGTCGGTCGAACATAATTTATTTTGGGGTGAAGATAATTTGCATAGGAATTACTGGAGGAGGAAAATATATTTCTGACAGAAAGGCTCATGTGGCAGAGGCAAAATTTCTTCATTCGAAATTTAAGGAAGTGCACTTAGTGGCGATTGATCTTAAGAAGGTAAAAAGAACTAAGGTTGATATGAATACAATAATTATTGGTTTCTCTAGGATAGACTTTAAGGGGATCTTACCCCACTATGATGTACACCATTAGTACCCTGGATCCTAGAGATAAGACTAAGTTAAAGAAGGGTGAGGCTACTAAGGAGGTAGAATCCATCATCCTGAATGAGGACGAGCTGAAAAAACTATCCAAATTGGCTAAGCCCTGAAGAAGGAAATCAAAGAAGAGTTGATCAGACTGTTAAAGAAGACGTAAAGTATCTTTACGTGGAGCCATCATGATATGCTAGGCATCGATTTAGAGATCCTCTACCATAAGCTCAATGTGGCCGAGGATGCAAGGATGATAAGACAGAGAAAGAGAGTCTACTCCCGAGATAAGTATGATGTCATTCGAGAAGAGCATGAATGGTTGGTGAATGTTGTTATTGTCCCCAAGGCTAATGACAAGTGGATAATGTGTTGATTTCAAAGACCTAAAAAAAGCCCACCCCAAGGATATCTTTCCAATGCCGAGGATTGACGAGATGATTGATTCCATGACATGTCATGAATTAATGAGCTTTATGGTGCCTAGTCAGGATATAATTATATTTTCATGGATCCGATCATTGCTGAGAAGGCATCTTTCATAACTGACAAGGGGACCTATTATTACAATGTCATGCCCTTCGGCCTGTATCAAAGATCGGTCAATAAGATGTTCGAAGAGAATGGGGAGACGATGGAGGTGTACATCAATGATATGTTGATGAAGTCTCTCAAGGCCGACACTCATGTGGCCGACCTTGAGTGAAATTTTGATACTATGGACAAATTTAGGATGAAACGCAACCCCGCCAAGTGTGTCTTTGGCGTGGGAGTAGGAGAGTTCATAGGCATTATTCTGAACTAGAGAGGAATTAAATCTAACCTTGAGAAGATCAAACCTTTAATGAAGACGAAGATCCTGACAATAATAAAATTTGTGTAGAGGTTAACTGGACAGGTGGTAACATTGAACAGGTTTACGTCTAGAGCTATTGATAAACTCCTTACATTTTTTAAAGTGCTCAGAAAAGTTTTTGAGTGGAGTGAGGAGTGTTATAAGAACTTTCAAGAGTTGATGACCTACCTCAGCTCCCCACTTCTGCCGTCAAGACCGATTTAGGGAGAAAAGTTGTATCTGTATCTTGTAGTGTTAGAGTCGGCTATTAGCACCGCCAATGTAAGAGACTAGGGTGGAGTACAAAAGCCCATTTATTTTAACAGTAAGGCCCTCTAGGGGGCCTAGAAAAGGTATCCCAAAATGGAAAAGTTGGACTAAGATCTAATCCATGCCTCAATAAATATGAAGCTGTACATCTAGGTACATACCATGGTCGTCCTCACCGACTTTCCCCTCAGATAGGTCATCCATAGTCCCGGGAAATCGGGTAGGTTGATGGTCTGGGCAATTGAGTTAGGGGAGTTTTATATCATTTACTAGCTAAGAATGGCCATCAAGTGGAAGGACTAGCCTTTTTCATATCGGAGTTCACATATGACGAGGCTAATTTAGAGGAGGATGAGATTACATCTTGTGAACCAGTAGAAGGAGAATGTTTACCCCCGACTGAGGCAGAGCCGACTACATCAAGAGTTAAGGTGTATGAGAATGAGGAAGAGAGTTACCTCTTCAAGAATGGGACCCTGGGAAAGGATAAAGTTTCAAAGGATGGTATTGTATGGAACTTATTTATTGATGGCTCTTCGTGTGAGGCTGGAAGCGGAGCGGGTTTAATTGTGTAGGCCCTAGACGGGACTAATATTGAGTATGCATTGAGGTTAAACTTCAAAGCGTCAAATAATGAGTCATATTATGAGGACATTTTAGCAGGTGTATCCCTTGCCTGGGCACTTAATGTCAGACAACTCCTAGTCCATACTGACTTTAGGATAGTTGTGAATCAAATTTTGGGAGTATATGAGGCCAAAGAAGACAGAATGGCCAAATAACTTGGAAGGGTAAAAGTAGCACTGAAGCATTTTAAATAGGTGAAGATGAATAGAATACATTGGTTAGAAAACATTCGAGTCTATGCTTTAACAAGGTTAGCCTCTGCTACGAGAAAAAAAATAAGAAGGATGGTGACCGTAGAGATTCGGCATCGACCGACCATTGAAGAGGAAGACAGTACTGTGGAATTTTGTTAATATTTGAATATAGGATCTTCTTGGATGGATCTTATCATCCGGTACATTAGGGATGGAGAGTTTCTCGATTCCAAGGATGGGAAGACGAAATTAAGGTACAAAGAAACTAAGTTCTCCATCACATGGGACATCTTATATAAGAAAGGGTTCATACTCCCTCTACTCAGGTGTGTTCATCCATCTGAGGTAGAGTACATTTTAAAACATGAGAACGAGGGTCTTTCTCTAATCACTTTAGAGGAAGGTCATTAGCGAAGAGGATAACCACTCAGGGATACTAGTGGTCGACGTTGACCAAAAGTGCAGTTGCATATGTGAAGAAGTGAGACAAATGCCAAAGGTTTACCATCATTCCCGATCAACCTCATCAGCCCCTGATCTCTATCACATCCCCATAGCCATTTGCAGTTTGGGGGATCAACCTAGTAGGACCCCTTCTAAGGGATGTGAACAATTATTGCTATTTGATTGTAAATATATATTATTTTTCAAAATGAGTAGAGGTTGAGGTGATGATCTCGATAACAGAGAATAAACCCTTTCAGTTTATCTGGAAAAACATCGTTTGTAGATACGACCTGCCTAACACTTTGATTTATGATAATGGGAAGAAGTTCAAAAATATCTCGCTTGAGAAGTACTGTGAGCGGGTCGGCATCAAACATTTCTTTTTAACTCTAGGTCGACCCCAAGACAATAGGAAGACGAAGGTTACAAATAGAACAATTCTTGATGGAATAAAGACAAAATTAGAAGATGCTAAAGGGAGATGGATTGATGAGGTGCATTCTCTCCTATGGGTGTGTAGGACGACAAAGAGGACCCTAATGGGGGAAACCCCATTCATGCTATCCTATGGATCAGGCGCTGTGGTGCCGAAAGAGATAGGTCTACCAATCCACAGAGTCTGAATATATGACCCGTAGTAGAATATTAAAGAACGGAGACCACACCTAGATCTTATAAAAGAACAAAGAGAAGACATTGAGGTTAGGCAGGCTACCTATAAGAAAACATTACAAAAAAATGGGTAAATTGTCACCCTTCCAGCACTTAGCCTTGTCACGGTCAATGACCATGACACAAAACACGCATTTTGTGTCACGGTCATTGACCGTGACAAGGCCGTGATAAAGTATTGTCACGGTCATTGACCATGATAAGTCCATGACAATTATATTTTTCACGGACTTTTCATGGTCAATGATCGTGAGAATTCTTATAATGTTGTCACTGTCAATGACCGTGACAAATGTCGCAGTAAAAACCCTTCCCCTTCTTTTCCCCCCCGCCGTTCTTCCCTCCTTTTTTCTTGCTCTCTCTCTCTACTTTCAGGTTACTCTCTCTCATTTATATATATATATGTGTGTGTGTGTATGTGTGGTGGGTGGGGGTGGGGAGGGGGGTGGTGCAGGGTGGGGGGTATGTGCATGTGTGTGTGTGCGTGTGTGGTGGGTGGGGAGGGGTCGGGTGGGGGTAGGGGTAGGGGTGGGGGAGTGTGGGGGGTGGGGAGGGGCAGGGTGGGGGGGTATTAAATAATAACTATCTAATGTTGTTGTTGTTGTTGTTGTTGTTGTTGTTGTTGTTGTTGTTGTTGTTGTTTAAGACATGACGGTGTGTTAGGTTGAATTCAATATTATTATTGTTATTATTTAATACCCATATAGTCCGAGAGATGTTAATTAATTATAAATATGAATTTGAAATTTGAAAAAATTATCTATTTTAATTGTAATAAAATTAAAATGTGAAAAAATGTCATTAAAATTACATTAGATAGTGATTTATGTAAAACTGTCCCCTAAAGTTGGTTCAGTCTTAATTAGATTCCTAATGTGAGTGACATGTGCCAAGTTCATTAGAGGAGTTAATTTTATGTTAAAATTTGGACAAAATTAAAACAATATGATAATTGGAGGGCCCGATTGGGAAAATTAAAACATCAGGGACCCACCACCAAACTTAAGGGACACTTATTTTATTAACCCTAAAAATAAATATTTCTTTTGCATAACATTACATACACTCTTAAGGATTCCGATAATGGTACTAACTCATGTAAGATGTTAATTGTGGAGAAAATATACTATGCTCTATATTATCATGAGACATGTATACATTGTGCATCAATAAGTACAAGACAAATATGAAAGAAGTGACCTGTTAGTCTTAATAACAACCAATAATGATTCACTATTACTTCACATTACTTGCACTTTTTGGAGGGTTAAGAAAGGTTATCCATCCGTATTAAGCTTACGCTCACCTCACATTACTTGTATTTATGACAACCTTGATTGTTTGAAGTTAGTGGTGAGGGTGGTGGTGGGTGGGGAGGGGGGTGGGGTAGGGTGGGTGTAGGAGTGGGTGGGGCAGGGAGGTGTTTAACAGTAACAATTCATTTTTATTTGTAGTAATTGTACATATTTGCATGTCTTCTTTTAATTCATTTTGATAAGTATTAATAACATTTTTTACAGCAAATGTTTCCTTGAGATATTAAGACAAGGTTGATGATGATCGTTATGATGATGTCGTCTGGGCTCGGTGGTAGCGGAGGCGACGAGGGATTCTCGACCCCTAGTCTCCCCAAATATGGCAAATTAGGGATGCCCATCGAGAACGAGTCAGGGCTATTAGCGAGATCCCTCAAGCTGGTAAAGACGATCATCGGCCCGGGGTACATTAGTTGGAAAGAGGTGCCATATGAGCTTAAGTTAGCTGCTTGGGTGGCACTACAGGTAATATATTTATATTTATATGAATATTTCAATTTCAATTTCGATTTTAATTTCAATTTCATTTTATATTTATATTTATATTTATTTGCAACTAATATTGTATTTGTCGGACAGGAAAAATTCAACCTGGATCCAAAGCTACACGATTCCATCTTGGAGCAGTTGAGTGAGCAACACAAGACGTGGAAGAAAAATATGCGGACCCGGTACTTTGAGAAGACACGAGAGTCCATTATCCAATGGCGTGAATTCGTCCCGCCGAGGGAGCCGATCTCATTGGTAAATGGCAAAGGTTCGTTGACAATGAGATCGGGGAGCAACAATTGGCATCTCGCCAATCGGGAAGGAAAAATCGGGCAAAAAAGATGGACGTGCACTACTCCGGACGGACATCTTACGCTGAGGTGGAGCATATTTTTATTTTTTTATATTTTTTTTATGGGAACTATTTATTTATATAGAACAAGAAAACTCTAGAACTTACAACCAATGAGTGGAAGAATAAATAAGGCTCTTTATCTCAGAGCCCTTACAAACCAAAGCTTAATTAAATTTAAATGAAGGAATATTTAATCTATCCATCTTGAGGATATAGTTAAACTCGTTAGGATGATGGTAAGATTTAATTTTTCTATAACTATATAAAATATATTATTCTGCATTATTTTACTTTGCGGGGCCGATACTAATTTTACTTTATTTTATTTCAGGGGACAGGGAGTGGCCCTGGGGGTATGCCACATAGGCTCGATACTTATGTGGCTCTTCGGACGAAGAAGGGGAAGGACAAAGAGGTGTCCCCAAGCGTCGCGACCACGATTGTAAGTAATCCGACGTTTACTTTTTGTTAATTACGTTATAATTTTTTAATTTACTTATTTTACTAATCATGTGCTTTTTGTCATTTCAGGCAAAGCTTAAGGAAGTGCATGAGTCGCAGTCTGATGCCGACAAGGAATCTTTGTCCACAGACGCACTCAGCCAAGTGCTTGACTCTGATCGCAAGGGGAGGACAAGGGGTGAGCTCGCGGGTGGCCAAATCTAGAATCATAGGATTGGAGATGAGTGACACCGGGTTGGCTCGAACGGTGGATTCACATGACGGGAAACTATCCCGTTTGGAGGCGACGGTCCAGGATATGTACTCATTCGTGAAGCGTTCATCGGGAAAAAACTGTAAGGGTAAAGGGAAGGAGAAGGCGGTGAGGAAGGAGGTGAGGGAGGAGTAGGTGTGGGAGGACGAGGATGTGGACCTCGCTGCTTCATCGCCGACACGTGCGAACTTTGATGATCCACTTCTCTATTTGGCTCCCTTGAATAGAGTGATGTCGACACTTGGTTGGCCGATCATGTTTATAATGGATATATTTGATGGCCAGCGGATAGGGCGGAGGTTGAGAGACCTGAATATCATTCAGGGTGGACTGGTTCATGGACGTGACCTTCAAGACATCGAGTCCAGGGTGCTCGTCACGCATGTGATGCTCGGGAAGGAGAACTCCCAATTGTTGTTGCACGAACAATGCGGCACGATGTATATTGGTGGATGTGTTAATTCGTATATTGTGTGGCCTACTCACCTCCTCAACGTTAACCATACCCCAGACATTTAGTGACACTGATTTACGTTTGAATTGAATTGTTTTAAATTATTACATTTGAATTATATTTGGATTATATGGTGAAGCATATTCTCTTTATTCTGAATGTATATTTGCACTATCTCAATTTTATCTGGATTTATAATGTTTGAACAGGTACAACGTTGCTATAACAGGTACATATATACTGCTGAGCAGTGACAGTGGCCATACTGCCCAACAGATTTTTTTTCAATTCTGCCTAGAATTGTCACGGTCATTGACCGTGACAATTTTTTTAAACACTGTCATAGTTTTTTCACGGTCCTTAACCGTGACAAAGCTTGTCACGGTCAAGGCCCGTGACATGATCGTGACAATTCTAACGAACTTGTCAAGTTCAATGACTGTGACAAGTCTGTGACAAAAAAAATTGTCACCCCTAGAATTGTCACGGTTAGTGACCTTGACAAGTCCAACTTGTCAAGGTCAATGACTGTGAAAATTCGGCAGATTTGGTGTAGTGAAAGGATATGGAAGTTATACAATAAGAGGGTGAAGTTCCAGCCATTAGTAGTAGGAGACTTAGTCCTAAAGAAGACTTGAGAGAAGCTTGAAGAGTGCGCTTGCGTTCAAATTAAGAAATTATTTAATTAAATCTCAGTTTTTCAATTAAATCCTAAAACATGCATCTAAGTGTGATTGAAATCAATATGATCATGCAAGAATAATTAATCACACACAAAACTCATAAATGAGGAAAAATCCCCTAAAGGGGCAAAACCTTTTTTATTTTCATTATAATTTGTAAAAATGGTTACACGAATTACAATGAAAATAAGAGCGACATATGAAATACCCTCACGCGTCGGTTTCGATGTCTCCGCTGGAATCTCCCATAAGAACTCCAGGTGGGCAGTAGTAGAGAAGAAGACGGATCCTCCACAAATTACTCCAGACGAGTAAAACAATCCTCTTGAAGGTTTAAAAATTCACATACATAGATGGGAGCGTTTATGTGAATAAAAAAGGTGTAAAACCATAAAAAGTGAAGCCTTTTTTCTAGGAAATTTTTCGCAGAAATCGTGTTGTGAAAAGACTTGCAAAAACGTATATCATGCACACTCGTATTTATACAAAAATCTAGGCGGCAGCGTCGCTCAAACGAGATAGGCATCTCGCTCGAACGAAGGACACGTGTCATTCGAACAACTTCCCGTGAGATGCTTATCTCGCTGGAACGACAATACTAGCTCGTTTGAACGAGATCATCGACCGAGGCACTCCACTTCTACACTGAAAAAAAATTCTTCTTTTGATAAAAATAATCCAGACTTCGAAGAAACATTTTCTGAAAATTTTCCCAAATATTTATGCAAAACTAAAAAATTCCATCAAATGATTTTACCAATATTGCGTAGTGGAGTAGTGAGAAACAATTGAGCAGCACGTCGCATGTAGCATGATGCACGTGTGAAGATGATGGATGCATGGGTTCAGATAAAGGCCGTCATGGATGATTGTGTTGACGTGCCGAATGTAAGCGGTATCAGACATAAAAACAGTGATCTAGGGAAAGTAGAAAATTCCTAGATTCTACCCCTGACATTTATAAAATTATGTCCTTACAAATATCCCCTTATGTCTATGCCGGTACATACATAAAAAATCCGAATTATGCAATCTCTATAAAACAAATGACATAAAATATAATATCCCCATTAAACCCTCAAACTGAGAATAATAAATGACATGTCTTCAATCAAACTTTAGGATCTTCAAATCTTCATCTCTTCAGAAACTCCCAAAGCTTTTCAAATCAGGGTGTGCAGTCCAATGAATATAACCTTTGTACCTACACACATGAGATCAAGGAAATACCTGTGACACGCAACAGCTTGAAATATAATGATATGCTAAAAGCAAAGATCATTTAAGCTTCAGCAAATCATTGATAAATCAACAAAAATTCTCCCCCATAATTCATTCTCCCCCTTTTTATGATGTCCCCAAATAGACAGATATGAGAAGCATAAATATGGAAAATGTCATAAGGTAATAAGCAACCTAGTTTTTATTTTTTCAAAATTTTTCACACATAATATACAACAAAGAATCACACCATGAAAGAACACAAAAACAACCAAGTCGATGATAGCGTAAATGCAGGGGTGTGATCAAATTCGATAGGAAAAGCAATGCATACAAACATGACATATGTGCACGATGAATATCGAATACTCCTAACGAATGAACTCAACATCTTCCTTAGGTGTAAAAAGATGGAAATATGAGACATTGACTCAATTAAATCAACAAATCAAAGCTCAAAATGATTTCCACACCAATAACGTCCAAAACGATTTAATGCTTTTTCAGGAATTTCAAGGAAGTACAAACCCGTTTAAATTCTCCAACCAAACTCCCTCTGATATATATTTTGAATAGAGGTGATCTAAATTCTCAAACTTTGGAGAATTGATGATGAAACCTAAATGGCCCATATTTGGCATGAATTTCTTTTTATTGCCTTAATTTTTTTTGGGCTCTTTTAACCTCTTTGGACCCCGGATAATAAAATTCCTCAATTTTTTAGGCCTGATTTATCGTTGGCTTAATTGTAAAGGATAGATAATTACCTTTCGTATCCCTTCACCGTTTTAAAAACACAATCTCACCAAACGGTTTTTTACATGCATTCCAATCTTGTTAAGTTTTATCGCATATGGATCGTTGTATAGACATAATTAAGATGGAAACACTCAAGCCAAGACAAGTACAATAATCAAATAAACCCATGTATGTGTGCAATAAAGGAGATAAGGATCCAAATATGTAGAAAGATATCACTAATCACATCTCAAAAGACTCCAAACAATGTAAAGCACGTAAATGCAATGATGCAGTGTCTCAAATCACTATCAAATAGTCACATGGATAAATGGAATGAAATTTATGACTCGGTTATGTTAAATGCTTCTCCATAAAAGGTGAAAATAAAATACAAAAATCTTTTTGTGCTTTTATAAAATTTGTATAAAAGGGAAATCTTTTTGGATTTTTCAAAAATATAAAAAAGCAAATAAATAGTACAAATGATACAAACTAGCAATATGAATCATATGATATGAACATGATAATGCATCATATTCGAGACATGAACCAACCCCTTAGTCAACTGTGCAAATCCCCAAAGACTTCCTAAGACTCTCAAATCTAAGGGCATCTAAAGGCTTCGTGAAAATATCGACCAACTGACAGTCGAGGGGTACGAAACTCAGAGATACGACTTTCTCCTCAACTAACTGTCGTATAAAGTTCTCGCATATCCTGATGTGCTTTGTGCACAAATGCTGGACTAGATTGCGAGATATGTGTATCGCGCTCGTGTTATCATAGGAAATGGTCATGGTGTCCTGTAAAATACCATAATCCTCTAGCATTTGCTTCATCCACAAGAGTTACATGAAATAACTCGCAGTGATGATGTACTCAGCCTCCGCAGTGAACAAAGAGATGGAGTTTTACTTCTTGATCAACCAGGAAATAAGAGTAGAACCGAAATAGAAACACCACCAGAAGTGCTCCTACAACCATCTACATCCCCGACCCAATCGGCATCCGAATAGGCAGAAAAACGGTCATTGGTATCAAAGGAATACCAAATACAGTATGAGAGAGTCCCACTCACGTATTTGATAATAAGTTTTAGAGCGATTAAGTGTGACTCTTTCGAGGACGCCTGATATTGCGCACAGACTCCAACACTAAAGGCTATGTCGGGATGATTGACAGTTAAGTAGAGAATACTACCTATCATACTTTGATACAATGTTTTCTCTACTTCCTTTCTTGAAGTGACCTTACTAAGCTTGATATAAGTACTCATAGGTGTACATGCATGATTAGCGGAGTCTAAACCAAATTTCTTCACTAGGTATCTAGAATACTTGGATTGGAAGATGAACATCCCATCCTCTAGCTGAAGAACCTAGAGACCAAGGAAGAAAGTAAGCTCACCTACCATGCTCATCTTAAACTCACTTTTCATCTCCCCTTCAAAATGGTGAGCATGCTGGGAGCACGTGGATCCAAAGACTATGTTGTCCACATAGACCTGGGCAATCAAAATAGCACCGTCATCTCTCCTAATGAACAACGCCATATTAACTCCCCCCCTCTTGAAGCCACGGTCTAAGATATAGGAAGTAAGCCTCTCGTACCAAGCACGAGGTGCTTCCTTCAAACCATACAAGGCTTTCCTCAGATAATAGATGTACTCTGGGTGCTTAGGTTCTTCAAACCCTTTTGGTTGTTCCATGTAAACCTCCTCCTGTGGAATTCCATTTAGAAAGGCACTCTTGACATCCATTTGATATAACTTGAAGCGCATATGACATGCGATGGCGAGTAGTAAGCGGACGGACTCAAGCCTCGCAACATGAGCAAATTTCTCCCCAAAGTCTACACCCTCTATCTGTGTGTAGCCTTGAGTGACCAACCTAGCCTTATTTCTGATTATGGTACCATTTTCATCCATTTTATTCTTGAAAATCCACCTGGTACCTATCACATTAGTCTCTTTAGGTCGGGGGACAAGTTCCCATACATTATTCTTTTTAAACTGAAGCAGCTCATCTGCATGGCAGATATCCAGTGTTTATCCTTGAGTTCTTTTTTATAATTCTTGGGCTCGACTGTGGACGTGTAGAAAAAATGACTAACAACATTCTCTAGTTGAGCACGAGTCTTGACCCCTAAAGTGGGATCGCTAACTATTACAGAGGGATCATGACTCTTACGAACCCAAGCAGGTGTGTCCCCTAATACAGGAGTAGGGCCCACACGGTGTGGGTGAGGGACAAGTAAATCCCTGCCAAAAAAGTCCTCATCCTCACACTGAAGGCTAGGATCAATAAAGGTCGAAGGTTTGTCATCTTGCACTGTGACGTTTATTGACTCCATAACTTTAGAGCTCTTCAGGTTAAAAACCAGTAGGCTCTAATATTTCTTGAATATCCTAGCAATATTCCCTCATCGCTTCGAGAGTCAAACTTTCCTAATTGCTCTCTATCCCGTAGGAAGTAGCATTTACTCCTAAATACAAAGAAATATGGAAGGTTGGGTTTCTTGTCAGTCCATAATTCATAAGGCGTATTAAGTGTGTATGGATGCAGGTAAACCCTATTCACCGTGTGTCATGCAGTAGACACTGCCTCTGCCCAAAATCTCTTATCAACCTTACGACCTAGAAGCATAGATCTAGTCATTTCCTGAATTATCCTGTTCTTTATCTCAACAATCCCATTTTATTGAGGAGTCTTCACTGCAGAAAACTCATGTTTGATTCCAAGGTTGTCACAGTAAAGATCTACCTTTGCTTCCTTAAACTTCGTGACGTTGTCACTACGTATCCTATTAATAGTGACTCCGTGTTGATTTTGCAGGACACGACACTTGGTCATTAAAAACTCTACAGCATCGGATTTCTCTTTCAGAAAAACCTACAATCGAATTTATGGAGAAATCATCTACCATCACGACGATATACCTATTACCACCCAAACTCTCAGTACGAGTAGGACCCATAAGATCCATGTGAATCAACTCAAGCACACGTGAGGTGGTAATGGAATGCAACTTCCTACGGGGGCTATGAATTTGTTTTCCCAACTGACAGGGTACACAAACCATGGTAGTTGGATTTCCAAGAGATGGTAAGCCATGTACTAGGTCCTTTTTTGCTAAACGTTTCAAATCTCTAATGTTCACGTGTCCTAGATGTTGGTGCCACATATCTATAAGAGTGATCGTGGTGCCGTTGCTGACAAGTGAGGATGTGGGCACAATCCCATAGCAATTATCTTCTGTCCTCACCCCTTGCACTAAAAGTTTACCGGCTTGATTATAGACATTACACACATCCCGGTCAAACTTTATGGAAAAGTCAACATCGCACAGTTGGTTAATGCTGAGAAGGTTTTCTCTCAAACCTTTGACATACAAAACATTCTCTAGCTTAGTAAATCCTGGTAACTCTATTGTACCTCGTCCTATAATGCTAGACTTGCTCCTATATCCAAAGGTGACTCTACCTTCCTTATACTCCTCTAGGTAGGTAAAAAATGAGACATCACCGGTCGTATGTCTGGAGCACCCACTATCAAAATACCACTGTGAGGTATTATATGCTTTGAGAGAAACATGAACAACACGTGCCTTTTTTCCTTTCTTAGGTACCCAATAAGTGGTAACCTTTTATTTACCCTTGTTGTTGTTGGTTTTAGTCGGGATGTGGGAATCATTCACTAAAGACAAAGACATCCTTCGGAATTCCTCCATCAAACTCTATGATTTGGAAGCTAAAAACTCAACATGCTCTCTCAGTCTGGAAAAATCATCAGTACGATGTGGTGGAGCAGTAGTACGTCATTTCCGACCCACACTATAGTAAAACTCCCCGAGGTGGCCTTTTCTTTTGCAGTAAGTACAAAAGAACACAATCTTAGGCGGACCGGAGTTTGGTTTTCTTGGTTGAACTCTTCTTCGTGGTATTTAACGATGGCCATATGGAGTCGTAGTAAACTAAGAAATTGGTCCAGGTGCAATTTGGGACGTGGAGGCACCATCAAAACCAATTCCCTACCTATTACTAAAACCTAAAGCGAGGCCGAGGAGCATCTTTCCCATATTTCCAGACCTGGCCTCGATTTGAACCTAGACTTCCCGTGCTCTCTCAAGATCATGAGTAAGCTGGGGGACAAGGGCTTCAAGTTTCTTCTAAGTCTCTAGGGAGGAATGGAGCTCATTGGTAAGACTAGCCACTTGTTTAGTCAAGTCCTATTTCTCTTTCTCAAAACCACGCACTCTCTCTCCAAACAGTCTCTCTCTCTCTACATAAACTTTCTCTCAACATACGTAGACTCTCTCTCTCTCTCTCTCTCTCTCTCTCTCTCTCTCTCTCTCTCTCTCTCTCTCTCTCTCGATAGTACAGGTGGAGGACTATATTTCTCTCGCTTCTTCTAAATCTTCCTCTAACGCGGTGATCCTATGAACTAACGCTTTGTTATGATTTTTTGTTTTAAATGACTCATTATATAACTCAGCGTAGGCGCGCTGAAGATTACTCTAGCTCTCACTTGCATCATCCTCCCCCTCATTCACATCGCTTTCACTATCGAGGTGTCCCTGTGAAGCAACATCCTCATCGTCGTGAATGTGGTGAAATACTCACATGACTACCCATGAATGTGGTGAAGCTACATTCATGCGGTGACTCATCTCCAGAGTCCACCGAATCGACCTCACTGTCGTCACTAAGGGTAACATTAAGGACAGCTTTGTCCTTTTCTTTGGCAAGTCTGTTCAGTCTAGTAGCACACTCAAAAGCTCTATGTCCCTTACTGTCGCACTCATAATGTCTCTCACTGTCTTTCTTAGGAGGGTCTTTAAAATCTTTTTCATTTTTCTTTTCAAATTTATTTTTCTCAAAATTCTTTTTGCCTTTGAAATTACCAATTTTCTTAAATTTGAGAATTTTCTTGAAATTTTTAGCAAACAAGGCCAAATCATCTAAATCAAAGTCACATTCAGAATTTGATGTTTCTATCTCTATTTTTCTAGATGACTCAACTCTCTTTCTTGCCAACCCCTCACTCTTTCTATCTCGGGCATTAAGTGCAATTACCTTATCTTTAGGCTTGATAGATTTTGGAAACATATAAATTTCAAACGTTTGTAAGTCTCCTATAAGTTCCTCCAATTTAAGCGTGTTTAAATTACCCATAGAATTTAGCAGAGTGACTCTAGGGATAAAATGCTTAGGCAGTGATCTTAGAATCTTTTTTACAACTCTAGCATTAGGAATGTGTTCACCAAGATTAAAGCTAGTGTTTACAATATCAGATAGTCTAGCATAAAATTCATCAAAACATTCAGACTCAAGCATGGTGATTATTTCAAATTGAGTTGTTAAATTTTGCAGTTTAGACTCTTTCACAACATTAGTTCCTTCATGGGTAAGTTGTAAAACATCCCATGCCTATTTTGACGTGGTGCACGTCATTATGCCTCGAAACTCGTCAGGTGTGACGGATTCGGAAATATCTCTTAACCCTTTGAATTAAAAGATGAAAATTTAAATTCTTCTTTAGTCCAAGCATTGACAGATTTTAAATTAGTCACGTTCTCAATAGTGATGGAGGGAGGTGTCCACCCTCTTTCAACCAAAATCCAGACTCTTTCATCAATGGCCTTTAAAGAAGACTTCATGCGGGCTTTCTAGTTAGCGTAATTAGTCCTGTCAAAATTGGGATTTTATTATATAATTTCTCCATTGAACACGCCCTTTTTTTTCAAAAATCAATTTTTTCAGAAAATTGATATCTTAAAAAAATTTGGCGAAAAATTACACTGTATAATTGTGTAATTGGTTCTGATACCAATTTGAAGAGTGCGTTTGCGTTCAAGTTAAGAAATTATTTAATTAAATCTCAGTTTTTCAATTAAATCCTAAAACATGCATCTAAGTGTGATTGAAATCAATATGATCATGCAAGAATAATTAATCACACACAAAACACACAAATGAGGAAAAAAACCCCAAATGGGTAAAACCTTTTTTATTTTCACTATAATTTGTAAAAACGGTTACACGGATTACAATGAAAATAAGAGTGACATACGAAATACCCTTAGGCGTCGGTTTCGATGTCTCGACTGGAATCTCCCGCAAGAACTCTAGGTGGGCAGCAGTAGAGAAAAAGACTGCTCCTCGACAAAATTACTCCAGATGAGTAAAAAAAATCCTCTTGAAGGTTTAGCAATTCACATATATAGATGGGAGTGTTTATGTGAATAAACAAGGTGTAAAACCTTAAAGAGCGAAGTCTATTTTTTGGACAGTTTTTCCCAGAAATCGTGTTGTGAAAAGACTTGCAAAAACATGTAGAATGCACACTGGTATTTATACAAAAATTGAGGTGGCAGCGTCGCTAGAACGAGATAGGCATATCGCTCGAACGAAGGACACGTGTCGTTCAAACTACTTCGCGCGAGATGCTTATCTCGCTCGAACGATAGTGCTAGCTCATTTGAATGAGCTCATCGACTGAGGCACTTCGCTTCAACACTTAGAAAAATTCTGCCTTTGATAAAAATAATTCAGACTTTGAAAAAACATTTTCTGATTTTTTTTTCAAATATGTATGCAAAAATAAACAACTCCATTAAATCATTTTACCAATATTGCATAGTGGAGTAGTGACAAATAGTTGAGCAGCACGCCACATGTAGCATGATGCACTGGTGGAGATGATGGATGCATGGATTCGCATCAAGTCCGTCGTGGATGATCGCGTTGATGTGCCGAATGTAGCGGTATCAGACATACAAACCGTGATCTCGGGAAAACAGAAAATTCTTATATTCTACCCTGGACATTTATAAAATTATGCCCTTACAAATCTTAACAAGATTCATCCTAACTGGCATGGTTCTTATAAGGTGGTTGAAGAAGTGGTTCCAGGAATGTATTGATTAGAAAATTTAGATGGAGACCCATTATCCAACCCATGGAACGCCAATCATCTCAAAGAATATTACCTACAAGAATTTTGTGTTTGCTTCATTTACATTTGTTTCATTCGTCTATGTATATGAGAACTAAGATTATATGAATGAATGAATGAAAAATCCCCAAGTGTTCTCTCTTACTCTGTTATTTGAATTATTTTGGATTGTATGTATTAGATCATTCTAATCTACAGAACATCATTCGTGGTGAAGTAACTCCTACTTACTCTTTGTGATATGACAATCCATATGAGGTCAACCTCATCCATGGACTTCCAATAACACCAAGAAGGGGGAATATGTTAAAAAACATTAATTTGGTGTAAATTCTCTCTCGGTCGAGACAACAGTCCATGGACGAGTCGATTCTCATCCATGCACTCTCAAAACGACGAGAGGGGGCTTATGACGCAAACACCATAATTTGGTGGATTCAAATTAAAAAACAATTAGTTGTGGTTAATTATTAAACATAATTATTTCGGTGAAAATTCTCTTTTAGTCGAGACGACAATGCATGGACGAGTCGATTCTTAGACATGCACCCTCAAAACGACGAGATGGGGCTTATGACGCAAAAACCATAATTTGGTGGATTCAAATTAAAAATAACTTAGATGTGGTTCATGATTAATCATCATTAATTGGGTGAAAATTCTCTCTCTGTCGAGACGACAGTGCATGAACGAGACGATTCTCATCCATACACTCTCAAAATGACGAGAGTGGACTTGCATAATTTGGTAATCAATTCATTCAAGATTAAAATCATTATATCTCTTATTATGATGAGACGATGTTCATACGAGGAAATTTGTCACTTATGCTCATCTCGTCTAAATATGGGATGATATCTGTTCAATTGGTGATGTCAAGGTTACAAACCAGCTTAATTATGGTTACTTGATAAAACATCAGAAGAAGGCATGTGCGTAAAAGAATAAAGGAAAAACACAAATATGGAAAGAAAGGATTAGAGCATTTTCCATTCATAAATATAATACCAAAAGTGTTCAAAAAGTATGTTCAAGTGTTAAAACTTTATACACAGCCAAAAGAGGCATCAGGCCACAAGCGACTGCCCAAAAAATAAAAGATCGAGAAAAACTAAGCATGGATGATTGTCTCTTCAACATTTGAATTTTTTGTCTTGTTAAGAGCTGAACCCTCACCAGTATCTACGTCATCGACAACCTCTATCTCATCCACCTGGTTCGTCGTTTGGACCATGGGCTCTTGTTCAACTGATGCCTCAACCTGAGTCAAGGCTATCATTGTAAGAGGGTTGTCCAAGATGAATGTCTTCATCTAATCATAGAGGTGGGAGATCTCAGGGAACTTCATTACTGCTCATAGGTAAATAACGTGCGATTCCCTCTTAAGGAACTATACGCTCTAACCTAGGAACTCTTCAGATGATTTTAAGGCCTTAACCAATTGCTTCTGGGCCTCAGGGAGCTTAAGGGAAACAAATTCCTTTACCTTCCCAAAAATATCAGTTGAGTGCTATTTGTTCAGGGATCAAATGTCCTCATCATGACTCTTATTGAGGTTGGTGATTTCTTCGGAGTGTTGTGTCTTCAGGGTCTCAATCTGAGCCTCAAAATTTTTGATACGGCTCTTTTGAGCTTCATCGTCCCTAATAGCTTGACGAGCCAAACGGATCTCATGAATTTTTTTCTAGACCCATAGATGGACCTTCTTAAGACAGATAGTATACTGCATAAATTAAAGCGAGTAAATATGAGACGACCTAGTGGGATGACCTTACTGTTCATGATAAAAATAAAGAGAACAACGACTTACTTGGACAACCCTATGAAGGACGAAGTCATTTATCAGGGAGATATTAGTGGCCTCAAGAAACCTTCTGACAGTCTCAGAGGTGTTGGAGGTCAAGAACTCCAATGCCTTATCCTTTCCCCCAAGGCAGAGTCAAGGTTGATCTTCAAGTTCTCCAGCCTTGTAGCAAGCGCATCCTCCGAAGAGATAGGTATGACTTATCTCATCCCGATCTTGGATGGTCCTTCCTTGCTCTTCTTACTACGATGGGAGGTAGGGAGATTTTCCTAGAACTCTTTTCTCTTCTTAGACCCTTCGGCCCGGATGGGTTTATAATTTTTTTTTCGTCTGAGGGGCATGGGCTAATTTATTTCCTACCTGTTTAAGAAAATTTGTAATACTTGGTTTATCCATATTCCACACAGATTCTAGGTATTTGGTGCTTGGTATTTAGTGAAAATAATATGATCGTCAACTTAGACTATATAAATATGACACAATAGTTGAGAAAATATAATGTTAACAAACTTACATGACTCAAATAGGGGCTCCACCTCCATACCCGTTTGCTATAAGAAGTATGGGGTCATCAGTTATTCAAATTGGATGAGACCCCCTTTATCTCCCTATCTCCTAACTTTCTCAAGGTTCTTAGTGGCTTCAACACTTAAGCCCAAATCAATTTTTACTGACATTGTGGCTTTGTCCTATCTTAGGGGGACTTGAGGGTCAGAGGTAGTGCAAGGGACGTCGGGGCCGAATTCTTAGGCTCCCGAGATGAAAAAATAGTGCGACTTCCAATTATAGCTGTTAGTCTGAGTTACTAACAAAGATTTTTTATCAGACTTCCTGGCTACGACGTGATAATAGCCAGGGGTGGATAAAGAAAAGACCTACCCAAATGGACCGATTGAACCGAACCGAAAATTAAGGCTATTTTGAAACCGGTTTGAAAATCGGTCCACAAAAAACTAAAAGCCGATTAAATCGGTCTGGTCCGCGGTCTACTATATTAAAAGACAGTATTGGACCAAACCGAACCGATTCCCATATATATAATAAAAATAGTGTTATTTTTTTCCTTATATATCATTTTTGAATTAATTTATATAACTTATGAATTTAATTTGGAACATTTAATATATGCGTAAACATTGTTTTTTTTAGGATAAGAAAATCCTATAAATATCACTTGGGGTTTCGAGTATTATTTTTTTTATAATTTTTGTATATATAATTGTGAGAACAATAGATAAAAACATTCATAAAAAATATACATATATAAAATAGGGTCAGGACCAAATTTTACCTCGGACCGAACCTACAAAATCCAGGATCGAATTAGTAGGTTAACCGAATTAATCAGTCCTGTCTCGATCCAAAAAATTGAGGACCGAATATTTGGTTCGATCCATAAAATAGGTAAAACCTGAACTGGATGGGACCATGCCCACCCATAATAATAGACAAATTGATTATTAGGAGACGAGATGGTGTAACATCCCGTGAAAACGTTAACTGGGAAGTCCGTGTGATGAACTAGCTTCCATAGGAAGACGAAGTCGAGAATGACTCTCTAGGAATTTGGTGAAAGTTGAGAAGGGTCAAGACCGAGACTATCCAAGATGGATCATACAAGCGGATGCACAGTAATCCTAAACCCAACCTTAAACATTTGTTCTTACACACATATTTCAGCCTCTGGGACTTAAAATTCTCTCTCATTGGCCGAGGGCGCTCTCATGTGGATGGAAGGTCCGATAGCATATAGATGTCTCCATAGTAAGAGGTCAACTTCGGTAACCTTACTTACATGGGATTAGGAATAATATGTGTTATGTGTCCCCTCGACTGCATCATTGTCATCGTCTAGATCAGCAGTCGAGACGACACCAGGGGTATGAGAGGTTGTAGCGAAGTGTTTCCCTTAAACAACACAAACATGGAGGGGTGTCATGCTAACGTTCACTCTTGGCTCATCATGGGATGAGAGGATCTGAATAGAGGAGTCTGATTTCTAGCTTGACTTAGACTGGTTTGATGATGAGTCAGTCTGGTTTAGATTAATTGGTCATATCAAAGAATGTTTTTCCCTTTTCTCATCCACCAAGAAGTATTTTAATAACTCACTTGAGCTTTGATGATAATATAATTCTATTTGTTAATGGGAAAAACAATAGTCTTCAACATGTTATGGCTTTATGCCATGAGTATAACCAATTAATTAACAAAACCAAGTTTTGATTCAATGTTCCCAATTTAGTGTCATTATAAAGAAGGAATGGAATACCTTCCTACTTAGGCTTAGGTTGTGAGGGTTATGGCCATAAGGTAGTGGAGTGTCCCACTAGAATTAAAAAGGAGGGAAAGAAACCAAAAGCATATAATACTACCCTAAGTGATAGTCAACCGGAAGAGGGAAAGATTTCCTCCATTGAGCACAACTTTGTAGCATTCTTGGCATGTCATGTGAGAGATTAAAATACATGTTCTCATGAACATACTCATGTGAATGACATTATGAGGTTGTTGAGTATGAATCCCAAGTGAGTGAGGATGAAGCTATTGAGGAAGAGGAAATAGATGTGGGAGACTTGCAAGTTGCCTTTAATAATTTATATAAGGAAGCGATAAAGGTGAAAAAGGCAAACTTGAAGTTTCATGTTAAGTTGAAAGAGTGTGCCATAAAACATAATGATGCATTATTGAGGATCTTATAGAATAGGAGAAGACTCTTCAGGAGAAACTAGAGTTCATTGAGGGTGAGAGAGATAGTCTTTATGGTCTAATGGAGGCTACTGTAACACCCCGTATTTCTGCGTATTTTTAAATTAATTAATTCAAAATTTTATTAGGAAAATACGTTTTATTTAAATTATGCGAGTGAAGTAATTTAATATGATTTGATTAATAAATGTGATTATTAAATATTAATCGAGAGTATTTTGATGAAATTTACTTAGTGTGTATAGTAAATAATAAATGATTATCATTATACGGGATAGCGAGTGATATGTGCGTATTCTAGTTTATCTCACCAGGAGTCACGTGTAGACAATTTTGAGGTGAGGAATGAGAAAAATATTGTAAGTGACTCGGATTGGAATTTAGAGGTCACGAATGATTCCGTATGTGTCGAAATAGTCGAAATTGTGTACCCGAGGATATAGTTTGGGCTCCGGATCAATTTGGACCAAACAGGCACCTATTAAGGGTGTTACAATCATATTTCTAAAAGAGGTCTTGGGGACTACGAAAATTAGATCCATATATCTAATATTTAGAGGTTCATATTAAGGCTCATAACACAAAAGATTAGAGAGACCATTAGCGAAAAGACAAAACAATTTTCCAAAAGCCTAAGGAGAGAATTGAGATGGTGGTGAAGAGTTTCTTGCACCACAAGTCAATTGGAAAAGAAGATTGGAGAAGAAGCTATCAATCATCAACTAAAAATCACAATATCAGATCAATCAATCTAAGGCAAGTGTTTATTGCAAATTGAATTAAAGTTATGACACCTATGTGTAGGGATTTCATAAATGGATTGATTTTCTTTCAAAATCGTGATGAAGAGTACCAATTGATTTCATGTTGGGTAAAATTACACGTAGTTAGGGTATATACATGTAGAGGATTGTGAATCAGAAGAGTTTTGATTGATGATATGGATTTAAATCTAGATTTTGAATTGAATTTGATGGATGAACACGAAACTAGTTTATGAATGAGTTTTGAGGGTTTGATTCATTCTTGATTGTTTTGATGAAGTTTTAATGTGTTTTGAAACATAATACGTCATCCTAAATCTGGTATAAATAGTTAGGAACAATCAATTGCGAAATTGGTGAAGAAAGCATGAGATTTGGGTATCAACTAGGTGTAAAAATGTTGCTACGAAAAAAGAACTGATTTGCAGAAAAGCGGGCCGATTCGATCTTAATAGAAAATGAACCAGTATGGACTTAACAAAAAATGAATCAGTCCGGACCTGGGAAGGGGATCGGTCCGGTGGTCTAAGATTTTTGAAATCTCTTTTTCTTTTTTATTCCTAGCTGGACGTGGTGGGGGAATACTTATTCTCTTGTGAAAATAATATTTCAGAGATATATTATTCTATTGTAGGCCTACGAGGGGAGTATGAAAGTAAAGTAAACTCATAAATTAATGGTAAAGTATGATGAGTATTAGAGAAAAAATGCTATGTACTATTTAAAATAATTTTCTTGTGTAAATACCTATTATATTTATACTTGGGCTGTGTGAACACCTAAAGTATGCTTAATTTGGTATTGTAGTTGACAAGCATCCGAACCAACACATGGAAACTTGATTTGGGGTTGATGATGATCTGGACCAAATCGAAGTCAAAAGATATTGGGGTCGATGAGTATCAAGACCAATATACATATGCATAACATTTACTTTAGGGTCAAGGGATATCCAAACCAATGTAAATGATATGATGATTGGGGTCGATGATTAGCCAGACCAATAATCCTTATAGTATATATCGTGTGAAAAATATATATGTATTTCATGATATTTTACTTATGTGCGAAAGTAGACTTGTAGATGATATATATATATATATATATATATATATATACACACACACACATATATCTAAATGATAAATTGATTAGAGAGAAACTTAATTTTATGATTGAAAATAGAGTGGGAATATTTATAGTAAGTTAAGTAGTGAAACTTAGTTATGGAAGTCAAATGATAAATCTGAAATGCTTTATGAATTAAGTAGTGAGACTTGATTATAATGATTAAATATAACACATGTGAATGTTATATGAAAACTAAAATCTGCGAGGATGTAATAATAAAGCGTGTTGTATGGGTGATATGGGAGAGCACACCATTGATAAGATCGATTATATACTTTAGTCAATATATCTTGGGTATGATGGCTAGGTGGGCTAAGTATAGTACGTTAGGTGTGAACATTAGATGAGGGGCGAGGATACTCAAGGGAGTGTGCATAAACCTAACATGTGTAATCACTTGTTAAATGTTTCAAACTATTTTGAGTACTAACTCTTGCTATAAAAATGTTTTCAAAACCTTTTAGGTGTCACAATGGTGCCTTACTTGAGTTCATTCTAGGTATTTAGAGCTGTAGCACTGTGGATGCTGATAGGATCATTGAGTAGCCGACTCTTTCACTCAGAGTTAGCATTGGATCTCATTCTAATGTTTCATATGTAGACATGTTGTTAGTTGACACCATTACAGTTCCAGAATTCTATTGGTTTTACTTTGTAGTTGGATTGTGGATTTTTTCTTAGTTGTAGGTTTAGCCGAGGATTAATTCAGCTTGACTTAGTTACTTTTACATATTAGTGATGGTTTGGATTCTAGTGTCTTGTGTATTTTTTTAGTTCTCAAACTATTCTATCATCCTATTTTAAGATAAATTTTGGCACTGGTTTAATTAACGTAGGTGGTTATTAATAAATTTATTTTTCGACAGTGATGCTAAGAATGAGCCATATGAGAAGCGTGTTTTAATTTTATAAAGGCCTGATCACCCGATGTTTAATTAGACAGGGTGTCACGAATGGTATCAGAGCATCAGGTTCCAGTGTCTATAGAATCTATATGGCTTACTATGTTTTCAGCGTATCGTTTGTTTGACATAGATCCCTATTAATAGGACCGTTGCTTATATCTTTGCGTGCCTTGAGATATCGTACTTCTACTAGTAAATTTTGTATAAAATGCATACTTATAAAATTTGATCTATTTTTAGATGCCACCAAGGAGAGAGAGAGAGAGCTGAGAGGGACGTAACCATTGATGAGGTGGGGGAGGATCCTCAGGAGTAGAAAGTACCGCCACCATTACCGGAGATGATTTCTACTGCTCAGGTGGCAGTGATAGTGGCTCAGGTAGTAAAGACAACTATGAGGGCTAGGGTTGCCCACTTCCCTCATCCTCAACAGGTTGTAGAACCATCTATTCTGTCCCATCAAGGGCCACCCATCTGGCATAGCATCAGAGAGACCTTTCAGAAGGGTCATCTACCCGAGTTCTAGGGTGCCACGGATGTAGTGGAAGCATGTCTTTGAAGATGAACATTCAGCGACACCTTCATATGTTGGATTGCAGTGATATTCAGCGATAGATGTTGGACACCTTCAGGCTAACAAGGGTAGCCCTTAAGTGGTGGGAGTCAGTGACCATTGCTGAGGAGAGAGACTCGATGACTATTTCAGAGTTCTGGGTGCGATTTGACCCCATGTACTTTCCCCTGGCAATGGAGGCAGAGATGATGAAGAAGTTCGGCGGGGTATGTCAGGGTGACTGCTCAGTTGCTGATTATGAGGAGTTCACCCGCCTGGAAAATTTTATGCCAGATGAGGTGAGCAAGGAAGAGAGAAAAAATGAAAAATTTATGGATGGCTTGGCATGGAGGATCAGGAAACACTTGAATGGCAATCCCGCGTTGATGACGTATACTGATTTTGTTAACGTGACACTTTTGCACTATCAGGACTTTCGTTTCCATGGGAAGGGAAGTAAGAGGGATACCACCCCAACAGCAGTAGACAAGGGCACACAGAGGCAGAACTCCTGGCAAAGGAACTCTGAAAAGAGATTTATATTTAGTGGGTACCGATCGGATAAACAAGTCCAGTAGGGTTCGCAACAACAGAAGAAGGTTCCTCAAGGTCGTCAGGGCCCGAGGAACCAATGGGGTGGCCAATAAGGACAGGGCCACCAGGGCCTACGCCAGGGCCAACGTCAGAGGTAGTTTCAGGGGCAGTGTTTCACATGTGGCCAGTAGGGTCAATAGAGTAGGACTTGCCCACAACTTATTAGGGCACACCATTAGGGTGCCTAACAGGGCAACGAGCTCTAGCTCCATCCCCAGCGCCAGCCCCACCCCAGCAGCAGGGCCAAATGCACTATGGGCTTGTATTAAACGTCCGGGATATGCCTATACCTCCAACACCTCCGACGCCACCTACAGTAACAAGTAAGTTTTTTATTCATGGGTATAAGGGTAGAGTACTTTTTGACACTGGAGAATCACATTTATTTATTAAGACTAGATTTGCATGAGCTGCCAGTTTATTAAAGACAGTCGAGAGTCTCCTTATGTGTGTAGAGTCACCCATAGGTAGTGGTTCATTGAAATATGCAATTTATAGAGGGGTCGATATTATGATTGGGAGATTGAGCTTAGCGACAGACCTCTTAGTGTTTGATATGGGGGGGGGGGGGTATGCCGTGATTCTAGGTATGGATTGGTTAGCAGGCTACAGAGAGAAGGTAGATTGCTATGAGAGGACGATTATGTTTTCGATTTCGAGACATGAGATGTTCTTGGTGGTTATGCCTCTTCTGGAGGGAGGATTGGGCACTTATTTGTATTACATCGAGGAGGAGACCTCGAAGGAGGTGGTTGTTCCGTTAGATTCGATTCCTGTAGTGAAGGATTTTGAGGATGTGTTCTAAGAGATACCCGGACTACTACCGAGATGGGAAATTTAGTTTGTCATCGACTTAGAATCGGGGACGAGACCGATTGCCAAAGAACCGTATCGCATGGCCCCCTCAGAGACGTGGAAGCTGAGAGAGCAGATTCAACAACTCTTGGGTCATGGTTTCATACGGTGAAGTACATCGCCTTAGGGTGCTACGGTGTTATTGGGGAAGAAAATGGATGGTTCACTTTGCCTGTGCTTGAATTACAGGGAGTTGAACAAGTTGACGATATAGAACAAGTATCCGTTACCTAGGATTGATGAATTATTTGATCAGTTAAGAGGGGTTACGTACTTCTCCAAGGTTGATTTGAGGTCAGGCTATCAATAGTTGCACATTTGGGAGGAGGATATCCCTAAGACTATTTTCTTATCGCGATACGAATCCTACGAGTTCAGGGTGATGCCATTCGGGCTCACCAATGTGCCTGCAGTGTTCATGGATCTCATGAAGAGAGTATTCTAGGAGTTTATACACCAGTTTGTGATAATATTCATCGATGACATCTTGGTTTACTCATGGATGAAGGAGGGGCATGTCGAGCATTTACGTATGGTTCTTCAAACGTTATGGGACCATCAGTTGTACGCCAAATTCAGTAAATATGGATTTTGGCTTCGGAGGTACAGTTTTTGTGCCACATTGTTTTCGACAGGGGCATAACTGTTGATCCAAGTAAAGTATCGTAGGTGAGGGAGTGGGGGTAAACCACTACACCAATCAAGATTCGTAGTTTTTTGGGGTTGTCCAAATATTATCGTCGCTTCATCAAGGGGTTCTCAAAGATTTCTAGTGATTTGACGAACTTGACTCGTAAGGGAGTACCATTTGTGTGGAGAGACCAATGCCAATTGGCCTTCGATGAGACGAAGGATAAATTAACTTCATCACCCATACTTTAATTTCCTAGGAGTGGGGTAGAGTATCAGGTCTACACGGATGCATCCTTATAGGGACTCGGGGGTATGTTACAACAGGAAGAGAGGGAGATAGCTTACACGTCTCGAAAGCTAAAGCCCCACGATAAAAATTACCCCACGCACGACCTAGAGCTGGAAGCGATCATCTTTGCGTTGAGAATATGGAGACATTACCTGTTGGGGGAGCAATTCACATTATTCACGGATCATAAGTTACTTCAGTATCTTTTCACACAAAATGATCTTAACACGAGATCGAGGTGGTGGATAGAATTCATGAAGGAATACCCATTTAGTATATAGTATCATCCGGGAAAGGATAACATGATGGCAGGTGCATAGAGCCGATGGCCTACTGGAGAGTTAGCAGAGGTGTGGAAAGCAAAATGGAGTGAGCTCCAGCAGGAGGATGAGGTGGTTAGAGCATATATGGAAGTGATGGCTATCAATCCTGATATTTTTATGTGGGTAGTGAAGGAATAGGCAGAGGATCAGTTCTGTCAGGACAGAGCATGACAGTTAATAACTGAGGGTGCATATGCCTACTCAGTTAGCTCCGAGGGCGGCCTGCGCGTTAATGGGGGGTTGGTAGTACCTGAGGATGAGGATTTGAGACATACAGTTATAACTGAGTCTCACGGTTCCAGATTTGAGGTACATCCTGGTAGGGATAAGATGTACCCGGATATGAGGAGACAGTACTGGTGGTCCGGCATGAAGAGAGACATAGCAGATAATTGGGGTCGATGATTAGCCGGACCAATAATCTTTATAGTATATATTGCATGAAAAATATATATGTACTTCATGATATTTTACTTATGTGAGAAAGTAGAGTTGTAGATGATATATATATATATATATATAGTTATAGTTATAGTTATAGTTATAGTTATACATCTAAATGATAAATTAAATAGAGAGAAACTTAATTTTAATAGTTAAAATAGATTTAGAATATCTATAGTAAGTTAAGTAGTGAATCTCAGTTATGGAAGTCGAATGATAAATCTGAAATGCTTTATGAATTAACTAGCGAGGCTTGATTATAATGATTAAATATAACACATGTGAATGTAATATAAAAACTGAAATTTGTTAGGATGTAATAATAAAGCGTGTTGTATGATCGGTACGGGAGAGTAGACCATTGATAACATCGATTATATACTTTAGTCGATATAGCTTGGGTATGATGGCTAGGTGGGCTATGTATAGTACGTTAGGTGTGCACATTAGATGAGGGGTGAGGAGACTCAAGGGAGTGTGTGTAAACCTAACATGTGTAATCAATAACCGATTTTAATTGCGATAAATTACTTCTTAAATGTTTTCAAACTATTTTGTGTACTAACTCTTGCTATAAAAATGTTTTCAAAACCTTTTAGGTGTCTAGACACAAGGACTCCTTACTTGAGTTCATTCTAGGGATTTGGAGTTGTAGCACTGTGGATGCTGACAGGATCATTGAGTAGACGACTCTTTTATTCAGATCTAGCATAGGATCTCATTCTTATGTTTCATATGTAGACATGTTGGCAGTTAACTACATATAGTTCCAGATTTGTATCAGTTTTATTTTGTAGTTGGATTGTGGATTCTTGCTTGGCTATTGTTTTGGCCGACGACTGATTCGGCTTGACTTAGTTTCTTTTACATATTAGTGATGGTTTTGGATTCTAGTATCTTGTGTATGTTTTTTTAGTTTTCAAACTATTCTATCATCCTATTTTATTTGAAAGATAAAATTTGGTACCGATTTAATTAACGTCGGTGGTTAGTAATATATATGTTTTTCGATAATGATGATAAGAATGAACCATATGAAAAACTTGTTTTAATTTCTTAAAGGCCTGATCACCCGATGTTTAATTAGATGGGGTTTTACTGCTATGAAGAAGGAGATTCTAGAGTTTGAGGAGTTTAGGAATTTTCTTGAGTCTAGGATTAGTGAGCTTGAGGAGACATTGCGAGACTCGAGTAAGGTGAAGTTCAATATGGAGGCTAGGTAAAAAATGTTGGGCAGGAGTTTAGGCACTGTCAAAATCAAGGATGATAGGTGTGATATAGGCTTTGATGATCGTATTGCTCCCATTACCAAATCCAATACCAATCGTGTAAGAGATCCAACTAGGAACGTTCTGAGAGGTCCACATTTAGGTCACATTCCTCACTGTATCAACACATGTTCTCATTCCCGTAGGTAGGATCAACTTAGAGGCTTTAGTAATTAAACTTTATGGTTCTTGTTGGTTGCAATTAACTCTTTCCATGCTAAATATAAATGACGATTGTGTCGCCCTGTTTGTCATACTAGTCCTTACTTCATGACTTATATCTTACTAGTGTTATGACATGAACGTTTCATATATTTTTGAAAAATACAAAAATATTTTTTTTTAAGTCAAAAATATTTTTTGAAAAAACATAAAAATATTTTTGGTGTATTTTTGTGTTAGGAGTTTACATGTTTGATGGGGGCATATTGGTGTGCTTGGACCCCCCATCATTTCATTATCAATGTGGCTAGGACATTTAGGCATAAGTGTTGATGTGTTGAATGATCTTAATCATTGATTAATGGGGTTGTTTCGAAGTTGATTTGCATTTTGATTCGACTTTGTATATATGCCATTGCACATTTGCACAAACTTTTAAGATGTTTGACTTCTCATGCATTTTTAAGTTTGGTGAGATGTTCTCCTCTCAATTTTCTCATCTATGTGTAATTAGACTTAGGTGGAAGTGTGAATGTAAGAACTGTTTTCCCGTGAGGATTAGTTTTAATTAAAAAAATGATGAGTGTGCATAGGAAATGGTTGCGAGAGAAAAATAATCTCGTCGTGAAAGCCACCGTTTAAAGGTGCCCGAGAAAAAATTAAGGCAATAAAATAATAATGTAGCAAAATGGGCCAATTAGTTTAGTCTGATATGTTCATTCAAAAATAAAGAAATATGAATATATGAGGGAGTTTGGATGGTAATATCAACGGGTTTGCACCACAAATCCTAATGTTGAAAAGTCGGTTCATGATGCTATTGTTTGTAGAATCATTAATATTCCAAATTTGTGTGCATGATGCTTGTTTTATTCGTTTAGCTTAATATGTTAATTGTCATATATGGCTAAAACGTAGTTTGATGACATTTATCTACCAATTAAAGCTTCTTGATCGTTTCGATGTGTCTAAGTCATGATTCATTTATTATAGTTCATGCCCATCCATTACATATCCATATTTAGGCACATTGATACTATGTTAGCATGTAATTCGTATTGTGTTTGTTTATTTTCATATTTGTTGTTTTAAGTCTGTTTTTCTACTGTTTCGTATTTCCAGTTGCTGTTTTCTGAAAAAAAATCACTAGGCAAAAGATAAATATCTTTGGATATTGAATACAAAGTTTGTTGACGTCGTTCGAACAATTTTTGGATGTCGTTCAAATGACATGTCCAAGTCATTTAAATATTGGATCATGCGACCCTAAAAATGAAACTACAGTAAGTGTTAGGTATGGTGATTTCTTTGGTCATTTCAAGGTTGTTAGATGCTTTGCATCTAACACCATGATACTATTTTGGGTCGTTTCTTACATCCATCAAACGAGATACCTTTTTCATTCAAATGACATGGCATTATCATTCGAACAACTCAAAGAGGTTTTTTTTAGCCTTTTCTCTATTTCAGTACATGGTTCTTATATATGATGATATTACACTAATTTGGTAATTCGAGGTTCATTTGTACAATTTAAATGCAGTGTATATTGATTATGCGTGTTGAATTTATTTACTGCATTGCTTCGTTTAGTCACATCATTGCCTACGTTGATGATTTCATTTTTATGACTATTTTCTTGATAGAATTTGGTACCTTCTGATTATTATTAGCTTGCTATATTCCTTGTTTATCTTGATATACTTCATATGATCATTCTCATGCTAGATACGATGTTTGTTTATCTTTTTCACTTATTCGAGACAAAAGGAGGGAGAGATAATATGTGATGCAGGGGGAGTTTTGATTGACTAACACATATGTTTTCATGCTTATCTATTGGTTTCATGTTTTGATAGTGATGTTTACATATTGATATCAATGATTTAAGTTGCTCACATGTTTAACAAATGGTTTGTTTTCACAAATGGGCTTATATATCATTTGATTCTCCATACTTCACTATGTATTTGTCACTTTCATGTGTGTAGGTATGCCTCAAGGATTCAAGATTTTGTGACTACATCATATTTAGACGTTCAATATTTCTGGTACTATATATACTAGATCGTGTCCTGTAAGTTTTTATTTTGGATTTTATGGGATGGGATTTAGGTGTCATGTGTCTTGACGGCCCCGACTTAGCATTCACTATTTAGGTTTCTCCTGGAATAGTCAAAGGGGGAGATTAAGATAGTTTGTGATGTAGATGGAGTTTTGATTGATGAGCTCATATGTTTTCGTGCTTATATATTTCTATCATGTTTTAATAGTGATGTTTACATGTTAAACAAATGATTTGTTTTTACAAATTGGTTTTATATATCATTTGTTTCTCAATACTTCACTAGGAATTTGTCCATTTCATGTGTAGGTATGCTTCAAGGATTCGAGATTTCACGACTACATCACATTCAGCCGTTCATTCTTGCTGGTCCTATATATACTAGATCGTGTCCTGTAATATTTTATTTTGGGTTTTATGGGATGGGATTTAGATTCATACGGCTTGAAGACCCGACTTAGTATTCACTCTTTAGGTTTTGTCCCAGAATAGTCAAAGGGGGAGATTTGTAAGTGTGTCAATTTTTATGTAATTGACTTAATTCTGGATAAAACTTATTTGAATGATAGATAGAATTTTACTTGTCACGATTCCCACATAGTCTATGATGTGCTATTTTGAAGACGTAGCGGCCAAGAATCAAATATATATAATGCCGAGTTTATTTGTGCACGTTTCACGTCTTCATATCAAATTTCATCTCGAGATACTCTCAAATATATAGGCATAATGTTTATGGGACTCGAAAAATGTTTTAAGGATGTTATTTTGATTAAAAATGATTTAAAATGTCAAAAATGTTTTTAAAAGGCTTTAACTTTGTTTATTCTAAGATAAATAGTATTTAGAGTCATGTAGATCCTTCCCTTGTATTTTGGAAGATCTAATAACATTTTATGGCGTTCAAATGGCATCTTAGTGTAGTTCAAATAACATGGACAAGTCGTTCTAATGACATAGTCGAGTTGTTCAAACGACATAGGGATATCGTTCTAATGACGTGATGACTCAACTTTTTATTTAACGCATTTTTGCTCAGAATTTTAGGGTGTGGAGAGCAAAAATACAAAATAAAATAGTCTCATTTTTCTGCACTAGTTTTCTAAGGAAATCAAAGCTAAAAACTATCCTTAGTGTTTTAAAAGATCCAAGCTTTCATACATGTGATATAAATATCTTGTTTACACTATTTGGAGTTTGTTCATCCATATTGAAAAAGTTGTTTTGTTGGAGTTTTGCAGTGAAAAAATGGTGAAGGTCGTGTTCCTAATCGTAGGAGGTTTCTAAAGCTGCATCGGTGGATACCGAGGTGCATGTGGACTCGTGTGTAGTTGACGGATATTATAGAAGGATTTATACATGGGCACTATGGAGGAGCAGTTAAAGAGAAGAAGAGCGTCAAGGCTTGTGGGGATCGATTAGTTATGCAAATCTGACTGTCTTCCTTTATAAAACCGCATCATAGTGATTGTCTAGCTTTGGCCGTCCGAGATTTTTTCCCTTAGTCGTTTTCTCGTATATTCAGTGTTGCTTTTGCGAACTTGATTTATTTATCTTGCTTAATCTCACCTAGATGCATGTTTAGGATTAAGAAGATAAAATTGGGATAAATTGAAATTAGTCACAAACTTGGGGCATAATTATAATTGGAATTTTTTTTTTGAAAGGGAAAATTATTTTGCCACCTTAAAGCACACATTTGAAAAGGGGGACCGCATTCTCAATTTCACTACAGTGAATATTCAGATAATGAACTCATATGTATATATAACTCATATATGATTCGAACAAAAATCTCTGTCTAATTATTATAACATGTGCGAACAATTTTCTTTAGGAAAAAGTCATAAAATAATAGTTTCATGATTATTTGGGATTTTAATTTATTATAACGGTCCAAAATTATCTTTGTAAAAAATAATGTTCAAATAAAAATATTTTTACATAAAAAAATTTTACTGGACAACACGATACCAATAGTACATTCTGTGTATTTTTCTGATCAACGGTTTAAATGTTATGAATTTTGAAGGTTTAAAAATGTGACATTTTAATGTGTCGACATATAGTCACCGTTAGTTTTAAAAGAACACTGGTTTTATTTTTCTGAAGATATATATATGTATCTCCAATGTTATTTTGATAAATAACAAGTTATTTGGGTGTCAAGCATTTATTTCGACATGACACACTCCTGTATACCCATAAGCATATATATGTTTTATATATATGTGTATCTACATCCTTATTTAAATGTCATGATACGTCCAAAAAACATAACGATTTCTTTTATCTACCCCCACATATACATATATATATATATACATATATATATATATATATATATATATATATATATATATATATATATATATATATATATATATATATATATATATATATATATATATATATATATATATATATCTGTGTGTGTGTGTGTGCTTGAAAGAAAGAGAAAAGAAGAAAAGAAATACATGTTGGGTTTGGAATCAGGAAGGAAGGCTTTGCATCTTTTCTTGGTAGGCATTGTATCATTTTCTTGGTTTGATACCTTTTCAAAGGTTTTTTTGGTTTTGTTTGGTTACTGGTTTCTCTCTCTCTCTCTCTCTCTCTCTCTATATATATATATATATATATATATATAAAATAAAAAAGGAGGTTTTTTTTGTCTCCCCCAACTAACGGTTCAGATTATATCTTGGAAGGTTTGGTGTTTATCAATTGATGGCTAAGATTTAATATCGATAAGGATATGAGATGATGCGCACATACACCTGTTTATCATGACCCCACGTTTAATATATCTACTTATTGTACCTCGAGCCATTCAATATCTCGAGCCTCTCAATATCTAACCTACTGTAAAAAGCTCAGGAAAAAAGAACCACCTCGATCCTATGTCAACTGATGGCTAAAATTAACACTAAGGTTTCACATGAGACCATGTGTAACTCATTGTGTGGTTTAAAAAAGAAGCACAAAGCTCGAGATTAAAACAAGAGCATAAGGCTAAAGATTAAAAAAAGGAGCACAAGGCTCGATGAAGCGAAAGAGGTATTTCATTTGACATGTCTTTTGAATTGAAAAGAGGAGAGAGTTAAGCCCCCTTCTCTCTCTCCATCACTCCTTTATCAGTCGCTTGCCCCTTTCTCTATCTAGGTGGTCGTCTCTCTCTCTTGAAATATTCTAAGCTTAATTTTTATATTCTGTCGCCACAAAGGCAGAGGAGCAGTATGTTTCGAATGTTTCGAACTCGCTGTTCACGGGAAGGTTCATCAGCACAACCAGGGCCCATCTCATGGACAAGGTGATCGATTCTGAGGTGAACCATCCACAAATGGTTGGAGCCAAAGGATCAGCGTCTTCAATGCCTTGAATATGAAAAAACAAATGAGAGAGGAAAGGATATCATCCCTTGCGAATGCAGGTAATATGCTTTAAATATTAGCAGATCTGAACGGGTGAAGTTATGCTTTAAATATGAAAAATAATTTATATGGGTGTCAACATATGCTTTGATTGCAGTTGATATGGTACAACACTTGGTGTAATTGTAACAAAACACTCTATTATTTATATGGGTGTCAATTTTCCACACGAACAAGCCGATTTTGGTTGAGCTTAAATGGGTTCGTGTCTTTCTGAATCTTTGAATAGATTAAAGATTCACTTATTTTGTAGTAACCCTTAATATCTCACTCCCTTCTCTCACTGACCCGAAAATTGCACTGTGGAACCACTTACATCATCACAGGCGCTAATGCTAATCGTGGTGTAGTGTAGGGTTCTTTCTTCATATTGTTGAAAGAGGGAAATGAATTTTGGTTTCATAAAGTTTAGGTGTTGAACGATTTAGTTTTTATTTTATGTTAATTTTTTATTTTAGTTTTGTTTATCTATTAAATCTTATAAACCATACTCAAGTATACTCACTGTGCGTATATTTTGGTTCTAAACAATCTTTGAGTTTCAGACGGCGAAGGCCACGATAACGATAAGACGGAGGAAGACCATAGGGTGTGACATCGCCAAGTAAGAAAAAAGGAAGATTTGTTGTGGGTTTGTGGGTTCTCAGTAGATTTGTTTCTTCGATTGTGGGTTACAGTGTCGTGAAAGAAGAAGGGAGAGTTTTCAAAAGATCCATTTTTTTTGCTTCGAATGTGGGTTAGCAGTAGATCTGTTGATTATGTCAATCCTATTGGGTGGGATCAAGAACTCGATTTGGTGGGTTAGCAGCATATCTATTTTATGGTTTAAACCTTTTGAAAACTGGGTGTTAAGGTATCAACCATGTTTGTTTGATATAAACGTTGAAATCCTTATTTTTAGTTTTTTAATACTTTAGGTTTTCAATATGTTTCAAACCATAAAAAAACTTACTTTTATTTGGTTTCAATAATTAATACATCGAGTTCTTCTTTGGGTTTTGTTTTTTCATTTGTTATAGCAGGAACACTAATATTTAGTGTGGTACAAGCAACCAAACGATCAGGTCCGTGGCGAGTGACTGGGAATAAATTAGATTGTTTATTTTTCCAAATGAGAATTTGGTTCACAATGTCATTATAGTGGGTAGCTTTAATTTTTTTTAGTGGTGTTCATTTAAGAATAAAGGAAGAAAAAGGTGCCGAGGTACAAAAAGAAACAATGAGGGAAAGAGATTATGGCTTTACCAACAGTCCCCATAGTTTGAACTTTTTCTTTGAAGTTTTATTTCTCTTTTGCTATTTTATTTCGTATATTGATCTACTTCCTACAATCCTTGATTTATGTTGTTTGTAATTTTTTTTGTAGATCTGAAGGCGTGTAGACAATGGGTATCATTTATCTTCATTTTACGCTTTAGCTATACATCCATCCTTTATTTTTGGATTTTTTTTCATTTTTTTTCATTTTCCCTTCCAGTAAATGCACCTTTGTTCAGTTTTGTTTTTAATTTTTTTTTTATCAATTTTCTAAGTAAATTTAGTTGTGATGTTTACACCGTGAAATATAGGAAGTTTTAATTTAATCAAAAGATCTCACTACTGTTATGGTGGTTGTGGCTTTTAATGAAGAGATCTCAGTTCTGTTAAAAAATAAAACAGGCTAAAAGGCCTTTGAATATAGTGTCAAGTACGAAGTTTAAATCAGATCTCTATTTTGTAAACATAATTAATGTTAAGAGGTCTTATTTTTCAAAATGGTCAAATTCCCTTTCAATGGTCACTCTCCTAAAAGCTAAGAGCCGTGCTACTGCAACACACAAAGAAGACGTAGGAAGTAGACACAAACCCTTAAAAGACAAAAAAGCCCCCTTAAAAAATCAAAAAGTTAATTTCTTGAAAAAATGTTTCCAGTAATTTTTAGAAGTGTTTTAAAAAGTGTTCATTTTTCCTATTTTTTATTTATAGTCTATAAAAAAAATTAGGAAAAATATTTAAACATTTTTTAAAACAATTTAAAATTGTTGAAAACATTTTTCATGAAAACATTTTTTTTAAAAAACATTTTTTTTAAAACAAGTAAAATTTTAGCGATGAGGGAAGAACTCCTAAGTTTTTTTGGCATTTAGTAAGTGTTTATAACGTGATAAAATTTCTCGCCGTGTCATCGATTTGGGTATAAAATATCACGACAACAAATTTATCGCCGTGACATCGACACGGGTACATCCTAGTATATTCTTAAATACAAACCGAACAGGACAAATTATAAACTTTTTGATTTTTTTCCCTTTAAATCCATATAAGACAAAAAATATATTTTGGATTTTTTTTTATTTTTTCCCAACTTTTCCCCTAAAAATTATTTTTAGGAACTCATATTTTATACCCTATAATTTTATTTTTAATTTAAATAACAAAACTAAATTTTGATCGTGGCATATTTAATGTAAATTTAACATAAAATTCACTTAAAATATAATATTTGACATGCATAGAAAAAATACCTACTCATTAATTGAAAATTATTATTTTATCTGTCAATAAAATTAAAATGTCATTCTAAAACATAGGTGTTCAACTTAAATTAAAATAAAATTCTGGGTATTACAATCTATCTGCCTTAAAAAAAATTCATCCTCGAAATTTCCTACATTTCTAAAGTTTCAAATACTCATGGTACTCATATAGTCTACAATATATCGTTAAATGATAGCTCACTTGTTCGTGTTCGTAATTTTATATAACTTTGATGATCTTTCTCACATCATTATTTTTATGATTTGCAGGTTAGACAACATTATCGTATAAGAAATACTTAATGTAGCTAGTATTAAAAATAACTGAAATTTCATCTAATTAATCGAAATTTTACTAGTGTTATGTGTGTCGCCTATCGTCCCAGAAGGTTACGTATTGTCTAGTTATATGAAGTTTGGTCACATAACACTAATTTCATACTATAATGAGAGTGGGATTGGTAAAACATTCGTGTAGGTTGTACATTATTCGGGAAATAATGATATTTCATATATAATTAATTTCCACCATATAAAAATATAGTATCCATAAGAGAATACTATAGGATTGAAACATTGGTCTCATATTAATAGTATTCAACAACCGTCTACACAATAGGTAAGTGGAAATATAAGTTCTTGTTGGGGCATGTATGTTTATACTTTTATATAGATATTTTCTTAGAATATCGATTACGAAAAGAATCTGTACCGGGTATCTGAATGTAGTATTTCTTCAACTTCCTACATACCAAAATAATGTGTCTATAAGATTGGACTTTTCTTTAAGTACTATTTCAAAACAAAAGGTAACGTCTGATACTTTTGGGTATTTCACTAGGCTTGTTAGTTCAATTGCTCCCTTGGTTTACATTATATTAATAAGTATCATAGTTTATATGGTGTCTAATGTTGTAGAAGTCATGAGATGGAATCTACAACAGACATATAAAGATAACATGATTCTTTAAAGCACATTAAGCTACTCTAGATATACTATGAAATTTTGGGATACTTTGTATACCAGATATATAGAGGTAGTTTACTAAAAAGAATTTAAGTATAGTTATACAACTATGTGGAAGATGTTACTATCACCAATATTGTTGAATAGAATGACACTACTATTTTAAGTATATTGAACCATGTACTGACTTTCATAAAGTTGTAGCAATAAGGGTTGAAACTTTCCTAGAAAATTATTTGTGTACTTAAGGTAGGATAACATTAGACCATAATGACTTTCTATCTAAATTTACATATGCAAAAACACAATCTGTGTGTCATAAAAAAGAAAGGAGACTATCCTTTTTTTTCGGGCCATCGGGAGGGAAAAGAATTAGTAAAAACATGATAAGAACATGCTACCAATTTTAAAACAAATTTTTATATATAAATGGAAGATCTAGTGGTTGGTATAACCTAAAAACACGTCTTTATTCCAATATTCAATGTAATTTAATCTTTTAGGCTTATCGACTGGGTTGTTCATGTTAATAATCTTACTATGAATGCTGATACTAAGCTTTTGGAACAAACAAATAGTTTCCACTTGGAAAAAATGGGTAGACTTCGTGAGTCGGTTTACTATCATTCATATGCAATATATAATCCTTAGTACGTACAAGATAGTTTACTAATAAAATCAAAGGTAATGTGACCTCACTTTCATTTTGGTATCGAAAGAGTTTGGAGAAATTCATTGGGTACATGCAATCTATCTCTAAATCAAAAACTTGTTTCCATATCGCTTGATAATTCTCAAGTCTTACTTTTGGTTTTTTGTTGGATCACATGGGAATGTGTTCTACGATTTCCTTTCTAAGGTTAGGGTAAGAAATACTATTTTGTTTGAGGTTAGTTAAACATTATATGGATCTATGGTAGCAACGATATTTTAAGAATCAGTTAGTTAAATTATACGATCGGTTTAGGGCTTAGGATGTTGTCTACAACGTTTCCCTTTTCGAAATGGTTTAACTTGAATCAATAATTCTTCAAATTACATTCAACATTTATGTATTATATTTAAGTCTCCCTAGGTGAAAATGTATCTCGACTTTTGTAATATAAATTCACCTTGGGATTTCTTACCATTCAATAAAATACTTTAGGTTTTCCTATATTTAGGCAGAAGATAGCATAAAGAGTAAATAGGAATTTCTCTTGAATAAATATTAACTGGTTATCTTAGAAATTGTACTAGGGTTAATATAAATAATTAGGATGAGGTTTGAACTAATGGTTTCTTTGTTCTAATTCTACTAACTAAAATGGTTATAGTACATTGCTTAGAACTTTAGAGGGTTATAGGGGTAATATACTTTGAAGAAGTTTCTCGAGAGGCAATGTAAATATATTTACAATAGGGTTTTGAATCAATTATCTATCCAAAACATTAATTATTGAGTCTGAGAACATTAACTGAGGGATTTTGTATAATTAATGTTTTGGATAGATAATTGATTCAAAACCCTATTGTAAATATATTTGAGTCTAAGAACATTAACTGAGGGATTTTGTGTAATTTAAAAGTATAATGAACTCTACAGAATCAAAGGCAGGTTAACAGTATGAGGTGACATGAGTCTAAAGTTCCAGAAGAGGTTTAGTTGCAAAAGGCAGATTATTGGTGTGGTCATAAAGTTGGCATGCATTAGTTTTGGAATATATTAACGTATCTGGAACACATGGAACACACAATGGATATTAAACAATTCTTTAGTTAATTCTAACTAATAGGCTACAGAGCTAGTGCATTTGATAATACGAAAGGGTCCAATGTTTATTGGCTGCCTTAAGTCCTTCTCTGATCTATTGTATCTTCTTTGTCATTTCTTGAGTTAATACATAAGGAAAATAATGAATACTCTAAGAATTTCAAATAAATCGTGGAAATGATATAAATATACAATAATTAATTCCGGGTAAAAACTTTGGTGACATCAGGTAGGTATATCAATAATTCATCGAAAGTATTATTCCATAACTCATATGATGATGTCATTGGAATTAAAAATATCAGGTTCACAAGGTTAAGGTTGCGAATAGTTTCTAAAATATATAACCCACAATTATTTGTTGTAGAGGCTTAAGTTTAATAAAAATGCAAATAACGAATAAATTCAAAACTTTTGGAGATAAATCAATCCAAATAGTTGGAGATAATCAATCTAGATAACAGGAATTAAAAGTAACATGGTCAAGTCAAAACTCAAAATAGAGGCATTCATATGATAAATGAAATTAGATAATCAATAATGTGAGTCATACATGCAAATAATATTGTCATCTCTGGTTATATTATAAGCCATGTAAGAAAAAATTCAATGGTATTATGATAATTCGAATTTATTGTTTTAAGATTAACATTGGGGTTTTAAATTGCATCAAACATAACATATTCTGAACTACACAAAATATTTCATAAAGTATCGGGGGTTATCATATAATGATATAAGCATTTCGTGAAATGATACTAAATTAGAAATCAACTACCAGGGTTAAAAATTTATATTTCTCACAAACAAAATTATTTGGGTTTCAAATTGAAATTTCTTTGAAAATATGGTTTATAAAGGAAACCATATTTATATTATCAATGTCAGTTGTAAAGTTTAGATAAGATTTCATCACAGCACAACTACTTTAGTTATTTATGGATAAGAAATTATGTTTCACTACAGATGCTATACTGTTTCTGGGGATATTAAATTTTGTCAGTGATATCCTAAATCACTGTAACTTCAAAAAATAATTGACGATGGTTACATGGTACAAGGTAGTGATTTATTAATCATAATTCCAGGTCAAGGTTGGATAAAACTTGGGAGTATTGTTATTTGTGGGATATGATTTAGTAAACAACGTTGTTATGTTCTAAAGAGTAGAATGATACAACTTAGTATTTATGATATTTCTACATTTTTGTAAAAACATTCCGAATGCCAATCAAGGAACTCTTTTATAGTTTCTCCAATGTAATCCTATTCAGGTACCATTCTAACGTAATCAATCTAGTCTCATAATCTAGTGGGAATAAGATACAAAATAACAAAAGTATAATGAGAAAGACGAAAAACAAAAGGTCAATAGAAATATGAAACAACTTCCGAAGAGGAAAATTGAGTTCCAAATGAAGTAATTCATTCTCAAGGGGAGTACAATTGAATGATTTAGATAAAGAATGGTGCATTACGTAATGACTCGAGGATTGTATAGAATCCCTGCCTAAGATAATTTTCTTAGTATGCCTCTAAATCCTTAATCATACATTGATAATCTTAATTCCTTAATGATTCTTTCGAGTACATAAAATCTGAATATCTGAAGTTATCACATTTCTCAAACTTATAGTTCCAGAATTTTTCTGACAATTCTTATTTAATTATCTCAGCATTGTAATTATATTTATATCCTTAAAATATATCCCTAGGCAATATTAATACTATCACATATATTTTACTAAGTTGTCCTCACCTGTTTAGGCTCACTTTTCTAATATGGTTGAGATGAGTCATTCATTTAATTTTATTAAATTTATGTTAATTCCTTGGTGGATAGCTTAAGCTAGGTGGGATTACTTGAAATTTGTTCATTAAGTTTTGCCAATGGTAATTTTATGGGAAATTTTAAAAGCTAGATGTCAATGCCTATTTAATGGATTTATTATGAGTGATGCTGATATAATCAAACAACTTAATCATCTTATTATATTTAGAGCTTCTTAAACTAAGTTTGTTAATCCTTTGAATTAGTTGCACATAATTATCATTGATGAATTTCACATCAAGTGAAGGTTAAAATACCTAAATTTATCATTAGTAAATGGTCTAGTCCTCTAATGGGATCATTAAAGCTTAATGTTGATGGTTCTAGTAAAGATAATCCAGGACAAAGTGGCATTGGGGTTATCACCATAGGGGAAAAAGGTTGAATTTAAAATGGCATTTTTAGAGTATATTGAGCATAATTCTAGTTTAATGGCATAAATTTTAGCCAATAGAACTTGTCTTCATTGGAGCAATAGGATTGGATATGACAAGGTTTTGGTAGAAACTGATTATAGGGATGTTTTCAATATGGTTACTAGACTTAAGAAACCACCTTGGTGAGACACCCCGACTAATTAAATACCGGGTAGCTACTCCTTTATTAAATTAATTCAAAATGCCAAGTTGGTCCAGTTAATAGCATCACTGTCGAAAACATTTTAATGATTACTAACCACCTAGTATTTAAAAAGTAAGTGCCAAATTTTAATTAAAGTCTGATTAACATGCAACAAGTGTAATAAAGAATAACAACACCATTCACCATAATGAAGTAAATAGAATGACCATCACATAACGTAAATAAAGTCTGGAGGAAAAACTCCTCACTACAAACCCACAACTGAGATAAGTAAACCGAAAACTAAAACAGTACATGCCAAAGTCTGAAAACTGTAATGGAAATGTAACTCTAATAAAAATTGGCAACATGCCCTACAACTGATAGATGATGAATCTGGAATCCAAGTGATAGAAGCGTCTACAAGCAAATCCCTGTAGCTTCCACAAACAGCTACAGCTCGTCACCTGAATGAATATCCTATGCATGGTGTCCTTGTGGCTGGGCACCTAAAATGGTTTTACAAAGAAAAATAGATTTGAAAAGCAAACGGGTCAGAGCCCGAATGTGGAGTTTTATTTTAAAAACCTGCAAGTGCTTTAAAAACATTTAAAACATTAAATGCAAAGTACATGTTAGGACGTGCACTCACATGTTATTCTCACCTCTCGTCTAACTGTGCACTCCTAACGTAAGTACCCATCTATAACGACACAAACCACTAGCTAAGTGCCATCATATCTAGCTAGACTGTCATAGGTCCTACCCTTATCACTCGGTTCTATTAACCTTATAACGCTCGTAATTAAGTAGGGGTTTAACGTAAACTCAGATGCTCAATATGCAATATATACCACTATCAGTTAACTCGTTATATTTCTTGAAACAATACCGTAATTATATTCACAACAATAACATGAAGGTTCCCATTAATTAAGTGTATATTATTCACATCATAAATATACAATACAAGCACCCCGAGAACTAAGCTGCGGTGCACACATACTCTGCTATCCATCCCGGTACATCACGTACATAAGGATTACATATTCCGAATCTCTCAGGAATAGTTCACAGATAACAACATCACAAATAATGGAGGCGAACACAGTCACATCACATGGGTCACGCACATACCTACGCTCCCACGATAAGAGGACTTATTAATATCCCATTAAGTCTTTCTATGACCTATGTTCATCAAGGTAACCAGTCTAAATCCGGGCAACACAAGGATCAGAGGGCCCTAAGCGAACGCAAACCTCCCGTGATAGCAAGTATGGTAGGTATGTCATACACATAATTCATATACCAATACTAAGTAAACACACGTCTTAGTAATCCCGTAGTTTAATCGTAGTACATATCGCATTCTCGTACTAACTTATAATTATCACAATTTATACTATTCCGGTTTATAATCATACGCGCCATAATTTATTCTCTCACCGTAGTAGACACTCAAGTCTCAACCCAAACCGTCCATTTAATATAACTCTCGTATATAATTTCCTTCTCATAAATACCCAAAAGTCCCAATTCTATCATTACATCATCACCGGAATGTTATCTATATCCTCGAACAAGTTTACGGGACTCCAAAAATCAAAACAGTCCAAAAAGGCCCAAACTGTCAACTCGTTAGAAGTCTCGTTCGAACGAGACTGTTCGAATGAGATTCCTCGGTCAACTCGTTAGAAGTCTCATTCGAACGAGGCTGTTCGAACGAGATTCCAGTTCGTTCGAACGAACTGTACCTTCTAACGATATCTCGTTCGAACGAAGTTATCGAACGAGGCTCCCTTTCGTTAGAACGACTGGTCAATTCGTTAGAAGCTCGTTCGAACGACCTGGGCAGGGGCTTCTAACGACCTACCAGATTCGTCCCAGATTTGTCTAATCTCGTTTTTTCACCATTCTTACTCCTCAAATCTCTTCTAAACTAAGTCCCAACAATCGTTTTAAGGTCTCTAAACAATCCTAAACATATTATAATCACATCCTAACACGTTTTGAAGGATTAATCCATCCTAACATCAACCAAATTTACAAATCTCTACACTTTTTCCCAATTTTTCAAGAACATGAACCCTAACTTTTTGAATCATGAATTAACCCAATATAAATCCATTTTAATTTCTTCCAATCACAAATATTATGGGAATACTCATCTACCTATCATTCTACATGCAATTCTCCTCAAGATTTTCAAGTTCTAAGTTCCAAACTACATGGGTTTTCATTATCTTTCAAGAACAATTGATATTCTTCAATTTTCTAACATGGAAGAAACATTCTACGAATTTAAATATAATTAAACACTTGCCTTGATTGTCTCTGAGTTTGGATGATGGTTTGATAGAGCTTTTCTGCAGAATTTCTTCTCTCTCCAAGCTTCTTCTACAATGGTGGTTTATGGTGGCTAGGGTTTTTCTTTGGGAAAGTTGTAAACCTAATGATAGCCTCCGTAGCTTAATGGGTTAATATGGGTTGGTTAGTGGGTTTAGTGGGTCAAATCCACATCAGATGTAATTAACCAATTTTCGTCACTTTTAATTTCCCAAAATACAAAATTACCAAAATACCCTTTATGATGCCGGTATGGCCTAAAAATACCCCGGAATCCAAACTACACCCCCGGCTAGTGTTTTCTGACTATCTCGACCCTTCCGGACGCGTTGGCGCACTCAAAACGACCATACGGATAATAGAAATAAAAATCACTTTTATAATATACCATGACGCGGCGGTCACACGCATCTCAACAAAATTCCCAATTTGCCATATATTAATCTCACAACAATTTTCATAATTCCAAATTCATATAAAACATGTATGCACATAATCAAATACCAACTCGCATCTCGTTAGTATTTTTATCCCGGATTAATTTCCAATTAATACGCATTTAATTAATTAATCCCAAAAATAAATATAGCCAAAAGTACGGGGTATTACATACTTCCCCCCTAATAACTGAATTTCGTCCCGAAATTCGAAACTAGAAAGTACCTGGTATGAACAACTCTGGATAACGTTCGCGCATCTCATCCTCGCGCTCCCATGTGGATTCCTCGACATTGTGATGTCGCCACTGAACACGCACTAACGGGACTATCTTTGACCGCAGTTTCCTCTCGCTTCGGTCCAAAATAGCAATCGGCCCCTCCTCGTAGGAGCTATCCGGCTGGAGATCGATGTCCTCCACAGCAATGTGAGAGTGAGCCAAATTATCTCTAAGGTATTTCCTTAGCGAGGAAATATGGAACACATCGTGAATCCGATGTAAATGCTCCGATAACCCGAGTCTATACGCAACTGGTCCGATCCGCTCAATAATGGGAAACGGCCCCACATACCTCGGAGCCAACTTCCCCTTCTTCCCGAAACGTATAATCCCCTTCATAGGAGACACTCTGAGCAAAACCTAGTCCCCCACTTGGAACTCCCTGAAAAATCTCTTCGCATCAACATAACTCTTCTGCCTGTCTTGAGCTACCCGAATGCGACTCCGAATCAACTCAATCCTTGCCGAAGTATCCTGAATCACTACCGACCCAAGCAGTTTGTTCTCCCCCACCTCTAACCAACATGCTGGGGAACGACAAGGCCTACCGTACAATGCCTCAAACGGAGCCATGCCAATAGTGAACTGATAGGAGTTGTTATAAGCAAACTCCACCAGTGGAAGGTACTGCTCCCATCCACCACCGAAGTCAATAATGCACATGCGTAGCATGTCCTCCAATATCTGATTTGTGCGCTCAGTCTGCCCATCAGTCTGCGGATGATAATCCGTACTCAATTGCAATTCCGTGCACATGGCCTCCTAGAAACTCTCCCAAAACCTCGGAACAAATATCTTGTCTCTGTCAGACACGATATTTAGGGGCACACCGTGAAGTCTCACAATCTCTGAAATGAAGAGCTGGGCATACTGTCCCGTAGTGTAGTCAGTCCTTACGGGTAAAAAGTGAGCGACCTTGGACAACCTGTCCATAATTACCCAAACGGAGTCGTGACCTCTCTGCGACGTAGGCAACCCCATGATAAAGTCCATGGATATGCTTTCCCACATCCACACCGGGACCTCCAATGGCTGTAGCAATCCTGCCGGTCTCTGATGATCCACTTTTACAAGCTGACAAGTGGCGCATTTCGAAACAAACTCAGCGATATCTCTCTTCATACCGCTCCACCAATACTGTCGTCTCATGTCCTGGTACATTTTGTCCCCTCCGGGATGTACCGCGAACCGTGAGCCGTGCGACTCTGCCATCACCTCGTGTTGCAATTTCTCCCCTTCAGGAACTACCAATCTCCCATTGAAGCGTAATCCCCCGTCTGAGCTAACGGTATAGGACTCGGCTCCCTCTGCTAGTAATCGAACTATCTGCTCCTGACAGAACGAGTCATTAGCCTGTGCCCGTACTACCTTCGTGACAATCTGCGGTGTAACGATCATCACAGACATGAAAGATCGGGCAACTGCATCCTGGTGTCCCAATTCCTTCCACTTAGCCTTCCACACCTCTGCCACCTCATCTACTGGCCTAGGGCTCAACGCGTCTGCTACCACGTTAGCCTTTCTCGGGTGGTACTGGATGTCGAACTGGTAGTCCTTCACAAACTCAAGCCACCTACGCTGCCGCATATTCAATTCCTTCTGCGTGAACAGATACTGTAGGGACTTGTGGTCCGTGAACAGTTGGAACTTCTCCCTCAAAAGATAGTGCCTCCAAATCCGTAGGGCAAATACTATTGCCGCCAACTCCAAATCATGCGTGGGGTAATTCTTCTCATGAGGCTTAAGCTTACGGGAAGCATAAGCTATGGCCTGTCTCTCCTGCTGCAATACACCTCCCAGTCCTTGCAAAGTTGCATCGGTGTAAACCAAATACTCAACTCCCGGTCTCGGCAATGCTAACACAGGTGCTGAGGTCAATTTTTCCTTCAATTCGTCGAATGCCAACTGACAGGCATCACTCCAGATGTATGACACACCCTTACGAGTCAGATGTGTCAAAGGACCTACTATCTCTGAGAAGCCCCGAATAAACCTCCTGTAGTAACCTGCTAGACCCAAGAAACTACGAATTTCAGTCGGTGTTGTGGGTTGTCCCCACTCCCTCACCGCTGATACGTTCCCCGGATCAACAGATATTCCCTGGTCGGAAATAATGTGTCCCAAAAACTGGACCTCCTTCAACCAAAACCCGCATTTCTCATATTTTGCATATAACTCGTTCTGACGAAGTGTCTGCAAAACCTTCCTCAAATGCTCGGCGTGCTCCTCCTCTGTCTGGGAGTAAACCAGAATATCATCAATGAAGACAATGACAAACTGGTCTAGGAAATCCCTGAACACTCTGTTCATCAAGTCCATAAACACTGCTGGAGCGTTGGTCAAACCTAAAGGCATAACCCGAAACTCGTAAGAACCATATCTCGACAAGAACGCAGTCTTCGAGACATCCTCCTCCCTGATACGCAACTGATGGTATCCCGATCTCAAATCAATCTTCGAGAAGAAAGAAGCTCCTCTCAACTGGTTGAATAAGTCATCGATTCGAGGCAACGAATACTTATTCCGTATCATGACCTTATTCAACTCTCGGTAGTCCACACACAATCTCAGTGAACCGTCCCTCTTATTCACAAACAAAACTGGAGCGCCCCAAGGTGAGGTACTCCTGCGAATAAAGCCCTGACCTAACAGCTGCTCTATCTGATCCCGTAACTCCCTCATCTCAGCTGGAGCCATACGGTACGGTGCGGGTTTTATAGGTCTCGTACCCGGTAGAAAATCTATAACAAAGTCTATCTCTCGACTGGGGGGTAAGCCTGGTATCTCCTGAAACACATCCGAATACTCCCTGACTACTGGGATAGAATCTAAAGGAATCACTACCTCCTTAGAGGTATCCTCCTCAATGTAATACAGATGAGCGGTCGATCCTCCCTCTGGGCGAGGCATCGCCACTACAAACATCTCTTGCCCCGGAATGGTAAAAACAATGCTCCCGCTGAAGCAATCAATCATGGCCCTATAAGTTACGAGCCAATCCATACCGATAATCACATGGTGAACATGCATATCTAATACCAACATGTCTGCAGGTAATACCAAACCACCAATCTCTACCCCCACTCCCCGGCATATAAAGAAAATAAGGGACCCACTCCCCAATGGTGAGTCGACACACGTCACTGTGCTCTCTGCCGTAGCTAACAATCCTAAAGATTTCGCGAAGTGTGTAGCTATAAAATAATGTGTAGCCCCCGTATCAAATAATACCCGACCCATAGTGCCAAGGATAGGAAACGTACCCTCAATCGCGGGCGGTGCCTGTGGAACTGCAGCCTAGTGGACGTTGTAGACACGTCCATACTGTAGCTGCCCCTGCTAAGCTGGGACTGCTGGAATGGGTGGAAATGCTGCCATCTGTGGCGGTGCGGGAAGAGAGGCGGGAAACATAGGCCTCTGTGGCTCCTGGCGAGCACCCTGCTGCTGCTGCTGCTGTGGGCCCTGCACCTACCAGGACAATCCTGTCGCTTATGGCCAGTCTTGCCACAAACAAAGCACTTCCCTGGGAAGTTCCCTCCTCTCTGCCCCTGCTGTCCCCGGCCCTGGTGGCCGTTACCGTTCCTCCCTTGGCCCTGCTGGCCCTGGTGAAACTGCTGCCCATTCTTCCCCTGTTGGCCCTGATGGCCGTTTGGACCCTGATGGCCCTGACGGAAACCTCCTTGTCCCTGCCTGTAGTTCCCTGACCGGAACCTCTTATTATCCCCCTGCTGGGAGCCCTTCTCATTCTGTCTCTGCCCCTGACCAGATTGTGCCCCTTGGCACCATGTCCTCCAGTCCTGCCCTGATGGCTAGTCTCCCCCGACCTCTTATCCTCGTCCATATGAAAACGGTGGTCCTGGCAGTGCAACAATGCAGCGTTAACCACATAAGAATAAGTGGCCAACGATAGGTTCCCTAGCAGATGCTGACGGATCCTCCATGTCAACCCGTCCGTGAACTTCTCAATCTTCTTCTTCTCTGTTGGTATCTCATCTGGAACGATATTCAACAGATTTGTGAACTCGGCCTCATACTCGGCCACAGTCTTACCCTCCTGCTTCAGACTCATCAATTTCCTCCTCATTTCCGTGTGAACAGCTGACGGAAAGTACTTGCGGTCAAACCGGACCCAGAAGTCCTGAATAGTGAGAGTATCCCTCTCCTCCATGGTGGTAATAGACTCCCACCACTGTAGCGCAGATCCAACCAGCTTGAGCGTAGCTAGCACCTGCTTCTGAACGTCCGTGCACTCATACATCCTTAAGTGCCTTTGCATATCCTTCCTCCACTGGCTCGAGACTACCACATCTGAGCTACCTGCAAACTCTAGCGGATGCGCTTTCTGAAAAGCGTCACGTACACGCTCCCAAGCAGACGGGAATGCATTAGCCTGTACTGGCGCGGCACCCGGCTCCTGAGGTGGTGCCTGTTGAACAACGACAATGGTGGCATTTACTGCTTGGGGTACTATAGCTGCAACCTCAGCGGCGTTCATCATGCCCTGAACTGGAGCGGGTTGGGGTTCGGGAGTTGCATCCCTGGGAACTCGTCGTGCACGTCGTGGAGGCATCTGAAATAAGAACAAAGTTTATAAGTTCGCTGTTTATAAACTTAAAATAGCTGAAGAACGAAGCATACACAAAAAGAGTACAACAATCCTAAAATATAGGGCTCTATATCAAAGAAACTTAGCGGAAACATAATAAGTCGTCAGATCCTAAAGGACACTAGAACCTGATGCTCTGATACCGCCTGAGACACCCCGACTAATTAAATACCGGGTAGCTACTCCTTTATTAAATTAATTCAAAATGCCAAGTTGGTCCAGTTAATAGCATCACTGTCGAAAACATTTTAATGATTACTAACCACCTAGTATTTAAAAAGTAAGTGCCAAATTTTAATTAAAGTCTGATTAACATGCAACAAGTGTAATAAAGAATAACAACACCATTCACCATAATGAAGTAAATAGAATGACCATCACATAACGTAAATAAAGTCTGGAGGAAAAACTCCTCACTACAAACCCACAACTGAGATAAGTAAACCGAAAACTAAAACAGTACATGCCAAAGTCTGAAAACTGTAATGGAAATGTAACTCTAATAAAAATTGGCAACATGCCCTACAACTGATAGATGATGAATCTGGAATCCAAGTGATAGAAGCGTCTACAAGCAAATCCCTGTAGCTTCCACAAACAGCTACAGCTCGTCACCTGAATGAATATCCTATGCATGGTGTCCTTGTGGCTGGGCACCTAAAATGGTTTTACAAAGAAAAATAGATTTGAAAAGCAAACGGGTCAGAGCCCGAATGTGGAGTTTTATTTTAAAAACCTGCAAGTGCTTTAAAAACATTTAAAACATTAAATGCAAAGTACATGTTAGGACGTGCACTCACATGTTATTCTCACCTCTCGTCTAACTGTGCACTCCTAACGTAAGTACCCATCTATAACGACACAAACCACTAGCTAAGTGCCATCATATCTAGCTAGACTGTCATAGGTCCTACCCTTATCACTCGGTTCTATTAACCTTATAACGCTCGTAATTAAGTAGGGGTTTAACGTAAACTCAGATGCTCAATATGCAATATATACCACTATCAGTTAACTCGTTATATTTCTTGAAACAATACCGTAATTATATTCACAACAATAACATGAAGGTTCCCATTAATTAAGTGTATATTATTCACATCATAAATATACAATACAAGCACCCCGAGAACTAAGCTGCGGTGCACACATACTCTGCTATCCATCCCGGTACATCACGTACATAAGGATTACATATTCCGAATCTCTCAGGAATAGTTCACAGATAACAACATCACAAATAATGGAGGCGAACACAGTCACATCACATGGGTCACGCACATACCTACGCTCCCACGATAAGAGGACTTATTAATATCCCATTAAGTCTTTCTATGACCTATGTTCATCAAGGTAACCAGTCTAAATCCGGGCAACACAAGGATCAGAGGGCCCTAAGCGAACGCAAACCTCCCGTGATAGCAAGTATGGTAGGTATGTCATACACACAATTCATATACCAATACTAAGTAAACACACGTCTTAGTAATCCCGTAGTTTAATCGTAGTACATATCGCATTCTCGTACTAACTTATAATTATCACAATTTATACTATTCCGGTTTATAATCATACGCGCCATAATTTATTCTCTCACCGTAGTAGACACTCACGTCTCAACCCAAACCGTCCATTTAATATAACTCTCGTATATAATTTCCTTCTCATAAATACCCAAAAGTCCCAATTCTATCATTACATCATCATCGCAATGTTATCTATATCCTCGAACAAGTTTATGGAACTCCAAAAATCAAAACAGTCCAAAAAGGCCCAAACTGCCAACTTGTTAGAAGTCTTGTTCGAACGAGACTGTTCGAACGAGATTCTTCTGTCAACTCGTTAGAAGTCTCGTTCGAACGAGGCTGTTCGAACGAGATTCCAGTTCGTTCGAACGAACTATACCTTCTAACGATATCTCGTTCGAACGAAGTTATCGAAGGAGGCTCCCTTTCGTTAGAACGACTGGTCAATTCGTTAGAAGCTCGTTCGAACGACCTGGGCAGGGGCTTCTAACGACCTACCAGATTCGTCCCAGATTTGTCTAATCTCGTTTTTTCACCATTCTTACTCCTCAAATCTCTTCTAAACTAAGTCCCAATAATCGTTTTAAGGTCTCTAAACAATCCTAAACATATTATAATCACATCCTAACACGTTTTGAAGGATTAATCCATCCTAACATCAACCAAATTTACAAATCTCTACACTTTTTCCCAATTTTTCAAGAACATGAACCCCAACTTTTTGAATCATGAATTAACCCAATATAAATCCGTTTTAATTTCTTCCAATCACAAATATTATGGGAATACTCATCTACCTATCATTCTACATGCAATTCTCCTCAAGATTTTCAAGTTCTAAGTTCCAAACTACATGGGTTTTCATTATCTTTCAAGAACAATTGATATTCTTCAATTTTCTAACATGGAAGAAACATTCTATGAATTTAAATATAATTAAACACTTGCCTTGATTGTCTCTGAGTTTGGATGATGGTTTGATAGAGCTTTTCTGCATTATTTCTTCTCTCTCCAAGCTTCTTCTCCAATGGTGGTTTATGGTGGCTAGGGTTTTTCTTTGGGAAAGTTGTAAACCTAATGATAGCCTCCGTAGCTTAATGGGTTAATATGGGTTGGTTAGTGGGTTTAGTGGGTCAAATCCACATCAGATGTAATTAACCAATTTTCGTCACTTTTAATTTCTCAAAATACAAAATTACCAAAATACCCTTTATGATGCCGGTATGGCCTAAAAATACCCCGGAATCCAAACTACACCCCCGGCTAGTGTTTTCTGACTATCTCGACCTTTCCGGACGCGTTGGCGCACTCAAAACGACCATACAGATAATAGAAATAAAAATCACTTTTATAATATACCATGACGCGGCGGTCACACGCGTCTCAACAAAATTCCCAATTTGCCATATATTAATCTCACAACAATTTTCATAATTCCTAATTCATATAAAACATGTATGCACATAATCAAATACCAACTCGCATCTCGTTAGTATTTTTATTCCGGATTAATTTCCAATTAATACCCATTTAATTAATTAATCCCAAAAATAAATATAGCCAAAAGTACGGGGTATTACACTTGGATGGAAAATCTACGTTAAGGATATTTTCTTAATGATTGGTTCAAGACAAATTCAAATTTGCACATGTAGACAAAGAAATAATGTGGCAGATGCTCTTGCAAATTTGGCTTCAAATTTAGGATAGACAACTTGTTTTTCTAAATTCAATGATCTTACTTATTTGATAAAAAGAATCTTTAATTTTGATAGTTTAGGTCTTCATAGTCTAAGGTTATTACAGCTTTCTTAGGTAGGTGTTTTGGAGAGTTGGTGTATCTATTTGTATTTTGTTTTTAATATATCATTTATGCTCTGGAAAGACACATATGAGAGGATATTTGTACTTTTATTTATAAATAGTGCGGATTTGTATCCTCTTAATAAAAAATAGACCCTTCTTGTTGAGTTTTTCAGTTTCACTCTTAAGAGCATAACATTCATCAGTATTGAAGACCCCCAATTTTTAAAATCTTTCACTTTAATTTCCTATAAGTGCGGAATAATGATGGTTCAACACACTCAAATGACAAATTTTAATTCCTAAAAAATAAAATTAAAATTAAACCTAAATAAGTGAATTATGGTGAACCCACACATGCACACAAAATTCACGTTAACCAATTTTTTGGATTTTCTCACAAACAAAAATAGCGCTTGAAATTAACTATGAGAAATTTACTTTTAGCCCACAATTAATTTAACACAAGGCCTAAAATTTGCCTACACAATATTTTCAATATTACCAAATTCGGCCAAACCAAAATTTAACAAATTAAATTTTCGACTTGAATTAAATTAACTAAAATTTTACCCAAATTGAATTATATCACCAATTTAAACAAGATGGCGAATTAAACCATATTTTATCTTTCAATCCTAAGCATGCGTTCTAGCCGATTTGCAAGATAAAATAAATAGACAACCACTACGTCGCAATGTGCGAGGAAAACACGACAGGGAAAAACTTTGGACAGGCCCTAGCCTTAAGTCCACTAAGTACGGAATTACAATTACAAGACATATGAATTACTACACTCTACTCGACTCCTTCAATCCCCGATGAGTCTTGTTGCAACTACCTCTTCTTATCCGATAATCCTGGAATCCACCGGAACCTTGGAATCCACTAATGAAGCTTTAGGAACCCATCAAGCACACACGGTGCCTTTCACCGTATGAGAATGCCGTAGAAAAAAAAAAACTTCTTCTTTGAGGGATTAGAAGTAAACCCAAACTTCTCTTCTTTGAGGTGTAGAGAAAACCCGGTGCCAAACACTCCAAGCAAATATATATATATATATATATATATATATATATATATATATATATATATATATATATATATATATACGGTACTTGGAATAAACATAAATTGATTTTATGGGTGAAAACACATGTGTATAAGAGAATTTTTAATTAATTTTGACACTTGAAAACTGGTACTTTCGTTATGAAATATTGTCTCTCAAGTAGGTTGCAAAAGTCTTGGAAAAGGTCTTTCTCGAAGTTGCCTTTAAAACTGTCATAAGATAATGGGACAAAGTAGTGGAAAAATGGGTTATAACTGCTAAAAATTTCCCGCCCAAAAATCTCATTCGAACGAATTCTCGTTCGAACGACCCTTCTAATGAAGTTCTAGAGGAGAAATGGGAAATGTCGTTGGCAAACTCGTTCAAACCATAAACTCGTTCGAATGACAATATCGAACGAACTGCTAGAATTGCATATTTCAATTTTAAGCCCAAAAACTTTTTATTCAAAGTTCTCAAACAACCTTCTGAAAATAAATTTTATTTTAAAATAAAATTACACCCAATAGAATTGTTCCACGCTCCTATATATATATGTAATGCACTCATACCTTAGGAGAGATTGGGACTAAGTTGATGACATCAAATGAGGCACATGTAAATCGACAATGATGATCTCTTGATAAGTAGGCCGCATTGTCTTAAACTTTAATATGTCATAGGCTTGAAGGATACACAAGAGCATTATCCTATGACTCAAACATTTTTGTCTAGAATTGAGCCAACACTACATGAAGACTCAATCGGAGACGTGTGTTCTTACAAATCTCCCCCTTTGGCTATTTAGGGACAAAAACCAAAACAAAATCCTAAAGCGCTGTCAAGCTCTACTAGACTGAAAAATATACCACCCAAAATAAAAAAATTACATAGCTTGATTCAAAACCCAAGGATCAATATCTTTGCTGATGTAAGTTACCATTTAAAAGCATTCCTGCACACTTAAGCAAACAATCAGATGCATAGGGAATAAGACTTTTTAATAAATACCCCCTAAATTAATTCTCCCCTTTATAAAATAAATGACCTACTTGGAAAGACGTCTCCCTCTAAGTTAAATCTCCCAAACAAAGATACTATTACAATAGGATTAGATACCATTTGTCCCCTATCATTCTCCCCCCTTTTGTTCATGAATATACAAAGGATAAAAACAAATTTAAACACGATGAAGCTTAGGGTGATAAGACCATGAAAGCATATGGGCAAAAAAATCATAAATAACCTATACAAATAATAATGGATACCAACGAAGATGCAAAAAAAAAATGATATCAATGTGATACATAAGATACTAAGCATGTGATATCAATAACAATATGCAACAAGATAGATACCAATTATGAATTAGAAGCATAGATGGACTAGAAAGCAAGGCATAGAAAAAAATACCATATATATGTAGACATAATGAATATAATTAGCGCACACGCACATATATAGGTATAGACACCACACATGACACCAAATACAGTAATCTTTTGACACTCGTATGGCAAAAAAGTGTCATACGGAAACAAAAGTGCAGGGGTGTGAACTAGTAACAATTAAATTTATAGCCAATCACTTAAAACATGTTCACGGAGTTCTCATTTGATTGAAAACTTTATCACATTTGAATATAACCTCATGTGACAGTATAGATTGAACTCAATGAACAAACATACACAATGCATACAAGCCTAGAATTTTGATGATTCTACAAACCAATAGAGTCATGACATTGAAAGTCCAACGAGGATAAACGGACATTGTGCAAACTATTGATATACCATCCAATCTCCCTCAAAATAAGCATATATATTTTAATCTTTTGAATGAATAAATCAACTACACAAAATAGTCCTTGGAAAATATTCTCTTTTAATGCCATTATTCTTTTAGGCCATTGTACCACGTATTTATTTTAGGTCCGAGCAAACGGTGGCTTACTCGCAAAGGATGACATTTCCTTTCGGAGCCCTTCCCTGTGCACATTTATATATATCATTTTTATATCTCACACAAATCTCACGTGCAACGGATTTTAACATGCACTAGTCCTCCTAGGTCACATAATACGTTGATGACTAGATTGGTAGGAGAACATCTCACAAAGCTCAAATATACATGTCAAGTTAAAATTTCAAGTGAGCTCGTGCATGACTGAATTGAGGCATATAAAAATAGAATCCATTAAAGCATCACAAAATCCAACTACTCCATGTAAGCATGGTAAAGAACATTTTAAGGATTGACAATCTTAACCAAAAGTTCTAGTCACATGGAAGAGAAAAATATGGGATTCAAACACAAGTGTATGCCACATAAAGTGTGTCAAACTAGAATACACACAGAAAAAAATCTTTTTCAGTTTTTGAAATTTTTTTAACCAAAAATAAAAAATATTTACTCAAAAGGCTCACAAAAATCATTTGTATTTTTTATCAAGCCTAAATTACTAAATGGAGAAACACAAATAATAAACAAAAATCTTTTTGTATTTTTCATTTATTGCAAACTAAAATGAAAGAAGTATAATACAAAAGTTAAACAAGCATCATAATTCTAGCATGAGATATGATATAAAGCAATGACTAGAAAATTACTAAACATGCATACACCTAGCAATGATATATAATATGAAGCACAAAAAAACTAGAGTATGCAAACATCTAACACATCCATACTTTAGATTTAGCAAGCGAGGAAGCATGTGAAAGTAAATGAGGATAAACAATCCTATGTTGTAAAGCTACCAAGTCGGATATCCTAACCCAAACTAATAAGAATGACGATCATGGGGTGTAGTAATCTTGGCTACCTCGGTTGCCTCACATTGGGATTTGTTAGGAACTTGTTTAAGATCAAAGCAAAACTTCCTAAGATGACCTTTTAGACCATAATGAGAGAATCTAAAGACTCGGCGAAAAGACTTACCAAAGGAATGATCTATAACATTGTTCCAAGAGGATTCTCCTAAAAAATTGGTTTTGTCTTTAAGAGCCGACTCTTTACAAATATCGAAGCCTAAACCACCAGTGTCCTTTTTTATTTGAACCGTTGCTAATATTTTATCTAATTTCTCCGAACGACACTCCAAATCAAATTTGACTTTACTAGAGTCTTTTAATTTATTTTCGAAATCTAAAATGTGAGACTCTAATAAAACATTGCGCTCTTCAAACGCGAGAATCTCCTTTTTCAAGGATTCCATTAAACCTTTAAGTCTATTTCTCTTGCCTTGTACATATTCAAGCTTCTCACGAAGAGCTCTCTCACGCGTTCTAAGGTCTGCCACTAAAACACTATCATTAATGACCTCGACACGCTATTTCAAAATAGCTTCTAACTTCAAATTTGCTCTTTTTAATTTAATAGAGTATTCATATAATTCTTGAAATGAAAATTGAAGTTCACTCTCTTCAACCTCCTCATCACTTTCTCCCTCTCTTTCTTCTGCACTCTCACTACCATCATCTATTTTGGATTCACAAACTATGGCCTTGGAAGTGTTATGTATTAAAATTTCTTCAATAAAGGAGTGCTCACTTTCACTCACATGACTTGCCATAAAAGCCACAAAGTTGGGCTTAGTGGGGGAATCGGGTTCCTCTTCCTTATCACTATCACTAAGGGTTGCATTATAGGAATTTGGTTGCTTACCCTCTTTCCTTAGTTTAGTGGGACACTCTCTTGCCCTATGGCTATAACCCTCACAATCGTAACACCTAATAGACTTGTCCCTATTAAGATCATCCTTTTGAACTTTAGGGATCTTATCGATTTTGTCATGCTTAGAGTTTTTGAATTTCCTAAAATCATTTATATATTTGTTAAACTTGAGGAATTTTTGAAATTTCATAGAAAACATAACCATATCCTTCGAGTCACTATCACCTTCGCTCTCTACTACTTGTTTATCCTCCTTTCGGTCATTCAAAGCAACGCCCTTATCTATTTTCTTTTCAGTTTTATAGGGAAACATGTCTAGTTCATATGTTTGTAAATCACCTACGTCCTCTTCTAATTTCGTAGAGACTAAAGTGGGTAAAGAATTTAACCCGATCACCTTAGGAATAAATCTATCGGGTAGTGACATTAAAATTTTCTTTACTACTCGGTCGTCGGGTATTTTATCTACCAAATTAAAAGATGAATTAACTATATCAGAAAGTATTGCATAAAATTCATCAAATGTTTCTTTTTCATTCATCTTGATGGGTTTAAATTGAGTGGTGAGGTTTTTTAGTTTAGAAGCTTTTACGATACTAGTTCCTTCGTGAGTGAGTTGTAAAATATCCCAAGCTTCCTTAGCGATTTCACATGTCATAATGCATCAGAATACATCGGTGTGACCACGCTAAACACAACATTCAAACCTCGAGAATTAAAATTTGCAAGTTTGAATTCATTCTCACTCCATCTACTAAATATGTAGGTGGGGACCACCCGTTAATGACAGACAACTAAACTCTCTCATATAGAGACCCAAGTGCCGATTTCATACGTGCTTTCCAATACGCATAGTTGGAACCATCGAAAACAGGAAATTTTGAAAATGGGGAAAATTCCACTTTAGTCAAAGATATTTGAAAGGACCTTAACACAATAAATTAGTGTTCTCGCTCTGACACCAATTTGAAGACCCCAACATTTTAAAATCTTTCACTTTAATTTCCTATAAGTGCAGAATAACGAGGGTTCAACACACTCAAATATCAAATTTTAATTTCTAGAAAACAAAATTAAAATTAAACCTAAATAAGTGAATTATGGTGAACACACACACACACACCCAAAATTCACACAAACAAATTTTTTGGATTTTCTCACAAACAAAAATAGCGCTTGAAGTTAACTATGAGAAATTTACTTTTAGACCACAATTAATTTAACACAAGTCCTAAAATTTGCCTACACAATATTTTTAATATTACCAAATTTGGCCAAACCAAAAATTAACAAATTAAATTTCTGACTTAAATTAAATTAACTTAAATTTTACCCAAATTGAATTATAGCACCAATTTAAACAAGATTGTGAATTAAACCATATTTTATGTTTTAATCCTAAGCATGCCTACAAGGTGATTTGCAAGATAAAATAAATACACAACCACTATGCCGTGATGTACGAGAAAAAAATCACAACGGGAAAAAACCTCGGATGGTTCTAGCCTTAAGTCCACTAAGTAATAAATTACAATTACAATACAAATGACTTAATACACTCGACTTGACTCCTTCAAGCCCCAATGCGTCTTCTTGCAACTACTTCTGCTTAGCCGACAAACCCGAAATCCACCAGAACCTTACAATCCACCAATGAAGCTTTAGGAACCCATCAAGCACTCACGGTGCCTTTCACCGTATGAGAATGCCGCAACCAAAAATAAAACTTCTTCTTTGAGGGGTGTAGAAGTAAACCCAAACTTCTCTTATTTGAGGTGTAGAGAAAACCCGGTGCCAAACACTCCAAAAACCCAAACTGGGACTTTTGTTATGAAATATTGGCTCTCAAAAGGCTATCAAGTTGGTTGCAAAAGTCTTGGAAAATGTCTGTCCCGAAGTTTCCTTTAAAACTGTCATAAGATAGTGGGACAAATTGGTGGAAAAATGGGTTAAACTGCCAAAAACTTTCCTGCCCAGAATCTCGTTCGAACAAGATTTTCATTCGAACGAAGTCTCGTTCGAATGACCCTTCTAATGATGTTCTAGAGGAGAAATGGGGAAAGTCGTTGGCAAACTCGTTCGAACGACAATATCGAACGAACTGCTAGAATGGAATTTTTCAATTTTAAGCCCTAAAACTTTTTATTCAAATTTCTAAAATAATCTTCTGAAAATAAATTTATTTTAAAATAAAATTACACCCAATAAAATTGTTCCAATCTCCTATATATATATATATATATATATATATATGTCATGCATTCATACCTTAGGAGAGATTGGTACTAAGTTAATGACGTGAAACGAGGCACATGTAAACCGATAATGATGATCTCTTGATAAGTAGGCCGCAACGTCTTAAACTTTAACATGCCATAGGCTTCAAGGATACACAAGAACACTATCCAATGACTCAAATATTTTTGTTTGGAATTGAACCAACACTAGATTAAGACTCAATCGGAGACGTGCGTCCTTATAAGTATTACATCCATAGTCTTCATGAAAGTCATCGTGTTTATTCTTATTTCTTTTAGTTGGTGGGGACTTCAACTTTCATAGACACGTGATCTATTACTCCTCCTTAATAACATTTAGGATGTGATGAACCTCCCTAGTGAGGGGTGTAAAAGTGGGGAACTTATCCTAAGATTATTTCCTTCTTTGTCTTCTTCGAGCTCCTCCTTTTTGGCTGTTATTGCTTCCTAAGCTACCATAACCTTCTTAGCCTCTGCCAGAACTTCGTTCATTATGGTAGGAGGTCTTTTGAGATTTCCCAATACATTTTTCCAGGTAAGATCCCATTAATAATGGTTGTCGTCATAATTTTTCCTTCATACTCCACAACTTTAATTTTTTCTTTGTTGAACATAGAGATGAAGTATCTAACAATTTACCACTTTATTTTGTGGAAAATCTAGGAGAAAATGTTATGAATGAACTTATCAGGAAGATCTTTGAAGATTTTGACATGACCATTAGGAAAACTTGTGTACCACACTTATGCGACTCCTATGAGAGTGCCTAAAAATGCTATAGATCTCATTTCATCTAGCATCGAGTAAATATCAATAGCTAGCTGGTATATTTCTACATATTGAATAAGGTTTTTATGTGACAACTTTGTTATAAAAGTAACAGGCGTCGAACACTTACTAAAATAAAACAAGAATAGCACCTGCCTCATTCTTAGTATCATTGTTGAAATCAATGAATTACTACTACCTATTACTAAATTAAGCTGAGTGTTAATTTTAATCATTATAACAATAACATACTCAACCCATAATAAAATTAAACAAATAAAGTAAATCAACAGTAATAATATAAAACTACAACATAAGTATATTACATGCCAAAACCTTAACTGAATAAACCAAACCATCGGTTGAAATAATATCTATACAATCATTACAAATAAAATGAAATAAATATAAATCGTCCAACTTAGGCAGCATGCCTAAACATGAAATTGAACCAAAATAGAATGTGATGAAATAATCATCTATAACAAAATCCTACAACATCTAAAATCGCTGCAGCTCTAGTACTTGATAGAATGATTAAGCTCGGTGTCCCTATGGCTGGACACCAAAAAGGTTTTGAAATTAAATTTCATACGGGTTAATGCCCAAAAACCTTTTAGATTTTATTTTCAAGTAATTAAAATTCATCATTACTTATTACCATTCATTCATATTTTAAATTGTTGTCAAACTCTCATGAGACATTAATCACCTCTCATTTAAAGTGCGCACCAAACGTTTACATTAACCGCCTAGTCATGCTACCTGCGTAACTAGTCCCATACCCTTCTTAATTCTATATGCTATCTCCTCTCTGCATATTTTATTGAATTAATGCCAATTTATATTAATAATGATAATTCTCAATCATAATCTATTATTTAATGTCATCAACTATCACCAGTTATATAATTATCCACTTTCAATTAATAATTAAAATCCTCAATTATAATTTAATGTCAACAACATTCACTAGTTATTATCCACGTCCGTTAGTAATTATAATCCTCCATTATAATCTATTAATTTAAATCAATTACTTTCACCAGTTAATTAAATATTTTTCATGCTTAATGTTTAAGCCATGTACATTTTTTCACACAATATTCACATCATAATATAATATATCCACTAGGGTATGCCTGTGCCTGAAGGCACGCTGATAATCGCAGGATGACGAAAATTTCAAACTACGTCATTATAAAAAGGCAAAAATTTCATTCCCCAACAAAATCTATAATTTTTTTTAAAAATATCCATAATCTACTTTATTTGTAGGACTGTCCACCCTGATTAATAAATAACAAATAATCCAACAACGTTCATATAGTCTAAATTCATCAAATAAACTCAGATATAACATTAAATATATAATATTAATCAATCAAATTCACATTGTGCCTCAAATTAACAAAGTATCAATTTTATAAAAAAAAATGGACATGATCTCCTTTGTTTATTGGACTATCCACCCTGCTTGAGGGGTAACAAAAGCAAATTATAGATACTAAGAAAATTCTAAAAAAAATGTACCTAGTCTCCGGTACCTTCATCTATCAAAAGCAAATTAAACAACTAAATTCACAAAACCATAATCACATATCTCAAACCATAATCTTCTTTAACCAAAATAAAGTTCCGTGCGGTGTCAAGCCTTTGGACTGTCATACTAAGTCCTCATCTTAGTTTGTTGACCAAAAGATTTGTAAGAATATATTATGGCTATTGATCGGTAGTGGCATGCTATTGTGCAATGATTTAGCCTTTGGACTATCGTATGCACTGGTTGTTATTTCCAATGTACGGTTGTGGATTCATCAAACACAAATTAGCCCTGCAAAAATGTAAATAAACTATCATAATAATTCCAAATCCATCAAAAACAAATTATCAAATATAATCAGTGAGAATTCCAATGTATTGTAAGAATTGAGAACTCAGTTATTCATATTCAAAATGCATCCAATATAGGCTGCAATCATAATCATCAAAATTTTGTAATAAATTAAATTCAAATCCATAACATACAAATCATCTAAATTCTGTAATAAATCAAGTTATAACAATTATAGAAATCCAATAAAAATAATTGAACCGACACGCAATATATAATCCATCATAATCATTGATATTGATTATTATTAAAAACACAAACTGAATTTATACATCAATTGATCATATTGATGATGACATATTTATAAAGTAAATAAGAATGCCCTTTCCCTTTATTTTCAACATATTCTTCCTAAATCGCATTCATCAAAAATATTTAACTGTTCGAGAAGAATCGCCCCCTAAACCTCCTCGAGAAGACTTTTCCCTGTTCGAAAATTGGTCGCGGTTATAGCTTACAACACTATCGTCATTATTATAACACAAATACTTAATAGCAGTCGCAGTTCAGTACCTAAAATAAAAGAATGAAGAGATAGTGAAAACAAAACCTTCAAAGGTCTATATCATTTGAGAAATATCAGAGGTCTATATCATTTGAGAAATATCAGACCCAACTTGAAAATTAAAATCATGAGTGTAGGGTATAGTGAATAAGAGAACTAAAGTATTGAACATTAATAAGAAGTCCGTAACTTTGAGAAATGTGCAAAACATAAGGTGAAACAGAAAAGATCACTCACATTTGCAGCCCTTCATCCATTCATTACATGAAAAGATAAAAAAAAGAGATTAATAGGTGAGAATTGATACTTTAAAGAATCTAACCAACAAATAAAGTAACTGAAACCGAAATAATGATCCAATGGAAGTGGGTTAATCCCAGTTAAACTCGGGAGATCTATAATGAAAGAGTAATAATATGCCAACAAAAAAAAAAAAAAAAAAAAAAAATGAAGCACACAATGTCACAACAGAAGTAAAACCGAAAAGCACTATGTCCAAAAATAAATTTTTAACTGGGTTGTCCTTCCTTAAATATGAAGCACACAATCGTTAAAACTTTTTTTGGACAAATCGATGAAAAGCCGTACAGTAAAAAAAATTACCTGTGTTGTTCTTTGTTATTGTTGTTCTTAACGTGGGTTCGCCGGATCTAAATAGGTCAATAGAAATAACATATTCACAAAATTTGAGATACCCAACTGAGATACACAAAATCTGAAATGCACAAAATCATAAAATCTGAGATGCACAAAATCTAAAATCTAAGATACCATATTTAGAATACAAAATTAATGAAATAAGATTTTAAAAGCACCCAACTGCTCACCTTGTTGCCAAGAGAAGCATATTCCCTAACCCTAAAAAACGAAACAGTTAAAATATGGAATCGTTGGGTTTGGAATTTTGCCAGATTGAAACAGATAAAAGTAGATAAAAACGAAACATATATATTGAAATGTTAAAATAATAATAAAAAATAAATAAATGACCAAAGTGAGTATTTTTGATGCTTTGATAGTCGCGCGTGAGCTAAACCCACAAACCCAATGATAAAATCGAATCCTAATCCTAATACATAAACATGAAACAAAGGCGTCAAAGGTGTCGTGTTGGACCCAAACTATGAAAGTTTGTAAAAAAAAGGAGATCCATCTTACCTTAACAACTCCATTCCCAGATTTAAACTTCATAAGGGTAAATTCGGAAATCCATCATATATTGCAATTCTCTAATCTCATACCAAGTTTCTACCATCCTTTAACCTTCTCCAATTCCTAATGATTTATTATTTATATATCTAAACTCTGATTGAAAATTATTACTACATATATTATATCAAAGGACGAAATAGATAAATACGAAACAGATAAAAGCACCCAACTTCTCACCTTTGTCAGATTTTTCAAACCAGATAACGTTGGGTTTGGAATATTTTGTGGCTTCTTTAAAGTCGTTGTCACCCCAAGATCCGGTGACTATGAAATCGACATGGTTGTCGGGTTTGCAAATGTTGAGAGGGATGCTGAAGAGGGAGCGTAGATCTGATTCCGCTCATACCGGCGTAGATCTGATTCAGCGCATTTCCATAATGCTCATACCATCATAGATCTGATTCAGCTGCATTGCGCCAGATGTAGAGCTCGGATTGAAGAACCTCTCAGTCATCTGGCGCTGTCGATTATCTATTTCGTTCCCCAATAAAAAAATCTGAATCTAGGTAGAATAGTATTTTTAGGACATTTTCGGGAAGAGTGGCAGGGCCAGCGGTGAAGTTGAAGACGCGCTCTCAGGAAGTGGTGCTGGTGGTTTGGCGGTCTTAGAGGTTGGTGACAGTGGATCAAGTGACTGAGTGGTTCTTATGGGTTGTGGGGATCTAGGTTCTGGTGATGGATTTGAAGTGGATGTGGTTGGAGCTTACTAACTATTGTCAAGCCGAGAGATAGAGATAGAGAGAGAGGAGAGAGGGAGTAAAAGTGGGGAAAATAAAATGAGATGGGTAGCCTTAGATAATTGAGTGTAAGGGTGAGAATGTGAAAAATACTATTCTACCCTTATGTTTGAATTTTGAAAAAAGGTGGAAACAAATTAATGTGTGTCCAAATAGGGGGAAATCAAAAATTTCAAGGGCAAAATAGGAAGGGTAATTTTTTTTTTATCTTGATGACATCATCTTTTAAGTTTATGACATACATAAGTTTCCTACTTTATTATATAGATATCACGCGCTATATATGTATACCCGTCATCCCTCGGAGCTAAGACTCCCTGAGATACAGTTGTCTAGTGTGATATTCTTTAGGAGAATACTTCCTCAATCCTGAAACTACTTGGGACGAAATGTCTATCGTACCCAAAAATAAAACGTATTGGAGGCGATCATAGTCCTGAGCTAGTGAGCATAACCATACCTCCATTACCCCACTCGACTCTAACCTTATCAGGCATGCATAGAGCTATGATCTAGGGTCGATACGTAGTCTGCTTTCACTCGCCGAGTACACTCACATCATGCAACCTCCACTAATATCACCCCTATAGTGGTATGTTTAATTAATTATAACATCCACACTGATATATTAATGCATATATACTGTATTTTTACCTCTATGAATTTTTGCAAAATTCTAGTTAAAGTGCATTTCACTCGTGGCACAAATAAATCATTTTCATAATATTATTTATTCACATAATTCCATATAGTCATGACTATCACTTGTGACACATATAAATCATTCTCACAGTATTTTTCATAACCACAATGAATTAATTATTCACTAAATTAATTAATTAAATTATCATTATATTGTTTATAACCATAATTAATTAATTATTAACTAAATTAATTAAATAAATCACATAATACATTTCTGGACACGTATCCCTCAGCCCGCATCCCTATATTTCAAATTTATCATCCAATTTCAACTATTCACATTCGAATAAAATTCGTCCCATTTATTCTAAATTGCATTCCCGATAGATCTCAATAATTTTAACCGATCACCTCAATTCATATATTTTTCCCAGAAGGTCATTACTCTCTTTGGACAGTTAATTCAATTATTGAATTAACAATTTACTCTTTAAAAAAAATAACTATTTGTAACAAGGGGGTCTGCAAAAGTTTGGCGGAAATCTGCCCAGATTTTTCTCCTGTCCAAATTTTACGAATTTCAACCTCAAACATGATCACCAACATAATTTATTTCAATATCAATTATGTTTGATAAATTTTATATCAATGGGATTCATCACTACACATAATCATCATTTAAACATGTAACTTTTCTGAGGATAAATATCATCTCTACAAGCTATATCAAACTTTCAATCATAAATTTTCTCTATATAAGTTCCATTATATAAGAATTCATAATCTCAAAGTTTCATGAGTAAAAATCCAGCCAATCAATAGATTCCAAAATACATTTGCATAATAATTTCACACAAAATACCAAAGTTGACACGTGAATCCCATCCCCAAAATAATTTTCCAAACTTTATATGACAAAAATTGAAAGCATAATTATTTAGTAAGATAATCACTAGAATTAACTATTAGTAGTGTCCGTATTTGATGAAGAGGGTGATGAATCTCATAAAATTCCTTCCCAAATTCTTCAATCCCTTAGTTTTCTTAAGATGTTCTTCACTTTCTCATTTGAACCCTTGAGTTTCCTCTCTAATTCTCTTCACTTTCTCTCTAACTATTGGTAACTCTCAACTAAACCTTTGGAATATGAGAATGACCTTTCCTTTTCACCCAACCTTGCATTTTATAAGTCTTAATCCCGAAATTGACTTTTTATATGCCACTAAAATGGCCAAAATAGTTTTAATTATTCCTAACCAGTCTAAAAAGCCTTTGAGACTAATATACAACCTTCAGGTACTTAATTTTGACTATTTCAACCCATTTTGAATCAGCCGTGCACTCGAAATTACCATCCTAGTCACTAACCATATCTTTCCATCTCTGCCCTCGTAAATGAATTCTCGATTAAGATATTAATAATTCCTATTGTGTTTACTAAGTTATGACATAATTGGATTTTATTTACAATCACGCACTAGTAAAGAAAACATAATTAAATTTTATCGACTGTCACACACTAGTAAATATAAGGTCACTTAAATATTAATTCATTTCACACCCAAATTAATATTTATTAATGTGTCATTATTTCTTGATTTAATTATATAAGAACCCACCCACATAATTTAAATGTCCAATTTAATATATAATAATAATATTATTATTTAGTAATAATAATAATAATAATAATAATAATAATAATAATAATAATAATAATAATAATAATAATAAGGAAGTTTTTTTGCCATTTCATAAGTTAAGCGAGCCATGTCATAAGGAGACGCTTATGACATGGAAAATTGGACAACTCACCACTTCAACCCCAAACCCTACACTTCCCCTCATTCTATAACTCTCAATAATGTGATGCCCCCCCTCCCCCCCCCCCCCCCCAAAAAAAAAAAAAAACCTACCTTTCCTCATTCCCTCCCTCTCACTAATCAACATCCACCTCCAATCTTTAGTCGCCCGTCCTCTTATACTCATCCCCCCTCCTCTCCGTGCCACCCTCCCCCAACTAAAAACCGATGCTTATGGCCCCATCCTCCTAGCTCCTCATTGCCACATTTACCAAGCGTTACCTTCCTCACCACCAACTTCGTCTAAAAGGTAGTCTCCCTCTTCAGTTAAAGTTAATATCTATTTGATATGTTTTATATGTATGTTTATGTTTGGGATCTAATTGTTTTAGATTTGTTTAAATTTATGTTTATATCTTGGGATCTGTTTATATGTATGTTTATGAACACCCTAAATAGGTATACTTCATTTCATTTTGTGCATTTGAGGAAATATTTTAGTTTGATTTAACCATGATTTCTTTTTTGATTTGAAGATCTAAAAATATTGTTTGTGTCCTATAGGTAATCTAAAAATAAGATTTGAAATATGGTTTTCATCTAACTATTGATATGAAATATGTTAATTTTGACATGAAATATGTATATTTTCTTTGATAGGTTGAATAAATATTATTTTTCATGAAATATATATTTCACATGAACAGTGAGAAATAGCCTGGAAAGATAATTTGTTCAAGGACAATTTGTTCAATATTTTCATTCCTTTTAATAGTGAGTAATAACCTCTTATTATTTGATTCAAAACGTGGATTTAGTTTAGCATGTTATGTTTGAATTTATTGTTACTTAGGTTTGAATCTTTGATCCCCCTTGTTTTTCTATGCACTCCCTTTATCTCTTTTATTAATCATATGTTATTTTGATTCCATGAAGCATTTATGAATGTATAGTAATGGGCAATGAAATTATTTGAGATGTATCAAAGGTATTTTCTAGCCCATCTTTTTTTTTTTGAAAACTTATAGGGATTTTAAAACCCTAATTTTAATATGTCACCCACTCTTTTCACTACTCGTGATTTATGAGTTTTTGAAAATTGGGGGTTTGAGTTCAACTTTTTTTATACGAGTAAATTTTATCACAATCTCTTCATTATTTCATATTGTTGGTATTTATGGAAGAGATACCTATTAGAAACTAATTCTATTCCAACCTAACTATTTATGTTGCTAATTTTCTATCATTGTTCTATTTATGCACCCTTTTTTATTGGTACAGATACTTGATACCGCCGTCACTTTGGTTATTTTCTTTTCCCTTTCCATTTGGTATGGATTAGGGAATTGATTTATATAGTCAAAGTAAGAATGTACATTGTATAGAATGCATAATTTGTTGTAACGTGTTTTTTTCTTTTATTTGACAATTACCATAAGTATACAGATACTATAGTCGGATAAGATATTGACGGATAATATATTGATGAATGCTTTGATCAACACACATATAAAGGTGAACTCGAAGCTACAAAGTTTGTTAAAGTGCTCATTTTCTCACATGTTTGTGGTTCTAGTTTTTACACGAGTTGTATACGTTTTCTACTTATGATGAATGTTTTAAATGTGGTTCCAGTATTTACACGAAGGTGAACGATAACCATACATAGGTAAAGAATTTCATTTATGCTTTTATTCATTTAATTTGTGTTGCTGAATACTTACACTTTATATTAAACATTATTTTCGTTGTTTAGTGGTTCCTTTCTCTAGTTCTTATTATTTTGATACTTTTTTGTGCCTTTTATTTTGTAAATAATTTAGTCTTTTTGTGTTTTTCATTTCCTACTATTTGTGAACTGTTAGCAATTTATAACTTCTATTCTGTCTAGAACTCTTACCGTATGAAACATGGCTCGATGATACACATTTTGCAATTTATGTTAATGGCCTGCGTTGACATCAATATCAATTTTTTGATCAAACCATACACATTTGTTTCAAGTCTTTACATATTTCAATATTTGATTAGTTTTATTTTGTTAATGATGCACGTCGTTTATGTTAAATATATTAACACTTGGCGTGATTCTAGTTGGATTGACAACATGAACTTAAAGGAGGCTTACTGGTGGAGGTAGTACCAATCAGACATTCCCCGCTAAAATACTGAACAGACTGCTAGGTGGCTTACTAGTGGTGGTGACCTTTAAGGGACAGTTGCATATAACCAAAACGCTTATTTAAAACACTCATCTGGTGGATTAATTGCTGGTTATGGGGAACTTGATGAAGTTCCAACATTCAGTTTATGTTGAGAGTGTTCTATTTAGATCAAAGGATGTACGACACTCAAGTGATGTAATAAGATAAATTAATTCCTTATGTAAATAAGCTAATTCGCGGGAATAAGAAAGAGATGTGAATTTGGTCATTTTTAGTGAAGTTTTCACATTGGCAACCAAAGGAGATTTTTGTGAATTTGTTTAGTGGGGTGCCCAAAGTATAAGGTAAGAGAGTAGTCCAAAAGTTTGCCTTAATTATTTTGGTGTTTCTAAGTTGGTGTTCGATTAAATGGTTATGTTTTGCAATACTTAATAATCAAAGGAACAATTTTATATTTTATTAAGTTTCTTTAGTGTAATTAATTTCCTTAGGTTGTACTTGGTGTTACATAGGGATGTGAGACTATCCTAAACACATTATGAGTTTCTTGAGTTTGAACTAGATGTTTGGCTGTAACTCACTTCTCCATTTCGTATTTTTTACAGGATTTTCTCAGCCAGTATGATGAAGAAGAAAAAGAGACGAGGCTTCTCATGGCACTGTAACCTGCCATTTTTTATTGTATCAAAAGGGACAGGAAACTAGTACAAATAGTATTGCTTCCATATATGCATGCACACGAGGCCTTGATCATTGGGACAAACATGATAATAACAAAAATTTGTTGAATTTTGTTCAAAACCTAGAGGAGGCATGCATTGAGACGGTGGAGGCAGGGAATATGACCAAGGATATTTCCCTTTTGATACATAGATCCAAGGTTCCAAGGGATTTTTACTTTAACACCAAGGGGTTCATTTTCTAGTCGTCTGTCAAATCGTCTGCTACTTTTGCTGTTCGTTAAACGTTTTCTGTTCGACCACTATTATGCGAATCTAAGCACCTTTCAGTCATATTATTAATAGCTTATTATTGTCTAAGATCTTTCTGAAGTCAGATGGCAATCATTAATTTTATTTCATTAATTTTGTTTCAATTTACAATCAACAACGTATTTTTGATTTCTAAGATGAATAACTATTTATTTATGTAGTAGGTGGATTGCATTGATATTTTACAATATTAGAGCATAACTGAGATGGAATGTGCAAAGTTTTAGATGGGGAGAAGAGGTTAACTCATAATGGTTATATTTATGTTCATGTATCTATTATTTTATATATATATATATGTCATTTTAGACACCCCTAAGCATCTCATTAGATCCCTTGGACCTCCTCTTTCACCATAAACCATAGGCTATACTTAGAGTACTGATCTGGAGGCTATCGGGCACTCCCGAGCCCCTTTTGACAATCGATCAACTTTTTCACCTCAATGATAGCTCATTTGATCTTCAAATGACACTAAATACCCTTTCCAATGGTCCACCTCATGTGCGAATCAACCTTAAGGTTCGGACAAATGGTCCATTTTCCTCTAAAAACTGATCTAGGGGCCATCGGGCACTCCCAAACCCCGTTTGACTCTGGTCAACTCTCCAACTCGAGAAAAACTCTTTGGATCCTCGAAGGGCTCCAAATCTCCCTTCCAATGGTCCACCTCGTGCATGAATCGGCTTTACGGTATGGATAAAGGACCAATTTCACTTCGAAGGGTCACTGGGCACTTTCAAGCCTTGTTTAACCTTGGTAAACCCTCCGAACTAAGTGAAGCTCATTAGAATATCAAAGGATTCTACATAGCCTTTCTAATGGTTCATCTCATGCACACAATTATCGTTACGATTCGAATGAACGATCCATTTCCCTTTTGTCTAAATGACTGACGAGCGCTTTCGAGCCCTAATTGACCATAGTCAATTCTTGAAACTAGAAGCAGCCGGATGGATTCTTAAAATGATCTAAATAACTTTTCCAACAGTTAATCCGTGTGCGATTAGGGCTTACATATTGCATTTTACGATCATATTTTTAGAAAATCTGAAGAGGAATGTCGAATGGCAAACCCATTTCCCTACCTATCGGTAGTGTGCCATGGGTTTCCTACTAATAGACAGTACAAGAACAATGCCGATCGGAACCCCTTGACCCTATACAAGGACAACATGAGCTCACTTCTAAAGTCACCTTAGAAACATCCCTCTCAGTGATATTAACAACATTCTCTCGAAGTCATCGTGGTTTCCATCTTGAAACCTCTCCCCCACATCCCATTTTATTCCATTTCTTACCCAATTTTGAAAATTCCATTCCCTCTCCTCCTAACACCTTCATCCACTTGCAAGAGAATCCCTTTAACATTTAAGATCAACTTCAAGGTTTCAAAAGAAGGTCTAAATCTTTTACCCTCTCTTATTTTTGCATTAGTTACATAATTCTTATTTTAACATTTCATTTTTATTAGATTGCACATATTAATGTCCAAACTTTTTATTAGTAGTATTGCATATACTATACTTTCTATTAAAAAGGAAAAAAAAGAGGGTTTGTTTGTAAATTCCAAACGGGAATTTCTCACACATTTTCTCACACGAACGCATAATTTTTCCACACACACATAAATGAAAAGTCCTCGGTTGGATTTATGGGATAAAACCCACCCCGTGTTATATGCAAACTACGTGGAATTTGATGCCTTTTTAGGCTACGTAGGCTCCTTGGGCAAAATCCAAGATTCGAGTCATCTCCTAGTTTTGTTCATATATTATTTATATATCATATATTTGTAATTCATGATTGTGTTTTGTCTAACCTACACCATCGTCCTTTTATAAATGATCGGTGACCCGACAATTGCACGCATAATATTTTGATTACTATTTTGGGAACATTCTTAAGGATGACCTCACTCCATCTTTATCCATGACGCGAGTCAAGTAATTCCACTCTCCATTGATACACACACACACACACATACACACACATTTCATGGAGTTATTAAGGAGAATAATATCACATGCCCATGAGAGATCGAAAGGATGGAATGGGTGACTAACGCCTTCATATTGCATAACTAAATCCCCGAATCCTTGGAATAATTAGTTTCGCAAGAATTAGGATGTCTTTGATGTCATTCTCTCGAGGCGACAATATTTCTTTTTCCTGTTTTATGAAAAATAGGCTAACGACTCTCTATCTATACATTACCTATACATCACCCCAATTGACGATGACCGAAGCTCCCCAAGGAAGGGAGCGAGATGCCATGCCCGCGCTTATCGACCGTCGATGGATGGCCATAGTGGAGACTCCGCTGGGGAATGAATTGAATTGTTTGAGGACTATACTTTATTTTTACATGGGTGTTATTATTATTTGAATGTGTGCGTATGAACCTACAAGAATGTTCCCTTTTTCCTCTATTACTTATTTTACATATCTCATGTATATTAGTTTTCACTAACTTTTCACTTCACACACATGTAAATACCCTCCAGGTACGCTTCACACTACCTATTCCTATATATAGGATCAATTATACACACATGCTAAACACGCTACTTTGAATATCCATGCTTAGGCTTCACTAACACACAACTCCACTTATCACACTTATATATATCCATGATAACTTGCACATATAACATTCCACTTGTAGTTGATCAGCTTAGGCTCACCACTACACACTCACTTACAAATATTCACATATCCCTCTCACATGTATCCATGCTTAATGTAGTCTTCATGATCCATGATAGATTTACTTTTCATGATACTAGTACATTATTCCCCATTAGTATAGTGCCTATTTTACTCATCATGCCAAATAAAAGACTCTCTCCACAATAAATTAATTAAGAATCATGCATTTGGTAGACTACATCCCCAAGAGCATTACAATATTAATTAAAATTTTATCCCGTATGGGGGGTCACTTTCTGATAGGCACTAGTCCTGCGGGTCACAGTTCGCCTAAGAAATATGAATTTCACGTTCCATTAGCCAAGTACCTTCGACGTACATTTAACGGTTCCCCCCAGATCGTACCGCTTGGCAAAACTCACAACGGGGGGTATATTGCAAGGAACTCGTTCTTGTATGTCGAGTATATCAAATTATCTTTCATACATACTGTCCCCATGGGGTATATAGTGAGGAAATTCATGTATAATCAGGTATATCAAATGACTTGTCCACACGTACCGATTGCCCTCAAAAGTAAGAAGTATATCGCGGAAGTCATGCTAGGGGGGAACCCTACCACTAGACCAATAAGTTGCATAAACCTCTTATAGGCATTGTAGACACCCCATTCTGTAACCCCTTAGGTCCCTAGTACCTGCCTTCATCATTACAAACCCCGGGTCATACCCCGAGTATTGACCTAGAAGCCATCGGGCACTCTCAGGCTCCGTTTGACCAAAAAGTCAAACTCTTCATCTCAACTAAGACTGAATGAATCTTCAAAGGGAACTGAAATCCCTTTCCAACGGTCCATCCTATGCATGATTCCGACTTACCATGCGAACGAATGATCCGTTTGCGTCCGAAACTTGATTAGAGGCCACCGGGCGCTCCCGGGCTCTGCTTGACCTAAGTCAACTCTTCAGCTCGATCGAGGCTGAATGAATCTTAGAAGGGCACTGAAACCCCTTTCCAATGGTCCGCTCCATGAACGATTCTGACTTACCATGCTGACGAACGATCCATTAGACTCCAAGAGGTCATAGAATGTTTCTAGGGCCCAATTGACAAAAGTCAACTCCCCAAATCAGGCCAAACTCTTTGGAATGTCGAAGTACATCTCCTAAACTTTCCAACAATCCGCCCTGTGCGCGATTCAGACTTACCATGCGGACGAACGATCCGTTTGCGTCCGAACAATTCCCCATCTAATGGACCGACAAACGCTTTCAAACCATATTTGACCCAAAGTTAACTCCCGAACTCGGGAGCGGGAGCGATCCAAAGTACTTTCAAAGGTCTCTGAATTACCTTTCTAGCGGTCTACCCCGTGCACGATTCTAACCAGCAGTTTGCCCTCGGCAGCCAATTTTCTTATAAGGCCTGAAACACACTGCTAAATGGCAGGTTCCAGACCTTGCCTATCGGTAGGTGCTAATAGGCATGACCAGGTCTATGACGATTGGCAGTGACTTAGGCCTATAAAAGGAGGCCTTCACCTCATTTTCAAGGGGATCCCAGATCTAATAACAATCACCCTCAGCGAATCCAAAAAACTTCTCTGCGATTTCAAAATCCAAATCCCTTTTTAACTTCCACTTTTCATCATCCTTTTCATCAAACTTGGTGAATTTGCCACTCTCCATCATCATCCAAGTGAAAGGGCTTCTCCCCAACATTCAAGATCAAACTCAAGATCTTCAAGAAGATCCAACTTTCTCAACTTTCTCTTAAATTCTCTTAAATTCTCAATAACTTGTTTTAGTACTTGGAACTTTTATTATCTCATCTCACACATCCTAATATACTTTTTATTTAGTATTATTGCAAATATCTTTTTTTCATATAAATAAAACCCCAAAAATAAGAAAAATAGGGTTTGCTCATAAATTCGAAATAGGGATTCTCATACTTTTCTCACACTTTTCTCACAACTAAAACACTTTTTTCTACATACACACACACTCACAAATAAGAGATCCCCATTTGGATTTATGGGATAAACCCCACCCCTCATTTTGTATGCAAACTACATGGACTTTGATGCCTTTATAGGCTACATATGCGTCTCGGGGTAAAACTCGAGACTCGAGTCCTATTCTCACTTTCTCTCTCATTTTCTACCTTATCTAAATCCAATGTTCTTGTATTCTATATACTTGTTCTTAGTGACGTATTACTCCATACGCAGTATCGTTCCTTTATAATGATCAACGTAAGAGTAATAGCGTAAATCTTATTTTCTAATATTATTTTTATACCTTCCTACAGATGACTCACTTTATCTCTTCCATGATATAAGTCGAGGATTCCTATCTCCACTATATATATACACATGCACACATATCATAGGGAGAATAAAGGAAAATAGTAAATATCCATGAGAGACCTATAGGGTGGAATAGGGGCCTAACACATTCCCATTTCGTAACTTAGCCTCCGAACCCTTCTCGAATCATTTTGGTTTCATATGCACCAGTATGTCTTTGGATACCATCCTTCGGGATGGCTTCCCACTTTTCTTTTGTCTGTTTTGAGTAAAATAGACTAGCGACTCTAAATCTCTCTACATTTTTACACCTCCTCTCAAACGACGCCGACCAAAGCGCTCCCAAGAGGGATGCGTGGGACCCGAGGATCCTCCCTTCATGCGCCCGCCCATAGCGAGGATCGGGGATGGCCACAGTGGCGACTCTGTTGGGGATTTGTATGTTTTGAGGGCTTGACTCTATTTACATGGATGTTATATTTGTTTATATTTCCCCTATATATGCATGTTCCCCTTTTTCATGTGTATCACATGCTTATACTTTTGCTCACACACTTGTAGAAAATTCTCCTTGTACACTTCACACCACGTGCACCTAGGATCACATATATCCATATGTTGCAGGCATCACCCATCCATACTTGGTGTACCTTTGGTACTTATACTTTGGTCCCTTCTTGGCATAATAAATAAAGGCATTCTCATCATATGATACTAATAAGAGAATCATACATGATTCACACGACATCACCAAAGAGCATTGTTATTGACCAAATTTTACCCAGTAATTGGAGGGTCACTTTGTGACGGGCACTGGTCCGGCAGGGCGCAGTTAGCGTAAGTGATATGACTATCACTTTCCATTGGCCAAGTACCTTCGACGTATATCAAACGGTTCCCCCGCATCGTACCACTTGACCGAAGTTATGACGGGCGGTACATCATAGGGAATTCGTTCACGTACGCTGAATATATCGAACTCGCTCTCACACGTACCGTCCCCATGAGGTATATGGTGAGGAAATTCATGTACATTGAGGTATATCAAATGGCTTATCCACACGTACCGATTGCTTACAAGAGCAAGAAATATATCGTGGAAGTCATGCCAAAGGGGGGAACCCATTTCGATTCACCCAAGCAATTGCATACCCGCATATAAGTGTCAAACCTTGGACATGCACTTTAGATTGCCGGTCTCAACCCGAAACTCTGTTGAAATTCTGGGTCCACCTGCCGCCCAAAATTTTGTGCATTTTTAAAATGGGACCCTGTCCATGATCCTGGTTACAAGTCCAGCCGTAGCTTTGCATATATTAAAATCCCACTTTTCCAGGCTCGGGTCCCATCCGGCATTGCATTTAAGAGAATTAAATATAAGTGAGAACATAATAATCATAATAATCATGCTGAGTTTCGTCTCCAAAAACATTTCTCCCTTATTTATCAAAAATCCAAAAAAAGTTTCTTCCCTTTTTCTCAAAAAAAGAAATCCCATTCTACGCCTTCTCAGGTCAATTGCAAGCCCTTGGCCTGGCTCCCTATTGGCTTCGGTCTTCAGTCAAATCACCCTAGAGTTTTGTCTATTCCTCTACTACTTCTTTTGAGATGGAATCCATCCACTTTCCATGGAGAATACAGATCAAGTATAAGTCATACAACCGGATCTGACAGCAGTCCAAGCTCATCTCGTGTATAAGATTGATAACCTCCAAACTGAGGTCCGAGGGATGCAACTAAACCAGGTTCATATTCCTTAAGAGCCCGATACCCTTTTCCCTCCTTCTATGAGTCCTCCTGAGCCTACCCGAGAAGTTGAAGATGCCAAATATTGAGAAGTTCAGAGGGAGTGGACCCCCGATTGTTCATCTTTGCAGTTATCATCGTTCCATGACTCTACTAGGGGCTTCTAAAGAAGTGATGGCCTAGTTTTTAAGCAAACTTTGAAGGATAGTGCCCTCCGATGGTTTTTGTCTCTCGAGGAATCCAGAATCCATACCTAGGAGGATGTAGCCCGAGAATTAATGTCGCATTATAAATAAAATGAAGAGCTTGAGTTCACCCATTGTGATTTAGAGCTGCTCAAGCAGAACCCTGGGGAATCAGTCAATAACTTCATAATTCGATGGAGGCAGATACCATAACCAATCGGCCATCTAAGGAGGAACAGGTCATCATAGTGATGAAGAACTTCTTGACCCATGTCCGAGCAACGATAGGAGGATAATACTATCCCCACTTCTGAGCTCTCATAGAAGAAGGAGTAGAATTCGAGTAAAGCCTTGTTAAAATAGAGGTTGAACCAGGGAAGGTGTCCGGACAGTTCACCCCTAGAAAGTATGACAAGCCTGCCAGTGCTACAGTCTCAACCATCAATAACATCTCTCAACCAACCACATCATGGGCACTAAAAATCCACCCTGACCCCATTTGAAAGGAATACACTGAGCTCCACGCTCCCCTCTCCAAAGTTTACCAATCCCTGTTAAGCCGAAACCTCATCAAACCCTTGGATCCCCGTCCATTGCCAACTCCACTCCCAAAAAACTTCAACGCCGACGCTCATTGTGCCTTTCACCAAACTGCTGGCCATACCACCGACCAATGCTTTCACCTCTGAAACATAATCCAATATCTCATTGATCGGGTTACTATAGCCCCACCAGCCAATCCTAAGCCAAACACTACTCACAATCCACTCCCAAATCATACTAATGCCATCTTCTTAGAAGAAAATCCAGATGTCGATCCTTCAACTCAAATCACACCCATATACTCTCCTAAACCTCTTCAAATTTTCCCATATTTCCTCCTCCACCCTACTAGCCTTGCTGATCAGGCACTGTGACTCCTTACCAGAGCATGCATCGCTGTCTGTACCCGTTCTGAAAATGGAAATATGGAATTGTTAATGGTGTTAAGCCAACTCCTAGAGTTCGGGATGAAATTGCCCTCACAGATGGTCATCGATTGCCAAAAGTTTAGTACAATGTTCTTGGAAGCATGAAAATGGGACCGAGATTCAGACAAGTGGGTGGTACCAACTGATGAAGTCAGCCTAGATGATGTTGTCCAGATTATGGAAGAATTATTCGGGCTAACCAATTGCATTTGTAGTATCACCGGGTTACATGACATTTTGAAGCTAGAAGAGCACTTGGTCCCTTCAACCATACATATCCCCACAGAATAGGAAGACCTATATGAAGAAGCCATTGAAGTTGTGGAATGCATTGCCTTTACATGGAAAGACGAAATTGTTGCCACCGAATGGGGGAAAGAATTCGAAGATTCGAGTGAAGAACAAGCTTCAGGAAGAACTGGCTCAGTAGCCGAGATATGTGGGATGATATCATTTGAAGAACTCCTCGGAGAAATAAATAGGGTGACAGAACAACTTGAGATTGATAAGGAAACGGGATTCATGTTCTTCCCTTCTTCAGTAAATCATATGACCAGATCAAGGAGACATTACCACGTTCCAAGCCCACTACCAGAAAATGACAAAGGGAAGGGAGTTGAAAACCTTCCTATGCCAGAGATGACCGTCGAGGAGAGAAAGATCCTCGATCAACTGAAGAAAACTCAAGCTAACATCACTCTATGGGGTCTTTTCATGTCTTCCCAGCTTCACAGAAATGCTTTAATCAAGCTACTCACTAGAACCGTAGTTCCTCCTTCTACCATACCAGAAGAGGCGATAAATCTGGTCGGATCCTTGACCTATACCCGGATTCTATCATTTTCTGAAGAGGAAATCCCCAGAATTGGGATGAATCACAATCATGCACTCAACATCTCCGTCTAAGTTATGGGGAAGGTCGTGCCACTCTCTCTTATCGATAACGGATCCACCTTAAATGTCTGTCCACTCAGAACCTTCAAGTGTTTAGGACTAAAAGAAAGCGACCTCACTCCAACCTCCACCGCTGTACGTGCCTACGAAAATACTCGTCGAGAGGTGATAGGATCCATAAAACTTGTAATAGGGGTTGGTCCTATTAACCCTGTCGTTGAATTCCAAGTCATAGACATCCCAACTTGTTTCAACCTGTTGCTCAGCCGACCCTGGCTCCACAGTATCAAGGGTGTGTCTTCCTCACTCCATCAGAAACGGAAGTTATTCACTGATGGGAGAGTCATCACCATTTTGGGCGATGACGAAAATGTATAGGTTGCAAGCACTAGCAGTCCAATCCTTGAGATACAGCACGGGTCAAATGATATGCTCCTATCAGGATTCTGAGTTGAGCCACTCCTACTCCCGAAAGGGGACGATTTCAAAGAAAGGGTTTATCCAGAATATGACCCTCATGTCAATGTCAATGTGATTCATATGTTCAGAAACATGCACTTCATGCACGAACTGGGGCTAGGGCAATGACAACAATGGATATTTAGGCCCATCGAACTGAAGAAAGCTTTCCCTCCTTGTGGCTTGGGGTATCAACCACCAGAACAAGAACTAAGAATGATCCACCAGTCTCGACCAAAGAGAAGGTTAGACTGCATCCTAACTATCCCAGGAGACTACTTGAATGGACGATACATCAAAGAAGGCGAAGACTTCCCCTTTTTCGATTTTCCAGAACCATGGTATGACCACACAGACAAGAAGATGAAGCCTGGAATGGAGATCTTTTTCCAAGATAGCTACCCATGGGACGAAAGATATTAAAGAGACTGAGGAAAGTGACTCTAAAGATTCCTTCAACTTACAGACACTGGGGCTGTCACTCTGCATGGTTCATTCACGCACTACATCAATGGATCCATCCCATCTAATTAAAGCTGTTGAAACACCCCTCTTCAACTGGCATGCTGCGCCAGTTCTACCTTTTGAAATCTCCCCTAACCCCAATGTTTACCCTATATCTCCTTCTGTTGTCTATCCTTGTTCAAATGTAATCGAGACCTATTTTGATAAGGTTCTCAATGCTGTTTTTCCTATCAATGAAATGAACAAAGATTTTGAGTGTCTTGTTGTGCCATACATTAATTGTTTGGATTCTAATTGAACTTTTGATGATGATGATTTAAGAAATATATAATTATTAACTGATCTAAATAAGGTTAATAATAAACAACATAATCGCGTTTAAGTTAATGAAGAAGTGACTGTTCTTATTAATCTCGATTCTAGTAGCCAACTGCGCGAGATTAGGATAGGGGCTACCCTTGACGATCATGAGCGCGTACAACTCGAAGAATTGCTAAAGGAATTTGTGGATGTCTTCCCATGGTTCTATGATGATATTCCAGTCATTGATCCTGAAATAACTCGGCACGAGATCCCCACTTTCCCAAATTACAAGCTGGTCAAACAAAAATTGAGAAAGCTCCGCACCGAATGGTCGCTCAAGGTCAACGAAGAGGTGGTCAAACAGTTGAACGTGGGCTTCATTCGTGTGATTGAATATTCCACATGGCTAGCCAACATAGTACCTGTGCCAAAATTAGGAGGGAATATTGGAATGTGTGTTGACTATCGGGATTTAAATAAAGCTTCTCCAAAGGATGATTATCCTCTACCCAATATCGACATGATCGTGGACAACACAGCCAGTCATGCTCTCAAGTCATTCATCGACGAGTTTACCTGATACAACCAAATCAAGATGCGCTCAGACCACCAACAAAAACACACATTCATCACCCCATTAGGAACCTTTTGCTACACCGTTATGCCATTTGGTCTCAAGAATGATGGGGCTACCTACCAAAGGTCTGCCACAACCATCCTGCTCGATCTGATTCATAAAAAGTTAAGGTTTATGTGGATGATATGATTATCAAGTCCGCAACTAGAGAAGGTCATGTTCTCGCTATCCGAAAGTTCTTCGAATGACTGCGACGGTATCAGATGAGACTCAATCCACAAAAATGTGCCTTCGGCATTACAAAGGGAAAACTCTTGGGATTCATGGTCCGTGAGAAGGGGATAGAAATAGATCTCGCAAAGTTGAAGGCCATACTTGAGATGACACCGCCCCGAACAGAGAAAGAAGTCCGAGGTTTTCTTGAAATTGCAATATATCAGCTGATTCATTAACCATCTAACCTCCATCTATGAACCAATCTTGAAGCTCCTTCAAGAGGATTCAAACAAGGTTTGGAACGAGGACTGCCAATAAGCTTTCGAATGAATCAAATAATTTTTAACCCAATCTCTAGTGCTCATGCCGCCACAGCCTGGTCTCCCTTTGCTCCTATACCTAACCATAATCGACACTGCAGCTGGGGCTTTGCTATCCCAATACCTTGAAGACTCCCGCAGAGGAAGATCCATTTATTATGCCAGTTGCAAATTGGCCAGGTACGAGGTCAACTACACTTCTTTGAAAAAGGCGTGTGTCGCACTTGTCTGGGTCACCCAAAGTTGCGACACTACATGCTTGCCTTCCCCATCAAACTTGTATCCCGAATGGATCCCATCAAATACCTACTTGAGAAACTCGCCTTATCCAGTCGAGTGGCCCAATGGTTGATGCTCCTAACTGAGTTCGGTATCATGTACATCACGCAGAAAGACATTAAAGTAAGAGCTGTCTCTAACTACCTCGTTGATTCCCCCATAGAAGAAGTAGATGTCTGGATCTCCAAATTCCCAGATGAAAATATCCTCTACACCGCTTAAGACCAACTTCGATGGCAAATGTTCTTTGATGGCGCTGCCAACAAAAAGCGATATGGCATTAGGATACTTCTGATCACCCCAGATGACTCCCACACTCCCATCGCCATCCAATTGGATTTCCCTTGCACCAACAACATGACGAAATACGAGGCATGCACAGTAGGCCTCAAAGTTTCTCTCAAGAAAGGTATTAAATACCTTAATATCAATGGGGATTCTTCCCTCATCATCGGTCAAGTGCTCAGAAAGTGGAAAGTCAAGGATGAAAAGGTCCAACCCTTCCATGCCCACTTAGAAGAGTTAGTCTCCCGATTCTGAGATATCACCTTCCATTAGCTACCTCGAGCAAAGAATAACCTACACGATTCTCTCTCTACCTTGGCCTCCATGGTCAATATGCCCGAAGGAATAACAATGATTCCCTTACTAGTTCAAAAGAAAAACAAACCAACCCACTACTACCATATTGAGCTTGTCTCCACCGAAGATCCCGAAGCCGATTACTGGTACTATGATATCTGGTGCCTCCTCAAACATGGTAGGTATCTCGAGGGTTCTAACAAGAAAGACTGAACAACCCTCCGAATACTAGCCGCCCAGTACATCATTTGTCATAAATCTCTACTCAAGAGGAACTTCGATGGAACTCATCTACACTGTATCGCAGGGGCTGAGATTTAAAAGATAATGTAAAAGATACACAATGGGGAATGGGGGCCCACATGAACGGTCATATGATTGCTAAGAAGATCATCCGACAGAGCTACTACTGGACCACTATGGCCCAAGATTGCACCGCCTATGTTCGGAGGTGCCTCAAATGCCAACAGTTCTCTAATCTTCAACACCAGCCTATGCGAGAATTATACAACATGACCTCTCCCTGTCCGTTGTCCACCTGGGGTGTCGACATCATAGGGATGGTTACACCAAAGGATTCAAACGTACATGAGTTCATCCTAGTTGACATTGATTACTTCACCAAATGGGTTGAGGCTGAGTCATACCTAGTATTGAATGCCAAGAAAGTGGCCAAATTCCTCAAGAAAAATATCATCTACCGATATGGGGTCCCACACGAGTTAGTGTCAGATAATGGGTTACACTTCGAAGTAGAAGTCACATAAGTAGTCAACGAGTACGAGATTCAGAGACACAAATCTTCTCCCTACCGACCTCAGACTAATGGTGCAGTTGGAGCCGCCAACAAGAACCTCAAAGCCATCATCAACAAGATGATCGGAAGCTGTAGGGATTGGGCCGACCGGATCCCGTACGCCCTCTGGGACTATCTAACCTCAATCCAAACCTTTACTGGAGCTACCCCTTACTCTCTGGTCTACGGCATGGAAGCAGTCCTACCTGTGGAGCTAGAAGTACACTCGCTATGCGTCATGCTGGAAAGCAAAGTTAATGAAGGAGACTGGTGCCAAAGTCATCTCGACGAGCTGAACCTCTTAGATGAAAGGAGATTGAAAGCTCTTTACCATATACAGGGTGCCATCTCCGAATAGCGCGATCATTCAACAAGAGAGTCAAGGACCGCTGTGTCCGGGAAGGGGATTTAACCCTTAAGGAGATAATAGAACCCATCTGGTACCCTAGAGGGAAATTCAAGCCCAATTGGAGCGGCCCCTACATTGTGAAGAAAATCTTATCCGGCGGTTCCACCATGCTCACTGACCTAGATGGGGAGGAGATGTCTCGCCCAGTCAACCTGGACCATATCAAGAAATTCTACCCCTAGTCTGAAATCTCGGCGCGCACGACTCTTCTCATCTCCCTTCTATTCTTAAAAAAAAAATTCTCTTCATTTCCCTCTACCCAGGACTACGTGGGCCTGATCCTCTGCAAAAAAACCATTTTTCAATATTTTTTTTTCAAAATCCCCAGAGGTACGTAGGCAGCTCATACATCTTACAGGAGCACGACCCTTTCTTTTTCACAAAATACTATTATTTTTCTTATCTCCGAGAACGACAGTTCATTCTAACAAAAACTTAAACAAAAGGATTAAGTATGCCTTAGCGATCGGTATAGATAATTCAAAATTACAAAATTCATCAAAAGGCATAGCTGGATGATCAGAAACTTGCTTATTTCGTTAATAAGAAATTACAGCACGGATTACATAAGAAAAGGAACGCATAACTCCCTTCCCCCTACTACCATAAAAAGCCAAATAAAATCCCCACATCTATTCCATATTACACAAATAAACTCTCCAAGAGTCCTACCTAGAGCTACCAGAGGAGCCTGCACCCTGATCATCTATATCCTGGGGTCCCCAAATTTCCCCTGCCTGAATAGAGTACCGTAAACACTCCATTGATCGATAAGCCCAAACCAACTTTGAAAAAACCACAACACCCCCTTCCATGGTGTTAAATAAAACAAACCACCTTTGTCCAATTTCCACTGCCAACATCTTGCTGACTACTCTCCTCTATAACCACTTCATATAATCCCCAGGGACATGCCAAACTCTACCGACAGAATGAGAGGTACGGGTCGACGGGTGTCGATTCTCCCACAGAGATCCAAACAACAGACGCAGGTGCTCGGTCAAAATGTCTACCAGAAAGAAATTTAGTGCTCGAGTTGGCACAACTTGTGCCCAGCCAAATTGGCACAGAAGCCGCAAAGGGAAATAAAAAGAGGTCGGTCTGAGACCAACCAGCCACACATATGAGTACTCTCCTAGCTCCAGAACAGGCTGCAACTACCACCACCAAGGCACTGACCATTACAAACTCCGAGCCCCATGCTCCACAAACCAATTCTCCCAAATCGCAATATCCAGGCCAACATAGAAGAAGTTATGCGAAAAGAAGTTGGGCATATCTGATAAGGGATACTCTAGAGGGGCCACCAGTGGAGTCTATCAGACAACCACATGAACAGCATCACGGGGATACGCCTCATAAAGTCAGAACGACCTTCTCGCCAGGTATCCAGACCATTCAGCGTCCTCACCAGTATCACTGCTGTAGGATTGTGACGGTATGACATCCACGAAGTAATGGATGTAAGTTACGGGTCCACCAGTAGTTCCCTAGTCACCAGTAGTAATTTTGAAACCAGGCCCAGAGCAACGGCTCCAGCATAGCCAACATCACCTACTTCCTGCAAATGCACAGACTGCAGCACCGCCAGGAGGGAGGTCATTCCTCCAGCAACCAGTGATCTGGCCGACGAAGGTGAAATATAAAGAAGTTCGACCAAAAAATCCCTGAGAGAACGGGAAAATTCGGGCAAAGCCGCAACAACACTGTAATTTACACGTAGTATGCTAGAAAATTCTTCGTAGGTAGGATAATCTTCATCCAACCCAAAGAGGAATACATGGTCCTCGGGCTACCAGAATTGTTCTACCGCCATCAGCATGTTCCACTCAATAGGCCGATTGCACCACAAGGAGACTCAACGGATGTTGAAAGCATCATAGTCGACATTATAAGAGAACATTGCTTCTAAGGCTTCGAGGTAGTTTGCAAACTCAATGTTACTAGGGAGAGCCATCTTGCAAGGCTAAGAGATAGTGGGCAAATAAGTAAGAATGCAAAGGTGTGATGAAAACACTCCACCCTTACCCCTTTTTATTCTTGAGAACCCTCAAAAGAGACATAATCCCTGCATAAATTGAAGGTAATCCTACCCCACAAAATACAAAAGGCTGAAGAGGGTACCAATCAAAGCATTGAATTGATGGGACTGGACTGGACTGAACTGCCGATACGCAGGACAGGGTGCTTGCCGATCGATAACCCCCCATTTTTAGAAATTTCCTTTTTTTCCTCTTTTGTCAAAACATAAAACTCAATAAAAATAAATTGATATTCTCACCAGAATTTCGAAATCACTTTTCCTCCTTATATAATTTCCCCTTTTAATTAAAAATTTTCCTTGAAAAATCCAAAAAATACACCTTTTTACGGTCTCAGCAACAAAGTAAAAAGCGCATGTGCATATATTCATTCATTAATAAAGATAATAAAAAACTCCATTACATTGCATCTATTTGTTTCTATGTTACATAAATTTTGCAGGAAATAAAAAAGAAAAAGCAAAAACAATGGGACTCAGCCCGAACCCACAGACTCTCTCTTTCTCTCACCCACCTTTCTCTCTAAGAGCTTCCACCCATGAGACGTGCTCTTTTCCCCCTACGACGAGACGATGCACCACCACTACCCAAGCCAGAGTCTTTTCCTAATGAAGCAGATGGCACCAAGGAATAAGGAACAAGAACTGCATCCTAAATATGGGCAGTAACCGAAGATATCCGGTCTCTGATGTCTCTTAGCCAACTGGTCGACACTCGGACTTGCTGCAAGGAAAAGGCAAAATCAGTATCAAAGTAGAGATGACCAAAACAGAAAAGAAAGAAAGATAAGAAAAAAAGGTATATCGCAGGTCGGAGGACCTCCTCTGTCAAACCTAACTCCTCCGGATCCATCGCATGAGGATGATGCAGCATAGGCACCATCCCTCCATCAGCCCGCCGAATGTTATATGAAGGAGTGTGCAATCTCACAAAAGGAACCTCTGAAGTCGCCGGCGCAGATGCCATCGGACCGCCACCAACCTGATCGTCCCCGCATTCTAAATGGCTGTCCCCCAGGGATAAAAGGTCACCTGAAAATCTCCAAGCAGGCATAAATCAATACAAGATCATAAGGCACAAAAACTAAGACTGAAAATGGAAAGAGTCTTACCCCCACTGGTCAGGTCATTCAAGACTTGACGCACCGCCTCCAGGGAGCGAGATCTTTTCGACTGGCGATTGGCCTTACGCCATCGATACAATCGATAGAAATCCCCAACGGTGTCTTCCTTCAGAGTGAGCAGTGGGGTAAGTCACCCAATCAACTCATAAAACCACGTCTGTCAAAGATAAGAATTCAAAAAGAGACGCTTAAGGAAAATGAGGATGCAAGAAAGGAAAATGCGCAAACTAAAGAATACCAGAAGAAGGTACGTGGCTCCAGTAAAAGTCTACCATAAGCACCGACTGAATGCATCCAGAGAAGAGTAAAGGGTCTACAAAGTCAGACTCCCCCAATCATAAAAAGGGATGTTCGAAAACATCCTCAGGTATGGCAAGAGCCACAAATAGACGATGTCACTGCTCGATGCCACCATAAAACCTCCCAACACCAGAAAAATAAATAACCGGGCCATCTGCCTCACTTGCAACCCGTCCTCTACATCAATCACCCTACCCAATAGAACATCCTTCAGGAGGGATAGCCAGATAGAATCCCCAGAAACTATCCTCCCTACATCACCAAGTGCTGCACGCACTGCTTTCGATCTCACCCGCAAAGAGCGATCCACCTCTATCTGCTCTCCATCACAATCCAGCCCCAATAACTGCTGCACGTCTATGGGAGTCATAGTCATCTCCCCAAAGCCAAAATGGAAAGTGTGAGTAGTATCCCACCACCTCTCCTCCAAAGCGCTCAGGACCGCTGTCGAATGAGGGATCTCATCAAGTGCAAATGCCAACCTTCCAAAACCCATTGATGATACCACCCAACGCACCATAGGTGGGAGATGCTCCCAGACATCCCTGAGTCCCGTCGTCCCACGGGCGTGCATGTTCTTCAAAGAAATATCGGACTAGCAAAAAGGAAAAAAAGCTCATCAGAAGTCAAGAAAGAAAAAAAATACCAAAAAGAAAGGAATGCCAAAGGTCGGGATACTTACATAACCGCCAGGATTCACTTTTGAAGAGCGATGACATGATGGCTCCCGTAGCAAAGTCCGCTCATCTGCAACAGGCTCAAACGCATCAAAGGAGTTATCACCCCCAAAGGAAGAGGTGCCCTAGCCCTCCACTCCACATTCGCCCAGTCATCAACGGTCAACCACTCCCTGTGGACTCCAGTGCTCACAAAAGCGGCCATTTCTTGAAGATCGAAATGGTAGAACAATTTGCAGAGGAATTGCAGGAATAGAGAATGCAAAGAAGTTGTTAAAAAATGAAGGGATTCGCCCCCTTTATATAGGATGCTGAATGCCATGCCGATCGGCACTAACCCCCACCATATCGATCGGCACTGACTCTTTACCTCCCCGAGGTGGTCCAAAAGTCTGTGCCACTACCGAATGGCACCTATCATACCATGCCTACCGGCACCCCCCTTAAATTTCATATAGAAATTCCCAAAAAATACCAGAAAGCCCCGAAAAATCCTCAAAAAATTCCTAAAAATCCCAGGAAGGATTTAAAACATTTTCACCATGAAAGTTTCGCATTCCCTCAAGCAAAACCCCTATTTCCCCCGAAATCCTAAAAAACCAAGTAAATATCCTCCCGATAAATCCCCGGAGGATCTCTAAGGATCGCTTGATCACTTCCCAAGTGGAGTTTTTTATATAGGCTACTATAAAAAAAGAAGGGTGTGCAATCAGGAGAAATTTTAGAAATATTTGAACTAGTATATCTAAATATCCGTTAACTTGATGATATTCAATAAATACCCTTTTATGCATAGTTTATAAAAGATTTTGTTACCCAAAAGAGGAAAACTAATGTTCCTATGAAAGACTTTAGAATTGGACAAGCTAACTCAGTACTTAAATAAAAATTTCTCGTTAAATATAAGGATCCTGATTGTCCTATGATAGCATGAAAATTTTGGGAACATAATATCGAGTGCACTTTGTGAAAATTAAAAGTGAGTGTTAATTTACTCCCGTATTCTGTGTATAAGAAATTAGGTTTAGGAGACTTAAAGCCTATATCAATTACACTTTAATTAGATGATCGTTCCATGAAAATTCCTAGGGGTGTAGTTGGTGACATCCTCGTATAGGTTGAAACCTTTCACTCTCTTGTAGACTTTGCCATCCTTGATGCCCAACCCATAGTTAATGTAAAAGATAAAATCCTAGTAATTTTAGAGAGATCTTTCTTAGACATATCCATTGCTCTTATAAAGTGTCACAATGGATTGATGAGACATTCCTTCGAAAATATCATTGTCGAGCTTAATATTTTTCCATATTAGCAAGTACCCATTAGGTGTAAAGTATGAGATGTCTTTTTTTGATAGTCTAGGGGAAGAGAAATTTCTGAAAACACATTGTGAAGACCCACTCGAGGCAAACTTGACCTACTTTGTTTGTGATTTTAATGTTTATGAGTCTATTAATCAAGTCAATGATCTTTTAGATGCAATACCTTCAATGAGAACATCTAATTACAGGACAAAAGTGCAACCCCTTACATTATCTTTAACATGAACACTTCCTTCCATAGTTAAGCCACCAAGGCTAAACCTAAAGTCCTTGCCCCATATATTTCAGTATTCATATTTAGATTCATATGACACGATACCTTTCATTACAATTTCTACTTTACATGATCCTTAAGAAAAGAAATCATCAGATGACCTGAATAAACATAAATAAGCCATTGGGTGGTCCATAGAAGATATAAAAAGATTAATTTTTAGTAGTTATGCACAAAATTCACTTAGGAGAATGCTCTAAAATACCACGTGAACCAAAGAGGCGTTTATATCCCACGATGCAAGAAGTGGTAAGAATGGAAGTTTTAAATCTCTTAGATGCGAATATTATTTACCTAATTTTTGATAGTGAGTGGGTGAGTCCAGCTCATGTTGTTCCATATAAGTCTAGTGTCATAGTGGTTATGAATGAAAATAATGTGTTAGTTCCATCTCTTGTTCAAATAGGATGGCATTTTCGCATGGATTACGTTAAGTTAAACTCAATGACGAGGAAATGTCATGTTCCTCTTTCTTTCATTAATCATATATTAGAGAGACTAGTCAGACATGCTTACTCTAGTTATAACCAAATTCCTATAGACCCTACATATTAGGAAAATACCATATTTACATGTACTTTTGTCACATTCACCAATCAACGCATGCCCTTTGAGTCATGCAATGCACCCATAACTTTTTAGTGGTGTACGATTTCCATTTTCAATGATATGGTAGGGAGTTTTGTAGAAGTTTTTATGGATGATTTTTGAGTGTTTAGGTCTTCATTTGGTGAGTTACTACACCAGTGAGACCTATAGAGAGATTTAGAGGAAGAATTTAGTGTTAATCTATGCGAAATGCCATTTTATGGCCCAAAAACGAATTGTGTTAGGTCACATTATATCCAAAAATAGGATTGAGGATGATAAAGCCAAAGTCGATATAATTTCTATTCTTCCACTCCCATATATATTAAAATAAATAGGTTCATTTTTAGGCCACATAAGTTTTTATAGGATATTTATGATAGATTTTAGGAAGATGAAAAAACCTTTATGCAACCTTTTGGCTAAAGATGCACCGTTTGTATTTGATATTGTGTACTTCGGGCACTTTAGGGTTCAAAATATGCCCTAACATCAGAACCTATTATTCAGTCACTAGACTGGGGTCTACCATTTGAGATTATGTGTGATGCGTCTGATTACATATCAAGTGCCATGTTAGGACAAAGGTTTGATAAAATTCCCATCGTGATTTATCAGGCCTCTAGAACTCTAAATGATGATCAACTCCATTATTACGACTAATAAAAAGAAGTTTTTGGCCGTTTTATTTTTGCTACATAAATTTAGATATTATCTTTTAGGATCTAGAGTTATTGTATTTAGATCACTCCACCCTAAATTACCCTATGTCTAAAAAAGATGCTAAATTGTGGCTTATTCGTTATGTCCTATTGCAGCAAAAATTAGACTAAGAAATTCGTGATAAAAAAGGAGTCTAAAGATGTGGTACCAGACCATTTATCTAAGATTATTTTACAATTTAATGATACGTCGAAGCCCATAATCGAGACCTTTCCCAATGAGAAACGCATGCATATTTCTCAGTTACCTTTGTATGCTGACATAGTGAACTATCTTATTACTAGGGAAATGCATGTACACTGTTCTAAACAAGATAAGTCCAAATTGTTGGCCATGGTTAAGTAATTCTATTGAGATGACTGTTACTTATTCAAATATTATTTTGATCAAGTAATTAAATTTTTTTTTGTCAAAAGTGACTAACTAAGTATAGGATGTCAGAATAATATTTGAATGTCAAAATTAACTAATAATCAATTGGGATAACTGTAAAATTTTACAATAGTGATTTTATTAGCCCCCCTCTTTAATAATTCACATACCTATTGTGTATCATGTGAGAGATGTCAGAAATTAAGTTGTTGGACTCGTAGAAATATGATGACTCGTAATCTGATATTTATTGTTGAGATTTTTTATGTGTGTGGTATTGATTTTATTGGTGCATTTTCTAGTTCATATGGATACCTTTATATTTTAGTGGTTGTGTATTATGTATCGAGATGGGAATACTCCTTAGCATGAAAAACCAATTACCCTAAAATGGTGCTTCAATTCTTAGAAGATTTTATATTTGCACGTTTTGGTACACCACATGCCATTATAAGTGACAAAGGAAAACACTTTTGCAGTATGCCATTTGAGATCTTCGTAAAGAAATACATTTCAATTCATAATGTGGGAACCAGATGTCATTCAAAAACGAGAGGGAAAGTAGATATATCAAATAATAGGGATATTAAACAAATTTTAGAGAAAATGATTAACCCTAAAAGGAAAGATTGGACTTTAAGGATGACTAATGCTTTATGGTCATACCATATTGCATATAAGACTATGATTGTGTTGTCCCCTTATCGACACATATACGATAAAACCTATAACTTTCCATTTGAGATTAAACATAGAATGTTTTGGGGTATAAAACAACTTAATTATGAACTCGACCATGAGGGTAACCAAAGAGAGATTTGACTCGATGAGTTTGAAGAATTAAGAACGATGCTTACGATTGCGCAAAAATGTAAAAATAATGAATGTAAATGGTACAACTAAATATTCTTCACAAAAAAAATTCCTCGATCAAAAGGTCGTTTCATATTGTTATCATTTGCATTTATTCCCATGTAAACTAAATGTGACACCCCGCCTAATTAATCCCGGGTGATTAGTCCTAAATCAAGTTAGAAAAGGTTTCTCAGTTGGTCCATTCTTAGCATCACTGTCGTCTTTTTAATTACTAACCACCTAAGTGAGAAAAGTAGACTGGTGCTAATTTTTATCTTTCAATTAACCAAATAAAACTCATGCAGAAGATAAAATAATACACAATCACAGTTAACTAAAATAACCATCCACAAATAAAATACTTAACCGAATAAACATCGGTCCAAATATCCAATATAAGTAAAGATAAGAAGAAAATCTCAACATGTCCAATACTGATAAATCAAATGGGAGCGACAAGCTCAGATAACTACTAGAGAGTCTGTACACGAATGAAAGAAGGAGGCGTCTATTAAACAACCCCGCAACATCCACATGTGCTGCAGCAAAGGATACCTGGAATAGTGTCAAGCCTAGCGTCCCTGTGGCTGGACACCTAAAAGGTTTTTAAATTTATTTATTGCAAGGGTTAGTACCCAAAAACGTTTGAAAACATTTAACAAATGATTAACTTGCAGTAATAAATAAATATGCATGCTCTTCATATTTTAGTTAGTGCCGCACTCTCTTGAGGACTTCCTCACCCCTCTTCTAATGTGCACTACTAACGCTTCCATTTAATTTACTAGGTCCTACACTCCTGACCCAATACTTATTTTAACCCTTGAAATTTACCTACTCTAACCGAGTATGCCTTAATTCATGATTTTTAAGTTATTATAAATGTCAACTTAATTAAATCATTACCCTTTTTAATTTCATATAACACTCCCACCTGTTATGCACATAATACATTTTTCACTATGTATTAATTATCCCATATATAATTATTTACCTAATTATATATTTAATCATATTACAGTATTCACAAACATACTGAAATAACATTTAATACAAACTTTCGATCGAGTAAAAATACTCACAAAATATAAATTTTCCCAAGTGCTATCCCACTAGGTGTATTCACATAACCTAGTTATCCAAGTTAGATTCGCTCACTAACTTAGTTTAACATACGAATTGGAGGAGGTCATATTCCTTCCCTGAAAGTGAGATGCCCCTCACCCATATAACGGACGCTATGACCTGGGATTATACTCGCCCTACTCCTCAAGCTAGGGGATTCATCCACTACGCGCAGTCTCCCCCTATAGAACTAGAGTATATACTAATAATATCCAATCACTGATATTAATGCAAACACACTATATATATATATATACTATCACACTCCGTATATATATATATATATATATATATATATATATATATATATATATATATAAATATAAAAATGTCCCGGCTACACCATGTACAAAATCCGTAACATAAGCCTATTTAATTTATTAAGAGTTTATGGTCCAACTCTAATTATTAATTAATTTGCACATTAATTAGTTAAGTCACCTTTGGTGTCGCCCCCACCATAAAATTGGACTTACTCTCGTAGTCCGAATTAACCTCACCCGAGTCTAAATTCCCGACTCCCGAATTATTTAGCCTTTACCTAAATAAGATTTATCTCTCGGTATTCCTCAATCGTTATCCCCGGACTTGTTCACTACATCTATATTTAATCCTTTCGAACACCTTCCCAAAAATTTAACCTTTGTGTGTCACACGTAATTTCTCCAAAACCTTACAAATTTAAATTATGATGTCATAATAAGATGTCACCAAATTCTAAATTAACTTTATTCACCATTAATTAGATTTAAAACCCATGTATAAATTTCTCACCAAATTAATTCATGGCAAAAGATTAAATTAAAATTTTCTTCACATAAAAGGAAACTGGGTGAACTGTCAAAATCTGCCGACCATCGATCGATTGACCCCAGACCTTCGATCGATCGATCGAGCAGGTCTTCGTCTTCTTTGCGAAGATAGATTCTGCCATGGACGAGTTTCATAAAACCCTAACTCCTTCTACCAGCAAACCCAAGCCTTCTTAACAATAATACAAGTTAGGAACCTAATTAGGGACCTCCAGAATGCCCTCCAACGTTATTAATTCGTCCATTAACTACAATTTCTGAATTTGGGGAAATATTCATCTTTAATTCATTACCCATTTACATCCCAAATTCCCTTACCAAATTCATTTCTAATTATCCAGATATGATCCTACCAGATATGTATCAATTTATAATATCAGATTTCTTCAAGAATCCTCATTCAAATTCGTAAATCAGATTATTATTTTCAAAACCTCATGTTTATGCCAGGAACACCCAAAACGAATTTTGTTCAAACACATCACATGAATATGAATTGAAAAACAGATTCAATACTATTGCAAGTTATCCACTTGCCTTAAGTTTCGTAGTGTCTAATTCGGAGATGAATTCCAAGGTTGAAGGTGAACCTTGTTGGCTCTCTAGTGATCCCAAAACTGCCTTTAACTGCTATTAAGGTTCCCTAATACACTTAGCCTTTTTCAAAAACTCTATCAGCCATTTCCTTTCTTCTCCTGACTTAACAATTAACCTAATTCCCGTTTTTTGCCTAATGGGCCAAGCCCAAATGACCCAATTGCCCCCGTGTGGGCCCGGCTATGTCTAAAAATGCCCCGTGACCCGTTTACTACCCCCAGGTACACTTTTCCAACTATCTCGGCCCATCCGGACTAAACCGTACACTCAGAATTGATTTCCGAATTAATTTATAAAAATAATTATCCCCCCACCCCTTTAGTCTATACCGACTCCCGGTTGAGATAAGTGCATACCCTATCATTAATACTCGAAATTACTTCAATAATCGATTACTATTAACTTAGTAAATAAATTCCCGTAAATGTTAACCATCCACTCCCCGATTAATATTTAAATAAAATTTCCCTAATTAATTCAATTAAAATTATGTCTCACAAGTAATTTTCAATTCCCGAATTAATTACATATTTAATGCATGAAAAATGCTGGGTGTTACACTAAAGTCTCAATGGATTTGTCACATTATAGTACATACATGTTATCCTTAAGGTTCATTAAGATTGAAAATAAAAAATATGATCATGCATTTAAAGTTAATGGACATAGGTGTAAAACTTTTTTTGAGTTACGAAACCCAGAAGTTGATATTATGCTTCTGGAGCATCCCATTTACATGGATTGATTTTATTATCACCACTCAAGTATATTACGTAGTATTATTTTCTTTAATTTTTAGTTAGTAATTTTATTTGATTTCAGCTTTTTTATTGCTATAGTATTTTATTTTGTTTCTCTTGTTTGGTTTCTGACCATGACTGAAGTAAATCAAAACGAATGCTCTCAATCTTGCATGTGATATCCCATACCATGTATAGTTTACTTTTATTGTCTATATGCATCTATGATTACAATATGGAGAGTGGAAATTCTAGGTTTGGGGGTATTGGGGTTAAGTTTATTTTTATTTGTAATGTGACACTATTTGCACTATGTTGAAGAAATTCTATCAAATTGTTAGTTTTTTTGAAAAAAGAATAAAAGAAAAAAATAATTTTTCTTTTTGTTGTTATTTTAAAAAATGAAAAAAATATGGTTCTTTTCAATGATGTTTAAATTTTCCTCTTTGCCAATGAAATTGATGATGATTGTGAAAAAAAAGAAAAAGAAAAAAATAAGAAAAAGAAGTTAAGTTCAAAGCACCGATGTATTAATTTAATCTCAACATATAATTAAAGGTTTGAATCATAGTATTCTTTTGTTTCATAACCTATCACACTAGCCTAACATTGTAACCTTAATAAATATAAAATGATCCTATGTGAGTTGGAATTGAAGTGAAGGTAAAGTCGGAAGTATCCACAGTATTTTCCTACTTAAGTGGGAGACATTTCATTCAGGAGATTAATGTTCGTTCATCTATTCATTTTTCATATATGGAAATGTGTGTGTGAGTTGAAGTTGAATAAATGTACTCTATAAAGCCTGCATGTTAAGAATGATACACATTACACTTGTTTTGTGTGATTTCATTTGTTGAGTGTAATTTTGGTGAGGGTTGAAGTCAAAGCATAGTTTTGATAGTAATTTGAATGATAAAATCTTACAAGTTAAGTTTGAGTTTGAGCTTGTCTGTAATATACACCCACTTGGGAATTTTGTAAAAGAAATATTTCAATGAATGATTCTATTTTAATCTTTGGATATGAAATGTATTCAATTATTAAAGCATATTTCATTAATTAGTGTCATTGTTGAGTCTTGGGTTCATTGGTGTACAAAGGAAAAGTTTTGAGAAATTTTAAGAACCATAAAATGAATTTTGTCATTACATTTATTGCAAGCCTTTACAAGACTATAACTTTTCCACTAAGTTAACCTAGGGATTTAAATCCTTATTGCATTTGGTAAGTGCAATCGTAATTCCTATGAAAGTGAGTTAGGAATTTATTTTTTATTTACATTTTCTCGAGGACTAACAAAGTTTAGTTTTGAGGGAATTTGTTAAATTGAATATTTTAAGCAACTAAAGTCCCTACTTACTCTTTGTTAGGCTCATATTATAGGCTAAAATATGTTTCTTAAGTTTATTTTAGTATTTTTAAATCTTCCCCAAAGTTTTGAATTAAAATCGATTTAAAAGAAAAATTTATGAAAAAAGAGAAAAATGGAAATTCAACATTTTTGGCATCTTTTCAACGAAAATTTATGAGAAATATAATTTTCTATCATTTTAGAGGTTTCCCTAAAGTTTCATCAAAATTAGAATGGGGCAAAATTCTCTCTCTCTCTCTCTCTCTCTCTCTCTATATATATATATATATATATATATATATATATATATATATATATATATATATATATACTTTTTTTTCCTAAAATATTCTCATATGACTTACAATATTACTAATTTTTTCTCTTACTCAGACCCAATACTCCTGTGTCGGAATGTTTATGTTAGTTATTTTAACATGTTAGTAAGGGTTGGGTATCATATGTTGATTTATTATGTTCTTGAGGGTGTGAATGTAATCAGCTAGAGTTGGTTCAGTATGTTTATATGTTTATTGTATTGAACCCATTAATTAGGGTTAAATTTAAATGGATGTCTTATGTGATATATATACGATAAATAATTAGTCACGATAACGTAATTGGGGGATTTTATTACGGGGAACATGCGGTGCGGACCACGATGGTGCCTCAGCGAGTAGACGAGTTTACCATGACCGTTTCACCCTAAGGTATTTGTATTCTAAGAGGGATCACGTAGATATTTCATTTTATGGTCATCGATATAGTGGGGCACATAGATGTTGGGTATGCACAGTGATTTATCATTTGATCATGATGATTCCTTAATTTTAGGGAAACATGAGACTATACATAGTAGAAGTTAGTAATCCTCTAAGGTAATAGGTATGAGCATTCGTTATGTCCGGGGCCGAGAGTAGCCCATTTATTTGTACATGGCGACAGCTATAATTTCTTATGGATTTCAGACACGCAGGAATCTTTATCCCACTGTATGTTATACTGTGTGGAGGTAATACAGATAGTGTTACAAGTTTATATGATATACCAAAGACGTATATGACCTATTCTAAGGATGTCTACCTGCATAGTTATGTGTCGTATTCGTGTATCACATATACTAGAGACGTATATATTGTATTATTGGAATGAGATAGTCAAATGTGTATAGACTTAACTTGTTAGTTTGTTATTAGTATATTGTTTAATTGGTGAGCTGTACCATAGGTTCGAGAATACCACATAACTTATGGTTCATAACGAAAGAGATAAATTTAAATATGAGAAACTTAAAATAAAGAGTGATGATGTAAATCTTTACTCAAATGAGATAATATGGGTTCGAGATTAATAATTCCATGTTATTTTGGGTTATTTTTGTTGCGATAAAACTCAAAAGATGTTAAAATGCGAGTGACGGATGCTTTACTATGATTTATCCTAATTTAATTTGTACTTATATTCTTCGTATAATTGCTATTAATGTTGTGGATTTTAATGTTTGTGATACTTAAACCATGAAAGCCGCTGTCTTAACTAATGCTATTGATTATTATTGCATCGGGTTGCAGATTATTGGGATTTTTTCTTTAGCCTCCATGCTAACTCCATTTTTCTTCTTGTCGTTCATTTTTTTAATTTTGAAGGATTTATCTGATTCTTTAATCTCGTTGTGTTTTGAGACCAATTACATGTGTGATTGGCATAAGAGATAGTTGTATACTATATTAGTTTTAGTTTAACTTATTTTGAGACAACTTATATATATTAGGGGATAAATAGTCTAAGATTTGGAAGACCGGGATGAAAGTAGGCCTAATGAATAGAGTTACTGTAGCATGGACCTGAGTAGGTAGAACTTACCAGTAGAACGAACCGCATAGAGGAAGATGACCCAAATAGGCTTCTATGACTAAATGATATGTTTTGTTAGCAGTAAGGCGAGGAGAATTATAAAGAGTTGATCCACGACATATGAGAGCATAACAAACGATCAAATTTATAGAAGAATTTACCAAGGAAGTAAGTTCTATAGGGACTCCAGTGGGGTTGCAATTTTTATAGTTCCTTTAGAGGAAGAAGTTACACTCGTGGAAAATGGGGGCAACTTAGTTATTTTATGCCTTATTGGAGACTATCTTTTTCGGCTACATGTGAGGTTACGCTTATGTCTTGCGCAGATGAGTCTGGCTTAGAAATTAAGGGTTCGTCATTCTTTATTAATAGTGTGTGTGTGTGTGTGTGTGTGTGTGTGTGTGTACTAAAATTACGAGGTGTATACAATTCCTTCAAGCAGTAAGTTTTTATTGTTATCCCCAATCGATAGGGGGATACTTTACATCGTGATCATAGAGACATGGAAGTTTTTTTGGTCGGCTTGGTTTTAGCCCCTTTGTTGACTTTTAGATTATATATAATCCTATTATTAGTGAGATTTCATGTATAGCTATGTTTTACATTTATATCGACTACCGTGGATAGACTTTTATATGCCTTTTTTGGGCAGGTTTTACTTTGGGTAATCGTTTTTAGGCTTAGGAGAAGGCCTGCCACACTTGTTTAGTGTATGGATATGGGTATACTATATGGGATTAAAGTCGCGAAGAGGTCTTACCGATAGTTTGAGATTTTTCTAGATGCTTGGTATAGGTGTCGAGTTATCACCTACATAAGATAGTAGTTTTTGTATTAGAATGGTCATTAGATTTGTATTCTCCGTGACAGATTTTTATGGGAATGTCTTTGTTAGGGTTGGTAGAGGTGTCATGGGAGAAGACACTATAATTTTTGAGCCAGTGGCGTATTAGGGATGACATTACCCCGAGGAAGGTTTAAAAATATGGATGGTTTACTTAGTGGAGGTGTGGACCAGCAAGATTTGGATAAGGTCATGGTACAATGTGGGTGTTGTTATGTATTAATGACTGGTTGGACCAGCCAAGGAGAGTGTTCTCTTATGACAATTAAAACATGAGCATGCTATCATTAGTGGTGAAATTGGGCGGAGAATATCATGAATGTGTATTTTTATCAAAATATGGATTGGGTATGTCATTAGAAGAATTTTGATAGCGCAAAGGGAAATTCACCATGATTTATGACGATTGTAATACCCCGTAATTTTAAATGACTTTTAAAATGGGTTATATTTTAAATAAATGGATTAATTGGATTTTATTATTAATTAATTCATTTGGGTTTTATCCGGACTGTGGATATGAATATGGATGGTTCTGAATATTACTTAAAGACATTTAGGTAATACATGAATGTGATGTCATTGATATGACTGTCTGATATAAATTCGGTTATTTATATTTTTAGTCAGACGCGGTATGGGACGTGTCGGGACTAGTTTATTAAATTAAAAAGGAAATTTATTTTCTATCGATCTAATAGTCAGAAAAGTCTATTTGGATGTCAATTTTGAGTCTCGGGTCATTTGGGAATGAATAGACAACCCGAAAGGGCATTTTGGTCATTTTTCTAGGGGGGATGAATAGTGTTTCGGATTTGGAACTATTATAAGTATTGATAGATTAAGTGAATGGGAGTTATTCATCTCCTCTTCACAAATAAGAGCAACCATCTTCCTAGAGAGAGTGTGAGAGTGCTTGGGAAAGGAAAAGTCACTTGGGAAGGAGAAGAACAAGAACCAAGGTTCACCACCACCAACCACCACCGGAGTTTGACCGGAGAAGGGACAACCAACTGAGATAAACTACACCAAAGGATCAGACATACACTAAAGGCAAGTGTTTGATAATGGCAATTTTAAGTTTGTATATTGTCCATGTTAGAATAGAATGAAAAGAGAAGATTATTCATGTTTGGAAGAAATAATTGATCATTAAATAGAGTTCTGGAAAACTGAAATGATATAGGAATTTAACTCATGTGTTAGGATGATAATAATCCACGAAATAGTCATGAATCAGTTGTAGAAATTGTGAAAACCATTGATATGTTCGTGAAGATGTTATGATAATAAATTTCTGGAAATAAGGAGATAAACATGCTTTTGAATCCAATCCTTTGATGATTCTAGGATGTTTAGAGTATTGGAAATCGTTCATATATGTTGGTATATCATGTAGTACAGATTATAAGTCATTTGGGATGTTTATATGAAGGTTTAAATGATCAAAAATTGCTAAACCCGTAGTTGCAGAAAATGCAGAAAATCAGGCCTGGACCTGAGGGATCGATCGATCGACCCCTGCCTTCGATCGATCGACCTCCCCAGTTTATGTAACGTTGTTTCTTTTTAAATGATGATTCTTATCCCAAACCTTTTTGTGGATCTTTGGTGATTATTATTTGGAGATTATAGGACCTATAAAATATCAGTAAACCCTTGATAATAGTTGATTTAAATTTGATTTGGATTCGAGTGATTTAAATGTTGGAAATTATATTGAATGGAATTTCTGTTGCTAGATTCATTTGTTAAAATATAAATGGTGATGTATGAGGTTTTAAGATAGGACCAGTAGGGGTGATTTTATATAACACCTGGGTATCCTTAAGTTTACAAGAGGGTTTAATCCTAAGTGTAAGAATATGTGTTTATAAGAGATTTGAAACTATCGGTTTTAACCTTATTTAAAAGGAGAACTAAACTCGTAGTAGTTCGGGAGAAATAATGTTATGGACCAGTAGGATATTAGTGACTTCTTACTGAATATATGTTGAGGAAAATCTTATTTGAATCTTGTACATTGAGAGAGGGTAGCCTTAGGGTATGAGGTTATCCCAATCACATATTTAAAGTTGACAAACCTCCTCGCTCGACAAAGTTAAGTAGTAGTGTAATGGAGGTGTTCCTTGTTTGGATTTCGCTTTGCGAGACGCTCCGTGCATGAACCTTAACGACGTCGGGAGTGGAGTGATGTTAGGATACGAGAATAATTATATTATAAGAGCGTAGCGGTATGAACCTAGATAGAAATGGGAGTTTTGAGCACATTTGGTTGAAAGAGGTTATGAGGTTATTCCGATCGCATAGTTTAAGTTTTCGGACCTCCTCGATCGACAAAGTTAAGTAGTAGAGTATTGGAGGGGTTCCATGTTTGGATTTCGCTTTGCGAGATGTTCCGCGCATGAACCTTAACGACGTTGGCAGTGGATAGATGTTATAGGATGCGAGGATAATTAATTTATGAAGTAAAGATATGATATTTTAAAAGAAATATAATGCTACGTATGGGAAATATCTTAGGGTAGTGATAATTACCTTATTGATATTATATTATAGGTATAATAATACCTATTTGATTGATTGATGTTTATGTGTATGACATACCTAGCTTACTTGCTATCGGTGGGAGGTTTACGCGTGAGGGCAGTCATATCCTGATGAATCCATGGGATCTTTGATTTGTCGCTCGAGAACATAGGTCTATGAAAGACTTATCGGGGAGTTGATAAGTCCGCTGACTGTGGGTGCGTAGGTATGTGCGTGACCCATGGATACGAGAACTATATTCGCCTCCAATTTGTTTGTTGTTTGTGGTTCGTGGAATGTTACCGAACCTGTAGTCCCCTATTCAGCGACAGGCGATGATGGGACATGATAGCAGAGTAATGCATTGCACCGCAGCTGTGACTCGGGGTGCCGTATTATATATGAATATATATATATATAATGGATTAAATGATTGAATGGATATTTATTACGGTTAAATCTATCTACGGTCATAATTTTAGATAACGGTGAATAGAGAAAGATAATGCAATTAAGTTAAAAAAAATGGTTATGCTTATAGAATTGAAAGGCTTAACTCATGTTAATGAGAAACGATTCATATTAATGAGCCACGATTCATATTAATGAGAAATGATTTAGTTTAATGTGTAATGATTCATGTTAATGAGAAACTAAATCATAATGGACAAATATAGAAATGAATAATAATGTGACGTATGGTATGGGACATACGGGGATTATGTTATGGGAATGGAACTTTAATATGGAGATTAGGAAAGAGGAACCATTAACTAGGAGGTTAATTGGAAACGTTAAGTGTGCACTCTAGTTGAGAGGTGAGAACTGCAAGCGAGAGTTGGATCTAACATGTACATAATAAATGCTTTATTGCACTTGTTAAATACTTGCTGTTTTAAAAATACTCTACACATTCGGGCTCTGACCCGTTTCCTTGCATATTTTCTCTTCTATTGTATCTCTATATCAGGTGTCCAGCAACAGGGACGCCAACCATAGTTGATTATGATGATCTATGGAGCTATGGAAGTATTGTTTAGACGCTTATCATCTTTTGATTCACAATATTCTTAGTTAGGGCATGTCGCCCATAGGATTCATTTATCTTTTCTATTGAGGTCAAATTCTATTGTATTCGGGACTTTTTAATACATTTAACATTGTTGGGATTATTGTAAAGGTTTTATATTACTTGGGAATGTTTATTCCAGTTGCATTTAAATTCTTTTGTGTTACTTATTGTGTTATCAATGTTGTATTATAAATGTGTTGTGTTATTCTTAAAAATGGAAAAAGGTTTTGTTGAAATTTAAAATTTGGAAAGTTTTTAACACCAGCTTAATTGGGTATTGGGTGAGTTGTAAATGTTTTCGACAGTGATGCTAAGATTGAGCCAACTGTATATTCTGTTTTAATTTGGTATGGGACTGGCCACCCGGTATTTAATTATGCGGGGTGTTACAGGTGGTATCAGAGCATCAGGTTCTAGTGTCCTTCAGGATCTGTACGTCTTACTGTGTTTTCAGCTTAGCGTTCTTTGATGTAGAGCCCTATGTTTAGGATTGTTGATCTCTTTGGTAAGATTCCGTATATATCAGTGAATCTTATTTTCGTTCAGGAGTGATCGAACAAAGAAGTATGGCAGATGAGGGCCATTGGATGGATAGTAGAGATCGTACTTAGGAGGTTATGAAGTATGTTCGAGTATGATGACCGTAGTCGAGGTCACCCCTATTATGGAAAAATTGATGAAGAGTTATCAGTAGAAGTTCTTGAAATGCGTGAATTGTGTATGTTCCCTAATGAAGGCAATATATTGAAAGACTTGGGTATATAGTGGAGTGTGATTTAACAAGAACTGAAAATTTGGGGTAGAATTTTTCTTGACTCATCGAGCAAAGTTATAATAGTGGGATTCAACAACCATCACCCGCAAATGAGGGTATGTTTCCTATATAAGGAAGTATGAAGCGTATTGATTTTTGTAGTGATTGATATTGTGAGGGAAAAAGGGTTGTTAAACTTAGCCTATGGCATTGTTATTTACGTAGACTCACTGAGGGGTGTGGGACACCTATATATATTACATGTTATCCCGTGGGTTTGATTTGTATCATGGGATTACTTACCTAGAGCATGTCTGAGTGTAATTTGACTATCGGCATGCATTGACTTGTGGTATATGAGAGCATATGTCTGCATCTTGTCTTCTATAAGAGTAGATGCGTAGACCCTATTTGAAATCGTTAAAACAAAATTTTTGTTTTCAAAATCGATAAACCTGACATTATTTTTTTAAAACCATTTTTTTTTTATATATATTCTTGACTAAGGACCTTAGGAGTTTCGAGGACCGACTACTTTAGGAGGTAGTGTATTGGGGTGGTTCCTTGTTTAGATTTCGCTTGCGAGACAGCCCACGCACGAAACTAATAACCGTTGGGAGTCGAAATAAGTTAGGTCTTTAGTATATGAGTTTATAACCTTTGCGACAAATATTATAATGAAAATGGTACGACAGGGTGTATGGGCACCCTGGAAGATTGGATTGTAGTAATTTTCAAATTGTGAAAAGGTAAGTAGTTGGAACTTCAGGATTTATTTGTTCAATGTGTGGTTTTTCCCAAAGTTTGTCACGAGGACGGTATAGGGAAGATTAGGAAAAGTCTAAATTTGATTCAGTTAAGACTATATGGGGAGGCTTGGCGTATAACATCGATAGGGATTTTGTTAATGTACTGTATGGGCGGTACATCTTGGGTTTGTTGCGATGTGAGATTTATACTCGGAGTTGACCTTACCTGTATGACTTATATTCCGGAATTTCGGGACGAAATTCTATTATAAGGGGGGAAGTATGTAATACCCCATAATTTTAAATGACTTTTAAAATGGGTTATATTTTAAATAAATGGATTAATTGGATTTTATTATTAATTAATTAATTTGGGTTTTATTCGGACTGTGGATATGAATATGGATGGTTCTGAATATTACTTAAAGATATTTGGGTAATACATGAATGTGATGTCATTGATATGACTGTATGATATAAATTCGGTTATTTATATTTTTAGTCAGACGCGGTATGGGACGTGTCGGGACTAGTTTATTAAATTAAAAAGGAAATTTATTTTCTATCGATCTAATAGTCATTTTGACTGCGTTGTTGCGTCTGGAAGGTTCGAAATAGTCAGAAAAGTCTATTTGGATGTCAATTTTGAGTCTCGGGTCATTTGGGAATGAATAGACAACCCGAAAGGGCATTTTAGTCATTTTTCTAGGAGGGATGAATAGTGTTTCGGATTTGGAACTATTATAAGTATTGATAGATTAAGTGAATGGGAGTTATTCATCTCCTCTTCACAAATAAGAGAAGCCATATTCCTAGAGAGAGTGTGAGAGTGCTTGGGAAAGGAAAAGTCACTTGGGAAGGAGAAGAACAAGAACCAAGGTTCACCACCACCAACCACCACCGGAGTTTGACCGGAGAAGGGACAACCAACTGAGATAAACTAAACCAAAGGATCAGACCTACACTAAAGGCAAGTGTTTGATAATGGAAATTTAAGTTTGTATATTTTCCATGTTAGAATAGAATGAAAAGAGAAGATTATTCATGTTTGGAAGAAATAATGGATCATTAAATAGAGTACTGGAAAACTGAAATGATATAGGAATTTAACTCATGTGTTAGGATGATAATCATCCACGAAATAGTCATGAATTAGTTGTAGAAATTGTGAAAACCATTGATACGTTCTTGAAGATGTTATGATAATAAATTTCTGGAAATAAGGAGATAAACATGCTTTTTAATCCAATCCTTTGATGATTCTAAGATGTTTAGAGTATTGGAAATCGTTCATATATGTTGGTATATCATGTAGTAAAGATTATAAGTCATTTGGGATGTTTAGATAAAGGTTTAAATGATCAAAAGTTGCTAAACCCGTAGTTGCAGAAAATGCAGAAAATCAGGCCTGGACCTGAGGGATCGATCGATCGACCCCTGCCTTCGATCGATCGACCTCCCCAGTTTATGTAACGTTGTTTCTTTTTAAATGATGATTCTTATCCCAAACCTTTTTGTGGATCTTTGGTGATTATTATTTGGAGATTATGGGACCTAGAAAATATCAGTAAACCCTTAATAATAGTTGAATTAAATTTGATTTGGATTCGAGTGATTTAAATGTTGGAAATTATATTGAATGGAATTTCAGTTGCTAGATTCATTTGTTAAAATCTAAATGGTGATGTATGAGGTTTTAAGATAGGACCAGTAGGGGTGATTTTATATAACACCTGGGTATCCTTAAGTTTACAAGAGGGTTTAATCCTAAGTGTAATAATATGTGTTTATAAGAGATTTGAAACTATCGGTTTTAACCTTATTTAAAAGGGGAACTAAACTCGTAGTAGTTCGGGAGAAATAATGTTATGGACCAGTAGGATATTAGTGACTTCTTACTGAATATATGTTGAGGAAAATCTTATTTGAATATTGTACATTGAGAGAGGGTAGCCTTAGGGTATGAGGTTATCCCAATCACATATTTAAAGTTGACAAACCTCCTCGCTCGACAAAGTTAAGTAGTAGTGTAATGGAGGGGTTCCTTGTTTGGATTTCGCTTTGCGAGATGCTTCACGCATGAACCTTAACGACGTCGGGAGTGGAGTGATGTTAGGTGACTTGTTGTAAGGGTTTTGGTCTCCTAGATCAATATCTCCCTGATTACATACTTCTGAATTATTTGATTCCTGCAACTTTGCTTCCATCTTTGAAAAATTGGCCTTTGTGTGCTCTATATAGATATTTATTTCCTCCTGATGATATTTCTTTTCCTCTCTACTAACTGCATTTGATGTCTGGTGGGACTCCTCTTTATCCCTTAGGGATAGCGTATCAAGTCTACTATGCTCCAGCATTTGACCCTTATTTTTGGTGAAGAAAGATGTGATCAGCTTTTGTTTGGGCGCCTTTACTTTGATTGAGTGATTTATGATAATCTCTCCATCTTCTATTTCTGTTTTAAGAGTTGCTTTTTGATTTCCCATCAATGTGCGTTTTACCCTTTCTTTAGTTATTTCTAACCTCTTCTTCACAAATGGATCAGGTTTCTTCTATTTTCCATCGGCCATCTTCTTAACGTAACGTGTATCTTGTAAGTGAACTTTCTTCTCACAATAGTAAAAACAAGGAGGGAGACCCTCTTATATTATAGGTTGCCAGAAACCTAATCGAGTTGCTTTGTTCCCAATCCATACTCTCGAAGGGAGAGTCTTCTTTAAGTCGATTTCAACACATACTCGCGCCTAGCTAGGTCTTGTGAGGGATTCAGTTGCAGAGTCCACTTTTAGAGGTGTACCTACCACCTGAGAAATTGAGAATAACGTATATTTATTATATAGGTGGATAGGTAATAGTGTCAAATTAATCCATGACGGTACAATAGATGATTTTGAGTCGGGATTGAAATCAAAATCCCATTTAAACGTTCGCATAAGGAAACGTTGTATAAACCAGGTCTCCTTTAGCCACAATCTTTGAAAGTCCTCTATATGATATAATCGAATCAATATGTGTTTTTGATCGATAAGACCAATATGAAAGTCTTCCTTAAGATGAAGAGAAGAAAAGAACTTTCAAATATCATCAATAGATGTACATCCATGTGAGAATTTTCCAACAATAGGGTGCTTGAATGGTTTTTCCATCTCCTTCAATGATGTTTCTTCATAGAAAATTGATGGTTCACCATGAGAGGATATCGGTTCTAATGTTAAGGGTTGAGAAACCTGAGTAGTTATGACAGAAGCAAAGGTTTTAGTTTGTTTGGGTTCTCAAACTTTGTTGGTTTGTGCATGTAGAGGATCATCATGGCTAGAGTAAGGGGAAGAGAACGTGTTTGATATAGGTATAGGGATGTACAATGGGCTTGCTACCTTGAGGGAAACATGTGGAGGCTCCATGCAAACCCTAATTAGGGTTTTCGAGAGAGAGAGAGAGAGAGAGAGAGAGAGAGAGAGAGAGATGTTTTCTAGTGTTATGACATGTGTGTCTTTTGTATTATATGTTTCTTTTATTGAGTCGTTGTAAAATATAAAAATATATTATTTTGATAAATTTTTTGAATAATAGAAAAAGATTTTTGGCATTTATGTGTTTTAGTTGTACAAATTTGGTATGACATATTTGTGTGATTGAATCCAATTCACTATGAAATTTCCACGTGTCTAAGACATTTTTGTTATGACTTTAGATGCTTAGATTGATCTTACCCATGTTTATAGAGTTGTTTCCAACTTTATTTGCTTTATGGATTCAACTTTGTATATGCCTCTACACACACATGCACGAGGTTGATGGTTTTTTACTTCATATGTTTATTTGAGACTGGTGAGATGTTCTCCCTTCAATTTTGTCATCTACGTGTCTATGTGACTACGGGGGATTGCTGCATGTAAGAACCATTGCCTATGAGAGAGTTTTTTTAGTATTGAAAAATATGAGTGAACACGGGAAAGGGTTGTTAGATACAAGATGACTCGTTATGAAAGCCACCGTTTTAAAAGATCCCAAGAAAAAATAAAGGCTATAAAAGATCAAAATATACCAAAAAGAGTATATCATAGGTTAGTTTGTTTAATCTTGAAAAAGAAATCACTTCAACAGACTAGAATAGAAAAATTGATAGATGTTTATCTTTTGAGGGAGTTTAGTTGAAGATCAATGGTTTGCACAATGATACCTAGTTATGCTTATTTTGGCATGACTATGCTGATTTGTAGAATCATCAATATTCTACGTTGGTGTGCATTGTGCTTGTTTTGTTCATTAAGTTCAACTTATTTTGGCACTTGAGGCTAAAGATTAATTTGATAACGTTTGGCAATCAATTAGAATTTATTGAGTATATTGAGTGTTTGGGTTATAATTGATTTGTATCTAGTTCACACCCATTCATTCCATTCCATATGTTTAGAGACATCGATATTTTGATAGTGTGTAAATCTTATGTGTTTTGTGTCATATTTTGTGGTTGTTTATACCTATATCTGTGTGCCAGATTATCATTTATATATTTTGCATATATTACATATGGTATTGTATGTTATATTGGTGAAATTTGTTTTTGGAAAAATTGTAAATTTTTAAAAATAGTTGGTGTTTGTTTGCCATTGAGATGGTCATTACACATGATTGATTTATATCTTTTTGTGATCATATCTTATCCTTTACGTAATGATTTGTATTTCATGCCTATGTTTATGCTTCTTTGTCTATTTCAGATAAAAACTAAGGGGGAGAGAAAATTAAAATGGGTTCGACATATGGGTGAGAATTTATTTATGAGTTTTATCTTATTTCAAAATTGATGCCTCATGAGGTATATGTTCATTTCTCGTGTGTAAGTACTTAAAACGGTAATTCAAGACACACAAATGGAGAAAAAATTTGCCAAAAGGGAGGAAGAAGAAATTTGAAGACAAAGAGACTTTTGCCATTCCATTCTGGGGTTAGGGAAGGAGTTAGTATTTTTGTCGAACGAGATTTTGTTTTTAATTTCTTGTTTTGTAAAATTTGCCGGTTTTGTAACGGAATAACCAAAGGGGGATATTTGTAAGAATAATTTTTTTTAACATTGTTCATAACACAGTTTTAGACTAGTTTGGCATATCTCATTTCAAATCGTTGTGCGCCGCCAAGACGAAAAGAACTCAAGCCACTCTAAGTTTGAAGGCTTCTCAACATGCCGTAAAGGTATAAAGGAATTTATCATTTAAATTAATTTCCATAATTAATTTTTGGGATGTTAATTTTTTATTAGAAAAAAATGAAGAGGATTTTTTTATTTCGAAAAAAAACATTTTATTTTCTCACTCTTGTTCAAACGAGATTGACATCTCGTTCAAATGAGATTAGATGTCATTTGAGGGCATTCAATGTGTTTTTTAAACAAGATTCAAACAAGGTCTTACTGTCTATTTTTTATGTCGTTAGGAGAGAGAATTATCTCATTCGAATGAGATATTAATCTCATCAGAACGATAAGAGTGTATCTTTTGAACGACGTCATCGCCTTGAATATTGGGAAAATTACCTATTTCGAATTCAAACTTTTTAAGACTTTTTCCTATTCGTTTCCACATAACTTTTACAAAAGTTCTTCATTTTTTGTGTTGAAAAACCATAGACCCATTCATAAACAAGCATCCTAAATATTAGTTTTGTGAATTAGTTTAAACCATACAATGTTTTTTATACTTTCATACAACTTTTTTTTGAAGACATCTCGGTGGCCGACTTGTGATAACCGAGGGGATTCATTACTGAAGACAAATGTTGAACGATGTATATCGAGCATGGAAGGATGCGTATGGATGAATTAGGACGAATCTATCCTATTTAGAGATTTTCTAGGCACTGCAGATTATACTTGTGGCAGTTGTCAAGTTGTTTATAAGTCGATAGTCTTGTAAACTCTCTATAGTACTTAAAAAATGTTTTGCCGAAAAGTTTTTTTCCTATATTTTCCTTTGTTAAATGCTAGGTTTACTTTATTTTTTTTATCATATATTTGCATGTTTCGAATAAAAATATAACATGTATTTAAAATTGGTGTTGCATGTTTAGATCTTGAAATCGCAAGAACAAATTGTTGATTGTGACCATCCATGACGAGCATCTGTTTATTGTGTTTAGAACATCAAACATGGTCTCTCTTCTATGATTGTTTGACCTCATTATAAGCTCATTAGAAGTTTGTCAGAAGCTACTTCAAACAAGATTGCATTTTCGTTCGTACGAAATGCAATTTTCGTTCGAATGATCTGCCGCCTTCAAATTCATTCTGTCAGTATTTAAGGTGTGTTAAACTCCGAATTTTAAAGGACTTTTAGAGAAAAATGATTTTCCACCTATTTGAAAATGTTCCACACCCTATGTTTCACCCTATATATTTAACGATCGAAGTTCCATGATTCCTATGATTTGAGATTTTGAAATTGGACACCAAAGTTTGTTTCTTTCATCTTGAGAGAACATGTTTCATGCAGTGGACTTCATGCCGGTTGTTTGTAGTATGTGAGGGTTGTTGATTCTCATTAGTGGATGTCTAGGCACGCTTGGACTCGTGTGTGTGATGCCCCGCCTACTAAAATACCGGGTGGCAAGCCCGTGATCAAAATAAAATGTTGGTCACACATGACTCATTTTCATCATCACCGTCAAAAACTTTTTAAAGTTACTAACAAGCTAGTAATTTTAATACAATGGTGCAAAATTTTATCATTCATTAATTAACAACGTGTGAAATTAAATAATAATTTCTCAACACTACCTGATAATTAAATCCATCAAAGATAAATAATATTAATAAAGGTGGTTGAATCAACTATCTATTCAACAATAGAATACAATAGTAAAATGAAACCAAGACCTGGATGCAAAAGGTCAAATAAATAACTGAATATGGGCACTAAAATATATATCCTACACTAGGAATAAATGAATGAAGCATCTACAACAAAGTCCTGCAACTTCCATAAGAGGTGCAACTGCGTATCCCTAGATATAATCCTCAAACCGGGCATCCTTGTCGCTGGACACCTAAAATGTTTTGAAAAAGATTTTGACACATGTCAGAGCCCAAGTAAAACATTTTAAAAATATTTAGTAAGCAGTTAAATGGAAATAATTAAATATGCATGCGATGTTTCATATTTAAGATAGCGTCGCACTCAATTGAGGTATAGCTCACCCATCATCTAATGTGAACACCTAACGTCTATACTTAGATATTATAGCCAAGATAACGAGACATAAGTATCACATATTATGACTAACACTTCCAAGTCCTTGTACTGCTCATGTAGTACGCTATCTTATTAGCACCGTTCGCATGTTATAATCATCCTAAGTAACATTTCTTATAAGTTATCATTTACTCATATAATTTAATTTCCCTACTTAATTACCTTTCTATTTGGTTTTATCATCTTGCAGTTTACTATCACACATAAGTAGATTATTCATATATTATATATTTCACACATAATACATACTATAACTGCATACTTTTCTATCATTTCCCCGTAACACACATTAAGGACGATGGGTTGACCCAAAAATTTGTTTAATATATTGGTTGGAACGGTTACCTTGACCCCGGTATTCTTTTCATGTATTGGTTCAGAATGTTACCTCGGCCACAATATTTGTTTAATATATTGGTTCAGAATGTTACCTCGACCCATTAATTATTTCATATATTAGTTTCAAATGTTTCTTCAACCCCAATATTCTTTTCATGTATTGATTTTGAATGTTACCTCGACCCCAATATTTGTTTAATATATTTGTTCAGAATGTTACCTCGACTCCAATTTTCTTTTCATGTATTGTTTGAGAATGTTACCTCGACCCTAATACAATCAAGTATAAAATAGGTAATCACCCCACTTATAGATAATCAGTAGGTATGAACGCACTTAAATACCATAACTTCATACGTAGTATATATTACTCGAATACTCACCTACTTATTATTTTACGATTCTCACACTATCGTATTGATTTGAGTATCATTCACTACTCTAAGGGCCTTAGTTACCCCTTCATTTCTTTTAGAAATTAATCCTACTTCACACTACGGGTCTACATATCAAAATGTTTTAAAATTCCCTTAAATCATTATATTTCACTCCGATAATTTAAATCGGTTACCCCATGACAAACTCTCGTAGCACTAGCCCAAAATACCCAATTGTATATCCCGACTTGTAATTTAATTAATCCCACATTAATTATTTTTGTTCGTTCAAGTTGTGTCCCCCAACTAAAGTGCCCAGACTCGCTTATTCGGTCCAAAACTTTATCTCTTAAAATTTATTATGCGATATCCCACTATTGAATTTAACATCCCTTGATAAACTTAATGTTCGATAATTTATTATGTCCACCCATATTAAATTAAACCCTCTACTCCGTGCCTAACATCCGTCACACTAGCCTAAAATAATACGAGTCAAACCTCAGACGTTTAATAAAATTAATTTCACCTCCATTAATTTTGTCACGTAGTGTCACTCCACATAGATACCTGGACTCTCCCACAGGGCCCGTATTTTAACCTTTAAATTTATTTCACAAGAATTCAATTATTTAGATTGTCCCTGTATCTAAACAAAAATTTATATTAAAACCCCATTTTATAGGCTCTAAACATTATAATTAAATAAATTCTGTTTCATGCACTTCTTTCCTTATAATGCTTCTAAGTAATAACTGAACAAAATGTTGACCCAATAGAGTTTAGAGCTAAAGACAAGCTGATAAAAATCTGCAACACATCAAATTCCTCAGAAAACGGACGAAATTGGGCTCAATTGTGCAGCGTCGTTCGAACGACGCCTCGGGTCGTTCGGATGACCTGATGGGTTTCAACCTCCTTCTCCCCCTGCTGCATATTAGCCATTATCAAACCCCCCGAGCTTTCAGTTGTAAATTACCAGCAACAATAACCATTTGTCACCTTATTTTTGAATGATTTAAAACCCATTTCAATCTTTAACACACTTACAATTCCCATATAGCTTCTAAACTCCACTTTGTGTTTTTCATCGCTCTATGAAATTTCATATACAGTCAAACCCCCTGATCTAAATTACACAACACAATTTATGAGATCTTACTCTCCGTTGATTTCCATAGTATTAAATTAACTTGCACTAACAAATTTGACCTCAATTCTACACAACATATTCGATTTGTCAAATACCCATTTTTTTCACACGTGAACCCATCGAAAAATGAACATGGTTTACACCCACCATGATATCGGAATACTGAAAATTAAATGAAAGAAACCTTAACTACTTACATGGATTAATTCGTAGAGCCTCATCCCCTTTATTGTAGATATTATTTGACGAAGAACATATTAATCTCTTTTTGGTTTGGCACCCGAAATCTCTCCCACTTGATCCCTCTTTTCTCCTCTGCAAATAGGGTTTTCTTTTTTAAGTTTTGACTCCCACAAACTATTTAACTTGGATTTTATTCTGTGAATCCCAAAATTAAGCTCGTGGGCTAAATTAAAATGGCCTAAATACCCCCGTGTGGGCCCGGTTATGCTTAAAAATGTGCTGAGACCCAATTAGGTACTCTTTTCCGACTAAATCGACCTATCCGGAATCAACCGAGTCATTTTATTAAAATTCTCCAATCTCGACCTTAAATTACGACACATGTAATTCTTAAAATACCCAAATTAATTAAATCTCAATTATCTAAATTAATTAAATCCTCCAGATAAATTAATTCCTATCTCACCAAATTAATTAAATTCCATATCCTCAGAATGACGGGGTGTTACATACTTACCCCTTACAAAGGAATTTCATCCTCGAAATTTAGATAAGTCTAGTACTCCAAGCCTAGAATACTTTCTTACTTACATGCCCATAAGATTACTACACATATCTCTACCCCTTATAATCGTGAAATATATTCAAATTAAATTAATTAAAAAGGGCACCCATACACCCTGTACCCGTGCTTAACTACACAAATGTTACCCGGCTCCACTATCCTTAAACAGTAATATAACTTTAAACTCACAGTTATAACCACATATGTATAATAACCAATGTACAAAACCCATGTCCTAATGACCAAACATCTCCCCACTTCCAACGTTACGCTAAGTTTCTTGTGGGGTATGTCTCGTAGAGAGAAATCCAAATAACACCCCCCGATACACTACTACTTAACTTTGGTGGGCGTTGAGATCTGTTAGGCCCTCAGTCCATAGCACGTACCCCCAAATTGCTGTCCCCCATAATAAAAGTATACTCGTCCACTTTCATGTTACAAAATACATCCCACAATACACCGCCCTTACTAGCATCCAACAACATCTCACAACTCTCAACGTTTACTAAGGTCCATGGATGTAACATCCTACAATGAAGTTCAAAAGAACTTCCCCTAATGCATTGTTCCCTAGTGTTGTCGATCATCGAAATCAGTGATTCCAAATAACATAACTAAGATATCATAAATTCTATCTCCCGACCCATAAATTATATCGTATATGCCTATGTCTCTCAAGGCATCACGCGATACGGTGTGCTCCATATCACTAAGTTCTAATCACTTAAACAATAATGAGTTAAATCTCTTCACTCAACGGTAAACCCGATACACCCCGAACCACATCATTAAAAGTCCCTACAAATGGAGATCCAAAAAACTAGACAATTGTATTCTCTGAAGTATACTTCGTTAAAATATCATCGCGATCTCGACCCTCATTCAAATGAGACATTGCAAAAATCTACACCTTGTCCCGGAACAGCGAACACGATAATCTTACCATAACCGCCCTCCATCGCTCACAATCCGTACCTAGGATAAAATCATAACTCGAATACCACCTCTAAAAATTAACTAACCTCATAAAATATGTCCTCTCAGTGTCGACACCCGCTCCCCTGCAGATGGAACTAAAGAGATACCCTCTACACAACGGTAATTATACATACACTACAGTGATATTAACGGTACCTCTTCAAATCCCGTTTCTCACGAGAATCTAGTAATAAATTACCATGACTCGCTCGTATCACACAAAACAAACCTCAATAACCCTAGGATAAAACTCATACTTTCAATTGTCAATAGTACTCGCGGTTCAGATGGTTCCTGGACATAAGACCCCCATCCCAACCAAACCAAAAACTTCTTATAATTGTTGCCCCTACTAGGCATCCCATTCATGTTCCTCAATTCACTACGGATAATGTCCACACATGTGTTACTATTCTTTACACATAAGAAACCTCTCCATGTCACTCCCTTTCTTTGTCCCCAGTAGCCATATTGGTGTCTTCCTTCTTATGGACCTAGTAATCTTTATCCCAATTTCTGCCCCCGTTATCCCTTTGGCTCCACTAGATCTATGGAACTTATTGGCGACCTTGATAGCCATGAATGAATCCACTGTTACCTGGTAGTAATTCTATTGATCTCAATTATTAAAATGGGTCGTCCACTAGGTACACCCTCCTGTGGTCCCTCATTAGCACAATTAAATCCAATCTTACCCTTCAGTTAGATTCTCCGAATCTGTTGGCTCCCTTCGTATGAAAGCTTTGATATCAGCAACCATAATGACACCTCTTGCGGTCACCGTTCTCTAAATATTCCATGGATTCTGCTGAGCCTCTCCCCCTACAGTGCTTCTAAATGCGCTCGCTAGTCATCCAAAATTATTCAGTGTATGAAACCTCATTGAACTCATATATGAATCACATCAACTATACTTAAAAGAAGGAGGACGTAAGTCACATACGTAAGGCTCTATATCAATCCTATAATGAGGCTTTATATCAAAGAACGCAACGTTAAAATGTAAAAATACGTACAAATCGTAAGGACTCTAGAACCAGATGCTCTAATACCATCTATGACACCCCGCCTACTAAAAAATCGAGTGGCCAGTCCGTGATGAAAATAAAATGTTGGTCTCATAACGCTCATTCTCAGTATCACTATTGAAAACTTTTTAAAATTAGTAACCACCTAGTAATTTAATTAGACCGGTGCCAAATTTTATCATTCATAAACTAACAACATTCAAAATTAAATAATAAACCACCAACATAACCTGATAACTAAATCCAAAAAAGATGAATAATATAAATAAAGGTAACCGAATCAACTATCAGTTAAACAATAGAATACAACAGTAAACTCAAACCAAAACCTAGATGAACGAGGCCAAATAAATAACTGAATACTAGTACTGAAATACAGATCCTACACTAGGAATAAATGAACATAGCATCTATAACAAAGTCCTCCAACTTCCACATGAGCTGCAACTCCATATCCCTAGATAGAATCCTCAAATTGGGCATCCTTGTGGCTGGACAACTAAAATGTTTTGAAAAATATTTTGACATGGGTCAGAGCTGAAGTGAAACATCTTGAAAATATTTAGGAAGTAGTTAAATTGCAATAATTAAATATGCATGCACACATTTCATATTTAAGTTAGTGTCGCACTCAGTTGAGGTATAACTCACCATTCATCTAATGTGCACACCTAACGTCTCAACTTAGCCCACCTAGATATTCTAGCCAAGATAACTGTAGCACCCCGACTAATTAAATACCGGGTAGCTACTCCTTTATTAAATTAATACAAAATGTCAAGTTGGCCGAGTTAATAGCATCACTGTCGAAAACATTTTAATGATTACTAACCACCTAGTATTTAAAAAGTGAGTTGCCAAATTTTAATTTAAGTCTGATTAACATACAATAAAAGAATAATGGAAGAACAACATAATCCATTCACCATAACGAAGTAATGAAATAACCAACAAATAATAATAAGTCCGGAGGAAAACTCCTCACAACAATCCCACAACTGAAAATAATATGACAAGTCTGAATCCTGAATTAATTACATGCCCGAAGTCTGAATAACTGAAATAAATGAAATGTCTCTAAAAGAAATGGGCAACATGCCCTACAACTGATAAATGCTGAATATAGAGTCAAGATAGATGAAGCGTCTACAAGCAAAGTCCTGTAACTTTCACAAACAGCTACAGCTCGTCACCTGAATGAGGATCCTAAGCATGGTGTCCTTGTGGCTGGGCACCTAAAATGGTTTTTACAAAAATAGATTTGAAAGCAAATGGGTCAGAGCCCGAAAGTGGAAATCATTTTAAAAATTGCAAGTGTTTTAATAACATTAAAACATTAAATGCAAAATACATGTTAGGACGTGCACTCACATGAAATTCTCACCTCTCGACTACATGTGCACTCCTAACGTACCGTACCCATCTAAATAACATACATATCTAACCAAACCTTAATGCGTTCTACCCCTTACTACTCGATTCTCATATTACATTCTAGCGTTATCAATTAAGTAGAGGGCTTTACATACACTCGAATTCTCAATTAGTAATACAATTCACTACCGGTTAACCCGTTATGTTTTCTCAAAACATTACCATAGGTATATTCACAATACCAACATGAAAGTTCCTATTAATTAAGTGTATAATATTCACGTCATAAATATACAATACAAGCACCCCGAGACTAAGCTGCGGTGCACACATACTCTACTATCCATCCCGGTACATCACGTACATAAGGATCACGCATTCCGAATCTCTCAGAAATCGTTCTCAGATAACAACAATCACAAACAATGGAGGCGAACACAGTCACATCACATGGGTCATGCACATACCTGCGCTCCCACGATCAGCAGACTTATTAACATCCCAATAAGTCCTTCTCTGACCTATGTTCATCGAGGTACCAATCTAAATCCGGGCAACACAAGGATTAGAGGGTCCTAAGCGAACGTAAACCTCCCCTGATAGCAAGTATGGTAGGTATGTCATACACAAAATCATATACATATACTAAGTATACACACATCTTAGTAATCACCGTAATTTATTTGTGGTACACTTCTTATTCTCGTACCGACATATAATGCTACACAATTTATATGTTCCCGGCTAATATAATTATTTAGGCCGTCAATAGTTCTCGCATCGTAATAGACACTCATGTCCTAATTCATAATTTCACTTAGGTTCAAACTACACTTCTAGGTTTTACTCCTCATTATATCCCAAATATCCCAAATGTATCAATTAATCCACAAGGGAGTGTTATCTCTACATATAAACAAGGTTACGGAACACTCAGGATTAAAACAGGCTAAAAAGCCTAAACTGTCAGTTCGTTAGAAGTCTCGTTCGAACGAGGCTGTTCGAACGAGAGTTCGTTCGAACGAACTGGGCCTTATAACGAGATCTCGTTCGAACGAAAGTCATCGAACGAACATCCCTCTCGTTAGAAGTCAAACTGTCAACTCGTTAGAAGCTCGTTTGAACGAGCTCGTTCGACCGACCTGGGCAGGTCTTCTAACGAGTGGCCAGATTCGAGCCCAGATTTTCCTTAACTCGTTTTTCCATCTTTTCTTCACCTCTAATCTCATCTAAACCTCAATCCAACAATCCTTCATGGGTTCTAATCATTCCTAAACATACTTACGTCATATACTAACGTATTTTGTGTGATTAATTCATCCTAAATCTCATCCACATATCAAATCTCTACATCTTTTTCCCCAATCTCAAGAACATGAACCCTATAAATTAAATTCATCCATAGACATAAATAAATCCGTTTTTATGGTATAAAATATGTATTTTTCTCTGACTAATCATCCTAACATTGTTCTACATGAAATCTCCTCATAAAATTATAAATCTCTACATCCAATTCAATGGGTTTTTATCATTCTCCAAGAACAATGAAATTTTATAAGTTTCCTACGCATGGAAGAAGCATTCTTTGCAAAATATGTAATTAAACCACTTGCCTTATGTGATCTCTGATTTTGATGACGAATTTATGAAGTGTTCTCTCTCTCTCTGCAGAATTCTCCTCTCTTCTCTCTCTCTACAAGCCTTCTTCTCCAAACTGACAATGGTGGCTAGGGTTTGCCTTAGGAACTCTTTTGGAACTAATTTCAATAACCTCCGTAGACCCTTAGGTTATTAGTGGGTTTAGTGAGTAATTGCCAAATCGGATTTTAATTCCTAATTTTCGTGGGTTTTAATTCCCAAAAATCCAAAATTACCAAACTACACTTATGCGTTGCCGGTATGGCCTAAAAATGTCCCGGGACCCAAACTAAACCCCCGGCTAGTGTTTTCTGACTATTTCGACCCTTCCGAACGCGTTGGTGTACTCAAAATGACCATACAATTAATAGAAATAAAATTCACTTTTTAATTAAAATAATTATATTCATGGCGCGACTGTCACACGCGTCTCAACAAAATTCCAAATTGTCGTATTTCAATCTCACGACAAATTTCATAATTCAATATTCATATATAGTCATATATACACATTATAATCAAATAGCAACTCGCATATCGTTAGTATTTTAATCCAGATTAATTTCCAATTAATACACATTTAATTCAATTAATCCCATAAATAAATATCATAAAAATACGGAGTATTACATACTCCCCCTTAATAATAGAATTTCGTCCCAAAATTCGGAACTAGAAAGTACCTGGTAAGAACAACTCTGGATAACGTTCGCGCATCTCATCCTCGTGATCATATGTGGACTCCTCGACATTATGATGTCGCCACTGAACACATACTAACGGAACTATCTTTGACCGCAGTTTCTGCTCACTTCGGTCCAAAATAGTAATCGACCCCTCCTCGTATGAGGTATCAAGCTGGAGATCGATGTCCTCCAAAGCAATATGAGAATGAGCCAAATCATCTCTAAGATATTTCCTTAGCGAGGAAATATGAAATACATCGTGAATCCGATGTAATTGCTCCGGTAACCCAAGTCTATACGCAACCGGTCCAATCCGCTCAATAATAGGAAACGGTCCCACATATCTCGATGACAACTTCCCTTTCTTTTCGAAATGCATAATCCCCTTCATAGGAGATACTCTGAGCAAAACCTGGTCCCCCACTTCAAATTCCTTGAAGGACCTCTTCGCATCAGCATAGCTCTTCTGCCGATCCTGAGCTAGCCGAATGCGACTCCGAATCAATTTTATCCTCGCCGAAGTGTCCTAAATCACTTCCAGCCCAAGTAGTTTGTTGTCCCCCACCTCCAACCAACATGCTGGGGAACGACAAGGTCTACCGTACAACGCCTCAAATGGAGCCATGCCAATGGTGACCTGGTAGGAGTTGTTGTAAGCAAACTCTACCAGTGGAAGATACTGCTTCCATCCACCCCCGAAATCAATGATGCACATACGTAGCATGTCCTCCAAGATCTAGTTTGTACGCTCGGTTTGCCCACCGGTCTGCGGGTGATACGCCGTACTCAACCGCAATTCCGTGCCCATGGCCTCCTGAAAACTTTCCCAAAACCGTGAAACAAATATCTTATCTCGGTCAGACACGATATTTAGGGGCACACCGTGAAGTCTCACTATCTCTGCAATAAAGAGTTGGGCATACTGTCCCATACTATAGTCTGTCCTTACGGGTAGAAAATGAGAGACTTTGGTTAACCTGTCCACAATTACCCAAATAAAGTCGTGACCTCTCTGTGACGTAGGCAACCCCGTGATAAAATCCATGGATATGCTCTCCCACATCCACATCGGGACCTCCAATGGCTGTAGAAGTCCTGTCAGTCTCTGATGATCCACTTTTACTAGCTGACAAGTGGCGCATTTAGAAACAAACACGACAATATCTCTCTTCATCCCGCTCCACCAATACTGTCGTCTCATGTCTTGGTACATTTTGTCCCCTCCGGGATGTACCACGAACCGTGAGCCGTGCGACTCTGCCATCACCTCGTGTCGTAATTCTTCCCCTTCCGAAACTATCAATCTTCCATTGAAGCATAATCCCCCGTCTGAGCTAACGGTATAGGACTCAGCTCCCTCGGTTAATAATAGAACTATCTGGTCCTGACAAAACGAGTCATCTGCTTGTGCCTTTACCACTCTCATGACAGTCTGCGGTGTAACAGTCATCACCGACATGAATGATCGGGCCACTGCATCCTGGTGTCCCAACTCCTTCCACTTGGCCTTCCACACCCCTGCCACCTCATCTAATGGCCTACGGCTCAACGCGTCTGCTACCACGTTAGCCTTCCCCAGGTGATACTGGATATCGAACTGATAATCCTTCACGAACTCAAGCCACCTCCGTTGCTGCATATTCAACTCCTTCTGTGTGAATAGGTACTGTAGGGACTTGTGGTCCGTGAACAATCGAAACTTCTCCCCCAAAAGGTAATGTCTCCATATCCGAAGGGAACATACAACTGCCGCCAACTCCAAGTCATGAGTGGGGTAATTCTTCTCGTGAGGCTTAAGCTTACGGGAAGCATAATCTATGGCCTGACTCTCCTACTGTAATACACCTCCAAGTCCTTACAAGGATGCATCGGTGTAAACTAGATACTCAACTCCCGGTCTCGGTAATGCTAACACAGGTGCTGAGGTCAACTTATCCTTCAACTCATAAAATGCCAACTGAAAGGCATCACTCCAGATGAATGGCACACCCTTACGAGTCAGATGTGTCAAAGGACCCGCTATCTTCAAAAATCCCTGAATGAACCTCCTGTAGTATCCTACTAGTCCCAAGAAACTACGGATCTCCGTCGGTGTCATGGGCTATCCCCACTCCTTCACCGCGGATACCTTCCCCGGATCAACAGATATCCCCCGGTCGGAAATAATATGCCCTAAAAACTGAACCTCCTTCAGCCAAAACCCGCACTTCTCATATTTTTCATACAGCTCGTTCGGACATAGCGTCTACAAAACTCACCTCAAATGCTTGACGTGCTCCTCTTCCGTCTGGGAGTAAACCAGAATATCATCAATGAAGACAATGAAAAACTGATCTAGGAAGTCTCTGAACACCCTATTCATCAAGTCCATAAACACTGCTGGAGCGTTGGTTAAACCAAAAGGCATAACCCGAAACTCCTAAGAACAATATCTCGTTAAGAACGCACTCTTCGAGACATCTTCTTCCCTGATACGCAACTGATGGTATCCCAATCGCAAATCAATCTTCGAGAAGGAAGAAGTTCCTCTCAACTGGTCGAATAAGTCATCGATTCGGGGCAACAGATATTTTATTCCGTATCGTGACCTTATTCAACTCTCGATAATCCACACACAACCTCAACGATCCATCCCTCTTCTTTACGAACAACACAGGGGCACCCCACGGCGAAGTACTCCTCCGTATAAACCCCTGACCCAACAACTACTCAATCTAATCTCGTAGCTCTCGCATCTCTGCCGCAGTCATACGGTACGGTGCGCGTGCTATAGGTCTCGTATCTAGTAATAAGTCTATGACAAAGTCTATCTCTCGACTGGGGGGTAGGCCTGGTATCTCCTGAAGCACATCGGAATACTCCCTGACAACTGGGATCGAATCTAAAGGAATCACAACCTCCTTAGAGGTATCCTCCTCTATGTAATACAAATGAGCTGTCGAACCTCCCTCTGGGCGAGGCATCGCCACTACAAATATCTCTTGCCCCGAAATGGCAAAAATAATGCTCCCACCGAAGCAATCAATCATGGCTCTATAATCAGCGAGCCAATCCATACCGATAATCACATCGTGCACATGCATATCTAATATCAACATGTTTGCAGGTAATACCAAACTACCAATATCTACCCCCACTGCCCGGCATATAAAGAAAATAAGCGACCCATTCCCCAATGGTGAGTCTACACACGTCACTGTGCTCTCTTCTGTGGCTTACAACCCTAAGGCCTTTGCAAAATGTGTAGCTATAAAACAGTGTGTTTCCCCCATATCAAACAAAACCCAACCCATAGTGCCATGGATAGGAAACATACCCTCAATCGCGGGTGGTGCCTGTGGAGCTGCTTCTTGGTGGACGTTATAGACACGTCCATACTGTAACTGCCCCTGCTGCATAGGAACTGCTGGAATGGCTGGAAGTGATGGTACCTGGGCTGGAGCTGGGAGGGCAGGTGGAAAAAGTGGCCTCTGTGGCTCATGTCGAGCACCCTGCTGCTGCTGCGGGGCCCTGCCCCTATCAGGACAGTCCTGGCATTTATGGCCAGTCTTGCCACAAACGAAACACTTCCCCGGGAAGTTCCCCCCTCTCTGTCCCTGTTACCCCCGGCCCTGGTGGCCATTACCGTTCCTCCACTGGCCCTGCTGGCCCTACTGAAACTGCTGTTGACCATTCTGACCCTGCTGGTTCTGATGGCCGTTCGGACCCTGATGGCCCTACCGAAAACCTCCCTGTCCGTGCCTGAAATTTCCCGACCTGAACCTCTTGTGATCCCCTTGCTGGAAACCCTGATCACCCTGCCTCTGCCCCTGAACAGAATGTGCCCCACTGGCACCATTTCCTCCAGTCCTCCCATGATGGTTGGACTCTCCCGATCGCTTGCCCTCAGCCATGTGAAAGCGGTGATCCTGGCAATGGAGCAGTGCAGCGTTAACCACATCAGAGTAAGTGGCCAACGATAGGTTCCCCAACAAATGCTGACGAATCCTCCAAGTCAACCCGTCTGTAAATTTCTGTATCTTCTTCTCCTCTGTCAGTATCTCATCTGGAACAATGTTCAGAAGGTTAGTGAATTCGGCCTCATACTCGGCCACAGTCTTACCCTCCTGTTTGAGGCTCATCGACTTCCTCCTCATCTCCGTGTGAACAGCTGACGGAAAGTATTTGCGGTCGAACCACACCCAAAACTCCTGGATAGTGAGAGTATCTCTCTCCTCCATGGTGATAATCGACTCCCACCACTGCAGTGCAGACCCCACTAGCTTAAAGGTAACTAGTATCTGCTTCTGGACATCGTTGCACTCATACATCCTCAAGTGTCATTGAATGCCTTTTCTCCACTGACTCGAAACCACAACATCGGAGCTACCTGCGAACTCCGGTGGGTGTGCTTTCTGAAAAGCATCACGTACATGTTCCCAAGCAGACGGGAATGCATGTGGCTGAACTGACGCGGCTATCGGTGCCTGAGGTGGTGCCTGCTGAACTACGGCTAGTGCGGCATTTACCGTCTGGGCCACAATGGCTGCAACCTCGGCGGCATTCATCGTGCCCTGAACTGGTGCGGGCTGTGGTTCGGGCGTTGCATCCCCGGGAATCCTTTGTGCACGTCGTGGAGGCATTCTGAAATAAGAATAAAGTCTATAAGTTCGCAGTTATAAACTCAAAATAGCTGAAGAACGTAGCATAAACAAAAGAATACAACAGTCCTAAAATATAGGGCTTTACATCAAAGAAAGCTCAACGGAAACATAATAAGACGTACAGATCCTAAAGGACACTAGAACCTGATGCTCTGATACCACCTGTGACACCCGACTAATTAAATACCGGGTAGCTACTCCTTTATTAAATTAATACAAATTGTCAAGTTGGCCCAGTTAATAGCATCACTGTCGAAAACATTTTAATGATTACTAACCACCTAGTATTTAAAAAGTGAGTTGCCAAATTTTAATTTAAGTCTGATTAACATACAATAAAAGAATAATGGAAGAACAATATAATCCATTCACCATAACGAAGTAATGAAATAACCAAAAAATAATAATAAGTCCGGAGGAAAACTCCTCACAACAATCCCACAACTGAAAATAATATGACAAGTCTGAATCCTGAATTAATTACATGCCCGAAGTCTGAATAACTGAAATAAATGAATTGTCTCTAAAAGAAATGGGTAACATGCCCTACAACTGATAAATGCTGAATATAGAGACAAGATAGATGAAGCGTCTACAAGCAAAGTCCTGTAACTTCCACAAACAGCTACATCTCGTCACCTGAATGAGGATCCTAAGCATGGTGTCCTTGTGGCTGGGCACCTAAAATGGTTTTTACAAAAAAAGATTTGAAAGCAAATGGGTCAGAGCCCGAAAGTGGAAATCATTTTAAAAACAACAAGTGTTTTAATAAAATTAAAACATTAAATGCAAAATACATGTTAGGACGTGCACTCACATGAAATTCTCACCTCTCGACTACATGTGCACTCCTAACGTACTGTACCCATCTAAATAACATACATTTCAAACCAAACCGTAATACGTTCTACCCCTTACTACTCGATTCTCATATTACATTCTAGCGTTATCAATTAAGTAGAGGGCTTTACATACACTCGAATTCTCAATTAGTAATACAATTCACTACCAGTTAACCCGTTATGTTTTCTCAAAACATTACCATAAGTATATTCACAATACCAACATGAAAGTTCCCATTAATTAAGTGTATAATATTCACGTCATAAATATACAATACAAGCACCCCGAGACTAAGCTGCGGTGCACACATACTCTGCTATCCATCCCGGTACATCACGTACATAAGGATCACGCATTTCGAATCTCTCAGGGATCGTTCTCAGATAACAACAATCACAAACAATGGAGGCGAACACAGTCACATCACATGGGTCACGCACATACCTGCGCTCAGACTTATTAACATCCCAATAAGTCCTTCTCTAACCTATGTTCATCGAGGTACCAATCTAAATCTGGGCAACACAAGGATTAGAGGGTCCTAAGCGAACGTAAACCTCCCATGATAGCAAGTATGGTAGGTATGTCATACACAAAATCATATACATATACTAAGTATACACACATCTTAGTAATCACCGTAATTTATTTGTGGTACATTTATTATTCTCGTATCGTTATATAATGCTACACAATTTATATGTTCCCGGTTAATATAATTATTTAGGCCGTCAATAGTTCTCGCATCGTAATAGACACTCACGTCCTAATTCATAATTTCCCTTAGGTTCAAACTACACTTCTAGGTTTTACTCCACATTATATCCCAAATATCCCAAATATATCAATTAATCCACAAGGGAGTGTTATCTCTACATATAAACAAGGTTACGGAACACTCGAGATTAAAACAGGCTAAAAAGCCTAAACTGTCAGTTCGTTAGAAGTTTCGTTCGAACGAGGCTGTTCGAACGAGAGTTCGTTCGAACGAACTGGGCCTTCTAACGAGATCTCGTTCGAACGAAAGTCATCGAAAGAACATCCCTCTCGTTAGAAGTCAAACTTTCAACTAGTTAGAAGCTCGTTCAAACGAGCTCATTCGAACGACCTGGGCAGGTCTTCTAACGAGTGGCCAGATTCGAGCCTAGATTTTCCTTAACTCGTTTTTCCATCTTTTCTTCACCTCTAATCTCATCTAAACCTCAATCCAACAATCGTTCATGGGTTCTAATCATTCCTAAACATGCTTAGGTCATATACTAACGTATTTTGTGGGATTAATTCATCCTAAATCTCATCCACATATCAAATCTCTACATCTTTTTCCCCTATCTCAAGAACATGAACCCTAGAAATTAAATTCACCCATAGACATAAATAAATCCGTTTTTATGGTATAAAAGATGTATTTTTATCTGACTAATCATCCTAACATTGTTCTACATGAAATCTCCTCATAAAATTATAAATCTCTACATCCAATTCAATGGGTTTTTATCATTCTCCAAGAACAATGAAATTTTATAAGTTTCCTACGCATGGAAGAAGCATTCTTTGCAAAATATGTAATTAAACCACTTGCCATATGTGTATCTCTGATTTTGATGATGAGTTTCTGAAGTGTTCTCTCTTTCTCTGCATAATTCTCCTCTCTTCTCTCTCTCTACAAGCCTTCTTCTCCAAAGTGACAATGGTGGCTAGGGTTTGCCTTAGCAACTATTTTGGAACTAATTTCAATAACTTCCGTAGCCCCGTAGGTTATTAGTGGGTTTAGTGGGTAATTTCCAAATCAGATATTAATTCCTAATTTTCGTGGGTTTTAATTCCCAAAAATCCAAAATTACCAAACTACCCTTATACGTTACCGGTATGGCCTAAAAATGCCCCGGGACCCAAACTAAACCCCCGGCTAGTGTTTTCTGACTATTTCGACCCTTTCGGATGCGTTGGCGCACTCAAAACGACCATACGGTTAATAGAAATAAAATTCACTTTTTAATTAAAATAAGTATATTCCTGACGCGATTGTCACACGCGTCTCAACAAAATTCCAAATTGCCGTATTTCAATCTCACGACAAATTTCATAATTCAATATTCATATATAGTCATATATACACATTATAATAAAATACCAACTCGCATCTCATTAGCATTTTAATTCGGATTAATTTCCAATTAATACACATTTAATTCAATTAATCCCATAAATAAATATCATAAAAATACGGGGTATTACATACTCACGTAACAACACTAGTACGAATATTAAAATCAAATGCAAATCTCTATGCCATTTTATCAATAAATTTCTCAACAACACTTTAACCGGGTCACCAGGCCTCACCACATCCGTATATAATTTATCAAGCCATAGCCCGAAAAACAGGAATTTTGGCGGGTGCCCAACATTCGTGCCATATTAAAATCTCATGACAACATGCTCATCAACAATATAATGATACCACATCAATCAAAATAATTTCAACAATTATTTTCGAGATTTCAATGAATTTATCAATTCAAATATGAGTTCAATTAAACAAGAATTCAAAGAGAATGACACTCGCGAGATTTAAGGAGCATATTGTGTAAAACCCCATACCTCAAACCATGATGAGAAACTAACGATCACATCCTCAAGATCAACACAAAAGATCTACAAAATCTCCTCCAATAACCTCCAACAAAATAGCCCCAAGAACACCTCTAATCTAAGGTTGGAACTCACAAATCTCAAGGGCCAATGTGTATATAAAAAGAAGAGGAATATAAAATATATTTGCTGCCAAAATTTGTGCCAAAAGTATGTTAAAAAGGTTGCCCATGACTTCCTTTTATAATGCAAAGAAGTTAAGAGTTGGAATCCAAAAGACTCCTTTAAATAAGGCAAAGAAATGAAGAGTTGGAAGTCAAAACAACTCCAAGAGTTAAAAATATTTAAAAATCATTTTAAAATACGTTTTAACTCCATTTTCGAAACCGTTTGAAATTCTCGCCTTTAAAAATAATAACCAACATATTTGATCAATAAAAATAATTTTATCAAAAACTTTATTTTCCTCCATTTTCCAGAAATTAATTAAAATAGTCCAAAATTACGCAGGTTGTTACACTTCCTCACTAACAATGGAATTTCGCCCTCGAAATTCGCCGAATGCCTAACTCTTAAAATCAGGCCACTACACTAACTCCAAAAATAATCTCGTCTCCAAAAATAATTCCTCACCTCTAATCTCGAAACTTAACACAAATATCACCTAATTCGAGTGTATGTAAAGCCCTCTACTTAATTGATAACGCTAGAATGTAATATGAGAATCGAGTAGTAAGGGGTAGAACGTATTACGGTTTGGTTAGATATGTATGTTATTTAGATGGGTACGGTACGTTAGGAGTGCACATGTAGTCGAGAGGTGAGAATTTCATGTGAGTGCACGTCCTAACATGTATTTTGTATTTAATGTTTTAATGTTATTAAAACACTTGCTGTTTTTAAAATGATTTCCACTTTCGGGCTCTGACCCATTTGCTTTCAAATCTATTTTTGTAAAAACCATTTTAGGTGCCCAGCCACAAGGACACCATGCTTAGGATCCTCATTCAGGTGGCGAGCTGTAGCTATTTGTGGAAGTTACAGGACTTTACTTGTAGATTCTTCATCTATCTTGACTCTATATTCAGCATTTATCAGTTGTAGGGCATGTTGCCCATTTCTTTTAGAGACATTTCATTTATTTCAGTTATTCAGACTTCGAGCATATAATTAATTCAGGATTCAGACTTGTCATATTATTTTCAGTTGTGGGATTGTTGTGAGGAGTTTTCCTCCGGACTTATTATTATTTGTTGGTTATTTCATTACTTCGTTATGGTGAATGGATTATGTTGTTCTTCCATTATTCTTTTATTGTATGTTAATCAGACTTAAATTAAAATTTGGCAACTCACTTTTTAAATACTAGGTGGTTAGTAACCATTAAAATGTTTTCGACAGTGATGCTATTAACTGGGCCAACTTGACATTTTGTATTAATTTAATAAAGGAGTAGCTATCTTATTAACATCGCTCGTATGCTACAATCATTCTCAGTAACATTTCTCATGTGTTATAATTTATTCATATAATTGAGTTTGTCTACTTAATTACCTTTCTATTTGGTTTTATCATATAGAAGTCTACTGTCACACATAAGTATATTATTCATACATTAGATACTTCACACATAACATATACTATAAGTGCATACTTTGCTATCATGTCCCTGTATCACACAATAAGGACGATTGGTTTGAAATGTTACCTCAACACTAATATTATTTTCATGTATTGGTTCGAAATGTTACCTCGTCCCCAATATTTGTTTAATATATGGATTCGTAATGTTACCTCCACCCTAACATTGATTTCGTATATTGGTTCCGAATGTTACCTCGACTCCAATATTCTTTTTATGTAATGGTTCAGAATGTTACCTCGACCCCAATAGTTGTTTTATAAATTGGTTCAGAATGTTACCTCGATTCCAGTATTCTTTTTCGTGTGTTGGTTCGCGATGTTACCTCGACCCCAATACAAAGTATAAAAGAGGTTTCACCCCACCTGTAGATAATCAATAGTTATGCACACACCTAAATACCATAACTTTATACGTAGTGTATACTACTCAAATACTCAACGTACTTATTATTTTACGATTCTCTCACTACCATACTGATTTGAGTATCCTTCACTACTCTAAAGGCCCTAGTTACCCCTTCAATTCTTTTAGAAATTAACCCTATTTCACACTATGGGTCTATGTATAAAAATTTATACAAATTCCCATAAATCTTTATCTTTCACTCCGATAAATTAAATCGGTTACCCATTGCCTAGATCTCATAGCATTAGCCCCAAATATCCAACTCTATATCCTGATTTGTAATTTAATTAATCCCACATTAATTTTTTTTTGGTTCAAGTTGTGTCACCCAACTAAAATTTCTAGACTCGATCATTTGGTCCGGAACTTTATCTTTTAGCACTACACCAAATCTGCCCATTTGTCAAGGTCATTGACCTTGACAAATCCAACTTGTCAAGGTCAATGACCGTGACATTTTGAGGCGAGACAACTTTTTTTGTCACGGTCGTGTCACGGTCATTGACCTTGACACAAAACTCGCATTTTGTGTCATGGTCGTGTCAAGGTCAATGACCGTGACACGTTTATCACGGTTTATAACCGTGACAAAGCCGTGAACCTTTTTAAAAAAATTGTCTCGGTCATTGACCGTGACAATTCTGGGCAGAATTTAAAAAAAATCTGTTGGGCAGTATGGCCACTGCCACTGCCCAGCAGTATATTTGTACCTGTTATATCAACGTTGTACCAGTTCCAAACATCAGATATCCAACAAAAACTAAAGATAATTCAAATATATATTCATGATGATATAATCCAAATATTCAAAGTAAAAATAATATACATGACGATATAATCCAAATATAATTAAAATGGACAAACTTACAAATAATGTTACTACATGTCTTGGATAAAACTGAGGAGGTGAGTAGGCCACATGACATACGAATTGACGTACCCACTAATATACGTCGTGCCGCATTGTTCGCAAAACCACAATAGGGAGTTCTCCTTCTCGGGTATGACATGCATGACGAGCACCCTGGACTCCATCTCTTGAAGCACACGTCCATGGACTATTCCACCCTCGACGATATTCGGGTCCCTCAACCCCCGCCCTATCCCCTGGCCATCAAATACGTCCAATATGAACACGCTCGGCCAACCAAGTGTCGACAATGGTCTGTTCAAGGGCGCCAAATAGGGAAGTGGATCGTCGAAGTACGAACGTGTCGGTGATGAAGCAGCGAGGTCCACATCCTCGTCATCCTGCGCCTCGTCCTCCCGCACCTCCTCCTCCACCGCCTTCTACTTCTCCCTCCCTTTCCCTTTCCCTTTATGGTCTCCGCCCAACATACGCTTCATTAATGCGTACATATCTTGGACCGTCGCCTCCAAACGGGACAGCTTCGCGTCGTGTGAATCCACCGTTCGAGCCAACCCGGTGTCGATCGTCTCCAATCGGATGATCCTAGATTTGGCCTCCCGCGAGCTCACTCCCCTTGTCCTCCCCTTGCGATCAGAGCCAAGCACTTGGATGAGTGCGTCTATGGACAAAGATGCCTTGTCGGCATCAGACTGCAACTCATGCACTTCCTTAAGCTTTGCCTGAAACGACAAAAAGCACATGATTAGTAGAATAAGTAAACTAAAAAATTATAACGTAATTAACAATAATTAAACTGTCGGATTACTTGCAATCGTGGCCGCGACGCTCAGGGACACCTCCTTGTTCTTCCCTTTCTTCGTCCGAAGAGCCACATAAGTATCGAGCCTATGTGGCTTACCCCTTGGCCCACTCCCTACCCCCTGAAATAAAATAAAGTAAAGTAAAATTAGTGTCGGCCCCGCAAAGTAAAATAATGAAGAATAATATATTTATGTAGTTCTAGATAAATTAAATCTTACCTGCATCCTATGCTCCACCTCAGCGTAAGAGGTCCGGCCGGAGTAGTGCACGTCCGTCTTTTTTGCCCGATTTTCCCTCCCCGATTGGCGAGATGCCAATTATCGATCCTCGATCTCATTGTCAATGAACTTTTTCCATTGTGCCAATGAGATCGGCTCCTTGGCCGGGACGGATCCGCGCCATTGTATAATGAACTCTCGTGTTTTCCCAAAGTACCGTGTCCGCATATTTTTCTTCCACGTCTTGTGTTGCTCCCTCAACTGATCCAAAACGGGTTTGCGTAGCTTTGGATCCAAGTTGAATTGTTCTTGTCCAACAAATACAATGTTAGTTGCGAATAAATATAAATAAAAATATAAATATGAAATTGAAATTGAAATTGAAATTGAAATTGAAATTGAAATTGAAATTGAAATTGAAATATTCATATAAATATAAATATAAATATATTACCTGTAGTGCCACCCAAACAGCTAACTTGAGCTCATATGGCACCTCCTTCCAACTCATAAACCCCGGGCCGATGACCGTCTTTAGCAGCTCGAGGGATCTCGCAAATAGCTCCGACTTGTTCTCGATGGTAATCCCAAATTTTCCATATTTGGGGAGCCTAAGGGCGGAGGAGGCCTCGTCCCCTCCGCTACCACCGAACCCAGACGACATCATCATAAATAGCATCATCATCTTCGCCTTAACATCTGAAGGATACATTATTGCTGTAAAAAAAATGTTATTAGTACAGATAAAAAAAAATGTTAATAGTACACATACACACACCCCTACCCCACCCGCCACTCACACACGCACACACCTACGGACACACACATAATTATTATCCAATATTTTTGAATGAAATAATTATTTTGAATGAAAATATCAATTATTATCCAATTATTATCCAACTATTATCAATTATTTATTTTGAATGTAAATAATATCCAAAAATATAAATGTAAATAATATTCAAAACCCCACCCACCCCCACCCCCACCCCCTCCCGATGTTTATTATTTTCAAAATGTTCTTACAATATTTGTTGATGAACTATGTGGGAGTATAACCCATATTGAATTATAAAGTAAAAATCTATAAAATTGATGTCTACTTTTAGTGTTGTGTATATATGTTAGTTGATGCCATTATATTTTTAGCCTAATTAGATTCTAAGGTTATCTCAATTTATATTTTTCTTTTTCTATCTAATAATTTTCAACGTAAGTGCACAGTACATAATTCCAAACACGTCCTTTATTTTTATTTTTTTTCGTATCAATTTGGAGTTTTACTGTACATTTTTTTATCTTGAGATTCTATATTATAACGTATGTGTAAGTTCCGTCAATACCATTTCGTTTCAATTTTGTAATATTATGTTTTTTTCAAATATTTTAAAAGTTATTAAATGGGTGCCCCACCCCCACCCCCACCCCCTGCCCCCCTCCCCCCGCCACACACATACACACACATATACGCATACCCCACCGCCTCCCCCTCCCCCCGCCACGCACACACGCACACCTAGGCACCTACACGCGCACACACACACACACACCACCCCCACCCACCCCACCTCCACCCCCTCCCCCCACCACGACCGTGACAACTGCATATATTGTTTATCAATAAAATTATGACATGAGATAATTATAATTGGAGCATAAATTTCATTATCATAAAGGGATAAATCCAACCAAGCACAGAGATTCTACAAATTAAAGTGAGAATTAAATTGAAGACTTTCTAACAACATGCATGTGTATGGATTCTCACTAATGATATTCCTAAAAACATACAATTGGCAACATTTTGTGAATTTACTAAACTTTATATAATATTATCAAATTCTCTTAAAAAATTATCTAGGGTTTTACCTAATTGAATTAATTTCATGAATAAAATTATTGTCAATTTAAATGAAAATATCAATTATTATCCAATATTTTTGAATGAAATATTTATTTTGAATGAAAATATCAATTATTATCCAATTATTATCCAACTATTATATATTATTTATTTTGAAAGTAAATAATATCCAAAAATATAAATGTAAATAATATTCAAAACCCCACCCACCCCCACCCCCACCCCCTCCCGATGTTTATTATTTTCACAATGTTCTTACAATATTTGTTGATGAACTATGTGGGAGTATAACCCATATTGAATTATAAAGTAAAAATCTATAAAATTGATGTCTACTTTTAATGTTGTGTATATATGTTAGTTGATGCCATTATATTTTTAGCCTAATTAGATTCTAAGGTTATCTCAATTTATATTTTTCTTTTTCTATCTAATAATTTTCAACGTAAGAGCACAGTACATAATTCCAAACACGTCCTTTATTTTTTTTTAATTTCGTATCAATTTGGAGTTTTACTGTACATTTTTTTATCTTGAGATTATATATTATAACGTATGTGTAAGTTCCGTCAATACCATTTCGTTTCAATTTTGTAATATTATGTTTTTTTCAAATATTTTAAAAGTTATTAAATGGGTGCCCCACCCCCACCCCCTACCCCCCTCCCCCCGCCACACACATACACACACACCTACACACACACCCCACCCCACCCCCTTCCCCCTCCACCACCCCCCTCCACCACCCCCCTCCCCCACCACACACATATATACACACACATACACACACATATACACATACATATACACACGCACACACCCCGCCCTGCCCCCACCCTGCCCCACCCCCCCCCCCCCCCCCCCCACACGCACACACATACACACATATATATATACACATACACACATAAATATACACACAAACATATATATAAATGGAAGAGAGAGAGAGAGCAGCGTCGAGAGAGAGAGAGAGAAAGAGAGAGAGAGAGAGAGAGAGAGAAAGGGAGGGAACGACGGTAGGGAAAAAAGAAGGGGGAAAGGGTTGTTGCTGCAAATATTATCACGGTCGTGTCAAGGTCATTGACCGTGATAAGTATTTAAAGAATTGTCACGATCATTGACCGTGACAAGTTCGTGACAAGTAAATTTGTCACGACCTTGTCACGGTCAATGACCGTGACAATTAGTTGTCACGGTCGTGTCAAGGTCAATGACCGTGACATAAAATGCGTGTTTTTTGTCACGGTCAATGACCTTGACAAGGCTGGCCGGCTGAAAGGTGACAATTTGCCCATTTTGGTGTAGTGTAGAATTTATTACGCGATATCCCACTATTAAATTTAACATCCTGTGATAAATTTAATGTTCGCTAATTTATTGTGTACACCCATAATAAATTAAATTAGCTACTCGGAGTCTAAATCCCATCGCACTAGCCTAGAATATTCCGAGCCAAACCTCCGACCCTTAATAAAATTAATTTCAACTCCAATAATTTTATCATGTACTGTCACTCCAGAAAGATACCCGGACTCCCCCAAGGGCCCCGTATTTTAACCTTTGAATTTATTCCACCATCTTTCAATTATTTAGATTGTACCTCTATCTAAATAAAAAAGTTCTATTATTAGATGAATCCTAAGATTAGTCGATGAATCCTGAAATTAAGCTCGTTGGCTGAATTAAAATGGCCCAAATACCCTCGCGTGGGCCCAGTTATGCCTAAAAATGCATCGAGACCAAATTAGGTACTATTTTCTGACAATCTCGACCTATCTGGAATCAATCGTGCACTCAGAACCGTCATCTGAGTTATTTTATTAAAATTCTCCAATCTCAATGACAAATTACAACACATGTAATTTAAAAAAAACCCAAATTAATTAAATATTAATTAACTAATTTAAGTAAATCCTCCATATAATTTAATTCCTATCACACCAAATTAATTAAATTCCATATTCTCCGAAATACGGGGTGTTACAGTGTGCTCTGACATCTTGTATAGGTGGACTCCTACGTTGCACTATGGAGGAGAGAGTCATGGCTTATGGGGGGATCGAGTCATTGTGTAAGTCTAATGTCATCTTTTGTAATTCTTCATCATAGAGATGTGACACCCAGCCTTTTTTAACCAGGGGTGATCAATCCTTTATCAAAGTAAACAAGAATCTCAGTTGGTTCATTCTTAGCATCAATGTTGAAACCTTTTTAAGTTACTAACCACCTATGTTAAATTAAGTCATTGCCCAATTTTATCTTTCATTAACATGTAACAACATGAGTAAATTAGAATTATATAGCTCAACCATCCACACAGTTAATAGAAATATGAATCATCATGAGATAAATAGGTAAATGATAAATACCAAACAAACCATCGATTCCAAAACTAATATCGAAACCATAAGTCTACTGAATTGAAACTGAATCCAAATACATAGTCTGATAATTTAAAACTAAATGAATGTATCAACTTAAGGGTCAACATGCCCAAAGGAAATACTGAATCATAAGTCCTAATCTTGGAATGAATAACTGAATCATCTAAACAAATCCTATAAGCCTCCATAAGTGTTGTAGCTACGCATCCCTGGAATGGGTCGTCAAGCTTGGCGTACTTGTGGATGGACACCTAAACTATTTTTAAAATATATTTGGCACGTGTAAGAGCCCAGAACCTTTGAAAAACAATTAACAAGTATTTAAATTATAGTTATAAAGAAGTTCTTAGATACAAACGTTAATTCGACATACACTCCTTTGAGTTCCTCACCTCTCATCTATAGTGCACACCTAGTGTCCCTTATTTTATGCACCTTGCTATGCTACCCAGCCTAACTATCCATAAGCATCTAGATAACCACAACAAGTTTAGCTCCTCCCCCATACTGCCCATACGATACGCTACCGTCAAGCCAATAATCATATTAACCAAATATTATTATTGCACCATCAATTAAGTTTCTCATACTGAAATTACTTTTATATATACATTTCCTATTTTTTTTAGCATCATATATAAGTAAACTAATCACATATGTATATATTTATCACACGATAATATATATTACTATAGGATCCCCCGAAATTGCAATTGCGATACATGCATGCTTCGTTATCAAGTCCATCTACCTCTCGTACCAAATCAAGGACTACCGATTCAAAATGTCTCCTCGAACCATAAAACAATAACACAAAATGGAGGCGAACAAAGTTCTAAGGTTTTGGGCTATTCACATACCTAATGTAAGAAAATTACACGTCGGTCCCACTAATACACTGCACATAGTAAGCCTCCCTAAGTTCTATGTTCTGCGGCACACATCCAGGCCTTGCTAGAATCACCATGGTGGGGATTCTGTGTAGAACCTCTCATGATAAAAGGAAATGTAGGTATATTCACACACATAATAAAGCACGTAATAGGTATTCATAAAACCTATATACATATATCTTTAGTATATGTATACACACAACCTATAATATATCCAATACATAATATTTATTGCACCGGAATACCCAATGGACTAACAATTCACACAGTATTATTTTTGTATTTTCCAACTATAACTCACTACCCGAAGGGTCCAAATTATCCCTTAAGAAATTTGAGTAGTAAAACATCAATATCCTACTGGTATCGATCTTTGGTTATAATTTACTCTTTTCATAACCCAATTCGTAAATTCCCAATACACAACACAATCGGTTAACTCTCATCTGTCTTAATACCCATTTTACACTCATTAAGATTAAATGAGGCCTCAACTATGTGTCTATTGGTCTCCTGTAAGTATTTATATCATTAATAAACCATCACTTCCGCGAAATTAGTCCCATGCAGAAGTATAACATAAAACAAAAATCTCAACAAAATTGGGTAGCCGAATCGATTCTGTAAGGATTCTGAATCGATTATCCCACTAAATCAATTCGGCCTTCAAAAAATAATCAATTTGCACCGGACTTCATCGTCTTCTTCATTCTTGTTACGAGTTTTCCTCATTAAAACCCTATCACAACCCCTTGAAATTTTCCCCAAACAGCTAACCAACATACCCAACCATTAAATATATGTGTAGGGATAATTTTAAACATAAATAACACATCAAGACTACAAGAAATCTACCTAAGAATATACCAGAACCCATAATCATCAAAACCCTAATTTATGTGTTCTTCATGCAAATTCATCAATCAGTCCAGATTTCTTTGATGTTAATCATCCCATATTCTCAAATTTCATGTTATTTACATATATGGATTTTTGCTACATGAATTCCGACACCAAATCATGAATCTCACCCATCCAAATCTCAGCAATATAATTTAAATCATGAAATTAAAACTCTACACTACATGGGTATTATAACATGCTTAAAGTAATAAACGATAAACACTTGCCTTGATAAAGTTGGTATGATTTTCATTCAAAGATGATGGGGTTTATCTTCCCTTTCTCTGATCATAAATTCAGCATTGTTGGTAATCCAAAAAGGTGTGGAATGGCCAAGGTTTCTTCTCTTCTTCCTCTCCTATGGCCTCCTATCTAGCTCAAGTGTTGTAAACCAAGCCTCCAGCTAAAAGGGATTAATTTAAGACTCTAATTTTTGGAATTCTTTCCACCTTAGGCTCCTAAATGTTAAAAATGCCCGTACATGGCGCTAGGTCAGTCTTAAATCACCGAGACCCAAATAGTACACATGGGTACACTATTTCGACTATTTTGACCAATTAGGAATCAACTGTGACCTTGAAATCATCATCCGAGTCACTTTATATAACTTTCCAATCTTAATCTCAATATAGTCTACACACGACTCCTGGTTGAGATATAACACAATCACTTCAATATCACTCGTTGGGACGTATAATAATTATAGCAAGTTATTTACTACTCACTTAGTAAATTTATTCCATAAACATAAATCATTATGTATCCTGATTAATATTTTAATTAAACACAAAATTTATTTCAACTAAATTATGGCACATGTGCAGTTAAAAAAATAATCGAATTAATTAAAATCTAAATAATCAGATATACGGGGTGTTACAAGTGAACTCTTTGGCTGGACCATCCAAGGTTTTCCCCTTTTTTGTTTTCCTCTGACATCGATGTCTTTTGAATTGATCATTTACTTTATTTGTAATTACCTTAGATGTGTTCTTCAGGGTAAAAAGGTAAATTTGGTTAAATCAATTTTCCAGAAGAAAGTTTCCAATCAGTGCTAACTTTAATTTGGTTAAGTTTGTTTAAAGTTTAAATCATTAAAATATAAAAATATAGGACTTGGGTTTATTCGGACCATCCTTGCCTAAGCACACACTATAGGGGCATTCTAAAACATGTATCAGAGATAGAACACTCAGTTTTTTGTGTTTTGATCTCATGTATTTAGGCATGAGTTTTGGAGGTTTTGGGTTTTAGAGTGCCTATGTTTGATGGGTCGAAATACGCATACTCAAAAATTTCTATGAAGTCAGCATTTATGGAAATAAATGAGCGAGTGTGGTTAGTAGTTGTTAAAGGGTTGTATCCACCTATCATGAGAGATGGAAAGGCAATTTACTTAACGTGGAGTGAGGCCAAGCATATATTATCTCAATACAATTATTTAGGATTAAATTATCTATTTTGTTTTGTTACCCTAGAGGAATTTTACCGTATTATGATGTGTGAGATGTCAAAAGAGGCTTGAGATATACTCCAACTCATCCATGAAGTAACTAGTGTTGTTAAGGCTTTCAAACTCCAAAACTTCGTCACTCAATTAGAAAAAAATAAGATGTTGGAGAGTGAGACCTACCTTTCATGATTTTTACGTTGAATTGTCCTATATATTTAACTCATCATTTAACTTGGGAGAGAATATACCCGACAACCGTGTGATTAAGAAAATCTTAAGGCTGTTTCCTGAAAGATTTAACACAAAAGTGACTATTTTTTAATTCTTTGCGTACTTTAGACTCTATGAAATTTGAAGAGCACGTAGGTGACTTCCAAACTTATATTCTTAAAATGTTTATCTCTAATAATAATACGGAGAAAGAAAAGATCAAAGCTTTGAAAGCCCGGAAGGAGGAGTCACATGTTTCAAATAATGAGTCCGACACTGATTTTGAGGACGTTGCCTTATTGGCAAAGAAATTAAAGAAAGTTTTCAAATTTAAAAATAAATCGAAAGACATAAAAATATTTGAGAAAAATAAGAATAACAAGGAAAATTACATCCCTAAGAACGATTATGAGAACTTTAAGAGGGATGATTTGAAGATATGTTATGGTTCTGAGGGTCACGACCATAGGGTAGATGACTTCCCCACTAAACTAAGGAAGGAAGGAAAGAAACTGGTAACATTTAATACCACCCTTAGTGATAGTGATTTGGAAGAGGGAAAATATTTCCCCATTCGGATAAACTTTACCTCATTCATCACTATTCATGAGAAACCTTCCCATGAAAATATTCCTTTGCATGAGAATTTTAAGGTCATAGTTTGTGGATCCCAAGTGAGTGATGGTCAAGAGAGTGGAGATAAATGTGCGGATGAGAGTGAAATACAAGTTTCCTTCTATGAATTGTATTCATAAACATTGAAGGTAAAGAAATCTAACTTAAATTTGGAAGCTAGGTTGAAGGAACGTGCTATAGGAAATCATGATAGAGCTTTGATTGAGGAGCTTAGTGCTCGCGAGATGAATTTTAGAGAGGAGTTAGATTATGTTAAGGGTGATAGAGTTAGTCTTTGTGGCATAATGGAGGCTATGAAGAAAGATATTTTATAATTTTAGGAGTTTAGGCATTTTTTCGAGTGTGGCATTTATTCCAATCAGTTTTAGAGATTTGAGTCGGGTCCAAAGTCTAGGACAAAAAAGTTAGATAAAATCTTAGGCACTGTCCAAATCAAATATGACAACTTTGGAATTTTCTTCGATGATCATAATGCTTCCACTCTCAAAGCCAAGACCATAGGTTTGAGAGAGTCGATTAGGAATATTAGGAATGGTCAACATTAGTTAATAGTCCTCATCGTGTCTATACATCCCATTCTATATATATATATATATATATATATATATATATATATATATATATATATATATATATTAACATGCGTGTAAAGATAAACAACCATTGTCTACTCACATATCTAAGGCACCCTAATGTTAAAGTCCAATTATGAAATTTTGATTATTTAATCTAACTAAAGATATCAATTTAATTTAATTTGCTTACCAAATTATTAAGGCAGTGTTGTTATAAACAACCAATCATTCTATTGGTCCTGCACTTATTCGGCCCTATACACCACTCACATTCCCCTCGCTATAACCAGCTAACCCAATTTTGTTAGCCGTGCACTTATTTGAAGAGGTTCCATACACGACATGTCACAATATCTAGCCAACCTGTATTCTTTCAGGCCTGCACTTATTGGTCATGCCAACATATACGCAAGTCGCTATAGTTAACCAGCCCATGTTCTTTCAGCCCTACACTTACTGGCAACAAAATATCATTTGAATAAACATTTATCGTCTTATGCATTAATTCTCAATTTTCTCAATTTATCATGTTTTACATTATCCCCACCCTTTAACCGAGCATAAATTCTCAAAACCACCCCTAGTCGCATACCCAAAGGTCTTTAAAACACATATGTATCCTAACTTATCATTTATGAAGAATGCCAAGCCTCGCACCTAGGCTAACGGTCCAACAAAAATAATTTAAATGTCAGCCCCAGCGCGGAGTCATCCCTCCATAAAAATATATACTAAGTAGTCCCATACCTATAAAGTGTTACCAACAGCTAAGGCCTAATTAGTGTCCCATACGTAGCAAGAAACCTAAAATAAGTTGAGAGCCCTAACTACTCCAACAATCCCGTTGTTCCTGCGGTGTCAAATATTAATAACATTAACAAATCACACATATCATATTTTTGACTTTTCACAACAATTCTTGAAATTAATAGCAACATCACTATTATTCAAATTATGTTCGTTCAATTATGAAATTAATTTAACAATGCATTTTCTTATCAATTTATAGCATTTCTATTCACACACAATTATTTAGGAGCATAGAACACTAAATCTCTAATCTTCAACATGAGCATTATTAACGTTGTTATACATGTGAAAATAAGTATATAACATCCCTACAATTTATTCTACATGAAAACGTCACAAATTCTAATGGAACCCCATCTTCTAACCGAAGCATGCAAGGTTTTGAGTCTTAACTCGTATTAAATATTTGAATAAAAACAGTCCCGAATTTAATTTCACTTCCCCTAATTAGTCTTTCTAATTTATTTTAATAAAAAATAATGATCATTATTGTTAGGCAACATTTAAAATACATAATACTAAAGGGTAACAATAGAAGTAATCATGCTTATAAAAGAGATTTTGAACAATCCAATTACATGGTTGCATTCCTCTCGAGAAAACAACGAAGATGCGTTCTTGGACGATCTTGAGAAAACTTGATTTAGATCTTCAAAGCTTGGGTTGAAAGTTGTGTTTAGTGGCGTTTGGGTTTTGTCGATGAGAGAGAATGAAATTATGGGAGGTTACTGATTTTTGAGAGCCAAAAATGTTTTTTAAAAGTCCTGAACTCATTACTTTACGTTCACATACCAAGATTTTTTTAGTTCTAATCAAACACAGACACTCAAAAATTCATTATAGTCAATCCAACCGTTAGAATTGGTTGAAATTTTAATATGTTCTAGATGAAGACAAAGCAAGGGGAATAAAAAAAATCGCTCGATTAGGCAGTCGAATATTTTTATTTTTTCTAAGTCGGATCCTCCCTCAATTTTTATACAGAAAGTTATAATTTCCAAATGTTAATCCTGATTTAAATTCCACTGTGAACCTTTTTTTTATATATAAGTACCAACCTTTTTCCATTTCAAAATTAAATAGATTCCAAAAATTATTTTTTCAAAAATTATAATTTAACAAAGACTTTTGCGGCTAAAAACTAGTGGGGTGTTACATACTCCCCCGCTATTACATGAATTTCTTCCTCGAAATTCGACGAAGAGTAAACATCAAACGTAAAATCACAAAAATAAAATATGGCTTACATATACCTACCCATAGAATGCTGTGATTGGGCGCCCATTCACCCAATCCTACACAGACATAACCCCTGGACAAAGATACAATATATATTCTAACTAACTAACTATCTAACTAACTAACTAACTAACTATATATATATATATATTTCAATATGCCACGCTCTCCCATGAATCACAACTCGATTCTATCTCCAAAAGCCATCACAACATTTAAATCCTCAAATCAAATCACATCACTTCATTGATACTCTATATACCCAAAAGTATACTAACGATATGCCAAATAATTATCATTTTCAAAATTGACACAGATGATCCTCACATCAAGTTCACTACTTCTAACCCCAATGCCTACAATGGCCTTGGCACAAAACTCCATATTTCCAAGAGACACATCTAACACATATGTTAGACCTAATACCTTAAGGAGTATTATTCAACAAAGGGGATAAAAGATCGGTAACGCGGAAGATAAACAGACTCACAACCTAAGAGACCTAAGATCATGCTCTGATACCATCTGTAATACCCCGCGCATTTAGGCATTAGCCGTCGCAAAACTATGCTGGGTGTTACAAAATGAAATACCTTTCTTAGCATGTGATGAAAATATGAGACATTTAAAACTTTAATCCACCAGATACATAATGTATTTAATCCAACGAGTATATCAAAACATCCAATCCATAATATCCATCACCATGCAAATCTCCAAAATATGTCCAAATCGAATTTCAATAAATAATCCCAGTACAAATCTCTAACTAAAATCCATAAACAATTGTGGAATCGAATGGCCTACCAAAAAAATTCATAAATAATTGTCTCAAAATAAAATGACGGAATGGAAAGTATATCTAAACTATTAAAGTAGATAAAATAAATCTCCAGCTGCGCTCCAAAGATCTCTAATACATGTTATGCCTCTACTCCAACAACTATACCTTAAATGTTAGTCAACGCAATAAGTCATAGTCCACCGCATGAATAGTAGATACTCCTCCTAATTAGGGTTCGTAAACCCAAACAATATCATTATACATGATAAACATCACAATATAATATTTCAAATTATACGATATATATATATATATATATATATATATAACTCTATTTGCCCACATATCTAAGGCACCCCAATGTTCAACTCCAATTATGAAATTTCAATCATTTAATTATACTAAAGCTTTTAATTTAATTAATTCACTTAACAAAATCATTATTATGGTGGTGTTGTCATAGCAATTCGACCTTTTTATTATTACTCAACTTATTCGGGAGTGTCTAAATTTGTACACCACACACATTCCCCTCGCTATAGCTAACCGACCCAATTTTGTTAGCCCTACACTTATTGATGAAGTTCCACACACAACATATCACAATAGCCAACCAACTCGTATTCTGTCATCCATGTACTTATTCGTGATGCCAACACATACTCACGTCACTATATCCAGGAATGCCGTATTCTATCATCCCTGCACTTATTTGAGGAAAAAAATGTATTTTAACACCTGTTTATTGTCTTATGCAACAATTCTTATTTTTCTTAAGTTATCATCTTTTCTATCAGGCCCTCCCTTTAATCGATCATAAATCCTCAAAACCATCGCTAGTCCCATATCCAGAGGTCTCCAATACACAAATATATCATAACCTGTCATTTAGAAAGAATAGCTACAAAAATCACTACCAAGCCTCACACTTAGTTTAACGATCCAATGAAAACAACGTAAAAATCATCCCCACCCTGGAGTCGTCCCTCCTTAAAAATCTACACTAATTAGTCCCACACTTAGAAAGTGTTAACAACAACTAAAGCCTACCTGCTAGTCTCATACCTATCAAGTAACCTAAAGTAAGATGATAGAACTAACTATTCCAACAATCCCATCATTCTCATAGTGTCAAATATTAATAACATTAACAAATCACCCATATCATATTTTCAGCTTATCACAAAAATTATTGAAATTCATCATAACATCACTATTATTTTAGTTATGTCCATTTAATTATTACATTAATTTAGAAACCAATTTTCTTATCAATTTATAGGGTTTCTATTCACACACAATTATTTGGGAGCCTACAACAATAAATCTTTACTCTACAACATGGACATAATTAACGTGGTTATAAATGTTGAAATGACTTTATAACATCCCTACAATTTATTCTACATGTGAATGTCATAAATTCTAATGGAACCCCAAGTTCTAACATAAGTGTGGAAGGGTTTTGAGTCTTAACTTGTATTAAAGATTTGAATAAAAATAGTCCTGAAATTTAGTTTCACATTCCAAAATTAGTCTTTCTATATTATTTTAAGAAAAACAATGACAGTTAGTGTTATGAAGCATTTAAAATATAGAAGTATTCATGCTTGTAAAGGGTCTTTTGAAGAATCCAATTGCATGGTTGCGTTCCTCTCGAGAAAACAACGAAGATGCGTTCTGAGACGATCTTGAGAAAACTTGATTTAGATCTCTAAATATTGGTTGAAAGTTGTGTTCAGTGGGGGTTTATGATTTATAGATAAGGAGAATGAAATTATGGCAGGCCTTTGAGAAGACTAAAATGTGTTTTAAAAGTCCTAAACTCATCAATTTATGTTTATATACCAAAAAGAATTTGAGTAATAATCAAACACAAACACTCAAAACTTCATTATGGACGATCAGACCATTTGAATTAACTGAAATTCTAATATGTTGTAGTTGAAGGCGAGACGAACCTGCTAAAAAAATTCAACTTGATCGGACGGTCGAATATTTTTATTCATTTATTTAGGTGTGATCCACCCTCGATTTTTATACAAAAAGTTATCCTTTCCAAATTTTAATCCCGGTTTAAATTATACTTAAAACATTTTTTTTTATATATAAATAGCAACCTTTTCACATAGCAAAATTTAATAGATTCCTTTGAAAATTTTAATTTAACAAAGATTTTTACGGATAAAAAATCACGGGGTGTTACATATATTTGAGCTTTGTGAGTTATTTTTCCTTTAGTTTTGTCATCTACATGTTTTGTGACAATGGTGGATTAGTGTATGTAAGAAATGTTATCCGTGAGAGATTTTGATTAGTATTGGAAAATACGATGGTGCAAGGGAAAGGGCTAGGAAAGGAGAAAATCTCCTTTACGGGAAAGCCACTGTTGTCCAGTGCCTAATAAAAAAAAATTAATGTAAATAAAAATAGAAAAATGACAATAGGGCAACGTAGTTTAGTGTGTTTCATCATTCAAAAGAAATAACTTCAAAAGAATTGAGATAAGAAAATAATTTATATGTTTATCTTTCGAGGGTGATAAGTTAAAAATCAACATGTTTGCACAAGGACTCCTATTTATGCTTATTTTGTAATGATGCTACTGATTTCTAGAATCCTCAATATTCTAGGATTGTATGTATTGTGTTTGTTTGTTCATTAAGTTCACTTTATCATGTCACTTTATGATAAATCTTATATTGGTAAATTTTTGTGATCAATTTAAACTTCTTGAGCATATTTGAGTGTTTGGGCCATAATTTATTTGTACATAGTTCACACCCATTCACTCCATCCCACATGTTTGTACACATCAATACTATGCTAGTGTGTAAAGCTTATGTATTTTGTGTCTAGTTTTGTTATCGTTTATACCTATATATGTAATGACCCCATTTTATTATGCCAATATATAATTGTCTTGTTTCAATTTCGTCACACTTACTATCTAATAATGATATTTCGAGTTCTAAATATGACAAAGCCCGTTTTTAAATTCGAAGAATCAATCATAAAATGGATCAAATTGAGATTTTATGGCACATCCTAAGCTAAGTGATAAGTTTTGGGCTAGAAAATGTAATTTTATGAAACTTTAAGGACTTGATTTTAATAAAGAAAGTTTTAGGGACCCAAAATGAAAAATAAAATGGGCCCTTCTGTAAATAAAATAATTTTAAAGACCTCTAAGAAATATTGAAAATATATAGTGTGAAATTACCAAAATACCCATCATGTGTGAAATGACCCTTATACCCTTATCACCTTTCCACCATGTACTGGTCACCTCCACCTTACACATGTCGTATTCAGAGAGAAAGCTAAAACACTTGTCATCATTTGGTGATGTTAAGACTACAAGACCACCCCGGAATGCGACACCCAAATGATGACTTGCCACCATAAATGCCTGATCACCTAGACACGTGTCAATACAGTGATATCTTTGGAAAGCTATAAATAGGGCCTTTGGGATCATTTGAAACTCACACCAATTCCTTGAGAATTATAGAAAGAAATAGTGAGAGAAAGTGTGAGAAATTTTAAGAAGAAGTTCTTATGGATATTCATCTTAAGGTAATCTTAATGTTATAATGCATCTTTATAGTTTTAATTTATTATTTTATAGCTTTACTTAGTAGTTATGCTGGTAAAACACAATAAAGAATTCACTAATCAAAACTTAAAATTTAGAAGAAATCCAAGTTGATTTTACTTTCAATATATGTAAACTTGTTTGAAATTATACGCTTTTAAAAATGATTAATTTTAATGAAATTTCTCGTTATTATGGAATCACATTTAAGTAATTCCAAAGTTAGGCCTAGTGAAATTTTGTCTAGATGAGATGGTATTTAAGTGGTGCCCCTGTGACCCTCCATCTCTACTGGGAACCGAATGATGAGGAAGGACTATGAATTGAATTATTCAATTATGATCAATGAGTTGTAAAAGTTAACCAATAGGGATTCATTAATCCCTTAAAAGAAGAAGTTATTATAGTATAAACTGAACCTTAAGACGTGTACTTAAATCTTTATCAGATTAACGTATCATCGAAGACCAATACCAGTAAATTTGACCTCCATTTTGGGTGAGTACTCTGACATTCCTTGTGTATTTTGATTATATGATATTATGCAAACTATATATATTTTGTGAACTTCTTTTATTTTCAAAATTCATGTGATACTGATGACTAATTCAATTTTGATATGTTTATATTTGTCCATACAAACATACCGATTAAATTGATTATTGAAAAGGATATTGAATATTGAAAATATGATTCGGCCTAAGGGACCACTTTACTGACTGACCTTCCCAGCTTGGTTATCGCTGGTGTGCCCTAAATAAGGCGTTGTGACGAACATGTTCGATTGACCCTCAACTATCGGGGTATAATACGATAGATGAATACGGTACTAGAGTGTACATGGCTATTAAAATGATATGATTGAATGAAAAGTATATCACATTTCATTTGTTGCATTCTTCTTATTCTGAGCTATCCAATTGTGATATATATACTATCATTTCAAAATACATATCTATTTACAACAAGTTTATATCCATATATGTATATGCCTTCTCTTTTGACTTGAATAGGTATCTATTTACTGCAAGTTCCTATCCATTAAAGATTTAGCTTTTAGAGCATGTTTGGCTCTCTTGTAATAAGGTTCAAATTTTCTGTTAAGTTGTAACTCGTTGTTACTTTTAATATATATGAAGTTTCCTTTAGAAAGCTCTGTTGACGTAATTCCTTTACTTTCAGTATTTTACGATTCATAACCATATGATAATATTTCCATTGCATTTATTTAAGGAAATAATTAAATAGGAATATTTGTTGCCTTGGTGTCATGTCAAGACACTCGTTCCCTAATACTGCTTGGGGTCAGGGTCGTGACAGAGGTGGTATCAGAGCATAGGTTTCGAACGTTATAGATTTCGTATTTCCATCCTTAGGAAATAGTATTAAATATATTATTTATGTAATAACCCTCCCTATGTGTTATATTATTTATAACTGGTATTTTAGTTTTCAATCTTGATATAGTATAGTAGATCTTACATTTTGCCATGACTGTAGAAAATGACCAAGAGAAGATCATCTATGGGAACTAGTGATTCGAGTATTGAAGGACTGGAAGGTGCATACAAGGCGATCGGAAGTCTAGCAAAGATTGTGGAGCATTAGGTAAATAATGGAGTACCAAGGAATCCTGAACTAAGTAAATGTAATATTGAACAGTTCAAGAAGTTGATTCCTCCATCTTTTAAAGGTACTCCTAACCCCACTGAAGCAAAAAGTTGGGTGATGCAAATAGAAAAGATACTCGATGTTCTTAAGTTTACTAATGAACAAAGAGTATCATTTGGAATGTTTATGTTAGAAGCTGAAGTCGAACATTGATGGAGAATGACTAAGAGAATATACGAGGAAAGGAATAATCCCATAGGTTGGAATGATTTCCTAGTGATATTCTATGAGAAATACTTTCTTGAAATGGTACAAGACCAGAAAGCAGCCAACTTCATGAGTTTAGTCTGAGGAAATATGACGGTTAGTCAATACGAGGCGAAGTTTATCGAGTTATCCCATTTTCACCTCATGTTGTGATAAACGATACTTTAAAGGCCAAGAAGTTTGAACGTGGGTTGAGGTTGAATATTTGTAGTCGAATTTCCATCCCAAAGTTGACATCATATACTGACATGGTGACTAGAGCAACGATAGCTGAGAAGGACAGTGAAGAATAAAATTAGATTAGAGAAGGGAAGAGGAAGTTTGAGGAACAAAAAGGAAGGAACCCCAATAATAAACCCTTTAGGACTATACCCAATACATGGAGACCTTTTGTGAACAAACCCTTTAATGTTGATAGATGCTAACGATGTTGTAATATTCATAGAGGGCCACCATGTTACTTGGAAACAGGAAATTGCTTTGGGTGTGTCCAAAAGGGACATAAAATGAGAGATTTCCCTAACAAAGGGAAGGTGCCAATAAAGACTTTTAATGACAATAAAAATCATGGAAAACAATGTAGAATTTCTAATCATTCTGATGCAAAGGCTTCTAATGGAGTAGTGTCAGGTATTCTTTCTATATGTGCACAACCTTTTCAAGTTTTAATAGATCATGGTTCTACCCATTCATTTCTGTCTTTACGGTTTGTTATTATCTTTCCTAATATTCCCGAACCCTTGAATCATAACATACATGTTTCTACTCCTTATGGTGATTTATTGATGGGTACATTAGTATATAAATCTTGCCCTATAGATGTCAGTAGCCATAAACTATTTATCGATTTGATAGTTTTAGACATAAGAGATTTTGAAGTCTTTTTGGTGATGGAATGGTTAGCATCATATCATGCTAATGTAGATTTTTTTGAGAAGAGAGTTACTGTACAAATTCATAACCAACCAAAATTCAGTTTTAAAGGAACTGGCGTCCTATCTCCCATGTGTATTGTCTATGTAATGCAAGCCTATAGTTTTATTAAGAAATGATGTCAAGGATTTCTTGCAAGTGTTATTGATTTGCAAATGAAGGATCCTAGTTTAGAAGAGATCCCTATAGCTAAACATTTTCCAGATGTTTTTTTGGATTATTTACCCAATCTACCTCCTAGTAGAGAAATAGAGTTTACGATTGACCTTCTTCCTGGAGCTATACCAATCTCAAAATCACCTTATTGCATGGGACCTTTAGAATTAAGGGAATTAAAAGTTAAATTACAAGATCTATTAGAGAATGGTTTTATTAGACCAAGTATATCCCCTTGGGGAGCTCCAGTGTTATTTGTTAAAAAGAAGGATGTGACAATGAGGTTATGTATAGATTATCGTGAACTGAATAAGGTAACCTTTAAGAATAATTAACCCTTACCTCGTATAGATGATTTAATTGACCAACTACAAGGTGCGTAAGTATTTTCTAAGATTGACCTTAGGTCAGGATGTCACCAATTGAAGATTAAGGAAGATGATATTTTGAAATCAGCTTTTCGTACTAGATATGGTCATTATGAATTTCTTGTGATGCCATTTGGACTTACTAATGCACCGGTCGTTTCTATGGATATGGTGAATAGAGTGTTTAGGAAATATTTGGATCAATGTGTGGTTGTTTTCATTTATGACATTCTTATTTATTCCAAGAGTATTGAACAACACGAGAAGCATTTAGAGATAGTATTACAAATCATTAGGAAAGAGAAATTATATGCAAAATTAAAGAAGTGTGAGTTTTGGTTTCCTAGCATTTCTTTTCTAGGACATGTCATTTCCAAAGAGGGACTGTCGGTTGATCCTCAAAAGATCGAGGCTATACTAGATTGTCCTAGACCAACTAATGTAACAGAGATTCGTAGTTTCCTAGGATTAGCAAGTTATTATCGAAGATTTGTTGAAGGATTTTCTAGTATTGCCAAACCTATGTCTAGGTTAACGCAAAAGAAGGTGAAATATGAATGGTCTGAGGAAGTTGAGAATAGTTTTCGAGAACTTAAGAATCGATTAGTAACTGGCCCAATTTTGACTATTCCTTCTGGTACAGGGGGATTTGTGATTTACAGTGATGCTTCTAAAAATGTTTTGGGATTTGTGCTAATGCAAAATAAAAAACTAGTAGCTTATGCCTCGAGACAATTAAAACCTCACGAGAAAAATTATCCAACCCATGACTTAGAATTAGCAGCGATAATTTTTTCTCTTAAGATTTGAAGACATTATTTGTATGGTGAGACTTGTGAGATTTATACCGATCATAAGAGTTTGAAATATATCTTTACTCAGAAGGAATTGAACATGAGACAAAGGAGGTGGTTAGAATTGATGAAGGATTATGATGTAATTATTCACTATCACCCGGGGAAAGCTAATGTAGTTGCCGACGCTTTGAGTAGAAAGTCTACACCAAATTTAACATGTCTTATTACCATCCAGGAAGATCTATTGAAAGATTTGATAAGTATGGAAATAGATGTACGTATTTATAGCGAAGGAGGAATAATCGCAAACTTAAAATTACAACCCACGTTGATGGAAAGAATTAAAGGTGCACAAGTAAATGACCCATAACAGAAGAAGATTAAAGAAGAGGTTATTGAAGGTATTTGCGATACGAGATGATATATTAAGGTTTGGAAATAGAGTGTTAATACCGGGTGAAGCCCAACTAAAGAGGCAGATTTTGGAGGAAGGTCATTACTCGAGATTCACAGTTCATCCCGTAAATACCAAGATGTACAGAGATCTCTGAGAAGTGTTTTGGTTGAATAACATGAATGGGGAGATAGCAAAGTTTGTATCTCAGTGTTTGATCTATCAACAAGTAAAAGCTGATCATCATAAACCATTAGGATTATTACAACCTTTACATATACCTGAGTGGAAATGGGAACATATTACCATTGATTTTGTGACAGGGCTACCGAGGATTTCCAATGGTAATGATTCCATTTGGGTAATTATTGATAGGTTAACTAAATCTGCTCATTTTCTTGCCATTAAGATTACCCATTCCTTAGAAAAGTTAGCTAAATTGTATATACGGGAAATTATTAAGATTCATGGAACCCCAATTTCAATTATTTCTGATCGTGACCCTAGATTTGTTTCTCGCTTTTGGAAAAGCCTACAAGCAGCCATGGGAACAAAATTGAATTTCAGCACCGCTTTTCATCCTCAAACAGATGGACAATCTGAGAGAACCATTCAAACCTTAGAGGATATGCTTAGGGCCGGTGTAATTGATTTAAAGGGGAATTGGGATGATCATTTACCATTAGTGGAGTTTCACTATAATAATAGTCATCAAGCAAGTATTCAAATGGCTCCATTTGAATCCCTATATGGTAGAAGGTGTCATTCTCCCGCATGTTGGGTAGAAGTTGGAGAAAGAAAATTCTTGGCACCAGAATTGATTCAGATCAAAACAAAGAAAGTGAAATTGATAGAAGACCGACTTCGAATCGCTTAAAGCCATCAAAAGAGTTATTTTGACAATAGACACTGATAGTTAGAATTTCAAAAAGGAGATTATGTGTTCTTGTGAGTATCGCCTTCAAAGGGAGTAATATGATTCAGGAAGAAAGAGAAGTTGAGCCCAAGATACATAGGACCTTTTGAAATCCTGGAAAAGATAGGAGCTGTTGCATATAAAATAGACTTACCACCTGAACTCTCTAGTGTACATAATGTGTTTCACATATCAATGATAAAGAAATGCATCCTTCATCCAACACATATCTTAAGTCACGAGCCTCTTCAAGTTAGAGAAGATTTGACATACATTGAGCATCCAGTGGAAATTTTGGACCATAAAGATCAAATATTACGGACCAAGATAATTCCACTAGTCAAAGTATTATGGTGAAATCATTCAGTTAAAGAAGCAACGTGGAAGCGGGAAGATGAAATTAATGTAAGTAAAGTTTTGGGACCAAACTTTTTATAAGAAGGGTAGGATGTAATGATCCCATTTTCTTATGCCAATATATAATTGTCTTCTTTCAATTTCATCACACTTACTATCTAATAATGATATATAATTACATATATGATATTTCGAGTTCTTAATATGACAAAGCCCGTTTTGAAATTTGAAGAATCAATGGTAAAATGGGTCAAATTGAGATTTTATGGCACATCCTAAGCTAAGTGATAAGTTTTGGGGTAAAAAATATAATTTTAGGAAACTTTAGGGACTTGGTTTTAATAAAGAAAGTTTTAGGGACCAAAATGAAAAATAAAATGGGCCTTTTGTAGATAAAATATTTTCAAGGACCTCTATGAAATATTGAAAATCTATAGTGTAAAATTACCAAAATACCCTTCATGTGTGAAATGACCCTTATACCTTTATCACCTTTACACCACGTACTGGTCACCTCCACCTTACACATGTCGTCTTCAGAGAGAAAGCTAAAACAGTTGTCATCATTTGGTGATGTTAAGACTGCAAGACCATCCCGGAATGCGACACCCAAACGATGACTTGCCACCCTAAATGCTTGATCACCTAAACACGTGTAAACACCTAAATATCTTCGGAAAACTATAAATAGGGCCTTTGGGGATCATTTGAAACTCACACCAATTCCTTGAGAATTATAGAAAGAAATAGTGAGAGAAAGTGTGAGAAAGTTTAAGAAGAAGTTCTTAGGGATATTCATCTTAAGGTAATCTGAATGTTATAATGCATCTTTATAGTTTTAATTTATTGTTTTATAGCTTTACTTAGTAGTTATGCTGGTAAAATACAATAAAGAATTCACTAATCAAAACTTAAAATTTAGAAGAAATCCAAGTTGATTTTACTTTCAATATATGTAAACTTGTTTGAAATTATACGCTTTTAAAAAATGATTATTTTTATAGAAATTGCTCTTTATTATAATATCCCATTTATGTAATCCCGAAGTCAGGCCCGGTGAAATTATGTCTAGATGAGATGGTATTTAAGTGGTGCCCCTGTGACCCTCCATCTCTACTAGGAACCGACTGATGAGGAAAGAATATGCATTGAATTCTTAAATTATGATAAATGAGTTTTAAAAGTTAACAAATAGGGATTCAGTAATCCTTTAAAAGAAGAAGTTATTATAGTATGAACTGAACCTTAGGACGTGTACTTAAATCTTTATCAGATTAACGTATGATCGAAGACCAATGCCAGTAAATTTGACCTCCATTTTGGGTGAGTACTCTGACATTCCTTGTGTATTTTGATTATATGATATTATGCAAACTATATATATTTTGTGAACTGCTTTTATTCTCAAAATTCATGTGATACCGATGACTGATTCAATTGTGATATGTTTATCTCTGTACATATAAACATACCGATTAAAATGATTATTGAAAAGGATATTGAATATTGAAAATATGATTCGGCCTAAGGGACCTCTTTACTGACTGACCTTCCTAGCTGGGTTATCGCTGGTGTGCCCTAAATAAGGCGTTGTGATGAACATGTTCGATTGACCCTCAACTACCGGGGTATAATACGGTAAAAGAATACGGTACTAGAGTGTACTTGGCCATTAAAATGATATGATTGAAAGAAAAATATATCACATTTGATTTGTTGCATTCTTCTAATTCTGAGCTATCCAATTGTGATATATATACTATCATTTCAAAATATATATCTATTTACTGCAAGTTCCTATCCATATATGTATATGCCTTCTCTTTTGACTTGAATAGGTATCTATTTTCTAACAACCTTCGAATGTCGGGAGAATAAATCTTATTCATATTTTAGCTGATGTTGTATAAATAACCATTTTTCAGGAAACGTTTAGGCACACGGACGTAACGAAAATGGACTATATTGAAGATTTAGCTTTTAGAGCTCTTTTTTGTAAAATGTTTATTTAGAGCATATTTGGATCTCTTGTAATAAGGTTTAAATTTTCTCTTAAGCTGTAACTCATTGTTACTTTTGATATATATGAAGTTTCCTTTAGAAAGCTCTGATGACGTAATTCCTTTACTTTTTGTATTTTACGATTCATAACCATGTGATAATATTTCCGTTGCATTTATTTAAGGAAATAATTAAATCGGAATATTTGTTGCCTTGGTGGCATGTCAAGACACTAGTTCCCTAATACTATTTTGGGTCGGGGACAATATATGTGTGCTGAATATTCATTGACATACTTTTCATTTATTATATATGGTATTGTGTTTTTGAATCTTTGCAGTTTACGTTTGTTCCATATTTTTCATCTTCTTGATCATTTGGATTATCTATGCTTGATTTTCAATGTTGTGTATTTGCTGCACTTTAAACTGTTGCATGCTATCCCCCCCTCCATATGTTTAAAATTGTGGTATCAAATTTTCTCTTGTTGGTTGGTCAATATCACGTATTTGGGGGGAGATTTTGTTTAGGGGGAGTAATTATTTTATGCTATCTTGCTTTGTCTATTCCTAGACAAATAGGGGGAGAAATGTTATCTTTCCTTTGCATGATTAGGATATCTTCGTCTTATGGGGAGACGTCTTACCTAGGTTGAGATTATTTAGACATTGTTAGATGTCTATTCATTTGCATATTTATTCTTGTTATAATTTCTTTGCATTTGAAAGGTGTGTTTGAGTGTTCAGGGTTACAAGGTTATATTAATGCATTAAAGTTTTTCAAGTAATGCAAAGCAACTCATATTAGTGCGTCACTTGACCACCCATATTTTTTCCTTTTTGGGTCGCATAATGAGTCTTTTTAGATATCTTGACAGAACATAGGATTTTTGGTTTGGTTTTTTTCCAGAATAGCCAAGGGGAGATATTTGTAAGGAGTACTTTCAAATCGATTCAATTTATATATAATTGGCATTATTTAGGACAAAATGTTTGCATCATAGGATAGACTTTATGTTGTTTATCCCAAGAGCATATGACGTTGTTTGATGAAGACGTAGAAGCAGAGATTCAAAAATTTGATATGTCATGCCCTGTTTAGTGCCAAGTTTGTCACGTTTACCGAGGATCTTGCAGGTATGAATGTGTCTTAATTATAAGACCGTGGAAACATTTTTTGGGTGTTGGTTTTTGCTTCAAATAGTTTGAAACTATTTTTATTATTTTTAGAGAAAAATAATTTTTGGTTTTATCTCGTTTTAACGATAATAAGGCTCATTAGAATGAAATCTATAGTTTCATTAGAACAAACTCATTTTTCATTCAAACGATATTTTGAACTCGTTAACGATTATCGAACGTGGTTTCTTTGTCATGATTTTTCGACATCGTTAGAAGATGGTTCAAATGAGATTACATTTTTATTCAAACGAAATGAAATTATCATTCGAATGACTTTTGTTTTTATTCGAACGAGTTTCTGCCTCAAAATTATTGCAATTAATATTTAAGGTGTGTTAGACTCAGAATTTTTAAGGAGTTTTGGTGAAATATGTTTTTCTACCTTTTTGACAAAGTTACAACCCCTAAATTTTACACTATATGTTTAAAGATCAAGTTCCATAATTTTTATTCTTCGAGATATTGAAATTCGGCATCATAATTTATTTATTTCATCTTAAGAGAACACATTTCGTGCGGTGGATTCCATGCATGCTATTTGTGGTGTGTGATGGTTGTTGGGCATCAACGGTGGATAGTGAAGTGCGCGTGGACTCGTGTGCTATGAAAACTGGCATAGGTGAACTCTTGCATTGTAGTGTAGAGGAGAGTTCAAAAATTGAAGGGCATTAAGTCTTGTGGGTGATCAAGTTATTGTGTTACTCTACTGTAACCTTTTGTCATTCCGCATAAAGTTAACTGTTTGGCTAGGTCGTCCGAGATTTTTCCCTTTGTGATTTTCCTCATATATATATATATATATATATATATATATATATATATATATATATATATATATGTCTTATGGATTAATTTATTTACTTTTTATTTAATCACCTTAGATGCATGTTTTAGGGTAAAAATATGAAAATTAAGTAAGTCAATTTTCCACAAGAAAGTTTCAAATCAGTGCTAAGCTTAATTATGTTGATACCGTTTAATGTTTGAATCTTTAAATTTCGAAAATATAAAAATATAGAACTTGTATTTATTCGGACCATCCTTGACTAAGCACACACTGTAGAGACATTCTCATAGGGTGTCCCTAATAGAGCATGTGAAATTTAGAAAGGCAGGTTAAGAATTTTGATAATTAGTGGAAGTGTTGTTTGGAGATTTATGCAAGTGGGAATTGTGAAGTTCGGGTTCTATTACCTAGACAACTCGATGGGAAGTCCACGTACAATTCCAGATAAGGTGAGAATGGTGTTTTTTGACCTCTCCTTATAATCGTTAGTGTGCATGATGTTTTTCCTATATGGTAAGAAGAAAGTTCCTAAGGGGTCAGTTTTTATTCAACGGTTAAACTAACTAGTTTAGAGTATAATCAAACCCAATTTATGATTAGAGGGACCTAGGTGTGTATTAGGTCGCAGTTTATAGTTTTGTTTATAGTAGTGGGAGGACTCTAAGGGTGAGATATTCTAATATTTTTTACTAGGAATATAATTAATTTAAATTTTAAGGACAAAATATCATTTATAAAGGGGTAGGAATGTAGCATCCCATATTTTTAAAGATTTCCAGTACTCCGACCTCAACCATTACTAGAGCCCTCCTCAACCAATTCCTGGGTCACCTGAAGGAGTTGTGTCGTAATGGCTTTCATCATGATTGGCTTTTTACATATTTGAAAACTTTGAAGAGACATCGATTGGATAACCAGAGGGAACTGCTCTGGAACATCAGGAGGATCAACGAGCCGAGGAATCCAAGTTGGCTGAGTTAACACCTCTTCTTAAAGCCTTTGACAAAGAGGTGGGGGACCTTGAAGAAGATTTACGCTTAGCGAAGTCGAAGCGAGAGAAGCTCCTCATCAAGCGTACATTAGCACAAATAAGGCTGGAGGATTCTATGAATGCCTAACAGTCTTGCCTAGAAGCTTCTTTGGGCCTTCCTGGAGATTTTTTCTCTTTCCCAGATTTGTGGTTCCTCTTAGGCTACTGAACTTTTGTAAGTATGTTTCTTTTTTCTTCTTCTTATGTAATTCTTGGGCAATAGCTCCCAATTTTGTAATGCCCCAAAGTTTATGAATAAAGAAAGATATATGTTTTCCATGTCATTTCTTTCTGTTACAACTGATTTCGTACATTATGAAGTTCTACAATTCTTTCATCTCCACTTGGGTTATAATAAAAAGAACTTGCATACTCGTCATAAAAAAAGAAGTTGTATATTCATAACAACAGCTAGATACATCAGTGGTTCAAACCTAATTACTTACACATGATAAACCTTCAACCATTTATTATTAATCTTGAATGGTTTATCTTCTTCCATCCTAGAAATTCATTAATATCTTGAGTCATGAGATTCTTTTACAATGAAAGGTCCCTGCCAATTTTCTTCAAACATTGGTAGAGGAAGCCCCCTGATGTGTTTCACTGCTTCTTTCAATACGAGGTCTCCCTCCATGAACTTCCTTGGTCTCACTAAGTTATCATATGCCCTGGAGAGCTATTTTGTATACATTTGAAAGTGTTGCATCGCATTATCTCTGTGTTCATCCAATGCTTCCAACTGCACATGTCTATTTTGAGGGAGCATGCTACTTCGCAAAGTATATCAAGCAGAGGGAACTTCTAACTCCACTGGGAGAATCACCTAGGCCCCATAGACAAGGGAGAACGGAGTATACCCTGTGGGCTTTCTCTTAGTTATTCGATAGGCCCACAATAAAGCTGGTATCTTATCATCCCACGCTCTTGGTAAATCTTCCATTATTTTAGCCAAGATATTAACCAAAGTTTTATTAGTTTCTTTAGCCTAACCATTTCCCTTTGGATGTGCCACCGTCGACGTATGATAGATAATGGAGTACTTATATGTGAGCATCGTTACTTCTAGATTGACAAAATGGGTTCCATTGTCTGAAAGGATGACTTTTGGGATCCAAAAATGAAAAATGATGTATTCTCCGATCAAGTTGCTCACTACCCCCGTTGTTTCCCTCTCAGTGGTATCATTTTAGTCCACTTTGTGAATTACTCCGTTGCTTCTAGTATCCATTATCTCCCCCCTCGAAGAAGGATGTATTTCCCCTACCAGGTCGAATGCCCAAGTGTGAAAAGGATAAGGCGTCGCCATGGAGTGTAGGTCTACCGATGGGGAATGAATCATATTTGCATGAAGTTGACAAGCTTTGCATTTTCTAACGAACTCAGAAGAGTCTTTCTCCATTATTGTCCAATAATACCCCAATGCCATTAATTGGTCATATAACTTGTCCCCTCCTATATGAGCTAGATCGTGCGCCTATTTGGGAACCTCGGTTGCTTTTTCCTTTATGATTTAATGCAATGTCCTGCTGAAGTATCCACTTTGATAAAGCTACCCCTCCTGAACATAGAATCTCGGGTCCCTTCGCTTGAGTCCCATCGTGTCAATTTTCTATGTTGGGGCAACTCCATCTCTGATAAAGTTAATATAAAGCTTCCTCCAATCAGGTTGAGCTTCCACAAAATGACATTCAGCTGCTTCGAAGAATAACTGGCACTTGTCACACTTCTGTTGTAGCTATGTCACGTCCTGATTCATTATGGGCTAAAAATACCCCTCTCTTTGCGTTCTTCGGTAAAGGGGTAACTCAGTTGTCTCACAGTGCTCTTCATGTGTTCTCTTCAATCTTCTCTCTGCCTCTTCTCGATTGATGCACCCTGATAATCATCCTAATGCATTCCGAAAGTAAATGTTTCCCTAGTTCATGAAGTATTAGATTAATTCCCTCAGCCCCATCACTCATTCGCCAGATTCTAATTTCACTTTAATATCCCCCCTTCAGTCTACGTCCTCCTCCATCGATAGAAATGATTGTACTATCGAAGGAGTTATTCTTCATTGGATCACTACGGTAGTTGTATCATTCCTCATGACCATATTCTGGGGGATGGTGGCATAGGCATCTGGGTGAAGATTCATTATTTTGGGTTGTCTCTTGATCTTGGTCTAATGAAACTGGCAGAGAAGCCTCTGAATGATTATTATGTATGGTCCCAGGCTCATGTAATTTAACGCATAGTCTTCATTCACTTGTTGAATCACCTTTGATGCAAAGTGAACGAATCCCCCTTCCAAGAGCCTCTAGCATCCCTAGCATCAGTGCTTCATATTCCAACTCATTGTTAGAATAAGGGAAATCTAATTTGTAGGAAAGGCAAATCTCCTCCATTTCTTTTGAAAGAATGACCCCTGATCCTCCTTACTTTTCCGCCGAAGATCCATCGAACTGCATTTTCCATTTCTCATCCATAGCGTCTATGTGATTGGCCTGTAAATTGTCTCCTAGAACACTTTCTTTAGGTGGCTCAAACGTTCCCAAGGGGAAATTACCAATAGATCGACGTACGCTTGGGTTTTGATTACGCGAGGAACCACACACTTCAAGTCATACTCGGAGAGGATGAGGAACAACCTAGTTTCTCTACAAATTAATATAGTTCTGTCTAGAAAATACTTAATATGACCACATCTAGTTAGAATATGAATTGTAAAAGACAACATATAATGTCTAAATTTTTGTGCTACAAAGACTAAGGCCAAATAATGCATTTCCAAGCTACTATATCTTACTTCTGGACCACGTATGATTCTGCTGAGGTAGTAGACCGACCGTTCTTTCCCATCAATCTCATGTGCCAAAAAAGCTCCCACGAACCTCATAGTGGGTGTGAGGTATAGCTGCAATGGTACTCCTGCCTGTGGGGGAACCATGATCTGTGGTGAAACGAGAAGCGTCTTCAGCCCAGCGAGTGAATCCTGGTGAACCTCCTCCCACTTAAATTTCATGTTCCTTCATAATAGCTTCATCAATGGGTGTGTCATCTCTAAGATCACTCACTGCTTGTCCTGGTCCATCTGTACCCATTAACGATCAACCATAAAGCTTAGAAATTTTCCACTTGTTACCCCAACGACACACTTCAATGGGTTCATCCTTGATTTATACTTCTTGCATCAGCCAAACACCTTCCCCAAATCGGCCAGATGGGACTCCTCCTTCCTTGATTTGATGACCAAATCATCCACATAGAATTCCATAAATTTGTGTAAGAAGTCATGGAAAATGTCCATCATTGTTCTCTGGTAAGTAGCCCCAGCGTTCTTGAGTCCAAATAGCATTACTCTGTACATGAAATTTCCCAACGGGGTCCTTAACACCATTTTCTCTGCATCCGAGGGGTCCATCTTGATCTGGTTGTACCCTACATACCCATCCATGAAGTTATACATCTCATGACCAGTCGTTGCATCTATCAAGCTATCAATGGAGGGAAGAGGGAACTCATCCTTGTGGAAATCTCTATTCAAATCTCTGAAGTCCACACAGATCCTTATTTTTTTTATCTTTCTTTCCCATCGGGACAATTCTAGACAGCCAAAGCAGGTGCTGTATCAGTTTGATGAACCCTACCGCTAATAAGCACTGAACCTCTTCCTTTATCTTTAAGTCTATCTCTGGCTTGTATGTTCTTGTTGCTTATTTTACCGAAATGGATGAAGGCATTATGTCTAGTTTGTGACAGCTGACTCCCTCATCCATCCCTTCCATCTCCGTGTATTTCCTCACAAAAATGTCTATGAACTCTCGAATCAATATAACCAAAGCCTCTCGTGTCTCATTACTGAGATCTTTCGCAATAAAAATAGGCATCGGGTCCTCCTCTTCTTTCGCCAGGTTCAACTGCTCTAGTTCTTGCACCTGCGGTTTCGATTGATCCGCCATGTATTTTGGTTCTTCAGCAACTTCCTCTATAAATTCTTGTACATTGGATTTGTCTATCACCATACATTATCCCCGTTGATCCACTAAAAAGCACTCATATATCGGGTTAGCCTCGTTTTCAGCTTCTTCAGCCGCCCGTTCACACCATTATAATCGATATATCACATTTCCTTCTTCGATAACGACCTTCTTGCAATATCTGCTGGTAGCTGTAACTACCTTCCTCTTCTTCTCTCTAGAAGCCTCGACCACTCTTTTTCCTAAAAATTGGTTCAGTACACTTTTCTGTTGGACCTCATGCTCCATCGAATCCACTTTGAGCCTCATTTTGTCTTTGAGCTCCTTCGAGATGTTTTGGGGCCGAGGGACTGCCACGTGAGCTTCTTCAGCCATTACTCTTGTGCTGCTCATAACCTCCTTATTTTGCTCATTCAAGGGCCCCATCATTTCTCAGATTAAGGGAATCCAGGGTCCCTCCATTCTTCTCGTTAGGACCCGGACATCCTCCTCCAACTCCCTGTAAAATGTCGTGTCCACCAAGTAAGCTTCCTCGACAGCGAAGGGCCTCTTCGTAGCCCTAATGGTCACCTCTACTCCATTGATGTTCACCTTAGCGCATTGGTGGTACGTAGAAGGAACTAGACCTTGGTTGTTCATCCACAACCCTCATATTAGTAGGTGATATGAAGTTTCACTCTCTATTACGTGGAACATGATATGGGAACTCAGAATTCCCATTACAATCCCAACATTAACGCACCCAATGGTATATGTGGTGTGTGGAAGGAGTTGATTGGCATAATATTGATGGAAGCTCCCTCATTTACAAGAGACCTTACGAAACTAATTTCGTTGATGCTGACGGACACATATAATGGCCTGTTATGAGGGAATCTCATAGACCTATCTGCATCGCTAAAGGTTACATCTGACATAATCCTCCTCACCAAATTGGCCGTGGTTCTCTTCCATCTCAGCGAAGGGATTGCGTTCTTCCTCGCAATGTCAATTATTACCTAGGTTATTTCCAACCTACTATCTTTCAGTATCCCCACTTGGTCGGCTTCCTCACCTTCAACGTTGTATACGTCCTCCAAGTCTTTGGTGCTTGCCTCATTATAGGCTAGTAATATATTAGACATTGCCTTCGTATAATGTTCCAGAGCTTCTTCGAATTCCTCCTTATTCGACGTTGGCTTTCTTTCTTCTCTGTCTGACTCGTCATCATAGGCCACCACCTGATTGGCCCCATGTGTTGGGAGTGGGTTGTTGTTAATATTCTACGGAGTGATTTGCAACATCCATAATGTTACTTACTTATTGATGATTCTCTTCAGCGTGAAACATCTCTCTCTTGGATGCTGTATCTTTCGATGGATCTTGCAATATATGGGATCCGCCCTTTTTGTCGCATCGAGTTCCCCCATGGGAATGCCTTTTAGTTCATAGATCGTTCCTCCTTGGAGCATTGCATTGTAACAGCTGACAACCTCCTCCACTGTACAAGGCAATGGTGGTGGGTCCTCTTTGTCTCTTCCAAACTTCCTCTGATTGTGATTCTTCAGTTCCTTACCCTTGCCTGCTCCCTCGATGTACCCTACCCGTGGGGGCTGACACCTCCCCCCATAGGTTGTATCGGCTACCTAAACATCACGGGCACCACCATCAGATTTGGTCGTACCACTAAGGAGATATTTCTTGTTTCTTTTAAGAAAGCCAAAAAAGTCCCCTCGCGTATCTCATTAATGAGATGACAGATTTACTCAGGAAGCATCCCCTCCCCACAGATCTGCAATAACTTAGACTCTTTGGCCTCCTCCCTCACATCGAGGAACATTTCCCTGAACCTTTAAACGTACGCTACCAGTTCTTCCCTGGGTCATTGCTTTTCCCTCCCCAGTTGGGTCAAAGTAAACTCATCTTCCACTAGAAAGAACTTCTACACGAATAAAACATGCATATCTTCCCACGTAGAAATGCTCTTGGGAGCCAAACGAGAATACTAGGTATATGCTTTATCGATTAAGGATTTAGAAAACTCCCTCAACCTAAGATTCTTATTATTATAATGTGCCCCCAAGTGTTCGACGAAGCACTTAATGTGCTCCTTCAGGTTTCCACCTTTACCTGTGTATTTTTCAAAAATAGGAGGAATATAGTCCTTTGGATAGGGCTCATCATTGTATTCCTAGGGATAAGGTGTTCGAAAGTCATCATAGACTGCAGCTACCACGTCAGTAGATTGCGAGGAGGCCTGCATGAACTTTAATATCTCTTTCTTCATCATCTTCCTCATTTGCTCCATGGGTGATGTTACTGGGGCAACAACCAACGGGACCATGGGTTGAGTGACCGTTACAGCTGGAGCAATCATCACAGCTGGATCCATTGATACTCTTAAGGTTCCCACTGATGGATTCACAATAGGGGGTATACTTGCTGGGACTGTTCCCGTTACACCTGCACTTGGTGGGGCCGTTGAGGCTGCCCCTGGTGTTACGAAGGAGTTGGCTTCAAATCCTCCCAACAACGTCGAAGCTACCAGAGTTTACGAGAACTCGTAAAACTTATTCATGAGGAGTGCCACTTGAGTCAGTACGAACACAGCACTCGAAGAAGCTTGTGTCACCCCTGGAATTCCGGTCGTCTCCTGAACTGGAGTACCTCTATTGGAGGGGCCCCATCCCTTAGAGACTCCAGTTCTCTCGCCGCTTGTTCTTTATTGTGTTAAATGTCATCAAAGTTTATCCCTCGATTAACGTTATCTTATGCCATACTCCTTGCTTAGAAGAGTGCCTCCCCAACAGAGTCGCCAAATGTAAGAGGGTAGTTTAGATAAGATGGAGGCGTAACCCCTTTTCAGTATAGTAATGATAAGTTAAATATCAACACTATTGATTAACCATAGGACATTCAAACATTACTCAATGAAAATAGATTTAGTTTAAGCTCACAGATATCTCGTGTATAACTCAGAAGGTAATAATGAATTTAGAAGTAACTTAGCTAGAAGGAGAGAGACGTAAGCATCCTAGATACACCTTGGCAGGCAACCAAAACACACCAACCACCCTCAAGAATCTCTATCAAATACTAAAATCTTCGTGATAATGACAATGGTGGATGAGTAAACTATCTGGATTGTAATAACTCTCTAGTGATGACTTTTGAACTCTAAAAAAAGATCATCCTCTCCATAGAGGTAGTTGGGGTCCTTTAATAGACTCCCACACCACCCCCGAGGCAACTCCTCCATTAATGCATGTGAAATACATCTCTCATACTTTATGTCACAAAAATTAAATACATGATTCTCTAGTTATCCCCATGTTATAAACATTAAATGCCAAGACATGCCTTTTGCCTAACCACTGTGTGGCAGGGGTCTGTTGTCACAGAGGTGGATCACCAACTGTCTGACAGCCCCAAATACCATAGTGGTTTACTGTAGTGAGGGTCTGACATTGTTTAGGTTCCTAGTGACATCACCTATAGTAGATGTGACATTAAGTAGATGGCTATTTTGTTCACAACTCAACACCCGATGGAACTCCAAGCTACTCCGCCCGAGGTTCCACGGTCAGGGTTCTTCGGTGTTTTACCAGGACAAGCCCCAGTGGTGCCTCACTTCTCAATCCTTCAAACCAAGTCCCTCCAAAGTTCTCACGGAGAGGTCAGTCAATAGAGCATGAAAGCTCTCCCAAGCCCTGCCAAGCCTGGTCTCTTGCGAGTACCGTTTGGCCTCACACTAAAACTCACTATTATTCTCGTTACATCATTACAAACGTTACAGCTTATAGTCAATATAAACAAAGATAAAATATGGGAAAGTAACACAAGAAACTAAAATATGAGTTGCCACGCTGAGATACCACGATGAGTTGTCATGTTAAGCTGCCTTAACCCCAGATACTTTTGTAAATAGGGGAATTATCCCTAATCTCAGGATTACCTGCAATCCCCCTCTATAGAGGGATAACTTAGAGAGCTATTGTGGTCTAGTTAGATTGGGTAATAACTATATGAATAGATTATTGCGATAGGTGTGCACTCTAGAAGAGGGGTGAGGTTGTCTTCAAGAAAGTGCTACCGTGAAATCAATTATGAAAGTTATATACTACACATTTCATTTAGTGAAATAAAGTTATTACTAAACATTTTTAAATAATTGGGCTCTCACCTGTTTCCAAAAAAAGTTTTTTCTTAAAAACCTTTTTAGGTGTCCAACCACGGGGACGCCAGGCTTAGAGATTTGTTCCATGGATGTGATACTGCAACATGTGTTAATGCAGGCAAGGATTGGAATACACGCCTCAGTTGATTCATTCTAGTTTAGGATTTCATTATTCCAGTATTTTATTGTAACTCCCCTTATTTTTAATGATTTTTATATTTAGATAAATTGTGAATTAAATTATGATTAATTAAATAATACGGGAATAATTAATCTGGAATAATATATATTAATTAGCCATATAAAGGTTTCTGTTTATTCATAGTGAATATTACTTAATGGATGATTAATAATAATGATATGAGAAGATTGTAATTGTCGTCAGTGAGAAGTATGACTGTCACAGTAAATTAGTTGGGACGCATGTATTAGTCGTGTCGGAAAATAATTTGAGAAATAGAATATAAATTTACTTTTAATATTTCAAATGTTCGTTTTGAGTGCACCGATATGTCCGGATGGGTCAAAATATTCAAAAAATTTACCAGGGGGTTTAGTGTGGGTACTGGGGCAATTTTAGGCTAAATCGACACCCCGAAAGGGTATTTTTGTCAATTTTATTTTTAAGGAAAGGAGACCCACGAATTTAATACGTTTAAATCATATTGGTAGTTGTAGAACTTAGGGTTACTTGAACCAAATTAGAGAGGTTATCAAGGGAGGAAGAAGGAGAGTCCCGAGAGAGCCCCAAGGCTGTCCAACACCATTTTTGAACCAAAAACACCCCTGTTGCATGGATCCGAGGGAGGGGAACACAACCATATGAGCAATTTTGTGGAATTCAAACCACACATAAATGCGAGTATTTATCTTGCATAATTCATAAAGGTTACATCATCCATGTTCGAACAGGATGTTTAATATCTTAATTTCATGTGTTTTGATGACTCGGTTAGGAAATTAAATCATGTTTTGGGTTGAATCAATATTGGAATTTAATCCCTTATGTAATATGACGAGTTGGATGAATTTGTGACGATTAAACATGTAGAAATTTGTGTTTTCTAGATGTTCCTGATGATACATGATAAACTAGGGTTTTTGGAAATAAATCTTGCTTTAATTCCAATTATATGATGTTCCTTAATGATTTGGTGATTATAAAACGTTATAAATCATGTATATAGGCTAGGATAATGTTTGATAGGTTTGGTTGGGAGTTTGGGATCATGTAATGTAGGTTTGGACGTGTAAAAATGGTGAAACCGATAGTGGATTAAGGAAGGAGACGAAGACCTGCTACTTCGAATCAATTCGGATTCTGGTCGGAATCGATTCGGCTGCTAAGAATCTGATAGTTTTCTCCCTTTTTAATTAGAACACCCAGGAAAAGATTGAATTAACTTTTTAGATGATTTCCAAAAATAAATATATTTATTTTAAAGATACCGGCAAACCCATATTAGGTATTAGACTTTGTCACATGAGGGGGATCAAAGGGCTAAGTTTAATTAAGTATTATTGAATAATGGAAACTTAATTTGGAAAGTGGTATCTTGTCCTAGGATTTCGATGGAAATAATGACTTAGACCGGTATGGAATGAGTGAGATAGATACTTAATATTCTTAATGTACAATCATTAACTTTTTAAATAAAGGGAAAGACTCAAGCTGATATAAAGGGCTTACCTCAATTGAATGTATATGCATAGGCAATGTGAATCGATAATGCGTGACTTACTATGTGTACGACATACCTACGCTGCTTGATATCGTTGGAGGTTTGGAAAGGTGACAGTGTTATATTGATGAGCCATCTTAAGGTATTTTTACTTGTACCTCAGAACATAGAACTTAGTTATGAGCACCACTCGTGTGAACGAGGGCGTGCCTGGTAATTTTGGTACGTAGGTATGTTCATATCCTAAAGGCCTAGGACTATTTTCACCTTCAATATGTGTGATTTGTATTTCTTGTTTGAGAATGATCCTAGACCATTAGTCCTATATTTGTACGTGATGTACTAGGACTTGATAGCAGAGTATGCATGCACCGCAGCTTGACCAAAGGGTGTTATATTAGTATATATATATATATATATATATAAGTTAATTCTATTGTTCGTTCTTAGTAAACGAGAAAGATAGTGATATCTAAATTAATTTAAATATGTGGGAACTTAACCCTAAAAGAGAAAATTATAAAATGTCTAATAGACATAGAACTATCAGTAGTTGTTGTATGGGTAATACAAGCCATCACAAAGAGTTAAAAGGTATGGTAAAATATTTAACTCGAACTAGTTACATGGGGTAGCATAACTAGGACAGGGTAAGAATATACGTTAGGCGTGATCACTAGTTGAGGGGTGAGGACCTAAAGTGAGAGACGAGAATCTAACATGTATATAATATTTGTTGATTATGAATTTTAAATACTTGCAAATATTTTTAAATTATTTCATTCGGCCTCTGACCCGTTCACGAAATTTATTTTGTAAAAACCATTTTAGGTGCCCAGCCATAGGGAGGCCAAGCTTAGGAGTTCATTCTCAGTTGAAGTTGCTGCAATTGTTGTGGATGATTGCATAACTTATTTGTTAGACGCATCCATTTCTTTCAAATCAGATGCATGCTTTCATTTATCTCAGTTGGGCATGTCGCCCACCTTCTACTAGTAGTTGTTTCCAGAGACTTTATGCTTCATTTAATTTTAGTTGTGGATTTTGTTTTTTGTGTGGATTATTGTATTGATGTTTCAGACTGGAGTGTTTACTCCCGTCATATATTATTTCATGTAGATATTTAACTATTCGTGATGTTGGTTAATTTAGTATGGTGAATGTGACATTTAAATTATTAAATTATTTTAAATCATTGCATGTTAATTATAAAGATAAAATTTGATACCAGTTTATCAAATACTAAGTGGTTAGTAAATATTAAAATGTTTTCGACAGTGATGCTAAGAATGGACCAACTGGATATTCTATTTTTAATTTAATAAAGGACTGATCACCTTGTATTTAATTATACGGGGTGTCACACATGGTATCATAGAATCAGGTTATATTGTCTTTATGATCTGTGCGGCTTATTGCATTTTAGCATAGCCTTCTTTGATGTATATCCCTTTCATTACAAGTGTTGTATTTTTTTATTACGCATCTACATCTTAAGTTACTTTAAGACATATTGAATTGTTGACTGATGGAAAATTATTTCTCATTTCAGATGCCTCCTTTACGTTCCACATGAGCCAAGCACAGCCAGAGCCTCAACCATCTCCAACTCAGGGTACCATGGATGCTATAGAGGTGCCCACTATTGTTGGATAGGAGGCTAATGCAGCATTGGTTATAGTACATCAGGTACCACCCTAGGCCCAGGTGGTGGCCTGAGCTCAGATTCAGAAGTTCCCTTCGGCTTGGTAAAGAGTTAGAGATGCCTTCCAAAAGGCATGCCCTCCCGAGTTCCAATGGAGTTCAGACTTGGATCTGGCAGCACATGTTGGCCAGTGGATGTACTAAATGCTTTTCTGTTACATTTCTAGGACCATCTCTTCCATGTTAAGATGAGTAAGCGAGTAGGGGTCCATCCATAAGGCAAGGACTGGGGGGTAGTAGCGCCGGCAAGAAAAATTTGGCAGAGAGTCGGCAGAGGCAGGGTGAGCAGGGTCCCCACTAGGGGATGCTGATAAGAGGTTTCATTCTGGGGACTATCTGCAAGAATAGGGTGGATATAGGCAGGGCCAGTTGGGCTAACAACGATTTCATCAGGTCCAATAGGGATAGGGTCGAAGCCAACGGGGACAAAGGGGAGGTAATTTTGTGGGCACGTGTTTCATTTATGTCAAGACTCGCCACAAGCGATTGGATTACCCTGATAAGGGTCGAGTTTAGCAGTAGTAGGGAGGGCTCCACGAGCCTCAGATACCTATATTCCCCGCCGCCCCCCAACACTAACACCAGCACCCGTACTAGCCTTACCTACAGCTCCAAAAGTTCTAGAAGGCCCATTGCAATAAGGGAAACAACAGTATGAGCGCATGTATCACGTCCACTAGGTCGCAACGTCACATGACCCACCCGCTATGTAGGGTACATTTATTATCCATGGCATTTCTGGGTGCATTTTATTCGACACTAGGATTCACACTCATTCATAGACACTAGATTTGCATGGGCCAAAGGGCTATTAGATATTGCAGACAATATAGTTAAATGTGTAGACTCACCATTGGGTACTGGGACGTTGATTTTCTTTATCTGTCGGGGAGTGAGTATATATATGGGAAGACTAGTTTTCCCTATTGATATGCTTGTATTAGATATGTCAAAGCACGATGCCATCATAGACATATATTGGCTAGATGAGTATAGGGCCATGATTTACTCCGATAGTAAGAGCATAGTTTTTGTGATCCCCGACCGGGAGATTTTTTTAGTGGCAATGCCTTGTCCCGAGTGATAGTCTTCCGCTCATTTGTACTACGTAGGGGAGGAAACTTCTCAGGGGTTAGTGATTTCACTTGACTCGATCCCAGTTGTATGTGAGTTTGCGGATGTGCTTCAAGAGATACCAGGACTTCCCTTAGTAGACAGATTGAGTTCGTTATTGATTTGGTGTCGGGCACTCAGCGGATAGCTCGTGCACGATATCGTATGACTCCTATTGAATTAAGGTGAAAAATGCCGCTAATGCCGTTTAATACAAGATTAAACTGTATAAGCAACTCCGAAATGTTTGTTGGAGAAACCCTTTTCTTTTGAAAATAAAAATTATAAACAAGATGTGTTTACAAAGAAACTTATGTACGAGAGTAATTAAGAATGTGTAATCAGTTTTTAAAACTAAGGCAGTTTCAAAAATTCAGCAAACTTATAGAATGAGATGAGGAGATGAAGATAATCAACACACAGATTTTAACGTGGTAAAACCTCTCCCAACAGAGGAAACATTGACGGTGACTTCTAAGTCACAAAAGCAAAAATCCACTAATAACAAATAATAGTTACAAACAATACAACATGCAAGCACACAAATTAACCTATTCTAAGTTTAGGAATATACCCCACTTGGTGTCATTCTAACTTCTCATAGATCTGATTTGTTGATGATGTTCTTCCAGTTTGCTAACTTCCTTTGCTTTAGCTTCCTTATGTCGAATCAATGATCTTTGATCTTAGACACAACACTTCCAGTGCAGTAGTGTGTTAAGTGTTTGTGAAGTGATTCCTATTCCCATGCATGAACTCACACATACTTAGATTTACAGACAGTCCAAATAAATTACATATAAAGTGTATATGCAGTGATTTTGTTTTCTTTATTTCTTACAAAACTAAAAACCGTTTTGACCTTTAATATAAACCAGATTCCACGGATATCTCGCTTCAAAATCGCACAAGATCTTAATCAATCTCTTTTTGAAAACATTTGTGAGATTGAAAATCTCCAAGTGTGAATACAACTAGGTCAAGGTTAAGTTTTGTAAAAACAGAAACCATAAAACATTTTCAAAACCAAATGAATAAAGATTTTCTTAAACCAAGTAGAAAAAATGCAGATCTAGTGAAAATGTAACATGCAGAGTATAGATCTAACGTTTCTATGGAAAAAGAAACAAGATCTTCACTCTAAAGTTTAAGTTGTGAACAAGATCAAAGCCAAGGAGGTTACAGCTTCAAAAGAACAAACCACTCTCTCTCTCAAACACTCAGAATGTGTTTGGGGTTAAGTGTATACGAATGTTTGTTTCAGAAAGATGAAGTGTTTAGGGTTAGGGTTTGGTTTTGGGCTAGCTGTTTCCTTTCTCTCTCTTCTCTATTTTCTTTTCTCTCTTCTCTCACTTCTCTCTTCTCTCTTCTCTCTCACTTCTCTCTTATTTTTTTTTCTCTCAGAAAGACGAATGCCCAAAAGTCTTCTAAGGCTGAGAAGTGAAGGGTATTTATAGGGCTGAGGGAAGGTTCTGGATGTTCGAGGGAGATCAAGGGCTGAGATCAAGTCTTGCAGAGTCTGACTTGATCCAAGGGTTATAAAACAATGGTGATTAAAAGGATTGTGATTGGTTCATATGAGTAGCACCGGGATTAACTAAGAACACATGCAGACCCTCGATTAGGAATGATCCAACGATCAACAATCACTCATCCAACCCTCTCGCAAAAGAAACACAAATAGGTACACCCGGAGGATGACAAGTGTTGGCTTGTGAGTGGCTCTCACACGCGTGTCTAAAATAATTACAGAAGGTACCCTGAAGTCTCTAGCGCTTTGAGATCCTACCCAACCAAACATTCGAGTAAGAAATGAAGTTTCCAAAATAGAATATTAACCCCACAAATTTTATAATCCCATTTTATTAATAAAAACATTTAATTAAAAAATGTTTAAAAATGTTTAAAAAGGTTTTAAAATTATTTAAAAATTCCCAAAAAATTATTAAAGCTCCAATTCAAGGGGAATTAAACACACACTCAATTTTAAGCAATATGAACACATGTATGCACTTCTAATTGTGTGTAGTGTGATTCAATTTATACCTTCATGGATCATTGAAGAGAATTAGAGAGATATGATCTGAGGCTTTTTGGATTCTAGGATAGACAACCAATTTTGCCACTATTTCCAAACTAGTTGAACACTTATACAGTATAGACTTAAGTAAGTCAAAGGTATAAGGTGCTTCAATCTCCCCCTTTGAAAATATGATACAAAATCTCCTTTGAGTTAGCTTAAAACTCGTAAGGAACCAAAAAAAATAAAACCTAGTCCTATACAAAAGATACTATCGACCCATTTCCTAGAAAGTCAAAAATTACATAACTCAACCATTTACAAATTTTTACACTAGAAAAGGTACACAATCAGTAGAAGAGATTCCTGCAAATATACACACTAAGATCAAGCAGTTTAGATAAAATGTGAACAAAATATTACTCATAAAACTCAAATTTCTCCCCCATTTTGTCTCAAATGGAGAAAGGGTAAAACTTAAAGTCTTAAGAGTTTAATCAGCGCATACCATGCCTATAGAATTTTGCAAATACAGAAATCTGTTATAGTCTAAAGGTTTAGTGAACATGTCTGCAAGTTGCAGATCAGTAGGCAGGTAATGAATTTCTAATTCCTTAGTTTCAACAAGTTCGCGTATAAAATGATGCCTTATTTTAATATGCTTAGTTCGCGAGTGTTGAACCAGGTTTTTAGATATGTTAATGGTGCTTTGATTGTCACAATACAATTGTAATTGATCTTCTTTAATCCCATAATCGCTTAACATCTGTTTTATCCATAACAATTGGGCACAGCAATTTCCTGCTGCAATATATTCGGACTCAGCCGTAGATAAAGATGTGCAATTCTGTTTTTTACTACTCCAACCAATTAAATTATTGCCGACATAATAACAGGCACCTGATGTACTTTTACTATCATCAGTACAACCGGCCCAATCAGCATCAGTATACCCTATGATGGTGCTATAGGTATCCTTAGTGTACCTAAGTCCAAGATTAAGAGTGCCCTTTGTGTACTTTATTATACGTTTTACACACAACAAATGGCTCTCTTTAGGGTTATTCTGGTAACGAGCACACAGACATACAGCATACATTATGTCTGGTCGCGAGACAGTTAGATAGAGTAGGCTACCAATCATACTACGATAGAGTGTGGAATCAACTGACTTACCATTTTCATCTTTGCTTAATTTAACGGTAGTACTCATAGGCGTTTTGGCGACTTTAGCATTCTCTAAGCCAAATTTCTTAACAAGGTCTAAGGCATACTTAGTTTGTGAAACAAATAGTCCATCAGAATTTTGTTTCACTTGAAATCCTAAGAAAAGTTGTAGCTCCCCCATAAGGGACATGTGAAATTCCTTGTGCATAATAGCAGAAAAATATTTAACTTCAGAGTTTGAAGTTGACCCGAAAATGATGTCTTCTACATAGACTTGGGCTATAATAATGTTTTTGTCAAAATGTTTGACAAAGAGAGTCTGGTCATTTTCTCCTCTCTTAAAACCCTTATCAAACAAAAAGTTGGAAAGGCGTTCATACCAAGCTCTAGGAGCTTGTTTTAAGCCATACAGAGCCTTTTTTAGACGAAAGACATGGTTAGGGTATTTAGGGTCAATGAACCCTTTGGGTTGTTCTACATACGTTTCTTCGGATAGGATTCCATTGAGGAAGGCAGATTTGACGTCCATTGGATAAGGTGTAAATTTTAAGTGACACGTTATGGCGAAAAGAAGTCGAACAGATTCAATACGAGTGACAGGGGCAAATGTCTCGCTGAAATCTATCCCTTCTATTTGAGAGTAGCCTTGAGCAACTAGTCTAGCTTTGTTTCTAAGGATTACCCCATTTTCATCAGATTTGTTCTTGAAAATCCAACGTGTTCCAATAACATTTTTGTTTTGAGGCCGAGGTACAAGATACCAGACATCGTGAATGACGAATTGTAAAAGTTCTTCCTGCATAGCAGAAATCCAGTGTGTGTCATTCAATGCTTCATTAACATTTCTCGGTTCCACAAGGGAGACGAAACATGCAAAATTAGCATAATTTCTTAACTGGGATCTAGTACGAACTAGCTCATTAGGATTACCGACCACGTTGTCAATGGGATGATCTTTAGAGACCCAGCTAGGTACTTCTGGACTCTCTATAGGTAATGAGACATCTATTTCTGGTGAATCAGTTTTGAAATCATTTTCAGATTCAACCACAATAGGTGATTCAGATATCTTATTTTCGACAATAGTGTCACTTACAATTACATTTATCGATTCCATAAGAGCCTTAGTACGCAGATTGTATATAAGATAAGCACGACTGTTTCGAGAGTATCCTAAGAAGATGACTTTATCACCACGAGTTTCGAATTTAGACAGATGTTCTCTATCTTTACAGACATAACACTGACTTCCCAAGGTTCTTAGGTATTTCAGATTAGGCTTCTTACCGTACCATAACTCATAAGGGGTTTGTTTAGAGTTTTTCTTAAGGTAAACCTTATTAATGATATGACATGCAGTTCTAATAGATTCTACCCAGAAGTATTTAGGTAGGGATTTGGCATGCAACATGACACGTGCCATCTCTTGAAGAGTTCGGTTTTTCCTTTCAGCAATACCATTCTGCTGAGGAGTTTTAGGGGCACTAAATTCACGTTTGTAACCGTTGTAGTCATAATATTCAACTATTCCTGTGTCTATGAACTCTCACCCTCTATCACTACGAATACGATTGACTTGTGTGTCCTTCTCATTTTCAATTCTTAGTAAAATTTTCAAAAAATTCTGAAACGTGTCAGATTTTTGTTTCAAGAAGGCAACCCAAGTGAATCGTGTGAAATCATCAACCATGACAAGGATATAACTGTGTCCACAAAGACTAACAGTTCTAGAGGGACCAATAAGGTCCATATGGATGAGATCTAAAGGTCTAGAGGTGAGAATGTCTTTAACCTTTGTATGCGAAGTCTTAACTATTTTTCCTTCCTGGCAATGACCACAGACAACACTTGAAATAGGTTTAATTTTAGGAATTCCTCTAACAATCTCTTGACTAGACAATCTACCAAGGATATCATAACTTAGGTGACCGATACGATTATGCCAGATCTCATTGTCATCCATTATGACAATGTTACAGGTTTCAGAACTAGTCTTGACAGTATAGCAATTGTCAGGTGTTCTAAATCCTGTAATAATGCATTCACCTTTATCATTTAGAATTTTACAATTGTTCTTTGAAAAGGTGACTGTATGGTCAGAGTCACAAAATTGTGATATACTTAGGAGGTTGGCTTTAAGGCCTTTAACTAATAGAACCATCTCAAGAACATGCATACCTTCTTCTTTTAGGGCTCTTTTACCTATGATCTGAGATGAAACTCCATCACCAAAAACTACTTTCCCACTAGCAAATCTAGTTTTGTTTAAAAGTTTGGTTTCATCTCCTGTCATATGTTTGGAACATCCTGAATCTAAATACCAACCAGATGAAGTGTGTTCAGGTTTTAAAGAAGTGATGACAATGTTACACTTCATTTGGGGTAAAAGATCATCTTTTCTAACCCAAATAGCTCTAGTTTTAATTTTGCGCAAGTTTTCCCTCATTTGATAAAATTTTCGAGACACAGCTTTTTGTCGAAAAACATTTGGAGCAACAAACTGATTATTGTGGAAAATTTTAGCTTTTGGTTTAGGAAAGTTTCTGGGAACCTTTCTCTTAAATGAACTCTTAGTTTTGGTCTTTCTATTTCTGTAGTTAGAGTTCTTGTCAGGTTGTCTTGGAAGGATATAATGGTTACGATTTTGCCTAGAATAGTTAAAGTTCTTATAGACAGAATTGTTGTACATAGGGGTGTTTAGACGCCTAGCATAACAACTTTCAAAGGAATGACCATAAATGTCACAGTAGGAGCAATATTGATTGCTTGAGGGATGAATTTCCTTAGGAAAACTTCTAAAGATGGGTTTAACAGCATTCTCTTCTGAAGTCCTATTCCTAGGAGGGATGGTCTTATAGGTAGAATCAGCCTTTTTGATCAAAGGACAGACGTATTTAGTCTTAAGTGCAGTCTCAACCTTAGAATTACTAGACTCTCCAATGTCTTTCAGTTGTTGCTTTTGATCAAATTCCTTTTTAATAAAATTAAAGTCTAGACATGTTTCAATTGGTCTTTTTCCCCCAGACACAAACTTAATAGGTTCAAGATTTGTAGTTTGTGATTTGTTCTTAGGGCAAAATCCAATACCGGTTATATCATCAGAATTAGTCTTGGAGTCAACAACAAAGTCAGTAAACAATTAGAATTGTTTTCAAACTTAGAAATTTTTTTGAAAACAGTAGTTGTCTTTGTTTTTGCTTCCTCCAGTTCTAATAATGTTCCCTTGTATTTCATTTCCAGGGTTTCATTAGTTTTAGTCAACTCCTTTAATTTTTGATCAAAAGTTTCAATTTCAGATTGATGAGTCAGACACTGGTTAGTGTACTCTTTAGCATTCAACTTCACAATAAGACTTAGATCATCTAATTTCTTAGTCAGGTCTCTAATGGTCTTCTCTAGTCTAGTGCCGTTTTTAAGAGTTTTAGCATACAAAGTATGGATATCAGGGAGGTCATCTGTGTCTGAGTCGCTAAGTGAAGTGTGTGTAGTGACCCCTAACGATTCAGTTTTAGTACTCACGCTCCCATTTACATCGTCGTTATCGAGATCACTTTGACTCACACACACGGAACTAGAACTAGCAACATTTTCAGACAATAAAGCATCTAGGCCAATCAAAGCAGTATTCATACAAGCAGAACTAGGAGCATCATTATCACACACAGGTATATCATCATTGTAAATGATCTTAGCATAAAAAGACATGAAAGGGTCAAGTACATTAGATGACTCAAGTTCCTCTTCATCAGAGTCGCTTGAATCATTCCAAGTTTTACAGATATTGGCTCTATTGTGTGTGTTAGCTTTATTCAGATTAACTCTCTAATCATGAGCAATGTGACCTAGTTTCCCACATCTAAAACATTCAATCTTTTTATGGTCTCTAGTGGGTCTGGAATTGTTGTCCTTAGGATGTTTGTCAAGACCTCTCTCATGAGGTTTGGGATTAGACAGAGTAGGATAATTAGGCTTGCCTTGTTTAGTTGCCTGTTTGTTTCGAAATTTGACAATTTTCTTAAATTGTTTAGACATCAAGGCAATCTGATTATCTAGTTTGTCTATATCGCACTCCTCATCAGAGTCAGAGTTGGTCAAATTAGACTCAAGTTTGGGTATCTTAGAGGCAAAACTCAAGTTAGAGTTGGGCTATTTTCTTTGAGAATGATTTAATTGTTTCCTAAAGTCTAATTCCATTTCCACAGTCCTAAGTTTGCTACTGAGTAACTCAGGGGTAAGGTTTTGATCATTCATTTCCTCAATAGCATACCTCTTACTGTCAAACTTTTGTGGTAATGTCCTTAGGATTTTAGAAACAATTTCATTTCTATCATAAGTAATACCATTAGCAAGCAACTTAGTGACTATATCAGTCAAGTTCATGTAAAAATCATCAAAAGACTCAAAATCAGACATGATCAAAGAGTTGTACTGCTGGATAAGGATTTGGGTTTTAGCAGCTTTAACTCTTGAGTCTCCTACATGGGCAGTGATTAATGTGTCCCACGCTTCCTTAGAAGTGGCACAAGATGAGATTCTCTTGAACTCATACTCATTAATAGACATAAAAATGGCATTCTTGACTCTATTGTTATTACGAGAAATAGTTTTTTCTTCTTGGGTAAACTCACTTAAGATTTTCTTTACCCTCTCATCACTTCCTTCAGTGGCTGGTTTAGTAGGATACGTGTATCCATTTTCAATAATGTCCCAGACATCATCTCCTAAAGTCTCTTGGATGAAGGCAACCATTCTTACTTTCCAGTAAGCAGAGTTGTTTCCATCAAAGAGTGGAGGTCTGGACAGATTACCAAACCTTTCATTCTTCTCGTCCATAGTTAGGTTTTTCAGAAAACGATTTCAGAAACACAAGATCTTTTGAAATAAAAGTTAGCAAGGCTCTGATACCAATTGAAAAACGTCGCTAATGCTGTTTAATACAAGATTAAACTATATAAACAACTCCGAAATGTTTGTTGGAGAAACCCTTTTCTTTTGAAAATAAAAATTATAAACAAGATGTGTTTACAAAGAAACTTATGTACGAGAGTAATTAAGACTGTGTAATCAGTTTTTAAAACTAAGGCAGTTTCAAAAATTCAGCACACTTATAGAATGAGATGAGGAGATGAAGATAATCAACACACAGATTTTAACGTGGTAAAACCTCTCCCAACAGAGGAAACATCCACGGTGACTTCTAAGTCACAAAAGCAAAAATCCACTAATAACAAATAATAGTTACAAACAATACAACATGTAAGCACACAAATCAACTTATTCTAAGTTTAGGAATATACCCCACTTGGTGTCCTTCTAACTTCTCATAGATCTGATTTGTTGATGATGTTCTTCCAGTTTGCTAACTTCCTTTGCTTTAGCTTCCTTATGTCGACTCAATGATCTTTGATCTTAGACACAACACTTCCAGTGCAGTAGTGTCTTAAGTGTTTATGAAGTGATTCCTATTCACATGCATGAATTCACACACACTTAGATTTACAGACAGTCCAAATAAATTACATATAAAGTCTATATGCAGTGATTTTGTTTTCTTTCTTTCTTACAAAACTAAAAACCTTTTTGACCTTTAATATAACCCAGATTCCACGGATATCTCGCTTCAAAATCGGACAAGATCTTAATCAATCTCTTTTTGAAAACATTTGTGAGATTGAAAATCTCCAAGTGTGAATCCAACTAGGTCAAGGTTAAGTTTTGTAAAAACAGAAACCATAAAACATTTTCAAAACCAAATGAATAAAGATTTTCTTAAACCAAGTAGAAAAAATGCAGATCTAGTGGAAATGTAACATGAAGAGTATAGATCTAACGTTTCTATGGAAAAAGAAACAAGATCTTCACTCTAAAGTTTAAGTTGTGAACAAGATCAAAGCCAAGGAGTTTACAGCTTCAAAAGAACAAACCACTCTCTCTCTCAAACACTCAGAATGTGTTTGGGGTTAAGTGTATACGAAGGTTTGTTTCAGAAAGATGAAGTGTTTAGGGTTAGGGTTTGGTTTTGGGCTAACTGTTTCCTTTCTCTCTCTTCTCTCTTTTCTTTTCTCTCTTCTCTCACTTCTCTCTTCTCTCTCACTTCTCTCGTATTTTTTTTTCTCTCAGAAAGACGAATGCCAAAAAGTCTTCTAAGGCTGAGAAGTGGAGGGTATTTATAGGGCTAAGGGAAGGTTCTGGATGTTCGAGGGAGATCAAGGGCTGAGATCAAGTCTTGCAGAGTTTGACTTGATCCAAGGGTTATAAAACAGCGGTGATTAAAAGGATTGTGATTGGTTCATATGAGTAGCACCGGGATTAACAAAGAACACATGCAGAGCCTCGATTAGGAATGATCCAACGATCAGCAATCACTCATCCAACCCTCTCACAAAAGAAACACAAATAGGTACACCCGGAGGATGACAAGTGTTGGCTTGTGAGTGGCTCTCACACGCGTGTCTAAAATAATTACAGAAGGTACCCTGAAGTCTTTAGCGCTTTGAGATCCTACCCAACCAAACATTCGAGTGAGAAATGAAGTTTCCAAAATAGAATATTAACCTCACAAATTTTATAATCCCATTTTATTAATAAAAACATTTAATTAAAAAATGTTTAAAAATGTTTAAAAGGGTTTAAAAATTATTTAAAAATTCCCAAAAAATTATTAAAGCTCCAATTCAAGGGGAATTAAACACACACTCAATTTTAAGCAATATGAACACATGTATGGACTTCTAATTGTGTGTAGTGTGATTCAATTTATACCTTCATGGATCATTGAAGAGAATTAGAGAGATAAGATCTGAGGCTTTTTGGATTCTAGGATAGACAACCAATTTTGTCACTATTTCCAAACTAGTTGAACACTTATACAGTATAGACTTAAGTAAGTCAAAGGTATAAGGTGCTTCATAAGGGAGCTAGGAAATCAGATTGAGCAGCTATTAATGAAGGGTTTTATACATCTTAGTACTTCGTCGTGGGGTGTCCATGTATTTTTTGTACATAAGAGAGATGCAAATTTATGCTTGTGTGTGGATTATCCAGAGCTGAATAAAGTCACAATACAGAATAAGTATCCATTTCTTCAAATCAATGACTTATTTGATCATTTGAGAGGAGTCCCCTACTTCTCGAAGATAGATTTCAGATTCGGGTATCACATGTTGTGTATCATGGAGCATGATGTGTCTAAGATGACCTTTTTAACGAGATACGGGTCCTATGATTTTCGAGTTATGCGATTCGAGCTAACCAATTCACCGATTGTGATCATGGACGTGATGAATATAGTGTATAGAGAGTTCATAGATCAGTTTGTCATTGTCTTTATAGATGACATCCTGATATATTCTCAGGCTAAGGAGGAGCGTGCCGAACATCTTTATAGAGTTTTATAAACACTACGTGAGCACCATATGTATGCAAAGTTTGAAAAGTGTGGGTTCTGGTTACATGAGGTGCAGTTTTGGGGGAATCTTGATTTGGAGTTAGGGATACCGATGGACGCGAGTAAGAGAGTGGAGAAAACCCACGAGACAAATAGAGGTACATATTTTCTTGGGTTTGGTGGGATATTACAGGCACTTTATTAAAGGGTTTTTGAATATTTTGGGTCCTTTGACTAACTTAACATGCAAAGGGGTTTCGTTCATCTGGGATGATGCTTATCAGTTGATGTTCGATGAGATAAAGGACAAGTAGACTTAAGCACCATTTCTTTCTCTACCCAGTCCAAGAGTGGAGTACCTTGTTTACAATGATGCATCCCTACAGGTAATTTTAGGAGTACTTCGAGAGGAGGATCATGGTATAGCTTTAGCTTCCCGTAAGCTTAAGACTCACGAGAGGAATTAACCCACCCATAACTTGGATCTAACGACAGTCGTGTTTGCCGACATTACTTATTAGCGGAGAAATTGTGTATCTTCACAAATCACAAGTCAGTACAGTATTTATTCACTCAGAGAGAGATGAATATGTTACACCGGAGCTGCCTTGAATTTGTCAAAGACTATAAGTTTGAGATCCAGTATCACCCAAGGAAGGCCAACGTGGTGGACGATGTGTTGAGATGTAGACCAGTGGGGGGTGGCCTATGGGTAAGAGGAAAAATGGAAGGAGTTGGGTCATCAGGATGCAGTTACCACATTGTTCATGTCAGTTGTGATCGTTACATCCCAGATTGTCACGAGGGTGGTACAGGCATAGGCGACAGATTCATTTTGTTAGGAGCATATTAGGCAACTATTAGGTGGGTGAACTGAGTGGTAATTCATTAGTTTAGAGAGAGGTTTTCGATTCAACGTGAGGTTGATAGTTCCCGGGGGGGGGGACTTACCACACATTATGATGGCAGAGGCACACAGGTCTTGATTTACAATACATCCTGGAGGGGATACGATGTACCAAGATATGAGAGGGAAGTATTGGTTTAGTGGGATGAAGAGAGACATCGATGAGTTCGTCTCGAGGTGTACCACCTATCAGCTAGGAAAGGTGGACCATCAGAGACTAGAAGGAGTCCTATAGCCCTTGGAAATTCCTGTGTGGAAATGGGAGAGCATTTCCATCGACTTTATTACTAGGTTGCCTACTTCTCAAAGGGGTCATGATTTTATGTGGGTGATAGTGGATCAATTGACCAAGGTATCCCACTTCCTGCGAGTGCAAACAGATTACACTATATCTCAATATCCACAATTTTTTTTTGCTGAGATTGTATGGTTACACGGAGTGCCCCTCGATATTATGTCCGATAGGGACAAGATTTTTATGTCTTGCTTCTGGGAGAGCTTCCAGGAGGCCATGGGCATGAAGTTGCGATTGATTACGGACTATCACCCACAGGAGGACAGACATACTGAGTGAACTAATTGGATGTTGGGGGTCATGTTACAGATCTACATCATGGATTTTAAGGGAGGTTGGGAGTCATACCATGCACTGGTGGAGTTTTCCTATAATAACTCCTATCGATTCACTATTGGCATGGATCCATTTGAGGTACTCCACAGTATACCGTGTCATTCGCTAGCTTGTTGGTTGGAGGTGGGAGATAACAATCAACTTGGGCCAGAGTTGAACCATCATACTTCAGACATGATAGATATGATTGAGATTCATATACAAATAGCTCAGGACAGCTAGAAGAGTTATGTCCATGCTAAGCGGTCATTTATAGAGCTTGATGTGGGGGATCAAGTGCTACTGCGCGTATTCCCTATGAATGGCATAATGACATTTGGGCAGAAGTCAAATACCCCGTAATTTTATTGATTTTTTTAATTGTGGGATTAATTGAATTAAATATGAAAAGTTTACTTAAAACTTAATCCATATTTAAATAAATATTAACTAGCGAGACGAGGGTTAATATTTAATGATGCTAATAAGATTTAATATTACTGAGCGAATAAATTATTATGTGATTATGAAATTATTAAAAATTATCGCGAGAGGAAAATATGACAGTTTCATTAATTAAGTCGGGATGTGCATTCCAGGCGTGTCTTGACTCAATTTTATGAAATAAAAAGGTAATTTAATTTTACGTCATCCAAATGGTCATTTAAAGTTCTCCTAAGTGTCGAGAAGGGTCAAAATAGTCAGAAAAGCCTACCCAAGGGTTTAGTTTGGGTCATGGGGCACTTTTAGGCCATACTAGCACTCCTGAGGGGTAATTTAGTAATTTGCATTTTTTAGGGAATTAAACCGATGAATTTTAGAGAGTTATATCAGATGAGGAATTATGTCTTCAAGGGTTAGAGGTTACCATATTCACATAAGCCATTAAAGGAGGAAGGAGAACCACCCCCAAGGCCAAAAACCACCATTCGTACACAAATTGCACCACCGAGACCATCGTTACGTAGAGCGAAAAGAGAGCATCACTCCCATACCATATTCTTCAATCGATCAAAACTTACATTAAAGTTAAGTGTTTTATCTTGAAAATTTTCAGTGCATATATTTTCCATGGTAGTTTAGATTGAAAGAAATAACCATGAATAATTGATATTTCATAAATTTCGAGAATTGAATCAAGATTATAGGTTGGTTTTGCATGTACATGACTTTTTGCAATCATTGGAAAATGAAATTATAACCCAAGTGTTAGAAATCACAGATTAAATATTAGAATTATGTTTTTCTTGAATACAATTTGAGGAACTAGAGTTCTTAAGAAATATTCATGAATTAATTTAAGAAATCGATGCCCCATAATGATTTTATAATTCTTAAACGTTAGAACTTGTGTAATTATGTCCGTACAACATTTAGTATGATTTATTGGGAGTTTGGGATGATTATATTGATGATTGATTGGGAGTTTGGGATGATTAAATTGAAGATTTTCCATACCTTTACGAGTGAATCGATTCGGACCAACCCGAATCCATTCGGCTGCCCAGAACTATTTTTCTTTCCCCTTTTTGTTTAAAATTTTTGGGAGATGTTCGGGATTTAATCATGGAGTTTAATGTTAAACATATTGAATAGTATTTGGGAATACCATTAGACCTAGATTGTAATTTGGGTTTAGTTCCAGGATAACGAATTTTGGTCTAAACTTAATTAGGTTAATCGAGAGAAATACCTAAATCGGAGACTAATTCAAATCCTAAAAATCCAAAGGATAAGATGAATTAGACTAGTATGATATAAGCGAGTTACTTACTGATATTGTGTTAGGAAATAATGGATACACTTTGAGTGGCGAGAATTACTCGGGAGCGTACGACGAGGGTAGTAATATATTTCATTAACACGTAGGATATTCGTGAGATGGATATACTACGTATAAACATATGCTATAGGATGTTCGTACACCTATATTAAAGATAAAGATTTATGTATTAAGGTTGTGTGAATACCTAATGTATGATTGATTGATTTTCTGTATGACATACCTACTATGCATGCTATCACAAGAGGTCTTAGAGTGGGAACAATCTTACCTTAATTAGCCTTTGGGAAGATTTTAGATTGGTGCCTCAGAACATAGGTCTGGGAAAGACCTATCGGTGAGTTAATAAGTTTGCGGTCATGTGGGTGCGTATCCCATAGGGTTGGGAACTATGTTCGCCTCCAATATATGTGATTTGTATTTATACGGCTCCTAAGTGATTCGAAACTCAGAATCCTTATGTACGTGATGTACCGGGATTTGATGGCTGAGTATGTGCACATCGCATGTTTTATGTTTTGGGGTGCCATATTAGTAGATATATATATGATAATGATTTATATATTCACACTTGTGATTATTCTACTATGTTGCTTAGTTGATGAGAGAGATTACAACATCTTATATTAATCAAGAATGTGGAAATTTCAATGAGTAATGAGATACTTGAATTCGATTTAATTAATATTAAAAATGCAAGATGTATTATTCAGGTAATAAGGGTGGGCACAATGACTTAGGAATCGTAGTTTGAGACTTGATCTAAACTAGATAAGTGGGATAACATAATTAGGGTAGGTTTGGAGCATACGTTAGGCGCGCACATTTAGTTGATAGTTAAGAATGTTAAGTGAGGGCTCGTGGAACTAACATGTATATAATTTTTACTATTTAATGCAATTTAAATACTTGCTGATTTTAAAATATTTTCAACTCGAGCTTTGAACCATTTTCTTCAAAATCTATTTTGTTTTTGTAAAAACCTTTTAGGTTACCAGCCACAGGGACACCAAGCATCAGAGGTCTTATTTTTGACGTGCTGTAGCTGCTGTGGAAGTTACAGGACTTTGGTAATAGACCCCTCCACACCTATCTTTGATTCTTTCCAAGTTATTTACTCTAGTTGGGCTTGTTTCCCATCATTATTCAAATGTATCCAGAGATAGTAATTGCAATGTTTATTCATAGATCAGTTATTGGGTTTTATTTCATTTCAGACTAGTGTGTTTGGGATTTAGATTGGAAAATGTTTATTCCAAACACAGTTATTTCTAATGAAATTTTCCATCTATGATATTGTCTATTGGATGGGGAATGTTTTGTTAATTATTTATTTAGTCGTATGTTAATTTAAAAGATAAAATTTGACATTCGACTTTTGAACTTCTAGGTGGTTAGTAATTAATAAATGTTTTTTGGCAGTGATGCTAAGACTGAACCAACTGGATACTTTATTTTAAATATAATAAAGAAATGATCTCCCAGTATTTAATTAGGCGAGGTGTCACTGGTGGTTTCAGAGTCAGGTTCTAGTATCCTTAGGATCCGTACAACTTTCTACATTTCAGTGTAGGGTTCTATGATATAGATCCCTATATTTGGGACTGTTCTATTCACTAACTGTGCATTGTACTCGTTTGGCTATTTTGAGATCTTAATTGTGGACTTATAAATAGTTTCTCTAATTTTAGATGCCTCCCAGACATGCATAAAGAGACCATAGAGGTGTAGAACCCGAGCCTCAGCTAACTTCGGCCCAGTGTACTATGAATGTTGCGGAGGTTATCGCTAATGTGGACCAAGCTATAAATGCAGCTGTAATAGTTGTACAACAGGAACCACATCAGTCACAGGCAATGGCACCAAGACCAACTCACGCATTCCCCTCCATTTGGGAGCGTGTCATAGATGCCTTCTAGAAGGCATATCCTCTGGAGTTCGCATGTAGTTTCGATGTTATGGTAGCTAGCCAATGGAAGAAAGATATCAAGTGAAACCTAAGAATGTACGAGTGCATCAAGGTTCAGAAACAAAAACTAGATACATTTAAGCTAGTGGGAGCAGCACTACAGTGGTGGGAGTCTGTTACCACTGTTGGGGAGATAAATGACATGACGATTCAAGACTTATGGGTACAGTTTGATCGTATATATTTTCCTTTTTCCGTTTAAACTGAGATGAGGCAAAAAATTTTAGACCTCACCCAATAGGGGAAGACTATTGCTGAATATGATGAGGAATTTATGAGATTGACTCATCTGGTCCTGGGTGAGGTACCTACTGAAGAAAATAGGATTTAGATGTTTCTGAATGGCTTGACTTGGAGGATTCGTAAGGACCTTTTGAGTAATCTTTCATTTAGGTCATACACTAATGCGCATAACGCTTCCAGACTACACCGCCAAGATCACTGCTTTCATCTTAAGAGAAGTAAACGAGAAGGGAAGTCTAGCCAGTACGGTAGGAGATGTGCTAATAGTACTAGTGGGGCACAACCACCTTAGGGTCAGCAGAGAGAGGGTGAGAAGAGTTCCCATCAAGGGAACCCTACTAATCAACAGAGATTCGGTGATTACAGGCAGGGACTAGGAGGCTTTAGGCGGGGCCAACAGGGTCATCCTAGTTAGTAGAATAAATAGGGCTAGCATGGCTAGTAGTATGCACAGTAGGGCAAGTAGGGGAAATGGAGGTGTGGGAACACTTTATTGGGCTGAGTTCAATAGGGACATAGAGGGGGAAATTTTATTTGTAAATGTTACGTATGTGGTAAGACTGGCCATAAGCGCCCCGAGTGTCTTGAGAAGGGTAAAGCCCCACAGTAGGAGCAACAGGAGAAGGGTGCTCATCAGAATCCCCATTGACCTATATTCCCCTTCGCCCTCCCAACACCACCACAGATTCTAGCTTTTCCTTCCATTCTAGCAGTTTCGGTTTAGTAGGGACAACTAGAGTACGGGCTTATTTACAATGTCCACCAGGTTAAATTCCTACATGTTCCTGATTAGGCATATATTCTTCATATTTATCCCCTTAATTTCGGTATTTTTATGATCCCGTGCAGTGTAAATATCTTGTATTTGTCTCTTATTTATGCTACTAACCCCTTTTGGCAAGTATTTCTTGTTTTGTGTATTTCTCATGTGTTTTACAGGTATTTCATGTAAGTTAGTGCGAAGGAGAACTCAAAAGAGTGAAAGAAACCAAGAAATGGAGAGTTGAAGGGCATTTTCATAATTTTTCAGCCTTAGTCCAGAGCTGGGGCCAACTAGAAAGTTAAAGAGCTCTAAATTACAAGAATACTGGAAAAAATGGCACCTCAATCCGAGCTACGGTGAAGAAGTTACAATGTTTTAAAGTTGCGCGATAATGAAGAGTCTGGATGTGCGGATTTCTGTCATTAATTATGCAGATTTTATGGTGATTGGTTGGCAAAAACTTGTTCCACAAGCAAAATTTGATGCCAAATTCGTGCAACTTGGTGCTATAAAAGACAAAGCCCTACCTCATTTTCAGGGGGAGTTGAATTCTAGAGAGAAGGAGACAAATTCTAGAGAGTAGAATATAAATTAGAGAGAGAAATTCATTTTTTTAGAAATCCTTTTTAGTTTTTCATACTCTTAGAAAAGCCCTAGTTTGTATGTTTGAAGATTCAAGTTCATCTAGTGCAGATTTCAAGTATCAATTCTTCAATTCAATTCAAGTATCAAATTCCCTTCTCTTATTTAATCTCAATTTTATTTTCAATTTTCAATTGTTTTGCAATTTGTTATCAATATCTTGTAGATCCATAATTTTGTGTATGAATTTGTTCTTTAATTAAATCATGAGTAGCTAAATTCCCAAGGATTGGGGTACATGAACTCAATCGAAGGCAAATTATTTATGTAGAAAATAGAGGTTAAATTAAAATATTGATTGAATCGTGAAAGAAACTCATACAAACATTGTCAATCTTTTAATCTCTCTTGCCCCAGGTACTTGAGATGTTTAAGAACGCTTTGTGAGTATGATTTGTCATTCACCACTTTATATCTATCTTTGATTTCATATGATGCGGGCTAGATCCCTCATATATGTAATGCTTAGAATTTATAAAGACCGGATCTAGTCAATAATTTTAATTTACAATTCTAGTATTCTATAAGGTAATTTGTTAGGGATTGAGGGATTGTACCCTACCCTATTTTCTCCCATTTGTCAGATCTAAATTTTTTTTGCAATTTTTAGTTTGTTTTTTTCTTAAGTAAATTTTTATTTCACTAGAAATTTTCCCAATCATTAATCATCTTTTTGTTTCTTTTAAGAAATCATTTCAAGATTTAATAATTTTTCTTATTACTATTTGGCAATCTCGATCCCTGTGGATACGATCCCGACTTACCGGGTTATTACTTGAGTGACAGGCTTGCACTTGAGCCTAGAGGAAAACGCACTTTTGAGACAAAATCTTAGTCGCGTCAGTTCCATCCGTAGTTGAGGGTATGTTTTCAATCCACAGGACTATAGGGTGTAGTTAATTTGACACACGGTCTTCACATTCATTTATTGCCACTAAATTTGCACGTGCTACGGGGTTATTAGATATAACAGGTAGTATTATTACGTGTGTATACTCATCATTAGGTAATGAAACGCTGGTTTTCTCTATCTGTCGAGGCGTGGGTATATAAATTAGGTGATTCATTTTTCTTGTTGGTATGCTTGTGTTGGATATGTCAGAGTATGATGATATTTTTGGGATGGATTGTCTAGTAGCATATAGGGCCATGATTCATTGCTATGGTCATAATATTGTATTTACTATATCGGGTGAGGATATTTTTTGGGTGGCGATGCCTCACCCTAAGGGTGTATCATCAACTCACGTGTATTACATATAGGAGGAGACCTCTAAGGAGGTGGTTATCCCTCTTTATTCTATTTCGGTAGTCTGTGACTTTTCTAACATGTTCCAGGAGATACAAGGATTGTCGCTTAGCAAGGAGATAGATTTTATGATATATTTGATGTCAGGCACTCGACCAATAGCTTATGCGCCTTACCATATTTCTTTGATGGAGATCAAGGAGTTACGGGATCAGATTGAACAACTGTTGGGAGAGGGCTTCATCCGTGGGAGTACCTCTCCTTGGGGTGCTCTCACGCTATTTGTAAAGAAGGAGGATGGGTCGTTGCGGTTGTGTGTTGACTACCAAGAGTTGAATAAAATCACGATACAGAATAAATATCCATTTCCCCAAATCGATGACTTATTCAACCAGTTAAGAGGGGATGCCTACTTGTAGAAGATAGACTTGAGATCGAGGTACCATTAATTATAAATGACGGAGAAGGACGTGTCGACGACTGCTTTCCTAACGAGATATGAGTCCTATGAGTTCTACGTTATGTCATTTGGTCTAACCAATGCACCTGCTGTGTTCATGGACTTAATGAATAGGGTGTTCAGAGAGTTTTTAGATCTTTTTTTCATTATCTTCATAAACAACATCCCGATTTATTACCAGACTAAGGAAGAGCATGCCGAGCATTTGGGTCAGGTATTGTAGACACTGTGAAAAAATCAGTTGTATACAAAATATGATAAATGTGGGTTTTGGCTGAGGGAGGTTCAATTTTTGTGGCACATTATATCTGACAAGGGGATATTCGTAGATCAAAGGAAATTATCAGTGGTGAGGGAGTGGGGGCATCCCATGACACCGATGGAGGTGTGTTGTTTCTTCGGGTTAGCCAGATACTACATGCGATTTATTTAGGGATTATCTAAGATAGAGGGTCTGTTGACTAACTTGAGTCACAAGGGGATGCCGTTTAATTAGAATTAGGCTTGTCAGTTAGCTTTCGAGGTGCTAAAGGATAAGCTGACTTCAGCACTAGTTCTAGCACTGCGCAGAACAGGAGTGGAGTACTTAGTCTATACTGATGCATCCCTACAGGGACTTGGGGGTATGCTTCAGTTAGAGAATTAGGCTATAACTTTTTCCTCCCTCAAGCTTAAGCCTCATGAGAGGAATTATCCCACCCATGACTTGGAGCTAGATACAATCGTGTTTGCACTTCGGATATGGAGACATTATCTTTGGGGGGATAAATTTTGCATGTTCACTGATCAAAAATCACTACAATACCTGTTCACTCAACGAGAGATGAACATGCGTCAGTGGAGGTGGCTTAAATTTGTGAAGGACTATCAGTTCAATATCCAATATCACCCGGGTAAGGCTAATGTGGTTGTAGATGCGTTGAGCCATAGGCTAGCATGTGAGGTGGCCAAGGTATGGAAGGAAAAATGGAAGAAGTTGGGAGACTAGGATGCAGTGGCATGATCTTTTAGTTCAATTATGATCGTTACACCCTAGATAGTCATGAGGGTTGTACTAGCTCACACAACCAATCTATTCTAGCATGATTGGATTGTACAGCTTCTACCCGAGGGAGCCGAGTCTTATTTTATGGATTCAGATGGGGGCTTGCACTTCAAGGGAAGAATGGTGGTTTTCGAAGAAGACGACTTATGGCATACGGTGATAACAGAGTCACATGGTTCACTCTTTATGGTACATCCCGGAGGGGATAAGATGTACCATGATATGAGGTGGAAGTATTGATGGAGTGGGATGAAGAGGGACATTGCTGAGTTTGTCTCAAATCGTGCCACCTATGATCTAGTAAAAGTAGACCATTAGAAGCCAACATGACTTATTCAGCCGCTAGACATTCCTATGCGGAAATGGGAGAGCATTTCCATGAACTTTATTACAAGGTTTCCTACTTATCAGATGGGTTACAATTCCATATGGGCGAATATGGATCGGTTAACTAAGGTAGCTCATTTTCTTCTAGTTTGGACAGATTGCACTACGGGACAGTATGCTAAGGTCTTTATACCATAAATAGTGAGACTTCACTAGGTGCCCCTTGATATCTTGTCCGACAGGGACAAGACTTTTGTATCTCGATTTTAGGACAGCTTCAAGTAGGCCATGGGTACAGAGTTACGATTGAGTAAGGTCTATTAACCGTAGACGGATGGAAATACTAAGAGGCCAAATCAGATGTTAGAGTCTATGTTGCGGATGTGTGGCTATGATTTTGGCTGGGGCCTGGAGCATTAACTTCCGCTGGAGGATTTTTCTTATAATAACTCTTACCCGTTTACTATTTTCATGTCTCCATTTGAGTCACTATATGGTAGGACTTGCATTCTCCAACGTATTGCCTAGAGTTAGGGGATAATAAGCTACTTGGGCTAGAGGTGATCCATGATACTTCATCCACGATTGAGGAGATTCGAAGCTGTATACGGGTTACTCAAGATAGACAAAAGAGCTACGCCTATGCTAAGAGGTTCTTCATGGAGTTCAGTGTGGGGGACCAGGTATTGCTACGAGTATCTCCTATGAATGGGATAATTAAGTTTGGGAAGAAAGGGAAGTTGGAACCTAGTTATGTAGGTCCATTCCCTATTATTGAGAGGAATGTGCCAGTGGCTTATAGACTTGAGTTACTTGAGCACTTATATAGGATTCATGATATGTTCCATATTTCATTGCTGCAGAGATGTTTTCGAGATGAGTTGGTCCACACTTATATTGCTTTAGAGGAGATTCAACTACAGCCCGATTCCTAGACCATAGCGAGAAGAAACTGATGTCGAACGTAGTGCCGCTAGTACATGTTCAATGGCAGCATCATAATGTTGAGGAGTTTACTAGGGAGCGCGAGGATGAGATGCGCAAAAAATATCCAGATTTCTTCTTACCAGGTATACTTTTATTTCTGAATTTCAGGACGAAATTCCGTTATTAGGGGAGAAGTATGTGATACCCCGTAATTCTATTGATTTTTTTAATTGTGGGATTAATTGAGTTCAATATGAGAAATATACTTAAAAAGGAATCCTGATTTAAATAAATATTAACTAGTCAGAGGATGGTTACTATTTATTGATGCAAATCATAATGAATATTACTGAGTGGATAAAGTAATATGTGATTAATAAATTATTAAAAATTGTCGTGAGTGGAAAAGACGATGGTTTCGGTAATTAAGTCGGGACGCACGTGTTAGGCATGTTAGGACTCAATTTTGTGGAATAAAATGGTAATTTTTTTAAGTCATCCAAATGGTCATTTTGAGTGCCCAAAGTATTCGAAAGGTTCAAAATGGTCAGAAAAGTCTACTCGCGGGTTCAGTTTGGGTCCCGGGGTACTTTTAGGCCATACCGACACCCTAGAGGGGTAATTTAGTCATTTTCATTTTTTAGGAAATTAAGCCCAAAAATTTTAGGAAGTTATATCAGATGAGGAGTTGCATCTTCAAGGGTTATCAATTACCATATTCAAAGAAGCCATTAGAGGAGAAAGGAAAACCACCCTCAAAGGTTAGAACCACCATTCTGACACACCAATTGCTCCACCGAGACCACCGTTACGTAGATCAAAAATAGAGAATCGTCCCCATACCATATTCTTCAATGGATCAAGGCAAGTGTTTTATCTTTCGAACATTCAGTGCATATAATATCAATGGTAGTATAGATTGAAAGAAATATCCATGAATAATTGATATTTCATAAATTTACAAAATTGAATCATGATTATGGTTAGTTTTTGCATGTAGATGACCTTTTGGAATCATTGGAAAAACGATATTATAAACTAAGTGTTTGAAGTCACGAATTAAATCTGATAATTATGGTGTTTTTTAATACAATTTGAGGAACTAGGGTTCCTAACAAATATTCATGAATTAATCCAAGAAATCGATGTTGCCTGATGATGTTATGACTCTTATATGTTAGAACTCATGTAATTATGTTTGTACAACATTTAGTGTGATTGATTGGGAGTTTGGGATGATTAAACTGAGGATTTAAGGTTAAAAATAGGAGAAAGTGGTAAGAAACCCATATACAGATTTTCCATACCTATACGAGCGAATCGATTTAGCTACCCAGAATAGTTTTTCTTTCACCTTTTTGTTTAAAATTTTTGGGCGGTGTTTGGGATTTAATCGTGGACTTTAATGTTAAACGTATTGAAGAGTATTTGGAAATTCTAATAGACCTGGATTTTAATTTGGGTTCAGTTCCTAGATAACGAATTTGGGGATAAAATTAATTAGGTTAGAGAGAAATTCCTAAATCTAGATAAACTTAATTAGATAACCTTAATTATGATGACTTATACCAGTAGGATATAAGCGAGTTACTTACTAATATTGTGTTAGGAAATAAAGGAGACACTTCAAGTGGTAAAAATTACTTGGGAGTGTATGAAAAGAGAAGTAATATATTTCATTAACACATAGGATTTTCGCGAGGTAGATATACTACATATAAACTTATGTCATAGTATGTGCATGCACCTATATTAAAGATACAGATTTGTGTACTAAGTTTATGTGAATACCTAATGTATTATTGATTGATTGTGTGTATGACATACCTTCCATACTTTCTATCACGAGAGGTCTTAGAAAGGGGACAGTCTTATCTTGATGAGCCTTCAGTGGTGTTTTAGATTGGTGCCTTAGAACATAGGTCTGGTAAAGACTTATCGGTGAGTTGATAAGTTTGCGGTCATATGGATGCGTAAGTATGTGCGTATCACATAGGGCTGGGAACTATGTTCACCTCCAATATCTGTGATTTGTATTGATACGGTTCTAGAATGATTCGAAACGCATAATGCTTATGTACGTGATGTACCGGGATTTGATAGCAGACTATGTGCACACCGCATGTTTAACCTTTTGGGATGTCGTATTACTAGATATATATGATACTTATTTATATATTTACACTTGTGATTATTCTACGGTGTGGCTTAGTTGATGAGAAAGATTACGACTTCTTATATTAATCAACAATGTGGAAACATGAATGATTAATGAGATACTTGAATATTATTTAACTAATATTGAAAATGCGAGAAATATTATATGGGTAATATGGGTGGGCACAATGACTTAGCCATCATAGTGAGAGACTTGATTTAAACTACATAAGTGGGATAGCGTAATTAGGATGGTATAGGAGCAAACGTTAGGTGTGCACATTTAGTTGAGAAGTGAGAATCTCAAGGGAGGGCACGTGGAACTAACATGTATATAATATTTACTTTTTAATGCATTTAAAACACTTGCTGGTTTTAAAATATTTTCAACTCGGGTTCTGACCTGTTTTCTTCTAAATCTATTTTGTTTTATTAAAAATCTTTTAGGTGCCTAACCACAGGGATGCCAAACATAGGATTTCTTATCTGTTGACGTGTTATACCTACTGTGAAAGTTACATGACCTCGGTAATAGATGCCTCCACACCTATCTTTGAGGCTTTTCGAATTATTTACTCCAGTCAGGCTTGTTTCTCATCATTATTCAGATGTATCCAGATATAGTGATTGCAGAAATTTATTTATATTTCAATTGTTGGGTATTATTTCATTTGAGACTATTGTATTTGGGATTTAGACTCGAAAATTTTTATTCCAAACGTAGTTATTTATTTATGAAATTTTCTTGCATTGATATTATCTATTGGATGGTGAATGTTTATTTAATTATTTATTTAGTATTATGTTATTTTAAAACATAAGATTTGACACCAGACTCTTGAACTACTAAGTGGTTAGTAATTAATAAATGCTTTTTGGGTAGTGATGCTAAGACTGAACCAACTGGATACTTTATTCTAAATAGAATAAAGGACTAATCACCCTGTATTTAATTAGGCGAGGTGTCATCGGTGGTATCAGAGCCAGGTTGTAGTGTCCTTAGGATATGTGCGGATTTCTAAGTTTCAGTGTACGGTTCTTTGATATAGATCCCTGTATTTAGGACTATTGTATTCACTAACTGCACATTTTACTATTTAGGCTATTTTGAGATCTTAACTATGGACTTATAAAGATTCTCTCTAATTTCAGATTCCTCCCAGATGTGAATAAAGATCCCATAGAGGTGTAGACCCAAGCCTTAGCTAACTTCGGCCCAGGGTACTATGAATACTGCGGAGGTTGCCGCTTATGTGGTTCAAGTTGTAAATGAAGCTTCAACAGTTGTACAACATGAATCACCTCAGGAACAGGTGGTGGCACTAGTACTATCTCACGCATTCCCCTCCGCTTGGGAGCAAGTCAGGGATAAATTCCAAAACTCATATCCTCCAGAGTTGGTAGGGAGTTTCGATCTTGTGGTATCTCGCCAATGGAAGAAAGATATCCAGCGACACTTGAGAATGTACGAGTGCACAAAGGTTCAGAAAAAGTAACTTGATACATTTAAGCTAGTGGGAGAGACACTACAGTGGTAGGAGTCTATTACCACCTCTGGGGAGAGAGATGACATGACGATTCGGGATTTCTGGGTACGATTTGATCGTAAATATTTTCTTTTTATCGTTCAAATTGGGATGAGGAGAAAAATGTTAGACCTCACCCAAGAGGGGAAGACTGTTGATGAATTCGAGGAGGAATTTACGAGATTGACTAATTTGGTGCCAGATGAGGTACCTACTAAACATAAGAGGATTCAGATGTTTATGAATGGCTTGACTTAGAGGATTCATCAGCACCTTTTGGGCAATCTTTCATTGAGGTTATACATTGATGTGCTTAATGTTGCCTTACTACACTTTCAATATCACCGCTTCCATTTAAATGGAAGTAAGAGAGTAGGGGAGTCTAGACAGTAGGGTAGAAGATGAGGTAGTAGTGCTACTAGGGCAGAACCAACTCAGGTTCAATTGAGACAGGATAAGAAGAGTTCCCATAAAGGGGACCCTGCTAAGCAACACAGAACTAGGGATTACAAGAAGTGATAGGGAGTCTTTAGGTAGGGCCACAGGGCCATCCTGGTTAGCAGAATCAGTAAGGCCAGTAGCATGCACAGTAGGGCCAAGAGGGCCAATGGAGGGGCGATAAAGGTTTATTGGGATGAGTTCGGCAGGGATAGATAGGAGGAATCTTTGTTGGTAAATCTTATGTATATGGTAAGACTGGCCACAAGCACCGTGCGTGTCTTGAGAGGGGCAGATCCCCACAGCAACAACAACTGGGTGCTCGTCAGGAGCCCCAGTGACCTATATTCCCCTCCGCCATCCTAGCACCACCACAGATGCCAACTTTGCCTACCATTCCTGTAGTTTCTATTTTGTAGTGAAAACTACAGTATGAGTGTGTTTACAACGTCCACCAGGTCGAAGTCCTATAGGCTCCAACCGTAGTTGAGGGTATATTTTCTATCCAGGTTACTATGGGGAGTATTTTATTTGACACGGGTTCATCACGTTCATTTATTTCCACTATATTTGTACGTGCTATGGCGTTATTATATACATCGAATAGTACTGTTACATATGTAGAATCATTATTGGGTAATGGAACATTGGTTTTCTTTATCTGTCAGGGCATGGGTATAGAAATTAGGAGATTTATTTTTCCTGTCGATATGCTTGTGTTGGATATGTCAGAGTATGATGATATTATTGTGTATAGGGCCATGATTTATTACTATAGTCATAGTATTGTATTTTCTATATTGGGTTAGGAGATGTTTATGGTGGCAATGCCTCACCCCGAGGGAGGATCATCCACTCACTTATATTACATAGAGGAAGAGACCTCTAAGGAGGTGGTGATCCCTCTTGATTGGATTTCGGCAGTTTGGAAGTTTTCTGACGTATTCTAAGATATATCAGGGTTGTCGCCTAGCAGAGAGATAGATTTTATGATAGATTTGATGCAAGACACTTGACCGATAGCCCGTATGCCTTATCATATGGATTCGACAAAGATGATGGAGTTATGAGATCACATTGCGTAGTTGTTAGGATAGTGCTTCATACATAGGAGTACCTCGCCTTGGGGTGCTCCCGTGTTGTGTGTGAAGAAGAGAGATGGGTCATTACGGTTGTATGTTAATTATCAAGAGTTGAATAAAGTCACGATACAAAATAAATATCCATTTCCCCGAATCGATGGCTTATTAGACCAGTTAAGAGGAGCTTCCTACATCTCGAATATAGACTTGAGTTCGGCGTACCATCAATAATGAATCAGGGAGCAGGGTGTGTCGAAGACTTATATCCTGATGAGATATGGGTGATATGAGTTTCAGGTTATAGCATTTGGGATAACCAACGCACTTACTGTGTTAATGGAATTAATGAATAGGGTGTTCAAAGAGTTCTTAGATCAGTTTTCATTGTCTTTATAGATGAAATCCTAATTTTTTCCCAGACTAAGGAAGAGCATGATGAGCATTTGTGTCAGGTATTGCAGACACTGCGGGAGAATAAGTCGTATGCAAAATATGAGATATGTGGGTTTTAGCTGAGGGAGGTTCGGTTTTTGGGGCACATTGTATCTGAAAAGAGGATATCCATAGATCTAGGGAAAGTATTAACGGTGAGGGAGTGGGGACATCCCATAACATCGATGGAGGTGTGAAGTTTATTGGGGTTAGCCAGACACTACAAGAAGTTTATTAAGGTATTCTCAAAGATAACGGGTTCGTTGACTAACTTGACTCGCAATGGGGTGCCATTCATTTAGGATCGGGCTTGTCAGTTAGCTTTCAATGAGCTCACTTCAGAACCAGTTCTAACACTACCCAAGCCGAGAGTGGAGTACTTAGTCTATTCGTGCGTCAATAGGAAGATCTGGCTATAGATCTTTCCTCCCGCAAGCTTAAGCCTCATGACAAGAATTACCCCACCCATGACTTAGAGTTAGAAGCAGTCGTATTTGCCCTTAAGATATGAAGACATTATCTCTTCGGTGAGAAATTTTTCCTATTCATAGATCACAAATCACTACCATACATGTTTACTCAACGAGAGCTGAACATGCATCAGCGAAGGTGGATTGAATTTGTGACGGACTAGAAGTGCAATATCCAATATCACCCAAGTAAGCATAACGTGGTAGTAGACGCGTTGAGACATAGGCCATCAAGTGAGGTGATCGAGCTATGGAAGGCAAAATAGAAGGATTTCGGACATCAAGTTGTAGTGGCCCGATCTTTTATGTTCGTTATGACCATTACACCCAAGATAGTAACGAGAGTTGTACAGGCTCAGGTAACAAATCCATTCAGCCACAATAGGATTATATAACTTCTAGCCAAGGTAGAGGAGTCTTATTCTATGGGTTCTGATGGGGGCTTGCGCTTCAATGGAAGAATGGTGGTTCTAGAAGAGAAGGACTTACGACATGTGGTTATGAAATAGTCGAACGGTTCACGCTTTATGGTACATCTCGGATGGGATAAGATGTACCAGGATATGAGGTGGCAGTATTGGTGGAGTAGGATGAAGAGGGACATTTATGATTTTTTCTTAAAGTATGCCACTTATCATCTACTGAAAGTGGACCACCAAAAGCCATCACAACGTCTTCAGCCACTAGACATTCCTATGTGGAAATGGGAGATCATTTCCATCGACTTTATTTCAGCGTTGCCTACTTCTCAGTGGGGTCACAATTCCATTAGGTGTTTCTGGATTGGTTGACAAAGGTATCCCATTTTCTTTTAGTCCGAACAAATTACATTATAGGACAGTATGCCCAGTTCTTTATAGCTAAAATAGTGAGACTTCTTAGGGTGCCCCTTGATATTGTGTTCGATAGGGACGACTTTTGTATCTCGATTTTGGCAGAGCTTTCAGGTGGCCATGGGTGAAGAGTTACGATTGAGTACGTCATATCACGGAAAGACATATGGGAAGACTGAGAGGTCGAGTTAGATGTCATAAGATATGTTGCGGATGTGTGTCTATGATTTTGGCGGGGGCTGGAAGAAGTGTCTTCCATTGGGGGTGTTTTCTCGTAATAATTCCTACCAGTTTACTATTGACATGGCTCCATTTGAGGCACTATACGGTAGGCCTTGTCATTTTACAGCATTTTCCCTAGAGGCGGGCAATAATAAGCTACTTGGTCTAAAGATGATCCAGGATACTTCAGCCAGGATTGTGGTGATTCAGAGCCTTATACCGGTTCCTTAGAATAGATAAAAGACTACGCCGATGAGAAGAAGTTCTTCAAGAAGTTCAATGTGGTGGACCAGGTATTTCTACGAGTATCTCCTATGAAGGGGATAATGAGGTTTGGGAAGAAAAGGAATTGGCACCGAGGTATGTAAGTCCATTCCATATTATTGAGAGGATTAAGCCAGTAGCTTACAAACTTGGTTACCAGAGCACTTACATATGATTCATGATGTGTTCCATATTTCTTAGGTGAGGAGATATCTTCAGGATGAGTTGGCCCACACTCACATTGCTTTAGAGGAGATTGATCTACAGTCCAATAATGACTACAAGGAAGGGTCAGTTGCTATCCTAGACCATAGAGAGAGGAAACTGAGGTCGAAGGTAGTGTCGTTAGTACATGTTCAGTGGTGGCATTATAATTTCGTGGAGTCTACTTGGGAGTGGGAGGATGAGATGAGCAAAAAATTCCGTTATTAGGGGAGACGTATGTAATGCCCCAGAATTCTATTGATTTTTAATTGCGGGATTAATTGAATTAAATATGAGAAATTTACTTAAAATTAATCTGGGTTTAAATAAATATTAACTAGAGAGAGGAGGGTTAGTATTTATTTATGTGAATCATATTGAATATTACTGAGTGAATAAAGTAATATGTGATTAATGAATATTTAAAAATTATCGTGAGTGGAAAATACGACAGTTTTGGTAATTAAGTCGGGACGCGCATGCCAGGCGTGTTGGGGTTCAATTTTGTGGTATAAAAAGGTAAATTATATTTAATTAATCCAAATGGTCATTTTGAGTGCGCCAAAGTGTCTAGAAGGTTCGAAATAGTATGAAAAGTCTACCCGAGGGTTTAGTTTGGGTCCCGGGGCACTTTTAGGCCATACCAGCACCCCAGAGGGGTAATCTAGTAATTTTCATTTTTTTAGGGAATTAAGTCCATGAATTTTAGAGAGTTATATCAGATGAGGAGTTGTGTATTCAATGGTTAGAAGTTACCATATTCACACAAACCATTAGAGGAGGAAGGAGAACCACCCCCAAGGCTAGAACCACCATTCCTAGAGACCAATTGCACCACCGACACTACCGTTACGTAGATCGAAAAGAGAGCATCGTCCCTATGAAATATTATTCAATGGATTAGAACTTTAATTAAAGTAAAGTGTTTTATCTTGTAATGATTCAGTGCATATATTATCCATGGTAGTTTAGATTGAAAGAAATAACCATGAATAATTTATATTTCATAAATTTGGAGAACTGAATCATGATTATGGATAGGTTTGCACGTAGATGAATTTTGGAATCATTGGAAAAACAAAATTATAACCTAAGTGTTAGAAATCAGGGATTAAATCTTAGAATTATGGTGTTCTTGAATACAATTTGATGGACTAGAGTTCTTAAGATATATTCATGAATTAATCCAGAAATCGATGTCACGTGATGATTTTGTGATTCTGATATGTTAGAACTCCTGTAATTATGTTAGTCCAACATTTAGTATGATTCATTGGGAGGTTGGGATGATTAAATTGAGGATTTGAGGTTGAAAATAGTATAAACCCATAAGAAACACATATGCATATTTTCCATACCGGTATGAGTGAATTGATTCAGACCAACCGAATCGATTAGGCTACCCAATGTTTTTTTCTTTCCACTTTTTCTTTAAAATTTTTGGGAGATGTTCATGATTTAATCGTGTACTTTAATGTTAAAAATATTGGAAGAGTATTTGGGAATGCCAATAGACCTAAATTGTAATTTGGGTTTAGTTATAGGACAACGAATTTAGGGCTAAACTTAATTAGGTTAATCGAAGGAAATACCTAAATAGGAGACTAATTCAAATCACAGAAATCCAAAGGATATGTTGACTTAGACCAGTAGGGTATAAGAGAATTACTTATTGATATTGTTTTAGGAAATAAAGGAGACACTTAAAGTGGAGAGAAATACTCGGGAGAGTACGATGAGAGCAGTAATATATTTCATTAACACGTAGAAAATTCATGAGATAGATATATTATGTATACACATATGCCATAGGATATGCGTACACCTATATTAAAGATAAAGATTTATGTACTAAGGTTATGTGAATACCTAATGTATGATTGATTGATTGTGTATATGACATAACTACCATACATGCTATCAAGGGAGGTCTTAGAAGGTGGACAATCTTCTCTTAATGATCCTTCATGGGGATTTTAGATGGGTGCCTCAGAACATAGGTCTCGGAAAGACTTATTAGTGAGTTGATAAGTTTGCGATCATGTGGGTGCGTAGGTATGTGCGTACCCCATAGGACTGGGAACTATCTCCTCTTCCAATATGTGTGATTTGTATTGATACAATTCTAGAGTGATTCAGAACTCGTAATCCTTATGTACGTGATGTACCGAAATTTTCTACCAGAGTATGTGCGCACCGCATGTTTAGCATTTTGGGGTGCCGTATTCGTAGATATATATGATAGTTATTTATATATTTACACTTGTAATTATTCTACTATTTTGATTAGTATATGAGAAAGATTACGACATCTTATATTAATGGAGAATGTGGAAACTTGAATGAGTAAAGAGATACTCGAATTCTATTTAACTAATATTGAAAATGCAAGATGTATTATTTGGGTAATATGGGTGGGCACAATGACTTAGGCATCGTAGTGAGAGATTTGATTTAAACTAGATAAGTGGGATCACATAATTAAGATGGGTTTGGAGCATACGTTAGGTGTGAACATTTAGTTAAGAGTTAAGAATGTAAAGTGAGGGCACGTGGAACTAACACGTATAAATATTTATTATTTAATGCAATTTAAATACTTGTTGATTTTAAAATATATTCAACTCGAGCTCTGACCTGTTTTCTTCCAACTCTATTTTGTTTTTGTAAAAACCTTTTAGGTTTCCAGTCACATGGATGCCAAGCATAGGAGTTCTTATCAGTTGACATGTTGTAGATATTGTGGAAGTTATAGGACATCGGTGTAACACCCCGTAATTTTGAGGATTTAATATTTGATTACTTTTTAGAGATATTAAAAATTTAAATAGGAGAAACTTAAATTCATGATTTGGAGAATTTGTTGGAGTCAGGAGAATTATTCATAATTGGCGACTTTAAGTTAAACTGTTCGAGTTTAAACTGTGTCGCATTTTGAGGTCAAAATTGGAGAGCATTAAAAAGTATTTTAGATGGAAATTCTGAGGGCCCGGTTCAATTCGAATGGGTCGAGATAGTCAAAAAAGAGTACCCGGTGGTAGTAATTGGGTCTCGGGGCATTTTTGGTCATAGTCGGGCCCACACGGGGTGATTAGGGCTATTTTAATTAGGCCCATATGTCCAAAAACGGGATTTAAAGTTTTAAACCAAATTGAGAGACTAGGGAACGGAAGATAGAAAATTCTAGACCTAGGGTCTGAGAGGTCATTAGAGGAAGTTAATCAAGAAGTCAATTGGGGGTGTTTTGGAGCCAAATTAAGGGACTAATTGGGGTGTTCTTCATCAATCAATCTCTACACCAACGGATCAGACCCTACGAACAATTCTAGGCAAGTGGTTAACTGTTGTACTTCTTAAATTAATGATAATCAATTCATATCATAGTATGTGTATATGAAAATTTGTTTTAGGTGTGTAGCCATAATTAAATCGGGTTTTTCTGAATGTAGAGTAATGGATAAATGTAATTACTCAAAGAATGTTAGGTAATAATTTGTAACTGCTAAGATTGAATTGTAGGGTTGATTACAGTAGGCATTTATGATTAAATTGAGTGAGAATGGCGAGGTTGATTTCGATAAAAATGAAACCCGAATGAAAAACCCAAATCGGATATAATTAGTGTTATGCATAAATTTAATTGTGAATTAAGGTCTCTACGGTGTCTAGAATCTTTTTCTTGCTTGGAAATAATGTTTTTTGTGATTTGGGTAAGAGTTTGGGAAGAAATAAAAGCTTTAGGGTTCATCCATGGCCGAACATAGGCTGGAGAAGACGATTACTGGAATGATCAACCGATCGACCCAGGGGGATCGATCGATCGATGATACCGAATTTTTGTCAGTGACGCCAGTTTTAATTACATGGGAGATGTTTATTGAAAAAGGGTATTGGGCTGATTTAAATGATAAAAATTATTTAGGGGTATGACTCTTAATAATTATAAGTAAATATAATTGAGAAATTTGGGAGAGATGAATGTGTGACACATTATGGACGAAAATTTGGGAATGAAGTTTTGAGATTTAAAAATGGACCAGGTGAGCAATTCCGGGTAGGTTGGGTAAGTGACACCAAAGTATTAAATTTATTATTGAGAGAATAAATTAATTTCGAGTCGGAATATAGACTCGGAAAAATATTAAGTTATGGACCAAGTGAGGGAGTCCGGGTACAATGGTTGGGCGACACAAAGTATTAAATTAATTGATGTGTTAATTAGTTAAATTAGTGTCGGAATGTAGACTCGGGAAGGTAATGAATTAATTGATGTGTAAATTAATTAAAATAGATTCGCACCATAGACTCATATTGGTATTAATTAATTAATGTGTAAATTAATCAAATTAGAGTCGGACCTTAGACTCGGACTAGTATTAATTAATTAATGTGTAAATTAATTTAATTAGAGTCGGAGCATAGACTCAGACTAGTATTAATTAATTAATGTGTAAATTAATTAAATTAGAGTCGAATCAGAGACTCGGGTAAATTATAGATAAATCAATGTGCAAAGTATTTATTTAGGAGTCAGACCATAGACTCGGGGAAATATTATAGTAATTGACGTGTGAATTAATAAGTGAAAAAATTAATTAAGTAGAGTCGGGCAACAGACTCAGGAAATTACAGGCTAGTGTTACAGGATTTTGAGTACACGATAAAACCGGGGTTTTTATTATATATATACACAGTGTAGTGATAGTATATATATACGTGTATATATTGTGTGTGCTATTAAATATTAGTGACTAGATATTTATTTAATTTATATACTCTAGTGCTATCAAGGGAGGTTACGCGATGTGGGTGATTCCCCTAGCTTGAGGAGTAGGGTGAGTATATCCCCAGGTCAAAGCATTCGGTATATGGGTGAGGGGCTTATCTCACTTTCAGGGAAGGAACATGATCATCTCCACTTCGTTTATGTTTCGATCCAGGCTGGTGAGCGATTCCAACTTGGGTAACTAGGTTATGTGAGCACACCTAGTAAGATAGCACTTTAGAGGGAGTCATCCGGTGAGGGTATACTCGGAGGGATGGATATACGTATGTTATATCCGTGGATGTTTTAGTAAAGGTACGTATATATGGTATCAAACATTATATACGCGTAATAATATAATGTGTGATGTATTTACTTTATATAACTTGTGTCGCGGTTATATGCTATTATTTAAGAAGGAATTAATTAAGTTAATTGGTGAGATAACTTATAACTCATGAATAATTATACTCGGGTTAGAGTAGTATGTCAAGGGGAGGTTATACCAGGACTAGTTAAATGGGGTAGTTCACCTAGGTGGGGTTAAGGTAATCGTTAGGTCTGCACATTAGTGAAGGGGTGAGAATGTCCTCAAGAGAGTGCGACACTAACTTAAATATGAAGCGCATTCATGTATTTTAAATTACTGCAGTTAATTCACTTGCTAAATATTTTCAAAATGTTTTGGGTTCTCACCCCTTCTATAAAACTATTTTCAAAACCTTGTAGGTGTCAAGCCATAGGGACACCAGGATTGATATTCTATTCCAGGGACACGGAGTGGCGGTGTATGTGGATGCTAACAGGAGCTTGGATTAGATGCATCGTTCTTTCATTCCTAGAGTAGGAATCATTTATCAGTTCGAGTTTTATTTAGGGCATGCCGCTCAGACTTTCAGTTCAGTTTTCAGATTCATTTTATTCCAGTGTTGAAAAATTGTGTTGGATTATTTACTTTGGTGACCGATGGTTTATTCGTCATGTAGTCATTATTTATTCAGTTAATTTAATTCAGTTGTGTGAATGAATTATATTTATTTCCGCATGTACTATTTGGTTTAATTAACAAGATAAAAGTTGGCACCATCTTTTTGGAATACAAGGTGGTTAGTAAGTTTTAAAAAGGTTTTTAATAGTGATGTTGAGGATGAACCAACTGGGATTCCTGTTTTAATTTGGTATAGGAATGATCACCCAATATTTTATTAGGCGGGGTGTCACAGATGGTATCAGAGCATCAAGTACTAGTGTCCTTAGGATCTGTGCGTCTTTTTGTGCTTCAGCTTAGCATTCTTTGATATAGAGCCCTATCATAGGATTGTTGTATTCCTAGACGTATGTACATTTACGTTCTTTTGCCAATTATTTTATATTTGAGGGTGAACTTATACGATTCGATTCTTATTTCAGATGCCGCCCAGAAGAGAGAGAGAGCAGCTAGGGCAGCAGGGGGAGATGAGAATAGAGGGGCTCATCAGGAGAAAAAGTTACCGCAACAACTGCCAGAGATGCTTTCAGCAGCACAGGTAACTGAATTAGTGGCGCAGGCAGTTGAAGCAATAATGATCGCAATGGCAAGGTACTTTCCATGAGATCAGCCACCGGCGTTAGTGGTACCGGATGTTCAGGCCCACCCGGGACAGTCGAAGTGGCAGCAAGTACAAGAGGTCTTTCAAAAGGGACACCCACCAGAGTTTCGAGGGGATTCAGATGTGATGTTAGGGTGTCAGTGTAAGAGAGATATCCAGCGTCACCTACGCATGGTAGATTGCAATGAAGTACAGAAGAAAATGCTAGCCACCTTTAGGTTAGCGCTACAGTGGTGGGAGTCGATTACCACAGTTGAGGAAAGGGATACATTAGCAATTTCATAGTTTTGGGTGCGGTTTGACCGCAAGTACTTTCCGCCAGCAGTTGAGATCGAAATGAGGAGAAAATTCAGTGAGGTGACTCAGGGGGACCGTTCAGTGACCAACTCTGAGGAAGAATTCACTCATTTGGCAAATTTTGTACCAGATGAGGTACGCAATGAACAAAGAAAGACGTCAAAGTTCATGAATGGGTTAGTCTGGAGGATCAAGAAACATTTGATTGATAATCCCGCATTAGTAGTTTGTACGGACGTCATAAATGCAGTACTCCTGCACTGTCAGGAATATCGCTTCCAAGTGAGAGGAAGCAAGAGGGGAGGTGAACACAGTCAGTCGGATAAAGCAGGAGGGAATAATACAAGTGGCCAGGACTTCCGATAAGGCCGGCAAGGAAGGGATCAGTGTCAAGGTGAATTTATTAGGAGGTGTTTTGTTTGTGGGGAACCGAAACACACGAAGAGGTATTGTCCTAAGCAAGGCATGGGTCAACTACAGGACAAGGCCCTGGATGTACAACCATTACAACAAGTCATCGGTGTGTTCGGGCAGGGGGAAACTGCTCCAAAACCCGAGGATCAACCATTGCAGCTAGAGTTTGGAGGTAATTATCTTTTTATCCTATGGGCATGGGGTATATTTTGGGTGACAGTGAGGGTGTCAGAATATAAAATTATTTTTTACTAAAATTCGCGAGTGAGTCAGATTTAGTGGGTACGCTGGCTGTAGCAGCCATAATATGTAGATAATATTTTTCCATGAGTTAGCGGAGTCCTTTCGTGTTAACCACGAGAGAGTGGAGGTTCACACAGGGAGAAGGATTGAATTATGCGAGGGGTCGCTACTTTCGAGAATTATGGAAGTAGGGTAGATGATTTTTTATATCGGGTGGATATCGATGGATTTGAACTTTTGTGAATAGTGGCGGTAAGTTTTGGTGTTTGAGACACCAGGGTATGAATGATTTTTACTAGGTATCACCAGAGAGGGCGTCTAGCCTATATATATGTGTATATATGTTGTATTATGTGGTACATATACACATAATGAGGTCTTGTGTTCTCATATTTATCCCGGTAAGTAGGGTTGTTTACTGAAGTGAATCAAGGTGGTTTGATTTATTATCGAGCAGGGAGAGATAGCTCGGGGTTTATTTTGCGCAAGAACTAGTGATAGTAAGGGCGCGGTATTTTATGTTGTCTTTTGAAGCATAAGGGTAGGCGTATATACTTTTGTGTTAAGAGACAAGCATTTGGGGGTACGTGCTATGGACTGAGGGTCTAACGGATCTCAACGACCGACAATGCTAGGTAGTAGTGTATCGGGGAGGTTCCTTGTATGGATTTTGCTTTGAGAGAAGTCCCACGCATGAAACTTAACGCAACGTTGGAAGTGGGGAGATGTTTGGTCTTTAGTACGTGGGTTGGGTACCTCGACCAGTTTTTATATATATGTATGTGTGTGTGTGTGTGTGTGTGTGTGTGTGTGAGAGAGAGAGAGAGAGATATAACTACATGTTGGAAGCTATATTACGGGTCACGACTAGCATAGTCGAGTAAATTTCCTGTGGCAAAGCACGGGAATAGGGTGTTTGGGCACCCGGGTTAATTAAGACAAATTTTGTGCGGTTAAGCACGGGTGCAGGGTGTATGGTCACCCTGGTTAATTAATATACATATTTGTGTAATTTATAGTTAGAAACGGGAGAGATAGAGATAGCGAGCTTATAGGCGCATGACTAGAGAGTGATATTCGGAGCTTGGAGCACTAGGCTTAACTTAATTTCGAGGACGAAATTCCTTTGTAAGGGGGGAAGTATGTAACAACCAGTAATTTTGAGGATTTAATATTTAATTATTTTTTAGAGATATTAAATATTTAAATTGGAGAAACGTAAATTCATGATTTTAAGAATTTATTGGTGTGAGAAGAATTATTCATAATTGGCGACTTTAAGTTAAACTGTTCGAATTTAAAGCGTGTCTCATTTTGAGGTCAAAATTAGAGAGTGTTATAAAGTATTTCGAATGGCAATTCTGAAGGCGCGGTTAAATTCGGATGGGTCGAGATAGTCAGAAAAGAGTACCTTGGGGTAGTAATTGGGTCTCGGTGTATTTTTGGGCATAACCGGGCCCAGACGGGGTGATTTGGGCTATTTTAATTAGGCCCATATGACCAAAAACGAGATTTAGAGTTTTGAACCAAATTAAGGGACTAGTGAACGACAGATAGAAAATTCTAAACCAAGGTTTTGAGAGGGGATTAGAAGAAGTTAATCAAGAAGACAATTGGGGGTCTTTTGGAGCCAAATTAAGGGACTAATTGGGGTGTTCTTCATCAATCAATCTCTACACCAATGGATCATACCCTATGAACAATTCCAGGCAAGTGGTTAACTGTTGCAGTTCTTAAATTGATAATAATCAATTCATATCATAGTTTGTGTATATGAAAATTCGTTTTGGGTGTGTAGCCATAATTAAATTGGGTTTTTCTGAATGTAGAGTAATGGATAAATGTAATTACTCAAAGGATGTTAGGTCATAATTTGGGATTGCTAAGATTGAATTGTAGGGTTGATTACATTAGGCATTTAGCATTAAATTGAGTGAGAATGGCGAGGTTGATTTCGGTAAAAATGAAACCTGGATGAAAAACTCAAATCGGATATACTTAAGGTTATGTATAAATTTAATGATAGATTAAGGTATCTAGGGTGTTTAGAACCTTTTTCTTGCGTGGAAATAATGTTGGTTGTGATCTGGGTAAGCTTTGGGGAAGAAATAAAAGCTTTAGGATTCATCCATGTCCGAACATAGGCTGGAGAAGATGATTACTGGAACGATCGATCGATCAACCCAGGGGGTTCGATCGATCGATGATACATAATTTTTGTCAGTGACGCCAGTTTTAATTACATGGGAGATGTTTATTGAAAAAGGGTATTGGGTTGATTTAAATGATGAAAATTGATTAGGGGTATGATTCTTAATAATTAGAAGTAAATATAATTGAGAAATTTGGGAGAGATGAATGTGTGACACATTATGGACGAAAATTTGGGAATGAAAATCTGAGATTTAAAAATGGACCAGGTGAGCGATTCCGGTTAGGTTGGGTAAGTGACACCAAAGTATTAAATTAATTATTGAGAGAATAAATTAATTTTGAGTCGGAATATAGACTCGAAAAAATATTAAGTTATGGACCAAGTGAGGGAGTCCGGGTATAATGGTTGGGTGACACCAAGTATTTAATTAATTGATGTGTTAATTAATTAAATTAGAGTCGTACTGTAGACTCGGGATGGTAATAACTTAATTGATGTGTAAATTAATTAAAATAGAATCAGACCATAAACTCAGATTGGTATTAATTAATGAATGCGTAAATTAATTAAATTAGAGTCGGACCATAGACTCAGAGTTCATTTTAATTATTGTATAAATTAATTTAATTAGAGTCGGACCATAGACTCGGACTAGTATTAATTAATTAATGTGTAAATTAATTAAATTAGAGTCGAATCAGAGACTGGGGTAAATATTAGATAAATCAATGTGCAAAGTATTTATTTAAGAGTCGGACCATAGACTCGGGGAAATATTATATTAATTGACGTGTGAATTAATAAGTGAGAAAATTAATTTAGTTGAGTCGGGCCACAGACTCAGGAAATTACAAGGTAGTGTTACGTGATTTTGGGTACAAGATAAAGACGGGATTTATATTATATATATACGATGTAGTGATAGTATATATATACGTGTATATATTGTGTGTGCTATTAAATATCAGTGACTAGATATTTTATTCTGGTGTTGAAAAATTGTGTTGGATTATTAACTTTGGTGACCGATGGTTTATTCGGCATGTAGTCATTATTTATTCAGTTGATTTAATTCAGTTGTGTGAATGGATTATATTTATTTCTGCATGTACTGTTTGGCTTAATTAACAAGATAAAATTTGGCACCAGGTTTTTGGAATACTAGGTGGTTAGTAAGTTTTATAAAGGTTTTCGACAGTGATGTTGAGGATGAAACAACTGGGATTCCTGTTTTAATTTGGTATAGGACTGATCACCCGGTATTTTATTAGGCGGGGTGTTACACTCAGTACTTGACGCCTCCAAACCTATCTTTGATTTTTTTCGAGTTATTTACTCCAGTCGGACACATTGCCCATAATTTTTCAGATGTATCCAAAGATAGTGATTGTAGATGTTTATTTATATTTTAGTTGTTCAGATTTATTTCATTTCAGAATATTGTATTTGGGATTTAGAGTATAAATGTTTAATCCAGACGCAGTTATTTCTTTATGTAATTTTCTTGCTATGAGATTGTCTATTGGATGGTGAAGGTTTATTTAATTATTTATTTAGTTGTATGTTAATTTAAAAGATAAAATTTGACACCAGACTTTTTAACTACTAGGTGGTTATTAATTAATAAATATTTTTCAGCAGTGATGCTAAGACGGAACCAACTCGATATTCTATTTTTAATTTAATAAAGCACTGATCACTCGGTATTTAATTAGGTGGGGTGTCACAAGAAGGGAAAATTAGTGCCAAGGTACATTGGGCCATTTCTTGTCATTGAGCGGATTGGACCAGTGGCGTATAGACTCAGATTCCTAGATCACTTGCATCATATTCATGATGTGTTCTATATTTCCTCATTATAGTGATACCGACGAGATGAGTTGACTTAAACTCACATTGCACTGGAGGAGATTGACTTACAACCAGATATTTCGTACGAGGATAGATCAGTCCTATCTTAGACCACAGCGAGAGGAGATTGAGGTCGCACGTAGTTCTGCTTGTAGGTTTTCAGTGGGGGCATCATTACGTCAATGAGTTCAATTGGGAATGCGAGGATGAGATGCGCGATAGATACCTGGAGTTATTCATACCCGATATTTTCTTTTTTTTTAATTTAGGGACAAAATTCTGTTGCAAAGGAGGAGTATGTAACACCACATATTTTTAATGATTTTTATATTTGGATAAATTGTGAATTAAATTGGGATTAATTAAATTATACTAGAATAATTAATCCAGGATAATAAATATTAATTAGCGAGATAAAGATTAATATTTATTTGTAATGAATATTACTTAGTGCACGAGTAATAATAATGATATAAAAATATTATAATTGTCGCGAGTGAGAAATATAACTGTTACAGTAAATTAGTTGGGACACGCATGTTAGTCCTGTCAGAACATAATTTGAGAAATAAAATATAGCTTTACTTTTCATATTTCAAATAGTCATTTCTAGTACGCTAATATGTCTGGAAGGGTCGAGATAGTTCGAAAAATACACCCGTGAGTTTAGTTTGGGTCCCGGGGCAATTTTAGGACAAACCAACACCCTAAAAGGGTATTTTAGTCATTTGTATTTTTAAAGAAGGTAACCCCACAAATTTAATGAGTGTAAATAAGATTGGGAGTTATAGAAGTTAGGGTTACGTGAACGAAACTTAGAGAGGTTATCAAGGGAGGAAGAAGGAGAGTCCTGAGAGAGCCCCAAGACTGTCCAACATCATTCTTGAACAAAAAATACAACTCTTGTATAGGTCGGAGGGAGAGTAACACAACCATATCAGCAATTTCATGGAATTTAGACCTACACTTAAAGTCAAGTATTTATTATTCTTAATTTATTAAGGATATATCATCAATGTTAGAATAGGATGTTTAATATCTTAATTTCATATGTTTTGATGACTCAGTTGGGAAATTAAATATTGTTTTGGGTTGAATTAATATTGGAATTTAATCCCTTATGTAATATGATGAGTTGGATGAATTTCTGATGATTAAACGTGAAGAAATTTGGGTTTGATAAAGGTTCGAGATGATACATAATAAACTAGGGTTTGGGGAAATAAATCTTGATTTAAATCCAATTATATGATGTTCCTTGATGATTCGGTAATTATAAGAAGTTAGAAATCATGTATATAGGTTGGGATAATATTTGGTAGGTTTGATCGGGAGTATGGGATCGTATAATGTAGGTTTGGATGTCTGAAAATGGTGAACCCATAGTAGATTAAGGAAGGAGATGAAGACCTACTAATGCGAATCGATTCTTCTCCTTGGCCAATTCGATTCAGCAAGTGAATCGATTAGTTCCAAAGGTGAATCGATTATGTTGCCCAAAATCGATAATTTTCGCTCTTTTCAATTAGAGCTCGCATGAAAAGATTGAATTAACTTTTGAGATGATTTCCAAAAATAAAGAGTGTTATTTTAAAAATACCAGCAGGCCCATATTGCGTATTAGACTTTGTCATATGGGGGGATGAAAGGGTTAAGTTTAATTAAGTTTTGTTGAATAATGGAAACTTAATTCGTAGAATGGTATCTTGTCCCTGAATTTCGATGGAAACGATGACTTAGACTAGTAGGGAGTGAGTGAGATAGCTACTTAATAGACATAAGGGACAATCAATAACTTTCTAGATAAAGGGAAATACTCGAGTTTATAAAAATAAGAAGTTTAGCGGTATGCCAATAATATGTAGGATATAAGAGAGTTGTGTAAACTGCATACATAATGTATTAAGGGGTAAGGGATTGCCTTAAGTTAATGTATATTCATAGGTTATGTGAATACCTAATGTGAGACTTATTATGTGTATGACATACTTACACTTCTTGATATCGTGGCAGGTTTGGAAAGGGGGCAATTATATCTTGATGAGCAATCTTAGGGATTTTGACTTGTACATCAGAACATAGAACTTAGGGATGAGTACCACTTTTGGGAATGAGGGTATTCCCGATCATTTGGATGGTTCGGTATGTGCGTAGGCCAAAGGTCTAGGACTATGTTCACCTCCAATATGTGTGAATTGTATTTCTGGTCTGAGAGTGATCCTAGACCATTAGTCCTCTATTTTTATGTGATTTATCGGGATTTGATAGTAGAGTATGAATGCACCGCAACTCAGCCTAGGGGTGCTATGTGTGTGTGTGTGTGTGTCTATATATATATATAATTAGGGTGACATGTATACTCATACTTGTGAGTTAATTCTACTATTTGTGCTTAGTAGATGAGAAAGATTGTGATATCTAAATTAATTTAAATATGTGGGAACTTAACCAAAAACGAAAAAATTCATAGATGTCTAATAGACATAGAACTATTAGTAGTTGTTGTAGGAGTAATACAGATCATCACATAGAGTTAGAAGGTGTGGTAAAATATTCAACTTGAACTACTTAGACGGGGTAACATAACTAAGAAGGGCTAGGAATATACGTTATACGCGCACACTAGTTGAGGGGTGGGATCTCAAGTGAGAGCCTCGAAACTAACATGTATGTTATGTGACACCCCGACTAATTAAATACCGGGTAGCTACTCCTTTATTAAATTAATTCAAAATGCCAAGTTGGTCCAGTTAATAGCATCATTGTCGAAAACATTTTCATGATTACTAACCACCTAGTATTTAAAAAGTAAGTTGCCAAATTTTTAATTTAAGTGTGATTAACATGCAACAAGTGTAATGAAGAATAATAACACCATTCACCATAAAGAAGTAAATAGAATAACCATCACATAATGAAAGTAAAGTCTGGAGGAAAACTCCTCACTACTAAACCACAACGGAAATAACTAAACTGGATACTGAAACAATACATGCCAAAGTCTGAAAAACTGTAATAGAAAGATGTCTCTAATAGAAATGGGCAACATGCCCTACAACTGATAGATAACGAATCTGGAATCCAAATGATAGAAGCGTCTACAAGCAAATCCCTGTAGCTTCCACAAACAGCTACAGCTCGTCACCTAAATGAGTATCCTATGCATGGTGTCCTTGTGGCTGGGCACCTAAAATGGTTTTACAAGAAAAATAGATTTGAAAGCAAACGGGTCAGAGCCCGAATGTGGAGATATTTTAAAAACCTGCAAGTGCTTTAAAAACATTTAAAACATTAAATGCAAAGTACATGTTAGGACGTGCACTCACATGATATTCTCACCTCTCGTCTAACTGTGCACTCCTAACGTAAGTACCCATCTACAACGACACAAACCACTATCTAAGTGACATCATATCTAGCTAGACCGTCATAGGTCCTACCCTTATTACTCAGTTCTATTAACATTATAACGCTCGTAATTAATTAGGGGTTTAAAGTAAACTCAGATGCTCAATATGCAATATATTTCACTATCAGCTAACCCGTTATGTTTTTCTCGAAACAATACCGTAATTATATTCACAACATTAACATGAAGGTTCCCATTAATTAAGTGTATATTATTCACATCATAAATATACAACACAAGCACCCCGAGAACTAAGCTGCGGTGCACACATACTCTGCTATCCATCCCAGTACATCACGTACATAAGGATTACATATTCCGAATCTCTCAGGAGTAGTTCACAGATAACAACATCACAAATAATGTAGGCGAACACAGTCACATCACATGGGTCACGCACATACCTACGCTCCCACGATCAGCGGACTTATTAATATCCCAATAAGTCTTTCTCTGACCTATGTTCATCAAGGTAACCAGTCTAAATCCGGGCAACACAAGGATTAGAGGGCCCTAAGCGAACGTAAACCTCCCGTGATAGCAAGTATGGTAGGTATGTCATACACACAATTCATATACCAATACTAAGTAAACACACGTCTTAGTAATCCCGTAGTTTAATCGTAGTACTATTCTCATTCTAGTACCAATATATAATTTACACACTTTATACGATTCCGATTTATAATTATACGTGCCATAATTTATTCGCACGTCGTAGTAGACACTCACGTCTCAACCCAACTATCCCTTTAATTTAAATCACTCATATATAATTTACTCCTCAAAATAACACAAACGTCCCAAACCTATCAATACATCATCAAAGGAAGGTTATCTATATCCTCGAACAAGATCACGGGACTCCCAAAATCAAAACAGGCCAGTAAGGCCTAAACTGCCAGCTCGTTAGAAGTCTCGTTCGAACGAGGTTGTTCAAACGAGATTCCAGTTCGTTCGAACGAACTGTACCTTCAAACGACCTCTCGTTCGAACGAATGTATCGAATGAAATACATTTCGTTCGAACGAAGGTATCGAATGAAGTCCCCCCTCGTTAGAAGCGACTGGTCAACTCGTTAGAAGCTCGTTCGAACGAGCTCGTTCGAACGACCTGGGAAGGTCTTCTAACGAGGGACCAGTTTCGGCCCAGAATTTCTTAGTTACGTTTTTCATCAATTCTTACTCCTCAAATCTCCTCTAAAATTCGTTCCAACACTGTTTTAAGTTCTCTAATCATCCTAAAACATGCTAAGGTCATATACTAACATATTTTAAGGAATTAATACATCCTAAACATCATTAAATCACAAGTTTCTACATTTTTCCCAATTTTCTTCAAGAACAAAAACCCTAGATTTTTATCATCATCAATTCCCAGAATTTAATCCGTTGATACATCACATAAATATGAAATCTTTGAATTCAATCTTCCAATAACATTTCTACATGAAAACCTATACCCAAAATTAAACTAATAACTTCCAATTTCATGGGTTTTCCTTTATCTCTTAAATAAGAATGGTTATTAAGATTTCTAACATGGAAGAAGCATTCACCGCATAAAGAATGTAATTTAAATCACTTGCCTTGATTCGATCTCTGATTTTGATGGTGATTTCCTCTCTCTTTCTGGAGAATTTCCTCTCTCTCTATTTCTCCAAGCTTCTTCTCCAAAGTGGCTATGGTGGCTAGGGTTTTCTTTGGGAAAGTTGGAAACCTAAATGATAACCCCCGTAGCTTATTGGGTCATTAAGGGTTGGTTAGTGGGTTTAGTGGGTCTATTCCCAATCAGATTTACTTCTCTAATTTTCGTCATTTTTAATTCCTAAAAATACAAAATTACCAAAATACCCTTTATATTGTCGGTATGGCCTAAAAATACCCCGGAACCCAAACTACACCCCCGGCTACTGTTTTCTGACTATCTCGACCCTTCCGGACGCGTTGGCGCACTCAAAACGATCATACAGTTTATAGAATTTAAATTCACTTTTATAAATAAAATAATTATACCCTGATGCGACTGTCACACGCGTCCCAATAAAATGACCAAATTGTCGTATATCAATCTCACGACAAATTTCATAATTCAATATTCATATAACATCATATATACTCAATATAGTCAAATACCAACTCACAACTCGCTAGTATTTTACCCAAATTATTTTCCAAATAATTCACATTTAATTAATTAATCCCAAAAATAAATATAGCCAAAAGTACGGGGTATTACATACTCCCTCCTAATAACTGAATTTCGTCCCGAAATTCAAAACTAGAGAGTACCTGCTAAAAATAACTCTGGATAACGTTCACGCATCTCATCCTCGCTCTCCCATGTGGACTCCTCGACATTGTGATGTCGCCACTGAACACGCACTAATGGGACTATCTTTTACCGCAGTTTCCTCTCGCTTCGGTCCAAAATAGCAATCGGCCCCTCCTCGTAGGAGCTATCCGGCAGGAGATCGATGTCCTCCACAGCAATGTGAGGATGAGCCAAATTATCTCTAAGGTATTTCCTCAGCGAGGAAATATGGAACATATCGTGAATCCGATGCAAATGCTCTGGTAACCCAAGTCTATACACAACCGGTCCGATCCTCTCAATAATAGGAAACGGCCCCACATACCTTGGTGCCAACTTCCCCTTCTTCCCGAAACGCATAATACCCTTCATAGGAGATACTCTGAGCAAAACCTGGTCCCCCACTTGGAACTCCCTGAAAAATCTCTTCGCATCAGCATAACTTTTCTGCCTGTCTTGAGCTACCCGAATGCCACTCCGAATCAACTCAATCCTTGCCGAAGTATCCTGAATTACTTTCGGTCCAAGTAGTTTGTTGTCCCCCACCTCTAACCAACATGCTGGGGAACGACAAGGCCTACTATACAATGCTTCAAACGGGGCCATGCCAATAGTGAACTAATAGGAGTTGTTGTAAGCAAACTATACCAGTGGAAGGTATTGCTCCCATCCACCCCCAAAGTCAATAATGCACTTGCGTAGCATGTCCTCCAACATCTGATTTGTGCGCTCGGTCTGCCCATCGGTCTGCGGATGATAAGTCGTACTCAACCGCAATTCCGTGCCCATGGCCTCCTGGAAGCTCTCCCAAAACCGCGAAACAAATATCTTGTCTCTGTCAGACATGATATTTAGGGGTACACCGTGAAGTCTCACAATCTCTGAAATGAAGAGCTGGGCATACTGTCCCGTAGTGTAGTCAGTCCTTACGGTTAAAAAGTGAGCGACTTTGGACAACATGTCCACAATTAACCAAACGGAGTCGTGACCCCTCTACGACGTAGGCAACCCCGTGATAAAGTCCATGGATATGCTCTCCCACATCCACACCGGGACTTCCAACGGCTGTATCAGTCCTGCCGGTCTCTGATGATCCACTTTTACAAGTTGACAAGTGGCGCATTTCGAAACAAACTCAGCAATATCTTTCTTCATACCGCTCCACCAATACTGGCGTCTCATGTCTTGGTACATTTTATCCCCTCCGGGATGTACCACGAACCGTGAGCCGTGCGACTCTGCCATCACCTCGTGTCGTAATTCCTCCCCTTCCGAAACCACCAATCTCCCATTGAAGCGTAATCCCCCGTCTGAGCTAACGGTATAAGACTCGACTCCCTCTGCTAGTAATCGAACTATCTGCTCCTGACAGAACGAGTCATTAGCTTGTGCCCGTACTACCTTCGTGACAATCTGCGGTGTAACCGTCATCACAGATATGAAAGATCGGGCCACTGCATCCTGGTGTCCCAACTCCTTCCACTTTGCCTTCCACACCTCTTTCACCTCATCTGCTGGTCAACGGCTCAACGCGTCTGGTACCACGTTAGCCTTGCCTGGGTGATACTGGATATCGAACTGGTAGTCTTTCACAAACTCAAGCCACCTACGCTGCCGCATATTCATCTCTTTCTGCGTGAACAGGTACTGTAGGGACTTGTGGTCCGTGAACAGTTGGAACTTCTCCCCCAAAAGATAGTGCCTCCAAATCCGTAGGGCAAATACCACTGCCGCCAACTCCAAATCATGCGTAGGGGTAATTCTTCTCATGAGTCTTAAGCTTACGGGAAGCATAAGCTATGGCTTGTCTCTCCTGCTACAATACACCTCCAAGCCCTTGCAAAGACGCATCGGTGTAAACCAAATACTCAACTCCCGGTCTCGGCAATGCTAACACGGGTGCTGAGTTCAATTTGTCCTTTAACTCATCAAATGCCAATTGATAGGCATCACTCCAGATGAATGGCACACCCTTACGAGTCAGATGTGTCAAAGGACCTGCTATCTTCGAGAAACCCCGAATAAACCTCCTGTAGTATCTTGCTAGACCCAAGAAACTACGAATCTCCATTGTTGTCGTGGGCTGTCCCCACTCCCTCACCGTGAATACTTTCCCCGGATCAACAGATATTCCCCGGTCGGAAATAATATGTCCCAAAAACTGGACCTCCTTCAGCTAAAACCCGCATTTCTCATATTTTGCATACAACTCGTTCTGACGGAGTGTCTGCAAAACCTACCTCAAATGCTCGACGTGCTCCTCCTCTGTCTGGGAGTAAACCAGTATATCATCAATGAAGACAATGACAAACTGATCTAAGAAATCCTTAAACACTCTGTTTATTAAGTCCAAAAACACTGCTGGAGCGTTGGTCAAACCAAAAGGCATAACCCGAAACTCGTAAGAACCATATCTCGACAAGAACTCAGTCTTCGAGACATCCTCCTCCCTGATACGCAACTGATGGTATCCCGATCTCAAATCAATCTTTGAGAAGAAAGAAGCTCCTCTCAACTAGTCGAATAAGTCATCGATTCGAGGAAACGGATACTTATTCTGTATCGTGACTTTATTCAACTCTCGGTAGTCCACACACAATCTCAGTGAACCGTCCCTCTTCTTCACAAACAAAACTAGAGCGCCCCAGGGTGAGGTACTCCTGCGAATAAAGCCTTGACCTAACAGCTGCTCTATCTGATCTCGTAGCTCTCGCATCTCTACCGGAGCCACACGGTACGGTGCGCGTGCTATAGGTCTCGTACCTGGTAGAAAATCTATAACAAAGTCTATCTCTCGACTGGGGGGTAGGCCTGATATCTCCTGAAACACATTCGAATACTCCCTGACAATCGGGATCGAATCTAAAGGAATCACAACCTCCTTAGAGGTATCCTCCTCTATGTAATACAGATGAGCGGTCGATCCTCCCTCTGGGCGAGACATCGCCACTACGAACATCTCTTGCCCCGGAATGGCAAAAACAATGCTCCCGCTGAAGCAATCAATCATGGCCCTATAAGCTACGAGCCAATCCATACCGATAATCACATCGTGAACATGCATATCTAATACCAACATGTCTGCAGGTAATACCAAACCACCAATCTCTACCCCCACTCCCCGGCATATAAAGAAAATAAGTGACCCACTCCCCAAGGGTGAGTCGACACACATCACTGTGCTCTCTGCCGTAGCTAAAAATCCTAATGCTTTCGCGAAATGTGTAGCTATAAAACAATGTGTAGCACCCGTATCAAACAATACCCGACCCATAGTGCCATGGATAGGAAACGTACCCTCAATCGCGGGCGGTGCCTGTGAAACTGCTGCCTGGTGGACGTTATAGACACGTCCATACTGTAGCTTCCCCTGCTGAACTGGGACTGCCAGAATGGGTGGCAATGCTGCCATCTGTGGCGGTGCGGGGAGAGCGGAGGGAAACATAGGCCTCTGTGGCTCCTGGCGAGCATCCTGCTGCTGCTGCTGTGGGGCCCTTCCCCTATCAGGACAATCCTGTCGCTTATGGCCAGTCTTGCCACAAACAAAACACTTCCCTGGGAAGTTCCCTCCTCTCTGCCCCTGCGGTCCCCGGCCCTGGTGGACGTTACCCTTCCTCCCTTGGCCCTGCTGGCCCTGGTGAAATTGCTGCCCATTCTGCCCCTATTGGCCTTGATGGCCGTTTGGACCCTGATGGCCCTGACGGAAACCTCCTTATCCCTGTCTGTAGTTCCCTGATCGGAACCTCTTCTGATCCCCCTGCTGCGAACCCTGCTCACCCTGTCTCTGCCCCTGGACAGATTGTGCCCCACCGGCACCATGTCCTCCAGTCCTGCCCTGATGGCTAGACTCTCCCGACCTCTTGCTCTCAGCCATATGAAAGCGGTGGTCCTGGCAGTGTAACAAAGCAGCGTTAACCACATCAGAATACGTGGCCAACGAAAGGTTCCCTAACAGATGCTGACGGATCCTCTATGTCAACCCGTCCGTGAACTTCTCAATCTTCTTCTTCTCTGTTGGTATCTCATCTGGAACGATATTCAACATATTCGTGAACTCAGCCTCATACTCGGCCACGATCTTACCTTCTTGCCTCAGATTCATCAGTTTCATCCTCATTTCCGTGTGAACAGCCGACGAAAAGTACTTGCGGTCAAAGCGCACCTAGAAGTCCTGAATAGTGAGAGTATCCCTCTCCTCCACGGTGGTAATAGACTCCCACCACTGAAGTGCAGATCCAACTAGCTTGAAAGTAGCTAGCACCTGCTTCTGGACGTCCGTGCACTCATACATCCTTAAGTGCCTCTACATATCCTTCCTCCACTGGCTCGAGACTACCACATCTGAGCTACCTGCAAACTCTGGCGGATGCGCTTTCTGAAAAGCGTCATGTACACGCTCCCAAGCAGACGGGAATGCATTTACCTGTACTGGCGCGGCAACCGGCGCCTGAGGTGGTGCCTGCTGAACAACGGCAATTGCGGCATTTACCGCTTGGGCTACTATAGCTGCAACCTCAGCGGCGTTCATCATGCCCTGAACTGGAGCGAGCTGGGGTTCGGGCATTGCATCCCTGGGAACTCGTCGTGCGCGTCGTGGAGGCATCTGAAATAAGAATGAAGTTTATAAGTTCGCAATTACAAACTTAATATAGCTGAAGAACGTAGCATACACAAAAAGAGTACAACAGTCCTATAATATAGGGCTATATATCAAAGAAACTTAGCGGAAACATAATAAGCCGTCAGATCCTAAAGGACATTAGAACCTGATGCTCTGATACCACCTGTGACACCCCGACTAATTAAATACCGGGTAGCTACTCCTTTATTAAATTAATTCAAAATGCCAAGTTGATCCAGTTAATAGCAGCACTGTCGAAAACATTTTAATGATTACTAACCACCTAGTATTTAAAAAGTAAGTTGCCAAATTTTTAATTTAAGTTTGATTAACATGAAACAAGTGTAATGAAGAATAATAACACCATTCACCATAAAGAAGTAAATAGAATAAACATCACATAATGTAAGTAAAGTCTGGAGGAAAACTCCTCACTATAAAACCACAACGGAAATAACTAAACTGGATACTGAAACAATACATGCCAAAGTCTGAAAAATTGTAATAGAAAGATGTCTCTAATAGAAATGGGCAAAATGCCCTACAACTAATAGATAACGAATCTGGAATCCAAATGATAGAAGCGTCTACAAGAAAATCCCTGTAGCTTCCACAAACAGCTACAGCTCGTCACCTGAATAAGTATTCTATGCATGGTGTCCTTGTGGCTGGGCACCTAAAATGGTTTTACAAGAAAAATAGATTTGAAAGCAAACGGGTCAGAGCCCGAATGTGGAGATATTTTAAAAACCTGCAAGTGCTTTAAAAATATTTAAAATATTAAATGCAAAGTACATGTTAGGACGTGCACTCACATGATATTCTCACCTCTCGTCTAACTGTACACTCCTAACATAAGTACCCATCTACAACGACACAAACCACTAGCTAAGTGACATCATATCTAGCTAGACTGTCATAGGTCCTACCCTTATTACTCGGTTCTATTAACATTATAAAGCTCGTAATTAAATAGGGGTTAAACGTAAACTCTGATGCTCAATATGCAATATATTTCACTATCAGCTAACCCGTTATGTTTTTCTCGAAACAATAACGTAATTATATTCACAACATTAACATGAAGGTTCCCATTAATTAAGTGTATATTATTCACATCATAAATATACAATACAAGAACCCCGAGAACTAAGCTGCGGTGCACACATACTCTGCTATCCATCCCGGTACATCACGTACATAAGGATTACATATTTCGAATCTCTCAGGAATAGTTCACAGATAACAACATCACAAATAATGGAGGCGAACACAGTCACATCACATGGGTCACGCACATACCTACGCTCCCACGATCAGCGGACTTATTAATATCCCAATAAGTCTTTCTCTGACCTATGTTCATCAAGGTAACCAGTCTAAATCTGGGCAACACAAGGATTAGAGGGCCCTAAGCGGACGCAAACCTCCCGTGATAGAAATATGGTAGGTATGTCATACACACAATTCATATACCAATACTAAGTAAACACACGTCTTAGTAATCCCGTAGTTTAATCGTAGTACTATTCTCATTCTAGTACCAATATATAATTTACACACTTTATACTATTCCGCTTTATAATCATACGAGCCATAATTTATTCTCACGTCGTAGTAGACACTCACGTCTCAACCCAATTATCCCTTTAATTTAAATCGCTCATATATAATTTACTCCTCAAAATAACAAAAACGTCCCAAACCTATCAATACATCATCAAATGAAGGTTATCTATATCCTCGAACAAGATCACGAGACTCCCAAAATCAAAACAGGCCAAAAAGTCCTAAACTGCCAGCTCGTTAGAAGTCTCATTCGAACGAGGCTGTTCGAACGAGATTCCAGTTCGTTCGAACGAACTGTACCTTCTAACGACCTCTCGTTCGAACGAATGTATCGAACGAAATATAGTTCGTTCGAATGAAGGTATCGAACGAAGTCTCCCCTCGTTAGAAGCGACTGGTCAACTGGTTAGAAGCGACTGGTCAACTCATTAGAAGCTCTTTCGAACGAGCTCGTTCGAATGACCTGGGAAGGTCTTCTAACGAGGGACCAGTTTCGGCCCAGAATTTCTTAGTTACGTTTTTCATCAATTCTTACTCCTCAAATCTCCTCTAAAATTCGTTCCAACACTGTTTTAAGTTCTCTAATCATCCTAAAACATGTTAAGGTCATATACTAACATCTTTTAAGGAATTAATACATCCTAAACATCATTAAATCACAAGTTTCTACATTTTTCCCAATTTTCTTCAAGAACATAAACCCTAGATTTTTATCATCATCAATTCCCAGAATTTAATCCGTTGATACATCACATAAATATGAAATCTTTGAATTCAATCTTCCAATAACATTTCTACATGCAAACCTATACCCAAAATTAAACTAATAACTTCCAATTTCATGGGTTTTCCTTTATCTCTTAAATAAGAATGGTTATTAAGATTTCTAACATGGAAGAAGCATTCACCGCATAAAGAATGTAATTTAAATCACTTTCCTTGATTCGATCTCTGATTTTGATGGTGATTTCCTCTCTCTTTCTGTAGAATTTCCTCTCTCTCTCTTTCTCCAAGCTTCTTCTCCAAAGTGGCTATGGTGGCTAGGGTTTTCTTTGGGAAAGTTGGAAACCTAAATGATAACCCCCGTAGCTTATTGGGTCATTAAGGGTTGGTTAGTGGGTTTAGTGGGTCTATTCCCAATCAGATTTACTTCTCTAATTTTCGTCATTTTTAATTCCTAAAAATACGAAATTACCAAAATACCCTTTATATTGCCGGTATGGCCTAAAAATACCCCGGAACCCAAACTACACCCCCGGCTAGTGTTTTCTGACTATCTCGACCCTTTCGGACGAGTTGACGCACTCAAAACGACCATACGGTTTATAGAATTTAAATTCACTTTTATAAATAAAATAATTATATCCTGACGCGACTGTCACACGCGTCCCAATAAAATGACCAAATTGCCGTATATCAATCTCACGAAAAATTTCAGAACTCAATATTTATATAACATCATATATACTCAATATAGTCAAATACCAACTCACAACTCGCTAGTATTTTACCCGGATTAATTTCCAAATAATTCACATTTAATTAATTAATCCCAAAAATAAATATAGCCAAAAGTACGGGGTATTACATGTTATATTTGCTAATTATGCATTTTAAATACTTGAAAATATTTTTAAATTATTTTACTCGGTCTCTGACCCATTTCTCATATCTATTTAAAAAAATCATTTTAGGTGTCTTGCCACAGGAAGGCCCAGTTTAGGAGTTCATTCTCACTTGACGTTGTTGTAGTTGCCGTCGATGATTATAGGACTTATTTGGTAGACGCCTCCATTTCTTTCAGATCAGATGCATCCTTTCATTTACCTCAGTCAGCATGTCTCCCATCTTCTATTAGTAGTTGTTTCCAGAGACTTTTTGTTGCATTTATTTTTAGTTGTGGATTTAGTTTTGTTTATAGATTATTGCATTGAAGTTTCAGACTGGAGTGTTTACTCCCATCATATCTTATTTGATTCAAATATTTCACTATTTGTGATGTTGGTTAATTTAGTATGGTGAATGTGACATTTAAATTATCCAATTGTTTTAAATCATTGCAAGTTAATTATAAAGATAAAATTTGACACCAAATTTTAAAACACTAGGTGGTTAGTAAATATTAAAAAGTTTTCGACGGTGATACTAACAATGGACCAACTGGATATTTTTTTTTAATTTAATAAATGACTGATTACCCGGTATTTAATTAGACGGAATGTCACATTTATCTTTGGGCATGTTGCCCCTACAATACTTGTTCACTTTATTATTTCGGAGTTGTGTGGAGTTTTATCTATTTAGCTATTGAATTTATTATTCGGATTTGGATTTTTGAGCCGACAGTTTATTCGACAAGACATTTATTTATTCGTTCATATCTTGTGATGGTTTGAACTATTATTCATGCGTGAATGTCTTATTAAGTTTTTCTTGTAGTGTTAACTGTTAAATGAAAAGATAAAAATTTTGACTCCGATTTATTAACCGATAAGTGATTAGTAATTAATGATTTTCGACAGTGATGCTAAGAATGAACCAAATGAAAATCCTGATTAATTTAATAAATGACTAATCATCCGGTATTTAATTGGGCGGGGTGTCACGAAACGATTCCCTTTGAGTGTGTGTATAAATAGGGAGGTTACTAAGGACCTCAAAGAGGAGACAAAAAAAGAGGACTAATTTTTTTTTAATAGCAAAAATAATTATTTTGAGTTTTTTTTTGTGTGGCATTTAAATATTTCAAGGAACCCATAAAAATTATCCCAAAATGAATTAATTTGATATTTCAAACAATTGGCCAAATATACCATCAATTTTTTTAAAATGAAAAACAAATTTATTTTGAGTTGATTTTTTGTTTGTTCCTTAAATGGTTAAATATAACATAGAAATAAAATTCAAAATATTTTTTTTTACTAATTAAAAAAATAATCGGATTTTTTTATCATTCTTTTTGATCCTTTCGAGAGATCTCCCACAAAGAGAGAGAGAGAGAGAGAGAGAGAGAAAGAGAGAAGTTCGATGATTCAAACCTAAAGTTGTTGAAAATCCTATGTGAGGGTTGAAAAAGAGATTACAAAGGGTGATTAGCGATGACGGTTGGTGATAGTAGGTTGGTTTAAAGGAATGGGAGGTCTGTTTACATGCCCGTGTGAGTAAAGGAAAATGAGAGAGAATGCAAAAATATTGGGTGGAATGAAATCTTACAACAGTAACGACTAAACCCTCCGAATAAATAAAACGCTACAAGTAAATGAGACGGTTTTAACATCGTTGTCTCAAATAATATTATATTATTTGAGCCACAAATTATTTAGTTTCTTGTATCCTTTGTTATATAACCCACTCAGTAGGACCGCTAAAACTTTGTCATAATTTGTACATTTTGAGGGTGAGATAGGTGTCTAGGTGGTTAAGACATATATTTTAGGTTGGTTTTTACTTAATTGGCACTTTCTAATATGTTATTTGATTTAACTTCAATGCTGCTAATAATGAATAAAAAAAGCTTGTAAATTCAAATAATTTATTTGAGTTTGCCCCTAGTTTATGTTGAAAAATTGGAACTTAAATGGGTATTTAAAGCTGTCCAGATTTTTCTGGACAGATTTTTGAGCAACTTTGAGCTCAAATTTAGGTGGGACCCACACTACGGAAATTGTGGGACCATATACGAACGCATTCACCTCCGCAAGGAGATTAACGTAGTATATTCATATGTCCAATTTCAATAAGTTATGAATGATAATTATGTCCCCAAAGTGACTCACAGATCAATGAAAGTTAATGAATTGGGTGTGTTTTAACTCTTGTTCCACATTGGAAGAGTAGTGGAATTTTGATGAGTTAATAACATCCCAAGTATGGACTAAGGCTTGGATGCCTTGGGGGTATCCTAACTCTTTGAAGGGGAGATGACCTAAGCTATGCTCGGGTTGACTTTCGGTCAAAAGTCCACACGCGCGCGCGCGTCCGTCCGGCCGGCTCGGTTCGGTTCGGTTCGGGCTTATTCTTAAATTTTTGGGCCGAATCTAATTAACTTTCTGGGCTTTAATTAATTAATTACGGAATTAATTAGTCTTTAATTAACTGATAATCAGTTAATTCCAAGAGTCACCAGTTAACCGAATTAACTGCTTTGACAGTTAATTTCGGTTTTGACTGTTCCCAACAGTCAAGACATTTACTATAAATAAAATGTTTCCCCCTCAGTTTTTAACTACTGAAAAATTAAACACTCCAAAATTCCGAAATTGCTACTGCATTATTTCCTCTGCCCAGAAAATTCTTTTCTTCATTTTCTGCATTGCATGTTCTTGGTTGTGTTGAGTACAAAACACAGAAATTGTGTTCGCTGGGATTAATCATTGCTGTGCTGCTTGATTAAATTCGAAAATCCGTTCTATCTTGGGAGGCAATTATTCATTAAACTCAAGCACGTTGGAGGAATAATTTTGTCTTAAGGAGACTGTTCAACAGGGCTCGGATTTCTTTCTAATTGTTATTATTTCTGCAAATTCTAGTAAGTATTTCATTTCTATAATTCTGTTTCTATTCTGTCATTGTTCATAATTCTGTACAATTGTTATTTATAAATAGTAGACATAACAATCTTAAGACAAAATTATTTTAGTTCTACTGTTTTTTTTTAGTGTACAGAATTTTTTTTATTACAGAAATTTATTTATTAGAAATAAATATGTTTTGACAGAATAAAATGAATTAATTTACTGTTTTATTGTAGAAATTAGTAAAACAGAAATTTATTTATTAGAAATAAATTTGTTTTGACAGAATAAAATGAATTAATTTACTGTTTTATTATAGAAATTAGTAAAACAGTTTTGATATAGAAATTAATTTCTATACTGTTTTTATATTCTGTTTTTAGAAAATAAAATTTTATTTGTGTACTCTTGTTAAAATCTGTTTATCTAAATTTTTTTAATCTCAAATTATAATTCTGTTTTGTATGGAATTCTTTTATTATTAAAAATTAGTGTGACACAGATTTTATAATTTAATTCTGTTTTGTACGGAATTCTGTTTATATTATACTTTAATTCTGAATTTTATTTGGAATTCATTTATTGTGAATTATATTTGGAGGAAATTGTTGCACAGAATTTTGTATTCTGTTTTGACTAATTCATTATATATGAATTTTATCATTGATAAAAATTCTGTTTTTGTAACAGAAATTGAATCACAAAGTACGAACACTACTCCTACGAAACTGATTGTCACCAACAGAACTGTGACTGCACCCGTATCTATGCCACACGGGGAGAAACCTGAAAAGTTCATTGGCGCTGACTTCAAACGTTGGCAAGGACAAATGTACTTCTATCTCACTACCTGCCAACTGGGCAGGTTTGTATATGAAGATTGTCCCTCTATTCAAGAGGGAGATGACGCTGAAAAGGTTGCTGCTGTCGATGCTTGGAAGCACTCGGACTACCTTTGCCGAAATTATATTTTGGCATACTTGGACAAGACTTTGTACCATGTCTATTGCACTATCAAAACTTCCAAGGAATTATGGAATTCTTTGGAAAATAAGTATAAAACTGAAGATGCTGGGATGAAGAAATTTATCGTTGGGCGTTTTCTGGACTTCAAAATGGTTGATTCTAAATCTGTAATCTCGCAAGTGCAAGAACTCCAAGTGATTCTCCACGACATTCATGCTGAAGGAATGTCAATTAGTGAAACTTTCCAAGTTGCTGCAATTGTTGAAAAGTTGCCACCTTCTTGGACTTTGTTCAAAAACTATCTCAAGCACAAGCGTAAGGAGATGAATGTGGAGGAGTTGGTGGTCCGGCTAAGAATCGAAGAAGACAATCGTGAGTCTCAAAAGAAAAGTGGGAAGAATACGATGGAAAAAAAGGTCCATGTCGTTGAAGGTCCTAAGAAGAACAAACGAAAGTATGATGGGGAAGGCACTTCCAAACATAACAAGAAAAAGTTCAAAGGCAAATGCTACAACTGTGGTAAACCTGGACACCGATCAAGCGAGTGTCGTAAGTCGAAGAAGCAAAATAAAAACAATCCTCAATCTAATGTAACTGAGGGTGTGAATATCGTCAATGATTTGGCGGATATGAATCTTTCTGCCGTTGTCTCTGAATGTAACTTGGCTGGAAATACCAAGGAATGGTGGGTGGACACTGGAGCCACACGACACATTTGTGCAAACAAATGGATGTTCTCCACCTATAAGCCTTTGGAAAATGAGGAGAACCTTTTTATGGGAAATTCTTAGACTTCTAAGGTGGTGGGACAAGGAAAGATTGTTTTGAAAATGACTTCTGAAAAGGAACTTACTCTCAACAATGTTCTTCACGTGCCTGATATCCGAAAGAATCTGATTTCGGGATCTCTCCTTACTAAGAATGGTTTCAAGCTTGTGTTTGTATCTGATCGCTTTGTGTTGTCTAAAAATGACATGTATGTAGGAAAGGGCTACCTAAATGAGGGGCTCTTTAAACTGAATGTTCTTACTGTAACACCTAAAACATCTGTTTCAATGAATGAAGTTGCTAGTTCTTCTTACTTGATTGAGTCATCTAATATTTGGCATGCTAGATTGGGACATGTTAATTTTGATACATTGCGTAGATTAATTAACTTGTAATTTTTGCCAAAATTCAATATTGATAAAAATCATAAATGTGAAATTTGTGTGGAATCTAAATTAGCTAGATTACCTTTCCATTCTATTGAAAGGATAACTGAACCTTTCGATTTAATTCACACCGATATTTGTGATTTAAAATTTGTTCAAACTAGAGGTGGGAAAAAGTATTTTATTACTTTTATTGACGATTGCACAAAATATTGCTATGTATATTTGTTACATAGTAAAGATGAGGCTATTAATGCATTTAAACAATATAAGAATGAAGTTGAGAATCAATTAAGCAAAACGATAAAGGCTATTAGAAGTGATAGAGGAGGTGAATATGAATATCCATTTGAGGAATTTTGTTCTGAAAATGGGATTATTCATCAAACAACCGCTCCTTATTCTCCTCAATCGAATGGTGTTGCTGAACGCAAAAACCGTACTTTGAAAGAAATGATGAACTCAATGTTATTAAGTTCAGGAGCTCCACAAAATTTGTGGGGGGAAGCCTTACTTTCTGCTAATTACATTCTCAATAAAGTACCTCACAAAAAGACTCACAAGACACCTTATGAATTATGGAAAGGTCGAAGACCTTCCTATAAATATTTACGAGTGTGGGGGTGCTTAGCTAAAGTGATGGTTCCTAAACCTAAAAAGGTAAGAATAGGGCCAAAAACCGTGGATTGTGTATTCATCGGTTATGCTACTAATAGCAGTGCATATCGCTTTCTAGTTTGTAAATCTGAGATTTCGGACATTCATGTAAATACGGTTATTGAATCGAGGGATGCTTCATTTTTTGAAAATGAATTCCCGTATAACATGACCCGAGAATCTGGTCCTTCTAAAAGGACAAATCAAGCTACTACAAGTGGTACTCATCAACCTATTGAATCAATAGAGGATGAACTAAGACGTAGTAAAAGAGCAAAAACCTCGACTTCTTTCGGTCCGGATTTTCTAACATATTTGTTAGAAAATGAACCTCAATCGTATAAAGAAGCTATATCCTTACCCGATGCTTCCAATTGGAAAGAAGCAATTAATAGTGAAATTGAATCCATATTACAAAATCATACATGGGAACTAGTGGATCTTCCACCAGGTTCAAAACCGTTAGGTTATAAATGGATCTTCAAAAAGAAATTGAAGGCCGATGGATCAATTGACAAATATAAAGCTAGACTTGTAGCTAAAGGCTATAGGCAAAAGGAAGGGTTGGATTACTTCGACACATATTCACCGGTAACAAGAATAACGTCCATTCGGATGTTAATAGCAATAGCTGCTATTAATGGACTTGAAATACATCAAATGGATGTAAAAACTGCATTCTTAAACGGTGAACTAGACGAGGAAATTTATATGGAGCAACCTGAAGGGTTCAAAGCTCCCGGACAAGAAGGAAAAGTATGTAAGCTTGTTAAATCACTATATGGATTAAAACAAGCACCTAAACAATGGCATGAAAAATTTGATAATGCAATGTTATCAAATGGTTTCAAAATCAACGAATGCGATAAATGTGTTTACTTTAAATACATTCAAAATGGATATGTCATTGTAGGCCTCTATGTTGATGATATGCTTATCATGGGTAGTAACTTGGAAATTATCAAAACTACAAAACAAATGTTGAGTAGTAGATTTGACATGAAAGATATGGGAATCGCCGATGTTATATTAGGAATTAAAATTTCTAGAACATCGGATGGACTTATATTATCTCAATCTCATTATATTGAGAAAGTACTTGAAAAATTCAAGAAGTATGATACTAGTCCTACCAAGACACCTGTAGATGTAAATTTACATCTAGCAAGAAATAATGGTGAAAGCATATCTCAACTAGAATATTCTCGTATTATCGGAAGTTTAATGTATATCATGAACTGTACGCGACCTGACATAGCATACTCAATAAGTAAGCTAAGTCGATTTACGAGTAATCCAGGAAGAGATCACTGGAAAGCAATATTGAGAGTTTTGCGCTATTTAAAATATACTCAAAACTATGGATTGCATTACTCAAAATATCCGGCTGTTCTTGAAGGACATTGCGATGCAAATTGGATATCTGATACAAAAGACTCTAAGTCTACGAGTGGGTATGTGTTTACCCTCGGAGGTGCAGCCGTATCTTGGAAATCCTCAAAACAAACGTGCATTGCTAGATCGACAATGGAATCTGAATTCATTGCACTAGACAAAGTTGGAGAAGAAGCTAAATGGCTTCGAAATTTCTTAGAGGATGTTCCAAATTGGTCTAAACCTGTGCCCGCAATATGTATACATTGCGATAGCCAATCAGCGATTGGAAGGGCACAAAATCACATGTATAACGGAAAGTCACGACATATTCGTCGTAGACACAATACCGTTAGACAACTTCTCTCAAACGGAATTATCACAATTGACTATGTAAAGTCAAAAGATAATATATCGGATCCACTAACAAAAGGTTTAAACCGAGAGCAAGTTGAAAGATCATCGAGAGGAATGGGTCTAAAGCCTATAAATAAATAAGAATCAATATAGTGCCAACCCAACCTAGCTGACTGGAGATCCCAAGATCTAGGTTCAATGGGCAAACCGAACTACATTGTATTCAGTAAGCACTGGAGGATATTTAATCCTATCCATTCCAAAGATGAGACAGTGCATATCTGCCGTGAAATGAGGATAAGTTATGCTTTTAATGACATCTATATCTTAGGACGTCTAAGTGGGGTATTGCAGAATACTCTTTATGGAAGTCACCTACGTAAGTAAGAAGGGGGCCACTTCTATGAGAATAATGAAAGGCATATTCTCTAAAATACTTGCGGAACCAAGTGGTGTTCACGGCCAAAATGAACACAAACGTGAGAACCAACTGTGTTGAAGAATTGTTGTGTGAATACTGTTGTCTAGGTTTACAAAAACGGTTGACGGTTCAAGGACGTGAAGTCTACTGATTAACCAAGTAAATCCGATAGTATATCACTAAGGAAAGTTCAAGGCCACTAGGCTACTTCTCCCGATGCAATAAGTCTTCAGTTTTACTCAACCAGTGTGTGCATCTGCATCAGCATCTGTTTTGTTTTATTTATAGCGATATATCATTCATGTGGGGGATTGTTGGAAAATTGGAACTTAAATGGGTATTTAAAGCTGTCCAGATTTTTCTGCACAGATTTTTGAGCAACTTTGAGCTCAAATTTAGGTGGGACCCACACTAAGGAAATTATGGGACCATATACGAACGCGTTCACCTCCGCAAGGAGATTAACGTAGTATATTCATATGTCCAATTTCAATAAGTTATGAATGATCATTATGTCCTCAAAGTGACTCACAAAGCAATGAAAGTTAATGAATTGGGTGTGTTTTAACTCTTGTCCCACATTGGAAGAGTAGTGGAATTTTGATGAGTTAATAACACCCCAAGTATGGACTAAGGCTTGGATGCCTTGGGGGTATCCCAACTCTTTGAAGGGGAGATGACCGAAGCTATGCTCGGGTTGACTTTCGGTCAAAAGTCCACACGCGCGCGCGCGCGCGTTCGTCCGGCCGGCCGGCCGGTTCGGTTTGGGCTTGGGCTTGGGCTTGGGCTTGGGCTAATAAAAATTCTTAAATTTTTGGGCCGAATCTAATTAACTTTCTGGGCTTTAATTAATTAATTAGTCTTTAATTAACTGATAATCAGTTAATTCCAAGAGTCAGCAGATAACCAAATTAACGGCTTTGACAGTTAATTTCGGTTTTGACTGTTCCCAACAGTCAAGACATTTACTATGAATAAAATGTTTCCCCCTCAGTTTTTAACTACTGAAAAATTAAACTCTCCAAAATTCCGAAATTGCTACTGCATTATTTCCTCTGCCCAGAAATTTTTTTTCTTCATTTTCTGCATTACATGTTCTTGGTTGTGTTGAGTACAAAACACATAAATTGTGTTCGCTGGGATTAATCATTGCTGTGCTGCTTGATTAAATTCGAAAATCCGTTCTATCTTGGGAGGCAATTATTCATTAAACTCAAGCACGTTGGAGGAATAATTTTGTCTTAAGGAGACTGTTCAACAGGGCTCGGATTTCTTTCTAATTGTTATTATTTCTGCAAATTCTAGTAAGTATTTCATTTCTATAATTCTGTTTCTATTCTGTCATTGTTCAAAATTCTGTACAATTGTTATTTATAAATAGTAGACATAACAATCTTAAGACAAAATTATTTTAGTTCTACTGTTTTTTTTTAGTGTACAGAATTTTTTTTATTACAGAAATTTATTTATTAGAAATAAATTTGTTTTGACAGAATAAAATGAATTAATTTAATGTTTTATTGTAGAAATTAGTAAAACAGAAATTTATTTATTAGAAATAAATCTGTTTTGACAGAATAAAATGAATTAATTTACTGTTTTATTGTAGAAATTCGTAAAACAGTTTTGATATAGAAATTAATTTCTATACTGTTTTTATATTCTGTTTTTAGAAAATAAAATTTTATTTGTGTACTCTTGTTAAAATCCGTTTATCTAAAAATTTTTTTAATCTCAAATTATAATTCTGTTTTGTACGGAATTCTTTTATTATTAAAAATTAGTGTGACACAGATTTTATAATTTAATTCTGTTTTGTACGGAATTCTGTTTATATTATACTTTAATTCTGAATTTTATTTGGAATTCATTTATTGTGAATTATATTTGGAGGAAATTGTTGCACAGAATTTTGTATTCTGTTTTGATTAATTCATTATATATGAATTTTATCATTGATAAATATTCTGTTTTTGTAACAGAAATGGAATCACAAAGTACGAACACTACTCCTACGAAACTGATTGTCACCAACACAAGTGTGACTGCACCCGTATCTATGCCACACGGGGAGAAACCTGAAAAGTTCATTGGCGCTGACTTCAAACGTTGGCAAGGACAAATGTACTTCTATCTCACTACCTGCCAACTGGGCAGGTTTGTATATGAAGATTGTCCCTCTATTCAAGAGGGAGATGACGCTGAAAAGGTTGCTGCTGTCGATGCTTGGAAGCACTCGGACTACCTTTGCCGAAATTATATTTTGGCATACTTGGACAAGACTTTGTACCATGTCTATTGCACTATCAAAACATCCAAGGAATTATGGAATTCTTTGGAAAAGAAGTATAAAACTGAAGATGCTGGGATGAAGAAATTTATCGTTGGGCGTTTTCTGGACTTCAAAATGGTTGATTCTAAATCTGTAATCTCGCAAGTGCAAGAACTCCAAGTGATTCTCCACGACATTCATGCTGAAGGAATGTCAATTAGTGAAACTTTTCAAGTTGCTGCAATTGTTGAAAAGTTGCCACCTTCTTGGACTTTGTTCAAAAACTATCTCAAGCACAAGCGTAAGGAGATGAATGTGGAGGAGTTGGTGGTCCGGCTAAGAATCGAAGAAGACAATCGTGAGTCTCAAAAGAAAAGTGGGAAGAATCCGATGGAAACAAAGGTCCATGTCGTTGAAGGTCCTAAGAAGAACAAACGAAAGTATGATGGGGAAGGCACTTCCGAACATAACAAGAAAAAGTTCAAAGGCAAATGCTACAACTGTGGTAAACCTGGACACCGCTCAAGCGAGTGTCGTAAGCCGAAGAAGCAAAATAAAAACAATCCTCAATCTAATGTAACTGAGGGTGTGAATATCGTCAATGATTTAGCGGATATGAATCTTTCTGCCGTTGTCTCTGAATGTAACTTGGTTGGAAATACCAAGGAATGGTGGGTGGACACTGGAGCCACACGACACATTTGTGCAAACAAATGGATGTTCTCCACCTATAAGCCTTTGGAAAATGAGGAGAACCTTTTTATGGGAAATTCTTACACTTCTAAGGTTGTGGGACAAGGAAAGATTGTTTTGAAAATGACTTCTGAAAAGGAACTTACTCTCAACAATGTTCTTCACGTGCCTGATATCCGAAAGAATCTGATTTCGGGATCTCTCCTTACTAAGAATGGTTTCAAGCTTGTGTTTGTATCTGATCGCTTTGTGTTGTCTAAAAATGACATGTATGTAGGAAAGGGCTACCTAAATGAGGGGCTCTTTAAACTGAATGTTCTTACTGTAACCCCTAAAACATATGTTTCAATGAATGAAGTTGCTAGTTCTTCTTACTTGATTGAGTCATCTAATATTTGGCATGCTAGATTGGGACATGTTAATTTTGATACATTGCATAGATTAATTAACTTGAAATTTTTGCCAAAATTCAATATTGATAAAAATCATAAATGTGAAATTTGTGTGGAATCTAAATTAGCTAGATTACCTTTCCATTCTATTGAAAGGATAACTGAACCTTTAGATTTAATTCACACCGATATTTGTGATTTAAAATTTGTTCAAACAAGAGGTGGGAAAAAGTATTTTATTACTTTTATTGGCGATTGCACAAAATATTGCTATGTATATTTATTACATAGTAAAGATGAGGCTATTAATGTATTTAAACAATATAAGAATGAAGTTGAGAATCAATTAAACAAAACGATAAAGGCTATTAAAAGTGATAGAGGAGGTGAATATGAATATCCATTTGAGGAATTTTGTTCTGAAAATGGGATTATTCATCAAACAACCGCTCCTTATTCTCCTCGATCGAATGGTGTTGCTGAACGCAAAAACCGTACTTTGAAAGAAATGATGAACTCAATGTTATTAAGTTCAGGAGCTCCACAAAATTTGTGGGAGGAAGCCTTACTTTCTGCTAATTACATTCTCAATAAAGTACCTCACAAAAAGACTCACAAGACACCTTATGAATTATGGAAAGGTCGAAGACCTTCCTATAAATATTTACGAGTGTGGGGGTGCTTAGCTAAAGTGATGGTTCCTAAACCTAAAAAGGTAAGAATAGGGCCAAAAACCGTGGATTGTGTATTCATCGGTTATGCTACTAATAGCAGTGCATATCGATTTCTAATTTGTAAATCTGAGATTTCGGATATTCATGTAAATACGGTTATTGAATCGAGGGATGCTTCATTTTTTGAAAATGAATTCCCGTATAACATGACCCGAGAATCTGGTCCTTCTAAAAGGACAAATCAAGCTACTACAAGTGGTACTCATCAACATATTGAATCAATAGAGGATGAACTAAGACGTAGTAAAAGAGCAAAAACCTCGACTTCTTTCGGTCCGGATTTTCTAACATATTTGTTAGAAAATGAACCTCAATCGTATACAGAAGCTATATCCTTACCCGATGCTTCCAATTGGAAAGAAGCAATTAATAGTGAAATTGAATCCATATTACAAAATCATACATGGGAACTAGTGGATCTTCCACCAGGTTCGAAACCGTTAGGTTATAAATGGATCTTCAAAAAGAAATTGAAGGCCGATGGATCAATTGACAAATATAAAGCTAGACTTGTAGCTAAAGGCTATAGGCAAAAGGAAGGGTTGGATTACTTCGACACATATTCACCGTTAACAAGAATAACGTCCATTAAGATGTTAATAGCAATAGCTGCTATTAATGGACTTGAAATACATCAAATGGATGTAAAAACTGCATTCTTAAACGGTGAACTAGACGAGGAAATTTATATGGAGCAACCTGAAGGGTTCAAAGCTCCCGGACAAGAAGGAAAAGTATGTAAGCTTGTTAAATCACTATATGGATTAAAACAAGCACCTAAACAATGGCATGAAAATTTTGATAATGCAATGTTATCAAATGGTTTCAAAATCAACGAATGCGATAAATGTGTTTACTTTAAATACATTCAAAATGGATATGTCATTGTATGCCTCTATGTTGATGATATGCTTATCATGGGTAGTAACTTGGAAATTATCAAAACTACAAAACAAATGTTGAGTAGTAGATTTGACATGAAAGATATGGGAATCGCCAATGTTATATTAGGAATTAAAATTTCTAGAACATCGGATGGACTTATATTATCTCAATCTCATTATATTGAGAAAGTACTTGAAAAATTCAAGAAGTATGATATTAGTCCTACCAAGACACCTGCAGATGTAAATTTACATCTAGCAAGAAATAATGGTGAAAGCATATCTCAACTAGAATATTCTCGTATTATCGGCAGTTTAATGTATATCATGAACTGTACGCGACCTGACATAGCATACTCAATAAGTAAGCTAAGTCGATTTACGAGTAATCCAGGAAGAGATCACTGGAAAGCAATATTGAGAGTTTTGCGCTATTTAAAATATACTCAAAACTATGGATTGCATTACTCAAAATATCCGGCTGTTCCTGAAGGACATTGCGATGCAAATTGGATATCTGATACAAAAGTCTCTAAGTCTACGAGTGGGTATGTGTTTACCCTCGGAGGTGCAGCCGTATCTTGGAAATCCTCAAAACAAACGTGCATTGCTAGATCGACAATGGAATCTGAATTCATTGCACTAGACAAAGCTGGAGAAGAAGCTGAATGGCTTCGAAATTTCTTAGAGGATGTTCCAAATTGGTCTAAACCTGTGCCCGCAATATGTATACATTGCGATAGCCAATCAGCGATTGGAAGGGCACAAAATCACATGTATAACGGAAAGTCACGACATATTCGTCGTAGACACAATACCGTTAGACAACTTCTCTCAAACGAAATTATCACAATTGACTATGTAAAGTCAAAAGATAATATATCGGATCCACTAACAAAAGGTTTAAACCGAGAGCAAGTTGAAAGATCATCGAGAGGAATGGGTCTAAAGCCTATAAATAAATAAGAATCAATATAGTGGCAACCCAACCTAGCTGACTGGAGATCCCAAGATCTAGGTTCAATGGGCAAACCGAACTACATTGTATTCAGTAAGCACTGGAGGATATTTAATCCTATCCATTCCAAAGATGAGACAGTGCATATCTACCGTGAAATGAGGATAAGTTATGCTTTTAATGACATCTATATCTTAGGACGTCTAAGTGGGGTATTGCAGAATACTCTTTATGGAAGTCACCTACGTAAGTAAGAAGGGGGCCACTTCTATGAGAATAATGAAAGGCATATTCTCTAAAATACTTGCGGAACCAAGTGGTGTTCACGGCCAAAATGAACACAAACGTGAGAACCAACTGTGTTGAAGAATTGTTGTGTGAATACTGTTGTCTAGGTTTACAAAAACGGTTGACGGTTCAAGGACGTGAAGTCTACTGATTAACCAAGTAAATCCGATAGTATATCACTAAGGAAAGTTCAAGGCCACTAGGCTACTTCTCCTGATGCAATAAGTCTTCAGTTTTACTCAACCAGTGTGTGCATCTGCATCAGCATCTGTTTTGTTTTATTTATAGCGATATATCATTCATGTGGGGGATTGTTGGAAAATTGGAACTTAAATGGGTATTTAAAGCTGTCCAGATTTTTCTGGACAGATTTTTGAGCAACTTTGAGCTCAAATTTAGGTGGGACCCACACTAAGGAAATTGTGGGACCATATACGAACGCGTTCACCTCCGTAAGGAGATTAACGTAGTATATTCATATGTCCAATTTCAATCAGTTATGAATGATAATTATGTCCCCAAAGTGACTCACAAAGCAATGAAAGTTAATGAATTGGGTGTGTTTTAACTCTTGTCCCACATTGGAAGAGTAGTGGAATTTTGATGAGTTAATAACACCCCAAGTATGGACTAAGGCTTGGATGCCTTGGGAGTATCCCAACTCTTTGAAGGGGAGATGACCGAAGCTATGCTCGGGTTGACTTTCGGTCAAAAGTCCACACGCGCGCGCGCGCGTCCGTCCGGCCGGCCGGCCGGTTCGGTTCGGGCTTGGGCTTGGGCTTATAAAAATTCTTAAATTTTTGGGCCGAATCTAATTAACTTTCTGGGCTTTAATTAATTAATTACGGAATTAATTAGTCTTTAATTAACTGATAATCAGTTAATTCCAAGAGTCAGCAGTTAACCAAATTAACTGCTTTGACAGTTAATTTCGGTTTTGACTGTTCCCAACAGTCAAGACATTTACTATGAATAAAATGTTTCCCCCTCAGTTTTTAACTACTGAAAAATTAAACTCTCCAAAATTCCGAAATTGCTACTGCATTATTTCCTCTGCCCAGAAAATTCTTTTCTTCATTTTCTGCATTGCATGTTCTTGGTTGTGTTGAGTACAAAACACAGAAATTGTGTTCGCTGGGATTAATCATTGCTGTGCTGCTTGATTAAATTCGAAAATCCGTTCTATCTTGGGAGGCAATTATTCATTAAACTCAAGCACGTTGGAGGAATAATTTTGTCTTAAGGAGACTGTTCAACAGGGCTCGGATTTCTTTCTAATTGTTATTATTTCTGCAAATTCTAGTAAGTATTTCATTTCTATAATTCTGTTTCTATTCTGTCATTGTTCATAATTCTGTACAATTGTTATTTATAAATAGTAGACATAACAATCTTAAGACAAAATTATTTTAGTTCTACTGTTTTTTTTAGTGTACAGAATTTTTTTTATTACAGAAATTTATTTATTAGAAATAAATCTGTTTTGACAGAATAAAATGAATTAATTTACTGTTTTATTGTAGAAATTAGTAAAACAGGAATTTATTTATTAGAAATAAATCTGTTTTGACAGAATAAAATGAATTAATTTACTGTTTTATTGTAGAAATTAGTAAAACAGTTTTGGTATAGAAATTAATTTCTATACTGTTTTTATATTCTGTTTTTAGAAAATAAAATTTTATTTGTGTACTCTTGTTAAAATCTGTTTATCTAATTTTTTTTTAATCTCAAATTATAATTCTGTTTTGTACGGAATTCTTTTATTATTAAAAATTAGTGTGACACAGATTTTATAATTTAATTCTGTTTTGTACGGAATTCTGTTTATATTATACTTTAATTCTGAATTTTATTTGGAATTCATTTATTGTGAATTATATTTGGAGGAAATTGTTGCACAGAATTTTGTATTCTGTTTTGATTAATTCATTATATATGAATTTTATCATTGATAAAAATTCTGTTTTTGTAACAGAAATGGAATCACAAAGTACGAACACTACTCCTACGAAACTGATTGTCACCAACACAAGTGTGACTGCACCCGTATCTATGCCACACGGGGAGAAACCTGAAAAGTTCATTGGCGCTGACTTCAAATGTTGGCAAGGACAAATGTACTTCTATCTCACTACCTGCCAACTGGGCAGGTTTGTATATGAAGATTGTCCCTCTATTAAAGAGGGAGATGACGCTGAAAAGGTTGCTGCTGTCGATGCTTGGAAGCACTCGGACTACCTTTGCCGAAATTATATTTTGGCATACTTGGAGAAGACTTTGTACCATGTCCATTGCACTATCAAAACTTCCAAGGAATTATGGAATTCTTTGGAAAAGAAGTATAAAACTGAAGATGCTGGGATGAAGAAATTTATCGTTGGGCGTTTTCTGGACTTCAAAATGGTTGATTCTAAATCTGTAATCTCGCAAGTGCAAGAACTCCAAGTGATTCTCCACGACATTCATGCTGAAGGAATGTCAATTAGTGAAACTTTCCAAGTTGCTGCAATTGTTGAAAAGTTGCCACCTTCTTGGACTTTGTTCAAAAACTATCTCAAGCACAAGCGTAAGGAGATGAATGTGGAGGAGTTGGTGGTCCGGCTAAGAATCGAAGAAGACAATCGTGAGTCTCAAAAGAAAAGTGGGAAGAATCCGATGGAAAAAAAGGTCCATGTCGTTGAAGGTCCTAAGAAGAACAAACGAAAGTATGATGGGGAAGGCACTTCCAAACATAACAAGAAAAAGTTCAAAGGCAAATGCTACAACTGTGGTAAACCTGGACACCGCTCAAGCGAGTGTCGTAAGTCGAAGAAGCAAAATAAAAACAATCCTCAATCTAATGTAACTGAGGGTGTGAATATCGTCAATGATTTGGCGGATATGAATCTTTCTGCCGTTGTCTCTGAATGTAACTTGGTTGGAAATACCAAGGAATGGTGGGTGGACACTGGAGCCACACGACACATTTGTGCAAACAAATGGATGTTCTCCACCTATAAGCCTTTGGAAAATGAGGAGAACCTTTTTATGGGAAATTCTTAGACTTCTAAGGTGGTGGGACAAGGAAAGATTGTTTTGAAAATGACTTCTGAAAAGGAACTTACTCTCAACAATGTTCTTCACGTGCCTGATATCCGAAAGAATCTGATTTCGGGATCTCTCCTTACTAAGAATGGTTTCAAGCTTGTGTTTGTATCTGATCGCTTTGTGTTGTCTAAAAATGACATGTATGTAGGAAAGGGCTACCTAAATGAGGGGCTCTTTAAACTGAATGTTCTTACTGTAACACCTAAAACATCTGTTTCAATGAATGAAGTTGCTAGTTCTTCTTACTTGATTGAGTCATCTAATATTTGGCATGCTAGATTGGGACATGTTAATTTTGATACATTGCGTAGATTAATTAACTTGTAATTTTTGCCAAAATTCAATATTGATAAAAATCATAAATGTGAAATTTGTGTGGAATCTAAATTAGCTAGATTACCTTTCCATAAAGGATAACTGAACCTTTAGATTTAATTCACACCGATATTTGTGATTTAAAATTTGTTCAAACTAGAGGTGGGAAAAAGTATTTTATTACTTTTATTGACGATTGCACAAAATATTGCTATGTATATTTGTTACATAGTAAAGATGATGCTATTAATGCATTTAAACAATATAAGAATGAAGTTGAGAATCAATTAAGCAAAACGATAAAGGCTATTAGAAGTGATAGAGGAGGTGAATATGAATATCCATTTGAGGAATTTTGTTCTGAAAATGGGATTATTCATCAAACAACCGCTCCTTATTCTCCTCAATCGAATGGTGTTGCTGAACGCAAAAACCGTACTTTGAAAGAAATGATGAACTCAATGTTATTAAGTTCAGGAGCTCCACAAAATTTGTGGGGGGAAGCCTTACTTTCTGCTAATTACATTCTCAATAAAGTACCTCACAAAAAGACTCACAAGACACCTTATGAATTATGGAAAGGTCGAAGACCTTCCTATAAATATTTACGAGTGTGGGGGTGCTTAGCTAAAGTGATGGTTCCTAAACCTAAAAAGGTAAGAATAGGGCCAAAAACCGTGGATTGTGTATTCATCGGTTATGCTACTAATAGCAGTGCATATCGCTTTCTAGTTTGTAAATCTGAGATTTCGGACATTCATGTAAATACGGTTATTGAATCGAGGGATGCTTCATTTTTTGAAAATGAATTCCCGTATAACATGACCCGAGAATCTGGTCCTTCTAAAAGGACAAATCAAGCTACTACAAGTGGTACTCATCAACCTATTGAATCAATAGAGGATGAACTAAGACGTAGTAAAAGAGCAAAAACCTCGACTTCTTTCGGTCCGGATTTTCTAACATATTTGTTAGAAAATGAACCTCAATCGTATAAAGAAGCTATATCCTTACCCGATGCTTCCAATTGGAAAGAAGCAATTAATAGTGAAATTGAATCCATATTACAAAATCATACATGGGAACTAGTGGATCTTCCACCAGGTTCGAAACCGTTAGGTTATAAATGGATCTTCAAAAAGAAATTGAAGGCCGATGGATAAATTGACAAATTTAAAGCTAGACTTGTAGCTAAAGGCTATAGGCAAAAGGAAGGGTTGGATTACTTCGACACAGATTCACCGGTAACAAGAATAACGTCCATTCGGATGTTAATAGCAATAGCTGCTATTAATGGACTTGAAATACATCAAATGGATGTAAAACCTGCATTCTTAAACGGTGAACTAGACGAGGAAATTTATATGGAGCAACCTGAAGGGTTCAAAGCTCCCGGACAAGAAGGAAAAGTATGTAAGCTTGTTAAATCACTATATGGATTAAAACAAGCACCTAAACAATGGCATGAAAAATTTGATAATGCAATGTTATCAAATGGTTTCAAAATCAACGAATGCGATAAATGTGTTTACTTTAAATACATTCAAAATGGATATGTCATTGTATGCCTCTATGTTGATGATATGCTTATCATGGGTAGTAACTTGGAAATTATCAAAACTACAAAACAAATGTTGAGTAGTAGATTTGACATGAAAGATATGGGAATCGCCGATGTTATATTAGGAATTAAAATTTCTAGAACATCGGATGGACTTATATTATCTCAATCTCATTATATTGAGAAAGTACTTGAAAAATTCAAGAAGTATGATATTAGTCCTACCAAGACACCTGTAGATGTAAATTTACATCTAGCAAGAAATAATGGTGAAAGCATATCTCAACTAGAATATTCTCGTATTATCGGCAGTTTAATGTATATCATGAACTGTACGCGACCTGACATAGCATACTCAATAAGTAAGCTAAGTCGATTTACGAGTAATCCAGGAAGAGATCACTGGAAAGCAATATTGAGAGTTTTGCGCTATTTAAAATATACTCAAAACTATGGATTGCATTACTCAAAATATCCAGCTGTTCTTGAAGGACATTGCGATGCAAATTGGATATCTGATACAAAAGACTCTAAGTCTACGAGTGGGTATGTGTTTACCCTCGGAGGTGCAGCTGTATCTTGGAAATCCTCAAAACAAACGTGCATTGCTAGATCGACAATGGAATCTGAATTCATTGCACTAGACAAAGCTCGAGAAGAAGCTGAATGGCTTCGAAATTTCTTAGAGGATGTTCCAAATTGGTCTAAACCTGTGCCCGCAATATGTATACATTGCGATAGCCAATCAGCGATTGGAAGGGCACAAAATCACATGTATAACGGAAAGTCACGACATATTCGTCGTAGACACAATACCGTTAGACAACTTCTCTCAAAAGGAATTATCACAATTGACTATGTAAAGTCAAAAGATAATATATCGGATCCACTAACAAAAGGTCTAAACCGAGAGCAAGTTGAAAGATCATCGAGAGGAATGGGTCTAAAGCCTATAGATAAATAAGAATCAATATAGTGGCAACCCAACCTAGCTGACTGGAGATCCCAAGATCTAGGTTCAATGGGCAAACCGAACTACATTGTATTCAGTAAGCACTGGAGGATATTTAATCCTATCCATTCCAAAGATGAGACAGTGCATATCTGCCGCGAAATTAGGATAAGTTATGCTTTTAATGACATCTATATCTTAGGACGTCTAAGTGGGGTATTGCATAATACTCTCTATGGAAGTCACCTACGTAAGTAAGAAGGGGGCCACTTATATGAGAATAATGAAAGGCATATTCTCTAAAATACTTGCGGAACCAAGTGGTGTTCACGGCCAAAATGAACACAAACGTGAGAACCAACTGTGTTGAAGAATTGTTGTGTGAATAATGTTGTCTAGGTTTACAAAAACGGTTGACGGTTCAAGGACGTGAAGTCTACTGATTAACCAAGTAAATCCGATAGTATATCACTAAGGAAAGTTCAAGGCCACTAGGCTACTTCTCCCGATGCAATAAGTCTTCAGTTTTACTCAACCAGTGTCTGCATTTGCATCAGCATCTGTTTTGTTTTATTTATAGCGATATATCATTCATGTGGGGGATTGTTGGAAAATTTGAACTTAAATGGGTATTTAAAGTTGTCCAGATTTTTCTGGACAGATTTTTGAGCAACTTTGAGCTCAAATTTAGGTGGGACCCACACTACGGAAATTGTGGGACCATATACGAATGCGTTCACCTCCGCAAGGAGATTAACGTAGTATATTCATATGTCCAATTTCAATAAGTTATGAATGATAATTATGTCCCCAAAGTGACTCACAAAACAATGAAAGTTAATGAATTGGGTGTGTTTTAACTCTTGTCCCACATTGAAAGAGTAGTGGAATTTTGATGAGTTAATAACACCCCAAGTATGGACTAAGGCTTGGATGCCTTGGGGGTATCCCAACTCTTTGAAGGGGAGATGACCTAAGCTATGCTTGGGTTGACTTTCGGTCAAAAGTCCACACGCGCGCGTCCGTCCGTCCATCCGGCCGGCCGGCTCGGCTCGGCTCTGCTCGGTTCGGGCTTGGGCTTGGGCTTATAAAAATTCTTAAATTTTTGGGCCGAATCTAATTAACTTTCTGGGCTTTAATTAATTAATTACGGAATTAATTAGTCTTTAATTAACTGATAATCAGTTAATTCCAAGAGTCAGCAGTTAACCAAATTAACTGCTTTGACAGTTAATTTCGGTTTAGATTGTTCCCAACAGTCAAGACATTTACTATAAATAAAATGTTTCCCCCTCAGTTTTTAACTACTGAAAAATTAAACTCTCCAAAATTCCGAAATTGCTACTGCATTATTTCCTCTGCCCAGAAAATTCTTTTCTTCATTTTCTGCATTGCATGTTCTTGGTTGTGTTGAGTACAAAACACAGAAATTGTGTTCGCTGGGATTAATCATTGATGTGCTGCTTGATTAAATTCGAAAATCCGTTCTATCTTGGGAGGCAATTATTCATTAAACTCAAGCACGTTGGAGGAATAATTTTGTCTTAAGGAGACTGTTCAACAGGGCTCGGATTTCTTTCTAATTATTATTATTTCTGCAAATTCTAGTAAGTATTTCATTTCTATAATTCTGTTTCTATTCTGTCATTGTTCATAATTCTGTACAATTGTTATTTATAAATAGTAGACATAATAGTTTATAATATAAAATTAGACTTAATCTCATTTGTTGATAACAAGTTAGAGATTAACAACTTAGAGATTAGTAAATCGAGGGTTAAATCAAATAGCATTTTAAGAAGTGGAGGTTATGAAAAACAGACCCTATTTTTTACAATCAGCCACTACCATCTTAAATACACATCAAACAAAAAGCTAGTTGATAAAAACATTAAACGGTCCTAAGATAGTATACGGAGTTATAAGACCTATAACTCCCGTTATGGAACTTGTCAGGATTTCACGGGTCTGCAGCGTTGTTTTGTGGTGAACCTTAATGGGAATAGAATGAAACCATTACGGTCCACTCATTTCCCCATGCAAGAGACGTCACTATATCTATGCTTGCTTAAATTGGTAAGTTGTGTTTAACGATAAAATTGAGATGGGTAAGCTTGATTAAAGTATGTGTTATTGTGTGGTCAAATGGTCCCCTAGGTCTCTGTTCGGGCAATAGATGCAGCAAGATGTAGTAGAGAGAATGTATGTTCCTGTGGTTGTATAGTGGGGACCGATGCAGATATCGCCTCACTTGTCTATTTTTTTTTTGGTAAGACTCACTTGTCTATTACTTGGAGCTTACTAACTTGTAAATTTAATCTGTCTGCATAAATTATCCAAGAACGGCTTGTTTGTATGTAGGACGGACTGAGACTTGATCCATACAATATCTCGATCAGGATAACATTGTTTATTTAAAAACTAGTGCGATGGAGAGACTGGCCAAATCAGCTTAGCTTCACTCAATTAAAACTTGCTTTCCAATGATTAGTGACCAGAGCTGGTCCTAAGATTGACAGTACCCTGTGCGAAAATTAATTTCGAATATTTTTAAAAAAATATTGTACAAAAATATTAAATACCTAAAATGGACTCTTAAAAAATAAAACTTATTTTGTAGGAGCCCATTTTAGTTGGCTGAGATTTTTGGGCAGTTGAATCATTCTTTGGGTGAGATTTTTGGGTAGTTCTGAATCATTCTTTGTACATATTATTTTTGGATAGTTAAAAAAATGGATCCTATAAAATTAAACTTATTTTAAAAATTGACATTTCTAATATATATAAAAAAAATTGGACCACTATAATATACATATATATGTGTATACTCTAAAATGGGCCTTGAGCCATTGCCCACTTGGCACATGGCCAGGGCCGGCCATGTTAGTGACTTCACTCAATTAAACTTTGTAGGTTAACTCGCATCCAAATAGCGCCATGCACGGTAGTCATACAAAAGTTTTCACGATAGTTTATACGCAAACAATTAAAAATGAAAACTTTGGACTAATAGTAATTCAAAATAGAAAAAACTATGTTGTGAATAATGATTTATGCATTGCATGTACAGCTTGGATGAGATGAGTTGTTATTTAAGAACATAAAGAAAACTAACGTCTATGAAGAATAGATGATATATGGGAGAAAATATAAAATTTAAACTATTGCATATATGAGTTGATATAATTAATAGTTGAAATACTACATTACTAAGAAAAATCGCCAAGAGAGAGAAGAAACACAAGAAAGAAGCCACATTACTTAGTAGAATTACTAAAAGACTTATGAGAGAGAGGGAGAGAGAGAGACCCTCTAGTAATATACGTCATAAGTTTTTTCCGCTCCGATTGGTCCCGTTTGAAAATATTTTATTGTTGCGGTTTTATTCTTTAATCCACAAAGCATGACATTTATCATTTTTAATAAATGATCATTTTAGCTCATTTGGAGCATGAATCATGTTTGTGGAAACGCATAATATTTAAATATAAATTAATTGCATAATGGTAAATTATATTCTGTAAAAATTTTGATGAGTTAATTTGCGGAATATCAGATCTTATAATTGAACAGTTCACAACCAAGATAAGGGATTCACCTCCTAGTGATAAAGTTGCATGTATAAATCTTAGTAGTTTATCTTGACTACGAGACCGTGTCCAATGGTTCTTAAACTTGTCTCATTGTACCGATACATCAAGAACATGACCAATGGTGAGATTCAAGCCTAGTTACTACTTGCAGAATTTAACGGATTGACAAAAGTTCTCATATTCTTAAACTTGAAGATATTTGGATCAAAATATTTACATGGTCATTGCTTTACAATGATGACGGGTGAGATCCAATTGATTCGTTCACTAATCCTTATGATTTCATTGGTCATTATGTGGATATGTCCAAGATCCTATTCCAAAGGAATCCGTGTCCAGTATAAAAGTATAAAAATTCTAGACATACAAGTTATAAGTTTTAATTATACCAGTAAACATGTACAATGAATGATTTCGAAATCAGTCAATGTATCAAATAATTTAATTTTAATAATCAACGAATACGAAATTTGAATGATATTTGATTAAGAGAAAATCGAATTTCATTATGCGTGTATTGGTTTCCTAATGAGAGGAATCATATTGAGTCACTACAAGAAAAATGGGTATTAGGGATGGGAGTAATTGAGGCGGGCGTGTCATTTTGTCCCTTTTGATATACCAAAAGGGACGGTAATTAAAAACCGTCCCTTTTGCTAAATAACATTAGGGACGATTTTTAAAATTCGTCCTATTTGTTATACCGAAAGGGACGATTATTAAAAACCGTCCCTTAAAGTATGTGGGATTTTTAGCGCTTTTTTTTCCTGGGCTAATTTAAGGGATGGACTTTTAAACCGTCCCTTTTGCAATACCAAAAGATACGGTTTTTAAAAAACCATCCATGTTGCTATACCAAAAAGGACAGTTTAAAAATTTGTCCCTTTTCGTATACATTTAATTTTTAGTTTTATTCCAAACAAATATAATGGACGGATTTTTAAACCGTTCCTTTTTCTATACCAAAAGGGACGGTTTTTAAAATCCATCCTTTTTGATATACTAAAAGGGACGGATTTTGAAACCGTTCCTTTTGATATAGTAAAAGGGACGGATGTTTCTGACCCTTTTGATTATTTTTCCCTCACATTTTAATATCCCGTATTTCTAATGACTTTTAAAATGGGATTAATTAGAATTAATTGTGATATAATTAGAAATTAATTCGGATTTAAATATTACTCTAGAATAAAGTAATATGTGATTTAAGTTGAATATTACTTAGTGATTAAAGTAATATATATGGTTATGAATTTACAATTGATTATGACTTTATAAACTTGTCGCGAGTTATGTGTACGACAATTATGGTAATTAAGTCAGGACGCGCATTTGAGTCGTGTCGGGATTATAATTAAATGAAATAAAAGTGAATTATTATTATATCATCCGAATGGTCGTTTTGACTTTGACAAAGTGTCCGAAAGGGTTCAAATAGTCGAAAAATTCTACTTGGGTGTTTGATTTGGGTCTCGGGGCACTTTGGAACCGAAAGGACACCTAGAGGGGTATTTCGGTCATTTTACAAGGGATGTGAATAGTAACTACATAAATATGAGTTTATTTTATAAGTAAAGGGATTAGAGAGTTTAGGATCATTCACCAAAAATAAGAGGAAAAGTTTTAGGGAGATTGAGAGACTTTCTATGGGAGACGAAGAGACTTTTCGAGGAAACGAAGAGACAACTACCTTGCACCTCCAAGAGCCACCACCACCACTGTTGGAAGTTGGCCGAAAAAATAGAGGACTACGGGTAGAGTATCATCCCCAACGGATTAGACCTACAATCTAAAGGCAAGTGATTAATTGTTGCAATCTTAGGTTTTATATTGTCCATGTTAGGATAGTTAGAAAAATTCTAAAAAATTGCATGACCAAAGATAAATTTGTGATAATTTTAAATGGACCTTTGAAATCGATATTATCTAGGAATGATCTCTTTTGAGTATAGAATAAACTCCATAAATTTTATATTATCTTGTGAAGAAATCCGAAATTTAGACTCTTATTCGTGATTAAGTCAAAAATTAGAGTTCTTGAGAATAAAATGGAATTTGAGTAAATTGATTATTGTTAATGATGTTTAAATCATTTTGGATACTTTAGAACTTATTCATATATGAAGATATATGATATGGATATCATGAGATTAAATTGGGAATCATTTGTTGAAGAAAAAATGGAGTTTATATGATGTTCATGGATAAATAAACAAATATAAGTTTTCTGGAAATAGTATGTTTTAAATCCAACCTTCTTGATGATTTCAAGTCGTTTGATTATTAGAAATCAATTATATATATTGGTTTATCATATGGAATGAATATTGCAGAGTTTGGGACTATTTGATAAATGTTTTGATGATTAAAAAGTATGAAACCCGTAGGAAAAACAATGCAGAAAACTGGGCAATATCTGGTCCATCGATTGATCAACTCAAGACTGTCTATTGATCGACCAAAATAATCTATCGATCGACTCCCCCTTGAAATGTAAAATATTCTTCTTTTTAATTATTGATTAAACCCAAAACTTTGGGGAATCTTTGATGATGATTAAATGAACATAATGGAACTTAGAGAAGGGCGGTAGGATATACCTAAGACCGGGGAAATATTATTTTTAGAATTTTTGAATGAGGGGAAACTAACGAAAGTTAATTAAAAGAGTTATTATCGAGACTTATATTACTTGGGATTTAAATTAGATAAATGATAATTTAAGGTTGGTACCATTAGTAAGAGAGTCATTAATTATCGGTATAACCTTAGGAATATGTGGGATTAACCCTAAGAGATAACATGAAGGGTTAAGAATGAATTAAGGGTTATCGAGAATTAAACCTAATTAAAGATGAGTTTAATTTATAGAATTTCGGAAGGTGTGATGACAGGGACAATTAGGATTTAGTCATTTGCGTACTGAATTAGATTAAGGAATACTTATTTAATCTTCGAGTAATGACTGAGGCTCGGGAATATAAAATAAAGAAGCAAAGTCATAATCTTTAATACGTAGGATTTGATAGATAAAAATACTACGTATAGGGATTATCATATGGTTGTGTGAATGCCTTATGGATGTTATATTTATATAGGTGTGATGAATACCTATATTATTATTTGTATGTATGACATACCTACGCTGCTTGCTATCGGGGTGGAGGTTTCGCATTATGGACGGTCTTATCCTGTGCACCCATTTGGGAGGATTTTAGATTCGTACCCTTAGCATAGGACCTTGGACCCGTGCTATCGGTGTAAAGATAGTTTTGACTGTTTGATGGGAGCGTAGGTATGTGCGTGACCCATTTGGATGGGGAGTATGCTCACCTCCAATATGTTTGTGTTATGTTATATGATTCGTGAGAGACACCGAATAATTAGTCCTCTATACAGTGACATTATGTATCAGGACATGATAGCAGAGTATGCATGCTCCGCAGCTGTGACTAGGGAGGTTCCGTTTTAGTATATACATAATTAGTGTGATATTATATATATAAACTATGATGTAATCTACTGTGTGACATTGCATATATAAAGATATAATCTTCTGTATGATATTGTTGATTAAAAATCTAAACCGTGATTTAATCTACTGTGTGATGTTGTAGGTAAAAGTAAATAATGCAATCTGAATTGAATTAAGTAAGTGAACACTTAATTCCAAGGTTGTAACAAGACTAGTTCATATTAAAGAGAAATGTATATGAATAATTACATTATGTATGGTATGGGACATATGGGTTTATGATATGGGTTATAATTATGTTCTGGAAACTAGTTACCAGGGAACCCTAACTGGGAAGATAATAAGATACGATAGTTGTGCACTATAGATGAGATGTGAGAATTCTTAAGAGAGAGCCCTAGTAACTAACATGTACATAATAAATGCTTATTTGTAATTGTTAAGCACTTGCTATTTTTAAAATCTTTTACAGTCGGGCTCTGACCCGTTTCCTTGCATATTCTCTTCTCTACTATATTTTGTACATCAGGTATCCCGCAGAAGGGCTACCCAACATAGATTATGGATGTTCATATGGATTATAGCTTCCAGGAAAGATGCGGATTTTTTTAGATGCTTCCTTCCTATTGATTCACTTATCTGTAGCGTCTACTTCATTTAGGGATTGTCACTCAGGATTATAGACGTTGTAATTATTTATGTAAGCATTGTGGACATTAGTTTTATTTAATGTAAATGTTATAATTTCACTCGAGAGTAATTCTAGTCACATGTATTCTTGTTATAGTTAATTCAGTTGTGATGTGTTGTTGCATATTATTATTCCATGTCGGGGAATGGTTTTAATTAAACTGAAAAGGGAAAAAGTTTTTGTCACTTAGCTTAATTAACTATTAGGTGATTAATAAATAAATGTTTTTTGACAGTGATGCTGGGAATGAACCTACTAGATACTCTGATTTAATTAAATAAAGGACTGATCACCCGATATTTAATTAGGTGGGTTGTTACACACATATTTTCACTTTTCCAAATTCTACCCACAACCTAACTCATCTCACTCCCGCTCTATTCTCTCTGTCTCTATATATATATATCTCGCTCGCAGCTCTCAAACCCCTCTCTCTCCCTATTTATCTTTCCCCTCTCTCTCTCTGCCACCCCACCCCGCTGCACCCCTGCGCCTCCCCATCCCCCTCTTCCTATGCCGCCTCCTCTCAGCTCTGCCCTAGTCCCGATTGCCCCTGTCCATTATCAAATTTGTAGGTTGGTCTGACATTGCATACGGCCCTCACCTCTCCCTCCGAGTCTCCGATGACCTTACTCACCTCCTTTGACGGCTTGCTATTGTAGCTCCACTCTCAACCGATAAGTTCTTGTTCAATTCATTTTTTACTGTTGAGAATTTGTGTTATTTTTTGCTATTGAGAACTTGTTTTCATTTCATTCATGTTTTTATAATTTTTATAATTTTATTCATTCATTAATGTGCTCATTATTACTTGTTAATTTGTTTTAATTTTTATTTGTTAATATATGTTTTGTGTTAATAAATTGAAAATATATTAGTGCTAAGGTAAACGTATCAAATGCATTTTAGGGGTGATGAAAAAAAACTATAAGTTTGAATAGTTTGAAATTATTTATTATATATGCATACATGTTCTTTTTATGTTCATATTAAGGTTTACAAAATTTTACATGCTTTCTTCACATATCCCAAACTTTTTAATCTATATATACTTGAGACATGAATTTATTTTGACAGTTAAATGTCTTAGCTATTACTTAAACCAATATCTCTCTAGGCAAAAAAAAAAACATTTTAATTCGGATGCCAATATGTTTGGGTCTGCAGAACCAGGTGGGTTCTTTATAGTTGATTCCATCTGCGGGGTGGCCTCATCCCACGAAGCTAGCATGCTACTGATCATGGTGCAACCTCTATCGGGATCCTCCGCCAAGTACGATTTTCATCTTTTAATAGTTGATTTCTTGATTTAATTATTTTGTGTTGAAAATGTTTGGGGCTACGTTTTTTTTCATTTTGAGTCTTTTATTTTTCATATTTTGTGTTTTGGTTTTGCAGGTACTGATTTGGTGATTATATTTGTATTTATATGGTTTAGCAAATCAGGTATACTCATCTCTTTCTCCCAATATTTTTAAATGCATGGTGATATATAAGTGGCTTTTGGGTTAAAATTAAGTACCATGATACAAAAATTACTTTAACCTCGAAATTTGTGTGTTTTGTTTGTAAAAGCGAATAGTTATCCCATCTCTGGATCCAGTTCTATAACTGTGGTAGTGACGTGGAAGGAATTTAATTTATTGGCATCTACTGCATGGTTTAGATGTTTAAGATACTACAATTTTATTAGTGTTGTTTCAAGTTTACACTTTCTAGTGCTAAATGAAGAAGTAAGGTATGTGTGTGTGCCCATTTTGAACAAGCTCTAGTTTGCTTCCTTTGGTTTTGATTTTTTTTTTTTTGGTTTAACAGTTTTTTTAATTGAATAAAATTGTTTGCATAAAATTCATTATTTTCTCACTGTCATAGGATACATTGATGTTGGGGGTGAACTACTATCAAACATAATCTGAAATTGCATCGCTGTTGGAATAGGGAAGGTTCTGATTGACATTGGGCGTAACAAAATAGTAAGTTAATGGACAGACCTATGATGAACTTTATTTTAAGGTTAAATATCCATTGATTCAATTTTTTATAATTATTTTGGGTTTGGATCCTATTTATTTCTAAACCCCGTAATTTTAATTCTTTTGTGCCCCCCTAATGACTCAAACATATTTTTTGAATTTTTTTTATACTATGCCCAATATGTTTGAGATGTGCTAATTTGCAAGAAGAACCTAATGGGATTAAAGGTACGAAATAATAGGTAATAGACATCAACTAATGAATTAAATACCTTGCAACCCTCTACTTTTGGATATCACGATGTAATTTCTTAGTTTCTACTACAATGTCTGGATCCATATATTCTAAAATTAGTGTTCATAGTAAAGTAAGTTATGCTTGGAGATTTAAAACCAAATTTTCCTTTGAAAATAATTATTTCTTCCATTATTTGCTTTGCAACTACTTACTACACCAGATTTGTTGTTTTGATATTCTACAATGCTCCATCATGAAAATGATCAATAGGATTGTGGACACGAAACTCAATGGTACTATGTATAGCATGTGTATTATTTGACTATATCTCTAATGAACTAGGGTAAGCCTGCGCCGATGATAAGATGGTAATATTCTTAGGTATTCATTCTTATAATATGATAATTCCTAAAACAACCCAAAAATGGTCTTTAATGATGCTAACAACGAGAATACGACGAGAATTTGCAAATAGTTAGACTTGGGCATAAAAACAAGCTGCCTAATGGAAAAAAATTTAAAACAACCACAAAACAGTCCCTTAAGAGGCACGAGCACCTCGTACGGGGATAATGTAACTTGTACTAACTGAATGCGTAGTTATAGGATTCCCGATTTGCGTATACGACGAGAATTCGTAAACAGTTAGACTTAGGCCTAAAAATATCCGTCAAAGGGTGAAAAAGTAAAAAAGAAGCAAAGCAGTCCCCTAATAGATACGAACACCTCACACGGGACCAATATAATTCGTACGAACCGACGACGTAGTCACCAGACTCCCTGTTTGATTAAACAATGAGAATTTGCAATCGGTTAGACATACGATTAAAAATATACCGCCGAAGGGTGAAAACATAAAACATCCACAAAACGGTCCCGTAGAGGCACGAGAACCTCGCACGAGACCAATGTAACTCTTACGAACCGACCACATAGTCACTGGCCTCCCAGTTTAAGTATACGACAAGATTTTACAAAATTTAGACTTAGGCCTAAAATATGGCGTCAAGGGGTGAAAACGTAAAATAACCACAAAACAGTCTCGCAAGAGGCATGAGCACCTCGCACGGGACAAATGTAACTCGTACGAACCAAACACATAGTCGCCGGCCTCCCGATTTAAGTATACGAAGAGATTTTGTAAAAAATTAGACTTGGGCTTAAAACATGAAATCAACGGGTGAAAACGTAAAAAAGAAATAAAATGGTCGGTAAGAGGCACGAGCACCGCACACGGGACCAATGTAACTCTTACGAACCGACAGCGCAGTCATCGGCCTCCCGATTTGAGTATACAACGAGAATTTGCAAAAAAATAGACTTAGGCCTAAAATCATGGCGTCCAGGGGTGAAAACGAAAAATAGTCACAAAACGGGACTGTAAGAGGTGTGGGCACCTCGCACGGGACAAATGAAAGTCGTAGGAATCGACAACGTAGTCATCAGACTCTTCATTGGAGTATACGACGATATTTTGTAATCGGTTATACTTACGCTTAAGAACATGCCGTCAATGGATGAAAACATAAAACAAACACAAAATGGTCCCGTAAGAGGCAAGAGAACCTCGCATGGGACCAATGTAACTCGTAGGACTTAATCGCGTAGTCACCAGACTCTTGGTTTGAGTATACAAGAGGAATTTGTAAAAAAGTACTGTTGACTTTTAAAACATGCCCTTAGAGGGTGAAAACATAAAACAGCCACAAAACGGTCCCGTAAGACACCCGAGCACCTCGTACGGGACCAATGTATTCGTACGAACCGATCTTGTAATCACCGAACTCTCGGTTTCTGTATACGACGAGAATTTGCAAAAAAATAACTTAAGTTTAAAAACATGGCGTAAGGGGTGAAAATGTAAAAAAATCACAAAACTGTCCCGTAAGAGGTACGAGCACCTCGCACGGGACCAATGTAACTCGTACGAACAAACCTCATTGTCACCGGCCTGCCGATTTGATTATACAACGATAATTTGCAAAAAATTAGACTAGGGCTTCAAAACATGGCGTCAGTGATGAAAACGTAAAACAACCATAAAACGGTTTTGTAAGAGGTACGAACACCTCACGCGGGAGCATTGTAACTCGTACCAACTGACCGCGTAGTCCCCGATCTCCGAATTTGAGTACATAACGAGAATTTGCAAAATTTATACTTGGGCCTAAAAAGATAGTGTTAAGGGGTGAAAGTGTAAAATAGCCACAAAATGGTACCGTGAGAGGCACGGGCACCTCGCTCTTATGAACGAACTGCGTAGTCAATGGACTTGAGATTTGAGGATACAACGAGAATTTACAAAATTTAGACTTAGGCCTAAAATATGGCGTCAAGGGGTGAAAATGTAAAACAGTCAGAAAACGGTCTCGTAAGAGGTGCGGTCACCTCGCACGGGACCAAAGTAACTCTTAGGAACCGATGGCGTAGTCACCAGACTTCCCATGTGAGTATACGATGAGAATTTGCAATCGGTTAGACTTACGCTTAAAGACATGCCATATAAGGGTGAAAACATAAAAAAAATTCAAAACGGTTTCATAAAAGGCATGAGCAGCTCGCACTGGACCAATGTAACTCGTACGAACTGATCGCGTAGTCACTAAACTCTCGGTTTGAGTAAAAAGTGAGAATTTGCAAAATTTAGACTTAGGTCTAGAATATGGCGTCAAGAGGTGAAAATATAATAAAGACACAAAACGGTCCCATAAGAGGCACGGGCACCTCGTAAGGGACCAATGTAACTGGTACGAACTAACCGCGTAGTCACTGGACTCTCGATTTGAGTCTACGATGGGAATTTGCAAAAAAATAGGCTTAAGCTTACAAACATGGCGTCAAGAGGTGAAAACGTAAAATAGCCACAAAACGGTCCCATAAGAGGTACGAGCACCTCACACGGGACTAATGTAACTCGTACGAACCGACCAAGTAGTCCCTGGCCTCCCGATTTGAGTGTACGATGAGAATTTGCAAAAACGTTAGACTAGGGTTTAAAAACATGGCGTCAAGGGGTGAAAATGTAAAAAAACCACAATACGGTCCCGTAAGAGGTACGAGAACCTCGCACGGGACCAATGTAACTCGTAGCAACTGATCGCGTAGTCACCGACCTCCCGGTTTGAGTAGACAACTTAAATTTGCAAAATTTAGACTTGGGTCTAAAAACATGGTGTGAAGGGGTAAAAGCATAAAACAACCCCAAAATGGTCCCTTAAGAGGCACGGGCACCTCGCTTGTATGAACCGACCCGGTAGTCACTGAACTCCCAGTTTGAGTATACGATTAGAATTCACAAAATTTAGGCTTAGGCCTAAAATATGGCGTCAAGGGTTAAAAATGTAAAATATCACAAAATGGTCCGGTAAGAGGTGCAGGCACCTCGCACAAAAGCAATGTAACTCTTACGAACCGATGGCATAGTCACCGGACTTCCCATTTGAGTATACGACGAGAATTTACAATCGGTTAGACTTACACTTATAAACATGTCGTCAAAGGATGAAAACATAAAACAAACACAAAACGGTCCCGTAAGAGGCGTAAGCACCTCGCACGGGACCAATGTAACTCGTAGGAACCGATCGCGTAGTCACCAACCTCTCTATTTGAGTATACGATGAGAATTTGTAAAATTTAGACTTAGGCCTAAAATATGGCATAAAGGGGTGAAAATATAAAACAACCACAAAATGGTCCCATAAGAGGCACGAGCACCTGGCACGAGACCAATGTAACTCGCATGAAACGATCGTGTATTAACCGAATTCTCGGTTTGAGTATCTGGCGGGAATTGACAAAGAATTAGGCTTGAGCCTAAAAATATGGCGTCAAGGGGTGAAAACTTAAAACAACCACAAAGCGGTCCCGTAAGATGTACGAACACCTCACATGGGACCAATGTAACTCGTACCAATTGACCGCGTAGTCAGCAACCTCCAGGATTGACTACACGACGAGAATTTTCAAAATTTATACTTGGTTCTAAAAACATGGCATCAAGGGTTGAAAGCGTAAAACAACCACAAAATGGTACTGTAAGAGGCATAAGCACCTCACTCGTACGAACGGACCACACAATCATCTGACTCCCGATTTGAGTATACGAGGAGAATTAGCAAATACTAGACTTAGGCCTAAAATATGTCGACAGGGGGTGAAAATGTAAAACAATCACAAAACGGTCCCGTAAGAGGTGCAACCACCTTGCACGGGACCAAAGTAACTCATACGAATGGAGTGGAATAGTCACCGAAATTCACATCTGAATATACGACGAGAATTTGCAATTGGTTAGACTTACGCTTAAAAACATACCGTCAAAGGGTGAAAACATATAACAAATACAAAACGGTCCCATAAGAGGCATGAGCACCTCCCACGGGACCAATGTAAATCGTACGAATTGATCGCGTAGTCACCGAACTGCCGGTTTGATTAAAAGACGAGCATTTGCAAAATGTAGACCTAGGCCTAATAAATGGCGTCAAGAGGTGAAAATAAAAAATAGCCACAAAATGGTCCCCTGAGAGGCACAGGCACCTCACACGGGACCAATATAACTCGTATGAATCGACCACTTAGTCACCGGACACTCGGTTCGAGTATACGACGAATTTTTTTAAAAAGTTAGGCTTGAGCTTAAAAACATGGCGTCAAGGGGTGAAAACTTAAATCAACAACAAAACGGTCCCGTAAGAGGTACGAGCACCTCACACGGGACCAATGTAATTCGTACGAATTGACCGTGTAATCTCCGACCTCTTAGTTTGAGTATACGATGAGAATTTATAAAAAATAAGACTAGGGATTAATAACATGGCGTCAAGGGGTGAAAACGTAAAATAAACACAAAACAGTTTTGTAAGAGGTACGAGCACCTCACACGGGACCAATGTAACTTATACCAACTGACCTCGTAGTCACCGAACTTCCGATTTGAGTACACGATGAGAATTTGCAAGATTTAGACTTGGGCCTAAAACATGGTGTCAAGGGGTGAAAGCATAAAATAGCCACAAAATGGTCCCGTAGGAGGTACGGGAGCCTCGTTCGTATGAAATGATTGCGTAGTCACCGGACTCCCGATTCGAGTATACAATGCGAATTTGCAAAATTTATATTTAGGCCTAAAATATGGCGTCAAGGGTTGAAAATGTAAAACAGTCACAAAACGGTCCCGTAAGCGGTGCGGGCACCTCTTTCGGGACCATAGTAACTTTTGCAAACCGATGGCGTATTCACCGGACTTACCATTTTAGTATAGGATGAGAAGTTACAAACGGTTAGACTTATGGTTAAAAACATGCCGTCAAAGGGTGAAAACATAAAATAGCCACAAAACGGTCCCGTAAGAGGCATAATCACCTCGCACGGGACCAATGTAACTGTTAGGAATCGATTGCGTAGTCACCGGCCTCTCGGTTTGAGTATACGACGAGAATTTAAAAAAATTAGGCTTAGGCCTAAAATATGGCGTCAAGGGATGAAAATGTAAAACAACCACAAAACGGTAATGTAAGAGGCACGTGCACCTCGCATGGGACCAATGTATTCGTACGAACCGACTGCCTAGTCACTGGACTCTCGGTTGGAGTATACGATGAGAATTTGTACAAAATTAGACTTCGTCTTAAAAACATGGCGTCGAGGGGTGAAAACATAAAACAACCACAAAATGGTCCCGTAAGTGGTATGAGCACCTTGCTCGGGACCAATGTAACTCGTACGAACTGACCGCATAGTCACTGGCCTCCCGATTTGGAATACAATGAGAATTTACAATCGGTTAGACTTACGCTTAAAAACATGCAATCAGAGGGTGAAAACATAAAAGATCCACAAAACGGTCCCGTAAGCGGCACGACCACCTCGCATGGGACCAATATAACTCGTAAGAACCGACTATGTAGTCACCAGACTCTCGGTTTGTGTATACCATTGGAATTTGCAAAAAAATAGACTTGAGCTTAAAACCATAGCGTTAAGGGGCGAAAGCATAAAACACCGACAAAATGGTCCCGTAAGAGGTACGGGCACCTCGGACGAGATCAATGTAACTTGTACGAATCGACCGCGTAATCACCGGCCTCCCGATTTGAGTATAAGACGAGAATTTGTAAAAAAATATACTAGTGCTTAAAAACATGGCGTCAAGGGGTGAAAATGTAAAACAACCACAAAACGGTCCCATAAGAGATACGAACACCTCGCATGGGACCAATGTAACTCGTGACAACTAACCGTATTGTCACCGACCTCCCCATTTGAGTACACGATGATAATTTGCAAAATTTATACTTGGGCCTAAAAACATGGCAGCACGAGGTGAAAGCATAAAACAACCAGGAAATGGTAGCGTAAGAGGCACGGGCTTCATGCTCGTAACAATGGTCCGTGTAGTCTACGGACTCCCAGTTTGAGTATACGACGAGAATTTACAAATTTCAGACTTAGGCCTAAAATATGGGGTCAAGGGGTGAAATTGTAAAATAGTCACAAAACGGTCCCATAAGAGGTACGGGCACCTTGCACGGGACCAAAGTAACTCGTACGAACAGATGGTATAGTCATCGGACTTGCCGTCTGAGTATACGACGAGAATGTGCAATCGGTTAGACTTATGCTTAAAAAATGCCATCAAAGGGTGAAAACATAAAATAGATACAAATTGGTCCCGTAAGAGGTATGAGCACCTAGAACGAGACTAATGTAATTCGTATGAACCGATCGTGTAGTCACCGAACTCCCTATTTGAGGAAACGATGAGAATTTGTAATATTTAGACTTAGGCCTAAAAATTTGCGTCAAGAGATGAAAACATAAAACAGCCACCAAACGGTCCCATAAGAGGCACGACACCTCGCACGGGACTAGTGTATCTCGTAGAAACCAATCGCGTATTCATCGAACTCTCAGTTTGATTATATGATGGGAATTTGCAAATAATTAGTCTTGAGCTTAAAAACATGGCGTCGAGTGGTGAAAACCTAAAACAACCACAAAATTGTCCCACAAGTGGTACGAGCACCTCGCACGGAACCAATGTAACTCGTACGAATGGATCACGCAGTGCCTGGTCTCTGGATTTGAGTATATGACGAGAATTTGTAAAATAATAGACTAAGGATTAAAAACATGGCGTCTAGGGGAGAAAATGTAAAACATCCACAAAACGGTCCCGTAACAGGCACGGGCACCTCTCTAGTACTAACGGGCCACGTAGTCAATGGACTCCCGATTTGAGTACACGACGAGAATTTACAAAATTTAGACTTAGGCCTAAAATTTGGCGTCAAGGGGTGAACACGTAACACAGTCACAAAATGGTCCCGTAAGTTGTGCAGGCACCTCGCACGGGATAAAAGTAACTCGTACGAAACGATGTCGTAGTCACCGAACTTCCCGTCTGAGTATATGACAGAAATTTGCAATCGGTTAGACTTACGCCCAAAAACATGCTGTCAAAGGGTGAAAACATAAAACAGATACAAAACGGTTTCGTAAGAGGCATGAGCACCTTGAACGGGACCAATGTAACTCGTATGAACCGATCGCGTAGTCACTAGACTCTCGATTTGAGTATATGATGGGAATTTGAAAAAAAATAGGCTTGAGCTTAAAAGCATGGCATCGAGGGGTGAAAATGTAAAACAACCACAAAATGGTCCCGTAGGTGGTACAAACACTTAACACGGGACCAATATAACTCGTACGAACTGATGATGCAGTCACCAGCCTCCCGATTTGGGTATACGATGATAATTTGCATTCATTTAGACTTACGCTTAAAAACATGCCGTTAGAGGGTGAAAACATAAAACTGCCAAAAAACGGTCCCAAAAGAGGCACGACCACCTCACACGGGACCAATGTAACTCGTACAAATTGACCGCGTAGTCACCGAACTCTCGATTTGAGTATACGATGGGAATTTGCAAAAAATTAGACTCGAGCTTAAAAACATGGCGCCAAGGGGTGAAAACGTAAAACGACCACAAAACGATCTAGTAAGAGGTACGAGCACCTCGCACGGGACCAATGTAACTCGTACGAACCAACCGCGTAGGCACTGGCCTCCCAATATTGAGTATACGATGAGAATTTGCAAAAAATAGACTAAGGCTTAAAAACATAGCGTCAAGGGGCGAAAATGTAAAACAACCAGAAAATGGTCCCATAAGAGGTATGAACACCTCGCACGTGACCAATATAACTCGTACCAACTGATCGCGTTGTCACATAATTCGCGGTTTGAGTACACGACAAGAGTTTGCAAAATTTATACTTGGGCCTAAAAATATGGCGTCAAGGGGTGAAAGCGTAAAATAGCCACAAAACTGTACCGTAAGAGGCACGACCACCTCGCTCGTACGAACGAGCTGCGTAGTAAATGGACTCACGATTTGTGTATTCGACGAGAATTTGCAAAATTTAGACTTAGGCCTAAAATATGGCGTCAAGGGGTGAAAATGTAAAACAGTTAAAATTGGTCCCATAAGTGGTGCGAGCACCTCGCACGGGACTAAAGTAACTCGTACGAACTGGTGGTGTAGTTATCGGACTTCACGTCTCAGTATACGATGGGAATTTACAATTGGCTAGACTTACACTTAAAAATATGCCGTCAATGGGTGAAAACATAAAACATATACAAAACAGTCCTGTAAGAGGCATAGGCACCTCGCACGGGACCAATATAACTCCTACGAACCGATTTTGTAGTCACGAAACTCTCGATTTGAGTAAATGATAAGAATTTGAAAAATTTAGACTTAGGTATAAAATAAGGCATCAAGAGGTGAAAACATAAAACCGCCTCAAAACGGTCCAATAAGAGGCTCCGGCACCTCACACGAGACCAGTGTAACTCATACGACCCCCTCGCGTAGTCATCGGACTCTCAGTTTGAGTATATGACGGGAATTTGCAAAAAAATATTCAGGGGTGAAAACATAAAACAGCCACGAAACGGTCCCGTAAGTGGTACGATCACCTCGCACTGGACCAATGTAACTCGTATGAACCGATCGTGCAGTCAATGGCCTCTCGATGTGGTTATACGATGAGAATTTGCAATCGGTTAGACTTATGCTTAAAAACATGCCGTCAGAGGGTGAAAACATAAAACAACCACAAAATGGTCCCATAAGAGGTATGATAACCTCGCACGAGACCAATGTAACTCGTATGAACCGAACGCGTAGTCACAGGACTCTCAGTTTGTGTATACGACAGGAATTTGCAAAAAATTAGACTTGAAATTAAAAACACGGCGTCAAGGGGTGAAAACGTAAGACAACCACAAAATAGTCCCATAAGAGGCACGGGCACCTCCCACGAGACCAGTGTAACTCGTATGAACCGCTCGCGTAATCACTGAACTCTCGATTTGCATATATGACGGGAATTTTAGAAAAATCGTTGAGGGGTGAAGATGTAAAACAACACAAAATGGTTCCATAAGTGGTACGAGCACTTTCCACGAGACCAATGCAATTTGTACGAATCGATCGCGCAGTCAATGGCCTCTCGAATTGTGTATACGACTAGAATTTGCAATCGGTTAGACATACGCTTAAAAACATTCTATCAGAGGGTGAAAATATAAAACAGCCAAAAAATGGTCCCGTAAGAGGAACGAGCACCTCGCACGGGATCAATGTAACTTGTATGAACCGACCGCGTAGTCATCGGGCTCTCGATTTGAGTATACGTCGGGAATTTGCAAAAAATTAGACTTTAGATTAAAAACATTGCGTCAAGGGGTGAAAATGTAAGACAACCACAAAATGGTCCCGCAAGAGGTACGAGCACCTTGCACGGGACCAATGTAACTCGTACGAACCGACCTCGTAGTTACCTGCCTCCCGGTTTTTGTATCCGACAAGAATTTGCAAAAAATTAGACTAGGGCTTAAAAACATGGCGTTAAGCAGTTACAACGTAAAACAACCACAAAACAGTCCCGTAAGAGGTACGAACACCTCGCACGGGATCAATGTAAATCGTACCAACGGACCGTGTTATCACCGACCTCCCGATTGGAGTACACGACGAGAATTTGAAAATTTTATACTCGGACCTAAAAATGTGGCGTCAAGGGGTGAAGACGTAAAATAACCACGGAACGATACCATAAGAGGCATGGGCATCTCGCTCATACAAACAGGCCTCGTAGTCAACGGACTCCCGGTTTGAGTATACGACGAGAATTTGGAAAATTTAGAATTAGGTCTAAAATATGGCGCCAAGCGGTGAAAAAGTAAAACCGTCACAAAATGGTCCCGTAAGAGGTGAGGGCTCCTCACACGGAACCAAAGTAACTCATACGAACCAACGACATAGTCACCGAACTTCCCGTCTGAGTATACGACGAGAATTTACAATCGGATAAACTTTTGCTTAAAAACATGCCGTCAAAGGGTGAAAACATAAAACAGATACAAAACGGCACCGTAAGAGGCATGATCACCTCACATGGGACCACTGAAACTCGTACGAACTGACCACACACTCACTAGCCTCCCGATTTGGGTATATGATGAGAATTTGCAATCAGTTAGACTTACGCTTAAAAACATGCCGTCAGAGGGTGAAAACATAAAATAACCACAAAACGGTCACGAAAAAAAGCACGAGCACCTCGCACGAGACCAATGTACCTCGTACGAACCGAAAGTGTAGTCACCGGACTCTCAATTTGAGTATACAACAAGAATTTGCAAAAAATTAGACTCGAGCTTAAAAACATGCCGTTAAGGGGTGAAAACATAAAATAACCACAAAACGGTCACGTAAGAGGTATGAGCACCTCGCACGGGACCAATGTAACTCGTACGAACTAATCGCATAGTCACCAGCCTCCCGATTTGAGTATACGACGAGAATTTCCAAAAAAATAGACTAAGGCTTAAAAACATAGCGTCACAGGGTGAAAATGTAAAACAATCACAAAACAGTCCCATAAGAGGTACGAACACCTCGCACGGGACCAATATAACTCGTACCAACTGACCGTGTTGTCACCGACCTTGTGGTTTGAGTACACGATGAGAGTTTACAAAATTTATACTTAGGCCTAAAAAATGGCGTCAAGGGGTGAAAGCATAAAATATCCACGAAACTGTACCGTAAGAGGCACGGACACCTAGCTCGTATGAACGGGCCACATAGTAAACGGACTCCACATTTGAGTATTTGACGAGAATTTGCAAAATTTAGGTTAGGCCTAAAATATGGCGTCAAGGGGTGAAAATGTAAAACAGTCAAAAATCGTCCCGTAAGTGGTGCGAGCACCTTGCACAGGACCAAAGTAACTCGTACGAATCGATGGCATAGTTATCGGACTTCCCGTCTGAGTATACGTCGGGAATTTACAATTGGCTAGACTTATGATTAAAAACATGCCGTCAATGGGTGAAAACAATAAACATATACAAAAGGATCCCGTAAGAGGCACGAGCACCTCATACAGGACCAATATAACTCGTACGAACCGATCATGAAGTCCCGAAACTCTCGATTTGAGTAAAAGATGAGAATTTGCAAAATTTAGACTTAGGTCTAAAATAAGGCGTCAAGAGGTACAAACATAAAACCACCACAAAACGGTCCCATAAGAGGCACGGACACCTCGCACGAGACCAATGTAACTCGTATGAACCCCTTGTGTAGTCACCGGACTCTCGGTTTGAGTATATGATGGGAATTTACAAAAAATCGTTGAGGTGTGAAAGCGAAAAAAAACCACAAACAATCTCGTAAGTGCCACGAGCACCTCGCACGGGACCAATGTAACTCGTACGAACCGACCGCGCAGTCAATGGCCTTTCGAATTGGGTATACGACGAGAATTTGCAATCGGTTAGACTTATGCTTAAAAATATGCCGTCAGAGGGTGAAAACATAAAATAGCCATAAAACGATCCCATAAGAGGCACGAGCACCTCCCACGGGACCAATGTAACTCGTATGAACCGATTCCGTAGTCACCGGACTCTCGATTTGAGTATACGATGAGAATTTGCAAAAAATTAGACTTGAGATTAAAAACATGGCATCAAGGAGTGAAGACGTAATGCAGCCACAAAACGATCCCGTAAGAGGTACGAGTACCTCGCACAGGACCAATGTAACTCGTATGAATCGAACGCGTAGTTACCTGCCTCCCGGTTTGTGTAACCGATGAGAATTTACAAAAAAACAGACTAGGGCTTAAAAACATGGTGTCAAAGTGTGAAAATGTAAAACAACCACAAAACGGTCCCGTGAGAGGTACGAACACCTCGCACGGGACAATGTAAATCATACCAATTGACCGCATTGTCACCGACGTCCCGGTTTGAATACTCGATGAGAATTTTAAAATTTTATACTCGGGCCTAAAAACATGGCGTCAAGGGGTGAAAGCATAAAACAACCACATAACGGTACCATAAGAGGCACGGGCACCTCACTCGTACGAACAAGCCGTGTTGTCAACTGACTCCCGGTTTGAGTATACGACGGGAATTTACAAAATTTAGAATTAGGTCTAAAATATGGCGTCAAGAGGTGAAAACATAAAATAGTCACAAAACGTTCCTGTAAGAGGTGCGGGCTCCTCGCACAGGACCAAAGTAACTCGTACGAACCGATGGCGTAGTCACCGAACTTCCCGTGTTAGTATACGACGAGAATATGCAATCGAATAAACTTATGCTTAAAAACATGCCGTCAAATGGTGAAAACATAAAACACATACAAAATGGCACCGTAAGAGGCATGAGCACCTCACAAGGGGCCAATATACCTCGTACGAACCGACCGTGCAGTCACTAGCCTCCCGATTTTGGTATACGATGAGAATTTGCAATCAGTTAGACTTACGCTTAAAAGCATGTCGTCAGAGGATGAAAACATAAAACACGCACAAAATGATCCCAAAAGAGGCACGAGCACCTTGCACGGGACCAATCTTACTCGTACGAACCGATCGCGTAGTCACCGAACTCTCGGTTTGATTATATGACAGGAATTTGCAAAAAATTAGTCTTAAGCTTAAAAACATGGCGTCAAGGGGTGAAAACGTAAAATAACCACAAAATGGCCTCGTAAGAGGTACGAGAACCTCGCACGGGACCAATGTAACTCGTACGAACCAACCGCGTAAAATAACCACAAAATTCAAACTATCAAAACAGGTGTAGAACATGATGTCTGCAGAGCTACCATTGTCTACCAATACACGTGAAATCACCACATCCTTCATTCTCATCTTGACTACCAAGGGGTCGTCGTGAGGATGCAGTACTCCGACATGATCAGTTTTGGAGAAATCGATAACCAGTTTGTCTTTGTTCACCTTCCTTGGGTGATCGTCCTCGGCCAAATTTATGCGCTGTATGTAAGAACAAGCTTGGGCCTCATTGAGGTAAGCTTTCCTTTTAGCAGCCTGATCTCGGCCTCTTGCATCGCCACCTGTGGATTGAGAATACCTTACACTCATGTTGCCTTGGATTTTTTGGGGAATCCAGGGTCATCCTCTGGATCGTCTTCATGGTCCTTCTTTTTGTCATCTCTTGCTCAGTGAGGAGATTTGGACCTTTGTATTCCTCACTCATTAGTCTTCCCACCATTTGGGCGATCAACGAACTTTTTCAATTTTCCTCTCCTAATGAGTGCTTCGATCTCATTCTGGAGAGCTATGCAGCATTCGATCGTGTGGCCATGATCTTTATGGAACTCACAATATTTGGACTTATCCCTCTTATCGGGGTCTGTCCTCATTTTCTCTAGCCAAGTTAGCTCCTCACTGTTCTTGATCTCTTCCAGAATATGGTTTATGTCCACCTTTAAAGGTGTGTGATTCCCATACTTATATAGCTGCTAGAGCGTATCCTTGCCTTTTGGTCGCTTGTTATTCCCATTGTGCTTTTGATCCTTCTTCTTCACTGTACCTTCATCCTTGGTCTCTGCTTTAGTGTCAGCATTCTTCTTCGCAGCCATATCCTCTTCGGCATTCATGATCTTAGCTGCTTCGGCCATCAGTTCTGCCATGGATTTGGCAGGATCTTTGTCCAACGTATAATATAACTTGTCAGGTAACAGACCGCTCATCAGAGCTGTGATTGATGTCTTTTTCTCGTAGTCAATCACCTCAAGTTTCTCGTTATTAAAATAAGTGATGTAATCCCTGGTACTTTCTCCTATTTTCCGCCTTACGCTCAGTAGGTGTGCTACTCTCTTAACTGGCTTCGCACCAAAGAAAAAGTTCCCTATGAAGAGCTCTTCCAGCTAACAAAAAGTATCAATTTTCTCCCGAGGAAGGATGTTGTACCATATCTGGGCTGACCCAGTGATAGTTCCTGAGAATGCCCTGCACCTCATCTGATCAAGAATCGCATAAATATCAGCAGCAGCTTAGTACTTCTCTATGTGGAGGACGGGATCAGTTTTTCCATCATATTTAGGCATCACCATAGGACCTTTAAATTTTTATGGTGTGGGAAAATCCATAATTATCTGTACGAAAGGAGAACCTTGGACAAAAGTTCTTTAGAGAAGGTTCTTGGACTTAGCCATTTACCCTAACCGGTCTTCCAATCTCTGAATGAAACCTTTCCATGCATCATTTCCAGCTTCAGGCCTATTTTCTCAAGCAACAGAGCACGCTAAATTCTCCTCTTGGGATCTTTCATTACGAGTTGCTGGGCGTGATTGGGCAGAACCCTCCCTTAGATCGATTGATCGTTGAGAATTCTTCGAACAATCCTAGGGGTATTTCCATTCCTCCTAGGGCCCAGACGGTCAAAGGGAGAGACTCTACTCAACGTCTCCAAAGCGCATGTTCGCTTAGTAGTTAAGGTAACATTTTGTCAAGAATATGTAGCTCTTATAGATGAAGTCCATCCAGGTTTATCAGAAGGATCATTGGACCTCTTAGTATGATGAGAATCACTACGCCTGGGCTGTGAAACATGTGGAAATAGTGTACGTCTGGTTCTTGAAGATGGAAGATTGGTGTTTCTCTGTCTGCTTCGTTGGCCTGACTGGGTAAGTGATCCATTATGAATAGTTTGGATGAGTTGTCGCATGGTTTCTTGCATAGTCGTTCGCCCTTGGGATAAGTTAGATACTATTCCTGTAAGTTAATCGATAGTTGGGGGAGCATAGGGGTTTAGAGGGACCCCCGTATTGTTCCGGTTACTTAATTCTGGGATCTCAGCCGTTGGTGGTCAGTTTTTAGTGAAAAATGCTACGTATTGTCATTTTCCACAGACGGCGCAAATCTGTTGATGTAACAAAGTATATTCGATCTAATTAACTAATCACAGATGAAAAGGAATAAATAAATGAGACAAAAGATTTTTAAAGTTGTCCAGCATTATGAAAATGGCCTACGTCCACTGTTTTATATTGCCGATGTTTGCCTTAATCTCGATGATGATTACAAGAGATCGATTACCCTGTTATGGAGGGTGTTAAAATGTATTTATATCCTTGGGGATATAAGTATGAATAGACGATATGCCGTTGTTTTATAGACATATACATCTGTACAATAAGAATTTTCATTAAATCCGATGTTCATTGAATGTACAATTGTCGCTTGATCTTCCCAGCCAGATGCCCTACATGCTGGGTAGGTCGACACACTGAGTATTTCGGCATGCTAAGTAGCTCGATTAGCAAATATATTTGCCATGTAAGATGACACATGTCTTTATATGATTGGTCCACGTCAGCTGACTAATTTTCGTACCAACACCGTCAAAGGGTGAAAGCATAAAACAGATACAAAATGGTCCGGTAAGAGGCATGAGCACCTCGCACGGGACCAATGTAACTATTATGAATCGACCGCGCAGTCACTGGACTCCCGATTTCGGTATATGGTGATAATTTGCAATGAGTTAGACTTACGCTTAAAAACGTCCCGTCAGAGGGTGAAAACATAAAACTACCACAAAATGGTCCCAAAAGAGGCACGAGCACCTCGCACGGGACCAATATAACTCGTACGAACCGACTGCGTAGTCACCGGACTCTCAGATTGAGTATACAGCTGTAATTTAAAAAAAAATTAGACTTGAGCTTAGAAACATGGCGTCAAGGGGTGAAAACATAAAATAACCACAAAACGGTCCCATAAGAGGTACGAGCACCTTGCACGTGACCAATGTAACTCGTACAAACCAATCGTGTAGTCACGCCTCCCAGTTTGAGTATACGACGAGAATTTGCAAAAAAAAATAGACTAAGGCTTTAAAAACATAGCATCAAGGGGTAAAAATGTAAAACAACCACAGAACGGTCTCGTAAGAGGTACGAACATATCACACTGGACCAATGTAACTCGTACCAACTGACCGCGTTGTGACCGACCTCGCGGTTTGAGTGCACGACGAGAGTTTGAAAAATTTATACTTGGGCCTAAAAACATGGCGTCAAGGGGTGAAAGCGTAAAATAGCCACGAAATGGTACCGTAAGAGGCATGGGCACCTCGCTCATTTGAATGGGCCGCTTAGTAAACGCACTCACGATTTGAGTATTCGACGAGAATTTGCAACATTTAGACTTAGGCCTAAAATATGGCGTCAAGTGGTGAAAACATAAAACAGTAAAAAACGGTCCCATAAGTGGTGCGAGCACCTCTCACATGACCAAAGTAACTCCTACGAACTGATGGCATAGTTATCGAACTTCTCGTCTGAGTATATGACGGGAATTTACAATTGGGTAGACTTATGCTTAGAAACATGTCGTTAGTGGGTGAAAACATAAAACAGATTCAAAACGGTCCTGTAAGAGTCATGAGCACATCGCACGGGACCAATATAACTCGTACAAATCGATCTTGTAGTCACGAAACTCCCGGTTTTAGTAAACGACGAGAATTTACAAAATTTAGACTTATGTATAAAATATGGCGTCAAGAGGTGAAAACATCAAACAGACGCAAAACGGTCCTATAAGAGGCATTATCACCTCGCACGAGACTAGTGTAACTCGTAGGAATCACTCGCGTAGTCACCGGACTCTCGCTTTGAGTATATGACGAGAATTTGCATAAAATCATTGAGGGGCAAAAATGTAAAATGGAGAACCTCACACGTGACCAATGTAACTCGTATGAACCTACCGCGCAGTCAATGGACTATCGATTTGGCTATAAGATGAGAATTTGCAATCGATTAGACTTACACTTTAAAACATGCCGTCAGAGGGTGAAAACATAAAATAGCCAAAAAACGGTCTTATAAGAGGCACGAGCACCTCACACGGGACCAATGTAACTCGTACGAACCGACCGCATAGTCACCGGACAATCAGTTTGAGTATAAGACGGGAATTATTAAAATATTATACTTGAGATTAAAAACATGACGTCAAGGGGTGAAAACGTAAGACATCCACAAAACGGTCCCGTAAGAGGTATGAGCACCTCGCATGGGACCAATGTAACTCGTACGAACCGACCACGTAGTTACCAGCCTCCCGATTTGAGTATCCGACGATAATTTGAAAAATATTAGAGTAGGGCTTAAAAACATGGCGTCAAGGGGTGAAAACATAAAACAACCACAAAACGGTCCCGTAAGAGGTACGAACACCTCAGACGGGACCAATGTAAATAGTACCAACTAACCGCATTGTCACCGACCTCCCTGTTTGAGTACGCGATGAGAATTTGAAAAATTTATACTCGGTCCTAAAAGTTTGGCGTCAAGGGGTGAAAGCATAACACAACCACGAAACGGTACCGTAAGAGGCATGGGTACCTCGCTCGTACCAACGGATCGCATAGTCAACGAACTCCCGGTTTGATTATATGACGGGAATTTATAAAATTTAAAATTAGGTCTAAAATATGGCGTCAAGGGGTGAAAACATAAAACAGTAACAAAACGGTCCCGTAAGAGGTGTGAGCTCCACGTACGGGACCAAAGTAACTCGTACGAACTAATGAGGTAGGCACCGGACTTCCCCTCTGAGTATACGAAGAGAATTCATAATTGAATAAACATATGCTTAAAAACATGCGGTGAAAGGGTGAAAACATAAAAGAGATACAAAATAGCCCCGTAAGAGGCATGAGCACCTCGCACGGGACCAATGTAACTCGTACGAACCGATCGCGCAGTCACTGTCCTCCCGATTTGGTTATACGATGAGAATTTGCAATTGGTTAGACATACACTTAAAAACATGCTATCAGAGGGTGAAAATATAAAATAAACACAAAACAGTCCCAAAAGATGCACGGGCACCTCGTATGGGACCAATATAACTTGTACGAACCGACTGCGTAGTCACCGGACTCTCGATTTGAGTATATGACGGGAATTTGCAAAAAAATAGGCTTGAGCTTAAAAACATGGCCTCAAGGGGTGAAAACATAAAACAACCCCAAAACGGTCTCGTAAGAGGTACGAACACCTCGCACGGGACCAATGTAACTCGTACTAACTAACCGCGTATTCATTGACCTCCTGGTTCGATTACACGACAAGAATTTGCAAAATTTATATTTGGGTTAAAAACATGGTGTCATGGGGTGAAAGCGTAAAATAACCACAAAACACTACCGTAAGAGGCATGGGAACCCCGCTCATACCAATGAACCGCGTTGTCACCGGACTCCCGGTTTGAGTATAAGACGAGAGTTTGAAAAACTTAGACTTAGGTGTCAAATATGTCATCAAGGAATGAAAATTTTAAATAGTAACAAAATGGTCTCGTAATAGGTGTGGGTACCTCGTACGGGACCATAGTAACTCGTACGAACCGATAGGGTAGTCACCGGACTTCCCCTCTGAGTATACGATGAGAATTTTCAGTGGGTTAGACTTACGCTTAAAAAATTCTATCAAAGGGTGAAAAAATAAAACAAATACAAAACTGTAACATAACAGGCAGGAGTGCCTCGCACGGGACCAATGTAACTCGTACGCATTATCACCGAATTCCCAATTTGATTAAACGAAAAGAATTTTCAAAATTTAGACTTAGATCTAAAATATGGCGTCAAGAGGTGAAAACGTAAAACAACCACAAAACGGTCATATAAGAGGCACTAACACCTCGCACGGCACCAGTGTAACTAGTACGAACCGATGACGTAGCCACCAGACTCTTGGTTTGAGTATATGACAATAATTTGCAATAAATTAGTCTTAAGATTAAAAACATGGCGTCGAGGGGTGAAAACATAAAACATCCCCAAAATGGTCCCATAAGTGGTACGATCACCTCGCACGGGACCAATGCAACTCTTACGAACCGACCGCGCAGTCACTGGCCTCCCGATTTGGGTATACGATGAGAATTTACAATTGGTTAGACATAAGATTAAAAACATTCTGTCAGAGGGTGAAAACATAAAACAACATGAAACGGTCCCGTAAGAGGCACGAGCACCTCGCACGGGACCAATGTAACACGTATGAACGGAATGCGTAATCACCGGCCTCCTGGTTTAAGTATATGAAAAGAATTTGCAAAAAATAGACTAGGGGTTAAAAACATGGCGTCAAGGGGTTAAAATGTAAAACAACCAAAAAATGGTCCCGTAAGAGGTACTAACATTTCGCAAGGGACAAATGTAACTCGTACCAACTGATCGTGTTGTCACCGACCTCCCGGTTTGAGTACACGGTGAGAATTTGCAAAATTTATACTTGGGCCAAAAAAATGGCGTCAAGAGGTAAAAGGGTAAAGAAGACACGTAACGGTACCGCAAGAGGGTCGGGCACTTCACTCGAACGAACGGGCCCCGTAGTCAACGGACTCCATATTTTGAGTATACGACGAGAATTTCCAAAATTTTGACTTATGTCTAAAACATGGCGTCAAAGGGTGAAAACGTAAAATAGTCAGAAAAGGGTCCCGTAAGTGGTAGGAGCAACTCGTACGGGACCAATGTGACTCGTTTGAACCGACCGCGTAGTCAGTGGCCTCCCGATTTGGGTATACGATGAGAATTTGCAATCGGTAAGACTTACGCTTAAAAACATGCCGTCAGAGGGTGCAAACATAAAACAACCACAAAATAGTCCAGTAAAAGGCACGAGCACCTCGCACGGGACCAATGTAACTCGTTCAAACCGACCACGTAGTCACCGGACTCTCGGTTTGAGTATACGATGGGAATTAGCAAAAAATTATACTTGAGCTAAAAACATGGCGTCAAGGGGTGAAAACATAAAATAGCCACAAAATGGTCATGTACGAGGTACGAGCGCCACCAACCTCCATGTTTGAGTATACAACGAGAATTTGAAAAAAATTAGACTACGGTTTAAAAACATGGCGTCAAGGGGTGATAATGTAAAACAACCAATAAATGGTCCCGTAAGAGGTACGAACACCTCGCACGGGACCAATATAACTCATACCAACTGATCGCGTTGTCACCGACCTCGCGGTTTGAGTACACGACGAGAATTTGCAAAATTTATACTTGGGCCTAAAAACGTGGCGTCAAGGGGTGAAAGCGTAAAACATCCACGAAACACTATCATAAGAGGTACGGGCACTTCGCTCGTATGAACGGGCCACATAGTCAACGGACTCCCGATTTGAGTATACGACAGGAATTTGCAAGATTTGGACTTAGGTCTAAAATATGGCGTCATGGAGTGAAAACGTAAAACAGTCACAAAATGGTCTCGAAAGAGGTTTGAGTTCTTCGCACGAGACCAAAATAACTAGTATGAACCGATGCCGTAGTCACCAGACTTCCCGTGTGAGTATACGATGAGAATTTGCAATCAGTTACACTTATGCTTAAAAACATGCCGTCAAAGGGTGAAAACATAAAACATATACAAAACGGTCCCATAAGAGGCATGAGCACCTCGCAAAGGACCAATGTAAATCATACAAACCAATCGTGTAGTCACCAAACTAGCGGTTTGAGTAAACGACAAGAATTTAAAAAAATTAGATTTAGGTCTAAAATTTGGCGTCAAGAGTTGAAAACATAAAATAGCCACAAAATGGTCCCATAAGAGGCACGGGCACCTCGTACGGGACCAATGTAACTCGTAAAAACCGACCGCCTAGTCACCAAACTCTCAGTTTGAGTATGTAACGGGAATTTACAAAAATTAGGCTTGAGCTTAGAAACATGGGGTCAAGGGGTGAAAACGTAAAACAGCCCCAAAACAGTCCCGTAAGAGGTACAAACACCTCGCACGGGACCAATGTAACTCGTACCGACTGACCGCGTAGTCACCGGCCTCCCGATTTGAGTACACGATGAGAATTTGCCAAATTTATACTTGGGGATAAAAATATGGTGTTAATGGGTGAAAGCGTAAAATAGACACAAAATGGTACCGTAAGAGGCATGAGCACCTCGCTCGTACGAACTGAACGCATAGTCAATGGACTCCCAGTTGGAGTATACGACGAGAATTTGCAAAATTTAGACTTAAGCCTGAAATATGGCGTCAAGGGGTGAAAACATAAAACAGTCACAAAACGGTCCCATAAGTGGTGCAAGCACCTCGCACGGGACCAAGTTAACTCGTTCGAATCGATGGCGTAGAAACCGAACTTACCGTCTGAGTAAACGATGGGAATTTGCAATCGGTTAGACATACGCTTAAAAACATGCCATCAAAGGGTGAAAACATAAAAAAAAGATACAAAACGGCCCCGTTAGAGGCATGATCACCTCCCACGGGACCAATGTAACTCTTACAAACTGATGGTGTAGTCACCAAACTCCCTGTTTGAGTAAACGATGAGAATTTGCAAAATTTAGACTTAGGTTTAAAATTTAGACTCTCGGTTTGAGTATATCATGGAAATTTCCAAAAAATTAGGCTTGAGCTTAAAAACATGGTGTCGAGGGGTGAAAACATAAAACAACCAAAAAACGGTCTCGTAAATTGTACGAGAACCTCGCATGGGACCAATATAACTCGTACGAATCGACTGCACAGTCACTGTCCTCCGTATTCGGGTATACGACGAGAACTTGAAATCGGTTAGACTTAAGCTTAAAAACATGCCGTCAGAGGGTGAAAACATAAAACAACCACAAAACAATCAATTAAGAGGCACAAGCAGCTCGCATGGGACCAATGTAACTCGTACGAACTGACTGCGTAGTCATCGGACTCTCGATTTGAGTACACAACAGGAATTTTAAAAAAATTAGGCTTGAGCTTAAAAACATGGTGTCTAGGGGTGAAAACGTAAAAGAACCACAAAACGGTCCCGTAAGAGGTACGAGCACCTCGGACGTGACCAATGTAACTCGTACGAACCGACCGCGAAGTCATCGACCTCCCGATTTGAGTATACGATGAGAATTTGCAAAAAATTAGACTAGGGCTTAAAAACATGACTTCAAGGGGTGAAAACGTAAAACAACCACAAAATGGTCCCGTAAGAGGTACAAACACCTTGCACGGGACCAATGTAACTCATACCAACTGATCGCGTTGTCACCAACCTCCCTGTTTGAGTACACTATGAGAATTTTCAAAATTTATACTTGGGCCTAAAAACGTGGCGTCACAGGGTGAAAGTGTAAAACTGCCACGGAACGGTATCGTTAGAGGCACGGGCACCTCGCTCGTACGAACGGGCCGTGTAGTCAATAGACTCTCGGCTTGAGTATATGACGGGAATTTATAAAATTTAGACTTAGGTCTAAAATATGGCTTCAAGGGATGAAAATGTAAAATAGTCACAAAACGATCCCGTAAGAGGTGAGGGGTCCTTCCACGGAACCAAAGTAACTCGTACGAACTGATGGCGTAGTCAGCGGACTTCCCGTCTGAGTATACGATGAGAATTTGCAACGAGTTAAACTTACGCTTAAAAACATGCCATCAAAGGGTGAAAACATAAAACAAATAGAAAACGGTCCCGTAAGAGGCATGAACACCTCGCACGAGACCAATATAAATCTTACAAACTGATCGTGTAGTCACCAAACTCCCGGTTTTAGTAAACAACAAGAATTTAAAAAATTTAGACTTAGGTATAAAATACGGCGTCAAGAAGTGAAAACATAAAACAACCACAAAACGGTCCCGTAAGAGGTACGAACACGTCGCACGGGACGAATGTACCTCGTACCAACTGATCGCGTTGTCACCAACCTCGTAGTTTGAGTACACTATGAGAATTTTCAAAATTTATACTTGGGCCTAAAAATGTGGCATCACAGGGTGAAAGCGTAAAACTGCCACGGAACGGTATCATAATAGGCACAGGCACCTCGCTCGTACGAACGGGTCGTGTAGTCAACGGACTCCCGTCTTGAGTATATGACGGGAATTTGCAAAATTTAGACTTAGGCCTAAAATATGGCGTCAAGGGGTGAAAACGTAAAATAGTCACAAAACGGTCCCGTAAGAGGTGAGGGGTCCTTGCACGAGACCAAAGTAACTCGTACAAATCGATGGCGTAGTCACTGGACTACCCGTCTGAGTATACCATGAGAATTTGCAATGAGTTAAAATTACGGTTAAAAACATGCCATCAAAGGGGGAAAACATAAAACAAATACAAAACTGTCCCATAAGAGGCATGAACACCTCGCACGAGACCAATATAAATCTTACAAATTGATCGTGTAGTCACCAAACTCCTGGTTTGAGTAAAGAGCGAGAATTTCAAAAATTTAGACTTGGGTCTAAAATACGGCGTCAAGAGGTGAAAACATAAAACAACCACAAAACAGTCCCATAAGAGGCACGCGAATCTCGTACGGGAACAATGTAACTCGTACGAACCAACCGCATAGTCAGTGGACTCTTGGTTTGAGTGCATGAGGAAAATTTGCAAAAAATTAGTCTTGATCTTAAAAATAAGGCGTCAAGGGTGAAAAATGTAAAACAACCAAAAAAAGGTCTCGTAAGAGGTACGAACACCTCGCACGGGACCAATGTAACTAGTACCAACTAACCAAGTAGCCATCGACCTCCTAGTTTGAGTACACGACGAGAATTTGCAAAATTTATACTTGGGGCTAAAAACATGGTGTTAAGGGGTGAAAGCGTAAAATAACCATAAAATGGTACCGTAAGAGGCATGGGCACCTCGCTTGTACGAACGGACGGCGTAGTCAACGGACTCCCGATTTGAGTATACGACGAGCATTTGCAAAATTTAGACTGAGGCCTAAAATGTGGCGTTAAGGGGTGAAAATGTAAAACAGTCACAAAACAGTCCCATAAGTGGTGCAGACACCTCGGACGGGACCAAAGTAACTCGTACAAATCGAGAGCGTAGTCACGGAACTTCCCATCAAAGTATACGATGGGAATTTGCAATCAATTAAACTTACGCATAAAAACTTGCCGTCAAAGGGTGAAAACATAAAATAGATACAAAACGGCCCCGTAAGAGGCATGAGCACCTCACACGGGACCAATATAACTTGTATGAACCGATGGTGTATTCACCAAACTCCCGGTTTGAGTAAACGACGAAAATTTACAAAATTTAGACTTAGGTATAAAATATGGCATCAACAGGAGAAAACTTAAAATAGCCATAAAATTGTCCCATAAGAGGCACGGGCACCTCGCACGGGACGAGTGTAACTCATACGAACCGATTGTGTAGTCACCAAACACTCGATTTTAGTATATCATGGGAATTTTCAAAAAATTAGGCTTGAGCTTAAAAACATGGCATCAAGGGGTGAAAACGTAAAACAGCCAGAAAACAGTCCCGTAAGTGGTGCGAGCACCTCGCACGGGACCAATGTAACTCGTACGAACCGACTGCATAGTCACTAGCCTCCCGATTTGGGTATCGGATGAGAATTTTCAATCAGTTAGACTTACGTTTAAAAACATGCCATAAGAGTGTGAAAACATAAAACAACCACAAAATGGTCCCGTAAAAGGCACGCGCACCTCACACAGGACCAATGTAACTCGTACGAACCAACCGTGTAGTCATCGGACTCTCAGTTTGAGTATACGACGGGAATTTGCAAAAAATTAGACTTGATCTTAAAAACATGGTGTCCAGGGGTGAAAATGTAATAGAACCACAAAATGGTCCCGTAAGAGGTACGAGCACCTCGGACGAGACCAATGTAACTCGTATGAATCGACCCCATAGTCATCGGCCTCCCAAATTGAGTATAGGATGAGAATTTGCAAACATTAGATTAGGGATTAAAAACATGGAGTCAAGGGGTGAAAATGTAAAACAACCACAAAACGGTTCCATAAGAGGTACGAAAACCTCGCACGGGACAAATGTAACTCGTACCAACTGATCGCGTTGTCACCGAACTCCCGTTTGGAGTACACGATGAGAATTTACAAAATTTATACCTAGGTCTATTAAAAGGTGTCAAGGGGTAAAAGCGTAAAACAACCACAAAACGGTATCGTAAGGGGTATGGCACCTCGCTCGTACGAATTGACTGCGTAGTCAACAGACTCCTAGTTGGAGTATACGACGAGAATTTGAAAAATTTAGACTTAGGCCTAAAACATGGCGTGAATGGGTAAAAACATAAAACAGTCACAAAACGGACCCGTAAGTGGTGCAGGCACCTCACACGGGACCATGTTAACTCGTTCGAACCGATGGCGTAGTCACGAAACTTCCCATCTCTCTAAATGACGAGAATTTGCAATTGGTTAGACTTACGCTTAAAAACTTGTCGCCAAAGGGTGAAAACATAAAAAAGATACAAAACGGTCCCATTAGAGGCATGAGCACCTCGTACGGGACCAATGTAACTCTTATGAACCGATGGTGTAGTCACCAAACTCCCGGTTTGAGTAAACGACAAGAATTTGTAAAATTTAGACTTAGGTATAATATATGGCGTCGAGAGGACAAAACATAAAACAACCACAAAACGGTCCTATAAGAGGCACGGGAACCTCGCACGGGACTAGCGTAACTCGTACGAACCAATCGCGTAGTTAGCGGACTCTCGGTTTGAGTATATCACAAGAATTTACAAAAAAATAGGCTTGAGCTTAAAAACATGGTGTCGAGGGGTGAAAATGTAAAACAACCACAAAATGGTCTCGTAAATGGTACGAGCCCCTCGCACGGGACCAATGTAACTCGTACGAACCGACTGCGCAGTCACTATCCTCCTGACTCGGGTATACGATGACAATTTGAAATCGATTAGACTTACGCTTACAAACATGCCGTCAGAGGGTGAAAACATAAAACAACCACAAAACGATCCAATTAGAGGCACGAGCACCTCGCATGGGACCAATGTAACTCGTACGAACCGACCATGTAGTCACCAGACTCTCAATTTGGGTATACAACGGAAATTTAAAAAAATTAGACTTGAGATTAAAAACACGATGTCTAGGGGTGAAAACATAAAAGAACCACAAAACAGTCCCGTAAGAGGTACGAGCACCTCGGACGGGACCAATGTAACTCGTACGAACTGACCGCATAGTCACCAGCCTCCTGGTTTGAGTATATGATGAGAATTTGCAAAAAATTAGACTAGGGCTTAAAAACATGGTGTCAAGGGGTGAAAACATAAAATAACCATAAAACGGTCCCGTAAGAGGTACGAACACCTCGTACGGGACCAATGTAACTCGTACCAACTAATCGCGTTGTCACCAATATCCCAATTAAGTACACGATGAGAATTTGCAAAATTTATACTAGGGCCTAAAAACGTGGCGTCACACGGTGAAAGCGTAAAATTGCCACGTAACGGTGTCATAAGAGGCGTACGAACGGGTCGTGTAGTCAATGAACTCCCGGCTTTAGTATATGACGGGAATTTGCAAAATTTAGACATAGGTCTAAAATATGGCATCAAGGGGTGAAAATGTAAAATAGTTAAAAAAACGGTCCCGTAAGAGGTGCGGGCTCCTCGTACGGGACCAAAGTAACTCGTACAAATCGATGGCGTAGTCACCGGACTTCCCGTCTGAGTAACCAACGGGAATTTGCAATGAGTTAAACTTACGCTTAAAAATATGCCGTCGAAGGGTGAAAACTTAAAACAAATACAAAACGGTCCCGTAAGAGGCATGAGCATCTCGCACGAGACCAATATAAATCATACAAACCGATCGTGTAGTCACCAAACTCCCGGTTTGAGTAAATAGCGAGAATTTCAAAAATTTAGACTTAGGTCTAAAATATGGCGTCAAGTGGTAAAAACTTAAAACAACCAGAAATGGTCCCATAAGAGGCACGAGCACCTCGTACGGGAACAATGTAACTCGTATGAACCAACCGTGTAGTCAACGGACTCTCAGTTTGAGTATACGACGGGAATTTGCAAAAAATTAGACTTGAGCTTAAAAACATGGTGTCTAGGGGTGAAAATGTAAAAGAACCACAAAATGGTCCCATAAGAGGTACGAGCACCTCGGACGGGACCAATGTAACTAGTACCAACTAACCATGTAGCCATCGACCTCCCGATTTGAGTACACGGAGAGAATTTGCAAAATTTACAATTGGGGATAAAAACATGGTGTTTACGGGTGAAAGCGTAAAACAGCCACAAAACAGTACCGTAAGAGGCATGGGCACCTCGCTTGTACGAATGGACCGCGTAGTCAACGGACTCCCGATTTGAGTATACGACGAGAATTTGAAAAATTTAGACTTAGGGCTAAAATGTGGAGTCAAGGGGTGAAAATGTAAAACAGTCACAAAATAGTCCCATAAGTGGTGCAGACACCTCGCACAGGACCAAAGTAACTCGTACGAACCGAACGGGTAGTCACCAGACTTCCCATCAAAGTATATGATGGGAATTTGCAATAGGATAGACTTACACATAAAAACATGCCGTCAAAGGGTGAAAACATAAAACATATACAAAATGGCCCCATAAGAGGCATGAACACCTCGCATGGGAACAATGTAACATGTACGAACCGATGGTGTATTCACCAAACTCCAGGTTCGAGTAATCGACGAAAATTTACAAAATTTAGACTTAGATCTAAAATATGGCGTCAAGAGGAGAAAACATAAAATAGCCACAAAACGGTCCCATAAGAGGCACGGGCACCTCACACGGGATGAGTGTAACTCGTATGAACCGATCGCATAGTCACCGGACTCTCGGTTTGAGTATATCATGGAAATTTGCAAAAATTTAGGCTTGAGATTAAAAACATGGCATTGAGGGGTTAAAACGTAAAACATCCACAAAACAGTCCCGTAAGTGGCGCGAGAACCTCGCATGGGACCAATGTAACTCGTACGAACCGACCGCGTAGTCAATGGCCTCCCGATTTGGGTATAGGATGAGAATTTACAATCAGTTAGACTTATGTTTAAAAACATGCCGTCAGAGGGTGAAAACATAAAATGGTCCCATAAAAGGCACGCGCACCTCGCACAGGACCAATGTAACTAGTACGAACCGACCGCGTAGTCACCAGACTCTCAGTTTGAGTATACGACAGGAATTTACAAAAAAATAGACTTAAGCTTAAAAACATGGCGTTAAGGGGTGAAAACGTAGAACAATGACAAAACGGTCCCGTAAGACGTACGAGCACCTCACATGGGACCAATGTAACTCGTACGAGCAGACCGCATAGTCACCGGCCTCCCGGCTTGAGTATACAATGAGAATTTGCAAAAAAATAGACTAAGGCTTAAAAACATGGCGTCAAGGGGTGAAAATGTAAAACAACCACAAAATGGTCCCGTAAGAGGTACGAACACCTGGCACGGGACCAATGTAACTCGTATCAATTGACCGCGTTGTCACCAATCTCATGGTTTGAGTACATGACGAGAATTTTCAAAAGTTATACTTGGGCCTAAACACATGGCGTCAAGGGGTGAAAGCGTAAAACAGCTACAAAATAGTACCGTAAGAGGCAAGGGCACCTCACTCGTACGAACGGGCCTCGTAGTCAACGGACTCCCGATTTGAGTATACAAAGGGAATTTCTAAAATTTAGACTTAGGCATAAAATATGGCATCAAGGGGTGAACACATAAAATAGTCACAAAACAGTCTCGTAAGTGGTAAGAGACACACGGGACCAATGTAACTCGTTCGAACCGACCGCGTAGTCATCGGCCTCCCGATTTAAGTATATGATGAGAATTTACAAAAAAAATAAACTAGGGCTTAAAAACATGGCGTCAAGGGGTGAAAACGTAAAACAACCTCAAAACGGTCCCGTAACCGGTACGGATACCTCACATGGGACCAATGTAACTCGTACCAACTGACCACATTATCATCGAGCTCCCATTTTGAGTACACGATGAGAATTTGCAAAATTTATACTTGGGCATAAATATGTGGCGTCAAGGGGTGAAAGCATAAAACAACCACAATATGGTATCGTAAGAGGCACATGTACCTCACTCGTACGAATGGGCCGCGTAGTCAATGGACTCACGGATTGAGTATACGACGAGAATTTACAAAATTTGGACTTAGGTCTAAAATATGGCGTCAAGGGGTGACAATATAAAAAAATCACAAAATGGTCCCGTGAGAGGTGCGGGCTCCTCGCACGGGACAAAAGTAACTCGTACGAACCAATGGCGTAGTCACCAGACTTCCTGTCTGAGTATTGGATGAGAATTTGCAATCAGTTAAACTTACAATGAATAATATGCCATCAAAGGGCGAAAACATAAAATAGATACAAAGCAGTCCTGTCAGAGGCATGAGCACCTCCTACGGGACCAATTTAAATTGTACAAACCGATCGAGTAGTCACCAAACTCCCAGTTTGAGTAAATGGTGAGAATTTGCAAAATTTAGACTCATGTCTAAAATATGGCGTCAAGAGGTAAAAACGTAAAACAACCACAAAATGGTCCCATAAGAGGCACGGGCACCTCGTACGGAATCAATGTAACTCGTACGAACTGACCGCGCAGTCACCGGACTCTCGATTTGACTATATGATGGGAATTTGCAAAAAATTAGGCTCGAGCTTAAAAGCATGGCGTCAAGGGGTGAAAATGTAAAACAACCACAAAACGGTCCCGTAAAAGGTACAAACACCTCGCACGGGACCAACGTAACTCGTACCAACTGACCGCGTAGTCGCCGACCTCCCGATTTGAGTACATGATGAGAATTTGCAAAATTTATACTGGGGGCTAAAAACATGGTGTCAAGGAGTGAAAGCTTAAAAGAGCGACAAAACGGTATTGTAAGAGGCATGGGCACCTCGCTCGTATGAACGTACCGCGTAGTCACCGAGCTCTCGATTTGAGTATACGACGAGAATTTGCAAAATTAAGATTTAGGCCTAAAATATGGCTTCAAGGGTTGAAAATGTAAAACAGTCACAAAACGGTCCCGTAAGAGGGACGGGCACCTCGCACGGGACCAAAGTAACCCGTATGAACTGATGGCGTAGTCACCGGACTTCTCGTCTGAGTATACGACTAGAATTTGTAATCAGTTGGAACTAAGATTGAAAACATGTCATCAAAGGTTGAAAACATAAAACATATACAAATGGTCCCGGAAAAGTCATGAGCACCTTGGATGGGACCAATATAACTCGTACGAACCAATCGTGTAGTCACCAAACTCCCGTATTGAGTAAATGACAAGAATTTGCAAAATTTAGACTTAGCTGTAAAATATGGTGTCAAGAGGTGAAAACATAAAACAACCACAAAACGGTCCCATAAGAGGCACGGGAACCTAGCAAGGCACCAATGTAACTCATACGAACGAACCACATAGTCACTGAACTCTCGATTTGAGTATACGATAAAAAGTTGCAAAAAAATTGGCTTAAGCTTAAAAACATGGCGTCAAGGGGTGAACACGTAAAACAACCACAAAACGTTCCCGTAAGAGGTACGAGCACCTCACGTGGGACCAATGTAGCTCGTACGAATAGACTGTGTAGTCATCGGCCTCCCAGTTTGAGTATACGATGAGAATTTGCAAAAAATTAGACTAGGGCTTAAAAACATGGCGTCAAGGGGTGAAAACGTAAAATAACCACAAAATGGTCCCGTAAGAGGTACGAACACCTCGTACGGAACCAATGTAACTCGTACCAACTGACCGCGTAGTCACCGATCTTCCGATTTGTGTACACGATGAGAATTTGCAAAATTTAGACTTGGGCCTAAAAATATTGTGACAAGGGGTGAAAGAATAAAACAACCACAAAACGGTCCCGTAAGAGGCACGGGCACCTCGCTCGTACAAATCGATCGCATAGTCACCGGACTCCCGACTTGAGTATATGACTAGAATTTGCAAAATTTAGACTTAGGCCTAAAATATGGCATAAAGGATTGAAAATGTAAAATAGTCACAAAAAGGTCCCATAAGAGGGACGGGCACCTCACACGGGACCAAAGTAACTCGTATGAACCGATGGTGTAGTCACCAGGCTTCCCATTTTAGTATACAATAAGAATTTGCAATCGGTTAGAATTAAGATAGAAAACATGTCATGAAAGGGTAAAACCATAAAACATCCACAAAACGGTCCCGTAAGAGCCATAATCACCACGCACGAGACCAATGTAACTCGTACGAACCGATCGCGCAGTCACGGAACTCTCAATTTGAGTATACAATGAGAATTTGCAAAATTTAGACTTAGGCCTAAAAAATGGCGTCAAGAGGTGAAAACATAAAACATCCACAAAACGGTCCCATAAGAGGCACGAGAACCTCAAACGGGACCAATTTAACTCATACGAACCAACCGCATAATCACCGAACTCTCAGTTGGAGTATACAACGAGAATTGGCAAAAAAAGGAATTGAGGTTAAAAACATTGCGTCAAGGGGTGAAAACGTAAAACACACACAAAACGATACCCTAAGAGGTATGAGCACCTCACATGGGTCCAATTTAACTCGTACGAACCGACCACGTAGTCACTAGCCTCCCAGTTTGAATATACGATGATAATTTGCAAAATTTAGATTGGGGCCTAAAAACATGGCGTCAAGGGCTAAAAGCATAAAACAACAACAAAACAGTCCCATAAGATGTACGAGCACCACACACGGTACCAATGTAACTTGTATGATTGGTTCGCGTAGTCATCGTCATCCCGGTTTGAGTATGCGAGGAGAATTTGCAAAATTTAGACTTGGGCAAAACATATGGCGTCAAGGGGTGAAAACATAAAACAACCACAAACCGGTCCCGTAAGAGGTGTGGTCACCTCGCACGGGAACAATGTAACTCGTACGAACCAATAACATAGTCACCGAACTCCTCGTTTGATTATACGATGATAATTTGCAATCAGTTAGACTTACGCTTAAAAACATCCCGTCAAAGGGTGAAGACATTAAACCGCAACAAAACGGTCCTGTAAAAGGCACGAACACCTCGCACGGGGCCATTGTAACTCATAAGAACCGACCGCGTACTCACCGGCCACCCAGTTTTAGTATATGACGAGAATATGCCAAATTTAGACTAAGGCCTAAAATATGGCGTCATGGGGTGAAAATGTGAAATAACCACAAAACTGTCCGGTAAGAGGCACGGGCACCTCACACGGGACAATGTAACTCGTACGAATCGATCACGTAGTCACCGGCCTCTCGATTTTAGTATATGAAGTGAGTTTACATAAAATTAGACTTGGGCTTAATAACATGGTGTCAGACTTACGCTTAAAAACATGTCGTCAAAGGGTGAAAACATAAAAGATCCACAAAATGGTCCTGTAAGAGGCACGAGCACCTCATACGGGACCAATGTAACTTGTACGAACCGACCGCAATGAGAATTTTTGACATAGGCCAAAAATATGGCGTCAAGGGGTGAAAATGTAAAATAGGCACAAAACGGTCCCGTAAGAGGCACGAGCACCTCGCACAGGACCAATGTACCTCGTACCAACCGACCACGTTGAAAAATTTGGACATAGGACAAAAATATGGAATCAAGGGGTGAAAATGTAAAATAGGCACCAAAAGGTCCTGTAAGAGGCCCGAGCACCTCGCACATGACCAATGTAACTCGTACAAACTGACTGCGGAGTCACCAGCCTCCCGATTTGTGTATATGACGAGAATTTGTGAAGTTTAGACTTGGGCCTAAAATCATGGGGTCAAGGGCTGAAAGCATAAAACAGTCCCATAAGATGTACGATCACCTCGTACGGGACCAATGTAACTCGTACGATTCGATCGCGTAGCCATCGGCCTCCCGATTTAAGTATACGAGGAGAATTCGCAAAATTTAGACTTGGGCCTAAAATATGGCATCAAGGGGTGAAAATGTAAAATAACCACAAATCGGTCCCGTAAGAGGTGCGGGCACCTCGCACAGTACCAATGTAACTCGTACGAACCGACGCCATAGTCACTGGACCTCCCATTTGAGTATACGACGAGAATTTGCCATCAGTTAGACTTATGCTTAAAAACATGTTGTCAAAGGGTGAAACCACAAAACATCCACAAAACGGTCACGTAAAAGGCATGAGCACCTCGCACGGGAACATTGTAACTAATATGAACCGACTGCATATTCACCGGCCTCCCGATTTTAGTATATGACAAGAATATGCCAAATTTAGACTTAGGCCTAAAATATGACACCGCGGGGTGAAAACGTGAAACAAACACAAAACGGTCCCGTAAGAGGCATGAGCACCTCGCACGGGACCAATGTAACTCATACGAACCGATGGCCTAGCCCAATTTGAGTATACAATGGGAATTTGTAAAAAATAGATTTGTTCTTAAAAACATGGGGTCATGGGTTGAAAATAAAAAATAGCCACAAAACGGTCCCATAAGAGGTACGGGCACCTCACACGGGACCAATGTAACTCGTACGAACTGATCGCGTAGTCCCCAGCCTCTCAATTTTAGTATAGGACGAAAATTTGTAAAATTTAGGCTTAGTCTTGAAAACATGACATCAAATGGCGAAAATGTAAAACAATCGCAAAACGGTCCCGTTGGAGGCACCATCACGTCGCACGGGACCAATGTAACTCGTAAGAATTGATCGCATAGTCACGGGACTCTCGGTTTCTGTATACGATGAGAATTGGCAAATATTAAGACTTGGGCTTAAAAACATGGCATCAATGGGTGAAAACATAAAACAGCCACAAAACGGTCCCGTGAGAGTCAAGAGCACGGCCCCATCACCTCGTTTGGGACCAAAGTAACTCGTACGAATCGATGGTGTAGTCAGCGGACTTCCCGTCTGAGTATATGATGGGAATTTTCAATCGGTTAGACTTACGCTTAAAAACATGGCGTCAAAGGCGAAAAACCTAAAACAACCACAAAATGGTCCCGTTAAAGGCACGATCAACTTGCAGGGGACTAATGTAACTCGTACGAACCGACATCGTAGTCATCGGCCTTCTGATTTGAGTAAACGGTGAGAATTTGCAAAAATTTAGACTTAGGATTAAAAACATTACATAAAAGTGTGAAAACATGAAACAGTCATGAAATGGACCAGTGAGAGGCTCGAGCACCTCGTACGGGAGAAATGTAACTGGTACGAACCAATTGGGTAGTCGACGGCCTTTCGGTTTGAGTATACAATGAGGATTTGAAACATTTAGACTTTTTGGCCTAATAACATGGCGTGAAATTGTGAAAACATAAAATAATCAAAAAACGACCCTATAAGAGGCACGATTACCTCGCACGGGACCAATGTAACTCGTCGGGACCGAATGCGTAGTCCCCGGCCTCTCGATTCGAGTGTACGATGAGGATTTGTAAAATTTGGACTTACGATCGAAAATATGGCGTCAAAGGGTGAAAACCTAAAATCATCACAAAATGGTCCCGTGAGAGGCACTAGCACCTCTCACGGGACCATTGTAACTCGTACGAACCGACCGCGTAGTCCCTCCTGGTTTGAGTTTACAATGAGAATTTGTAAAATATATACTTAGGCTTAAAAACATGGTGTCAGGGGGAAGAAAACGTAAAACAGTCACAAATCATCCAGTGAGAGGATCAAGCAACTCGCACGGAAGAAATGTTACTCGTACGAACTGACCACGTAGTCAAGGGACTCCCAGTTTGAGTATACGACGAGAATTTTCACCATTTAGACTTTTATTTGATTACTGATATCTTTTTTACATATGTTTAAAAATTATTTTATTACTGTTATCTTTTTTGTTTTGTCTCTTATATTTTTTTGCAGGATAACATTTTAAGGTTATATTTTATTCGTGCGGAACATATGAACAAAGCAATGGTTTGCGACAGGTAGATTGTTTATTTCTTTTTGTTGTTAATATGCGAGATTGTTGTTTTAATTTTTTCTTGGCCGTGTGGGCTTTTGTGTTGATTAAACATGTTAGTTTTCATGTACAAACAAAGGAGATTCTGTTGATTTTTTTTTAAAATTATAAAGAATTCTTCATATGGGAGATTTTTCAATTTTTTTATGGCCGTGCGGGCTTTTGTGTTGATTAAATAGGTTGGTTTGCATGTATAAACAAAGGAGACTCGGTCGATTTTTTTTTTTTTAAATTGTAAAGAATTGTTGATATGAGAGATTCTTATTTTCAATTTTTTTTATGGTCGTGCGGACTTCTGTATTGATTAAACAGATTGGTTCTTATGTATAAACAAAGGAGATTGTCAATTATTTTTAAAAATTGTAAAAAGTGGTTGATACGATTAACTAATATATTTTGATATTTTATTTTACTATATGATTTTGATAAAATGATTATTTATTGATCGTAGGTTCTGCACAAGAAGTTGAAGAGACATGTTTTTTTAGTCTGTCTACTATATGTGACATTAAGAGAAGTTTTTGAAGTGTGACAACCATATTTATCATCTTAATTTAGGGATTATATTTTTTTTGACAATTGTATATCTTATTAATTAGTATGATTTTGTACACATTTAAATATTTCGACTTCAATGTAGTTTAATGGAAGAAATTGCTATTGGATACGTGCTTCAATGAATGTGGTTAATATATTGCGTGTATGATCGGATGATTTGATTTATAATGCAAATTAGACGTCATTTATTATTGCAACATAAAGCATTTAATAATATAATTATTTATGATAATTTTTTATTTATCAACTGGGACACTAATAAACCGTCCCTAATACTTATATGTATTAATTGAAAATACCTTTTGGGACCGTTTTTACCATCCCTAATAACCATTTTTGAATGAATTGAAATTATCTTTTGGGACAGTTTTTACCGTCCTAATGGGGTTGCCAGAATCTGAGTAGTATTAGGGACAATTTATCCGTCCATAATAGTATTGGCGGGAGCGAAAAAATTTTCACGGGAGCACCATTTGGGACGAAAAAATCCATCCCTAATGCCAAATGTAAAGCGTCCATGAATTAACATTTTGGACAGTAAAATCCGTCCCTAAAATATTTGTGACGCCTAGTATAAGGGACAAATTTTTTCCGTTGCAAAATCCATCCCTAATACTCTTTAGTGACAGTTTTTATACTTTTAGGGACGGAATTTTACCGTCCCTAAAACTCATTTTTCTTGTAGTGTGTGATCTCTAACTTTGCAAACAAGGTGTCTCTATTGATATAGTTTTTCAAATTAAATTGGAGAGAAGTTGTAATTGTTTAGTGTAATTAATCAAAAATTAAAAAAAAATTACGATGATTAATTTTTTATCCTCATATTTTTGTTTCAAATACAATTTAATTATCTTCCTTGGGTTCGAAGTATAATCCTAATTATAGAATCAAACTATAATTTTCTCATTTTTTTTCTAAAACGTGCTTAGTTGACTTCATGCTCTTATTTAAAAGATCATGGGATTTTTTTTTCGAATATAACCTACAATATAGGACTCACAATAAAAGAGAGGGGGATAGAGAGAGATAGAGTGGGGGGACAATTAGGGAAAGAGAAGGAGAGAGACAAACAAAATTATTGATGGAGAAAGAGAGAGAACTCTCTCAAGTCTCTTTATGATCCATCTCAAATTGGTATCTACACCGTCGTTGCTTCATAGGATAATATACCAAAAGATCTATAGTGCTTCTTTATCCTTTTCATCTACTCTCGTCTTGCCTGTTTGATCGCTTACAAGATCCGTAAAGGGATGTCAATCAAACCCTTTCTATGAATCTCAAACTTGTTTTATTTTTTGAAAATAATTATTTAAAATCACTAGGCAAGAATTTTTAAGGTCAATCCCTGAAATTGATATAAAAAAAACCTTGTTAGCGATTCATCATGCTTGAAAGGATCCGTGTTACCCTCATTATGTATGCTTGTATGAATATGGAATAGTAGGAACTTGGTTTTGTAGGGTTTTAATTTTTATATTTCCATTAGTGTTGCACATTTAATTACTTAGTGTTCATGGATTCTACGTTGGTTTATCCATAGTGGCGTTACTTCGATTTGGTTATAAATTATTACTTGTATTCAAATATTGTAATCAGAGGAGAACAACAGGGAATTGAATCGTTTTTTCTACTTAAAATCCTTATTTGTCATAAAGTTTAATTATGGTGGATGTTCCAAAATGTTTGGTGACTTAATAGTAAAGTTTGAAAGTTTTTATAATAGTTTCTACAAAGTTTTTTCAGTCGCTAGAAAACAACATAGTTTTGAAGACGCAAAATGATACAGTCTAATAACGGTTCGATCTGGCCTCTTATTAGATTGGTCCGAGTTTGGATGTATGGCCTATTTTGTGTGTTTTATCAATCGGACGATCATTGAAGCAATAAGTGGAGTTTCCAAAACTCAAATTTGTGAAGATCTTCTATTCTTGAATAAGTCTTCAAGAAATACTTTGGGTCATGATCGAAAGGAAATCAGTTTCGTAATTCAAATATAATTGCATGTGATATTTAACTATATCTCTACCGTCTCAATTCATGTTGGTAATTATCAATACCAATTAAATAATTACAGTGGAAACAATAATTATGGACAAAATGCATAATTATAATCATCTTAGATCAGGTTTTTTATGGAACACCAAATATTTTTTTCAAATGAATTAAATCATATAATCAATTTATCACACGAAATAAATTTTGGTCTTTTGGTTTTATACAAATATAAATATTTTATAACTTTTGAAAATAAAAATTGTGAAATCGGATAATCTAATATGTACAACAATTTGGGATATTGTCATTGATTTAATTCAAAATAATTATAATGGAATATTTTTTTTTGAATAATACCATTAAGTTCAAAATAATCCATCTGGTCTCCATTTTAAATGAGCTTGACTCTCCTCTCACGAGATTTTAAAACTCTTAAGTGATAGTTCTTTAAAAGTAAATGTGAGAATGTTAGATCCCCTAGTGGATAATTTCTCTACAAGAGAATTGAATTTAAAAGAACCATTGATGTATTGTGGCGTTGTGGGCTCCGAGGGGCACCGGGGGAAAAAAGATGCTCTGGTGTGAGATATTTCATTAACAGTGGATACCCAGAATGCTTGTCTTTGGGTTCTACGCTTCCTCCCCTATGTTGGTTATCAATTGGAAGTGAGTCGAAGGGACTTTCCCCTAAAATATGTTTGATGCCGTGTTTAGTTTGAGTTGCACACCCCTAGTTTTAGGCCTATGCCTAAAATGTGTTTTCATGTGATAAGGGCGATTGTTGGTTTGTTTAGAATCGAGGGTTTGTTTTATATAAAACTAAAAAAATATTCATATTATCCCTTTTTGGATAATCCTAAGGCAAGTTTATGTTTGCGGTTAGTCTAAAGATTCTTGTTACGCTAGTACAACAATTGGATTACGAGTGGAGAAGGTATTAGTAACCTTACTTATTATTTATGGTTCCTTAATTATATGCTTATTATGGGTACCTCGATTAGTTATTCCGTCCCCAGGCGAGTAGCCCAATTAAGTTCGACCCAAATACTAGAGGCCTCGCGCTATAGCTGATTCAGTTCTGACCTATTCAATTCCTAAAATCTGTTAAGGAGATATTCTAAGGATTATGGTGTAACGTGGAGGAGTCCCATAACCCCACTCTCTGAAAAAGATATGTGTACATAAAAATCCCAGTCCGGGGCAAAGGGCATGCAATTTGTAAACACTCTCCCGGAGTAAAGAGAAATAAAATATTGAGAGCACCATACTGGACGTAGGCCTTCTTGCCGAACCACGTATATCTTCTGTTATGTGTGATTGCAATTATTTCAAGTTCTTTATTTATTCTGGTGATTGCCTCTGCTTATTATTTTGTGTTGAGTTTAATTTCCACCACAATTGACGCCGTCTGTGGGAAATGTTTGTTTTCCTTTAAGAAAGTCTGCCCCAATAAGAATTTGGAATGTCTGGTCATATCAGCAATGCCGCTCAAGTAGGGGATATTCAAGAACAATCTAGCCCTCACAAGATCAGATCTGAAGTTTGATGTTCAAATCCTAGGGCTCGCCCAGAATGGAAAACATCAGAGGAAAGCCAAGGACCAACCAGGTCCACACAGGTCTCCAGGATAATCGACGCCTATGAGACCAGTGTTCAAGAGAAAGAGGAGGCCACTCGCAAGTAAGAAGCTGAGAATGCTCGTCTTAAAAGAAGATTGGATAAAATGGAGACAGAACTCCATCATAACAGTAGGCAACATCAATATCGCACTCCTAGCCCTCAGGCGAGCAAGTCTCGCAGTCGAGGAAGGATCCCTATATGTGGATATCAAAGATTTGAGGAACACATGTCGGATGATGACTTAGCTCGAGAAAAAACAACCAACTTGCCATTATAGGAGCCCAGCTCGAGTAAATGATGACATATGAAATTTGGTCCGGAAAGAAATGGACCAACACCCAGCGCATCGGGGTTCCAGATCGACTAGAGAGATAGCTAGGCGAGCTCTGAGGACCCAGATGAAATCCCCTTTCTCAAGGGAGATTGAAGAAGAAGAACAAGCCCCCAAGAAGTTCGCGAATCCCAAATTTTAGATCTATGACGAAAAGACTGATCTTATCTACCATGTTAGGTAGTACAGGCATACCATGACCCTCTAGAATCATAAGGACACATTAATGTGCCAGATCTTTGCCTCGATCTTGAACGATGTGTCCCAGAAGTGGTTCGAGAGACTCTCTCACAGATCCATCAGGAGCTTAGAGTCCCAGGGAGATCTCTTCACAACTTGCTTAATTACTAGCAGCTCCCATCCAAAGAGGATGGATGCCTTATTGATAATGAAGAAAACGCCTCAAGAGAGCCTCAGAGACTATGTGAAAAGACATTGGGAGTTGTTTAACGAGGTCGAGGACTTCTCGGAGCACGTCACTGTGGCATCCTTTGATATTAGCCTACCCTACTCCCACCTCTTGCACCAGTCCCTCACTACACTACTCCAAATCTGTCAAATTGTCAAGGTCATTGACCTTGACAAATCCAACTTGTCAAGGTCAATGACCGTGACATTTCGAGGCGAGACAACTTTTTTTGTCACGGTCGTGTCGTGTTTTGTGTCACGGTCGTGTCGCGGTCAATGACCGTGACACGTTTGTCATGGTTATAAACCGTGACAAAGCCGTGACCCTTTTTAAAAAAATTGTCACGGTCATTGATCGTGACACGTCCGTGATAACTTTTTGTCACGGACGTGTCACGGTCAATGACCGTGACAATTCTGGGCAGAATTTAAAAAAAATCTGCTGGGCAGTATGGCCACTGCCACTGCCCAACAGTATCCAAACATCATATATCCAAACAAACTAAAGATAATGCAAATATATATTCAAATAGAGACAATATGCATCACGTTATAATTCAAATGTAACAACTTAAAACAATTCAATTCAAACTTAAAACAATGTCACTACATGTCTGGTGTATTGTTAAAACTGAGGAGGTGAGTAGGCCACACGACATACGAATTGACACACCCACTAATATACGTCGTGCCGCATTGTTCGCGCAACCATAATAGGGAGTTCTCCTTCCCGGGTATGACATGCGTGACGAGCACCCTGGACTCCATCTCTTGAAGCGCACGTCCATGAACTATTCCACCCTGGACGATATTCGGGTCCCTCAACCCCCGCCCTATCCGCTGGCCATCAAATACGTCCAATATGAACACGCTCGGCCAACCAAGTGTCGACATTGGTCCGTTGAAGGGCACCAAATAGGGAAGTGGATCATCGAAGTACGAACGTGTCGGTGATGAAGCAGCGAGGTCCACATCCTCGTCATCCTGCGCCTCGTCCTCCCGCACCTCCTCCTCCACCGCCTTCTCCTTCCCTTTCCCCTTCCCTTTACGGTCTCCGCCCAACGTACGCTTTATGAATGCGTACATATCTTGGACCGTCGCCTCCAAACGGGACAGCTTCGCTTCATGTGAATCCACCGTTCGAGCCAACCCGGTGTTGCTCGTCTCCAATCCGATGATCCTAGATTTGGCCACCCGCGAGCTCACCCCCCTTTTTCTCCCCTTGCGATCAGAGCCAAGAACTTGGATGAGTGCATCTGTGGACAAAGATGCCTTGTCGGCATCAGACTGCGACTCATGCACTTCCTTAATCTTTGCCTGAAACGACAAAAAGCACATGATTTAAGTAAACTAAAAAATTATAACGTAATTAACAAAAATTAAACTGTCGGATTACTTACAATCGTGGCCGCAACGCTCGGGGACACCTCCTTGTCCTTCCCCTTCTTCGTCCGAAAAGCCACATAAGTATCGAGCCTATGTGGCTTAACCCCTGGCCCACTCCCTACCCCCTGAAATAAATAAAGTAAAGTAAAATTAGTATCGGCCCCTCAAAGTAAAATAATGAAGAATAGTATATTTCTGTAGTTATAGAAAAATTAAATCTTACCTGCATCCTATGCTCCACCTTGGCGTAAGAGGTCCGGCTGGAGTAGTGCACGTCCGTCTTTTTTGCCCGATTTTCCCTCCCCGATTGGCGAGATGCCAATTGTCGATCCTCGATATCATTATCAATGAACTTCTGCCATTGTGCCAATGAGATCGGCTCCTTGGGGGGGACAGATTCACGCCATTGGATAATCGACTCTCGTGTTTTCCCAAAGCACCATGCCTGCATATTTTTTTTTCACGACTTGAGTTGCTCCCTAATCTGCTCCAACACGGGATCGCGTAGCTTTGGATCCAAGTTGAATTGTTTCTGTCCAACAAATACAATGTTAGTTGCGAATAAATATAAATATAAATATAAATATAAATATAAATATAGATATGAAATTGAAATTGAAATTGAAATTGAAATTGAAATTGAAATTGAAATTGAAATTGAAATATAAATATAAATATATTACCTGTAGTGCCGCCCAAACAGCTAACTTGATCTCATATGGCACCTCCTTCCAACTCATAAACCTCGGGCCGATGACCGTCTTTAGCAGAACGAGGGATCTCGCTAATATCTCCGATTTGTTCTCGACGGTAATTCCATATTTCCCATATTTGGGGAGACAAGGGGCGGAAGAGCCCTCGTCGCCTCCACTACCATCGACCCCAGACGACATCATCATAAACGACATCATCATCTTCACCTTAATATCTGAAGGAGACATTTGCTGTAAAAAAATATTATTAGTACATATATAATATTTTCAATTTTAAGGACTATTTTCATCACTTAGTGTTCATCTAAGTTCTAGTATAACAAGTTCCCATCAAAATCTTTAATAAAATTCTCATATCTTCTTTCAATTAAGACACACACACAGTAGTGACTGTCTATTTAAAATAATCTCAATGTTAATTTCAGGTATTGAATTTCTACTATTGTTTTGTGCTTTTTATAAATCATACCCCACCCCCACCCCCACCCCAACATGTTTACAGGCTTTCATCACCCGTCATAAATTTTTCGGTCCGTGACTTACTGGCCAGTTGTCTTGGGTCTTTTAGTCCCTTAACATTACTTTAAGAATATTACCCAATATAAATACCACATTTTCTTTCTTGTTATACACTTGAACACGTTTTGTTATTTAGTCCTTATTAATTTATCTTTGATGTATTACCAGCATCTTTACTTTTATAAACTTTATTTAATTTTCAATTTTAAGGACTATTTTCATCACTTAGTTTTCATCTAAGTTCTAGTATAACAAGTTCCCATAAAAATCTTTAATAAAGTATTATCACAAATATAAACTAAGAGTGATAAAATAACTTTGAGGCATATAAATTAATTGTGACAAAGTAAGATTATGGAAACCCCACTTTTCTTTCTATAACTCCTATTTTAATAAACTTTAAATATAATTAGGGGTGTATAGAAAGAAAAGTTAAATAGGAATAAAAACAACATTTTTAAAATATGAAGGGCTCACCAATTTGGTCAAATTTTTCAACAACATAGACTAATTGATCTTTATTATAAGACAATTACTACAAATTTATGCGCATCACCCGAATTCAAAAAGTAATTTAATGACTAAAGTAATACTTTTTTTAACTTTAGTTATTCACCACAAATCTTAAAAAATATTTTATTTTTCATGCTTTTAGCAACTTCGGATGCCATTTTAACCCTTATTGTAGTTTTTTAGTTTTCATGCTTTTATTTGATGGATATAAAGTCATGTGATCATTTCACTATATAAAGTCAACAAAAAACACCATATATGGTTTTTTTCTCCATTAGTATAAGTATATAGCGATTATTTCACACTTAAATAACATATTAAGCCGGCCTTCATTTTTTTATGAAATTTGTAGAAAATTACTTATTTATTTTGAATGAAAATAAATTGTTATCCAATATTTTTGGATATTATTTACATTTACATTTTTGGATATTATTTACATTTACGTTTTTGGATATTATTTTTGGAAATATAAAAAAATTACTTATTTATTTACATTTTTAACCCCCTACCCCCCACCCTGTCCCCATCTTGCCCCACCCCCTACCCCCACCCTGCCCCACCCCCCACACACGCACACACACATGCACATATATACACACATACATACATATATATACACACAAACATATATATAAATGGAAGAGAGAGAGAGAGAGAGAGAGAATTAAACCTGAAAGTAGAGAGAGAGAGAGAGCAGCGTTGAGAGAGAGAGAGAGGGAGGGAACGGCGGGAGGGAAAAAAGAAGGGGGAAAGTGTTTTTGCTGCAAACATTGTCACGGTCGTGTCAAGGTCATTGACCGTGACAATTATTTAAAGAATTGTCACGGTCATTGACCGTGACAAGTAAATTTGTCACGGACTTGTCAAGGTCAATGACCGTGACAAGTTTTTGTCACGGTCGTGTCAAGGTCAATGACCGTGACACAAAAAGTGTGTTTTTTGTCACGGTCAATGACCTTGACAAGGGTGGCCGGCTGAAAGGTGACAATTTAGCCATTTTGGTGTAGTGCTAAGAAGGAGGCCACGACCATTGAGGACCTAATGGCTCATATTGAAAAATACTCTAAAGTTGGAGACATAACCCACCTCAATGAAGTGGAGAATGGTCGTGCCAAGTTCAATGACAAGAGCAACGACAAATATGAGAACCAAAAGAGAGGAAGTAAAAATGGGGGAAAAAGTGGTTCCAAGAGTGGAAACAAAAATGATGCTTCAAAAGCATTTCAGGCAGTGAACACTGTCTTTAAAGAACCAATATATAAGATTTTAGAAAAGAACAAGGACGAGCCGTTCGTTAATTGTCCAAGAAAGATGGGAGGAGACCCCTAAAAAAGGAACAACACACTGAGATGTGATTTCCACAAAGAGGGTGGGCATAAAACTGAGCACTGCAAGGCTCTCAAGTCACACCTTCAAGAGTTAGCCCAAGATCGATATTTAAACGAATTTATGGAGAAGAAGGAAGAGAAGGTCACTACCAATGGAGACCCGACGATTGACAACGTGCTTGAGGAGGATGTTGGTCATGAGTTCTCAGTGATTCACGGGGTATCGAATCTGAAGCAGATTCAAGGAAACTCACCTCAGATGGAAGTTAAAAAGCTTACTGTCGTAATGCAAGATTTTCAAATCAATCAAGCCAAAATGCAGGAAGGAAAGCGTCAGCGAGCAGATGACGTCGACTATAGTAAACACATTGTGTTCACGGATGAAGACCTAGTGGGATTAAGGACCCCACATCGTGATTCCATGATCATTACACTTAGGATATCTAAATACGATACTGATAAGTTGCTTGTGGACTATGGTACCACATCCGAAGTAATGTATCTCGACCTATTTAGGTAGCTGAAGTTAAGCATCACTGACTTAAAGTAAGTCATCATTCCTCTAATTTGATTCGTCGGTGAAGTGACCATCCCTTTGGGAAATATTGTACTACTAGTAAGAGCAGGAAGTGTCTCTAAAATGATCAATTTTCTGGTGGTCGGCATTCACTCTCCCTACCAGGCCATCCTTGGCAGAGAATGGCTACATGCGATGAAGGTCGTCCCCTCTACCTACCACTAAAAACTCAAATATGTGACTGAGCGAGGAGTAATGGAGATCCATGGAGATCAGGCAATGGCGAGAAAGTTCTTTATAGAAACCATCCGTCGAAAGCCGGAAAAGAAGGTCGAGAAGGCCAATGAGAAGGTTGAAGAACAGGAAGGTTTGGTACCTTCAAAATAGAAACTAAAATATGGAAGACCTGGAGTGGAGGAGACCAGGCTCCTTCCCTCTGAGCGGGTCATTGAGAACCTGGAGGAAGTCGCAACCGACGACAACAAGAAAGATAGGAGGTTCTTGATCAGAGCCTCTCTCATAAATCTAGAGAAGAAGGAACTAACAGTACTTTTACGGAATAACTTGGACGTTTTCATGTGGGAACCCTATGGCCTGCCTGGGATTAATCCTACAGTGGTTTGTCATCGGTTACACATTGACCCAACTTTCAAATCGATCGCACAAAAGGCCATCGAATTGCACCCGAGAAGGCCAAGGCTGTAGAGAAGGAAGTGGAGAAGCAGCTGGATGAAGGATACTTAAGGGAAGTTCAATTCCCTAATTGGCTGTCCAACCCAGTAGTAGTCCCAAAAAGGAATGGAAAATGGAGAGTTTATATTGACTTCACCGACCTCGATAAAGCGTGCCCTAAAGATAGTTTTCCCATCCCAAAGATTGACCAATTGGTGGACACCACAATAGCTCGTAAAAGAATGAGTTTCTTAGACGCATACTTCGAGTATCACCAAATCCCTCTACACGATCTAGATCAAGACAACACAACATTCATCACCACCATCGGGTTGTATTGTTATAAGGTCATGCCCTTTAGGCTAAAAAATATAAGAGCGAACTACTAGCGGTTGGTCACCAAAATGTTTAAGGACAAAATGAGAAACACCATGGAGGTCTACATCGATGATATGCTCGTCAAGAGCAGGCATAAAGAAGAACACCTCTCAAACCTATCAAGGACCTTCGAAATCCTCAGGAAATACCGAATGAAGGTTAACATGAGTAAGTGTTCCTTATGTGTCCAGTCAGGAAACTTTCTCAGGTACTGGTTTAGCAAGAGAGGCATTGAATCCAACTCGGACCACATTGACACCATCAATAGGGTCCAACACCCTAGACGATAAGAGACGTGAAAAATCTCACAGGATTTCTCGCCGCCCTGAATCGATTCATCTCTAAATCATCTGATAGGTTCCAGTCGTTCTTCCAACTCTTGAAGAAAAGAAAAAATGTAGGGTGGAATGAGGATTCCTAGAAGGCACTAGAAGGACTTAAGGCTTACCTCAGTACACCACCGTTGCTCATAATCCATCATGAGAATGACTCTCTATACCTCTACCTCATAGTTTCCTATCACGCTGTAAGTCCTGCACTAGTATAAAAAATAACATGGATCTAGCACCCAGTCTATTACGCGAGTAAAACCCTCTTGGACGCCGAACAACGGTACCTGCCCCTAGAGAAGCTCTCATTTTCACTAGTGGTAGCCTCGAGGAAATTGAAACATTACTTTGAAGCTCACTCCATCATTGGCCTTACATCTCACCACCTTAAAGAAGTCCTGCAAAAAATAGATATGTTCGGTAGACTATCAAAGTGGTCAGTCGAGCTCGAGCGATTTGACATCCAGTTTCATCAAAGGAATGAAATTAAGGGACAAGTCCTCGCCGTCTTTATCACAAAATTTATAGGAGAACACCCTTGCGACCAACTTCAACCTACTAGTTAAAGGGAAAACCCTTCGACGCAAGGTGTTTGGCGACTGTGCGTTGACGGATCCTCAAACTCCAAATGGGCAAGAGTGGGCATCGTGCTAGTTACCGCTTAAGATGAAATCCTTGAGCAATGAATAAGGCTTGCATTTGAATCCTCCAATAATGAAGCAGAGTACGAAGCACTGATAGCAAGCCTACAAAGGGCACAGGCGTTGGGTCCAAAGGAACTCCAAGTGGTCGGTGACTCACAGCTGGTCTCCAACCAGATAAGTGGAGACTTCAATGTGAGGGATGCAAAAATAGGGGCCTACCTTTCCAAAATAAACAAATTAATTTCTAACTTTGTACAGATCAGCATCCAACAGTTTTCCAGAGGACAAAATAGCCATGCTGATGCCCTAGTGGCCTTGAGCACAGCGATCAATTCTGACCTGGAAAGAACAATTCTAATCTACTTCCTTGCCCATCCAAGCATTAACTAGATCGAGAAATTGCCAAACATAGGTCATGTTCTCCAGATTGAAGCAACCCCTAGTTGGATGGACCCCTTAAGGTATTATTTGAAAGATGGTGACCTATCAGATGATAAAAAGGCCGCTCATCAGATAAGAGTCAAAGTTGCTCGCTTTCACTTATCTCCTGAGGGAAAACTATATAAGATATCTTTCACTGGTCCTTACCTCCAATGCGTTCACCCAAAGAATGTCGAGCAAGTTCTACACGAGGTCCATGAGGGAATCTCTGGGAGTCATATTGGGGCAAGTCACGAAGGCTACATGTGGCTGTACATGATGAAGGATTCTGGGATATATGCTCGCAAGTGCAAAAAATGTCAACTTCACGCTCCTATGGTTCACCAACCGGCCAGCGACCTAAAGTAACTTACTAGACCATGGACTTTTTCCCAATGGGGAATGGACATTGTAGTCCCTCTTCCTACCGCTGCCGGTAATTACAAGTATTTATTGGTCGCAACAGACTACTTTACCAAATGGATAAAGGCAGAGCCGCTGGAAAACATTAGAGACATGAATATAATAAGATTCATATGGAAGAATATTATCACCCGCTTAAGGATCCGCAGAACCATATTCACTAATAACGAAACTCAGTTCGAAAGTGGCCTCTTCCAGGGTTTCTGTAACGACCACAAGATCAGCTCGGTGGCATACCCTCAGAGCAACGAATAAGCTGAAGCTTCTAACAAAACAATGATTGATGGATTAATGAAGCGATTTGAGCGAGCTAAAGGGGCATGGGTGTGCGATCTTCCACACATCTTATGGGCTTACCGCACTACCCCATGACGAGCAACCGGGGAAACACCATTAACACTTCCATATGGTTGGACGCAATCATTCCCTTGGAAGTTGGACTCCCCACCATGAGGTCCACCCTGGTCGACGAAGGCCAGAATGATGCAGCATTGCACATTGAGCTTAACCTATTTGAGGAACGAAGAGAGCTGGCTCTAGTGAAACTAGAAGGCTTTCAACAACAATTAGCAAAGCACTATAACAATAAGGTCAATTTGAGAGCATTCCAAGTTAGGGACTACGTCCTAAGGAAAGTTCTTGGCAATGCGTAAAACCATCAGACGGCAAGCTAGGACTAAACTAGGAGGGGCCATTCAAGGTGATAAGGAATAACCTACAAGTGCCTATCACTGAGAAATGCTGGAGGGCAGGGAGATATCTCGAGCTTTGAATGCAACCAATTTAAAGAAATTCTATTTCTAGTTTTTGTGTTGATCTTTTATTACAATGTTAAATTTACAATGCATTTATGATTAATCAAAGATTGTTTGACAGTGGCATTACACAAAGTGTTGATTTTTTTCTCAAATACTTTATAATTTATACACCTTTTCCAAGTTACAGGATCTCCTCTTAACATATAAAAGAAGGGTATTACACTGCTCAGGTTTTCATCATTAAACACTAAAAACCTCCTAGCATTGCCCCTGGCAATATACGAAGCCCTATAGGGGACCCTTAGGCAGCTCAGTCAACTCAGGTTGGTCACCAAACTATGTTTGGCTCAAAAAACCTGCTCAAATAAAACGTCCAATACCAGGTGTGTCCTTGCCATTGCCACACTTAGGACTATGGGAGTGTGACGACACATGCTAAAAGGTAAACTGAGGAAAAATGGTATCTTATAAGCATACGGGACTGGGGGATACTCACTCAATAAAATAACTCTGCCTATATCAAATCTAGCCCGCTAAGAAGAGCCTAAGATAGTCGAACAAGAAATAAATGAAGTAAAAAATACACGTATTTAGTCGACGAATCAGCCAAAACATAATTATTTTATTACATCATTGCATATTGAGAATCCAATGCCCCGAAAACCTAAGGGTTCCTCCGCAAGGTTCGTCCACGGAGGGTGAGTCAGGGCCTAAGATCAGGCCGAAAGGCGTAGTCGATGGACAAAATTCTACCCATGACATCTATGTCAGCTTTTTTTCTGAATACATTCAAAACGATTCGCTTTGTAGATGATCCTTCTAGAAGAAGGTTATTATAACAATCTTTCTAGTTACTTCGTTCTCTATTTCTATTTGAAAGGAGGAAGGGTGTAGTAAGCGACGAAATGCTTCGGGGAGTTGAAAATAGCTTTTCCAATGCTACGCCTTGAACCACTCGGCCATCTCTCCTACATAATGATTATGACCCAAAAACCGAGTGAATATCGAGTCATTTATATCTATTCATGTTTGCGACTTCCCCATCGTATTCTAGGAATTCTACTAAAAAAACTAGGTGAAAATATCTCTCTTCTCTGCCAATCTTATCTTTTTTTGAACAATGGAATCCATAACCATAAGTTAAGTGCTAAAGAGTTACATGTGCTGAATAAAATAAATCCTAATGAGGATTAGGTCTCAAAGAAATATATTCAGCCACTTGCTCTCTTCGTCCATGATATGGGTGATGATCTAATTCCATCTCGACTTCATTTGAATCTGGCTCCAATAGCTTCCCGGGGATAGTATCTATGGGGACCCATTGATCATCCCTCCTGAATGGGTTAGGCATCAAAGTTAAGGGGGAGATATCATGATGATACTAGAGGATAGCTTTCGTAGGTACATGTAGCTCCCTAAGAGCGCGCAACCATCCCCTAATAAAGGATAACTCTTCAACTTCTACAGCTTCATCAGAGCATTGGTCCAACCCTGATCGTAACCTTCAGCCCACACTTGAGGAGGACCTTTCTTGAACAGATGCCACAGTAAGGAAACATCCCTTTGAAGATCATAAGCTATCACGTACGCCCGACAAAGATCGCCTCGAAGCTAGGTAATCTACCTAACTGAACCTTTATCATCAGTACCAGCTCACGATCGAGCCAATGAAGAGGAACCACATAGAACTCGAAGAGCAATGCTAGGTGCATTTTTCCTAAGTCGCAAGATTTAGCTCCTCAGAGAATCATTCTCTTGATGAAGTACCTCTCCAACCTGATTAGCCTCAGAGGCATCCAGGAGCTTAGCCTTCATACCATCCACCTCTTCTTGAACAAAAGCGCCGATTTACTCGATCTCTTGGAGCCTATCCTTTAGATTGGAAACAAGGTCTGACTTGTCCTTACAATCCTTATTCCTTGACCGAAGAGACTTGGTGATCCTTAAAAAGGCTCTGCAAACTTGACTGCTCACATCAGGTCCAAGAATCTTTCCAAACTGAGAGGTAGTAGGAATATAATCCTCAACATTGATGAGCTACAAAACAAATAAGCATTAAAAAAGAAAATAAATTAGTACGCGAAAGGGAACTGAATTTCATTTCATTTCATTTAAAGAAGGTTCAGAGTACATCAGTGAATAGAAAGAGAGACTGAAATACAAAAAATATAAAGAGCTCCATAAACAAGACTAGCTAGAAACCTCAGTCTGCCCTGAGGTCGCTAGTTGCTTCCTCTTATCTGTAGCAGCAGCTCCAGTCACACCTCCTTCAGACGAGGAACTCACTATTCCTTGGTTAAGGGGAGCATCAACAGCGATGGTCGGAACAACAGGGGAACCTTCATTGGCAGTAGGGAGAGGCACTTCATCTACGATAGGCTTGGGACCAGGGTCGTGAACATCAAAGAGGGTTAGTCAATATCCACCTCGACAGTGAGTAAGGCCTTATCCCAACCCTTTTTAAAGTTGATATGACCAATATAACCAATTCTAGCCTCGGCATCCTCGTACACTGTGACCCATCTACCATTTTACGAGCTCTATTTAAAGTTGGGCACCTCTTATTCCACCTTTTTCACCTTCTTAGCAAGCACCTTGTTCTCCTCTGCCATAGCTATCTTTCTCGTGTAGACCAAGTTATAGGAATGCTTTAGCTATTCGAGCTCCTTGGTCGCCACCTCCTTCGCTTTGTTGGATTGGGACGAGGAGAGGTCAGAAGATTTTTGACCAGAACTGTCAATCTTCAAGCTGGCCTCCAGATTGACATTTTTCCTTTCCAGCTCAGCGTTCTTCCTCGCCAGCTCATTGCGGCTTCGGTAGAAGACAGTGAAAACGACATAAAAAAGGAAACCATCAGTAGAGAAAGTATTGAAACAAGCATTACAAGAGAAGAAAAGTGAAAATGGGATTACCAAGGATAGACCCTGAGTCGCCTTTAGGACTAACTGGTGAGTCCTTATGTTTATCGACCTCTGGCAATCAACTGGCAGCACTACCCTATCAAGCACTAATGGAGCTAATTGAGGGGTAAGAGCAACAGAAGCCCCCTTAGCCAGAGCAGACACGGGCACCAGAGACTGCCCTACCTTTGTCCTCACCTCTTTTTCCCTCTCCTTCCTCTCTTCCACCTTCTTCTTCTCCTCTTCCTTATTTCTCTCCCCCTCTTTCACCAGTTCCTCCTTTTTCTTCCTCCTCTCCTACTCGTGAGCAACAGTTTAGGAGACAGTGGAGGCATCCCTGTTCCTAAATTTCTACTTCTTTAATCGATGATAAAGAAGCATGATGTCTTCATCATCATCTCAGATCAAATTCTTCCTAGGAGGAGCCATATCTTCCTCGTTGGAGCTATTTAAATCCCCTGAAGACTCCTGATCCTATGAACCCTCCTCCGAGATGAAAGATTCTTCACTACCTGAGCTATCCTCACTGTAATCACCTTCAGCACCACCCCTATTAGCCCCCTCGCTCTCCTCACCAGAGCCGCTTTCCTCATCGTCCAATTGAATTGGGTCGTCAGCAACCTCTTTTGTGACGTCTAGATGATTAATGCTATCAGTAGGTCGTGCAATGAAACTAGACCCAATGTTCTTGTATTCTAGAAAAAATTCAGCTAATCGGGGAAGCTCATCGTCAGCCAAGAGTTCCTTGAGTTTCCAAACCTTAACCAGCTCAGCAGCTCGAATCTCGCGAAGAGTCGGTTCAGGGTTCTTTGTCTTCGTAGAAAAAATAAAGAGAGAAAAATATGAGAAAGACCATACACTAACAGAAGATTAATGAGCAGAATAAGAAGTATTACTACCTATATATTCCTCCCCATAAAGGGGAATTATGTATCTCTCGAACCTCGACCCTTCAGTATGGGGAGGGAACTGCTAATTTCTTGCAATAAATCCCTCATGCCAGTAGTCCATGTGGGAATCAGGTAGATTTACTACCAATACCCTATCAACACTCCTAGGTTTGAGATAAAGAATACCAGAGATTGTTCGAGAACAATAATAGCAATTGAAGATTTTAGCAAGCCCTATATTAGTGCCATAGAGATGATTAATTCTATGCACACCATTGACAATTTTCCAAACATTTAACTAGCACTGTGCATGAACTACATCGAAGTAACTAAAAAAGTGCAAAAACAAAAGATTTGAGATAAAAGTAATACCCCCCTGGGGTAACAAAAGAACATGTATCTAGTGACCGTCCTCAATGCCTTTGACATTAGGAGGAACGGGGCACATTTGATGTCTACCCAGTGTAGAATATTGTAGAATTTCCTAAACTCTGTTATCAACTTATTGTCTATTTTCCTCATCAGAAAAGAGAAAACCTAGTATTGAATATGGAGAAATTTCAGCAGAAAAAGAAAAAAAAAAGAAGTGAGAAGAACTTACGAAGTAAGAGTTAGGTTGAGACAATGCAAAGTCGCAAGCATGGATGATGAGAAGATAAGAAAGAATCTTGAAGATGGAAGACGAGACCTGGAAGTGAGAAAGAAATATTAAAAGATGGGATAAATCTAGAGAATGCGAAGAAATATGAAGCGACGTTTAGGGAATGACCTCTCCAAGATGATTTAAACCTTTCTAATCATAACGCACAAGAAACAAAGCAACCTGCCGCCTCAATCAATTCGGGAAGAGCGCTTCAATCCCAAGATGTTGAATGATTCACAAAAGTGCCATTAAGACAATCATTTAAAATAATTGAGCCCAAATTGTGACCAAAAAATTTTAGGGGTAATTGTGGGTACCTCGATTAGTTATTCTGGCCGAGACGAGTAGCCTAATTAAGTCTGGCCCAAACTCTAGAGGCCTCATGCTATAGCTGATTCAGTTGTGAACTATTGAATTCCAAAAATCTCTAAAGGATATATTCTAGGGATTATGAGCTAACGTGGAGGAGTCCTACACCTCCACTCTCCGAAAAAGATATGTATAAATAAAAACCCCAACCCGGGGCAAAGGGAATGAAATTTGTAAACACTCCTTCGGAGTAAAGAGAAATAAAATACTGAGAGCATGATCGTGGACATAGGCCTTCTTACCTAACCACGTATATCTTGTGTTGTGTGTGATTGCAGTTCTTTCAAGTTCTTTATTTATTCCGGTGATTGCCTTTGCTTATTATTTTGTGTTGAGTTTAATTGCCACCACACTTATAATCCATTAATTTAACACCCCGTACTATTTATAAATAGATTGATCATATCTAAAACAAAAATCATGTGAGTAAAAAACATTTGGTAAAATTCATAGCAGAGTGAAAACTATAAATAAATAAGTAGTATAACGAGATAACAAAATATTGAATAAATTAAAATCTACGCTATTACCAATCATCTCCAAAATAATAATCCAATTATGGAATACAAATGACATGTGTACAAAAGCTGACATGGTATAAACCATACAACATAGATTCCTACTAAAAATATATAGTAAAATAAGAAGAGGATGAGCAAGACTACTCGACTCCTACATCCAAAGAATGAAGGATATGATGTCACTAGAGGTGCTCCTTTAACGATCAGCACGTTCTATGATGGGAACAACGAATGAAGACCCATGAAAGCAAAGATATGCCAACAATATAAATAAGAAGTTTATGAAGAATAAGATTATGACTAAATTTGGGATATAATATAACTACACATATTCCTATCATCTTTTAGTCGATTTTAAGTTATTAGTTACCCAAACTGATAATCTAAAATAGTATGCAGTAGTAGTCCTGAATCCATACGTAGACCATGTGATTAAAGTTATATCTCTTTATTCTTTAATCCTTACCTTCTCAATATGTAGTGGGTTATTTATCTAATCCCCTAATTAATGTTAAGTTGGTCCAACCAGGCCCAAAGCCCAATTAGAATAATGGTGGGCAAGAAAGTCCAAAATGGAAATAAGCAATATAAGGCGAGCATGTCCAAATGTAAGACGAGATAACATTGGGTGAGTAAACACAAATCACGAGCAAGTCTAAATGTAATATCAAATAACATTGGGAGATACAACCCAAATCACTACCAAGGTCGAAATTGGGGTAAAGCAATATTGGGAGAGCAAGTATAAGATTAGCAAGATAAGGAAAAAAATGACAATAATGGGAAAGCAGTCCGAAGACATGAGGAAAACAATGATAAATGAGTAAGTAAAATAATTTTGAGCAAGGAAAAAGAAGCCAAACCAGCGAGGGGGTACTTTGTGAGCAACACCAATGTAGTAAGGTGGTGCTTTAGGAGAAAACATAAGTATATGATAGAATTATGTTTACATTAATGAATATTTTCTAAAACTTTTGTCATTTGTACATTGGAGTGTTTAGCAAGAATCCTTAGCTGCGCAAGCAGGGCTCGAGCAACAGCCAATTGGGATTCCTTGAGGGTTTTGACTTGGACGCTAAGAGGTAAGTCTTATTGAGCAAGGTAAATCTCAACCACTTTAGTACCGAAGAAAATATAAAATACTAAGAGGAAGGACCAAAGACGTCACCCACACACTAACAAACACTTACACAACTCACGTTTAGCAAATTGGGCAAACAGTAAAGGAATTGCTCGCAAAGTCATTTTGAGAATAAGTAAGAGTGAGTGACCTTCAGGGCTGATCGCAAGTCTCTAAAATTATTTATAAAGTATTCATTTGAAATATTCACAAAATTGTACTTTTTGCCACTATGCCCGACGTACTTTCTTTGTAACTTTAGTTGCACCAAATATCGCCTATCAGAGTGGAAGAAGGTAAATAGTAAAATGGTATAAAAATTACCACTCATATATTGTCACAAGGGAATATACCTTTGGCGCAAACATGCCACATCATCCATAAAATTTAACCATAAATATTACACATATGCAGGGTCAAAATCAGAACACTATTGAAGCACTGTTACTCCGTACAAATTGACACATAAATTATTCTCTCCTAACTCTCTCCAGCGTACTTGAAGAGCTTGCCACTTCACTCTTAAAGAATCGCCACTCTCAAGTTATTCCATTCCTTTTATTCTTACTAAAAATCTTGTATTCAATCATTGCCTTCCTCATATTGTAATCATAATATTATCATTATATTGCATAATTTAGTTTTTAATTAACTTGTTGTTCTAGAAGCTTTAAAGATCTTGAAGGTTTTTTCCATTGGAGTCGAGCATGTCTCACCCTTTCAAATTATTCATAGACCCCAGTACCACTACCCTCCTACATTTGGGGATTTCTACGATGGTACTCTCATTACCACGAATAAATAAGGAAACAATGTTTCGAAGAAGTTTGTTTTTAAAGATAAGGGTTCGGAGAGATTAGACTATTAATGAGGAAGTCATGGTTACTAGAACAAGAGCTCATGGTCCTCTAAGGGTTGGTGAGCACGATAGTAGTTAAGAGGATTTGCATACACATGATAGTCTCATTTGGCCCCAAATAATATTCCCATTTAAGATGAAATGCACAGGTAGTTTTTGCAGAATTTGTTTTTGGATGAGGAAGAGTTCATGTTGAGACACTTAGCCCAATAACTATAGAATCCAAGCGAAGAGTTCATGTAATACATCAAGAGTTTTATAGAGAGGTCACTAGGTGTGCATGAATATATTACCGAGGCAAGTACATTATATATATGTGTGGAGGGTCTACTGGAGGAATGAAAAATTCATCTGATCAATGAGACCTGAAAGGGTACCTTCAGAGAATTCATGCGAGTAGACAAGAACATAACTATGATCATCAAACTAAGACCCTAAGGATGGAGAGCACAAATGTAGTTTCTAGATACTTGGTTTCAAGTTTCATGATGGCAAGCAATGAACTACATTGAAGGAAGTTTTAAAGGAAATAAAGGAGTCCAAGGGCCTAAGAACAACTATGCTGTTGAAAAGAGAAAGTTTAGTAATTATATCGCACCACCATTGGCAAGCGGCGTAGCAGAGGCTATGGACTATTATTGGACATTGGTGTATTAGGGGGTGGTTTCCCCCCTCACTCAAATGGATAAGTACATATGGAAACAAACAAGGTAGATGCAAAGTTTTATGAGTTACACTAGAGGGTGCAACATGCTACTAATAATTGTTATTATTTGCATAGGATATTAAGGAAACAACTCACTAATGGAACCCTTCAGATATCATCCATAAATGTTAATGAAAATTTTCTATAAACTCGTCACTATGGCCTAAAAAAATATGTTGGTGTCATACGATGATGAATACATGCTTGAGTCTTAAGAGGGCCTAAGTGGTGATTATTGATGCAAAAAAAGTTTGTCTGACTTAGATAAGGAAGACCACAAAGATGAGTGGGATGAGATGGTGAAACTCGAAGGAGGAATTGTTGATGTGGTCCTTGCCTTGAATGAGGTGGTGACGTGAGAAGCTGAGTACATGTGTAGTACTCAGTCATATGAAGTCGAGATAGATTTGTAGTGTGTAGATATTATAAGAAGCCTTAATTTTAAATGGTTATTCGACCAAATTGGGGTAAATCATACGATGCAAACAATAATTACTAAGAATACTTTGAAATCAGTGCAGGAGATGGGTTTTCCTCTCTTAACTGGCATGGTCCCATGGGGAGGTTAATCAAGAGGTACACATCTGAGGTAATATTTTCAGAAGCAGACATGCGAATGCTCTTCTTCCTCAACATAGATCTATATGTTAAAACCTTAGTAAATGGATTTAGTTTTTCGAGAGATCTTTTATATGGAAGGACATCAATTATTATTATACCCATTAGCACTCGCTACGGAATTGGAATTTCTTAGGAAAAAATCGTGATGGTACCACGAGCGGGGATGAAATTACTTTGCTATGTTATTTGTGTAGATTAAGTTGGGAATTTTACATCCCACATTAAATTTCATATCATTAATGTCAGTAGGATCTACAAATTTCTGATAGGTTGAGTGTGGATGTACATTCACTGAATTATCTCATCATCAGTCCACTAATGGGTAAAAGACAATCGTCGTGGGATATAGATTGTGATTAAAGCCATGGAGATACTATTTTAGAGGAAAGATACCCACTTGGTTTATGTTGCATTCTACAAAGATTTAAGTGACAAAAGAAGATGCTTGATTAGGGGAACGGGCAAATTGTTCATACCCTAAGAAGAGTTTAAATCCAAAAAGTTAATGCATGAGATGTTAGGCTAGTGAGCAACCCTCTTCAAGAGCAAGGGAAAATAGACAAAAAAGTTTATAGATGAAGCAATCCCCACGCAGACTTACACGAAGATTGTTTTCTTTATGGCAAAGTCATATATCACTTATAATAGTTTTAGTGGGTGATGTGTTGGGACGAAAATGTCAACCCAATTCCATAATGTTTTGTGATTGATGAGTCCAACATTGTTGAACACGTTGAAGGACTAGATGAGGTGTCAAAATGCATGAAGGATACACTCTGGGAGAAACTCAAAGATCTTGATGAGCTGAACCTAGGAATGAAAGTGTGTGATGAACGACCCATCTTCATATCTAAAGGTCTAAGTTGCAACCATTGAGAGGATATCATTGACCTGCTCAAGGAATTTAAGGATGCTTTTGCATGGAAATATATAAATATGCCAGGGATAGACCTAGAAGAAACTCTCACAAGTTAAATTTTTTCCCTAAGGCTTTGCCTATATGGCAGGCCACACAAATCTATAAGGTCGAGTTAGATAAAAAAATTAATGCTGAGGTAGAGAAGCTTCTTGCAATTTAGATCATCAAACCTATTTAACACCTAGTATGATGGTCATGTATCATACCCACGACAAAGAAAAATACAAAGTAGATACGAGTTTGCATGGTCTTTATGGATTTGAATCGAGCTTGACCAAAAGATGAGTTTCTGCTACCCTGCATTGATAGTTTAGTGGATGCCACTGTCATTCATGAAATATATAGTTTCATGCATTGATACGAGGTCTACAATAAATTCAGATGTATCTAATAATCGCAAAGAAGCCAACTTTTTGACACCTCTACGGAATTTCCATTACACCGCCATGATGATAATATGTCATGATATATTGGAATTTTTTAAAGTTGATTTAGTGTTGATGTAAAAGAAAGAGATCAAGCATGTCTAGGACCTTAGAAAATTCTCTGAGCGGTGCCAGAAGTATAAGATGAGGATGGACCCTTCCAAATATTCATTTGGAATAACTGGAAGGAATTTCTTAGGAATCGTTATAAATAGAGATGGAGTGACAGTGAATGAGGAGAAGAAAAAATCCATTTATATAATGTCCCCACTAAGTACTTAGAGTCAAATCAAGAGCTTTTTGGGAAAGGTCTCCTACCTTAGGAGAATCATACCAACCCTAGTGGAAGCCACCCATCGCTTTTCACTCCTCGAAAATAATAAGGCCAAATGTGTATGGGGAGAAGAATAGAAGAAATATTTTGAGAGGGTGAAGGTAAATACTTATTTCCACTTCAACAATGAACCCACTAGAAGTAAGTGTGTATACCTCGCCTCTACTAAGTGGTCCATAGGGGCTTTGTTTGCTCAGGAGAAAGCAAGATTGGAGCGGCGTGTAAACTATCTATATTTTGTATTTTCAGGAACAAAATCTAGGTATATGACTGTCAAAAGGCATTCAATAGCCTTAGTCTTTGTATCAAAGAAGTTGAGACATTACTTGCTCGCATTCAATGTAAATATCATCACTAAATTTTCCCCCATCAAATACATGTAGCACAAATTATCCTGGTGGGGTGAGCGATTTATTTCCTAATACTCTCTGAGTATGATCTGAAGTGTCTTGTTCTAAAAGCTATTAAGAGTCAAGTTATGGCTGGCCTGGTAGCCAATTTACCAAGTCAGAATTTTAAACCTCATAGTGAAAAGATTCTAGGAGAAAATTTCCATGCATGTTCATTCGATTAAATGGCAAATGGTGTTTTATGGCTCGTCCGTAGCAGATACAACTGAGCATGTATTATCCTCTCTAACATTAAAAAAAATAACCACTCCTACAAGGTGGATTTCAAGTGCTCTAATAATGATACGGAGTATGAGGATATCATACTTGGCCTGCTGGAGTCACTAAGAAGGGGCATTAGAGTGCTTTCTATATGAGATGACTCTAAGTTGGTGGTTAAGAAAGTCAATGTGGAGTTCATGCATAAATAGACTACCCTTATCCCTTACAGAGCAAACTTACATAGCTTAATTGGCTAATTTTCATCCGTGAAAATAGAGATCCACCCCAGGCTAATGAATAGGAACCCAGATGCCCTGGTAAGAATTGTGCGAAAATTGGAAATGGAAGACCTAGAGGCATTTATCCCTATCTGACGGAGGATGGTACCGACGATAGTGAGGTATTTATTCCCAAGTGAGGATCTTAATAATTGGAGATGCTCAATCGTAAAGAAATTAGAGATATGAGAAGGAAAGCGGGAGTTATTCCATCTAGTTATGTTCCACATGTTGTAGGACATGCTTTTCTTTAAAACTCCGATTAGATTTTTTGGCAAGGTGTCTAGGGGAAGAGGAATCCAAATAGAAATTAAAAGCAATGCATGAAAGGAACTAAGGGATATAGATATCCCTCTTTACGGACGACAATAATAAGGTGCTATTATTAGCATACCGTGAGTGTAGAGGCTACTCGCATGTAACAAAGTTATTTGAAGTTTGAGATACAGTTCAATCAACCAACGGAAGTAAATTTTATAGAAATTTTTGGAGATTGGAAGAGATTCTACGTTGCCTATCTAAGGGATGGAGAGCTAGCAATTAAGAGGGCCGGAGATATTTAATTGAATAAAATAGTTGCTCATTTCTTCTTGGTTAATGGGGAACTCTACAATAAAGGGTACCATAAGAAAGAACTGCGATGCATGGCGAGGTAAGACCTGTATAAGGTACCTAAGGAAGCCCATGAACATTCACACATGGTTGGAGCCAAAGTATATGATCAACTAACGACCTTGGGGTGTTATTGGACAACAATGGAGGCTGAATCTATTAGTTTTATGAAAAAATGTAGAGCATTCCAAATGCAGAGCAATATAGTTCATGGCCTCTCGTTAAGTTTACAAAGACTAGTTACACCTTACCCATTCCACACTTAGGCATTGGATTTGGTGGGAACAAATCAACCAAACCTTTCACATGAAATATTTTATTTTAGTTACCATATATCTCTATACTAAATGAGAAGAAGAGACTCCTTTGAGAAGGGTTTCCACTCAAGTAGTGACACAGTTCATACGCGAATACATATCCATGTTTGGTATTCCAAAAGTTATTCTTATTTAGAATAGCAAGTAGTTTGTGTGTAAAAATGGGGTTGCTTAATGACAAGTATAAAATCGTTCATAATAGTCAATTTGTCTCTTATTCTAAATGGAATGACTAAGTAGAGGCCGCGAATGAAATGTTGACCAATATTACGAAAAATATGTTGGAATATTTATCAGGTGCTTGGGGTTTTATAAGCTTATAGGACATCAAAAAGGAAGCCAACGAGTTATACCCCATTTCTTTGGTCTTTTACATAGAGATTTAACTACCAGTAGAGTTAGCAAAGCTTTCATCACGAGTGGCCTTAAGACGTAATTTAATGCCAGACCCAAGACATGTGCAGTTGGAGGCTTTGGATGAGCACCGCGACAAAGCTAAAAAAATCTTTAAGGTCTAGATGCAGTAGTTGTCACTTGATAAGCATGTCAACATCAAAGTTCAAACCCAATTGCGATGGACCATTCGTGGTGTGAGGAGTATGGAGATTAGGATATTGCAAATTTTCAAAGTCAAAAGTGAGTGCATTCATTCAATTAATTACAAATGGACAAAGAAATATTACGCCATAGGTACCTATAAGGGTAAATTGTATATCTTAGGATTTTTATTTGTTTTATTTTCATCTTGGTATTTATGGCGTATCCCATAACAAATTGATATATTGAACCGAAGCTCCAACATCTTCAAGTTCAATATTTCTAGACATTATGAAGGTATAAATATTTTAGAAATTTGAATTTTTTTAGATTTATATTTAGGAGATGTATTTTTATTAAAAAAATGAGGAAAAAATTTAAATTTTAAAATTATTTTTAACTGACCTCGTTAAAACGAGTTAATCATTTTATTAAAATAAAATGTCAATTTCGTTGGAAGGATCATTTGATCAATATATCAAACGAACACCCAACGAGGGCGTTCTATTAGAATTTGTTTAAAGCTCGTAAGAAGCTTTGTCAAACGAGATTGCAGTTTCGTTCGAACGAACTGGGTTTTTGTTTAGATGAGATGTTATTCTCATTCGAATGACTTCTATTTACGTTTTAACAAGATTTGTTCCTTGAGTTTTGTACTCGACCTTTATATACCTGTTTTGTAAAGATTTTTATATCTACTTTAAAAAAATACAACCTTCATATTTGTTGTAAAAGTCTTGGAACTTTTTAGGTCTAAACACCTTTTTGATTCACAAAATCATCCTCACAAATATAGTTGTGAATCAATTTGAAACCCTAAAAGTTTCATACATGAGATATTCTTATGGAGAAAGATCGCTATCATAACTGAAAAGAAGGAAGAAAGATTGATCGATGGATTCTAATGGTGGACCACCAGCAGTGGACTACTCTGAATCTGTGTAGTATCACTTAGTAGTTTTGTAAGTTAATTGTCCTGTAAAACTTACTAAAGTACTGAATATAGTTTTTGCCTTGAAAGGGGAATTTTCCTCATATTTATGTGTTTGCATGTTTAGTTAATTTTTCGTGATTGGAAATATATTTTTTCACATACTATAGTTAGTCAAAGATTAAGATTTGGTAATATTGGACTTGTGTTGTAGCGTTTAATTAAAAAGGGTATTCATTAAGATCGTGCGCATTCTTAAATTGGTATCAAAGCAAGTTACAAAAAATACTATGTCATTTTTTTATTCAAATTATTTTCTTTGATATCAATTTTGTTTTGAAAAATTGATCTTGAAAAGGGAAGGATTTTAGTGTATAATTTGTATAATCAAATGACCATTTTTTATGGTACCAATTATGAATATTGGAAAGCTAGAATGAGTATACTTAAAAGTCGATTAATGAATGCGTATGGTTGTGTTGTGAAAGAGGGCAGACAACATCCACTGTTACTGTTAACAATGTCATTGCCCCTAAACCTATCTCTCAGTGGACAAGTGAAGACTTTAAATGGATCAATTATAAGTCTTACAATTTGTGTGCCATCTCGGGAGCCTTCACCCCTAACTAGTTTTTATGCATTATGACTTGAATCGCGTCTAAACAAGCTTGGGATACCTTCTATGTCACTCACGAGGGTAATAATGTTTTTAAAGATTCTAAATTAAAGAATATCAACTCATAATTTTAAACTATCACAATTCTTGAATCTCAATCTATTGACGAGTTTTATGAATGACTGTCCAATATAGTAAACTCGAGTTTCAATTTAGGTGATAAAATACCCGAGATGTGTGTGGTTAAGAAAAATTTAAGATCACCTCATGCTCTTTTTATTTCGTTATAGTACTTAATTCATTAGGAATCCTATACACTCTTAGGTTATAAGAACTTGATGGAGATCTTCAAACATACGAGATAGATATATTCCCTAAAACTGTAAAATCTAAGGAAAAAGGAATACCATTTAAAACCCAATAAAAAAAGAGGATGTGTCTAAAAATATAAAGGAAGTGTCGGTCTGATTCTCGGTACAACTTTGACTTATATGATTTGACCAATTTTATTTAAAATTTAAAGAAATTTTACAAACTTAAAAAGAAAAATACTTCAAAAGATAAGAAAAAATTGCGAAAGATGAAAAATATAATCCGGGCAAGAAAAATTTTGAAAAAGAAAAGAAATATTTCCCAAAGAAAGATGAGGAAAGATGCTTTAAGTGTGAGGGAAATTTTCACAAGGCTCACGAGTGTCCGCCTAGGTTGAAACATTAAGGGAAAGACAAATATGACTTAAATGTCACAGTTAGCGATAGCGAGATGGTGTCGGTGAGTTCGGGGCATGAATCATTACATGGATGTAACTTCAACACATTCATGGCTAGTTATGCTAGTACATATAGTGCACCTCAAGAAAAGGAGCAAGATAATAAATATGAACACCTCGATGGTGGGTCTAGTCATTCCGAGGAGAGTGAGGGAGATAAGGTTTTAAGTGAGAGAGAGAGAGAGTGATCTACAATGCCGCTATGCCTATCTTTGTGTTGAGTCCTTCAAAAGTAAGAAACAAAACAAAGGGTTGTCCATGAAAGTTTTAGCCTTAGTTAAAGAGTTGAAAGAGGTGAGAGATAGTGACTCCACTATGATACAAGATTTGGGAGAGAAAGTTTATTTTGTTAAGAGAGAGAATGGTAACTTAACCAACAAGGTAGATAGTCTGGCGAGAGATATTGAAGCATCCATGGAGACATATGAGAAACTTAAAACCCTTGTATCCCAACTCGAGAAAGATGTCGAATGTGCGCATGAGTCATGGCAACTATCGAGGACACATCGAAGAAGGTAGGTAAGATGTTCTTTCGCCCCACTTTAGGTTTTGTGAGAGGCACGGAATAGCTTATGATGGTGAATCATTTCCCATACCGCACCAAAAACGATTCCTAAATTTTTGGTTAATCCTTATGGACCTCAACCTAAATTACAAAAGATAGTTCAACATAGAAAAGCGAACCAAGGGGGACCCAAGCCGTTCTATGTATGGACGTTTTGCAATAGAAGATGTCACCTTAGAGAGTTTTTCTATAAATTAGGTAAAAATAAGTGTACACATACTCTCGTACACCACTTTAGCGATATTGCTAGTCTTAGAGAGCAAGTTGAGTTTCTAGTTGCAACTTTCCATATCGATGGAAGAATTTTACCAGATGTCTTTGTCGTTTGGTAACGCTTCCAACATTTCGACTAGAGTTAACAATGATAAGGGAAAACAAAAGGTTACCACCACTTGTGTACCTATGTGAAACGACAAATCCCTTGTTGTTCATATTGCTCTCAAGGCTCAAAATACATCCCAAAATTATTTTTATAGTGGGTGTTCTAGGCACATGACCAGTGACATCTTATTTTTTACCCACCTTGAGGATATAAAGTTCGATAAAGTCGCATTTGGAGATGGGAGTAGGTCTAGCATTATAGGACGTGGTAGTGTTGAGATGCCCAAATTTCGTATAATAAATGATGTGTGGTATGTGAAAGGGTTAAAGGATAGCTTAATTAGCATAAGACAACTGTGTGACACAAACGTTTTAGTAAAGTTGAACTTGTTCGAATGCAATGTTTGTGATTAATCCGGTAAACTTTTATTACAAGTTTTGAGGATGGAACCGAGTCCTTGTTTGTGTGGAACGGTGTCACAATATCCATTATGAACCTTTGGCATCAATTGCAAGGTCACATGAACTTTAGTGATCTTGATAAATTAGTGCAAAAAGATATAGTTTGTGGATTACAATTCCCTGGGAAACCAACTTCCTCGATTTATGAACCATTGGAACAAGGAAAATAAATTTGAAGTCCTCATTGAAAGTTGAATACTATTACCACCTGTCGTGTTTTTAAGTTGATTGACATGGATCTTATGGTTCCTACTTGCTCGAAGAACATAGGTGGTAAGAGATATATTCTCGTGATGATTGACAACTTTTGTAGATATGATATCATAGGATTCATTGGAGAAAAGTCTGATGCGATTGAGTTCCTTACAACCAAGTGAGGTGTCCTACAAAAACAACATGGTGTTAATATTAATCGGATGCATAGTAACAACGACAATGAATTTAGAGAAGATAAAGTGGATAGATATTTTAATGGAGAGGGCATCAAACATAAGTTTTAGACTGCTCTCACTCCTCAATAAAATGGGATTATTGAGAGGAAGAACCGAATGATATAATAAATGGCTAAATCCATGCTTACTAGGAGATACATTCCTAGAAATTTTTAGGCAGAGGCGGCGAGCACTACATGCCAGACGGTGAATAGGGTATATCTCCGTATGCACACACTTCACACACCTTATGAGTTATGGAAGCGGAAGAATCGTAACCTATCATATTTTCATGCCTTTGGGAATATTTGCTACATTTTCCAAGATATAGAGCACTTACAGAACTTCCAGTTCAAGAGCGACGAGGGGATATTTTTAAGATATTGATTGATAAGCAGGGCATAACAGGTTTATAATCTAGTTAGCTCTAAGGTTATGGAGTTAATAAATGTCCCGATTTGAGTTGAAGAGACACCGGCATTGGTTGCTCCCAACCCATAGTGTGAGGATGACCCATGGTGACGATCCCGTCCTTTCTCATGTTACCACTATGGACCCCATTACAATTTTAGGGGAGACATCATCTTGTGTTCGAAAGATTTATGACCCTTTTTATATACCTGGTGATCATGCACTAGGTGTCAAGACTCGTGCTCAACTAAAAGATATGGTTAGCTATCTCTGCTACACATCATTAGTCGAGCCCAAGAATGTGAAAGATTCACTCAAGGATGAGCATTGGATTTCTTCCATGCAAGAAGATTTTCTTCAGTTTTGAAAGAACAATATATGATAATTGGTCCCCCGACCTAGCAAGACAAACATGATAGATACCAAGTGGATTTTCAGTGATAAGGTGGGTAAAAATGGTATCATAGTTCGCAATAAGTATAGGTTTATCACTCAAGGCTACCCACAGATCAATGGTGCTTACTTTAAGGAGACATTGACTCCTACTCCTAGTCTTAAGTCTTCCTGATTACAACCATAAGGCTTTGAAGACCCTAAACATTCGGTACATGTCTACTATCTTAGGAAGTCCTTGTATGGTTTGAATCAAGAAACCCGTGCTTGGTACCAGAGGCTTACTTCATATCTCCTATCTTGAGGCTTCAAGAGAGGGAGAGTAGATAAAATTTTGTTTGTGAGAAGAGAGAGTATTGCCATTTGGGTTCCCCAAGTCTATGTGGATGACATAGTTTTTGGATCCCTGTGCTCCGCTCCCTCTATGTTCACACATTTGAGACGGAGATGAAGAGTGAGTTTGAGATGAGAATGACAGGTTATCTTATGTTCTTTTTAGGTATCAAGGTTCATCAGGTTGACTACGGAGTATTAATATCTCAATCCAAATATGCAAGAGACCTTAAGAAGAAATTTGGTCTAGAATCCAATGAGCACTCTTGCACCCCTCTGAGTACATCGACAAAGTTTAACAAAAATGGTTCATGCAAGGACGTAGAACAAGACCTTTATCGTAGTACAATAAGTAGTCTTCTCTACTTGACAGATATTTTTCTCGATATTAATTTTATTGTTGGAGTTTGTGCGTGATACGAGGTGTCCCCAAAAGAGTCACGCTTACACGCACTTAAACATATTATCAAATACATGTGTGGAACTCTTTCATATTGTAGTTGGTATTCTTTTTCTGTCAATGATGGTTTGTCCGCCTATTCAAATCTCTATTGGTAAGGGGATGTAGATGGTTATAGGAGGACATTATATGCATGTCTCTATTTTGGGAGTCCTTGGATGATAAAGAAGCAATAATCCATATCTTTGTCAATAACAGAGGCTAAGTATACAATCACTGAGAATTATTGCACTCAGCTCTTATGGATGAAGCTAATGTTTGAGGATTAGGGAATTTCGAACGGCACGATGCTAATTTCTTTTGATAATATGAGTGCTATAAACATTTCACGCAATCTAGTCCAACATTAGCCCACGAAGTACATTAGGATAAACAAGAACTTTATTCGAGACATGGTTGAGGAGAAGGTCGTGTCCTTGGGATTTATGAGCATCGATTGCTAGTCAACCGACATATTCATGAACCTTTAGATGCATTTAAATTCGAGGATCTTAGGAAATCTTTAGGTATGTACAATATTGACTGAGTTAGGATATTTTATCTAGTATAGGATGATTATCATGAATATATCCTTTTATTCCCATGGCTAAATTGTATTAAAATTGTATCATTAGTGTATTTTTGTGATTTTGATATTTTTAGAAAAATCCAAAAAGACATTTTTTTATCTGAATTTTTTTGAAAAAAATTAGTTTCTTTTTAGAAAAAACTTGAAAAAGGAAAAAAGATTTTGAATGTGGACGGCAATAGTTGCTCAATAGCATCACCAACAGTAGGCTACCAAAGTTTTTAGTTCGGAGGTCTGGCTATCCAGATATGGGGTTTCTTACTGCTTACTACTCTAGAAAATATTCACATAGTCGGCTTGGTGGTGTGAACAAGCAACTGATCTCACCGGAGGTAAGAACCATTGTCAGAATGAAGTTATATTTGCCGGAGCTCCGAAAGATGTGAAGTTTGGTCTTATGTCGGCATTGAGTGGAGTTTTTGGTCCATTTTTATTGTGGTGGTGGATGGGTTGTGTTCGGGGTGATGTTGATGTGGAAACTTTGGTCATGCGAGTTGGTGTCCTGATGTTCTCTTATGTGGATTCGTACACTTGGTGTGGTTGTTTTCGGTGGATAGTCCGTCCATATGAGAGCGGCAAATGGCGTTGAGCCTCGATTTTGTTTTATCAATGTCCTAACCCGTCTTATGTCCTATGAATGCTTTGACATGGTTCAGGTAGGAGGTCTAGCTCCATTTAATGCGAGTAGGTGTTGGGGTTATCCAAAGAAGGTTGGGAGGGGGAGTTTAAATGTGTCTAAGCTAGTATTACTGACTTTGGGAAAATATTTGGGACATCTAGGGTTTCTTTTATAAATGGAATAAAAATAGAAAGTGATACCGATATTACCCCTTCTTCTTTTAATATCAAGTCTTACCCCACTTAAGAGGCAATTTCTTAAAATACCCCTCTAAAATTTTTAGCTTTATACCCACTTCAAGAAACTTATTTTTCATCCCATTTTTTATGAAAATTATGTTCAGCCTCCCTTACTTTTTGAAAATCGCAAATCAACCCCTAATTTTTCTAGAATTTCCACTTTTCCCCAAAATCTTTTAGTAATTGTATTTTCAATCCCTCAACTTTTGAAATTTTCATTCTAGGCCCTGAAATTTTTATCATCCCAAATCAGCCCCTGTATTTTGTAGAATTCTCACTTCTGTGCATGAAACTATTGGAAATTATTTTTCATACCTCGAATTTTTTGAGAAATTTAATTTCAGCCCCTAGACTTTGGGGACTTTTGCTCTTTGGGGTAGAAGATGTTGGGTTGGGTTCTTATAGGGGATTTCTTCGATATTTTTTTGTTGAAGATAGTTAGGTGACTCGCATGCATTTTCACGATGTGCAATCGTATGATGTGGTTGATTTATTCCTACTGTTTGGGCATGTCGATGTTTTTTATGGGGTTGGTTTGTTGGTTACGTCTCCCATGGAGGACATGTTATTTGGAGAAGTCGAGTTGGTTTGAGGGTATGTCGACCCATTTGGGAAGACTTTGACTACATTTTGCCACCATTGGCACTCTTCTTATCTACATGTGATCTTGTAGATTCTTGGTACATTTTTCTCAAACCATTTGGAGTCGTGACATTTTTTTGGATTTGTGAAGTTTTTTCATTACTTATATGCAATTGAAGGTATCATTCACTCATCTTCATCTCTTGTGATCTAGAGATTAAAAAATATATTTCTCTAGAAAATTTGTTAAATATTAAGCAATGGAAAAGTGCTACAGAAGACAGAAGTCTTCGCATTAAAATCCACCATTATCAATTAAAAGAGCCTCAAAATATTAGATTTCCATAAAAATAAAAGTGCCAAGACATTTGTTCGAACATTGATGCTTCGTAAAAAATAAGCGTTAAGTTGAAGGTCAATGGGTTTGCACAAAAATATATAAATCTCGGAATAAAAGTGCCAAGACATTTGTTCGAACATTGATGCTTCGTAAAAAATGAGCGTTAAGTTGACGGTCAATGGGTTTGCACAAAAATATATAAATCTCGGAAAACAATACATAGTTTTGGGTACAATTAGTGTGAAAATCACTTACGGTCTTGATTTGTTAACTAGGTTAAGTCAATTTCACATGAGTTAACCACTATTACACCTAAGGTAGACTTCGGTATCTTTTGTTAATAGTATTTCAATCCTTCATGCATATGTGTTATTATTGTTTATGTTTATTAACCTATGCAATATGTTCACACGCCTGTATTTCGTATCCATGATTCGAGTATTTTCATGTTTATTCATGGTGTGTTGTTTTTGTAAAATCTTGTAGTTGAGAGAAATTTTGAAAATTTTCAAAAATAGTTGGTGAAGGCTTTGAGATCATCGTTGCATGTATATTATTTCTATACCTTTCGGATGAAATTTTACTTCTTATATGTGATGATATACTTCAAGTTTAGATTCTACTCCTTTGTCAATTTCGAACAAAAAGAGGGAGAACAATTAAGGGGGAGATTTGATTTATGGGGAATAAGCATTATGAGTTTTGTTTTTATTTTCTATTTCAAATTATATGCATCATAGGTATTTTCTTTTCTTCATGCGTGTATGATTCTAAAGTGTATAACATATTTTAATGGATGGAGACAAAGTTTCCCAATGGAGGAATAACATGAGATTGAAGACAAAGTTTCTCTATGTCGTTCCATTTCAAGGGTTTGGGCAGGGTATTAGAATTTTTATCATAAAGGGACCATTTTATAATTTGGATTTCGGTTAGTTTTGTATCGGAATAGGCAAATGAGGGGATTTATAAGGGCAAATAGCTTACCTTAGGCTTTTACTTGTTTTATTTTCACTATGGCATTTTTATCGTATCATGTTACCAATTCATAGGTGTCGACACATTGAACCCAAGATCTAACATTACTTGAAGACTTCTCTACATTATGAAGGTATAAATTTTTATGAGTTTGAATTTATTTATATTTATATTTGGGAGATGCATTCTTATAAATAATTGATGAAATTTTTTAAAGTTAAAAATTATTTTTAATTGACCTCGTTCAAATGAGATGACCATCTCATTCGAACCAAATGTCAATTGCGTTAGAAGAATCATTTCATCATTATATCGAACGAACATCGAACAAGGGCATTCTATTAGAATTCGCTTGAAGATCGTTAGAAGGTTGTTCAAATGAGATTGCCGACTCATTCAAATAAATTGGGGTTTTGGTTAAACGAGATGATATTCTCGTTTGAATGACTTCTATAGTTGTTCGAACGAGATCGTCGCCTAGAATTTCGTGCTCGACCTATATATACCTATTTTGAAAATATTTTTAAAGAAACTTTTGAAAAAATACAACCTGAATATCTGTTGTAAAAGTCCTCAAAATTTTTGGGTCTAAACACATTTTTGATTCACATGATCATCTTCCCCATTATAATTTTGAATCCCTTTGAAACTTTAGAAGTTTCATACCAGAGATATTCTTAAGAAGCGAGATCTCTACTATTGAGATTTTGACCCGAGGGATCATGGTTGATCGGTGGATACCGAAGGTGGACTGCCACTTGTGGACTGCTCTTGACTTGAGTAGTAATCTTTACGAGTTTTTTAAGTCAATTTTTAGTATAACATACTAAATTGATGAATATAGGTTTTTCCATGGAAGGAGATTTTTCATCATATTTGTGTGTTCGCATGCGTAGTTATTTTTCGTGTAGTTAATTTTCTTGGTTGGAAATTTGATAGTTCACCCATTTTACTTAATAAAAGATTAAATTTTTTTAAAATAGTCTGGGTTGGGGAATTTAATTAAATATGTTAATCCATTAAGATCGTGCACACTCTCAGTATTGTAACACACCGTATTTCTGTGCATGCAGTATTTAATTAATTTGGGAAATTTTAAATTACTTGTGTGTCGTAATTTAATTGAATTAATTATGGTAATTTTTATTTAAATATTACTCGGAGAGCGAATAATTAATATTTAGGGAAATTTAATTACTAAGTGAATAGTAATAATTTACTTACGTCATAACGTGTATTAGTGACGTGGCATTTATTTATCTTAGTTGGGAATCAATATAGACTAATTTGGGTGTGAGATAAGGATTTGTATAAATTAATTTGGATGTCAATTTTGAGTGCACGGTTGAGTCCGGATGGGCCGAGATAGTCGAAAAACTGTACTCGGGGGTAGTAAACGGGTCACAGGGCGTTTTTAGTCATAATCGGGCCCACACGAGGCTAGTTGGGTTACTTGGGTTTGGGCCATTAGGCTAAAAAGGGGATTAGTTTTTTAAGACCTAAATCTAAGAGTGGGGAATGACAGCGAAACAAAAACCTAAATCTAAGAATTTGGGGAGAAAGTGAGAGGGAGTAGTTAGAGCCAAATTTGAGTCTTTTGGAGATAAGGCACAGAACCTATTGGAAGTTCATCATCAACCTTGCAAAGTTCACCTCAGATCGGATCCTACGAATCCTAAAGGCAACTGGTTAACTTGCTGTAATATTAATTGATGTTTTCAATTCAAATTTTTGTGGTGTGGAAATCTGAATTTTGTTTTGGGTGCAAAAGGGTACAAAAATAGGGTTTTTGTATATAGAAAACTTGAATGAAATTGATGGAAAATTAATGTGGGAATTCATTGTGTTACATGGTTACGATATAATGATTTATTCAGATGTGAAAATCTAGTAGAAATTTATGAACGAATTTGGGACAAACAGATGAAATTGGGACTGAACGAGCAAAGACCCAGAAATTTCCCAAATTCGGAAAAGTAGAAATTTATGAAATTTAATTTCTGTTTAAGGTTCTAGGGGATGTCCTGATCACGTTCCCATATAGTTATAATGTTGTGTATGCCTGAAATAAACCAAGGACAAGCTTAGAGATTAGAGAAATTCGTTAATGGCAGAAACAAGAAGTCGGAGAAAATGAGGACCTACTCGATCGATCGATCGAAGATTGGGGATCAATTGATCGATGGCTAGGAATTTTTGACAGTTTGGCCTTGGGAGTTTTAGGGGGATTTCTTTTTAGTTTAATTACCACCAAGTCTAATTAAGGGAGAAAATTTAATTAGGGTGGTTAATATCCTCACAATTATAGGGCATATAATTCGGAGTGGTGGGGGTAATTAAGTGTAACACTTACATATGAATTTTGAGAATAAATTATGAGAAAAAAAATAACGAGATGGGTGAATAAGTTCGGGTATAGTAGTAGGGCAACACTACTCACTTAAATTAATTATGGATAAGAAATAATAATTAATTCGGAGTCGGGGGTTAGACTCGGGTATTATATTTATTTCGGACCACGAGAGAGAATTAGAGTATATTGGTTGGGCGACATCAAAAGTAATTTAATTAATTAAGGTGAAAATTAATTAATAATCAGAGTTGGACCATAAAATCGAGATACTAGGTATAGGATAGTGTTATGAACTCAGTACACGGTAAATCCGAGATATTTTTTATTTATATACATACGGTGTGCGATAGTATATGTATGGTGTGTCCTTATAAATATCAGTGATTAGATATTACTAATATATATACTCTAGTGCTATCGGAGGAGGTTGTGCGATCTGGGTGAATCCCCTAGCTTTAGGAGTAGGGTGATTACTTCCCCAGGACATAGCATCCGTTATATGGGTGAGGGGCTTACATCACTTTCAGGGAAGGAATATGACCGCCTCCATTATGTTTATATTTTCGGCCAACTTAGTGAGCGATTATGGCTTGAGGTAACTAGGTTATGCGAGTACACCTAGTGTGATAGAAATTTAGAGAATACATCCGGTGAGTTATTACTCATGAGAATGGGTTATATTTATATTCAACATATGTGTGAATGTTGTAATATGGTTCTACGTATATAATGGGATAAATAGTTATATACGGGTCATTAAATATATGAAGTGAATTGTATTATTTATATATATGGGTTGTATTCATATTCAATAGGCGTGATTGTTGTTAGATAAATGTACAAATATTATGGGGTGAATAATTATATACGAAAAATTTAAATACATGAAGAAAAATTTATTATTTGTATAACTATTGAATGTTATATGACTTTCAAGGAAAGATGATTAACTAGGTTAAGGCGATGAATAACTTATAAGTCATACATTAAAAACACTCGGTATTGAGTAGGGCAGTTGATAAGAGTTATATCAAGTATCTAGTTCTGGGGTAGAGGACTAGGTGGGATATAAAGAAGGCGTTAGGTGTGCACATTAGTTGAGGGGTGAGTCTGTCCTCAAGGGAGTGTGACACTAACTAGAATATGATTCGCATTCATGCATATTTTATTACTGCAAGTTAATCATTTTCTAAATGTTTTTAAAATGTTTTGGGTTCTAACCCTTGCAATAAAATATTTTCAAACCTTTTAGGTGTCCATCCACAGGGATGCCAGACTTGATTCATTCTAGGGATTCACTATTGCAGCATATGTGGATGTTGTAGGATTTGGATAGGTGCCTCTATTCCTTCTATTCAAAGTATAGGTATTTTCTATCAAATATTCGTGCATGTTGCTCACGATTTTATTTAGTATTTATTTCAGATACTTGAGACCCATTATTATATGTCTTTACATTTGTGTTGGATGTTAGCCGATGGTTTATTCGGCCATATTCTTATTTATATCTGATGGTTGTATTCAATTAACTTCTGATTGTTTTGTATTTATTCCCGCAAGAGTATTTCTTTGAATTAATGAAAGATAACACTTGGCACCAGTCTATTTTCACTTAGGTGGTTAGTAATAAAAAAGTTTTCGATAGTGATGCTAAGAATGAACCAACTGAGAAACCTGTTCTAATTTAATTTAGGACTCATCACCCGGGTTTTAATTAGGCGGGGTTTCACATATGGTATTAGGGCATCAGGTTCTAGTGTCCTTAGGATCTGTGCGGCTTTTCACGCTTCATATTAGTGTTATTTTATGTATATCCTTATGATAGGTTTGTTGTAATCCTCTACGTATGCGACTTATGTTCTCCTGCTGTCAAGTATAGTTTAAGTGATTCATATACGAGTTCGATTGGGCATTGTACATCGAAGAATTTTGGATGACCAGCGAGGTCCGTTAGAAGTACTACAAGAGGAGAGGGGAGGTAGAAGATGTAGAGTATTCGTGGAATAGGATAATCACTCGGGGGCTGTAAATTTCCCCAAGCACTATCGTAGAGAACGGTGATAAAGTTTTGGACTCACTCAGTTTTGCTGGCAAGGAGAGAGAGTTGGGAAGGATTATTTTTGAGAGTCACTCACCACGTATCAAGGAGAATATATTGGGTCAAACGAGAAATTTTGGGTACGGTGTGACCATAAGATTGTCCATCCGCTATTCAAATAGGGGTGCGATTGAAATTTCAGACTTTATGAAATGGGTAAGATTGTAACTGGTCATGAGAGAGACGATAAATTGTATAAGCGAACCTCATAACCGACTAATGGGATACGGAGAACGATAAAGGCACCCACAAATGGATAATGAACCGTGTGAGAATACATAATAATGGATGGGAAATCCAACTAGGATGACTAGTGTGGAGGTCATCAATATCTTTTGTTTGCTAACTTATCTTAATGCTTCTAAGATGCAGTAGCCAATAAGGTTAGAGAGTTTAACCCAAGAATGGAATGAGATTTAATAGTGCCAGTGAAGCACGACGAAAGAGTATACCTAATAAGGGACCCATCTTGACATTTTAAATTAAGTAAATTTCTACCTATTGACGGTGGATTTGATCCTGGTCATCGAGGCCAATGACGAGTCCCACAGGGCTAGGGAAGCCAAAGGGACAACGGGGGTAGCACTTAGGGTCAAGACTACCAAGTACGCGAGAAAGACAACCCCAACAGGGCCACTTGGGCCAGAGGCAGGGGATTGACACAGAGAGGTGTCTTATGTGTGGAAGTGGAACCACAATAATTGATTATGTCCACAGTGAGCCAAGGGATAGAAGTGGGATGCCCAGTAGGGACAACAATTGTGAAGTCTTGGTTCGATCGGATCAGAATATTATTTCCAGGAGACATTTGGGCCGTTGGTGTATAGGCGAGTGGAAGTATGAATTTTATCCTCGGATAGGTGGAGTAAATTTCGTGATACGAGCGATCACAATATTCTTTTTAGCTCTATATTCGCGTGGGGGACAAGTTTAGTGGGCGTATAGTAGTGTTACTATTAAGTATATGGTTACTATGGGGTAACATGGCCATCTTTTGTTTTATCTGCAGGGAATCAGGCGTGAAAACTAAGAGGGTATATTTTATGAGATTTACTCATTTTTAGGAGTGTTATGAAAGCATGATTTTCCTGAGTATGGATTGGTTAGCAATGGGTGTGAACTATTACGGATAGTGATAGTAAGTTTTGGTGTTCGTGACATCAGGTTATGAATGACTCCAGCCAGGTGTCACCTGAGAGGGAGCCTAGCCTATATATACATATGCGTATATAGCTTGTATTGTGAGGTACGATAGACATATAAGAATGTATTGTATTATTATATTTTGGCCAGTAAGAAGGGATGTATACTGAAGCAATTCAGGGCGGTTAAAATTATTTTTGAGCGGGGAGAGATAGCTCTGTATTTATTTTGCACAAGAACTAGTGATAGTAAGGGTGCGGTATTTTATGTTGTCTTTTGCAGCATACAAGTAGGCGTGTATGCTTTTGTGTTAGAGATAGGTATTTAGGGATACGTGCTATGGACTGAGGGTCTAACAGATCTCAACAACCGATAATGTTAGGTGGTAGTGTATCAGGGGGGTTCCTTATTTGGATTTCACTTTGTGAGATGCCCCACGCATGAAACTTAACGCAAAGCTGGTAGTGGGCAGATGTTTGGTTGTTAGTACATAGGTTGGGTACCCCGGTTATTATTCATGTAGGTGATATGACTACGAGTTGGAAGTTATACCACGGGTTACGACTAGCATAGTCGGGTAACTTTCGTGCAGTTGAGCACGAAGTAACGGTGTATGGGCACCCTGGTTAATTAAGGTAATTTTGTGCGGTTAATCACGGGATATAGGGTCTATGGGCGCCTGGTTAGTGTGATTTCAGAGTCGTCCAAAAAAAAGATGTGTAAATAAACATATGGAATATATGCGTGCGAGGCAGTCAGAGAATAAGTGAGAAAGTGTAGTGAACTAAAATCTATTTGAGAAAGGAAACGATCTGACTATATGTATATTAAGGATAACTACCTCCACCGTAGGGATTGGGATGGTGGGGGAGACCTATATAATAAGATATCCCTAGGCAAGGAAGAAACCCACATTTTTGGGAAAAATAGAAAAGAGTTTCATTTAGTCGTATGCCTAGAGTGGTTTTTCGCATAGGCCTGGTGTAGAATCCTACCCGACAAAATCTGCACAAGGATTAGAGTTCTTGAGCATGGTAATTAGTTATGAATGAGACATAGTAAATTTGTCTCCGGGTAGATCATTTAAGGATGAAAAAGGGTTAATTGGATGGTATCAAATAGGAAATTTTTAATTTATGGTTCCAGTGAAGGAATTAATGCTCAGGTTGGTAACATCGTCGAGGGGTCAAGGTTTCCATCAAATTTCTAAAATGGATGGACATGAACACGAATTGTTATCTTCGAATGGGTTATACTATCGAGTAGTAAACCTAACTTTACTCTTAACGGGAAGAAGTGAAACAGAACAAGGTGTCGTCCATGATTGTTGGAAATTTTGGTGAGACATTTAGTCCCACCTTTGGTAAAGAGTGTGAGGAGGTGATAAGGACAGGGTAACGTATTGGGTTAAATGTGTCGGCCATAAGTCGATGGGTAGACGGGAAGTGCGGATTATGAATTGTAGATTTTGGGTAATTCGAGAGTAGAAATTGCCACAGGTAGAGTTACGTTTTATGCCTCATAATGGTTTGGTCTGCGTGACACCTTAGGAGACTTTATGGGAAAAGTTTCATTATCCACCTTTGGTAAATAAGAGGTGGGGAAATAACAAGCTGCTAGGACCCGAGATGGGTTATGGTCCATTAGAGGGAATTAAGTAAGTTGTATCCTTCCGTATAGTTCAGGGACGTAAGGAGGGGTACGTCACCGTGAGTTAAAGGTTCAATTTCGACATGCTTAGTTAAGGGTGATGCGGGTAATTACCCGGAAGATAGTCAGGCATTTTGGCAACAATGGAAGTGACACCCACATAGGAGGTGAATTTCCTACCTTGGAGATAGTGGAGCCGGCGGAGTATAGGCTCATATTCTAGGGAACTATGTTGTCAGGGGCCATCGATTTAAAAATTTGTGACCAGGTATTGGTTCGGATGTCTCCTATGAAAGGAGTGATGAAGTTCGATAAGAAAGGGGAGCTAGCGTTGAGGTATGTGCGTACTTTCCCTATCTTTGAGAGTGTGGGATTGGTAGCTTATCGACTGGGTTTGCCCGAACATCTCCAGCGAATACGGGATGTGTTCCATGTGGTATAGATGGAGGGATAGAGGAGGAGTGATTTAGCTTTTTGGGTACGTTCCACTCGAGGATAATGACTTTCAATAAGACACCTCATATGAGGGATACTGGTATCTATGTGAGCGCAAGTTGCAGTCTAAGATAGTACCACCAGTTAGAGTGTAGTGGAGTGGGGTCATCACAGTATTGATGAGTATACGTAGGACTGGGAGGAGGATATGTGAGAGGAGTATCCAAAATTATTCGTCGTAGTAATATGACCAAATTTTGGGGACGAAATTCCTTTGTAAGGGGGAATATTTAACACCCTGTATTTCTGTGCATGTAATATTTAATTAATTCGGGAAATTTTCAATTACTTGTGTGTCGTAATTTAATTGAATTAATTATGGTAATATTTATTTAAATATTACTCGGAGAGCGAAGGTTTAATATTTAGGGACATTTAATTACTAAGTGAATAGTAATAATTTACTTACGACATAACGTGTATTAGTGACGTGGTATTTATTTACCTCAGTCGGGAGTCGGTATATACTAATTTCGGAGTGAGATAAGTATTTGTATAAATTAATTCGGACGTTAATTTTGAGTTCATGGTTGAGTCCAGATGGGCCAAGATAGTTGGAAAATTATACCCGGGGGTAGTAAACAGGTCATGGGGCATTTTTAGGCATAATCGAGCCCACACGGGGCTAGTTAGGTCACTTGGGCTTGACCCATTAGGCTAAAAACGGGATTAGTGTTTTAAAGCCTAAATCTAAGAGTGGGGAAAGACACAGAAACAAGAACCTAAATCTAAGAATTTGGGGAGAAAGTGAGAGGGAGCAGTTAGAGCTAAATTGGAGTCTTTTGGAGACAAGCCAAGGAACCTATTGGAAGTTCATCTTCAACCTTGAAAATTTCACTTCAGATCAGATCCTATGAATCCTAAAGGCAACTGGTTAACTTGCTGTAACATTAATTGATGTTTTCAATTCAAATTTTTGTGATGGGGAATTCTGAATTTTGTTTTGGGTACAAAAGGGTACAAAAATAGGGTTTTTGTATATAGAAAACTTGAATGAAATTGATGGAAAATTAATGTGGGAATTCATTGTGTTACATGGTTCCGATATAATGATTTATTCAGATGTGAAAACCCAGTAGAAATTTATGAACAATTTTGGGACAAACATATGAAATTGGGACTAAACGAGTAAAGACCCGAAAATTTCCAAAATTCAGAAAAGTAGAAATTTGTGAAATTTAATTTGTGTTTAAGGTTCTAGAGGTAGTCCTGATCACGTTCCCATATAGTTATAATGTTTTGTATGCCTGAAATGAACTAAGGACAAGCTTAGAGATTAGAGAAATTCGTTAATGGTAGAAACCGGAAGTCGGAGAAGATGAGGACCTGCTCGATCGATGGCTAGAAATTTTTTGACAGTTTGGCCTTAATTGTTCTAGGGGGATTTCCTTTTAGTTTAATTACCACCAAGTCTAATTAAGGGAGAAAATTTAATTAGGGTGGTTAATATGCTCACAATTATAGGGCATATAATTAGGAATGGTGGGGGTAATTAAGTGTAACACTTATGTATGAATTTTTAGAATAAATTTTGAGAAATAAAATAACGAGCTGGGTGAATAAGTTGGGGTATAGTAGTAGGGAGACACTACTCACTGAAATTAATAATGGATAAAAAATAATAATTAATTCGGAGTCGGGGATTAGACTCGGGTATTATATTTATTTTGGACCACGAGATCGAGTGCGAGTATATTGGTTGGGAGACACCAAAATTAATTTAATTAATTAAGGTGAAAATTAATTAATAATCAGAGTTGGACCATACACTCGAGATACTAGGTATAGGCTAGTGTTACTGACTCAGTATACAGTAAAGCCAGGATATTTTTTATTTATATATATATATATATATATATATATATATATATATATATATATTTATATACGGTCTGCGATAGTATATATATGGTGTGTCCATATAAATATCACTGATTAGATATTATTAATATATATACTCTAGTGCTATCGGAGGAGGTTGCGCAATGTTGGTGAATCCCCTAGCTTGAGGAGTATGGCGAGTATATCCCCAGGTCATAACGTCCGTTATATGGGTGATGGGCTTATCTCACCTTCAGGGAAGGAATATGACCGCCTCCATTATGTTTATTTTTTTGTCTAACTTCGTGAGCGATTCTGACTTGAGGTAACCAGGTTATGCGAGTACAACGAGTACACCTATTGTGATAGCACTTTAGAGAATACATCCGGTGAGTTATTACTACAGAGGATGGGTTATTATTATAATCAACATATGTGTGAATGTTGTAATATGGTTCAACGTATATAATGGGATAAATAGTTATATATAGGTCATTAAATACATGAAGTGAATTGTATTATTTATATATATGGGTTATATTCATATTCAACATGCGTGATTGTTGTAAGATAACTGTACATATATTATGGGGTGAATAATTATATGCGGGAAATTTAAATATATTGAGAAAAGTGTATTATTTGTATAACTATTGAATGTTATATGACTTTCAAGGAAAGATGATTAACTAAGTTAAGGCGATGAATAACTTATAAGTAATCCATTAAAAATACTCGAGATTGAGTAGGGCAGTGGACAAGAGTTATATCAGGTATCTAGTTCTGGGGTAGAGGACTAGGTGGGATATAAAGAAGGAGTTTGGTGTGCACATTAGTTGAGGGGTGAGTCTGTCCTCAAGGGAGTTCGACACTAACTAAAATATGAAGCGCATTCATGCATATTTTATTCCTACAAGTTAATCATTTTCTAAATGTTTTTAAAATGTTTTGGGTTCTAACCCTTGCTGTAAAATATTTTCAAAACCTTTTAGTTGTCCATCCACATGGACGCCAGACTTGATTCATTTCAGGGATTCGCTGTTGCAGCGTATGTGGATGTTGCAGGATTTGGATAGGCGCATATATTCCTTATATTCCTAGTATAGGGATTTTCTATCAGATATTCGAGCATGCTGCTCACAATTTTATTTAGTTTTTATTTCAGTTACTTGAGACCCAATGTTATCTTTCTTTACATTTGTGTTGGATGTTAGCCGATGGTTTATCGGCCAAATTCTTATTTATATCTGATGGTCGTATTCAAGTAGCTTGTGATTGTTAAGTATTTATTCCCGCAAGAGTGTTTCATTGAATTAATTAAAGATAATTCTTAGCACCAGTCTATTTTCACTTAGATGGTTAGTAATTAAAATATTTTCGACAGTGATGCTAAGAATGAACCAACTAAGAAACCTGTTATAATTTAATCTAGGAATGATCACTCGGGGTTTAATTAAGCGGGGTGTCACAAGTATGCCAACTATTTCCTTGTATTTTTAGTAGTTCATTCTATAGAGGGAAGCCCCTCAGAGCAAAAGGGAAAACTGTGGGTAACATTCTATTGTAATAGTGCACTTAGAAAAAAAATCCTTTTTAGCAGTGAATACAGTAGTGAATGTTCCGTTACGACCAATTTTATTTTCATTGGATTTTTTGTGGTAACCTTTGTCATTTTTCATAGCCAACCAATTTATCGTGCATCCCCTTGCAATGTTAAGTGAGTAGACACACGAAAAATAATTTTTAATAACACTTTTTTTCAACTAAATTTTTTATAAGTGGAGGAACTTAAAATTCTCACAGTATAAGAGATAAGCTATCTAACTTGATGAGTATTTCTCATCATATATGGTGGGATGTAAACCTACTAATGACAAAATATGATGAGCAAAGCATCCACCCCAACCTTATTTTAAAGGATGTGCCTCTAGAATGGAATGCTGAACAAAATATAGTAAGAAAGTATATAGTTTCAAAATTTTCATAAGATTATACTAGTAGTATATATTTTATAATTTTAGGGGGTATTGACATCAATGTTTTGTTTTAATGTTAAAACAAGGCAAATATCCACAAAATTAGGGAAGGTTGCATTTATCACTCATCAATTCGCGAGCAGGAATTCGTAGAGAAAAAGTGGCATGGAAGTCATTATTTCGAGTCGGTGCTCCCATTCAATAAAGGAAAATACATAGATAAAAATATGTGTAAAACGTTTGGAATGATATGTAAATATCATTATTTGACTTGCTCGAATAAGAGCAAGCTATGATACTACAAATTGCAAAAAAAGAAAAAGAAAAAAGATCATTTACAAAAGTTCAACTAGATAAAAGAAAGGAATGTCCTTTTGTGAATAAACATCTTCGAACGAAAGGCCATTCTGTTGAGCAACATCTTCTTGAAGCTTATGCATTCAAGCAACATCCTTTACCTAACTAGCCAAGACCTCAGCTAGTTTTTCTTCCAAAGCTTGAAATTGCTCGGGAATACCATCAGCCTCATAATAGTGTCGCTCGTCCTTGACCATTTCATGGGATTTTTATTTCATTATATTTTTGGTAAGTGGGTGAATAAGTCCGCAAATGGAAGTGTTTTTCAAGTGGTAACAGTTTAATAAGTCCTTGATGGCTACCAAAAAGACATGAGATTTGGAACCGGTGACATCACTAGGAGGAGTGGAAGTGAATTTATGGATATGGATACATAGTTCCTTGATATTAAGAATGAATAGGCTATCAATATTACAAACACTCTTGGAAGTAAAGGTCTCAGGGTATGCACGGAGATCAAATCCTGGACAACTCCCTCAAATTTTCAAATATTTTTTGAGTGTTCTTCAAGCCACAAATATCTCATAAAAATCTTAAGAGCACCCATCTCTATAGAATCAAGATCAATGTCCATTGATCTAGATTTATAAAGAGTGAAATACTCCTAACTAGATTGATCTTCCTTAACCCCATCAGATCAAGTGGCCATAATTTTCCTCACTGTCTCCAACCGTCTCCACTGCCTCGCTCATTCGATCCTAAAAAGGGGGTGAGGAGAGAAATGAATGGGGAAGAAAGAAATGAGCTAAGTGGTGAGAAGAATACATAAAATAAGAATAAGTAAGAGTACTCACTCGTAGTCCAATTGGAGTCAACATGCTATCTAAGAGCCTACGTGGATCCATTTGCCAAAGCAAAGGCTCAAAAGATGTAGGAGCACTCGTGGCCCTAACCTGAAAATAATGAGAGGGGAAGGGGCCAATGAATACTTGCATGGTAAAAGCAAGATATAAAACACTAAGTATGACAATATAATACTTGAGGAGAGATCGTTACATCACACGTAGCATCTTCCGCATATAAAGGAATGCTCGTGATGCTAGCCTGAAAATATGGAAACTGGATAGTGTCATGTGAGCACTTGCATAGTAAAATAAAGTTACCAAAAGAGGAGTTTGACAGAATAATACTTGGGGGCACCAGAATCTATGCTCACATTAAGTTCCATAATTAGAGGAATGCTTATAGAACTAACCTGAAACCAAGGAAACATGAAAGTGTTGTTTAAAAACTTGCAAAAAAAGTTATAAAATAGTCGGGTGTGAAATTATAGTACCCGAGAAGTCATAAATGTTCTAGCAGGAGGTTTCATGGTCAAAGGAATGCACGGGGTTCTAACCTAAAAAAGATTTGTTATATGGATAAGTTGCATAAAAAAAATTCCATGTATGTCAGATTAATACCTGGGGAGCCCCAACTGATGGTACACTCACGACTGTACTCACTTGAGGTTCCACAATGATAGGAACACTCATGATCCCACCTAAGTAAAGAAAAATATAATGCCATAATTTCAGTGACCACTCAAAAAAGAGGTATAAGTAAATAAATTGTGAACAAGAAAGTATAAATTCAATGAAAATCATGATTACTACATGAGATAGCACAAATGGCGAATCGATCGCAACAACACTGTATGTATATTCAGAAGGTGAGGAAGAGCTAGTAATATTCTCCTAAATTTAATAGAAGATAGAATGAATAGCAGTTAAAACACATGAAAATAAAAAAAATGTGTATTCCTTGAATGTAAGTGTAAAGGAGGGCCACTTTAAGAACCTGAACCTCAATAGAAGTAGAAGCACTCAAATCCACAACAAGAGGTGGAGGGATACTTGATCTAACCTGTTAAAAAAGAAGCTATTAAAAAAAGTTATCAAAAATGATAGAATTATGTAATTAGAAAGATTTTTTTAGCAAGTTTTATGAACAACATGCCCATTCACAGCCATACTAAAGATGGGCAGAGTGGGGTTTATTTCCAAAAGGAAGACAGACCCTGGGGATAGGTATCCTTCCTGATGGAGATAACATAAGGATGAGTACCCCAATCGGCAAAAGTACACCCCGAGTGGTAAGGGGGTTGCTCCAAAGGGATTCCTAAAATTTAATGATTAGCAAAAAAAGTACTCACATTTTTATTCATAGCATAAGTATTTGAGGAAAGAAAAAATGGATGCTCGAAGAATACCTCTCCACACCTAACCACAATGTAGCTTAGCGGATGAGCAACGAAGATGCTTGCTAAAAGAGAAGTGATTGGTCTAGTAATTATTGCAAGAGGATCCACAGATACCTATTTTAAAAAAATGTTATATATGTTAATATGGAAGACATAAAGAGTACTTGATAAAAATTCCTTTCCCAATGGTGGGGAATACGGTAGAGATCTACAAAAGAGAGTATGAGGAGCTAGTTCACAAAGGCAGAAGTCTAAACCTTAAGAAGGAAGAAATAGGATAAAAGTACCTAATGCATGTATTAACCTCTCGAATGTAGCCCAATGAAGATATTAGCATAGATTTCCTCTCACATTGAAAAGGAGAGTGAGGAAGGATAGGATAACTGGTTGGTGGAGTTACTATCACCCTGAAGGAGTCGTGCGTCCCTAGAGAAGGCACCTAATAAAAAAAGGGAGAGTTAGTAATAAGATAACTTAAAACAAAAATGAAAATATAACAAAGATATATATGTGAAATGATGTCAAGCACTTAAAGGTTCATTGCGAGCATTAGGAATTACACTACTTATGTTTTTACTAAGTAAAAGAGTAAATAGCTACAATTTTTTTGTTATTTTTATTTTATATAAGAGGATATTAATCCCCAGATTTATTAGAGAATTCGTAGAACAACCTCGTTATGGTGGCACCTATATATGATATTGAAAACTTTGAAAATAGCTCAAATACATGAAACTCTATCTACTGACTTTAATAGATGAATTTCGTTAAGATCCATTATATAATGGTCTTTAGCAAGAAAATGAATGTCTTTGGACTGCTTGAGACTTGAGAGTGTTTGAGAATAAACTCCATAGGAAGCTAGATAGTAAATAGCTAGATTACCTTCCACTAAGGGACTAGAGAATGGAGTAGAAGGTTGAGCAAGATTGGCTTCAAGAGCTTTGTAGCCTTTCTTACGAACGTTTTGAAAGTTTCTTTGAATCTTAAGATGTTGGTGTCTGAACCTTAGTTTTTAATGACATAGGTTCCTATGGACTTGGAGGCATTCTTCCTTTTCCTAGCCACTTAGTTTTAATTGGGGAAGGAGAGAAGGCATCTTCCCTAACTTTTGTCGGTATAAAATTCAAAATATCCTCTTTTTGGTTCTTCCTGTTCGAGGGAACCTTAGCGTTAACCATCCCCTTGCATTTTCCCCTAACTTGTTGGTCTTTAGCCTTAGGATTTTTGGAGTAGATGCTTACCTCCTGCAAAAGAATTAACAAGGATTGACAAAAATTTCTTGAGAGGAGTTCTCTCAACCTAGCTATGATGCCAAACTTCTTTATGAGTCTGTTTGGAAAAATACTTGTTTGAAGAAGTGATGACCTCAATAAATGACTCATGCGAGGTATTTTGTATGCAATTCTTGATGAACATGACTTGGATCTCCCATAAGACAAATCACGAGTGACTGAAGGAAGGCAGATAATCATGAGTAGGGATGAAAAAGTTACCAAAGCTGGAAATTTTCTTTACCCCCCTTCGAGAATTATGTTAGAGTAGGATTCTAAATATATAAGTTTGAAGGAGAAAGCATGGTAGGAAAATCTGTGTCATAAGTGCCTTGGTCATATCCAAATTTCCTCCTCACCCTATCAAAGTGGTAAAACTCAACACCATATGAAAGGATAATCAAAGAAGGTAATATGCATGGAAGAACAAAATTCGTTGCAAAAATCTGACGGCAGTCGATCACAGACTCAAGATTGGATAGAGAGAAAAATTTCCCAGAGAAAACAAAGTGAAAACACCAGGAGAATATACCACCCACTTTTTCTGAGTAGAGGCGGAAATAAAATTCATTTATGTTATCCAAAAATGGACTTAGTGAATTCTTAGTGGCTTTCGTATGCCCCTAGTAATGCGAGTAACTTGATTATGCAGCAAGAGAGGTTCAGGGCCCCAATTTGGGAACTCCTCAAAAAGAAAATTCACTAACATAAAATATTTGACAAAATTTAACACATCAAAAAATCGTGTGAGCATTCCATGTAAACATGTATTTTATCCAACCAAGTATAAATAGATCCTAAAGTGAGGGAAGCGAGTGCAACACTCATGCCACGAGCAAGCCTGACAATGAAATGCAAAAGTAACATACAAGGGGAGACATTTGGCCTTCTTCGAAATAAAAACCTACTTAGGAAGGTGATGAAGAAAGAAGCCATGTGAGTATTCGAGTGAAGTTTTGGGTCATCTTGTCTTTTAAGGGTCATATCTTAGGCATGCTCCTGATTCAAAGTTATTAAACCAATAACATTACCACATTGTAAAAAAAATACTTGATCACCCCAATTTGTATAAGCGCAATATAATGAGTGCACTCTACTAAGGCCTGTTAGTGCTCCTAACACATCTCCTTCTCGATAAAATGATCATAGCCATTAGTAAACACATTATTTCCCAAGATAAGAAAACCCAGAAACTCATAAATATGAACCTATGTGATAGAAAATTCCCCTATCTGGTGATGAAGGTGTGAGATACAACACTTCACTGAGAAAGAAAAATGTTACAGGCACTAGTGCTTCTGGGGATTGTGCAGGATTCAAACTTGTAAGAGTTCGAATTAGGCAAGAACCCTCAATAATGGTGCTGTATTATAGGATATTGACAACATAGTAAACCCATAGTGGCCCTTCCTCTAGGGCCCCTCCACAAAAATAAATATTCATGTTGGAAAAGGGAAAGTCACTTCTTTCCATTTTAATATGAAGGATGCTATTAGTAAGAACCAATGAGGTATCCTAAGACTCAGCAAACCATAGGAGTGGTCATTCATTTATCCTCTCCACAAATTAAACATTAAATCACTCGAGTGAGGGTATGAATTCATTTTCTTTACCAAAAAGAGGTCACAACGGTGGATTAAAAATTTCTTTTGGCCATTCTCTCTAGAATTTGTCTTTGGCAATTAAGGAAGATGTAGGTTTCAGTGAGGAATCAATAAACACGACATTAGTTGTAGAGGAAGTGGTGACACTAATGTGGATGGTCAAGGTGGCCACAAAACATCACTCACCTAGGTGGAAGAAGAAGAAGCATTGAAATCCATTTGGACTATGGTGTTTGAAAAAAATAAACAAATAAAATGGAGGAAAGAGAAAGAAAGCTCTCTAAATATCTACAAAATCGTAAGGGTTTATTTTTTTTCTCTTTATAAGACAGAAGAAACTAGTAGTGAAATTTTGAAAGAAACAAGAACATGGATTTTTATAGGGCATGGAGATGCAAGCTTGACAGTTAAAAATTGGGGGAAATCATTACCTAAATCATGGAAAAGACTTCCTTAGGCAACACGTGTCTCCTCGTGACAATGAAAGATGTACAAGAAACGACTGCTCTAATAGAGAATTAATTGCTCATAAAAACAAAATGATGATTTCCAAAAGAGTGTCCTCGAATTCTTAGTAGAATAATTTTCACAAAAAACTCTTTATTTTCACCCATAAAGAACACTATTATACAAGGGTGATAATGTTGAAGGGTAGTTATCCAATCCCCACATTAAAGTTGAGTTAGTACGAGCAAGACCAAAGCCCAAATAGATTAAAGGTGGGAGAGAAGGTCCAAAGTGTGAATAACAACTATTAGGCGAGCAAGTCCAAATGTAATTCCGGATAACATTGGGCGAGCAGCCTAAAATCAAGAGAAAGTCCAAATGTATGATTGGATAACATTGGGCAAACATGCCCAAATCATGAGAAAAATCAAAATTAGGGAAAAGCAATATTAGCCATGAAAGTCCAAGATTAGCCAGATAAGACAAAAAGGAAAATAATGGGCCAAAATGACCAAGACAAGAGAAAAACAATGATAAATGGGCAAAGTTCAAAAACTGCGTGCAAGGAAAGAGAAGCCAAACCAACGAGGGGGTGTTTTGTTTGCAGTGCCATGGTATAGAGGGGGTGCACTAAGAGCACCCCCAAGTTTATGCTAGAATGATGTTTACATAAACGAATATTTTTTAACACTATTGTAATTTTTTACAAACTAGTGCTTAAAAAGAATCCATAGCCAAGAGAGCAGGGCTTGAGCAGATGGCTACTTTGGAGGCCATGAGATTTTTGGTTTGGAGATTGATAGGAAGGTCATATTGAGCAAGCAAAGGGTTAACTAATTCGGTACCCTAGGAAAGAGAGAATGCTAAGAGGAAGGACAAATAGGTTATTCACACACTCACAAACACTTACGTAGATGGCTTTTAGTAAATTCGGCAAGCAGTCTAGGCACTACTCATTTTGAAAAACAACAAGAATGGGTGGCCCTCAAGGATGCTCTTAAGTTTCTAAATTTATTTACCAAGTAACCATTTGAAATATTCATAAAATATTACTTTTTGGCTCTATGCTTGACATATTTTCTTTTTGAATTTGGTTGGACAAAATATTGCCTCTTAGAGAGGACAACGACATATAATAAAATAGGACAAAAAGTACCAATCTAATATTATCACAAGGGAATATCCGTTTGGCACGCACACACCACATCAACACTAATATTTAGATATAAATAGAGGACAACGGCAATGTCAAAATGACAAGACTATGAAAGCACTGTTACTATGCACAAATTCACATAACTCTCTCCTAGGTACTTTATGTTATTTCCTTTTCACTCTCAAAGAATCATCACTCTTAAGTTATCCGTTTTTTTTGTTTTTACTAAAAAGCATATATTAAATCATTTTCTTCCTCATATTTTAATCATAAAATTATCATTATAATTCAAAAGTTACTACTCAATTTACTTGCTGCTCTTGAAGCTTTGAACATCTTCAAACTTTTTTCCAATGGAGTGGGTCATGCCTCACCCTTTCAGATTATTCAAAGATCCTAGTAATGCTACCGTCCTTCACCAAACAAGGTCAATATCTTTCATTATTAATTACATGTTATACGGTGGCCTCAAACCTAATGTACATTTTGCTAAACAAAAGGGGCCAACCACAACCTTAAATCGTATATCTAAATTATATTCATTCAGTGCTTAGTCATGCCACATAATAATAGGCATATCTAGTAGAGTTTCTATATATCGTTATTATAACAACTAAGCCATTACAGCAATCACTAGTTCCATAACACATAATCATATATGGTAGGAGAAAGACATCTCAACTCGCATGCCTCCGCATAATAAAGTCATATCCTTATTTCCTTTGGGCATCACTCGCACGTACTAAGAATAGACATAGGTAATTACTCCCCATAACCTAAAGTATTAACAAAGGACAACCACTACGTGATTTCTAGGATGATAAATCGATCTACTAAAAGGATTCGCTTGATCGGTGCTTGTAACAAAGGCCCATTGATCTCCAATTTTCCAAGAATTGAGATGATAATCGATAAAATAATTCATCAATATACCTATGAATGGGGGAAAATGCATACTAGTCTCAACTCATGGCAAAATCACAATGCTCGATTGTACGATGGAAGAGGGTAAATCTATTGATGCTCGATTTTTTGTGAACTTTGCTTCAAAATAGGAATTTTTATATAAGACGGGAACGGATATAACTTCAAGATCTGGACTCAGAGTGATGGGTCGTTCATGTCCATGAGAAGTTAACTCGATAAGATATGCTTTTATGGGTATTCTCCAATCAGTACATGAAGTCTAAAAATTACTAAATCGTCTCTCAAGTTCCATCTTGCAATGAACTTTCCCAAAACAAAACCAATTGCTCTAGTAATTGCTCCAATACATACGAAAACTCAGATAAACCTTACAAAGCATACACACACACATATATATACTAGTGGGGACCCGTGCGATGCATGGTAGGGTGTAACACATTTTGAAATATATAATTCTAATATGTAATCTAATATATAATTAGTATCAGTATTTACAAAATGATAGTAGCCAAAACAGTGAACATGTAAATTTAACTAATATGGTGGAAAAATCATATAAATAGAAATAAATATGAAGAAATGAATGTCCAGAACCATATTATCGTATAAAAAACATAGAATGAAAATCCAAATTAGTAAAAAAAAATACGCATAAAAGTTAATTTGAAATTAATGTAGTAGTTTGAACTGGTAAAACTACTTTTTACATAAATGACAACGACAAGCCACTACAAACATGAATTTTTATCACATTCATAGTTTTTAAATCCATCCTGAACATAGCGTTTTGATATTCCCATGTGTTGATGTAAATGTATTTCTCGAGTTGGGGAACAAAAACCGTAATTTGCCAAGTCGTAAAAATTTGAAAATACATTAATAGGTTGCAAGTAAAAGTAAATATAAATGCAACATATGTTCTGACACATGTTTTGAAAGTAATCGTGTCGTGCATTAAAACCTAAAAAAATTAATGATGTATTAAAGTCAAAACTTTGTTCATAGAAAAAAATACCTTTTTTTAAAAAAAAAGGTTATGTTTTATTGAAATTTGTATAAAACAAAGTCCACAAAGGAATACATTTTTTTAAAAGTTATGTTTTATAAAACTTGTAAAAAAATAAAGTTTAAAAAAATATAGTTTAGACTAAAAATTTCGTCAAGTATTAATTAAAAAAAACGATGTCAATTTTTTTGTTTGATATAACTAACGTCAAATTTTTTAAAATAAATAATTAATCTATAATATTATTCATGCTCATTTAAATAAATAAAATTAACATAAAGATTAAACTACAGATATTCAAGTGGTTGTATATAAATTAGAAATTAATATAAATACAAATATGTATACACCCAACACTAACATACACCCACCCACTATATATATATATATGTGTGTGTGTGTGTGTGCACCTATACAAAATAAAACATAGGTAGAACATGCATATTACTAGGGGTTAGACATGATACAATAACATGACATGTAATGATACAAACTTGACCCGAAATTGACATGGTATGTTGCATTTGTGTCCTACTGTATTGTGTTTATGTCATATTTTTTTAACACGAAGTCGCATCTTAACGTGTTATTCATATTTTTACGCATCTTTTCATGTTTAGTTAAGTATAAAAGATTATAATCATTTTGTATCATGTGTTTAAATTGGTGATGTTTTAAATGCGTGGTATTTGTGTCAGGTAAAAAAAATATGAATTTGCATAGTATCATGTTCATGCTAAATGGCGCTACTGGTTGATTAGGCATAAATTCTTCCTAATCTATCCCCTGATTTAGTTACTTTTAGCACCTCGAACAACGTAATTGAGTTGGATTTATCTCATAACTGTGCTACTAACTGATCCTAATGAGTACACCGAGTTTCTGGTATTTTGTAGAGATTTTACAGGTATTTGATGTCAAGAAACGAAAGAAGGAAAGAAGGAAAGGTCTCAAGGGCAAAAGCGTAGTTTCTACACGGAATTCGGATGAGGTACCTAAAGATAAGTTGAAGACATCTCATTCACGAGCACAAAGGAAGAAACGACACCTCAATCGGAATCTTGGAACAAAAGTTATGAGCAGTCAAAGAGGAATAAAAAAGTCAAATAGCCGGATCGGTCCGCCCCTACCCCGGACCGGTCCGCCTTGCCAAACTCCAAAAGACCCCGGATCGCATGAAAATCGAAGGAGGCAGAAATAAAAAGAACCGGTCTGCCCCAGAATAAAAAGAACCGATCCGCCTTAGGGGCAGACCGGTTAGCCTAAGCCCCGGTCCGGTCTTCAAGATCTGAAAATCTTTTTTCTTCCTAAAAAGACTCCTAGTGCAGCTGACTTCCGATATTTTTGTAGGGTATAAAAGACCCGATTTAGTATTGTTATAGAGACGGAGAATTAGTCGGTGTTTCTTCTTCTTTTCCAAAAACCCTAGCTTAGTTAATATTTTTAGATTTATTTCAAGGATTGAAGATTTTATTCAGTGATTTCTGTGAGTATATGTTTCTTTCATTGTTTCACTTATTGCTTGGATAATATTAGTGAGTAATTTTTAGTTCTAATTCTTTTCTGCATCTAATCATTATTTTCCTTAGAGTAATTATGAGTTCCTGCACATTAATCCTTGTTTCTATTCTTTTCAACATGTTAGGCTAGAGTTCCCAAGGCCGGGATGTATGAACCCAGCCTGATGTGTTAGTGCGTGTGTATAAAATTAAACCACTAAATTTAATGATTGACCTTGATCGTATTGCGTAGTTGCACAACGATTGTAGATCTTTATATCTCGTTTGCCTCTGGGTACTCGTGATGATTGAAAGTGCAATTTGAATGCTACTATCGCGATACTGATTTACTCATCCTCAAATTAAGTATGACGCGGGCTTGAACCTTGTATACGTAATGCTTGGGAGTACTAAATTCCGGGTCAAATCAATCAGATAAATTTAAGATTAGTATTATATCCGCACTACACTAGGGTTGGGGGATTGTATTCCCGTCCTATTTTTCTCATCATTTAAATAAAAAGTTTCGGACTATTTTTCAGTCATATTTTAGGTAGTTTAGTGTAATTGCATCTTTTTATAATTTCATATTTTCATTTAGTTATAATCATTCCCAAAATCAAATAATTTTTCCTTTATTTTTAGAGTCAAAGTTAGGATTCCTCCGTCTTTTCCCGTTGTCACAACTTCATTGTCCTTTTTCCCTGAGGATCGATACCCGACTTGTCGAATTATTACTTGAGTGACAGGCTTGCACTTGAGCCTAGAGTGAATGCATTTCTGAGACACATTTTCAGTCGCGTCAGTGGTGTTTATCCTAAACACGACACAAAAATAGAAATTATCACCCTATATAATGCGGACTCGAAAATTACACTATAACTCATACAGACCCACATCCAACATAATACATCGATTATACACCCATAAACATACATAATATTATACTCACACCCACATACACATAGCACACCCACACACATACCCACACAATATTATAAATACATATAACTTATATATTTAATATTGGGTGTTTATAAACCAAAAATAATTAAAGAAGAGAAACAGCGCAAAATTTGAATCGTGTAGATTTATGTATACACAATAATATTAATTAGGAAGCAATCACAAATAACTACTTAATTCAAATTATCTAAAACCAATATCTTATTTGAAATAAAACTTAAAAGAAAACAGAGACTACATAACAAATAAATTCTTGTATGCTTGAGCACATTCTCTTAATCAAACAAAACAAAAAAGAAACCATACTAATAGCAAATTTAATTTTCAATTTAAGCAATTATAAGTATAAAAATGGTGTTCTGCCCTCATATCACTGAACACCCTTAAATCTATTATAAAACCTGATAAGAAAAAGGAAGATTACTTTAGCTATCCACCCTTATATCTCTTGGAATAAAGTATAAGCCTTTCATGAAAAGAAGGTTATCACTAAACACATGTAAAAGGAAACTTCACACGAGTGTATTTAAAAAAAAAAACAATTTGTGTAGGTATGTACAGGGCACCCTTACATTTTCTTCTAAGAGGCGATAAGAACCTAATATAGGTTCATAATCTACTTGAAAAATAAGCCTACACTAAAAAAAATTCCAATAGTATCATGCTAACACAATGTTTTGAAATTCTTAAATATGCCATTTTCATGGTATGAATAATTAGGGTAAATCAATTATTTAGAAAGTAAACAAAACTCCACCAAGCTTTATGATTTTTTCCATTCAAAATGGTAATTTTATATCTAAAACATAGTGCACTTTTATATATAAAGATATATGTGTACACACATCAAATAGATATCGGCAATCAATTATTGACCATGTCCTCCAAATTGAAAACCAACCTCCAATTATTTCTTGAAAAAAATTTGAATCTCTAAAAACATAACAAAAAACACAAATCATCACTATAAAATAACTGTTAACATCTTACACCAGTCATTATCACTGTTAGGGTCTCGAACAAATTCAAAAACCTATTTTTGTGCGCACGTGGTCTCTTGGCCATTCACTCATGTAGATTCCTACAAATTAAGGTCATTAAAATGAGATAAAAATTTTAAGAAATTAAAAAAATAAGTACCATAGTGAGTAAGAGTAACAAACAATATTTATTGTCCTTAATTACCAAGGGGAACAAATAAGGACCATAATGAGTACGAAGAACAAAAATCTCTTAAAACCAATAATAGTAACAGAGTTTTATACCTCTATAAATCTATGAATGAATAACTATGTAGTGACTCATGGCTATGAGTGTCCCATTATAGTTCTTGTTGGTAAGTCACACATAAAGTTGAGGTAACCGATTGAGGAGAAAAAGGGATTTGTTGAAGATCTATGGATTTCAAAATGTTTGACAAAAATGAGAGAGACGATTTGAAACATTTATGAGACTGGACACAAAATAAAAACTTACAACATTATCAACAGTTAGATACAAAACTCAATCTTTCAAAGGATCTATATATGAAACATAACAAGCGAACATTCTTTCATCACAGCATATTTGGGAGTTTTTTAGAGGAAGGAAAGGAAAGAAAAGTTTTAATAGGAGAGAAAAGAAAAGAAAGAAAAATTTATAAGAGAGAAAAGAAAGGAAGAGAAGAGAAAGGATTTAGGAAGGAAGATAAAATAATTTTCTTTTCTAGTGTTTGGGAGTTGAAAGGAAAATAATTTTTTTGAAGGGAAATAAGGTACATTCTTTAGAAAAATTTCCTTTCTCACCATTTCTTTCCGATTTGGACGGAAAGTTTTGGAAAGAAAGGAAGGGAAATTCTTTTAAAAATTTTCTTTTCTTTTCTCTCATTTTAAACTCCCAAACGACGAAAAATGAAAAAACAACACTTTCTCTCCCATGTAAACTCCCAAATGACGGAAAGGAAACATAATTTCCCTCCTTTTCCTTTCTTTTCTCTCCAAAATGAAAACCCAAACAAGCTGTAAAAGAATGTAAAGAATTAGTTATTAACTTTTAGCTGTAAAGAAACTGTAGATTAACGTTCTTGATTCTGAAAAAAAGATAGAAAATACAAAACTTGTTATCATAAATGAATGTAAAAAATATATAAAAAATAGTTAATAACACTTACCTGCAAAGCAGCCGTCAATTGATGATGTTTTTAAGTCAATTTGTTGAACAGTCTTGACGGATGTGAAAAGTGATGACGGATGAATATTTAAAAAATCCAGTTATGCAGAGAAGTAGTCCAATTAAATCTTGAGAAGAAACTGTTTCTTATGAATGTGGGCATAGTGCAAAGCAAGGAAAGTTCAGTTAAAATGGTGAAATTACACTCAAACAAAATATGAAAGGTTAAAATAAAAACTTTAAGAGGGTAATTTGGGAAAATAGAATTTTGACATAGAGCACGTCTAATTGTTTTAATTTCTAAATAGCAAAAATTGGAGAAAATTAGGTAGGAGGTTTAGTGGCTTCTCAAGCCATGAACTACATGCCTATATATTGTAAGATTTATCCTTGGAGGATCAGAAATGTATAATGAAGCACCTACAGCCTACCAGAAATAACACAAACAACAAAATGCATAAAATTTCCCGCAGACCATTAATATGAATGGAATATTAATAAAATATATACTTGTATACGCTAAAAAAAAGGCAAAAAATTCTTGGGATTCCTATCATATAGTTGAATGAGTAATTTGTCCTTTATTAACAAAAATTGGAAATAAAATAAACAAGTCTGAGAGATATTTTTCTAATCAAATCGAATTACAAATCGACATTGAATAGGTAGTGTGGCATAGAGATACAAAATCAATGTTCTTACAATACCATTCTTTAAGAATATCTTATCATAAACTTCGAAGTCATGCTCGATATAATGACTAAAACCATCAAAAGGACCACGATCACCTCATCTGTGTCTTCCAAAGAAATCTACAAGAAGAATCAATCCTGCCAAACAACCACCAATAATAAAATCTTGATAAAAATTAAATGACTGAGCCTAGGGCAGAAGTAGCAACATAGTTATTTTCAAACTATTAAACATATATAGAAAAAGATAAAATAAGATAAAAGTGTTAATTAATACTGTTTTGTTAATCATAAATTCAAATATGAATCATAAGGTTGCATCATGAATAAAATAGTTTTGACATGAATCCAGGATGTTTTTCTTCATGCAATCACAGAACCAAAAATTCCTTATAATTGCGATTTAAAAAACTGACCTTTGTCCATCGTTGTCGAACGGATTTAAAATGACTTGAATGATCCTTTCTTGAATAGCCCGAAATATTAGAAAAATGAATTTCGAATTTTCTCTCCCTCATTAGAAACAATGCGTATTGAGATGACTCTAGATGGTGTAGAGGTCTCTATTTATAAGGGGAAGAGGGCCGGAATCCTAGTGGTGGTGGGACTCTTGCCAAGTCTCCCACTAATGCCACTAACCATCATGTGACTAACGGATAAGGTTTACCCAAATCTTTTAGTATCTTTATTTATCACATTCCTAATTAATTATCTTACATTTATTAAAACCACATAAATGGGAAATTCGAAATTTAATACAATTGAAATTAAATAATTAATTTCGTCACTTAACATTAATTTCCAACAGTCTCCCACTTGGTCTTAATAATTCGTATAATTAAATTAGGTATCATAAGGTACACAATCAATGATAAATTTTGCTAAATGAAATGATTCACGGATGCGAGTCATGGCGGTTCCATGCTATTCAAGAGCATGGTTCCTTCCATGTACCACAACACCAATGTTTCATTCAACTAGCCTTTAATTTTGGGTATCATAATGGCCTCATATTGTCCTTTTGAACAAGGACTATTTCTGTCAACAATAATTCATAATTATATGAATGCATTCACAAAAGACAGAAATAATAGAAATCAGAAACACTTTTATTGAATTCAAGTAATAGTGTCAAACAACTAAGCCAAAATAGCAATCATAATCTAACTAATCGAGACCCATCTCTTTGACATGGTCCATAAAGGTCTTAGGAGATAGTCCTTTCGTAACAGGATCTGCTATGTTATCACGCGTACTAATGTGATCAATTGACACTCTTTGTTACTGAACTTCTTCTTTAACTGATAGGTATTTCATCTCAATATGCTTAGCAGCCTTAGTATGCTTATCGTTCTTCGAGAAGAAGACTGCTGCAACATTATCACAATAAATTTTCAGCGGCTTAGATATTGACCCCATAATTATAAGTCCTAAACTAATGTTTCTCAACCATAATCGATGATTTGTATCTTCAAAGAAAGCTACGTACTCAGCCTCCACAGTAGATGATTCAATGGCCCTTTGCTTAGAACTTTTCATGAAACGGCTCCTCCAGTCATAAGGAAGACATAACCCAAAGTGCTCTTCCTACTGTCAAGGCATCCCCCAAAATCTGAGTCTGAATAATCAATCACCTCAAGGTGATCAATCTTTCGATATGTGAGCATGTAATCCTTGGTCCCTTGCAGGTACCTCAAAACTTTCTTTGCATCTTTCCAATGGTGAATCCCCGGATTGCTTTTATATCTGCCTAGCATCCCAATGGAAAAATTGATATCCACTCTAGTGCAAACTTGTGCGTACAACAAGCTCCCTAAGAGATAAGCATAAGGCATTCCCGTCATGTTCTCCCTTTCTAAGTCACTTCTGGGGCATTGACTTAAGATGAACGTATCCCCTTTATGAAGTGGAACATTAATGGGATTGCAACTTTTCATGCTAAATCTTTATAAAACTTTGTTAATGTAAGCTTTCTGAGATAATCCTAACATTCCTCGTGATCTATCCCCAGATATTTCTATCCCGATCACGAAGGATGCCTCGCCTAAATCTTTCATTTCAAAGTTTTTAAAAAGGTACTTCTTGGTTTCACTTAATAACCCAAGATCACTGCTGGCGATAAGTAAGTCATTAACATATATTACTAAAAACACAAACTTACTCCCAAGTATCTTCAAGTATATACACCGATCAAAAGTGTTTTCTTTAAACCCAAAAGATGTAATGGTAAAGTCAAAATTAATGTACCATTGACTAGAAGCTTGCTTTAGACCATATATTGACTTCTTTAACATACAGACCATGTCTTCCTTTTCTTCATTTATGAAGCCTTGTTGCTGTGCCATGTAGACTTCTTCTTCTAAACTTCCATTTAGAAAAGTTATTTTTACGTCCATTTGGTGCAACTTCAAATCGTAATGAGCCACCAACGCTAATATAATTCTCAATGAGTCCTTCTTTGAAACTGGAGAGAGGGTATCATTATAATCAATGCCTTCTCATTGATTAAAACCTTTGGCAACAAGTCTAGCTTTATGTCATTCGATATTGCCTTTTGAGTCAAATTTGGTCTTAAGGATCCACTTGCACCCAACTTGTTTTTGTCCTTCTGGCAATTCGACCAACTCCCAAACTTTATTGTCATTCATCGATTGTATTTCTTCATTCATGGCATCAATCCATTTATCAGAATCATCACTATTTATAGCTTTTTCATAAGAAACTAGATCATTAATATTCCCTATGTTAAATTCGGTCTCATGAAGGTATACCACATAATCATCTGGAATTGCCGATCTCCTTTCTCTTTGAGATCTTCTTAATGGCACTTCCTGTGGTGCTTCAAAAGTTTCATCAGTTATAGTCTCATTATGTGGTTGTTCAGTTGGTTGATCATTCACTTGTTTTTCATTGTTATTGATTGGGTCAATGACCGGTTCAATAACTACATTAGGAACAACACGTATGTTATGAACTCTGGGTATAGGAATTTGTATCCTAACTTCTTGAATGATTACCTCCCTTTCTTTTATACTGCCACTTACTTCACCTTCTTCAATGAATTTAGCATTTCCAGTTTATATGATTCTAGTTGTATGATTTAGACAATAGAATCTATATTCCCTCGACTTTTCTAGATACCCGATGAAATGACAAGATAATGTCCTAGGATTCAATTTCTTTTCATGAGGGTTATAGATTCTAGCTTCCGCTGGGCAGCCCCACACACGTAAATACCTTAAATCGGGTTTCCATCATTTCCAGCGTTCAAAAGGGGTTTTTGAAACTGACTTACTAGGAACCCTATTTAAGATGTGTACATCGGTTTTTAATGCATGTGTCCATAAAAATGTAGGCAATTGGGTCCTACTTATCATACTTCTTACCATTTCTATAAGGGTACGATTACGCCTTTCAGCTACACTATTCTTCCAAGGTGATCCTAGCATTGTGTATTGGGCGCAAATACCTAATTTTTCAAGGACTTTAGAAAATGGGCCAGGGCGTTGCCCTGACTCGTCATATCTACGATAATATTCGCCACCTCTATCAGACCTAATAATTTTCACCTTTTTGCCTAGTTGCCTCTCAACCTCATTAATGTATATTTCAACGACGTTCACAGACTGAGATTTATGATGCAATATGTACAAAATGCAATAATGTGAAAAATCATCTATAAAGATGATGAAGTATTTTTTTCTCCACTAATGGATGGAATATAAAAAGGTCCACATATGTCTGTATGTATTATTTCAAGCAGTTGGGTGCTTCTTGTGGCTCCTTTCTTTATATGTTTGGTCTGTTTTCCTTTAATACAGTCCACACATACATCATAATTGGCCCAATCCAGGTTATGAACTATTCCATATTTAATAAGCCTTTCAATTCTCAATCTGGATATGTGCCCTAATCTTTTATGCCACAAATAAGCAAATTTTTCATCATTAAGTCTACGTTTTGTACAAACACTAGGATGTAGGATCACAAGGGTTTCAGAAAAATTCTTTTCATGACTCAATTGATATAAACCATCTAATAAAAATCTAGAACCAACATTATAAGAATTTTTAATCAAACCAAAACCATTGTTCTTAAATTCAATTGCAAAACCATCTAAAACTAGTTTAGAAACATAAATTAAATTCCTAGAAACTGTGGGAACATAAAAAGTTTCTTGCAAATCAAAAATAAATCCAATGCTTAAAATCAGGCGAAAGACTATATCAGCTTCTATTTTAGCCTTGGCCTTATTGCCCATGTAGAGAAAACGTTCATTTGGATTTGTTTTACGGATCGAAATAAAGCCCTGCATCGAATTAGAAACATGATATATAGCACCAGAATCAATCCACCAACTGTTAGAAGGAGCGTTAATAAAGTTTGATTCGAAACAAACATAAATAAAGTGCTTACCCTTTTTCTCGAACCAGGCCTTTCGTTTATGAAAACCCCTCTAGAAATGGCCCTTCTGACACTTGTCGTTCTTTTCCTTCCTCACATCAACAGTTATTGGTTCAGCTTGATGAGACAGCCCAGGACCTTTCTTAATGCCCTAGTCGAACTTCTTCTTAAAACTAGCTCCTTTGACTATAAGGTTTGCCACCTATCCCTTAGTCACATGGCCATTCTATTGCTTGAGCCTTCCTTCCTCCTATACCAACATGCTTTGCAAATCATTTACATTCCACTTATCTTTTATAGTGTTGCAATTGATTTAGAAAGGCCCATACTCAGGAGGTAGGGAGTTTAGGACAAATTGGATGAGAAAAGACTCATCCATTGTCATGCCCAAAAATCTAAGTCTAGCAGCCAGATTGGTCATTTCTATAATGTTCTCATTAATAGTTCGAGTACCATCGAACCTTATACTGGTCAGTTCACCCATCAGTTTCCCAGCAATGGATTTATCAGCAGTGTGAAAGCGTTCCATAATGTTGTTAAAATACTCTTTCGCTTTCGTAGTTTCAGGTAGGGAGGTCTTAATGTTAGCAGCAACACACATTCGCATAAACATTAGGGACAACCTATTGGATCGAGACCATGCTTCATGGACATCAATTTTATCCTCGCTACTGGTATCAGTAATAGCAGCGGGTTCATCACACATAATTGCCATGTATAGGTCAAGAACCCCTAGGCTGAACTATATTTCCTCATTCCATTCAGAAAAAAATAGTTCCATCAAATTTGGAATGGGACTGAGCTTGCGAATACAGGTTAAGGGGAACTGTAATTAATAACAATGTTCACAAATTAAATTTTCACACACAACAAAAATTTCAAGGGTCAAATATTGAATTGTTGTTAAAGATTTTGGAATATTTCATTTACAATATGAATATCACGGAATATGTGTTAATCATCACATTGTGACACCCCGCCTAATTAAATACCGGGTGATCAATCCTTTATTAAATTAAAACCAAGGTGAACAGTTGGTTCATTCTTAGCATCACTCTCGCAAAATAAAAATTTTCAATTTGAACACCATAAATAATTAAGCTAAGTGTCAAAACAATTTAAAACTTTATTTCCATCTTTATTAAATTCCCATTTGAAAACCTTTTAAATAACCAACAGTTTAAGAATCACACAAGTGCTACGGACAGAAACCAACACAAAAGAATTAATCCATCTAGATTAACCAAACCAAATTTAAACAACAAATGAAATCATCCTGACAAGAGTTAATACCTAAAGAGTACCGAATACTGAAAAAAATAAACATACATCTCTAACAAATCTACACTGAATGGGAAATGGGTGATACATGACCTAACTATGAAGAACTATAACAAGAACTGAATCAATGAAAAGGTCGTCTAAAACAAAGGCCTGCAACTCCCACATAAGCTATAGCGCGTCCAATCCAAAGAACCAATGCATGACGCCCCTTGTGGCTAGGCACCTGCAATTTATACATATACTAGTGGAATGCCCATTCCTGAAGGCATGGACGAAAATTTCCAAAATATTGAATCGTGTAAATTTTATGTCAAAAAAAATATTTTACAACATAAGTGTAAAAATTTAGAAAATTTGGACAAAACTTCATTTGTTTACAGGACTATCCACCCTTTTGTTAAATAAAAAAAATACTACAAAGACAATACTAATAGTCTGACTAAAATAACCTAGCAAACTCCGTACACAAATATAATCCAAATCAATAAAAGTTTCACGTTCATAACTCGTCAAATACCTTTGACTCCAACTATGCCCCTATTAGTAATGCTTGAAAAACATCAATTTAGCAACCACAAAACAATCCCGACATATATAATAGATGATATACAGACAATGTGCCGATGGCAAGGTGATAATTTCCCATGCCAAAAGGCACACTCGAGAAAACATACGCTTGCGACACTATTCTTAATCACAATAAAAAAAATAACATACGAAAGTTGTATGGTACTAAAAGAGCTGATACTTGAAATTTTTTCTTTAAATATAATATTCAATTGTTGTACAGCATAAGTAGTTCTCTATCATCACCTACAAAGATCAAAATCATTAAGGCCCATCAAAAAGGTATATTGAATGTTAGGAAAGGTCCACATCTATCTCCAATACTTCCACGGACATCAGCTATCAAGAAATCTTCCATGAGAGTTGAACTTTATCTCCCATTCCTGCACAATCAATGTGTTTGTTAAACTAACACAAAAAATTTAAAACGACATACCAAAGAAAATACCAATAAATATGTTCACCAACCCATTAGAAAAAAGCCCTATAAAAGGACCATTAAAATACAAAGCTCGATAAAAGGACTAATCGAAATTATGGCACAACAAAATCAAGTGAGTGGAGCCAAATTACTCCTCACATAGCTGTTAAAAGCTCTCCAAACCCTTGCATACCTCTTAGTGCAAAACACCCACCCAGTTGACTGCATACCACGTTGTTGTCGTACTTACAAGAGGAAAAATTTACGAATTTACCATTAATCTCCGTCTGTATATCCTCTTCAACACGGGGAATCCATATTTCCATTATATACTGCAAAAGATAATTCACTATACTTGTGAACATAACCATATTCAGTAAATTGGGGAAAGCAAACAACCAAGTGAAACACAACCAAGAAAATTTAATAAACACCCAAACAATGTTAAAAATTAAAAAATGAAAATTGATTGAATTATTCTATACATTACCCAAGAACACTAAAATATTACAACATAAATAAATGATCCCGAAGATTTAACCTCATCAAGAGTTTAGATACATACATAGTTTCATGAATTTACAATATAATCAAATGCTGACATATATGTAATACACTGACAACCTAACAACTAAAAATAAAGAGATAAAGTACAAAAATCTAAATGTGAATAAATAATATCAAATGTTGCATTCAAATAATCAAAATCTAAAAAAAAATATAGTACCTGCTACGACAATCGAACGATATGTTCTTGGACATCTGTTGTAGAAGTTTTTATTGCATGAATCACATATTTTGCTTCCACCCGATATTCCCCTCTTACTTGTTTCTGCAAATGCTACGCACCAAATGAGTATAACTGTTTAGTTTAATGTATATACCAAATGAGTAAAATGGTTCAGTTGTCAATGAGCAATGAAATATGAATGTACCAAATGATAAAAGGCTTGGAAGGGACTTTTTACCAAATCCACAAAGCCAAACATTGTATAACAGTTCTTTTCTTCCAACCCACGTGTGAAAAAAGACGGAGTTGATAAAAATTGTAATTCCACATTTGTAACCCCCAAACTATAGCAAACTGTTGCTGCTGCTATTGAAATTAAAAACAGAATATAATTCCACCATAATAACCATCTATACTGAGGCGTGTCCTATTATTGCTGCCGAAATATAAGCAGAGGAGTGTACCTATAATTGAACTGGGAAAGTCGTGTATAGCAAACTTCACAACTCAAGTACTACACTGGTGAACATTTGTGCCTTGGATATTTTACAAATGTGAAATTAACCTTCTAAAATGCCACAAATAATGACCTTGGTCTCTACCCTACATTGATGTTGACCTGAAATGCAAAGAGGCTCCCACATGTTTCGGATTTGATACAACATGCAAGATAAATGTAGAAATTATTGGAAATGTCATAGATGCTCGCTCGACAGGGAGATATTTTATCACTTTGTGCGACTAATGGGGCGTGCTGCTTCTCACAGAGTCATTACATTAGAGTGCGCTTTACACACTCATCTAAACATCACTCTTATTAGAGAAGAGCTTGCCACCAAGAAGCAGACTCTGAAAAATGTAACATATTACATTGCTGGTGTGATTTGTAAACGTGAAAAACTTGGTTTTAGCTATGATACTTATTCCCGAAGGTTTTATTGACTTCATTCCTGAGGTGTGTGGAAATAGAAACTTACACCCCAACCCCTACAACTTTTTGATTTACTACCTCCAGCAATTCAAGAACAGTTGATGCTTGAAAGAGATCCACATGGAAATGTCCAGGTTGCTAAGAGACTCCTGCTTCTACAGCCTGCTCAACAATGATGATGGCTTAGACATTATGTTGGGGAGTGATGCCCCTGACCATGACAGGTTCGCATTTTCTACCTTTGTGGCGGTTTCAAAGATCACGGATCAAAGAATGCTAACCTTGCGAGAAAACTTTCTCAACATCATTCTATGTTGGACAGACATCCTTGACCTTGAATGCTGACCTACACGTGGATGTTTTAACCATAGCATTTGTAAATCAATAAGCAATGGAGAAACAGATATATGGATCAAATGGCAACAGTGCAATCTTGTACAGAGAAACATCAAATAAATCATAAACCAAACTAATATATATTTTACGTAAAAGACCATAGGGAACACCAATAGCCTAATTCAATGGGAAAAGTGTAAATTTTGAATATCTATATTAGTATCGTTTTAACTTAAAGGGAAAATTGTATTTAGATTACCGTGATAGAATAAAAAAAAATACAAAAACAGATGCGAGAGGACCAATATAACCTCTTCCACTTCCAAACAAAAAAAAACAAAATGGAAAAATATAACCTCTTCCACTTCCAAACAAAAAAAAACAAAATGGAAAAATATAACCTCTTCCACTTATTTTTATCTAAACTGAATCGGTTATGACACACGTGAGAAGACCATACCAAAACGAAAACCCTTACCAAGTTCATTTTTTTCAAACATAAGCAAATATAGACCAGTGCTCAAAACTCATTACAAACTATTTGAAACATTATAAAAACATATAGTTTGATATTCATAACCATTTATAGTTTGATACTAAAATAAAAAATAAAAAAATCAATTACAGTTAGAATTAGAACTCAAGTATAAGCAGGGGAGATAATAGGGGTTTTCGCTTCCTAGGGTATATATTGATTAGAGAACACAAAGAACCACATGCACTATATAAGAGATACGTCGGTTCCAACGATCGAAACATGCACTATATAAGATATATGAAAGAAAAAAACTAAATCAACAAATTGCGAGCTGTGATATACCTCTCCAACTTAATTACTCCTCCAACTTAATTATTGCTCCATCTTGGATAAGAATCGATATTGTATATGATGAGTGCCGACTTGGTAGGAGAACTCAGGCATGTATGTCTTCATGATCATCAGCTCTGAACTCATGTTCATGGTTTTAATTTATCTGATCACCGATAATAGAAACATATATGGGGTTAAAAAGAAGCCGTGAAAGATAGAAACGCTTGGAATTTTTAACGGGCCTTCTCATTTGGGGTTTCAGTTGGAGTTGGCTCCGACCGCAATGGATTAAGCAGTCAATATTTCATCCAGCATCTTTGGCCCCTTTTTTTTATAGTCACCCTACAGAAGGCTTCATAGTGAAAGATTATACGACTGGTCTCACAGTGATGATTGGTCACCCTACAATCCATTAACATAGGTCTGAACATTGCAACTCAGAGTGTAAACTTATATGGTCTAGATATAATCGTGTAGATAGAAAGAAAAAAAAATGAAAGTAAAATCAGTATAGATATGATATATCCCATTAAAAAGACACAACTGAATCCCCAAACTAAAGCATAAATGGCAAAGATAAAAGAAATATCGTATGCATACATGAAAATATCACAACCTGAATCTGACAGTTCAAACCCACTTAACAAATTTTATGCAGCGTATGAATTTATAAAATCAAAGATATAACAAAACCCTTTCATTACATTGACTCCAAATATTTCAGCAGCTTTGTGCAGGACTCAAGCATATGCACAATTTTGAGCCTCCATATGCAAATAATTCAAAGTATATGCAGGACTCAAGCTTTGTGCAGGACTCAAGTTTTGTGCTGAACTTACTTTGTGCAGGACTCGAACATATACCAATGGGTATAACAACGGGACCACAAAACAAATCAAGGAACTAAAAACAACAACAACAATAATTAAATTGGTATAACATCTCATTTTTAAGAGAACGTTGTTGGTGTAATGGTCATACCAATTCAATTGGTATTAATCGTGAGACTGAGCATATTATAAAGAAGAAAAATGGTTTACATTATAGTCTTTTAACTAAGCAGGGCCTAAAATGAGCAGAGCATATATGACATTTTTAACTGAGCAGAGCATATATGATATCATAGTCTTTTAACTTCTGTCGAGCCTTTAACAAAATCAACTTACTTTTCACACTCTTTATAGACCAAGGGATGTATCGCCATCATCCAAAACATGCAACACCCCTAATTAAGCAAAAAATCCACAATGTCTCTTCAATAGAGCAATAAACATTTCCACTACGCACTATCCCAGTGGTCATCCACATTCGGTCCTTCTTATCTTAAACTTCAGCCATGCCTAATTCACCGTTCCATCGAGCTTTGGAAATAGCTTTTCTAAATTGCAACTTAGGTAGATTAAAATCATACTAAAAGAGCATATAATATTTCAGTTGGAGTATACAATCAGTTTTTATAAGTGATACGATATTTCAATTGGAGTATTCAATTTTGATGAATACTCATCCAGTTGGAGTATACCCTCATTTAGTTGGAGTATACAAAATTTCATATATTGAACGTCAATGTACCTCTTAAGTAAAACTATTGCTTAAAGTAGAATGGAATTAAAAGAATCGCAATATTTAATTTACATTAATATGGATAAGTTGATATTTATATCAACTCGCAACTGGATTGAGTGTTTGGAATGGAAAAATTAAATAAACCATTAAATCATTCATCCTTGTGGAGACATTTTCCATAAGGATACATTTGACAAAAAAGGATGCTTGTAAAAACTTTATATTTATTTCAACAATCTCCAATTCATGTATACACAGTTAGCCTTAGGTGAATTAAATGCCAATGACTAAAAATTGCTATCAAAATATAAGATACTAAAAGTTATAAAAAAGGTCCAAACACCTAATGGAATGAGTATGATCTGAGGTCCCACCAAGGAACTTACCATTATCAACTGATGAGTGGCCACTGTGTCCGCTTGCAACTATTGAGTGTCCATTGTGTTGTTGTTGAAGCAGCAGCAGCCTCATTGACTTCCTGTTGCTTAACCATGGACATACTCACACACCAAAAAGAATAGGATCAATCATATCTAGACATGATCAACACCAACTTGTAATCAAGCACTTCCCCAACAGTGTAGATTTAAAGAAAAGATAATAAGTTCTTCCAAATCTAAAGCATCATGGTTTTACTATCATGCATAAGTGTTGAGACTATGAAACACCAACTGGAATTTGTGAAACCTGCATTGGCTTTACCTTTTAAGGCAATCACGAAAAATGCCATCGTTTACAATGCCATGTTCTTACATATTTTGGATCGAGATCTTAGAAATCATGAAGTTTTACATATAAGACCGCGATATTGTAAACCATGGAATTTTAGTGATTACGATGGGGAAGTGTCGTGTGGAGGACGACATCATGTGGAGGGCAGGCATCATGTGGAGGCTTACGCAATTATCAATCAAACCAAAATGGAACAAAATCAAATAAGGCCAGCCTATAAACACAATCCCATAAGAAGAACCTACTATACTATATTTTCAAGATAGTTACTTTAGAGGAGCTGAATGATATCATCATTTATAAATACACCAAAGTCTGGTCATTAAAAACACACAATAACATGCTGCAAACCCCAAGACAATGAATGATTTTAGGCGAGGACCATTAAGCTTGATCTAATAGCAGAGAAAATAGTAGCTTTAAATGATGCCTGCTCGGGAATATAAGAACCTACCCATCGCTTGAAACAAATATAATTGAAAGATTTAAAAAATTAGTAACTTTAAAGTCACTAAAGCATGAAGATGGCCTAAATGAAGTAATAACACAATCCTATTTTAATATCTTTCCAAATTGACTAAATATGTTTCCAAATAAAACACGTATATACTAAAGTTAATTTTGGCTTACATTCTAGAAAACCACATTACAGTGACCCCATATCACATACTTCTTACCATTCATTATATAGTCGAAGAAATGAAACAGATACTTATCCCCCATACATTCTATCTTTCGATCTTTGAGTTTAATCCTCGAGAAACATTTCTAAAGGAGCGTCAAATACTGCTTCCACTTTAGCAACATTAGGAGCGGGCTTAAATGCGTTCTTCACGGAGCGTATACCAATAACTGGAATTGCTCAAAGGAGACGCTTTGATAAAAATGGCTTAAGGGCAGGGACAACATTCACAACTGAAGGATCCAACCCAATCTCTTATCTCGCTTCCCTCGTCGTCGTCGTGGTGTCGTCTGCATCCGCTTCCTCTGCTTTACCTCTTGGTACCAGTGGCAATTGTGACATTTTAATCACAATTTGTTTTGTGAGTAAACATGTCATCCAATTACCATCCCAGATCCATGGTAGTCATCTACCCAAAAAAAAGCGAGAAGCTACATTGTTAAGTGAACAATAAATGAAAGTACTGTTATGTGAACAATCTTTTGAATCCCCATATTAATCTTTTCAATACCTTCTCATGATTTAAAATAGAAGAGGGATCTTTAGCTTAGTGGACAAAAGTTAAGAAACAACGACCACTATTAATTAAGGTAAAAACATTAAAAAAAAAGAAATAAAAAAAAAAGTGAGGAAGAGATATTAACAATATCTCCTGGATCTTTTTTACGAAAAAAGGAAAAAAGATCCCTCCACCTCCATATAAATACGGAGGCACTAAGATCTGAACCATGACTTATTGAGCACAAACGTTAGAAAAATAATGAAACTGACTCTCAAAATCGAGAACTGAACACATAAGCCTCACCTTCAACCTTTGACCCACGTTCGCCCCTCCACGGTTGTGTTGCCAGCTCCATCGTGGTAGACGACCTTATTGACTTTCACCCCTCCACCGCCATTGAAGCTAAATCCGTTATTGAAACAAAAATTCAGCATTGAAGCTAAATCCGGTATGAAATCAAAACCTTAATCCAAGGATAAACCTGAAATGAAACCCATATCCTTGAAATGAAACCCATCTTTATAGTTGAAAGAGAAAACAATTTTTTGTAGGAAAACTAAATAGACAAAACACAATGAGAAATGGAGAGAGGGAGTGAGATACCTGTTGCAACCAACCTTTTTTACTTGAGACGATCACTGCTCGACTTGAAAGTAAAAATGACCTTCTTAAAACAGATAAGAAACTGAACAGTTTTAGTATTGAGGCCAATATGAAATACTACAAAATAGGTTTGAGTGACTTGATAAGATGAAGAGCAATATTCCCAAAAGATTCAAAACCACATCCACCAATTAAAAAACAACATTCAACATAATAATACAATATACTCCAAATAAGAAACAATAGTCGACAGCCATTTTCACTACCAGCTAAGAACTAACATTTGTCACATATTGTTTGTAACATAACATATAAATACATGGACATAAACCGTCATTGCATTTTAAGATGTAAACTTAAAATGCAAACATAATGACATAACAATAATTATTCTCAGTTTTGATTCCTAACTCATCTAATAGTGATATAATTATTCTCAAAATGTAGAATCTGAATGTTTCATGTAGTGCACTGAGTTAGGCACTTTGACGAACATTTCATGGGACAAATGAAAATATCACACATGAACATCCAAATCGTAAAGTAGACTCCATAGTCCCGACTAATGGTGATGAACACATCCGGGTTTTCTTCCCAATAAACATTTTTCGAAATAAATCGCAGTAAGAGGTAAGTGATACCTAAACCAAAACTTCAGGAATAGCTCGAGAGTTTGAAAAAAAATCATAAATATAACTAAATGAAGAAATCTGCATCAATAATAACAAATGTAAGAGAATCAATTTTTGTTTGCACGCATCAATAATAACAAATGTCACTTAACTTTAGGACACAAACAAATCATGATTTAGTCCACTTCTTATAAAAAAAAGTACAACATGTTCCCTAAAGGTTATTAACAACCAAATAATAGATATAGGGAATATAAGGTAAAAGGTATACCTGGGTTTTGATAGAGTCGAATCTGAGAAAAAATTAACAACAAAACATATAAGTATAAAGTAGAATCAAAAGCCCTCAATTCATTTAAGTAACAACAATGCATTAAGTATAAAATCTCACCATTGTACACTGATGCGCGTATTATTTTTGCCCAAAATCCAACACCCCCATTTTGGAAAACCCAACTTTCTTATTTTAAAATCTAACACCCCGGTTCTGAAAACCTAAAAGCCCTATTTTAAAATTTAAGCCCCCTAAATTGAGAACCCCATATTTCTGTTTTGAAAATTCAAAGGTGAAATAGAAATCCTCATTTTCATACGAAAAAAAAAAGAAAACCCTAATTATGAAATCAATTCAACAAAAAAATTATTGATATTCGTTGATCTGGAAAAAATCATTGATCAATAAAATGATAAGCTAATCCGAAAATAAAATATTTATGTTAAACCCAAATCATATAGCTGAAAAATATAATCTGGACACATAAATTCAAAACCCCACATTTTTTCCTCAAACCCAAATCGTAAAAACAATGCTACTCGTAAAAACATGTGTTTGAAACCTAACGAATAAATGGAAAATAAAAGTGGGGGAAAGATTACCTGTCGGATGCAGGTGGTCGATGAGGACGGTAGCGTGGCGACAGCGTTGGAGTCTATGCCTCAGATTTGGGTTTTCTCAAGATGTGGGTTTGGTATGGTAAGAAAGTTCAGTAGGAGGGGAAATGGGTACTTTCTAGTAGAGATAAAGAAAGTTACTAATTTAGCCCAAGTTTTGAATTAAAGTAAGAGAGTGAAATAAATTTGGAGTGAAGCGAAAAGAGGAGGAAATCAAAATTGAAGGAGTAAAAGAGTAAAATATAATAAATAAATCTCAACCCTTCATTTTTTACATTGGTGGACAAATCTCCACCTCTAATTAAGTTGTCCTCTTATAGTAAAAAACTTCTACTCCTTACTATGTGGAGGGTCAAGGGGCAATGAACTATGATCTCCTGAACATGAGATTGCAAATTCATTTAATACATTTGAAGTTAAACTGAACAATAGAACATCATTATATTTAAATGTATAAAATTTATTTATATTCATATGTGCAACCAACAAAATGATTGAACCGTTATTTTGACATGTAGACCCGACAACGGAGACATGTGACAATTAAAGACCTGAGATTGAGAAAACTTGGATAAAAATTCATTCTAATAGTGACACATGTAAATACAAATGGAAACCAAAACAAATCAATCATGTGTGGCACATTCAAAGGCCAAAGGCTTATAACATCATCAATTATAACATACTAAAAAAGGTTTATAACACCATAACATGAAAATGGCATACTGCCAAAGGCCATTCAAAATGCATATAAACTTTGTCAGACATTAAATGTATTTGTTGCACATTCAAAGGTATCTCCTTAATATAAACCAACCCACAACTCCTTAATGAGATGATGCGAAAAGGTATCCTCATTTGATGAGAATAACATTGTTAAAAATATAAAGGCCCTACAACTCACTAAATCAAATTATTTAGATGTAATCCTAACCTGTCACTTACAATAAACCATCATATGTTTAGTTCAATGGGGAATTAACTACAAACGTATTAAATCCCCAAAGGTTGGGCTATTAAATCCCCAAAGATATACAATCTATTAGAATCATTTCGTTGCCACATACTAATTAAAACAAATCAAAATATTATATACAAAAACACATTTTATACACAAACTAAGCAATTCAAATATTGCAAAAGGCATAGGAGCAACCACATGTCTGATACTTATACAATAATGGTATTACTACACCAAAATAGTTACAATATAATTTTTTAATCAAATCAAATCTAAACACAGAGTAGTACCTCAGTGTCTAGAGTGCGTGTGCGTGCGTGTCCTTGCACATTAAAGTAAGCTGAGTGAATATATTGAAATAAATTTAGTAGAGAGAAATACGTTGTAATACCTCGTATTTTTCTGTGATATTTATTTTTGGGATTAATTGTATTAAATGAGTATTGATTGAAAATTAATCCGGACAAAATATTAACGAGATGTGAGTTAGAATTTAATTATAATGTGTATTTATGGCAATATATGAATATTGGAAATATTGAAATTGTCGCGAGATTGAAATATGGCAATTTGGGAAATTTTGTGCTAACACGCGTGACAGTCGCGTCAGGAATATATTTATTTGAATTAAAAAGTGAATTTTATTTTTATCACCCGTATGGTCATTTTGAGTGCGCCATCGAGTCCGGAAGGGTTGAAATAGTCAGAAAACACTAGCCGGGGGTTAAGTTTAGGTCCCGGGGCATTTTTGGGCCATACCGGTAACTTATAGAGGCATTTTGGTAATTTCAGAAATTGGGTAATTAAAACCCACGAAAATTGAAGTTGAAAATCTGACTTAGTCTCAACCCACTAAGCCATTTCCAACCCCAATATAGATAGTGGGCTACGGGAGGAGTTAGAAACTTTTATACTTGGCAAAAACCAACCCCACCTCCATTAACCTCCATTAACACCTTGGGAAGAGCTTGTAGAGAGAGAGAGAAGGGAATTCTGCAGAGAGAGAGAGAGAAATAACAACTCAGCCTTCAAGATTCAACATCAAAATCAGAGATTGAATCAATGCAAGTTGTTTAATTTCAATTAATTTAATGCTATGCTTTCCATGTTTAGGAATTTTCGAAATTGATCTTGGAAGATGATATAGACCCATGAATTGGAAGTTAAAAGCTGTAAATTATGTTAGGTATTGCATGTAGTAATATTCTGGACGAATTAGGTGTTCAAAACAAAATCATTGATGATCTAAATATGAATTTTAGAAGAAGTTTATTGATGTTCTTGAATGAAAAAGAAATCTGGAATTTTGATGAAGTTTTGATCTAAACAAAGCCTTTAAATGATGAATTATGGGTTTTAGAATGTTAATACTGTTGTAGGATGATAGTATGATGATATTATAACCTTGTCTTAGAGTTTCATACTTGTGAATGGTGTTTTGGGACGAATTGGTAACTGCAAAACGAAGCAGTCCGGAGCCTTACCTGTTACGTTCGATCGATCGATGTTCATCAGTCGATCGATCGACCACCATCGATTGATCGAAGGAAAAGGTCGATCGATCGACCTTCCCAAAATGATTAAAGTTTTCCCTAATTTTATTTTTAATGGTGGTAACCCTCGGATAATATTATTAGAGACCTTATGAATACCCTTAACCTTAAGGAACACCAGTAGGCATGATTATGATATTGGACCTCAGTTAGAATTCAATTTGTGAATTTTTTCTAAATTATTGATATTCGATAAGTGAGATAAAATGTGAGTTAAAAGTGTAATTTGAATAATTTGATGAAATGAGGTTTGGGGCAGAAGTAAGGACCTTAGGAATAAAGATGTTACATGTGGGAATAGTAGGAACTTAATAGTCTTTTTGAGATAGGTTTTAAGTATAAGAAATTATGACGTGAGACGTGTCGACGGTTTAGGATTTTATATTATCGGGTGACTTAATATATATATATATATATATATATATATATATATATATATATATATATATAACTGGAATAATGGTATAAGGATGTAGAGTATACCTTTATTAATCTTGAATTATCTAAGATATGTGAATGCTTAGTATATGATTTTTATGTGTATGACATACCTACCATACTTGCTATCACGGGAGGTTACGTTCGCTTAGGGCCTTCTTATCCTTGTGTTGCCCGGATTTAGATTGGTACCTAGAGGACATAGTTCAAGAGAACGACTTATTTGTGAGTTAATAAGCCAGCTGACTATGGAGCGTAGGTATGTACGTGACCATGGATATGTGAATTATGTTCGCCTCCATTTTTGTGTGTGGTGTTTATTCCAACAATTCCTGAGAGATTCGTAATTTGTAATCCTTATGTACGTGATGTACCGGGATGGATAGCAGAGTAAGTGTGCACCGTAGCTTAGCCTTTGGGTGCTTGTATTGTATATTTATTATGTGAATAATATACGGTTAAATGAAAAGGAAATTGCTATGATAAATTGTGTGTATATTTATTATCATGTTGTGAAAAGATAAAAGGGGACTGAAATCAATAAATGGTTTTGTTAATAATTGGGAATCCGAGAATTAAAGTAGAACTCTCTATTTAATTGTTAAGGTTGGAATTAAAATTTGAACTGGGTAGAAGTGTTAGGAACTCTTTTGACTAGATAGTTATGTGTTATCACATGAATGGGTACAGGATCGTTAGGAGTGCACAGTGAGACGAGAGGTGAGTATTCCATGTGAGAGCACATCCTAACATGTACTTTGCATTATTGTTTTAACTGTTATTAAAACACTTGCAGTTTTTAAAATGATTTCCACTTTCGGGCTCTGACCCATTTGCTTTCAAATCTATTTTTTTTTTGTAAAAACAATTTTTAGGTGCCCAGCCACAAGGGCACTATGCTTAGGATTCTTATTCAGGTGACGAGCTGTAGCTATTTGTGGAAGTTACAGGACGTTGATTATAGACGCTTCATCTATCTTGACTCGATACTTATCAGTTATCAGTTGTAGGTCATGTCGCCCATTTCTTTTAGAGACATTCTTTTACTTCAGTTATTCAGACTTTTGGCATGTAATTATTCAGGATTCAGACTTGTCGTATTATTTCCATTTGTGGGATTTTTTTGAGGAGTTTTCCTCTGGACTTCTATTTATTATTGTTGGTTATTTCATTACTTAGTTATGGTGAATGGATTTATGTTTTCATTATTCTTTTATTGCATGTTAACCAAACTTAACTTAAAATTTGGCACGTACTTTTTAAATACTAGGTGGTTAGTAATTTTTAAAATGTTTCGACAGTGATGCTATTAACTGAACCAACTTGACATTTTGAATTAATTTAATAAAGGAGTAGCTATCCGGTATTTAATTAGTCGGGGTGTCACAGGTGGTATCAGAGCATCAGGTTCTAGTGTCCTTTAGGATCTGTACGGCTTATTATGTTTCCGCTGAGCTTTCTTTGATGTAGAGCCCTATATTTTAGGACTGTTGTATTCTTTTATGTACGCTTCGCTCTTCAGCTATTTTTGGTTTATAACTGCGAACTTATAAGACCTTACTCTTATTTCAGAGATGCCTCCATAAAGGGCACCACGGATTCCTAGGAATGTTGTGTTTATATCTATACATTGGGAATTCGTACTTCTATGATTTGTTTATTTGAATGATGAACTCATCCAAATTTACTTAAATTTTCAGATGGGTCGTCATGAAGAATTAGCTAAAATGGTTAGTGGAGCCAGCGAGCAAGATCGACTCACACCTTCGGTATCCCCAGAGAGAATGTTAACCTCCGAGTTAGCGGGTATCGTGGCACAAGCAGTCACCACTGCAGTTTTACAATACCAAGAACGCAGCATACAACTTATAGGAGACAAAAGACCTAGAGAGGTTAGCCAAATACATGTGACTAAAGCTGACAAAGGTGCAAAGGCCCCGAAATTTCGACAACAAACTACCCAAGACCGAGTCAGTTCTGGTAAACAACGTAGTGAAATGAAGCAGTCTCGAAAGAGGAATAAAGTCCCTAGTCAGCAAGGCCGACACCGACAGCAACAGGGTCAGAGGGGGAGTAACTTCAAAGGCCGATGTTTTTTGTGTGGAAAGGATGGCCATAAACGCCAAGATTGTCCTGATAAGGGCAAGGCCCCACAGCAGCAACAGCTGGGTGCCCGTAATGACCCACATGGGCCACTTTTTACAGTCGCTCTCCCAGCACCATCTCAGGTACCAGCCCTACCAATCTTTTCAGTAGCTCCAGCACAGCAGGGGCAGTTACAGTTCATTCATATCTATAATGTTCGCCAGGCAGCCGCCCCACAGGCGCCACCCACTATTTGGGGTATTTTTTCTTATCCCCAAGACTTTGGGTCAAATTTTGTTTGTTACTGGATCAACGCATTGTTTTATAACTAAATATTATGCGAAGACCTTAGGGCTATTAATCACAGTAATTGAGTACTGTAACGTGGTTAGATTAGCCACGAGAAATGTTTCTTTTTCTTTTTATGCCGGGGAGTTGGGGTAGAGATTAGAAGTTGGTATTGCCTGCAGAAATGTTAGTATTAGAGAGGACCGAAGATGATGCCATTATTGGTATGGATTGGCTTGTTGCGTACCGAGCCATGATTGACTGTTTCAGTAGGCGTATTATCTTTGCCATTCCCGGACAAGAGATGTTTTTAGTGGCGATGCCTCGTTCTGAGGGAGGATCATTCACTCAATTGTACTTTATAGAGGAGGAGACCTCTAAGCAGGTGGTGATACCACTTGATTCGATTTCGGTTGTTCGAGAGTTTGCTGATGTATTTCAGGATATACCTGGATTACCCCCAGTCGAGAGATAGACTTTGTCATAGACTTATTACCAGATACGAGACCTATAGCACGCGCACTGTACCGTATGGATCCGGCAGAAATGCGAGAGCTACGAGATCAGATTGAGCAGTCGTTGGGTCAAGGGTTTAAACGGAGGAGTACTTCGCCGTGGGGTGCCCCTGTGTTGTTCGTTAAGAAGAGAGATGGTTCACTGAGATTGTGTGTGGACTACCGAGAGTTGAACAAAGTCACGATACGGAATAAGTATCCGTTGCCTCGAATCGATGACTTATTCGACAAGTTGAGAGGAGCTTCTTTCTTCTCGAAGATTGATTTGAGATCGGGATACCATCAATTGCGTATCAGGGAGGAGGATGTCTCGAAGACCGCGTTCTTATCAAGATATGGTTCTTACGAGTTTCGAGTTATGCCTTTTGGTTTGACCAATGCTCCAGCCGTGTTTATGGACTTGATGAATAGGGTATTCAGAGATTTCCTAGATCAGTTTGTTATTATCTTCATTGATGATATTCTGGTTTACTCACAGACAGAGGAGGAGCACGCCGAGCACTTGAGGCAAGTTTTGCAGACACTGCGCCAGAATGAGTTGTATGCAAAATATGAGAAGTGCGGGTTTTGGCTGAAGGAGGTTCAGTTTTTGGGGCTTATTATTTCCGACCGGGGAATATCGGTTGATCCGGGGAAGGTATCCGCGGTGAGGGAGTGGGGACAGCCCACGACACCGACATAGATCCGTAGTTTCTTGGGCCTAGCAGGTTACTACAGGAGGTTCATTCGAGGATTCTCGAAGATAGCGGGCCCTTTGACACATCTGACTCGTAAAGGTGTGTCGTACATTGGAGTGATGCCTGTCAGTTGGCATTCGATGAGTTGAAGGATAAGCTGACCTCAGCACCTGTGTTAGCATTGCCGAGACCGGGAGTTGAGTATCTAGTTTACACCGATGCGTCCTTGCAAGGACTTGGAGGTGTATTGCAGCAGGAAAGTCAGGCCATAGCTTATGCTTTCCATAAGCTTAAGCCTCACGAGAAGAATTACCCCACCCATGACTTGGAGTTAGAGGCGGTGGTATTTGCCCTTCGGATTTGGAGACATTATCTTTTGGGGGAAAATTTTCGATTATTCACGGACCACAAGTCCCTACAGTACCAATTCACGCAGAAGGAGTTGAATATGCGGCAGAGAAGGTGGCTTGAGTTTGTGAAGGATTATCAGTTTGATATCCAATATCACCCGGGGAAGGCTAATGTGGTAGCAAACGCGTTGAGCCGTAGTCCCGTAGAGGAGGTGGCAGATGTGTGGAAGGCCAAATGGAAGGAGTTGGGACACCAGGATGCAGTGGCCCGATCATTCATGTCTGTGATGACTGTTACACCACAGATTGTCACAAAGGTAGTGAGGGCACAGGCAAATGACTCGTTCTCTCAGGAGCAGATAGTTCGATTATTGGCAGAGGGAGCCGAATCCTATACCGTTAGCTCAGACGGGGGATTACGCTTTAATGGAAGATTGGTAGTTCCGGAAGGGGAGGAATTGCATCACGAGGTGATGGAAGAATCGCATGGCTCACGGTTCGCGGTACATCCCGGTGGGGACAAATTGTACCAAGACATGAGACGTCAGTATTGGTGAAGCGGAATGAAGAGAGATATTGCCGAGTTTGTTTCTAAATGCGCCACTTGTCAGCTAGTAAAAGTGGATCATCAAAGACCGGCAAAACTACTACAACCATTAGAAATCCCGATGTGGATGTGGGAGAGCATCTCTATGGACTTTATCACGGGGTTGCCTACGTCACAGAGAGGTCACGACTCCATTTGGGTAATTGTGGACAGGTTGACCAAAGTCGCTCATTTTCTACCCGTGAGGGCAGACTACACTGCGGGACAGTATGCCCATCTATTTATTTCTGAGATAGTGAGACTTCACGGTGTGCCCCTAAATATCGTGTCTGACCGAGACAAGATATTTGTTTCACGGTTTTGGGAGAGTTTTCAGGAGGCCATGGGCACGAAATTGCGGATGAGTACGGCGTATCACCCGCAGACCAATGGGCAAACTGAGCGTACAAATCAGATGTTGGAGGACATGCTACGGATGAGTATCATTGATTTTGGGGGTGGATGGGAGCAGTATCTTCCACTGGTGGAGTTTGCTTACATCAACTCCTACCAGTTCACTATTGGCCTGGCTCCATTTGAGGCGTTTTACGGTAGACCTTGTCATTCCCCGTCATGTTGGTTGGAGGTAGGGGACAACAAACTACTTTGGCCGGAAGTGATTCAGGATACTTCGGCGAGGATAAAATTGATTCGGAGTCACATTCGGGTAGCTCAGGATCGGTAGAAGATCTATGCTGATGCGAAGAGGTTCTTCAGAGAGTTCCAAGTGGGGGACCAGGTTTTGCTCAGAGTATCTCCTATGAAGGGTATTATGAGTTTCGGGAAGAAAGGGAAGTTGTCACCAAGATATGTGGGACCATTTCCTATTATTGAAGGGATCGGACCGGTTGCGTATAGACTTGGGTTACCGGAGCATTTGCATCGGATTCACGATGTGTTTCATATTTCCTCGCTAAGGAAATACCTTAGAGATAATTTGGCTCATTCCCACATTGTTGTGGAGGACATCGATCTCCAGCCGGATAGCTCCTACGAGGAGGGGCCGATTGCTATTCTAGACCGAAGTGAGCGGAAACTGCGGTCAAAGATAGTTCCGTTAGTGCGTGTTCAGTGGCGACATCATAATGTCGAGGAGTCCACATGGGAACGCGAGGATGAGAAGCGCGAACGTTATCCAGAGTTATTCTTACCAGGTACTTTCTAGTTTCGAATTTCGGGACGAAATTCAGTTATTAAGGGGGAAGTATGTAATACCCCGTATTTTTCTGTGATATTTATTTTGGGATTAATTGTATTAAATGAGTATTAATTAAAAATTAATCCGGACAAAATATTAACGAGATGTGAGTTAGTATTTAATTATAATGTGTATTTATGGCAATATATGAATATTGGAAATATTGAAATTGTCGTGAGATTGAAATACGGCAATTTGGGAAATTTTGTGTTAACACGCGTGACAGTCGCGTCAGGAATATATTTATTTGAATTAAAAAGTGAATTTTATTTTTATCACCCGTATGGTCATTTTGAGTGCGCCATCGAGTCCGGAAGGGGCGAAATAGTCAGAAAACACTAGCCGGGGGTTAAGTTTAGGTCCCGGGGCATTTTTGGGCCATACCGGTAACTTATAGGGGCATTTTGGTAATTTCAGAAATTGGGTAATTAAAACCCACGAAAATTGAAGTTGAAAATCTGACTTAGTCTCAACCCACTAAGCCATTTCCAACCCCAATATAGATAGTGGGCTACGGGAGGAGTTAGAAACTTTTATACTTGGCAAAAACCAACCCCACCTCCATTAACCTCCATTAACACCTTGGGATGAGCTTGTAGAGAGAGAGAGAAGGGAATTCTACAGAGAGAGAGAGATCAAGAACAACTCATCCTTCAAGATTCAACATCAAAATCAGAGATTGAATCAAGCAAGTGGTTTAATTTCAACTAATTTAATGCTATGCTTTCCATCTTTAGGAATTTTCGAAATTGATCTTGGAAGATGATATAGACCCATGAATTGGAAGTTAAAAGCTGTAAATTATGTTAGGTATTGCATGTAGTAATATTCTGGACGAATTAGGTGTTCAAAACAAAATCATTAATGATCTAAATATGGATTTTAGAAGAAGTTTATTGATGTTCTTGAATGAAAAAGAAATCTGGAATTTTGATGAAGTTTTGATCTAAACAAGGCCTTTAAATGATGAATTATGGGTTTTAGAATGTTAATACTGTTGTAGGATGATAGTATGATGATATTATAACCTTTTCTTAGAGTTTCATACTTATGAATGGTGTTTTGGGATGAACTGGTAACTGCAAAACGAAGCAGTCCGTAGCCTTACCTGTTACGTTCGATCGATCGATGTTCATCAGTCGATCGATCGACCACCATCGATCGATCGAAGGAAAAGGTCGATTGATCGACCTTCCCAGAATGAGTAAAGTTTTCCCTAATTTGATTTTTAATGGTGGTAAACCTCGGATAATATTATTAGAGACCTTATGAATACCCTTAACCTTAAGGAAGACCAGTAGGCATGATTATGATATTGGACCTTAGTTAGAATTCAATTTGAGGAATTATTCTAAATTATTGATATTCGATAAGTGAGATAAAATGTGAGTTAAAAGTGTAATTTTAATAATTTGATGAAATGAGGTTTGGGGCAGAAGTAAGGACCTTAGGAATAAAGATGTTACATGTGGGAATAGTAGGAACTTAATAGTCTTTTTGAGATAGGTTTTAAGTATAAGAAATTATGACGTGAGACGTGTCGACGGTTTAGGATTTTATATTATCGGGTGACTTAATATATATATATATAACTGGAATAATGGTATAAGGATGTAGAGTATACCTTTATTAATCTTGAATTATCTAAGATATGTGAATGCTTAGTATATGATTTTTATGTGTATGACATACCTACCATACTTGCTATCACGGGAGGTTACGTTCGCTTAGGGCCTTCTTATCCTTGTGTTGCCCGGATTTAGATTGGTACCTAGAGGACATAGTTCAAGAGAACGACTTATTTGTGAGTTAATAAGCCAGCTGACTATGGAGCGTACGTATGTACGTGACCATGGATATGTGAATTATGTCCGCCTCTATTTTTGTGTGTGGTGTTTATTCCAACAATTCCTGAGAGATTCGGAATTTGTAATCCTTATGTACGTGATGTACCGGGATGGATAGCAGAGTAAGTGTGCACCGTAGCTTAGCCTTTGGGTGCTTGTATTGTATATTTATGATGTGAATAATATACGGTTAAATGAAAAGGAAATTGCTATGATAAATTGTGTGTATATTTATTATCATGTTGTGAAAAGATAAAAGGGGACTGAAATCAATAAATGGTTTTGTTAATAATTGGGAATCCGAGAATTAAAGTAGAACTCTCTATTTAATTGTTAAGGTTGGAATTAAAATGTGAACTGGGTAGAAGTGTTAGGAACTCTTTTGACTAGATAGTTATGAGTTATCACATGAATGGGTACAGGATTGTTAGGAGTGCACAGTTAGACGAGAGGTGAGTATTCCATGTGAGATCACGTCCTAACATGTACTTTGCATTATTGTTTTAACTGTTATTAAAACACTTGCAGTTTTTAAAATGATTTCCACTTTCGGGCTCTGACCCATTTGCTTTCAAATCTATTTTTTTTTTGTAAAAACCATTTTTAGGTGCCCAGCCACAAGGACACTATGCTTAGGATTCTTATTCAGGTGACGAGCTGTAGCTGTTTGTGGAAGTTACAGGACGTTGATTATAGACGCTTCATCTATCTTGACTCGATACTTATCAGTTATCAGTTGTAGGGCATGTCGCCCATTTCTTTTAGAGACATTCTTTTACTCCAGTTATTCAGACTTTTGGCATCTAATTATTTAGGATTCAGACTTCTCATATTATTTCCATTTGTGGGATTTTTGTGAGGAGTTTTCCTCTGGACTTCTATTTATTATTGTTGGTTATTTCATTACTTAGTTATGGTGAATGGATTTATGTTTTCATTATTCTTTTATTGCATGTTAACCAGACTTAACTTAAAATTTGGCACTTACTTTTTAAATACTAGGTGGTTAGTAATTTTTAAAATGTTTCGACAGTGATGCTATTAACTGAACCAACTTGACATTTTGAATTAATTTAATAAAGGAGTAGCTACCCAGTATTTAATTAGTCGGGGTGTCACATATGTCAAGCATCTAGGATGCCAATACAAAAATAATTAGAATACCCCATCAAACAATGCATATGAAGAATTGTTACAATACAAAATTGGAAATTGGAACGCAATAAGAAAATACTTGAAAAAAAATGGTCAAAATTTTAGGGGCTTCAAAAACTATTGAAAACAAACGAAATTTAAAGAAATTTGATCTACCTTCACTAACACTGACAATCACAACCATGACGAAGATCACAATAGAAATCTTCAATACCACAAACCTGAGAAAACTCACCATTGCGACTATGAAAGTGAAGAAATGAAGAGAACATAGAATAAATTACAGATAAAGATACTAAGTTGAAATCATGATATCCAAAACTAAAAGAACATCGGTGAAACTAATATCTTCCATATATACCTTAAAACTAAGACTGAAGACTGATGCGAGATGAATTACCACTACGTTTCTTCGCTTATAGAGGAACCATACTAAACCTGCATATACCTAAAAGACAATGGTATAAAGTGGGTATGGATACAAATAACTAACAAAAAAGCCCAATCACAATAATCTAGATGAAAATTGAGGCTAAAACAACAACTCTTGTGGCTATAACATTGATGCCATCTATTCTTCATTTCTTACAACCAATAATAAATATCAAAGAGTCAACCAATAATAAGAAATTAATCCGCAAATCAAAAACTTAAAACAAACGTAGGTGTTGAATGAACTCCGAGGGATAATAGTAACTCAAGAACTCAGAGTGACATTTTATAAACACAAATGCACTAATTATTAACACTTACTAAAATCAGCTAACAAAACATCCTTAATCTGCAGCACATAAACATCCTTACATAAATCAATCAAAGTACCAGGAAATAAAAAATCAAATCAAGCTCAAATATCACAAAAAATGGACTTCATATGTATAAATAGTAAAGCCCAAATTAAAATACCTAAGATTATAGTAAATCGTACAAATGATTCAGAATCACCCGAAATAAAAGTAGAAAATAAAAAATGCTGGAGAAATTATCATAGTGCCTCAAATTAAACATGAGATCCCCATGTGTATAAAAAATCTCCAAATGAAGATGTAATACCTAAAAAATATCATCCAAACATAAATCAGAAATCAAAACCCCCAAACGATACAAAAATCTAACCGTGACGTGTGTTCAAGAGCCGTGTGTTTGAGAACATGATTCCAGGTGTTTGATTTTGTGGATAATGATTTCAAAACATGGAGAAGATGATGTTTGAGAGGAGGAGAGAGGATTTTAGGTGTTTTAGAGACGTGTATTTGAGACGGGGACATATGGTTTTGGGTATACGTGAGAGGAGAGAGGTAATGAGAGTAATAGATTACTATTCTACCCTTCTTTTTGAATTTTGATGTAGAGGGGTAAATAAATTAAAGTGTGTAAAAAGAGGGGGAACTCAAATGTATGAGGGGTAAGATAGGTAATGCATGATTAATTAATCTCATCCATTGGATCGTTGCCTTTTTGGATTAATCTGGACCCCTACTTAGCTTATCAACTTAAGGAATAGTAACTAAAATTCTACTCCTTATTATATAGATATATAAAAGAGAGAAGAGATAATATAAAGCGGTTCAGAGCCCGATTGTAAAACAGTATTAAAAAGAGTTTAGCAAGTATTTAAAATGATTACCTACTAATGCAACAACCATGTTAGTATGCGACACTCTCTTGAGAATTCTCACCTCTCATCTAGTGTGCACGCCTATCGTACTAATGGATCTCATAAGTCTCTCTAACTTATTCTCCATAAGGTTTTATCACTTGAAAATAGGGTTATGATATTCACTTTAGAAATTTAATCTCTTCAAAAATTATTACATTATTTAGAATAACTCAGTACCGTTATAAAGTTTCCGAATACTTATAGTGGAGTTGAAGAATTTATTCATTACTTAATTACTAATATGCACAAGAGAAAGTTCTCATATAGATACACGTATATATATTAGTTACACATATAATATATATACTAACGGCACCCCACATAAAATCTATGGTGCAAGGTTTCCATATATAAGTATATATATACCAATCACTCATATAATATATATATATATATATATATATATATATATATATCTGTACCCCACATAGAATCTATGGTGCTGGAATACTCTACTATCAAGTCCCCGTATCACTCGTACTAAGGGAAACACTAGTTCGGAATCACTCTCGAACTGTATTAACACAAAAACACATATAAATGGAGGCGAAGAATAGTTCCAAGTCTCTAAGAGGTCATCACATACTCTCAAGTCTCCTAGGACCGTCTGACTATCAATCAGATAGCCTGTACCATGGAATCCTATGTTCTAGGGTACAAGTCAATATCCCCCATAAAGGCCCAATCGAGAAAAAACCGTCCCGGTGCTAAAATCCCCATGATATCAAGTAGCCCGAGTATGATTTTTATACAGATATAATATATGCACAATCACACAATCATATATATATATATATATATATATATATATATTCACATCCACATTGCTAAATTTGGTGCGCTCACGACCCGTAATTATAATTATCCATTATCACACCTTTTACCCGATTATTTCGTATAACGGACTCGTTATTTGTATTCTCATTTATTATCAACTTCATACTCACTTTTCCTCTCTCGAAGCATTCTAAGTATAAAATTCGGAACGCATTCACTCACTTACGTTCTGGTCTAACTCCCTTACGAGTCCCGATCTTTTTATTAAATATACGCATGATTTCTTATACACGTGAATAATTCCTCGTTAACCCAAAATCCCATCCTACACTAAAATGTTACTCAAAGGGGTCTACCTAGGCCCTATTGGTGTTCTCTATATCCCATTATACTCCAACAACAAAAATCAAGGATTTCCATACATCTTAATCGGATTAAACTAACGAATGAGAAATATGTAGTTTTCCAGGAGGGGTCGATTGATCTAAGAAAAGGGGTCAATCGATCGATCATTCGATCGATCAATCAGTCGATTGATCGATGCTCTTGGGTCGATCGATCGATCAACCAGTTCTTGCCCAGAAAATGCAAGTTAAACCTATGGGTTTCATCTTCCAATTTCTCCAAAAATGTCATTAACACCGCTAGAAATCTCAAATAACAGTACTACAAGTTCTATATACATATATACAAGATTTCCTACATGAAAAATTTATAAATTCATCACGATATTGAATTAATGGGGTAAAATTTACATAATCTTTAAGAACCCTAATTTTGGAAGAAATATACACTCCTCTAATTATTTCCCAGATTTCTTGTTTCTAAACTCATAATAATTCGTGGGTAATCCTCTACATATGATGGGTATATCTAGAATATATTGAATCTCTCTAAACATGCAATTTAAAGTCTCTAAATTAACAATTTCTTTCATAAAACAAGATCTTGGTAATCCTAAACTAACATAAGTGAGGCATTAACCAAAAACAAATCAAGATAGATACTTGCTTGAAATTCAAGGTTCTAATTTCGTGGATGAAATGGTATGGTTGCATTCCTCGTCGCTCGATCTACGTTTTGGTGGTGGTGGCGGTGCAAACGGGTGAGTCCTTGGCCTTGAGTTGCTTGGAAAGCTCTTCAACTCCTTATCTAATGGACGTTATTTGATTTTGTGTTTGCTAACCCTAACAGACAACTCCAAATGGCTGATATAACCTAATTAAATTCGTGGGTTTAATTACCCAAAAATACAAGATGTCTATAATACCCTCCCGGGATGTATATTAGGCCTAAAAATGCCCCGAGACCCAAACTAAACCCCCGGGTATACTTTTCGGACTATCTCGACCCTACCGGACACATTGGCGCATTCAAAATGACCATACGAGCAACTTATAATTTCTTCACATAATATAATAATAATTTAGTCCTGACACGACACAAGCGCGTCCCAACTTAAATTTTCATAATTGTCATTTTATTCGCTCGTGATAATTTTAATAAAATCGATGTTACATATTACTTTACTCATCTAGTAATATTCAACAAATTTCCAATAATTACTAACGCTCGTCACGCTAGTAAATATTTAAAACATATTTTCGGATTAATATTAAATTAATCTACCTAAATTAATTTTAATAAAATCCCTAAATTTAAAAGCCATAAAAATACGGGGTATTACATACTTCCCCCCTAATAATAGAATTTTGTCCAGAAATTCAAAAAATAAGGCCTACCTGGTAGAAATTTTTTTTGGATACCTTAACAGTACGCAACCTATCCACATAGTAAGGTGCTCAATCACTAAATCCCCCCTCCTCACGGCAAGCTTGTTTAACACTCTTCATTAAAGATACTTCACATTGTGATCCTATCCGACAACATTCTCATAAGACACGCATATACACTACTAATTCCCATTATTTCAATATCGTTGGGAGGCCACACCTCACTACATGACAACTACTTGGATTTATCTAAACACAAAACTCCCATTCTGAGAGAAACTATACGAACATCTAACCAGTCTTGTTCGCCTAAAACAGTCGTGGAATTCCACCATAGTCATCGTATTTATTCTCGACCGATCAAAATTATGATTATCCGCTCACCTCTAAACATACGCAGAGGGAGAATAGTTAAGGTTTTTCCACACTAAAACTTCAATAATCACTTCGTTCACTACAAACAGGTATGAGTGCTTCCATGGAACTCTGCCATTAGTTAATATCCTCCCCCAATTACCATACTACTCCACTTGCTAGCTATAATCGTTATGGAAAATGACACGATCACAATGAATTCAAAATTTACTTTCATTGTTCCACTAATGGTTAATCACCAAATGCCTATTCCTCGGATTATGAGTGGTACAACCTGTTCACTCGAAGTGTTATCCCCGTTGCTTCCTAAAATTCCATATCAAAGGTGGAATTCGAAAGTCTCATCCCAAGGAGAACGATCATGTACCAGCGAGATTCTTCATTTCAAGGGAAGACTGGGGCATACTAGTAAATATTATAAATCACTCGAAAGGAATATCAATCACTTCCTTATTGGGCGACTTGTTACACATGTTCGAATGAACCCTTGATCTTGCCTTGAGGTTGGTAACCCATCAAAGAGACTTTATCGACTTTACTGGCCTCCTCCATTATGAGAATTATCGATAGCCACCAAATTCTCTGGTTGATCCTCTTATTACAACCCATCTCTATCAATGAGTGGTGCCCGCGGAGACTACTCACTATGTACCGTTCAACATCGACTTTCCTTGAAATGTCTCACATTAAGTGACACTTAATACTCCCCTTCCTTCCTTGGTGTATATCGAAAGTTTCGACCCTTGCACTTTTCTCCATGATGCGCACTTCTGGATCTTTTATACCATACTAACATTATCACTCTTTGTACGCACAACTCGCTCTCAACATTTGACTAATTACAACTATGTCCCGAGTGTTCTTCATATAGTTAAATTCTACCCTTCTCAAGGAATACCCCTTTATAAACGGCTTCCCACAGCCTTCCAACCATACTTTGTGTGGTACTCTGATTGCACACATATATATGGATTTATCATCTTTCACACGGTGCTTAATCCACTCTACCACTTTCACTTCGTTATGTTAGTCCCACATATATATATTCCACACGTCTATTCCCACATCCCTTCAACTTGGACAATTTTTAATATCAACTAACTAGGATGTCTACACACCCTATAAATCATGCATACTAGCGTAAACAACACATACGCTTCACACCTAATAACCAATTCTTTATTTTCCTAGTGCTCACAACGTGATTTCATCACTTCGGTACTCTCACTCTCCTTAGAAATCGAAATTCTAAATCCTCCTTATCATTGTTCCACCCCTCAACTCGTGGTGGTAAAACAAAACTTTCAGTGATTTCTTACCACGCTATCGGCTCCACAGGCCTTAAATCATAATTCAACAACCAACTTACAGATATAATTATATGCTCCTATCACGACCGAGGTACTGAACTCATGGACTAATGACCAAACATCTCCCTATTTCCAACCTTACGCTAAGTTTCATGTGTGGGATGTCTCACAAAGCAAAATCCAAATAAGGACCCCCCGATACACTACTATCTAGCATTGTCGGTTATCGAAATCCGTTAGGCCCTCCATCCTTAGCATGTACCCCTATTTTCCTGTTTCTTGGCAGAAAATTACATCTCCTCTCAAAATTACACTCAACAAAGGACATTTCTCTAATGGCACTATCGTACAGTATTGGTGGTGATTGCATTCCATAAACCTCGAATACATATAATCGGGATTCTCGAAATCCCTTTCCCCAATCAGAGGGGTATAAATCTTAACTCCCACATCTCTAAAGGATAGATATGACAATGCACTCTTTCTATCAGCAAGTCCTTTGCACTAAACATAATACTGAGTTAAATGTTTTTTTGCTCAACAGTAAACCCGATACATACTGAATCATAACAACAAAGTCCCTACACGCACCGGTATTGAATATCTCGATCCCACTATCCCCTTCAAAGTCTCTAGGATCGATAATATAAGTGCAAGTCCAACCCTCTAATTGCCTACTATCGTACTGACCATTTCTATAAAGTTGTAATCAATACCATATTATACTCGTATATCACATCACAAAAATGAGTAACCTCAATAAATTATATAACATTATTAATATACTCATTCATCCTCCATGGATAGCACTAAGGAAAATCACGCTATACCAGGGAAAAATATTCACATAATAATATTGTTTGTAGTTATACGCATTAAACTCGTCTCACGTGCTAATCTAGCAATGAACAAAATATATTGACTCGCTCGTGTCGCATAAAACATGCCTCATCCTCCGAGGGTAGAACTCATAATTTTACCTTGCCAAACTCCTTGACTATACAAATGGTCACCGGACGTAACACGCCTGTCCAAACCAGAACAACACTACTCTAATCGTTCTCCTTTACTAGGCACCATACTCTTGTACCCTATAATCGCTTCAGGAAAGAAAAAAAATTTATTAGCGCGTGTGGTTTCAGTCTCCACAAAATACCTCAATGCATAATCCACTTATCACTTGTCATACTAACCATGTTAGGATTGTCATTCTCTCGAACTTTGGTAAACTTGATTTATGATGGCTACCCCCATTATTCCCATAGCCTTGTAGGCCCCAAAGGACATGTTACTCACTACAATAGTCCTTTCTAAATCTACCATCGCTTGGTAAGAATTCAGTTATTCGAATCATTTAAATGGGTCCCCTGATGTATATCTACACCCCCTTGTGGTGCTACACTACCATCGTTGTATCCCGTCTTATTCTTGACTAAATTCTTTGATTCTTTTAGCTTCCCACACCAAGAAGCATTATCATAGTCATTGACAAACTACGACATTGTCAACCTCTAAATCGAGCGTCCAGCAGAATTCCCCCCTTTTTTTAAGTGTTATTAAATATTATTACAAGTCGATCTCCCACTTGGAGTTCTTTCCTCCCTTTGTATCTACATCTTCCGATACAAGATTCGCTAACGGTTTAGATTCATATTCCCAAATGAGCCACTGTCAGGTCCTCCTGTGATGAGTTCAGAACAACATTCACTTCTTGTCCTAAAGATCTGATGAAGGAACTTGCGGTCAAACTGTACCTAAGTTTTTCCTATACGCATATCATTCCACTTATAAAACTAGTGGCTGACTCCCACCATGATAACCTTGTTCTGACAAGTCAAGAAAATTTGTCTCCAAATTTCCACTTTCAGTTAGCCACACTCCGTTCTATGTCCAAGCCTTTGGATACATTACCTCCTTGGGCAAACACAGTCAATTTTTTCATTTCAAGAATTTTCACTGATAGTTCTCTATAATTCTTCTTCTAATTTTTCCTAGTCGTACAACGTTGGGTGTGTCTACTCTCGCACCTCTTTCGACTATAGAAGCACATGGAAATCATAGGCTGCGCCCTAAGCGTCTTTACAGTCTTGGCTTCCCGTGCCAGAATAGGGGTGACCTTAACTACGGTCATCATCCTTGAATATGCCATACAACCTCAACTAAGCCTTGCCTCTTGCTGTCCGCTTAACGTCCCTCGTCTAACATCCGTCATCGCTCGGCACATGCACACATACGAACGCAATTAGAATTCACTAAGATACATACGTTATAGCAGGAGAATAGAATCTCATCGTAGATATCAACAATCCTAAACATAGGGCTCTATATCAAATAAAGCAACGCTGGAAGCATAATAAGCCGCACAGATCCTAACGGACACTAGAACCTGATGCTCTGATACCACCTGTGACACCCCGCCTAATTAAATATCGGGTGATCAATCCATTATTAAATTAAAATCAAGGTGAACAGTTGTTTCATTCTTAGCATCACTTTCGTAAAATGAAATTTTCCAATTTAAACACCCTAAATAATTAAGCTAAGTGTCAAAACAATTTAAAACTTGATTTCCATGTTTATTAAATTACCATTTGAAAACCTTTTAAATAACCAACAGTTTAAGAATCACACAAGTGCTACGGATAGCAATCAACACAAAGGAATTAATCCATCTAGATTAACCAAACCAAATTTAAACTACAAATGAAATCATCCTGAGAAGAGTTAATACCCAAAGAGTACCGAATACTGAAAATAAATAAACATACATCTCTGAAAAATCTACACTGAATGGGAAATGTGCGATACATGCCCTAACTATGAAGAACTATAACAAGAACCGAATCAATGAAGAGGTCGTCTAAAACAAATGCCTACAACTCCCACACAAGCTACAGCGCGTCCAATCCAAAAAACCTACGCATGACGCCCCTGTGGCTGGGCACCTGTAATATATACATAAATATATTCAAGCGAGAAGAAATAATAGAAAGAGGGTCACAACTCGATTGTAAAACAGTTTTAAAAATAGTTTAGCAAGTATTTAAAATGCTTACCTGCTAATTCAACAACCATGCTAGTACGCGACACTCTCTTGAGAATTCTCACCTGTCATCTAGTTTGCACGCCTATCGTACTAATGGATCTCTTAAGTCTCTCTAAATAATTCTCCGTAAGGTTTTATCACTTGAAAATAAGGTTATGATATTCACTTTAGAAATTCAATCTCTTCAAGATTTATTACGTTACTTAGAATAACTCCGTACCGTTATAAAGTTTTCGAATACTTATGGTGGAGTTGAAGAATTCATTCATTACTCAATTTCTATTACGTACGGTAGAAAGTTTTCATATAGATATACTTATATATATATTAGTTACACGTATAATATATATACTAACGGCACCCCACATAAAATCTTTGGTCTAAGGTTTCCATATATAAGTATATAAATACCAATCACTCATAAAATATATATATATATATATATATATATATATATATACATACTATCTTCACCCCACATACAATCTATGGTGCTAGCATACTCTGCTATCAAGTCCCTGTATCACTCGTATTAAGGGAAACACTAGTTTGGAATAACTCTCGAGCTGTATTAACATAAAAACAAATATAAATGGAGGCGAAGCATAGTTCCAAGTCTCTAAGAGGTCAGCACATACTCTCACGTCTCTTAGGACCATCTGACTATCAATCAGATAGCCTGTACCAAGGAATCCTATGTTCTAGGGTACAAGTCAATATCCCTCGTAAAGGCCCAATCGAGATACGACCGACCCGGCGCGGAAACCCCCAATATAGCAAGTAGCCCGAGTATGAGTTTTATACAGATATAATATATGCAAAATCACACAGTCATATATATATATATACACATCCACATTGCTAAATTTGGTGCGCTCACGACCCATAGTTATAATTATTTGTTATCACACATTTTACTCGATTATTTCATATAACGGAATCGTTATTTGTATTCTCCTTTATTATTCACTTCATACTCACTTATCCTCTCTCGAAGCATTCTAAGTCTAAAATTCAGTACGCATTGACTCACTTAGGTTTTGGTTTAACTCCCTTACGAGTCCTGATCTTTTTATTAAATATACGCAAGATTTCTTACAAATGTGAATAATTCCTCGTTAACCCAAAATCCCATCCTACACTAAAATGTTACTCAACGGGGTCTACCTAGGCCCTACTGGTCTTCTCTATATCCCATTATACTCCAACAACAAAAATCATGGGTTCCCATACATCTTAATCGGATTAAACTAACAAATGAGAAATATGCATTTTTCCAGGAGGGGTCGATCGATTGAAGAAAAGGGGTCGATCGATCGATGCTCTTGGGTCGATCGATCGATCAAGCAGTTCTTGCCGAGAAACTAAAAGTTAAACCTACGGGTTTCATCTTGAAATTTCTGCAAAAATTTCATTAACAACACTAGAATTCTCAAATAATAGTACTATAAGTTCTATATACATATATACAAGATTTCCTACGTGAAACATGTATAAATTCATCATGATATCAAATTAATGGTGTAAAATTGACATAATCTTTAAGAACCCTAATTTTGGAAGAAATATACATTCCTCTAATTATTTCCCAGATTTCTTGTTTCTAAACTCATAATAATTCATGTGTAATCCTCTACATATGATGGGTATATCTAGAATATATTGAATCTCTCTAAACATGCAATTTAAAGTCTCTAAATTAACAGTTTCTTTCATAAAACATCATCTTGGTAATCCTAAACTAACATGGGTGAGGCATTAACAAAAAACAAAGCAAGATAGATATTTGCCTGAAATTCAAGGTTCTGATTTCGTGGATGAAATGGTGTGGTTCCGTTCCTCGTCGCGCGATCTACATTTTGGTGGTGGTGGCGGTGCAAACGGGTGAGTCCTTAGCCTTGAGTTGCTTGGAATGTTCTCCAACTCCTTGTCTAATGGACGTTCTTTGATTTTTTGTTTGCTAACACTAAGAGACAACTCCAAACGACTGATATAACCTAATTAAATTCGTGGGTTTAATTACCCAAAAATACAAGATGTCTATAACACCCTCCTGGGATGTCAATTAGGTCGAAAAATGCCCCGAGACCCAAAATAAACCCCCATGTACACTTTTCTGACTATCTCGACCCTACCAGACACATTGACGCATTCGAAATGGCCATACGGGCTACTTATAATTTATTCACATAATATAATAATAATTTAGTCCTGACATGACACAAGCGCATCCCGACTTAAATTTTCATAATTGCCATTTTATTTGCTCGTGACAATTTTAATAAAATCGATGTTACATATTACTTTACTCATCTAGTAATATTCAACAAATTTACAATAATTACTAACTCTCGTCACGGTAGTAAATATTTAAAACATATTTTCGGATTAATATTAAATTAATCTACCTCAATTAAATTCCTAAATTTAAAAGTCATAAAAATACGGGGTATTACAAACATAATGTTCAGATTTGTAAAGATATGTTACCCTATAATTCATTTATCATGGTCCCATAATTTTGGCATCTTTGTGTGTTGCCTAAACATTTAATACCACGATTAATGGACTTAATATCAACAATTCTGTTTTTACAAAAGCCAGTTCTAATGTTGTTCAATTCAGATATTAGCATGTGTTGCGCCTCAATCCAATTTTATAACTGACATTAGAATAAGTCTTTAATGAATGTAAGTATATTATTCGTACATGCAGTCCCAACTAGTGTTTGGACTTTGACTTAACTCAAATGAATAATTGTTTACATGTCTCAACTTAAATATAGTTAATCTTAATATTAACTATAATACGTAATTTATCAATAATTACAAAGATACCAATATTAGCCTAAACGCCTCAGAAACAGAATTGCCCAGGTATAGTAAAAACACAAAATCAATGAATTTTGCCAAAAATGGAAAAAATGAGTTTTCACCATAGAATCAAAGTAAAACATGCCAGAAAAACAAAACTTTTTGCGGAACATTAATATCAATTTTCTGCAAAGATTTATAAGCCCCGAGATTATTTCCTAATTTGGTAAAAACGGGGTTTTGAGGCCCTTAACAGACTTGGATTGCCGAAAACACATTACATCACGGCCGAAGGCGCTGAAATTTGATCGTTGGCTCATTTCCAGTCAACCTACTGAGCTTCAAGTCAATCAGACACCAAAAATATTGAAAAACACTATTCACTACGAAAAAAAAAATCTTTCGGAATCTGTTTTGCGCCAAATCGCAGTTTTCTCTTAATTAATCTTCAAAACAGATTTGTTTTCTATCATCATTAAAAAACATGTTTTCCAGAATGTTTACCCAACTTGAAATAATAAAATCATGTAACTGCATATTAAGGTTCTTATAACAAGAAAAGGGGTTGAACAATAATGGAACAATTTTCACAAGATAAGGGTTGTAGCAGCAATTTCGTTCTTAATATCATAACACAAATTCGAATTACCATATGTACGATTATCATATTGCTTAAAAATTCCAGATTTCCAGAAAAAAAAAATTTCAGATTTCCAGAAAAAAAATAAATCCAAATTTCCAGATTTTTTTTTCCAGATTTCGAGATTTACCAAAAATTCCACATTTCCAGATTTACCAAAAATTCCAGATTTCTAGATTTTAAAAGATCATAAATCAGAATTTTTATAAAGGAGTTTTCATTAACGGAAAACATGAGATTGTAAACCGCTAGCTCTGATACCACATGTTAATTAATACTGTTTTGTTAATCATAAATTCACATATGAATCATAAGGTTGCATCATGAATAAAACAGTTTTGACATGAATCCAGGATGTTTATCTTCATGCAATCACAGAAACGAAAATTCCTTATAACTACTATTTAAAAAACTGACATTTGTCCATCGTTGTTGAACGAATTATAATGACTTGAATGCTCCTTTCTTGAACAGCCTAGAATATGAGAAAAATGAATTTTGGATTTTCTCTCCCTCCTTAGAAACAATGTGTATTGAGATGAATCTAGATGGTGTAGAGGTCTCTATTTATAAAGGGAAGAGGGTCGGAATCCAAGTGGTGGTGGGACTCTTTCCAAGTCTCCCACTAATGCCACTAACCATCATGTGACTAACGGATAAGGTTTACCCGAATCTTTTAATATCTTTATTTATCACATTCCTAATTAATTATCCGACATTTATTAAAACCACATAAATGTGCAATTCGAAATTTAATACAATTGAAATTAAATAATTAATTTCGTCACTTAACATTAATTTCCAACAAAAATGACTCATATAAAGAAGTCTCGTAGAGGAGAGGATTGTGTAATTGAGAAATGGAAAGTTGGGAAGAAATAAGGTTTGATAGTTATTCTCAAAAGACCATTACTTTTTGGGTATAAAAAATAAATTCAGATGTTATCACAAGCATGTTGAGTTGAACCTCTCTCTCTCTCTCTCTCCTAATTTAAAGAATATATAAAGGTAAACTAAATAAATAAATAAAGTATAATGAAGGATTGAGATAAGTACCAACCAGAGGACTAGTTGTTGTGTTACTGATGTCTTAAGATGATGCAGTGGTTGTTGCTGCCTCCGATTTTTCTGCAAAATGTTTATGAGGGAAGTAACGAATTTTTTTGAATTTTGATTGTGGAGAAGGTTTAGAGCTAAACATGTGTATTTTTGGATTTAAAAGTAATTAAAAAATTTAGAAAATTAAGGATGGGATATTGGCGGCTCTAGAGACTTTCACCTACATACGTATGTATATATATATATATATATATATATATATATATATATCAACCAATCTTAGACAATAAAATATCATAAATTAGGATTTAATGGACATAATTGTGGTAGAATGCATTACATGGTGCCATTACAATATATTCTTGACCTATTATTACCCTTACCTAATACTATACAATCATCATATGATGCATATCCAATGACTATGCTATGACAACTTCAGTGTATTCCCTTTAGATAGGGGTACGTATGCAATATTGTTGAAGGTAAAATGATCAAGTTAAATCCCATCTCTATCATAGGGGTACTAACCCGATCAACGTCATACATTCCTCATAACGAATATCCCCTGTAGTACATAACTCGCAAGCACCCACGCATGGTACATATTACAATTAAATCAAGTAAGAAATTACAACCCTCACTAATAGGTTAAAGTCAACACATATGCACACCAACCCAACACTATCGGGTCACAATTACAACCCTCATTAAGGGGTTAAAATAAACTCATAAACATACCTACCTAGCACTAACATGAGACATGTCGCATCATTATTATAAAATGATAAAACACGTGTTAACCTTATAATGATCCCATACAATATGTTCCCTGACTCCCAGGATTCCCAAATCTAGGTATAGTCTCACTCTACCGTACATTAGGAACATGCACATTAACCATATTAAATCCCATATAACCCTATCCCCATCTCTCAAGGCTCCGTGTCTAGATATCGTTCTATAACATTCTTGTACGAAAACATAAAATATACAATCACCCATACTCTAGGTTTTTTAACTAAATCTTATCCTCCCCTAAAGGATAAACAACCTATTAATGTATGAAGAAGTCTATAATAGATCAAAAAGTCCAATTTTCTAAGATTCTAAAAGTTGAAATTACCAACCCATCTAACTCTCGGATTTACAAACCAATATATTATACTCAAATTATCGAGGTCAAAATACCCATCTAACCTAAGCATAAATTTCCAAAGCTTAAAACATTAGTATTCGCTCTATTATATAAGTATAATAAACCTAAAGGCCAGTCCATCTCAGCCTTAAGCTTACAAACCAAATAGCCCAACCAAATAAGATAAACCCCACAAAAAATGAGGGTGTCAATCAATCGATCACTTTAGATATTTAAAAATTCCACTTGTTATGAGATTCATCATCTCTAAAACCTAAATTTTCTCTTTAAAACACCATTAATGACTTCAATATCCTCCTCCAAGTCCTAATAAACATCCCAACCATAAAACCATTTTATATAAATGATTGTATCATAATTCTAACAACAATCACCAAGGTTTCTACCAAGATTCAAAAGGAAAAGTTAAATTTAGTAAAAGAACGCTAGTTTTTTCAAATTCTTCAATTGAATTAAGATTTCAATGGATTGATTCATGTAATAAAATGGATTTTAAAGTATTTATAATATAACATGGGATATAATCATTCTTTAACAAGTTCAGTTCAAGTTCATTAGGAAATCAATCAGTGTAAGAGGGAAATTAAACTAATTAGCAGCTTGATTATACTAATTTCAAAAATTAACTATTTAATTACCTAAAAATCATATTAGAATATGATTAGCTTTATATTTCAATGAATAGATATAAACCAAGGTTCTAAAAAATGTGGGGCGTGATCGAGGCGTGGAGGCCAAGCCTTAAGCCTTAGAAGCCTAGGCGGGCCTTGGGCGTAAAAAGCCGTTTAGGCCTTCTTAATATATTTTATTATTTTTAACCATAGCAAGGCTATTAAAATACTAAAATTGCACATATGATAAAAATATTTCTGAATATTTGAAAATTAAAATACTATTTGATTATTTTAGATGAGATAATCGTCCGGTTTGTAAAAAAATTCTTTAAAAGGCGATATCATTTCACTAAAGGATTGTTGTTTTTAGAAAAAAGTGCGCCTTAAGGGTTTTACGAAGAATAAGGCATAAAAATCTTAAGGCGGGTAGTTTCTCCCAAGCCTCAAGCCTTGGCATGCCTAAGAGGATCCTATGCGGGTTTTTTAGAACAGTGATATAAACTAACAAAAAGGCAAATATAATCAAATTCTAGATAAAATTTTCCTAATCAATTTGTCGATAAAACTATGCCAAGATCCTTCCAAATATTTCTCTTGTCTTGAAGTTCCTTATCTCTAGTCTCAAGGCATATTCCCAATTATAATATGTGACTTATGAGATCCCTAATGACTCACTAAATCCCTTAATCCACAAAACTAATCTTGGGAACCAAGTGGATCTCACCTCCAAATGACTTAGAATCTTAACTAAACCTTAGACCAACACAATAGACCGAAAATACATTATTTTTAACTAATAACAGTCATTCTCCGCGTCCCAAATTGATAATTTAAAATATTCAAAATCGAGTAACTAACAACTCACTAATTTAATAATCAACTAATACGGACATAAATATTAATTAATCAATTAACACGTTGACATATATAAATTCTGATTTTAAATCCAAATTATATAACTATAAATATTTACATCTCCAGTCACCACAAGTACACGTAATTAATTTTCACAAAGGTTGTTAATTGAGTAATACAAATAAAAATACGGGGTATTATATTATTTCTCTAAACATTAATTAGTTATTTATAATTATTTTTAGAACTGGTTTAAAGATTTTGGTTGAGAATCCCTTAAATGTATATAGGTTCTTAGGTAGGAAAATCGTATCCATGAGCAATATAAGAATGTCAATTAAATTGGTGCAAGTACATAAGGGAGCTTATATATGACTCCGTGTTAATGTGCGAGATATCTCGGTGTTTAGATAACTTGATATATCTTTTGTTATTTAAGGAGATATTAAAAGGTGATATGAGAGATGCATTCATCTCTATTTCAACTACATATTGGAACATACGTTATCAAGGATCGTTCCCAAGAGGAATCAATATTGAGCATATGAACCCAAGAAGACTTAGGATAGTTTGGATGTGTATAGTATATATAGGTGTTTGGGGGCGCTTGAGAGGTCGCGATGTTAATATAGTTAGATATCTTGTCGGTGTTCTAAAAGGGATAATAGATGATTGAATCTCATTAGGGTACAATATACCAAGAGACATATTGTCGACTGTTTATGAGATAAAAGTCTACGTAGTTTGGTTTTGTATATGCATTTGAGCGTTTGTGCAGGTATGCTCGAGAACACACTACTTGATATAGTTTGAGATCTCATTTATTTTGTTAAAAAGGGATAACGGATGGGGGATAATGCCTTTACATCTTCGACACATGTACTGTTGATTTTGGAATGATCAAAGTTGTTTCAATGGCTAAACTCACACTTCAGGTAAGTCATAATCATGCAAGGTATGTGTTTTATATAAATAGTGGATTGTTTAATCATGTAACTATTTAACATTTAATATACTTATTTTTATTTTCAAATATGTATAATCCATGGCGCGTATATTCTATGATAAATGGGTGAGAATAGTATAGTAGTTTAGATTATGGATGCTTTGGAGAATGTATATGGGGATGCACAAGAGATTGAGGCTTGGTAATAGTTTGATATCTCATTTTATAGTATATATGAAGGAAGGTTTAAAAGAGAAGAGAAATGATTGCATCTCTATGGGGGTAATATATCGAGAAATATATTATTATGGGTCAATATCAAGAGAAGTACTCAAGGACGCATCAATGTACTCATCCGACGTAGTTTGGGTTGTCACGTGTTTAAAAATTATACGCGTGTACACTCAGTACTGGGTTTGGTATGTGGAGAAGCTATATTTGGCCTATAGGTTAGATTCTGAGTAGGTTCAGAATGGGAGTCAACCTCAAGTTATAGATAAAGAAATCAATCACCTATTTGAGGATTACTAGATAGAAGGTGTTGTTGAACCTTCAGGCTAGTCAACACTAAGTATTTCATGTTATAAACATCCTTGGCTAGGGAGGTGGAGGCATAAGTCGACAGAGTTTGGAGTAGGGATCGATGCATCCATATGAAATAATTCATCGTGGGACATATTATAAGGCTTGGGCTTCAAACGTTTAGATAAGTATAACATCTACATACCTAAGGAGATTTGGGATCAAATCTAATGTAGTTACAACCAATGGGGCATATTTACGGGTGTAGCCAATGGATATTAGGTATATGATATACAACATCACAGTATCTATGGATTTTAGTCCTTGGTATAGAATTTTTATTATGTTGTTGATACATTTATATGTTAAAAGTATGGATAATCATAGGCTATCATTTGGATAAAATTTTACATGAAAACACATATTCGGGGTTCCACCACGGGGATGGGTTTTTTTTCATTTGGACAAGCAGTGGGAGTAGTCAAATTTTAGGCTTTGGCTTATGAAAATTTAAGACTTATTTGGCCCACGAACACTTCCCTCAGAATGATTTTGAAAAGTATATTTTCATGTTTAGTAATGGTCATTATGGCATTTGACTATCATTATTTTAATGTATGAGCATGTCAAGTAAACTAATAAGGATGTTGGGATAAAAACCAAGATTTAAAATATAAATATTGAAAAGTGCATACCCGGTCCTCTAAATAGGGGTAGGGTTTAAAGAGAAACAAATGTGGACAATTTATCACAATCTATATGGGTCATTTGATCCCAAAATTTGTGAAGAAGTTCTTTATCAAAAATATATATACGGGTTTTGACCCAAAATTTAGATAAAGTTTTCTTACCTTTGTAACATGAACTGAATTTTCATCGGGGGAGTGCCCCCACTTAAGGTGCTTGAGGAGGGTAGAGCTCTATTTAGTTGGAAGAGCTTCGCAACTCTTTTTGTTTTATTTTGGTGGAAACTTTTAAGAAGTACAAAAAACATTTCAGGACTAAAGAGAATTTTTAGAATTACAAATTTTCTTGTAGGAATGTGACTTATCCGAAGTAAGAACTTTTTTAGGACTTTTCAGAAAGAGCTCAAATATCTCGAATGCTCGGGGGAGAAAAAAGTGAAAAAAAAAGATCGAGGTTTAGTTTTGGTTCCCTTTCCTTAGTTGGTGGGACATGTATTTGAAGGGATCTAGCTTGGGGAATTTATCGTATCGGTTAAATCCCATGGATGGTGGATCCGAGGGGTGGACCACCTATATGGCTCAGAATATATTCTCAAAGATCTCGCAATTATAACTCTGGTGGGTGATAATCTACTGCTTATCTATTTGGGGGGTATTTAACCAATTGGTAAAAGGATGGTGGAGGCCTTTAACCGATTGATTAAAGTTCCTAGAGGGACTTTTTGGTTTGCTTTTTCTTTATTTGTTTTTGTTTTTCCATTTTGACCCCTTGGGTTTTGTACTTTTTTTTAACCCTTGAACTTCTATTTCTGGTTTGGGACGTTAATATTTTTGTTGATTTTTATTGGGTTCGTGTTAATGATTATTTTTGATAGGACGGAATGTACCCACCCTAATTTTAGATTGAGGTTTCCAGTGAGATGGTGACTACGTGTGTGCGCATGAGGAAAATCTTCATCAAAATTGGAAATGAAAGAGAATAGGCTTGCATATTTCTAGTGGAAAATTAGTGCAGTATTTAACTGATCGGTTAACCCTTGTGTTTGAATTGTTAACTGATCGGCTAACCCTTAGGTTTCATAAATTTAACTGACCGGGTTAATGTTGGAAATGTTTAACCTAATGGTTAAACATTTTAATTGTCCAAACCTATAAATTATTCTTTTCACAATAGTTTTAGTATTCCTTCACACTTTTTCTTCTTCCTTCTCATTTCTCTCTCGTCTTTTGAGACTCGAATACTGTTTTAACAACTTTATTTATATATCATTCGTCGTTATGGATTTTTTAGAGATAGTAATTATGGATGAGGATGAGATATTTATTTTGAACCAGGCTGAGTGGGATGACCACGTGGTGGTGGTGCAGGATGGGTAAGTTTAGGTATTGTTATGGCCGAGAGTGTTCATTTTAGGGTTCGCTGGAAATGAGAGATGGCCTTTTATAAGGATGACTCGAAAGGGATAGCCTAGTGTTGACAGGATGCGGTTCTTAGAACATGGGTATCATTTTATGACCCCCACTATCGACGATTGATTAGGATTTCAAGATCCTGTTACGTGAGTATGAGCATATCGAGCCATAATGGAGCGTTCGATAAGTTTTATGACCCTTATTCTGTTTATGCTTTTTGTCGGATGTTTTCTTTGTTTAAATTATTTTACGTTTTTCTATTGGACTTGGTGACGGTATTTATATGTCCTAAAAAGATCATGATACTTGGGTATGTGCTGGTAAATTAAATAACTATTGGACATTTGATGCTAAATAATACTAGTGATCGAAAAAGATAAAATGAAATAATATAATAAAAATTGAGAAAATGTATATGTAACAACCCGTTCAATACAATAACGGGTGGCCAGACCTATGCTACATTAAATTAGGAGTTTCAGATGGTCCAGTCTCAACATCAACTGTCGGTACTACATAATATAGGACTAACTACCCGATATCATATAAGCGAGATGTTAAAATTAAATAAAATATACAACAAACAACAAACCAACACTATAACACTACCAAATAAGGAAATAAAGATGCATTAAAGAACTATGATAAATGAAATGCTAGAACAAAAAAATGAAATAAATAACTACATCTGAATATACCTCAAAAAAATAAACCCGAATAAGCTGTCGGGTCACAGCCAATACAATGACTGAAATGAAGTAAATATACACATCTATAAATATCCCTTGGGTATACACCAAATATACAACATGGATCCTACCTAGATTCTTGAAGAAGTGGGAAGCGACTACAATCTATGTCCCGCAATAGTCCGCACCTGTCATGGCTCCCAAGACTCTGGATAGAAAGTCATCCGGCATCCATGCGGTAGGACACCTGTAGTAATATATATATATATATATATATATATATATATATACACACTAGCGGAATGCCCGTGCCTGAAGGCACGAAATTTTTTTCCCAAAATATTGAATCATGTATAATTTAAATAATTTTTTTATAATTCAAATAATTGTAAATAATTTTAAAAAATTAAGCAAAAGTTCCTCTATTTATAGGACAATCTATCCAACATATTTAAGAAAAAAAACTATTCCAACAACAGTACTAAAAGTCTCTAACAACAACTCTATTAGTAAATTCGTGAGAGGGAGAGAATAAAAATGGGTAAATCAAAAATCAAAATATATATAAAATGAATTACAACATAATCATATAAATTAAATATCAATATGTAAATTTTATGGCTTGTAACCCTAATAATATACAACACTATTTCACATAAACGTAGAAATCCAAGTGATCATAATAGATCAACTGTATTTGATTCCGGTGTCGCCGGTCTAACTGATCGAGTTCCAATTTGGTTTGGGTGGAAAAGGCAACCCTTAAATCCAGTTCATTCTAGGAATGAGTGAGACCCCATTGATAGCTGAAAAACAAACCAACTCAAAATCAAATCAGCACAAATAACAAACCATCGAAGATGAAAAGTGCACGACAACAAAAACTAATAGGATGGATCACTAATCTCTGAGATCAATACTTTTTAATAATAAATAAGCTACGACCGTTTGTTTTTGCAAAACCTTTAACCTTGTTTTGTTCCTATTTCAATCTGCTCAGTCTGAGACAAAAGAAATAAACAAAAAAAAAAAAATTAGAAAATACAAATAAAAGCCAAAAACAATCAAAAGAATCCACAATGCTGGAGGTCATGAATCAATTTTAGTTACCAGCAGGCTTGTCGGTAATGAAACTGATTCGCTGTGTTTGATAGATGTTGAATCTAATAATACGAATGAAAGTAACAGGATATGCCACCTTGACATCTTCAATCCCCTTAAATTCTTTTGATGAATTAGTGCACCCAAACATGGGAAACTTCCATATTGTCCAGTATCTCCCATCATAGTATCCTGGGAAACTATTGTGTTCATGGTACACGAATTCGTGCTCAATCTCGAATTCAATGCAGGAAACCTGTCCATTGGGGATAAGATAATTGATTTCGTTTGAGAGTTGTTCGGGAGTTAGAGGAGGTAAGTATGATGGAATCTCAAACTTCTTCGTTCCAATTGGAGGCCACACCTGAAGTTACCCAATATCATAGTTAACTCAAAACTAAAACAATTTGAGTGGAAATATCCACAAAACAATTTGTCTTAGTTTATATAGATGCATATATTACCTTCACGCATTGAACTCTTCCATTGTTGGCAAAAATAGAAGTAAAGTCCTTGTTAATCCTGCGGGTCATGGGTAAGGCTAAGGTGGACTTGAGGCCCGTGAATGGTGAAACCATGCTAGCCTGTGCTGTGGTAGCATGGGCAACAGTTGCAATTGCAGCTGGTGATGTCATTGAGTAAGGCATTGATGGCGTTGTCACATCGCTGCTTCATTCAAAATATATAGTCGCAGAACACAACTATATTTACTCTTCATCATGCTCTTCCAATTAATTTAGTGGACTCAACCATATTTACATCTAGACACACAAAAAATTTATATTAATCATATAATCGTTTAAGACCTGCATTTCTCAAGCAGTGGACCTTTGCATTTCTCAAGTAGTTAGGATGCCAATAAGTAAAGGACATGCACAGTCAATTAAAAGACCTTCCCAATAAAAAGTCCATAAGATAACGCATGTATGTATATAATGTTGAAAAAGTAAAATCATTCATTCTCAAACTTTTATATAACTTAAAGTTCTTACAGTTTTACTACAACGACCAAATAATCATCGCCGTTTAAGAAATGTTAGCAAGAGTAATCAAACTGGATCAAAGTCCCTTGAAGCTAAAACTATTGCATAGTTACAAATTTATTCCTGAGAAAAGATGTTTTAAATGTAAGTACTCATAACGGAAGAAAATGTATAATTTCCATATATTATGATTAAGTAGTGTGTAGTTGCTTAACTATTTGGACTATAGAAACCATATGACACTTCTTTATCAAAGTTATCTTCAAATAAGATATTTGATGGATCAACATAACTTAGTTTATCAATATAGTTTATCTGCTAAACAGAACATAAATGCATATCTAGAAAAAACTATCACTTCATATATTCTTTAATAGGAAATTGCATAAGATCTAATGTTCATTTATTCAATGTTTGAACCTGTTTCCATATTTAATGTTAGGCCAACATTTTTTACATGAAGATGGATGGACGTACAAAAATAAACATATTTCTGACATGAGATGGAGAGGAAGTACTTTGTTATGAACTCGGATCATTTACATTTCAGTAAAATTTGGAAAAATATGCCTGGGATTTTTACCAAATATGCATGGCTATAGAGGTCAGTGAAAGACAACGCAAAAACATAACTTTACAACTGCAAGAGGCGGGGGAGAGCTAAACAAATGTATAGGCCATCATAGTACAAACATTTTAAAAACTGAGCAGATGTGAAATATATAGGAATAAAGAATCACCGTTGGATTAATAGTAGACTGAAGCCTTATTTCAAGTTTGAGCATAGGTGAAATATACAGGAATAAACCAAATGGAAAAATAACACATACATATTAAAACATGATTCTTTTATTTATTACCTTGGATATTTTACAAATGTGAAATCATCCTTCTATAATGCCATAAACAATGACCTTTGTCTCTACCTTGCATTGCTTGATGGCATAGTGAGAGACATTTTATCCAACATCAAGAAGCCATAAACAATTACCTTGCTCTTTACTCTGCATTCCACAGTACCAACTATGGTTAGTATTGGCATAAGATAATGCATAATGAATAGGGGAAAAATATATTTGTTAAAGCAACATGCATATGAAAAAAGGTTGTGTTTTGGGGAAGTATGAAACAATTGAACAAATGAAAAATAGTACAGTTAGATATCAAAACTGTGGTGGAATATCACAAATATAAAATCTTTTTATCTATGCTACATAATGCAGATGTGAATGTTTTATGCTAGATAATGCCAATAATGCTGGATAATGCAAGTGTTTTAATGCTAGATAATGAAGATAATTCAGATAATGCTGATAATGCAGATAATGTAGCTAATGCAGATAGCCCAGATAATGTCGATAAAGTAGATATTACAGATCGTGCTAGAAATGATGCAGATAATGCAGATAATGGTAGATAATGCAGATAATGGTAGATAGTGAATATCACAAATATTAACAGTTAAATATCACAAATATTAACAGTTAAATATGACCATTACAAAGACAAAACTGAATCCCCAAACTAAAGAATAAATGGTAAAGAGAAAAGAAATATCGAATGCATACATGAAAATATCACCACCTGAATCTGACAATTCAAACACACTTAACAACTTTTTTGCAGTGCATAAATTTATAAAATCAAACATATAACAAAACCATTTCATTAGATTGACTCCAAATATTTCAGCAGCTTTGTGCAGAACTCAAGCATTTGCATAATTTTGAGCCTCCATATGCAAATAATTCAAAGTATATGCAGGACTCAAGCTTTTTGCTGAACTCAGCTTTGTGCAGGACTCAAGATTTGTGCAGGACTCAAGCACATGCTAACGGGACATCAATATAAATAGAAATCGAATTATGAACAAAAATAGCAACACAGATATAACAACGGAACCACAAAACAAATCAAGGAACTAACAACAACAACAACAACAAATAAATTGGTATAACATCTCATTTTTAAGAGAACGTCGTTGGTGTAATGGTCATACAAATTAAATTGGTATTAATCGTGAGAGTGAGCATATTATAAAAAAGAAAAATGGTTTACATCATATCATAGTCTTTTAACTAAGCAAGGCCTAAAATGAGCAGAGCATATATGACATCATAGTCTTTTAACTTTTGTCGAGCCTTTAACAAAATCGACTTACTTTTCACACTCTTCATAGACCAAGGGATGTATCGCCATTATCCAAAACATGCAACACCCCTAATTCAACAAAAAATCTAAAATGTCTCTTCAACAGAGAAATAAACATTGCCACTATGCACTATCCTAGTGGTCATCCACATTCGGTCCTTCTTATATAAAACTTTAGCCATGCCCAACTCACCGTTCCATCGAGCTTTGGAAATAGCTTTTCTAAATTTCAACTTAGGTAAATTGAAATCATACTAAAAGAGCATACAATATTTCAGTTGGAGTATACAATAAGTTTTTATAAGTGATACGATATTTCAATTGGAGTATACAATTTTGATGAATACTCATTCAGCTGGAGTATACCCTCATTTAGTTGGAGTATTAAAAATTTTGTATATTGAATGTCAATGTACCTCTTAAGTAATTGCTAAAAGTAGAATGGAATTAAAACAATCGCAATATTTAATTTCCATTGATATGGATAAGTTGATATTTATATCAACTCGCAACTGGATTGAGTGATTGGGATGGAAAAATTAAATAAATCATTAAATCATCCATCCTTGTGGAGACATTTTCCATAAGGATACATTTGCCAAAGAAGGATACTTGTAAAAACTTCATATTGATTTCAACAATCTGCAATTCATGTATACACAGTTAGCCTTAGGTGAATTGAATGCCAATGACTGAAGATTGCTATCAAAATATAAGATATTAAAATTCATAAAAAGGTTGAAACACCTAATGGAATGAGTATGATCTAAGGTCCCACCAAGGAACTTACCATTATTAACTGATGAGTGGCCCATGTGTCGGCTTGCAACTAATGAGTGTCCATTGTGTTGTTGAAGCAACAGCAGTAGCAGCCTCATTGACTTCATGCTGCTTAACCATGGACCTACTCAACACACACCAAAAAGAATAGGATCAATCATATCTTGACATGATCAACAACACCTTGTAATCAAGCACTTCCCCAACAGTGTCTATTTAAAGAAAAGATATATGTTCTTCCAGATATAAAAATTAATTGATATGGATGATGAGATTGTGAAATATAAACTGAAATGCAATTCAACTAATACTACAAATAATTATATAGAGTCAGAACAAAAATCCGACATAATACAAAGAAAAGTCTAACATCAAAACCCACCTTGAAGTTGAAATTTTGAAAGGGAAGAATCATATGTCAACACGTGTGTGATGGAGCTATGATGTTGCTTCGGGATGCTGAGTTTCTTTTTCCCTACTACACCATGGCCTAGGCCACAATTGATAAAAATCACTTCTAACCCCTTCAACAACCTAGATTCCAAAATCACAAAACCTAGATCACTCAAAAACCCACATCAACCCCACTCTCTCTCAGCAAAACCGTGAAACTGTCGAAAACCCATCAACCCCAAATAATTCTAAAACACACACATAAACATTCCCATACATATTCAGTAATTACCAAAAATATATGTCTGGGCAAAACATTAATTTAAACCAAAACAATCCAAAAAATATCAAGGGAAGAGAGAGAGAAAAATGGATAGAATGTTTACCTCATTATATTTCAATCCCCCAAAACATAAACAAAAAAAAAACAAATTGTAACCACAGTTGATAACAAAAAAGACTAATATGCGCACACAGAAAGAGATTACCTTGGAAGGGATGAATCCTAGCGCCAAAGGTGTTTACCCCCCAAACCATTTACACCCCTGTTCCATCTGTAACTAAGTCAAAAATATGGTCAGATGAATAGAGATCTGACCATCAGAAATTTCAAGAAATGATACCTCTCTTCTGACATGGCTTCCTCCTCCTGTACAACGATTAGCTATAAAAAATAAATTAAAGCAAATCAATACCACAATCAAACCTCCTCCTATACAATGGTTCACGAACTGGACCCTCTTGGATATTGGGTACAAAATAATAACTTGAAACCACAATCAAAATGAAAAAAGATAAATCGATGCTGGATCCCCGTTCCTCTTCATCGACGCCGGTAGAAACATGGAGTCTTTAAATGTGTGTGCGTGTGTGTGTGATTCCAAAAAGGATCTACAAAAAATAACAACTCCAAATCAAAAATCAATGAGTTGACAACCTCAAAATGACCCTCAAGCTCTGATATGCTTACCTCAAGCTCTGATATGAAAAAAAGAATAAAAAAATATGATCAGAAGAAAGATAAAACATAACCCAAATCTCAAATATTGTTACCTCAAGCTCTGATGAAATCATTTACCTCAAGCGTTTATGAGCGAGGAAGCAAGAAGATTTATGGGTGGAGGAGTTCGGGTGACCGAAGATCAAAGAGGGTTGAATCGTTTACCTCAAGGTAGTGGGTACGGGGTGTAAGAGCTAGTATGGTAAGCAAGTTTGCATTGAAAAGAGGGGAAGTGGGTACCTTCCAGTAGAGATAAAGGAAGTTACTAATTTATCCCAAGTTTTGAATTAAAGTAAGAGAGACAAATTAATTTGGAGTGAAGCAAAAGAGGGCGAAATCAAAATTGAAGGGGTAAAAGAGTAAAATATAATAAATCAATCTTCACCCTTGATTTTTTGCCTTCTTGGATTAATCTGGACCTCTACTTAGCTTATCCTACTTATGGAATAGTAACAAAGTTCTACTCCTTATTATATAGACTAGCGGAATGCCCGTGCCTGAAGGCACGGTGCAAATTTTCAAAATACATAATCGTAAAAAGATAAAAATTTCCAAAGTACATAATTGTGAAACGTCAAAAATTTCATTTCCCAAGAAAGTATTGAATGTGTAAACAATTTCATTTCCCGTTTTGAACCTTGTATAAACATCATAGACATCAAATAAAAAGAGTGATTGACATAGTTTCCTCAAACACTTAGTGTACCTGAAATGGTGAAATGAAAATAATATAACAATAAGAACTAATAAAATTATGCATTTCAAAAGAAAGAACAATGAAGTGTTTGCATATCAACCCACAACTGACAATAAGCGTAAAAAGTACAATGAAGTTTTTGCATATCTACTTGTGTGTTTCTGTGCAAAATCCAATTGCGAACAAATGAGAACCCCAAATGTGAAAAGGAAAAACACATCTTCCGTTTCGAGAAAGCATCAGAAATTAACAGAAATTTGGATGATGCTTCTGATGTCGGAATACAGTCTCCTTCTGAGTTGTTTTGAACCACTACTGAGTTCTCAAGCACTTTTACACAAACTGGACCCACAATTTGATTGTTAGCCTGAGGCACAATGTCATAAGGACCGGGGCTTCGCAACATCAGTATCTCGTACTCACGTATCTCATCAACTTATGTTGCTAAAAAGCTGAGATTAGGCTCTCCAAACCCTGTTGCTCATGCTGAGAATATCTACACCAAATGGGAAATGAATTGGGAACATCAATTCAGAACTTGAGTGAAAACAAAGAATGAAATTATCTCTTTAATTTTATACAGTAAAACACCCGATAATACATAGTACTAAATGTAGTACATTATTTAAATTAGTTCATCAACAACGCATGATGTCCCAAATGACATTCATAGGAGCATCTGATTTTAACCCCAAGGAGTTCACACGAGTTACCGAGATATGATATTCAACATTGATCACAACAGAATGAAATATAATTGCTAACGGGGATGTGCATTTTAGTGTTCTAGGAATAATGTGCAAATTCAGAAATAGAGGAACATCTGGAAACTCCTCTAAAATAGTTGTCAATACAGCAGATGCTCGATTACACGCAAGATAACTGTTCTGCATAGACTCCACATCTTCTAGTAATGAAGTTACCCATTCTTAAGCAATGATGGGAGTGAATCCTAGCAAGCTTAATGACCAAAACTCTACTAATAGGCATTTAGTCAATCAGATAATCACAAAATAGCAAAACACCACTGAGTCAAAATTGAAATCAGCATACATATTTACATGAACACAGAGTATAACATAAATATATTTGAACAAAGAAAAATACGTGTGAATGAATACCCTGCTGATAACAGCAGACATGTCACTATTTCAGAGGAGTTATCACAATTTTTTACATGCAATTTCTTCAAAATGAGACTTAAAGTATGAAAATACAGCAGACATGTCACCATTTTTTTGCATATTACACACATATGGTGACCATATTGGTGGGGTGGGTGAAAATTAAACTATGAATCATTTAAAAGAAACCATTGTCAGAGAGAACAAATTATGATATTTGTTTAACAAATATCAGTTAGCGTTGGCTTGGCGATCACTGTGAATTGTGTTATCCCAAATAGAAACATACTTGGGAGTAATTAGTGTCGTCGTCATAAATTCATGCTTACCAGCTGAAAATCGTAACTCCTTCAACCGTTGTATCCTAGTATTCTCAACAGAGACCCTTCCCTCATCAGAAGAATTCAACATTGAGGCACACCTCGAGAATCTGAGACACGCATATCATATGAGACTTAAAAGTTAAAGTAAAAATTAAAAATATCAAAATGAAAGAGAAGAGAAAAAGCTAAATGTGCATACTATGTCGTCGAATCCCCACCTAGCCAAATTATGTCCCTGCCTACATATAAGGCATTAAAAAGTGAGATCGACATTTAGTTCTAATATTCAGAAATGATACTACTGAACGAAACAAAAAAATAGATATGAATCTTTTCTTAAAAAACATGTAAATATTTTGCTTAAAAAACATATGCATTACTGATTTAGTTTGTGAAATCAAGCCCACTCATAAAACATTACTTTGAGATATATTATAGAGGCCTCATTTCAATGCCTATGATGGTGGTGATCTCCTTGCACTGGAAGAAGGAAAATTGGAATGCAAAAGTGGGTGAAAAGCCTAAAACGTTTTGGATGGTTTCAATCAAACATCGTAACTAAACAAATATGCTTATCAAACCCAATATGAAGAATTAAGTTTTGATATCTAAATACAATATCATATATAGAACCTAAGGTCAAGACTGGATTTTTTTGAGAAAGTTGCTTGCCGAATTATCTGGAGTTTTATAATGAAGTAAACATACCAACATTACAGTATTGCAGAAAATAGATAGGGGTTAATGTTTTAGTTCAAGTCATTACTCAAATCGACATAGAGTTGAATATAATTTTGTGGATATGCAATGTGAAATATTTATTAAAGACTTAAGTTCATAAAAATAAGTGATGTACCTCCTAATATGCATCACGGTGTGGCAATTTTGTAGGCAACTTGCATGCCAAATTAAGGCTTTCAGAGGCACACCTGCAAAAGGTAGAACAAAACATGAACAAAAACTAAGATAGCATATTACTGAACAAATAGTGTGAAAAACTACTCACATACCTATAATTAATAATTAACTTATATGAGAATAAATCATCCATGTAAAAAAAGTAAAGAATATTGTGTTTTTCTTTATTTTATTCACCCTTTCCTTTTAACTGTGGTAATTTGAACTTGTGCAGCCAGTATTTTATTAACTCGGGGGAAAAATATGCGTAGCGCATTGCTACATTGCTCGTAACATTCACAATCTCCAACAATTTATAAAGAACCCTTTCAGGCCAGCGCCCTGCAATCTAAATGTTATTCCCTTAGTAGAGTTGCATAGTAACATCACCGGAAGAAGCATAAGTTCCGACCAGGAGAAGGCGAAAGGTCTTTCAATCTTTCCAGGTTATAGCGGAAAAGGGAAAGGGCCCCAAACTGCCAACAACCCAGACTCCATGCAGAGGAAGCGGCAGATTTTGCTCTAGCAAGCTCTGCCCCCAATAGCACCAAACTTTTGCAATCGGATCGCTTTCACTTTAAGTTCCCGGTCAAGATTCTTGCAATTTACCTTCCACTGCATTCTTATCTAGACTTAGATGCAGATGCCAGTGCATAAAACTCCCGTCTCTTTTGTTTTGCATTTCCTCACTTCACACTCTTCATTGTGCTCCCAACATTGAGGATTCTCGTCAATAGTGGAATTGCAAGCTTAGCCAACAGTCTCAAAATCCTATATATAACCAATGTTCTCTGGGTTGCCATTTTCAATGGTCTGATGTTCAATTCTATTTTGGTAATGATATGTACTTTGTCTTTGGAGGGCATTCTTTATAAAATTATTGTCAAAATAAGCCGTTGAACCTGGTTTCAAGTGTTTGTCAATCTCCTCAAGATACCGATCATGTGAAAAGGACTCCAGTTCTTCTCAATCTCCTTAAGGTTTCGAGGATTTCCCGTGATAAGGACTCCGGTTCAAATCTTCCAAATGATAATGAACCAGAGTGATAGGAACTTGCCTGTCCATTTTGAGAGTGGATGCTAATAAGGAAGTAGGAGAACCACTCAAAAATTCTGATGGAAGATAAAATAAAAATAAAATAATTCATTAGTCGTTAAGCTTCACAATAATTTTATTTATCAAAAAAATATATGCTTCACAGTAATGCATAATGCGAAAAAAATCAACGATGTCAATTCTTATGGATGTTCGTAACATGCACAACATCATGTATTAGTCCCTAACTGTATGGCATATAAGCATGGTTTATTATGTACCTACGATCTACGGATGCCTCCGACACTCGATTCCACTCTGCATCATCTCAATTCGACCCTTCATCATTTTAAATTGTCAAAACTCAAAAGTCTTAAGAGTGAAGGGGGAGAATCAACAAAACATAACTTTAATAAAATGGATAAAAATGAAAACCCCAAAATTAAATAAGGTTTTATGATCAATAATAAAAAAACTAATGAATTAGAGAGATAAGTAGGGTATAATTGATTAGAGAAAAAAACAACATTATAACTACAAAATGAAAACTATATTAGATATGAAGAAAGAAAAAAAAAAGAGTCAGATTAAAAGAGAACATCACAAAACCTTGAGAAGGTTTAGCCGAAGGACACCAGAGAAGGTACACAAATGAATCCAAGTGTATATCCTAGGCAGAAAGCAAGAAAAGCAAATAAACTTTCAAAAGTACAAAAATAAAAAATCAAACCAATACACCAATCCAAATTAACAGATTCAAATGGTTAAAAAATCAAACCAATACATCAATAATAATATGATATTAAAACTCACTTTCACATTTCTTGGAACATGTTGAGTACAAACGACATTGGTGCAGAACCATGTTGATAACCTTACACACACCTAGAAAACCCAGACATTGGTGCTGCACCATGTATATAGACACCAAATAAGTTGAATCCCATTTCTAATAAAACAATTTAAAAATAATAAGTGATTTACATCACACAAAAAAGACACTTCCAAATCAAAACATTAAGCAAATACTGATAACATGACGTCAAATTAAATATCAACAAACGGAAGTAGAATTGTTTAAAAAAATGAAGCAAATCTGTTAAAAAAACAGAACAGTTAGTATCTGCACCAAATAGCTATCTATAAACAAAAGCAGATGCATGAGTCATTATCATAGCCATACTATAAAAATAAAGGTGCACCATTCCTTAAACACATGAAATGTCAGTTTATGTTTGGAATAACTTAAAAGGAGAATAATTTAACAAACCTCTAAATGTACCAAATCTAACAAAAAAATAACATTGATCCATATGTCACCTGTTTCAGATCTACAAAAATAACATAAAAATACATATTTTCAGATCTACACAATAAAATATAACTTATGGTTAATGGAGTATACCTGTTTAGGGTGTTCAAGTATGTCACCTGCAAAAGAAAACTAAATAACAAAACCCAAAAAATAATTAGTTCCCAAGACATAAACATACATATAAACAGATCTAACAAAATTGAACAAAATCGAAATGATAAAAGCCCTAAATTTAGATGTGAGGGAAACTACGTTTTAAACCAAGTTGATGGCGTGGGTAGTAACGTGGAGTAGATGAGACAGCGAGGAGCGAGGAGGGTGGGGCATAGGCATGGGGTTTAGGGGAGAAGGGTGCCGCGAGGATGAGGGGGTGTGGTGGCGTATTGGAGGAGGAGCGGCGGCCGAGTGGAGGTGGAGGTTGATTGGTGAGAGGGAGTGAGTGAGGGGAAGCGTAGGGTTTGGAGAGGATGAGAATGACGGCTAGGTTTGGCAAAGAGACCCTAAGAGAGAAAATTGGGCAAATGATCTCAGCCCTCCATTTCTTGCATTGGTGTTTTAATCTCAACCACTACTTAGCTTATCAAGTTATGAAATAGTGCCAACATTCTACTCCTTATTATATATATATATATATATATATATATATATATATATATATAGGAAGGAGAGAAAAGTAAACGGGTCAGAGCCCGAGTGTGAAAAATATTTAGCAAGTGTGTTAACCGTGCATAATAAATATCGGTGCACTTATTTCATAATTAAAGTGGAACCGCACTCTCGTGGAACCCCAACTGACCTCTAATGTAAAGGCGCGCACCTATTCGCATCCTCAAATTTTAGTTAAATTACCCCCATTATAAGGACAACCTAACTTATTATAGGCCTAGCCCGTACCCACGAGGTTTACTTTACTATCATAACCCAAGAACCCACTCTTTCTAATTATACTTGATTATATTTACAAATAATTATGCCGATATAGGCTTAATGGATTCCGGTTTATAATTTAACCAGTTAAAATTCTTAATAATTTACCCATGTGCATTTGGGTTGAAACCTAAAATTTAATTTCTAATTAACATGCATACAAGATTATTATTGACAAAACTTCTCTCCAATTTCAACCCTCCGTTGCGTTTCATGCGTGGGGTGTCTCATAAAGAGAAATCCAAATAAGGAACCACCCCGTTACACTGCTCCTTGTCAACGTCGATCCTGGAGATCCATTATGCCACACATAACTATTGACAAAACATCTCTCTAATCTCAACAATGCACTACGTTTCGTGCGTGGGGTGTCTCACAAAGCGAAATCCAAACAAGGAACCACCCGGTTACACTACTCCTTGACACTGTCCCTCCTAGAGATCCATAATGCCATACATACCATATAATACTACTACTAAATTTTAGACTACAATATGAAAACAACTACAATCTCCAATAATATCGTTGGGATGATGTAACCGAAATAATTCCTTAAGCGCGATACATGAATCCCCCAATCATCTAGTACACCATAATCATCCAAGATGTACTCCATAAAATTCCATATCCTTTCATCTATAGGATATATATAGGTATTTTATTCTAACCATATATATATATATATATATATATATATACAATCATCCATTCCCATGACCATGTATATATACCATATATGATGTACCATGGCCATGAACAAATAAATACCCGGCTATATATAGCGCCGATAAACTGCATCATGCTATCATCTTCCCATTGCCCGGCTCACGTAGCAATACTAGGGCCACCATGGTGGGACTAAACGATACCCATCTCGTGGTAAACTCACGCACACGACGTCCCGGGAACCGGTCATAGCTCCAAACCGGCAATGAGATGAAACATACCCACCACGTCTCATCCCAAAAATATAAATCATATCATAATAACACACGGGACGACTATGACCTCGGGAATATCCACACCCTGCTTTTCTAGCCAGGATGCTCACCCTCTACACGCGCAACTTCCCAATGATAGCATAAGCGGGGTATGCTTAACCACATAAGTATATATATCATTCACATGCACAATAGATATACATCCATATGATCCAATCATATAAATAAACCAACACATAAGGTTTAAATATCCATACCATGTATGTCCACACATATATAGATTTATATATTCATATGCATACAGAAATATATATATATATATATATATATATACAAACTAATCCTCGTTCATATGTATAAGATATATTCTCTCGGCTATAAGTATAAAAATCCTCAAAACACAAGCCGTCACCACAAACTCATTTAATTTACCTCGATATGTGAAAACAATTCCTCACTTGAAACATATTCATTCATTTTTCCCTATGATGAATTGTCTCCCAAACAACATACGGATGCATATATTTATATCCAACATTAGGGTTATCACCCAAAGTTCAGTGTAGGAAACCATCACTACAGATACCATCTATATCAGAGAGCACATTAAAGAATCTAGTAATGATTTCAACTACTAGTATACACATAACTAATAGTCTATAAACTGTAATACCCCGTATTTTTGTGATATTTATTTTATGGGATTAATTAAATTAAATGTGTATTAATTGGAAATTAATCCGGATTAAAATACTAACGAGATGCGAGTTGGTATTTGATTATAATATGCATATATGATTATATATGAATATTGGATTATGAAATTTGTCGTGAGATTGAAATACGGCATTTTGAGACGCGTGTGACAGTCGCGTCATGGTATATAATTATGATAATTAAAAAGTGAATTTTAGTTCTATTAACCGTATGGTCGTTTTGAGTGCGCCAACGCGTCCGGAAGGGTCGAAATAGTCAAAAAACACTAGCCGGGGGTTTGGTTTGGGTCCCAGGGTATTTTTAGGCCATACCGGCAACGTATAAGGGCAGTTTAGTAATTTTAGAATTATGGGATTTTTGATTAACGAATTTTAGGAATTTTAAATGGAAAATTAAAGCACCCACTAACCCATTACCATCCATTATATGATTAGAGGGCTACGGGGGTTATTAGAAGAAAACCCAAAAGTTCCTAAGACAAACCCTAGCCTCCATAGCCACCATTAGAGAAGAGCTTGTAGAGGGAGAGAAAGAGGAGATTCTACGGAGAGAGAGAGTACCATTCATCAAATTCGTCATCAAATCAGAGATACATATAAGGCAAGTGGTTTAATTCCAATTATTTTCAGAGAATGCTTCTTCCATGTGTAGGAATTTATAAAAATCTTATTGTTCTTGGGAGTTTGATAAAAACCCATTAATTTGGAATTAGAAACTTGTATTGTGATGAGGATTTGCATGTAGAACTATATGTAGGTGAATAATCTGATGTTAATACGTTTTGGATGAAACAAAAACGGATTTATTTAGACTCTTTGATGATTTATAAATTTTAGGGTTCATGTTCTTGAAATTGGGGATAAATGAATAGATTTGATATTTGGATGATGTTTATAATGAATTAATCCCCACAAAAATGTTAGTAGGTGACCTATGTATGTTTAGAGACAATTAGGAACCTTGAACAGTGTTGGACTAATGTTTAGATGAGATTAGAAGTGAAGAAAAGATGGAAAAAACGAAATATGGATTTTTGGGCTCGAAACTGGCCACTCGTTAGAAGACCTGCCCAGGTCGTTCAAACGAGCTCGTTCGAACGAGGTTCTAACGAGTTGACCTTTGACTTCTAACGAGGGTGAAGTTCGTTTGATGTTCTCATTCGAACGAGACCTCGATAGAAAGCCCCCTTCGTTCGAACGAACTCTCGTTCGAACAGCCTCGTTCGAACGAGACTTCGAACGAGTTGACAGTTTAGGCTTTTTAGCCTGTTCTGATCCCGAGTGTCCCGTAACCTTGTGTATATGTAGAGATAACCTTCCCTTGATCATTAATTGTTATAGTGGGGATATTTGGGATATAATGAGGAGTCAAACCTAGTAGTGTAGTTTGAACCTAAGGGTAAATGTGAAGTAGGACGTGAGTGTCTATTACGTTGTCAGAACTATTGACGGCACAATTTATTATATTAACCGGGAACATATAAATTGTGTAGTACTATATGTCGGTACGATAATGAGAAGTGTACCACCAATATATTATGGTGATTACTAAGACGTGTGCATACTTAGTATATGTATTGATTTTATGTGTATGAAATACCTACCATACTTGCTATCACGGGAGTTTTACGTTCGCTTAGGGCCCTCTAATCCTTGTGTTGCCCGGATTCAGACTGGTTACCTCGATGAACATAGGTCAGAGAAGGACTTATTGGGATGTTAATAAGTCTACTGATTGTGGGAGCGCAGGTATGTGCGTGACCCATGTGATGTGACTGTGTTCGCCTCCATTATTTGTGATGTTGTTATCTGAGAACTATTCCTGAGAGATTCGGAATATGTGATCCTTATGTACGTGATGTACCGGGATGGATAGAAGAGTATGTCTGCACCGCAGCTAGTCTCGGGGTGCTTGTATTGTATATTTATGACGTGAATAATATACACTTAATTAATGGGAACTTTCATGTGTTATTGTGAACAAAATTAAGGTAATGTAATGAGAGGACATAACGGGTTAACCGATAGTGAATTATATTACTTATTTATAATATGAGTTTAAGTGAAGCCCTCTATTTATTTGTCAACACTAGAATGTAATATGGGGATCGAGTAGTAAGGGGTAGAACTTATTACGGTTTGGTTAGATGTGTATGTCAAGTAGATGGGTACAGTACGTTAGGAGTGCACATGTAGTCGAGAGGTGAGAATTTCATGTGAGTGCACGTCCTAACATGTATTTTTCATTTAATGTTTTAATGCTATTAAAACACTTACTGTTTTTAAAATGATTTCCACTTTTGGGCTCTGACCCATTTATTTTCAAATCTATTTTTGTAAAAACCATTTTAGGTGCCCAGCCACAAGGACACCATGCTTAGGATTCTCATTCAGGTGACGAGCTGTAGCTCTTTGTGGAAGTTACAGGACTTTGCTTGTAGACGCTTCATCTATCTTGACTCGATATTCTTCAGTTATCAGTTGTAGGGCATGTCTCCCATTTCTTTTAGAGACATTTTATTTATTTCAGTATTCAGACTTTTGGCATGTAATTATTCAGGATTCAGACTTGTCGTATTATTTTCCTGTTGTGGGATTGTTGTGAGGAGTTTTCCTCTGGATTTATATTTACTTTGTTGGTTATTCATTACTTCATTATGGTGATGGTTGTTATTCTTTCATTATTCTTTTACTTCATGTTAATCAGACTTAACTTAAAATTGGGCAGTTACTTTTCAAATACTAGGTGGTTAGTAATTATTAAAATGTTTTCGACAATGATGCTATTAACTGAACCAACTTGGCATTCTGAATTAATTTAATAAAGGAGTATCTACCCGGTATTTAATTAGACGGGGTGTCACAGCTGGTATCAGAGCATCAGGTTCTAGTGTCCTTTAGGATCTGTACGGCTTATTGTGTTTTCCGCTGAGCTTTCTTTGATATAGAGCCCTATATTTTAGGACTGTTGTATTCTTTTGTATATGCTACGTTCTTCAGCTATTTTAAGTTTATAACTGCAAACTTATAAACTTCATTCTTATTTCAGACGCCTCCACGACATGCACAAAGGGTTCCCAGGGATGCTACGCCAGAACCACAGCCCGTGCCAGTTCAGGGCACGATGAATGCCGCCGAGGTTGCAGCCATTGTGGCTCAGGCGGTAGATGCCGCACTAGCTGTAGTTCAGCAGGCACCACTTCAGGCGCCGATAGCCGCGCCAGTTCAGGCTCATACAATCCCGTCTGCTTGGGAACGTGTACGTGATGATTTTCAGAAAGCACACCCTCCGGAGTTCGCAGGTAGCTCCGATGTGGTAGTTTTGAGTCAGTGGAGGAAGGATATACAGCGGCACTTGAGGATGTATGAGTGGACAGATATCCAGAAGCATATACTAGCTACCTTTAAGCTAGTAGGGTCTGCACTGCAGTGGTGGGAGTCTATTACCACCATGGAGGAGAGAGACACTCTCACTATTAAGGAGTTCTGGGTGTGGTTCGACCGCAAGTACTTTCCGTCAGCTGTTCACACGGAAATGAGGAGGAAGTTGATGAGCCTTCAACAGGAGGGTAAGACTATGGCCGAGTATGAGGCCGAATTTACTGATCTTCTGAACATTGTTCCGGATGAGATACCGACTGAGGAAAAGAAGATACAGAAATTTACAAACGGGTTGACTTGGAGGATTCGTCAGCACTTGTTAGGGAACCTCTCATTAGCCACTTATTCTGATGTGGTTAACGCTGCACTGTTACACTGCTAGGACCATCGCTTTCACATGAATGAAGGCAAGAGGTCAGGAGAGTCCATCCATCAGGGCAGGGCTGGGGGAAATGGTGCCAGTGGGGCACATTCTGTTCAGGGGCAGAGGCAGGGTGACTAGGGTTCCCAGCAGGGGGATCATAAGAGGTTCAGAACGGGGAACTTCAGGCACGGACAGGGAGGTTTCCGGCAGGGCCATCAGGGTCCGAACGGCCATCAGAACCAGCAGGGTCAAAATGGTCAACAACAGTTTCAGCAGGGCCAGTGGAGGAACAGTAACGGCCACCAGGGCCAGGGGTAGCAGGGACTGAGAGGGGGAAACTTCCCGGGGAAGTGTTTCGTTTGTGGCAAGACTAGCCATAAATGCCAGGACTGTCTTGATAGGGGCAGGGCCCCGCAACAGTAGCAGGGTGCCCGGCATGAGCCACAGAGGCCACTTTTTCCACCATCCCTTCCAGCTCCAGCCCAGGTGCCAGCTCTTCCAGCCATTCCAGCAGTTCCTGTGCAGCAGGGACATTTATAGTATGGACATGTCTATAACATCCACCAGGCAGCAGCTCTGCAGGCACCACCCGCAATTGCAGGTTTGTTTCCTATCCATGGTACTATGGGTCGGGTTTTGTTTGATACGGGGGCAACACATTGCTTTATAGCTACACATTTTGCGAAAGCCTTAGGGTTGTTAGCTACGGCAGAGAGCACAGTAACGTGTGTAGACTCACCATTGGGGAGTGGGTCACTTATTTTCTTTATATGCCGGGGAGTGGGGGTAGAGATTGGTAGTCTGGTATTACCTGCAGATATGTTGGTATTAGATATGCATGTTCACGATGTGATTATCGGTATGGATTGGCTCGTTGATTTTAGAGCCATGATTGATTGCTTCGGTGGGAGCATTGTTTTTGCCATTCCGGGGCAAGAGATGTTTGTAGTGGCGATGCCTCGCCCAGAGGGAAGCTCGACCGCTCATTTGTATTACCTAGAGGAGGATACCTCTAAGGAGGTTGTGATTCCTTTAGATTCGATCCCAGTTGTCAGTGAGTATTTCGATGTGTTTCAGGAGATACCAGGCCTACCCCCAGGTCGATAGATAGACTTTGTTAAGACTTATTACCCGATACGAGACCTATAGCACGCGCACCATACCGTATGGCTCCAGTTGAGATGAGGGAGTTACGGGATCAGATTGAGCAGTTGTTGGGTCAGGGGTTTATTCGGAGGAGTACTTCACCGTGGGGTGCCCATGTGTTGTTCGTGAAGAAGAGAGACGGTTCACTGAGATTGTGTGTGGACTACCGAGAGTTGAATAAGGTCACGATACGGAATAAGTATCCGTTGCCTCGAATCGATGACCTATTCGACTAGTTGCGAGGAGCTTCTTTCTTCTCGAAGATTGATTTGAGATCGGGATACCATCAGTTGCGTATCAGGGAGGAGGACGTCTCGAAGACTGCGTTATTATCGAGATATGGTTCTGACGAGTTTCGGGTTATGCCTTTTGGTTTGACCAATGCTCCAGTCGTGTTTATGGACATGATGAATAGGGTGTTCAGGGATTTCCTGGATCAGGTTGTCATTGTCTTCATGGATGATATTCTGGTTTACTCCCAGACAGAGGAGGAGCACACCGAGCATTTGAGGAAAGTTTTGTAGACGCTACGTCAGAACGAGCTGTATGCAAAGTATGAGAAGGGCGGGTTTTGGCTGAAGGAGGTCCAATTTTTGGGACACATTATTTACGATCGGGGGATATTTGTTAATCCGGGGAAGGTATCCGCAGTGAGGGAGTGGGGACATCCCACGACACCAATGGAAATCCGTAGTTTCTTGGGCCTAGCAGGATACTACAGGAGGTTCCTTCGGGGATTTTCGAAGATAGGAGGTCCTTTGACACATCTAACTCGTAAGAGTGTGCCATTCATCTGGAGTGATGCCTGTCAGTTGGCATTCGATGAGTTGAAGGATAAGTTGACCTCAGCACCTGTGTTAGCATTGCTAAGATCGGGAGTTGAGTATTTAGTTTACACCGATGCGTCCTTACAAGGACTTGGAGGTGTATTGCAGCAGGAGAGTCAGGCCATAGCTTATGCTTCCCGTAAGCTAAAGCCTCATGAGAAGAATTACCCCACTAATGACTTGGAGTTGGCGAAAGTTGTATTTGCCCTTCCGATATGGAGACATTATCTTTTGGGGGAGAAGTTTCGATTGTTCACAGACCACAAGTCCCTGCAGTACCTATTCACGCAAAAGGAGTTGAATATGCGACAGCGAAGGTGGCTTGAGTTTGTGAAGGAATATCAATTTGATATCCAGTATCACCCGAGGAAGGCTAACATGGTAGCAGACGCATTGAGACGTAGGCCAGCATCTGAAGTGGCAGAGGTGTGGAAGGCCAAGTGGAAAGAATTGGGACACCAGGATGCAGTGGCCCGATCGTTCATGTCTGTGATGACCGTTACACCGCATATTGTCACGAAGGTAGTAAGGGCATAGGCAAATGACTCGTTCTGTCAGGAGCAGATAGTTCGATTATTAGCAGAGGGTGCCGAGTCCTATACCGTTAGCTCAGACGGGGGATTACGCTTCAATGGGAGATTTGTAGTTCCGGAAGGGGAGGAATTGCGGCATGAGGTGATGGCAGAGTCGCATGACTCACGGTTCGAGGTACATCCCAGTGGGTACAAAATGTACCAAGACATGAGACGACAGTATTGGTGGAGCGGGATGAAGAGAGATATTGCCGAGTTTGTTTCTAAATGCGCCACTTGTCAGCTAGTAAAAGTGGAACATCAGAGACCGGCAGGACTGCTACAGCCGTTGGAGGTCCCGATGTGGATGTGGGAGAGCATATCCATGGACTTTATCACGGGGTTGCCTACGTCACAGAGAGGTCATGACTCCATTTGGGTAATTGTGGACAGGTTGACCAAAGTCGCTCATTTTCTACCCGTAAGGACAAACTACACTGCGGGACAGTATGCCCAGCTCTTCATTTCAGAGATAGTGAGACTTCACGATGTGCCCCTAAATATCGTGTCTGACCGAGACAAGATATTTATTTCACGGTTTTGGGAGAGTTTTCAGGAGGCCATGGGCACAGAACTGCGGTTGAGTATGGCGTATCACCCGCAGACCGATGGGCAAACTAAGCGTACAAACCAGATGTTGGAGGACATGCTACGTATGAGTATCATTGACTTTGGGGGTGGATGGGAGCAGTATCTTCCACTGGTGGAGTTTGCTTACAACAACTCCTACCAGTTCACCATTGGCATGGCTCCATTTGAGGCGTTGTACGGTAGACCTTGTCGTTCCCCAGCAGGCTGGTTAGAGGTGGGGGACAACAAACTACTTGGGCTGGAAGTAATTCAGGATACTTCGGCGATGATAGAATTGATCCGGAGTCGCATTCGAGTAGCTCAGGATCAGCAGAAGAGCTATGCTGATGCGAAGAGATTCTTCAGGGAGTTGCAAGTGGGGGACCAGGTTTTTCTCAGAGTATCTCCTATGAAGGGGATCATGCGTTTTGGGAAGAAAGGGAAGTTGGCACCGAGATATGTGGGACCATTTCCTGTTATTGAGCGGATTGGACCGGTTGCGTATAGGCTTGGATTACCGGAGCATTTACATCAGATTCACGATGTATTTCATATTTCCTCGCTAAGGAAATATCTTAGAGATGATTTGGCTCATTCTCACATTGCTTTAGAGGACATCGATCTCCAGCCGGATAGCTCCAACGAGGAGGGGGCGATTGCTATTTTGGACCGAAGTGAGAGGAAATTGCGGTCAAAGATAGTTCTGTTAGTACGTGTTCAGTGACGACATCATAATGTCGAGGAGTCCACATGGGAGCGCGAGGATGAGATGCGCGAGATTTATTTTTACCAGGTACTTTCTAGTTCCGAATTTCGGGACGAAATTCAGTTATTAGGGCGGAAGTATGTAATACCCCGTATTTTTGTGATATTTATTTTATGGGATTAATTAAATTAAATGTGTATTAATTGGAAATTAATTCGGATTAAAATACGAACGAGATGCGAGTTGGTATTTGATTATAATATGCATATATGATTATATATGAATATTGAATTATGAAATTTGTCGTGAGATTGAAATATGGCAATTTGAGACGAGTGTGACAGTCGCGTCATGGTATATAATTATGATAATTAAAAAGTGAATTTTAGATCTAACCGTATGGTCGTTTTGAGTGCCCCAACGCGTCCATAAGGGTCGAAATAGTCAGAAAACACTAGCCGGGGGTTTGGTTTGGGTCCCGGGGTATTTTTAGGCCATACCGGCAACGTATAAGGGCAGTTTAGTAATTTTAGAATTATGGGATTTTTGTTTAACGAATTTTAGGAATTTTAAATGGAAAATTAAAGCACCCACTAACCCATTACTAGCCATTATCTGATTAGAGGGCTACGGGGGTTATTAGAAGAAAACTCAAAAGTTCCTAAGACAAACCCTAGACTCCATAGCCACCATTAGAGAAGAGCTTGTAGAGGGAGAGAAAGAGGAGATTCTGTAGAGAGAGAGAGTACCATTCATCAAATTCGTCATCAAATCAGAGATACATATAAGGCAAGTGGTTTAATTCCAATTATTTTCAGAGAATGCTTCTTCCATGTGTAGGAATTTATAAAAATCTTATTGTTCTTGGGAGTTTGATAAAAACCCATTAATTTGGAATTAGAAACTTGTATTGTGATGAGGATTTCCATGTAGAACTATATGTTGGTGAATAACCTGATGTTAATACATTTTGGATGAAACAAAAACGGATTTATTTAGACTCTTTGATGATTTATAAATTTTAGGGTTCATGTTCTTGAAATTGGGGATAAATGAATGGATTTGATATTTGGATGATGTTTATAATGAATTAATCCCAACAAAAACGTTAGTAGGTGACCTATGTATGTTTAGAGACGATTAGGAACCTTGAAAAAGTGTGGGACTAATTTTTAGATGAGATTAGAAGTGAAGAAAAGATGGAAAAAACGAAATAAGGATTTCTGGGCTCGAAACTGGCCACTCGTTAGAAGACCTGCCCAGGTCGTTCGAACCATCTCGTTCGAACGAGCATCTAACGAGTTGACCTTTGACTTCTAAAGAGGGTGAAGTTCGTTCGATGTTCTCGTTCGAACGAGACCTCGTTAGAAAGCCCACTTCGTTCGAACGAACTCTCGTTCGAACAGCCTCTTTCGAACGAGACTTCGAACGAGTTGACAGTTTAGGCTTTTTAGCCTGTTCTGATCCCGAGTGTCCCGTAACCTTGTGTATACGTAGATATAACCTTCCCTTGATGATTAATTGTTATAGTGGGGATATTTGGGATATAATGAGGAGTCAAACTTAGTAGTGTAGTTTGAACCTAAGGGTAAATGTGAAGTAGGACGTGAGTGTCTATTACGTTGTCAAAACTATTGACGGCCCAGTTTATTATATTAACCGGGAACATATAAATTGTGTAGTACTATATGTCGGTACGAGAATGAGAAGTGTACCACCAATATATTATGGTGATTACTAAGACGTGTGCATACTTAGTATATGTATTGATTTTATGTGTATGACATACCTACCATACTTGCTATCACGGGAGGTTTACGTTCGCTTAGGGCCCTCTAATCCTTGTGTTACTAGGATTTAGACTGGTTACCTTGATGAACATAGGTCAGAGAAGGATTTGGGTCCAAATACCTGGGCTTCTATCACAAGCCTAATCGATTCGGCTTGTGTCGGAATCGATTCGGTCAATGCAGACCTGCAAATTTTCCTAGGCCGAATCGATTCGCTTAAGGGGCAAATCAATTCGGGTCTGCAGATTTTGAAGGGTTTATCTTCTTTATCAAAAGCCACGAATTCTAAACCCTAAAATTTCTATTCTAACCCCCAAACCTTCATCAAATCATGATTTTAAACCAATAAATCAACCCAAAGTTGATCCCAACCATTTCTACACCATTAAACCCATATATAAACATTGATTTCAAGATTAAACCCAAAAATCTAGGTTTTTGATATTAATAACCAAAACCATTTATTTAACCCACAAATTATGAAATGAAATACACAAATAGCTATTTGGCAAGATTAAACACTTGCCACGATTTTGTAGAGGTTGAATCGTCCTCGATGCCGCGGCTGGGCCGAAAATCTCCAAGCTTTCTTCCTCTCTCTTCCTTTCCTCTTCTTTCTTCTTCTTTCTTCCTTCCTTTCTCTTTCTCTTCTATTTCTCTCTTTCTCTAATGAGAAGGCTTCATCCGTAAGCCTCTTAAGCCTATAAAACATAAGTCCTAAATTTTAAATGTTAATACACACTTTAAATGACTCGTTTACTCCAATTCGAGTCAAACTGACTTAAAAACATTCCGGAGCCGAAATAAAAACCAATGACAGTCATTTTGACTATCTCGACCCTTCCAGGATCGATGGTACCCTCAAAATCATCATCCGAAATACTTTAAAATGTTCTCTATTTTGGACCTCAATTCCAAATTTTAGAATTCTCCAATTTAATTAAATTTTATTTTCCCCAAATTTAATTTCTCAGTCTCCAAAATCGTGGGGTGTTACATTCTCCCCCCCCCCCCCCCCCCCCGCCTACAAGAATTTCTCCCTCGAAATTTAAGATATGCCTAGGACCTCAATCTCATCTAGTCCTTACATCAATCCTTAGGATCACTATACCGATCCTTTCTAGTTCTCACGTTGAACCTCATAGATTTTAAAATAAGCGAACTATCCAGGGCGTCCATACACCCCGTACCCGAGCTCTACTCGTAGAATTATAATTAGGCCCCATTAGCCTCAAATCGTAATATAACTATCACTAATATAATCTATAACAACATACCAAATATATATATATAAGTTTGAAAATTTCCCAATGGTTCAACTCTCCTCAATTCCTGACGCTAGCTGCCTTCGTGCGGGGGAGGTCTCACAAGCGAAATCCAAACAAGGAACCCTCCCAATACACTACTATGTAGCTGGGTCATGGATTGAGATTAGTTGAACCAGGGTTATGGTTTTATAAAAAAAATCATATTTTAAATATCGCTCGAAGGCCTAAGAAACAATATGATATATAAATAAATTCTGCATCTTTCGATACGCCAAACAAACGCCTTATGTTTAGGACACAAGGCCTCAACAAATACAACACTCTAACCAATACTTAGTTCTTAAACTAGCACAACTATGAGCTAAATTATCTGCTCAACATAAATCTACTAAACTCTGAACCCTTGAGTTATAAAATTCCTCTACATTACATCCACACCTTTCCACAAAATGAGTTCTTCCCTCATTGGAACACTAAGATATCCTGCCCTAGCCTATCCATGAGACGAATAGCCTTATAACCGCTACTCAACAACTCCAATTGTTTTACTTCATCCGTGGATCCTTATTTAAAATCCTCTACTTCTTCAAGGACAATCATTATTCCTTAAACTATTTCTCCGCAAGAGAAACTTCTTCCCCAAAATCCTTCCTATCCATTTTGAAGGACAAAATGAAATTACAGCTACCGAAAACTCCCTCAGTCCTACGTAACGAAACTGAGTCTCCAAATTCTTTCTCCCTCATCCCAGAAGGTGATAATCTTGATATTGGGACAACTCCATACACCTCACGTCGGGAAAAGTCACCAACACCAGGTTTCCTAACAAAGGTTGACAATTTCCTCCACCTAAACCTCCCAAGGACTACACCATATACCTCTCCTCAGACTTAGCTTACTAAGTCCAAGATTCGTCATTCGAGTAAGTTCCCCTTTCTTGATCAACCCCCGATTGAACACCCTGAACCACTACTAGAGTTCTCTTTCTTATATCTCCGCCGAAATCGGGAGAAACAAATACCCCAATCAAAGCGTACCCAAAATCTGTTATGGGTATCGTATCTCTAATCTAGTCCTTTCCTATATGACATATTCTTGGTGACGTCTGAAATGAGAGCAATTATTATCAGAACGTCGATTAAGTGAATACACTTCACAGAAGAAAATAAACGCAATGAACACAACAGTCCTAATAGTAGGGCTTTATATTAAGAACGTTAACGGAAGAATGCAGAAAACTCGCACAGATCATAAAGACTCTAGAACCTGAGGCTCTGATACCCTCTGTAACAACCCGCTCAATACAATAACGGGTGGCCAGCCCTATACTACATTAAATCAGGAGTTTCAGATGGTCCAGTCTCAACATCAACTGTCGGTACTGCATAATATAGGACTAACTACCCGATATCATATAAGCGAGATGTTAAAATTAAATAAAATATACAACAAACAACAAACCAACACTATCACACTACTAAATAAGGAAAGAAAGATGCATGAAAGAAGTGTGATAAATGAAATGCTCGAACAAAAAATGAAATAAATAACTACATCTGAATATACCTAAAAGAAATAAACCCGAATAAGTTGTCCGGTCACAGCCAATACAACGACTGAAATGAAGTAAACATTACACATCTATAAATATCCCTTGGGTATACACCCAATATACAACAGGGATCCTACCTAGATTCTTGAAGAAGTGGGAAGCGGTTACAATCTATGTCCCGCAATAGTCCGCACCTGTCACGGCTCCCAAGACTTTTGATAGAAAGTCATCCGACATCCATGTTGTAGGACACCTGTAGTAATATATATATATACAGGCAGGAGAGAAAAGTAAACGGGTCAGAGCCCGAGTGTGAAAAATATTTAGCAAGTGTGTTAACCGTGCATAATAAATATAGGTGCTCTTATTTCATAATTAAAGTGGAACCACACTCTCGTGGAACCCCAACTCACCTCCCATCTAAAGGCGCACACCTATTCGCATCCTCAAATTTTAGTTAAATTACCCCCATTATAAGGACAACGTAACTTATTATAGGCCTAGCCTATACCCACGAGATTTACTTTACTATCATAACCCAAGAACCCACTCTTTCTAATTATACTTGATTATATTTACAAATAATTATGCCGACATAGGCTTAATGGATTTCGGTTTATAATTTAACCAATTATAATTCTTAATAAATTTACCCATGTGCATTTGGGTTGAAACCTAAAATTTAATTTCTAATTAACATGCATACAATATTATTATTGACAAAACTTCTCTTCAACTTCAATGCTGCGCTGCGTTTCGTGCGTGGGGTGTCTCGCAAAGAGAAATCCAAACAAGGAACCACCCCGTTACACTGCTCCTTGTCAACGTCGATCCTGGAGATCCATTATGCCACACACAACTATTGACAGAGATTCTCTCTAATCTCAACAATGCACTACGTTTCGTGCTTGGGGTGTCTCGCAAAGCGAAATCCAAACAAGGAACCACCCCGTTACACTACTCCTTGACAATGTCGGTTCTAGAGATCCATAATGCCATACATACCATATACTACTACTACTAAATTTTAGACTACAATATGAAAACAACTACAATCTCCAGTAATATCCTTGGGATGATGTAACCGAAATAATTCCTTAAGTGCGATAGATCAATCCCCCAATAATCTAGTACACCATAATCATCCAAGATGTACTCCATAAAAGTCCATATCCTTTCATATATAGGATATATATAGGTATTTTATTCCAACCATATATATATATATATATATATATATATATATATATATATATACAATCATCCATTCCTATGACCATGTATACATACCATATATGATGTACCATGCCCATGCACAAATAAATACCCGGCTATATATAGCCCCGATAAACTGCATCATGCTATCATCTTCCCAGTGCCCGGCTCACGTAGCAATACTGGGGCCACCATGGTGGGACTAAACGACACCCATATCGTGGTAAACTCATGCACACGACGTCCCGGGAAGCGGTCATAGCTCCAAACCGGCAATGAGATGAAACATACCCACCACGTCTCATCCCAAAAATATAAATCATATCATAATAACACACGGGACGACTATGACCTAGGGAATATCCACACCCTGCTTTTCTAGCCAGGATGCTCACCCTCTACGCACGCAACTTCCCAATGATAGCATAAGCGGGGTATGCTTAACCACATAAGTATATATGTCATTCACATGCACAATATATATACATCCATATGATCCAATCATATAAATAAGCCATCACATAAGGTTTAAATATCCATACCATGTATGTCCCCACATATATATATCTATATATTCATATGCATACAGATATATATACATATATTCACATATCCATATACCTATATATATACAAACTAATCCTCGTTCATATGTATAAGATATATTCTCTCGGCTATAAGTATAAAAATCCTCAAAATACAAGCCGTCACCACAAACTCATTTAATTTACCTCGATATGTGAATAGCATTCCTCACTTGAAATATAATCATTCATTTTTCCCTATGATGAAGTGTCTCCCAAACAACATACGGATGCATATATTTATATCCAACATTAGGGTTATCGCCCAAAGTTCAGTGTAGGAAACCATCACTACACATACCATCTATATCAGAGAGCACATTAAAGAATCTAGTAATGATTTCAACTACTAGTATACACATAACTAATTGTCTATAAACCTCATCTTATCCAAACTTCATTTCAAGTGTTGGAATCCCAATGGTTACTTCCTCTTAATTAAGTATACTATCCTAACTAGACTTTGTGCTATCGCATATTCTAGTTGATAGTACAATCCAAGTTGTTGCTTAATTTAAACATTCTAAGGATACGTAACCCCTCTCTCTCGATAGTCCCCAATTATAACTTAATAGAATCCTATCACTATAAAGATCCAAGATAAATATCGGCCTATAACTTCCCAACATACCCTCGCAACTCTCTCTAAGAGTTCTTAACCTCCTATCATATCGATACTTACTTTTAATTCCATAGTTAGGATTGTTAACTCCAACGAGGTTTCCCAAAATCTCTATACATAACTCCAATGCATACATACATACATTCTCCCAAATTTTTGAGGAATCCCCATAATTATATCATGTGAGAAACCCTTTTTTTTATAAGTCTCCAAAACATATTTCTTATATCATAAGAGAAGGCTCCAAATCCACAAACATAACCAAAAAGGGTTAGAAATCACAATAGAGAAAACCCGTCCAAATCCCCTATTTTCGAATCGATTCGGCCCTATTCCAAATCGATTCGGACCAGCGAATCGACTCGGCCTCCCAAGAGAATCGATTCGGGTCCAAAGACCTGGGCTTCTGTCACAAGACGAAATGATTCGGCTTGGGTCCGAATCGATTCGATCAATGCAAACCTGCCAATTTGCCTAGGCCGAATCGATTCGCTTAAGGGGCGAATCGATTCGGGTCTACAGATTTTGAAGGGTTCATCTTCTTTATCAAAATCCACGAATTCTAAACCCTAAAACTTATATTCTAACCCCCAAACCTTCATCAAATCATGATTTTAAACCAATAAATCAACCCAAAGTTGATCCCAACCATTTCTACACCATTAAACCCATATATAAACATTGATCTCTAGATTAAACCCAAAAATCTAGGTTTTGATATTAATACCCAAAACCATTTCTTTAACCCACAAATTATGAAATGAAATACACAAATATCTATATAGCAAGATTAAACACATGCCTCGATTTTTTAGAGGTTGAATCGTCCTCGATGTCGCGGTTGGGCCAAAAATCTCCAAGCTTTCTTCCTCTCTCTTCCTTTCCTCTTCTTTCTTCTTCTTTCTTCCTTCCTTTATCTTTCTCTTCTATTTCTCTCTTTCTCTAATGAGAAGGCTTCATCGTAAGCCTCTTAAGCCTATAAAAAATAAGTCCCAAATTTTAAATGTTAATACACACTTTAAATGACTCGTTTACTCCAATTCGAGTCAAACTGACTTAAAAACATTCCGGAGCCGAAATAAAAACCAATGACGGTCATTTTGACTATCTTGACCCTTCCGGGATCGATGGTACCCTCAAAATCATCATCCGAAATACTTTAAAATGTTCTCTATTTTTTTACCTCAATTCCAAATTTTAGAATTCTCCAATTTAATTAAATTTTATTTTCCCAAAATTTAATTTCTCAGTCTCCAAAATCGTGGGGTGTTACATTATAATAGAGGGGTATCCTTCATGGGATGAGTGAATAAGGGCAACTGCGAGAGTGTAAGAGATGGGGTGGTGACATGGTGGTGCTAGGTTAAACATACAATAATGTAAATAATCAAATAATGGGGAAATAAGGATAAAAATATAGAAAATATTGCTAAGAGTGACTAAGAAAAAAAATGTTTATACAGATATAGGGTTGGGGATACAGCTTATAGTGGAGAAAATAAATCTAAACGTGGATACAAAAATGACGGCCCTAACCCCTGCCTCATATGTATTAAAAATAGTATTATACGTGGAATTTGGGTCACCTTTTTATTTTTCCTTCCGAGTTTGTGGAAACCGAGAGTGAGGATATTTCGGGGAGACCTGTAATGTTTGAAACACTGGGAGGGAGAAAATTTTAAGGTGTAAGATATATCATTTTTTGACTCTGGTTTTTGAAAATATTAAAAATATTCGAACATTATCTTTTTTTATGTCACTTAGGGGACCAGACATATAAATGAGGGGTTTGGGACGTGTCTATTATAGGGTAGGATACCTAACGACTGGTGCAACTCTCTAGTTAGCGATAAATGAAAATAAAAGGCATAAGTATGAGTCTAGGGAATTTAAAATCCTAGAGGGAGAAATATCTAGGGTTGGAAGGTATGTCGATTGTCGACTTTAGTTTTTAAAAAGATTCAAAATATTCCAACCCTTTCTATTCTAGGTCAGTCGGGGGACCATATGTAGAACTAAGGGTTTTAGTAGTGTAACACCCCGCCTAATAAGATACCGGGCGATCACTCCAATATTAAATTAAAACAGGAGTTTCATATGGATCATTCTTAGCATCACTGTCGAAAATCCATTTGATTACTAATATCCTATTAGGTGGCCGTTAAAAACTTTTATCTAACTACTCTTTTTTTTAGCGCACAAATTAAGACATCCACAATTAAATGCGTAATGAACTGAAATGGAAATGAAAGGAACTAAAATAACCGAACACTCGGTCCAAATATACAACCATATCGAATGCTGTACTGAAAGAATAAATAAATGCAATTGAGCCATTGGCTCGAGTGTTTATACAATATCTCCTGTCTAGAGTACAAGGAAAGAAACGTCTACCGATAACCTGCAAGCATCCACAGCTGCTGCAGCAGATGTCAGACTCGAAGGAAGTTTCCATCCAGGCGTCCCTGTGTCTGGACACCTATGTATATAGTATAGAGAAAGAAAGGAGAGTAGACAAACGGGTCAGAGCCCGAATGTTTGAAAATATTTTGCAAGTGCATAAATGCTTTATTTTTAGAAAAATAGTTTTATCTCATATTTAAATTGGTATCGCACTCTCATGAGATACCCCTCACCTCTCCTCTAACAGTGCACACCTAGCGCATCCCTTTAAACCTCCTAGTCAAGATACCCTGCTAAACTAATCTAATACCCAACCACTATCTAACCTAGATAGTCAAACAGATGTACTAAGGGCTAACTTCACTTTAATCTCGACGCTATGCCATGTTCGTGCGTGGGGTATCTCGCGAAGCAAAATCCAAACAAGGAACCCCCCCGATACACTACTATGATGCAAGGTCGATCTTTGAGATCCGCCAGTCCCTCAGTACAGAAAGATATATATAATATATATACCATAAACATTTAATGATATAAGATCACTAAGGATTAAACTTCTCCCCAGTCTCAACACCGAGCTATATTCGTGCGTGCGGTGTCTCGCGAAGCGAAATCCAAACAAGGAACCACCCCGATACACTACTATGCGGCACGTTCGATCGTCGGGATTCATTAGACCCTCGGCACCCAATTTATACATATACATACATCTACAATATACTTCCGGATAATATAAATATCTCCCGGACTGAGGATTACTTGATACATAAAGTATTTATAAATACATAACCTTTTTATTTCAAAAACTTCCATTTCCCTTCTCATATCCAGGAAATGTATTTATAAAAGCCAATTCATTATCATGAATTGCTCTAACAAACCATATACTTTTTGAAAGCCAATTTTTATTAACATAAAAAGCTTTTCCTTTATCAATTATCCCATTTCCCTTTTTATACTAAGGAAATGTATTCAACGACATTTTCATTATCATAAAAATGCTTTGATCATAACATATGCTTCCACATCCCTTCTTCCATCCGGGAAGTGTTACCGAAGCCAATTTATTTATAACCCATTTCCCTTCCTATATCCAGGAAATGTAATTAAAGCAAATCCATTATTATGAACTGCTTTAATATAAACGCGTTCTAAGACCGCCCGTCCGGATTTCTCCACTATGCGCGCCCCTAAATGGATATCATCTTCCAGGGCCTATAAGACAACCTGGGATCCTATAACAAAAGACGTCGGGAAGCGACCATGTGCCTGCGGGATAGTCAAGACCACACCCGGAATCTCCTAACCAGTGCAGAAAAATATAACAACAAACGCTCACATGGCCTATAGGACTATATCCACCCTGCATCATTAGCCAGGGGGCTTCACCATACGAACGCAACTTCCCATATGATAGAGATTTAGAGAGGTGTGTAATCCATATTTTATTAATAATGAAAAACATTTCTCTTTCCATTTTGAAAATATTCATTTATATATTTTCAAAATCATTTCCATCATAATATATATATATATATACCTAAATCACATAGTATGTACATATCCTATATATTCTTCCTAGAATATATATAAACAGCCATAGTGGCCTATAGCTTCTAGCGATTACCAATAATCCTAAAGATTCCCTCGAGGAATTATAACCATGCTTTCATATAAGCATGATACTAAACCCAAAGTATTTCCTTACTTTGTTCAATACTAATTACCTCAATCATCTCTTAAAGGTTTATTTATCCTCAAAACCCTTATTTGGGAATCCCCATAAAATCCCAAATGGTAATTCAACTCCCCATACTCTTAAAGGGAGAAAACTAGAAATTCTGACCTAAGCGAATCGATTCGGGTGGGCGAATCGATTCGATTCCCAATCCGAATCGATTCGGAAAGTATTTTACAAACAGGTCTGTAAATGGCGAATCAATTTGGTCTGTACCCGAATCGATTCGGCCCATTGCAGAAACCCAATTTCCTTTAGGCGAATCGATTCGGCCTGTACCCGAATCGATTCGGCCAGTTCGAGGGCTACAGTTTGGGCGATTTTTCAATCTCCAAAATACCCAAAATTCAATCCAATATCCATATAAATCCTAACTTGGTTTTATTACTACAAACCCAAAGTTTTTATATCTCTTCAAATTCTTTATAGGTCCTAACAATTCTTTTGAGAACCCCTAATATCTACCTCCAATAAGTTCTAACTAATGATTTCAATCTCGGACAGCTCTCCGTAGAAAAATCACTATAAATCCAAAAAAAATCAGAAAAATACGCGGTCAGTGCCCCCGCGACCGCGTCGAAGAGATCTACAAATTTAATTTTTTGACCAAGAGCCGAATCGATTCGTCTCTAGGACGAATCGATTCGGCAAGCACGTTGCCTCTACTATTCATCGTCTTCTCCGAGACGGTTTCGGCCATTAAAGCTTCTCCCAAGATTTTTTCGCCTAACCCAACATCCTACAACCTCAACCAACTACAAATACACCTATAATACGGGCTCTAAACATCCTAGAACCCGACATCACCAATTAATTTCAAGAAAAACCTAAGTTCTCCAATTTATCATTTTTAGGGGTTTAGTCGTTTTAACTCCCAAAAACCCGTTTTATCCACGAATACCCAACCCAAAATCATTAGGGTTTGTTATACCAACAATGATATGAGATATTTATGCTTAAAAACAAATAAAGCAAGTAAACACTTGCCTCGTGGATATAATCCGACGACCTCGAGTCGAATCCGGCGGAGTTTGGCCCAAATCTTCCTTTTTCTCCTCCTTTCTTCCTCCTCTCTCTCTTCTCTCTCTTTTATTTCTTTTCTCTTCTCTTTTCTCCCCCTCTCCCTCCTTTCATAAGGAGAAAAGGGTTTAACCCCTTTAAAACCCAAAACAACTCGTTTACCCAATTACGAGCCTATTTAACTCCAAAATTACTCGAAACTCAATTTCGACAATCGGACACTCTTTTCCGACTATCTCGGACATTCCGAGACTCATGGCGCAGTCGAAATTTCCATCCGAGGTACTTGATCGCAAATCACTGTTCTAACCCAAAAATAATTAAGTGCGATATTCTTACTCAAAATCTTACCTCTTTTGTCACTATAGTCCACGGCGACATATAATTAAATTACTTCGACCTATATAGTCCCAAAATAATTTATAACACCCTTCAAAAATATTTAAATCCTCGAAAATCCAAAAAATCACTATTTCGAGAAATTCTCCAAATTCCAAATTATACTTAATTATGGAATTTAATCATCTCCAAAAGGGCGGGTTATTACATACTCCCCCCCTTACAACGGAATTTCATCCTCGAAATTCAGATGCAACTTACACCCTCTAACTAGGATTACTACAAATCCTAAGAACTCAAGGAAAAGATACTAACCTAATGCTTCCTAACCATACACTATGCGGCTACCGAAATCATAAAGTGCCTCTAATACGTCACTTACTACCCATCATCTAAAATGCCTCTTGGCATGGATTTCAATCTTATATACTACGCGGTATATAAAGCCATCTTACCAAGGTGCCCATACCTTTCCAACTTGTGCATATCTGCACATCCATAGCAAACGTCTGACACGTAACACTCTCTCCCAGTAAGGGTCTCCTTTCCTCGGTGTAATACTCACCTATGGGTCCTTCCAACCTATGAAATTCCAAACTCCTAACCTCGGCATCGCTAACTCTATCGAGCCTACATCCTACAATGCTACTATCTATGCGTTACCCTACCTATACGAAACTAATATAATTTTAAGAATGTCCCTAATGCCCAAGGCCTCTCTCAACTCCCGACAATTTCTTGGTTTCATGCGTGGGACGTCTCGCCAAGGCGAAATCCAAACAAGGAACCCTCCCATTACACTACTCCCTCGCGTAGTCGGTCATCGAGATATAGCGACCTAAGGCACACAAGCGGGACGTCCTAAATCCTATCGTGCTAATCCTACAAACGCATTTCCACTATCTTATCCTTCCGCCCATACAGAAGGAAACCTAACTAATCAAAGTGCCTACTCATGGTAGGAACACTATGTACATCACCCCGATCACACATTTTCTCTAAATTTTCCTTCTTATAAAGGCCTGGCAATCATCCTCAAATCAAATTTCTCTAAGTCCGACCTCACCCACCCACTTGTGGCGAGGGGACCACTTTAGTGCTTTTCCATAGCATAATATCTCCTTAAGTATATCAACATCATGTGGATCATAGCCTATAGTGGTTCATCCACACTATAAGACCTTTCCACAAAATCAACATCCTTGCATCCCATAACAGCTCCCCACTCCCGACGCCGTTAAGAGTCATGTGTGGAGTGTCTCGCAAAGCGAAATCCAAACAAGGAACCCCTCCACACGTTAACCCTTGACTTCGTTGGTTATGGAGTTCTGTCATTTAAACATGCAACCGGGATATCCCTATCCCCTAATCAATTAAAAAAAAGGTGGTTTGAACTCCTATCTCAAACTATGAGTCATACCACCCTGCGCTCGCACTCATTTTAAGTCCTTGCGCAAACCATAATGAGCTTTATGTTCAACTCAACAATAATCCTGCGGCCTTAAATCATATATAAGGTTGCCATATACCCAAATCACGAAAATGAAGCCTCTACTCATCGAAGTTTCGTAACCCACAATAAATAAGGTGAACTCAACCTATATCTAGGTGAGTCATCGCAACAATAACCTGTTCCCTCCAGGAACCATGGACACGATAGACTTGCCATTTTTAGTCTGCTATCGCTCCGAAAATACACCATGATGTGTTATACTCATCATACCACCATGCTCATATAGACATATAAAACGAGCATCACTAACCAGATATGTATATATATACCATATATCAGCACCCGCCTCTATGGCGAATGAAGAAAAATAAAACTCCGCTACTGCGGACAACACATAGGCATACATGATATAATTTTATCGATACCGCCATAACTCAAATTACACACACGAGTCTAGGGCTAACTAATACCGCGACTTTATCTGGTCACGCCAAATACTCACACCATATACCTCTGCTGAACCTTAGGCGAATAATTCCCAAAGCTGCATTCTTCTCATCCTGCTGATTTATGGGGACTCACGGTTAGAACTATCCGTAAGATCCCTTTCGAATCCTTACTTCACTGGGAGATCCAACTTTAGTACCACACTCTATTACGGCAGCACTATGGTACTCGTAACTACTATGCTTTAGTAGTCATTGAGATAATTCTTAACAATTACCATAGAGAGAGTGACCTCTACTAAGGTACTCATCCCAACCTTCTACCAGCTGCACCAGCTAAGCCTCACCTCCTGCTGCCATCCAAGCTCCGCACACGATTCTCAAACGAGCGCGCAAAAGATTTCTATAATCTCATAATATGGCAGGAGAACGAAATCTCACAAGAGATATCAACAATCCTAATACTGAGGCTCTATAACAAATGAGAGCAACGCTGGAAGCGTAGTACGTCCGCACAGATTCCTAAGGACACTAGAACCTGATGCTCTGATACCATCTGTAACACCCCGCCCAATAAGATACCGGGCGATCACTCCAATATTAAATTAAAACAGGATTTTCATATGGATCATTCTTAGCATCACTGTCGAAAATCCATTTGATTACTAATATCCTATTAGGTGGCCGTTAAAAACTTTTATCTAACTACTCTTTTTTTTAGCGCACAAATTAAAACATCCACAATTAAATGCGTAATGAACTGAAATGGAAATGAAAGGAACTAAAATAACCGAACACTCGGTCCAAATATACAACCATATCGAATGCTGTACTGAAAGAATAAATAAATGCAATTGATCCATTGGCTCGAGTGTTTATACAATATCTCCTGTCTAGAGTACAAGGAAAGAAACGTCTACCGATAACCTGCAAGCATCCACAGCTGCTGCAGCAGACGTCAGACTCGAAGGAAGTTTCCATCCAGGCGTCCCTGTGTCTGGACACCTATATATATAGTATAGAGAAAGAAAGGAGAGTAGACAAACGGGTCAGAGCCCGAATGTTTGAAAATATTTTGCAAGTGCATGAATGCTTTATTTTTAGAAAAATAGTTTTATCTCATATTTAAATCGGTATCGCACTCTCATGAGATACCCCTCACCTCTCCTCTAACAGCGTACACCTAGCGCGTCCCTTTAAACCTCCTAGTCAAGCTACCCTACTAAACTAATCTAATACCCAACCACTATCTAACCTAGATAGTCAAACAGATGTACTAAGGGCTAACTTCACTTTAATCTCGACGCTATGCCATGTTCGTGCGTGGGGTGTCTCGCGAAGCAAAATCCAAACAAGGAACCCCCCCGATACACTACTATGCAACAAGGTCGATCTTTGAGATCCGCCAGTCCCTCAGTACAGAAAGATATATATAATATATATACCATAAACATTTAATGATATAAGAGCACTAAGGATTAAACTTCTCCCCAATCTCAACATAGTGCCATATTCGTACGTGGGGTGTCTCGCGAAGCGAAATCCAAACACGGAACCCCCCCGATACACTACTATGCGGCACGATCGATCGTCGGGATTCATTAGACCCTCGACACCCAATTTATACATATACATACATCTACAATATACTTCCGGATAATATAAATATCTCCCGGACTGAGGATTACTTGATACATAAAGTATTTATAAATACATAACCTTTTTATTTCAAAAACTTCCATTTCCCTTCTCATATCCAGGAAATGTATTTATAAAAGCCAATTCATTATCATGAATTGCTCTAACAAACCATATACTTTTTGAAAGCCAATTTTTATTAACATAAAAATCTTTTCCTTTATCAATTATCCCATTTCCCTTTTTATACTCAGGAAATGTATTCAAAGACATTTTCATTATCATAAAAATGCTTTGATCATAACATATGCTTCCACATCCCTTCTTCCATCCGGGAAGTGTTACCGAAGCCAATTTATTTATAACCCATTTCCCTTCCTATATCCAGGAAATGTAATTAAAGCAAATCCATTATTATGAACTTCTTTAATATAAACGCGTTCTAAGACCGCCCATCCGGATTTCTCCACTGTGCGCGCCCCTAAATGGCTATCATCTTCCAGGGCCTCCAAGACAACCTGGGATCCTATAACAAAAGACGTCGGGAAGCGACCATGTGCCTGCGGGATAGTCAAGACAACACCCGAAATCTCCCATCCAGCGCAGAAAAATATAACAACAAACGCTCACATGGCCTATAGGACTATATCCACCCTGCATCATTAGCCAGGGGGATTCACCATACGAACGCAACTTCCCATATGATAGAGATTTAGAGAGGTGTGTAATCCATATTTTATTAATTATGAAAAGCATTTCTCTTTCCATTTTGAAAATATTCATTTATATATTTTCAAAATCATTTCCATCATAAAATATATATATATATATACCTAAATCACATAGTATGTACATATCCTATATATTCTTCCTAGAATATATATAAACAACCATAGTGGCCTATAGCTTCTAGCGATGACCATTAATCCCAAAGATTCCCTCGAGGAAGTATAACCATGCTTTCATATAAGCATGATACTAAACCCAAAGTATTTCCTTACTTTGTTCAATACTAATTACCTCAATCATCTCTTAAAGGTTTATTTATCCTCAAAACCCTTATTTAGGAATCCCCATAAAATCCCAAATGGTAATTCAACTCCCCATACTCTTAAAGGGAGAAAACTAGAAATTCTGACCTAAGCGAATCGATTCGCCCCTTTAGCGAATCGATTCGGGTGGGCGAATCGATTCGGTTCCCAATCCGAATCGATTCCGAAAGTATTCTGCAAACAGGTCTATAAATGACGAATCGATTCGGTCTGTACCCGAATCGATTCGGCCCATTGCAGAAACCCAATTTCCTTTAGGCGAATCGATTCGGCCTGTACCCGAATCGATTCGGCCAGTTCGAGGGCTACAGTTTGGGCGATATTTCAATCTCCAAAATACCCAAAATTCAATCCAATATACATATAAATCCTAACTTGGTTTTATTACTACAAACCCAAAGTTTTTATATCTCTTCAAATTCTTTAGAGGTCCTAACAATTCTTTTGAGAACCCCTAATATCTATCTCCAATAAGTTCTAACTAATGATTTCAATCTCGGACAGCTCTCCGTAGAAAAATCACTATAAATCCAAAAAAAATCAGAAAAATACGCGGTTGGAGCCCACGCGACCGCGTCGAAGAGATCTACAAATTTAATTTTTTGACCAAGAGCCGAATCGATTCTCCTCTAGGCCGAATCGATTCGGCAAGCACGCTGCCTCTACTATTCATCGTCTTCTCCGAGACGGTTTCGACCATTAAAGCTTCTCCCACGCTTTTGTCACCTAACACAACGTCCTAAAACCTCAACCAACTACAAATACACCTATAATACGGGTTCTAAATATCCTATAACCCGGAATCACCAATTAATTTCAAGAAAAACCTAAGTTCTCCAATTTATCATTTTTAGGGGTTCATTCGTTTTAACTCCCAAAAACCCATTTTATCCACGAATACCCAACCCAAAATCATTAGGGTTTGTTATACCAACAATGATATGAGATATTTATGATTAAAAACAAATAAATCAAGTAAACACTTGCCTCGTGGATATAATCCGACGACCTCGAGTCGAATCCGGCGGAGTTTGGCCCAAATCTTCCTTTTTCTCCTCCTTTCTTCCTCCTTTCTCTCTTATCTCTCTTTTCTTTCTTTTCTCTTCTATTTTCTCCCCCTCTCCCTCCTTTTATAAGGAGAAAAGGGTTTAACCCCTTTAAAACCCAAAACGACTCGTTTACCCAATTACGAGCCTATTTAACTCCAAAATTACTCGAAACTCAATTTCGACAATCGGACACTCTTTTCCGACTATCTCGGACATTCCGAGACTCATGGCGCAGTCAAAATTTCCATCTGAGGTACTTGATCGCAAATCACTATTCTAACCCAAAAATAATTAAGTGCGATATTCTTACTCAAAATCTTACCTCTTTTGTCACTATAGTCCACGGCGACATATAATTAAATTACTTCGACCTATATAGTCCCAAAATAATTTATAACACCCTTCGAAAATATTTAAATCCTCGAAAATCCCAAAAATCACTATTTCGAGAAATTCTCCAAATTCCAAATTATACTTAATTATGGAATTTAATAATCTCCAAAAGGGCGGGTTATTACAAGTAGCATCTATTTGGGTGTAGGATCGCCTCATGACTTATAAAGGTCCATAGCTAGCGAGAATTGAATAGACGCATCTTATGTATGAAGGAAAGGCTCTTAAAACATTGAGAGGGAGAAAGTTCCGAGGGTTTAGGTTATCGTTTGATATTTGACTTTGATTTTGTCAAAGATTCAAAATTATCCAACTTCTTACCATCTTCGGCCACATCTTGGAACCAAATTGGTTTGAGGAACATGGCTTCCTCTTTTAGGTCACATAGGTGATCGAATTGGTTTGATGCGTGTGATTTTTTATTTAATGTCGCATAGGGGACAAGTTGATTTAAAGGCACATGGATTCTTGTTTTAGGTCACATTGGGGATCGACTTAGTTTTAAACCACGAGGATTTCGATTCTATATTGTGTCGGGGACCTAATTGGTTTTTCCGCACTCGACTTCCAATCTTATGTCACGTTGGGGAATGAATTGGTTTTGAAGCGCATGGCGTCCTGTTTTAGGTCACGTAAGTGATCGAATATAACACTCCGTGTTTTTAAAATAAAAATATATATTAGGAATTTAAAATTTTGGGTAAAAATAATTTTTTTGAAATTATGTTTTTTAATATTTAAAAATGATTATCTTGATTTATATAAAAAGGAATTTTTATCTAAATTGAAATGGGATTAAAATTAAGAGAGTTTCTTAATTTATTAAACAAAGGTGGGAATTTCGAATTCCAGGTAATTTGAACTGGTTCCAATGGAAGGGCAAAGTGATTCTATTTTGGAAAATTTAAACTCTTTACTTGTAGATTTTTGTAGGACTCAATTTTTTTGATATAAAAACATAAAGTGGCGGGTTTAGGTTTTTTAAAACACATTGCAGTCCTTAGGAACCTCGCATAATTTTTGTCATCTCCTTTCTTCCAAACCTAAACCCGCTAACTCAACTTTCAACTCAAGATTTAAATAACTTAAACAAGATTTCTCAAGATCGTCCAAGAACGTGTTTTTGTTGTTTTCTCGAGAAGGACATAACCACCAAATGAGTTTTTTCAATAGATTTTAATAGTCACGAATAATTTTTGTAATGACACCACTTGTATATACTCATATATAGTTTGTTTTTACAATTTTATCTCACTTATTATCTTAAAAATGTTGGATTATTAGAAAGGGATCTTAAGTATTTAGTCATATTTATAATGATTTATTTTTCACCACTCCCATATTTTTATTTTTCTACTTTTCGGTCCGATATGGGGCAAGTGTCATTGTCTACAAGAAGAAGGATGGGTAGTTACAGGGAAGTTATAGGAGGTTTTTGGTGCTTATGGGACTTTTTACAATTTTAAAAGCACATGGGAGTGGAGCCTAAATACATCTGTTTTGATGGGACTAAAGCCAAAAAATCAATATTAGAAATGCAATATTTTGAATTCTTAATATGACAAAACCATTTTTAAATTTGAAGAATCAACTGTAAAGTGGGTCAAATAGAAGTTTTATAGCACGTCCCAAGCTAAGCGAAAAGTTTTGGGGTAAAACGTAAATTTATGAAACTTTAGGGACTCGATTTTAATTAATAAAGTTTTAGGGACTAAAATGAAATTATAAAAATGACATTTTTTAAATAAAATATTTTTAGGGGCCTTTAAGAAATATTGAAATTTTAAAGTGTGAAATTACCAAAATGCCTGTGACAACCCGCTCAAAATAATAACGGGTGGCCAGCCTTATACTACATTAAAACAGGTATCTCAGATGGCGCAGTCTCAACATCAACTGACAAAACTAAAAAATATAAGGCTAACTACCCAAAATCATTAAAAGTAGGTTGTCAAAAATTTTAAACTTTATTTAACAGCAACAACAAAACCAATAATGCAACATAACCAACAATACATCTAACTATGACGAGTAACAAGTGCAAACTCCAAATATATAAAATAGTGCAATGCAGTGTACAATTAAAATACCCGAATAAGCTGTCGGGTCACAGACAATACAAATCTGAGAAATGAAATATGAAAGTGTTAATCTACAAAACTTTGAGTACTAAATCAATATACAACTAAATCCTAATCTAGATACAACAAAGATATGAATCAACTAAAGAAAAGTGCCGTAGCAGTCCGCTACTACCACAGCTCCACAAATACCAGATGGATAAACATCAAGGTATCCTTGCGGAGGAACACCTGTAGTAATACAATATGTACATGGGGGTGAAAATATAAACGGGTCAGAGCCCGAGTTAAAAAACATTTTATAGAAAGTGTATTAAAATGCATAATAATTATAAATGCATTATTACATTATTTTAAGGGAGTCGGACTCTCCATCAAATTCAACTCGCCCCTCCACTAATGCGCGCGCTAAACGTATGGACATGATCTCCAAAAGGATGCCCAATTCTATTAATGGAAAAGGATTCTAACTTAATCCCAAGTGAAATAATTTAATTGAAATCATCTAACTTATCTGCCAATCTACACTTATTTATTTCATTAAGTTACATACTTTAACATTAGTATAATAGTTATCTTTATAATGTTCATTTATTGAACATATAAAGTTACATCATCATGCTCATAATCACATCATCATTCTCAATTACTAGAATTTCATATATTCTAGTTATGCCCTTATTTGGCATGTAAACATAAATATAGTATTATATGTATGAGTTATTAGCATCAAGAGTTAAGCACTAAACTTCTCACTATTATCACCATGGTAGTGCGTTTAGTGCGTGGGACGTCTCGCCGAAGTGAAATCCAAATAAGGAACCCCCCGTTACACTACTCCTGGCTGTATCGATCCTCGGGGCTCATTTTGACCTCAATGCAAGATGCATGTAACCCGAATTACTATTATCCAATTTTAGTTAATAAATATTCTCAATTCTCAACAATACACGACGTTTCATGCGTGGGACGTCTCGTCGAAGAGAAATCCAAACAAGGAACCCACCCGTTACACTACTCCTGGCACTGTCGATTGTCGGGATAGGTGATATATATATAACTATGAGCATTAATGACTAACTTATCCCCAAGTTCCAACATTACACTGTGGTTCGTGCGTGGGATGTCTCGCCGAGGCGAAATCCAAACAAAGAACCCCCCGATACACTGATCCTGGCAATGTAGGTCGTTGAGATCCATTATGCCCTTGATACCCAAGTACAAGTACAAGTAACAATAACCATCCAACCGAGCTATAACTCGAAGGACGCAGGCTCACATGCTATCATCTTCCAGCAGCACATATACGTAGCAAACTGGGGCGACCTGGTGGGGTTCAACGACACCCACCTCGTGATCAACTCATGCACACAACGTCCGGGAAGCGGTCATAGTTCCTAACCGGCAAGTGAGAGAGACACATACCCAGGACCTCTCACCCCCAAAATAAATAAATATTTATATATGTCATTTGCTGACCACCACGGACGACTATGACCTGGGGAATATCCACACCCGGCTCATCTATCCAGGATGCTCACCCTCTACGCACGCAACTTCCCAATGATAGCAAGGAGGGGGTATGCTTCACTATATATATATATACCATCAAATAATGTATACATACATCATCGCATAATAAAGATATACCATCATATAAGGTATACCTGCCACATCATTTTCAGTTTCATTATGCACTCTTAGGCGCAATAAAATATTATCATTGTTTAGAATATCTATCTCTCTTGATACACTAACCATCAATTCTCACACAATAACCCCACTTAGTATAAATATACTATTTCTCGCTTGAAGCTCACATGTCGCTTCTCATTATTAATTGTCTCTCAATTCCTTTAAGTTACAGATATTATTTACCCTAGAGCACCTCAATTTACATTTCTTATTCTCCATCCATAATATTGTTCAATTTATTTTATGAACCTTTGGAATTATCCCATTTGGGAATTGGATCCTAAGATCCGGTATCTCTAAATTATTCACATTCTTTCATATGAATTGTAATTATTATCTCTATGTAAAATTTCCAAATCAAGGTGGGCTTCCCCACTTAGAAAATACCAAAATATCTAGTAGGTATTACTTAAATTTAGTCAATATGACTCCAATTATTTCTTATAAGGGCAACTCTCTAAAAGTCTCCAAAGCATACTCCAATTAACTCATATAGAGGTCCCCAATCAATAACCTCGAACAAAAAGGGGTGAAATTCTCTTTAGAAAAACAATCCCCCAAAAGCCATGTTTCCGAATCGTTTCGGGCCAATTCCGAATCGATTCGGCCCAGCGAATCGATTCGGCCAGGAAGGCGAATCGTTTCGGGTCATCAGACCTGGGATTCTGTCTTAGGCTGAATCGATTCGGTATGAGTCCGAATCTATTCGGTCACTCAGACCTGGGATTCTGTCTCAGGCTGCATATTTCCGAATCGATTCAGTAGGAGGCCGAATCGATTCGGCCGTTCAGAAACCTCGAAAATGGCTACTTTGTATTTAGCCCAAAATACCCAAAATTCATTTGAATCATTTTCTCTCCATTTCTCTTCAACCCAATCACATATATATCATCAATAATCATCCTAGAATACATATAAACTAATTTCTAACCTTAAATCCATTTATACACTACAAATCTAAGGTTTTCCCAAAATGTTAGGTTTTGACATTTTAAACCTAAAACCCACAAATTAATCCACAAATCATACAATAAATTATAAACAATAATTATTTAGCACATTTAATCACTTTCCTCGGGTTTGTAGGTCCTGAATCCGCCTTCAGATCGCGTAGATGCCGGAAAATCCTCTTCCTCTCTCTTTTCACTTTTTTTTTTCTTCTTCTTTCTTCTTATCTTTTTCTCTCTTTCTATTTCTCTTTCTCTTAAGTGAGAATGACTTCTCACGTGGCTTTTAAGCCTTAAATCCCAAGATACACATCTTTAAATGATAATACACACTTTAAATGACTCGGTAACTTTAATTCGAGTCAAACGGTCCTAATTTATTTCGGAACCCAAATAGACCCAAAGTACAGTCATTTCGACTCTCTCGACCCTTACGGAAACAATGGTACCCTCAGAATTGCCATTCGAGACACTTTCTAATGACTCTAAATTTTGACCTCAATTGCCAATTTAATAACTCTCCAAATAAAATAATATTTATTTCTCCCAAAATAAATAAATATTCGTCTCCAAGACCTCGGGTTATTACAAACTTCCCCCCTTACAAAAATTTCGTTCTCGAAATTTAGCTAAGCTTAATTCTCCAAAGCTCAACTAGTTCTACAATACCCAACCTTACTAATCCTAACTCCTCTCAATTCCTGACATTCGCCACTTTCGTGTGGTGGACGTCTCGCAAAAGAGAAATCCAAACAAGGAACCCTCCCAATACACTACTATGTGGCGACGTCTGGGATTGAGACTTTGTTAAATATGGACTAGAGTTTGAAAATATTTTACTGGAAAAATTATTTTGAAAGGGCCCGAAGGCCGATAAAAGTTTTATTTTGAAAATAGTTTATTTTGAAAACGGTTTATATATTATAATATAAAATGCCTTATGTCCAACACAAGTTCTTTTAAATCATCATATATATATAAAAATATGTATCTCACGAAAATTATCATAATCATGAGCTAAAATTTTCCTGCGTCCCATCACTCCACAATCTCAACTTTCAACCATAAGCAACACCTTACATCATTTCAATATATTGCCATTTATAAGGCTCATGCATATCTGGAATAAAACAATTATAATAGTTTATCATGACTATATAAAAGAAGTAGCTTTATCATTACTACTTATCATACCATAACCATTTTCACATCCACCACAAGGTTTATAGCTCTTTTTGACCACCTTGCAAAATTTATCTAGTCTTATAAAAGATAATAACATAAGAGCCTAACTTGCTCAAAATTTCCCTTTTTAGGGTCATTACATACATAATAGGGCTATAGCACTACCCTTTCATAAATATCTCCCATACGATATTCCCAAAACTTCATATAGTAATAATCCTATTCATAAAGGAAAATTAACTTACATCATCCATCTCTAGTCCGAATGCCCTTCCTCATCAATGGGCTCCCAAACAAAGTCCCCCGGTCTAAAATGACCTCGAATCTGTTATAGGGGTTGCACTTCTAAGACTTCATCAAAACATGGTCCTTTACCTCTTTTAGGACAATCTCGGTTTTTATGACCTATTTCTTTACAAAAGAGACACTTACTCACAAATTCTTTTCGCCCACTCGCATTACAGGAACTCTCATCGCCAAACCTACTTGATGTACTCGAATCTCCAAAGTTCATATCCTCTTGCGAACAAAGATGATATTCATGACACTTTACTAGTGTTGCATTTACTACCTCGACGAAAGTCACTAACTTGGGACTCTCTAACAAATATTGCCGAATTCTCCAATCTAAACCTCGAACAAAATTTGATATAGGTTTCTCTTCCGTATTTACCTCATTTGGTACTGATTTTGCCCATCTAGAATAATCTTCTTCATATTTTTCCACCGTTCTATTACCTTGAAAAATCTTTATTTCTCGATTAGGGGAAGGAAAATACCTTCGATCAAAAAGTTCCCAAAATGCTGTTATAGGTAAAGTATCTCTCTGTTCAGATGTGGTGACAGACTCCCACCATTGGAGAGACGCACCCGATAACTTAAAGGTGGCTAAAAATTATTTCTGCACCTCACTAAACTCAACCATACGAAGGTTCCTCTGCATACTATTCTTCCATTGACTTCCAGCCATTGCATTAACTCCCCCTGCAAACTCGGGAGGATGCCCCTTACTAAAATATTCCTTCACTCTCTCCCATAAAGACAATCCGAAATGGGGTGGGGCTGCTCGAACGGTAGATTGCTGCGCCATTGTAGAAATGGCAGCAGTTACTGCTTGTACCACAATATTGGTAACTTCATCAGTAGTCATGTTCCTCAGAGGCATTTGGGGTTGCAATTTAGCCCCTTTGTTTGCTTTTCCTGAACGACCTCCCTTTGGTGGCATCTGAAACAAGAAAAATTGTATAAGAATGCCTTGTAAATATTTTTAAATCACAGAAGAAATATGGACGTAAGAATGCAACCGTCCTAACAATAAGGCTCTATATCAAGAACGCTTACGAAAGATCGTAGTAACGCACACAGATCCTAAAGACACTAAAACCTAATGCGCTGATACCATCTGTGACTACCCAAAATCATTAAAAGTAGTTTGTCAAAAATTTTAAATTTTATTTAACAACCACAACAAAACCAATAATGCAACATAACCAACAATACATCTAACAATGACGAGTAATAAGTGCAAACTCCAAATATATAAAAGAGTGAAATGCAGTGTACAATTAAAATACCCGAATAAGCTATCGGGTCACAGACAATACAAATCTGAGAAATGAAATATGAAAGTGTTAATCTACAACACTTTGAGTAATAACTCAATATAAAACTAAATCGTAATCTCGATACATCAAAGATAGGAATCGACTAAAGAAAAGTGTCGCAACAGTCCGCTACTTCCACAGCTCCACGAATACCGGATGGATAAACATCAAGGCGTCCTTGCTGAGGAACACCTGTAGTAATACAATATATACATGGGGGAGAAAATATAAACGGGTCAGAGCCGGAGTTAATTTTTTTTATAGCAAGTGTATTAAAATGCATAATAATTATAAATGCATTATTACATGATTTTAAGGGAATCGAACTCTCCATCAAATTCAACTCGCCCCTCCACTAATGCGCTTGCTAAACGTATGGACGTGATCTCCAAAAGGATGCCCAATTCTATTAAGGGAAAAGGATTCTAACTTAATCCCAAGTGAAATAATTTAATTGAAATCATCTAACTTATATCCCAATCTAGACTTATTTATTTCATTAAGTTACATACTTTAACATTAGTATAATAGTTATCTTTATAATGTTCATTTATTGAACATATAAAGTTACATCATCATGCTCATAATCACATCATCATTCTCAATTACTAGAATTTCATATATTCTAGTTATGCCCTTATTTGGCATGTAAACATAAATATAGTATTATATGTATGAGTTATTAGCATCAAGAGTTAAGGACTAAACTCCTCCCTATTCTCAACATGGCAGTGCGTTTCGTGCGTGGGACGTCTCGCCGAAGCGAAACCCAAACAAGGAACCCCCCATTACACACTACTCCTGACCGTATCGATCCTAGGGGCTCATTATGCCCTCAATGCAAGATGCATGTAACCCAAATTATTATTATCCAATTTTAGTTAATTAAAATTCCCAATTCTCAACAGTACACGTCGTTTCATGCGTGGGACGTCTCGCCGAAGCGAAATCAAAACAAGGAACCCCCCCGTTACACTACTCCTAGAAATTTCATTGTCGGGATTGGTGATATATATATAACTATGAGCATTAAGGACTAACTTATCCCCAAGTTCCAACATTACACTGCGGTTCGTGCGTGTGACGTCTCGCCGGGGCGAAATCCAACCAAGGAACCCCCCTGATACACTAATCCTAGCAATGTAGGTCGTTGAGGTCCATTATGCCCTTGATACCCAAGTACAAGCACAAGTAACAATAACCATCCAACCGAGCTCTAACTCGAATGATGCAGGCTCACATTCTATCATCTTCCAGCAGTCCATATACGTAGCAAACTGGAACCACCTGGTGGGGTTCAACGACACCCACCTGGTGATCAACTCACGCACACAACGTCCGGGAAGCGGTCATTGTTCCTAACCGGCAAGTGAGAGCGACACATACCCACGACCTCTCACCCACATAATAAATAAATATGTATATATGTCATTTTCTGACCACCACGGACGACTATGACCTGGGGAATATCCACACCCGGCTCATCTAGCCAGGATGCTCACCCTCTACGCACGCAACTTCCCAATGATAGCAAGGAGGGGGTATGCTTCACTATATATATATATATAACATCAAATAAGGTGTACATACATCATCGCATAATAAAGATATACCGTCATATAAGGTATACCTGCCACATCGTTTTCACTTTCATTATGCGCTCTTAGGCGCAATAAATTATTATCATTGTTTAGTATATCTGTCTCTTTTGATACACTAACCGTCAATTCTCACACAATAACCCCACTTAGTATAATAATACTATTTCTCACTTGAATCTCACATGTGGCTTCTCATTATGAATTGTCTCTCAATTCCTTTAAGTTACGGATATTCTTTATCCGAAAGCACGTCAATTTACATTTCTAATTCTCCATCCATAATATTGTTCAATTTATTTTATGAACCTTTGAAATTATCCCATTTGGGAATTGGATCCTAAGATCCGGTATCTCTAAATTATTCACATTCTTTCATATGAATTGTAATTATTATCTCCAAGTAAAATCTCCAAATCAAGGTGGACTTCCCCGCTTAGAAAATACCAAAATATCTAGTCGGTATTCCTCAAATTTAGTTAATATGACTCCAATTAGTTCTTATAATGGGAATCTCTCTAAAAGTATCCAAAACATACTCCAATTAACTCCTATAGAGGTCCCCAATCGATAACCTCGAACAAAACGGGATGAAATTCTCTTTAGAAAAACAATCCCCCAAAAGCCCTGTTTCTGAATCGATTCGGGCCAATTCCGAATCGATTTGGACAAGAAGGCGAATCGATTCGGGTCATCAGACCTGGGATTCTGTCTCAAGCTACATATTTTCGAATCGATTCGGTAGGTGGCCGAATCGATTCGGCCCTTCTGAAACCTCGAAAATGGCTACTTTTTATTTAGCCCAAAATACCCAAAATTCATTTTGATCATTTTCTCTCCTTTTCTCTTCAACCCAATCACATATATATCATCAATAATCATCCTAGAATACATATAAACTAATTTCTAACCTTAAATCCATCTATACACTACAAATCTAAGGTTTTCCCAAAAAGTTAGGTTTTGACATTTTAAACCTAAAACCCATAAATTAATCCACAAACCATGCAATAAATTATACACAATAATTATTTAGCAAGTTTAATCACTTGCCTCGGGTTCGTAGGGTCTGAATCCGCCTTGAGATTGCGTGGATGCCGGAAAATCCTTTTTCTCTCCCTTTTCTCCTTCTTTCTCTTCTTATTTCTTCTTCTCTTTTTCTCTCTTTACATTTCTCTTGCTCTTAAGTGAGAATGACTTCTCACGTGGCTTTTAAGCCTTAAATCCCAAGATACACATCTTGAAATGATAATACACACTTTCAATGTCTCGATAACTTTAATTCGAGTCAAACGGTCCTAATTTATTTCGGAACCCAAATAGACCCTAAGTACAGTCATTTGGACTCTCTCGACCCTTCCGGAAATAATGGTACCCTCAGAATTGCCATTCGAGACACTCTCTAATGACTCCATATTTTGACCTCAATTGCCAATTTAATAATTCTCCAAATAAAATAATATTTATTTCTCCCAAAATAAATAAATATTCGTCTCCAAGACCTCGGGTTATTACAATGCCCTTCATGTATAAAATGAATCTTAAATGATTAATACCTTTCCACCTTGTGTTTAACACCTCGTGATAACACATGTTGTCGATATATCTAAAGCTAAAAATAAGTGCCACTGTTCGGTGAAATAAGGCTGCATGACCCCTCTGTTATGCGACACATCAACGCTGACTCGCCGTTGTAAAGGCTTGCTCTGCTAGACACGTGTCAACACCGTGAAATCACTGGGAAACTATAAATAAGGAATTTAAGATCATTTAAACTCACAACAATTCCTTGATAAAAAAGTGAGAGAAAATACGAAAAAGTTAAGAAGAATTTCAGGAAGACTCGATGGAAGTTTCATCCTAACGATGTGATCCAAGACTCCATATCTATAATTTCAGACCTTTATTTTAGGTGACTACTCATGACATTCCTTGTGTATATTGATTATATGTTATTATGAGAACTATATATATTTTGTGAACGACTTTTATTCTCAAAATTCATCTGATACTGATGATTGATTCCTTGTGATATGTTTATATTTGTCCATATAGACATATCAATTAAAATAAGTATTGAAAATGATATTGACTATGGGAAAATAAGATTCGGCCTAAGGGACCTCTTTTACTGACCGACCTTCCCAGCTAGGTTATCGATGGTGTGCCCTAAATAAGGCGTTGTAACGAACAAGTTCGATTAACCCTCAACTATCAGGGAATAATAGAGTAGAAGAATACGGAATTAGAGAGTACTTGGCCATTAAAATGATATGGTTGAAAGAAAAATATATTTCCTTTACATTGTCACATCTGTTCTATTCTGAGCTATTCATTTGTACGTCTTGTCATTCACATATAAATATAGTACTGCAAATTCTTGTCTATATATATCTATGCCTTTTATTATTGCTTAAATAGGTATCTATTTTATGAAAAACCTTGTAATGTTTGGAGATTAAATCTCATTTGACTTTTATCTAGCGTTGTAATAATTTTTTAACAAATAACTAGGCTCACGAATGGATCGTAAAAGTACAATATTGAATATTTGGCTTTTAGAGCTCTTTTTGTTATTTATGTAAAATGTTTGGTTTATCAGATAGAGCATGTAGTAGGTTTTAATTTTTTTCTTAAGTTGTAAACTCTTTGTTACTTGTATAAAGTTTCATTTTAGAAAGCTCTGATGACGTAATGCCTTCATTTGTAGTAAATTACGATTCATGACCATCTGAATCTATTTTTGTTGCATTTATTTTAAGAAATATTTTTTTAAAAACCATAATATTGAGGGCCTTGGTTACATGTTAAGACACTCCTTCCCTACTAATTTTGGGTCGGGGTCATGAAAGAGTTGTTTTCAGATAGGTTATGAACCTGTAAACTATTGAATATAAATTTCGAACGTTATAGAATTTTTGTTTCCATACATAGGATATAGGATTAAATATCCGACTTAAATGATAATCCTCCATATTTTTACATCTTATATAACTGTGTATATATAATTGTTCTTATAATTTGGAGTTTTTCGATAGTATAATACATCTTATGTTTGGCCATAACTGTAAAAAATGACCAAGATGAGATCAACTGCGGGAACTAGTGGTTCAAGTATGGAAGGACTGGAAGGTTCATACAGGGAAATTGAATGTCTAGCAAGAATTATGGAGCATCAAGTGAATAATAAAGCACCAAGGAATCTTGAACTAAGTAGTGACACTATTGAACAGTTCAAAAAATGGATACCACCATGTTTTAAAGTTACTCTTAACCCCACTGAAGTAGAAAGCTGGGTGATGCAAATGGAAAAGATATTCAATGTTCTTAAGTGTACTAGTGAGCAAAGGGTTTCATTTGGAACATTCATGTTAGAAGGTGAAGCCGAACATTAGTGGATAATGACTAAGAGAATTTATGAGGAAAGGAATAAGCCTATAGGTTCGAAGGACTTCTTAGTTATCGTCTATGAGAAATACTTTCCCGAAATGATGCAAGACAAAAAAAATATCCGACTTTACGAGTCTGGTTCAAGGAAATATAATGGTTAGTCAATATGACCCAAAGTTTGTTGAGTTATCCCTTTTTGCACCTCATGTTATGATAACCGATGTTTTAAAAGCCAAAAAGTTTGAACGTGGGTTGAGGTTGAATATTCGTAGTCAAATTTCCATCCTAAAATTGACCTCATATAATGACATGGTGACTAGGGCAATGATAACTGAGCAGGATAGTGAAGAATATAATCAACGTAGAGGTGAAAAAGGGATGTTTGGAGAACAAAGAGGAAGGAACCCCAATAACAAATCCTTTAGTACTGTACCTAATATAGGGCAACCTTTTGTAAAAAAACCCTTTAACATTGATAAATGCCAACGATCCGGTAATATTCATAAAGGGCAACCATTTATTTCGAGACTGTAACTTTCTTTGGGTGTGGCCAAAAGGGACATAAAATGAGATATTTCCTCAACAAAGGGAAGACACAAAAAAAGACTTCTAATGACAACATGGATCATGGAAGACAAGGTAGATTTTTTAATCTTTCCGATGCTAAGGCTTCTAATGAAGTAGTGTCAGGTACACTTTCTATATGTGCACAACCTTTTCAAGTTTTAATAGATACTGGTCCACCCATTCATTTATGTCTGTACGTTTTATTAATTTGTTTCCTAGTATTCCTGAAGCCTTGAATCATAACATACACGTTTCTACTCCTTCGGGTGAGTTATTGACGTGAACATTAGTATACAAGTCTTGCTCGATAGATGTTAGTTGTCATCAACTATTCACCAATTTGATAATTTTAGACATAAGAGATTTTTAAGTCATTTTGGGGATGGATTGGTTAGCATCGTATGATGCAAAGGTAGATTATTTTGAGAAGATAGTTACTTTCCAAACTCGTAACAATCCAGAATTTAGTTTTGAAGGAACCGGCATCCTGTCTCCCATACGTATGATCTCTGAAATGCGAGCTTGTAGTTTTATTAAAAAGGGATGTCAATGATTATTTTCAAGTGTTATTGATTTGCAAACAAAATAGCCTAGTTTAAAATATATTCCAATAGCTAAAAAATTTCCAAATGTTTTTCCAGATAATTTACCAAGTCTTCCTCCTAGTAGATAACTAGAGTTTATGATTGACCTTATTCCTAGAATTATACAAATATAAAAACCACCTTATTGCATGGAATTAAGTGAATTAATAGTTCAGTTACAAGATTTATTAGATAAAGGTTTTATTAGACCAACTGTATCCCCTTGGGGTGCTCTAGTATTATTTGTTAAAAAGAAGGATGGGCCAATGATGTTATGTATAGATTATCGTGAACTAAATAAGGTGAACAATAATAATAAATACCCCCTACCTCATATAGATGATTTGTTTGACCAACTATAATGAGCGAAGGTATTTTCTAAGATTGACCTTAAGTGTGTTTATCACCAATTGAAGATTAAGGAAGATTATATGTTAAAATCAGCTTGTCGTACTAGATATGGTCTCTACGAATTTCTTGTGATGCTATTTGGACTAACTAATGCACCACCCACTTTTACGGATATGATGAATAAAGTGTTTGAGAAATATTTGGATCAGTTAATGGTTGTTTTCATTGATGACATCTCTATTTATTCTAAAAGTATTGGAGAACCCGTAAAGCATTTAGAGACAATGTTACAAATCCTTAGCATGGAGAAAATATATGCGAAATTAAAAAAGTGTGAGTTTTAGTTTTCTAGCGTCTCTTTTCTAGGACATGAAATTTCCAAGGAGGGAGAGTCGGTTTGCCCTCAAAAGATCAAAGTTATACCGGATTGGCCTAGAACAACTAATGTTATGGAGATTCATATTTTTCATGGATTAGCTGGTTATTATCAAAGATATGTTTAAGGATTTTCTAGTATTGCAAAACCTCTATTTAGGTTAACCCAAAAGAAGGTGAAATGTGAATGGTATGAGAATGCTGAGAATAGTTTTCGAGAACTTAAGAATCAATTAGTATCTTCCCTAATTTTGACTATTTCTTCCTGGACAAGGGGATTTGTGATTTACAGTGATGCTTCTAAAAATGGTTCGTGTAAGGACACAATCCTTCGATTGAGTCTTAATGTAGTGTTGGATCAATCCCTGACAAAAACCATTTGTGTCATAGGATAGTTTTCAAGTGTATCCATCCAAGCCTATGACGTGTAAGTTAAAGACGTAGTGACCAATATTATAAAGCTTCATCATATATCGGGTTTATTGTGCCTCGTTTCTACGTCAACAACATTGGTTCCAATGCTCCTAAGGTATGAATGCATTTTATATATATAGAATCTTGGAAATTCATTCGGTGTAATTTATAAATTTCTTATAAATAATTTTAACGACTTTGTTTTACTCATAAAATACTTTTTAAGAATTTTTCATAAAAAGTTTTGGGCTTAAAAAGAATATTCTATTTTTGATAAGTCATTCGAATGAACTGGAATCTCGTTCGAATGAGATTCCCAGGTCGTTCGAATGATACTTCTAATGAGATTTCCTTTTTATCACTAGAACATCGTTAGTAAATTCGTTCGAACGATAATGTCGTTCGAACGACTTTGGCGGGAACAACTTTTTGGCCGTTTTTTCCATGTTCCTACTACTTCTTCCCCACTAACTTTTTGACAGATTTAACTAGTGCGGGAACAACATTTTTCGTAAGACTTTTTCACACATCTAAGATAGTTTTTGAGAGAAAATTATTCCAAGAAAAAGTCCACTTGATTTTTGTTAAAATGTTTTAATCCTTTGACCAAAATCAAGGTTAATACACCCATAGTTTGTTTATTCCAAGTTTCTTCATATCTATCTTTGCTTGGAGTGTTTGGCACTGGGTTTTTCTCTACACTTCAATGAAGATAAGTTTGAGTTTACTTCTACATACCAAAAATAAGAATACTTGTTTGTTGTTGTGGCGTTCCCACTCGGAGAAAGGCGTCAAGTGCGGGTTGACGATTGTTCCAAAGGCCTCATTGGTCGATTACAAGGTTCCGGTGGATTCCGAGAAAGTCTAGGTGGAGGTAGTTGCAAGAAGACGCATCAGGGGCTTGGATGGAGTCAAGTCGAGTTGTTTAAGTCATCTGTCTTGTAATCATAAAACCATACTCAGTGGACTTAAGGCTAGGGTCGTCCGAGGTTTTTTCCCGTGTGGGTTTTTCCTCGTACATCGCGGCGTAGTGGTTGTTTACTAATTTTATCGTTTGCAAACTCACATTAGATGCAGGATTAGGTAAGAATATTAAATTGGTATATTTAATTTGGTGCGAATTTTAATTTGGGGGAAATATTAATTTAATTCAAGTCATTACTTTAATTTGATAAAATTTGGTTTGGCCTAATTTGCAAAAAGGATTTAATTATTTGTTAGGAAAATTTCTAGGACTTGGGTTAAATTAAGTTTTTCAAGTAAAAATCAATTTGTTGATTAATTTAATGTCACTTTATGTTTTGTTTAATTTTAATTTCAAAGAAATTAAAATTCTTAAGTTGTTTATGTGTTTGAGCCATCTTTATCCCGCATAAAAGGAAATCGATTTTGAAAGTGAAAGATTCAAAAATTGGGGGACTTATTGTTTTCATATTGGTATTAGAGACGGAGCGCTGATTTATCGCATTAAAGATCTGTTTTTTTTACTTTTATAATTTTTGTGCTCCTTTTATTTTTAGGTGGTTCTTTTTTTACTCACTCTTTTTTTTTTTTGTATCTCTCGATGGGACGTCTTAATGGTAATTTGTCCATTTCTAATGATAATGAAGTTTTTGATATTCGAGAGGAATTTAATTAGCTTAATAAATGTAATGAAAATTTAAGAGAATTAAATGTGAGATTTGCAAAAAGAATTAAGTTTCTTGAAAATGAAATTTTATGTTTTAAATATAGAATTGAACTTTTGCAAACCTCGCTATCTCAAAAAGATATTTTTTGTGAAAAGCTCATGGACATAAATTGCAATTTTAATATTTTAAATATGTCCAAGAAAGAGAGTGATAGACTAGAAAAGACTCTTTCGGACACATTGAGGGGGAGCATGTTAACCTTCTAGGCATTATAGAAAATTTAAAGAAGGAGTCCCGTAAAATTGAGGAGTCTAATTTATTAATTGATCACGAAATTTTAAAAATGAAAAATGATTTATAATACTCGAGTAGTAGTTGTAATGGTTCTAGCTCATCTTCTTCAAATATTTCCATTGCTAATGCTAAGACCATTGTTTGTTTTAGAGGGCCAAATTTATCCAAGGAGTTTAGAAAATGTCACAACTTAGGTATCATTCCTCGTGTTTTCACATCCTTGCATTGTGGTAGGAAAGGTCACCTTAGGTCATTTTGTTTTGATCTTAAAATAAGTCCTAGGAAGTCCATGTCTATCATTTCATTAGTTCCCAAATCCCATCATTTTAAATATACATCTATATGGGTTAGGAAATAATTTTTAGACGCACTAGATATTAGATTTGTTGATTCTCATTTCCTTTCACATGAAACCTCCCTTGTTAAATTTAAAGGTTGAATGTGTTAGTTTTGTTTGCATACCCTATCTTTTTGTGCTTCATATTATATATCATTTCTAGGTGTATGCATGTTTAATAATTGTTCTAGTCTATACTTCACACTTTATCACATACTAGAACTACGACTATTGTTTATCTTTTGTATTATAGTTCTTTCATTCTAGTTTACATTAAATGAAAAATAAAAAAATATTTTTGTTTATCATTTGTGTTTAAGCTTTTAGTAATTTTGGCTTAATGAAAAATACAAATGATTTTCATCTGTCTATTGAGTAAATATGTTTATGTGTTTGGTTAAAAATTTCAAAAAGTCAAAAAGATTTTTGTTTTGTTTGTATTTCAGTTTGACACACTTTATGTGGCATATACATGTGTTTGAAGCCCATCTTTTTCACTCCCATGTGGCTAGAGCTTTTGGTTTATATTGTCAATACTTAAAATGTTCTTTACCATGCTTACATGAAGTAGTTAGTTTTTTGTGTTGATGTAATGGATTCTATTTTTATATGCCTATATTCACACATGCACGAGCTCACTTGGAATTATAACTTCACATGTATATTTGAGCTTTGTGAAGTGTTCTCCTGCCAATCTCATCATTTACATGTTTTGTGACCTAGGAGGACTAGTGCATGTCAAAATCCGTTGCACGCGAGAATGAAGAGATAAAATATTATATATATTAATGATCACGGGGAAGGTCTACGAAAGGAAAAATCATCATTTGCGAGTAAGCCACCGTTTTCTTGGACCTAAAAGAAATACGTGGTCCAAAGGCCTAAAATAATAATGGAATTAAAAGAATATATTTGCCAAGGCCTATTTTGTGTAGTTGATTTATTCATTCAAAAATTAAATTAATATGCTTATTTTGAGGGATTTTGGATGACTTATTAATGGGTTGCACAATGTCCGTTTATCCTAGTTGTTCTTTCAATGTCATGACTCTATTAGTTTGTAGAATCATCAAAATTCTAGGCTTCTATGCATTTTGTTTGTTTGTTCATTGAGTTCAATCTATATTATCACATGAGGTTATATTCAATTGTGATAAAGTTTACAATTAAATGAGAACTCCGTGAACATGTTTAAAGTGATTGGGTCTAAATTTAATTGTTACTAGTTCACACTCCTACACTTTCGTTTCAATATGGCACATTTTTTCCATACGAGGGTGAAAATCTTATTGTATTTTGTGTCATATGTGGTGTCTATACCTATATAGATGTGAGTGTGCGTTAGTGATATTTATTATGTCTACATATATATGGTATTTTTTCTTTGCCTTGCTTTCTATTCCATCTATGCTTCAAATTCATAGTTGGTATCTATCGTGTTGTACACTGTTGTTGATATCACATACTTAGTATCTCATGTATCACATTGATATCATTTTTTTGCATCTTCGTTAGCATCCGTTATTCTTTATATGGATTAGTTTCGATTTTGTTGCCCATATGCTTTCATGCTCTTATCACTCTAAGCCTCATCATTTTTAAATTAGTTTTTATCCTTTGTTTATTCCTAAACAAAAGGGGGAGAATTATAGGGGAGAAATGGTATCTAATCCTATTGTAATAATATCTTAGTTTGGGAGATTTTTCTTAGGGGGAGACATCTTTCTAAGTAGGTTATTTTAATATTCGTATTCCCTATTCGTCTGATAGTTTGCTTAATTGTGCATGAATTCCTTAAAATGGCAACTTTCATCGGCAAATATATTAATCCTAGGGTTTTGAGTCAAGCGATGTAATTTTTATTTTGGGTGGTATTTTTTTTAAGTCTAGTAGAGCTTAATGACCCTTTAGGAATTTTGTTTGGTTTTTGTCCCGGAATAGCTAAAGGGGGAGCTTTGTAAGGACACAAGTCTCCGATTGAGTCTTAATGTAATGTTGGCTCAATTCCGAATAAAAAACATTATACTCAGAGGATAGTGTTCAAGTTTATCCATCCAAGCCTCGGATGTGTAAGTTGAAGACGTAGCGGCCAAGATTATAAAGCTTCATCATATGTCGGGTTTATTGTGCCTCGTTTCTACGTCAATAGCATTGGTTCCAATGCTCCTAAGGTATGAATGCATTTTTTATATCTATATAGGAGCTTGGAAATTTATTGGGTGTAATTTACAATTTTCTTATAAATAATTTTAATGACTTTGTTTTACTTAGAAATTATTTGTTAAGAACTTTTCATTAAAAGTTTTGGGATTAAAAAGAATATTATATTTTATGATAAGTTGTTAGAACGAATTGGAATCTCAGTCGAATGAGATTCCCACGTCGTTCGAACGAGACTTCTAACGATATTTCCTTCTCTTCACTGGAACATCGTTAGTAAAGTCGTTCGAACGAGAATGTCGTTCGAACAACTTTGGCAGGAACCGTTTTTTGGCAGTTTTTAGCAGTTTTTTCCATGTTCCCTTTACTTTTTCCCCACTAAATTTTTGACAGATTTAACTTGTGCAGGAACAACATTTTTCATAAGAATTTTTGACACATCTAAGATTGTTTTTGAGAGAAAATTCTTCCAAGATAAAAGTCCCCTTGATTTTTGTTAAAATGTTTTAATCCTTAGAACAAAATCAAGGTTTATACACCCATGGTTTGATTATTCCAAGTTTCTTCATATATATCTTTTCTTGGAGTGTTTGGCATCGAGTTTTTCTCTACACCCCAAAGAACAGAAGTTTGGGTTTACTTCTACATCCCACAAACAAGAATACTTGTTTGTTGTTACGGCGTTCTCACTCGGAGAAAAGCTTCGGGTGCGAATTGACGATTGTTCCAAAGGCCTCATTGGGGGATTCCGGGATTGTCAGCTAGGTGGAGGTAGTTACAAGAAGACGCGTCATGGGCTTGGACAGAGTGAAGTCGAGTTGTGTAAGTCATCTGTCTTGTAATCATAAAACCATACTTAGTGGACTTAAGGCTAGGGTCGTCCGATATTTTTTCTCATTGTGGGTTTTTCCTCGTACATCGCGGTGTAGTTGTTGTTTACTTTTTTTATCTGTTGCAAATTCACATTAGATGCATGCTTAGGTAAAAAGATAAAATTGGTATATTTAATTTGGTGCGAATTTTAATTTGGGTAAATATTAATTTAATTCAAGTCATTACTTTAATTTGATAAAATCTTGTTTGGCATAATTTGAAAAAATGAATTAATTATTTGTTACGAAAATTTCTAGGACTTCGGTTAAATTAAGTTATTTAAGTGAAAATTAATTTCTTTATTAATTTAATGTCACTTTAAGTTTTATTTAATTTTAATTTGAAAGAAATTAAAATTGTTATGTTGTTTATGTGTTCGAGCCATCTTTTTTCTGCATAAAAGGAAATCGATTTTGAAAGTGAAAGATTCAACAATTGGGGGACCTATCGTTTTCAGTTTTGGATGTGTACTGATGGAAAATGGAAAATAGAAGCTTATGCCTCGAAACAGTTAAAAACCCATGAGAAGAACTATCCAACCCATGACCTTGAATTAGCAACTGTAATTTTTGCTGTTAAGATTTGGCGAGATCATTTGTATCGTGAGACTTGTGAGATTTGTACTGATCATAAGAGTTTGAAATAAATTTTTACCCAAAAATAATTGAATATGAGACAAAGGAGTTGGTTAGAATTAATGAAGGATTATGATTTAAATATTTATTATCATCCAGGGAAAGCTAATGTAATAGCCGACGGTTTAAGTAGGAAGACTACAACAAATTTAGCATTTGTCATTACAAATCAGGAACCTTTGTTAATGGATTGATAAGTATGAAAATAAATGTATGTATTAATAGCAAAGGAGGAATAATTGCAAACTTACAAGTACAACCCATGTTGATGACAATGATCAAAGTTGCACACGTAAATGACCCACAACTGAAGAACATTAGAGAAGAAGTTATCGAGCATAAGGGAATTGAATTGGTGATACGAGATGATATATTGAGGTTTGTAAATAGATTGTGTGTGCCATGTGATGCCCAACTAAAGAGGAAAATTTTGGAGGAAAGTCATTACTCAAGATTCACATTTCATCCCGGATGTACAAAGATGTATAAGGATGTTCAAGAAGTATATTGGTGGAATAACATGAAGAGGGAGATAGAAAAATTTATATCTTAGTGTTTGGTTTATCAGAAAGTAAAAGCTGAACATAAAAAACCATAAGGATTACTACAACCCCACCTATCCCTGAGTGGAAATGGGAACATATTACTATGGATTTTGTGATATGTTAACCGACAAGTTCAAATGGTAACGATTCTATTTGGGTATTATTGATAGGATAACTAAATCTTCTCATTTGGTTTTCTGTAAGATTACCCGTTCTTTACAAAAGTTAGCTAAGTTATACGTGCGGGAAATTATTAGGATTCTTGGAACCTCAGTTTTAATTATTTCTTATCGTGACCCTAGATTTGTGTCCCACTTTTGGAAGAGCCTACAAGTAGCCATGGGAAGACAATTAAATTTCAGTATTGCTTTTCATCCTCAAATAGATGGACAATCTGAGATAACAATTCAAATCTTAAAGTATATGCTTAGGGCATGTGTACTTGGTTTTAAAGGGAATTAGGATGAATAGTTGTCAAGAAAGTATTCAAATGGCTCTGTATGAGGCACTCTATGGTAGAAGGTGTCGTTCACCTTCATGTTGGGTAGAAGTTGGGGAAATAAAATTGTTGGGACCAAAATTGATCCATATCACACCAGAGAAAGTGAAATTGATACAAGACCGACTTCAAATCGCTGAAAGCCATCAAAAGAGTTATGTCGACAATCGCCACCGACAATTGGAATTCCAAATAGGAGATTATGTGTTCTTACGAGTATCACCAAAAAAGGGAGTAATCCAATTTCGGAAGAAAGGGAAGTTGAGTCCAAGATAAAGTAACACCCTCTAATTTTATGCATTTAATATTTAATTAATTCTTTGTGCATTTAATATTTAATTAATTCGGGAATTCAAAATTACTGGTGTGTCGTAATTTTAATGGAATTAATTATGGCAATATATATTTAAATATTAACCGGGGACTGAATGGTTAATATTTATGGAAATTTATTTACTAAGCGAATAATAATAATTTCATTACGTCATTTCGGGTATTAATGACGGGGTATGCACTTATCTCAGCCGGGAGTCGGTATAGACTAAATTGGGTGTGAGATAAGGATTTTTATAAATTAATTCAAATGCCAATTTTGAGTGTACGGTTGAGCCCGGATGGGCCAAAATAGTCAGAAAAGTGTACCTGGGAGTAGTAAACGGGTCAAAGGACGTTTTTAGGCATAGCCGGGCCCACACGGGGGCATTTGGGTCACTTGGGCTTAGCCCATTAGGCTAAAAACGGGAGTTAGCCTAATGAAGAAATTATAAGAAATAAGGGAATGGATGAATTGAGTTTAGAAAAGGTCTTAGTGGATATGGAAACCCTAATAGAAGTTAAAGGCAAATTTGGGGATCAAAGGAGAGCCAAAACAAAAGGGTCATCTTCAACCTTGGGCATTAACAACTCCAAAATCAGACTCTACGAACCCTAAGGCAAGTGGTTAACTTTCTATAGTATTTAAATTTTATTTCAATTCATATTCTTGTGATGTGTGAAATCAAAGATTTTTGTTTTGGAATTAAAGGGTATAAACATGAGGTTTTTGTAAACTAATATTCTAATTTCTGAATTGTGTAGAAATTCATACGTAATCTGAGAATAGTATAAATATATCTGGTAGGGTGTAATCCGGAGGAACTAGAAATGAATTTGAGACTCGGATTTGATGTTTAAATAAATTAAGGGTTAAAATTCGATTTTTCCCCAAATTACGAAAACAGTAGAGAACGGACAATTTAATGATGTTTGTTAACAGTATGAGGGTCCCTTATGAGGTTTTTGATATGTGTTATTGATGAGAAGGCTTGGGTTTACTATTAGAAGGAGTTAGGGTTTTTAGATTTTCATCCATGGCTGAAATAGACCACTCGGAGAAGACGATGACTTGTTCGATCGATCGAGGGTCGGGGGTCGATCGATCGAAGGTGAGAAATTTTTGGCAGTTCCGCCAATTTGTTTACATAAGGGAAAATTAAGTAAAAATCTGTTTCCATGCCTTATGAAATGAGAAATATCTACAATTTCAAACTAATTAATTGTGAGGGAAATTAATTGGGACTTGGGAGAAATTTAGGTGTGGTACACTATGATTAAATTGTGAGAACAATATTTCAAAAATGGTTACAGATGGACTAAGTGGGTAAGTCCAGGGTTATTGGTTGAGCGATACCAAGACGTTAAATTTATTTAGGTGAAAGCTAAATAATTTAGATTCGGGAATTTGGATTCGGGTGTTGTTTTTATTTCAGGTCACGAGAGTAAGTGCGAATATATTGGTTGGGGAGACACCAAAAATAATTAATGTGAAAATTAATTAATAATTAGAGTTGAACCATAAACTCATAATAATTTGAATAAGCTTATGTCACGGACTTAGTATACGGTGTGGTCGGGACACTTATATTTATATATATTCGGTGTGTGATAGTATATATATATATGGTGTGTACATTAATATCAGTGGTTAGACATTATTATTATATACTCGAGTGCTATAGGGGGAGGTTGTGCGTAGTGGATGAATCCCCTAGCTTGAGGAGTAGGGTGAGTATATTCGCAGGTCATAGCGTCCATTATATTGGTGAGGGGCATCTCACTTCAGCGAAGGAATATGACCGCCTCCAATTGTATGTATTAACAAAGTTAGTGAGCAATTCTTACTTGGGGTAACTAGGTTATGTGAATATACCTAGTGGGATAGCACTTTAGAGAAATTATATCCCGTGAGTCTTTACTCAGGTGGATGCTATTATTAAATGTATTTGAGTATGCGTGTGAATTTTGTACTATGACTAAGTATATAATTAGGAAATTAATTATATATGGTCTAGTTAATACAAAGCATGAGTTGTATTATATGTATAACAAATGTGGAACTTATATGAATATAAAAAAGGAAATGATAAATTAAGTTGATGTCACTAATAACTTAAAAATCGTAATCATGGCACACTCGGTTAGAGTAGGGTCGATGCAAGGAGGTGTTATTAATTATCTACTCATGAGATAAATAACTAGGTGAATTAATTAAGGCGTTCGTTTGCACATTATAGGAGGGGTGAGAAAGTCCTTAAGAGAGTGCGGCACTAACTAAGATATGGAGAGCATGCATATTTAATTATTACTACAAGTTAATCATTTGCTAAATGTTTTTCAAATGTTTTTGGTACTAACCCTTGCTATAAAAACTTTTAAAAACCTTTTAGGTGTCGACACATAGGGACGCCAGGCTTGACTCAATTCAGGAGTCCGTTGCTGCTGCATATGTGGATGTTGTGGGAGTTTGATAGATGCCTCATTCTTTCATTTCTAGTATAGAGACTTCTTATGAGTTATTCGAGCATGTCGCTCACAGATTATTTATTATTTGTCAGACCTGTTGGGTTTTATTTCATGTCTTTACTTTGGTTGGATTTTTGAACCGGATGTTTATTCGGTTGGTTAATTAATTGTGAATGGTTGTTTCAGTTAACTATGATTGTTATATTATTTTATTCTCGCATGAAATTTTCATTTAAATTATTGAAAGATAAAACTTGGCACCAGTCTATTTCTCACTTAGGTGGTTAGTAATGAAATAGGCGACAGTGATGCTAAGAATGAACGTACTGAGAAACTTGTTTTAACTTAATTTAAGACTGATCCCCTGGGGTTAATTAGGCGGGGTGTCATAGATGGTATCAGAGCATCAGGTTCTAGTGTCCTTAGGATATGTGCAGCTTACTACGTTTCAGCGTAGCGTTCGGTTGTTATAGAGCCCTATTATTAGGACTGTTGATTCATTTTCCGCTTGTGAGTTATCGTATTTCTGCTATTAGTTTTTGTATAAATTGTGTACATGTACAATTCAATCTATTTTAGATGCCACCGAAGAGACAGAGAGCGGAGAGGGCTGCGACTAGGGATGAGGTCAGGAAGGCTCATCAGGAGCCATAGGTGTCACCACCACCACCCCCACCCGAGTTGATCTCCACTACTCAGGTGGCAGTGATAGTGTCCCAAGCGGTCGAGACAACGATGCGAGCTATGGAAGCTCATTTTCCACAGCCCCAGGCACCGCCTCCAGTGCCACTAGCAGTTCAGGCTCTAGCAGGGCCACCATCTTGGCAGCGAGTTAGGGAGACCTTTCAGAAGGGTCACCCACCTAAGTTTCAGCGCCATCTGCGCATGCTGGAGTGTACTGATGTGCAGAAACAAATGCTTGCAACCTTTCATCTGTCGGGGGCAGCCTTACAGTGGTGGGCGTCAGTTACCACCATTGAGGAGCGGGATTTGATGACGATAGCAGAATTCTGGATGCGGTTCGACCACAAATACTTCCCACCAGCGATAGAAGATGAGATGAGGAAGAGGTTCAGTTAGTTGGTACAGGGTGACCGGTCAGTGGAAGACTATGACGAAGAGCTCACCTGTTTCGCAAAATTTGTGCCAAATGAGGTGAGCGATGAGGAGCAGAATATGTTTAGGTTCATGGATTGCTTAGCCTGGAGGATCGGGTAGCATTTGATTGGCAATTCGACATTAATGACTTATACAGATGTCGTTAATGCCTCTCTTGTACATTGTAAGGATCATCGCTTCCATGCGAAGGGGAGACAGAAAGAAGGGGAGCCGAGCCAGTAGGGCAAGGTAGTTACTAGTGGTGACATGAGTGGCACTCAGTAGCAAACTAACAGTCAGCAGGGTAATTAGACTAAGAAATTTAGGCCTGATGGGTTTCGACCAGGAGGACAGGGGTTCAGGCAGGGGCAGTCGGGCCCGAATCTGCAGCAGTAGGTTCCTCAGGGCCGTCAGGGCCAAGGGAACAATGGGGGAGGCCAGCAGGGCTATCCACGTCAGGGCCAATTGGGCCAATAATAGGGGGAAGGTCAGAAACATTGTTTTGTCTGTGGCCAGCCAGGTCACTTTAAGAGGGAGTGCCCGCAGAGGGGCAGAGGTCATCAGCAGGGGGGCCAACAAGGGCAACAGGGGCAGATGCTACCAGCACCACCAGAACCACCCACCCCACAGCAGTAGAGGCAAATGCACTACAGGCGTGTGAATAATGTTCGGGATATTCCCAATCCTCCTGCACAGGAGGCACCGTCGGCAGTTGAGGGTATGTTTCTCATCCATGGTCACGAGGATAATATACTTTTTGACACAGGAGCATCACATTCATTTATTAAATCTAATTTTTCTAAGCAAGCCGGGTTATTAGAGACCGCGAGTAGTATTCGTATGTGTGTAGAGATGCCAGTAGACATCGGGGCTTTGATTAACTCGATTTGTAGGGGAGTGGAAATCTTAATTGGAAGGCTTAGTTTAGCAACAGACTTTTTAGTGTTAGACATGGAGGGGTACGATGTCATCCTAGGTATGGATTGGTTGGCAGGATATCGGGCGATCGTAGATTGTTACGAGAGGAAAATCGTGTTCTCCATTGCGAGATAGAAGATGTTCTTGATAACGATGCCTCTACCTGAGGGAAGATCACGCGCACACTTATATTACATGGAGGAAACCTCACAAGAGGTGGTGGTTCCGTTGCACTCAATCCCATTAGTAAGGGACTTCGAGGATGTGTTCCAGGAGATACCAGGGTAACCATTGAATAGAGAAATCGAGTTTGTTATCGACTTGGCAATGGGGATGAGGCTGATTGCTCGGGCACCTTACCGTATGGCTCCTTTAGAGATACGTGAATTGAGGGAATAAATTCAGCAGCTCCTGGGTCAGGTTTTCATTCGACGGACTACATCATCGTGGGTTGCATCGGTGTTGTTTGAAAAGAAGCGATATGGTTCACTCCGCTTATGCGTGGATTATAGGGAGCTGAACAAGGTGAAGATACGGAATAAGTATCCGTTGCCTAGGATTGATGATTTATTTGATCAATTGAGAGGGGCATGTTACTTCTCCAAGGTTGACTTGAGGTCAGGGTATCATCAACTACAGATTCGAGAGGAGAATGTTCCTAAGACCTCTTTCGTGTCGCGGTATGGATCATATGAGTTCAGGGTGATGCCATCCGGGATCACCAATGCACTAACAGTGTTCATGGATCTCATGAACAAGGTTTTCAGGGAGTATCTTGATCAATTTGTCATCGTGTTCATTAATGACATCCTGATCTACCCACGCATCGAGGAGGAGCACATAGAGCATCTGCATATGGTTCTACAGACACATAGGGATCATCTGCTCTATGCCAAATTCGAGAAGTGTGGATTTTGGCTGCGAGAGGTATAGTTTCTTAGCCACATGGTGTTGGATCGGGGTATTGCGATGGATCCGAGTAAGGTATCAGTGGTGAGGGAGTGGGGACAACCCACGACACTGATCGAGGTGCACAGTTTTCTGGGATTGGCTGGTTATTACAGAAGGTTCTTCAAAGGATTCTCAAAGATCGCGGGCCCTTTGATGAATTTAACTCGGAAAGGGGAGCCTTTCACTTGGAGTGATCATTGTCAATTAGCTTTCGATGAGCTAAAGGACAAGTTGACATTTGCACCCGTACTTGCTTTGCCGAAGGGAGGATTAGAGTATCGGGTTTACACTGACGCATCCTTACAAGGACTTGGGGGTGTGCTTCAGTAGGAGGAAAGGGCTATAGCGTATGCGTCCAGAAAGTTAAAGCCCCACGAGAGGAATTACCCCACTCATGACCTGGAGCTTCCATCGGTCGTTTTTGCTTTGAGGATATGGAGAGATTATCTTATAGGAGAGCAGTTCAGTTTATTCACGGATCACAAGTCACTCCAGTATCTCTTCACACAGAAGGATCTAAATATGAAGCAGAGGCAGTGGCTAGAATTCATGAAAGACTACCAGTTTGATATTTAGTATCATCGTGGTAAGGCTAATGTGGTAGCGGACGCATTGAGCCGGAGACCAACTGAGGAAATATCAGATGTCTGGAAAGAAAAGTGGAGAGAACTTCGATATGAAGATGATATGGCCAGGGCCTACATGTCAGCATTATCCATCACACCTGAGATTATTATGAGGGTTGTGAAGGCTCAGGCAGAGGATCATATGTGTCGGGATAGGGCGAGACAGTTGTTAGCTGAGGGAGCAGAGGGTTACTCGAATAGCTCGAAAGGAGGCCTACGACTTAATTGGAGGTTAATTATTCTAGAGGATGAGGAGTTGAGGCCCGCAGTTATGACAGAGTCACATGGTTCAAGATTTGCGGTACATCCCGGTGGGGATAAAACGTATAAGATACGAGGAGGCAGTATTGGTGGGCAGGAATGAAACATGACATATCTGAGTTTGTTTCGAAATGTTCCGCGTGTCAGCTTGTGAAAGTTGACCACCAGAGACCATCAGGGATGCTACATCCGCTGGAAATTCTCATGTGGAAGTGGGAGGTTCATCTCCATGGACTTCATTATAGGGTTACTTGCATCGCAGAGGGGCCACAATTCCATATGGGTTATTGTGGATCGATTGACCAAGGTGGCCCACTTCTTGTCGGTTCGTACAGACTTTGAGACAATGCATTATGCCCAGCTATCATAGCGGAGATTGTTAAGCTACACGGGGTGCCGATAAATATTGTGTCTGGCAGAGACAAAATTTTTGTGGCCCACTTTTGGTAGAGCTTTCAGGAGGCCATGGGCACGGAGTTACGTTTAAGCATAGCCTATCACCCACAGACCGACGGGCAAACTGAGAGAGTTAATCAGATGCTGGAAGATATTCTCATAATGTGCATATTAGACTTTGGGGGAGGTTGGGAGAAGTATCTCCCTTTGGTAGAGTTCGCGTATAAAAACTCTTACCAATTCACGATCGACATGGCACCGTTCGAGGCACTATACAAGAGACCTTGTCGTTCACCCTCTTGTTGGTTAGAGGTGGGGTATAACAAGCTATTGGGGCCAGGGATTGTTCAGGAGACTTATGCCAAGATAGAGTTGATCCGAGGGCAGATTCGAATAGCTCAGGATAGGCAGAAGAGTTACATTGATGCTTCATGGAGGCATGGGGAGTTTGAAGTTAGGGACCAGGTATTAGTCCGGGTGTCCCCTATGAAAGGGGTGATGAGGTTAGGCAAGAAGGGTAAGTTAGCATCGAGGTACACGGGAGCTTTCCCTATTATCGAGAGGGTGGGACCGGTAGCATATAGACTGGGGTTGCCAGAACATCTTGAGCAGATACACGATGTGTTCCATGTGGCATCGCTGAAGAAATATAAAAGGAGCGAGAGAGCCTTTTGGCACATTCCACTCGAGGAAATCGATTTGCAGCCAGACATCCCGTATGAGGAGAGACCAATGGCTATTCTAGACCGTAGTGAGCGAAAGCTACAATCCAAGGTTGTTCCACTAGTTAGAGTAGAGTGGGGTCATCACAATGTTGACAAATCTACCAGGGAACGGGAGGAGGATATGCGGGAACAATATCTAGAGCTTTTCACCGCAGGTATAGTCTAATTTTTGGGACGAAAATCCTTTGTAAGGGGGGAGTATGTAACACCCCGTATTTTTGTGCATTTAATATTTAATTATTTCTTTGTGCATTTAATATTTAATTAATTTGGGAATTCAAAATTACTAGTGTGTCGTAATTTTAATTGAATTAATTATGTCAATATATATTTAAATATTAATCGGGGACTGAATGATTAATATTTAGGGAAATTAATTTACTAAGTAAATAGTAATAATTTAATTACGTCATTTCGGGTATTAATGACGGGGTATGCACTTATCTCAGCCGGGAGTTGGTATAAAATAAATTGGGTGTGAGATAAGGACTTTTATAAATTTAATCGGATGTTAATTCTGAGTGTATAGCTGATTCTTAATGGGCTGAAATAGTTGAAAAAGTGTACCTGGGGGTAGTGAACCGGTCACGGGACATTTTTAGGCATAACCGGGAACACACGGTGGCATTTGGGTCACTTGGGCTTAGCCCATTAGGTAAAAAACGGGATTTAACCTAATGAAGAAATTATAAGAAATAAGGGAACAACTGAATTAAGTTTAGAAAAAGACTTAGTGGATTAGGAAACCCTAATAGCAGTTGAAGGAAAATTTGGGGATCAAAGGAGAGCCAAAACAAAAGGCTCATCTTCAACCTTGGGCATTCACAACTCCAAAATCAGACTCTACGAACCCTAATGCAAGTGGTTAACTTGTTGTAGTATTTAAATTGTATTTCAATTCATATTCATGTGATGTGTGAAATCAAAGAAATTCATTTTGGAATTAAATGGTATAAACATGAGGTTTTCGTAAACCAATATTCTAATTTCTAAATTGTGTAGAAATCCATACGTAATCTCAGAATAGTATAAATATATTTAGTAGGGTGTAATCCGGAGGAACTAGAAAGGAATTTGAGGATGGGATTTAATGTTTAAATGGATTAAGGGTTAAAATTGAAATTTTCTCCAAATTATGAAAACAGTACAAAACAGACAATTTAATGATGTTTGTGAATAGTATGAGGGTCCCTTATGAGGTTTTTGATATGTGTTATTGATGATAAGGCTTGGGTTTACTGGTAGAAGGAGTTAGGGTTTTTAAATTTTCATCCATGGCTGAAACAGACCACTCGGAAAAGACGATGACCTGTTCGATCGATCGATCGAGGGTCGGGGGTCGATCGATTGAAGGTCAGAAATCTCTGGTAGTTTGGCCAGTTTGTTTACATAAGGGAAAATTAAGTTAAAATCTGTTACCATGCCTTATGAAATGAGAAATATCTGGAATTTCAAACTAATTAATTGTGAGGGAAATTAATTGGGACTTAGGACAAATTTATGTGTGGTACACTATGATTAAATTGTGAGAACAATATTTCAAAAATGGTTACAGATGGACTTAGTGGGTAAGTCCGGGGTTATTGGTTGTGCGATACCAAGACGCTAAATTTATTTAGGTGAAAGCTAAATAATTTAGAGTCGGGAATCTGGATTTGGGTGTTGTTTTTATTTCGGGTCACGAGAGTAAGTCTGAATATATTGGTTGGGGCGACACCAAAAGTAATGAATGTGAAAATTAATTAATAATTAGAGTTGGACCATAAACTTATAATAATTTGAATAATCTTGTGTCACGGACTTAGTACACGATGTGGCCGGGACGCTTATATTTTTATATATGCGGTGTGTGACAGTATATATATATCGTGTGTACATTAATATCAGTTGTTAGATATTATTATTATATACTCTAGTGCTATAGGGGAAGTTGTGCGTATTGGATGAATCCCCTAGCTTGAGGAGTAGGGTGAGTATATTCCCGAGTCATAGAGTCCATTATATGGGTGAGGGCCATATCACTTTTCAGAGAAGGAATATGACTGCCTCCAATTGTATGTATTAACCAAGTTAGTGAGAAATTCTTACTTGGGGTAACTAGGTTATGTGAATATACCTAGTGGGATAGAACTTTTGAGTAATTATATCCTATGAGTCTTTACTCGGGTGGATGCTATTATTAAATGTATTCAATATGCGTGTGAATGTTGTGCTATGACTAAGTATATAATTAGGAAATTAATTATATACGGGCTAATTAATACAAAGCATGAGTTGTATTATTTGAATAACATGTGTGGAAGTTATATGAATATAAAAAGGGAAATGATAAATTAAGTTGATGTTACTAATAACATAAACATCATAATCGTGGCACACTCGGTTAGAGTAGGGTGAATGCAAGGAGGTTTTATTAATTATCTAGTCGTGAGATAAATAACTAGGTGAATTAATTAAGGTGTTCGTAGTGCACATTAGAGGAGGGGTGAGAAAGTCCTCAAGAGAGTGAGGCACTAACTAAAATATGGAGAGCATGCATATTTAATTATTATTGTAAGTTAATCATTTGCTAAATATTTTTCAAATGTTTTGGGTACTAACCCTTGCTATAAATTTTAATAACCTTTTAGGTGTCCAGCCACAGGGACGCCAGGCTTGACTCAATTTCAGGAATCCGTTGCTGCAGCATATGTGGATGTTACGGGCGTTTGATAGACCCCTCATTCTTTCATTTCTAGTATAGAGACTTTTTATCAGTTATTCGAGCATGTCGCTCACAGATTATTTATTATTAGTCAGACTTGTTGGGTTTTATTTCATGTCTTTACTTTTGCTGGATTTTTCAACCGATGGTTTATTCGGTCAGTTAATTAATTGTGAATGGTTGTTTCAGTTAACTGTGATTGTTATAATATTATATTTCCACATGAGATTTTCATTTAAATTAATGAAAGATAAAACTTGGCACCAGTTTATTTCTCACTTAGGTGGTTAGTAATTAAAAAGGCAACAGTGATGCTAAGAATGAACCAACTGAGAAACCTGTTGTAACTTAATTTATGACTTATCACCCGGGGTTAATTAGGCGGGATGTCACAGATACATAGTAATTTTTGAAATCCTTGAAAGGATAGGACATGTTGCCTATAAAATAGCCTTACACCCTGAACTCTCTAGTGTGCATAATGTGTTTCACGTATCAATGATGAACAAATATGTCCTAGATTCGACGAATATCTTAAGTCATGAAGCTCTTCAAGTTAGAGAAGATCAAATCTACATTGAGCATCCAGTAGAAATTTTGGACCATAAAGATCAAATATTACGAACCAAGGTAATTCCACTGGTCAAAGTATTATGGCGTAATCATTCCATTGAAAAAGAAACAAAGGAGCGGGAAGATGAAATAAAGGAGAAATATCCATACTTATTTAAAAATTAATGTAGGTAAAGTTTGGGTACCAAACTTTTTATAAGGAGGGTAGGATGTAATGACCACACTTGTATATGCTCATATATAGTTTGTTTTTACAATTTCGTCTCACTTATTATCTTATATATGCTAGATTATTACAAATGTGATATTCTGGATTCTTAATATGACAGAACCCATTTTTAAATTTGAAGAATCAACTGTAAAATGGGTCAAATTGAAGTTTTATAACACGTCAAAAGATAAGTGATAAGTTTTGGGGTAGAATGTAAATTTATGAAACTTTACAGACTAGGTTTTAATTATAAAGTTTTAAAGACTAAAATTAAAATATAAAAAAGACCATTTTTTAAATAAAATATTTTTAGGGACCACTAAGAAATATTGAAAATATATAGTATGAAATTACCAAAGTTCCCTTCATGTGTAAAATAACCCTCATACCCTTAATACCTTTCCACCTCGTGATTACATGTGTTGTCGATATAGCTAAAGCCAAAAATACATGTCGTTGCTCAGTGAAATAAGGCTGTAAGACCCCTCCATTGCCCGACACCTCAATGCTGACTCACTATTATAAAGGCTTGGTCAGCTAGACACGTGTTAACACCGTGATATATTTGGGAAAGTATAAATATGGCATTTAGGATCATTTAAACTCACAACAATTCCTCGATAAGAAAGTGAGGGAAAGTGCAAAAAAGTTAAGAAGAAGTTCTTGAAGTGTCGAGGGAAGTTTCATCCTAACGAAGTGATCCAGGACTCCATATCTGTAATTTCGAACCTCTATTTTATGTGAGTACTAATGACATTGCTTGCATATTTTGATTATATGATATTATGTAAACTATATATATTTTGTAAACTGCTTTTATTCTCAAAATTGATCAGATATCGATGATTGATTCCTTTTGATATGTTTACATTTGTCCATATAGACATACCGATTAAAATGATTACTGAAAATGATATTGAATATAGGAAAATAAGATTAGGCTTAAGGGACCTCTTTTACTGATTGACCTTCTGTGACACCCCGCCTAATAAGATATCGGGCGATCACTCCCATATTAAATTAAAACAGGAGTCTCATATGGATCATTCTTAGCATCACTGTCGAAAATCCATTTAATTACGAATAACCTATTAGGCCAGTGTCAAAATTTTAACTTTACTACTCTTTATAACAACAATAAATAAAACATCCACACAGTTTATGCGTAAATGAAACTGAAATGAAATAAAGTAACCGAACACTCAGTCAAAATATACAACCACATAGAATGCTGTACTGAAAGAATAACTAAATGCAATTGAGCCATTGGCTCGAATGTTTATACAGTACCTCCTATCTATAGTACAACGATGGAAGCGACTATCAAAAACCTGCACGCATCCACAGTTGCTGCAGCTGACGTCTGACTCGAAAGAAGTGCCATCCAGGTGTCCCTGTGTCTGGACACCTATGCATATATATAATATAGAAAGAAAGGAAAACTAGATAAACGGGTCAGAGCCCGAGTTTTGAAAATATTTAGCAAGTTCATAAATGCTTTATTTTTAGAAAAATTGTTTTATCTCATATTTAAATTGGTATCGCACTCCCATGAGATAGCCCTCACCTCTCCACTAACAGTGCACTCCTAGCGCATCCCTCTAGACATCCTAGTCAAGCTATCCTGCTAAACTAGTCTATCACTAACCCACTATCAATCCTAGATAGTCCAAGCAATGCACTAAGGGCTAAACTTCACCCCAGTCTCAATGCTATGCCATGTTTGTGCGTGGGGTGTCTCGCAAAACGAAATCCAAACAAGGAACCCCCCCGATACACTACTACGCGACACGGTCGATCGTCGAGATCCGCCAGACCCTCAGTACAGAAAGATATATATAAATATATATATATATATATATCTACCATAAACATTTATAATATTAGAGCACTAAGGATTAAACTTCTCCCCAGTCTCAACACAATGCCATATTCGTGCGTGGGGTGTCTCGCAAAGCGAAATCCAAACAAGGAACCCCCCCGATACACTATAATGCAGAAAGGTCGATCGTCGGGATCCATTAGACCCTCGGTACTCGATTCATCAATTTATATATACATATACATATTTTACCATAACCATCCAGATCTTTCTCCTGGAATGAGAATCCGTATACAAAGTATTTATCAATACTTATCATTTTTATCTCAAAACCTTCCATTTACCTTCTCATATCCAGGAAATGTACTTAAAAGACAATTCATTATCATGAATTTCTTTAACAAATCATATCTCTTTTTAAAGCCAGTTTTATTATCATAAAAATGCTTTACCTTTTTATATCATCCCATTTCCCTTTTTATACTCAGGAAATGTATTCAAAGCCATTTTCATTATCATAAAAATGCTTTGATCATATCATATTCTACCACATCCCTTCTTTCATCCGAGAAGTGTTATCGAAGCCAAACCTTTATCCCATTTCCTTTCCTAAATCCAGGAAATGTAATTAAAGCCAATCCATTATCATGAATTGCTTTAATATATAACGCGTTCTAAGACCGCCCGTCCGGATTTCTCCACTGTGCGCGCCCCTAAATGGCTATCATCTTCCAGGGCCTATCATAAGACAACCTGGGATCCTACATCGCAAGACGTCGGGAAGCGGCCATGTGCCTACGGGATAGTCAAGACCACACCCGGAATCTCCTAACCAGCGCAGAAAAATATATATCAACAAACGCTCACATGGCCTATAGGACTATATTCACCATGCATTCCTTATCTAGGGGGCCTCACCATACGAACGCAACTTCCCTTATGATAGCGATTTAGAGAGGTGTGTAATCCATATTTTATCAATTATGAAAATCATTAATTTGCCATTTTGAAAATATTCATTTTTACATTTTCAAAATCATTTCCATCATAACATACATATATACCTAAATCACACAGTATATTCATATCATATATATTCTTCCTAGAATATATATAAACGGCCATAGTGGCCTATAACATCTGGCAATGACCAATAATCCCAAAGATTCCCTCCAGGAATCATAATCATGCATTCATATAAGCATGATACTAAACCCAAATATTTCTTAATTTAATAATCACTATATACCTCAATCCCATCTAAGGATTTATTGGATATCTCCAATGATACCCTTTACTCTAAGTGAAATCACACATACCTATATTCCCAGTTTATCCTAATTATCTCCTAGGATACACTTAACGATAATCGATATAATTATGCTTTCTATAAGCATAATTATATAGGCCTCTATGCCTACGAGAAATATCCTCGGGATTTATCTCACCCGAACAACCTTAAATTCCACGAGTTAAGGATTTCATTTCCTTAAACCCCAAGACTACACGTAGTCCAATTAATCATTTAGAAGTCCCCAATATAATTTAGGGACCCTAATCCATCAATTTCTGCAAATATTCTATTTTCCTCGAAAACATAGATTAAGGGTTATATACTAAAAACCCTTACTTTACCCTCCTAAATTGCCTTAATTTATGGACCATAAAGTCCTAAAAGGTCCTTTAGGTTATCACCTAATTAACCTCAAAGCATGATGAAATGGAATCTATCCCATCCAAATCATCTTAGAAAAATGATCAACTTTCAGCAGGGGTCGATCGATCGACCCATGGCCGTCGATCGATCAATCAAGTCGGGCAGCTTCTTCTCCGAGAAGTTGTTTCGGCCATGGAAGCTTCCCCCAAGATTCCATCTCTTCACCCAATGTCCTACAACTTCAAGAAACTACAAATACACATATATTAAGGGTTCTAAACATCCTAGAACCCGGAATCACCAATTAATTTCAGTTAAAACCTAAGTTTCTTCAATTTACCATTTTTAGGGGTTTATTCGTTTTAACTCCCAAAAACCCGTTTTATCCACGAAACCCCAACCCAAAATCTTTAGGGTTTGATTATACCAAACTACGGTATGAGATATTTATGCAAAAAGGGAAATAAAGCAAGTAAACACTTGCCTCATGGATATAATCCGACGACCTCGAGCCAAATCCGGCGGAGTTTGGCCCGAATCTCCATTTTCTCCTCCTCTTTATCCTTCGTCTCTCTCTTCTATCTCTTTTCTCTTCTTTCTTTCTCTTTTTCTCCCTCTCCCTCTCTTTATATAGAAAGAAAAGGGTTTAACCCCTTAAGACACAAAAACGACTCGTTTACCCAATTACGAGTTACTTTTACCTCTAAAATTAACCGAAACTCATTTTCGACTATTGGACACTCTTTTCCGACTATCTCGACCATTTCGAGAATCATGGCGCAGTCGAAATTCCCATCCGAGGTACTTGACCGCAAATCTCTATTCCAACCTAAAATAAATAAATGCGGGTTTTCTAATTAAAAATCTTACCTCGTGTCGCTTTTCTCCACGGCGACATATAGTTAAAATATTTCGACCTATACAGTCCAAAAAATAATTACAACTTCCATCGAAAACCATTTAATCCTCGAAAATCCCAAAAATTACTATTTAGGGAAATTCCCCAAATTGCCAATTTATGTTTAATTATGGAATTTAATCGTCTCTAAAAGGACGGGTTGTTACATACCCCACCCCCCCTTACAACGGAATTTCATCCTCGAAATTCGGATACAACCTACATCAACAAACTAGGATCGCTCCAAATCCTATTACCTCTTGGGGAACGATACTAACCCCATGGTTCCCAACCATATACCATACGACTACCACGATCGTAAAGTGACTCCAGCATCGTCACATCGTACCCATCATTTATAGTGCCTAATGGCATAAACTTCAAATTTATATACTACGCCCCTTATATTTCAGACGGTATATAAACCAACGTTACTAAGGTGCCCATACACCTTTTCAACCTGTGCACATCTGCACATCCATAGTGAACGTCTGACACGTAACACTCTCTCCCATTAAGGGTCTCCTTTCCTCGGTGTAATACTCACCAACGAAATCAATTCTCCTAATCTCAGCGCCACTAACATTAACGAACTTACGTCCTAAATAATACTAAAGTCTATGCGATATCCTACCTACACGGAACGAATATAATCCTAAGTATGTCCCTAGTGCCCAAGGCCTCTATTAACTCCCGACAATTGCTTGGTTTCATGCGTGGGACGTCTCCCCAAGGCGAAATCCAAACAAGGAACCCTCTCGTTACACTAATCCCTCGCGTAGTAGGTCATCGAGATATAGAGACCTAAGGCACACCAGCGGGACGTCCTAAATACTGCCTACGCTAAACTACGAACGCATTTCTACTATCTTATCCTTCCACCCATACGGAAGGAAACCTAATTAATAGAAGTGACCACTTTCGATAGAAAGTGTCACGAACATAATACCCAAAATTTATCTCCTCAAAATTTGCCTTTTCATTAAGGCCTGACTATTGTCCTCAAATCAATTTCTCTAAGTCCAACCTCACCCACCCACTTGTGGCGAGGGGACCACTTTAGTGCTTTTCCATAGCACAATCTTTCCATAGTATATCAACATCATGTGTCTCATAGCCTATAGTGGTTCATCCACACTATAAGACCTTTCCACAAAATCAACATCCTTGCATCCCATAACAGCTCCCCACTGCCGACGCCATTAAGAGTCATGTGTGGAGTGTCTCGCAAAGAGAAATCCAAACAAGGAACCCCTCCACACATTAACCCTTGACTTCATTGGTTATGGAGTTCCGTCATTTCAACATGCAACCGGGATATCCCTATCCCCTAATCCAACAAAAAAGGTGGTCATAACTCCTATCTCTAACTAAGAGTCATACCACCCTGCGCTCGCACTCATTTTTAAGTCCTTGCGCAAATAGTAATGAGCTTTATCTTCAGCTCAACAATAATCCTGCGGCCTTAAATCATATATATAAGGTCGTCATATACTCAAATCACGATAATGAAACCTCTACTCATCGAAGTTTTGTATCTCACAATAAATAAGCTGAACTCAACCTATATCTAGGTGAGACACCGCAACAATAACCTGTTCCCTCCAGGAACCATGGACACGATACACTTGCCATTCTTAGCCTGCCATCGCTCTGAAAATACCAATAACATTATATACTCACCATAATACCATACTCGTATAAACATATAGAACGAGCATCACTAACCATATATATATATATATATATATATATATATATATATACCATATATCAGCACCCGCCTCTATGGCGAATGAAGGAAAATAAAACTCCGCTACTGCGGACAACATATAGGCATACATGATATACTGTTATCGATACCGCCATAACTCAAATTACACACACGAGTCTAGGGCTAACTAATACCATGACTTTATCTAGTCACGCAAAATATACCTCCTCAATTGAGGTAAAACTCACAACAACAACTTCATTTTAACAAATTCCCCAAGTGGATGTCCAACCATGGGGTCCTCGAACATACCCATTCTTTAGTGAGCCCATCCTTCTTGGAAAGGACTCAATATTCATTGCACCTAACTCACTTAGGTACAAGGTTCACTTCGCCATAATACTCTTTATTCACCGTCGGCCTCTGGCGGAACCTTAGGCGAATAATTCCCCAAATAGCATTCTTCTCATACTGCTGATTCATGGGGACTCACGGTTAGAACTATCCGTAAGATCCCTTTCGAACCCTCAATTTCCATGAGGAATTCGACTTTAGTACCACTCTCCACTTCAGCGGTACTGCGGTACTCTAAACTACTTATTATTTAGTAGTCGCCACTGAAATCCTTAACAATTACCATAGGGAGAGTGACCACTACTAAGGTCCTCATCCAAACCTTCTACCAGTTGCTCCAGCTAAGCCTCACCTCCTGCTGCCATCCAAGCTACACACACGATTCTCAAACGAGCGAGCAAAAGATTTCTATAATCTCATAATATGGCGGGAGAACAAAATCTCACAAGAGAAATCAACAATCCTATTCCTGAGGATCTATAACAAATCGAGAGCAACGCTGAAAGCGTAGTACGTCCGCAAAGATTCCTAAGGACACTAGAACCTGATGCTCTGATACCATCTGTGACACCCCGCCTAATAAGATACCGGGTGATCACTCCAATATTAAATTAAAACAGGAGTCTCATATGGATCATTCTTAGCATCACTATCGAAAATCCATTTAATTACTAATAACCTATTAGGCCGGTGTCAAAATTTTAACTTTACTACTCTTTATAACAACAATAAATAAAACATCCACACAGTTTATGCGTAAATGAAACTGAAATGAAATAAAGTAACCAAACACTCGGTCAAAATATACAACCGTATCGAATGCTGTACTGAAAGAATAACTAAATGCAATTGAGCCATTGGCTCGAATGTTTATACAGTACCTCCTATCTAGAGTACAATGATGGAAGCGACTATCAAAAACCTGCACACATCCACAGTTGCTGCAGCTGACGTCTGACTCGAAAGAAGTGCCATTCAGGCGTCCCTGTGTCTGGACACCTATGTATATATATAATATAGAAAGAAAGGAAAAGTAGATAAACGGGTCAGAGCCCGAGTTTTGAAAATATTTAGCAAGTGCATAATTGCTTTATTTTTAGAAAAATAGTTTTATCTCATATTTAAATTGGTATCGCACTCCCATGAGATACCCCTCACCTCTCCACTAACAGTGCACTCCTAGCGCATCCCTCTAGACATCCTAGTCAAGCTATCCTCCTAAACTAGTCTATCACTAACCCACTATCAATCCTAGATAGTCCAAGCAATGCACTAAGGGCTAAACTTCACCCCAGTCTCAATGATATGCCATGTTCGTGCATGGGGTGTCTCGCAAAGCGAAATCCAATCAAGGAACCCCCTCGATACACTACTACAGGACACGGTCGATCGTCGAGATCCGCCAGCCCCTCAGTACAGAAAGATATATATAAATATATATATCTACCATAAACATTTATAATATTAGAGCATTGAGGATTAAACTTCTCCCCAGTCTCAACACAATGCCATATTCGTGCGTGGGGTGTCTCGCAAAGAGAAATCCAAACAAGGAACCCCCCCGATACACTACTATGCGGAAAGGTCGATCGTCGGGATCCATTAGACCCTCGGTACTCGATTCATCAATTTATATATACATATACATATTTTACCATAACCATCCGGATCTATCTCCCGGAATGAGAATCCATATACAAAGTATTTATCAATACTTATCATTTTTATCTCAAAACCTTCCATTTCCCTTCTCATATCCAGGAAATGTATTAAAAAGACAATTCATTATCATGAATTGCTTTAACAAATCATATCTCTTTTTAAAGCCAGTTTTATTATCATAAAAATGCTTTACCTTTTTATGTCATCCCATTTCTCTTTTTATACTTAGGAAATGTATTCAAAGCCATTTTCATTATCATAAAAATGCTTTGAGCATATCATATGCTTCCACATCCCCTCTTCCATCCGGGAAGTGTTATCGAAGCCAAACATTTATCCCATTTCCCTTCCTATATCAATGAAATGTAATTAAAGCCAATCCATTATCATGAATTGCTTTAATATATAACGCGTTCTAAGACCGCCCGTCCGGATTTCTCCACTGTGCGTGCCCCTAAATGGCTATCATCTTCCAGGGCATATCATAAGACAACCTGGTATCCTACATCGCAAGACGTCGGGAAGCGGCCATGTGCCTACGGGATAGTCAAGACCACACCCGGAATCTCCTAACCAGCGCAGAAAAATATATATCAACAAACGCTCACATGGCCTATAGGACTATATCCACCCTGCATTCATTTGCTAGGGGCTTCACCATACGAACGCAACTTCCCTTATGATAGCGATTTAGAGAGGTGTGTAATCCATATTTTATCAATTATGAAAATCATTAATTTGCCATTTTGAAAATATTCATTTTTACATTTTCAAAATCATTTCCATCATAACATACATATATACCTAAATCACACAGTATATACATATCCTATATATTCTTCCTAGAATATATATAAACGGCCATAGTGGCCTATAACATCTGGCGATGACCAATAATCCCAAAGATTCCCTCCAGGAATCATAATCATGCATTCATATAAGCATGATACTAAACCCAAATATTTCTTAATTTAATAATCACTATATACCTCAATCCCATCTAAGGATTTATTGGATATCTCCAATGATACCCTATACTCTAAGTGAAATCACACATACCTATATTCCCAGTTTATCCTAATTATCTCCTAGCATACACTTAACGATAATCGATATAATTATGCTTTCTATAAGCATAATTATATAGGCCTCTATGCCTACGAGAAATATCCTCGGGATTTATCTCACCCGAACAACCTTAAATTCCACGAGTTAAGGATTTCATTTCCTTAAACCCCAAGACTACACCTAGTCCAATTAATCATTTAGAAGTCCCCAATATAATTTAGGGACCCTAATCCATCAATTTCTGCAAATATTCTATTTTCCTCGAAAACATAGATTAAGGGTTATATACTAAAAACACTTACTTTACCCTCCTAAATTGCCTTAATTTATGGACCATAAAGTCCTAAAAGGTCCTTTAGGTTATCACCTAATTAACCTCAAAGCATGATGAAATGGAATCTATCCCATCAAAATCATCTTAGAAAAATGATCAACTTTCAGCTGGGGTCGATCGATCGACCCATGGCCGTCGATCGATCGATCAAGTCGGGCAGCTTCTTCTTCGAGAAGCTGTTTCGGCCATGGAAGCTTCCCCCAAGATTCCATCTCTTCACCCAATGGCCTACAACTTCGACCAACTACAAATACACATATATTAAGGGTTCTAAACATCCTAGAACCCGGAATCACCAATTAATTTCAGTTAAAACCTAAGTTTCTCCAATTTACCATTTTTAGGGGTTTATTCGTTTTAACTCCCAAAAACCCGTTTTATCCACGAAACCCCAACCCAAAATCTTTAGGGTTTGATTATACCAAACTACGGTATGAGATATTTATGCAAAAAGGGAAATAAAGCAAGTAAACACTTGCCTCGTGGATATAATCCGACGACCTCGAGCCGAATCCGGCGGAGTTTGGCCCGAATCTCCTCTTTCTCCTTCCTCTCTGTCTTCTCTCTCTTTTCTCTTCTTTGTTTCTATTTTTCTCCCTCTCCCTCTCTTTATATAGAAAGAAAAGGGTTTAACCCCTTAAAACCCCAAAACGACTCGTTTACCCAATTACGAGTTACTTTTACCTCTAAAATTACCCGAAACTCATTTTCGACTATCGGACACTCTTTTCCGACTATCTCGACCATTTCGAGAATCATGGCGCAGTCAAAATTCCCATCCGAGGTACTTGACCACAAATCACTATTCCAGCCATAAATAAATAAATGCGGGTTTTCTAATTAAAAATCTTACCTCGTGTCGCTTTTCTCCACGGCGACATATAATTAAAATATTTTGACCTATACAGTCCAAAAAATAATTACAACTTCCATCGAAAACCATTTAATCCTCGAAAATCCCAAAACATACTATTTAGGGAAATTCCCCAAATTGCCAATTTATGTTTAATTATGGAATTTAATCGTCTCCAAAAGGACGGGTTGTTACACCTTCCTGGCTGGGTTATCGTTGGTGTGCACTAAATAAGGCGTTGTGATGAATAAATTTGATTGACCCTCAACTACTAGGGAATAATGGGATAGAAGAATACGAAAATAGAGTGTTCTTAGTTATTAAAATGATATGATTAAAAGAAAAAGATATTTCCTTTGAATTATTGCGTATGTTCTATTCTTAGCTATTCATTTCTACGTATTGACATTCGCATATAAATATACTACTGCAAATTCCTATCTATATATATCTATGTGTTATGTTCTAGCTTGAATAGGTATTTATTTTATGAAAAACCTTGGAATGTCTGGAGATTAATTCTCATTCGACTTTAGCTGACGTTGCAATAATTTTTTAGGAAATAACTAGGCTCACGGATGGAACGTAAAAGGATAATATCGAAGATTTGGCTTTTAGAGCTCTTTTTGTTACTTTAAGTAAAATGTTTGATTTATCGAATAGAGTATGTAGTAGGTTTTAAATTTTTCCTTAAGTTGTAAACTCGTTGTTACTTATATAAATTTTCATTTTAGAAAGCTCTGGTGATATAATTCCTTCATTTTCTGTACTTTACGATTCATGATCATCTGAATGTATTTTCGTTGCATTTATCTTAAGAAATATTTTTTAAAATCCATAATATTTAATGCCTTGGTGGCATGTCAAGACACTCATTCCCTACTAATTTTAGGTCGGGGTCATGACACTTTTATTATTCCACATTAGTATTATGCGTTTTAAATGTTCTCTAACCACTAATAACCATTATGTTTTAAAAATAAATTAGATAGACTAATGAGGAAATGTGAAACTAAATTTGGGACTATTTTCCTTCAAATCGCTAATACGGTTTAATACTCGAAACTCTTGAATGCCTAGATGAGAGGTTTGAATTCTGTTAGAATTTATGATGTTCGCATATAGAATAAATCGTATGGATGTTATGTGATAAGCACCAAAAAGTGTTTAAATAAAATCCCTAATCGATGATTTTTTATTGATAATTCTCGCTAAAATGGGTCTTATGCATATATATGTTTATTTTCTTGGCAAAATGCCATTTTCGATTCCAAACACTTCAATTCAAGGAAATTGCGCGTTAAGAGGAGATTAATACAAACCCCAATCCTTGCACTTATTACCCTTTCCCCTAATCGAGTCCAAACCTCCCTAATCCGTTCCCGAGGCTCGTTTGTCTTTATGTTTCACCTTTTATATTTTTTTATTTTTCTTTGAGTCGTTTATAATTTTTCGAATTTATTTTATATTTTGATCTAAGTCATGTATATTTTTAGGATTTATTTAAGCATTGGCTATTTTTATATATTTTTATATAGGTGGGAGTTTTACTTTTATTCGATATTTTAGTTTTTATTATTTTAATTTTATGAGGATCAATTTATTTTTGCCTTTTAATAGGAATTTGATTTTGTAGTTTTAATAGATTTTGTATTCTGTTTAGTTTAATTTTATTACATCAGGATTTTAATTTTTTAATTTAAATAGATTTTCATTTTAAGTTTTATTAATTTTATTAGTTTTGTTTTTTTAGTTAGATAGTATTATTTTAATTATTAGGTCCAAACTAAACACACACACGCACACCCCTTACCATACACCTTACAACACCAAAAACACACCTTTATCATCTACTACCTTACCCCGAACAATCTATCATCGAACCTCCATTAACAAAACTCAACCACCACCTACCCATTTCCTTATACCATGCCTTGATCACCGACTTTCACTCTTGCTAGACTTCCAAATCGTCACCGGTGACCTATAACAGACCCATTTCCCATACTCGACATGAATCCCTTAAACCCACCTCATGACACCGATTCAATCTAAATCCTACCCGAATCTCCATTCCACCTCTCACCAGCTCACAAGCCCGACGATCCTAAAATTGGGTAAACCCTCCAGCACCAAAATCGACCCTTGCAATCTGAAATCCAGCCTTGTACCTCCTCAACCTAGAACCAGTTCAACCAATTCCTACCTGATTTTCTTCTCTTAATCCTAAACCAAAACAAAACAAAATACACATGTGTTAAAAGTTTCTTCCCCATTATTTTTCCTATATTTCCCTTAGCTCCTCTTAACCCACATGCACTGGTGTGCATTTCCAAAAATACCCCATACCTTTAAACTTCCAAACATGGACCTTAGCCACATGCATCTTCTAATAAGATCATTTGAAAACCCATTTGAAGAGGGGGTTAGTTAAATAATACTACAAGGCCTTGAAGAAGTTAGTAGAGAGAGATATTTTTTATAGTTTAGAGAAAAATAAATTGAGTTTTGCAAGTAAATTTGAGAGATATAATTAAAGAGTGCACTCCAATTCAAGGCTAAAATGGGTTTGATCTATTCCTCTTTAATTACTCTTTTTTTAATCCTTACATGCTTTAATTTGTTTATTCTATGTCTTGGATGATGAATAATGAGGGATAATTTCCCATTCAATGGATGAAATAAATCCCTCATTAGTCCAATTTAGTTAGTTTACTTGTTAACACGATTTTTTTTATCTCATTTTCTCTAATAATATGAAAATGATTTTAGATTTGTCTTCACATAATTTGTTCTTCACACATGAATGTTGGTTTGACATCCTTACTTACCCTATGCATATTTTCATAAACTTGTAGGTTTAAGGGAATTTTGATTCGAAAGGATTTGCAACGACGATCACACAATTAAATTAAGTTTCTTTTTCTATCAAATGGTCATGTTCCCGCTTTCTTGATGTTGGATGCTTGTGTGAAGATTTGTATATTTCATTTTCATTTTTTAGTTGTATTTGTTATTTTTTTCTATTCATAGATATGGTTGTATTAGGTATTATTCAGGCGTGTGTTCATTTGGGTGTATTTTTGAAACCTTTTGCTTGTAATAATTAATAAAAAAAAGTTTAGGGGGTTTTAAAGAAAAAATAGAAACGAACACCTTTGTAAATATTTTTTTTTTATTTTTTTTCTTTATTGAATTTATGAGAATTATTTGTTGAGGGATTAAATTGTATTGATGAGGATAGAGTTCAATTTGACAAATTAAAGGAGACTTTTTTAAAGATTTGTTCTCTTTCTCTACTCTTATATTTTAATGATTTTGATATTATGTTTATCATATTTCGTATCATGTTGGCTAAACACCCATTTCAAGGGGTGGGATGAACCCTTATTTTATGTTCTTGTAATTAATTAGTTTATTTATTTGAAATTCCCTTTGAATGTTAATTTTGATCATTCACGTTTCAATTTACGCCTCGAGAGAGGGTAAATAATTTTTGAGAGAAAATTAAAATTCGAGATATAATACCCATTTTAGAATCAAAGTAGAGATAGATGTTTCTCAAGTGTGGTATTATTCCTTTAATTTCTACTCTAAATTTTATTTTCTATGATTTATATGAATTTTGATGAATCGATCCTAGTGGGTGATTTATTAAAAGGAGTGTAAATCTAGTTTCTAGAGTTGTGGGGGTTTGAATTTACTTTTCTAAAATGCTAGTGTTAAAATTTCATTTTTGATGAGAGTTGACTTGTAATTTCAATACTAACCTGGGATATTTCAAATGAGTAAATTAATTAATTACATTAGCTAGAATATGTGGTGTAGTCCCATTCCTTGATTATTCTCACATTTTATTACCTCACTTTATCTCTAAATTTAGTGTTTGATTTTTTCATTATTTTAGACACTTATTTTAGTTATTTCACCATCCTCATTGTTTTATTATTAAAAAATAAAAAAATTAGAAAAAAACAAAATACAAAATACAAAATTCTAGAAAAATGAATTGCATGATTTTTCTTCTGTTTCACTCCTTAGAGTTGGATTGACATCCTTACTTACCGCTATGCAAACATAGATTATATTTGTAGGCTTTCAAGGTTCTTGATTAGCTTGGATTTTGACAATAACGACTCAACATACCATTATAAACTAGTTTAAACATGCAAAACAACGTTAATTATGTGCATGTGGTAGAGTAGAGATTTATTGTTGTATGCTCCCAGAAATATACATGTAATTTGATATTGTATAATTTGACGAGAAAACAAATTGTTTAATTAATGCTATAATTAAATGTGCATAATTTGGATAAATAGGGATCTTGCGATCAATTTAAAGAATTGTTGCAATTAGTTGAAAATATGCTAGGTATGACTCGTTAATATTATTAATAATTGACACAATGGGAATAATGGGATTTTTTAGGTAGTTATTGATCTCACTTGATTTTTAGGTGTTTTGACATGTATGGGATTGGTAGGTAGGTTTTAGTTATTTGTAACACATTTTAGGTATGAGACTAGATAGTGTGGGTTTTTACGGATGGATGATTCCGAGTGGGGCTGAATTATTTTTCGTTTTCATTGGATTGTGAGCCTATGTTCAAGGCTAGGTACTAGCTATTTGTAAGTATTCTTCTTAAGTGATAGGCCAGGATACAGTTCTGTTTTGGAGACCTCTAGGTATGGTACTAGGGGTAGTTTGAAGAATTTATGCTCGATAAAAGGGTAGGGATAATTAAAAATATTTTGAACTTGAAAAATTAATAATTAATGCCTAAAATAATAAACTGGTATTAAAATGTATTTTGCGTCATGAGTGATATACCCGTTTATATCCTCAGCCTAGACGAGGATTACCTCCAAACGGACGACCCTACGAGGGGCCGACCCTTCAACAATCTCCTGGCGACCCTTCACCAGGCCCCAGACGACAGTACGAGGGGCCGACCCTTCACCAGGCTCCAGACGACAGTACGAGGGGCCGACCCTTCATGAAGCTTCGGACGACCCTACGAGGGGACGACAGTACGAGGCTAAAATTGGGCCAGGCTCGCTCCCGGAAGGAACTTTGCCCTCGGCCTCGGCTTACAGGCCGAGGGTGACATCATGACAGCGCGTGGTTTGGAAGACGCGTGGAACAGTGTGCGTGAGGCTCATATGACACGTGGCAGACCGTTATAACCGAATCACACCCTCACGTGAGGGAATATTATGTCATCATTTGGCATCTACAGGTGTCAACAGGGTATTAGTTAGATCATCATTCACATGCACCATGCATACTTGGGGGGTACACTACAGCCCCCAAGACCTATATATACTTGTCACCTACAACCCTACAGGGGAGAGATCAGATTATTGCAACCCTAGCTAAAACTCTGCTTGTACACACAGGAGAGAGAGAGCTGATGTGCATTGTATCCAAGGCCAATAGTGCCCATACTTAGTGGATCACACACTCACAGTGGATGTAGGCCAAATTGGCTGAACCACTATACATCATTGTTTTATTTCCTCTTATACTCATCCCCTTCTACATATTCATACACTTATACATCTCTATGATTGCCATGGTTAATACTGTTTGAGCTCATTATCACTTATCCGGTGGTGCTGATTCTCAGCATCATCAGTTTGGCACCGTCTGTGGGAAACTAGAAGATATCTCTTCCTTTGTACAGCTTGAACTCACTGGGCACTCTGGGGGTAAACCAACACTCCCCTTGAGAGGAGGTGTTTCACCATTGAAAGAGACCCATTAAGGTTCTCAAGCTTACCCGTCTTTTCTTCAGTCCAGCTTTTCACCGCTCGAACACATGGCTCCTGAGATGCCACCACCACTTCTTCCCCCGCCGGATGAGGGGGGAAGACCTAGTTCCAGCCAGCCACCGCCTCAGTCTGAGATGGCTGATGTGGCAGCAGCCCTAAAGTCTCTGGCAGCCATCCAGCGGATGATGCAGGAGCAGTTCACAGCTCTAAGTCAGAACATACTGAGACCACCAGGGGTCTCACCTGAGATGATTACTCCGGTAGCAGCTCCAGGACAACATGAGGCCAGGGAACCACCCCAGGCACCACGTAAAGACCTGCCACCCCCTCAGCGGCGTAGGGATGTTGCTGACCCCCGGCGTTTACGCCTGGGGAGGCAAGGAAACCCTTGCCCTGAGGACAGGTATGACGATCTGGAGGGAGAAGAGGCTCCAGTAGAATGCTGGGAGCCATATGAGGTCTCGAACAATACTGTACGACCTCTCCAGGACAGTAGAGGAAAGTGCGGGAGACCAAACCCTGATGATCGCCCAAGAGGCTCTGCTTTTGACCGCCTGAGCAGGGGGTCGGCTTTCGAGAGGTTGGGCCCAGTGAATGACCTGCGGGACAAGTTGTCCAAGTCAAGAAGCGCAGCGAGATCTAGGAAAGAGGCAGCAGAAGGTCGACCCCAAAGACGGGATGACGGCCAAAGGGAAATAAACAGCCGACACAGGCCCGCCGTAGCGGAACCCTCCATCCACCTCCAAGAGGCAGCGGGGGATAACATCGGCCACGCCGACCCTGTGAGGCCCTGGAATGACTCAATCCAGCGGTTAGAGGATATGATTGGCGACATACTGAAGAGCCGGGACCCTCTTCAGAGGGGATACACCATAGGCTCACCCTTTGTGGCAAAGATAGTCAACTTCCCCACGCCATCAAAGTTCAAGCCTCCTGTGGTCACCCCAAGATACGATGGGAGCACCAACCCTGTCCACCACGTGGAGATGTATCAATTCGCGGCAGACATATACTCTATCTCAGATGAGATGAGGTGTCGTGCCTTCTCTGGTACCCTGACAGGGGCTGCACATGTCTGGTACACGTCTTTTCTAAAAAATTCCATTGAAAACTTCAAGCAGTTGGCGGATCGGTTCATCCACAACTTTTGCTTCGGGGTGAGACCACAGAAGAAGACCACGCACTTGCTCTATGTTAAGCAGGGAAAGAATGAGAGTCTGAGAGACTACATAGCCAGATTCAATAAAGAGAAGCTGGAAGTGGAGGACTATGACGAGAGCATAGCTATGACAGCCCTGATCGGAGGACTTCAAAAGGGAAAGCTATTATGGAAGCTTGCCGAAGACCCTCCAAGGACGATGGCTGAGCTGCTGTCAACCGCGGGGAAGGTGATGAACGCCGAAGAGGCGATGGCCGCAAAATATGAAGACGAAAAAGGAGGCGCTAGCGGGGGCAAATACCCTAAGAAGAACAAAGAGGGGAAGAAGAGGTCCTCAGATGACAAGTTCGCTGGGTACACCCCTCTGACGGTCAGCTGTGAACAGATTCTCAATGAGATTAAGAGTGACCGGTCCCTGAAGTGGCCTGAGAAGCTGAGGGCAGCCCCCGGCAAGAGGAATAAGAACCTCTCGTGTGCATTTCACCAAGACCATAGTAACATAACAGACAAATTCTTTGCCCTGAAAGATGAGATTGAAAAGATGCTGAAAGAAGGGAAGCTCAGAAAATACGTGGACCGAGAGGCCTTTAAGAGGGGCCGAGGGGACAATCCCAGGAAAAAGCGAGTTGATACATGCAAAGAGGGTCCTCAAAAAAGAGGGGACGACCCCTCTGATGATGAGGACGACCCTGACCTCCCGCCGAGAGACGACCACGGCCCTGTCAAGAGGCTCAATATGATCTCGTTCGGGGTGGGGATGATCTACGGGGGTCTGGCAGGACGAGGGTCTGAGGTCGCCGACAGGAAGGCCCATGGCACTGAGGCTAAGGCAGTGACGAAGATGGTGCACTCAACCTCCCTAGAGGTCAAGTCAGAAAAAAGGAAAAAGGTTGATATGGACACTTTGATAGTGGGATTTTCAAGAATGGACTTCAAAGGCCTCTTGGCCCCACATGATGACCCTCTCGTCATCACTACCAGGATACACGGGTGCGAAGTGCCGAGGATCCTGGTAGATGGGGGCTCATCCACAGATGTGATGTTTTGGCCATGCTTCAAGGCCTTGGGCCTCAGTCGTGCCAGACTTGTCCCATACCATCATCCCTTGATTGGGTTCAGTGGGGAGAAGGTTCATCCCCTGGGAATATATGAGGCTGATGTCAGGATGGGGGACGAATGGCCGAGATGGCTCACCAAGAAGATCAGTTTCTTTGTGCTGGATGAGCGTATGTTTTCGGCATACAACATCATACTGGGGCGTGTGGCCCTCAAGGGGTTTGAGGCTGTGCCGTCTATGGTCCACCAGATGATTAAATTCCCTACCCCATACGGGGTAGGGGAGGTTCAGGGAGACCAGACGACAGCGCGAAAGTGCTACTACAACTCTGCTGAAGAAAGGGAGGCACAGAAGAGGGCTACGGCCACTTACAACATTGATACCCTAGACCCCAGGGACGAGACGAAGCTCAAGAAAGGAGAGGCCGCTGAGGAGGTAGAACCCATCATCCTCGATGAGGATGACCCGGGAAAAACCGTCCAAGTTGGCAAGTCTCTGAAGCCCGATATCAAGGAAGACCTCATTAGACTGTTGAGGAGAAGGCAAAGCGTCTTCGCCTGGAGTCATGTAGATATGCCAGGGATTGACCCTGAAATCATGTGCCACAAGCTCAACGTGGTAGAGGGAGTGAAGCCGATAAAGCAGAAGAGGAGGATTTACTCTAGAGAGAAGTATGAGGTCATCAGGGATGAGGTTAAAAAATTAGAAGACGCTGAATTTATCAGAGAGGTCATCTACCCTGAGTGGATGTCCAATGCAGTCATCGTCCCAAAGGCCAACGGCAAGTGGAGAATGTGCGTGGACTTCACAGACCTCAACAAGCATTGTCCCAAAGACAGCTTCCCTCTCCCCCGCATCGACCAGATGGTAGACGCTACCGCAGGCCATGAGCTCATGAGTTTTATGGATGCCTACTCAGGGTATAACCAGATTTTCATGAACCCTGAGGACTCGGAGAGGACCGCCTTCATCACTGACAAGGGGACATACTGTTATAGGGTCATGCCCTTTGGCCTAAAAAATGCGGGGGCAACGTACCAGCGCCTCGTAAACAAAATGTTCGAAGACCAAATTGGGAAGTCTATGGAGGTTTACGTAGATGACATGCTGACTAAGAGTCTGAAGGCAGAGGATCATGTGGCAGACCTGGAAAGGACCTTTAATACAATGGACAAATACAAAATGAAGCTCAATCCGGCCAAGTGTGTCTTCGGGGTCGGAGCGGGGAAGTTCTTGGGGTTCATTGTCAATCAAAGAGGCATCGAGGCCAATCCTGAAAAGATAAAGGCCCTTATTGAGATGAAGACCCCCAAGTCCATTAAAGACGTTCAGAGGCTCACAGGGAGAGTGGCTGCCTTGAACATATTTGTGTCAAGGGCTACACACAGGTGTCTACCATTCTTCAAGATCCTCAGGAAGGCCTTCGAATGGAGTAAAGAGTGTGATGAGGCTTTCAGGGAGCTAAAATCATACTTAGGATCTCCCTTGCTGCTGTCACGACCCATGCAGGGTGAACGACTTTACGTGTACCTTGCTGTCTCAGAGTCCGCTATCAGTGCAGCAATCGTAAGAGACGAAGACGGGATATAGAAGCCCGTATATTTCAACAGCAAGGCACTCCAGGGGGCAGAGCAAAGATACCCGAGGATGGAGAAGTTGGCCTATGCCTTGATCCATGCCTCAAGGAAGATGAAACCGTACTTCCAGTCCCATACTATGGTCATCCTTACTGACTCTCCTCTTAGGCAGGTCCTACACAAGCCTGAAAAATCAGGAAGGCTAATGACCTGGGCTATAGAGCTGGGGGAGTTCGACATTGTGTATCAGCCTAAGACAGCCATTAAGGGGCAGGCCTTGGCAGATTTCGTGGCTAAATTTACTTGGGAGAGTGACGTGTCCAAAGGTGAAGGTCTAAGCCAGCCAGACACCCAGCAAGGTAGGCTCGCCGACCCTCCTGCAGATACGGCTGAGACAAGCACCGCTAGAAGAAAGGTGGCTGAAAATGAAGAGGGAGGATACCTTTTTAGACAAGGGTCACTCATCGAGGGAAATTTCTCGGAGGAACATGCTGTGTGGAGTCTCTTCATCGACGGGTCCTCTTGCTAAAGCGGGAGCGGAGCTGGATTGATAGTGTCAGCACCCGACGGCACAGACATCGAGTACGCCCTGAGGTTCAATTTCAAAGCCTCCAACAATGAGGCTGAGTATAAGGCCTTGATAGTTGGCCTTTCCTTGGCTAAGTCCCTTAGTGTCGGCCAAATTTTGGTTCACAGTGATTCAAGGCTGGTGGTGAATCAGATACTACGAGCCTACGAGGCCAAAGACGAGAGGATGGCTAGGTATCTTGAGAAGGTGAGGTCATTGCTGAAAAACTTTAAAGAAGTGAAATTCAAGAGGATACCTAGGCTCGACAATGGCCGTGCTGACGCCCTTGCAAGGTTAGCCTCAGCTACTAGGACAGACATAAGGAGGACAGTCCCGGTAGAAATCTTGCTTCGACCAACTATCCTCAGCCTAGACGACGAGGGAACACTTGGCATTTGCATGAATGTTTCTCAAGGACCTTCATGGATGGATCCTCTGATCAGATACATTAAAGGGGGAGAGATGCCAGAAGCAAGCCAAGAAAGGAAGAAGCTGAGATACAGGGCTGCAAAGTTCACTATCATCGGAGACACGCTGTACAAAAAGGGGTTTCTGCTCCCCTTACTTAGGTGTGTGCATCCCTCAGAAGTCCCTTCCATTTTGCAAGATGTGCATGAAGGGTCGTGCTCAAGCCACATTGGGGGTAGATCCTTGGCAAAGAGGGTGATCACCCAAGGCTACTGGTGGCCGACCTTAGGGAAAGATGCTGTCGTATATGTTAAAAAGTGTGATAAATGCCAAAGATTTGGTACCATCCCTCACCAACCTCATCAGCCCCTCACCTCCATTACATCCCCATGGCCGTTTGCAGTGTGGGGGATTGACCTAGTAGGACCCTTACCGAGGGCAGTCAATAACTATCGGTTCCTTATCATAGCAATTGACTACTTTTCAAAGTGGGTAGAGGCCGAACCGATGGTCATGATTATAGAGAAGAAGACCTTCCAGTTCATCTGGAAGAATGTGATATGCAGATATGGTCTACCCAACACCCTCATCTCGGATAACGGGACCCAGTTCAAGAATGCCTCTCTACAGAAGTACTGTGAGAGGGTAAGTATCAAACAATTTTTCTCCACCCCAGGCCGACCTCAGGCCAATGGGCAAACCGAAGTTACGAATAGGACAATCCTAGATGGGATTAAGAAGAGGCTTGAGGAGGCAAAAGGAAGATGGGTCGAGGAGTTATATGCAGTGTTGTGGGCGTACATGACGACAGTAAGGACCTCTACGGGGGAGACCCCATTCATGTTAGCTTATGGATCAGAAGCAGTCATCCCCACCGAAGTCGAGTTTCCCACTTATAGGGTCCAAGTGTATGACCCCCAGGGAAATACGGAAGAGAGGAGACTTGACCTGGACTTGATTGAGGAAAGAAGGGAGGATGCTGAGATAAGGCAGGCTTCCTACCAGCAGAGGACCGCAAGATTTTACAATCAGAGGGTGAAACAGAGGCCTATCGCAGTAGGAGACTTGTCCTCAAGAAGACTTGGCAGAAGCCCAATAAACTCCATCCTAATTGGCACGGCCCCTATAGGGTCACCGACGAAGTTGTCCCTGGGACCTATAGACTAGATACCTAGAGGGGGAACCTTTTTCCAACCCCTGGAATGCGGATCATTTGAAAAAATACTACCAGTAGTATTGTAAGGTCTTGATAGGACATGGTTGTAATAAGCATTGTTTCGACAGAACACATGGAAAATTAATGAGAAATATCAGTGTTTCCCTCATCCAGTGGTTATCAGTTCTAGTATGCATGCAAAGAAGTTTATCCCTCGGCTATAATGGGGACCAGTGGAGGGGACGACCCCACCACTGTCCTCAAAAAAGACGAGGGAAGACTTTAAAATCCATTAAATTGGAAAGTTGATCCCTCGGCTATAATGGGGACCAGTGGAGGGGACGACCCCACCACTGTCCTCAAAAAAGACGAGGGAAGACTTCAAAATCCATTGATTTGGTAAGTTCAATCCTCGGCTATAATGAGGATCAGTGGAGGGGACGACCCCACGACTGCCCTCAAGAAAGACGAGGGTAGACTTTAATTAAAAATCATTAAATTGACTACTTGAACCCTCGGTTATAATGAGGACCAGTGGAGGGGACGACCCCACCACTGTCCTCAAGAAAGACGAGGGTAGACTCCATAAAAATCATTAATTTGATTAGTTGAACCCTCGCCTATAATGAGGATCAGTGGAGGGGACGACCCCACCACTGTCCTCAAGAAAGACGAGGGTAGACTCCATAAAAATCATTAATTTGATTAGTTGAACCCTTGCCTATAATGAGGATCAGTGGAGGGGACGACCCCACCACTGTCCTCAAGAAAGACGAGGGTAGACTACATAAAAATCCATTAATTTGGTAAGTTGAACCCTCGGCTATAATGAGGATCAGTGGAGGGGACGATCCCACCACTGTCCTCAAGAAAGACGAGGATAGACTTCATTAAAAATCATTAATTTGGTAAGTCGAACCCTCGGCTATAATGAGGGCCAGTGGAGGGGACGACCCCACCACTGTCCTCAAGAAAGACGAGGGTAGACTTTGTTAAATACCATTGATTTGGTAAGTTGAATCCTCGGCTATAATGAGGATCAGTGGAGGGGACGACCCCACGACTGTCCTCAAGAAAGACGAGGGTAGACTTTAATTAAAAATCATTAAATTGATTACTTGAACCCTCGGCTATAATGAGGACCAGTGGAGGGGACGACCCCACCACTGACCTCAAGAAAGACGAGGGTAGACTCCATAAAAATCATTAATTTGATCATTTGAACCCTCGGCTATAATGAGGATTAGTGGAGGGGACGACCCCACCACTGTCCTCAAGAAAGACGAGGGTAGACTTGATTAAAAAACCATTGGGTTATTATGTCCCTCGGCTGTGATAAGGGCACATGGGGGGACGACCCCACATTGGTCCTCAAAAAGACGAGGGAGGGGTTAGTAGCATCAACAAAGCAAATCAACAAGGAGCAAACCATAAAAGAGTCAAATATGGAAGACAGCAATTACGGAAAGGAAGAGACTATGGTATTAATAAAGCATAAAGTATCAAGTGTTTTACAAGACGAATGAACAAAAATACAAAAATGAGGGTATGGGCTACAAGCAGCCACCCTATGGGACGACATCAGAGGGTAGGGCCTCCTCATCTATGGGAATGGTCTCCTCTATTACCAGCACTGGGTGATCTTCAGATGTACCGACCCCTTCAACCTGAACTTGGGACTCCACTTGCGACAGGGCCTCAGCAATCAAGGGGTCATCCAGCTGAACCACCTCAAGAGAAGGGCGGATGGATGATACCGTGTCGGCAAACTTTAGGACGACCCACCGACAGGCCGTCCTAATTCCCCTCTCAAGATATTCAAGGCCGAAGCCTTGGAATTCATCACACACCTTGTAGGCCTCAACAGCATTGGCCTCGGCTTTCTGGACAGCTGCTTCAAGGTCAGTCTTGTGCTTGGCCTCCATATTGGTTAGGGCCTCGTCCTTGTCCTTGATCAACAAGTCCCTGTCCTTAATCAACAAGTCCTTGGCCTGCAGATCGGCATCATGCTGCTTAGTCAGCTCATCAAGGACTCTAGCGTGCTCAGTCCTTGTACTCTCCAGCTCGGCCCTCGCAGTGTCCAGCTCTGTCCGTAGGTCGGCCTCTTGTTGAATGGCCCTCTCAGCTTCGTTAAACTTTTGTTGATTCTCGGCCATCCACTTGGTGGCTGAGGTCAAGGCACAAACAGACTGCAAGAAAAAATGAACAAAACATCAAGATGGGCCGAGGTAACAGTTAGTGAGAATGAAATTAAAGGTCAAGACCAGTACCTGAGCAAGGGAGTGCAGACCGTAGTCGTACACTTTAGCAGGAGGCATCTTTGCCAAGAACTCGAAGTCAGAGGCCGATGGTGCAGAGAACATCGAGGCCTTTGCTTCCCTCAAGTTGGCAATAAGGGATGAGGGGTCGGCCCTCAGATGGGATAGATTCTGAGACCAAAAGGCCCCCATGCTGGACGAAGAGGTCGTCCCCTCTGAGGCTTCGACCCTTTCCCTCGTCCTAGGATCAGGCTGATGCTCAACAGGAGCTTCAGGCTCCTTCCTCTTGTGGCTATCAGCTGTCGGCTCAACAACCGTCGGCCCTGAGGCCCTTGTCTTCTTTGGAGCTTGCTGAGGTTCCTTCCCCTTCTTCTTTGACAAACCAGCGAGTAGGCTTGGAGCAGTCATTTCCCAGAGGTAATCTGACACACCTACAACCTGAAAAGGGCACGATGCATCAGAAAAATACAGAGATAAACAGGAAACACTTCAAAAAAGTAGAAAATGGAAAACATGCTGTATAACTCACATAGTTCCGTCAGAGGGCCGACCCTCATACCAGCTTCTTTGAGGTATCGGGGGGTCATCAAATCTTCAAACTTTGGGATCTCACCCTCTCTCCCTCGTCCCCTCAGATACTCAACAATATCCCTTTCCTCCAAGCTAAGTCCGGGGTCTGACCTAGCTTTCATTGAGGGATTAGACCATTTGTTAGGGACCCTCGGACCATCGGCAGAAGGGGACGCCTCGGCGGAGCGTTCCCACGCCCCAGATATAAAGAAGAATCTCTTTTTCCAATCATGATTGGAAGTTTGAAACATGTGGAGAAGTTTTTTCTCAGACCTTCTCGCCCCTAGATGATAATATCCGGGCTGTTTAGATGAAGAGGTGATATTATAGCAGGCCAAGAATACGTCGGACGAGGGCTCATCAGTAAAAGAGTTTTTCCACAAGGAAATGTAACCCAGAATCGTCCTCCAAGAGTTGGGTGGAAGTTGAGAGGGGGAGACGCCCAGAGCCGACAGAATATCTACAATGGCAGGGTGGAGGGGAAGTCTGACACCTACCTTGAACATTTGCTCGTAGACTGCAACCTCTCCCTCTTCACCCTCAAAAACCCTCTCAGTCTCAGAGGGAACCCTCATAGTTACCCCAGAGGGCACTCCGTAAATATGCCTCCATATCAGAAGGTCCCTATCCCTAACGGAGGAGATAAAAGACGAGGCATGGGAAGTATCAACCTCATCATCTGTATCCTCGTCCTCGTACTCATCCCCCTCCATCTCATCACCTGCAGGAGGACCCTGAGGGAAAGCCACTTGGAAGGCATTGGGGGATAGGGTTGTCACAGGGACAGCCTTAGAGGGGATCGTACCCTCGGCCTCTCGGGGAGGTCTAAGGTCAGACGTGTCCCTTCTACCGGACATTCCAGCACCAGTTGGAGAGGAGGTTCTCTCGTCCATTTCACTTTGTTTGGGAGTGTCGGCAGGACGAGACGACGACCCACAAGACTCAGAGGGTTCAGATGGTCTTATGGTGGCAAGAGGAATGGGAAAGATGGGTCGTTCCCAATTAGGGTCGGCCCCTCGTCTCCTCTCTTCCTCCTCCTCTATTCGTCTGATCTCGGTAAAGAGTTTCTCTCTCAGAGATGGGAATTCAGACACTAAGTTGTAAAGCCTCCTAAGCATTAAAGGGAAGACCCTACACTTGGAGAAATTACACTAGACTTGGCCAATTCAACTACTAACACTTGGGGGATTGACCAGGTTTGACTTCTAGATTAAACCAAAGAACTGAAATGTTTTTCGTCAAGAATGTTCAAGAACTAACGATCGGAGAAGACACCGGAAAAGGCAATAGGGGAACTCTAAGAAAGTGCCAACCTACGACCCTAAAAAATACACAGAAATGAAGACAAAAGAAGGCGCGGGGAGAAAAAGGTTACCTGATGACGAGAGAACAAGAGCGCTGTGAGGCCTGAAAGATTGAAGGCTGCAAATGGCGACTGGTTCTAGAGAGAGAAAATGGTTAGGCGCGAAGAAGAAGAAGTTGGAAAGAGAGTTTAAAAATTGCTTATATACTTTGGCAATAAATGGGCACATTTGCCAAGAAGGGAATAGTCCGGGCACAAAGCCCCATGCAAGTGTGCAGCCGCCCTGCCTTGGGAACTTAAATAGCAATGAGTACCTGCCCATGTGTCACTCATCTAACTAGTCATACACGCATCTCAATTTTAGCAATATCCCTCAGCCATCTCAATGGCACCTATGGTTAAGGGCTGGGGGTGATTGATATACCCGTTTATATCCTCTGCCTAGACGAGGATTACCTCCAAACGGATGACCCTACGAGGGGCCAACCCTTCAACAATCTCCTGGCGACCCTTCACCAGGCCCCAGACGACAGTACGAGGGGCCGACCCTTCACCAGGCTCCAAACGACAGTACGAGGGGCCGACCCTTCATGAAGCTCCGGACGACCCTACGAGGGGACGACAGTACGAGGCTAGAATTGGGCTAGGCTCACTCCCAGAAGGAACTTTGCCCTCGGCCTCGGCTTATAGGCCGAGGGTGACATCATGACAGCGCGTGGTTTGGAAGACGCGTGGAACAGTGCGCGTGAGGCTCATATGACACGTGGCAGGCCGTTATAACTGAATCACACCCTCACGTGAGGTAATATTATGTCATCATTTGGCATCTACAGGTGTCAACAGGGGATTAGTTAGATCATCATTCACATGCACCATGCATACTTGGGGGGTACACTACAGCCCCCAAGACCTATATATACTTGTCACCTACAACCCTACAGGGGAGAGATCAGATTATTGCAACCCTAGCTAAAACTCTGCTTGTACACACAGGAGAGAGAGAGCTGATGTGCATTGTATCCAAGGCCATTAGTGCCCATACTTAGTGGATCACACACTCACAGTGGATGTAGGCCAAATTGGCTGAACCACTATACATCATTGTTTTATTTCCTCTTATACTCATCCCCTTCTATATATTCATACACTTATACATCTCTATGATTGCCATGGTTAATACTGTTTGGGCTCATTATCACTTATCCGGTGGTGCTGATTCTCAGCATCATCAATGAGTATGTGCACGACTAACAGTTATCGGGTGGACTGGCTATAGCGACGTGGGTGTGCTTTGGCATCACGAATATGTGTAAGGATGGCAGACATTGGGTCAACTAGATATAGTGACGTGCCATGTGTGGAACCTCATGAATATGAGTAGAACTAACAAAATTCAGATTGACTGGCTATAGTGAGAGGAATGGGTATGATGTGTAGAATCTTAAGTGCGCCAATAGTGTGTGGAAGCTGATAAGGGGTTGATTGGCCATATTGTTGTTGCATGAATAAAACTAATTGGATAATTTAATTAAGTAAAAATAAGAGCTAATGTTTAAATCATAGTTGAAATGGAATAATTGGAGTTGAACAATCGGTGTGGCTTAGTTATGTGAGTAGATGGTAGTAGTTTAAATTTTTTACTCGCATGTCAATATATATTATCTAATTTAAAATACTCTATTGTGATGTTTATCATGTATAGTGCTATTGTATGAGTTTACAAAGCCTGATTGAGAGGAGTAGCATGTATTCATGCAGTGGGCTCTGACTTGTTGCGTTAATTAACATTTCTAGAATAGTACTGGAGTAGCTGCACAATGGTGATTAGAGATACTTCTCGAAGTGCTGTTGGAGATTTATTTTACTTACTTTAGTTGTTTAAATTACTTTCCATTCTAGCTCTTTTATTATGATACTATTACTTATTGATTTGGTGGGCCAATCTGTTCCACAATTGTTTATGGTTTCAGTCATATATTTATAGTTGGATTATTTCATTTGCGTTTTATTTATTGGGAATTGGATTTATTTTTGAGATAGATGGTGATGGATTTTATATTTTAATAAACGGTTATATTAATTGGATAAATTTGATTATATTTTGTGGAATTTTTTTTAATGTCCCATATCTCTGCCACATGCTGAGAATGTTAACTTATTTAGTGACGCTAGACATAGTTTAGCGGTGGCGGCTGACCACCTCGCTAATCAGGATGTGTAGGGTGTTACAGATGGTATTAGGGCATGGTATTGGTCTCGTTCTTGAGGTCACATGGGTCGTTACTATGATAGGGAGACAAATTTGGGTGAGTCTAGAGCCGCAACAGTAGGGTACACGCGCTTCAGCTTGGGATTGGGTGAGAGCCAGTTTTGATAAGGGAAATCCTACCACCTTTGTAGGGGGATCTGACCCAATGGAGGCGATATATGGAACGACACTTGAAGATAATATATTGTACTGATGTGAATAAGAAGATGCTGGTTACATTCAAGCTAACTAAAGGCGCATTGCAGGGGTGGGGGACTGTCACCGCATCTAAGGATGGGGATGGCCTGAACTATGGGGACTTTCTAGTGAAGTTTAACAAAAAAATATTTCCTATATTGGATTAGGAGGGCAATGAAGAGGGAGTTTTTAGACTTATAGCAGGGTTTGAAATCAGTTGTTGAGTATGAGTAGGAGTTCACTAATCTTTCGATGTTTATACCGGTGGAGGTGAATACTGAGGGGGAAAAATGGAATGTTTCATTAAGGTTCTATCATGCTCTATTAAGGAGATAATGTTGGGGAATCAGTAGTACACTACTTACACCCAATTTATGGACGTCGTAATGTTGTTGTGGCAAGAGAAAGTGAACTATTAGAAGAAGTGGGGAAATAGACATAAGCCCAATGGTTAAGTAGGGGATAACAAGGGTCACAATGATCAGGCGTGGAAGAGGCAATGAGTAAGACAAGATCAGCCAGCCTTTCATTAAGGCAATAGATCCCCACTGGTCCCTCAGGGGTAGGGGCGAGGGAAGGGGAAGGGGCAACAGGGTGAGTGCGGGATAAGTAGATAATATGGGCATTTTAGAGGTGCATGTTTTATATGTATGGAACCAGGGCACCAATCTTCTAGGTTTCTGAAGGCACATGACTATAAGGGTCAAATTGCATATGGCCAACAGGGCTAGGGAGCATAGGGCCTCCAACAATGACATCACTAGGTGGGATGGGAGTACCAGCAGTACCCCTAGTAGGTAGGTGTTATCTACTCTAGAATAAGGAGCCGCAGGAAGGACATGCTCAATCAGGTCCAAGGCGTGGCTAGTGGGATAATATAATACGTAATTATTTTCCTAGATATGCATAGTTATGATATGGATATACATTGTATTTTGTTCATTGGGTAGGTATGTATATGATTGGGTGTATGGCCCCTAATTGTGGCATTCTACGGGTAGGCATATGTGAGCCTCATGTTATTTTGCATATTTACGCTTTGTCAAATTTAGAGCAATAAAGTCATGTGCTAGTGGGGAAGTATGTAACACCCCATGTTTTTAAAACATAAAAATCTGTTGACAATTTAAAATTTTGGGTACAAATAATTTTTCAAAACATAACCACTTTCATATTCAGAAACGATGATAGTTATTTATATAAAAAGGAATTCTTATCGAAATCAAAATCGGATTTAACTCTGGAGAGTTTTGAAATTTATAAAATGAATGGGGAATTCTGGATTCAGGTAACCGAAACCAGATCGGATAGACGAGAATACGGTTTCACTTTCACTATTTTGGAAAATTGAAACTCTTTACTTCAAGAGTTGTGTAGGACTCAAATTATTTTTGATATAAAAAACACAAAGTGGCGGGTTTAGGATTTTTAAAACACTTTGTAGCCTTCTCCTACTGTAAGAACCTACCATAATTTGCGTCCTCACTCTTCTTCCAAACCTAAACTCTTTAAACTCAACTTTCACCTCAAGATTTGAATAACTTAACAAAGATTTCTCAACATCATCCAATGTCGTGTTTTCATTGTTTTCTTGAGAGGAACACGACCATCAAATCATATTTTGCAAATGATTTTTATAGGCAAGAATACTTCTAGTGTTCCCCTCTAGTATTATGAGTTTTAAAGGTTGCCTAAATACTAATAATCATTGTATTAGAAAAATAAATTGGAGAGACTAGTTAGGAAATGTGAAACTAAATTTGCATATTTTTTATTCAAATATTTAAGATGAATTCAGAATCAAAACCCTTGCATGCTTATATTAGAGGTTGGGATTCCGTTAGAATTTATGATGTTCGCATGTAGAAAAAATTGTAGGGGTGCTACAAATTAATTTCAACATGTAAAACCACGTTAATTATCTTTATCTTGTGGAATAGAGATTTATTGTTGCATGCTCCCAAAAATGTGCATGTAAATAGAGATTCTATAAATTGATATGAAACCAAATTATTTAATTAATGTTATAATTAAATGGACATAATTTTGATAAATATGGATCTTGCGATTAATTTAAATAATTGCTGTGAGAAGTTAAAAATATGATATATCTATGATTCTTTGATGTTATTAATAATCTATATCTCAAGGATGACATGATTTTCAGTGTAGTTATTGTTCTCGCCTATTTTTTAGGTTTCTTACTAGGTAGGGACTAGAAGGTAGGCCATAGTTATTAGTAACACATTCTAGGTATGGGATTAGACAGTGTGGGTTTTTACTGATGGATGATTTCGGGGTGGGTCTATGATCTACATCGTTTATATTGGATCGTGTGCCTAGGTGCGAGGCTAGCTAATAGATATTGGTAGATATTTTTCCTAAATTATAGGTTAGGATACATTTGCATTTTGGAGACCTCTAGGCATGTGACTAAGAGTATTTTGAGAAATTTATGGCCGATAAAATGGTGGGGCTAATAAAAAATGTTGAGAACGTGAGAAAATTAATAATTAATGCTAAAGATAATATATATTGGGTGTGTTGGGGTCACGACTATGTGCATGGCTAGTAGATATTGGGTCAACTGGTTATAGTGACATGTCACGTGTGGAACCTCATGAGCATGTATAGAGCTAACATAAATCATGTTGAGTAGCTATAATTAGAGGAATGGGTGTGATGTGTAGAACCTTAAGCGCACCAAGAGTGTGTGCAGAACCGATAAGGGGCTGACTTGACGTAGTGGTGTCGCACAAATAAAACTAATTAGATCATTAAATTAATTAAAAACAATAGCTAATTTTTAAATCATAATGGAAATGGAATGGTTGGACTTAAACAATTGGGGTGGGTTAGTTATGTGAGTAGATGGTAGAAGTTTAATTTTTTCACTCGCATTTTAATATAACTCGTTTAATTTAAAATACTCTATTATGATGCTTATCATGTATAATGTTATCGTCTGAGTTTACGAGCCCTAATTGGGAGGAGTAGATAGTAGTCATGCGCTGGGATTTGACCCATTGCATTGACTAATATTCAGGTGTAATGCTAGAATACATGCATAGGAATGATTGAAGGTATTTTTGGAAGTGCAGTTGGAGATTTATTTTACTTTCTTCACTATTATAGATTTACATTCCTTTCGGTCGCTCTTATTATGAGACTATTAATTATGGATTTGGTGGGACAATCGGTCCAACATTTGTTTATTGTTTCAGTCGAATATTTATAATTGGATTAATTCATTTTGGTTTGTATTTATTAGGAATAGGATTTATATTGGAGATAACATGTTGATGGATTTTTAATTCGCATTAATGGTTATGAATGCGCAGGGAATTACCCCGAGTTAGTTTTGAAGAACATGGCTTCCTATTTTAGGTAGCATAGGGGACCAGATAAGTTTGGAGTCTAGGGATATCTATTTTAGGTCATGTGGGGACCGAATTCGTTCGAAGCTTAAGGCTTTCTATTCAGGTCATGTAAGGGACTAAGTTGGTATAGAGGACATAGCTCCGCTCCCAATTTTAGGTCACGTGCGTCCCTAGAAGTGTTCGAATCACATGGCTTCCTGTTTTAGGTCACATAAGGGACCAACTTGTTTTCAAGCATATGGATTCCTATTTTAGGTCTTGTGGGAGAAGGATAGGGATTAATATTTTAGGTTGAAGAATTGTGCTTCCTATTTCATTGAAGCATAGGGCTTTCTATTTTAGGTCGCATAGGGGACAAAATTTTTTGTACTTTTAATTTTATTCTTTTCTAATTTTCTGTATTTTATGCATCAAGTTGATGGAAATTGTGCGTATAGACATAATTAGTTGAATATTATTTTTAATTTAAAATTCTAGTAATACAAATGTACAAAAGGGAATATAAATAATAAAATACAACAAATGCATATTAATATGGAAAGAAAAGTGGCCCTTATTTTTGAGACTTTTCTTTTGGAGAGAGATGACTTTTATATATTTGGTGATGAGTAACTTGTCTTTACTGACATCAGAGTCGTGATGGAAGGAAATTACCTTTCTTTTCTTGGTGATCAGGAGATAGCCTTTTGATGTAGTTTTGGAATCAAAGTGTTATTCCTTGCCCAAATAAGGTTTCATTTTATGCGGAGTCCTTAATGATTCATCCACGAATATTGGGTGATTTTAGGGGATGGTGTTTGTTATTTACTTTTCTGGTATCTCCCTTTTATTTTTATTTTTTTACTGCTTCTTTGATAATACCCGCACTCGCGTAATGTTTTAAATAAGGATGATGCTTCGGAATCTTAAAATTACTTAGAGCATTGTTTCATTACTTGATGATTAGTTTATTTAGATAATTTTGTCTCTTTTGGAGTGAGGGAACGAGGACCCTAATCAGGGTTTTCCCATAAAATGACGTCTTTTGGTGTCTATTGGGAAGCTCAATGTTTCCATAAGGTATACCATTAACATTTGAGGCATATTATTACATAATATATGAAATCCCTTTGCATGGTATTCCAGTAATATAATCATTAGAGTATTTTTTTAGGGAGGACGTGCCCAATCAAGTTCGGGCCACATTCGTTGCTATGGATTTTTTTCCATGATCTCAAGGGTCTGGTCTTTGGTGACGCACCATAAGTGTATTCCGTTGAACCCTATTTTGTAAGGTTTTCTCCCTCAAATATTAAATTGGGGTGCTAATAATATTGGGATGATACGATCACTTTAGGAAAACATAATTTGAGTAGTGGCTCTTAGTAATCATGTTCCAAATGTGGTAGTGCCATAGAATGGATTCTACAATTATTTCCTCGATGGATTTCACCTCAGAGAAATAGTAATGGGTTCTCTATATGGTTAATTTAAATGTGATTTCTTTAGTTCCTTCTAACATGTATATCAAGGAGTCTTGGGTGTCAAGTGCGTTTGAGATATTATTTTCAACCCTTAGGAGGAAGTCAAATTTTATATGTTAGAATTACAATGGTACCATTTCCAAGTAGGCATGGTGTGGTTGAAATTTATTGAACTTGATTTTTCATTTTCTTAAAATTTGACTGATGACTAGGTTGGACTCTTCACATGATTTTACATCAATGACTCCCATCTATATGGAGATTTTGAGACCCGTGAGGCAATCCTCACACTCAGCCATGTTGTCAGGGAATTTGTGTGTGAGTTTTAGGGTCGTGGGGAACCTACATGAGATGGTATATATCATGATAATTCCAATGTCGAATCCCTTTTGTTGGAGGTCCCGTAAAAGTAATAATCTCAAAATTCTTTATAGTTTAGGATGAAGAGATCCTCGTTAGGGAATTCTGCCTCATTTTTTTCTTTTTCGTCTGAAAAGGGATACCGTAAGAGTAGGTTAGGTATGGACCGTCCTTTGGCGGGTTTCTTCATGACATAAATGATTTCTAACTCGGGTAGCTTCAATAACCATTTAGCCATTCGTCTAGAAAGAGAAAATTTCTCAAAGAGATATTTTAGGGGGTCCATCCTAGAAACGAGTTTTATTCTGGAGAAGATCATTTAGTTATGTAGTTTACAGATGATGCATAAGAGGTATACAAAGTCCTTCTTCAAGGAAGTTTATTTAATCTCATACAAGACTAGATTTTTTTTGACATAGTTGGTGGCACATTCGTTTCAGGAATTCTTTATGCATTAGGACAACATGGCTCTGAAATCCATGTTGTTATTGGTCCAGTAGAATTTGAGAGGTTATCCCGATTGGCGAGGTAATAATACTGGTGGGTTGGTAAGGTACTATTTTATTTTCTCGATTTCTCTTTTGCATTGAACATTCCATTCTTTTAGTGAATATTTCTTAAGTATTTGGAAGATGGGTTCACATATGGTGGTAAGTTGGCTAATGTGTAATACATCGTATTATTATGTATTAAACAAATAATATATGTGTTGAGTGGCATGTGTTGTCACATAATAAGATAAACATATGAATTATAGGAATAAAATTAGAGCTAAATTGCAGTAATATATTCATTAACTACATGAACATGATTGCATATTATGGGTAACTATATAAGGGCTAGGAATTTTGTATCGAGGGTTTCGTTTCTTAGACTAACCCCTGGTGTCGGGGTCCAATGGTCATGATGTAGTTTCTTATAATGCTAACTCCCGCAAAATTAATAAACAATTTACTTTTGGAATATTAACGACTTATATGATAACAATGTTGAATGAATGTTATAATTAATGATGTTATATGTTAATGAGGTTTGGAACATTTAAGACATTATTTTTTTAACTTAAAATGATAAAATATTGGCCTATTGTCTTAGTATAGGGCCTAGGTAGAGTTTTAAGTCATCTACAAATTTTGTATTTGTTAAGTATTGGACCATTTAATTCCAAATCATAATTTTGAAAATTATACTATTAATAACTTTTTAGGGGTTCATTATTGATGTATTACAAGTTGGGGAACAATTACAAGTTTAGAGAGATAAAGAATCAATAGAAATAGAGGAATTAACGGGATTCTTCTTTAGTTTCTCACAAAAAGTGATAAGAAAACTTTATTTATAATGAAACTGTGATTGTCCTTGGTTTAGATTGTAGTTATTCATGTGAATCTAATACTAATTATGTTAAAAATCTGAACTAAATGATTAAAATGGAATGATTTGGTAATTAACCTAATTAGTTAGTAAATAGGTTGAATCCCCCTTAAAATTGATGAATTTGATTATGAATATGACTTGGATCGATTAAATAATGATTAATATTAGAAAATTTATAAAAGTTCTTGAATTACATGTATAAATTATAAGAAATCATGAGATAATTGAATTGATTTTAAATCTTAGGGTTCTTGAGTGATGAATATTTTTTTGATATGAATCATGAGATATAATCAGGTGATTGATTGTTGGATTTATGATCAAATTATTGATTATATGTATATATGTTATTGAGATGTATTATGGGACCTGAATAAAGGTCTTAGAATCATTAATGGAGGTTTGGATTAAGAATTTCGGTATTGGATAAGATGATTCCCATAAGGAGGAAACTTTAAAAAAAGTGTATGTATCGATTGGTGGCCATCAATCGATCGATGCCTATTGATTTTTGACTATTTTTCTTGTTAATTTAGTAAATGGAATTTTGGGTTAATTTAGGTATTATCCTTGGTCTAAATTGTTAATTATGAAATATATATATTAAGAATTAGAGATTTCTAATTTGGTATAATTGGTTGTATTCCTAAAATTGATTAAAGTTGTGAAATGTTATAGTTCATCTTAGGACTAGACTTTCATGATTGAGGAAGATTTCTTCTCTTGTGTTATTTGGGAAATGCATAACATGTGTGAGTTCTCATGAAAATCGTAATAGGATGTATTCCATTATGGATCACATGAGATGAAAACTGCACTGGTACCCCAGTGAGTAAATGGGCTCTACCTTAGTTATATTCCTCCAGGATCCTACGTCGAGGTATCATGTGTACCAAGAGGGTTCACATTGATATTTTATCGTGTAGTCTTAAGTATAGTCGAGTATATGAGTGATATATAGGCATATGATAATAACTTTACTGTGATCGATTTTTATATTTTGGACGGTCTAAGACTATACCTAATACGAGCAGGTGATCCCTAATAACATAAGAGTAGGCCTTCGTTATTTACGAGATTTAGTGAGTGACCGCTTATGTGATGTGTCTAGGGGACCATACTTATTTTGACATTGAACTTAAGATTGTTATATTGTTTTTATACACATGACATTGTTTATCATAATAATAGTGTTAATGAATTTATTACATTCAAATGTGTAGAATATAACTTAATCATGGGTTCACTTAAAATTTTTATTTTAGATACATATGATGTTTAGGATATGTTGGGTTGTATATACTTAAAAGATACTAAAATGCGAGAGGCAAATGCAAAGATATGGATTATTCCAATTTCAGTTATACTCTTATTATATTTAAAATTTCTATTAACGTTGTAAATTTTAACATTTCAGCACCTAGGCGTCCAGAACCACTACATTCATGACTGGTATTATCATCATCATGTCATCCTCGTTCTTAGTTCATGGAATGAAGGTGTCATTGGCCTACATGCCAATTTTAATTCGAATTCTTTTATTATTGATTCAGTTTTTAAGGGATATGTATAGCAGATTAGATTTTATGTGATTGGGAGTATTGGAATGTATAATTGGTTTGGTCATGTAAACTTAATTTGCATGTATGATGGTATCAGACTAGCTGGGTAATTTACTTATTTTGTTAAGTATTTCATTTAGTATATTTTCATTTTATGCACTCTTAGAATGATACTCATCTTTTTTAGAATTTTGTATTATTTATTGTAGACCTGAGCAATATATTATAGATTTTATGGTGCGTCACAGTTAGTATATAGAATTCCTGTAACTCTTAGGGTCCTTAAGTGAGTGAATTTCTATTTTCACATTGCGTTATTTCATTACTTTAGACACTTATCAATTACTATTTGTATTCTTTATTATAATGACCTCTTAGGAGGTTTCACACCATACTTCCAAACTCACGGTTCGAATTGACCAAGTGTATTGGGAGGGTTCCTAATTTGGATTTCATATGGGAGATGTCCTATGGATGATGTCGTCTTCCTTTGGTAGTGAGGAACTCTTGGTCCTAAGACCTTTGGACATTTCTTAGCTTATGGTTCGAGGGGAAAGGCCTTCACTCACCATCCATTTTTACACGAGACTTATGTTTTGAAGGCGTATGTAGGACTACGTAGCAGCCACTATGAGGATGATTTTAACTATCTTTCTCTTCTTGGACCCGAAGAGATTAATATGTAAACAAAGAAGGATATTCACATCAATTTCTATGGTATGTAAATAATTTTTGGAGAAAGAAAAAAGCTCACCTGAAGAGTCTAACATGTCTTTATAGCTAACCTATTTTTTCACCACTTTATCTCAGGTGCTTTAAGTTACCTTCCTACGTCAACATGAACATTATAAATATTTAAAGGGTAGTGTTACCAAGATTGTGAAGATCGAGGCCAAAATAGGCTCGATGACTCGAGATAGTGTAGCGTTGATCAAGCAGGGGGACCTCACACGCAGGAGAAACTGCATAGAGGGAGTATACCCCAAAGGTTTCCAATTGTAGACAATATGAATTGTTATGGATAGTAAGGCCATGGTAATAACGACAAGTAGGGTCATGACCAATGAGAACAGTCCAGACGAGGCAAGTTTTAGTAGAATAGACCAAATAAGAAAGGTCATTGGGGCGGCGAGTAGGTACGCTATTTCAATATTTCATTCAGAGAAAGGTGTTAAAATCACGGTGAGTGAGGCCACTTAGTTAATAGTCTCCTTAGTGGCAACCATTTGTTTGGGTACATCCAAAGGATGGTTACGGTACGTGTATGGCTCATGCGCATAAGTTTGGCTTAAAAATCAAGGATTTCTCGTTATTTATTATTAGGTTATTTACTAAAATTATGAACTTTATATTTTTCTCCGACTATTATGTATATGTAGTTACCCCAATAGTTAGGGGGCTACTAGATGTAGACGTGAATGTTTCTTCGATCAATATAGTATTCAGCCATTTAATGACTTTTTAGATGAGAGATCACTTTATTATTTATGAGATTGTGTGTATAACTATGCTTTTGGTGTAAATCGACTACCTGGGGTAGGATGTTTATGTGCCATTTTGGGTTGGAATTTGGTTGTGTAGTTGTTCTTAGTCTCGAGACAAGTTGCAAGTAGAAAGTGCATTAAAAGGGATTATGATTGTGTATAATAGTCAATGATAGTCCAAAGTCCTTTGAGTTTTAATTAGGATGGGTGTCTATTTATAACCTACATAATAGTTAGTTTTTGCCTTAAAATTTTCACTAGTTTGGGTTTCATCGCAAGGTCATTTTATAGGATAAGTGTCGTTAAGGATAAAATAGGTGTTTTGGGAGAAGAAACCACATCCATTGAGAACAATAGAGTATGTGGGGATTCTTTTACCGTGAATAAGAACCAAATCAAGAGTATGTCGTGCTAAATTTTTTCATTATATGGAGATGGATATGGTCATGATAAGGCACAAGTATTCGTTGCCTCGCATCGCTGACCTGTCTGATCAGTTGATGGGTCTTTTATTCTTTTCCATGTTTGAATTTATCTTAGGGTATCAGAATCTATGGGGTTGAGAAGAGGACATATTGAAGATAATTTTTATCTTAAATTTTGGAACTTATGATTTTCGAGTTATTCCATTCAGGATGACCAACGTGCCCCAATTTTCATGGACATTAAGAATCAAGTTTGTTGGCCATAATTCGATAAACTCATCATTTCATTTATTGACTCTATCCTAGTGTATTCTTGATCAAAGAAGGATCATTTGCATCATTTGAGGTTGATTTTATAGACAATTAAGGAGAACAAGTTATATGAAAATTTCTCCAAGTGTGGGGTTTGGCTCTGTGAGGTGTAATTTTTGGGGCACATTGCATTAAAAGAAAAGGTTTTGAATGCACACTAGCAAGGTGTCAATAGTTATGGATTTGGGGACAACCCACGTAACTTATGAAGATCATGAGCTTTATGTAACTAGTAGGATACTATATGAGGATTTTACATGTGTTCTCGAAGATTTGCAAAGTCACATACTCTCCTCACTAGTATGGGGTAGTCTATATTTGGAGTGCCAATTTATCGATCGTTTGAGGAATTGAAGGAGAAGCTCATGATTGAACATTCTATTATTTTACTTAGAGACAAAATTTAGTATATAATTTTCATGTATTCATTACTTCAGAGTTTGGGAGGACTTAGGCTACAAAATGATAGGCCTATAGTCTATGATTCTCGAATATTTAAGACATATGAGGGAAACTACCCGAATCAATATTTGGAGTTAGCAACAATCATATTCATCCTTCTTATCTGGGTGAGACATTTTCATTGTTTTCTAATTAGAAGAGTCTTCATTATATGTTAACACTGAGGTATTTGAAAATTAGCCAAAGGATATGGTTAGAGTTTGGGAATGACAAACACTTTTAGTCGTGTCCTGATGGATACTTTATTCATTTTGTGGACTAAATGTGGAGATGAGTTGCTATATTTTTGGGCATAGAAATGGTGTACCTTGAGACATATGGATTTAATTCATGCCTTCCTAACAATAGTGATAGTTACCCCGACTAACATATCACAAGTAGTACAGGAACATGAGTCAAGTCTCTTTTATAAAGTAAAGGTGGGGTAACTCATAAATAGTGGAGTACCTTTCCTCTCCATTGCATTAAGTGGAGGGTTACAATTCCAAGGATGGTTAGTATGATCAAGGATCCACAGGAACTAAAGGTAGTTTTGGTTGTGGCACATGGTTCATAATATACAGTACATCTTAGCATGGATATGATGTACCAAGATATGCGACAATAGTACTATTGGTCAGGAATGAAGATAGATGTTCCAGATTTTTTGTCTCGATGTGACACTTGTCAGCTAGTAACACTGAAGCACTAGAAACAGGAAGGAGAGTGGACCTGTTAGAGGTCATTTAGTTGAAATAGGAGAATATCTCTAAGTGATTTATCGTGGGTTGTCGAAATGGCCTAAAGGTCACAATTAATTTTCGTCATCATCTAAACACTAATAAAGGTGGCTCATTTTCTATGGGTCAGGATGGATCACACTACTAAGAAGTATGCCAAGTTATTTGTTGCAACGATAGTAAGACTTCACGAGGTACACCTAGATATCCTGTCTGACAGGGGCAACACCTTTATCTCAATACTCTATAGATTTTTTAATATGCTATAGGAGTATAGTTGACCATGTTTACGACCTTTAACCCTCAGTTAGATGGTTAAACTGAGAGGTTGAATCAGATTCCCAAGGACACTCTTCTAGCACGTGTGTTTTGTCTCAAGAAAAACTCGAATACACACTACCAATTGTACTGATTTCATACAAAATAGTCATTAAGAGATTGATGGAATGGCACCATATAAGGAACTCTATTTATGAGCGTGTCATTTGACCAGGTATTAGGAAGGACCAGAGGAGGATATGATGTTTGGTGGGGCTAACATTTTTTGGACACCTTTGAGAAGTTGTAGATCATTTGGGCCTGCATGAAGGCAATCCAGGACCGTTAGAAGCGTTACGCCGATAAGAATAATCATAAATTGTATTTTACACTAGGTGATCAGGTGTTGTTAAGATTCTCCGTAATTAAACGGGTTATTAGATTCCGTGTAATTGGGGAGGTGGCTCCCTGATACGTAGGTTCCTTTATGATTCTAGAGAGGATGAGCCGGGTGGCATACTTTTTGTCTTTTTCCAATCATCTTGCAAAAAGTGCACGGCGTCGTCCATGTATTCATGTTGAGGGTTTTTCTCAGGGATGAGGACTCCTGTCAACACATAGACCTTGATAGGTTTGAATTAAAACATGATGGGAGTAACGAGGATAAGCGGAAATGGATCCTTGATAAAAGACATCAGACTCTATGACATAAGCTCATTCCTTTAGCGAGAGTTTAGTGGCGCCATCATAGTGAGGCCAAGTCCACCTAGGCGTGAGAAGAGGATATGCGAGCGAGGCATCCAGAGTTATTACAACAAGGCGAATTTCAAATTTCAAGGACAAAATTCCTTTAATAAAGGGGAGTAATGTAATGCCTCATATTTTATACATTAAAGAAATAATATTTTTTATCTACTTGAGTGAGGTGTGATGTCAATAAATAAAATAAATTTATGAATTATATAAATAAAATTGAAATTAAGACACGATAATATAATAATTAACTTATTTAACACGATTGTGTATTATGGGTGACTATGGAAGGGTAAGGTATTTGGTATCGAGGGTTATCCCCTTGGTGTTGATTTACAATGATCGTGATGCAGTTGCTTTTAATGTCGCACCAAATTAATAGAAAATTCACTTTTGGAATTTTAAAAACTTAAATGATAGCAATGTTGAATCAATGTTATAATTAATGATGCTATATATTAATGAGTTTTGGAACATTTAAAACATTAGTTTTGAACTTAAAATGATGAACTATTGGCCTACTAGCTTATTAAAGGGACAAACTAGATTTTTATGTACTTTAGAGACTATTTTTGACTTGTTAGGTAGTGGACCCATTTAAAGGACCATCATAATTTTAGATATTATAGGGTTAATGAGACTTTAGGGGGTTCATTATTATCATACCACAAGTTGTGGAAGAATTACAGTTTTAGATAGAGGAAGAATCAAGAGAAATATATGAATTAAAGGTATATATCTTTTGTTTCTCACACAAAGTGATAAGGACATTTTATTTAGAATGAAAGTATAATTTTTCTTTTTTATATCATAGATATTCATGTGAATCTAAAGAAAATTATGTTATAAATATTAACTGAATGATTAAAATTGATTGATTTGGTAATTAACCTAAATTAGTAAGTAATTAGGTTGAATCTCCCCTTAATTTGATGAATTTCATTTTGAATTTGACTTGGATTGATTAGATAATGATAAATCGTTGATTAGTACAGTAAAATTTATAAGATCTCTTTGATTACATGTATAAATCATAAGAAATCATGAAATAATTGAAGACATTTGAAAACCTAATTTTCTTGAATGATGATTTGGGGTTTTAGACGAATCTTGAGATAGAATTGAGGGATTTGATGTTAGTAGTGTGATAAATTTAATCGATTTCATATATGTGTTGTTGAGATGTATTATAGGAAGTGGATGAAGATTTGATAATCATTAAAGTAGGTTTGGGTTGAGAATTGAGTATTGGAGAAGATGATTCTCGTAAGGAGGAAACTTCAAAACAACTATATGGATCGATCCATCGATGTTCATTGATCGATCAAATCCCCCAAATTTTTTACTATTTTTTCTATTGATTTAAAATTTTAGGACTTTGGGTTAATTTAGGGATAATTCATGGTCCAAACTGTTAATTTCAAACATGTTGATATTTTTAATTGTAGGGTTCTAATTTGGGATAATTGTTTAGTTACCTAAAATTGATTAAAATTATGAAATTGAATAATTCATGTTAAGATTGGATTTTCATGATTGAGTTAAATTTCTTCTCTCTTGTTATTTGTGAAATGCATACCATATCTGAGTATTTCTGACAATCGTACTAGAGGGATTCCATGATAGGGCACATGCGATGAGGACCGGGCTAGTACCAAGATGAGTATATAGGCTCTACTTTGTTTATATTTACCCCAGGGTCCTACATATAGGTATTTAAGTATCGAGAGGGTTAAGATAGAGATTTCATCGGGTAGTATTGTGTATGCTAGACGATGAAAATGATGCGTAAGCTTTTCATTTTTCCACTGGCCATGATTAGGTTTGAGGTTTGGAATGACCTATGACTATACCTAGTACGAGCGGGTGATCCTCGGGGGCATACGATTAGGAATTCGTTATTTACAGGATTTAATGAGCGCCGATTTATGTGATGTGTGTAGGGGACCTTACATTTAAATTGATATGGCTCTACTTGTTTTATATACTTGAGATTGTTCATCATAATGATTGTGGGAATCTATTTATATATTCAAAGATGTAGAATAAAATTTATTCAGGGGTTCACTTGAGATGGGGATTTTGGATACATATGATATATATGATTTTTTTGGGTGGTATAAACTGAAAAGAAACTAACATTCAAGAGGTAAATGCATCGATATGGATTATTCAAATTTCAATTATACTCTATTCTATCTAGACTTGCTATTAAAGTTTGGGATTTTAACATTTTAGGACCTACGTTGCCCTTACTACAACAATTTTGATTTCTTTTATCGTCGTCATCACATCCTATTGCTTATTCTAAGGATGCATGTGTCATTGGCACGCGTGCCAACTTTATTTATATTTTTTTTGTTATTGATTAAGTTTTTGAGGGATATGTGTACTACATTACTTTTTTGTGGTTTGGAGTAATGACATCTATATTTATTAGATTGTATATATCTCATTTGCACGTGTGATGGGGTGAGACTAACTGGGTATTTTTACTTATTTTATTCAGTATTTTATTTAGTATATTTTCATTTTACGCATTCTTCTAATGGTAGCCAATTGTTTATACTCATATATTGGTTTTTGTGGACTTGATCAATCCAGTATATATTTTATGGGTGTTGACTAAGCATAAATTCTTCTGAATTTACCTCCTTAAGTTAGTGATTTTGATATCTCAAATAATGTAATTGAATCATTTTGATCCCATATCATTTCCATTGACTATTTGTAACGAGTATCCCGAGTTTCGTATATTTCTTATGGATTTTACAGGTATTTTGTGTAAAGAAAGAAACAAAAAAACCCGGAAGAAAGGAAGAAAATAAAGGAAGACAAGTCAAAGGTCAAAAGCGTAAATCTGCACCCGGAGTTCGGACTCGAAGCCTTGGAAAGTTGAAGATACTTGTTTCACAAGAGCATTGGAAGAAATAATAACCAAATCCGAGCTCATGATCAAAAGCTATGATGAGTCAAAGATGGAAAGAAAAAGTCGAACTTGAAGAAAATCGGATCGATCCGATTTATATCGGATCGATCCGAAATGTCACATTTCCAATAGACCCCGGATTCATGTCGAACCGATGTTAGAAGAACCGATCTGATGGGGGCTAGACCGATCCGATGGAAATAAAAAAAGAACCGATCCGATTGCTGAAAAATAGTCCGATCCGAGGGGATTCGGACCGGTTTGGCTGTTAAAATTACTGTCATTAATTATGAAGCTCAAGAGGTGCATACCATGGAGAATCCTACGCAGCCAATGATTGTAGTTGTCAAATTTGTGCTAGTTGGTGCTATAAAAGGCCAATCCCTACATCATTCCAAAGGGGAGTCGAATTTTAGAGAGAGAGAGCCAGATTTTAGAGAGTCTTGTTAGTCGAAATTTTCATAAACCCTAGTTTGTAAGGTTAAGGGATAAGAAGTTTTTTGGATTCAAGTTCAATTTTTTTCCTGTTGCTAAATACATGTATAAAATTTCCATTCTCTTATTTATTCTTTATTTCCAATTTAATTCTCAATTATTTTGCAAATTGTTAACAATGTTTGTTAGATCCATAATTCCATGTATGAATTTGTTTTCTAATAAAATCATGTCTAGCTAAATTTTCAAGGGTTGGGGAACATGAACTCATTTCGAGGTGAATTACCCAATTAGAAAATAGAGGGTAAATTTAATATTGACCAAATCGTGTATGAAAATTATTCAAACATAGCCGATCATTTATTCTCTCTTGCCCTAGGTACTTGGGATGTTTAAGAGGACTATACAAGTATAGTTTTCTATTCACCGCTTTGTATGTACATTTGATTTCATATGATTCGGTCTAGTTCCCTCATATATGTAATGCTTAGGATCTATAAAGAATGGATTTAGTCAAGAATTTCAATTTACAATTCTAGTATTCTATATGGTAATTTACTATGTTTGAGGGATTGTACTCCACCCTATTTTCTCCCATTTTCAAATTTAGTTTCTTTACGATTCTTAGTGTTTTTTTTCGTGCACATTTTATTTCATCACCAAGTGGAAATTTACAACCTATAATCATCTTTTCTTTTCTTTGGAGAAATCATTTCAAGGTTAAATAACTATTCCTATGTTACTCAAAAGTGCCAATTGTTGATCCCTGTGGATACGATCCCGTCTTGTCGGATTATTACTAATGAGACAGGCTTGCACTTGAGCCTAGATAGAACACATATCTGAGACAAATTCTTAGTCGCGTCAAGTTTTTGGCGCCGTTGTCGGGGATCGTCAATTGCTAATTCTTAGGATAGTGATTTTAATCCTAAAGTGATCTAAAAAAAACAGTTTTCGTCTCATCTCTTGGAAGATTTCATGCAAAATCCACCTCTCACCCAAGTCCACGAAAATCCTATTACCGAAGCTAGTTCTGAAAATTCTCACACCACCGATTCTCCGCACTTTTGGGTTCCACCTCCTTCGCCGAATAATTCAATCACAAGTAACACTTTGAGTCAAACACCGAGTGAAAGTTCTGAGTCTTTTGGTAGAAATATGTTTGTGCACGATAGTGTTGGTGTTGGTGTTAAAGAGGAAGAAATACCATATCTTCCCATGAAAGATCTCTTATTTTCGGAGCGTACTGTTACCACTGGTTGCATTTTACTCTCGTATAATGCCGGCCAGTTCCACATTCGGAATGGGATGATCCAAATTCTACCTAAATTTCATGGGATGGATTCTGAAAAACCATATCTCCATATCAGAGAGTTCGAGGAAGCATGTAAGACTTTGGGTGACCAAACTTGCCCACAAGATGTTATCCGATTAAAGCTTTTCCCTTTTTCCTTAAAGGATAAAGCTAAGACTTGGTTATGGTCACTACCTCCGAATTTTGTTTCATCCTGGAGAGATATGCAAACTAAGTTCCTATCCAAGTTCTTCTCATAACACAAAACAAATTCAGTCAAAGCTCAAAAACAAGCTTTTCGGCAAAATGAGAACGAACCTTTTGATAAATGTTGGGAAAGATTTCAGGAGTTAGTCAGTGCTTGCCCCCATCATGGATTCGAAAAACATCATCTTATTTCATTTTTCCATCAAGGGCTTACCTTAGCATCTAAACAACTTGTTCAGACAATGTGCGAAAGACCTTTTTGGGAGTTAGATTTGAGAGATGCTGAGGCTCATTTGAAATACGTAGCAGAGACTACGCAATCATGGGATGTTTCTAACCCCAATAGTCAAAATAGAAATCGATAAGTGTCCAACTCATCAGTTGCGTCCGGTATTTATCACTTGGACAAGGACACTTTGTTAGATCGTAAATTTGACCAATTGGAAAAGAATTTCAGAGACATGCTTAAAGTTCAATTAAGAGAAGTAGGTGGACACGTACAAGAAGGAAAGGAGAAGGTGTGTGCCATTTGTACTACTGGTCCTTCTACCAAAGGATGTCCTACCATTCCTGCATATAAGGCAATGTACACTGAACAGGTGGAAGCGATAGGAGGGTTTTGTGGTAATTTTAATGTGCCGCAAGGGAATTCATTCAATCAATCTTGGAGGAATCATCCTGGGTTCAATTATGGACAACCATAAGGTGGGATGCCTGCCAATCCACATGTGGCTTTTTCACCAGCCCCTCCTCAATTTCAGCAAATGGTTCCTCAGATGCCAAACCATATGCATCCACCATGTCCTGGTCCTTATGTCACTCCACCTAGGAGGTCTCTTGAGGATAATCTAAATCAATTCATCCAATCTCATAAGGAGATCAATGCTAAGTATAATCGAATGTTCACATAAATTCATACTAGCATCTCTAGGTTACAATCTGCATTCAATACTCAAGAGAAGGGTAAATTCCTAGCTCAAGGACAAAGACCCCCTCTTCAAGGGCAAACTATGGTTATCTCTACTTCATCAGATTTGCCAGAACAATGTCAAGCTATCACTACTCTACGTATTGGTCGCGTAATTGATCTAGCTCCACCATCTCCAAAGGAATCTAAAGCTAAAGAAGCTTCATAACCTGAGGAGACTCCATTACACATGAAAGATAAAGATGAAGGAGTTGAACCTGAAGTTGTAGTAAAACTACCCACTGCTGCTCCATTTCCTCAACGTTTGGCAGCACCCAAAAAGGGGGCTTCACGTACGGAAGTGTTAGATGTTCTAAAGCAATTAAAGTTGAACTTGTCATTTCTGGATGTTATCCAGCAAATTCCACCATATGCCAAAGTCATCAAAGATATTTTGACTATCAAACGGCGACTTAAGGTGAAGAAGAATGTCTTTTTGGCACAAAATGTGAGCTCGGTCCTTCTTAATGATCTTCCACCAAAGTTCAAGGATCATGGTGCACCTACAATTTCATGTGTTATAGGATAAAGGAGAGTTAAAAAAGCTGTGATTTATTTAGATGCGAGTGTGAACATCCTTCCATATTTAATCTATAAGCAGCTTGATTTAGGTGATCTTAAACCTACCCGAATTACTCTACAGTTAGCAAATCGAACAGTGAAAGGGCCTTGTGGGGTTGTGGAGGACGTGATAGTTCAAGTGGACACATTTTACTTCCCTGTTGATTTTGTCATTTGGGACACGGAGCCCTCCCCACCTTAGAGAAATCATGTTCCCATAATTTTGGGCTGTCCATTTTTAGTTACTGCTAATGCTTTGATCAATACAAATAATGGACAAATGCAATTCACTTTTGGAAACATGACTCTCGAGACCAATATTTTCAAAGTTGCTAACCAAATGGGTGATGAGGAGGAAATTCATGAGGTTGACCTTATTGAAGAGGTGGTGGATGAGCACATCGAAAAGTTCATAAGTGGAGATGCACTGGAGGTTTGTTTAGTGTAAGGTTTGAGAATAAGAATTCTTATACTGAGTTTGAGCGTGAACTGGAAGAGTTGGGAGCTTGGTTCCAAGAAGAAGTGAGTTTTGAGAAGGTTAGAGATGTTGACTGGATTTCTATATTTGAGGAATTACCCCTGAGGGAGTCACTCATGATCCCCTCCGAAGAGAAATTTTATAGTCTTGAGTTAAAGAAACTGCCCTATCATGTAAAATATGCTTTTCTGGGAGAAGATGATACATTTCCTGTCGTTGTTTCTTCCACTTTAAAAAAAGAGCAAGAGGGCATGTTGTTGAATGTGTTGAGGAAGCATAGGAGTGCATTTGGTTATACTATAGCAGATTTGAAAGGTATACGTCCCTTGATTTGTACCCATAAATTCCACCTCGAGGAGGAGGTGAAGCCCTCGCAAGAACTGGAAAGGCGACTGAACCCAACCATGAAAGATGTAGTTCGAGCGGAAATCATCAAATTGCTTGATGCTGGGATCATCTATCCCATTTCCGATAGTAAATGGGTGAGCCCAATTCAGGTCGTTCCAAAGAAGTCGGGTATGACCATGGTTGAAAGTGCTAAGGGAGAATTAATACCTCAATGCACCATCACCGGGTGGCGTGTTTGCATTGATTATCGAAAGCTCAATGTCGGAACAAGGAAATACCATTTTCACTTACCATTTATTGACAAAGTGATTGAACGTGTAGTGGGACATCCTTACTATTATTTCCTAGATGGGTATTCTGGCTATAATCAGATTGAAGTGTATGTACTTGATCAAGAAAATATGACTTTTACATGTCCGTTTGGTACGTTTGCCTACAAACGTATGCCTTTTGGGTTATGTAATGCACCAGCAACCTCTCAAAGGTGCATGTTGAGTCTCTTTAGCGACATGATGGAAAAAGGACTGGAAGTGTTCATGGACGATTTCAGCATTTTCGATCCATCTTTCGAACAATGTTTAGCTAATCTTGAAAGAGTTTTATTCCGGTGTGTGGAAAAGGACTTAGTCCTCAATTAAGAAAAAAATCATTTTATGGTCACTCAGGGCGTAGTTCTGGCCCACATAGTCTCATCTAGGGGAATTGAGGTCGATCGAGCAAAAATAGAAGTAATAGCTGAGTCACCCCCGCCAAAATCACTTAAAGACGTGAGGTCCTTTTTAGGCCATGCTGGATTTTATCGGAGATTTATCAAAGACTTTAGCGCCATCGCTAGACCTTTGAATAATCTTCTCATGAAGGACACTCCGTTTGAGTCGAATAACGCATGCCAAGAAGCTTTCCATAAACTCAAAAGCATGTTAATTTCTACTCCTATCATGCAAGCTCCCGATTGGTCACTTCATTTTGATCTTATGTGTTATGTAAGTGATTACGCGATTGGGGCTATTCTAGGACAAAGAAAAGACAAGAAAGATCATGTTATTTACTATGCTAGTAGGACATTATCTGTCCCCCAGCTTAACTAATCCACCACGGAGAAAGAATTACTAGTTGTTGTTTTTGCTCTCGACAAATTTCGCTCTTATGTTGTTGGGTCGCCCATCATTTGATTCACTGATCACTCGGCCCTAAAATATCTTCTGACCAAGAAATATGCCAAACCGTGCCTAATTAGGTGGATCCAACTCCTACAAGAGTTTAATCTCTCAATACAAGATAAGAAAGGAGTAGAAAACATCGTTGCTGACCATTTGTCATGTCTCTCGTCCGACGTACCTCTTGATCCCATACCCATAGATGAGTATTTTTCGGATGAAAATATATTTTCTACTTCTTACCTTCCCTGGTTTGCGGATATAGTAAATTACCTTGTCACTGGAGTCGTTCCCTCCATTTGGACTCCGCAAGAGAGAAGGAAGTTCATTACCAGGTCACGTGTGTTCTTTTATTAGGATCCATATTTGTTTAAGTATTGCGCTGATCAAATCATCCGAAGATGTGTACTTGATGAAGAAATTCAAGGGGTAATTCGATTTTGTCATACAGAAGCATGTGGAGGTCATTTCTCAAAAAAATAAAACTGCTGCAAAAATACTACAAAGCGGTCTCTATTGGCCCATAATCTTTAGGGATGTGAATACTTTTTGCAAATCATGTGATAGATGCTAGAGAATGGGAGCTATTACTTGCCGTGACATGATGCCATTGACCCCCATACTTGTCTTAGAGTTGTTTGATTGTTGGGGTATTGACTTTCTGGGGCCTTTTCCACCCTTGTTTGGTTTTCTATACATCCTCATCGCAGTAGACTACGTCTCAAAATGGGAAGGGGCCATTGATACAAGGACGAATGAAAATAAAGTGGTGATAAAGTTCATTCAAGAACATATATTTTCTTGATTCGGAGTTCCTAAGGCTATCATTAGTGACAATGGCACTCATTTTTGCAATACGCTGATGGAAAAGCTAATGCGAAAGTATGGGGTCATCCATAAAGTTGGAACGACTTACGACCCTCAATCGAATGGCCAAAACGAGTTAGCAAATCGATAAATCAAGCATATCTTGGAAAACACAGTCGAACCTAACAGGAAAGATTGGTCTATCCGATTGAATGATGCGCTCTGGGCTTATCGAACTGCATACAAAAATCCCCTTGGGATGTCCCCATTTCATTTTGTATATGGCAAACCTTGTCATCTTCCTGTGGAAATTTAACACAAAGCGTATTGGGCTATCAAAAGGGTGAATTTTAATATGGAAAAAGCCGGTGAAACATGTAAACTTCAGTTGAATGAGTTAGAAGAAATACGCAATGATGCATATGAAAGTGCTAAAATCTCAAAATACCGAATGAAACTAGCTCACGACCAAATCATCCGACGTAAGGAGTTTCATTCGGGCCAAAAAGTACTTCTTTACAACTCGAGGATACACTTATTTCCCGGTAAATTACGGTCACGATGGTCGGGTCCATTCATTGTGAAGGAAGTATTCCCCCATGGAGTTATTGAACTAGAGGATCAAAAAGGAGGAAACTTGTTTAAAGTTAACACACACCGTCTCAAGCCATATTTGGAAGCGGTTGTAGTGGAATCCGACACAATCTGGTTGTCGGACCCCATTTATGGGGAGTTACTAAGAAAGTAAGGTGAGGTCGTCGCACCCCCGACGTGTATGGGGTGAAAGTTGTGTATAGTCATCATAGGATGTTAGAAAGTCATAGATGTGTATCATGACAGGAGAAGGTAATCCAATACATGTCTCGGGTGTGTTTCAGGTTTCAATGAGAGTTTTGAGAGTTTTGAGGTCCAATTGAATTCGAGGGAGTGTTGGGTTTAAGAAATCAAGTAAAACTGGCAAGCAGGAAAAAGAAGGGAAATAGCTGATGTTTCTGCATATCGGATCGGTCCGGCCCTATAAAAAGGAAACGATTAGGTATATAAACGAACTAAAATAAAAAAAGAGACCGGAACGGTCTGATCTAAACCCAAATCGAACCGGTCGCCTTCATGTTGTTTTTCCCTGAGGTTTCAACCTCATCCATCCCCATCCCATTTCATTCCCCAATCCCTTCACTCCCCCAAAAATTCATCCCCCCTTATTTCCCCCCATTCTTCCCCCCCCCCCCCAACCAACCATCCAACCTATAAAAACCCACATACCCCAACCCAATTCCTTCATACCTCCATATCCACTTTTCTCTCTTGTCTTCTGTCTAGTTCTTCCCTTACTATGGCTGATACCCAGAAATATAATTCCGTTGAAGTCCTACCCGATGGCAATGGCGAATATATTTCCCGTCGTGAGGGAAATTGGTGCCGTCCTTTTCTCGATCCTCGACGCAAAATCCACATTGAGCGCTAAGTGCTTTGGGATCCGCTACCTAATTCTGTCACCGGGATGTTCATGTCCTGAGGCTGGTGAAGATTTTTGAACGAACCTTACGTGGCTGTATGGGAGAATGAAGTTCATCAGTTTTACGGTTCGCTCATCCGTACTGTTGATTAGGAATCTCAAGCTTTTGTCGACTCCACATTGATACCATTTTCACTTGAAATTCTGCCCGGAAACTCGAGTCTAAAGATGTGATCACTCCAGCCCAATTTATATATCCCAACCCTGATCCCCCAGTTTCCAAATATGTTTGCATGTCTCGCATTGCGCCGGATTCGGTTTGGAATACCGAGACTTATCTTATTGGTCGGTTACCCGATATTGCACGTATCACTTTTCACTTAGCTTGTGATAATCTCTTGCAAACTTTAAATCATTCGTCTATGTGTATGCGTCCAGCTACTATGGTCTATCACCTATTTGACCATGCCACTGTGATCAATTTGGCCCGCACATTTTACAATGATATCATTTGTGCGGCACTAGACAAAAAGGGTCGGGCCCCTCTTCCTTATGGTCGTCTCCTTACCTCCTTTCATAAGGATGTTGGTATTGTTCCCCAGCAAGATCTGATCAACGTACCCAAGCCACTTGGGAAATAATCCCGCACCCGAATTGACAAGCAAATCTAGCTGATCCATGCGCGTCGAGATGACAATGATACCTCTGGTGATGAGGCTGCTGCTGAGGAAGAGGATGTTCCTGCTGAAGATGTCGAGATGGAAGAACGTGAGGAGGAGGAGTATGATGAAACAGTTGATCCGAATTATGTTCTGGTTGGTACGGGTTTGACTGAGTGCGTTGTTTCTCTTGAGACGCGTTTTGACGGGTTTATGTCATCATACCAGAGGGACATGAGTTTGGTACTGCGTATGCAGGCTAATTTGTACCGTCTCCAGTCGGGTCCTGAGGCCCCCCTTCCTGCCTATTCTTACGATCCATATGACCCTACTGCCCCCGGACCTTCCCACCCCCACCCGCCCCGTAGGCAGCCCCGTTTCTCTGGTTATGTTGTGTTCTTTGTGTTTTCCTGTTTGTTTTTTTCTTTTGCTTACACACTTGTGTTGTACTACACAATTTTCTTATGCTACTTGCTTGTTTTATTTATCGCACTACTTATTTTGTCTTCTTTAGCTTTATCTTCCTTTTGATTGTGGACAATGCAAAAGACTAAGTTAGGGGGGATGATAAGTGCATATTCATAAAACGTCGCATGAAAAAAAAAGAAAAAACAGAAATATGGGTGTCACGTTTTTTTAATTGCCCAATTTGAAATGTCTTATTCTATGTCTTTTGCTGGCTTTAATTGTTATGCTAATAGTGTGGAGGATGCTCTCAAGACTTATGAACATTGGATCAATATCACAAAAAATGAGTCTCATAAATACAAGCCCAGTGCTACGGCCATCCAAATTTATCAAAATGAATTTCTTGAAGAAAAAAGACTTGAAAATTGGGGAAAAAATCGTTGTTGGGAGAAAGAGTTAGATGAATTATTTCAACCCAATGAAGATTTTTCTTTCGATAGTTTTGAAGTTGAAGAATGTTTTCAACCAAATGAGGAATCTGAGTTTCTATAACCAAGGATGCCTACTTTGAAAGAACTCTTGATTATTATCAAAAATCAATCTGATGACCTTGATGCTACAGAGTTGAAAATTAGAGCAACTTGCAAGAAGTTTAATGATTATTTGGAAAACTTAGAGAAGGTCGAGACTTGCACTTCACCTATCCTTTTTGAGGATGAAATAATTGAGAGTGATCCAAGTTCTTTTGAATATCAACCTCTTATAAATATTGCAAAATATACTGAGGTCGAAGATCATTTGTCTCCTTTTCTCCCCACTATTATCGAACCATTAAATCCATCACAAGAACTGGATGAATGTCTTGAGTATGTTGATCCGATTCTTGTATGGGAATGTTTTTTTGAGATGCTTCATCTTACGAGCAATACACTTAGACGTGTCACTCCACCAGATCCAACTGAAAATTTTGGGAGAGAAGATTTTGAATACAAGGACTCAATGCTTAAATTATTTTCCAAGATGGACTCTTTCTGTTTGTGTGATCCGCTTCCCATACTACTTGAAAATATTTTGGAACGTGATTTTATTTTTCTTGGATCCCAAAGGTACTTGTCCCCCTATACACCCAAATCCTTCATTATCCCCCTAATTTTTTTAATTGGTGATGGTTCATTTCTTCCACGTTGCACATGCCTTCCGTTTTTTTGGCGAAATTCTTATTTGTCGGGCGGCATGCTTTCTAGTTAGGGCACACCATTAATCCCTCAAAGTCAAATTGTATTTTGGGTGGACCCTCAAATTTTTTGACTTCTAGTGTATGATTTATTAGCCGTTCAAATTTTAGGTTGTAAATAATTAGTTTTTTTATTATTGTTTTTTCATTTTTATTATAGTCTAGTTTCGATAGTTAAAGTTTTTGTTATTCTTTTTGCTATGCTTGGTTCTAACATGTTTTGTAGATTCAATGGACTCGCACTCATCGGGGATCGCTCCATTTGGGTAATATCTTTCTTTTCCTCTCTTTATCTTATGTTCTTGATTCGCATTGAGGACAGTGCAACATTTAAGTTAGGGGGTGTGGGATATTTTTCTCGTTTATTGTTTAGATTCATTTATTCAATCACATGTTCTTTCGAAGTGTGTTTTTTAAGAAAATTTCAAAAAATTAAAAAAAAAACCAAAACTATTTTTGTTCAAAATAAATAAAAATAGGAATTTAAAATTTTCAAAAATATCACCTTAATTCTATTTGAAGTCTCAAATTGTTAACAATCAAAATTCAGTAAGCCAAAATTGACCGAAGGTGGAAATTGAAAGAAAATTGACGACTTAATGAATAAGTGTGGAGATTGATCAAACCCGGTGAGATTTTGAGCCTTTCAATTTTTTATGAGTTTTTAAATCAATCTGAGTTTATGATTAACTTAAAGTTCTTTTCAGTGTTTTAATAAGTCGTTGATGATCTCAATCCTTTGTTTTGATCGGTTATGGTAAATGTGTGAAATGTTGTCCAGAAATTAGTGCTAAATATAACTCTAAACTTAATTAATCTCGAGATGCATATGGTAATGTAATTAGCAATTTGGACAATGAAGTAGGCCCTCTTTTGTTTAACCAAAAAATATTAGCCATAATAAAATTGTGAAAAAAAAATAATTATCCCTTTGCAACCCACTTTGAGCCTAATAAAATATTTCCCTTTCGTTTGATAACCCGGAAAAAAACAAATAGCCCGAAATTGTGAAAATTGAGAAAATTCATCAAGAAAGTCCAAATTTTGCAAAAAAAAAAAGGGGCAAGAGAAAAATAGAAAAAAATGCTCAATAAAAAATAGCAAGAAAAGAAAAAAGAAAGAGAAAAATGAGAAAATGCCCGAAAAAGAACTAATGGACGTCATCAGGACATTTTCCAATTCCGAACATTCCGTCTATTCCCAATTTTACCCTTCACACTTTTTAACTCGAAAAGTCCTAACCGAGTCCGAATGGTGAAATTAATTATTGCATGGAGAGATAAGATATGAAAATATAGTAAAAGAGATTAAAATGATGTGATTAAGAAATGATGTTTTCCGTTTCCTAATAACTGTATTCCGATGATGAGATCTTTTCACCATATATTTTCTTCTTTTTAATTTTGTATGCGTGAAATTTGTGTCTATTATATTTTTTCTTTATATCATGCATACCGAGAGAAAATAGCCAAAATCCGAGTGATTCATTTGTGAGTGCATCCGTAAGAATTTGAATCAAAACGAATTTTCGAAAAGTAACGTATTGCTCAATTGGTGGAAATTTGAGGTTTAATTTCTAGCTTTGCACACACACACACTATGGTTTGAGACATTTGATTATGAATTTATGGTGATTATTTTTCAAAAAGTTTAAATTGTCCAATTTTTAAGTATTTTGATATTTAATTGAGTCAATAAAGAATTTTGTGGTGTATTCACTTCAAAACCCTCACGAGACAAAACTCATCCTACAAGGGTAACCTAGGGGTTTAAAGGCTTGTTACATATGCTCAATGCAATCGCATGCCTGCGAAAGTGGAATATTAAAGGAATTCTCAAGAATATAACTTTGGGTGGCTTCATTTACATTGCCCGGGACGTGCAAAGTTCTAAGTTAGGGGGATTTGACTAAGTACAAATTCTTCTGAATTTAGCCCCTTTAGTTAGTGATTTTGATATCTCGAACAATGTAATTGAATCATTTTGATCCCATATCATTGCCATTGACTATTTCTAACGAGTACCCCGAGTTTCGTATATTTCTTACGGATTTTACAGGTATTTAGTGTAAAGAAAGAAAGAAAGAAACCGGAAGAAAGGAAGAAAAGAAAGGAAGACATGTCAAAGGGAAAAATCGTAAATCTACACCTGGAGTTCGGAGTCGAAGCCTTAAGGAAAGTTGAAGATCCTTGTTTCATAAGACCATTGGAAGAAACAATAGTCAAATCGGAGCTCGTGATCAAATTTTATGACCAGTCAAAGATGGAAAGAAAAAGTCAAACTTGAAGAAAATCGGACCGATCCGGTTTATATCGAATCGATCCGAAATGTCACATTTCTAGTAGACCACGGATTGATGCCGAACCGATGTTAGCAGAACCGATCCGATGGGGATGGACCGATCCGGTGGAAATAAAAAAAGAACCGATCCGGTTGCTGAAAAATAGACCGATTCGAGGGGATCCGGACTAGTCCGGCTTTTAAAATTCCTGGCATTAATTATGAAGCTCAGAGGTGCATATCATGGGGAATCTTGCGCAGCCAACGATTGTAGCTGTCAAATTCGTGCTAGTTGGTGCTATAGAAGGCCAAGCCCTACATCATTCCAAGGGAGAGTTGAATTTTAGAGAGATAGAGCGCTAGATTTTAGAGAGTCTTGTTAGTCAAAATTGTCGTCAACCCTAGTTTGTAAGGTTGAGGGATAAGAAGTTTTTTGGATTCAAGTTCAATTTTTTCCTGTTGCTGAATACAAGTGTAAAATTTCCATTCTCTTATTTATTCTTTATTTCCAATTTAATTCTCAATTGTTTTGCAAATTATTAACAATGTTTGTTAGATCCATAATTCCATGTATGAATTTGTTTTCTAATAAAATCATGTCTAGCTAAATTTTTAAGGGTTGGGGTACATGAACTCATTCCGAGGTGAATTACCCAATTAGAAAATAGAGGGTAAATTAAATATTGACCAAATCGTGTATGGAAATTATTCAAACATAACCGATCTTTTAATCTCTCTTGCCCTAGGTACTTGGGATGTTTAAGAGGACTATACAAGTATAATTGTCTATTCATCGCTTTAATTGTACCTTTGATTTCATATGATGTGGGCTAGTTCCCTCATATATGTAATGCTTAGGATCTATAAAGATTGGATTTAGTCAAGAATTTCAATTTACAATTCTAGTATTCTATAAGGTAATTTACTGAGGTTTGAGGTATTGTACTCCACCCTATTTTCTCCCATTTTCAAATTTAATTTCTTTACGATTCTTAGAGTTTTTTTTCGTGCACATTTTATTTCATCACCAAGTGGAAATTTACAACCATCAATCGTCTTTTCTTTTCTTTGGAGAAATCATTTCAAGGTTAAATAACTTTTCCTATGTTACTCAAAAGTGCCAGTTGTTGATCCATGTGCATTTGATCCCGACTTGTCGGATTATTACTAACGCGACAAGCTTGCACTGAAGCCTAGATAGGACGCATATCTGAGACAAATTCTTAGTCGCGTCAGGTATCATATAATGAACCTATTTAAGAATTGTATTTGGCCTAGGAACCGTCTAACCTCCTTTTCAATTTAGGGTAATGGCATTTCATGTATGGTTTTACGTCAGAGCGTTTACCTCAACCCCGTTCTTGATGTTAATAAAGATGATCACTTTCCTTTTAGTTACTCTAAAGACACACTTTTGCATATCTAGCCTCATTTTGGAGTGGAATAACATTTGGAAGAATTTTGGAGTGTGGGGATACGCCTTTATCGATACATGGATTTGATAATCATGTTGCCTATATAAGCCTCCGCTTCCTTGTATACGTAATAATATAGGATGTGCACCTTCATTCTTGAGATCGACGTTCATGACTTTGTAATAGTTCATTCCGAGTGGTAATAAACTTAGTTTAATCATGGTGGTCAGGGTACGTTTTTATCTAATTATAGCTTGGGAATCGGTAGATATTGGACTTGAGCGCATTACTAGTTGTATTATCCACCCATAAGTAGGTATATGGTAGGGGAAATCATATTTTGGGAAAACCCTATTAATATTTCTATAGTCTACGTACATTTGGACTTTGCCCATGGCTTTGGGTACCGGAACAATTTCGACAAGCCAAATGGAATTGGTATCTCACGCGTGATGATATTCGTATCAGTGTTGGTCATTTCGATTTAACATAAATAAAATAAATCTATGTAACCAGAGAGGAGATCAATGATATCATTTTATTCTCTCTCATCTTGGAAGGACCCTATTTATAACTATTATAGGTTTTGTGGAGTGCCTAAATGTATGGTTATTGTGTCATCCTTGTTAGGAGATATATGTCCATTTTGACATGGGTCAAATACTGTGAGTATTACAAGTCCATTGGGTTATCTTTATTAAATGTGAGTTATAATCCATAATAGGATTCATAGTCTTCACATCCAACATATTCGGGCAAATACTAGAAATCAATATTTATTATGCCATCAAATAGAGGTAGGACAACATTGATAATGGAAAAAATTATTCTTTATAGATGGAGGCATTAAGATATGGGATAAGGGGGACTCTTATAGTAACACGAAAACCTCAAAGGGCTTCTGATCGAGAGGTGTCAAGATACATCTAAGAGAGGCTTATATGTTGATTACTATAGTTCCCGCGATGCTGGTGATGCGTGGGGATGGATACCGTTATGGGAATTTTGGAGTGATCTTCAAGGGATATTGGACATTGGAATAGATGGCAAGTTGGGGCAGGTGATGTTCCTTGAGTTGGAAAATTTCTTCCTCAAAGTTTGAAGTGGTATCCTTTATTAGGACACCCATGGGGACTGTTTAAGGGAGGTGTTACAATAGAACATGGTGGCTTTCTTTGTTCCACTAATAGTCTTATGAGGTTTGGTAGGTCGTATTTCGTGTCTCGATTGAAGGCGCTGCTTTAATGGGTGGGGTTTTCTGAGTCCGACACTCAGAGATAGAGATTATGTTCAAGTATGCTAACTAACACCCTTTTTATATAGTAATACCTTGGGTGGTCGAGTCAGTATACCAGTCCTGGAAGATTTATGTGAGAGTTAACTCAAAGGTTTCCAATAAGACTATGAGGGAAACTTTATCACGACATATCACGATCAGTCTCCACTCTAGCAAGCGATCGGTTATGTTTTTGTCTTCATTAGTGACCCATGAGATGTTGAGCTCATTTTGTCAGACCTTTTGGATCTTCTTATAACTACATATATTCCTTTCTTACGGAGGATCTGAATCCCTAGTTCTATAGATTTCTTTGTTTCATCCCAATATAGTTCGGGGATTCTATACTAGGAAATGTCTTCTCATTGTAAATCTCAAATGTACCCTTGGTGTGGGTCTTTAGGAACCCGTGACGATTTTTTTTTGTTAAGTGTATACTCCAAACCAGAATTTCCCTTGTGTTTTATGGCAGTGATGGATTTGATGGATCCTTGTTGGTTTCTTCTAAGATTGAAACCTCACATATATCCAATTTTGTTGATGATTTGAGAGGCTACACTTAAAATAAACTTTCCCTCTTCTATCATGTTATCGAGTTGTATAACTCAAAATCCACTCAATCATATGCCAGTACTATCGTGGTGGATATCCAATAGGGAATAGTACTAGTGTTGGCGACCATGGCCTAAAAATCACCACCTTCGACCATGATAGTGTGCTATAATCCAATGGACCAAACTTATATAATTAAATGACAACACACACCAGTTTTAACTTTAAACCCATCGTTCAACTATGTGATTGAAAGTAGTAAAACATGAAAGCATGTAATCAAAGACTAGCAAGCAAGATTTCAAGAAAAATCCTTTTCGGGGAAAATCCTTTTCTATTTTACTATAGGATGTAAATCACAACTAACAAATACAAGAGATAAACACTGACACCATTTTCAGAAAAATCTCCCATAGGTGACCCTACATCTTCCTTCAGCAATGGTTCCCATGAGAACCACATGATCAGTAGTGAAGACACCATCTCCACAAGAAAAACTCTAGTATGGAATTTTGTGTGAGTGTTTCAAAGTGATTCACAAAATATATATATGAGGTATTAATTAAAAGGTATTTTGCCTTTATTAAAGTGAGACTTTTGTGCAAGAGCTCTACTGAAATTGAGGTTTTAAAAGTCATAAAAAATAGCAATAAAAAGACGGTTTTTATAAGCCAACACGAAAATTTAGATGGCGTTAAAGTCGTTCGAATGAGAACGAAGAGTCGTTCAGACGAGGTATGCATCTCGTTAAAAGCTTCCTTCGAACGACGTTTTAACGACCTAACTAAAACCATAACATCAATCCATCATTTGAAGCATGTTCCATCAAGCCATCAAACGACACGTCAAATGAAATTGGTGGATAATTCGAATGAGATATGCATCTCGTTTGAATGATTGTGGAAAAAAAATATTTTTAAATAAATTATAGCCTCATTTTGAAAAATAAAATAAAGTAAAAAGTCTCGAAAATACATTTATGTAAAAAAAAATAACTCCAAACTTTAATCATACCATAAAAAAAATGGAGTTGTGGAGAACAATTGAAGATGCATATGTACATGGAGCACAATGAAGATGAGTGGTGAACGTTGAAGATGCATGTTGTGGATGATCATGAAGAAGTGTTGTTTCATAACCAATTTAGTGGATATGCCATATTTGAAGTAAACTATTAACCTATGGACATATACTAGATTCTAAGGGAAATGACATAAAAATTCGCTTACAAATATCCCCCATGGCTATGCTATTACATACATAAAAAATTAGAATTATGCAACAAAAATCCTAATCCATACTATATTCTAATACATTCCCCAAACCCACAAATGGAACGATTTCAAAAGACATAGTTATGAAATCTTCAAAATCTTCAAATCTTTAAACACCTTTGTCTTTATTCAGTATGTTATGAATGTGATCTTCAAATGAACCTACACACATAAGACAGTCAAAAAAATACTAGTGACGCACAGAAGTTTGAAATAAAACGGTAAGTAGGAGCATAAGCATAAGCATGAGTAAGCATAATCAAACTACCACGCCCCTATAATTCGTTATCCCCTATTTATGATGTCCGAAATAGACAAGGAAAAGAAACATAAGCAGTAAACTATAATGTGCCACAAAAGAATAAACAAATATTTTTGAATTTTTTAAATTTTTTTCTCAAGAATTAAAAAAACAAAGATAATACACACCATGGACTAACACTGAGATAACCAAGTCGTGAAAGCATAATGGATGGGTGTGACCAAATCTGATAGGAAAATCAACTCAAATAGCCATAACATATGTGCACGTTGAATTTTGGATACTCATAACGAATGAACTCAAGGTCGTCATTAGGTGTAAAAATGTTGTAAACCAATCAAAGTCTAAAATGATTTTCACATCAATAAGGCCTAAGACGATGTACTACTTTTGTGAGACTTTTTCAGGACATGCAAACCCATTGATCTTTGACTTGACTGCCTCAAAACTCATAAAAACAATATTTCTCTCAAAATTTTGTTTTGAAAAAAATCAATGATCATATGTAGCACAATAATAATGTTCTCTGAGTTTGTCCTGGAACTTTATAGTTTTTATCTTTTATGTGCCTTTTCTCTTTTAGGCTCTTTTCCTTTTTCAAATGGTTGGTATTCACGCAAATATCATTTTACTTTGGCACCCCGATTCCATTTCTCTTAAATTAACACATTTACTGGAGATATAATTTTCAATTTTTCCTATCCGGACAATGGTTCTTACAAGCACTACTTTGATTTTCTCATTTTATCATTTTGGTTCATTTTAAAGGAAAGATTAATATGGAAACACCTTGACTAACATGTGATGGACAAGTGCAATGCTTGAATAAATCCGTGCATGTGTGCATTGAAGAAGCCAACGAGTGAAACATGTAGAAAGTAATCTCTAATCACATCTCAGTGACTCCAACACATTATAAAGAACATGGATGGAATGATGTTATGTCTGAAAACACTATAAAAAATTCACGTGGATAATGGAATGATATTGTGACTTGACAATCCTAAATGTCTATACATATAAGGAGTAAACAAACTTCAAAAATCGTTTTGTGTTTTTCAAAAAAAAAATATAAAAAGAAAATCTTTTTGACTTTTTTATTTTTCTTAAAAATCGAAAATATGTTTGAATTTTTCTCTTTTATTAAAAAACAAAAATCTTTTGTAATTTTCTTTTTTCTTAAATTATGGAAAATATTTTTGAATTTTTTTATAATATGAAAAAGAAAACAAATAATACAAGAATAATACAAATGATTGAATCTAGTAATAGGAATCAAGAATATGAATGTGAAAAATCATCATATACTAGATAATGTAACCAACCCTCAGTCAACTGTGCAGATACCTAAATACTTTCTAAGGGTCTCAAATATAAGGGCATCTAAAGGTTTGGTGAAAATATTATCTAACTGGTGGTCAGTGGTCACAAAGCTAAAGGACACAACCATTATTTTACTAGGTCTCGGATAAAATTCTCGCGTATCCTGGAATGGATTTCGTGATATGTGAAGTGCTCGTGTTATCATAGGAAATAGTCATGGTTCCTGTGAAATCCCATAATGCCCCAACATTTTCTTCATCCACAAGAGTTCCTGCAGAAATTCTCGGCGGTGATGTACTCACCCTCCGAAGTGGAAAAAAAGATGGATTTATGCTTCTTGCTCAATAAAGAGACAAGAGCACTCTCAAAGTAGAAACACCCACCAAAAGTGCTCCTACATCCATATACATCCTTGGCATAATCGGCATCCGAATAGGTGGATATATGTTCATCAGTATAAAAGGAATACCAAATGTCGTATGAAAGTGTCCTAATCACATATTTGATAATACGTTTAAGAGTAAATAAGTGTGACTCTTTCAGTGATGCCTTATATCGTGCACATACTTCAACATTAAAGACCATATAAGGATAACTGCCAGTCAAGTAGAGAAGACTAACAACCATACTCCGATAGAAGGATTTCTCTACGTCCTTACCTGATGTGTGTTTGTTATGCTTAGTTGAGGAACTCATATGGGTGCGTGAGTTCTCAGTGAACTCTATCACAAAATTCTTCATGAGGTCTCTTTCATACTTGGATTGGGAGATGAACATCCCATCATCTAGCTGACGAACCTAAAGACCAAGGAAGAATGAAAGATCACCAACCATGCTCATCTTAAACTCCCTACTCATTTCCTCATCAAAGTTATGAGCATGGTGGTATCACGTGGATCCAAATACCATATCGTCCATATAGACTTGGGCAATCAAAATAGCACCTTTTCCTATCCTGACAAACATCGTCTTATCAACTCCCACTCTCTTGAAGCCACATGCTAAGATATGGAAGTGAGCCTTTTGTACCAATCATGGGGTGCTTGCTTCAAACCATACAAGGTATTGCTTAGATAATAGACGTGTCCAGGGTGTTTAGGGACTTCAAACCCTTTTGGTTTTTCCATGTAAACATACTCTTGTAGAATTCCATGCAGAAATGCACTCTTGATATCCATTAACTAGAAGTGCAGATGACTTACAATGCCGAGTATTAAATGGACGAACTCAAGACTCGTAATAGGAGCGAATGTCTCCTCAAGGTCTAAACCATCATATTGTGTGTAGATGTTAGAGAACAACCTAGAATTATTGTGGATAATGGTATAATTCTCATTCATATTATTCTTAAAGATCCACTTAGTATCAATCACATTTCCCTCACTAGGTACATCATTCTTTGTAAACTACTACTCATCATGCATAGTGGATATCCAGTGTTCATCTTTGAGTGATTCTTTAATGTTATTGGTCTCGACTTTGGATGTTTATAAAAAATAGATAACAACGATATCAAATGGAGTGTGAGCCTTGACACCTAAATTAGGATCTCTTAAAATGGCATAAGGATCATGAATCTTGCAAACCCTAATAGGTGTGTCCCTTAAATTGGGAGTAGGGTACACCGTAGGTGTGTGAGGAGTAATGGGACCATAACAAAGGGGTGCATAATCCCCACCCAAATGATTAGGATAAACAAACGTTGATAGCTCATCATCTTTAACAGTGATGTTTATTAATTCCATAACCTTTGAGTTGGTCAGGTTAAAAACTTGGTAAGCTATACTCGTCGATGAATACCCTAACAAAATTCCCTTATTGCTCTGGGATTCAATCTTTTATAATGTTTCTCTATCCTGTGGGATGTAGCATTTACTCCCAAAGACACGAAAATATGAAATATTGGGTTTCTTCCTCATCCTTAACTCATACAGCGTCCGAACTATATGTGGATAAAGATATACCTTATTCACCATGTTGCATGTAGTAGACAATACCTCTGTTCAAAACCATCTAGGAACTCCACGACTGAGAATTATATATCTATCCATCTCTTGAATCATCCAATTCTTCCTCTCAATAATCCTATTTTATTGAGGAGTTTGCAAGGCTGATAATTTATTATTAATTTCAAGGCTATCATAGCAGCTATTCACTTTTTCCACTTAAATTTTGTGTATGTAGACACCACATTCTAAACCCCCCATCACTCTCTCCTTAGGTCTCTAGAACCTCCCTGATTAACTAAAAACTCTATGTCATACTCCAAGTACCGATCTAGAGGCCACCGAGAACTCTTGAACCCGTTTTGACTCAGATAAATTTCATCATCAGATTGAGAGATCAATGAATTTTTGAAGGAATATAAATCCCCTTTCCACTGATTTTTTACATGTGCAAATAGACATATCAGTTCAGACGAATAGTCCATTTTACTAATGAAAATTGATCTAGAGACCACTAGACGCTCACGGGCCTTGAATTGACCCGAGATCCATTATTATAAGTGATATAAACAACATTCTTCTTCAATCAATAAGGTTTCCTAGTATGAAATTCCTTTCCACCTTTCATTCCCATCCTTTTCATATCGAATTTCACAAAATATCCTTCTTTCTCATCCCACATTCATCCCAACATGCAAGGAAGTCCAAGATTAAGCTTCAAGTCTCCAAAGAAGGTCAAAACATCCTTCTCTCTCTTTAAATTACTTTTATTATCACATTAGTTATTTAAATTCTGAATTTAGATTTTAGCTTTAGATGATACACATTAAGTACCTCATCCTTTATTAGTTATATTCCACATAATTTATTTTCTATAGAAAACCCAAAACAAAGAAAAAGGGGGTTACAACTATATATTCTGATGGGGTTCTTTACCACATTCTCTTAAAACTAAAAATATCTTATCTCCACACACATAATAAATTCCCGTTTGAATATATGGGATAAACCTCACTCTTGTGTCGCATGCGAACTGTGTGGACTTTGATGCCTTTATATCCTATGTAGGCATCTCAGGCTAAAATTCGAGACCTGAGTCCTCTTTCCTGTTTTTGTATTTCATTTTTTTGTATTCTTTTTTATCCATAGTTAATTAATATATATTGTACTTGTGATTCATACTTGCATATTATCAAATATATATTATCATTTTGTCATAAGTATTAATATCTCGATAAACGCAAAGATCATAATATCTAATTATTATTTTGGTAACATTCCTATGGATGACCTCACTCCATATTTTTCATTATGCGAGTCGAGCGATTCCGATCTACACTTATATATACACGCACACACACTCTCTACTGAGAAATTAAGGGAAATAGTAATATAAGCCCATAAGAGATTGAAATTACGAGATGGGTTCCTAAAACCTTCCCATTCCGTAACTTAGCCCCCGAACCTCTAATCCAATTTTTTTCGCAAGAATCAATTTGTATTTTATGTCGCTCTCTCGAGGCGAAAAAATGATGTTTTTCCTGTTTTATGCAAAATAGATTGGCGACTCTGTCTCTTTACATCACCCCAACACTGATGACAGCCAAAGCACCCCATGATCTAGCGAGGGGAAAGGGACATTTATCTCCCCCTTTTTCTTCTCACAAAGTTCCTCGGTGGGAAGGGGTATATTTCTTAGGGATGGCCATAGAGACGTTGTCATTATGCATCCTATTGATGGTGACTCTCTATTGATTTTGTAGGACACGACACTTAGTCGTAAGAAACTCTATAACATCAAATTTCTCTCTGAGGATACCAACTATCCAATAACGAGAGAAATCACCTACCATCATTAAGATATACATCTGACCACCTAAACTCTCACTACAAGTTGGACCCATAATATCTATATGTGTCAACTCAAGCACACATGTTGTGGTAACGGAATTCAACTTTCCATGGGGACCGCAGACTTATTTTCCATCCTAATGAGGACCAAAAATCATGGAAATTAGAGTTCCAAGATACGGTAAGCCATGTACTAGGTCTTTCTTCTCTAAATGTTGTAACTCTCTAAAATCAACGTGACCTATACGTTGATGCCAAAAATCCATAGAAGATATTGTGGATCATTTGGAAACAAATTAGGACTTGGGCTCAATCCCATACCAATTGTATTCAAGCTGCATCCCTTACACTAAACGTTTACTGGCTTTATCAAAATAATTACATTCGTTTTGTAAAACACTACCACAAAATCTAAGTCTAAAAAATGACTAATGCAGATGAGGTTTTCATTCAAACCTTTGACGTACAAAACATTATCTAGCTTAGAAAACTTGGGTATCTCTATTATATCATGTCCTATAATGGCATATTTAATTTAATATCCGAAGGTGACTTTACCGTCCTGACGATCCTCAATGTTGGTAAAAAATGAGATGTCACCACTCATATGCATGGAGTAACCAAGGTCAAACTACCGCCTGGAGGTATTATTATTATTAAAATCAACATGAAGAACACTATTTTTCTCTTCATTCTCAGTCACCCATGTAGTGGGGAACTTTTATTTACGTTTATCGTTGTTAGTTCTAATCTGGATGTTTTTAGTATCCACTAATGACAAAGACATTCATTTGAACTAGTCCCTTAAACTATGAGAAATGGTGACTAGACGCTCAACCTTCTCTCAAGAGCTAGCAAAATTGCTAAGGTGGTGGTACGGAGTATATAGATGTAGAGTCCGGCCTAAACTATAGAAAAACTCCCTAAGGTGGCCTTTTCTCTTTCAATAAGTGCAAAAACAAATAGCCTTAGGCCAACCTTGGTGTTCTTTTCTTGTAGGAAATTTTCTTAGGGTTTTTTATTGAGGGTCGTAAGTATTCACAATGAATTTAGGAACTGGTTCTGGTGCGATATGTGATGTGGAATCATCGTCAAAATCTATTCCTTGACTCTCACCAGACCTTAAAGAGGGGCCGAGGAACATATTTCCATCTTCTTAGATGTGTCATAAATCTTTACCTTGACCTACTTTTTTTTAGATATTTCTCAACTGGTCTAAAGGGTTTTCATGTTTCTTTAGACTCTCCACGAATGCAATGAGCTCACTCGTAAGACTAACCACTCTTCTGGTTATGCAACCTCTCTCTTTGTCACAAACTTTCTCTTTATGCAAAAACACTCTCTCTCTCTCTCTCTCTCTCTCTCTCTCTCTCTCTCTCTTTCTCTCCCTCTCTCTCTCTCTTTATCTTTCTCTCAAATACTCTCAATCGGAGGACTCTCTCTCTCTCTCTCACACACACACACACAAATACTCTCCAGTTTAATGATCTTAGTTGCTTACCCTTTTTTTACCTTTACATTTTAAAGGACTCAGCATATAACTCAGCGTCAGCCCGTTGCAGGTCACTCTAACTCTTACTTACTGCATCCTCACCCTCACTCACATTGATCTCACTGTCGAGGTTTCAATATGAAGTAGCTTCATCATCGGTGTGAAGTGCACTAGACGTACTCACATGATTATCCATGAATGCGGTGAAATTACACTCATCTGGTGATTCATCTTCATAATCCACTAACTCAACCTTGTTGTCATCATTGAGGGTGGAATTTAAGGTAACTATGTCCTTTTCTTGATGCTTTAACCTAGTGGGGGACTCATATTCTTTATGACCTCTCCTACCACACTCGTAACACCTCTCTTCCTCTCTTGGGAGCATCTTTTTTATCTTTTTCAAATTTCATCCCAATTTTATTTTCCTTAACTCTTTTTATCTATAGAAGTGTCATTATTTTTAAGTTTGAAAACAATCTTAAAATTCTTAGAAGAAAGGGATAAATAATCGAAGTCTAAATCTTACGTAGAATCGAAAGACACCTCCTCTCTCTTTTAGACATGTCCTTTTTCTTTCTAGACTGGGCCTTAAGTGCGATCCCTTTATCTTTGGGTGTTATTGTTTTAGGAAACATGTCAATTTCATAAGTTTTAAGGTCTCTTACGATTTTTTCTAACCTAAGGGAATATAACATTCCTAATGAATTCAGCACATAGACTTTCGAGATAAAATGGGTAGGGAGTGATTTTAAAACGTTTTTGACTACTCCTAATTTTGGGAATTCATTCACCAAGATTAAAACTCTAATTAATAATATTCGATGGGGGCCCATAAAATTCATCAAAGCTCTTGAACTCAATCATAATTATGGCCTCAAGTTGTGTAGTCAAGTCTTGCAACTTGTAATCCCTAATAGCATTCGTTCCCTCATGTATAATATTGAGGATATCCCATACTCCCTTGACATTGTGCACTTCATAATACGCCCGAACTCGTCGGGTGTGATAGCTCTAGAAATAGCACTAAGGGCTTGGAAATTAAGATTGCTCCATTTAAATTTTTCTTCAATGCATAAAGTCACATGTTAGGGTTTATTTCATTACCCACAACTATAGTAGGTGGTGTCAAACATCTTTCACATGTAATCTAGACTTTTTCATCAATTGCTTTTAATGTGGATTTCATTCTCTCTTTCCAATAGGCATAATTAGATACATCAAAAGATGGTATTCTATTATATAAGTTATCCATTTGAACTTAGAATTTTAAAAAATTACTTTTTTAGAAAATTGATATCAAGAATACTAAAATTAACTACATGATAATATTTGTGTAAATGGATCTAACAAAAATAGAGAGTACGTTATAGTACAATGGATCAAATTTATTTAATTACATGTCAACTCACACTAGTTTTAATCCATTTAAACCCTAGATCATGCAACTATATGATTGAAAGTAGTAGATCATGAAAGCGTGCAATTAAAGACAAGCAAGAAGGATTTAAAGGAAAATATCATTCAAGGAAAAAACTTTTCTATTTCACTATAATATGTAAATCATAATTTTCAAATAAAATCAGTGTTTTGGATTGAATCTCCCGTTGGTAACCCTCCGTCTTCTTTTAGAAATGGTTCTGATGAGAACCCCAAAATTAGCAGTGGAGACACCTTCTGTACCTAAGAAACTCAAGTATGAAGTTTCCTGTGAGGGTTTCAAAGTGACTCACAAATTATATATTGGAGGTGTGAATCAAAAGGTGTTTTTCCTTTATAGAAGTGAGACTTTTATACAATAGCTTTCCAGAAATTGAGGTCTTAATAGTCTTGCAAAATACATGCAGGATGTAGATTTTTATTAGCAAACACGAAAATCGAGGAGCATCAAAATTATTCGAATGAGAACGACTCGTAATTGGAATGAGATATGCATCTCGTAAGAAGATTTCATTGAATGAACTTCTAATGACTTGATTAAAACCAAAATAGTAAGACCTCATTTCAAGCATATTCAATGTAGGCCATTAAATGAAACTTCAAACGACATTACCGGATCGTTCGAATGAGATATGGATCTCGTTTGAATGAAAACTGGAGAAAATTTAATTTTTAAATAAAAATGAGTATCGTTTTGAAAAATAAAATAAAGTAAAAATTCTCCAAAATACATTTGTGACAAATAAACAAATCTAAACATAAAATATACTATAAATAACGTGGAGTTGCGGAGAATGGTTGAAGATGTACATGGAGAACAATGAAGATGATTGGTGCATGTTGAAGATACAAGGTTCTAGAAATTCTTATTGATGATGTCGTGGATGATATTAAAGACGTTATATGTCATATAAAATGCAGTGGGATATTCCATATCTAAAGTATAGTAGAAACCTATGGACAAGTCCTTGATTTTAGGGGCAATGATAGAAAAATTCCCTTACATATCGTGATGACCTCTTTATCGAATGGGGACCTCACTTTCATGTATAACGATGAGGCTAATGCCCTTATGAGGAGTATCCATTCTTTACTGAGCCATAGGTTGAATCCGGATGGGACATCGAGTACTTAGAATTAAACATCACACTTGATAGACCCTATTATAATATGTCCTAATGGTCTCAAGGATGATTTAAACTCTGAGATGGTGTATCCTAGACTAGAGGCGATGAGGAGGGGAAATAAATAAATGGATTATTCGTTGTCTATTAGTACAAGGGGAACAATCTTTTTGTATGTTTCATTGGTGATATGAAACTCGAATCGATGCTGATGGCCTTATGTGTTAAGGTCTTCATTAGAGAAGCTAGTATGATGTTTCACAGTGAGGAATCCAATGGTAGTTGACATCTCAGATGAAGTTAGTCCTCTAGGCAAAAAATCTTGGGATCACTTGTGGATGAAGGGATCTCGGTAGCTGATGTCTGACGAAGTACCTCCTCGATTTTATTATTTTCTCGAGGAGGTGGTGTAATATCTTTTTCAAGGGGATTTTTTCTTACTAGTTGGGTTCAACCTGAGTTAGTGAGGAAGACAACATATTTGTCTTTAGAGAGTGTAGGTTCTACCCTATCTTTGTGTTATGTTTTTTTAGATGGAGTGGAAGATCAACAAAGGATTGCGGGTTGTCCAGAGGCGTTGTTGGCTTTGGGGCCATAAATTTGGTCCATCTTTGATGTAGGATAATTTTTGGGTTTTTAAAGCCTTTACTTGAATTTGGCTGGATTTTGAGACATGAAATCATCTCTCCACTGTATTTATACGTCTTAGATCCAGGTTGGGATTTTTGCTACCATAGTTAGGACTTGATCGTTTATAATGTCTGATGTATCAGGTGATGGTTCTAGAGACATGGATCTTGATGATATTTTATGGTTAGAGACTGTATCTTAGTTTTCCTCACCGTTGGAGTTGGTTTTAGGTTCTTCAAGGTTGATTTCTTTCACAATGATAACAACCTCGTAAAAGAGGTGTCTGTCATAGTACTAATACTTAACATATTCTGGCCCCTGGGGAGAGACTTCTTTAACACATCTGACATGGTCCAGTACAGTCACTATAACCTATAGTCCGTCAAACCTTTCATGTTCTTAGTTTTGGGAACATTGTTCAAGGAGTTCAATCTCAAAGTATATGAATACCTTTGGGAGGGGGGACCTTTCGGTATAGGCTGGCCTCAGTGGATCATCTCTTATTATCGTTCAATTATACTAACTATGTGGCCATCATATAGGCAAGTATGTTTGTGTCTATGCCCTAAATCGGTGTAATGGTGAGTCTAAGGTGATACCCCAAATATGAAGAAATCAGATGTCGGTTATAAAGAAGGAAATTGATCTCACTATAAGGATCAACGGGATCTACCATAGGTGGGGTGACATTGGTAGGGTTAGAATCATTATCTATTTTCCCTTGAATGGTGCTTTATGTTTCCAGTGGTAAGTCTCCCCATCTAGTAGACTAGATGTTCTAGTGTATGTCGATGTTGGGGTGCCTGAGTCCCATTGCATGTCAAAGAATTGGAGTTATTCCTCTTCATAAGAGAGTCTTTATTATCAACTGTTTTCTTCGTAGCCTCCCTTTTTCATGCCGCAAGTCTAGTGATCATGCTATTCAAGATGGTAGAGTTCTTATTTGTTAGATCTTTACCTTATCCCAAACATATAATCCCAGATGCAAGGAGCATCGAAGGACATGGGTCATTATTCAAAGAGTCTCAGTCTTTTTCTTGTGGAGTACTCCCATTATGTCATCATTTCCTAGATGTGTGGTTTGAGAACATACTTATTGAAGACACCACATTCTGGGACCCCCTAATTGTATCCTTAGGTCCCTAGCACCTCCCCATTTTACTACAAACCGTAGGTCATACTCCTACTACCGATCTAGAGGTCATCGGGGGCGCTCTCGGGACCCGTTTGATTCTTGTCAACTCTATCGTCAAAGTGAAAGATTAATGAATATTCGAAGGGATTTGAATACCTTTTCCAGTGATCCACCTCATGCATAAAAGATCATAACCGTTATGATGAACAGTCCATTTTACCACTAAAAATTGATTTGTAGGTGACCGGACCCTCCCAGGCCCATATTTAACCCCAATGTTAGAGCGAAAGACCTTTGAAACTTCTAATGTAACAGAAACCCCTTTCCAACGGTTTTCCTTGTGCGTAAAAGGGTATGACTATTAGGATGAACAATTTGTTTTCCCCAAAAAAATGATCTGGAGGCCACTGGGCGCTCCCAGACTCCATTTTACTAAGGTAAACTCTTCAACTTGAACGAGACTAAATGAATCTTCAAAGGTAATTTAATACCCTTTCCAACGGTTACCCCGTGCCTGAATAAGACTTACGGTACAGACGAATGACCCATTTTACTCTAAAAGGTAAAATGGGCACTTTCGGGTCCCGATTGACCAAAGTCAACTTTCTGAACTTAGCGAAGATCTTTAGAATGTCGAAGTACCTAAATTAACCTTTATAAGGTCCTTCATGTGCGTAATTCTACCTTATGGTTTGGACGAATGATCCATTTCCATCTGATAATCTCCTGTCCAAAGGACTAACGAGTGCTTCTAAGCCCCGTTGGACCCAAAATAAACTCCTGGATCCGAGAGAATCCGAAAGGACTCTTGAAGGTCCTTGAATTAACTTTATAAGGGTATGCCCCATGAACAATTTGGATCAATATTTGAGTTCTACGATCATTTTTTCAGAAAAATCTTCACGAGACTATCAATTGGCAGGTCCATTTTCATTCCAATGGATAGTGTCTAAGGTTACCTACCGATTGTCAAATCTAGGGCCATGAAGATCAATACCCCCTTAATCTATAAATAGAGGGCATGAAGTCACTCGCAAAGAACACCTCAGATCCATTAATATTAGTGATCTCAACAACATTCTCAGGCAATCAGTGAAGTTTCCTTATGTGAAATTATTTTCCATATTTCATTCCCATCTTTTTTATACCCAATTTAGAAAAATCTCATTCTCTCTCAACCAACATCAATTTCAACATTCAATGGAGCTCTCAACGCACTACGACTCTTCACATCTCCCTTCTATTCTTAAAAAAATTAATCTTTTCATTCCCCTCCACCCAGAACTACGTGGGCCTGATCCTCTACAAAAAGAAACATTTTTCAAGAAAAATAAAAAAATAAAAAAAAATCAAAATCCCCAGAGGGTACGTAGGCAGCTCATACATCTTATAGGATCACGACCCTTTCTTTTTCACAAAATACTATTATTTTCTTATCTCCGAGAATGACAGCTCATTCTAACAAATACTTGAACAAAAGGATTATGTATGACTTAGTGATCGGTATAAATAATTCAAAAATACAAAATTCACCCAAAGGCACAGCTGGATGATCAGAAACTTGCTTATTTCCTTAATAAGAAATTACAGCAAAGATTACATAAGAAAATGAACAGATAACTCCCTTCCCCCTACTTCCATAAAAAGCCAAATAAAATCCCCACTTGTATTCCCTATTACACAAATAAAATCTCCAAGAGTCCTACCCACAGCTACCAGAGGATCCTGCACCCTCATCATCTACATCTTGGTGTCCCCAAATTTTCCCTACCTAAACAGAGTGCCGTAAACACTCCATGGACTGATAAGCCTGAACCAGCTTAAAAAAAACCACAATACCCCCTTCCATGGTGTTAAATAAAACAAACCACCTTTTTCCAGTCTTCGCTGCCAACATCTTACTGACTACTCTCCTCTATAACCACTTCATATAATCCCTAGGGACATGCCAAACTCTCCCAACAGACTGAGAAGGACGGGTCGACGGACGTCGATTCTCCCGCAAAGATCCAAGCAACAGACGCAGGCGCTCGATCAAAACATCTATCGGAAAGAAATTTAGTGTTCGAGGTGGCACGACCTGTGCCCAACCAAATTGGCGTAGAAGCCACCAAGGGAAATAGAAAGAGGTCTGTCTGAGACCAACCAGCCACACATATGAGTACTCTCCTAGCTCCACGTCAGGCAACAACTGCCCCTACCAAGGCACTGACGAGTACAAATTCCAAGCCCCATGCTCCACAAATCAATTCTCCTAGCTCGTAATATCCAGGGCAACATAGAAAGAGTGACGCGAAAATAAGTTGGGTACAACCGATAAAGGATATTCTGGAGGAGTCACCAAGAGGAGTCTTTCAGAAAACAACATGAATAGCATCACAGGGCTACCCCTTAGGAAGTCAGAATGACCTTCTCGCCAGGCATCCAGACCATTCAACGTCTTCGCCAGTTTCACCATCGTCGGATTGCGATGGTATGACATCCATGAAGTAATGGCTGCAAGTTGTGGGTCCACCAGCAGTTCCCTAGTCACCGCCAGCAATTTTGAAATAAGGCCCAGAGCAACGACTCCAGCATATCCAACATCACCTACTTCCTGCAAATGCATGAACTACAACACCGCTAGGAGGGAGATCATTCCTCCAGCAACCAGTGATCTGGCCGCCGAAGGCAAAATATGAAGAACCAAGGCCAACAAATCCCTAGGAGAATGAGAAAATTTGGGCAAAGCCGCAGCAACACTGTGATTTATTTCCAGCATGGCAGAAAATTCCTCGTAGGTAGGACAAACTTCATCCAACCCAAAGAAGAATACATGGTCTTCGGGGTACCATAATTGTACCGCCGCCATCAGCATGTTCCACTCAATAGGCCGATTGCGCCACAAGGAGACTCGACGCATATTGAAGGCATCATAGTCGAAATAATAAGAGAACATTGCTTCCAAGGCTTCGAGGTAGTATGAAAACTTAATGCTTCCAGGGAGAGCCATCTTGCTACGCTAAGAGATAGTGGGCAAGTAAGTAAAAATGCGAAGGTGTGATGAAAAAATTCCTCCCTTACCCCTTTTTTATACATGAGAAGCCTCACGAAAGACATAATCCCTACAGAAATCGAAGGGAATCCTACCCCACAAAATACGAAAGGCTGAAGAGGGTACTGATGATGCTTAGATTCAGTACCACCAGATAAGTGATGATGAGCTCAAATAGTAGTAACCATGGTAGCCTTGGAGGTATGTATGTATAAGTATATAGAAGGAGGTGAGTATAAGAGGAATAAAAAAAAGATGTATAGTGGTTCAGCCAATTAGGCCTACATCCACTGTGAGTCTGTGATCCACTAAGTTTGGGCTTTAATGGCCTTGGATATAATGCACATAAGCTCACTTTATCTCTCTACTGTGTCTATAAGAGAGTTTTTACTAGGGTTACAAATATCGATCATTTTGTAGGGTGTTAGGTGACAGGCATATATAGGTCTTGGGGGTGTAGTGTACCCCCAAAGCATGTATGGTGCATGTGAATGAAGATCTAGACAATCCCCTGCTGACACCTGTAGATTCCACCTGTGATTAATGATGACATAATATTCCCTCACGTGAGGGGGTGATATTGTTATAACGATCTTCCACGTGCCATGTGAACCTCACGTGCACTGTTCCACGCGTCTCCCAAACCATGCGCTATGGTGATGTCACTCTCGGCCTATGATATGAGGCCGAGGGAAAAGTTCCTTCTGGAAGTGAGTCTAGCCTAATTTAGGCATCATACCGTCATAACCTCTAAGGGTTGTCTGGGCCTGATGAGGGGTCGACCCCTTGAAGGGTCGTCTGGACCTGATGAGGGGTCGGCCCCTTGGAGGGTCGTTTGGGATTGATGAGGGGTCGGCCCCTTAGAAGGTCGTCTGGTCCTGATGAGGGGTCGTCCCCTTGGAGGGTCATCTGGACCTGATGAGGGGTCGGCCCCTTAGAGGGTCATCCGAGCCTATTGAGGGGTTGGCCACTTGGAGGGTCCTTTAGGACTAATGAGGGGGTCGGGCCCTTGGAAGGTCATCTGGGCCTGATGAGGGGTCGGCTCCTTGGAGGTTCATCAGGACCTGATAAGGGGTTGTCCCCTTGGAGGGTCGTCTGGACCTGATGAGGGGTTGGCCCCTAGGAGGGTTGTCTGGTCCTGATGAAGGGATGGCCCCTTGGAGGGTCGCCTGGTCCTAATGAGGGGTCGGCCCTTTGGAGGGTCGTCTGATATTTATTGTGAGGTAATCCTGGCCCCGTCTAGGTGCAGGGCACCCTCGGCCTGGCCGAGTGTATATATGGTTATATCAGGTACCATTCAAATCTTTGAATTGATGGGACTAGACTGAACTGTCGATAGGTAGGACAAGGTGCTTGCCGATTGGTAACCCCCCATTTTTTGAAAATTTTCTTTTTCCCTCTTTTGCCAAAACCGAAAAATCAAATAAAATAAATTGATATTCATAAACAAAATTTCAAAATCCTTTTTCCTCCTTATATAATTTCCCCTTTTAATTAAAAACTTTCCTTCAAAAATTCTCCTTTTTACGGTCTCAGCAGCAAAGTAAAAACCGCATGTGCATGCATTCATTCATCATTAATAAAAGATAATAAAAAACTCCATTACATTGAATCTATTTGTTTTCTGTGTTACATCAATTTTGCAGGAAATAAAAAAGAAAAGGAAAAAACAACGGGACTCAACCTGAACCCACATTCTTTCTCTCTCTCACCTACCTTTCTCTCTAAGAGCTTCCACCCCTGTGATGTGCTCTCTTTTCCTTACGGTGAGAAGATGCACCACCACTACCCGAGCCAGAGTCCTCTTCGGATGAAGCCGATGGCACCAAGAAAGAAGGAATAGGAACTGCATCCCAAATATGGGCAGTCGCCGAAGATATCCAGTCTCTGGTGTCTCTTAACCAAGTGGTCGACACTCGAACTTGCTGCAAGAAAAAGGCAAAATCAGTATCAAAGAAGAGATGATCAAAATAGGAAAGAAAGAAAGAGAAGAAAAAAAAGGTATACATCATGTCGGAGGACCTCCTCTGTCAAACCCAACTCCTCCGGATCCATAGCATGAGGACGTTGAAGCATAAGGACAATCCCTCCATCAACCCGTCAGATGTTATATGAAGGAGTATGCAACTGCACGAGAGGAACTTTAAGGTCACCAGAATCGCAGATGTCGTCGGACCTCCACCACTGTGGGAAGATCCCACCGCCCAACTCGAACCCTTAGGAAAGAAAGGCATGGCATCATATATGCTCGGCGCCATCAACTAGCTCATCACAAAGTCCATATAGTCATATGGCACAACCGTACCAGTGTACAACAAGTAGGACTTGCTGATCATCATCGCGATCCTCGCATCCTCTGATAGAAGTCGCTCCCGCCTCATAGATGTAGGAGGCTGCGCAGGTGGAACATCCACCTCCTCCTCACCAATATGGAGAACCACCCTCTCCCCAAGATACCAGGAATGGCCGAACTCATCAGCTAGAAAATGCCTCATCTGCACATTCACCCCGGTCATCCACGCATCCCGAATGGCTGTCCCCCAGGGATAAAAGTTCACCTAAAAATCTCCAAGTAGGCATAAATCAATAAAAGATCAGAAGGCGTAAAAACCATGACTGGAAATGGAAAGAGTCTTACCCTACCACTGGTCAGGTCATTCAAGACCTGACGCACCGCATCCAGAGAGAGAGATCCCTTCGACTGTCGATTGTACTTACGCCATCGATACAATCGACAGGACTCCCCAATAGTGTTGTCCTTTAGAGAGATCAGCGGGCTATTGCACCCAATCTCCTCATAAAACCACGTCTGTCAAAGATAAGATCACACAGAAAAAAGAGATACATAAGGAAAATGTGAATGCACGAAAGGAAAATGCGAATGTATGAAAAGAAATGCGCAAACTGAAGAATACCTCAAAAAGGTACATGGCTCCAGTAAAGGTCTGTCGGCAGCACCGGCTGAATGCATCCAGAGAAAAGTAAAGGGTCTTCAAAGTCAGACTCCCCCAATCATAGAAAGGGATGTTCAAAAAAATCCTCATGTACGGCAAGAACCAAAAATGGACGAGGTCGCCGCTCGACGCCACCATGAAACCTACCAACACCAGTAAAATAAATAATTGGGCCATCTACCACACCTGTAGCCCATCCTCCACATCAATCACCGTCCCCAATAGAACATCCTTCAGCAGGGACAACGAGAGAGAATCCCCAGAAACTATCCTCCCTACATCACCAAGTGCCGCACGCACTACCTTCGGTCTCACATGCAAAAAGAGATCCACCTCTATATGCTCTCCATCATAATCCAACCCCAACAGCAATTGCACATATGTGGGAGTCATAGTCATCTCCCCAAAGCCGAAATAAAAGGTGTGAGTAGTATCCCACCACCTCCCCCCCAAGCGCACAAGACCTCTATCGAACGAGGTGTCTCATCCAGCGTAGACGCTAACCTGCCAAAACCCACTAATGATATCACCCAACGCACCACAGGTGGGAGATGCTCGTAGACATCCCTGATCCTCGTCGTCCCGCGGGGTTGCACGTTCTTCAAAGAAAATATCAGACTGGCAAAAATGAAAAATCTCATCAAGAAAGAAAGAAAAATCACTAAAAAGAAAGGAATGCCAAAGGTCGGGTTACTTACATAACCTCCAGGATTCACTCTCGAAGAGTGATGATGCGAAGGCTCCCACATCAAAGTCTGCTCAGTCGCAACAGGCTCAAATGCATCAAAGGAGTTCTCACTCCCCAAAGCAAGAGGTGCCCTGGCCCTCCACTCCACATTCGACCAGTCATCAACGGTCCCCATGGACTGCAGTGCTCACAAAAGCGTCCATTTTGTGAAGATCCGAATGCTAGAAATATTTGCAGAGAAATCACAGAAAGAGAGAAAGCAAAGAAGTTGTGAAAAAATGAAGGGATTTACCCCTTTATATATGATGCCAAACTCCATGTCGATCGGCACTGACCCCAACCATACCGATCGACATAGATTCCTTACCTTCCCATGGTAGTCCAAAAGTCTGTGCCACTGCCGAATGGAACCCCTCATACGATGCCGCCGACATCCCCCTTATATTTCGTACAGAGATTCCCAAAAAATACCAAAAATACCCGTAAAATCCTCAAAAAATTTCTAAAAATCCCAGGAAGGATTTAGAACATTTTCACGAGGAAAAATTTTCATTCTTTTAAGCGAAACCACTATTTCCCAGCAAAATCCTCAAAAACCAAGTGAATATCCTCTCGGTAAAGCCCAGGAGGACGTCTAAGGATCACCTGATCTTTTCCCCAGCGGAACTTTTACAACACCAAAATTGGTTGTTCCCCCTTGCAAGGCCTCCTAAAGAAACAAAACCTTCCCCAGCTATCAGCTCCCCAGCTCAAATCAAAATCACAAGGCACTTTCTCCAGCAGAATCAAAATCCAATATGTATCCATTCTTAGGTTAGAATTGACCTCAGTCTTGGATCGTCACTTGAGTTAGGTCAAAATTGACCTCATTCCTCGTTCGTCACCACTTTTAGGTTAGAATTGACCTCGGTCTTGGATCGTCAGCTGAGTTCGATCAGAATTGACCTTGGTCCTCACCACTCTTAAGTTAGAATTGACCTCGGTCTTGGATCATCACCTGAGTTAGGTCAAAATTGACCTCGGTCCTCGGTCGTCACCACTCTTACGTCAGAATTGACCTCGGTCTTATATCATTACATGAGTTAGGTCACAATTGACCTCAGTCCTCGATCGTCACCACTATTAGGTCAGAATTGATCTCAGTATTGGATCATCACCTAAGTTATGTCAGAATTGACCTTGGTCCTCGATCGTCACCACTCTTAGGTTAGAATTGACCTCGGTCTTGGATCATCACCTGAGTTAGGTCAGAATTGACCTCGGTCCTTGGTGGTCACAACTCTTAGGTCAGAATTGTCCTCGGTGTTGGATCATCACTTGAGTTAGGTCAGAATTGAGCTTGGTCCTCGGTCATCACCACTATTAGGTTATAATTGACCTCAGTATTGGATCGTCACCTAAGTTAGATAAGAAATGTCCTCGATCCTTGGTCATCACCACTCTTAGGTCAGAATTGACCTCGATTATTAGATCTTCACCCTAAGCCCGCAGAATTGGCTTTGACCGGCTGAATCGATCACCCTCATCATTTAAGCCCGCAGATTTGTCTTTGAACCACAAAATTGGTCATCCTACTACATCACTTCAGGTCCCAACAATAGACCTAAACCTTTGATAGTCATTCAAACCATCCCCAGCACACCCCTCAGGTCCTCTAAATCGGCCTCGGCCCTTTGAATCAATCATACTCCCTCAAAATCATCATGTGGTGTCTATTCGACGATTATCATTTATTACAAACTCAAACACTGAGAGGCTTTATAGATACCCCAATTTGTTACCCCATAACTCTCCTTAGGTCCCTAGTGCATCCCTTCATCACTACAAACCCAGGTCATACCCCGAGTACCGACATAGAATCCATCAGGCACTCCCAGGCTCTGTTTGACTGAAATGTCAAACCTTTCAGCTTGATCGGGGCTAAATGAATCTTTGAAGGGAACTAAAATCCATTTCCAACGGTCCATCCCGTGTGCGATTCTGACTTACCATGCGGACAAACGATCTGTTTTCATCCGAAACATGATCTAGAGACCACCGGGCGCTCCCAGGCTCTGTTTGACCTAAGTAAACTCTTCATCTCGACTGAGACTGAATGAATCTTCGAAGGGCACTGAAATCCCTTTCCAACGGGCCATCCCATGTGCAATTTTGACTTACCATGCGGACGAACGATCCATTTGACTCCAAGAGATCACCGAATGTTTCCAGGGTCCGGTTGACCAAAGTCAACTCCCCAAATCAGGTCAAACTCTTTGGAATATTAAAATACATATCATAACCTTTCCAATGGTCAGCCCCATGCATGATTCAAACTTACCATGCGGACGAACGATCAATTTGCGTCCAAATAATTCCCCGTCCAATGGACCGACAAACGCTTCTGAGCCATATTTGACCCAAAGTCAACCACTGAACTCGGGAGCTGTCCAAAGGACTTTCAAAGCTCTCTGAATTACCTTTTCAATGGTCCACCCTGTGCGCAATTTTGACCAACGGTTTGCCCTCGGCTAGCGATTTTCCGAAAAGGCCTAAAATACACTACCAAATGGAAGGTTCCAGACCCTACCTATCGGCAGGTGCTGATAAGCAGGACCAGGTCTATGCCAATCGGCAGTTACCTAGGCCTATAAAATGAGGCTTTCACCTCATTTGCAAAGGGATCCTAGATCTGATAAAAATCTCTTTCAGCAAATCCCAAAAACCTCTCTCGAAGACAACGCGATTTCAACATCCAAATCCCTTTCTAACTTCCACTGTTCACCATCCGTTTCATCAAACATGGTGAATTATCCACTCTCCATCATCATCCAAGTGCAAGGGATTCTCTCCAACATTCAAGATCAAGCTCAATATCTTCAATAAGGTCCAACTTTCTCAACTTTCTCTTCAAATTATCTTAAATTCGCAATAACTTGTTTTATTACCTAACACTTTTATTATCTCATCTCACACATCCTAATATACTTTTTATTTAGTATTATTTCACATATCTTATTTTCATATAAATAAAACCCAAAAAATAAGAAAAATAGGGTTTTCTCATAAATTCCAAATAAGGGATTCTCATACTTTTCTCAAAACTAAAAAACTTTTTCTACACACAAACACACACTCACAAATAAGAGATCCCTCGTTTGGATTTATGGAATAAACCCAACCCCTCGTTTTGTATGTGAACTATGTGGACTTTGATGCCTTTATAGGCTGCGTAGGCATCTCGGGGTAAAACCCGAGACTCGAGTCCTGTTCTCACTTTCTCTCTCATTTTCTATTTTCTCTAAATCCAATTTTCTTATATTCTATATACTTGTTCTTAGTGACGTATCAGTCCATATGCATTATCATTCCATTATAATGATCAATGTAAGAGTAATCACGTAAATCTTATTTTCTAATTTTATTTTTATACCTTCCTACGGATGACTCGCTTTATCTCTCCCATGATACAAGTCGAGGATTCCTATCTCCACTATATATATACACATGCACACATATCACAGGTAAAATAAAAAAGGAAAATAACAAACATCCATGAGAGACTTAAAGGGAATAATGGGTTCCTAACACCTTCCCATTTCATAACTTAGCCTCTCAACCCTTCTCGAATCATTTTGGTTTCTATGCACCAGTATGTCTTTGGATGCCGTCGTTCGGGATGGCTTCCCCTTTTTTCTTTTGTCTGTTTTGAGTAAAATAGACTGGTGACTCTAAATCTCTCCACATTTTTACACCACATCTCAAACAACGCCGGCCGAAGTTCTCTCCAGAGGGACGCACGGGACCCAAGGATCCTCCTTCACGCGCCTGCCCGGGGCGAGGATCGGGGATGGCCATAGTCGGTGATAATTTTTTTTATCTTACATTAACATAACAACATACCACAATAGAAATAATATAACTCATCCACACAAATATAATAGTTTGAGTCATCACATGATAAACAGAAAAATGATAAATATCGAATAAACAATCGGGTCAAAAAATAATATCAAAACCATAAGTCTACATAAATAAAATTAAATTGAAACACGTTGTCTAATAAATAAAACTAAAAGAAAGTAAAAACTAAAGGGGAACCATGCCAAATCAAATGTTGAATCATAAATCCTAATCTAGGAATGAATAATTAAAGCATCTACACAAATCATGCATAGCTCCAGAAGTGCTGCAGCTACGTATCACTAGAATGAGTCATCAGTCCCGTAATCCCTATGGTAGGACACCTGAAATGTTTTGGAAATTTTTTTTGACACGGGTCAGAGCCTAAAACCTTTTGAAACTCTTTAAATATTAATTAAAATAAAATATTTGAATATGTATTAACACTTTCCATATATAAGCTAGTGTCAAACGCAATTGAGATATTACTCGCCACTCAACTATTGTGCACACCTATCGCTTACCTCATAACGCAACTAGTTATGCTACCCCACCTAACTAGGACTTTTACAATTCTTTCTATCTAGCTAATCTAACCTAAGTACTCCTTAACTTCGATTCGTAAGTTCTTCAACTCATTAACTTACATAAATCATTTTCACTTTAATTAATGATATAACATTCACACTAGTTATATATGTCATACATTCACACTTTATCTATTTAACCCATATCTAATTATTTAATCTATTATATATGTCCTACTATAGTACAACAATCACACATATGTCACGTATAGTAACCATTTGCTCGAGTAATAACTCACCAGATGCTTTCTCTAAAGTGATATTATATCCCAGGAGTAATCAATTTAACCTAGTTACCATAATTCAGTTAACTCACACCGAAATAGGTACAAAAGTCATAAACGTAGTGGAGGTGGGCATAGTCCCCTGAGAGTGAGATCGAATCATACCCAATGTGTCTCACCTTGAAGAAACTCACACAATAAAATACCAGGCTCTATTACCTGGGGATTATAATCTCCCCGCATTCACTAGCTAGTGGATTCACCCACATCCCGCAACCTCCAATGATAGCACTAGAGGGGTATGTTTTCACATACATATCATGCACTCTGATAATTATATAGTACGCACACATACACACACACACACAGATATATATCTATATACATATATATATAGACACACGCACACACACACACACTATCTTTATACCCGTACATTTATAAATAAATACCAATTCGGTTAAACTATGCCTAACACCAATAGCACTACCCTATAATCCCCGAGCTATCACCCATCTGTACTTTTATATAAATTCACCTCAATTTAATAATTAATGTATAATCACCCTTCTAAAATACTCGGACTCACCCAATTGGCCCGTACTTTATATAATTTCAAATTAACTTCACCTAATTCGTTTCTTACATTTCTCACCCTTTTTCGCTTCTCTAATCCCATATGTATTCACCCATAATCCCTGGGTAATAGCTTCCCATTTTTTTAAACTAAATAAACAGGCCTTGGAAAATTCCCAAAAGATAGATTCCAAAAATTTAAACAACCAAAACTACCCGAAATCAGACATCATCGATCGATCCTGATTTGCTAGTAGATTCTTCCCCAGTTCATTTTCCCCCATTTTGTTCATAAAACCTCCATAGTTTTAACCCAAACCTCAACCAAATTATTCCTGATGTCTATTACAAATCTAAACAAACTCTAATCCTAATAGAAACCGCCAAACATAATTGATTTCTATTATCATCCATAAATTTCACGAATTGAGTTTTACAAACTGCATTCAACCATATTCTTAAATTCGATTATGAAAATCCCAATTAAATGAATTTGAATTTTATATTTCTAATAAGAATACGATTTTAACAGTAATACACGGTCTTCCATCATCAATTGTGTACTTAATATACATATGGTACTCAAATCATCAAAAACCCATTTTCATGTGATAACCCTCCCCAAAAATGGATTTTTTATGCCTACGATGATATGAACATAAATTTATGCAAATTAAATTAAAAGCAAGGTAATTGTTTCCTTTATATGTTCGTAGGATCTGATTTTGCATTTTAGATGATCAATCGATGTTAGAATACCCCAATTCTCTTTGAATTTGCCTCCTAGAGCTCTGCTCTTTTTTCCTTCTATCTTATTTCAATATCTTAGGGTTTTGAATTTGAATTACATCTTCCTCAAACTCTTAGACTTAGGTTTTTAATCCTCAATCTCAAAAGTAGGCTAATGGGCCAAGTCCAAATAACCCAAATACACCCGTGTGGGCTCGATCATGGTTAAAAATGCCTCGGGAACTAATTACTAGCCCCGGGTAATCTATTCTAACTATCTGGACCCGTTCAAAACCAAATGTGATCTCAAAATTTCCATTCGAGTCACTCTACATAAACTTCCTAAATCGACATCATATAATGTAAATGCGACTACCGGTTGAGATATAAAACAGTCGGGTCGATAACACTCGTTATGATGTATAATAATTATCACAAGTTATTTAATACTCATGTAGTAACTTTATCCAATAAATATTATCATTATCTCTCCCAATTAATATTTCAATAAACTCATAATATTTAATTTAATTTAAATAAATTACAGCACGGGTGTAATTTAAAAATAACCAAATTAGTTTACGTACTCCCCTCTGCAAATGAATTTATCCCTTAAAATTGGAATGTATTTTAGATGAATAACTCTAGATACTAGTCACGAATGTCATCTTGTCGTTCCCACTTCGACTCGTCAACATGTTGGTGCCCCCACTGAACTCGAAATAAGGGTACCACCTTATACCATAACTTATTCTCACTAGGATGAAGTATCACCACCAGTCTCTCCTCATACGAGACACGTGGAACACGTCGTGAATCTATTATAAGTGATCATGTAGACCTAACCAATATGCAACTGGTCCTACCCTCTCGATAATTTGAAATGGTCTCACATATCTCAGTGCTAGCTTCACTTTCTTGCCTAACCTCATGAATCCCTTCATAGGAGACACCCGTACTAAAACTTGGTCACTAATTTCCCACTCTACGTGCATCCTGTCTGTATCGATGTAAATTTTCAACCTATACTAAGCTATACGAATGTGCCCTGGAATCAGTTGAATATTAGTAGTAGTGTCATGAATTATCTATGTCCCTAATAGTTTATTGTCCTCCATATCTAATCAATGAGCGATCGAATGATAACAATGTCCATATAGTACCGAAAATGGTAATATGCGGACAAAAAATGGTAGGAGTTATTATACCCAAAATCCACCAATGGAAGGTACTCCTCCCATCTTCCCCTAAAATGAAGTACGAACATCCTTAACATATCCCGTTACATCTAATTAACTCGCTCAGTCTACCTATCTGTCTGTGGGTGATACACTGTAACCAAACGTACATTTGTTCCCATAACCACTTGAAAACTCTGCCAGAAGAGAGACAAAAAAATCTTGTCCTGATCCAACATAATATTAATCAGAACTCCATGCAGTCTTAGTATCCCAATAATAAAAAACTGAACATACTATCTCATTTCAAAATCCATACGAATCAGTAGAAAATGCACCACCTTAGTCAACCAATCCACTATTACCCAAATGGAGTCGTTACCTTACTACAATATCAGTAACCCAATAATGAAATCCATGGAGATACTCTCCCACTTACACACTGGAATATCTAGTGGTTGCAACATCCCTATCGGTCTCTAATGGTCCACCTTCACTAGCTGGTAGGTAGCGCACTTCTAGACAAACTCCTCTATGTCCCGCTTCATCCTCAGCCACTAATACTGCCTACGCATATCCTGATACATCTTATCCCTACTGGGATGTACTGAAAACCTTGACTCGTGAGACTTTAACTTCACTAAATGTCTTAAATCTTCATCATCTATAACAACAAGTCTCCCATTTAAGCACAAGCCCCCCTTAGAGCTATTCGAATAAGACTTTGCCCCATCAGCTAATAATTGGGACACGTTGTCTTCGGGAAACCGATCCCTGCCTATGCCTTTACCATTCACATAATAATCCCAGGAGTAATAGTCGATACAGAAATACACGCTTTGTAAACCTCGTCATTTTCTCGAAGCTCCCTCTACTTCACCTTGTAAACTTTTTCTATCTACCCAGCAGGCCATCGTCTTGACTCATCTGCCACCACGCCATCCTTCTCATTATGATATTGAATATCAAAATCCTAATCCTTCATAAACTCTAACCATCTCCTCCGCCTCAAGTTTATATCCTTTTGTATAAATAAATACTTAAGTGATTTATGGTCAGTGAACAAGGTAAAATACTCCCCCAAAAGGTAATGCCTTCAAATCTTTAAGGAAAACACATATGCTTTTAACTTAAGGTCACGAGTAGGATAATTCCTCTGTGTGGCTTATGCTCGTGAGATACATAATCTATATCCCTATTCTCCATTAGTATTACATCCCCAAGTCCTTACCAGGATGCATCTGTGAAAACAAGATACTCCCCTCCTCCCCTACGCAATGCGAGTACACATGTTAAGGTCAATTTTTCCTTTAGATCGTCGAAATCTAACTTACAGTCAACATCCCAAACAAATGACACACCCTTGCAATTCAGGTGCATCAATGGATCCACACACTTTGAGAAACCTTTAATGAAGCAACGATAGTATCCAACCATCCCCATAAAACTTTAAATCTCGATCGGTGTAGTGGCATACCCCTAGTTCCTCACCGTCGATGCCATACTCGGATCAATAACAATACCCCAATGAGACAAGATGTGTCCTAGAGAGTACACCTTATGTTGTAAATATCCATACCTGTCAAATTTGGTATACAAATGATGGTCCCATAACGTCTACAACACCATACAGAGAAGATTTGCATCATCATCCTCAGAACAAGAGTAAACTAGAATATCGTCGATGAACATAATCATGAAATGGTTAAGGTACTCTATTCAAACCCAGTTCATAAGAACCATGAACATTTCTGGCGCATCGATGAGCCCAAACAGCATCATTCTGAACTCGTACGATCCATAGCATGTTAGGAAAGTAGCATTAGGAACAAGTTCCTCTCTGATGCAGAAGTGATGATATCCTGACCTCATATCCATCTTGGGCAAGTAAGTCCCTCCCCTTAGCTGGTCGAATCGGTCATCGATCGAAGGTAGTGGATACTTATTCCGGATCGTGACCTTATTCATCTCCCTATAATAGATACATAGAATAAGTGATCCATCCCTCTTCATAATGAACAAGACCTAATGAAACCCTTCCCTGGAAGATGTTGAATTTTCTCCCTCAACTCCTGCATCTCTCAAGGGGCCATGCGATAAGGCACTCAGGCGATCGACCCCACCTCATACCCAGAGCTAAGTCAATAAAAAACTCAGTTTCCTAGCTGGGTGTCTAACACCCCGCACATTCTAGTGTCGTCCCTCACTAAGAGTACACTGGTCAATACTAAACTAAATATCATTCTTAGCATGTGATAGATATGAGACATATAAAATCTCATTCCATAGGATAATAATTAAATCATTCCAAATAAAACAACAATTAAAGTAATAATAAAATCCATCACCAGGCTTATCTCCAAATAGGTCCAATCTCCAATAAATATATAAATCTGAATTAAATTATCTAACCAAAAAATATATGAATAAAACCGGAAAACTGCAAAATCTAGTGGCCCACCAAATCCATACATAGAGTCTCATAATAAATGTGATGGAAATGGTAAATAAATCTAAACTACTAAGCATCTAAAATAAACTCTAACTGAACCTCCAAAAATATCCAATCCCTCCTATGCAGCTTCTCCAGGGCTAAACCAGAAATGTTAGTCAACGTAATGGGTCAGAGCCCACCGCAGGAATACAACAATTGAAAATTTTAATTTAATAGGATAATTAATTAACATGTGAATAAATGTAAACTAACATTATCTACCATACGACTAATGCACCCGAAAGTGTAAGCCCAAATATTCCATAAGAATTATTATTTACTCTTTTATTGTTATCCTTGCTTAATTTAATTAGCCAATTATTTTAATTAATGTGACACCAGTACGGCCAATCGACCCCTTAGAGGCCTTGGACACACTCTTGGCACGTTTAATGTTCTAAACATCACACCCATTCCCTTCACTATAGCCATTTAACTTGTATTCTTTCAGTTTTGTACATACTCGTGAGGTTCCATGCACAACACGTCCCTATATCAATTCATCCTATTTAATTATCAGACCGCATATACTTGTGATGCCAACATGCACCGACGTCGCTAGAGCTTATCGGCTCGTTTAACTTTCAACCATGCACATACTTGCACTGCAAATTCATTTTAACACCCGTTTATTATTTTAGGTATTAATTCTTAATTTCTTATTTTCTCATCGTCTCATTTTCTTATTATTTTATATTATCCCACCCTATTATGGAGCATAATCCTGAAACCTACCCATAGTCTCATGCTTAGAGGTCTCCAAAATACAAGCACGTTCTATCTAATTTTGTAGGATGAATTTTTTTCATTTATCTCCTCCTAGTCTCATTCCTAAGTTATCCAAACCAAAGGAATGATCCCAAAATCAACCCCACACTGGAATATCACACCCGTAAAAATTTACGCTAACTAGTCTCATACCTAGAAAGTGTTATCCAAAACTAGCGCATAATCACTAGTCCCATACCTAGCAAGTATTCCTGAAATTAAGGTGTGACCATACTATCCAAAATCTCGCCGTCCTCATGATGATAATTATAGTCAAAGAAAGATTCTACACATTCCCATTTATTAACAAATGCACAATTTCTCATATAATCACAATTAGTCTCAATTCAACTTATGGAATCCACCATTGTAATTAATATAATATTTTTTTTCAACAAATATAATCTCAACATCATGCGAATTTATGAAGAACATAACAATAATTCATTTTAGTCATACCTGCATAATTTTATCTGCTTGTAAAAATCTAGTTTTCAATTAAATCAAGTTACTACGATTTCTACATGCAAACATATACCCATATTACCCAAAACCCAACGTCTTCCCTAAGCACATAGGGGTTATAGTTATTAATTCAGATTACGATTTTTAAGACAAACAATCCCAATTAGTTTTCATTTTCCCAATTAAGGTTGCTAATTTATTTTTAGAAAAACATGTAAATTTATGTTTAGGCGACATCTAAAATGCATAATAATAAAGAAAGAGAATAGATATATTCATGCATGAAGAAAAGTTGGTTGAAAATTCTGATTAGATGGTTGTGTTCATCTCAAAAAATTATTAAATACTCGTTCTTGAACAATCTTTAGAAAACACCAATTAAGCCTTAAAAACTTGAGTTGAAGCTTGATTATACTTGGGGCTAGGGTTTGTAGATGAAAAGTGATAAAAATGGAGAAGTCTTATGATGGAAACGTAGGTTGAAAAGTGTTTAGAAAAGTCTAATCCCGAGTTATTTTTATATGTAAAAGGATTCAGAGTTTGAATGTAATTAGAATTTTATTAAAACATAAAACTGAGAAATCTGACCATTCTGAATCGATTTTCCCTCTAGGCCAAAGCGATTTGGTCTGGTCAGATGCTCTAGAATGCCTAAATTTTTATATATGATAATAAAAATCAGTTTTCTCCACCGATTTCAATTTTGATTACAATCCTACTTTCCATTAATAAAATCTAACATTTTAAATTACTAAAAATAATTAAATTCAGAAATTTTACTTTGCCAAATTCGGAAATTTAAATTTATTCCGGTTTAATAATCTATGGGGTGTTACATACTTCCATACCAGCACATGAATTTCTTCCTCGAAATTCGCTGAAGGATAAACGTGCAAAATAAAATATGGTTCATATATGCTTACCCATAGGATACCACGACCGAGCGTGCATACAACCAATCCTATATGCACATACCCCACAATAAAAAATATGATATATATATATATATATATATATATATATATATATATATATATATATATATATATCACGTTTTAAAAGTGAGGGGCGTGGAGCCCAAACCTGAAGCCTTAGAAGCCTAGGCGGGCCTTAGGCGTGAAAAAGCGTTTACCCCTTTCTTAATATATTTTAACCTTTTTAAACTATAACCAGGATATTAAAAAATACTAAAATGGCAAATACCTTAAAATATGTCGGAATATATGCAAACTACAGTTCTGTTTTTTTAAATACTAAGAAAATAAAAGCGCGATTTTTTGAATTAGAGGGAGAGAGGTTTGGGATACCGTTTGTCTTTTGATTGTTTTAAATGGAACATTAGCCTGGTTTTTAAAAGAAATATTTAAAAATAGATACCATTTCACTAAAGATTTTTGTTTTAAAAAAAATTGCGCCTTAAGCCTTTTACCAAGAATAAGACATAAAAAGCTCGAGGCGAGGCGTTTCTCCCAAGCCTCAATCCTAGGCGCGCCTCTTAGAAAACTATTATACACACACACACACACATAAATATGAAAATAACGTCGTACCACGTTGTCCCACGAATCACCACTCGATTCTATCTCCCAAAAGTCACTACAACCCTAAAGTCCTCAAATCAATTCACATCACGAAATTGATAGTTATGATACCTAACATATGTACTAACAATCTTCAATATAAATCATGTCTCCGAAAATTTCTTCTAAGTATCCTCACACCATATTTACTAGTTCTAACCTCCACGCCTATACGTCCTAAAACAAATCATCATTGATGGCACGAGAAATTGCTCTAAAGTCATTCTCATATCAGCAAGTCAAAGTGTAAAACATGCAATAAATAGACCAAGTAAGTAAATAGAGAGAAGACAAGATATAGAGTGGTTTCGCCTTTAAAATAAGCCTACGTCCACTGTGTTGCTCCGTTCTCATTATATGGCTTCTTTGTACAACATAATCATGCCTAAAGAGGCGTACAAGTATCAGAATAAAAGAGAGTACATGGAAGTATTGAAGATTCCGGTGTGCCGGGGAGGTGGCTGTGATGTAGATTTCTGGCCTCCAAGGCATATGCTGAGGTTGTGTAGAGAATATGTATTGTAGAACCTACCCTAGGTGAGTGTGGAATCGATCCCCTTCCTTTCGAAGTGTAGTCCTCTATTTATATGAGGTAAATGTGCTGAGTCACGTGCCCTGAGCACGTGACTTATACCAAGTCTGTAGTAGTTGCGGATGAGGGGGGCGCCGTCTGCAATGCAAGCAGTGTTGTATCAAGCTGCTTGAGGCGTGACGTGCATCATATAGAGGAGTGCTGCGGCCTTTTCTTGGGGAATAACTACTATGTGCCACGCCCTATAATGGTCAGGGCCGCACCCTGTGCCAACCATCTCCGTGGCATTTGGACGGCCTGCCGCGCCCTGAGTGAGATCTGGCCGCGACCAGGATGACCTATGAGGTATGGCCGTGTACTGAGTAGAGAAGAATACATTCCGCGATAGGGTGCTATATTTGTACTATCAATCATATCTCCAATAAACACTACTAACACGTACGCTAGACCCAATACCTTAAGGAGTACGAATAAATAAAGGGGATCAAACATTGGCAAGGTGGAATCTAAATGGACTCACAACCTATGAGACATAAGACCACACTCTGATACGATATGTATCACCCCACGCATTTTGGTGTTGATCGCCACGAGGAATACATCGGGCGTTACTAAATTAAATATTACTCTTAGCATGTGACATATATAATACATATAAAAATTCATTACATAAGATAATATTTAAATCAATCCAAATAAAATAACCATTCAAGAAATAATAAAATCCATCACTATACTAATCTCTAAAAAATCTAATCTCCAATAAATATATAAATCTAAATAAAATCATCCAACTAAAAAATACCTGAATGAAATCGTAAAAACTATGGAACCGAGTGGCCCACCAAATCCATAAATAGAGTATCATAATAAATGCGGCGGAAAAAATAAATAAATATAAACTACTAAGCATGTAAAATAATCTCCACTTGCACCTCCAAAAATCACCAATCACTTCTATGCAGCTACTCCAGTGCAAAAAGTGAAATGTTCGTCAACGTAATGGGTCATAGAGTAGTGCATGAATACAAGGTACTCTTCCCCATTGGGGTCCGTGAATGCAGACAGTTTCATTATACAAAATAAATACCATAATTAAATATGTTAATTTAACGTGATAATTGATTATTGTGCAAATAAATGTAAACTACAACTATCTACCATAGGACTAATGCACACGAAAGTCTAAGACCAAATAGTCCAAAAGAATTATTATTTACGCTTTTATTCTTATCCTTACTTAATTTAATTAATCAGTTTTTTTCGTGACACCATTATCGTCAGTCGACACCTTAGCGGCTCTGCACACACTCTTGGCATGCATAAAATTTTACGCATCACACTCATTCCCCTCACTGAAGTCAGTCAACCCATATTATGTTAGTTCTGCACATATTTGTGAGGTTCCATGCTTGACATGTCACTATAGCTAGTTATCCCGTTTAACTGTCAGCCCTACACATATTCATGCCTCAAATTCATTTTAATACTCGTTTATTATCTTAGGTATTAATTCTCAATTTATTATTTTCTTATCATCTCATTTTCTCCTTATTTTATTTCATCCCCACACTATTATGAAGAATAATCCTCGAACTTACCCTTAGTCCCATACTTAGAGGTCTCCCAAACAGAAGCATTTCATATGTTATTTTGTAGGATGAATTTCTATCATTTATCTCCTCATACACTCCTCATAAGTTATCCAAATCGACAAAAAAAACCAAAATCATCCCGACCCCGGAATCCCATTAGTAAAAATTTACACTAACTAGTACCATACCTAGAAAGTGTTACCCGCAAATAACGCATACCCACTAGTCAAATACCTATCAAGCATTCCTAATATTAAGGTGACAACATACTACCCAGAATCCTACCGCCCCCCAATGATAATTATAATCAAAGCAATAATCTACACATTCCCCTTTATTAACAAATGCACAATTTCTCGTATAATCACAATTAATCTCAATTTCATTGATTCAGTCCATGGTCGTAATTAACATAATTTATTTTATAAAACAAATATAATCTCAACGTCATGCGAATTTATAAAGAACATAACAATAATTCATTTTAGTCATACCTACATAATTTTATCTTCTTGTACAAATCTAGTTTTCATTTAAATAAAATTACTACGGTTTCTAGATGCAAACCTATACCCATATTACCCAAAATGCAACCTCTACCCTAAGCAGACAATGGTTATAAGTATTAAGTTTGATTAATATTTTTAAGAAAAATAGTCACACAATAGTTTTCACTTTCCCTAATTAAGGTTGCTAATTTTTTTGAAGAAAATCATGTAAATTAATGTTTAGGCCACATCTAAAACACATAATACTAAAGAGAGAGAATAGAAATATTCATCCCTGACGAAAATTCATTCAAAAATTCTTATTAGACGGTTGTGTTCCTCTTGAAAAATTAAGAAAGACTCGTTCTAGTAAAATATTGTGAAAACACCAATTAAGCCTTCAATACTTGAGTTAAATCTTGATTAAATATGGGGATAGGGTTTTTAGATGAAAGGTAATTAAGATGGAGAAGTCTTCTGGTTGAAAAATTGGTGGAAACGTGTTTAGAAAATTCTAATCCTGAGTTAATTTTATATGGAAAAGGATTAAGAGTTTGAATGTAATTATAATTCTAATTAAACCACAAAATTGCCAAATCTGACTATTCCGAATTGATTCACCCTTCTGTTCGAATCGATTCGGTCTGGTTAGATGTGCTATAAGGCTTAAATTTTTATATATAATAATGAAAATATGTTTTGTTCCCCCATTGCAATTCCGATTAAATTCATACTATCCTTAAATGAAATCTAACATCTTAAATTATTAAAAACAAATAAATTCAAAAAATTTATTTTTTCAAATTCTCAATTAATCTAAATTAATTTCGGTTTAAAAATCTATGTGGTGTTACAAGGTGGAAGCCCAGGTTTCTAATAGAACACATCCTCAAACTCCCTCACTACTGGAATCGAATCCACAGAGATAATCACCTCCTGTGAGGTATCTTCCTCAATGTAATACAGGTGCGGGCTTAACCCTCCCTCAGGAAGAGGCTTTGCCACTGGCAACATCTCATACCCTGGAATAGAGAACACAATGGTCCTCCCAAAACAATCCACTATTGCTCGATTTCCAGATAAAAGTTCCATGGTAAAAATGACGTCATACCCTTCCATATCCACCACAAGAAGGTCGAAAGCCAAACATAATATCTACACGTTAATGTCCACACCCCTACAAATCAAGTGTATAAGGGACCCACAAACCAAAGGTGACTCTACACCCGTAATGAGACTATCAATGGACTCTAATAAATCGATCGCATGGGTAAATTTGGTGCTATAAATGAGTGTAATGCACCCGTATCAAATAAAATCCTACCCTCAAGCCCGTGAATAGGAAACATATCATTTACTACTAATGGCTCCTCTAGTTCCTAATATACGATTTTATCTTAGAGGTTATACACACGTTTGTACTGTAACTACCCATGACGCATTGGGTCTCGTGATGCTAGTGCTACCGGTGGTAACTGCATTTTCTGCCCCTGCTAGGCACCGACTGATTTGGTTCACAACCCCCATTTGCCCGCAAATAAAGCAATGCCTTAGGATGTCCCCTGCCTCTTGACCTGATGGACTTATCGAGGCTTACCCTATTATTGGCCTTAGTGGCCTTAGCCCTAATAGCTTCCCCCGTTGTTCCAATGGCCCTGAAGGTCCTGAGGAACATGTTGTCATCATTTTTGAAGACCTTGTTGTCCCATCCTGAAACTACCGTCACATCTGTAACCCTCAAATCTAAATCTCTTGGTTGAATACCTCGATTGGGAATCCTGCCTCTAGTGTCCACCTGATAGCTACCAAGGTGCTCTACTAGAATTGTTCCCTTCTACCCTTCCCGACTGGATATGCTCATCCCCTACATTGTTTCCATTTAGATGGAAGAGGCGATCCTGGAAATGCTGAAGAGCATTATTGACAACATCAATATAAGTCCTTAATGTAGGGTTGCCTATCAAGTGTTGCCTGATCCTCCTGGATAGTCCATCCAAAACCTTCAGTTTCATCTTCTCTTCACTATTCACCATGTTGGAAAAAAACAAGCCAAATGTGTGAACTCCTCGGCATACTTAGCTACGAAATAGTCACCCTAAACCATCTTATTTAACCTCTTTAGCATCTCTATCTCAATGGCCGACAAAAATAAATTATGTTCAAACCGCACCCAAAACTCAATAATGGTCATAATGTTCTTCTCCTCGGCAGTGGTAATAAACTTCCACCACTATAAAGCTTCGCTGACAAGCCTAAAAGGGCCCAACGTCTTCTTCTGAATGTCTCTACACTCAACCATGCGAAGGTGGCACTGAATATCATTCTTCCACTGGCAAGACAAGATCAGGTCAGAAATACCTTCAAACTCTAGTGGGTGGACCTTCTAAAATATCCCCCTCACTCTTTCTGAATCTGATGGTGTTGGGTGGACCTTGACAACTGGTGTGGCTGCTTGTTGTGCTGGATGGGCCTAAGGAAAGTGGAGTGCCATAGAAGTCATAGCACAGTTATCTGTGTGTGCCATAATAGCGGCCACCTCTTCTACTCTCACTTCCGCTCTGGTGGTTGTGGATGTGGTGCATGTGGCTCCTGCTGATCCTCTCTCTCATTGTCTCTCACTATTTCACTAACAGGTCGTCCTTTACTGGGTGGCATTTGAAATCATATCGAATTGTATGATTTCACATTCAGTACAAATATAATTGTAGAAAAACATAATCTCAAATACGTAATTAGGAATTCAATAGTTATAATAATAGGGCTCTATATCAAATAAATCTACGTTGGAATCATAGTAAGATTCACATATCCTATGGACACTAGAACCAGATGATCTAATACCATCTGCGATACTCTACCCCCATTAATTATGGGCGATCAGTCCTTTATCAAAATAGACATGAAACTCATTTTGTTCATTCTTAGCATTACTATCGAGAAACCTTTTATGTTACTAACCATTTATGTTAAATTAAGTCGATGCCAATTTTTTTTTATCTTTTATTAACGTAACAACATGAAAAAGTTCATCAACACGAATATAAGAGTCTGAATCATCACTTGATAAGTATACAAATTAATATTACCGAATAAACCATATGTTCCAAAACTAATATTCAATCCATAAGTTTACAAAAATAAAACAAAATCCAGATACATATTCTAATGAATAAACTAAAAGAAAGTATTAACTGAAGCGACACCATCCCCAAATGAAATAATGAATCATAAATCCAAATCTTGGAATGAATAACTAAAGAGTCTACAAAAATCCTACATGCCTCCATAAGTGATGCAGCTACGTATCCCTAGAATGAGTCTTCAAGATTGGCGTCCCTATGGCTGCACACCTAAAATGTTTGTGAAAATATTTTTCACATCAGTGAGAGACCAAAACACTTGGAAAATATTTAACAAGTAACTAAGATGCAACAATGAAATATGCATTATCACTTTCCATATTTAAGCTAGTGTCGCACTCTCTTATGATATTACTCACCCCTTAAATATTTTTCACACCTATATCTTACCTCGTAACCCAAATAGTTATGCTACCCAACCTAACTAGCCCTGTTACAATTCTTTATATCAAATTAATCCAACTTGGGTACTCCCTAACTTTAATTAGTGACTTGTTCTACTCATTAACTTAGACAAATTATTTCTCCTATAATTAATTATATAACATTAACACTAGTTAGATATGTCATACACTCACACTTTATGTATTTAACGCATATCTAATTATTTACAATATTATATAAGTACTAGTATGCATAAAATTCACACATATATGACATATAATAACCGCCCTCTCTAGTAATAACTCCCCGATATTTTCTCTGAAATGCTATCATATCCCAGGTGTACCTAATTTAACCCGGTTACCATAAGTCGATTAACTCACACCGAACTAGCCACTAAAATCATAATTGTAGTGGAGTGGAACATAGTCCCGCGAGAGTGAGACTGGATCATACCCAATGTGTCTCACCTTAAAAATATATCACACAATAAAATACTGGGTGCTATGGTCGGGAAATTATAATCTTCCTCCATTCACTAGCCAGGTGATTCACCCACATGGTGCAACCTCCCATGATAAATATCATGCACACTTATATTTATAATCGTGTACACGCACATGCACACACAAATATATATATATATATATATATATATATATGGGAATGTGTGTGCTCGCGTTCAAATGATCAAATTATATATTAAACACCTTTTAACCCAAACAAACCCTAAACATGCAACTACGTGTGATTGAAACAATATGAAATCATGCAAGAGTTATTCAAACAGACATAATTAAGGAAAAATCCCCCACAGTGGCAAAACCATTTATTTTCACTATAATTTGTAAGAAAACGGCCTACAATCGGATTACAATGAAAATACAAGTGACTAAGAATTACCCTCAGGTATCGGATTCTGTAGTCGCGGCTAGAAATATCCCTTTCCAGTAGGGCTGTCGGCTGGAACTATCCCTGTACAGTAGGGCTGCAATGGAGAAGAAGAACGGTCTCCTTCACAAGGGGTTGAACAGCAAAAGTGAGTTCTTGGGTTGCCAAGTGATTCACTAAGGTATGGAATTTGTGTGAATCAAAGGTATGAATCAATGGACTCAAAAATCATGAAGACTTTAGAGTTTTGGAACTCAAAAAATCATGTAGAAGTCTTGAAAAATAACTCTCCCGAAGTTGGTATAAATAAGAGGACTTGAGCCATAAAAATCAGAACACGATCTGTTTGAAGTTATCCCAGGCGGACCGGTCCGGGTCTGAAGCGGATCGGTCCGGTTGACATCGGATCGGTTCTTTTATTGATGGCGGATCGGCCCGAATGACATCGGATCGGTTCGGCTTTCAGCTTCATCAGTTTGCCATCGTTCCGGGGTATACTGGCCTTCAGCATAACGGATCGATCCGGTTGTGACCGGATCGGTCCGGTCCTCCGAAACCAAATTCCTTCGAGGAATTCTCTCCATCTTCAAAGGGCCATATCTTCTTCACCTTAGCTCAGAATGGGATGACGTTTCTTCCAGTATCTTTGTTACGGCAATCTCTTCAACTTTCCAGTTGACCAATTCTCCGGAAGGTGGATGTACAATTACCAAATTGCCCTTGATCTTCCATATCGTGACTTCTTTCATTGATTTGACTTATCTTGCATACCACTTGCATATAGTCCCTAAAATCATGGTACGTGAAGTCGTTGAGGCCGATGTGTGACACATGATGGAGGTGTTGGATTCTTGATTCCTGGAATTCGGATTGGGGCCGTCATATGTGATCGTGTAGAGACGTGCCAAATGTAACGGCGTACGGCATACAAAACAGTAAGAAAACGGACATGAAAAAAATGTCCTTACAAATCTTCCCCTATGTCTATGCCGGTAGGTACATAAAAACAAACATCCGAATTATCAAAGAAATGAAAATGCCTATACAAATATACCCTTCCATGAACCCAAAACTAAAAGAGTACAAGAGAATAAGACTACAGCGTTTGATAACAAATCTTCAGGAATCTCAACGCTTTTCTCATCAGGGTGTGCAATTCAGTGATCATCAAAGTAGTACCTACACACATGAGACAAAGCAAAATACCAAGTGACATATCGAGTTTGAAATGAGATAAACATATATAAAAATTTATGAACAAACTCAAACTTTCAAATCTCCCCCATAATAAGATAATTCATTCTCCCCCTTTTTATGATGTCCCAAAATAGAAAAATGAGAGAAATAAATCAAATAAGCAAGTGCGGGGTGTCACAAGTATAAAATCACACCATGAATGAACACAAAGAAACCAAGTCGATGATAGCGTAAATGAAGTGGTGTGATCAAATTCGATAGTAAAATCAAAGCATACAAACACGACATATGTGCACGATGAATATTGTATATTCCTAGCGAATGAACTCAAATGCTTCCTTTGGTGTAAAAGAATGACAGTATAAGATATTGACTCAATCAAATCAACAAATCAAAGCTCAAAATGATTTTCACACCAATAACGTCCAAAACGATTTTATTCTTTTTCAGGACTTTCAAGGAAGTGCAAACCCGTTTAAAGATTCTCCAACCAAACTCCCTCTGATATAATATTGAATAGAGGCATTCTAAATTCTCAAACTTTGGAGAATTGATGGTCAAACCTAAGTGGACCATATTTGGCATGAATTTCTTTTTATTGCCTTTAAATTTTTTCGGGCCCTTTTAACCTCTTTCGACCTCGGATATTAAAATTCCTCAATTTTTTAGGTCCTTTTTAACGGAGGCTTTTTCGCAAATGATAGATGATTACCTTTCGCAGCCCCTCCCCGTTATAAAAAAACACACAGTCTCACCAAAACGGTTTTTACATGCATTCCAATTTTGTCAAGTTTTAACGCATATTGTACATTGTATAGACATAATTGAGATGGAAACACTCAAGCCAATATGAGATAGACAAGTGCAATAATCAAATATAGCCGTGCATGTGTGCAATAAAGGATATATGAGTCAAACATGTAGGAAGATATCACGAATTACATGTCAAAAACTCCATACAATGTAAAGCACATGGATGAAATGATGTATCCTCTCAAAACTCTATCAAAAAGTCACATGGGGATATGGAAATGAAGTTGTGACTTGGCTATCTTAAATGCTCATCCACAAAAGGAGCAAAAACTGAAAGATCTTTTTGGTCTTTTTCAAAAAATTTATCAAAACAAAATCTTTTTGTATTTTTTTAAAAAAAAATAAAAACTAACTAATGATACATGCTAGCAATAGGTGAAAAAAAATGATAAACAACCTATGCTAGCAATCAAGACTAGATCTCAACCGGGAGTAACGGTGGAGTTTTCTAAAGATGGTGACATCTTTTGAACCAACTCCACTAGATCATGTGTAGTCTTGATCAAAAACTTCACTTGCTCGCGAATATGTGCAAACTCTCTATCAAAATGAGCAGGCAAAGTATCATGAGTGGGTGCATGTGCATGAAAGTGTGAAGTGACATGATATGGCACAAACCCCAACTTAGAACAGAATTCCCTAAGATGTCCTCGCTTCTTGCAGTGGGAGCAAACATAAACCGGTCTAGGGAGTAATTTATTAACAATTTTGGGATGAACATTCCTAGACGGACACCCATGGGACTTACTCACAATGGTGGATATAGGCTCGGGTGAATTCTCTAATGTGACTTGAACCTCCCGTGCTTTTTTGAGGTCATCCTCGAGATGGGATACACGTGTCGTCAGACTAGACACCGTGTTGGTCAAGTCAACTTTTTCCCTTTTAAGCTCATCATTCTCTCCCTTCAACTCACCAATCCGAAGACCTAGGATCCTATTAGTTCTTTTTGTTTCCATGGTCTCGATAAACAACTTTCTAAAGGCTTTTTGGATCAAACTCTCATCACCATTATCATCCTCACTATCACTTAGAGAAGTGGGCGTAGCAACTTTCTTGCCCTCTCTCTTAAGTCTAGTGGGACACTCAAATTTCTTGTGCCATGTCCCATCACACTCACTCTCACTTGCCTCATCCTCCCCTTCACTCTCATCGCTCTTACTGTCGAGGTGTCCTTGTGACGTAGCATCCTCATCGTCGTGAGAAGCATTGGAGGTACTCACATGACTTGCCATGAACGCGGTGAAGTTACGTTCATACGGTGACTCATCTCTCGAGTCCACCGACTCGACCTCACTGTTGTCACTAAGGGTAGTATTCTGGACACTTTTACCCTTTTCTCTATTCAGTCGGGTGGCACACTCAAACGCTCTATGACCCTTACCATCGCATTCAAAAGTCACGGAGGCAGGAGTCGATCCTCGTTCAACCAAAATCCAGACACGTTCATCAATGGCTTTTAAAGCCGACCTCATTCGGGGTTTCCAATAAGCATAATTTGTCCCGTCAAAAATAGGCATTTTATTATATAATTTCTCCATTTGAACACGCACTTTTTCAAAAATCAATTTTATCAGAAAATTGATATCTTAGAAATTTTTTTGCGGTAAATAGGAATACGCAAGATTAGCGTAACCTGCTCTGATACCAATTTGAGAACGTGTGTGCTCGCGTTCAAATGATCAAATTATATATTAAACACCTTTTAACCCAAACAAACCCTAAACATGCAACTAGGTGTGATTGAAACGATATGAAATCATGCAAGAGTTATTCAAACACACATAATTAAGGAAAAATCCCCCACAGGGGCAAAACCATTTATTTTCACTATAACTTGTAAGAAAACGGCTTACAATTGGATTACAATGAAAATACAAGTGACTAAGAATTACCCTCGGGTATCGGATTCTGTAGTCGCGGCTAGAAATATCCCTTCCCAGTAGGGCTGGCGGCTGGAACTATCCCAGTCCAGTAGGGCTGCAATGGAGAATAAGAACGGTCTCCTCCACAAAGGGTTGAACAGCAACAGTGCGTTCTTGGGTTGCCAAGTGATTCACTAAGGTATGGAATTTATGTGAATCAAAGGTATGAATCAATGGACTCAAATACCATGAAGACTTTAGAGTTTTGGAACTCAGAAACTCGTGTAGAAGTCTTGAAAAATAACTCTCCCGAAGTTGGTATAAATAAGAGGACTTGAGCCATAAAAATCGGAACACGATCTGTTTGAAGTTATCCAGGGCGGACCGGTCCGGGTCTGAAGCGGACCAGTCCGAATGACATCGGATCAGTTTGGCTTGACCGATCCACCTTCAATAAAAGAACCGATCCGGCATAGACATAGGGGAAGATTTGTAAGGACATTTTTTTCATGTCCGTTATCTTACCGTTTTGTACGCCGTACGCCGTTACATTTGGCACGTCTCTACACGATCACATATGACGGCCCCAATCCTAATTCCGGGAATCAAGAATCCAACACCTCCATCATGTGTCACACATCGGCCTCAACGACTTCACGTACCATGCTTTTAGGGACTATATGCTAGTGGTATGCAAGATAAGTCAAATCAATGAAAGAAGTCACGATATGGAAGATCAAGGGCAATTTGGTAATTGTACATCCACTTTTCGGAGGATTGGTCAACTGGAAAGTTGAAGAGCTTGTCGTAACAAAGATACTGGAAGAAACAGCATCCCATTCCGAGCTACGGTGAAGAAGATATGGCCCTTTGAAGATGGAGAGAATTCCTCGAAGGAATCTGGTTTCGGAGGACCGGATCGATCCGTTATGCTGAAGGCCAGTATACCCCGGACCGATGGCAAACTGATGAAGCTGAAAGCCAAACCGATCCGATGTCATCCGGGCCGATCCGCCTTTAATAAAAGAACCGATCCGATGCCAACCGGACCGATCCGCTTCAGACCCGGACCGGTCCGCCTGGGATAACTTCAAACAGATCGTGTTCCGATTTTTATGGCTCAAGTCCTCTTATTTATACCAACTTCGGGAGAGTTATTTTTCAAGACTTCTACACGATTTTTTGAGTTCCAAAACTCTAAAGTCTTCATGGTATTTGAGTCCATTGATTCATACCTTTGATTCACACAAATTCCATACCTTAGTGAATCACTTGGCAACCCAAGAACGCACTTTTGCTGTTCAACCCCTTGTGGAGGAGACCATTCTTCTTCTCCATTGCAGCCCTACTGGACAGGGATAGTTCCAACCGCCAGCTCTACTGGAAAGGGATATTTCCAGCCGCGACTACAGAATCCGATACCTGAGGGTAATTCTTAGTCACTTGTATTTTCATTGTAATCCGATTGTAAGCCGTTTTCTTACAAATTATAGGGAAAATAAATGGTTTTGCCCCTGTGGGGGATTTTCCCTTAATTATGTGTGTTTGAATAACTCTTGCATGATTTCATATTGTTTCAATCACACCTAGTTGCATGTTTAGGGTTTGTTTGGGTTAAAAGGTGTTTAATATATAATTTGATCATTTGAACGCGAGCACACACGTTCTCAATATATATATATATATTGTACACTCGTACATATATAAATAAATCCAAATTCGGTTAAATCGTGCCTAACGCCCATAGAACTAGCCAATAATCCCCGAGTCTATCCCCTAGATCTAGATTTATTTAAATTAACCTCAATTAAATAATTAATGTAGATTCGCCCTATTAAAATACCCGAACTCACCCAATCGGCCACCCCTACTTTAAATAATTTCAAATTAACATCACCCAATTTGTTTCCAAAAAATTTCACCCATTTTCACATTCCCAATCCCATACATATTCACCCATAATCCCTAGGTAATCGGTTCCCATTTTGTCTTACACTAAACAAAAAGACCTTCAACAATCCCCAAAAACTAGAGTCCAAAAATTAAAACAACCAAAACAGCTCGAAATCTGGCTTCATCGATCGATCGATGAAATCCATCGATCGTGCTTAGCTGGCAGCTTCTTCCCTAATTCATGTTTCTCGATTTTTATTCATCAAACATGCATAGTTTCAACAGAAAACTCAACAAAATCATACCCAATATCAATTAGACATATAAATAGACCTTCAAACATCACTGATTTCTATTATCATACATTCAAGCATCTTCTTAAATTTGATTTTACAAGTCCAAATTAAATGAATCCAACTTATATTTCAGATAAGAATCTAATTCTAACAGCAGTACATGGTATTCCATCATCAAAAACCCATTTTCATTTGATAATCCTCCACAAAATTGGATTTGTTTGCACCTACCATGATATGGACATGAATTTATGAAAATAAACTGAAATCAAGGTAATTACTTGCCATTACATGTTCGATGGGTCTGATTTTGCATTGTATAAGATGAATCGGTGTTGGAACTACCAATTCTCTTTTATTTTCACTCCTAAAGTTCTCCTATCTCTTTCTCCTCTGTTCTCTCAATCACTTATCTTTTAGAATATGAATTCTGGTTGGCTCAAACTCTTAGACTTTGGTTTTTAATCCTCAATACCTAAATTAGACCAACGACCTAAGTCAAAATGACCCAAATACACCCATGTGTGCCTTATCATCTCTAAAAAAGATTAATGACCTAATGAAACCACCCGTAATCAATTGTGACCTCAAAATCTCCATTCGAGTAACTCTACATAAATTTCCTATGTCCACATCATATTGACAACGTATAATAATCATCACAAGGTATTTACTACTTAGTATCTTTATTTTATAAATATTTATTATTATCTCTCATGATTAATATTTAAATAAACACATAATATTTCATTAAATTAAATTACAATACACGTGTAATTTAAAAATAACCGAATTAATTATATTCTAAATACTAAAAAATATGGGGTGTTACACTCTCTTTCACCTGGTAATTATCTCAAAATGTCTTGTGCATCTCTATATATATGATTCAAATCATCCATATTCTACACCACTAAAATACAGTCACCCACTTATTAGCGATATATGCTTCAAAGAATCCATATTGTACACCATTGAAATACGGTCGCCCACTTCTTACCGATAATACGAGAAATGTATTTCCCATCCACCCACTTTAAAATAGTATTCACCATTGAGAAGTAGGAGGAAAAAGATGTGTGTTCGTATTTGTTAATAGTCTTATGATTAAGCAGTCCATTATTTATGTAAATCTCATACATTGCATGATTATTCGTTATTTGATGTGCAAGTGTAACCATTGAAACAACTGTGATATTCCTAAAATATATCATACAGATTTCAAGGGATGAAGACGATTAACCTAGATCCATCATCAACTTCATACAAATTAAATGAGATATCAAATTATCTCAATCCACAGCTCCGCGTGAGAAGATGCACAAATGCTCAAACATATATAAAAAATCAAACTAAGTGATTTCATGGCCACACGAGTACATAGGTGAAGTACCGAGGCCACCTCATGAGCATAACCCTCGACAATATGTCTCTTGAGTTATATCTTATCCATTTCTGAACACCAATGAGATATGAAACTATCTCAAATTTGTGACCTCTTGAGCAACCTCATGCTCCTATATATGGTATAAAAAATTGAACTATGTATAATTTCATTTCAAGTCTTTTTTTTACGAAGGCTAAATTACGAGTCTTTTTCATGAGCACGAGCCTCGACAATGTATCTACTGACACCCTATCATAATAGAGATTCACACATCTCTCATATTACCATCATATATCACTTCAGACATCGAAAGGGATATCAAACAATCTCAAAGATGATCTCTCTCACATAATTACATGAATACAAATGGCTATCTTTCATATATTAGCACAGAGTCACACACAATTGCCTTTATGTAAATGAACCGGTTGAAGTGAAGTTCTCACACCTCTTGAAAATACCATATTTTATACCTAAACACATATTTATAATTAATGGATTCTAAACCTAAGGTCTGTAAACAAGTTATAAAGAGAACTAAAAATTTATTAATTAATGTTAAAAGTGATAATATAATACCCTATATCTTTATGAGTATTATTTAATTAAGAAAAATTATGAAGATTAATTATGTATGCTTGTTGCGACTCAAGAGATGTCAATATTTACGTTTTTACATGTTATTTAATTTGTATTTGCAATTTGATTTTTTTATCTGTCAATACATTAATTGATCAACTGATATATTTAAAGAACTCTGAGAATCCACCATTGAACGAACTATATCACACAAGAGGTGTCCTTCTTTCCTCACTCGGGTGATGTTTAGGGCCCTTAATTCCACAATAGCTAATCTTTTGTGGATAACCTAAGAGAACCAAATTATCTTTATGCTTCCTTCCTAATATGCTTAATATAACCCTCATTCATAACTACTTTTTGTAAATTTTATAACCTTCTAGTGGCCTTAGTTTTAGATTCTGTCATAACATAGATGCATGCTTAGGTCCCCATGTATAGGATTATACATTTTCCCAAACATATAGGTATGCATGAAGGACCTCCCAATAAGATAAATATTTAATTACATAAAAATAAAGACTACTTGTTTTTAATTACGCACTTCCGTTCATTGATTTTCATTTCCTATAAACCATATACCCTTGACACCCATAAACAGTTAGACCGTTAGAAGTTCGTACGTTAGAAAAACCGCTTCACCCGAATAGAGGCTCGTATTTTAGGAACATCACTCCCCCTAAGGAAATTTCCTACTTTAGATAAATCACTTCCTGGAATAAAGTTCATAATTTTTATGCCTCACTTCCCCTAAAGGCTAGTTACCGATGGATTCTCAATCTTTTAGCCCACCCGCCTGGTATATCAAGAAATTTATCTCTTGAAACCAAGGTCTTGATTACATGGAACATTTGAAGTTTGTTTAGTACTGGGATATATCAAATAGGCATTCATAGTTATTCAGTAATAGGGTAAAGCAGTTTCGCAAACACCATAAAGGTTGCTCAGTCTAAGCATCCCAGAATATCATGATCCATGGAAATGAAAAGCAACCATCGATCACTAAGTTGCATTGCCCTCTTTTTATATAGATAAATCTCTAGGAACACACCATATCTAATAAAAAATAACAGACAATTGTAGGACATTATTTGATTAAAATTTTCTAACAAATTGTGAGACAAACGAAGGCTGGTTCGAACCCTCTTAAGATTACAAATTATTGCCAAAGAGGATCTCCCATACATTAGGAGATCTATCGAGGAAGTAAAAACTAATTCCTAAGATCCACTTGCACCAGTCCTAGAACTGTCATCTTCTATTAAAACTGACACTCCTCGTTTCCATGTACCATTTTCTCCACATGTATATGTAGAACCTCATCAAGATGTAAATCCATTGTATGCCCAAAAAGAATACACTCGAGCTTATAAATCTTGCATCACCACGCTCATCGTCAGTCTGGAACCAGAATTATGCCCATTTGCCAATATTATCCAAGATATCATGGTTACCATTGAAAATTTTTAACAAGGATATCCTCCCAGAAACTATCGATTTGTGCCTCCTCCTCCTAAAGAGTTTATAAATCAAACTAGACAACTCACTAATCTTCAGGATCCCCTTAAGAGAGTATACTCTGATCTAAAAATGGATGTTTTCTTGAGACCTCTAAACCACAGGTCTGCCCCTGAATTCCCAAATAAAATCTGGCAGTGAGTGCACATTTCTAGTTCCATCAAGGAATCGAACATAATATCAATAATTATTGAGCTATGAGTTTTTTTTATTTCAAGACATCATTGTTGTCCGTGTCCTCATCCCGCGAAACAAAAATATCACCATCAACCCTTTATCATATCATCCTAATTCCAACATGAATGCACGACAAATTCCCCCATTCCAAACACCGACCCCTCCACTGTTATAGTCCCCATTCATAAAAAATTAAGGATGGATCACACTCTCAATTACAAATTGCTACCACTCTAGGGGAAATTCCCTTCCCTAATAATCTTTTAAGAGACCAATCCCAGCATCGAACATATAACTTTCTTCATTATGGACATCCACTTTATGAATAGTAACTAATGCAACATGGACTTACCCTTGTTCATTGAATTTATTCTTTCAAAAGAGCTCGGATTCCTCACTACCTCTCAAGAAGAACCAAATCACTCATATAAATCAAAGGAGATATATGATAATTCTCTTTAGACGAATGGGCATAAAATCAGTGATCAAATAGTCTAATCCATTTTATGGGGAGGGTAGACCTTGGTAGAACATCTGTTTGCTTCTATGGACTCTGATGCAAGTAGAAATGCCCACTCACCCGATACTTCAAAATCATTCTCTATCACCCCTTCAAAATAAGAATAAAAGCACCACTTTTACAAATTACCAGAGGGAAAAATGTTTTATCGGGATGTCCCGATACCCTTGGCCCCCTATATAGATGAGTGAAGATGACAGACAACTCATGGTAGATGATAACATTACATGGAAGTACCTATCTCACCACCAGTTATTTTATGATAAGGAAAAAGAGTGACATACCATGATTCTTGTAGATATGTTGCATGGGATGTAGAAAAAAAAAACCAACCTTGGTCCTTCTAGATACGTACCTCACCCAATCTTGTCTAGATAGAGATAGAATCAACTTTGGGAAAATAAATGGCTCATTGCCACCCGAGTAATAATCCACATTGAATATGAGATGCAATGAGGAGTTCCCTCTCGGCACCCTCTGGAAGAAGATGAACCTAAAGTTATCCCCTTAGTTACCATTCACATGATGTTAATAAACACTAAAGGTATCATCGATCTTATCAACTGGTAGGTTTGAATCCTGGGCTAAACCCCACGTTTAAAAACACTGCCTTTTAAAAATCAAAGACTACTCTAATTCTTCTAGTCTTCAAGACTGAGCTAATCAATTACACCCACCTACCCGAGCAAGAATCACGGACTGCTTTGACCACCTCTTGATAATTGAGTGTAACATCTCCCCATTAATTGGAGATAAATGTCTCCATCCCTAATCTATCCCTTTCCCAATGGGAGAAAGGGGGGGGGGGAGAATGTCTCGCGCCCAAATTCTCTTTGAGCACTTTAGCCGTCGTTCGTGAGGGGTGAATCTAAAAAGATAAAGTCACCATCGTATTTTGCATAAAACATGCAAAAGAACATGTCGTCGGCATGAGAGATAGGCATCAAATACAAACTGAAGCTTATGAAACTAACAATTCGAAGCTTCAGGGGCTAAGTTATAGAATGGGAAGGTGTTAGGCATCCATCTTGTCCTTTCAGTCTCTCAACGGATTATGTTACTATTTTCCTTAATTTCTCCATGATGTGTGTGTACCTCCATATATAAATGGATATCGAAATCCCCCAACTCATATCGTGGAAAAGATAGAGTGAGATCATCCACATGAATGTTCCCAAAATAATGTTTAGAAAATACAGTTTATGCTTTCATCGAGATATTAATCATTTTGATGAAACGGTAATATATGTTGGATAAAAGGCTAATAAGGATAAAAAAAATATAATATATTAAAATAATGTTTAGATGAAAAATAGACAAATGAGAAATGGGAAAATTAGAAACTTGAAAAATTAGACTCGAGTCTCGGGATTTAGCTCAACATGCCTACGTAGACTATAAAGGCATCAAAGTCCACGTAGTTCGCATGCAGCATAATGGATGGGGTTTATCCTATAGATTCAAATGGGAATTTATTATATGTGTGTGTAGAAAATGTATTTTTAGTTTTAGGAAATTGTGGTGGATAATCCCTTTGGAATTTACAGGTGTAACCCTCTTTTTGTGTGTGTTTTTATAGAAAATAAAGTGTGTGCAGTATAACTAACAAAGGATGAGATATTAATGCGTATCAACTAAAACTAAAAGCTAGATTAAGAATTTATGTAACCAATGTAAAAATAAAGAAATTAAATAGAGAGAAGGATTTTGGACCTTCTTTGGAGAATTGAACCTTGATCTTTCATGATCTCCCTTGAATCTTGAAATGAATGTTGGATAAGAAGAGAATTAGATTTTGATAAATTGGTTATAAAAAGGAAGTTAATGAAAGATGTAAAGGAATTTCACACAAGGAAACTTCGTTGATTGTAAGAGAATGTTGCTGAAATCACTGATATTGATGGATATGAGGTGTGCTTTGGGAGTGAGGTCATGCCCTCATTTTATAGGGTAATGGGGGGTGTCGACCGACAGATCTCTAACCCTTCCAATCGATAAGTAAATGTAGACATACTGCCGATAGGAGGTCTCAGGTGGATTTTTTTGAAAAAAATTATCATAGAGCGCAATCCATTGATCCAAATAATGCACGGGGCATACCGTTAGAAAGGTAATTCTGAGAAACTCAAGAATCATTGGGTCGCTCTTAGGTCCAGGAGTTGACTTGGGTCAAATGGGGCTCGTAAGCAATTAATGATGCTTTCGATGGGAGATAATGGGACAAAATTGGATCGTTCATCCAAACTGTAAGTCAGAATCGTGCACGCGGTATACCATTGGAAAGGTTATGTGAGGTGATTCCAAATTCCAAAGATCTTGGATCGGTTTAGAAAGTTGACTCTAATCAATTAGGCATCGAAAGCGCTCAGTGACCTTTCGAAATAAAATAAGTCATTCGTTCATACGTAAGCGTGATTCGTGCACGGGGTAGACCGTTGGAAAGGGTATTGAGTGACCTTCAAATATTGATTTAATATTATTTGATATGACGAGTTGACCTTAGTCAAACGGATCCTTGGGCCACCCAGTATCCTCCAGATCAATTTTCATGGGAAAACGGAAGATTCAAAGACCCATCGCTTTGATGTTGGATTTGATTGGGTTCAAATCGAGGATCGAGAGCGCCCAGTTGCCACTAGATTAATTTTTTATAGTAAAATGGTCATTTCATCTGAATGGTTTGTCATTTTGTGCACGGAGTGGACCATTAGAAAGGGTATTCAGATCCCTTCAAAGATTCATTAAGAGATGATATAGTTGATTGGAGTTACACGGGGCTCGGAAGGGGCTGATGGCCTCTAGATCGGTAATGAAAGTATAACCTAGGTTTTGTAGTCAAATGGGGAGGTGTTAAGGACCAAAGGAGAGATTTAGGATGTACTAGAATGTGGTGTCTTAAGATCCCCTCGATGAGTGAAGTTAGAACAAGTTAAAGCCGTCGAATAGACACAAAATGATATTTTGGGAAGGAGGTCAATTATGTGGACCAAAAAGGATGAGGATAATCGATTCAAAGGGTCGAGGCTGATTTAGGGACCTCAGTTAATTATGGGGATAGACGATTCTACGAGTTGAGGTTGATTCTGAGGACCTAGGGTAGCAACGACTAGTTTAGAGGGCTTTTAATAGAGGTCACTAATTCTTTGGGCCGAGGTCGATTCAGATGACCTTTAGTGGGAGTGACCAATTATGAGGACTGAAGTAAACTATGAGGACCTTTAAGCAGATGCGACACATTTTGAAGGTCGAAGCCAATTCTGAGGGCTTTAAGTGGATCTGACCAATTCTGTGGATGGAGGTCAATTTTGAGGACCTTAAGAGAGAGTGACCAATTCTTAGGGCCGAGTTCAATTTTGACCACCATTAAGTAAGAGCGATAAAATTCTAAGGGTCGAAGACAATTATGAGGGCTTAAGTATGAGCAACTAATTTTGAGGGCCTAGTTTAATTATGAGGACATTAATTGGAAGTGGCCAATTTTGAGGGTCAAAAAAAATTCTTACCGCTTAAGTAAAAGTGAAAATTCTGAGAGTTGCAGCTTATTTTGAGGGCCTAAGTATAAACGACCAATTATTAGGGTTGAAGCCAATTCTTTGGTCTTAATTAGAGGCGGGGAATTATGAGTATTGAGGTCAATTCTCTAGACCTTAAGTAAGTTGTGACTAATTCTAAGGGTCCCGGTTAATTCTGAGGACCTTAAGTATAAGTGACCAATTCTGAGAGTTGAGGTTAATTCTGAGGACCTTAAGTGGAATTGACCAATTCTGATGCTCGAGATCAATTTTGAGGACCTTAGTAAGTTGTGGGGAATAGGTTTGTTTGGAAATTTTGGAGACTCATCTGGAAAAAAAACTAATCCGAGGATTCAATGTAGCCCTACTGGGGGAGATTTTTTATTTTTGTGGTGTCCCTTGGAGACATTGATGGGGAGATACCCTGTTGAATTTGGGAATACCTTTACATATATAATTCTGGGAGAAAATGTGGTATTAATTCAGTTGAAGATTTGAGAGGATGGAAAAAATGTTTTTCGTGGTGAAAAAAGTTACAAAATTCATTTGGTAATTTTAGGAAATTTTTGGGATTTTTCTTTATTTTCTTATACTTTTGGGGATTTTTTTGCAAAATTTCGGGGAGGTACCAATTGACAGGGTGTAGGGGTACTAAATTACAGTGGCACGATCTTTTGGACACCTCGGGCAGGTCAAGGGACAGTGTCGATCGATAAGTGGTCAGAGATTGCTGAACAGCATGCCCCTTAGCCTCTTATAAAAAGGTGCAAGATTTCTTCATTTTTCACAGATCTCAGATCTTCTATCTTCGTCCTTTCCTTTTTGTGAACTATCTATCATTCTTCTCTCTTCTACGACTAATAAATGTAATATTTTTTAAGCAATGAGGTCCACATGCCATGGTTGAGTGTTGACGACTGGGAGCATTTGGAGTGGAGAGGCAAATGTGCCTCTAGTGTTAAGCAATCCTTTGACTCATTTGAGCCGATTACAGACAAGAAAATTCTTCTGCGTGAACCGAAAAACCATCGATCCTTTAGGTTACTAAACCCTAGTGGTTATGTAAGAATTTATGATCTTTGACATTTCCTTTTTTCCTTTGCATAATTCTTTATTTTAAGAAGGGTTTTTTCCTTTTTCTTTAACAAACTAATATAACTTTGTCGAACCTGTGTTCTCGAGGGATAACGGGGTTCAAGGGTATTTGGGATATCCTTCCTGTAGTGGTAGATTGGGTAAATTAATCAGTTTTCTTTGTAATTTTGGTATTTGCATTGGATGAGACATCCCATTTGACAGTTGTCCTTTATGCTTTGGTGGACTGGTGGTGGGATACTACCCACCATGCATTTTGATTTTGGGAAGATGACAGTGACTACCATTGATCTACAAAAGATGCTAGGGATATAAAATGAGGGCCCCTGAATACAGGTGGATAAGACTTTCCCGGTGATGCTGACGACAATGGAGGCGGTGTTATGTGATATTAGGAGGATAATCTTAGGGGACTCCATCCATCCTCTCTTTTGAATGATGTTTTTTTTAGTAGGAAGATCGACGAGACTAATGGGATATAGGTGCAAAAACATATCCCCTTTATTTTTTCTTTTATTTCTGGGGTGATTTTGTTTGCGACGAGTGGCTATGTCATCCACGTGTGGTTCCTACCATATTTTAGGTTATTTTTGAATATCCCTCTCTTTGACTGGGGGAGCCTGAATTTGGCAACCCTTTATTCATCTTTAGATGCATTCATCTTGTTCTTCCAATAGACCTTTACTTTCTCCATGTATTTTTGGAGGTATTCGTTCGTTTTTCCATTTTCCCTATATGCATTTTCCTTTGTGCATTTTCCTTTACAGATTTTATTTATTTTTTGATTCCTTGAGTGATGTCTTCTGATTGATGACCCTTGTCCTTCTCTAGATGTGGTCTTATGAGGTGATTGGAATTCTCATTTTATAGGTTTTAAGAATGAGTCGGTGGGGGACTTCTGCCGTATGTATCGGTGGTAGAAGACAAACTGACAATGGAGAAAGTCTCTCTCTTTGGCAGAGGTGCGTCATGTATTGAATGGCCTGATGAGAGATCGTGTAAATCTTCTTTCCTATTGAGACTATATTACATTGATGATATTTTTTGGATATTGATTTTCCACATGTGATATTGCAGGTGACCTTCTACACATGGAGGACGACCATCCATCAAATAGGGGTGACCAGGGTAAATGCATAGTTGTACCATATATTAGCGCACAAGTTCGTCTAGTCTTGGTATTGAAGGGAGATAGTAGTCTAAAAGATGATGGAGTAAGACGTGATGGTGCCACTTACAAATCCCACAAGGTACATTATGTGGGATCGATAGATCCTAGAGGAGGCGAAGTTGGCGACGATAATCGACGAGCCTTATTCGTTGTATACTAACACGGCGGGACCAATGATTATCTAGATTCATGTTAATTTGGTTGATGCTGCCCATAATATAGGACATTATTCCTCCCCCCCCCCCCCCCTTCGGTTTTGGGTACGGGAATGAGTCGGCCAGTGGGGCCTGCCCACAGTGCATGTGGTGCATCGACGTCGACAGTGGAGATGACTTCAAAGATTCCTTTTTTCCTGATGGATCCTCCCTCCTATAACATTTAATGGCCCGAGGGAGGATTAATTTGTATGCTTCATCTCCTCATTGTGATGGATCCGAAGGTGCTAGGGCTGGCAGAGGATATCCTTCAGTCGGAGGTTTACCTTTCATTCTTTTGACTTTTGTCTTTATGATTTCTTCTTTGCCCCAGACTGACTATTGTGTTCATTTTTATTTTTCTTGCGGCATGTCCGCGTGTCTCTAAGGGACATTCAGGATTGAGTGTCTTCTACGATGGCCAATATTCTGTATTCGATCCCAGTTCCCTCTTGATTAGTACCATCAACTTCATATGTGGAAAGAGCATACGACGCAGGGATGGGGGTCTTAGAGAGAGAGAAAGATAGGGTAAGATAAGAGAGATAATGTTTACAGAGAGTGTGGGTTATCGGGCTGACTCCCATTGTTTTGTTTTTTTCCTTCACTACAAATGTAATAAATAAATATATATGAAATGCAATGAAGTTTCTATTTATTCCTTTTTGTTCTAATAATTTAATTCATATGCAGTTCTTACTTTGTTGTCGATATCGTAAAAAGGATTATAATAACTTAATAGGAAATGAATTTATTGTGAAAAAGTATAAATGAAAATAGGAGGGGTTGTCCTGACTTTGAAAATAATGATAAATTTTGAGTTTTTTATTTTCACAAAGAAGGAAAAAGAGAATTTGCTAAAAATAGGGGTTGACGATTGGCATACTCTTTGTCCGGCCTATCGGAAGGTCATTCCAGTCCAATCATCCCAAGGCTTTGATTGAACTTTCATTAACTACTTGGACCGTGATGGTGTAGGGTTTCCTCCGAATTTCGCATAACCCTTGTCTTTAACAAAGTTTTTTAAGTATAAAAAGGGGTGATGGTGGTGTACTTCCCTCACCCATCCACATTTCCTTTTTATATTACTTCTTTCTTCTTGCCTCATCATTTCTAATATGGATCTTCCCGAAAGTGTTGAATTCTCTTCTTACCTCGAAAACTTAGAGGCTATGGGCCAATATAATGTAGACTACGATGCTCTTAGCATGTGACGGGTTTATTTATGACACAATCACCTATTGAATGGAACATATGCTAATGGAGGTGGTACACTTATAGTACCTCGAGGATCTTTTCTTTTGTTTTGGCTTGGACAATGTCTATCCGACTTACGAGGAGTTTTGTACTATGCAAGGGTAAATCCTAGTGTTGTGGAGCCCATACCTGAACTCTCTCGGTCTCCTCGGGAGATATTAACAAAACTTCTCCATATCTCACCCTCGAAGGCTCGTTCATTTGTTAAATGAGGAATGATCTCTCTCCTGACTGTGATGCATTTTGTGCGTCTGTAGGATGTTAGTCATGCGGGCTATGCCGAAGCTATTATCGTTCACTTAACTTTAAAATTATTTTTGGTGATCGGGGACATGATAGTGGATCCTTAACTTGTAGCCATAACTTTGTGGATGTTATAGCATCACAATACTGTGACGGTGATAATGGCCGAGACCCTAAATAGTCTAGATGATTGGCAGGAAGGCCGCCGTTTTTACTTTCAGAGAGGTAACCCAATTATATTGTTCATGTGGCTGTCGAAGATATTTTGTATGGATGTCCCTCCTGAATATCCCTTAGTAGGTGTGCCAAATTTCTTTGCTCACTACTTTATCAACTTGGTCCTGAATATCAAGAGCTGGTAGAACTTGTTTGTGGATCACGCGGGTCGAGGCTTGCATTAGTCAGCGCCTTGGTGGGAAGAGTTGCATCCCATTCTAGAACTAGGAGAATACCAGTATGTTTCAATTGGTTGGCCTCCGGAAGACCTCATTGTACTTTCCCTAGAAATTACTGCGTTAATTTGGATGGGAGAAGATTGTTCCACCTAGGAAACTAGACTTCTTTCTTGTGGAGGATTTGACAGAACACATGCATATGCAGTTGGGCTCTCTGTGGGAGAATCATAGAACGTCGACCCATTCGTCCCAATCTATTGGAAGTTTGGCATGTTTCTGGTGACTACATGAAGTGGCTGTAAAGGAGGGTAGTGGATAAAATACTAGCCGAAGAGACTGGACAGAGATAGCTCGCTATGTTTGACACTATATACAGGGGGGTGTGATGGTATTCACTGGGTTGGTCTGGGCTTATCGTTCTATGGAGCACCTTCGATATTCCATCAAATCAGGGGAACTTTAGGGACCCAAAGATGTAAATGATGATGGGGATGGTTCTTCTTGAATCTTTTGTATAATGTTGTGTTTGGTTATAACGTTAAGGGAATAAATTTGAAATGGTTGTTTAGGAGTAGTTTGGCTTATTTGGTTATGTATTTATAGTGTTTGATTTGTATGGTGTTGTTGCCCCTCTTGATGAGTTTTTGCATTTAATTTATCGATACCAATCATTAAGGTTTACATAATCCTTTTGTTCATGAAAATAATAAAACGAACCATCATTTTCTGAGATAAGAAAAGAATAGCATTTTTTGTGAAAAGTAGGGGGTCATTCTCATGTAAAGCGTATGATATGCCTAAGTACCTGTATAGGTTTTGAAAAAAATTTAGTTTTATTTTTGAAAGTGAAAAGATTTTTAGAGGATCAGACACTTTGTAGTTCTAAGTGTAGGGAAATGAATAATTTCTTTTAGAATAGAAGGGAGATGAGAAGAGTTATAGCGCATCGAGATTTTGAACTAAGTGTAAAATTTATTGAGATAGTACAAGTTGACTGCACGGACCATCTCTTCCTCATCGAGGTTGATGAGCATAGCGGCGCCATCGGATAAGATCTTCTTCGCATTGTAGGGGCCACTCCCATTGGGCTTCAATATCCTCTTGGGGTCCCAGATGGGATCTATAATTTTTTTAAGGGATAAAACCCCTTCTGGGACACCACAATCCTTGAATTTTTTGTTGAATAATCATGATATTTAGTTATGATATCCTTATATATGATATAGAGATTTAGCCTTCTTTCGTCCAAGAGTGACAAATTGTTAGGATGGATTTGATGGAAGTCGTCCTCGCTGATTTTGCTTTCAAGCATAACGCATTGTGAAGGATTTCTAGCTGAACGGGTAGGACTGCTTGCATGACATATACATAAAAGTAAGGGGTAGCCTTAGTAAATGCTCAAAATAAAGTGTGATAGCCCCAGAGGGCGTAAGGGATTCGATCGGACTAATCCCTACAACTCTCGATTATTTTGATGATGATTTCTTTTAGATTCTTATTAGCATCTTCGACTGCACCATTGGCTCGTGGTCAGTAAGGAGAAGATACATGTGTCTAAATCCCATACTCATCGATCAATTATGTGACTTCTGCCTCGAAATGTAACCCATTGTCTAATATTCGCTCATGCGGGAGCCTATATTAACATATGATATTTTTTTAGGATGAACTTAGCCACCTGTTTGGCATTCAGATCTACGTATGACTGGTCTTTGACCTATTTGGTTAAGTAATAAATGGAAACTAAGATGAATTTATCCCTATTGGAGGGTTTGGGTGTAACTTTCCCTATGATGCCGATGCCCCATATGGATAACGACCAGGGAGAGGTCATGTTGTATAATTCTTGTGGAGGCAAGTTTTAAAGGATGGAAAACTGTTGGCATTTAAGGCATATCTGAACATGGGCGGTGCAATCATGAACAATGGTAGTCCAATAAAAACCCTATCAGATCATTTTCTTCCAAGCATATGGTCATGCATGGGGGGGTCCGCACTCCCTGTAGTTGATTTTCTGCATCATCTCTTTAATGTCATCCCTTGCGATGCAGTGTAAGTGGGTTCCATTAATGTTTCTTTTGAACAATGCTTTATTGCAAAAGAAAGTACTAGGTAACCAATTTACAGAGGGTTGCTCGATCTTTATTTTTAGAATCTTGGGGATACCTAGCATGCTAGAGGAGTCACCAAATATCATAGTACCAACACTCAGTTATATTAGGATTTTTTCTGTGATGAGCTCAATGCGGTAGGAGTGGGTGGGTTTATCTTTCTTTTGGACTAGCAAAGGGGGCATCATTATTCCTTAAGGCATGTCGACCACGGAGGCTAAAGTGTAAAGGGCATTGGCTAAGTTGTTCTTTGCTAGGGTCAGGTAATGGAAGGTGATATCTTGAAATTGGGAGGCTAGATCTTCTAGGTGGGCATTGAATGGTAAGAACTTCATATCCTTAAATTTTTACATTCTGAATACTTGACCGTTGATGAGGGATGAATCCATATAGACATCTAGGCATCAAATTCCTTTCTTAATATTGACTTTCAGTCCTACCGTGTATTCCTCATATTCAGTCATGTTGTTGGTGCAGGGAAAATCTAGCTTGATGGAAATGGGAGTGTGACAGTCATCAAGGGCGATTAGGAGTATCCCAATGGCATACCCTTTCTTGTTGGCATCACCGTCATATAACGTTTTCCATCGAAGGTCTTATTGGATGGTACAAAGGATATTTTCATCTGATAACTCAGAAATCCAAACATCAATTTGTTCCATAGGGTAGTCATCAAGGTATTCAGAGATTGATATTCCTTTCACGGCTTTCTGCATAGCATACACAATTTCAAATTCGTCTTGCAGCATCAACCATCGGGACATGCGATTGGATAGAGTAGGTTTCTCAAGAAGGAATTTGATGGGATTAATTCGGGACACAAGTTTAATGGGAAATGTGAGCATATAGTGTTGTAACTTTTGGGTGACCCAAACAAGGGCGACATATGCTTTCTCCAAGGTAGTGTAGTTCTCTTTATAACCGACCAACTTGCGACTCGTATAATAGATGGCTCTCTCTTTGCGAGACTCTTCAAAATAGTGATCCAACAAATCCCCAACTGTGGTGTCTATTATAGTCAGGTATAGGAGTATGGTAGACCAGATTATGGTGGCATGAGTACCGCAGTTCTTATAAGATTTTTCTTGATTCGATGAAAGGCCTCCTAGCAAGCTTTCTTCAAAACCTTAGTTGCATCTTTATGGAGGTGTTTGAAGATGGGTTCACAAATAGAAGTCAATTAACTCATGAACCGAATGATATACTATAATTTTCCAAGGAATATCGCGACTTCTTTTCCATTTGGGGTGGTTCCATTTCGAGCATGGCTTTCAGTTGGTAGGATCATCTTCTATCCCTTTCTCGCTTACCATCAATCCCAAAAGTTTCTTTTTGGTAATGTCGAAGATACATTTTTGTGGATTATTTTGTATCTGGTATGGCCATAGTCGCTCGAAAAACTTCTAGAGAGCGAGAACATGACCCTCCCGAGTTTTATAGTTGATAGTCATATCATCCAGATTATGAAAATAATCTTACTAGATTTTCAAAAAAAGTTAAATTAGTTAAGTAAGATCCGAGTTGTTTTCTTGAGGAAAACCTTTTCTAAAACAGTATAAGAACACAAGATGTGTTTGATTATTATGAACGAGATATTTTAGTTACTTGAAATATGGTTTTAAATCCTAACAACTAAGTCTATGTTATGTAGTAGTAGGAATGAAGAAATAAAATACACACATGCAAGAGAGATTTTTAATGTAGTAAAAACCCACCCAATCGGTGAACATCCACCGAGGTCTCTACACCTTAGAAAAATCCACTAGAATAGAGTTTATGTTATAAAATGTTCATAAATTATACACACAAATACAAACCTATTCTAAGATCAGAAGTTATACCAGATTCGTTAGGTTACTCCGACTTCTTGAAGGCTCTGATGTGGTCTTTAGCATTCCTTGGCTTGTCACCTTAACTTCTTCTTTACGTCAACTCGAAATGGTCAAAATCTCTCTACAAACACATTGTTTAAGTGATGTTATTTGAAAGTGATATGAGTGAAGTGCCTAATACATAGGCACGTACTCACAGACGCTTATACAAACAATTCATACGAATTACACGTTATTACAAGTATGAAATCCAATATTTCACACTAATGAAATTAGGTGTGACATTTAACTCAAAATATTTGTAGATCTATATTATTTAGGAATATTTTAAAACAGAAGATCCTTAGAGACTTATTGATGTACAAGTGTTTCAAAGTGAAAAACTGAGATTTGAAACATTCAAACCTTATTTATGTTTTGTAAAAGAAATAAGAGATTTTTTGGATATAACTTTGATAAAAACAAATCCAACAAGAGAGGATGATTACTAAAATAAAGAAATCACATATGATAACTTCTAAGTGATTGTATCACTTTTTGAAGAAGATCAACAAGTTTCTATTAAAAAAAATGAGATCAAACTCTAGTGAACGTGTTAGACGAGAGATTAAAACCCAAGAGGTTTTGAATAGGTTACCAGAAACCCAGAAAACCCTGACTCTTCCTAACAAATTCTGACACCCCGACTAATTAAATACCGGGTAGCTACTCCTTTATTCAAATTAATTCAAAATTTCAAGTTGGTTCAGTTCGTAGCATCACCGTCGAAAAACATTTTAACAATTACTAGCCACCTAATATTTAAAAAGTGAGTTGTTAGTTTTATTTGAATTCGATTTACATACAACCAAATATAATTTATGAAATACTGATACTACAACCACATCACAGTCGCAATAAAATAACGATGTAATAAACTGAATCTGGAGGCATACACCTCACAACAATCCGAATACTGAAATAACAAATATAAATCCTGAATCATTAATTTATTACAACCCAAAATCTGAATTTAAAACTGAGTAAGTAAGATGTCTCTAAAAAAAATGGGGCGACATGCCCTATAGAAGTGTAAATATGATGTTGAGTCAAAATAGAATGTGGTTGTGTCTACTATCGAGGTCATGTAACTTCCACAGCAGCTACAACACGTCACTGGAATGGAACTCCTATACTTGGTGTCCTTGTGGCTGGTCACCTAAAAAGGTTTTTACAAAAAAAATAGATTTGAAAGAAAACGGGTCAGATCCCGATTGTGAAAATAGTTTGAAATGCAGCAAGTGTTTAATATAATTAAACAGTGAATATAAAGTACATGATAGTGCGTGCACTCACATGAGTTCCTCACCTCTCAACTAATTGTGCACTCCTATCGTACCCGTACATGTTCTAGGTATTCCCATATCTAACTAGTCCAATACACAATCTAACATTACTATACGATTCACAATTTAATTCCCAACATCTTAATTTAAACAGAGAGTTTTACTTTTCTTCTTAGTTCCCAATATTAGTAATGCTAATCACTAGAGATTTTCCATTTTTAACTCTACTAAAATGATGCTATTATTCACACTTGCATTTATACATGACAGTTCATCTCAATTAACAGTATATTATTCTCATCATAAATATACAATACTGGCACCCCGAGGCTAAGCTGCGGTGCACACATACTCTGCTATCGAATCCCGATACATCACGTACATAAGGACCACGTATTCCGAATCTCTAAGCAATCGTTCCAATAAACAACAATCACACATAATGGAGGCGAACATAGTTCACATCACATGGGTCACGCACATACTTATGCTCCCATGATCAGAAGTCTTATTTACTTCTCAATAAGTCCTTCTCTGACCTATGTCGTCGAGGTACCAATCTAAATCCCCCCGTAGGCACACAAAGATTAGATGGCCCTGATCGAGCGTCGACCTCCCGTGATAGCAAGTATGGTAGGTATGTTATACACTATTAAATACATATGCTAATCATTAACCCGACTTAGATATCCCATAATATTAATAGAGGTATATTTTACATTCTTATACCGTCACTAAATGTTGCGTGTTTACCAATCCCCGAATAATATATACCAACCCTTTTCACGTCGTAATTTTAGGTACATGTTTCTTAACCCATAAATGTCATCCCATTTTTACTACACAATTCTAAGTTTTACTCCTCAACGTACTCCAATCTCACAACTATACCCACTAGTCATCAAGGGAAGGTTAGCACTCAATTTAAATAAGTCTATTGGAGGTAAGAAATAAAATCAGGCCTAAAAGGCCATTCTGTCAACTCATTCGAAATCTCGTTCGAACAAGGCTATTCGAACGAGTGTCATTCGAACGAATGTCTTCGAACGAACTACCAACTCGTTAGAAGGGGTAATGTCATCTAGTTAGAAGCTCGTTCGAATGAGGTCGTTCGAATGACCTAGGCAGGTCTTCTAACGAGATGGCAGACAATGCCCAAAAATCTCCCAATTCATTTTTCTTCCTTTTTCTCATCTCTGTATTCATCCTAAGATCATCCCAATAGAATTTTAATGTTCTTAAACAACTCTAAGTCCTCTTAGGTTGCTTCTTAACATATTTTTGGGGTCAAAACCTCCTAATCGACATGCAATTATCATTAATCCCCAAATTTTACCCCTAACCCTATGAACATGAACTCATAATTTTATTGTGTCTAATTACTCTTCATAAATCCGAATTTAAATCATCATAGTTAAGTTTTTCGTATACTAAATTCGTCCATAGTCATTCTACATGCAATCCCTAACCCAACTTTAGAGTTTCTATAGCAATTTCCTTAGGTTTTCCTCAAAACTTTCAAGACAAAACAAGTTCCTACACTAAACATGGAAGAAATATTCAATGCACTTAAAAATAGCAAATCACTTGACTTAGATTCATTCTTTAGATTGTTGTCGATGATTCAAGGTTGATTCTCTCCTCTTTCCGGTCACAAATCCTTTCCAATTTCTAGTGATGGGGAGATGGTTTGGTATAGACTCTCTAGCCTCTCTAGCCTCTCTTCTAACTTCTCTCAAAACCTCCGTAGCCCACTCTCTCACTTTTGGCTGGTAATGGCCTTAGTGGCTCTTTTAATAATCTTTATTTTACTTCAAAAATTCGTGGGTTTTAATCTTGTGATTTTTAAAATTACCAAAATACCCTTCTAGGTTTTCGGTTTGGCCTAAAAATGCCCCGAGACCCAAACTAAAACCCCGACTAATGTTTTCTAACTATTTCGACCCTTACGGACACGTTGGTGCACTCAAAATGATCATTCGGTTGATAAAAATATAATTCACTTTTTAATTTAAATAATTTCGTTACTGACGCTATTGATACGCGCGTCCCAACTAAAATTCCCATATTGTCATATTTCTGCCTCGCGATAATTTTAATATTTTCAATAGTCGTATATTACCATATATACTCAGAAATATTCAATTTTAACATCGTAATCAAATACTAACTCACATCTCGCTAGTATTTATATTCGGATTAATTTCCAATTAATTCTCATTTAATTCAATTAATCCCTTACATAAAAATTAATAAAATTACGGGGTATTACATACTTCCCCCCTAATAATAGAATTTCATCCCGAAATTCAAAATTAAAAAGTACCTTGTAAAAATAACTATGGATAACGCTCATGCATCTCATCCTCGCGCTCCCATGTGGACTCCTCGGCATTATGATGCCGCCACTGCACGCGTACTAACGGTACTATCTTTGACCTCAGTTTCCTCTTGCTGTGGTCCAGAATAGCGATCGACCCCTCCTCGTAGGAACTATCAGGCTGAAGATCGATGTCCTCTAAAGCAATATGAGTATGTGTCAAATCGTCCCTAAGATATTTCCTTAGTGAGGAAATATGGAACACGTCATGAATCCTATGCAAGGGCACCGGTAACCCAAGTCTATATGCAGCTGTCCTAATCCTCTCGATGATAGGAAATGGCTCCACGTATCTTGGTGCCAGTTTCCCCTTCTTCCCCAAATGCATGATCCCCTTCATAGGAGATACTCTGAGTAACACTTGGTCTCCCACCTTGAATTCTCTGAAGAACCTCTTGGCATCAGCATAGCTCTTCTATCAGTCCTGAGCTACCCGAATAGGGCTCCGTATCATCTCTATCCTTGCCAAAGTGTCCTGAATCACTTTCGTCTAAAGGAGTTTGTTATCCCCCACCTCTAACCAACACGTTGGGGGAAAGCCAAGGTCTACCATACAACGCCTCGAATGGAGCCATGCCAATGGTGAATTGGTAGGAGTTATTATAAGAAAACTCCACCAGTGGAAGGTACTTCTCCCAACCACCTCCAAAATATAGGATGCACATACGCAAGATGTCCTCCAACGTATGATTTGTCCGCTTTGTTAGCTCATCAGTCTGCGGGTGATAAGACATACTCGGCTGCAACTCCGTACCCATGGCTTCCTAGAAACTCTCCCAAAATTGTGAAACAAATATCTTGTCTCGGTCAGACACGATATTTAGAGCTACACCGTGAAGTCTCACTATTTTCGTAATGAAAATCTGGGCATACTGTCCCGTAGTGTAGTCAGTCCTAACAGGTAGAAAATGAGAAACTTTGGTCAACCTATCCACAATTACCCATATGGAGTCGTGACCCCTCTGTGACATAGGTAACCCCATGATAAAGTCCATGTATATGCTCTCCCATATCAACATCGGAACCTCTAACGGTTGAAGAAGTCCTACCGGTTTCTGATGGTCCACTTTTACTAGCTGACAAGTGGCGCATTTAGAAACGACCATGGCGATATCTCTCTTTATTCCACTCCACAAGTACTATCGTCTCATGTCTTGGTACATCTTATCCCTACCAGGGTGTACCGCGAACTGCGAGCCGTGCGACTCTGTCATTACCTTGTGTCGCAAGTCTTCCCCTTCCGGAACAACTAGTCTCCCATTGAAGCGTAATCCCCCATCAGAACTAATGGTATAGGACTCAGCTCCCTCTACTAGAAATCAATTTATCTGCTCCAGACAGAATGAGTCATTTTCCTGGGCCTTTATCACTCTCGTAACAATCTGAGGTGTAACAGTCATCACCGACATGAATGATCGGGCCACTACATCCTGGTATCCTAACTTCTTCCACTTAGCTTTCCACACCTCAACCACCTCATCTATTGGCCTACGGCTCAACGCGTCTTCTACCATGTTAGCCTTCCCTGGGTGATATTGGATATCAAACTGATAATCCTTCATAAACTCAAGCCACCGGTGTTGACGTATATTCAACTCCTTCTGCATGAAGAGGTATTGTAGAGACTTGTGGTTTATGAACAACCGAAATTTCTCCCCAAAGAGATAGTTTCTCTAAATCTAAAGAGCGAATACGACTATTGCTAACTCCAAGTCATGGGTGGGTTAATTCTTCTCGTGAGTCTTAAGCTTAAGGGAAGCATAAGCTATGGCCTGACTCTCCTGTTGCATCACACCTCTAAGTCCTTGTAAGGATGCATCGATGTCGACTAAATACTCAACTCCCGGTCTGGGCAATGCTAACACAGGCACTGAGGTTAACTTGTCCTTCAACTCATAATATTCCAACTGACAGGCATCGCTCCAGATGAATGGCACACCTTTACGAGGCATATGTGTCAAAGGACCCGCTATCTTAGAGAGACCCTGAATAAACCTTCGGTAGTATCCTGCTAGGCCCAAGAAACTACGAATCTCAGTCGTTGTCGTGGGATGTCCCCACTCCGTTGTAACACCCCACCCGCCCGGAGAGAGCGAACGGAGCGCTAATGCGATAAAATAAATCCAAATCCACAAGTGACAAGTTATAGAGCATCTAAATAGACCCATAATAATATAAATTCACTAATCTCAATCTCTTCAATTACAACAAGTCTCTCGAATTAAAATTAATACTATCTAACTCGAATAAAATTACAAATCTCCAAAGCTCTATACATCAAAATAATACAAATCTTTCCCAAACAATCCTCTCTAAAATCAATCTCCTAGCGCCCCATAATCCGCGCTAACCTGCCACTAAAAGAAAATATGGGGAAGTACACAATACGACAGGAAAGATGCTCAACAAATATATGTTAGGGATGAATAAAACGAAACAACACGAGTACGAATATTCAAATCAAAATACAAATCTCAAAAAATTTATCAATATAATTTATCAAGAACACTTTAACCGGGTCACCAGGCCTCACCACAACCGTATATGCTTTATCAAGCCATAGCCCGAAAAACAGGAATTTTAGCGGGTGCCCAACATCCGTGCCATATTAAAATCTCATGATAACGTGCTCATCAACAATATAATGATACCACATGAATCAAATAATTTCAACAATTATTTTCCAGATTTCAATGAATTTATCAATTCAAATATGAGTTCAATTAAACAAGAATTCAAAGAGAATGACACTCGTGAGATTTAAGGAGCATATTATGTAAAACCTCATACCTCAAACCATGATGAAAAACCAATGATCACATCCTCAAGATCAACAAAAAAGTTCTACAAAAGCTCCGCCAAGAACCTCCTCAAACATAGCCCCAAGAACACCTCTAATCTAAGGTTGGAACTCACAAATCTCAGGGGCCAATGTGTATATAAAAAGAAGAGGAATATAAAATATATTTTCTGCCAAAATTTGTGCCAAAAGTATGTTAAAAGGGTTTCCCACGACTTCCTTTTATAATGCAAAGAAATGAAGAGATGGAATCCAAAAGACTCCTTTAAATAAGGCAAAGAAATGAAGAGTTGGAAGTCAAAACAACTCTTGAAAATTATTTAATGTTCGCTGACTTAGAATTCGAAGAGTTAAAAACATTTTAAAATCATTTTAAAATCCTTTTTAACTCCGTTTTCTAAACCGTTTGAAATTCTCGACTTTAAAAATAATATTCAACATATTTGAGCAATAAAAATAATTTTATCTAAAACTTTATTTTCCTCCATTTTCCAAAAATTAATTAAAATAGCTCAAAATTACGTGGGTTGTTACATCCCTCACCGCGGATACCTTCCCCAGATCAACAGATATCCCCCGGTCTGAAATGATATGCCCCAAAAATTGAACTTCCTTCAGCCGAAATCCACATTTCTCGTACTTTGCATATAGCTCGTTCTGACGTAGTGTCTGTAAAACCTACCTCAAATGCTCGGCGTGCTCCCCTTGTGTCTGGGAGTATACTAGGATGTCATCAATAAAGACAATGACGAACTGGTCTAGGAACTCTCTGAACACCCTATTCATCAAGTCCATAAACACGGCTGGAGCGTTGGTCAAGCCAAAAGGCATAACCCGATATTCGTAGGAACCATATCTCGTCAAGAAAGCAGTCTTCAAGACGTCCTGTTCCCTGATACGCAACTGATGGTATCCCGATCGCAAGTCAATATTTGAGAAGAAGGAAGCTCCTCTCAGCTAGTTGAATAAGTCATCGATTCGGGGAAATGGATACTTATTACGTATCATGATTTTATTTAACTCCCGATAATCTACACACAACCTTAACGATCCATCCCTCTTCTTTACAAATATCACAGGGGCACCCCACGATGAAGTACTCCTTCGGATAAACCCCTGACCCAACAATGGCTCTATATGATCCCTTAGCTCTCTCATTTTCTCTGGAGCCATACGGTAAGGTACGCGGGCAATTGCCCGAGTGCTCGACGTCAAATCGATCACAAAATCTATCTCTCTACTCGGAGGTAGTCCAGGTATATCTTGAAATACATCAGCAAACTTCCTAATAACTGGAATCGAATCGAGTGGTATCACCCCTTCCTTAGATCTCTGCTCCTCTATATAGTACAAGTGAGTGGATGATCCTCCCTCAGGGCGAGGCATCGCCACTAAAAACATCTCCTTCCCGGGAATGGCAAAAATAATACTCCTACTAAAAACAATCAATCATGGCTCGGTACGCAACTAGCCAATCCATACCAACAATCGCATCGTACTCAGTCATCTCTAATACTAACATATCAGTAGGTAAAGTAAATCTACCGATCTCTATACCCACACCTCTACAAATAAGAGAAATCACGGAAACCCTACTCAATGGTGAATCTATGCAAGTAATCGTTCTCTCTGCAGTCTCTAACAACCCCAAAGTGCGTGCAAATATCATGGTAATGAAATAGTGTGTGGCCCCGGTATCAAATAAAACACGCCCCATAATCCCCTGAATAGAGAACATACCCTCAATAGCAGGAGGATCCCGTGGGACTGCGGCATGTTGGAGTTGGTAAACTCGCTTGTACTGAAGTTGTCCCTACTGGACTGGGACTGCTGGGATGGGTGGCGAAGTTGGCATCTGTGGTGGTGCTAGGAGGGCGGTGGGAAACATAGGTATCCGGGGCTCATGTCGAGCACCCTGCTGCTGCTATTGTGGGTCCCTGCCCCTATCAAGACACTCCTGGCACTTGTGGCCAATCTTGCCACAAATGAAACATTTCCTCGGAAAGTTCCCCCCTCTCTGACCCTGCTACCAACAGCCCTGGTGGCCATTGCCATTCCTCCCCTAGCCATGCTGGACCTGATGAAACTGCTGCTATTGGCCATAGTGGCCATGCTGACCCTACTGGCCCTAACGAAAACCTCCCTGACCATTTCTGAAACCCCCAGATCTAAACCTCTTAAAATCCCCCTCCTGGGCACCCTGATCTCCATGCCTATGCTGACCCTGAGCAGATTGTGCCCTGCTGGCACCATTTCCCCCTGTCCTACCTCGATGGCTGGACTCTCCTGATCGCTTACTCTCTGACATTTGAAAGCGGTGGTCCTGGCAGTGAAGTAGTGTTGCGTTAACCACATCAAAATAAGTCGCCAACGAGAGATTTCCCAACAAGTCCTGACGGATCCTCCAAGTCAATCCATCCATGAGCTTCTGAATCTTCTTTTCATCGGTTGGAATCTCATCAGGAACTATGTTCAAGAGATTAGTGAACTCAGCCTCATACTCGGCCACGGTCTTCCCCTCATGCTTGAGGTTCATTAACTTCCTCCTCATTTCGGTGTGAACAGCTGATGGAAAATATTTGCTGTCGAGTCGCACCCAAAACTCCTGAATAGAATGGATGTCTCTCTCCTCCGTAGTGGTAATGGACTCCCACCACTGCGACGCTGATCCTACTAGCTTAAAAGTAGCCATTATCTATTTCTGTACATCCGTCCACTCGTACATCCTTAAGTGCCTTTAGATTTCCTTCTTCCACTGACTGGACACAACGACATCGGAGCTACCTGCAAACTCCGGAGGGTGTGCTTTCTGAAAAGCATCACGAACACGTTCCCAAGAGGACGGGAATTCATGAGCTTGAACTGGTGCTACTACCGGCGCCTGAGGTGGTGCCTGCTTCACAACCGCTAGGGCGACATTTACCGCTTAGGCTATAATGGTGGCAACCTCTGCGGCATTCATGGTGCCCCGAACTAGTGCAGGCTCGGGCTCAGGCTGAGCATCTGAAATGAGAGTTAGGTCTTATAAGTTAGCAGTTATTATCTGAAAATAGCTGAAGAGTGAAACATACACAAAATAATACGACAATCCTAAAATATAGGGCTCTATATCAAAGAAAGCTTCGCAGAAATGTAACAAGCCGTATAGATCCTAAGGACACTAGAACCTGATGCTCTGATACCACCTGTGACACCCCGACTAATTAAATACCGGGTAGATACTCCTCTATTCAAATTAATTCAAAATGTCAAGTTGGTTCAGTTGGTAGCATCACCGTCGAAAAAAATTAACAATTACTAGCCACCTAATATTTAAAAAGTGAGTTGTCAGTTTTATTTGAATTCGATTTACATACAACCAAATATAATTTATGAAATACTGATACTACAACCACATCACAGTCGCAATAAAATAATGATGTAATAAACTGAATCTGGAGGCATACACCTCACAACAATCCGAATACTGAAATAACAAATATAAATCCTCAATCATTAATTTATTACAACTCAAAATCTGAATTTAAAACTGAGTAAGTAAGATGTCTCTAAAAGAAATGGGGCAACATGCCCTATAGAAGAGTAAATCTGATGTAGAGTCAAAATAGAAAGTGGAGGCGTCTACTATCGAGGTCGTGTAACTTCCACAGCAGCTACAACACGTCACGGGAATGGAACTCCTATACTTGGTGTCCTTGTGGCTGGGCACCTAAAAAGGTTTTTACAAAAAAATAGATTTGAAAGAAAACAGGTCAGAGCCCGATTGTGAAAATAGTTTAAAATGCAGCAAGTGTTTAATATAATTAAACTGTGAATATAAAGTACATGATAGTGTGTGCACTCACATGAGTTCCTCACCTCTCAACTAATTGGGCACTCTTATCGTACCCGTACCCATTCTAGTTATTCCCATGTCTAACTAGTCCAATACACAATGTAACATTACTATACGATTCACAATTTAATTCCCAACATCTTAATTTAAACAGAGAGTTTTACTTTTCTTCGTAGTTCCCAATATTAGTAATGCTAATCACTAGAGATTTTCCATTTTTAACTCTACTAAAATGTTGCAATTATTCACACTTACATTTATACATGACAATTCATCTCAATTAATAGTATATTATTCTCATCATAAATATAAAATACTAGCACCCCGAGGCTAAGCTGCGGTGAACACATATTCTGCTATTGAATCCCGGTACATCACGTACATAAGGACCACGTATTTTAAATCTCGCAGGAATCGTTCCAATAAACAACAATCACACATAATGGAGGCGAACATAGTTCACATCACATGGGTCACACACATAACTACGCTCCCATGATCAGCAAACTTATTAACATCTCAATAAGTCCTTCTCTGACCTATGTCCTCGAGGTAGCAAACTAAATCCCCCCGTTGGCACACAAAGATTATATGGCCCTGATCGAACGTCGACCTCCCGTGATAGCAACTATGGTAGGTATGTTATACACTGATAAATACATATGCTAAGAATTCACACAACTTAGATATCCCATAATATTAATAGACGTATATTTTACATTCTTATATCGTCACTAAATGTTGCGCGTTTACCAATCCCCGAATAATATATACCAACCCTTCTCACGTCGTAATTTTATGTACATGTTTCTTAACCCATAAATGTCATCCCGTTTTTACTACACAATTCTAAGTTTTACTCATCAACATACTCCAATCTCACACTATACCCACTAGTCATCAAGGGAAGGTTAGCACTCAATTTAAATAAGTCTATTGGAGGTTCGAAATAAAATCAGGCCTAAAAGGCCATTCTGTCAACTCGTTAGAAATTTCGTTCGAACGAGGGTATTCGAACGAATGTCTTCGAATGAACTACCAAATCATTAGAAGGGGTACTGTCATGTCGTTAGATGCTCGTTCGAACGAGGTTGTTCGAACGACCTGGGCAGGTCTTCTAACAAGATGGCAGACTACGCCCAGAAATCTCGCAATTCATTTTTCTTCCTTTTTCTCTTCTCTATATTCATCCTAAGATCGTTCCAATAGAATTTTAATGTTCTTAAACTACTCTAAGTCCTCTTAGGTCGCTTCTTAACATAATTTTGGTTTCAAATCCTCCTAATCAACATGCAATTATCATTAATCCCCAAATTTTACCCCAAACCCTATGAACATGAACCCAGAATCTTATTGTGTCTAATTACTCATCATAAATCCATTTTTAAATCATCATAGTTAATTTTTTTTGGATACTAAATTCGTCCATAGTCATTCTATATGCAATCCCTATCCCAAATTTAGAGTTTATATAACAATTTCCTTGGGTTTTCCTCAAAACTTTCAAGACAAAACAATTCCTACACTAAACATGGAAGAAATATTCAATGCACTTAAAAATATCAAATCACTTGCCTTAGATTCGTTCTTCGGATTGTTGTTGATGATTCAAGGTTGATTATCTCCTCTTTCCGATCATAAATCCTTTCCAATTCTGGTGATGGGGAGATCGTTTGGTATAGACTCTCTAGCCTCTCTTCTAACTTCTCTTAAAACCTCCGTAGCCCACTCTCTCACTTTTGGCTGGTAATGGCCTTAGTGGCTCTTTTAATAATCTTTATTTTACTTCAAAAATTCGTGGGTTTTAATCTCCTTATTTTTAAAATTACCAAAATACCTTTTTAGGTTACCGTTTTGGCCTAAAAATGCCCCGAGACCCAAACTAAAACCCCCTCTAGTGTTTTATGACTATTTCGACCCTTACGGACACGTTGGCGCACTCAAAATGATCATTCGATTGATAAAAATATAATTCACTTTTTAATTTAAATAATTTCGGTACTGACGCTACTATAACGCGTGTCCCAACTAAAATTCCCAAATTGTCGTATTTCTGCCGCGCGACAATTTTAATATTTTCAATACTCATATATTACCATATATACTCAGAAATATTCAATTTTAACATCGTAATCAAATAATAACTCACATCTCGCTAGTATTTATATCCGGATTAATTTCCAATTAATTCTCATTTAATTCAATTAATCCCTTAAATAAAAATCAATAAAATTACGGGGTATTACACAAATTTCTGAAACATTTTTGAGCGAGTTTGGTTTGGTTTTGTTAATTTTCCCTCGATTTATTTTTCTCTCTCTTGTCTTTCTCTCCTTTCTGTAAAACCTAAAATCTCCGAAAGATTGGAAATGAGGGGACAATGGTCTTTATCTATAGTGTGGTTAAAAGGATCTAGAATTATAAATGAAATTAAGGGCTAAGATCAACTCTCATCAGTCGATGTAAATCCCAGAGCTCATAATACACCGCATTTAAATGGTTTATGAATGGTTTTAAGGGTTAGCACATGGACTGGTTTAAAGTACATGCAGAATGTTGACAACTTTTAACCCAACGATATAAAAATAATATCATATATGTGAGTGTAAAGAAATAAAAATCCATCTACTAAATTCTCAACACGTGTAAGGCTCAGATGCACTCTCACATGCGTGTTTTTGAATTCCAAATAATCCCATTTTCTACCCCAATATTATCTAACGCTTTTGGTTCCTACCGAAGGAAATTTTCAAAAGGTTTTTATATTTTAAAATTGAACCCAAACATTTTAGAAACATAATTTTAATTTCTAAAAAAATAGATTTTAAGCGTTTAAAAATTCCTAAAAATCCTTAAAAATGTAAAAAAAATCATTGTTGACCAAATTAACACACGCGTCTCATAAATGTTATGAAATGCAATCCTAGAGTGTGTTGAGTAATTCCTTTACTACCTTGAGGACCATTTTACTCTTTGTTCATGCAGACTTGACGAATTTGAAGGTGCAATTACACTATGGGTGACTCAAATTTTGTCTCCTCTTCCAAACTAGATGAGATCCTTTACAATGTAGAATCAAGTGAGTCAAAGATATCGTGTGCTTCATGTAGACCTCAAATTATTTATGTATAAGATCTTGCAAGATAGGTGTGACAACCATTTGGTAGGCAACCCCTGCTTTTTATAGACCAAATGGTGTAACCGTGTAACAAAGGGTTCCCCAATGGGTGATGAATGGGGTTTTATGTTGATGATTTGGGTGCATTATGATCTGATTGTATCCAACAAAACCATTGGTAAATAACTTGAGAGCATCACTAGTCGTGTTGTCTTCAACCATGTCGATATTGGGTTACGGGTAATCATCCTTCAGAGAGACCGTGTTCAAATCTTGGTAGTCAACGCACATGCAAACATTTCCTCACGATTTCAGCATGGGTACAATGTTGGCTGCCATTTGGGATATTCGATCACCTGGATGATGCCTACGTTCAACTGTTTAACCAATGTTTCTTTAACTTTGAGCGACCATTCGCTGAGGAACTTTCACAATTTCTTTTTTAGTAGTTTGCATTCTCGGAGCGTTGGAATCTCATGATGAGCTATCTCAGGATCAAATTCGGGCATCTTGTTGTAGGACCATACGAAGACATCCATAAATTCCTTCGGTAATTCCTCAAGTTGTGTACTCTCTTGCTCATCAAGGGTAAAACCTATCATCATCTTGCGTGATTGGCTACTAGAACTGAGATTAATAAAAACAGTTTCATCTTCAATAACTTGAACAGGGTTATATTATTTTTCATTAACCTTATTAAGATCAATTAAGAATTGGTCATTTGCAAAATCATCATCATCAAGAGTTTGTTTAGAATCAAAATAATTAATGTAAGGCACAACAAGATACTCAAAATTCTAGTTATTTCATTGTTAGGAAAAACAATATTAAGAACCTCTTCGAAGGATGTCTCAATTACATTAGAATATGGAGGAACAACAAAAGAATCGGGAATGGGATAAATATCTTTTTTGGGTTGCATTTTAGCAAATGGAACCGACACAACATTCCATTTGAGGAAAGGTGCAGCAGTAACTTTGATCAGGAGGGATGGATTCGATGATGTAGTGCTTGAGTAGACCAAACAGGGTGTCAGACCTAGTGTCTACAAATTGAACGAATCCTCAGAGTCACATACCTCTAAATCAATAATTCTAGTTATAGTCTTTGATTGCATATGATGTTGGGAATTTTCAGACCATGAGTAACTGTCTTGGAAAAAGATCTCCATTCATGGCTTCATCTTCTTGTCCACATGATCGTACCATGGTTCAGGAAAGAAAATAAAGTGAAATCTTCACCCTCTTTGATGAATATTATATCCAAGGAATTCCTTGAGACAGCCTTGGTACTTTCTATCCTTCTCATCAATCGAGGTTGGCATAGCATTATGAGTTCTTATAGTGATGATTGATGACCTAAGCTACAAGGAGGAAAATATTTCTTCAGTACTATGGGTTCAATTATCCCCCATTGTCATCATCCCAGACCCAGTCTTGGCATAAAGTGCACGTTCTTGAACATCTATATCATATTGACATTACCATGAGGGCCATGTTCTGGAAAAACTGTATCTCTAAAGTCCTCCCCTGATGGGAGTGAAAGTGGTTCTACTTGAAAACCTGACAAAAGCATATCATGTGCCCCATTATATATTTCTAGCACTGGATTACTCGTGCTTTCTTTCTCAGTATTAACATCATCATCGAAGATGGTGATAACCTTCCCATTGGAGATGGAGAGAGGAAGACACACTGTTGATACTATGGAGCCATGGTCTTATGAGCCAAAGGTTAAAATAAGTAGGATATCGATGACTTGGAATTCAGTACCAACATTTGTAGGGATTTCCACTATTGTAAGCTTTACGGATCCCATGAATTTCTGATGAGTATTATCATAAGCGGGCACTGTGGCATAGGTTAGAGAAAGGTTGCTCACTTTCAGTCCCAAGAAATTGAGGGTTCTCAATGGGTAAACATTAAGAGCTAATCCATTATTATCAAGTAAAAGTGGGACTGTATTTCCTATCACTTCGATAGAGATATTGATAGGATAGTTATGTTTTGGTCCAAACTTAGGGATTTTTTCTTCATAGAAGAGTGATCATGGCATTTCGGTGAAGTTGGGAAGATAAAGAGTCCCCATAGAGTGATGTTTGCTTCAGTTTTCTTCAATTGGTAGAGGATATTTCTTTCCTCTAGGGTCATCTCTAAAAAAATAAGTTTCTCGACAACTTTTCCCTTGTCGATCGCTGACGATTGTGGGTTTAGAACTTAATAATGCCTCCATTATCTAGTCATATGGTTCACAGAAGATGGGAAAAATAGAAAACTTTTTTCATCATCTATCTCGGGCTATTCTTCCAACTTATTAAAATCTCTTAGAATATTTTAAAATGATATCAATACACATATGCTTATTATTCGGTTAGTCTTTTCTTAGATCTGCTCTTCATTCGAACTATCAAATTCATCCCCCTATACGGTGGAAATGACACCATCTTTCCACGACAACTCAATGCATTCTATAACTTCAACAACCTCTTCGTATAGATCCTCCCACTCAATGGGGAGATTTAAAAGTGAAAGGACCAGTCACCCTTGTGGTTTTAAAGCATCAAGTAGCTCGAACATACTACAAATTTAATCAGCTTATCGTAACAAGTCTTCCACGATCTGGATGACATCATCTAAACTGACTTCATTGGTAGATACTACCCAATTATCCAACTTTCGATCCTACTTCTGAGCTACCAAGAATAATGTTCTAAATCTCTAGCAGTAATGGTCATTTGTGAGAGAAATTTCAACACAAACTATAGAAGGTGGTTGAATACTGTTGATAATTCCATATCATTCCCTCTAAAATGAGTACGAACAATAATGCATGCTGTTATAAGGTGTGATAGGGTCTGATTGGCAAAATATGTAGGATGTTAAAGAAAATATGGGCAAACTTAGAGGGGTTTAGGGGAATATACGGGTATGATGGGCAATTTGCGGTGCGGGTCTTCTTCTATGAAGATATTATTTTCATGATTTGGGAGTGGATTGTGGGTAGTGTTTGTCTTAGGATTTGTTGGTGTTGATGCCAAAAAATATCCACTTATGTGGACAAATTAGAAATGGACACTTGTATCCTTATATAGAAAAATTATTAGTCAACAACCAATTAATTAGCTCCAAAGATAGTTGCTCGACAGTCAGGCTGACAAACATAAAGAATGCAGTTCATCAAAGAAGATAAATAGTCACCACTTAGGAAATAACCAAGGCACACGTGGTCTAGACTATTAACCATCATATTCATTATGTACGAGTTAAATGATTGAATATATGAAGGCATTTTAACCCTTGATCTCCGGGTCACTATGAATACATTGTATTTCTTTCACAAAGGGCAAGATATAATGGATTCTAGGTTATTATTCTTGTACTTTCTATAATCACTTAAATCAATACAATCAAAGTGGATGTAGGGTTTTCTTCATAGATGAACCGCTCTAAATAATCTTTATCTCTTGTGTGTTTATTTCAATGGATATTATATTTTATCTGTGATTAGAAAATTGGATTGAGTATATTTTTTTACATTAACAGATTTACACCATTTGTCAGAATGTGTGTCTATTACTATTCTCTATCTTGTACATATTTATTGAATGGAAATGAGTGACCCTGAGAGTAGTATTGGAAATGATGGCAATACTACTATTCCACCTACTCTGCCTATAATAATTGATTTGAATGGAATTCTTTCCAGTATTGCCAGGGGTCAAGATCCCATGGAGGAAATGATGAGGCAATTTGTTCAATCATTACAAGATACGTCTCCATCTCTTTCCAGTAAAAATATAGTTCCTTCTTTAAGGAGAGAAATGATAGCTCCACCTCCTAAGCATAACCGACATAGTTAATTTAAATATTCACATGGTAGGTCTTTTCTTTTAGGAGTAAGATCATCCCTCAGATCCACTGAATATTATGACGGCCATTCTCTTTCTCCCGAAAGGACAAGCATTTTGGTAATATTGATAAGAGTTTTGCCTTTTGATCATTTGGGACCCCGAGTAAATAAGAATCATCCTAGAAACTTATCCTGAACCAATGAACACCCAGCAAAACATCTTGAAGCCTCAATCAGATCCAGATCAAGCGTCCAACGATTAGTACATGCTAAGAAGACTTTGGAGAAATAAATATTAGCACAAACATATGATCGAGATGATCGAGCTACTTTAAATAGATACAATGCAGGCAGTCCTTCATGGAAAAGATCAATCCATCGATTAGAAGATCGAATGGGAGATATTTCCAAGGTAAAAAATCCATTGTAGCAAAATTTCATAAAGGGATCTCTCTTCATCCAGACAATTATTGACTTCCCAACTACATCCAAGTTTAAAACCCCGGTGGTTACCCCCAGATATGATGATAAAATTAGCCTAATTTCACACATTGAGTATTATCGGGCTACAGGTGACATGTATACATTTGCTGATGAGATGAGATGTAAAGATTTTTCAAGCACCATTATTGGTTCATCCCAGATATGCTATAAGGACTTTCCCTCAGGAAAAATTGCCAACTTCAATTAACTTATAGAGATATTCATTAACAACTTCTATTTTGGGGATAAACAAGTTAAGAGAGTAGCCTATCTCCTGAGTCTCAGGTAGGTAGTAGGGGGAACCAATAATGCATCATTCGTTTTGACAAGGAGAAACTTGAATTGGTTTATTATGCAGAGAAAATAGCAATCATCACTTTAATAATTGAATTACTTCCAGAGAAGCTATATTACACTTTGGCAAAAGATCATCACAAAACCATGGCTGAGGTCATAGCTAAGGCAAGAAAATCTTAAATGATGAGGAAACAATGGTTGCAAAGAAAAGTCCTACTACTAAGCCTGAGAAGAAGGAGAAAAAACGAAAGAGAAATGATAAGAACAAAAAGTATGGAGAATATACTCCATTGACGGTCAGTGTTCACCATATCCTAGAGGAAATTAATTAGAATAAATATTTGAGATGGGCCGAGAAGCTGAGGGAACCACTCAACAAGAGGGATAAATCTAAATATTGTGAGTTCCATAAGGATGATGGCAAAACAATTAATAATTGTATTGCTTTAAAGAACAAAGTGGAATCCGCATTCGCCACAGAAAGACGAACAAATTTGTTGATTGGAATGAAAGTCGAGAAATCGTAGGAACTACAAATTCTCCCTACAAACCAAGATATGATAGGAAGATAAACCACGAATTTTGTTATGAAGACGATCCTGATCTACCGAATAAGCGCGAACAACCATAACTTCAATTAGCTATGGTACATTTTGCTTCTTTTTATTGTCATGTCACTACAGGTGGAGATGCATGAGGGGTGGATCAAACTGTAGTGACAAAGGCCTACTTTAATGAAGCACTAACCGATTCCTATATACAACGAATCAATTTGAATAATGATGATCAGCCTAGGAAAGTAAATAAAGAAAAGTTGGTTATAGGCTTTTCCAAAAATGATCTTTTTAGAGTATTCTCCCCTAAGAAACCATCATCTACAAGGTTCTTATAGATAATGAAAGTTCAACTTATATCATGTTCCACCCATGACTTCAGAGTTTATGACTTAAACTCAGTCAACTGGAACCATACCACATGCCCTTGATCTCTTTTGGGGGGCAAAGTATATCCCCTAAGAACAGTCATGTTGGAAGTGTTATTCGGCACTTGGCCTACAAGTTGCACTGAAAAAATACTCTTCCTTGTTATGGATAAAAAATTTAAGTCTGCTTACAATACAATCTTTAGGAGGGTGTGATTAAAGAAATTTAAAGTTTTACCATCCAAATTTCATCAATATTTAAAGTTCTCTACTTTCTTTGGGGTTCGTGTTGTGAAGGGTGATTAAAGGGTGGCCATAGAATGCTTTACTCCTCAACCGAGCAAGAAGATTTGGATGATTTGAAGAAGAATACCACCACTTACCAATTAGACAATAAAGATCCCAACAGTGAATCAGAAGTTTATACTTCGGATCCCCGCTATAAAATATAGATGGTTAAAGGAATGATTCTACAAACCACCAAAAGCATAATCTTGGATTATGACAAACCAAAGATAACCACCCAGATCGGCTCCACGTTGAATCCACTCCTTAAACAAGAATTGATGGAATTACTAAGGGAGAGAAATAATGTATTCTCTTAGAGTCATGAGGATATTTCTGGGATTGATCACAACTTCCTCTATCATGAGTTGAATATTAACAAGGACACCAAAATGATCAAACATAGTCATGGGGTGTTCAGTCCTGAGAAAAAACAAGACATACATAAAAAGGTGGAAAAACTATAAAAGGCCAATTCATTGGGGATGTCAAATATCCAAAATGTTTGGTCAATGTCATAAGGGTAAAAAAGAAATATGATAAGTAATGAATGTTTGTAATTTTATTGATCTTAATAAAGCTTAACCAAATGACCATTCTCTTTTACCCAGAATTTGTCACTTGGTCGATGCTATGTCAGGAAATGAGTTGTTGAGATTCATGGATGCATATTCTTGGTATAACCAGATAAAAATAAAACCCGAAGATAGGGAAAGTGTAAGGACACAAATTTCCAATCGAGTCCTTTGTAATTTTGGCTCAATTCCGATTAAAAACGCTTGATTCATAAGATAAAATTATTGATCATCCTTCAAGCCTATGACGAGTTTGTTGAAGACGTAGCGGCCAAGAGTATAAAGTTTCATTAAATTGCTAAGTTTAATGTGCCTCGTTTCTACGTCATCAACATTGGTTCCATTACTCCGAAGGTATGAATGCGTTTTGAATATATATATAGGAGCTTGGAACATTTTATATTGGGTGTACTATGTTTTAAACTGTTGTTTATTTTCAGAAAGATTTTATTAAAACTTTAAAATAAAGTATATAAAGTTTTTGGGATAAAAATAGAATTTTTCAAACTTTCTAGAAGTTCGTTCGAAGTTTCGTTCGAACGAGATTTTTGTTCATACAACATTGTCGTTCGAATGAGTTTGCCAATGAGTTCCCAGATAGGCCACCGGTATGTCGTTCAAAGTATCGTTCGAACGAGAATGATGGTTCGAACGAGATATCCAATGAGATTTATTACTAGTTCACTCTAGAACTTCGTTAGAAGATCGTTCGAACGAGACATCGTTCGAATGAAAAATCTCGTTCGAACGAGATTTGGTGGGAATAGTTATTTGGCAGTTTTGAGCAGTTTTTGACCCACTTTCCCACTTCTTTTCCCACTATCTTTTGACTGAAATTCTTAAGTGCGGAAATGAACTTTTTCTAATTAACTTTTTCATGATATTCTAACTCCTAGAGAGAGTTTTGATAGTTTATTCTTCCTAAGAAAAAGTTCAAGTTTAAGTGTTCATTTTTTAAAGAAAAATCCTTCAAAACACTTATTTACACCCATATTGTTTATTCCAAGTCTTCTTTATATATATATCCATATAATAAAGGAGCATGGTTTTGGCAAAAATATCTCCATTTTTGTATGGATGACATTTTCTCATTTCATGCCTATGCATGATATGTCATGCTAAAAGTTATATTTTTCTTTTTTCTTTTTGTGTTATATATATACTATTATAAATTCTATTATACTATTATAAATACATGTATTTTGTTAAATACGTGTATTTTTTTAAATACGTGTAAATTTACTTTTTTATTAAATATTTTTTTCCATTTTTTTAAACTATTTTTTATTAATTTTTAAAATATTTTTTTGTTTTTTAAGTTATATTTTTAATTTTTATTTTTATTTTTTCTCTATTTTTTTCATTTTTTTAATTTATATTTTTTATTTTATTTTTTCTCAATGTTTTTTTTATCACGGGGGCAAATTTATCGCCGTGCCCTCGGGCACGAGCATCCACTAGTATATATATATATATATATATATCATTGCTTGGAGTTTGGCACCAGTTTGAATCTACTATTTCAAGAGAAGTTTGGGTTTGCTTCTAAATCCTATAAAGAAGAAGAGCTTCTTTTGCTGTGGCATTCTCATGTGGTGAAATGCACCATGTGTGGTTGACGGTGTACTTATGTCTCATTGGTGAAGGACAAGATTCTGGTGGAGCTCCGGGGTTGTCTACTAGACGGAGGTATTTACAAGAAGAAGCGTCGGGGCTTTAGAGGGATTAAGTCTAGTGTTGTAAGTCTTACTGTCTTATAATTTGTAAATCCATACTTAGTGGACTTAAGGCTAGGGTCGTCCGATGTTTTTTCCTGTTGTAGATTTTTTTCTCGTACATCGCGGCGTAGTGGTTTCTTTGTTTATTTTATCTTGTGAAACTCACCTAGAATGCATGCTTAGGTAATTCAAGATAAAATTTGGTTTTAATCACTACATGTTTAATTTGGTGCTAAGTTAAATATTGGGTAATGTTTAAGTGAAATTTAAATTGTGTGTGTGTTTCCATCATATTTCACTTTAAGTTGTGTTTAATTTTAAGTTTGAAAAAGAAATTAAAATTTGTTTATTTGTTTTGAATTTGAACCATCATCTTACACTTCCGCATCTATAAAAGGAAATTATTATTTTTGAAAGAATTTTCAAAATCGGGGGCCTTTTGCTCTAAAAGAAAACACTTTTTTCATAACCAACCAAGGTACTTATTGCTAAAATGTAATGCCCTTCGGGCATAAAAATGCTGGAGAAATGTACCTGAGGTTAGTCAATAGGGTGTTTGAAGAACAGATTGGGAAAAATATGGAGGTTTATGTAGATGATATGTTGACTAAAAGCAAGAAAGATTTAGATCATATCAAGGACCTCAGTTAGACTTTTAACCATCTAGAAAAGCATCAAATGAAGTTAAATCCGACCAAGTTTGTGTTTGGTGTGCAAGAGGGAATGATCCTTGACGTTATATTAAACAAAAGAGGAATTGAAGATAATCATGCCAAAATGAAAGCTCTGATAGAAATGCAGTCACTGACCTGCGAAAAAGATGTTCAAAAACTTACTAGTAGAGTGGCTGACATAAACCGGTTTGTTTCTCGAACAACATATTGGTTTTTACCATTCTTTAAGGTATTTAGAAAGACCTCCGAGTGGAAAGCAGATTGTAAAGAAGCATTTTAAGAATATAAGCAGTATTTGGGATTTCCACTATTGTTGTCCCGACCAGTCTTCGAAGAAAAATTGTACTTGTATTTAGTTGTTTCTGAGTCCGCAATTAGCTCGGCATTAGTTCATCCAGAGAATTAGATCTAAAAATCAGTCTACTATACTAGTAAGGCATTAAGGGGAGCCAAAATTAGGTATCCAAACTTGAAAAAACTAGCCTTAGCACTCATTAAAGCCTCCAGACATACAAAGCCTTATTTCTAAGTGCACACCGTAGTAGTGTACACTGATCTAACTCTTTGGCAAAACACTTCATAAACCTAAAAAGTCAGGCACGTTGTTGTATTGGGCATTAGAGCTAGGATAATATGACATCATTTTCGAGTCATGGTTACCGTTGAAATGAAAAGATTTCGCACATTTCATTATAGAGTTCACCTATCCAGAGGTTACCGACCAAAAAAATTTGTCAGCTAATCAGACTTCTTTGAAAGAGATCTCATCTCAAAAGCAAGCCCAAATCATAGTCCATAACCCTAAATCATCCATCACTCAAGAAGTGGCTCAGAAGTACGCAGAGGAAACCAGGAAGATATTCCTCCACAGAGTTATATCTGTAGAAGGCTTTAGCAGTGATATTCCATTGTGGAACTTCTATGTGGATAGATCTTCATGTGCAACTAGTAGTGGATAAGGTATCATACTTAATACTCCTAATAATATTGATGCTGAATTTGCCTTTAGGTTTCAATTCAAGGAATCAAACAATGAAGCTCAGTTCGAGGCTTTGATAAACGGACTGTAATTAGCCCATGTATTAAGCGATGATCAAGAAGTGGCACACAGTGATTCATAGTTGGTTATCAATCAAGTGCTTTATCTATATGGAGTCAAAGTAGAGTTGATGAGTAGATACTTAACCAAAGAAATGGGGGTCATTTCCAAATTTCTAGGCATGCAAATGAATAGTATACTAAGGATAGCTAATGCCTGAAGTGACGCACTTGCTCGGCTAACTTCATCAACAAGAATATGAATCAGGAGAAGAATTCCAATTGAGATCTTGGCAAGATGGAAAATAGATGAGGATCCAATGATTAGTTTCATTATTGTACATTTAGGACCAACTTGGATGAATTCGATCATATCTTATATCGTAGAAGGAACCCTACCAGCTGATCCAAAAAAGCCAAAAAAAGCTCTGGTACAAAGAAGCCCAATATGTGTTGAATAAAGGAGTATTATATAAAAGGAGACTTATTATTTCCTTCTTAAGTTGTGTCCATCCGTTGTAAGTTGATGATTTGATCAAGGAGGTGCATGAAGGTTCTTGTGAATATCATTCAACTAGTTGGCCATTACTCTAGGTAATCAAAACATAGGGATACTGCTGGCTAACTATGAGGGAGCATTATAGGACTTTCACGAGAATTTGTGATAAGTGCTACAGATTTTATACAATTCATAAAGCACCCAACGTTGCTTTAGCAGTAATCACTTCTCCTTATCCATTCATAATCTGGGGAATTGACTTGGTCGGCCCACTACCGACCACCAGCGGCAGGTTCAAGTACCTGGTAGTAACTATTGACTATTTTATAAAATGGGTAAATGTAGATCCATTGACAAAGATCCCTTAGGAGAAGGTATAACAATTCATCTGCAAGAACATCATATGTAGGTATGGCATGCCTTATGCTTTCATAACTAACCAACGAACCCAGTTCGATAATGACGAGTTTAAAGCATACTATGTTTATTTTAAGATCCGAAAACTCCACTCTGCATGAGGCCATCCACAAAGCAATGGTCAGATGGAAGTGATGAACATAACCTGGATTAATGGTCTGAAGAAGATAATTGATACAGCTAAGGGTAACTAGATTAATAAATTACACTATATTCCTAAGTATTATAGAACAACGCCAATGATAACAACTTAATAAACACCTTATATGCTTGCATTTGGGACATTATCCATAGTAGAAGATGAGATACATGTAACACCCCGACTAATTAAATACAAGGCAGCTACTCCTTTATTAAATTAATACAGAATGCCAAGTTGGTTCAGTTAATAGCATCACTGTCGAAAACATTTTTATAATTACTAACCACCTAGTATTTAAAAAGTGAGTTGCCAAATTTTAAGTTAACTCTGATTAACATGCAATAAGTGAAATGTAAAGGATAACATAACCATTTACAATAAAGTCCAACTATAGTAAATCAACAAGTAAAAGTGAGTCTAGAGGAAATACTCCTCACAACAATCCCAATATGGAAAGAAATAAAGCAAGTCGGCATCCTGAATTAATTACAAACCAAAGTCTGAATAACTGAAATATAAAAAGTCTCTAGTAGAAATGGGCGACATGCCCTACAAATGATGAAACTGAATATGGAGTCAATACTGGAAAATGAGGCGTCTAATATCAAGGCCCTGTAACTTCCACAACAGCTACAGCTCGTCACCTGTGGAAATCCTATGCATGGTGTCCTTGTGGCTGGGCACCTAAAAAGGCTTTTTACCAAAATAGATTTGAAAGCAAACGGGTCAGAGCCCGAAAGTGGAGAGTATTTTAAAAACAGCAAGTGCTTTAATAACACTATAACAATGAATGCAAAATAAATGTTAGGACGTGCCCTCTCATGAAATACTCACCTCTCTACTAGTTGTGCACTCCTAACGTACCATACCCATCTAAGTGACATTCATATCTAACTAAGCCGTCATCAGTTCAACCCCTTTTCTACTCGATTCACAATATGAATTCCCAATGTTATCACTTGAATAGATAACTTTACTAAAACTCGGATTCTCAATTATTAGCATTACCATTTACTGGAGGTTATCCCCTTATTTATCTTCTCAAGGAGTTACTATAAATTATTCTCATAATTAAACATAACAATTCTGTTCATTTAACCGTATATCATTCACCTCATAAATATACAATACAAGCACCCCGAGGCTAAGCTGTGGTGCACAAATACTCTGCTATCCATCCCGGTACATCATGTACATAAGGATTACGAATTTCGAATCTCTCAGGAATTGTTAGAATAAGCACAACATACAAAATGGAGGTGAACATAAATCAACATATCCATGGTCACGTACATACCTTCGCTCCATAGTCAGCTGACTTATTAACTCACAATTAAATCATTCCCTTGAACTATGTCCTCTAGGTACCAATCTAAATCCGGGCACACAAGGATTAGATGGCCCTAAGCGAACGTAAACCTCCCGTGATAGCAAGTATGGTAGGTATGTCATACACATAAAATCATATACATATACTAAGCATGCACACATCTTAGTAATTATCATAATTACTTAGTGGTATACTTCTCATTATCATACGAACTTATAGTTTTACACCTTTCATATGTTCGGTTCGTATGTATTTAATTCATCAATTATTCTCACAACGTGATTAGTCACCCGCGTCCTAATCCACAAACATTATTTGGTTCCACTCACACTTCTAGGTTTTACTCCTCAATATATCCCAAATATCCCAACTATCTCAATTAGTCATCAAGGGAATGTCATCTCTACAAATAAACAAGGTTACGGGACACTAGAAATCAAATCAGGCCAAACTGTCAACTCGTTAGAAGTCTCGTTCGAACGAGGTCGTTCGAACGAGAGTTCGTTCAAACGAAGTGGGCATCTAACGAGATCCCATTCGAAAAAAAGGCATCGAACGAACATCCCACTCGTTAGAAGGCAAACTGTCACCTCATTAGAAGCTCGTTCGAACGACCTGGGAAGGTCTTCTATCGAGATGCCAGTTTGGAGACCAAAATTTTGCTATCTCGTTTTTCTCTATTTTCTTCACCTCTAATCCCATATAAAAATCATCCCAACAGTATTTTAAGGTTTCTAATCCACACTAAACATTCGTAGGTCATAACTTAACATTTATATAGGGCCAAATCTTCCTAAACATCATCTAATTATCATAACTCCCCAATTTTTCCCCAAACCTTATGAACATGAACCCTAGAAATTTGAAGTCTTCAATTTCCATAAATAAATCCGATTTTGTAACATAAAAAGTAGTAATTCTTTTAGTCCAATCCCCCAATAACAAATCTACATGCAAACCTATATCCAATCTGAATTTGTAACTCCAATTTCATGGGTTTTTATAAATCTCCCAATAAAATGCAAATATATCAATTTCTAAGCATGGAAGAAGCATTCGCTTGAAATTAATGTAATTAAACCACTTGCCTTAGATAGTTCTCTGAATTTGGTGTTGGTGAATGGGTTGATTCTCCCCTTTCTCTATGGATTTCCTCCCAAGGTTGAAGATGGTGGTTTTCTCTTTGGGAACCTCTTCTAACTTCTCTCCCACTTCTTCCTATAACTCCCGTAGCCCTTTAGTTGGTTAAGTGCTGGTAATGGCTTAGTGGGTTAAAAAATAACCTAATATTAAGTCCCAAAATTCGTTGGTTATTATTCCCAAAATTTCAAAATTACCAAAATACCCTTTTAAGTTGCCGGTATGGCCCGAAAATGCCCCGGGACCCAAACTAAACCCCCGGCTAGTGTTTTCTGACTATTTCGACCCTTCCGAACACGTTGGTGCACTCAAAATAGCCATATGGTTGATAAAACTAAAATTCACTTTATAATTAACATAATTACCTTCCTAACGCGACTGTCACATGCGTCCCAACTAAATTTTCCAAATTGTCGTATTTCAATCTCGCGACAATTTCAATATTTACAATATTCATATAACATCATATGTATACACATTATAATCAAATACCAACTCACATCTCATTAGTATTTTATCTGGATTAATTCTCAATTAATTCCCATTTAATTGAATTAATCCCATAAATAAATATCACAAAAATACGGGGTATTACATTCTTCCCCCCTAATAACCTAATTTCTTCCCGAAATTCGGAACTAGAAAGTACCTGATAAAAATAACTTTGGATAATGTTCGCGCATCTCATCCTCGCACTCCCATGTGGACTCCTCGACATTATGATGTCGCCACTAAACACGCACTAACAGAACTATCTTTGACCGCAGTTTCCGCTCACTTCGGTCCAAAATAGCAATCGGTCCCTCCTCGTAGGAGATATCGGGCTGGAGATCGATGTCCTCCAAAGAAATGTGAGAAGGAGACAAATTATCTCTAAGATATTTCCTTAGCGAGGAAATATGAAAGACATCATGAATCTTGTGTAAATGCTCCGGTAACCCAAGTCTATACGCAACAGACCCAATATGCTCGATGATAGGAAATGGTCCCACGTATCTCGGTGCCAACTTCCCCTTCTTTACAAATCGCATAATCCCCTTCATAGGAGATACTCTAAGTAAAACCTGGTCCCCCACTTGGAACTCCCTGAAGAACCTCTTAGCATCAGCATAGCTCTTATGCCGATCCTGAGCTAACCGAATAAAACTCCGTATCAATTCTATCCTCACCGAAGTATCCTGGATTACTTCCGGCCCAAGTAGTTTGTTGTCCCCCACCTCCAACCAACATGCTGGGGAACAACAAGGTCTACCGTACAACGCCTCAAATGGAGCCATGCCAATAGTGAACTGGGAGGAGTTTTTGTAAGCAAACTCCACCAGTGGAAGATACTTCTCCCATCCACCCCCGAAATCAATGATGCACATACGCAACATGTCCTCCAAAATCTGATTTGTACTCTCGGTTTGCCCATCGGTCTGCGGATGATAAGCCGTACTCAACCGAAATTCTGTGCTCATGGCCTCCTGAAAACTCTCCCAAAACCGTGAAACAAAAATCTTGTCTCTATCAGACACGATATTTAGGGGCACACCGTGAAGTCTCACTATTTCTGCAATAAAGAGCTGGGCATAATGTCCTGTAGTGTAGTCGGTCCTTACGGGTAGAAAATGAGCGACTTTGGTCAACCTATTCACAATTACCCAAATGGAGTCGTGACCCCTCTGTGACATAGGTAACCCCATGATAAAGTCCATGGATATGCTCTCCCACATCCACATCGGGACCTCTAATGGCTGTAGAAGTCCTTTCGGTCCCTGATGATCCACTTTTACCTGCTGACAAGTGGCGTATTTAGAAACAAACACGACAATATCTTTCTTCATCCCGCTCCACCAATACTGACGTCTCATGTCTTGGTACATTTTGTCCCCACCGGGATGTACCGCGAACCGTGAGCCGTGCGACTCTGCCATTACTTCGTGTCGCAATTCCTCCCCTTCCGGAACTACCAGTCTCCCATTGAAGCGTAATCCCCCGTCTGAGCTAACGGTATAGGACTCGGCTCCCTCTGCTAAGAATCGAACTACCTGATCCTGACAGAACGAGTCATCTGCTTATGCCTTTACCACTCTCGTGACAATCTGCAGTGTAACAGTCATCACCGACATGAATGATCGGGCCACTGCATCTTGGTGTCCCAACTCCTTCCACTTTGCCTTCCACACCCCTGCCACTTCATCTACTGGCCTACGACTCAACGCGTATGCTACCACGTTAGCCTTCCCCGGGTGATATTGGATATCAAACTTATAGTCCTTCACAAACTCAAGCCACCTCCGTTGCCGCATATTCAACTTCTTCTGCGTGAATAGGTACTGTAGGGACTTGTGGTCCATGAACAATCTAAACTTCTCCCCCCAAAGGTAATGTCTCCAAATCCGAAGGGCAAATACGACTGCCGCTAACTCCAAGTCATGGGTGGGGTAATTCTTCTCGTGAGGCTTAAGCTTACGGGAACCATAAGTTATGGCCTGACTCTCCTGCTGCAATACACCTCCAAGTCCTTGTAAGGACGCATCGGTGTAAAATAGATACTCAACTCCCGATCTCGGCAATGCTAACAGAGGTGCTGAGGTTAACTTATCCTTTAACTCATCGAATGCCAACTGACAGGCATCACTCCAGATGAATGGCACACCCTTACGAGTCAGATGTGTCAAAGGACCCGCTATCTTTGAGAAACCCCGAATCAACCTCATGTAGTATCCTGCTAGGCCCAAGAAACTACGGATATCAGTCGGTGTCGTGGGCTGTCCCCACTCCCTCACCGCGGATACCTTCCCCAGATCAATAGATATCCCCCGGTCGGAAATAATATGCCCCAAAAACTGAACCTCCTTCAGCCAAAACCTGCACTTCTCATACTTTGCATACAGCTCGTTCTGACGTAGCGTCTGCAAAACCTATCTCAAATGCTCGACGTGCTCCTCCTCTGTCTGGGAGTAGACCAGAATGTCATCAATGAAGACTATGACGAATTGATCTAGGAACTCTTTGAACACCCTATTCATTAAGTCCATAAACACGGCTGGAGCGTTGGTCAAACCAAAAGGCATAACCCGAAACTCGTAGGAACCATATCTCGTTAAGAAAGCAGTCTTCGAGAGTTCCTCTTCCCTAATACGCAACTGATGATAACCAGATCGCAAATCAATCTTTGAGAAGAAAGAATCACCTCTCAGCTGGTCGAATAAGTCATCGATTCGGGGCAACTGATACTTATTCCGTATCGTGACTTTATTCAACTCCCGGTAATCCACACACAACCTCAACGATCCATCCCTCTTCATAACGAACAACACAGGGGCACCCCACGACGAATTACTCCTCCGAATAAACCCCTGACCCAACAACTGCTCAATCTGATCCCGTAAATCTCTCATCTCAGCTGGAGCCATACGGTAAGGTGCGCGGGCAATAGGCCGAGTGCCCGACGTCAAATCGATCACAAAATCTATCTCCCTACTCGGAGGTAGTCCAGGTATATCCTGAAATACATCGACGAACTCATTAACAAAGGGTATCGAATCAAGTGGTATCACCACTTCCTTAGAGGTCTCCTCCTCTATGTAGTACAAATGAGTGGACGATCATCCCTCAGGGCAAGGCATCGCCCCTAAAAACATCTCCTACCCGAGAATGTCAAAGATAATACTCCTACTAAAATAGTCAATCATGTCTCGGTACGCAACTAGCCAATCCATACCAATAATGGCATCATACTCGGTCATCTCTAACACTAACATATCAGCGAGTAAAGTAAACCTCCTGATCTCTATACCCATACCTCTACACATAAGCGAAATAATGGAACCCCTACTCAACGGTGAGTCTACACAAGTAGCGGTGCTCTCTGCGGTGTCTAATAACCCAATGGTGCATGAAAATCTCATAGCAATAAAACAGTGTGTAGCTCCCGTGTCAAATAAAATGCATCCCATAGTCCCCTGAATAGAGAACATACCCTCAATGGCCGGTGGATTCTGTGGGGCTACGACCTGCTGGAGCTGATACACTCTCCCATACTGAAGCTGTCCCTACTGAACTGGGGCTGCTGGAATGGGTGGTAATGCTTCCATCTGTGGTGTTGGGAGGGCGACGGGAAACATAGGCCTCTGTGGCTCGTGTCGAGCACCCTGCTGCTGCTGTTGTGGGGCCTTGCCGTTGTCAGGACACTCCTGACGTTTGTGGCCAATCTTACCACAAATGAAACACTTCCCCTGGAAGTTTCCCCCTCGCTGTCCCTACTGACCACGGCCCTGGTGACCGTTACCATTTCTGCCCTGGCCTTGCTGGCCTTGGTGAAACTGCTGCTGTTGACCATTTTGACCCTGCTGGCCCTGATGGCCGTTCGGACCCTGTTGGCCCTGCCTAAAACCTCCCTGTCCGTGCCTGAAACCCCCTGATCAGAATCTCTTAGAATCCCCCTGCTGGGAACCCTGATTACCCTGCATATACTGACCCTGAGCTGATTGTGCCCCGCTGGCACCATTTCCCCCTGTCCTGCCCTGATGGCTGGACTCTCCTGATCGCTTCCCCTCTGTCAAGTGAAAGAGGTGGTCCTGGTAAATGGAGCAGTGCAGCGTTAACCACGTCAGAATAAGTGGCCAACGAGAGGTTCCCCAATAAATGCTGACGGATCCTCCAAGTCAATCCATCTGTAAACTTCTGAATCTTCTTCTTTTTTGTCGGTATCTCATCCGGGACAATATTCAGCAAATTTGTGAATTTGGCCTCATACTCGGCCACAGTCTTACCCTCCTGTCTAAGGTTCATCAACTTCCTCCTCATTTCCGTATGAACAGCTGACAGAAAATATTTGCCGTCAAACCGCACCCAGAACTCCTGTATCGTGAGAGCATCTCTCTCCTCCATGGTGGTAATAGACTCCCACCACTACAATGTAGGTCCCACTACCTTGAAAGTAGCTAGTATCTGCCTCTGAACATCGGTGCACTCATACATCCTCAAGTGCCTCTGAATATCTTTCCTCCACTGACTAGATACCACAACATCGGAGCTACCTGCGAACTCCGGAGGGTGTTCTTTCTAAAAAGCATCTCAAACACGTTCCCAAGCAGACGAGAATGCATGTGCCTGAACTGGCGCGGCTACTGGCGCCTGGGGTTGTGCCTGATGTACGACGGCGAGAGCAGCATTTACCGCTTGGGCTACAATGGCTGCAACCTCAGCAGCATTCATGGTGCCCTGTACTGGTGCTGGCTGTGGCTCGGGCTGTGCATCCCTAGGAACCCATGGTGCACATCGTGGAGGCATTTGAAATAAGAGGAAAGTTTATAAGTTCACAGTTATAAACTTAAAGTAGCTGAAGAGAGAAGCATACATAAAGGAATACAACAGTCCTAAAATCTAGGGCTCTACATCAAAGAAAGCTCAGCGGAAACATAATAAGCCGTACAGATCCTAAAGGACACTAGAACCTGATGCTCTGATACCACCTGTGACACCCCGACTAATTAAATACCGGGTAGCTACTCCTTTATTAAATTAATATAGAATTCCAAGTTGGTTCAGTTAATAGCATCACTGTCGAAAACATTTTTATAATTACTAACCACCTAGTATTTAAAAAGTGAGTTGCCAAATTTTACGTTAACTCTGATTAACATGCAATAAGTGAAATGTAAAGGATAACATAACCATTTACAATAAATTCCAACTATAGTAAATCAACAAGTAAAAATGAGTCTAGAGGAAATACTCCTCACAACAATCCCAATATGGAAAGAAATAAAACAAGTTTGCATCCTGAATTAATTACAAACCAAAGTCTGAATAACTGAAATATAAAAAGACTCTAGTAGAAATGGGCGACATGCCCTACAAAGGATGAAACTGAATATGGAGTCAAGACTGAAAAAATGAGGCGTCTAATATCAAGGCCCTGTAACTTCCACAACAGCTACATCTCGTCACCTGTGGAAATCCTATGCATGGTGTCCTTGTGGCTGGGCACCTAAAAAGGGTTTTTACAAAAATATATTTGAAAGCAAACGGGTCAGAGCCCGAAAGTGGAGAGTATTTTAAAAATAGCAAGTGCTTTAATAACACTAAAACAATGAATGCAAAATACGTGTTAGGACGTGCCCTCTCATGAAATACTCACCTCTCTACTAGTTGTGCACTCCTAACGTACCATACCCATCTAAGTGACATTCATATCTAACTAAGCTGTCATCAGTTCTACGCCTTTTCTAATCGATTCACAATATGAATTCCCAATGTTATCACTTGAATAGATAGCTTTACTTAAACTCGGATTCTCAATTATTAGCATTACCATTTACTGGAGGTTATCCCCTTATTTATCTTCTCAAGGAGTTACTATAAATTATTCTTATAATTAAACATAACAATTCTTTTCATTTAACCGTATATCATTCACCTCATAAATATACAATACAAGCACCCCGAGGCTAAGCTGCGGTGCACACATTGTCTGCTATCCATCCCGGTACATCACGTACATAAGGATTACGAAGTCCGAATCTCTCAGGAATTGTTAGAATAAGCACAACATACAAAAATGGAGGCGAACATAATTCAACATATCCATGGTCACGTACATACCTACGCTCCATAGTCAGCTGACTTATTAACTCACAATTAAGTCATTCCCTTAAACTATGTCCTCTAGGTACCAATCTAAATCCGGGCACACAAGGATTAGATGGCCCTAAGCGAACGTAAACCTCCCGTGATAGCGAGTATGGTAGGTATGTCATACACATAAAATCATATACATATACTAAGCATGCACACATCTTAGTAATTATCATAATTATTTAGTGGTATACTTCTCATCCTCATACCAACTAATAGTTTTACACCTTTCATATGTTCTATTCATATGTATTTAATTCATCAATTATTCTCACAACGTAATTAGTCACCCGCGTCCTAATCCCCAAAACTTATTTGGTTCCACTCACACTTCTAGGTTTTACTCCTCAATATATCCCAAATATCCCAACTATCTCAATTAGTCATCAAGGTAATGTCATCTCTACAAATAAACAAGGTTACGGGACACTAGAAATCAAATCAGGCCAAAAAGGCCAAACTGTCAACTCGTTAGAAGTCTTGTTCGAACGAGGTCGTTCGAACGAGAGTTCGTTCGAACGAAGTGGGCATCTAACGAGATCTCGTTGGAACGAAAGGAATCGAACGAACATCCCACTCGTTAGAAGGCAAACTGTCACCTCGTTAGAAGCTCGTTCGAACGAGCTCGTTCGAATGACCTGGGCAGGTCTTCTAACGAGATGCCAGTTTCGAGCCCAGAATTTTCCTATCTCATTTTTCTCTATTTTCTTCACCTCTAATCCCATATAAAAATCATCCTAACAGTATTTTAAGGTTTCTAATCCACACTAAACATTCGTAGGTCATAACTTAACATATATATAGGGCCAAATCTTCCTAAACATCATCTAATTATCTTAACTCCCCAATTTTTCCCCAAACCTTATGAACATGAACCCTAGAAATTTAAAGTCTTCAATATCCATAAATAAATCCGTTTTTGTAACATAAAAAGTAGTAATTCTTTTAGTCCAATCCCCCAATAACAAATCTACATGCAAACCTATATCCAATCTGAATTTCATGGGTTTTTATAAATCTCCCAATAAAATGCAAATATATCAATTTCTAAGCATGGAAGAAGCATTATCTTGAAATTAATGTAATTAAACCACTTGCCTTAGATATTTCTCTGAATTTGGTGTTGGTGAAAGGGTTGATTCTCCCCTTTCTCTATGAATTTCCTCCCGAGGTTGAAGATGGTGGTTTTCTCTTTGGGAACCTCTTCTAACTTCTCTCCCACTTCTTCCTATAACTCCCGTAGACCTATAGTTGGTTAAGTGCTGGTAATGGCTTAGTGGGTTAAAAAATAACCTAATATTAAGTCCCAAAATTCGTTGGTTATTATTCCCAAAATTTCAAAATTACCAAAATACCCTTTTAAGTTGCCGGTATGGCCCGAAAATGCCCCGGGACCCAAACTAAACCCCCGGCTAGTGTTTTCTGACTATTTCGACCCTTCCGAACATGTTGGCGCACTCAAAATAACCATCTAGTTGATAAAAATAAAATTCACTTTATAATTAACATAATTACTTTCCTGGCGCGACTATCACGTGCGTCCCAACTAAATTTTCCAAATTGCCGTATTTTAATATAGGGACAATTTTAATATTTACAATATTCATATAACATCATATGTATACACATTATAATCGAATACCAACTCACATCTCATTAGTATTTTATCCGGATTAATTCTTAATTAATTCCCATTTAATTTAATTAATCCCATAAATAAATATCACAAAAATACGGGGTATTACAATACGCCTACCCACTCACAGAGTGATAAATTTTGATTCTCAAAAAAGTGATTTTATGAGAAGATTGAATTGGACATGGTGGAAGAAATTCGAGAGAATGCATCGCTAAAAAATGTTCCATATCAAGAAATGAAAACTCTCTTTTACAAAATAAAGGGGTAAGCAGACCAGCTTAAAAGATGGAGACTATGTTCTCAATAATGTCATCCATAAAGTATACAAGCTTGAGGCCAATTAGAATGGGCCATATCGTATTTCAGCGATCATCCGACCAGGGATTTTTTGGCTAGAGAGACTTGAAGGAGAGGAATTCAAGAACCATTAGAACGCCGATTACCTCCACAAATATTGTCAGTAAATAAAGTTATTGACATATTGTATTTTTTTATCTTATGTTCAATAAAACTATCTTTCAAGTTCAATAAAAAAATATTTATTTTAGTTCCCTCAAATTTTTCAATTTTTTTCAGACTACATCGATATACATCCCCCATAAATAGCAAACAAACAATGTCTCTTGGACTTCAGCCCTTGCCAATCAACATCACATACTTAATTAGGTTGAACTTATCAAATTTGATAGGCAACAATAGCTTAGTGCATAGTCATATCTCACTTGGCTAACTTATTACTTCATGTGTGACTTCTTATTAACAAGTCACGAACAAGAAGTCTTATCTAACCAAGTTAAATACATGAATATACACATATATTCGTAACACACGAGGTCTCCAATAACAATTTATTTATTACTTCATCTTTGACACGTTAGGAACAAAAAGTTTGTAAAACTTCAAATATAACTCAAACAATTAATAACAAGTTTTACCAGACTAAGTTAAATGAAGGAAGGGGTCTATACATTCCTAAATAAGGGAATACACACATATATTCCTCATACAGTTGGTCGCCACTGATAACTGATGCTAAACTTGGATTAACAAAACTATATGTAGTTTCATTTAAGTACATTAGTAGAATATATGGTCCTACAATGACAGTTTAATAATTCATTACTAAACGATAATTTAGTTGACTAATTGATTAACTAATCATAAGTTGACAACACATAATCATGTATTTTTATTCAAATACTAACGGTATTACATTCATGACCAAATAAGTATAAAACACAGAAGAGTTATCCAATTAGACATTTTCCTTGTGCTTTCATCATATCAGAAGAGGTTTGTGCTAATCTCTCTTTTTGCACTCTTTCAATCCTAGTAGGAGTGTCATCCAGAGTTTAGGGGGAATTTATGTAATTAAAATCCATCAGCATTTGTTTATTGTTTGTTTCTCATCCATTTAATCAGATAAGGAGAACGAATTATTCCGTGCACATTGTGAAGACCATAATCTCCCAAGTATTTGGTGATAAACACTACGGAATAAAATCAGGAGGGATCCATGATATATTTAACTTAAATGGAGGCTTATCATCCTCCAGCAAATCGGGTGCATTCCAATACCATAGCCCGTTGTTTTGGTCATATTTCAGCAAGGTTAGCAAGTTGATCCATCACTATATGTAACCTTCAAGAAGACTCTAGGAAAAATGATCATCGACATGGATAAGGGCCTCATTAATGACTTCCATCCAGACCTCCCTAGGTTTCTTATGAAATTTGAAAGTTAACATTTAATCCCGATGCTGAAGTTTCTTCAAGACATTACACTTCACATAAATGGATGAATTGATCGACGATAGTTGTATCCTTAGCTTCCAAGTGGATAGACAAGTCAGTAATGTCCTAAATTTTTTCTTTTAACTGGGTTGCTTGATCGGCTAGTGTTTTTCTAGTTATTTTCTCATCTTTGGTTGGGCAGATAGCCCTTTGTTGCTTGGAAGTTTGCCCAAGTTTGGCTTTTTGTAGTGCTTTAAGTTCTTCTTCTAGTCTAACATTCTCAATTTCTAAGAAATAAGCACCTTCATCAATGCCACTAGGAGAAAATTTCTCCAGGCTATCTAACTCATCTCTGAGCCAATTGCCTTCCTCTTCAAGCAGTTTGTATACTTCCTGAGCTTCATCCACTTTTCTGTTCAAAAAGAAATGTATTCTTATATACATGGAGGCTTACTCTTCAAGATTATTCTCAAAGCCCAATCCTTCACTCAATGCTTTATGCATAACTTCATAGTCGGAATGGAGTGAAGGCAAAGAAAACATGTGGTCTTCTTACAAATCTTCAATCATCTCATAATATGTATCATTATTTCTCCCTACCCTATCCAGCAAGCAATGAATATGAAGGTATGATTCCTTAACATGGTCGGACACATCAGGACAAAGCAATCTGACTAAGGCATCTATAAATAAAGGAACATGACCAACTTTTAAAAGAATTCTACCCCACCTGAGCAGGTCGAATTCAGAAGAAACTATGACCTTTTTTCTAGAATCAAACTAAAAATTACAAATGTAAGAACACAAGTATGATTGGAGAGAAAATATAATAAAACGTGTGTGACTTCATAAATATAATACAACCAATCAAGGAGGCATAAATACGATTAATGCAACACATTTATTGAAAAGGAAATGTTTTCATAAATAAATCAAATGGTGTTACAAAATAACAATCCCATTACAAGGCAAAAGAGCCAATGGAAAAATAAAGGAGTTAAAAATTCTTATTTTCTTCAATATTAATTCTAAAGGGTAGCTCGGTAGAAGGGATGGCTTCATTAATTTGTTTTAAGGTAGACTCAACAGGATGAATGGTAGATTCTTCAGATTCTTGCTCATCATGAAAGTCTTCTCTCAAGTTTGTAGGATTGTCTGAATCACGCCTCTCGAACAACTCATATTCTTAAGCAGTGTCAACCTCCTTGACTGCCTCAGACCTACCATCCTTCATTAACTTCTTCCTAACATACTCAATTTCCACTAACGCAACCAAAAATGCTTTGTCCCAAACTTTATTAAAGGAATATTTCTTTATTTTATTATTTTTTTCCTTCTCTGCAAACAATTCAGTAGTCGGACCTACTGTCGTCTCGTCAGCAAACTTGAGAAGGGATTGATTTTCTAGCAATCTATGGAACTGAGCTAGTAGTCAGACCTATTGTCATCTCATCGAAAAACTTAAGAAGGTAATTATAGTCCACCAACTTTTCCTCAGCAACCTTAACCCCACTTTTAGTAGTTATTAGACTGGTCTCAACAATCGTCAATTTCCCCTAGGCAGTAGTGGCTCTGTCATTAGTCTTTTATAACTCTCCTTCCCAAAATTCTTCTTGGACTCTAATGCTTATCTTAAAGTCTCCAAAGATTAACATAAACCCTCAAAGACCTCTTCCACAGTTCCTATATAATAACATAGTTGATCGTCTTTCTCCATCAACTGGTTGAAGTTCACCAAAAACTGCACAAAGGGAATATATCAGATTACAAGAAGAAAGACAAGACAATAAGGACACGTAACAAAGGTAAAAGAGTTAGTAAAGCCAAACTCTGGCAAGCATTTTCTTCCAACTTTAATTGTGGCAAAGAAGCAACAGTTGACCTATTAGTATGGCGAGAGCTAACTTTTATCAGTATCGTAGCCAAACTAGGATCAATAACTGGAGAGGATGACCCAGTAGTATCCAAGTCAGCTTGGATTTTCTTGACTAACTCTCGTTGGTCGGTAGCATTCTTCTTAGTTTGTTTCTAACAAATGCCTTTCTTTAACCTCTAATATTGAGGTGCCAAAACATTAACGCCATGAGCAGTGATAACTTGAGGAATATTCTCAGCCATCATAGATTTCAGAGCATCAGGAGTCTTAACAGTCTTCTTGATAGCCTTCTTTGAGGTATGGGATAAGGCTTTAGACATCAAGTAAAGAATTTTCCTTTCGACCATGATTGAAAGTGGGGAGGTTGGAATATTAGAAATGTCTAAATATTCAAAAGAGGATAAGGTAGCAAAAATCCTTTTCAACCCCTGTAGACTCCTCAGCCGATAAAGTTGGATCTAGTTCTTCTTCCAAATTTATGGGGATTAAAGGTGCTGCAACGGTTGGCCAGACAACAAATAAAGAAACAAAACGTTTTTATTGTAACAGGTAAGAAGATTCTCTAAGGTACTCCTCAGCAATACTTAGATGGGTTCTCCGTAGAGACTTTAACTCCTGAATATTGATGTTACCTTCTTTAGGACACTTTATCTCGCTCTCAACTGTGCAAAATAGAAAAATACTTTAGTCAATATATTATCAAAGAGCTGGATATCAAAAAAGAAAATAACAGTAATCGAGATCAACAACCTATTCCATGTCCTACATGAGGGCATATGGGCTCATCATACACTTCTCCTCTTTGAAGATGAGGATGTTTCCAATTCGTTGCTATTACCCATTAATCAAAATAGTTTTTGTTGAAATTTGGTAAATTGACTTTTAGGGCTCTGTTGACAAACCTAGTTTTCAGATAATATGTACTATCACTAGTTACCCATTTGTAACAAAACATTAACTCGGGGATGCCAATGTGGGTTGTGTATATTTGGTTAAGCCAATGTATCACATTAACTATTCTCCATGTATTTGGGGCTACTCTAGTAGGGACGACGTCAAAATATTGAAAGAAGTTCAGAAATAAACTATTAGGGGAAAAGTTGATACCACACTCAGCTATGAATAATGAGGGAATCTAGTGACCCTTTTTCAGTGTTAAAACCTCAACTGGTGGTATAGGAATTTCTAAATCTACTCAATCATGGATGTATCTTTCCCACTTAAATTAGTCTAAATAATCCCTATGAACAATGTAAACCATGATTACAGCAAAAAAGAAATTGAAAAGAAAGGGAATAAGAAATATAACAGAGAAAATGGAGGCATAATCAAGGGTAGAATTCAAAAGAAATCTCAAAAACGAAAATCTAGGAGAAGAAAAGGAGTTCGAAAGATTCAAATGTTATGGTGAAAAAAACCGAAAAAAGTAAAAAAATGATTACTTGTATCGACGATTGACGTTTTGGCAGATGCACGACTCTAAAGAAAGAAAAATATAAATATACCCTTTGGTGGTTTGTTACCTTTCAAATTATTCACAAAATTTCCTGCATAAGATAAGGCATGGAAAAATTTTGCAAGCCCTACAAGTCGGATTTCGTCGACTAACTTTGAAGAAACCATACTCCATCTTTTCATCAAAAATATCAAGAATGAAGTATTAGGGGATTCTGTTGATGAAAAAATTAGCCATCTACGTGTCCCAATTGGAATGGACACTTGTCTCCTTTTTGGAAATATTTTTAGTCAACAACCACTTAATTAGCCCCGAAGATAGTTGCTCGGCAGGCAGTCCGACCAACATGAAGAATGGAAATCATCGAAGTAGATAAATAGACACCACTTGGGGAATAACCAAGGTTACTTCCAAATGTGGTCTAGACTATGAACCATTATATTCATTATGTATGGGTGTAAATGCTTGAATATATAAAGGCATTCGAACCCTTGATGTCTGGGTCACTATAAATATATTTTATTTCTTTCATAAAAATCAAGATATAATGGATTCTAGGTTATTCTTCTTATATCAAGAGTACCTAGCTTTCGGTCATAACTCAAATCAATACCATCACAATTGATGTAGGCTTTTTTTCATAGCCGAGCCACGCTAAAAATTCTTTATCTCTTATGTGTTTATTTCATTTAATATTATATTTTATCTTCGATTAGAAATTGGATCTAGTTCATTTTTTTTACATCAATAAGTGGTACGGATGTCATTTTGATGGCAATCGCGATGGGCATCAGGTCTAAAATTTTTGGAAAGTGGATTTTGTAATGGACGAGAGGAGCACAAAGCTTGGTGTATTCCATTCTGACTAGTTTAAGGATTAATTCTAGTCCCCATGGAGTAGTAGGCTAAGAGAAGTTTTTTATGGTTAAAACTGGAGTATTGGCAGGCTTCTTGTATTTTCTGGGAGTGAACTATCCGAATTCTTTCTTCGGATCAACTTCTATCTTGGCAAGACTTTCTTCAATCTCCTCACCTGCTTCTTAAAGGTCATGTAAATGGGGGTAGTACTATCGTCCCATCATCGCTTGGACATGGGGTAAGAAGTTCTGTTATACAATACTGACCTGCTCCTCATCAAAAGGTCGATTTGTCATGGTGGTCACTTTCTCTCTCAATCTGGCCATGAAAATACTGACAGTCTCCCTGAGATTCTTATTGAGGAGTTCTAAATCACAGCAGGTAACCTCAAATTCCTTGTTGTACTTATACAGTGACCTGAATACGTGAGAAACATCCTTCCAACTATAAATCCTAGACTCTTAGAGACATAAGAACTAGCATAGAGCGTTGCCCTTCAAAGTCTATTGGAACATTTGATCCATTGTCTCCTTAAAGGAACCTAAGAGAGTTATGTCTCAATGGTAACTTCAAAGATGAACAATTGGGGGTCCACTACCCCTAAACATTTCGATGTTAGGTAACTTGAACTTTTTCGGTAATCTTGCTTTAGGATATGGAGACATATGGGTGTAATCCAGGTAGTTCCAGGAGATTTCAATTAGGTCAAACTTCTTGGTCAATAAATTAAGGCCATCCTTTACCTCGTTCAACTCTTATTCCTTTGGATCAATAGTTATGGGTAGGTTATCCCCAAGTTAGGCAATATTCGGCATATGGAGCTAAGTTGGCAGTGGCCCATTAGTAGAAGGGGCATGTGGAGCGTGATGATATTCATTTGGGATCCAAATAGGCTCAGGTGCAGGCATACCCATATCGCGAGGGAAGAGGACCTCGGGCTCTTTAGTAATAGGGACCCAGTTTTATTTTATCTCATGAACCTCTATTTGACGGTTGCCAATCCTGACAGTGAGTTGGGATAGAACCATCATCAAATCAGGCTGCACATTCAGTTTCAGCTCTATGTTTTCCATGGAAATAGGGTGAAGGTGGATTTTGGACTCAAAGGTTGTAGGGAGGGAAATATTAGAGCCTCGAGGAAGTTTGAAAGAAGGCCGAAGCAAATAGGGATCCCTGGGTCGGGTATACGCTTGACCTGAGGACAAGAAATCATTCAAATTTATTTTTGAAAGAGAAGAAGAAAAGCCTTTAAGTATAGGAAAAAAAATATTTTTGACATGTTTGGAAAAGCGGAGGAAATATGTTTTTAGGTAAAAAATAAGAGGAAAAACCTTTATGGTAAAAGGAAGGAAAAATCCTTTTGGTGTTTTGATAAAAGAGGGGAAACATGTTTTTGACACTTTTGATAAAGAAAGAAGTAAAATGAGGAAAGAGTCTCAGCATAATTATTATTGATATTATTTTGTTCTCACTTTTATTAGGTTCACCTAAATGTAGAAAGAAATGTTCAATGGGACCAAAGCTAGGAAAAATTGGGTTTGAAAAATATGTAAAACATAGTTGGACTTCTTCCCAGGCTCATGGAAAGGGTCCTGTTTTGAAAAAGATGAATTCGTACAAAAATTTTGGTGTCATGCCGACCCCCCATTTCAACAGAGTTTTAGGTAGTAACCCACAGAGTAAATATGAGTGCCCTAGGTTTGATGCCTATATGAGTGTATGTAGTTGTTGGGTTAATTGGAAGGGTTCCCTCCTTTGGCATGACTTCTACTATATACGTCTTGCTTTTGAGGTAAATATGTACGTGTTGACAAGCCATTTGATATACCTGAGTGTACGTGAAGTTCCTCACTATATACTTTATGGAGATAGTATATGTGAATGCGAATTTGATATACTCGATGTACGTGAATGAGCTACCTGCTATATACCTCCTGTCATGACTTCAGTCAAGTCGTACAATGCGGGGGGAACCATTCGCTATATATTGAAGGTAATCGGCCAATGGACGGTGAGATTCGTATTTCTTAGGCTAACTACAACATGTCAGACTAGCACCGAACACAGAGTGACTCCCCACTTATAGCACAAAATTTCGTCTATAGCCATGCTCTTTGGTGATGTAGTGTTCCAAATGAATGATTCTTTATTAGTATATTATGGAGAGAGTATTTTATTTAACATGATGAGCATTATACTAAGGGGGAGAATTTACAAGTATAAAAAGTAAATCTTGCATGAAGCATGAAGATTATACTAAGAATGAGATGAAAGTTAGTGATGTGTGAATATCAACAAGTGGGTGTGTGGTCGTGAACTCAGGCAAGGATATAATACACATGGTGTGACTGAGCATGGGTATATACGAGTGTGATAACTGGAGGTGTTTGTTAGTGACATGTAAGCGTGGATATTCTAAATGATGTGTGCAACATGTGGATATAAGTGATCCTAAGTGAAAGTACTGTGAAGTGTACATGGGAAGTGTCTGAAAGTGTGTGAGTGAGGAGTGATATACGCATGAAGTAGATATGTATAAGACATAACAGAAGATAAGAAGGGAACATATAGGTATTGTATATGTACACATGCAGAAAAAAATAGCACCCATACAAAAATAGTTTAGAACTCTTATAAATATTTTTCCCAATTGAGTCGACATTATGGCCATCCTGAATATCTCTCTTTCTTAGTGTGGGTGGGGAGATAGTCTCGCACCCACTTTCTCTAAGAGAACTTCGATCATCATCGGTGTGCAGTGAATGTAAAAAGATGGAGTCACGAACATATTTTGCACAAAACAGGTTAAAGATTATGTCATCGCCTCACGAAGTCTCATCAAAGACAAACATATGCTTACGAAACTGATAATTCCAAACATCGGGGGCTAAGTTATGGAATGGGAAGGTTTTAGGCACCCATCCCGCCTTTTTGGTCTTTTATGGGCTTGTGTTACTATTTTACTTAATTTCTCTGTGAAGTATGTGTGCGCGTATATATAAATGGAGATTAGAATCCCCCAAATCATATCATGGAAAAGATAGAGTGAGATCAACAACATTAATGTTCCCAAAATGTTGTTGAGAAAATACGATGTATGCTTTTATCGAGATATTGATCATCATGATGAAATGATAATATAAGAATAAAATGCCATGGATAAAAAAATGTAATATATATTAAAATAATATATAAATGAAAAGGAGACAAATGCGAAAATGGGAAAATTGGAAACTTGAAAAATTAGTCTCGAGTCACGGGGTTTAACCCGAGATGCCTACGTAGCCAATAAAGCCATTAAAGTCCACATAATTTGCACGCAGCATAAGTGGTGGGTTTGTGACATAGATTTTAACTGAAATTTCTTACTTATGTGTATAGAATATGTATTTTTAGTTTTAAGAAATTGTGGTGGATAATCTCGTTGGAATTTATAGGTGTAACCCTCTTTTTCTTTGTTTTGGGTTTTTTATAGAAAATAAAGTATGTGCAGTATAACTAATAAAGGAAGAGATATTAATGTTTTTGAACTAAAAGTAAAAGCTACATTAAGAATTTATGTAACTAAAGAAAAAGTAAAGGAATTAAAGAGAGAGAATGATTTTGGACCTTCTTTGGAGAATTGAGGCTTGATCTTTGATGATTCCACACTAGGGGTAGAATTTCTTGAGATGGTCCAGGTTGACTGGACGATCCATCTCCTCCCCATCTAGGTAAGTGAGCATGACGACACCGCCAGATAAGATTTTATTCACAATGTAGGGGCTGCTCCAATTGGGCTTGAATTTCCCTCTAGGTCCCAGATGGATTCTATTATCTCCTTGAGGGCTAAATCCACTTCCCTGACACCGCAGTCTTTAACTCTCTTATTGAATGATCACGCTATTCGATGATGGTACCCCTATATATTGTAAAGATATTTCAATCTCCTTTTATCTTGGAGGGTCAGTTTGTCGAGACGGCTTTGACACAAGTCTTTTTCACTAAATTTGCTTTCGAGCATGACGCATAGAGAGGATATTTCCAACTCCATAGGTAGGAATGCTTCCATGCCGTAGACAAAGAGTAAGGGTTAGTCCCAGTAGAGGTTCATATTGAGGTTCGATAGCCCCAGAGGGCGTACGGGATTTGGTCGCCCCAATCCCTACAGCATCCGGTCATCTTGTTGATGATGGCTTTGAGGTTCTTGTGGGCGGCTTCAACTTCACCATTGGTCTAAGGTCGGTAGGGAGAAGATTTTTGTCTTCGAATCCCGTACTCGTTGATAACTTCTATGACATCAGCTTCGAAGTGCAACCCGTTATTTGACACTAACTCGGGCGGGACCCCATATCGGCAGATGATATTTTTCTTGAGGAATTTGTCCACTTTCTTGGCGTTCAATATTGCGTATGACTCAGCTTCGACCCATTTGGTGAAGTAATCAATGGCAACTAGGATGAAATCATGTCCGTTTGAAGCCTTTGGTGTAACCTTCCCTATGATGTCGACACCCCAGGCGGAGAACGGTCATGGAGAGGTTATGTTGGATAATTTTCATGGAGGCAGGTGTTGAAGATTAGATAACTGTTGGCATTTGAGGCATCTCTGAACATAGGCGGTGCAATCTCGGGCCATGGTGCTCTAGTAGTCACCCTATCGGATGATCTTCTTGGAAATCATGTGATCGTTTATATGGTGCCCGCATTCCTCGCTGTGTATCTTCTACATTATATTCTCAATCTCAGCCCCTGCGATATAATGTAGATGAGTCCCTTCGAAGTTCCTCTTGAGTAGAGCTTTGTGATAGATGATGTATTGGGCGGCCAATCTTTGGAGGGTCGTTCAGTCTTTCTTATTGGAACCCTCGGGATACCTACCATGTTTAAGGAGGCACCAGATATCATAGTAGCAACAATCGGCTAGTTCGGGACCTTCGGTGGAGACAAGCTCAATATGGATACAGTGGGTTGGTTTGTCTTAATTTCAAACTAGGAAGCGAGTCATTGTTATTCCTTCGGGCATGTGGACCATGTAAGCCAAGGTGGCGAGAGCATCGGCTAGGTTATTCTTTACTCGAGGTAGGTAATGGAAGGTGATATCTCAGAATCGGGAGGCTAACTCTTCTATGTGGGCATGGAAGGGTTGGAGCTTTTCGTCCTTGACTTTCCACTTTCTGAGAACTTGACCGATGATGAGGGAAAAATCTCGGTACACATCAAGGTATTGAATACCTTTCTTGAGAGCAACCTTGAGGCCTACTGTGCATGCCTCATATTCCGTCATGTTATTGGTGTAAGGGAAATCTAATTTGATGGCGATGGGAGTGTGGGAGTCATCTGGGGTGATTAGAAGTATCCCAATGCCATATCCCTTTTTGTTGGCAGCGCCGTCAAAGAACATTTTCCATCGAAGGTTGTCTTTAGCGGTGCAGAGGATATTTTCATTTGGGAATTCGGAGATCCAGACATCGTCTTATTCTACAGTGTAATCAGTGAGGGAGTCAAAGATGGCTCTTCCTTTAATGGCTTTCTGCGTGACATACATGATATCGAACTCGGTTAGGAGCATCAACCATTGGGCCATTCGACTGGATAAGACGAGTTTCTCAAGAAGGTATTTAATGGGATCCATTCGGGATACAAGTTTAATGGGGAAGGCGAGCATGTAGTGTCGTAACTCTTGGGTGACCCAGATAAGTGCGGCACACGCCTTTTCCAAAGTACTGTAGTTGACCTCGTACCTAATGAATTTGCAACTAGTGTAATAGATGGCTATTTCTTTACAAGAGTATTCTAGGTATTGGGCTAGCAAAGCCCCAACTGGAGTGTCGGTTATGATTAGGTATAGGAGCAAAGGGAGACCAGGCTGTGGTGGCATTAACACTAGAGGTTGGGTAACATATTATTTGATTTGGTCAATAGCTTCTTGGTAGGCCTCCTTATAAACCTTGGTTAAATCCTTTCGATGGATCTCGAAGACCAATTCATAGATGAAGGTTAGCTGGCTGATGAATCGGCTGATATATTGCAATTTCCCAAGAAAACCTCAGACTTCTTTCTCTATTTGGGGCGGTGGAATATCAAGTATGGCCTTCACCTTTGCAGGATCTTCTTCTAAATCCTTCTCACTGACCATGAATCCCAAGATTTTTCCCTTTGTAACGCCGATGACACATTTATGTGGATTGAGTCTCATCTGATACCGTCGCAGTCATTCAAAGAACTTCCGAAGAGTGGGAACATGACCTTCTCTAGTTTTGGAGTTGATAATCATATTATCCACGTAAACCTCTACTTCTTTCTGAATTCGATCATGCAGCATACTTGTGGCAGCCCGTTGGTAGGTGGCCCCAGCATTCTTGAGACCAAATGGCATAACGGTGTAGCAAAAGTTTCCCCATGGGGTGGTCTTGGTGCATCTTGATTTGATTGTATCCGGTAAACCCATCAACGAATGACTTGAGAGCATGACTGGTTATGTTGTCCACGATCATGTCTATATTAGGTAGAGGATAATCATCGTTTGGAGAAAATTTGTTTAAATCTTGGTAGTCTACACACATTCGAACCTTCCCTCTTGATTTCAGCATAGGTACTATGTTGACTAGCCATGTGGGATATTCGATCACACGAATGAAGCCCACGTTCAACTGTTTGACCACCTCTTCGTTGAACTTGAGCGACCATTCGGTACAGAGCTTTCTCAATTTTTGTTTAATCGACTTGTAATATGAGAGAGTGGGGATCTCGTGCTGAGCTATTTAACGATCAATGACGGGCATGGCATATCATCATAGGACCATGCGAAGACATCCACGAATTCCTTTACAAATTCTTCGAGTTGTGGGCGCTCATGCTCGTCAAGGGTGGCCCCTATCCTAATCTCGCGTAGTTGGCTACTGGAACTGAGATTAATAACAATAGTCTCTTCTTCATTAACTCGAATGCGGTTATGTTGTTTATTTTTAACCTTATTTTGATCAGTTAAGAATTGTTCATTTACAAAATCATCATCATCAAAAGTTTGATTATAATCCGCACAATTAATGTAAGGCACAACAAGATACTCAAAATCTTTGTTTATTTCATTGATAAGAAAAATAGTGTTGAGAACCTTATCAAAAGAGGTCTCGATTACATTTGAACAAGGATAGACAATAGAAGAAGAAATAGGGTAAACATTAGGGTTAGGGGAGGTTTCAAGAGGTAGAACTGGCGTAGGATTCCAATTGAGGAGGGGTGTATCAGCAGCTTGAATCATATGGGATGGATCCATTAATTTAGTGCCTGAATGAACCATGCAGAGTGCCACCCCCAATGTCTGTAAGTTAATCACTTTCCTCAGTATCTTTGGTATCTTTGATGAGCAGTTGTAGTCAGTGATAGAAACTCTCGGCCCATGGGTAGCTATCTTGGAAAAAGATCTCCATTACAGGCTTCATCTTCTTGTCTATGTGGTCATACCATGGTTATAGAAAACCGTAAAAGGGGAAGTCTTCGTCTTCCTTGATGAATCATCCAATAAAGGAGTCTCCTGGAATAGTTTGGATGCAGGCTAATATTCTCTTTGGTCGATATTGGTGGATCATTCTGAGCTCTTATTCTGATGGTTGATACCCCAATCCACAAGGAGGGAAAGTTTCTTCAGTTCGATGGGCTCAATTATCCCTTTCTGCCTTTGCCCTAGCCCCATTTTGGGCATGAAGTGCATGTTTCTTACCATCTGAATCACATTGACATTGCCATGAGGGTCATATTCTGGACAAACCCTTTCTTTGAAACTGTCCCCTACCCGGAGTAGGAGTGGCTCAACTTGGAATCTTGATAGGAGCATATCATTTGACCCGTACTGTATCTCAAAGATTAGACTGCTGGTGCTTGCACCCTCGACATTTTCATCATCTCCCAAAATGGTGATGACTCGCCCGTCGGTGAAGAAATTCAATTTCTGATGGAGTGAGGAAGACACACCCCTGATACTGTGGAGCTAGGTTCATCTGAGCAACAGGTTAACACAAGATGGGATGTTTATGACTTGGAATTCAACGACAGGGTTTATAGGGCCAACCCCTATTACATGTTTTATGGATCCCATCACCTCCCGGCGGGTATTATCTTAGGCACGTAGAACGGCAGAGGTTGGAGCGAGGTCTCTTTCTTTTAGGCCTAAACACTTGAAGGTTCTCAGTGGGAATACATTCAAGGCGGATCCGTTATCGACAAAAGAGAGTGGCACGTCCGTCCCCATAACTTGGACAGAGATGTTGAGTGTATGATTGTGATTTGGCCTAATTATGGGGATTTCTTCTTCAGAAAATGATAGCATTTGGGTAGAGGTCAAGGATCTGACCAGATTTATCGCTTCTTCTGGTGTGGTATAAGGAGGAACTGTGGGTCCAATAAGCATCTTGATTAAAGCATTTATGTGCAACTTGGAGGCATGAAAAGCCCCCATAGAGTGATGTTAGCTTGAGTTTTCTTTATTTGATAGAGGATCTTGCTCTCCTCAATGGTCATCTCTGGCATATGAAGGATTTTAATGCCCTTCCCTTTGTCATTTACTGGTAGTGAGCTTGGAACCTGGTAATGTCTCCCTGATCTGGTCATGTGATTTACTGAAGAAGGGAAGAACATGAATCCCGTTTCCTTGTCAACCTCAGGTTATTCTATCACCGTGTTTATTTCTCCAAGGAGTTATTCAAATGATATCATCCCACATATGTCGGCTACTGGGCCAGTTCTTCCTAAAGTTTGTTCTTCACTTGAATCTTCGAATTCTTCCTCCCATTCAGTGGTAACAATTTTATCTTTCCATGTAAAGTCAATGCATTCCACAACTTCAACGGCTTCTTCATACATGTCTTCCCATTCTGTGGGGATATGTATGGTTGAAGGGATCAAGCGCCCTTGTAGTTTCAAAATGTCAAGTAACTTGGTGATACTATAAATGATGTTGGTTTATCTGAATAATTCGGCCATAATCTGGACAACATCATTTAGGATGACTTCATCGATTGGTACCACCAACCTATCTGAATCTCGGGCCCATTTTTGTCCTTACAAGAACAGTGTACTGAACCTTTGGCAATCAGTGACCATTTGTGAGGGAAATTTCAGCCCGAACTCTAGGAGTTGGTTAACACCTCTAACAATTCCATATTTCCATTTTTAGAACGGGTATGGACAGTGATGCTTGCTGTGGTAAGGAGTGATAGTGCTTGATCAGCGAGGCTAGTAGGGTGTAGGAGGAAATATGGATAAATTTGAAGAGGTTTAGGAGAGTATATGGGTGTGATTTGAGTTGAGGGATCGAGATATGGGTTTTCTTCTACGAAGACTGACGCGACTAAGAATTTGTCTCAAAAGTGCGTTTTACTCTAGGCTCAAGTGCAAGCTTGTCGCTCAAGTAATAACCCGGTAAGTCGGGATCGTATCCACAGGGATCGAGATTGCCAAATAGTAAAAAGAAAAATTATTAAATCTTGAAATGATTTCTTAAAAGAAACAAAAATATTATTAATGATTGGGAAAATTTCTAGTGAAATAAAAATTTACTTAAGAAAATAAATTGAAAATTGCAAAAAAATTTAGATCTGACAAATGGGAGAAAATAGGGTAGGGTACATTCCCTCAATCCTTAACAAATTACCGTATAGAATACTAGAATTGTAAATTAAAATTATTGACTAGATTCGGTCTTTATAAATTCTAAGCATTACATATATGATGGATCTAGCCCGCATCATATGAAATCAAAGAGAGAGATAAAGCGGTGAATGATAAATTATACTCGCAAAGCGTTCTTAAACATCTCAAGTACCTAGGGCAAGAGAGATTAAAAGATTGACAATGTTTGTATGATTTTCATTCACGATTCAATCAATATTTTAATTTATCCTCTATATTCTACATAAATTATTTTCCTTGGATTGAGTTCATGTACCTCAACCCTTGGGAATTTAGCTACTCATGATTGATTCAAGAATAAGTTCACATATGAAATTATGGATCTACAAGACGTTGTAAATAATTTGCAAATAATAAAACTAGAGAATGGAAAGATTTTACTTGAATTCAGCAACAAAAACGGAATTGGAATCCAGAATTTCTTACAAGCTAGGGTTCATGAAAACTCTTGAAGGAATAGAAAATTTTCTCTCAAAATCTAAACCTAAAATTCACCCTCTAATTTTCTCTAGAACTCTTAACCTAGAAACTCCCTAACCTAGCCTCTCCCTAACCTATCCACCTTCAAATGATGTAGGCCATGGGCTTTTATAGCTCAAAGTCTCGAAATTGACAGCTCAATTTGCTTGTGACACAAGTTTCACCAATTAGTACACCAAAAATCTGCATAATTAATGCCAGGATTTCACATGACCGGACCGGTCCGAATTACCCTCGGATCGGTCCGATATCCACCGAATCGGTTCTTTTATTTCTACCGGATTGGTCCGGTCCTAGTCGGATCGGTCCGGTTTCCATCTCCATCGGTTTGCTATCCAGCCGGGGTATACTGGACTTCGTCAATTCGGATCGGTCCGGTTTCCATCGGATCGGTCCGGTTTCCATCGGATCGGTCTGATTTTCTTCTACTTTGACTTTTTCCTTGCAACTTTGACGAGCCATATCTTCTGATCTAGAACTCCGATTTGGGTGCCGTTTCTTCCTATGCTCTTGTGAACTCATGCTCTTCAACTTCACTTTTGATGTCGCCTTCAATTTTTGAGTGGAACTTTACTCTTTTGCCCTTTGAATTTTCTTCTGATTTTCTTCTTTTCCTTTCTTGCATTCCATTCATGAAAACTCCATCACAATTACACAAAAACTAGGGAATGTTGTTAAAAATAGATAATAGAGTGATATGGACTAAAAATGATTCAATTTCCTTGTTTGAGATATTAAAATCACCAAAATTAAGGGGATAAATGTGAAGAATATGTGCCTAATCAAAGACGGCATTGGCATGATTTGGGAGTGTATTTTGAGGAGTGTTTGGCTTAGGATTAGCTGGTGGGGTGATGGTACCCCGATCAATGAGATCTTGGATTATGTTTCGGAGGTGAAAGCATTGGTCGAGGGTATGGCCAATAGTTTGGTGAAAGGCGCAATGAGCATCGACCTTGAAGTTTCTTAGGAGTGGATTTGGAAATGGACGGGGATCCAAGGGTTTGATGAGGTTTCGTCTTAACATGGCTTGGTAAACTTTGGAGAGAGGAGAATAGAGCTCTGTCTATTCCCTTAGGATGGGGGCAGGACGGCTTTCGGGTGCCCATGATGTGGTTGGTTGAGAGATGTTGTTGATGGTTGAGACTGTAGCACTGGCAGGCTAGTCATACTTTCTAGGGGTTAACTGTACGGATACCTTCTTCGGTTCAACCTCTGTTTTAAAAAGGCTTTCCTCGATTTCTACTCCCGCTTCTCTGAGAGATCGAAAGTGGGGATAGTATTATCCTCCCATCGTCGCTTGGACATGGGGCAAGAAGTTCTTCTTCACTATGTTGACGTGTTCTTCCTCAGATGGACGATTGGTTATGGTAGCTGCTTGCTCCGTCCACCGGGTTATGAAGTTACTGACTGATTCCCAAGGGTTATGTTTAAGCAGATCTAAATCACGACCGGTGACCTCAAGCTCTTTGTTGTATTCTTACTACGATATTAATTCTCGGGCTGCATCCTCCCAGCTACGGATTCTGGATTCCTCGAGAGACAAAAACCATCGGAGGGCATTATCCTTAAAAGTTTGTTGAAACAATTGGGCCATAACATCTTTAGAATCCCCTAGTAGAGTCATGGAACGATGATAACTGCGAAAATGAACAATCGGGGGTCCACTCCCTCTGAACTTCTCGATATTTCGTGTCTTGAAGTTCTCGGGTAACCCCTCTTTCGGATAAGGAGACATGTGGGTGTAGTTTATGTAATTCCCAGAGATTCTGACTTGGTCAAACTTCTTGGTGAGCATCTTGAGATCCTCTTTGAATTTATTCAACTCCTCCTCTTTTGGATCAGCGACCATAGGTAGGTTAGCCACAGGATGGGCAATGTTTGGCATCGGAAGCAGGGCTGGTGGCGACCCATTGACAGGAAGAGAACGTGGAGCGTGGTGATATTCTTCGAGAACCCAAATAGGCTCGGGTGGACCCATAGCACGAGGGAATAGGACCTCGGGATCTTGAGGAATATGAACCTGGTTTCCTTGCATCTCTAGAACCTCAATTTGGAGGTTGTCAATCATAGACACGATCTGAGCTAGGACTATCGTCAGATCCAGCTATATGACTGGTACTTGATCTGTATTCTCCACGGAAAGTGGATGGATTTCGATCTCAGAAGAAGTAGTAGAGGAACGGACGAAACTGTGGGGTGATTTGACTCAAGACCAAAGCCAATAGGGAGCCAGGCTAAGGGCTTGAGATTGACCTGAGAAGGCATATAATGGGATTTATTTCTGAGAAAAAGAGAAGTAACTATTTTTAGATTTATGATAAAGAATGGATAAATGTTTTTAAAGACAGAACTCAGCATGATTATTACGATTATTATGTTCTGACTTGTATTTAATTATCCTAACTGCAATGCTAGACGGGACCCGACACTGGAAAAGTGGGGTTTTTAATATATGCTAAGCTACGGCTGGACTTGTAACCAGGCTCACGGACAGGGTCCCATTTTAAAAATGTGCGAAAATATGGGCGGGAGGCCAACCCATAATTTCGGCAGTGTTTCGGGTTAAAACCGACAATCTAAAGTGCGTGCGCTAGGTTTGACACCAATATGCGGGTATTCAGTTGGTTGGGTGAATCAGAATGGGTTCCCCCCTCTGGCATGAGTTCCACGATATATGTCTTTCTCTTGCGGGAAATCAGTACATGTGGACTAGCCATTTAATATACCTGAATGTACGTGAATTGCCTCACTATATAACTCGTCGGGACGATACGTGTGAGAGATAATTCGATATACTCGGCGTATGTGAATGAATTCCATGCGATATAACTCCCGTCATGACTTCGATCAAGTGGTACGATTGGGGGGAATCGTTCGATATACACTGAAGGTACTTGGCCAGTGGAAGGTGAGAGTCATATTGCTTAGGCTAACTGCGCCCTGCCGGACCAGCGCCCATCACAAAGTGTTACAAATTTGGTCAGTAACAATGCTCTTTGGTGATGTCGTGTGAATCATCTATGATTTTCTTAATAGTATCTTATTATGAAAATGCTTTTCTTGATTATGCCAAATAGGGAGCAAAGTACAAGTACCAACGACACACCATGTATGGATGGGTGATGCATGCAACATGTGGATATATGTGATCCTAGGTGCACATGGTGTGAAGTGTACATGGAGAATTTTCTACAAGTGTGTGAACAGAAGCATAAGCATGGGATACACATGGAAAAGGGGAACATGCAGATATAGGGGAAATATAAATAAATATAACATCCATTTAAATAAAGTCAAGCCCTCAAAACATACAGATCCCCAACAGAGTCGCCACTATGGCCATTCTCGATCCTCGCCGTGGGCGGGCGCATGAAGAAGGATCCTCGGGTCTTGCTCATCCTTCTCGGGAGTTCTTGGGCCGGCGTCATTTGAGATGAGTTGTAAAAATGTCGAGAGATTTAGAGTCGCCAGTCTATTTTACTCAAAATAGACAAAAGAAAAAAGGGGAAGCCCTCCCGAAGGACGGCATCCAAAGACATACCAGTGCATACGAAACCAAAATGATTCGAGAAGGGTTCAGAGGCTAAGTTACGAAATGGGAAGGTGTTAGGCACCCATTCCGCCCTTTAGGTCTCTCATGGATGTTTGCTATTTTCCTGTTTTACTTTCCCTGTGATATGTGTGAATGTGTATATATATAGTGTAGATAGGAATCCTTGACCTGTAACATGGGAGAGATAAAGCGAGTCATCCGTAGGAAGGTATAAACATAATATTAGAAAATAAGATTTACGCGATTACTCTTATGTTGATCATTATAATGGAACGATAATGCATATGGAGCTATACGTCACTAAGAACAAGTATATAGAATATAAGGAAATTGGATTTAGGGAAGATAGAAAATGAGAGAGAAAGTGAGAATAGGACTCGAGTCTCGAATTTTACCCTGAGACGCCTACGTATCCTATAAAGTCATCAAAGTCCACGTAGTTCGCATACAAAACGAGGGGTGGGGTTTATTCCATAAATCCAAATGGGCGATCTCTTATTGAGTGTGTGTGTGTGTGTAGAAAAAGTATTTTAGTTGTGAGAAAAGTGTGAGAAAAGTATGAGAATCCCTTATTTTGAATTTATGATCAAACCCTTTTTTTCTTGTTTTTTGGGTTATATTTATATGAAAATAAGAGATGTACAATAATACTAAATAACAAGTATATTAGGATGTGTGAGATGAGATAATAAAAGTGCTAGGTAATAAAACCAGTTATTGCGAATTTAAGATAATTTAAAGAGAAAGTTGAGAAAGTTGGACCATCTTGAAGATCTTGAGCTTGATCTTGAATGTTGGAGAGAATCCCTTGCACTTGGATGATGATGGAGAGTGGTTAATTCACCAAGTTAGAAAGGGATTTGGATGTTGAAATCGCGTTGTCTTCGAGAGAGGTTTTTGGGATTCGCTGAGAGTGATTTTTATCAGATCTGGGCTCCCATTGAAAATGGGGTGAAGGCCTCCGTTTATAGGCCCAAGACACTGCCGATTGGCATAGACCTGGTCCTGCCTATCGTTACCTGCCGATAGGCAGGGTCTGGAACCGTCATTTGGCAGTGTTTCAGGCCTTTTTAGAAAATTGGCTGCCGAGGGCAAACCGTTGGTCAGATTCATGCACGGGGTAGACCGTTGGAAAGTTAATTCAGATAACTTTGAAAGTCCCTTGGATAGCTCCCGAGTTCGGGAGTTAACTTTGGGCCAAATATGGCTCGGAAACATTTTTTGGTCCATTAGACGGGGAATCGTTCAGACGCAAATGGGTCGTTCGAAAGCGTGGTATGTCTAAATCATGCATGGGGCGGACTATTGGAAAGACTAGGAGATGTAATTAGACATTCCAAAGAGTTTTACCCAATTTGGGGAGTTTACTTTGGTCAACTGGTTCCTAGAAGCATTCGGTGACCTTCATGAGTCAAACGGATCGTTCGACTGAATGGTAAGTCAAAATCGTGTATGGGACGAACCATTGGAAAGGTATTTTAGTGCCCTTCAATGATTCATTCAGTCTCGGTCGAGCTTGAGATTTGACTTATGTCAAATAGAGTCCAAGAGCGCCCGGTGGACTATAGATCAAGTTTCGGACGCAAACGGATCGTTCCTCCACATGGTAAGTCAGAATCGCACACAGGATGGAATGTTGGAAAGGTACTTCTGTTACCTTTGAAGATTCATTCAGCCCCAGTTGAGCTGAAGGGTTTGACTTTTTGGTCAAACGGAGTCTAGGAGTGCTTGATTACTTCTAGGTCGGTACTCGGGGTATGACCTAGGTTTGTAGTGATGAAGGGAGGTACTAGGGACCTAAGGAGAGTTAGGGGGTAATAGAATGGGGTGTCTACACTGACTTAATTTAACATAGGTGGTTTGTAATTTAAACATTTTCTCAACATTGATCCTAATAATTAAACAAATGAGATTCCTGTTTATTTTAATATAGGACTCGTCACCTGCGATTAAAATAGGAGGGGTGTCATAGAGAGGTAAGATATGATTTCATCTTTAAATATATTGAGAGAGATATTAATTAGTCTTGATCTCACGAGAAGGAATCAGTGTTGTTCCCACGTACATGTGTATCCATGATACCATCCATCACTTATTAGGAGATTACTAGATTGAAGATGTTGTTGAAACTGCGGTCTAGTTTGGAGATGTAGCACTACGGATGTCATGTTCTAGACATCCTCATCATGGTAGGTAGAGGTAGAAGTTAGGTGTATTTGGACTGGTGATGAGTGAATCCCAAAGAATAACACGTCATGGAACATATTACGAGAATTTGACTTCATGAGTTTATTTATACTTCCCACGTACCCAAGGAGAATTTTTATTAAATCCAACGTAGTTCCTACAAATGGGAAATATTTACAGGTGTAGGTGATGGGATACCGGGTATACAATAAACAATATTACAATAGTTATGACTCGTAGTGGTTAATATGGAATTTTTATTGTGTTTGATAGATATATTTGTGACAACCCACTCAAAATAATAACGGGTGGCCAGCCCTATACTACATTAAATCAGGTATCTCAGATGGCTCAGTCTCAACATCTACTGACAATACTAAATAATATAAGGCTAACTACCTGAAAATATTATAAGTGGATGCCAAAATTAAATAAAACACACCACGAACAACAACCAACACTATAGGACTACTAATAAAGGAAAAATGCATACAAGTACGATGATAAATGAAATGCTAGAATAAAATGGAATGAGTACATACAAGTAAATATACCCGAATAAGCTGTCGGGTCACAGATGTTACAACAACCGTAAAGTAGAAATATAAACATCTATATATATTCCATGGGTATAAACCCGATATACAACATGAATCCTACCTAGATTTACAAGAAGTAGGAAGGGACTACCATCTAAATCCCGCAACAGTCCGCAACAGTTACGGCTCCCACGATTCTGGATAGAAGGGCATTCGATATCCATACGGTAGGACACCTGTAGTAATATGTATATACATATAGCAGGAGAGAAATATAAACGGGTCAGAGCCTGAGTTGTAAAATTTTTTAGCAACTATGTTAACCGTGCATAATAAATATAAATGCACTTATTTCATAAATAAAGTGGAGTCGCACTCTCGTGAAACCCCAGCTCACATCTCATCCAACAGAGCGCACCTATTCGCGTCCTGGAATCTTACTTAAGTTACCCCGCCCATAAGGACAACCTATCTTTTAACAATACCATGGAATCCTTCCCATTCTAAACACACTTAATTATTTTTACACATAAATGACATATTAGGCTTAATTGATTTCGGTTTATAATTTAATCAGTTATAGTTATTAATACATTACCCACTTACATTAGGTTTGAATCATATGATTTAATCTCTAAATAACATGCGTACGAATTAATAAGGACAAAAATTCCCTCCACTCTCAACACTACACTACGTTTCGTGCGTGGGGCGTCTCGCAAAGCGAAATCCAAACAAGGAACCCCCAATACACTACTCCTTGACAATATCGATCGTAGGGATCCATTATGTTATACACACAATTTCTACTATTACAAATACCAAAATTAGATTACTCTCTAAGATTGACCTCAATATCTCCAATAAATATCCTTGGGATGATGTAACTGAAATATTCCTTAAATGCGATACATCAACCCCCAACAATCTAGTACACCATAATCACCCAAGATGTACACCATAGAACTTTTATATAACTTCTCCTATAGGATATATAAGTATATATATATATATATATATATATATATATATATATATATATATATATATTTACTCTAATCATATATATATGGATACAATCATTCATTCCCATAGCCAAGTGTATATACCACATATGATGTACAATGGCCATTCACATAAAATAATCGTCTATATATATCGCCAATATACTGCACCATGCTATCATATTCACAGTGCTCGACCCACGTAGAAAACTAGGGACCACCTGGTGGGGCTAAATGACACCCACCTCGTGATAAACTCACACACACAACGTCCGAGAAGCGGTCATTGTTACTAACCGGCAATGAGGCAAAACATACCCACCACGTCTCATCCCCAAAAAAATGTAAATCACATTATAACATAATGGACGTCTATGACCTGGGGAATATCCACACTCTGCTCCTCGAGCCAGGGTGCTCACCCTCATCGTGGAAACTTCCCAATGATAGCATGTGTGGGGTATGCTTAGCCACATAAGTATATATATCATTCACATGCACAATTTATACACATCCATATGATCCCATCATATAATTAAACCATCACATACGGTTTAGATATTTACAACATAAGTATACACATACATTCATATCTATACAATTATATATATCCACATATCCACATAAATATACACACTTTCTGTCGTCCGTATGTATAAGATTTATAAACTCGGCTATAAGTATACATAATCCTCAATATTCAAGCCGTCCCCCCAACAAATTTAATTTACCTCGATATGTGAATACGATCCCTCACTTGAAGCATATTGATCCATTTCTCCTATCATATGAATAGTCTTCCAATATATATATATATATATATATATATATATATATATATATATATATATATATATATATATATATATATATATCAACCATTAAGGTTATCACCCAAAGTTTAGTGTAGGAAACCATCACTAAACATCTCATCTATATCCGAAAGTACATCCACATCTCTAGTACTAATTTCGACTAATGGTATGCACCTAACTAATAATCTACGAACCTCAAGCTTATATCAAATTCATATCATGATGCCATCACTTATTGGAATCCTTAATATTAATCAGACACGGATATACAACAACTATCTCAACTAGTTTTTTTTAACACACCTTAACCTAGTTGATAGCCTAATCACATTATTCTCAAAATTCCATCTACGGTCCATTCTCTCTAATGAACCCTTAATCTTATTACATTCACAATTTATTCGTTAAGTCTATAATCCCCACGAATACGCGACCTCTTTCTCTCATTGGTCCCCATACATAAATTAATTAGAATCCTATTGCTATAAGGACTCGACATCAATATCGGCCTACAATATCCCTCTATATCCTCACCACTCTCTCAAGGAGTCGCAATCCTTACGTCATTTCCCGACTCACTTATGACCTCTAAATAGAATTCCCATTTCTAATGAGGTTTACCACTACCTCGATACAACAATTCCAATACATCTTTATCTTTCCTAAATTACTACGATATGCTCCCTCGATCATAGCGTGTGAGAAACTCCTAAATATACTCCAAAATGGTTCAATATGACTCTCTCCATAATACCGTATACAAAATCCCGTCATAGAATAACATAATCCCTCTATAAAACACTCACTAAGAAGCTCATCAAGTTTTAAACCCCGAGGTGAAGGTGTAAAAGAAAATCCAATTCTAGAGCTAAAAACAGAGGATCGTTCGACTGGTCCCAGACCCCCTGTCGACCACGGGTCCATGTTTTCCTTCGAAAGGAAGCAGTAGGCTTTTTCCTTGAGGTGCGGTCGACTAGTCCCTTGGGTGCGTTCAACCGTCCACACCAGATGGTCGGCAGTTTCCCCATATAAAATGAACCCTAACTCTCCAAATCCCCAAATTTATCCACTTCCAACCATTGATCTTCCACCCAATTAGGTTTCCAACATTAAAACTCATACAATAATCAACCCCGTTTATTATACAACCTCAAATCCATTTAAAACATCAATTTAGGAGATTTAACCTATAAATCTAGGTTTTGACATATAACCCAAAATCAACCTATTTTGACCCCAATTTATGAAATAAAATACACAAATGAATTATTTAGCAAGATTAAACACTTTCCTCGAAGTTGTAGTGGTTGAATCCTCCTTAAAGTCACTGATTTCAACCGGAACTCCCAAGCTCTAAGCTTTTCTCCTCTCCTATCTCTCTAGGGTTTCTCTCCCTCTCTCTTTTAATCTCAAGAATGATATTTTCATTCTCCCAAGGGCTTTATATTCCTAAAACCAAGGTACCAAACTTTAAGTTATTATACACTCTTTAAATGACTCGTTTACTCCAGTTCGAGTCAAACTAACTTAAAAATATTTCGGAACCGAAATAAAACTCGAGGGACAGTCATTTTGACTATCTCGACCAATCCGGAACCAATGGTACACTCAAAATCCTCATCCGACAAACTTTAAAATGTCCTAAATTTTTGGACTTCAATTTCCAAATTCTAAAATTCTCCGATTTAAATAAATTATATTTTTCTCAAAATTTAATTTCTTGGTCCAAAAATCATGGAATGTTGTGTATTGGGGGGTTTCTCAGTCCTAAAATTCTCCGATTTATTTTTCTCAAAATTTAAGTTCGCAATCACAAAATAAACTAACTACCCAAGGAGTAGTGTATTGGGGGATTCCTTGTTTGGATTTCTCTTTGCGAGACACCCCACGCACGACACGTAGTGCAATGTTGAGAGTGGAGGGAAGTTTTGTCCTTATTCATTCGTATGCATGTTATTTAGAGATTAAATAATATGATTCAAACCTAATGTAAGTGGGTAATGTATTTAGAACTATAACAGATTAAATTGTAAACTGGAATCAATTAAGCCGAATATGGCATTTATGTGTAAAAATAATTAAGTCTGATTAGAATGGGAAGGATTCCAGGGTATTGTTAAAAGATAGGTTGTTCTTATGGGTGGGGTAACTTAAGTAAGATTCCAGGACGCGAATAAGTGCGCGCTGTTAGATGAGAGGTGAGTTGGGGTTTCACGAGAGTGTGACTCCACTTTAATTATGAAATAAGTGCATTTATATTTATTATGCATGGTTAACACACTTGCTAAACAATTTTACAACTCAGGCTCACGCCCATTTATATTTCTCTCCTGCTATATGTATATACATATTACTACAGGTGTCCTACCGCACGGATACCGGATGCCCTTCTATCCAGAATCGAGGGAGTCGTAACAGGTGCGGACTGTTGTGGGATTTAGATGGCAGTGGCTTCCTACTTCTTGTAAATCTAGGTAGGATTCATGTTTTATATTGGGTTTATACCCAAGGGATATTTATACATGTTTATATTTCTCCTTTACGGTTGTTGTACTGTCTGTGACCCGATAGGTTATTCTGGTATATTTCCTTGTATGTACTCATTACATTTTATTCTAGCATTTCATTTATCATCGTACTTGTATGCATTTTTCCTTTATTAGTAGTCCTATAGTGTTGGTTGTTGTTCGTGGTGTGTTTTATTTAATTTTGGAATCCGCTTATAATAGTTTCGGGTAGTTAGCCTTATATTATTTAGTATTGTCAGTTGATGTTGAGACTAAGACATCTGAGATACCTGATTTAATGTAGTATAGGGCTGGCCACCCGTTATTATTTTGAGCGGGTTGTCACAATATTTATATGTTAAATGTATGTCTAATGATAGGTAGACATTTGAGAAGTATTTTATATAAAATACATTCGGGCTTTATTTATGGGGAGGGATCGACTTTGTTCATTTGGAGAAACGGTGGGAGTAGTCAGATTTTAGTCATTGTCTTGTGTAGAGTTTCAGACTGACTCAACTCATAGAAATTTTCCTCAAAACTATTTCGGAAGATATTTTTACATGTTTAGTAATGGTTGTTGTGGAATTTGATTAGCATTATTTTAGCATATGAAATTTTCATGCCAATTAACAGAGGTGTTGGGTTAAAAACCTTGCATTAAAATATAAACTCTATAAAGTGCTCACTGAGTCCCCTAAAAGGGGTAGGGCTTAAAAGAGATAAATAGATATGGATATTTTATTGTAATATATACGGGGTGTTTGATCCGAAATTTGGGGTGATGTTTTCTGTCACATATATATATATAAGGGACGTTTGACCCAAAATTCGAGAAGATGTTCCTTACCCTTGTAGTGTGAATTGAATTTTTCGAGGGGAGTGTCCCCACTTAAGGTGATTGAGGTGTGAATAGATCTATTTAGTCGATCAAAGATTCATTTAGAAGTTCTGACTTTTATGGATTGTGTGTTGAGGTTTGCCTATGTTTTCACTTTCTACGTGACTTTTCAAAAGTACAAACCTCTTCTGCGATTGAAGCAACTTTTCATAAGTACAAACTTCCCCAAATGGAAATTTATTTTTCCAAATTATGAACTTATTTGGGAATTTTCAGAATGATATTGAGTATCCTTGATGCTTGTGTAAGAAGAAAGTGAAAAAAAAGGATCAAGGTCGAGTTTTGGGTCCATTTTCTTTGTTCGTGGGTACATATATCGATAGGGGCCTAGCCTGGGGTATTTAACCTATCGGTTAAATCCCTTAGATGGTGGATCCATGGGTTAGGACACCTATATGTCTGAGAAGAGATTCTCAAAGATTTTATATTAATGACTATAGGGGATGACGAATTGGTTATTGGTTTGGGGCTCCATTACCAATTAATTGAAGTATGGGAGAAGATTTTAACTAATCAATTAAAGGTCCTAAAGGAGACATTTTTTTTGTTTTTTCTATTTTCTCCTTTGTGCATTTTGACCCCTATTAGTTTTGCACTTGTATTTTTACCCATTTAACTTATGTTTTTAGTTTGGGGTGTTAGTATTTTTATGGCTTTTTGCGGGTTTCGTGTCCATGGTCATTAGTGATAGGATAGAATGTACCATACCCCCATTGCATATTGGGATGTCCATAGTAAAATTAAAATTCAACCAATGATATCCTCCCAATAGAGTCACTATTATAAATTTTAGGACCCAAAGTTGTTGACAATTTAATTACGTTAGACAGAGATTTCCTAGGTTATCCATGAAATTTTATTCTAATCCCTTTATATTATACTTTTCTAAAGGTCGTGCATTGGTGCTGTGGAAAGTTACCTTGCCCAAGATATGATTGATCTTGATTTCGAGACATGGGATCAACCTCTACATATATAAGGCTATTTGAAATCTACCTCTCCTAGATCCTGGAGTCAAGCTGGATCCTTATGCAGTGGGCACAACGTTTTTTATATTATAGTTGTCTATACTGCATGTCAACATATTAATTGTTGCATAATCATGCTTATCACTTGGTTCTCATATATATGTCGTACATGATTGACTTAATCATTTTTCATTTTCCTTGCTCATCATTTGGCACTAACCGATTGTGCACATACAATTTTGCTTCCTACCCAAAGTAACTTTGATATTTTTTTATGGTTGTGTTATTTATGTCTCATATTTGCACATAATGTTGTTTTATAAAATATCTTTTAAGACTTAAGTGAATTAAAAAAATGTATAGTTTTAATGTTTTAGGGATTTTATTGATCAAATCCATGCCATAATGTGTAATATACATTTTTTGTATATTCGTGTTCATGGACGTTATTTACATGCGTGTAACAAAAGTTTTAGTTAAAAACCTGATCAAACACATGTCACACATTCATGAACAATGTGATCAGGACCATGCGGACGTAGAAAAAATGAACTAATGTCTACAATGTCCCAAATTTTTTTAGATACCTAAAAAATAATTTATTGGTTCCAAATTTCATAAGTTGAACAATTGGAGTCTATTCTAAAGTCGTTTTAGAGCATTTTTAGTGACTCTTGAACTTTCACTTCTCCCTTTAAAATTGAGAAAATTGATTGGATCTAGGGTTAAGATATGTATATTAAAGGTTTTGTGAGTTAATTCTTTACATATCCATAACTTCCTATATTCAACTTAAATTACATCTGAATTTAGATTATAATTATCTATAAATATTTATCTATATATTTTGCAAATAATAAAGGATTTAGATTAAGATGCAATGGCTAAAAGGAGAATATGACGTCCTCAACACCTTTCTATATCTTCAAGGCTATTTTTCATTGGGGTAAAGTTAATACGTATATTGGTAACTACTTGTGAAGGACGAGTGAGAGGTATGTTCTTGTAAAACCCCGCCTAATTAAATACTGGGTGGCCAGTCCCATACCAAATTAAAACATAATATACAGTTGGCTCATTCTTAGCATCACTGTCGAAAACATTTACAACTCACCCAATACCCAACTAAGCTGGTGTTAAAAAAACTTTCCAAATTTTAATTCAACAAAATCCATTTATAGTTTAAAAATAACACAACACATTTTATTCTACAACACTGATAACCAAATAGATAACACAAAAGAATTAAAATGCAATTGGAATAAAAATTCCCAAATAATATTAATCCATTAGAGTAATCCCAACAATATTAAATGTATTAAAAACACACGAATACAATAGTATTTGACCCCGATAGGAAAAGATAACTGAATCCTTTGGGCGACATGACCTAACTAAGAGAACACTGTGAATCAAATGAATATAAGCATCTAAGAAATACTCCATAGCTCCATAGCTCGTAAAAATTCCCTAAGGTTGGCGTCCCTGCTACTGGACACCTGATATAGGAGATACAATAGAAAAGAAAATATGCAAGGAAATGGGTCAGAGCCCGATGTGAAAATGATTTTGAAAACAACAAGTATTTAACAAGTGCAATAAAGAATTTACTATGTACATGTTAGTATCCCACTCTCACTTGCTATTCTCACCTCTCATCTATAGTGCACACTTAACGTTCCCTATTAACCTCCTAGTTAATGCTTCCTCTTCACTAGTTTCCATAATATGATTCCGTCCCATATCATAACCCCGTAAGTCCCATACCATACGTCATATAATTATTCATATACGTTTCTCATTAACATGAATAGTTTCTCATTAATATGAATTAAGCTTCTCAATTCTATAAGAATAAACATTCATTAACTTAATTCCATTCTCTTTCTCTATTCACCGTTATCTACAATTATCATCGTAGATAAATTTAACCACTATATACCTTCATACAATTCATTATATATATACGTATATAATACGACACCCCGAGTCACAGCTGCGGTGCAATTCATTACTCTGCTATCATGTCCCAATATCGTTGGTAGCCAAATAGGGGACAAAAGGTTCGGTAAGGATTTCTCTAACCACAAACATCAACATACAAATTGGAGGCGAACATAGTTCTCGTATCCATGGGCCACGCACATACCTACGTTCCCATAGTCAGCGGGCTTATCAACTCCCCGATAAGTCTTTCATAGACCTATGTTCTTGAGTGACAAATCAAAGATCCCATGGATTCATCAAGATATGACTGCCCTCACGCGTAAACCTCCCGTCGATAGCAATTAAGCTAGGTATGTCATACACATAATAATCAATCAATCAAATAGTCATTATCATACCTATAATATCAACAAGGTAATCACATTACCATAAGATAGTTCCCATACGTAGTATTATATCTCTCAAATTCTACGTATTAAAATATTATGACTTTACTTCTCTAATTCAATTATCCCCGAGCCCCACTCACTACTCGAGGTTCAAATAGCTTTTCCCTCAATAGTATATTCAGTAAGAAATCACTAATATCCTACTAGTCCATATCATCATATCTCCCAAATTAATACGAATTAAACTCTCCCTTTAATTAGGGTTAAAACCAATAGTTTCAAATCTCTTATAAACACATCCTCTATTAACTAGGATTGAATACCATCATCACATGGCTCATAGTCTATAGTGTTTCATTCACACTGTATGACTTATCAACAAAATCAACATCCTCGTATCCTATAACATCTCTCAACTTCCGACATCGTTAAGGTTCATGCGCGGAGCGTCTCGCAAAGAGAAATCCAAACAAGGAACCCCTCCAAAACACTACTACTTAACTTTGTTGGTCATGGAGGTCCGTCAACTTCAAATACGTGATCGGGATAACCTCATCCCTTCTTTCAACCAAATGTGATCTAAACTCCCATCTCTATCCAGGAGCCATACTACTAAGCGCTTGTACTACACTCAGTTATTGCGCAATCAATAATGAGATTAAACTTAGTCCTTGATGTTCAAATTGTAACCCTAAGGCTACCCAAGTGTTATATTAAATCTCCCCTACTAGACCTATCCTTAATCCTCATGAATACCAATTAGAATCCAACCCATGAATCTAGCAACTGAAATTTCTTTAAATTTAATTATCATCATTCTAATGAATTAAATCCCAATCACATTAATTTGATTCCTATCTAGGGCTTACTGATCTTCCCTAAGTCCCATTATATCCAAGGTTCCTATACTTTTCCCAAAATTCTTTCCTATTTGAATTTACTATTTGGCAATTTCTCTCACTCCAATAAACCGGTAAATCAAAACTGGACTGTGATAAAATCTCCAAAAATTTCCTCTGTCGCTCGAACTACAATGATCATCATTTGAACGACTTCCACGTGTCATTCGATCGACTTAGCACGAGATGCCATCTCCCTCGAACGACTTCGCACGAGATCGCGCGAGATGTCACTGTTTGTCTTCTTTCCCAGAATTTCTGCATTTTAACCATTTTTTAACCCAAAAACCTCTAAGACTCAACACCCAACATCTCATCATCAATACCCATTAACACCTAGCAGGTTATAAATCATTGCCAACATCTCATCATCAAGAGTTTGAATTAAAAGCATATATTTATCCTCTCTTTTTTCAGAAAATTATCTACATGATATCTTCAAGAACACACCAATGATTCTCATAATTTCCTCAATAGATTTGTGATTATTTCGTGGATTAATATCTACCTACAACATGAATTTCATTCCTATATATTTTCATATTCCATGAATCCATTAACAACTCTATCTTTTCATCTTCCAAACATGACAAATCTCATCTTTTTATAACAATTCTAACATGGACAATATACAAACTTAGATTGTAATTATCAAACACTTGACTCTAATGAAGATCTGATCCTTTGGTATAGTATATCAAAGGTGGTTCTCCTTTTCTCCGGTCAAATTTCGGTGGTGGTTGGTGGTGGTGACCTTTGGTCTTAGTTCTCCTCCTTTCCAAGCAAGCTTCTCTCTTCCCAAGTAACCTTTCACTTTCTCTCAAAAGATGACCTCTCTTTTTTTGTGTAGAAGAGATGAATGAACCCACGTAAAACTAATCTCCAAATATTTATAATAGGACAAAATCCGAAATCATGATTCATCCCCTTGTAAAAATAACCTAAATGCCCTTTTGGGTTGTATTTTCATTTCCAAATGACCCGAGACTCAAAACCAACATCCAAATAGACTTTTCTGACTATTTCAACCCTTCGGGATGCAACGACACAGTCGAAACGACTATAAGTTGATGTAAAAATAAGTTTTCTTTTTAATTTAATAAACTAGTCCCGACACTTCCCATACCGCGTCCGACTAAAAAATATAAATTACTGAATTATTATCACACAGCCACATCAATAGCATCACATTCACATATTACATAAATATCTTTAAGTAATATATTAAATCATTCATTTTAATATCCACAATTCGGATAAAACCCAAATGAATTAATTAATAATAAAATATAATTAATCCATTAATTTAAAATATAACCCATTTTTAAAAGTCATTAAAATCACGGGGTATTACATACTTCCCCACTTATAACAGAATTTCGTCCCGAAATTCAGAAAGACAAATCATAATGGTAAGGTCAACTCTGAGTATAAATCTCACATCGCAAGTAATCTATGTTGTTCCACCCATACAATACATTATCAAAAATCTCCATCGATGTTACACTAAGTGTCACCATATAGTTCGAACGGAATCGAATTTAAACTTTATCCAATCTTCCCTATACCGTCCTCGTGACAAATTTTGGGAAAAATGATCCTCATATATTTAAACAAATAAATCCTCAAGTCATAACAACTTATTGTTTCATAATTACGAAAACTACAACAATCCAACCATTCAGGGCGCCCATACACCCTATCGTACAACTTCCATTATAAAAATTTTCGCATAGGTTATAAACTCATATCCTAAAGACCAAACTTATTTCGACTCCCAACGATTATTAGTTTTATGCGTGGGGTGTCTCGTAAGCGAAATCCAAATAAGGAACCTCTCCATTACACTACTACTTAACTTTGTCGGTCGTGGAGGTTCGTCAACTTCAAATACGCGATCGGGATAACCTCATCCCTTCTTTCAACCAAATGTGGTCTGAACTCCCATCTCTATCCAGGAGCCATACTGCTAAGCGCTTGTACTACACTCAATCCTTGCGCAATCAATAATGAGCTTAAACTCAGTCCCTGATGTTCAAATTGTAACCCTAAGGCTACCTAGGTGTTATATTAAATCTCCCCTACTGGATCTATCCTTAATCCTCATGAATATCAATTAGAATCCAACACATGAATCTAGCAACCGAAATTTCTTTCAATTTAATTATCATCATTCTAATCAATTAAATCCCAATCACATTAATTTGATTCTTATCTAGGCACTACACCAAATCTGCCCATTTGTCAAGGTCATTGACCTTGACAAATTCACCTTGTCAAGGTCAATGACCGTGACATTTCGAGGCGAGACAACTTTTTTTGTCACGGTCGTGTCACGGTCGTGTCAAGGTCAATGACCGTGACACGTTTGTCACGGTCATTGACCGTGACAAAGCCGTGACCCTTTGTAAAAAAATTGTCACGGTCAATGACCGTGACAAGGCCGTGACAATATTGTCAGGGACTTGTCACGGTCAATGACCGTGACAATTCTGGGCAGAATTAAAAAAAAAATGCTGGGCAGTATGGCCACTGCCACTGCCCAGCAGTATATTTGTACCTGTTATAGCAACGTTGTACCTGTTCCGCACATCATATATCCGAACAAACTAAAGATAATGCAAATATATATTCAAATAAGAAACTATTTAAAAAGAAACAACATCACCATCATTTTATCTCAAATCTACAAACTATTTGCATGGAAAAGAGATTTTGTACCGCGACGCTCGGGAACACCTCCTTATCCTTCCCTTCTCCTCCGAGTAGCCACATAAGTATAGAGCATATGTGGCCTACCCTTAGGGCCACTCCCTGTCCCCTGAATTGAAATAAAGTAAAATTAGTATCCGCCCCTCAAATATAGATAAATATAAATTATAATTGAAATCGAAATCGAAATTGACATATAAATATAAATACATTACCTGTAGTGTCACTCAAACAGCTAACTTGAGCTCATATGGCACCTCCTTCCAACTAATGTACCCCGGGCAATCGTGTCAATTATAATTCTCTTCATATCTAAACACTAAGAAATACCATAATCCTATGGAGGTATGCGTTGCAAAGTCCTTTCAACCGTTGTGTAGCCAAAAATCAGCAGTTGAAGTTGTCAACTCCACCTTTGAATGGGGTATGGAAAGTGGTGGGGTATGGAAAGTGGAATTGACAACTTCAACCGGTGATGTTTGGCTACGTAACGGTTGGGAGGAATTTGCAGAGCATCGCTCCATAGGATTATGGTATTTCTTAGTGTTCGGATAGACGAAGAGATTCAGTCTCCTTTCCACAAATAGGACACCCCAAATAACTATGAACTAATCACCTATTAAAGGTAAGAAGCGTATATTCATGGATTAGTATAAACAAAACTTAGATGTAGTTGGAATATTTATGTATTAATCTCCTCTCCACACACGCACACTACACAAGAGTGAAAATGATAAAGTGCAGATCAAGTAAAAGCATTAAAAATGGATGTTTCGGTACAAATTGAAATAATTATTACAAATTGAAAAATTGTTTCAAATTCGGGTTATCATCAAAAATGGATTGATATTCGGTAGGAGCAGCCAAGTCATCCACACTACTATTTAGACGCCTTGGCGCGTGTTGGACAATTGACCACGGCTCGTTGTTGATATACTCCGAGTAAAACACTTGCTTAATCTTTTGAAATGCACAAACAAACGGCTCATCGCTCACGTGGTCGTTGCTCTTCAACTTGGACAAGTCAACCATGATCAAATTGGTGACAGGATCAACTTTAGAAGCATTTTTATCCTCAACTCTTACCCATTCACAGTAAAATACAACCTCTTTGAAGCTTATATAATCCAATTCAAATATATTTTGAATTACACCATAGTAAGTCATTTCAGCTTCAACGAGGTTTTTATCTTTTGCGCTTGCTCGAAAGAAAGTAAGAGCCTTGTATGAAATACCCGAGTTCTATACATTTGTACTTTCCTCGTACACTTTAGCGCCGAAAATGTAACCGTTCAATCGATATTTTTTGTACTCTTGTGCCACGAACAAGGGTCCAGTGGCTAGACGAGCAAGCCTTGATGTCGCATCACCCATCTTTAGGAGCTGAGAATATAGATAAATTAATTGTATTAGTGGTAAAATATGAGTGTAATGTAACATTATATAACGACTGTTTTCATTGTAATTACCTCTTGTGTCAACCATAGCCTAAATTCGCTGTCTGATTGTACCACTGTTTTTCGTCTTTTATTGTTCTCACAGGCTTCATATTTACTGCATATTACAAAATTAATCATGTATAAAATAATCTAAAATAATGTTAAACATTATAATATTCGAAACTTACTTTTTCCATTCTTCGACATCTTCATGTGTGTCAAATAGATAACGAGCTACTTGTTCATGTTGCAAACTCGTTAATTTCACTCGTTTTCCCATCACATTACCACCATCATCGAGGAATTCATCAGTGTCATCAACGCGGGTAGAGTCAGTCATATATTCCCGAGTATATATTGATGACTCCACGGTGATGTATTCCTCTGCAATTGATCCTGCAATGTATCGCGTATTCTTGACGTAATCTTTAAAAACTTTCATCAATCTTTCAAACGGATACATCCACCGATATCTAACTGGACCACAAAGAAGTGCCTCATCGCATAGGTGTACCAACAAGTGAACACTTATGTCAAAGAATGCTGGGGGAAAGTACTTCTCCAATACACAAATCGCTTCGTTCACAGCCAATTTTGCGGCCACTATGTGTTCTCGATTCACTACCTTCTCACACAAGAGGGAAAAGGTAATAATAATTTGCATAATAGCCCTACGCAAATCCTTGTGCTTGGAGAAACAGTGCTTAAACAATAGAGGAACCAATTGCATGATCACATGCCAATCGTGGGACTTACACTTATGTAAATCATGAGTAGCATAATTCACAATCCTTTGCAAGTTGGACGAAAAAGTAGATGGGCCCTTCAAATTATATATTGTGTCTAGAAGCACCTTCCTTTCCTCACTCGTCAAAGTAAACGCACCAGGGGGAATTATTGTCCTTCCCCTACTATCTTCTTTCAACCATAGTTGTGGTTTAAGTTTTAACGTTTTAAGGTCTTTTCGTGCATTTTCTCCATCCTTCGAATGACTCCCCCCAAAGCAAGTACCCACAATATGTTCAGAGAAGTTCTTCTCTGCATGCATCACATCCAATACATGGCGCACCGGGTTTTTCTTCCAATAAGGCAAGTCAAATAAAATTGACCTCCGAGACCATGCCTTTCTTATCTCAGTTTCATTCCCAGTTGGGGTCTTCTTATGGTTGACATTCTTAAATTTGGGATTCTTACCTTGCATATTTGGGCCACATTGAGAAGATTTACTTTCAATTTCAGAACCCGAAAGTTGTCTCGGCGGTAGCCTATGTTCAACTCCGCCCAATAAAAAATTGGAAGCTTTCTCAAATCTGAAACTATGAGCTGGGGGTAAAAACCTCCTGTGGCAATGGTATACATTTTTTAAGCTGGAGGATAGACGAAGAGATTCAGTCTCCTCTCCATAAATAGGACACCCCAAATAACCATGTACTACACATCCGGATAATGTCCCATAAGCTTGAAAATCATGAATTGCCCACATCAACATAGCTTTCAGCGTAAACTCTTCTTTTCTAAAAGAGTCAAATGATTGCACACCATCTTCCCACAACTCATTTAATTCTTCTACCAAAGGAGCCAGGTAGATATCAATGTCTTCACTTGGTGCCTTTGGCCCAGGTATCAATAAAGCCATCATCGAAAATTCAGGTCTCATACACTGTGAAGGAGGGAGGTTGAGTGGGGCTAGGATCACTGGCCATACACTCTGATTGGTGCTTAGATTTCCAAATGGATTGAAACCATCTGTTGATATAGCCAAACGAATGTTGCATTGTTCTCGAGCAAAATCGGGATACTCATAATTCATCCTCCGCCAGGCAGTAGAATCAATAGGATGACGCATGATATTACCCCCTACTTCTGCCCTAGCATGCCAAGTCATTGCCTCTGCAATCCATGGTACTGTGAAAAATCGCTTTAATCTAGGCCCAACGGGAAAATATTTCAATACTTTTTGAGGCACTTTTGAGCTTGTGCCTTCCTTACTAGTAGATTGGACATATCTAGGTTCATCGCATACCGGACAACGATCGAGATTTTCATACTCCTTTCGGTATAGTATGCAGTCATACACACAAGCATGAATCGATTTATACTTCATTCCCAAACCTTTCAAACTGTTCTTCATAACAGGATAGCTATTTGGAAGTGTATTCACCTTGGGTAATAAGCCCTTCACCCATTTCAGAATTCCCGTCACGCTATTGCCAGACAAACCGTACTACGTCTTCAAACTGTGCAAACCAACCATGGCATTTAAAGTTGTTTGATCTTTCTCACAGCCAGAGTATAACGGTTGGGTCGCCTTAAATTTTAAACTTTGGTAGTCATCGTCAAGTTTTATCGTGTTATCTTCACGAGCACTTGAATCTTCTACATCATCAGTAACCTCATTCTCCTCAGCTTCATAAACTCCGTACGCATCATCAACTAAATCCTCTAACATATTATGATCTACGTCGTCCCCTTCTTCATTTATTCTACTTGTTGAAGGATGTTGTGAAGGTTGGTCAGGGACAAAAGGAACTTTCAATTCACCGTGAAAACTCCAAAATCGATAACTATCTTGCATACTCGATCTTAACAAATGTAGTTCAACTGTTTTCCACTCAAACACCTTACCATTCTTACACCTAGCACACGGACACGGAAACTCTTTATCATTACGACATCTCTTTGCATATTTCACAAATTCGTTAGACCTCTGCGAAACACATCCCCCATTCTATTAGTCTCACCCATCCACTCTTTGTATTTCGGATATCCTATCACAGCTACCACAACTAAACACCTATTAAAGGTAAACAAAACTTAGATTTATAGTATGTTTTTTTTAATTATCCCATCATTTAATTATCCTATTAAAGGGTATGTGGTCCTATCCCATTCAAGAATGCATTTTTCTGTAATATACTTAACATCTCATGCACATTGTTACGATTTGAAAAAAATTCGACAGCATATCCCCTTAGTTCTCCAAGTACACGACGTAGATTGGCAGGTGTGAGTGTTATTTCAATTGGTCAATTAAAATAACAGTCACACTTGTCAATCTAGTATGTACCCAGAGAACATTAAGATACGACTGCAGAACTTCCTCCAAAAGTAACAACTTTAAGCCAATAAGAATATTACACAAAAATTATACAGTCTCAAACTGTCCAAACGGGACAATTCGAGAGATCTCATTACAGGGGTAATGACTCTCGAACGGGTCTAAGGGTTATTGAATGCGTACGCATAAGAACTAGAATGCTAGTATCTATGCGCACTATATTTAATTTCAAGTATGTTTCATATAATGGGTTAATTCAAATACACAAATAAATTCATGGGATAATTCAAATACAAAAATAAATTCATGGGATAATTCAAATACAAAAAGAAATTCATGTATTGACCACATACACACACACACACACACTATCTAAGCTGTTCTATAGGTATAAAAACAATTATTATCCAATTATTATCCAACTATTATCAATTATTTATTTTGAATGTAAATAATATTCAAAACCCCACCCACCCCCGCCCCCACCCCCACCCCCTCAGATTAATTCAAGACATAAGACTCTAAAGGGAATCCAAATTATTTCTTGGACGTGAATTCCCACCCCCACCACACACCACCACACACACACACACACCCACCCCACCCCACCCCACCCCCTCCCCCTCCCCCTGCCCCCCTCCACCACCCCCTCCCCCACCACACACACACACACACACACCACTCTACCCCACCCCCTGCCCCCCTCCACCACCCCCTCCCCCCCTCCCCCAAAACACACCACCACACACACACACACACTGCACCCCACCCCACCCCCTGCCCCCTCCCCCACCCTGCCCCACCCCGCCCCACCCCCTGCCCCCCTCCACCACCCCCTCCCCCACCCTGCCCCATCCCGCCCCACCCCCCACACACGCACACACATACACACACACATATATATACACACATACACACATAAATATACAAACAAAGATATATATAAATGGAAGAGAGAGAGAGAGAGAAATTGGACCTGAGAGAGAGGGAGAGAGAGAGCAGCGTCGAGTCGAGAGAGAGAGAGAGAGAGGGAGGGAACGGTAGGAGGGAAAAAAGAAGGGGGAAAGTGATTTTGCTGGAAAAGTTGTCACGGTCGTGTCAAGGTCATTGACCGTGACACGAATTGTCACGGTCATTGACCGTGACAAGACCGTGACAAATTTAATTGTCACGGACTTGTCACGGTCAATGACCGTGACAATTCGTTGTCACGGTCGTGTCAAGGTCAATGACCGTGACATAAAACGCGTGTTTTTTTGTCACGGTCAATGACCTTGACAAGGCTGGCCGGCTGAAAGGTGACAATTTGCCCATTTTGGTGTAGTGAGGGCTTACTGATCTTCCTTATGTTCCATTATATCCAAGGTTCATATACTTTTCCCAAAATTCTTTCCTATTTGAATTTATTGTTTGGCAATTTCTCTCACTCCAATAAACCGGCAACTCAAAACTGGACTGTGATAAAATCTCCAAATAATTTCCTCTATCGCTCAAACTAGAATGATTGTCGTTTGGACGACTTCCACGTGTTGTTCGTGCGACTTCGCGCGAGATTCCATCTCGCTCGAATGACTTCGCACGAGATCACGCGAGATGTCATTGTTCGTCTTCTTTCCCAGAATTCTGCGTTTTTCACCATTTTTTAATCTAAAAATCTCTAAGACTCAACACCCAACATCTCATCATCAATACCCATTAACACCTAGCAGGTTATAAATCATTCCCAATATCTCATCATCAAGAGTTTGAATTAAAAGCATGTATTTATCCTCTTTTTTTTCAAAAAATTATCTACATGATATCTTCAAGAACACACCAATGATTCTCACAATTTCCTCAACAGATTTGTGATTATTTCGTGGATTACTATCTACCTACAACATGAGTTTGATTCCTATATATTTTCAGATTCCATAAATCCACTAACAACTCTATTTTTTCATCTTCCAAACATGAAAAATATCATCTTTTTATAACTATTCTAACATTGACAATATACAAACATAGATTGAAATTATCAAACACTAGCCTCTAATGAAGATATGATCCTTTGGCGTAGTATATCACAGGTGGTTCTCCCTTTCTCCGATCAACTTCCGGTGGTGGTTGGTGGTGGTGACCTTTGGTCTTAGTTCTCCTCCTTTCCAAGCAAGCTTCTCTCTTCCCAAGCAACCTTTTACTTTCTCTCAAAAGATGACATCTCAATTTTTGTGTAGAAGAGATGAATGAACCCACGTACAACTAATCTCCAAATATTTATAATAGGACAAAATACGAAATCACTATTCACCCCCCTTGTAAAAATAACCAAAAAGCCCTTTTGGATTGTCTTTTCATTTCTAAATGACCCGAGACTCAAAACCAACATCCAAATAGACTTTTCTGACTATTTCAACCCTTCGGGATACAACGACGCAGTTGAAACGACTATAAGGTTGATGGAAAAATATTTTTTTTTAATTTAATAAATTAGTCCCGACACGTCCCATACCGCGTCCGACTAAAAAATACAAATTACTTAATTAGTATCACACAGCCACATCAATAGCATCACATTCATATATTACCTAAATATCTTTAAGTAATATACCGAATCATTCATTTTAATATCCACAATTCGGATAAAACCTAAATGAATTAATAAATAATAGAATCCAATTAATCCATTAATATAAAATATAACCCATTTTTAAAAGTCATTAAAATCATGGGGTATTACAATTTTTAATCTTGCAAAAGTTCTCTCTTGATGTTAAATGAGAGATATGCATGCGTCTAAGGTTTTCATCTTGTTGATGGGTTTTGTACTCATATATTTTGTCTTTTTTGATCGATTTATGGATGATTTTGTAGTTAATATTACATCACACACTTTTGCTCATATATATATATAGGGTTATTTTATAAGATGATAAGTTAAATTGGACTCTAAAGGTTCTAATCAAGTTAACTCATAATTAATCAGAGTACATTTTACCTTTTGTGTGTGACTTATAATTTAGGTCGATAAAATTTGTTTTTAAAATTTAAGATCATATACACACTTTTTCAATATAAGTCTCATGGGTTAAAATGGTTTTCTACTTGAATTTTCAAATCTAGGATTCTAGATTTTTGAATTGGGCAAAACTATGCTAAACTGGTACTCTATCCCAATCTCCCCACTAATGACATTCACATAGATCCTAAGACATAACCTATGTTTAGGTAACATCATTAAAACATTTAAGCTCTGCCTTTGAGATGAATGATTTAGTCTCCCTTGTCGAAATATAATTTATTCAGGAAATTAGTAGGCTCGACAAGATCCATTCTAATAAGCAGTGGTGGGAATCTAATGTAAATTTAATCACAAGTATAATTCTTCAAGTTTAATTTATTTTTATATGGGCTAAACATATAACCCACTTGCTCTTATTTTAAAGGAAAACATGTTAACTAGATTTAATTTCATAAGAAATCTATATGTTGTCCTTATTGATGAGGATTATAAATTTATTTTAACTTAATCATGCCTTAAGTAATTTCTTTAGTAAATGTAAGTCCTTGGATCATTAATAAATGCTAAAATACATATCAATTTTGTACTCATGTAATTCCTAGACTCCTTTAAGTAATTTCTCCTAAATTATTGTATAAACAAACTTGATTACTCATTGGTGTTATTGGGGTTTATTCTTAAAATTATGTATGACGTCTACTTTTAAGTACAAGCATGTCAATTCATTTTAAAATAAGAATCAGGGTTATGATAGCAATTATATTATTTTAAATATGTCGTAGAAATGTGGGTTAATTATTAATTCTAGTTAGTTGTGTTCGACATGGTTACAAGAGATTGGAATTTTGGTTCTGGTACTATTTAATGGTTTAAAACCTAAGTAGGGACTTGACAACTTATCATAATGGTTACGATACAATTCTTGTAGTTTATCTCAAACTAAGTGAATCCTTTTTTTGGTTCAAGAACTTGAATGATGGTTGAAAGGAGGATTGTGATTGGTACATTGCGAAATGTATTAAATAATACCACCCGTGATATTTAAGTTCACGGGCTATCTTGATTAGACTGAGGTAATATCATGTCATTTGCAAAGAGTACATATAATCTTAATCCCACAAATTTTAATAATTCGAATGCTTTAGCGATTGTTTCTTTAACTACTATGGTTGGAATTAAATTTTTTATTGAATCAAATGATTCCTGCTTATAGGGAAATACTTTTGTTAGTATGTTTGATATAACAATTCATAGTAATTCACATTAATCTGATATCTTGAATTGTGATACACCCTTGATACTCTTATATGTTTTGTTCTCAATCGTAAAACTTGACTGGTGGATTATTTTATAATCCCGGTGGAGTAGCATATAAGTTAAGTCAAAGAATCAATTGATTTGAAGATAGTTAAAAACTTTTAGAAAAAAATTCATTTGACTAATGATTATCAGAAACTTAAAGTAGGGAATAAAATGATGTAATATAATCAATTTTTCAAATAAGACCTCTTTATAACCGAGTGATTTTAATCACAATTAAATTATAGTGCATTCGTGATTATTTAGTTGAGTTAATATCAATTAAATAAATAAAGGAAATAATTACGGTAATTGTAATTTTGATATCTAAGTTTTTATTTTGGTGCTAATTTATTTATTTTTCTTGGGTCCTTACTATAGTCCATTGCCCAAGTAGTAGGCCTGAAACTCTCTCGAGGTCTAGTTTAGCTAAGGCCACCCATGACTTACTCATATTTATATTAGTGTAAGCTACAATTTTAGATCAATTATCTATTATGGAGGGTTAGAGAGGGAGAGAAAACACACTATTTACATTTTTGTGACGGGGTAAGGATAGAGAACATGATTTCTCACAAATTTTACCATGGTGTCATTCGCAAAAGTACCCACATACAAGGCTTTCAATGGGTGGATCATATGCTAGATTATTCAAGGCATTCAGAAATTTCTAACAAGGCTTTTGGAGACTGGGAGGGAAACCTGATTCACATAATCTTTAACCTTTTTCTCCTCATACGAATCACCACATGATTTCTATGGTATTGTATTCTTCAAATCCTTGGTTTACACTTTAAAACTAATTCTTATTTTACTACACAATGCATGATCTTTCGAATCTCTTAGAGATGAAATTTTTTTGTATTTTAAATGTCAATCCCATGAATTTTTACGCAACGATTGGTATCAGAGCGTTGGTTGAGATTGATAATGTTTTGTAATGGTCTATGTTTTCCACCACCAAACCATAATTTTGCATGTTTTATGATTGTAAACTTGTATATGATTTCATACTAACATGCCTTTGCAGATATTATATGTTTATGATGATCGCTTTTTATTTCTTAAGTGAAAATTGTTTTAAGGATGAGAAAAACAAATTTCTATTTTTATGAAAACCCTTTTTCTAATTTTTAATTCGCAATAAGTTGTGAACAAGTTTTTAACATAACCAAATTTTATCTTGATTAATCCTAACCATCCATCTAGTGATTAAATAAAATAAAAGAAAGAAAAGAAAGTAATACTCACAACGCCAGATGTACGAGGAAACCACTAAGAGAAAAAACCTCGGACGGACCAAGCTAGACAATCACTATGAATGTGGATTTACTACGAACACACATAATTCTTACCCAATGACTCGATCCCCATGAGACTTAATGCTATTCTGATCTTAAACCACTCTTCTCACAGTGCCCAGGCAAAAATTCCTTCTTCCACGATGCTCGTCCACAACACACACATTCAGTTATGTCGTAGTGTCCACCGATATGGCTTGTAACGTCTACGATGTTGAAAATGAACTCCACATAATCTTCACTGCAAATCTAGGAATTTTCAAGTGTAGATCAACTCTTCTTGGTGCCAACAAGATCACTATAGCATATATCAATGATAACTCCGATCTTGTAAACTCTAAGGATGTGTTTACTTTGTAAAACCTTTGAAAACTTGTGTGCACAAATGTACTGGTTTGTAAACATTTTTTTTCAGATTTCACACTTACCAAATCTAAAGCAAACATGCCTATAAATACTTTTCTTAAAGAGGAAGCTCGTTCAAGCGAAACAGAATGTTGCACAAATGAGATGTTCATGTTGGTCAAATAATAGGCAATCTCGCTCGAATGACGTGTCAGGTCGTTTGAGCAACGTGCATATTAGAGTTTCAATTAAAACCAACTCTGAAATAAGAGTTCAACTTGAATCCAACTCTAATCCATCCTTATCATATTAAAATGAAGTGAAATCCTTTTTAAGCACTTATAAAACATTTTAAAAATATTTAATTAATAAAAATTCCATTCTTAAACATTTTTTTAAAAAAATGAGTCTCATTAAAATTAGGCATTTATACATGAGTGATCTCAAAATGAAATTTGAAGACGGATAAACTTGTACCAATCAAACCTCGACATAATGAATTCCTTGAAGTTTTGTCGCAACATATTCAACATGTCATAGTCTGTTTGGGATCGTGACAATAAAAATCGACCTATGACTCTAACATGTTTTGTCTGAGGAATAAGTCAAAACTATACAATGGACTCAATTGTGGAAATTTTGTCCTTACAGTTTATATCCCTTAAATAATATCACATATGTTTATGCTTTGTGATTAGATTGTATGGTGGTTTATTTCTAGTTATTTTTTTCTCCTATATTCAATATAGTTGTAATAATTTTGTTTTTGTAGTTTTTATTTTATCGATGTAGGTTGAGGCATAAGTTGAGGGATGTAATGTTTACTCACTGTTATAATTAAGTAATTACATGATTTGGGTACTGGACAAAGGTTTTTGAAGTTTTATGGTGATTTAGGAATGTATGGCCATTTTTGCAGGAAATTCCTATAAGGAATGTAAGGTTGTCGTGCTACAGGTTTGGGATCTTCCATGCTCATGTCAGATCGATCTAGATGCGGGGCGGATTAATTAGATGACTAGGTAGGATCGATCCGATGGGGGTAGTTTTTTATTGGTGGTTCCACTTGTGTTGGATTCTTACGGATTTTCATCTTGCTTCTTCTACCTTCATCTTACTACACCATAATGGAATATTTTCGAAAGAAAATAAAATTACCCTTCTTGAGTGTCTCAATTTTGAGACTTTTTTTTTTCTACAACATTTTGCGTGAGCCCTTTGGATATATTATTTTTATTATTCTTTTAATATATATATATATATATATATATATATATATATATATATATATATATATATATATATATATATATATTCATAATGAGTTATGTATTTTAAAAATATATTTTATTTTATGTTTGTATTTTTTTACTATTTCTTTTAAAGTGTTTAAACTTTTCTTTAACTAAAAAAAATCAATTTTGTTTATTAAAAGGTTTGAACATAAATTAAATGGTTGTGATTTCGTGTGTGGTATTTAATGGTTGAGATGGTGCATGTTTGTGTTTGTTTGCTCGATCCTTGTCATCATCCTTGGTACAATGGGATTCACTTGCGTTTGCCACACGATTTGACCATGTGTGGTGTGCCAGCTTAGGTCTACCATTGGTGGCTTTACGCTTTTACCCTTCATGTTTCCCTGGCTAAAGATTCATGTAACCCTTGATTTGGGGTTTCCATTTGGATCCCCAGCCGCCTCTGGGACATGTCTATTTTTCCCTTATGTGATTGGTTTATTAATTATGAACCCTGCCAATTTAGGTTTCATTTATATGCTTAGTGATCAGTTCATTTCCTTTTTTAGGGTTTGATTTGTAAATCACAGCCAACATTTTGTTCCTCTTTCCTCTCATTTTCTCTCTCTCTATTATTTACGAATCTTTGAGATTTCAGTGTTAGATCTTTACCTCGGTTTTAAACTCATAAACATATGTGAGTTTGAGTGCTTCTGGTTTGTGTTTATGAACTGGCTGGGTTTTGTCCTTTTAGTTGTGAATTGGTTCATTTTTTGGGCATACTGGTTATTTGTAGGAGCCTTGTTGATTGGAACCTTGGTCATGACGTTACATTTCTTTTTCGTGAATCCTTTCGGTCGAAGAACTTTTTTGACCTTCCACTGTGAGTTGGTTCTGACCATATATATATATATACTAGCATATGCCCGTGCCTGAAGGCAAGATGAAAATTTTTCAAAGAACATAATCGCGAAACGACGAAAATATTTTAAAGTACGTAATCGCGAAACGAAAAAAAAAATTCAAAGTGAGTAATTACAAGACTACAAAAAATTCTTTTCCCGACAAAACGAAAGCATAATTTTAAAAGAATTGATCATAATATCCTTTATTTATAGGACTATCCTACAAAATGAGAGTGTTCGTGATTGATAATAAAATTTATTGCCATGTCATATTTATTTTGGTCTAGTTTGTTTTTAGTTTAAAAAAATATCGAGTCGTGTTCAAGATAGGTAAACAAAAATATTTCATATCGTATTGTGTTTATTTTGGCCGTAATTGCAAAAACGATTGTTTTTTCCAAAATACATAATTGGAAAATGAAAAAAAAATTGTTGCCCGACAAAACAAAGTGAAATTAAGAAAAATAGCCATTCATAATTTTCTAAAGCTTATAATAAAAACTCTGCTGAATTTCCAATCATAATACATATATTTTATAAAAATTGAGCAAAATTTCATCTATTTATACAAAAGTATACGTTGTTAATAAGACCATACATTATATTTGTCTCCTAGCAAATTTTTTTTTTTAAATCTGTGTCATGAACGTATTAGTTTTAAAAAATTAGACAATTTATGAATACTTTATCATTAAGTCAATTTTTTTTATAACACATGATTGTAAACAATTTTAAAAGACTGGGACAATAATAATAGTCCATTACAAGTCAAATTATAAGGAAATGAGTTCAAATCTCGATTTTCTAAAATCATTTTTGATGCATATTAAAATGTTAAACGTCTACCCACATAATTAAGGTCAAATTATAAAAAAAATGTTGTAGATTGATTTGTTTGATGGTGCATGGGGGGTTTATGCTCAAGTCAAAATTTAAAGTGGTGTGTATAAATATAATTTTAAAGGAGTTTATTTAGGGATTATTTAACTATTTTCGAATCAATGTATTGATCTTCCTTTTGCGTATAAAATTATCATCTACTCTATAACGATTAAAAATAATAAATTTGAAGGTTACTAAATTATTAAAATATTTTAACCGCGCCATCGACATAGATATACCCCATTAATAAAGAAAAACTTAACTTTGTAGGAATCCCGTTTTAATAAGCTTAATGCGTAAAAAACTGTAATAATTTTTTTTTAATAAATAATTATTATGTTTGTTTTTAAGAGAATTAAATAGAATAAAAGTACATTAGTTTTTCACAAAAGTACGTTTGTTTTTAACGGATTTAAACCAAATAAGGATTTGTTTTTAATAAACATTTACCCACCTGTTCTATCTATAGTACCCATTTTTCTTAAGCCCACAATAATGGGTTTACACTCAATTATTGAATAGAAAAGAAAAATTAGACGTTGCAACTCTATTTTTTCTTCCTCCAAAAGCCGAAATAACTTACTGCCATTACTCCCTTTGAAACAGATCACGTATTGGCCACCAATTTCAATAAAGATACATACAAAAACACCTGCATACAACTATTGAACAAAGAAGAAAATGTAGAACTCATGTTCAATAAACATCATTTCATACCTCCATTTGTTTTTGTTACATAAAATAGAAAAAAAATCTTACTGACATATCTTTTTGTATCTACACTTAAGTTTTGGTAAGGGCATGTATCAAAAGAAAAAAAACAAATTTGATAAAACCTTTCACATGATAGTCATTTGGCATTTAATCCCTATGAAAGTGAAATGGTTGAATGATACATCATATTTCCCCTATTTTTCTGTACAACACAAATTATTTGTATCAACTATTTGACTCTTGTTTTTTTCCAGTTCTATCTGCATAGTTTTTCACATCTACCCTAATTTTGCATATTCAGATAATGGTGGTATGGTCTTTCGAGTTCCATCAATATCTTTTATTTAAAAAATATATTCTTACACAGTTCTTTAATAAAGCATATCATGAACTTGATATCTATTTAGAATCTTTGTTATCTGGGGCTCCTAAAAGGGGTACCCATATACTTTTATAACTGTTGTTATTTAAGAGTTAAAACTGATTAGTGGGGGCTATTAACAGGTTAATTGGCTCTATATAAAATCAACTTTATTTTTAGACCAAATATACACCCCCACTGACTTGTGGGTCTATACCAACACACATTAAGCTCAAATTAACAAAGGGTGTTTTTATTTACACCTTGATAATCTATTTGCATCGTCCGTAATTATACACACCATGTTTTTGGATTGAGACCCATTAACAACACCCTTCTGTCAGGGTTTGACTTGAAAAAAAGAGAAAATGGGCATTTCATACTCAGCCAAATTCTCAAACAAAATGTTTCCATCCTCACTCTCACATCAATGAAATCGACCCAACAAAACCAAGATTCCAACATCTCTCTCATGGCATAAATAAAATTCAGAAAAAAGTCATTTTCCATCCTCTCTCTCATCAACAAAATGAAGCAATGGCCATCTAATGAAGCACTTTGGTTGAGATAAGGGTGATAAACAATGGCTGGGTAATCTCCTATATTTGATTTTCCAAGTCCGAAATGGTGTACTAACTTGTATGATTAAATTTACAAATGAACTCCTCAATTACCATTAAGTTTATTTTTTTTTGGAAAAAAAAACGTATGTTTATGCTTCTTGTTTTCTGAAAGGTCTTAGCAAAGAGAACAGGAAAAAAAAACATGGTAAGGTTCTTTGAACTGGTGCGGTGATTTGTCTCGGTGGAGGCGTTTCGATGGAGAAAGTGTTTATGGGGTTGGATAGGTGGTAGAGGGGTTGAAAAGTTACGGGTTCACCAGGTTTCGATTGAGAAGATGTTGATGGGTTTGGTTAGTGGAGGCATGGGTGGTGTGGTGGTTTGACTGATTTGACAAGTTGGGGTAGAGTTTGTGGTATCACTGGTGGTAATGTTGATTTGAGCCATTCATGTAGTTTTATGAGTTGGGCTATTCATGGAGGTTGAAAAAAAGATAACATAAAAGGAACTGAAGATGACAAAAAAATTATTTCTCCTCTGTACGGACATCAATAAAAATAAAGAACTTCTCCATCACACCACTCTAACAAAAAACTTCTCTAAAACTTTGACTAAAGAGAGGTGAGCTCGGAGCTTGAGGGAGAGAGGCATTGTCTCGTGATTCCCATTACCATTGACAACTCCATCACCATCTTTATCATCAAATATCTAACAAAAACAAAAGGAAAACAGAGTGATACACAACAATAAAAAGATACCTAATTCATTCCTTTTAAAAAGAACACTTAGAAATTAAAGGGGAACAAATCTCCACAAAAAGACACCATATATTTCTATAAAAGACCAAAAATATCCTTTACAGAACACGTGGACATACCATATTTAGATATTAAAAAAAATATTGAGATGAAATCAAAGAAAACTTACCAGTTCTCACCCGTGAATAACCTGTGGGTAATAAATTGAATTAGAATTCATAAGTGAGAAGCATGAGGTCAGGAGAGAGAGAGAGAGAGAGAGAGAGAGAGAGAGAGAGAGTATCGATTCTTGTGAGAAGTGGGAATGTATACTGAGTAGGGGAAACCAAAAGTGTGAAAAAGGGGGAAACTAAAATATTGCTTTAAAATCCAAAATTCAAAATATAAATGGAGGGAGTTGATCTCAACCTTTAATTTTTGGAAATTGTCTTTTGATGTGTCACTCATCTACACCTTTAAAAATGTGTATATTTTCAAAATCCAAGCTATCTTATTATATATATACACACTAGAATATGCCCATGCCTGAAGGCATGCAAAAAAAATTCCAAAGTACATAATCGCAAAACGGTGACAATTTTTCAAAGTACGTAATAGCGAAACGCAAACATTTTCGAAGTGTAATTTTAAAACAATTGTCCATAATACCATTTATTTGTAGGACTATTCACCATGCTTAACAAATAAAAAATAGTCCAATAACATTCAAATACTCTAAATTAATCAAATAAATTCCCATATAATACAAAATATACAATATTCATCCATCGAATTCACATTATGTCTAAAAAAACAAATTGTCAAATTTTTAAAAATATTGGGCACAGTCTCCTTTGTTTATGGAAGTATTCACCGTACTTAACAAATAACAAATAGTCCAACAACATCCAAATTGTCTAAATTCATCAAACACATTCAGATATAAAATGAAATATACAATATTCATCAATCAAATTCATTGTGTCTCCAAAAAATAAAGTGTTAATTTTTTAAAACAATTGGGAATAGTTTCCTTTGTTTATTGGACTATCCACCATGTTTAAGGGGTAACAACAAATCCAACAATATAAAACAAATTCCAAATTCGTCTGACAAAATCTTCTATGAAACAAACTTCTTATTGGCCCGTGTTCGATGTGAACTAACCAATTGCCACGTGTTTGCGGTGAGCTTCGCCTACTGGCCCTCCTTTAAGAGGGTTGACTTTGCATCCTTCCCCAGGTGAACTTTCCATACATCCTCATTAACTATCTTCAAAAATTTGTGGTGACTTTGCCTCCTCCACCAGATGCAGCAAAAGGAACGACACATAGGCAGTAAGGATGATGTTCACATTCGAACTCCAATACTACATAAACTCACAGCCCCAATTTAAGTCCAAAAGCTGTCAAACAATAGTAAAATTACTGTAAGAAACAAAGACAACACAGAAGGATATTACACAATTTTAAATTGAAAAAAATGTAAAAAAGTACATATAATTCAAAATGCCTCAATTACGTGTTACAAACGAAACCAATTAGAGGAGTAGGTCATTTAAAATTTTAAACGGTAAGAAGATCCTCTAATTTGAACTGAGGAGAAAATCGTTCTGAAGATGCCTGAATCTTGCAGGAGGAGGAGGTGCAAACTTTTATCTTTTTAGTACCAAATAGATTTAGTAGGAGGAGATGAAAATTTCAAGTAACAAAAGTCTCAATAAATTTCAATTAACTATAAATTTTCATTATTTGTTTGGTACTTAATTAGAGGAGCAGACCGATCTCATTAACTTTCAAAAAATATAGACCTTTCAATTGTACCAATGATCTAACGATCTAATTAACTATTGCATTTGTATCTACATATATGCATATTTCATATATGCTGCCTGCATATATGCATATGCATATATGTCTATATAATAAAGTACCTTGGTTTTTGAAAATGTACACATTTTTAACGGTCAAGATGTGTGCCACCTCATTATATATTTTGAAAAAATGGATGGTTTGGATCACATCTATTTTCTTTTTACAAACCTACCTCTCGATTATTTGATTTCCCCTCTTTTTTCATCATCAAAGTTACCCTTTAATTCAAAAATGAGGGAATGTTTGGAATTCTTTCTCCCTCACACTCTTACACACGCATGCGCTCATCTATCTCCCTCATTATCTCGCTTTAAACCCCAAACCCACCCCGTCCACCTCATTCTCTCCCTCTCACTCCAAACCCCTAAACCCTAGCAGCCGTTGCTCGCCCTCCGCCGCTGCCCACCCTCCACCGCTGCATTCAAGTACTCTCTCTCTCACCCTCTTAAACACACACACACACACATCTACCTTCCCGCCTATGCCTCACATGAACACTCCACTCACTCTCTCTCTCTCACACACACACATACACACACACACATACACACTCATAAACACACTCATACACTAACGCAAATCGATTTTAGATTTTTCATTTGTGTGTGTTTGTGTGTGTGTGATTTCTGATTTCTAATTTCTGCTTTGTGCGTGTTTCGTGATTTCTCATACACACAATTTTTTTACACATTTTGTAAACTTGATTATACAGATGTTTTAGGTGTTTTCAGGTATTTTAGGGCTATGATTTTTAGCAAGTTTGGTTGGATATGGTATCAAGCCATTTGAATTGATTAATAAACGAGATGGGTTATGGATGATTAGCTAAAATAAAATGATCCAAACACGTGATGACACTTTTGCTAACCCTACGTTGAGGTTTATCGCCAGTCAATCGCTTGCACTATGATATATATTTTTTAAAGCACAATAACTGTTGAATGACCCGAATGAGAAACATTAGAATTTTTTCATACATGAATTCAGGTGCAGTCCAGCTTAGCTCCTCCACCAGCTGATTCTCATGGCAACTGGCATAAATGTATAATGAACAATGCCAATTTTTCAGTGGCACAGATCCAATTTTTGCAAGGTGATACTCAATTTTCCATAAATCAGAAATTATATTATGGGGCTTCATATTGCTATCGATACATATTATATAATTTCGATATTTTGGAGAAGAATTTAGGAGCCAGATGTTGAATTTGACAAAAGGCTTCTCATTGTCCCCCCAAAATGGGCACTTCTTAAATTCATGTTTTTCTCACTGCCAATCAAAAACTCAGCATACATGGTTTGCAGTTAATACTCCTCACATTGGCAACAAGGTAAATCAATAACTCCAAGGCTCTGCTTTCTTTGATTCAGGATGAAACATTATTTCTTGATCACCCACTTCTCTTCTTCTTTAAAACACCATATGACATATTTCTTATTCATTATAGATTACACACACACACCCTCTCAAAGAACAGTCTATTGCGAAAGTTGAATGTACTAAATAGATCAGACAGTGGTATGTTATGTTTTTAAAACATCTTACAATGGTATGTTTTTAAAACTTCTTTGTTTTTAAATTTCTTTTTGTTTATAATGTGCAAAACTAAGACGTTTAACTATTTGGATCATTGCAGCACTCTATCTTTGGCTTAATATTGTTGCGAATTCAAGTTTTCTTTTCTTTTTAATACGAATTAGTACCGGGACTCTTTACATACCTTTGTTACAACATGTGTTCTAATATCACACCTCTTTCTTTTTTATATACAACCATTATTCATTTGGCACTTCTACCCATGTTACTTATACATGTTATATATTCATTTGGCACTTGAATATCACTTGTTTGCTTAGACACTTATGTACAACCTCACTCTATATGCCCGAGTTTCCTCTTTACTTTTCTTTATGATTTTCATTTATTGGTTTGGTGTTTGTGTGGGGTTTTCAAAATTGAACGCTATTACCATTTGTCTATTTTGATTGGATTTAATGAAGTTTGGTGTTTGTGTGGGGTTTCTATTAAGTGCATACCAATAGTGGGGCTATAATTTCATGGTTGCTACTGCTATGGTTATTTCGTATTATATTATATTATATTAATGCTATTTCTACGCCTCTTCTATATATATTTATGATCTCTTGGGTTTTTGTTTTAAAACTAATAACTAATTTTGCAAGTTTGGGTTTGTAGTTTGCAACTTATTTCCTCAAACGAATTTTTGGTTCATATGTTTACAACAAAAGTGATTTTTTTTACAAGCAAGGTGCTTTCAGATTCTCGGGCCCAGATTTATAGGAATCTTGGACAATAAGGACAAGATGATATCCCTAACCCAGTATGACCCATGATGGTGAAGATCAAATTACCGAGGAGCCTCAATCACAAAATATTGCATGTTAATGGAGCGAAAATTTTCCCCTGGAGTTTCAGTTAAGGTACTATTCTACTCTCACTATTCATGCATATTCGTTCTACACTTATTGTTCTTGTATTTTCCCCGTAAGTGTTGTTAACAAGAACGGTAAAGGTAGTATGGTCCATAACCATTTTCTTTTTGGTTTAGTTCTCTCTCTGAAAGTCCATCAGTAATTATACCTTTAGTTATACTATATTTTTGCCTTCGATGTAAGTAGGTATACATTGAGTTATATTTAGTATTTTGGTATTTTTGAGTTTTATTATCTTTTCTTTAATGTTAAACATTATTTCTTATGTTTTATAGTAATTATTTCTTATGTTTTTAATACGAAGAAAGAGAACTACCGGTGGCATGATGGGCTGAGTATAAGAGGGGAAAAAGTAGCTTGGGAGTACACTGAAAGTTAGACTCCATAACAACTTTGGTTAGTACACCATTCATTTATATTCTTTCCTATTATGGTTACAAATTTCATTTTCTGGAGCTCATTTTCGAAGGGCATTCAACTAACTAATGGTACATCTCATTATCTTGAGCACATCATTTTCAAAAGACCACTTTACTTTTTTTTGGACATATTGAACTAATCAAATTTAACAATACTATTCGCCATTGCAAAAGGCTCTTAATTAGGTATACATTCATTGAATTGTAAATGAATAAAATCAAGTGTGTGAACTTTTTGATATTTCATTTGCAAATGAATGTATGTGTTAGTTTCAGATGCCTTTTCGTCGATAAAATATATTATCTTAGTTTAATTTCTATGTTATTTTAATACAATCACACCAATTAAAGTATGGAACCTACCTTAGTTCAGTATTAAGGAGGCATTGCATATATGTTTATTTCATATATATGCAGCTGCATATATGCATATAATAAGGAGTAAAAGTTTTGACACTATTCAATAAGATGACAACTTAATCAGGGGCTAGGATTGAATGGAACAAAATTGAATCCAAGGGTTGAAATGTGTTCCCCCTCCTTTCTCATTCTCAATTTCACTTTAATTCAAAATGGGGGGCATTTTTGTAAAATCTCCACTCTAAAGAGAGCTTTCACTCATACCCACTCACTTCAATCAGTCAGATACTCTTCCCGATCTCACCCTCTCTCTTTCTCTCTCCCTCTCTCTCTCTCTCTCTCTCTCTCTCTCTCTCTCTCTCTCGGACACTACTTCACATTCTTCTTCTCCAACAAGGTCTTTTGGAGATTAGGCACACTCCCCCAAATCCTCCCTTTCTCTAACGACCAAGGAGGTGCCATATGGACCGACCCACTTCCATTTTTCACCAGCATGAACATCGGCCCAGCACTTCTCATTTGTCATTACTGAGGGTACAACACCCTTTCCCTCTCACAATTTGTTTTTCTTACTTACAATATTCAGTCTAATTTGGTTTATATGTTGGTTGTAATATCAGGTTCTTGGTTCCTATTGTTTATTTCCACATGCAACATTTTTTAAGGTTGTCATTACTGAGGGTACAACACCCTTTCCCTCTCACGATTTGTTTTTCTTACTTACAATATTCACTCTAATTTGGTTTATATGTTGGTTGTAATATCAGGTTCTTGGTTCCTATTGTTTATTTCCACATGCAACATTTTTTAAGGTATGGATCTATATACTAGGTATTTTAGAGGATCGGGTTTTTATCCATATCTCTGTTAACAATTAAAGATCCAAGTTTTTTTGGTTATAGTGTTTTTATAGATCTGGGTATTTTATAGATCAGGGTTAAGTGTTTTTTATTATTTTAAAGTATATGCAATTTTTTATAATCTTTCCACATTTAAAGTACATACAATAGTTTTTGTTTATGACAGAAACATGAACATTGGTTTTTTTCTGATTATGAATTTATGCGTCGTCTTGGAAAAATTGCTTAACCGTTTCAGTAGAGAGATAATTTAATTTTGTTCTGAATTATGTGTTTGGGATGTAAAAATTGCTTCATGTCTCAAAATATGGTAAGTGTGTATTTATCACTCCAATACACTGCAGTTGTTCTGTTTTTCATTGTTGGTTTGCATTTTGGGATATAAAAGAATATGAGAGCTTAGGTATTTTTTAGGTGGAGATTTAACGTTTCTTTATTGCATGACAAGCATGATTTGAGTCAAATAGACATTTTTTTTTACATCATATAGTAATCTGTCACGTACATGTTTTTTTCTCTTTTTTATTTATATTGTCTTGATCGTAATATATGATCTAATATAATCTGTCCCGTACTTGGATAAATTGTAGTGTCAAATGTTTTTTTTTACTCTTTGGTATCCTTGCTCATGAGATGGACCGATATCAATTGGAACTTTTTATGGATTTTCTTTCTCCGAGTCAATGTATTTAATAATATTTTTGTTTGATCAATACTTGATGAATTGTTTGTTAAAAAAGAACCATTGACAATCTAACTATAAAGTCTCAAACTCCCCTTTATATTGGCTAATCACTATTCATTTGGTCGAGTCCGCTAATAATAGTTGAAATTTAGTGTTTTATTCATGATAAAACTAATGTGTTTGATTAAGATGTATGGTATTCAGAAGAAGTTAGGGGCTTGGCGATTGTGAAGGCACAAAATCAGGTATTTCCCTATTAGTTTGGCTTATTTTCACTTTTCTTCTATGTTTACCGCTCACGTTGTCCTCTATGACTTCGGAGCGAAGAAAACATTCAGGATGGCCATTCAATTTTTTGGGTCATTTGTAAGATAAATTTTTTAGGTGGTTCGCTAGTTATATTTTTTGGGTGGTATGTGAGTGACAAATGGGGTGTCACCTTCGTGTTTAATGGTTTACGTCGTACTATTGGTTTTGATGGTGATCGGGAATGCTTTCCACATTTCACTCAGGTAAATATATGTCTTGCATTTTAATTTTCAGGGCATTTATTCTGTTTGTGATATTCTTACTAATTTTATCCTTTTCTTTGTAAATTGATTAATATGAATACCTCGGTTAATATTATTTGTACCATGATGGTGATCACATTTGCAACTGGTGGGTGGGGGGTAAAATAAAAATCGTCACTTTTTCTATTGTGACTATAGTTTTAATTTTGTGGTTAAGAAGTCAATGGAGAAAAGAGCCATATTTATGTCATACATTGTTAATAAGAGTCCATGTGGTTGAGTAGAGTTGGGTTATATTGTTTTTAGTTATACAATTTTGTTGCTTTCTCTATTTTATGTGTTTGTGTTGCTATATGTTTAGTAATCCATATTCCGTTTTGAACAATTCTTAAATTTAACAGGTGGTTTGTTACAATAGTCGCATATGTAGTGTTTGGGTGGAATCCTCATTTTATTTTTATGTTTTAGTAGAAACAATGTTGCGCGGGCGTGTCGTGACAAAGATATGTTCCCCTAATCCTATAGATGCGTATGTATTTAGTTTATTTCAGATATTCATGGTGTTTTGTTCTTACAAATGTAGCTATTTTTTTATTGTCTCACAGACTCGCTATAGCTATATATTCGTTTTGTTGTGTGTGCTGGCAGGATATATTTTCAGCTTGGATATATATATTTTTTGTGGGTGGTGGTGGTTGTGGAGGGGCTGATATATTTACTATGGATAAGGGTTCTAATGTAGCTATTCTTCTTTTACTTGTATTTCATATCTTGAAGTTCGGTTTGAATCTTGGTCTCTTTAGTTTTCTTTAACAATATACATCAGCGCTGACACCCATGTTAGTAGATTTATGGGTGTGATTGATTTATGGGGGAACAAATGCAACCATTGTAATTTTGACATCATAGAGGTATAACATTATGTCCCTTTGCATACTTTGTCTCATGATAATATCAGTATTTGGTGATTTCCAAGTCGCCTTTTTTAGTGTGTAGTTTTGTGCCATGATAATATCAATAATATCATGATAATATCATGTATAACAAATGGGAACTTGGAACAGGTATACTTGAACTTGTAACTTGCAACTTGCAACAGGTTTGTTATCTCGCAATAATTTTTCGATTGTTTGTTGTGTTTCTTTTAATTTATTTCTATGTTGAATATCTGCAACAATCTTGGTTAAAATAGTTTAGCTCATGGAGTTCTTCTCTTTTGCTTCTTTTCCTTACACAAGGTTCTTTTGTTGCTTATCTATAATATTCTTTTGTTTCTTTTCCTAGGCATTGAGGCTTTGAGGTCAACATTGTGTGTGCTTTCGACATTGTGAGACTTTGTGGTTCGACATTTGTACTGTGAATCAAGCTGTTGGTGGAACTAGAATCAAGCCTACACTGTTGGTACTTTGAATCAAGTCTTTGAGGAAGCAGATAAGTATTGTTTATATTTTTAACTGATATAAAGGAAAATGTTCAAGTAACCTTTTATTTTGTTTTTTTATCCTAAAATCAGTATTGGAACTATAACAGTTAATTTTTGTAACCGATATCAGTCTTTAACTGATCTCAGTCCATAACTGATATCAGTCTAAAATTATGTTGTATATCTATTGTTGATTTTTGTAACTGATATCAGTTTATAACTGATCTCTATTGTTCATAACTGTTCTATTTAATGTAACTCATATTTATTATTGTTATAGTTTAAAATGTACTCATTTGGGAAGTTGCTATTGAAGTCATTAGGAGTTAGGAGCATTGGAAGATTATGCGAGACATCGTTAGTGTTTTGTGTTGCTTAACGCTGTCCCACATTATGTTTACTCTTTTTACTTAGTCCCATTTCTTTCTCTTCCCAATCTTAGATAGTCCATAGTCACATTGGGTAAATCTGTATAGCTTTTTATATTGTGCTTTTTATACTGTCCCACATTATGTTTAACGATGTCCCACATTATTCTTTTTATATTATGTACAACTTCTTTGGGTAAATCTTATCATGTATACTCTTGGAGCACTTGCACTGGCCACTGAACCACCAACTCATCACCTCATGGGAATACCCCCAGTTGGTCGAAGGTTGATGTTGGAAGTTCTCATAATTTTCTTTGATAGATGTGTAAAACAACTCAGCGTTTTGTGTTGATCTTTGGATAGATATATGAGGATTTACAAAAGAGATAAAAACTGAGGCAGTTCTTAGTTCTTAGTGAGTAAACAGTTCGACAAAATAATATGTCGTAGGTGTTTGACCTGAGACATACACAACAACTCTCTATGTAAGTTCTCTATCTCCCCCTCATGATTCGTTCTCTTTTTCTTGAAAATTTGCGGGTTTAAGATTTCATTTTTAACCATTCAATGGTCGAGGTGAGGGAGGACAAGGAGCGATAAGGGCTCACTTTCTCTGTTTTCCCTTCACCAAAGGTTTCCGACACTGTTGTAGAACCGCACAATGCCACTCTCTTGGTGCACCAGTTGGTGGAGAATGCCGATGGATGCATGGTCCTTGATAATTAAGCGTTGCACAACATTTTTTTTTCGGACCTTGAATCTCAGCACTCCAAGTTTTGGTGACCTGGACCATTTAATCTTCTGCCACTATGAGTGGGGTAACTTGCCACCTCAGATTCTCGAGTTAACTTAACTCAACAAATGTTGGACTCAAAGAACATGATGTGCGTAGCTGACCCATGCCACGACCTTTACTTGACTTCAAGGTTCCAGAATTTGAGTTTCGCTACTGTAAATTTGTTGTACATCTTGAGATACGTGATACTTGCTTAATATGGAGAAAATTTGCAGGTATGATCATTTTACAGTTATGAACTTCATTTTGCAGTTATGAACTTAAGAGTGATAGTGTGTGTAGCTTAATATTGAACTTGAGAGTGATGGAGATACCTATATCCCTTTTTTTCAAACTACAAATATGTTTTAGTTTCTATAATTGGTTATAGTTAATTTGGTTATACATTCGGCTTACAAGAACTATACACGTTCATCTTTTTTCTTATGATTTCAAAATAGTATATGTTTAATATTTAACAACCACTATTTCATGCACTTCTTAGTACTTTATATATTTTTATCTAGCACGTGAGCACTACCCTTTCCCTGTTTGATACAATTCCCATTATTACCAGATTTAGCAGTTTTAATTATCTTTAGTGTCAAATAATGCATCTTAATAATTGTCAAATAATGCATCAATTTTTTTCCTATTTTATTATTTGTTTAATTTCCATTTTGACTAACTTCATTAAATTTGGAACAGTGAATTGTCTCAGTGTTTCATTAAGTGTACCTGGTACTATTGTTATTCAATTCATGTATAAATCTTCTTAAGTGTACTTGGTACTGTTACATAAATTTGATATTATTTAACCTATGTACATAACTTTGGTTCTATTGTTTGGACATTGAAAGTACAGTTTCCAGGTAAGTGCCTCTCATATGCGTTCACAATTGTTCATTGCAAAATGCATCTTCTACTGTATTGAATTGTGAAACTGTGAAAATCAATTATTAAGTTTTATGTGAAATTCAATAATTATTTATTGTATTTTGTGAGGGATTTTTATTAAGTTTTGTGGGAATTCTTTGAAAGTACATGTTTAGCAATTATACATTGTTTAGTGGCATTCCATTTGTTTTTACCCATATTATGCTGAATTATGTGGATAATGTAAAACTAAAGTTTCACTTGAAAATGTAAAACACCAGGAATTAAAAAGTGATTAGACTTTGGAATGAGTGAGTAGACATTTATTTTTCTTAGTTATCTTAGTTGACATTGAATTCTTTATTGTGGTAGTTTTGGTGTTGATTGGTTAACTCAATTAACATTCACACAATTTCCAATGTTCATCTTTGATGAATATGACGTATTTTTTCATGGGATATTTGGAGTAGTGGTTAAGGTGAGATACCTTAACCCATTATCTTGAATATTTAGATATTTGTCACTATATCTGGGTTCATCAATTTGCAGAATATTAAGGAGTCTCAAAGGCATTCAGGCATGGGGCAAAAGTTTTGATATGACAATTGTTGTTTTTGCATATTCAAATTTTGTTCATTATAGAACGAGGATTGTCAATGTTTGGGATAAAGATCAAGATGTTCCTTCTGTTTTAGTATTTTGTTATGTTTTAGATTTTGAATCAATACGTTCCTATGTCATCTTAACATGAAATCATTTGTGGTTACTTTTCCCTGTTATAGGTGAATGAATCATATTTCTGGGAGCATGGTTTTTGAAGCATTATGGCGTTGTTGAGTGGCAACATGGTTTAGTGGTAAGATTGTGCTCTTCATTTCGGTGTAACAAATCCTTGATGTGCTAAAGCACAACAAATTTCATTAAAATTGTAAATTTTACTAGGCACATTAATGGATGTGTATTAGCATTAAATTTTATGATGTAAATTGTTTACAGATTCAAAACTTTGGAAAATATTTTACGTTGGTTGGTGTGTTTGTGTTACTTGGCAATGGCGTCGTGTCATAAGTCCGAGTACTAATATTGGGGGTAAATTTAGATTATTTGAATGTTGTTGGACTATTTGTTATTTGTTAAGAAGGGTGGATAGTCCTATAAACAAATGATGTTATGGCCAATTTTTTTAAATTACACATTGTTTTGTTGGGGAACGAAAAATTTGCCTTCATGCGATTACATATTTTGGAAATTTTTGCCATTTAGTGATTATGTACTTTGAAATTTTAGGCCGTGCCTTCAGGCACGGGCATTCCGCTAGTGTATATATATATATATATATATATATATTTGATCAATTGGACTAAATATACTTATATATATATATATATAGTTATGAAATCTGTATTTATTTAAACTTGATGTTTGAAAAGGTTGTTGATGTAGCTAAAGTTTTGTTTGCTTGATGAATCCCGGGTAAAGTTTTTTTGTTGGGTTAAAGTTTCTTTTTGCTTATTGTTCTCGATTTAAGTTTTTTTTTGTTGACTAATTTCTTAAAATCGATTCCTTAATATGTTTAATCTATGATTTGGTAACATTATCAGTACCATCGTTTGTGTGTTTCAAACAAGCAAGTGTTGGGAACATTACTTCTGATATTTTAAATCAGATCGGAGTGTTGGTTGGATTCAAAACTGTGTGTTAATCATTTTTAAATTAGTAATGAGTTGGAGTCTGTTCATCTTGTGCAAAAACCTGTTACTATATTCTCTAGTGTGAGTGGGGACTTTACATCTATTCATGTTTTAGTTATTAATCACAACTAGTATTATATTTGTTAACTAAACTAAGATTAAAACCTTATGTGTGTTTAATCTTCTTTTATAAACAAAATAATTTTTTTTGTACTAATTAAAACAATCCTTATAATTAATTTTTTATGTTACACAACTTCACTGTTTCATGTTGTTGGGTGTGTCGTTGTGTGTGAGTTCAAGCTGTCACTACCTGGACATTATGGGGTTGCTGATTTTTAGTCAGTGTTATTGTATTTAGACTAGGCTTGGTGTAAGGGTTTTTATGTGTAATACTCCGTATTTTTATGACTTTTAAATTGGGGGATTTATTAAAATTAATTAGAGATATTAATTTAATATTAATATGGAAATCATTTAAATATTTACTAGCGTGATGAGAGTTAGTAATTATTGGAATTTTGTTGTAAATTATTTCATGGGTAAAGTAAGATGTGTAATTAAATTTAGTAAATTTATCACGAGAATCTAATTTGATAATTTTGAAAATTTTATCGGGACGCGCCTGTATCGTGTCGGGATTAAATTCATATTATTAAAAGTTAATATATTATAAGTCACCCGTATGGTCATTTTGAGTGCATCAATGTGTCCGTAAGGGTCGAGATAGTCAAAATAATGTACCCGGGGGTTTTGTTTGTGTCTCGGGGTATTTTTGCCCTAGTTAACATCCCGGGAGGGCGTTTTAGTCATTTTGTATTTTTGGGCATGGAAACCCACTAATTTTCTAAGGTCATATGGGATGTTAGGGGTTGTCTTCTAGGGTTAACATAATCAAAAAACAAAAAACGACCATTGGAGAGGAAGGGTAGAAGCTTTCCAAGGAGTTCTAGGCCAAAAGGTCCGTCATTCGCACCGCCGTCACCGCCAAATTGTAGATCGCGCGACTAGGAACACAACCACACCAATTTGATCCACAAATCAGAAACAAAGATTTCCAGGCAAGTATCTATCTTGATTTATTATAGTTGATTCTATGGTTATGTTAGTCTAGGGTTGATTGGAACTAGTTTCATGAAAGAAAACATATGTTGGAGACTAGAATCCACATGTTATAAAGATAATAATCATATTCTGGACATCAAATTCACATGTAGAGGATATACCACGAATTTTCTTTGAGTTAGGAGTAGAAAATCTGGAAAAAGAATTGGAAGAATTAAGTTAAAGAAAATGTTAGGGTTCTTGAGGTTTATATACATTTTGGCCTTTTAATTTGTGATACTTGATGAAAACTCACATGTTTTACGTAGAAAATTATTTATTTGGGTATATCACACTTGTAGTAGAATTTGTGGGGAGTTAGGGAGTTAAATATGATGATTTTGTTAAGTTTGGAGAACGATTTTCGTAGCTGGGTTTTCTCCAGTTTCGCCATAACTGCTTGATCGATCGATCGATCAAAGAGCATCGATTGATCGATGATCGATCGATCGACCCCCTTACATCGATCGATCGACCCCTCCTGGAAAACTCATAGTCCTCTTTTAAATAATTTATTTCGATTAAAATGAGTAGTAACCTTTGAGCATTATTGCTAGAACATTTTGGGACATAAAGAGGACTAGTAGGACTTTGTAAAAGTGGGGAATTTAATAAAAGACGAATTTAGGGTTAACGGGGAGTGATTTACACTTAAGAAATAATGGGAACGTGTGACTATAGGAGTAGGACATGTAAGAAAGTTACGTTAGAAAATACGATAGTACCTACTGAAATTATACATTTGGTAAATAGAATATTACGAGTGAAATGAGGTAAGTATGGAATAACCTATAATTAAGAATAACAGAGACGAGCCGTTATACAGGATAATCTAGTAATGTGTACTAGTGATGAGTGTCATAGGTATGGGTCGTAGGCGTACCTAATTTAGAAATGGGAATGGTATTATACATATATATGACTCTGTTTATGTGTATACTATATACGTGTAAAAATCATGTCCGCGCTACTTGCTATCACTGAGATTACCGTGCCGGGACAGTCTTATCTCGATGGTACCTTTATGGGGGATATTGTCTGATCGATAGTCAGATGGTACTAAGAGATGTGAGGGTATGTGATGACCTCTTAGTGACTTGGAACTATGCTTCGCCTCAATTTGTATGTGTTTGAGTTAATATAGTTCGAGAGTGATTTCGAACTAGTATTTCCCTTAGTACGAGTGATACGGGGACTTGATAGCAGAGTATGCCAGCACCATAAATTTTATGTGGGGGTGCCGATAGTATATATATTATATGAGTAATTAATATATATAGACTTGAAATTTGGAACTTTCTACTGTGACTAAAAGTAGTTAAATAATAAATAAATGTCCCGATTTTATTATAAGTGTTTGAAAAGTTTGAGACAATACTGAAAAAACTTTATAATGAAATGAGATTTATGTGAAAACTTTACTTTCAAAAATCAATTATCTTAGCCCTAGAAATTGTCGTCTTTTGAGGAATTTAAGTTAATCTAAAATCTTGCGATTCATAGTACGATAGTTGTGCACACTATAAGAGAGGTGAGAATTTCTCAAGAGTGTGTCTCATACTAATATGATTGTCGCATTAGCAGGTAAGCATTTTAAATACATGCTAAAGTAAAATTTTAAACTATTTTATAATCGGGCTCTGACCCGTTTCCTGTTATCTATTTTCTCTTGTATATATGTATATATTATAGGTGCCCATCCACAGGGGCGTCATGCTTAGGTACTTTGGGATGGACGTGATGCATCTTAGGAGGGAGTTGGAAGACAATTGCTTAGACGATCTCCTTGTTGATTCCATTCTTAGTTGAGTTTTAATTAGTTGGGCATGTGTCGCCTGTTTCCTTATTTAGTTGGATTTGTCAAAGGTTATGTTCATTTATATTTCGTATTTTACTCGTTAGGATTTATGTACTGTCAGGATGATTTTTTCCTTTATGGTTTCAAAGTTGGTACTTGTTGTTTGAATGCTTAAATTCTTGGATGTTCATTTCCAGTCTTAATACATATGTGACTTTTAAATTGTTTATTTTTAAAGGTTTTTATAATTGGATTTAAATAAAAAACTAGAAATAATGTTGAAAATGATTTTTGACACTTAGCTTAATTTTTTAGGGTGTTAAATTGGAAAGTTTAATTTTTGATAGTGATGCTAAGAATGAACCAACCTTTCACCTTTGTTATAATTTAATGAAGGACTGATCACCCGGTATTTAATTAGGCGGGGTGTTACAGGTGGTATCATAGGATCAGGTTCTAGTGTCCTTTAGGATCTGTATGGCTTATCTCTCTTTCAGCTTAGCATCCTTGATATAGAGCCATATTTTAAGGATTGTTTTATTCTTGCATTTACACTTACGTCTTCAGCTATTCAGGATTTGTTAATAACTGTAGAGTAATAAACTTCCTTCTCATTTCATATGCCCCATGAGACACACACCCAAGGATAAATGTTCCCAAGCCTAGAAGCCAGCAGCTCCGGTTCAGGGAATGATGAATACAACCGAGGTGGCCGCTATCGTTGCTCAAGCGATGAATGTCGCATTAGCGGTAGTGCAGCAGGATCCACTCCAGGTTCAGGCAGTGGCACCGGTACCAGCACAACTTCTATCTGCATGGGAGCGGGTTAGGGATGCCTTGTAGAAGGCGCATCCCCCGGAGTTCTCGGTTAGTTCTGATATCATAGTAGCCAGCCAATGGAAGAAAGATATCCAGAGGCATCTGCGCATGTACGAGTGCATGGATGTGCAGAAATAGTTGTTGGCTTCCTTCAACCTAGTGGGGGGCGCTTTGCAGTGGTGGGAATCCACCACCACCTTAGACGAGAGGGACAGTATCACAATTCAGTCATTCTGAGTGCGGTTTAAGCCCAAATACTTTCCATCCGTCGTGCAGACTGAGATGAGGCAAAAATTAATTAATCTAAAATAGGAGAATATGACTGTTGCTGAATACGAGGAGGAGTTCACTATACTTCTCACTATAGTGCTAGATGAGGCACCCATGGAGGGGAAGAAGATAATGTTGATTGTGGACGGATAGGCCTTGATGATTCGCCAACACCTTATAGGCAATTTATCACTGAGCACCTACACGGATTTACTCAATGCTGCTTTGTTACACTGCTAGGATCACTGCTTCTATCTGCAAGAAAGAAAACGAGCAGGAGAGTCCAGCCAGTAGGGTGGGACAGGGGGTAGTAGTACTGGTGGGGCACTGGCATCTCAGGGGAAGACTCGTCATAATGAGAAGAGTTCCCATCAGGGGGACCCTGCCAAGCGGTTCCGATCAGGTGACTCCAGACAGGAATTTGGGGGATTTAGGCAGGGCCAATCTAATCAGTACGGCCAGCGGGGCTAACACCATCAACAGAAGGGCTATCAGGGCCAACCACTCCACAGGGACATGGTCAGCAGGGGTAGAGGGGAGGAAATTTCAGGGGCCGATGTTTCGGGTGTGGCAAGAATGGGCATAGGAGCTAGGATTGTACAAAGGGAGATAGGGCCCCACAACAGTAGGGTGCCCATAATGAGCCACATAGGCCACTTTTTCCAGCCGCCCTCCCAGCACCAACTCAGGTACCAGCTGTACCAGCCATCCCAGCATCTCCAGTACAGCAGGGACAGTTGTAGTGTGGACGTGTCTACAACGTCCACCAGGTAGCAGCTCCTTAGGCACCACAAAATGATTAAGGGTACGTTTCCTATTCATGGCACCATGGGTTGGGTTTTATTTAATACTGGGGTGACACATTGTTTTATAGCTACTCATTTTACAAAGGCTTTAGGATTATTAGCCAAAATAGAGAGCATTGTGACATGAGTAGACTCACCATTGGGGAATGGGTCACTAATTTTCTTTATATGCCGGGGCGTGGGTGTAGAGATTGGTAGTTTAATTTTACCAGGAGATATGTTAATCTTAGAGATGCATGAGCATGATGTTATTATTGGCATGGATTAGCTCGCAACCTACAGAGCCATGATAGATTGTTTCGGTTGGAGTTTTATCTTTACCATTACAAGACAGGAGATGTTTGTAATGGCGATGCCTTGCCCAGAGGGAGGCTCTTCCGCTCATTTGTATTACATAGAGGAGGATACCTCGAAGGAGTTCGTAATTCCCTTAGACTCAATCCCAGTTGTTCGTGAGTATTCTGATGTATTTTAGGAGATACCTGGCCCACCACCCAATCGAGAGATAGATTTCATCATAGACTTGTTACCCAATACTCGACCGATAGAACGTGCTCCATACCATACGGCTCGAGAGGAAATGAGGGAGTTACGAGATCAAATAGAGTTTCTCTTAGGTTAGGTCTTCATTCGTAGGAGTACCCCACCTTGGGGTACTTCAGTTTTGTTTATAAAGAAGAGATATGGTTCAATGAGGTTATGAGTGGATTACCGGGAGTTGAACAAGGTCACGATACGTAACAAATATCCGTTGCCTTGAATCGATGACCTGTTCAACTAGCTGAGAGGATTAACCTTCTTTTCGAAGATAGATTTGAGATCAGGATACCATCAGCTACAGATTAGGGAGCACGATGTTTTGAAGACTTCATTCTTGATAAGATATGGGTCCTATGAGTTCAGAATCATGCCATTTGGGCTCAGAAATGCTCCAGTCGTATTCATGGACTTGATGAACCGAGGGTTCAGAGAGTTCTTGGATCAGTTTATCATCGTCTTCATAGATGACATCCTGATATATTCACACACTGAGGAAGAGCATGCTGAGCACTTGAAGAAGGTTCTTCAGACTTTACGAGAGCATCAATTGTATGCTAAGTACGAGAAGTGCAGATTCTGGTTATGGGAGGTCCAGTTTTTGGGTCATGTGGTATCCGAATCAGGGATAACAGTTAACCTGAGTAAAGTGTCAGTAGTGAGGGAGTGGGGACAGCCCACGACACTGATGGAAGTGCGTAGTTTCTTAGGGATAGCTAGGTACTACAGGAGATTCATCTGAGGGTTCTCCAAGATAGCGAGTCCATTGGCGAATATTACTCGCAAGGGGGTACCATATGTTTGCGACGATGCATGTCAATTGGCTTTCGATGACCTGAAATATAAGCTGACTTAGGCACCAGTTCTTGCTTTATCCAAGTCAGGAGTGGAGTATCTGGTTTACATCGATGCCTCTTTATGGGGACTCGGGGGAGTACTTCAACAGGAGGAGAAGGCTATAGCTTTTGCCTCCCCTAAGCTTAAGACGCACGAGAGAAATGACCACACTCACGACCTAGAGTTATCAGCGGTCGTCTTTATATTGAAGATATGTATACATTATTTATTGGGGAAAAGTTTCACTTGTCCATAGACCACAAGTCACTGCAGTAGCTGTTTACTCAGCGAGAGATGAATATGCATCATCGCAAGTGGTTAAAGTTTGTGAAAGACTATCAGTTCGACATACAATACCATTTGGGGAAGGCTAACATAGTTGCTGATGCCTTAAGTCGTAGATCGGTAGGCGATGTAGCGGACATCTAGAAAGCAAAGTGGAAAGAGTTGGGTCACCAGGCCGCGGTAGCCCGTTCCTTCATATGACACCTGAGATTGTTACGAGGGTAATACAAGCACAAACAACGGACTCATTTTGCGAGGAGCAGATTGTACGACTTTTAGCTAAGGGTGTTGAGTCCTATTCAGTTGGTTCCGATGGAGGTTTGATGTTTAATGGGAGATTATTGGTCCCAGAAGTATCAGACTTACGTCATGCTATGATGACACAGTCACACGGGTACAGATTTTCGATGCATCCGGGGGGAGATAAGATTTACCAGGATATGAGGCGACAGTAATGGTGGAGTGGGATGAAAAAGGAAATTACTGAGTTCGTGTCCAAGTGTTCTACTTTTCAGATGGTAGAGTTAGACCACCAGAGGCCGTCAGGGTTGCTTCAACCGTTGGAGATACCGAAGTGGAAGTGGGAGAGTGTTTCCATGGACTTCATTACTAGATTGCCTACATCACAGCGGGGTTACGACTCCATCTGGGTTATCGTGGGTCATTTGACAAGGTGGATCATTTTCTTCCAGTACGGACAGACTATACCACGGGCCAGTATGCACAATTGTTCATTGCCGAGATTGTTATACTACATGGGGTGCCCCTTGATATTGTGTCAGATAGAGATAAGATTTTCGTGTCGTATTTCTGGGAGAGCTTTCAGGAGGACATGGGTACAGAGTTGAGGTTGATTTCAGTTTATCACCCACAGATAGATGGACAAACAGAGCGTACCAATCAGATGTTGGAAGATATGCTACGTATGTGTGTACTTGATTTTGGAGAAGGATGGGAGATATGCTACGTATGTGTGTCCTTGATGTGGAGTTCGCTTATAATAACTCTTATCAGTTCACGGTTGGCATGGATCCATTTGAGGCATTGTATGGAAGGCCTTGTCGTTCTCCAGCTTGTTGTCTAGAGGTGGGGGATAACAAGTTGCTAGGACCAGAAGTGATTCAGGAAACCTCAACTAGGATTGAGCGGAGTCGCATTCGGGTAGCCCAGGATAGGCAGAAAAGCTACGACGATGCAAAACGGTTTTTTCAAGAATTTAATGTGGGGGACCAAGTATTACTACGCGTATCTCCTATTAAATGAGTGATGAGGTTTGGGAAGAAGGGGAAACTGGCCGCAAGGTACGTGGGACCATTTCCCATTATATAGAGGATTGGGCCGGTAGCATACAAATTGGGACTGCCAGAGCATTTACACCACATTAACGATGTATTCCACATTTCATCATTGAGACGATACCTTCGAGATGACATGGCACACATCCACGTCGCTATTGAGGAAATTGACTTACAACCCAATATCTTTTACGAGGAGAAGCCAGTGGCTATCCTTGACCATAGCGAAAGTAGGTTGAGGTCAAAGGTAGTCCCACTTGTACGGGTCCAGTGGGAACATCATAATGTGGATGAATCCGCTTGGGAGCGTGAGGAAGACATGCGTGAGAAATACCCAGAGTTATTCTTACCAGGTATACCTTATTTTTCAAATTTCAGGAAGAAATTCCGTTATTAGGGAGGAAGTATGTAATACCCCGTATTTTTATGACTTTTAAATTTTAGGATTTATTAAAATTTATTATAGATATTAATTTAATATTAATTCATAAATAATTTAAATATTTACTAGCGTGATGAGAGTTAGTAATTATTGAATTTTTTTTGTAAATTACTTCATGGGTAAAGTAAGATGTGTAATTAAATTTAATAACATTATCACAGGTTTCTAATTTGATAATTTTGGAAATTTTATCGGGGAGCGCCTGTGTCGTGTCGGGACTAAATTCGCATTATTAAAAGTGAAAAAATTATAAGTCACCCTTATGTTCATTTTGAGTGCATCAATGTGTCCGGAAGGGTCGAGATAGTCAAAATAATGTACCCGGGGGTTTAGTTTGGGTGTCGGGGCACTTTTAGGCCTAGTTAACATCCTGGGAGGGCGTGTTAGACATTTTGTATTTTTGGGCATGGAAACCCACAAAATATCTAAGGTCATATCAGATGTTAGGGTTTGTCTTCTAGGGTCAACATAATCAAAACAAAAAAAATAACGACTATTGGAGAGGAAGGGTAAAAGCTTTCCAAGGAGTTCTAGGCCAAAAACTCCGTCATTCGCACCGCCGTCACCGCTAAATTGTAGATCGCGCGATGAGGAACACAACCACACCAATTTCTTCCAGAAATTAGAAAAAAAATATTTCCAGGGAAGTATCTTTCTTGCTTTATTTTAGTTGATGCTTCAATTATGTTAGTCTAGGGTTGATTAGAACTAGTTTCATGAAAGAAAGCATATATTCGAGACTAGAATTCGCATGTTATAAAGATAATAGTCATATTATGAAAATCAAATTCACATGTAAAGGATATACCACGAATTTTATTTGAGTTAGGAGTAGAAAATCTGAAAAAAGAATTGGAAGAATTAAGTTAAAGAAAATATTAGGGTTCTTGAGGTTTATTTAGATTTTGGCCTTTTAATTTGTCATACTTGATGAAAACTCACATGTTTTACGTAGAAAATTATTTATTTGGGTATATCACACGTGTAGTAGAATTTTATGGGAGTTAAATATAATGATTTGGTTGAGTTGGGAGAAGAATTTCCGTAGCTGGGTTTTCTACAGTTTCACCGTAACTGCTTGATCGATCGATCGACCCCCTTACATCGATCGATCGACCCCCTTACATTGATCGATTGACCCCTCCTGGAAAACTCATAGTCCTATTTTAAATAGTTTATTTTGATTAAAATGAGTAGTAACCTTTGAACATTATTGCTAGAACATTTTGGGACATAAAAAGGACCAGTATGACTTTGTAAAAATGGGGCATTTAATATAAGATGAATTTAGGGTTAACGTGGAGTGATTTACACTTAAGAAATAGTGGGAACATGTGACTAAAGGAGTAAGATGCGTAAGAAAGTTACGTTAGAAAATAACAGAGTACCTACTGAAATTATACATTTGGGAAATAGAATATTACGAGTGAAATGAGGTAAGTATGAAATAACCTATAATTAAGAATAATAGAGACAAGTCGTTGTAACACCCCGTATTTTTGGTACATTTAAAATTTAATTAGTTAGGAACTCCTAAATTACTAGTGTGTTGTAATTGAATGAATTAATTATGGTAGAATAATATATAAATATTAATCTGGGATTGAATGGTTAATATTTAAAAAAAAAAACTTATTTACTAAGTGAATAGTAATAATGTAATTACGTCGTTTCGAGTATTAATGACGAGGTATGTACTTATCACATCCGGAAGTCGGTATAGACTATATTGGGTGGGGGATAAGTATTTTTATAAATTAATTCGGATGCAAATTCTGAGTGTACAGTTGAGTCCGGATGGGCCGAGATAGTCGGAAAAGTGTACCCGGGGGTAGTAAACGGGTCACGGGACGTTTTTAGACATAGTCGGGCCCACTCGGGGGCATTTAGGTCACTTGGGCTTGCCCCATTAGTCAAAAAACGGGATTTGGGAAATTAACCTGATAAAAAGAAATAAGGGCATGGCTGAGCTTAATTAGAGAAAAGAATTAAAGGGTTAGGAAACCCTAGCAGCAGCCAAAGCCATTTGGGGATCTCAAAAGAGCCAACAAGGTCATCTTCAACCTTGGAATCCATCGCAAATTCAGACACTACGAAACCTAAGGCAAGTGAATAACTTGCAATAGAATTAAATCAGTCTTTCAATTCATATTTGCGTGATGTAATGAATTAAAATTCGTTTTGGGGTTTCATGGCATAAATATGGGGTTTTGATAATACAAAAGAAAACATTAATCTGATTTGCAAGAATTTATGAGGATTTCTGTGAAATCTGATATTGGAATATTGATGTGTATCTGTTAGAATGATATCCGGATAAATTAGAACGAGTTTGATGAAGAAATTTGGAGTGTAAATGTGTTTAAGGATAAAGATAGATTTTTCCCCAAAATTTTGAATCAGTAGTTTATGGACGAATTGATGATTGTTGTGGACTTTCTGGGGAATCCTAATAAGGTTTGTAATATGCACTGGTGTTAAGAAGGCTTAAAATTCATGTTAGAAGAGATTAGGGTTTAAGAAAATTCGTCCATGGCTGCCCTGTCTTCTTGAAGAAGACGAAGACCTGTTCGATCGATCAATCGACGGTCTGGGGTCGATCGATCGATGGTCGCCAGATTTTGGCAGTTTCGCCAGTTAGTTATATAAGAGGGGAAATTCATATAAAAATCTTATGTAAATAATTATTGAGAAATTAAATACATGAGTTTAAATCTAATTAATGGTAGATAAATTAATTAGGGTTTGAGGCTAATAAATTAGAGTCGGGAATTTTGACTCGGGTAAATTTATTTTGGGCTACGAGAGTAAGTCCAAATTTATGATGGGGGCGACACCAAAAATAACTTTATTAATTAAGGTGCAATTTAATTAATATTTAGAGTTGGACCATAAACTCTTAATAATTTTAATAGGCTTATGTTACGGATTTAGCGAACGGTATAGCCGGGACTTTTATATTTATATATACGGAGGCGATAGTATATATATATGTGGTGTGAACAATTAATGTCAGTGATTAGATATTTTATACTATAGTGCTATAGGGGGAGGTTGCGCGTAGTGGATGAATCCCCTAGCTTGAGGAGTAGGGTGAGTATATTCCCGAGGTCATAGCGTCAATTATATGGGTGAGGGACATCTCACTTTCAGGGAAGGAATATGACCGCCTCCAATTATTTATTTTTATCAAGTTTGTGTGAAAATTCTGACTTAGGATAACTAGGCTATGTGATTTTACCTAGTGGGATAGCACTTTATATAATTTACATTCCGGTATATAATTGGATAATTAATTATATACGGGTTATTAATGAAAAATATGAGTTATTTCACATGTATAACAAGTGTAGAAGTTATATGAATTTAAAAAGGGAAATGATTTAGTTGGGTTGATGTTACTAATAACTTAAAAATCATAATCACTACATACTCAGTTAGAGTAGGGTGGGTATAAAGGAACTTTGTTAATTATCTAGTCATGAGATGAATAACTAGGTAATTTAATTAAAGCATTAATAGTGTATAATAGAGGAAGGGTAAGGAAGTCCTCAAGAGAGTGCGATACTAACTAAAAATATGAAGAGCATGCATATTTATTTATTACTGCAAGTTAATCCTTTGTTAAATGTTTTTCAAATGTTTTGGGTACTAACCCTTGCTATAAAAACTTTTAAAAACCCTTTTAGGTGTCCAACCGCAGGGACGCCAGCCTTGACTATATTCCAGGGATCCGTTGCTGCAGCATATGTGGATGTTGCGGGGTTTTGATAGACGCCTCATTCTTCATTCTTAATGTAGAAGTTCGTGATTAGTATTCGAGCATGTTGCTCACTTTCCATTTATTTGTATTAGACTTCATGGGAGTTTATTCTCGTCTTTATGGGATTTATTATTTGGACCGTTGGTTTATTCGGTCAATTATCTTTACTTGTGGATGATTATTTCAGTTATCGGTGATTGTTATATAATTTTATTTTCCGCATGGGTTTTTATTTAAATAATGAAAGATAAAAAAATGGCACCAGTCTATTTTTCTCACTTAAGTGGTTAGTAATTTAATAAGATGACAGTGATGCTAAGAATGGACCAAATGAGAATCCTGTTCTAACTTGATTTAGGACTGATCACCCGGGATTAAATAGGCGGGGTGTTACAGATGGTATCAGAGCATCAGGTTCTAGTGTCCTTAGGATCTGTGCGGCTTTCTACGTTTCAGCGTAGCGTTCGGTTGTTATAGAGCCCTATTATTAGGACTGTTGATTATATTTTCCGCTTGTGAGATATCGTATTCCAGCTATTAGTTTTTGTATAAATTGTGTACTTATACAATTCAATCTATTTCAGATGCCATCAAAGAGACAGAGAGCGGAGAGGGCTGAGGCTAGAGATGAGGTGAGGGAGGCTCGCCAAGAGCCACAGATACCGCCACCACCACCCCCACCCGAGTTGATTTCTACCACTCAGGTGGCAGTGATAGTGTCCCAAGCGGTCGAGACAGCGATGCGAGCTATGGCAGCTCATTTTCAACTGCCCCAGGCACCGCCTCCATTGGCTCCAGCGGTTCAGGCTCCAGTGGGGCCACCATCTTGGCAGCGAGTGAGGGAGACCTTTCAGAAGGGTCACCTACCTGAGTTTCGAGGTAGCACCAATGTGGTCGAGGCTTGTGACTGGAAGAAGAACATTCAGTGCCATATGCCCATGTTAGAGGGTACAGAGGTGTAAAAACAGATGCTGGCTACCTTTCGTCTGTCGGGGGCTGCCTTACAGTGGTGGGAGTCCGTAACCACCACTGAGGAGCGGGATTTGATGCCGATTTCTGAATTCTGGGTGCGGATTGACCGCAAGTACTTCCCTCCAGCAGTAGAGTCCGAGATGAGAAAGAAATTCAGCGAGTTGGTACAGGGTGACAGGTCAGTAGCAGAATATGAGGAGGAGTTCACCCGTTTGGCAATCTTTGTGCCAAATGAGGTGAGCGATGAGGAGCGGAAGAAGTCAAAGTTCATGGATGGCCTAGCCTGGAGAATCAGGCAGCACTTGATTGGAAATCCGGCGTTAGTGACTTATACAGATGTCGTTAATGCCGCACTTGTACATTGCCAGGATCATCGTTTCCATGCTAAGGGGAACAAGAAGGCAGGTGAGCCGAGCCAGCAGGGCAAGGAGGTTACTAGTAGTGAGACGAGTGGCACACAGCAGCATGTCATCATTCAGCAAGGGAATCAGGCTAAGAAGTTTAAGCCTAGTGGGTTTCGACCGGGAGGACAGGGGTTCAGGAAGGGGAACCAGGCCCTAATCAGCAACAGCAGGTTCCTCAGGGCCGTCAGGGCCAAGGGAACAACGGGGGAGGCCAATCGGGCCAGCAATTCCAGGGCCAGCACGGCCAACGGTAGGGTGACGACCAAAAACGCTGTTTCGCCTGTGGCCAGTCGGGACACTTCAAGAGGGAGTGCCCACAGAGGGGCAGAGGCCATCAGCAGGGTGCCCAGCAGGGGCAATAGGGTCAGATGCCGCCAGCAGCACCAGCTCCACCCGCCCCACAGCAGTAGGGGCAGATGCACTACGGACGTGTGTATAACGTTCGGGATGTTCCCAATCCTCTAGCACAGCAGGCGCCGCCAGCGGTTGAGGGTATGTTTTTCATTCATGGGCATGAGGTTAGCATTCTTTTTGACACGGGAGCATCACATTCATTTATTAAATCTAATTTTACTAAACGGGCTGGGTTATTAGAGACAGCGGGTAGCCTCTGTATGAGTGTAGAGTCGCCAGTAGGCAGCGGGGCTTTGATTCGCTCGATTTGTCGAGGAGTAGACATTTTGATTGGGAGGCTTAGTTTAGCAGCAGACCTCTTAGTGTTAGATATGGAGGGGTATGATGTCATCTTGGGCATGGATTGGTTGGCAGGTTACTGGGCTACGGTGGATTGTTATGAGAGGACAATCGTGTTCTCCATTCCGGGACAGGAGATGTTCCTGATAGCAATGCCGCTTCCCGAGGGAGGGTCGCGCACTCACTTATATTACATTGAGGAGTAAACCTCACAGGAGGTGGTAGTCCCGTTAGACTCTATTCCTGTAGTGAAGGACTTTGAGGATGTATTCCAGGAGATACCAGGATTACCACCCAGCAGAGAAATCGAATTTGTTATCGATTTGGCACCGGGGACGAGGCCGATTGCTCGGGAACCTTACCGCATGGCCCCTTCAGAGATGCGGGAGTTGAGGGAACAGATTCAGCAACTACTGGGTCAGGGTTTTATTCGGCGGAGTACATCGTCATGGGGTGCGTCGGTGTTGTTTGTAAAGAAGCGAGATGGTTCACTCTGCTTGTGCGTGGATTATAGGGAGCTGAACAAGGTGACGATACGGAATAAATATCCATTACCTCGGATTGATGATTTATTTGACCAATTGAGAGGGGCGTCTTACTTCTCCATGGTCGACTTGAGGTCAAGGTATCATCAACTGCGTATCCGAGAGGGGGATGTTCCTAAGACCGCTTTCTTGTCGCAGTATGGATCATATGAGTTCAGGGTGATGCCCTTCGGGCTCACCAATGCACCAGTAGTGTTCATGGATTTAATGAACAGGGTTTTCAGGGAGTACCTAGATCAGTTTGTCATCGTGTTCATTGATGACATCTTAATCTACTCGCGCACCGAGGAGGAGCACGGAGAGCATTTGCGCATGGTTTTACAGACACTGAGGGATCATCATCTCTATGCCAAATTAGGGAAGTGTGGATTTTGGCTACGGGAGGTACAGTTCCTTGGTCACGTCGTGTCAGATCAGGGTATTGCAGTAGATCCGAATAAAGTGTCGGCGGTGAGGGAGTGGGGACAACCCACGACACTGACCGAGGTGCGCAGTTTTCTGGGTTTGGCCGGTTACTACAGGCGATTCATTAAGGGATTCTCTAAGATTACAGGACCTTTGACGAATCTGACTCAAAAAGGGGTACCTTTCAAGTGGGATGATAGTTGTCAATTAGCGTTCGATGAGCTAAAGGACAAGTTGACATTTGCACCCGTGCTTGCATTGCCAAAGGGAGGGCTAGAGTATCGGGTTTACACAGACGCATCCTTACGGGGTCTTGGGGGTGTGCTCCAGTAGGAGTAAAGGGCTATAGCTTATGCTTCCAGGAAGCTAAAGCCCCACGAGAGGAATTACCCCACTCACGACCTAGAGTTGGCAGCGGTCGTTTTTTCTTTGAGGATATGGAGGCATTATCTTCTAGGAGAGCAGTTTACTCTATTCACGGATCACAAGTCACTTCAGTATCTCTTCACACAGAAGGATCTGAATATGAGACAGAGGCGGTGGCTAGAATTCGTGAAGGACTACCAGTTTGATATTCAGTATTATCTTGGTAAGGCTAATGTAGTAGCAGACGCATTGAGCCGAAGGCCGACTGGGGAGATATCGGAGGTATGGAAAGCGAAGTGGAGAGAGCTTCGATATGAGGACGACGTAGCCAAGGCTTGCATGTCAGCATTATCCATCACACCCGAGATCATTATGCGAGTTGTGAAGGCTCAGGGACAGGATCAGATTTGTCGGGATAGGGTGGGCCAGTTGTTAGTTGAGGGAGCAAAGGGTTACTCAATTAGCTCAGAAGGAGGCCTACGCTTTAATGGGAGTTTAATGGTGCCAGAGGATGAGGATTTGAGGCATGCTGTTATGACAGAATCCCGTGGTTCAAAATTTATGGTACATCCCGGTGGGGATAAAATGTACGAAGATATGAGGAGGCAGTATTGGTGGGCAGGGATGAAACGGGACATATCGGAGTTTGTTTCGAAATGTGCTACGTGTCAGCTTGTGAAAGTTGACCACCAGAGACCATCAGGGATGCTAGAGCCGTTAGAAATTCCTGTGTGGAAGTGGGAGAGCATCTCCATGGACTTCATCATAGGGTTACCTGTATCGCAGAGGGGTCACGACTCCATATGGGTTATTGTGGAACGGTTGACTAAGGTGGCCCACTTTTTGCCGGTACGCACAGACTTTGAGACGATGAGTTATGCACAGCTATTCATAGCAGAGATTGTTAAGATGCATGGGGTACCAATAGATATTATATCCGATCGAGACAAAATCTTTGTCGCCCACTTTTGGCAGAGCTTTCAGGAGGCAATGGGCACGTAGTTGCGCTTGAGTATAGCGTATCACCCACAGACGGACAGACAGACTGAGAGAGTTAATCAGATGTTGGAAGACATGCTAAGAATGTGCATTTTGGACTTCGGGGGAGGATGGGAGAAATATCTTCCTTTGGTAGAGTTTGCGTATAATAACTCTTACCAATTCACGATTGGCATGGCACCGTTTGAGGCACTATACGGAAGACCTTGTCGTTCGCCCGCTTGTTGGTTAGAGGTGGGGGACAACAAACTCTTTGGGCCGAAGATTGTTCAGGAGACATCTGCAAAGATAGAGTTAATTCAAGGAAGAATTCGGATAGCTCAGGACAGGCAAAAGAGTTATGCTGATGCTTCTCGAAGACATGTGGAGCTAGAAGTTGGGGACCAGGTTTTAGTCCAGGTATCCCCAATGAAAGGGGTGATGAGGTTCGGAAAGAAGGGTAACTTAGCACCGCGGTACGTAGGACCTTTCCCAGTTATTGAAAGGGTGGGACCGGTGGCGTATAAGCTTGGGTTACCAGAACATCTTCAGCGGATACACGATGTATTCCATGTAGCATCGCTGAAGAAATATCGAAGGAGCGAGAGAGCCTTTTGGCACATTCCACTCGAGGAGATCGACTTACAGCCAGACATCTCGTATGAGGAGAGGCCGGTAGCTATTCTGGATCATAGTGAGCGGAAATTACGATCCAAGGTTGTTCCATTGGTTAGAGTATAGTGGGGTCATCACAATGTTGTCGAGTCTACCTGGGAGCGGGAGGAGGATATGCGGGAACAATATCCAGAGCTTTTCACAGCAGGTACGATCTAATTTCGGGGACGAAATTCCTTTATAAGGGGGGGAGCATGTAACACCCCGTATTTTTGGTACATTTAAAATTTAATTAATTCGGAACTCCTAAATTACTAGTGTGTTGTAATTAAATGAATTAATTATGGTAGAATAATATATAAATATTAATCTGGTATTGAATGGTTAATATTTAGGGAAAAAAAAACTTATTTACTAAGTGAATTGTAATAATGTAATTACGTCGTTTCGAGTATTAATGACGAGGTATGTACTTATCACATCCGAAAGTTGGTATAGACTATATTGGGTGGGGGATAAGTATTTTTATAAATCAATTCGGATGCAAATTCTGAGTGTACAGTTGAGTCTGGATGGGCCGAGATAGTCGGGAAAGTGTACCCGGGGGTAGTAAATGGGTCACGGGACGTTTTTAGACATAGTCGGGCCCACTCGGGGGCATTTAGGTCACTTGGGCTTGGCCCATTAGTCAAAAAACGGGATTTGGTAAATTAAAGTAATAAAAAGAAATAAGGGCATGGCTGAGCTTAATTAGAGAAAAGAATTAAAGGGTTAGGAAATCCTAGCAGCAGCCAAAGCCATTTGGGGATCTCAAAAGAGCCAACAAGGTCATCTTCAACCTTGGAATCCATCGCAAATTCAGACACTACGAAACCTAAGGCAAGTGAATAACTTGAAATAGCATTAAATCTGTCTTTCAATTCATATTTACGTGATGTAATGAATTAAAATTCGTTTTGGGGTTTCATGGCATAAACATGGGGTTTTGATAATACAAAATAAAACATTAATCTGATTTGCCAGAATTTATGAGGATTTTTGTAAAATCTAATATTGGAATATTGATGTGTATCTGTTAGAATGATATCCGGATAAATTAGAACGAGTTTTATGAAGAAATTTGGACTGTAAATGTGTTTAAGGATAAAGATAGATTTTTCCCCAAAATTTTGAATCAGTAGTTTATGGACGAATTGATGATTGTTGTGGACTTTCTGGGGAATCCTAATAAGGTTTCTAATATGTACTAGTGTTAAGAAGGATTAAAATTCATGTTAGATGAGATTAGGGTTTAAGAAAATCCGTCCATGGCTTCCCTGTCTTCGCGAAGAAGACGAAGACTTGTTCGATCGATCGATCGACGGTCTGGGGTCGATCGATCGATGGTCGCCAGCTTTTGGGTGTTTCGCCAGTTAGTTATATAAGAGGGGAAATTCATATAAAAATCTTATGTAAATAATTATTGAGAAATTAAATACATGAGTTTAAATCTAATTAATGGTAGATAAATTAATTAGGGTTTGAGGCTAATAAATTAGAGTCGGGAATTTTGACTCGGGTAAATTTATTTTGGGCTACGAGAGTAAGTCCAAATTTATGGTGGGGGCGACACCAAAAATAACTTAATTAATTAAGGTGCAATTTAATTAATATTTAGAGTTGGACCATAAACTCTTAATAATTTTAATAGGCTTATGTTACGGATTTAGCGAACGGTATAGCCGGGACTTTTATATTTATATATAGGGAGGCGATAGTATATATATATGTGGTGTGCACAATTAATATCAGTGATTAGATATTTTATACTATAGTGCTATAGGGGAGGTTGCGCATAGTGGATGAATCCCCTAGCTTGAGGAGTAGGGTGAGTATATTCCCGAGGTCATAGCGTCAATTATATGGGTGACGGACATCTCACTTTCAGGGAAGGAATATGACCGCCTCCAATTATTTATTTTTATCAAGTTGGTGTGAAAATTCTGACTTCGAATAACTAGGCTATGTGATTTTACCTAGTGGGATAGCACTTTATATAATTTACATTGCGGGAGTATTTTGCTCGGGAGAATGCAAGTTGTTATATATATTACGGTATGATTGTGAATGCTGAAATATGATTATAAGTATATAATTGGATAATTAATTATATACGGGTTATTAATGAAAAATATGAGTTATTTCACATGTATAACAAGTGTAGAAGTTATATGAATTTAAAAAGGGAAATGATTTAGTTGGGTTGATGTTACTAATAACTTATAAATCATAATCACTACATACTCAGTTAGAGTAGGGTGGGTATAAAGGAACTTTGTTAATTATCTAGTCATGAGATGAATAACTAAGTAATTTAATTAAAGCATTAATAGTGTATAATAGAGGAAGGGTAAGGAAGTCCTCGAGAGAGTGCGATACTAACTAAAAATATGAAGAGCATGCATATTTATTTATTACTGCAAGTTAATCATTTGTTAAATGTTTTTCAAATGTTTTGGGTACTAACCCTTGCTATAAAAACTTTTAAAAACCCTTTTAGGTGTCCAACCACAGGGACGCCAGCCTTGACTATATTCCAGGGATCCGTTGCTACAGCATATGTGGATGTTGCGGGGTTTTGATAGACGCCTCATTCTTCATTCTTAATGTAGAAGTTCGTGATTAGTATTCGAGCATGTTGCTCACTTTCCATTTATTTGTATTAGACTTCATGGGAGTTTATTCTCGTCTTTATGGGATTTATTATTTGGACCGTTGGTTTATTCGGTCAATTATCTTTACTTGTGGATGATTATTTCAGTTATCGGTGATTGTTATATAATTTTATTTTCCGCATGGGTTTTTATTTAAATAATGAAAGATAAAAAAATGGCACCAGTCTATTTTTCTCACTTAAGTGGTTAGTAATTTAATAAGATGACAGTGATGCTAAGAATGGACCAAATGAGAATCCTGTTCTAACTTGATTTAGGACTGATCACCCGGGATTAAATAGGCGGGGTGTCACAGATGGTATCAGAGCATCAGGTTCTAGTGTCCTTAGGATCTGTGCGGCTTTCTACGTTTCAGCGTAGCGTTCGGTTGTTATAGAGCCCTATTATTAGGACTGTTGATTATATTTTCCGCTTGTGAGATATCGTATTCCAGCTATTAGTTTTTGTATAAATTGTGTACTTATACAATTCAATCTATTTCAGATGCCACCAAAGAGACAGAGAGCGGAGAGGGCTGAGGCTAGAGATGAGGTGAGGGAGGCTCGCCAGGAGCCACAGATACCGCCACCACCACCCCCACCCGAGTTGATTTCTACCACTCAGGTGGCAGTGATAGTGTCCCAAGCGGTCGAGACAGCGATGCGAGCTATGGCAGCTCATTTTCAACTGCCCCAGGCACCGCCTCCATTGGCTCCAGCGGTTCAGGCTCTAGTGGGGCCACCATCTTGGCAGCGAGTGAGGGAGACCTTTCAGAAGGGTCACCCACCTGAGTTTCGAGGTAGCACCAATGTGGTCGAGGCTTGTGACTGGAAGAAGAACATTCAGTGCCATATGCCCATGTTAGAGGGTACAGAGGTGTAAAAACAGATGCTGGCTACCTTTCGTCTGTCGGGGGCTGCCTTACAGTGGTGGGAGTCCGTAACCACCGCTGAGGAGCGGGATTTGATGTCGATTTCTGAATTCTGGGTGCGGTTTGACCGCAAGTACTTCCCTCCAGCAGTAGAGTCCGAGATGAGAAAGAAATTCAGCGAGTTGGTACAGGGTGACAGGTCAGTAGCAGAATACGAGGAGGAGTTCACCCGTTTGGCAATCTTTGTGCCAAATGAGGTGAGCGATGAGGAGCGGAAGAAGTCAAAGTTCATGGATGGCCTAGCCTGGAGAATCAGGCAGCACTTGATTGGAAATCCGGCGTTAGTGACTTATACAGATGTCGTTAATGCCGCACTTGTACATTGCCAGGATCATCGTTTCCATGCTAAGGGGAACAAGAAGGCAGGTGAGCCGAGCCAGCAGGGCAAGGAGGTTACTAGTAGTGAGACGAGTGGCACACAACAGCAGGTCATCATTCAGCAAGGGAATCAGGCTAAGAAGTTTAAGCCTAGTGGGTTCCGACCGGGAGGACAGGGGTTCAGGAAGGGGCAACCAGGCCCTAATCAGCAACAGCAGGTTCCTTAGGGCCAAGGGAACAACGGGGGAGGCCAATCGGGCCAGCAATTCCAGGGCCAGCACGACCAACGGCAGGGTGATGACTAGAAACGCTGTTTCGCCTGTGGCCAGCCGGGACACTTCAAGAGGGAGTGCCCGCAGAGGGGCAGAGGCCATCAGCAGGGTGCCCAGCAGGGGCAATAGGGTCAGATGCCGCCAGCAGCACCAGCTCCACCCGCCCCACAGCAGTAGGGGCAGATGCACTACGGACGTGTGTATAACATTCGGGATGTTCCCAATCCTCTAGCACAGCAGGCGCCGCCAGCGGTTGAGGGTATGTTTTTCATTCATGGGCATGAGGGTAGCATTCTTTTTGACACGGGAGCATCACATTCATTTATTAAATCTAATTTTACTAAACGGGCTGGGTTATTAGAGACAGCGGGTAGCCTCTGTATGAGTGTAGAGTCGCCAGTAGGCAGCGGGGCTTTGATTCGCTCGATTTGTCGAGGAGTAGACATTTTGATTGGGAGGCTTAGTTTAGCAGCAGACCTCTTAGTGTTAGATATGGAGGGGTATGATGTCATCTTGGGCATGGATTGGTTGGCAGGTTACTGGGCTACGGTGGATTGTTATGAGAGGACAATCGTGTTCTCCATTCCGGGACAGGAGATGTTCCTGATAGCAATGCCGCTTCCCGAGGGAGGGTCGCGCACTCACTTATATTACATTGAGGAGGAAACCTCACAGGAGGTGGTAGTCCCGTTAGACTCTATTCCTGTAGTGAAGGACTTTGAGGATGTATTCCAGGAGATACCAGGATTACCACCTAGCAGACAAATCGAATTTGTTATCGATTTGGCACCGGGGACGAGGCCGATTGCTCGGGCACCTTACCGCATGGCCCCTTCAGAGATGCGGGAGTTGAGGGAACAGATTTAGCAACTACTGGGTCAGGGTTTTATTCGGCGGAGTACATCGTCGTGGGGTGCGCCGGTGTTGTTTGTAAAGAAGCGAGATGGTTCACTCTGCTTGTGCGTGGATTATAGGGAGCTGAACAAGGTGACGATACGGAATAAATATCCATTACCTCGGATTGATGATTTATTTGACCAATTGAGAGGGGCGTCTTACTTATCCATGGTCGACTTGAGGTCAAGGTATCATCAACTGCGTATCCGAGAGGGGGATGTTCCTAAGACCGCTTTCTTGTCGCGGTATGGATCATATGAGTTCAGGGTGATGCCCTTCGGGCTCACCAATGCACCAGTAGTGTTCATGGATTTAATGAACAGGGTTTTCAGGGAGTACCTAGATCAGTTTGTCATCGTGTTCATTGATGACATCTTAATCTACTCGCGCACCGAGGAGGAGCACGGAGAGCATTTGCGCATGGTTTTACAGACACTGAGGGATCATCATCTCTATGCCAAATTAGGGAAGTGTGGATTTTGGCTACGGGAGGTACAGTTCCTTGGTCACGTCGTGTCAGATCAGGGTATTGCAGTAGATCCGAATAAAGTGTCGGCGGTGAGGGAGTGGGGACAACCCACGACACTGACCGAGGTGCGCAGTTTTCTGGGTTTGGCCGGTTACTACAGGCGATTCATTAAGGGATTCTCTAAGATTACAGGACCTTTGACGAATCTGACTCGGAAAGGGGTACCTTTCAAGTGGGATGATAGTTGTCAATTAGCGTTCGACGAGCTAAAGGACAAGTTGACATTTGCACCCGTGCTTGCATTGCCAAAGGGAGGGCTAGAGTATCGGGTTTACACAGACGCATCCTTACGGGGTCTTGGGGGTGTGCTCCAGCAGGAGTAAAGGGCTATAGCTTATGCTTCCAGGAAGCTAAAGCCCCACGAGAGGAATTACCCCACTCACGACCTAGAGTTGGCAGCGGTCGTTTTTGCTTTGAGGATATGGAGGCATTATCTTCTAGGAGAGCAGTTTACTCTATTCACGGATCACAAGTCACTTCAGTATCTCTTCACACAGAAGGATCTGAATATGAGACAGAGGCGGTGGCTAGAATTCGTGAAGGACTACCAGTTTGATATTTAGTATTATCCTGGTAAGGCTAATGTAGTAGCAGACGCATTGAGCCGAAGGCCGACTGGGGAGATATCGGAGGTATGGAAAGCGAAGTGGAGAGAGCTTCGATATGAGGACGACGTAGCCAAGGCTTGCATGTCAGCATTATCCATCACACCCGAGATCATTATGCGAGTTGTGAAGGCTCAGGGTCAGGATCAGATTTGTCGGGATAGGGTGGGCCAGTTGTTAGTTGAGGGAGCAAAGGGTTACTCAATTAGCTCAGAAGGAGGCCTACGCTTTAATGGGAGGTTAATGGTGCCAGAGGATGAGGATTTGAGGCACGCTGTTATGACAGAATCCCGTGGTTCGAAATTTATGGTACATCCCGGTGGGGATAAAATGTACCAAGATATGAGGAGGCAGTATTGGTGGGCAGGGATGAAACGGGACATATCGGAGTTTGTTTCGAAATGTGCTACGTGCCAGCTTGTGAAAGTTGACCACCAGAGACCATCAAGGATGCTACAACCGTTAGAAATTCCTGTGTGGAAGTGGGAGAGCATCTCTATGGACTTCATCACAGGGTTACCTGTATTGCAGAGGGGTCACGACTCCATATGGGTTATTGTGGATCGGTTGACTAAGCTGGCCCACTTTTTGCCGGTACGCACAGACTTTGAGACGATGAGTTATGCACAGCTATTCATAGAAGAGATTGTTAAGCTTCATGGGGTACCAATAAATATTATATCCGATCGAGACAAAATCTTTGTCCCCCACTTTTGGCAGAGCTTTCAGGAGGCAATGGGCACGTAGTTGTGCTTGAGTACAGCGTATCACCCACAGACGGACAAACAGACTGAGAGAGTTAATCAGATGTTGGAAGACATGCTAAGAATGTGCATTTTGGACTTCGGGGGAGGATGGGAGAAATATCTTCCTTTGGTAGAGTTTGCGTATAATAACTCTTACCAATTCACGATTGGCATGGCACCGTTTGAGGCACTACACGGAAGACCTTGTCGTTCGCCCGCTTGTTGGTTAGAGGTGGGGGACAACAAACTCTTTGGGCCGAAGATTGTTCAGGAGACATCTGCAAAGATAGAGTTAATTCAAGGAAGAATTCGGATAGCTCAGGACAGGCAAAAGAGTTGTGCTGATGCTTCTCGAAGACATGTGGAGCTAGAAGTTGGGGACCAGGTTTTAGTCCAGGTATCCCCAATGAAAGGGGTGATGAGGTTCGGAAAGAAGGGTAACTTAGCACTGCGGTACGTAGGACCTTTCCCTATTACTGAAAGGGTGGGACCGGTGGCGTATAAGCTTGGGTTACCAGAACATCTTCAGCGGATACACGATGTATTCCATGTAGCATCGCTGAAGAAATATCGAAGGAGAGAGAGAGCCTTTTGGCACATTCCACTCGAGGAGATCGACTTATAGCCAGACATCTCGTATGAGGAGAGGCCGGTAGCTATTCTGGATCATAGTGAGCGGAAATTACGATCCAAGGTTGTTCCATTGGTTAGAGTATAGTGGGGTCATCACAATGTTGTCGAGTCTACCTGGGAGCGGGAGGAGGATATGCGGGAACAATATCCAGAGCTTTTCACAGCAGGTACGATCTAATTTCGGGGACGAAATTCCTTTATAAGGGGGGGAGCATGTAACAACCCGTATTTTTGGTACATTTAAAATTTAATTAATTCGGAACTCCTAAATTACTAGTGTGTTGTAATTAAATGAATTAATTATGGTAGAATAATATATAAATATTAATCTGGTATTGAATGGTTAATATTGAGGGAAAAAAACTTATTTACTAAGTGAATTGTAATAATGTAATTACGTCGTTTCGAGTATTAATGACGAGGTATGTACTTATCACATCCGGAAGTCGGTATAGACTATATTGGGTGGGGGATAAGTATTTTTATAAATTAATTCGGATGCAAATTCTGAGTGTACAGTTGAGTCTGGATGGGCCGAGATAGTCGGAAAAGTGTACCCGGGGGTAGTAAACGGGTCACGTGACGTTTTTAGACATAGTCGGGCCCACTCGGGGGCATTTAGGTCACTTGGGCTTGGCCCATTAGTCAAAAAACGGGATTTGAGAAATTAAAGTAATAAAAAGAAATAAGGGCATGGCTGAGCTTAATTAGAGAAAAGAATTAAAGGGTTAGGAAACCCTAGCAGCAGCCAAAGCCATTTGGGGATCTCAAAAGAGCCAACAAGGTCATCTTCAACCTTGGAATCCATCGCAAATTCAGACACTACGAAACCTAAGTCAAGTGAATAACTTGCAATAGTATTAAATCTTTCTTTCAATTCATATTTGCGTGATGTAATGAATTAAAATTCGTTTTGGGGTTTCATGGCATAAACATGGGGTTTTGATAATACAAAAGAAAACATTAATCTGATTTGCCAGAATTTATGAGGATTTTTGTAAAATCTAATATTGGAATATTGATGTGTATCTGTGAGAATGATATCCGGATAAATTAGAACGAGTTTGATGAAGAAATTTGGACTGTAAATATGTTTAAGGATAAAGATAGATTTTTCCCCAAAATTTTGAATCAGTAGTTTATGGACGAATTGATGATTGTTGTGGACTTTCTGGGGAATCCTAATAAGGTTTCTAATATGTACTAGTGTTAAGAAGGATTAAAATTCATGTTAGATGAGATTAGGGTTTAAGAAAATCCGTCCATGGCTGCCCTGTCTTCGCGAAGAAGACGAAGACTTGTTCGATCGATCGATCGATGGTCTGGGGTCGATCGATCGATGGTCGCCAGATTTTGGGTGTTTTTCCAGTTAGTTATATAAGAGGGGAAATTCATATAAAAATCTTATGTAAATAATTATTGAGAAATTAAATACATGAGTTTAAATCTAATTAATGGTAGATAAATTAATTAGGGTTTGAGGCTAATAAATTAGAGTCGGGAATTTTGACTCGGGTAAATTTATTTTGGGCTACGAGAGTAAGTCCAAATTTATGGTGGGGGCGACACCAAAAATAACTTAATTAATTAAGGTGCAATTTAATTAATATTTAGAGTTGGACCATAAACTCTTAATAATTTTAATAGGCTTATGTTACGGATTTAGCGAACGGTATAGCCGGGACTTTTATATTTATATATACGGAGGCGATAGTATATATATATGTGGTGTGCACAATTAATATCAGTGATTAGATATTTTATACTATAGTGCTATAGGGGAGGTTGCGCGTAGTGGATGAATCCCCTAGCTTGAGGAGTAGGGTGAGTATATTCCCAAGGTCATAGCGTCAATTATATGGGTGACGGACATCTCACTTTCAGGGAAGGAATATGACCTAATCCAATTATTTTTTTTTATCAAGTTGGTGTGAAAATTCTGACTTCGGATAACTAGGCTATGTGATTTTACCTAGTGGGATAGCACTTTATATAATTTACATTCCAGGAGTATTTTGCTCGGGAGAATGCAAGTTGTTATATATATTACGGTATGATTGTGAATGCTGAAATATGATTATAAGTATATAATTGGATAATTAATTATATACGGGTTATTAATGAAAAATATGAGTTATTTCACATGTATAACAAGTGTAAAAGTTATATGAATTTAAAAAGGGAAATGATTTAGTTGGGTTGATGTTACTAATAACTTAGAAATCATAATCACTACATACTTAGTTAGAGTAGGGTGGGTATAAAGGAACTTTGTTAATTATCTAGTCATGAGATGAATAACTAGGTAATTTAATTAAAGCGTTAATAGTGTATAATAGAGGAAGGGTAAGGAAGTCCTCGAGAGAGTGCGATACTAACTAAAAATATGAAGAGCATGCATATTTATTTATTACTGCAAGTTAATCATTTGCTAAATGTTTTTCAAATGTTTTGGGTACTAACCCTTGCTATAAAAACTTTTAAAAACCCTTTTAGGTGTCCAACCACAGGGACGCCAGCCTTGACTATATTCCAGGGATCCGTTGCTACAGCATATGTGGATGTTGCGGGGTTTTGATAGACGCCTCATTCTTCATTCTTAATGTAGAAGTTCGTGATTAGTATTCGGGCATTTTGCTCACTTTCCATTTATTTGTATTAGACTTGTTGGGAGTTTATTCTTGTCTTTATGGGATTTATTATTTGGACCGTTGGTTTATTCGGTCAATTATCTTTACTTGTGGATGATTATTTCAGTTATCGGTGATTGTTATATAATTTTATTTTCCGCATGGGTTTTTATTTAAATAATAAAATATAAAAAAATGGCACCAGTCTATTTTTCTCACTTAGGTGGTTAGTAATTTAATAAGACGACAGTGATGCTAAGAATGGACCAAATGATAATCCTATTCTAACTTGATTTAGGACTGATCACCCGGGATTAATTAGGCGGGGTGTCACAGCCGTTATACGGGATAATCTAGTAATGTGTACTAATGACGAGTATCATAGGTATGGGTCACGGGCGTACCTAATTTAGAAATGGTAATGGTATTATACATATATATATAACTGTGTTTGTGTATATACTATATACGTGTAAAAATCTTGTCCGCGCTACTTGCTATCACTGAGATTACCGTGCCGGGACAGTCTTATCTCGATGGTACCTTTATGGGGGATATTGTCTGATCGATAGTCAGACGGTACTAAGAGATGTGAGGATATGTGTTGACCTCTTAGTGACTTGGAACTATGCTTCGCCTCAATTTGTATGTGTTTGAGTTAATACAGTTTGAGAGTGATTCCGAACTAGTATTTCCCTTAGTACGAGTGATACGGGGACTTGATAACAGAGTAAGCCAGCACCATAAATTTTATGTGGGGTGCCGATAGTATATATATTAAATGATTGATTAATATATATAGACTTGAAATTAGGAACTTTCTACTGTTACTAAAAGTAGTTAAGTAATGAATAAATATCCCGATTTTATTATAAGTGTTTGAAACATTTAAGACAATACTGAAAAAACTTGATAATGAAATTAGATTTATGTGAAAACTTTACTTTCAAAAATCAATTATCTTAGCCCTAGAAATTGTCGGCATGAAACCTTTTGAGGAATTTAAGTTAATATAAAATCTTGGGATTAATAGTACGATAGGTGTGCACACTAGAAGAGAGGTGATAATTTCTCAAGAGAGTGTCGCATACTAATATGATTATTGCATTAGCCAATAAGCATTTTAAATACTTGCTAAACAAAATTTTTAAACTGTTTTACAATCGGGCTCTGACCCGTTTCATGTTATCTATTTTCTCTTGTATATATATGTACATATTATAGGTGCCCAGCCACAGGGGCGTCATGCTTATGTACTTTGGGATGGACGTGATGCGGCTTAGGTGGGAGTTGCAGGACAATTGCTTAGACGATCTCCTTGTTGATTCCATTCTTAGTTCAGTTTTAATTAGTTGGGCATGTGTCGCCCGTTTCCTTATTTAGTTGGATTTTTCAGAGATTATGTTCATTTATCTTTTTTATTTTACTCGTTAGGATTTATTTACTGTCAGGATGGTTTTTTCTTTTATGATTTTAAAGTTGGTACTTTTTGTTTGAATGTTTAAATTCTTGGATGTTCATTTCCAGTCTTAATAAGTGTGTGACTCTTAAACTATTTATTATTAAAGGTTTTTATAATTGGATTTAAATAAAAAAATGGAAACGGCGTTTAAAATGATTTTGGACACTTATCTTAATTATTTAGAGTGTTAAATTGGAATGTTTAATTTTTGACAGTGATGCTAAGAATGAACTAGCCGTTCACCTTGGTTATAATTTAATAAAGGACTGATCACCCAGTATTTAATTAGGCGGGGTATTACGGTATGTGCTTAGTTTAAATCATTGCCCACTTGTGAGGATGTAATCTGTAATTAATAATTGGTAATAGTGGAATTGGGTGTGTGAGTTGTCCTGGGACTAAAGGACACAGGATTTTCCATTTCAGTGGTTTCGGTGAGAAAAAATACTCTTCCATATTTTGGTTTTTCTCATCCCATTCTAAATCTTTTTATTTGAGAACGATCATCACAAATAAGTTTTTTTTGTGTGTGTTCATACAACAGTTTCAATCAAAATTTTAAAACTGATTATAAATCCACATGCTTTACGTTGGAAATACTTAGTATGATAATATAATGTTAATAGTATAAATCTTTGGACGTTTGGGAATGAAAAACTTGAAGTTGGATGAAGATATGTGTTAGAACCCGTAACTGCAGAAATCGCAATACCTACTTGATCGATCGATCGAGCCCAGAGCTTTGATCGATCGAAGGTTTGATCGATCGAGCCCCAGACCTCAATCGATCGACCCCTCCTCACAGACTCCTATTTCCCTTCCTAAATTAGTTAAGTTCAATTTATTGTGAAATAATTCTTGGGCATCCTTAATAAAATGTTTTGGGAGATAGGGAAGACCAGTAGGACATGTGAATAAATTTTGGGACCCTTGATGTCGGGAAAAGATTGTATTTTGGGATAATTACATAAGGGTCGGTGAATTTATGATTTAAAGAAAGAGACACGTAAGGGAGTTACTTTGGGACAAATGTGTATACCTACTGAATTTCATAATTGGGAGAATAAAGCCATGAGAGTTGTGTGGTACGTTGGAATAATACCGAATCAAGGTTAGAAACGAACCGTTATAAGTGTTTACTAAAATATGATAATATGGATAAAAGTCGTAACTATGGGATTTGAAAATATACCCATTATTGATATGGTAATATTAGTATAGTTATATGATTGTGTATGCATATACTATCTATGTGTAAAAATCATGGCCACACTACTTGCTATCCCTAAGGTTTTCGCGCTGGGACAGTCTTATCTCGATGGGACCTTTATGGGGGATATTGACTTGTACCCTAGAAGATAGATATCCTTGGTACAGGCTATCGATGTAATAGTTCAGACGATCCTAAGAGACGCAGGCATGTGCCATCCTCTTAGAGACATGGAATCTATGCTTCGCCTCATATTGTTTGTGTATAGATATCCTTAGTACAGGCTATCGATGTAATAGTTCAGACGGTCCTAAGAGACGCAGGCATGTGCCATCCTCTTAGAGACTTGGAATCTATGCTTCGCCTCAATATTGTTTGAGTATTTGTTAATACAGTTCGAGAGTGATTCCGAATTTGTATTCCCTTAGTACGAGTGATACGGGGATTGGATAGTAGAGTATGCCCGCACCATAGTTTTTATTTGGGGTGCTGTTATGATATATATATATATATATATATATATATATTTACGAGTAGTTAATATATATATGAAATTCTGAAATCTGGAACTGCCTACTGTGATTTGATATGTAGGACATGGTTGATGACTCAAATTGTAAATACTTGTTTTGAGAAAGTATAATATGACACTAGAAAACTGTACTGATTAATAAAGTTAAAATGAGAACTTTGGTTACTAATGAAATATTCTTTTCAAACAATTGAATCGTTAAATTTTGAATCCTGCGAATAACCTAAGATAAGTTAAACAATTGGGAAAGGATAGCGTGATATATGATGAGATAGACCACTGGGAACGTTAGTGCGATAGGTGTGCACATTAGAAGAGAGGTGAGAATTTCTCAAGAGAGTGTCGCACTAATATGTTGTTGCATTGGCCTGTATCAATTTAAATACTTGTTAAACAAATTTTTAAATCATATACACTATCGGGCTCTTACCCGTTTTCTCTCTCTCTCTCTCTCTCTCTCTCTCTCTCTCTCTCTCTCTTGTATATATATGTATGTACTACAGGTGCCCAGCCACAGGGGAATCTTGCTTAGGATCCCTTGGAAGAAACGAGCTGCAGCTTAGGTGGGATATGCAGGCCACTTGCTTAGACGATTTCATTTACTTGATTCCACTGCTATCATTCTCCTCATTGGGAATGTGTCCCCTTTTCCAATATTTATCTATTTTGTTGGGACATTTATATTTAAGTTAGTTGTAGTATTGTTACTTTGGGATTTATCCAGCATGTATGTTTTACATTAAGTTTTAAATGTTGGGATTTTGGATGATGAATGTTTAAAGTAATTGGATTATGTTCCAGGATAAATTGTGGTACGGTTCTTACTTATTGAAAATGTGGTTAATAATCAAATAAATAAGTTTTTCTTTAAAAATACAATTTCTTTAGAAAGGTTAAAAATGGTTTTGACACTTAGCTTAATTTAATTAGGGTGGTAATTTGGAAAAAGTATTTTTGCGACAGTGATGCTAAGAATGAACCAACTGTTCACCTTGATTTTAATTTAATAAAGGAGTGATCGCCCGATATTTAATTAGGCGGGGTGTCACAGTCCGGGGCAAAGTACAAATTGTATTCTCTGTAACCACTCTCTGGAGTACATAGAAATAATACTGACTTCACCATCGTGGACGTAGGCATATCATTGCTGAACCACGTACATCCTTTGTTGTGTGATTGTCATTTTACATCCCTTATTCTTGCTTGGTGATTTCTTTTATCTTATCCATTTGTGTTGCATAATAATTGTCACCACACTACTCATTTAGTTGGTGATGGTGATGCTCAAATATCTGTTCGAAAACCTCTTTCAGAATGGACTAGAGAGGAAAAGTTGTGTTCACAGTATAACAATAAAGTCAAAAAAATCCATTTTTCAAGCAATGGGTGCAACTGAATTTAAAAGGGTTTCAGCTTGTACCTCATCTGAAGAGGCTTGAGAGATTCTAATGACAACTCATGAAGGAGACTCTAGGGTTAAAAGTGCTAAGTCTCAAATGCTAGTTAGAATGTGTGATTCTCTTTTTATGAAGTATAAAGAGAAATTTGATGATTTCTACCTTAAATTTTAATATATTATTAATCAATCTCATGCTAATGGTGTTGTTTATACTAATTCTGAAATATGTGATAAAATTCTTAGGTCTCTTCCTAAGAGCTTTGATTTAATTTCTCATACTATGGGTGATAATTTAGATAGTTATACGCCTCATCATTTTTGTAGTAAATTTAAAACTTTTGAACTAAAAAACTTACTTAGAGATGAATAAAGAGGAACAGTTCCTGCCCAAAGTATGTTGAATTTTAATTCAAATGTAAATAATCCTGTTTTTTTCTTCTTCCTTGTTAAATATTAATGATTCTACCATTACTCTTGAGTCTTTGGACAAACAAATTGATTTCTTTTCTAATTACTTTAAATTTTTTTCCAAGTTTAAAAATAGTCTTTCTTCAAGGGAGATCAATCTAGTTATACTCATAGGTCTTTTGATAAACAATTTAAGAGGAAACCAAATGATTTTATTAATCCTACCAAAATACTAGTCATATTCAATGTAGGAAATGTAAAAAAAAAATTCACTATGCTAATAACTGTTTTACCAAATCAAAAGGGGAATCCTCAAATAAAGCCCATACCTCTGAAACGTGGGCTGGATCTTTTGATAGTTATAATGATGAAGCAAATAAGAACTATATGGCGTTTGCATATTTTTGTGCTATTAAGTTTGGGAACATTTTTGATAGTTTATCTATAGTTTCTGATGATTCAGATTTGCATGTAGATAATTATGAGTTAGACTTTAGGAATTGGTTGCATGACTTATATGCTCAAAATCACCCTACTGCCACATCTTTCCTAATATTGGTAGTATTTATAATGATCTTGACGAATCTGAAAATGTAAACGATTCAATCATTTTAGAAGGGTGCATGAGTACGAATTTAGAAGGTAGTGTGAGTAATAATTCCATTGATAATACAATTGAGGACTGCACTGATTTATTTCAAATTAATTATAGGTTGATGGCTAAAAATGACATTTTAATCAATCGAATAAAGTCTATAACTGAAGAATTTTTTTTTCAAGTAGGTGAACTTGAAAATGATGTTTCATTTCTAGAGAAAAGAATTAGCATGTTCACTAGATATTAAAAACAAGGAATTTTTGTTTAAATTTGATGAATCTCAAATTGAACGTAAGGCTTCTTCGAATAAATATGATGAATGTAAAAAGGAACTAGAGGTTACTTCGAAAAAGTTAAAGAGTTATTTGAATGTTGGTGATGCATTCAGGACTATTAATTAGAATACATGTTATGACTTTTGGTTTTTTTCCTACAAAAAGGGCTTGGATTTGAGGGTAAAGAATTTAATGTAACTAGTTTTGTCAACCCTAAGGAAGAATTTCCTAATTCAACTGAAATTAGAATGTCTTATAAACATGTTGAAAGTGAGGGTTGTTCTACTTCTACTAAAGCTCTATTTTCATGTAATTTTTGCCACAAAATTGGAACCTTAGAAAATTTCTGCTTTAATTAGGACAAAATAAAATTGATTTAGGAAAAGTTAGGCATATTCAAAATTTTCGAAATATTAAGAATGCAAAACATACTTTTCAGTGTAACTTTTATTCTAGACTAGAACATTTAGAGAAATTTTGTTATAAAAAGCTGAATTTAAACAGAAATTTTGGAGGTAAAAGTCAGCACAGCATGTGTAATGATGTCAAGTGTGCTGAAACAAAAAATTTTCATTGCATCTTTTGTTCTAAATTTGGACACTTGGATGTGACAAACCGCTCACCAAAATAAGGGGTGGCCAGCCCGATACTCCAATATAACAGGAATCATGGATGGAATCATTTTCAGCATCACAACAATAGAATAAGTATACAGGATAACCACCCAATATTTCAGAAAATGGGTTGACAAAAATTTTCCTTTACAATTTAAAAAAAGCATTTTAAACAACCCAATTTGAAAAGAAAGTGGAAATCCAAGAAAACATATATTACTACAACAACGAGTATACAATAAGGGGACCGATTATGCTGTCGGGCAATAGAAACATAACAAATAATGCATGTACATTAAGTTACATATTACATCCATTAGACATTTACAAAATTTTGGGCCACACGCACGAATAAAAGACCCGATCATAACTAGAGTGCAAAAATGAAAGCGCCAATAGAAAGTATCCCGTAATATCTGCAAATTATCACGGCTCCCAAAAAGTCTACCGGAGTGGGAAAATCAGTACAGGAGTCCTTGCGGTGGAGCACCTGAGCGGATACAAGATTCATGCACAACAGAAATATGAACGGGTCGGGGCCCGGTTTTATATGATCATCAGATGAATAAAAAGTATGACAGTTATGAACAGTTATTCATGAATGATAAGAATGAAAATCTAACTATACAGTTTTAAAACATGAATTAAGGCAGTTTAGATGATCATAAATTTACTTCAGTTATGTAAGAATATATACATGAATATTATTAATTGAAATCCTTACTCAATTTACTTATCCCATTTCATCATTCCGTTCTTTATCAGGAAACATAATCATAATTTTATGCTCTTTGTGGCATTTATCTCAATTATATGCTCTTTATGGCATTTCATTATGCTCTTTATGGCATTTATAATCCATCAAGTCCCACTTGATTAAGAATAGTTATAATCATATATATATAACGACTCTAAGACCGCCCGTCCGGGTTTCCCCACTATGTGCACCCCTAAATGACCATCATCTTCCAGGGCCTATCAACGAAGACCACCTGGGCACCTATAATGCAAGATGTCGGGAATCGGCCATATGCCCGCGGGAGAGTCATAATCACACCCGGAATTACCTCACCATCGCAGAAAAAATATACAACAAGCGCTCATATGGCCTAGGACTATATCCACCCTGCATTCACTAGCCAGGGGGCTTCACCTCACGCGCGAACTTCCCTCATGATGGAATTTAGAGAGGGTACGTTTATCCATTTTATTAATTACCATACCATGATTTAGTAAATTATCATTTATTCTATTCATTTTACACATGTATGTTCCATTTTTATCCGAGACCATAATCATAAGTTATCCGGAGCCATAGGTACTTCATATCATTATTACATCCTCAAAGAATGAATAAACTCTCAATTTAGTCTCCAAGCATTTCAGGGTTCTATAAAAAACCACCCATACTATCGTACCTCAATTAAGCCTTTAAACTCTCCACATATGACCTTACAACGCCTAGACTCCTAATAATTTATTAAAGGAAATGTAACAACCCTCGATTCTGGGAGGCTCATTTTATACTGATTTTATCGCATAAGGTAATTATATAAAATGCGGGGACTGGAGTAAATATTAATTTAATGAATTGAAAGTTAATATTTACTAGATTGATGCATATTTACTGCATGTGAAAGTAAATAACATCAGGTTGCATGTCTGTAGTGTCATGTATTTTAAATGGCCTTTTAGTTTAAATGATTTTGGAACTCGAAATAATTTATAAAATTTCCGGATGCCAGTTTAGAGGGTGTAGTTAGTCTCGGAAGGTGCGAGACAGTCAAAATAAGTGCCATATTATATTTTTGTGTTCCGGGCACTTTTACCTGGTTTTAGGTTATATTCGTATTTGCGAGTCATTTTAATGTGGTATTAACCATTTAAGTTGTGAGTTTTAACCTAAGCCACGATTTTAGTCTTCTAAATCCCTTATTTTTCCCCATTTTGTGTCTTGAACATAGAGAAAGAAAGAGTAAGAGAAAGAATGGAGAAAGAAGAGAAAATGAAGATTGAAGATGGATTGATGCTCCTACTCAAAGAAATCTGATATTCCCTACATCAAGGCAAGTTTTCTACTTGCTAATATGTGATTTAAGATGCATAAATTGTATGATAGTTGTGTATTTACATTTATGGCTTAAATGTAGAATTTGTGGGATTTAAACCCTAGTCTTGATTTATGTTGAAGAAATTGTGGGTTTTGATGGTTAATAATCATGTAGATTAGTTTGGGGTAGATTTTTGTTGTTGGATGTGTATGAAAAGGAAGAGATTTGAAGTTTGGAGGATTTAGGATTCATAACCCTTCGTAGCCATTTTTGGCAGATTTGCAGGTCCGAATCGATTCGGACCCTTGGGCGAATCGATTCGCTAAGGGAAATTGGCTGGTCTGCATAACCCGAATCGATTCGGGTTAAGACCGAATCGATTCAGCCAATTAAAGAATGTTGGTTTAGTAGTCCGAACCGATTTGCTTTTTGGGCGAATCGATTCGCTGGGGCGAATCGGTTCGGCCCTTGGGCGAATCGATTCGTTTTCCTGCTGTTTTTTAGTTAATTTTATAACTCAATTTCAATCATTTTCTTTAAATATAGGGACTAGGAACCTTCTTGAATGAAGTAAACTTAGAGTCCTAGAGTGTGAGATGAGTTATATGTTTACCCTACATTAGGAATGGGTTATGTGGGGATTTTTCCGGGGTTAGGCCTATTAATGATAAGACATTCTTTTCTTCTAGTTAATTATTATAAAACTAGGAGATGTAGTGTTATGTTCGGGAGACCTTAGGAGCTTAATTAAGCTATACTAGTTTTGATGGTTTATATTACCACCCTAAAAGAATGTTGGGAGATTTTAAAAGTTCGATTGAACTATGTTAACCTTGGTGGTTCATAATAACGCCATAAAGGTGAGTTTGGAGAATAAATTGAAAGTCATTTCATTCCTTCGAAAGATGATAACCTTGGGGTTCTAAAATAACCTCCTATAATGCTTCGAGATAATGAAGAGTTTATTTACTCCTTTGAGGTTATAGTGTTGATATAAGCTATCGTATGACCATGGATGGTAAGTTAGATTATTTACAAAATAAATAGAAAGGGTTTCGAATAAAATGAAACATATACGTGGGATGGAAATGAAATGGAAATGGTATTGATATTTTGTAAATGATAATTTACTTAATCATGAAACTGGTAAATAATGATTTACTTGATTTTGAGATGATAAATAAAATGGCTTAAACACACCTCTCTAAATGACATCATAAGGGAAGTCCGCACGCGAGGTGAAGCCCCCTGGCTAATGAATGCAGAGTGGATATAGTCCTAGGCCATGGGAGCGCTTATTGTTGTATATTTTTCTGCGATGGGTAGGAGATTCCGGGTGTGGTCTTGACTACCCCGCAGGCTCATGGACGCTTCCCGACGTCTTGCGATATAGGTGCCCAGGTTTTCTAATGATAGGCCCTGGAAGATGATGGTCATTTAGGGGCGCGCACAGTGGGGCAACCCGGACGGGCGATCTTAGAATTCGTTATATGTATATAATTATAACAGTTCATAATCAAGTGGGACTTGATGTATTTGATATGCCATAAGAGCATGATGGAGTGCCACAAAGAGCACATGTAAATGCCACAAAGAGCATTTGAAAATGATTATTTTCCTGATAAAGAAAGGATTTTTACAAAAGGTAAAATTGAGATAAAATCTCCTTAAAGAGTAAAAGATTTTGACTATATATATATATTTCCTGCTAAGGAAAAGATATATGAAATAATTGACACCTTTGGTGAAGTCTTTAGTTTAATGCTTCTTATATTTGTTCCTGCTTAGCTTATGTTTTAAATTGTATAGGTTGCTTCTTATTTCTCTTTCTTCACGATTTATTATACATAACTGTCATACTCTTTATTCATCTGGTAATCATATAGAACCGGGCCCTGACCTGGTTACTTTTCTTGTTGCATATTCATCTTGTCTCTGCTCAGGTACTCCGCCGTAAGGATGCGTGATTTGAATTCCGATTCCGATGTTTTCGACGAGCCGTGATGCATTGCGGGTATTACGGGATACATTTGGTATAGACGTTTTCACTTTTTATTCTAGTTAAGATCAAGTCTTTTATCGGGCGAGAGGCCCAAGCTTTTGTAAATGTCTAATGTAATGTAATAAGTAACTTATTGTACTTGCGTATTATTGGTGTATCAGTTAGTGACCGATTATCTATTCGGTCTTTTTATCGTATTCTTGTTGTATTATTTATATATGTCTTGGGGTTTCCCTTATCTTTCAGGAATTGGGTTGTTTGTTTTCATTTATTTACTTTCAAATCAAAATTTTTGGCAACCCATTTTCTGAAATATTGGGTGGTTATCCTAAATACTCTATATTTTTGTTATGATGCTGAGAATGATTCCATCCATGATTCCGTTATATTGGAGTATTGGGCTGGCCACCCCTTATTTTGGTGAGCGGGTTGTCACAGATGGTATCAGAGCATCAGGTTCTAGAGTCCTTAGGAATCTGTGTGGACGCCTTAAGTTTTCAGCGTTGCTCTTGATTTGATGTAAAGCCTTAGGATTAAGATCGTTGATTTCTCTTATGAGATCTCGTTCGTCTACCATGAGGTAGAATCTATAAAATCTTTTGCGTATTCGTGTGAGAATAATAGGTCGATAGAAGAAGGGCATTATGGGAAGGTGTGTGGAGAACTGTAAGTTGTGGTCGGGGAGGGGGACCGCTTTAGAGGTCGCTCCCTTTTTGTAGCACTTTCTTGTCTTGCTATTACGACTGCAAATTTCAGTTGATGAAGTTTCCCAAGTACCGCTAGAAGTAGGAAGTGGTACTAAACTTGAGAATTCACGCGATGTTATATTGAAGTGGAGAAGTGCCCTGTATTAGAATGGAGGAAAATCCTTCACCCATAGAAAAAGTGTTGTGGTGATGAAAATGTGGTCACTATATTCGTGGGTGCCAGAAGTTTGACCCATAGAGAAGCCCGGTGGATACTTGCAATGGCGAGTTTCTCTGGGATAACTGGACTGAGGAGAAGGTGGATTCCCGAATGTTCACAAGACGTTCGGTTAAAGACCAATGGTGAATAAGGTGTTGTACGGTTAGGGAGTTGAGACCATGCACCATGAAGTGATAGGCTCCAAAATAGGTGTTTTTAACACTTCTGATGGAGTAAGAATCGTGAAACCCCATTGGTGGACACCCACCTGGGGAGGTTTCATTGAACTGAGGAAGAGGAGGCCAAGAGCGTGTCCTCTTTTACTGAGAAAGTAAGAGGGACTGCATGGGAAATTATTGTTAGCCAAAGTCGGAATAACGGTTATGATGTGGAGTGTAGAACCACTCATTTTAAATTTCGTTGAGTGGAGAGCAAGGGCAAGAGTAAAATGCCTGGTTGGGGAGTTGGGGAGATAATGTTGGTATGTGTAAGGCTCGAATATGGAGTCTGAGAACCATTAGTATTGACCCGGAGTGCTTGGCGAATTGTGGAGGGAATTCTACCTTATAGGTGGGTAGTGTATATTCCTTAGGATAGGATTTAGTAGTATTGTGTCTACGATAGACTCGGGTGTGTATATTGAGCTTGTAGTAGTATTTACGCTATTATAGAAGGGTAATTATATGACTTCCGTGGTATGGAAGTTCTATCTTCTCTTCACTCGTTATGAAGCGAGTGATGATATTTTTATGTATATGTGTCATATGTGTTACCTGGTCTGAGTGTTTTATTGCTTGTTTGCATTGTATGTGGGTGTTATGACTTATCTTCACGACCAACAAAGTTAAGCAGTAATGCATAGGAGGGGTTCCTTGTTTGGATTCCGCTTTTCCGGGACGCTCCACGCGTGAACCTTAATGACGTTGGGAGTGGAGAGATGCCATATTTCCTTTCTCTTATTTCGTGTATAGAATGCTAAGGTGAAGTCTAGAAGTAGAATCTTATTAGTAGAATAGTAAGTTAAATTTACCGATCCCGATCATGTGTTTTAGACCGTCATATCTCGAGGACCGATGATGCGAGGTAGTAGTGTAACGGGAGGGTTCCTTATCTGGATTTCGCTTCGGCGAGACGTCCCACGCATGAACCCGAGCGAATGTCGGAAGTTGAGTAAGGTCTTGGGCACTAGGTATGTCTTTGGTATTATATGCTTACGATTTAGGTAGGATATATGTAAATAGACCTTAGGATTTTTAGGATGTAAGACCTTGAGGGTAGGCGGTGTTAGTTTAGGAAAGCGGTAGGGAGTTGACCACGAATAAGTTATGGGTTAACTCTATAAGAGATTAGATCCCTTAGGAGTGAGATTATGGGGTCTCGAGAGGTTTGGTAGGTTCAGCCGAAGGAGATGAGGCATTTCTTAGAGATAAGGTTACGTTGGTAACTTCATTTCCGGGGAGTTAATAAGGACGAGTGAATCCTCACTCCTGAGTCATGATTGTAAGCTCGAGAGTGAGTTTAATGAGTAAGTTTCAGCCAGGATTGGGGAGTAATAATAATGGAGCATAGACCTATTGTTTATGCATCTCACAAGCTTAAACTTGTGGAGAGTAATATCCCGTGCTTGAATTAAGATTCATCGTGGTAGTGATCACCTTAAATAGATAAGGCACTACTTCCTGGGCAGGAAATTTGGTCCTTCTTGTAAGCAACAAGTTGTTGCAATATGTTGTGGGAGGAATTGAGTTGATGCTCGGGGTTCAAAAGAACTAGTGATTCGGTATTTTCTCATTCGCTAAGGAAATGCGATTGGGCTAGTGGACGTGTCGAGTAGAGAACTCGTCAGAGATGATGGTAATGGCATGGAAGGCCAAGTAGAATGAGCATGAATAGGAAGACTCGATAGTAAGAGCGTGTCTGTCTGTGATTGACCATTTCACCTACTCGTGTAAAGAGAGTAGTAGTGAAACGAAGAAGGGTATTCATAGACGCCTGCATGGAACTACTGGCATCGAACTGGTCATGATCCCATTTGAGAAAATGGTTAATCGTTTGATCAAACTGTTGCATTCCCGGCCATTATGGACGGACTACTTGTAGAAGAGTATACCCCGTTCTCGATGGAGGAATAGTAAAAACCGTGGGAGATGCCTATTATAATAGGATGGACCGAAACTAGAAATTCGTGTCGAAGGTTTAGCAAAAGTTTCCTCGCAGTAATGGGAACCGTATGGAAATGGCGTATATCCTACCACCCTAAAGTGGATGGATGAAATGGAGGAAATTTACTTATGCCGAAAGGCATATTACGAACGTGCACCTTAGTGGAGCAGTAATGGTATGGAAGGAGATTTTCGTGCAACCATTAGGTTTTGGAGTGGTCTTATGGACCATTTCCTAAGGCATGATTTCGTTAGTGTCCTAGCATGGTTGGTTTAGTAATTCGTATACTCGTTGGATGGAACCAATGGGTAATATGTTCCTTGGACTTGGAGTGGTCTCAGAACATTTCTTTAGAGATTTGGCTTTTAAGCCATACGCCTTGATGAGATACGTCGAGGCGGGGGATAGCTGAGTAGCGTTAGGGCTAAGCCACTTAGAGTTGGTACGAATGCCCCAAGGTGTGATGTAACATGATGCTAGAGATTCAGCTAATTTTGCCGAGTCGCGAGGACATCACCTTTCGCCGTAGGAAGATAGGATCCGTAGTTGGTGAGGAACGCTTTGTGCTATGCTAGAGCACAAATGATGTAGATTGAGATTGATAGGGTCGATCTTAGTCCAGGTCCATTTGGGGCGTTGCAATAACGAGGAGTTTGTTTAGGATGGTAGAATCCTAGTTTAGAGTATTATACCCTTATCAGATTTGGGTATGCCCGAATTTTGGGGGCAAAATTCCCTCTTAAGGGGGGGAGTATGTAACAACCCTCGATTCTGGGAGGCTCATTTTATACTGATTTTACCGCATAAGGTAATTATATAAAATGTGGGGACTGGAGTAAATATTAATTTAATGAATTGAAAGTTAATATTTACTAGATTGATGCATATTTACTGCATGTGAAAGTAAATAACATCAGGTTGCATGTCTGTAGTGTCATGTATTTTAAATGGCCTTTTAGTTTAAATGATTTTGGAACTCGAAATAATTTATAAAATTTCCGGATGCCAGTTTATAGGGTGTAGTTAGTCTCGAAAGGTGCGAGACAGTCAAAATAAGTGCCATATTATATTTTTGTGTTCCGGGCACTTTTACCTGGTTTTAGCTTATATTCGTATTTGCGAGTCATTTTAATGTGGTATTAACCATTTAAGTTGTGAGTTTTAACCTAATCCACGATTTTAGTCTTCTAAATCCCTTATTTTTCCCCATTTTGTGTCTTGAACATAGAGAAAGAAAGAGGAAGAGAAAGAATGGAGAAAGAAGAGAAAATGAAGATTGAAGATGGATTGATGCTCCTACTCAAAGAAATCTGATATTCCCTACATCAAGGCAAGTTTTCTACTTGCTAATATGTGATTTAAGATGCATAAATTGTATGATAGTTGTGTATTTACATTTATGGCTTAAATGTAGAATTTGTGGGATTTAAACCCTAGTCTTGATTTATGTTGAAGAAATTGTGGGTTTTGATGGTTAATAATCATGTAGATTAGTTTGGGGTAGATTTTTGTTGTTGGATGTGTATGAAAAGGAAGAGATTTGAAGTTTGGAGGATTTAGGGTTCATAACCCTTCGTAGCCATTTTTGGCAGATTTGCAGGTCTGAATCGATTCGGCCCCTTGGGCGAATCGATTCGCTAAGGGAAATTGGCAGGTCTGCATAACCCGAATCGATTCGGGTTAAGACCGAATCGATTCGGCCAATTGCAGAATGTTGGTTTAGTAGTCCGAACCGATTCGCTTTTTGGGCGAATCGATTCGCTGGGGCGAATCGATTCATTTTCCTGCTGTTTTTGAGTTAATTTTATAACTCAATTTCAATCCTTTTCTTTAAATATAGGGACTAGGAACCTTCTTGAATGAAGTAAACTTAGAGTCCTAGACTGTGAGATGAGTTATATGTTTACCCTACATTAGGAATGGGTTATGTGGGGATTTTTCCGGGGTTAGGCCTATTAATGATAAAGCATTCTTTTCTTCTAGTTAATTATTATAAAACTAGGAGATATAGTGTTATGTTCGGGAGACCTTAGGAGCTTAATTAAGCTATACTAGTTTTGATGGCTTATATTACCACCCCAAAAGAATGTTGGGAGATTTTAAAAGTTTGATTGAACTATGTTAACCTTGGTGGTTCATAATAACGCCATAAAGGTGACTTTGGAGAATAAATTGAAAGTCATTTCATTCCTTCGAAAGATGATAACCTTGGGGTTCTAAAATAACCTCCTAGAATGCTTGGAGATAATGAAGAGTTTATTTACTCCTTTGAGGTTGTAGTGTTGATATAAGCTATCGTATGACCATGGATGGTAAGTTAGATTATTTACAAAATAAATAGAAAGGGTTTCGAATAAAATGAAACATATACGTGGGATGGAAATGAAATGGAAATGGTATTGATATTTGTAAATGATAATTTACTTAATCATGAAACCGGTAAATAATGATTTACTTGATTTTGAGATGATAAATAAAATGGCTTAAACACACCTCTCTAAATGACATCATAAGGGAAGTCCGCACGTGAGGTGAAGCCCCCTGGCTAATGAATGCAGGATGGATATAGTCCTAGGCCATGGGAGCGCTTATTGTTGTATATTTTTCTGCGATGGGTAGGAGATTCCGGGTGTGGTCTTGACTACCCCGCAGGCTCAGGGCCGCTTCCCGACGTCTTGCGATATAGGTGCCCAGGTTGTCTAATGATAGGCCCTGGAAGATGAAGGTCATTTAGGGGCGCGCACAGTGGGGAAACCCGGACGGACGGTCTTAGAATTCGTTATATGTATATAATTATAACAGTTCATAATCAAGTGGGACTTGATGTATTTGATATGCCATAAGAGCATGATGGAGTGCCACAAAGAGCACATGTAAATGCCACAAAGAGCATTTGAGAATGATTATTTTCCTGATAAGGAAAGGATTTTTACAAAAGGTAAAATTGAGATAAAATCTCCTTAAAGAGTAAAAGATTTTGCCTATATATATATACTTCCTGCTAAGGAAAATATATATGAAATAATTGGCACCTTTGGTGAAGTCTTTAGTTTAATGCTTCTTATTTTTGTTCCTGCTTAGCTTATGTTTTAAATTGTATAGGTTGCTTCTTATTTCTCTTTCTTCACGATTTATTATAGATAACTGTCATACTCTTTATTTATCTGGTAATCATATAGAACCGGGCCCTGACCTGGTTACTTTTCTTGTTGCATATTCATCTTGTCTCTGCTCAGGTACTCCGCCGTAAGGATGCCTGATTTGAATTCCGATTCCGATGTTTTCGACGAGCCGTGATGCATTGCGGATATTACGGGATACATTTGGTATAGACGTTTTCACTTTTTATTCTACTTAAGATCAAGTCTTTTATTCGGGCGAGAGGCCCAAGCTTTTGTAAATGTCTAATGTAATTTAATAAGTAACTTATTGTACTTGCGTATTATTGGTGTATCAGTTAGTGACCGGTTACCTATTTGGTCTTTTTATCGTACTCTTGTTGTATTATTTATATATGTCTTGGGGTTTCCCTTATCTTTCAGGAATTGGGTTGTTTGTTTTCATTTATTTACTTTCAAATCAAATTTTTTGGCAACCCGTTTTCTGAAATATTGGGTGGTTATCCTAAATACTCTATATTTTTGGTATGATGCTGAGAATGATTCCATCCATGATTCCGTTATATTGGAGTATTGGGCTGGCCACCCCTTATTTTGGTGAGCGGGTTGTCACAGGAAAGTAATGCCTGAACATCACTTTATGCACCCTCGGAATAAACGCCATATAAACCAATCCTAATCTAGGGTAGTCCCCCAACTCATCTAAGACTCTAGGACGCTAAGTTTACTTCATACAAGAAGGTTCCTAGGTTCTAAACCTAAAGAAAATGAATTGGAATTGAGTTAGAAAATTAACTCAAAAATAGCAGGAAAACGAATTGATTCGCCCTAGGGGCGAATCGATTAGCCCGAAAAGCGAATCGGTTCGGAAAAGGAAACTTGGGATTCTGTAAACTATCGATTCGATTCGGCTTGGCCGAATCGATTCGGTCCAAGCAGACCTAGAAACTGACCTTATGCGAATCGATTCACCCCTGCGAATTTTCCAAGTTTGGCTATGGAGTCTTGGACTCCTAAATTTCCCCCAACTCAAATCCATCCAAACCAAGATCATTTATTGCAACCAATACATCATAAATTCATCTAACTACTACCATTTACATAAATGAATATCCAAATGAACCTCCAAGGATTTAAAACCCATAAACCAAATAAAACCCTAACATTGATAAACCATAACTAATACATAACTATTAATACCAAATATTCATCTTAAATCACATAGTAGCAAGTAGAAAACTTGCCTTAAGCTTGCAAATTTAGATTTCTTTTGTAGTATCAATTAATCCAACTTCAATCTCTAATTCTCTCTTTCTCTGCAAAGTTCTCTTCTTCTCTCTTTCTCTCTAGGTTAGGATATACACTTAAGATAAATGAAATGACTTAACAAGACATAAATCATGCCTTTAGTCTAAATTCCCAATTTAAGTTGTTAATACCACATTAAAATGATTCGCAAGTACACATTTATCTTAAAACCAGTCAAAAGTGCTCGGAATATAAAAATACAATATGGCACCCATTTTGACTATCTCTCACGTTCCGAGACTAACTACATCCTCCAAATTATCATTTGGAAATTTATAACTCATTTCAAGTTCCGATTTCATTTTAACCCATAATTGTCATTTAAATCTTATGACACGATAAAACTCAATCGGGGGATATTTACATACACATACAGTAAATATGCAACAATTTAGTAAATATTAACTTTTATCTCATTCAATTAATATTTACTCCATATTCTGGCATTTTATACAATTAATATAAATCCAGTTCTCAAAAGCAAGGGTTGTTACATTGGAACAGTTTTTTTTAAGCATTTGAATATAACTAGAAAAACTGAGAATGTTAAGCAAATTATTTTTTCTAGTAATATTAAGTTGAATGTTAATCATATTTATGAATGAAATTTTTTATCTCGAAATGGGCCATTTAGGAAAATTATGTTATAAGCGCTTAAATGGTCAACAAAATAGTGTTAATAATTTTCCCAAGATCTATTTAAAAACACAATTTGATGCAAATCGTCCCCATTTTTTTTCTAGTTGTGCCTATATGAAAGTTGTTTCTCCAAATGTTAAGACAAGACGGATTAAGAAACATGACTTAGGTTATCAAATAAGGAGTACCAATGTTCGAACACAATTTTCTTTTAGTTTCCTCCCTTTGGCCCTTTAAGAGAAATAGGGGGAGAATTTGAGACATGGTCTTTTAGGATTTTTTTGTTAGTTGAGTTATGTATTTTATAGGACTCAAAATGTTGTTAGTTTAGTTATGTATTTTATTAGACTCAAAATGTGTTTAGCTGTGTTATGTATTGTCTAGTACTCAAAATGTTGTTAATTGAGTTATGTACATTGTCTCAAAGTCTTGTTTGTCTCAAAATTGGTCAAAGGGGGAGATTGAAATTGCCCTTCTTAATTGTCTCAATTTTGAGGGTTTATTTTATTTTTTACAACATTTTGTGTGTGCCCTTTAGATATATTATATTTATTATTCTTTTAAATTTATTTTAAAAAATATATATTCATATACATAAATATTTTCATAATCAGTTATGTATTTTCAAAATATTTTTTATTTTAAGTTTGTAATTTTTTAGTATTTATTTTTAAGTGTTTAAACATTTCTTTAAATAAACAAAAATCAATTTTGTTTATTAAAAGGTTTGAACATAAATTGAATGGCTATGATTTCGTGTGTGGTATTTAATGTCTTAGGTGGTTCCCATTTGTGTTTTTTTGATCGATCATTGTGATCGTCCTTATGCCAATGGGATTCGCTTGCCTTTGCCACACGATTTAACCGCATGTGGTATGCCAGCTGTAGACGACCGTTATGTACACCTTAACTTTTTGGTTGCCACTTGTGTCCCCAGCCGCATATGGGATAGGTCGCTTCTACCCTTATGTCCTCAGTTTATTAATTACAAACCTTGCCATTTTGGATTTCATTTGAACACTTAGTGATCGGTTCATTTTGTTTTTTCGGGATTTATTTTTGAAATCACAACCAACCTTTTGCTCCTCTTTACTCTCACTTTTTCCCTCTACATTCTTTACGAACCTTTGAAATTTCAGTGTGAGATCTTTATCTACGTTTTAAGTTCATACACATGTGAGTTTGAGTTCTTCTGGTTTGTGTTTACGAACTGGTTGTGGAGTGTGTATTTGGTAAAAGAGTTGAGGTGTGTTGGGTTTCGTCCTTGTAGTTGTGAGATGGTTCATTTCTTTGGCATACTAGTTGTTTGTAGGAGCCTTGTTATTTGGAACCTTGGTCACAACCTAACATTTCTTTTATGTTAATCCTTTCTGCCCAAGAACTTTTTTGAGCTTCCACGGTGCGTTGCTTATAACCGTCTATATATATATATATATATATATATATGTGTGTGTGTGTGTGTGTGTGTGTGTGTGTGTGTGTGTGATCATTTGGTCAAAATATACCTATATATATTTGTAGTTATCAAATCTGTATTTATTTAAATTTAAGTTTCACAAAGTCCTTGACATAGCTAAAGTTTTGTTTGCTTCCTGATTCCCGGGATAAGTTTTTATTTTTTGGGCTAAAGTTTTGTTTGCTTCCTGATTCTCGGTTTAAGTTATTTTTTGTTGACTGATTTATCAAACACGATTCCTTAACATGTTTAATATTTGATTTGGTTATATTATTAAGACTATCGTTCATGTGTTTAAAACAATCTAGTGTTGGTAATATTACTTGTTATATTTAAAATTAGATCCAAGTGCTATTTGGATTCAAAACTATGTGTTAATCGTTCTTAAATTAGTAGTGAGTTGGAGTGTGTTCAGAATTTGTAAAAAACTGTTGCTATATTCTCTACCGTGAGTGTGGACTTTACAATTGTTCGTGTTTTATATATTAATCACAATTGTTATTATTTTTGTTAACTAAACTTAGATAAAACCCGGTGTGTGTTTAATCTTATTTAATAAACAAAATAATTTTTTCATATTGATTAAAACAATCCTTATTGTAAGGAAAAATTTCAAATCAAGTCAATTTGTAGTGTTGGATTAGTTCCAGACAAAACTATGTGAGTCGTATGATAGAGGTTGTCCCTTTAAGCCTATGACGTTGATGTTGAAGTCGTGAGGCCTAGCTAAAGTGAAGATACCGTTGCATGTTTTAAGTGCCATTTTCACGTCATCAACATTACATCATTCCAAGGTCTCAAATGTATGAATGCATTTATGTATATATAGGACCTTGGAAATTTTATTTTGGGTGTAACAACTTTTAACGACTTTATTTCTCTCAAGAAAAAAATTTAAAATTATAATAAAAGTTTCTAGATTTTTAACGATGATTTTTTTCCCCTGAAAAGTTGTTCGAACGAAACTGGGATCTCATTCAAACAAGACGCCCAAGCTGTTTGAACGCACATCTGACGAGATTCGAACGAATTTGTGACATTTTTTTCTAAATTGTCGTTACAATGACCTCGTTTGAATGAATTTATTTAACGAGATTTTTGCCTTATTTTTTATTTGAATCTCGTTCAAACAGTGTCGTTCGAATGACATTGAAAAGTCGTTCAAACGACCCTGCGTCAGTTTGACAATTTTTATTTAAAAACCACACACGTTCTCCACTACTTTTACATGCTTTAAAAAGGGTTGTGAATAGTTTTTTTGGTAGAACTTTTGGGAGTTTTCCTTTTTCTTAGAGAGGAAATATTCTTAATCCAAAAGATCCTTTTTAGTGTTCATCATCTTTAAAGATTTATTTCTCAAAGAACACAAGTTTACACCCAATGTCTTAGTTTAAATCCAAATTCCATATATATATATATTTGCTTGGAGATTGTTTGGCACCGAGTTCTTCTCTACCCATCAAATGAGAAAGTTTGGGTTTCTTATCTACCGAAAAGGGAGTTCGTTTTTCTACCGCGTGCTCATACGGTGAAAGGTACCGTGTGTGGATTGATGGTAGCGAGGCCGAGTTGGTGGATTCCAAAATTTCGATGGACTCCGGAGTTGTCGACTAGGCGGAGGTTGAAGAACGAGTGAGCATCAAGGCTTGAAAGGAAAGTCATTTTTGTAAGTTTTCTCTTATCGTGTCATTTTTTCGTTGTGGGTTTTCCTCATATATAGCGCCTTGTGGTTGTGATTGTTTATTTTATCTAGCAAAATCACCTAGATGCATGTGTAGGTTAAAAAGACAAAATTTGTCTTAAATCACAACTTTAGTTTAATTTGGTAGTAAATATATTTGGGTAATGTTTAGGGTAATTTAATTCAAGTTGCAACCATTAATTTGACAAAATGCATGCTTAGTGTGTTTGACATAATTTTAACTTGAATTGAATTAATGTTGTTTAATTGAGATTAAAAGAAAATTTCAAATATGTGTTTTTGTTGCTAGACTTTATGTTATTTTTGAAGAAATTAAAATTTTTTGACTTTAATTATCAATCTTGAAAGATTTTTAAAAGTTGGAATATTATGTTAACCATCTCACTTAGAATTTTAAAATTGGTTGGTATTTTAAAATTTAGGCATCATAGCATATGCTATAAGAAATCCTCATCTTCACTTATAATTAATTATGTGTGTTGCACAACTTCACTGTATTTCAGGACAATACACCAAATCTGCTGAATTGTCATGGTCATTAACCTTGATAAGTTTAACTTGTCAAGGTCAATCACCATCACAATTACTGGGTGACAATTTTTTTTGTCACAGACTTATCACGGTCAATGACCGTGATAAGTTCTTTAGAATTATCATGCTCATGTCACGGTCCTTGACCTTGACAAGTTTGTCACGGTTAAGGACCGTGACAAGATCGTGACAATGGTTAAAAAATTGTCACGATCAATGACTGTGACAAGTCCGTGACAATTTTCTCTGTCAAGGACTTATCACAGTCAATGACCGTGACAATTCTTGGCAGAATTGAAAAAAAATATGCTCGGCAGTTTGGCCACTGTCACTGCCTAGCAGTATATTTGGACCTGTTATATCAATGTTGTACCTGTTCAAGCATCATATATGCAAATAAAATAAAGATAATGCAAATATACATGCAAAATAGAGACAATATGCATCACTATATAATCCAAATACAATTCCAAATGTACCAACTTAAAAACAATTCAATTCAAATGATGTCACTACATGTCTTCGGTGAGGTTAGCTTTGAGGAGGAGAGTAGGCCACACAATATATGAATTGACACACTCACTAATATACATCGTGCCACATTATTCGCGCAACCACAATGGGGAGTTCTCCTTCCCGGGCATCACAGGCATGACGAGCACCTTGGAATCGATGTCTTGAAGCTCACGTCCATGAACTAGTACTCCCTGGTCAATATTCGGGTCCCTCAACCCCTGCCCTATCTGCTGGCCATCAAATATGTCCAATATAAATACGATCAGCTAACCAAGTGTCGACATCGGTCGGTCGAAGGGAGCTAAATACATAAGTGGATCATCAAAATAAGAGGTCAAATGTGTCGGCGATGAAGTGGCGAGGTCCACATCCTCGTCCTCCTGCACCTCCTCCTCCACCACCTTTAGCTTCTCCTTACCTTTCCCCTTACAGTCTCTGCCCAATAAACACTTCATGAATGAGAACATATCTTGGACCATCGCCTCCAAACGGGACAGCTTCGCGTCATGCGAGTCCACCGTTCGAGCCAACCCGGTGTTACTCATCTCCAATCCGATGATCCTAGATTTGTCCACCCGCGAGATCACCCCATTGTCCTCCCCTTGAGATTAGTGCCAAGCACTTGGATGAGTGCGTCAATCGACAAAGATGCCCTGTCGGCATCGGATTGAGACTCATGCACTTCCTTATGCTTTGCCTGAAACGACAAAATAAGTAAAATAAGTAAAACACATGATTAGTAAAGTAAGTAAATTAAAAAATTATAACGTAATTAATAAAAATGAAACTGTCGAATTACTTACAATCGTGGTCGCGATGCTCCGGGACACCTCCTTATACTTCCCCTTCTTCATCCGAAGAGCCACATAAGTATCGAGCCTATGTGGCCTACCCCTAGGGCCACTCCCTCTCCCCTGAAATAAAATAAAGTAAAATTAGTATCGGCCCCGCAAAGTAAAATAATGTAGAATAATATATTTCTGTAGTTATAGAAAAATTAAATCTTACCATCATCCTATGGTCCACTTCAGCGTAAGACTTCCGGCCGGAGTAGCGCACGTACGATTTTCCCTCCCCGATTGGCGAGATGCCAGTTGTTGCTCCCCGACCTCTTTGTCAACGAACCTTTGCCATTGTGCCAATGAGATCGGATCCTTCGGCGAGACGGATTCACGCATTCGGGTAATGGACTCTCGTGTCTTCCCAAAGTACCGAGTCCGCATATTTTTCTTCCACGTCTTATGTTTCTCCCTCAAGTGCTCCAAGACGGAATCGCATAGCTTTAGATCCAGGCTGAATTGTTCCTGTCCAACAAATACAATGTTAGTTGCGAATAAATATAAAGATAAATATAAAATGAAATTGAAATCAAAATCAAAATCGAAATCGAAATCGAAATCGAAATTGAAATTGAAATATTCATATAAATATAAATATAAATACTTTACCTGTAGTGCCACCCAAACAGCTAACTTGAGCTCATATGGAACCTCCTTCCAACAAATGTACTCCGGGCCGATGATCGTCTTTACCAACTCAAGGGATCTCGCTAATAGCCCAGACTTGTTCTGGATGGCCATCCCCAATTTGCCATATTTGGGGAGCCTAGGGGCCAAGGAGCCCTCGTCACCTCCGCTACCACCAAGCCCAGACGACATCATCATAACCAGCATCATCATCCTCACCTTAATACCCTAAGGAGACATTTTCTGTAACAAAATGTTATTAGTAGAAATCAAAATGAATTAGAGTAAGACAAGAAAATATGTACAATTACCACAAATAAAAATAAATTGTTACTATTAAACATCCCCACCCCCATCCCTGCCTCCTCCCGCCCCCCACCCTGCCCCACCCCCTTCCGCCACCAAACACACACAAACAGCCCCACCCCTTCCCCCTCCCCACCCCAACCACATGCACACGCACACCCATACAGCCCCACCCCCACCACACACACACACACAACCCCACCCTCACCCCATCCCCCACCACACACACACACACACATGCACACACACATACACATACACATGCACACGTACACACACGCACATATATGTATAAATCAAAATGAATTGTTACTAAAATTATGTACAACTACTACACACACACATGCACATTACACATCTGCACCCCCACCCCTACTGCCCACACACGCACACTAGACAAGAGTAAAAATAATAAAGTGAAAATCAATTAAAGGCATTAAAAATGGATGTTTCGGTATAAATTGGAATATTTATTACAAATTGAAAAATTATTTAAAATTCGGGTTATCATAAAAAATGGATTGATATTCAGTAGGAGCAGCCAAGTCATCCACATTACTATTTAGACACTTTGGCGCGTGTTGGACAATTAACCACAGATCGTTGTTTATATAATTCGGGTAAAACACTTGGTTAACGTTTTGAAATGCACAAAAAAATGGTTCAGCGCTCACGAGATCTTCTCATGCTTGACATTCTTAAATTTGGGATTCTTACCAGGTATATTAGGGCCACATTCAGAAGATTTACTTTCAATTTCTGAACCTAAAAGTTGTCTTGGCGGTAGCCTATGTTCAACCCCGCCCAATAAAAAATTGGAACCTTTCTCAAATATGAAACTATGAGCCGGGGTAAAAACCTTCTATGGAAATGGTATACATTTTTTGAGCAAAAGGATAGACGAAGAGATTCGGTCTCCTCTCCACAAATAGGACACCCCAAATAACCATGTACTACACAACTGGATAATGCCCCATAAGTTGAAAAATCATGAATTCCCACATCAATATAGATTTCAGTGTAAACTCTTCTTTTCGAAAAGAGTCAAATGATTGCACACCCTCTTCCAACAACTCATATAATTCTTCTACCAAATGAGCCAAGTAGACGTCGATGTCATCACTTGGTGCCTTTGGCCTAGATATCAACAAAGCCATCATCAAAAATTCAAGTCTTATACACTGTGAAGGAGGGAGATTGAGTGGGGCTAGGATCACTGGCCATACACTCTGATTGGTGCTTAGATTTCCAAATAGATTGAAACCATATATTGATATAGCCAATTGAATGTTGCACTGTTCTAGAGAAAAATGGGGATACTCATAATTCATCCTCCTTCAGGCTGTAGAATCAATAGGATGACGCATGATATATCCCCTACTTATTACCTAGCATGCCTAGTCATTGCCTCCTCTATCCATGGTACTGTGAAAAATCGCTTTAATCTAGGCCCAACAAGAAAATATTTCAACATTTTTTTAGGCACTTCTGAGCTTGTGCCTTCCTTACTAGTAGATTGGACATATCTAGGTTCATCGCATATTGGACAACGATCGAGATTTTCAATTTCTTTTCGGTATAGTATGTAGTCATACACACAAGCATGGATCGATTTATACTTCATTCCCAAACCTTTCGATCTTTTTTCATAACAGGATAGCTACTTCTAAGCGTATTATCCTTGGGTAGTAATCCCTTCACCTATTCCAGAATTCCTGTCATGCTATTACAAGAAAAACTGTATAGCGTCTTCAAACTGTGCAAACCAACCAGGGCATGTAAAGTTGTTTGATCTTTCTCACAACCAAAGTATAATGGTTTGGTCACCTTAAATTTTAAACTTTGGTAGTCATCGTCAAGGTTTATCGTGATATCTTCACAAGCACTTCAACCATGTACATCATCAGTAACCTCATTCTCCTCTGCTTTATAAATCTCGTACGCATCATCAACTAAATCATCAAACATATTATGATCTGCGTTGTCCTCTTCTACATCTATCCTACTTGTTAATGGTTGTTGTCAAAGTTTTTCGGGGACAAAAGGAACTTTCAATTCATCGTGAAAACTCCAAAATCGATAACTATCTTGCATACCCGGTCTTAACAAATGTAGTTCAACTAGTTTCCACTCAAACACCTTACCATTCTTACACCTAGCACACGGACACGAAAACTCTTCATCATTATGACATCTCTTTGCATATTTCATAAATTCGTTAGCACCTCTGCGAAACACATCCCCCATTCAATTTGTCTCACCCATCCACACTTTGTATTTCGGAGATCCCATTACAACTACCATAACTAATCACCTATTAAAGGTAAGAAGCGTATATTCATGGATTAGTATAAACAAAACTTAGATTTATAGTATGTTTCATTTAATTATGTCTTATTTATATTTTATTTTTAAATTTCAAATTCAAATTCAATTTATAATAGAAATTTCTATTTCCTCCATCTCCTCTAAAGCGTGAGTGGTCCAATCCCATTCAAGACCGCATTTTTCTGTAATATACTTAGCAGCTCATGCACGTTGTTACGATTTGAGAAAAATTCGACAGCATATCCCCGTAATTCTCCAAGTACACAACGTAGATTGGCAAGTGTGAGTGTTATTTCAATTGATCAATTGAAATAATAGTCACACTTGTCAATCTAGTATGTACCCGGAGAACATTAGGATACGACAGCATAACTTGCTCCAAAAGTAGCAACTTTAAGCCACTAAGAATATTATTATACATAAACTATGCAGTCCCAAACTGTCCAAACGAGACAATTCGAGTGATCTCATTACAGGGGTAATGACTCTCGAACATGTCTAAGGGTTATTGAATGCGTACTCATAAGAACTAGAAGGCTATTATCTATGCGCACTATATGTAGTTTCAAGTATGTTTCATTTAGTTATCATACTATATATATATTGTTCTTTATACTAAGTAATTTTTTAAAAAATGTTGAAAAATCCCACCCCCATATGGACAATAATCCAGTGGTCATGCCAGTTTTAAAATTAACCAACCTAACATCAATCCACTATAATCCAACCGCAATGTCAACAACAAATGTGTATCCCATACTCCTTCTAATTCATCTACTCAATTAATTATTTTCATCAATTAAACTAAAAATTAAAGTATAGAATTATAAATTTACTAATTTACAATGAGAGGCAATCCTAGTTTCATATATTAATGTACTAAAAAAATTAATAATCAATCAATTCGTTTACAAGGGACACTACTTACTAAAATTAACCCACACACACGCACGCAACCCCACCCCCCGTCACACCCCCCGCATCATTTCCCTCTCTTGCACATACGCACAAACACGCACACTACACACACATATACACACACGCGCACATACACACACGCACGCATCCCCACACTCTACCCCCACCCTACCCCACCCCTTCCCCCACCACATACACACAAATAACCCCACCCCTTCCCCCACCACACACACACACACACATACACGCACACAGATATATATAAATGGAAGAGAGGGGAGAGAGAGAAACCAACCAGAAAGTAAAAAGAGAGAGAGAGCAGTGCGGAGAGAGAGAGAGAGAGAAAATGCAGGGAAAGAAATTGGTGAGGAAAAAAGGAGCGGAAAGGGTTTTTGCGGAAATATTTTTCACGGTCATTGACCGTGACAACTTTATATAATTGTCACGGTCAATGACCGTGACAAGTCCGTGACAACTGTACTTGTCACGGACTTGTCACGAATTTTCACGGTCATTGATCGTGACAAAAATTGTGTGTTTTTTATCACGATCAATGTCCGTGACAAGGCTGGCTGCTGAAAGGGTGACAATTTTCTCATTTTGGTATAGTGGGAATTTGGTGTGTAGTTATGTGTGGGTACAAGTTATCACAACCTGGGAATTATTGGGTTACTGATTTTCAGTTAGTGAGATGGTATCTAGATGAGGCTGGGTGTACATGCTTATTTGTGCTTAGTTTAAATCATTGTACACTTGTGAGATTGTAAATTGTAATTAATAATGGGTACTAGTGGAATTGAGTGCATGAGTTGTCTTGGGACTAAAGGACACGGGGTTTCCATTTCGGTGTTTTCCTTGAGACCAAATACTATGTCACATTTTGTGTTTTCTCATCCCATTCTAAATCCCTTTTATTTGAGCATCATCATCACAAATCTGTGTTTGTTTGTGTGTGTGTACAACAGTTTCAATCAAGATTTTTAAACTAATTTTAAAATAAAGAATAAGATCCAATTTTTAGATATAAGATTAGATGAAACTGGTGGATATTTAAAGCAATAACAACGGGTATAGACTCAGAGCGTGTAAACACGTATGCACAGTAACATATTTTAGTAATACGTGATTACGCAGTAAGATTCCAAGGAAATAGTAGATAAAAGTATTGTAGTAACCCATGTTCACTTAGTGTGTGTGTGTGTGTGAGAGAGAGAGAGAGAGAGAGAGAGAGAGAAGGAGAGAGAGAGTATGGATATTCATATATCTGAAAATAAAAAAGAACAACGTAGATGGGTAAACTATTATAGTAAATTGTTATAAGAACACACACTAATGAAGCATCCATTTGAAGTTGAAATAGGATAATGGATTTTTATAACTAAAATTGAAAATGCACGTCACCTATGGGTTGCATTAATATGATAAAATTTGGGGACTTTATGGAATGGAAAACAAAGCATAAATTATACCACAAACATCTATATAACATAAATAAAGATGTCGCTAGAATCACAAATATGGGATCGCCCTCTGTGCGGAACCTCCCATGATAGTAGTCAGCGTAGGTATGTTCACATACATAATAAATCACATTACATGTATTCACACAACCTATATATATACTAGTGAAATACCCGTGCCTGGTGGCACGATAAAAATTTCGAAAGTACATAATAACGAAACGAAAAAAATTTCCAAAATACATAATTGCAAAACGACAAAAATATTGTTCCCCAAAAGAAAAAAGTGTAATTTTTAAAAAATTGTCCATAACGTCCTTTGTTTATATGGCTATCCACCCTATTTAATAAAAAGTAAATTGTCCAACAACATTCAAATATCTAAATTCATCAAACAAATTCATATATAACATGAAATACAAAATATTAATCAACTGAATTCACATTGTGACTCAAATAAACAAAGTGTGAATTTAAAAAATGGATATAATCTTCTTTGTTTATTGAACTGTACACCCTCTTAAGAGAAAACAACCACTCCAAAAATATTGAATGATCTCAAAAGTAAAATATTACAAATATTTTAATGAAACAGACTTCGTAAAAACTATCACATATATATCAACTAAAGTCGTGTTGCATGTTTCACTATAATAATTGTTCATAGTTTTCAAAACGTGACATGATACAAAACAAAAAATATAGTTAGTCAATTAAACTAGGTAGTCAAATATTTTGTAGGGTAAAGCTATTCTCACTCCAACAAAATTTTGTAACACTCCATTTTATTCTTTTTACTTAACACAAACACATCTTTATTAAAACTTAATATAAAATCTTATTTTTTTTATCTAACATGAATGAATGACCCCCCAAAAAGAAACACATCGCAAATCATTTTTTTAACTAAACACGAAAATAACACAATTAAAAAAAGACACGACACATGACATAAAATATTTTTTCCACCCAAATAAAAGCAACACAACACAATAATTTTATACCGCAAAAACAGCTAAAACATTTAAAGAAGGTTTTGATATATATTTTAAAAATAAAAAGTTTTACTATTTTTTAATAGTTTTCATATTAGAATTTATTTTATAATAACTATTTTTTATATTAATAGTTTTTTTTATAACAACTCAGTAAAATAACCGTTTTTTTATATTAACTGTTTTTTTATAATAACAATTTTTTATATTAACATATTTTAATTGTTTTTTTATATGTTAACAATATCTTTATTTTAAAAACTTAACTATAAAACAGTAAAAAAAAAATTTTAATATAAAAAATAGTTAATATAAAAACTGGGATTCACATTTAGAAAATGAGTTTTTGATATAAATAATTAAAAATAGTATATAGTTTAAAATAACTGATTTGTGTTCATATAAAAACTTTGTTATGTTATAAAAAAAACTTTAAATATAAAAAAGAGTTAAAATAAAAAATAAAAATAAAAATCGTTATTATAATAAACAACAAATAATTTAAATAAACACTACAAATTATTAATTCTATCACTACATTGCCTTGACAAAAGACTTGAAATTATTAATTCAAGCGGAACCAATTATATGCACAGAACTAAAAAGTGAGAACATATCTAAGCAGAACATATTTAATTAAATTCTGTAGCAAATTGCTTGTATTGACATAAAAGCAACAGAGATTAAATTCCTACATCAATTCATAGGAAGTTAAAAGTAAAAATAAAAGGTTGAATTCGAAGCTAGTGCAGAGAGAACGAAAGAAATTACCTCGGTAAAAGAAGAGGAGAAACCGCTTCTTAAAAAGGTTCCAACAAAGGATATCTTGGATTTGGAGGTGAGATTTGATGCCTTTATTTGTTGAAACGCGAAGTGTAAGTTTAGACAATTTTTAGTCTATTATAATGTAAAAATTAGGATTACAGTTTTAGTCCATTATTTGGAGGTGACTTTTACAATTTTAAGCCATTATTTGGAGGTGAGTTCAAAAGTTTCATTACAATAAAAAATTAATTTGACATTACAGTAGGCTATAAATTGGCTTAAAACTGCAATCCTAACTTTGAATTACATAGGAGGAGATGAAAAGGCAAAAACAATTATTACTACAGATTTAAAAAAAAATAAAAAAGTAATAGAGGAGGTGAAAATGGTTGTATGTAAAAAGAAGTCGAAAAGTGTAGATATTTATTCACATTAATTGAAAGTTCAAGTTCAAAGCTACATAATAAACTGAAATAGATGCAACAATTATAGGGGATTGGTTTACCTCAATGACTTGAATAATGGTAATCACATCATATGGTATTTTACTAAGTGCCCGATATAAAAAAAAAACTTCATTTACTTCATGTGTCCCTAATTTCTTCCTCTAGAAGAACAATAGAAAAAGTTAGATGCATAAAAACTGTAAGAGGACTAAAAAAATGTTCATGAAATTGGCAGCCTTTTTATCAAACCCGTCCATTCAATTATAAGGATAATCTTATTACAAATTAGTTCATCAAATTGAAGTACACTATAAGATGGAAACTAAACTTCCCTACACTATTATAGTTTTACCCCATACTACTCTTGCCTATAACAAGATCGCATCTGAGATAAACTGAAATTCAAAATAAAACCTAAAGAGAAAGAGGGTATACCTAAAAATTAAATGTTCAACCCATACTTATTTGTGTATACCTCTCCCATAATATTACCATATATAGGATCAAAAAGCTGTGATTACGAATTAAATAAAGTAATCACTTCCAAAGCTAACCCCTGATAAATAATAAACAATTCATAGGATGATTCGAGATAATCAAATAATATGTAACTGACAACCATTTTCACTAAATAATGAATAAACTCGGTTCACATACCATGAACTTATATAGCCTTCATCAACATGATCACATATCAATGTTAAGAATATATTTTATCCTCCAACTCTCAATTCCTAGATAAAATTTTCTAATGTTTCTTTTGGTTTTGCAATATGAAAAATGTGTACATGAACACAGTAGGGGGTATGAAAACATGAAATCTCGACCCCTACCTCCAAAAATAGTCAACGGACTAAAAAATATAAAATCAATATACCCTCAATACTTGAAGCGGACAACATGAAAAATTATATTTCCATAAACACATATAAAGCCCCTAAACCAATGCTCACATTGGCAATGATCAAATTTAAATTTGCAAAAAAATTATAATCCTAAAAAATGTAATTAAAAATATATACACGTGCAAAAAAACTCTATAAACAATGATCGAATTTGATTGCGCAAGAAAAAACTTATGCAAAACCATACCACAATCGATTTTGTATTCCACAAAAACATTAGATCTGCAAACAAAACATTTTAAATGTGAAAAAAAATTAAAGAATATAAATGAACAAAATTGCAAACTTGAAAAAAGAGTATACCTACTGCAAAAAGAAAAGGTTTTAAGCATATTTTCCGATTGAGCTCCCAGATTTGTGCGTGTGTGCATGTGAGTGCGAGTCAGTGTGTGTGCATGTGAGGCAGAGGGGCCGTGGCGGCAATATAGAGGCGTGTGTCCGTGTATGTGTGAGTGTATGTGTGTATGCATGAGTTTATGCATGTGTAAGAGGGGGAGGTAGATACTACATGTAGGCTCTAGATTTGGAGGGATCAGGAGGTGGTGGAGATGGCCATGGAGAGCGGCGGTGGGAATGGTGGGTGTTGTCAGGATTTGGGTTGAGAGGGGGAGAGAAAAGAAATAGGAGAGATGAAAGTAATTGGGAAGGGGAGGGTTTGGGATTAAAGTTGTCATTCTCTCATATTCCATATCACAGTGCTTACGCAATGATAAGGCATAATATGACACCCTTAATATCATACCCAAAAATTTGATCTCAGTTGTTAATTCATTGGAACAGTAAAACACGCTCCTCTCATTATATATATATAATGAGAATTATTTAGTATGTTGAGTATTCGAGAGAGATAAATAATACGCACGAAAATCGTATGTTAGGTTGTGTGTGATTTTCGTGCATAATATTTATCTCTCTCGAATACTCAACATATTAAATAATTCTCACATAGCAACAAGTCCTTCCCCTCGAAAACTAAATAATTCTCATCATATATATAGTAAGCCCTTCCCCTTGGTAACAACAAGACCCTTTGACATATTGGGCACCTAGAATGCCTTTTGCAAACACCCCTCATCCTTAAAGGGCACCACCATATCCATGGATTATTCATATGAGACCTAGGGCTTTAAGGTCCCTTGGACTAGAAGGTTTTTTCTAGGTTTCACCATAAGTCCTAACTGCTCCCAATTTTTCTAGTAGCGATGGTGGGGTTTTCACAAGTTACAAACCTAAGACTTTAATAAGACCAAGCCCCAGGATATCCTCATCCATTAGATTAACCCCAGGATCCGGAATATCCACTAGGGAACTGAACTTCACGTGTTTGGTGGTAATAGTGCTCTTATTACTATTGACCAAAGTGTTAGCGAGAATCTCTTGGCCAAGCCTCAAAGATACATTTCACTCTTCACGTTCATCTACTATTAAACAATAGGCCAAAGACAACATCTAAAAGATTAAAACAATAGCTCAGGAGGATTATCCCTACCCTTGGACTGGTCAACTTCTCCTTCACAAGCCTCAGGTACATATGCCAAGACTTTAGACATATCCTTCCTCTTTCAAGAAGAGATGATGTAAGGGTTAGACTAAGCATGGGGCCTATAAGATTATTGGAGATCTCATGGATTTCAATCAGTGTAGGAGTGTTACGCTCAAGTCCATTCCACGGTTTAATAGACATATAGGAATGATAAGAATTTCAAAAGGAGTAGGTTCCAACTTCTAAGCCTCAATATTCATGTTTAACTCCTATATGGTGGCCTCGAGAACCACTGCAATAGATGATGAAAATGTTCAAATCTCAAAACATAGGTTAACTCGAATATTAAAACAAAAGTGAAACTACTATTAGAGGGTTGTAGTAGAGAGTAAGGAAATAAATGGTATCAAAAAGGTCTTAGGTAGCCTAGGCTCTCCGAATAAAGAATAAGTTTTCATTCTAGTTTTTGGGAGCATTGTGCTTGTAAGAACCAGGATTTTAATTAATCCCAAATCTATCTAGGACCTTTATTTAAACTCTCATAAGATGCGTAAAATCAAAAGTCTTCTATAGAGGAAAGAAACTATGTTTTAAAACCTACATCTTTGTTAATTAACTTATACCACTTGAAGTCTCAGTAAATTACAAAAGAGACCCTAAAATTTTCAAACTAAGATAACTTGAGATATTTTTAACCCCTAAACCCTAACATTTCATCAAATTAATCCTTTACACCTTATTTAACTTAAAATTATAGTTTCAACCCTGGATACTTTATAAAATTATCAAAATACCTCTATACTTTGTAAAAAATGTACTTTTAGGTCTATTAAAGAATATACACAAACAATGAATGATTGAATTTAAAACATTCTTAAATTATATTTCAAACCCTATCCGCATGCTGCCCCACATTAGCATAAGAAGTTAAAACCACATGAAAAACCCCATGAACCCGTGTGCACATCATCTACCCATAACTAAAACCTCACCTAAATTAGTTCAAATCCACGTCCTTTCAGCTACTATAAAATCCTCTCACGAAGTAGTATAAATATGACTCGACCCAAAAAGTAAAAACTCTCCCCACAGTTGTATTTCAGATCTTAAAATTTCCCTTAATTTATGTATCTTATATTTCATGATTCATTTTAAATTCTAGTGTTGTTTTGCATAGTTAGTATAGATAAAACACTCATAATATGTAAGATTTTATGTGTAAAATGGCCTATGATAGTAGGAACTAGTAGGAATACCATTAAAGCTCGAGCTTTTATGGTGAAACGCGATATATTGCCTTGATTTGAAGCCATGTATAACTTAATTATAACTTGAGGATCTCTAGTGTAATGGTGAAAAGCCATGAATGTTCATGTAGAGCCCAAATCGATCAAAAGTGTTTTTTTATAGTTAAAACCTAAAAATTCAAAATTCTCCAAGTACAATCCATATTAATCTTTGAAACCAAAACCAAACTACTCTCACATATAGCAAAAACAAAACCCAATTCATAAGAGACCTTGATATACTCTAAAAAACCACCAAAGTGAGGTCAATTTTTTAGAAAAAAATGCAGTTTTAGAACTTGAGTTACATTGAATGGGAATCCATAAAACTTATATAATTGAATTCCTCATAAAAAAAATAGGTTAAGTTTGTTGAGGAATCATCTCAAATGGTATAACAACTATGGAGAAAACCTCGGTCAATAATTGAAACACTAAAAAGCCATGCGCGTGAGGGCGCGTGGCAAATTAAGAAATTCTAATTTTTCCCAACATTTTTATTAAAGTTTTCTGATCAAAATGGTAAAGATAATAGCACGTTTGGATATTCCTTGCTCAAGTTATGAAAAAATGAGGTTTTTACTTAATGAAATTTTTCCAAAATTACAAATTAACCCCTATCAATTTTTTAATCTTCTAGGTTTGATCCCTAAACATTGCCCATACATACACTAAACTATTTTAAGACCAAAACTCTTTTGCACCAAAGTTAAATAATAAGCTTAAGTTTAGTATTTTAAAGTCCCAAAATAATTACAAATAAGCCCCCTAAACTTTAACAGAGACAGTTTTAAATATAAAACTGACTGATTCAACACCTAATACTTATAAACCACACATTGTATAATAGAAGATCAAGCCACAATTCTTCAAAATATCCCAATGTGATAGCAAGAGAACCAAATACCGTGAAAGTGGGTTTTTTCTACCTTTTTATAATTATACTTTAGGTATTTGAAATACTACTATTGTTATCACTATGTGATAGCCCCATTTACTCTTAGTGTGTGTATGTTATTATACCTGTATACTACATATTTTGTTAACCATCTTCAATATTTTAATTTTTTACTAGTATTTAAGCTTAAGGATCAATTTTAACCCTTCTCATCTAATAACTGAAAGTAGACTAACATTCTTACTATGGGCAATCGTATTAACTAGGAAGTAGACTAACATGTTATGACATGAAAAATTGTACTTGGCCTAGTGGTCTCATTTGTTATTGCTACAGATGTATAGTGCTACCTTAATTATGTGCATAAAAGGTTACTTTTCCCCAAATGTTTTGCATCGAGTGATTATTATTATAAATTAACCGGTGGCTTAATAACTTTTATAACTTTTAGTGAACTAGTAAGAATGGGATTATTAGTTCAAAAGGCTTTGACTTTTTTTACATGATCCTAACTAAACTGATAGTAAATTGCATTTCGTAAACAGACTAGTCACTATGGAATTGTGAGTTTCAACATTTAGAAATTTTTACACTCTAATAAATAAGGAATTATCACCTTATTGTTGTCAAAGTTTTAAACATTGATTCTATATAGACTCCAACTCTTAGTTATTCTATATCATTGTTATACTTAGGGTAGAACCTTCTCATCATACTTCTATTAATTCATTCCTTCTCTAGATATGACATGAGAAGGAAATTAGTATCTCTTCCCTACTAGAGATAAAAATCGATAACTTATTTGCATATGTGACCATTTGGAAAGAGATTAAACTAGATGGGTGTAAGGAGTGGAACTTTTAAATTGTCTATATTATCATGTGTATTATAAATGTGTAACTCACACTTGCGATGGTTCAACCCTATGTAAACATATTAATAATGAATTAAGTTAAGCTATTCTACCATAGAATTAATTCATTGCTTTATGTGTACTTCTTGTTCATTCGTACAAAAAAGAAGAGTGTGGCAAGTTGGTATTAGAGCATGTTGTAAATCTAAAACATATAGCTAGGTTAGCATTATATACGGGAAATTGAGATAAGATATTAGTTATTTGCTCTTTTCGTAACTTCTTTTATTTTTATTATTATATGGTAAACCCATTTTGAAATATGGATGCATCGGCTATATTCCTATTTAACATATATCCCGAGCCAGCTAACAGATAGGAAATGGGTGTAAGAGAAAAGGCCCTGGAAGAGTTTAGGAAAATGATTCGTAGAGTTGAAGAAGATAGGGTAGGGTCAAGTAATGACATTATAAGGCTTGTGTTCACCAATAGAGTGTTATGTGAGATGGAAGTAATGAGAAAGGTGGATGATTTTGCCAATGAATCAGTCATACATTAAGAAACTATAAACTTAGAACTTCCAATTGAACTTCTAGCTCGACCAATGTACCCTAAAGTGACATGTAATGGTGAAATACATGAAGAGTATTCTTCCAGCACCACAAGTGACTCGACTGACGACGCAGATGAAGGAGATTATCTAGTCAGCCCAGATTCTACATCTAGTGACGAAGAAATTGTTCCTACTTAAGAGAAATAAACGTTAAAAGTTATTCTAATATGGGAGAATATAACTCTAGTTGCACTGACATGGTTTATGATGTATAGTAGTATTTAAATTTGTGTGAAATATAGTACGCTTGTTACTTCATTTTTGTTTATAAATTTTTTTTTATTTAAATTGTTCTATTTTAGGATGGTTGGTACTCAATCCACCTGCTGGAACTCAGCCTAAACAAACTCAACATGAAGGAATTTGCATCATCTCCATGAACCTAATACATTATTCCAACAACGACAGACTATTCATTCTACCCCTGAGGATGTTTTTTAATAAATTCATAGAATGGATCCTCTTAAGGAATTTATAATACAACGAACCCTATCTTTTCTTAGAAAGCTAGGTGATAATGAAGCTGAGAAATGGATGTGCCAAATTGTTAAACTTCTGAATGGAGTATGGATAGATATTAATCTTCGAATAACTTTAGCCTCTTAAATGTTTGAAGATGAAGACAATTTTTGTTGGCCAGCAATGTCGCACACTCAGAATGTTGCTAATTACTTTGGAACAATTGGAGGAGACTTTTTTCAAAAAGAATTTTCGTGGGACTAAGGGAGACTAACAACCCGTTAATTTCCTAATATTGCAAAGAGCTACCCTCTCAGTAGCCCAATACAAGGTTAGGGTTACTAAATTATCTCGTTATGCCGTAGAATATGTGGATACTGAGATAAAGAAATGTAAGCAGTTTGAAAGAGGATTGCATCCGAGAATTAAGAATTCAATGGCTCTATTACAATTTCATGAGTAGTCACAGTTAATTGAAGTTACATCCATTATGGAATGTAATTCCTCTACCATGATCCTATCTTCACCCTTAACTATTAGAAACAACCATGTCATTAGAATTCCATCTCATTCTAAACCTCATCCATATGTGAACTTGAGTGGAAAAGCTTATTCCCAAATCTTTTAGAGCACAGCCCCTTCCAAAATTTGTTGTCGTGAATGTTATGAAGTAGTACATATTTGGCACCGATGTCCTAAGATAAAGTCACCTCTAATCCGTCGTCAACCAAATAAACCCTTACAAAATCCTAAATTCCATTTTGTTCCAAATCACACTAAACCAACGTAGAGAGTTAAGCTAATTCCGGGTTATCGGAGGAATTATGTTGTATGGCCTATTCGAAATGCACATGACGTGTTAAGTGGTATGATTATCTTTCAACATATTCCTACACATATTTTTTTTAATACAAGATCTATGTATCCTTTATTAGTTTAGACTAGCTAAATTAATACAATAATCTCCAACATCTTTAACTAGTCCATTGGATATTGAATTACCAATTGGTGAAATCAATACCCCAACACAAGGTTATAGATATTATAAAATTCACCTTAGTCTAGGAACTCTATTTGTTAACTTGATAATTCCAGATATTCATGGTTTCGAAATTATTATTTGGCTGGATGTATTATCCAAACATCACTCCGAGTTCAATTTTCAATCTAAGAAAATTAATTTTCCAAATGAAAATAATTTTTCTTTTATGTTTCGAGTATCAGGTCCATTAGGTCCTTCAAATTCCCAAATTCAGATTTCTTCTTTAATTTTAAATATGATAAAACAATTTGAAGCCATTTTTTTTCGAGGATTAATTAGGATTACCCCTTCCAATATAAATTGAGTTTAGTATCAATCTTTATGCCAATACACTTCCTATTCGATACCATCATATCGAATGGATTTTTTAGAATTTCAAGAACTTCGTATCCAATTAGATGAAATTTAGCAAAAGGTTTCATTTGACTAAGTCCATCACCTTCGGGATCTTTAGTGTTATTCCCTAAGAAACATGATGGAAGCTTTAGATTGTGTATATTTTACCGTAAACTGAATTCCGTAAACTTTACCTCGAATAGGAGATCTGCTTGATCAACTTCTAGGATCAAGGGTCTTTTGTAATATAGACTTATGATCCAGTATCATCAGTGACGCGTTAGAGAGGAAGGCATTTCGATTTTTTTTTTCAAACTCATTAGGGACATTTGAAATTTACTGTAATGTCATTTTGTTTAACTAATGCCACAATAGCTTTTATGGATCTAATGCATAAAATTTTTAGACATTTTCTTGCAAAGTTCTTTATCATTTTCATTAATGATATTCTCGTATATTCTCAAAATTTGATATAACCTATCCATCATATGAAGGTAGTCTTAAGTATCTTAGAAAAAATCAATTATATGCAAAAAAAAAGAATATTTGATTTCTCAATGAAGGAAATCAAATTTCTAGAACATCTGATTTTAAAAAATGGAATACAGGTCGATCCACCTAATATTTCAACCATTTTGGAATGGAGAAATCCTATTAATATTACTAAAATAAACAGTTCTCTAGGATTATCTTAATACTATCGTCGTTATATCGAATGATTTTCATGCATTGCCCTTCCCCTTTCAAAACTAACTTGGATGGAAGTTCCATTTGTATAGACTAAAGAATGTAATAAATCATTCATAATGTTGAAGAGAAAGTTAACTACTGCTCCTATCCTCACTATTCCTTCAAGTAACGTAAGCTATGAGGTGTATACCGGTGCTTAATTACAAGGACTAGGCTGTGTGTTAATGAAAAATGACAAAGTGTTAGAATACGAGTCACGAAAAATCAAGTATCCGTGATCTACAAACTAAAAGTCATAATTTTTGAATTAATGATTTGGCGTTATTACCTTTGGGTGTAAGTTTTCAAGTCCTTTCAGATCATAAAATTTTGAAATATATCTTTATGCAAAAGGACTTGAACTTAAGATAATGAGGATTAATAGAATTTCTCGAAGATTATCAATTAAAACTCAATTACGATCCAAGCAAAGGAAAAATAGTAAGCGACGCATTAAGTCAAAATCCCGTAGGAAGACTTCATACTCTAAATTCCTTCGATATTGCCCCTACCATATAGAAGTATGATCCATAATTACTTAACCCTTGCATACTTTTTTTTACATTATCATTTATACTGAATTAAGAAAGAAAATTATAATTCATCAGACCCTAGATTCCTTTGTACAAAAAATTTCGAACAAAAATCCATATTTTTCCTACAATAAAGTAATAGGCCTACGATTTAGAAATATATTATATCTAACTGACGATGCATCTCTACGAGAAGAAGTTTTGCACGACGCTCTCGTTCGAAATATATGATACACCCCAGAAGCTCGATAATGTAACTTGCTTTGAAGAAGACATATTGATGGCAAAACATAAGAAATTATATCGAGAGTTTTGTGAGGGGGTGTCTTACTTGTCAACAAGTAAAGATAAAGCACCTACACCCTCAGGGACTTATTCAACCCCAACCTATTCCCGAATGGAAATGGGATCTTATTACCATGTATTTTATCAGTGGACTACACCATAAGTCCCATGTATATAATTCAATTTGGGTAAATAATAGATCGAATAACAAAATCTGCCCATTTTCTGGCTTTTAAGACTATCGATTCATTCCAAAAGCTTAGAAAGTTATACATTTGAGAAATTATTCGATTACATGAAATCCATATATCCATTGTATTAGATAGATATTCTTATTTCACGAGAAAACTTTGGAAAGCATTGTAAGATGCAATAGTACTAAACTTCACTTAACTACTACATTCCACCCCCAAATGGATGGAGAATAAAAATATACAATTCAAACCCTAGAAGATATGTTACGTGCATGTACGTTGGATATGTCTCACCAATAGAATATATATTTACCCCTTGTCAAATTTTCAAATAATAATAGCTATGAATCTAGTATTAAAGCTTCCCCATTTAAAGCTTATACGGAAGACCTTATAGATGCCCTGTATGTTGGATTGAGTCAGGAGATAGTAGACACTTTGGTCCAGAAATAATTCAAGAAACAACTTAGGTAATACAACAGATTAGAGGGAAGTTAAAGACATACCAAGAGAGACAAAAAGTTACGCAGATGAATGCCGAAAACCTTTAGAATTTCAAAAAACTAAGCAAGTATTTATGAAAGTGTCCCGCCAAAAAGGAATTTTATGTTTTGGGAAGAATGAAAAATTAGCCCCCAAATAAGTGGACCTTTCACAGTTTTTAAAAAAGTTGGCTGCATAAGCTGTCAATTAGAATTGTATGTGGAATTATCCAATATTCATAATTTGTTTAATGTATTACAGTTACTCTGTTATATATCAGATCCATCCCATACCATCATACAGAAATATGTTTTAGTTAAACCCAACCATGAAATTGAATTACATCCTAGTCAAATTCTCATTCTCCAAGTGAAGAATCTCAGAGATAAGGAAATCGCCTCAACTAAAGTACTTTGGGAGAATCAGAACCAGTAAGAAGATACATGGGAACCAGAACAAGCAATGAAGAATCAATACCCCGACTTATTTTAAAGTAAAATTCGAGGACGAATTATTTTTCTTAGGTAGGTAAATAGTAAGAACAGATAATTTATTTAAACCCTAATCAACTTACGACCTTTATTTGCACTCTAATAAGTTTTGTAAAATCAAAAGTCTTCTAAAGAGGAAATAAACCATGTTTAAAAACCTACAACTTTATTATATTAACATAGACCCTCTGAAGTTTTAGTAAATTATAAAAGAGGCCCTGAAATTTTCAAAGTAACATAACTTTAGATATATTTAACCCCTAAACCTTACACTTACATCAAATTAATCCTTCAGACCTCAACTAACAAAAAAATATAGGTTTAACCCTAGAAACATTGAAAAAATATCGAAAAATGCCTATATTTTACAAAAAGTGTACTTTTAGGGCTATAAAAGAAAATATACAAGTACTGAAGGACTGAATTTAAAACCTTCTTAAAATATATTTCATCCCATGTCCACAAGCTGCCCCACATAAGCATAAGAAGTTAAAATCACATCAAACCCCCCATGAACCCATGTGCACCCCATTTACCCACAATTAAAACCATACCTAAAATATTTCAAATCCACCTCCCTTTACCTCCAATCAAATCCTATCATAAAGTAGTATAAATACACCTAGACCACAGAAGTAAACACTCACCCCATAGTTCAGTTTTAAATCTCGAAATTTCCCTGAAATTAGGTATCTTATCATTTATGCTTCATTTTCAATTCTTTTAATTTTAGTAGTTTTCGGCGTAGTTAATATAGTTAGAACACTTACAATAAGGAGGCTTTTACATTTAGAATGGTCTAAGATAGGAAAAACCATCATGAACACCATTAAAGCTTGAGCTTTAATGGTAAAACTAGATATAATGCCTTAAACATTGATTTGAAGCCATGCATAACCTCATTGTAACCTAAGGATCTCGACTGTAATGGTTGAAAGTAATAAATGTTCATGTGGATTTCAAATCGGTCAAAAGTGCTTTTTGAACTCAAGACCTGAATATTCAATATTATCCATATGTACAATCCATCTTAATGTTTGAAACCAAAACTAAACTACTCTCACATACAGCAGAAACCAAATGCAATTCATAAGAGACCTCGACATACTCAAGAAATCCACGAGCCTTTGGTCAAATGTTCTGGAAAAAACATAGTTTTAGGACTTGAGTCGTACAGGATGTCAATTGATAAAACTTATATATTTGAATTACTCATGAAAAATTAGGTTAAGGTTGTTGAGGAATCATCTCAAATGTTATAGCAACGAAGAAGGAAACTTCGGTCAAAAATTAAAACCCTAAAACCTCAAAATCGATAGGTTAAAGATGAAGAATTTTCCAGAAACCTTGACCACACGCTTGAGGTTGCGTGGCCAATAAGGAGGTTTTGTTTGTTTTTCTAAAAAAATTATTAAATTTTTCTGATCAAAATGGTATAAGATACGATCATGTTTGGATAGTCCTAGCTCAAATTGTGAAACAAATAAGTTTTTTACGTATGAAACTTTTTCAAAATTATAAATTAACCCCTATCAACTTTTCCAAGTTTTGAGTTCGATCCCCAAACTTTACCCATACATACACCAAACTTTTCCAATTTATGCATAATTATAAATAAGCCCTCTAAACTCTAAAAAGCACATTTTAAATACAAAGCTAACTAATTAAAACCCTCATAATTATATACCACACATTGTATAACAGAAGATTAATCCATAGTTCTTCCACATATCCAAGTGTGATAGAAAGACAACCCAATACAAGGCAAGTAGATTTTTCCTACCTTTTCATTGATATACCTTGCGTATTTGAAATAATGCTATTGATATCACTATGTGATAGCCCCATTTACTCATAGTGTGTGCAAGTTATTATACTTCCATACTACATAGTTTGTTAACCATCATTAGTATTTTAATTTAAAGATTAATTTTATCCATTCTCATATAATTACTAATATCATGTACCATATTATTTCAATTCACCCTAGAACTTTGTGACATTTGTACTATAATCATAAGTATTAACTAGGAACTAAACTGGCATGTTATCCAACGAAACTCTTTACTTGGCCTACTAGTCTCTAATGATTAAGGGTCATGATTATTACCTCATACTAATGAGTGCCATTTTAATTGTGTGCATAAAAGGTTACTTTCCCCCAAAAGTTTTGGGTTCACTGATTATTATTATAAGTTAACTGATGGATTCATTACTTTTATACCCTATAGTGAATTAGTAAGAATGGGTGTATTAGTTCAAAATCTTTGAATTTCTTTAGATAATCCTAAGTAAACTAGTAATGAATCATATTTCTTAAAAAAACTAATAACAATGGAATTTTTACTTCCAAAAATTTGATGTTTTTATAATCTAATATATATGGCAAGATTTAAACGTTAATTTTATACACACTCCAACTCTCATTTATATTCATCTCATTGATATAACACGTGTAGAACATGCTTTGCATATTTATGCTAATTCCTTCCTTATCCAGATGCGCCAGGAGAAACCAAATAGTATCTCTAACCTAATGGAGATAAAATTTGGCCACCTGTTTTCATATGTGACCTTGTGTGCAGAGAGCAAGATGGATGGGCGTAAGGAGTGGCACTTTTCAAAATTTTATATTATTACGTATACTAAAATGTGTAACTCACCCCTGCAGCGGTTCAACCCTATGTAAGAATATTTGATATGACGCAAATATTACGTATTTCACCCGTTAACGTACGCGTTATTAGCCCCCTCGGGTACCTTAATTCCTATATTTATGATAGATAATCAGACCACCTCCATTTTATATCTTAACATGATATATGAGGTATATTTGGGCTTTTTTAGGGATTACAGGTGCTAAGTATGAAGTTTGATGCATTCCGGTGAAGTTTCGAACAAATCCGCACGCGTAAGGACATTTTAGTCTTTTCACAGCTTCGGTACCTGGCCTGACATCTCACGGAAGTTGTAGCCCTCCTCTCTAGCTTCATGTTTCCACAAACGGTGCGCAATTTTGATTCATAACGAAGAACTTACGGTGATTTCAGCGGAGGAAAAACAAGGAAAGTAAAAGAGGAGAAGAGAAGAGGAAGAAAGGAATGCAGTGTTGCTGCTGCAATCCGCCCTGTTTGATCGATCGATCGACACTTCTGGTCGATCGATCGACCATTCTAAATTGTCGAAATTTTTCCTTGATCGATCGATCGATCCCGTATTTTTCAGCAGATATTTTCATTTCTTTTCTTTCTTCTTTTCTTTAATTCCAACTTACTATAAATACAATTTTTGTTGTAATAAGATAGGGAGATGTAGACGCACGATTTTAGGTTCGAATAGTTAGGGTTTTGAGGGTTTTGGATGGTTCTTCTTCATTTCTCTTTGGATTGACAATCTAATTGGTTTGTATGTTGACTTTTCATTACCCTCTCCATTAATATAGCTTGTATTTCATTCATTCTTGCTTTCTAGATAATTTACATTCTTTGTTAATTAGTTTACTTGATTTATTTCTTGCTTTCTTAGTTTAATTAGTTTAATTTAGTTTATTTCCATGTATTGCCCTTAGATAAATAGGGTCGGGATTTCATTACGCTATTTACGGGTTTGGACCTCGAAAGTTAGGGTTTCGTGTAAAATTGCATTTAATTGAAACTGCATGTATTAAAGTTGGATTGTTATGCGTTTAACTTTATTTGTCATGCAACTTTAGTGTTTATAGCGATAATCCGAATTTAATTCGCGTGTGACAATTTTTTATTAAATGTTTAATCTCGCAACTTTGGCTTAAATTCCTTACTGCGTGATGTTTATGCTTAATTGAAAATGATCGATTTTTCGAATCGAAATTATAATTAGTAGTTGTTTAGCCCGTGAATGTGTGTATGCGATCCCGATCCTCACTTTCCTTTAATTTAGTGTTAACTTCTCTTTTCTTTAGTCCACCATAACCACCCATCACCTTTTCATTTATTTATTTTACACTTTTATTCCAGAAGTAATTAAACAATTAAAATCTAAAATTCAATCACTCCCTGTGGATTTCTTACGATACCCGACTTACCGCTGTGCTTGCTTGTCAAGTGTAGTAGTAGCTTAGGTTTTTTTTGTATCGCGGCGGCGAAACACACAACGACTGTGTCCTCACACGAACACACTTTTTCCGCCCAGTCACAAAATGGCGCCGTTGCCGGGGAATGTGTTTTTGATTGTAATTGTTTTATTATTTTGTAGTATTTTTTCTTTTGTATTTGTATTCTTTGTTTTGACCTTGTTTGCAGGATAGCATACTTGAGCGCTAAGAAACTTTGATTCGTGGTTGCTCACTTTCTTGCTCGGATTCTCCATCTGCAAACAACGAGGTAATCATGTCCTACTATTATAGTTATAGCGGTCATTCTAATGATTCTTACTTTGGGGATAGTTTTCAAGTTTTCCATTTTCAAGATTTTCTTGAAAATGAAAGACTTTAAAAAATTTATCGCAATGAAAATCATTATTGGGAGCTTGAGTTGGATTCATTATTCGAATACAATGATGATTTTCATTTCATTACTTTCGAAGACGAGTTTCAACCAAATGAGGAGTCCGAGGCTCTTGAGCCGAGGAAGCCTACTTTGGAAGAGACTTTGCTTCTTTACTCCCAAGGTTTGGAAATCCTAAATGATGCTGGAATGAGACTTGTGCACTTTGCGATGAGATGAATTCTTATTCACAAAACAACGAGGAGGTGTAAACTTGTGTTTCACCTAAATTTTTCGAAGAATTTCTCATCGAGTGTGCATCTTTCTCCCCCGAAATTCAATCTCCTTCCGACGATGAGTCGATTGAGATTGAATTTGTTTCATCACCATATTCGTTTTCCGTGATCAAACCATTAGAATTACCGGTTGATTCCTATGAGTCGGTAGAAACTTTTAAAACTTCTACACTTTTTGCCGATGATGACTCTTTACCGGACTTGTTTTCGATTGATGTTATCCCGATGTGTGCACCATCTCCCATTCCATTTGAAAAATCTTTGGGAGATGAGTCGATTTTTCTTGGACCTCAAGTGTACCTTTCCCCCTTAGTATCCAAATCCCCCATCGTCCGCCCAAAATTTCAAATTGGCGATGGTTCACTTTTTTCACCACCCACATGCCTTCCGTTGTTCAAACGGAATTCTTATTTTCCGGGAGGCATGTTCCTTTTGGAGGGTCCACCGTTGATCTTTCAAAGTCAAATCCCTTTTTGGGTGGACCCTCAACTATTTAGACTTCTAGTGTATAGTTAGTGTGAAGCCTAAATAGTAGGTTGTAAATAGTTAGCTTTTTAATTTTCTTTCTTTCCTATTTTTCTTTCCTTTTAATTTAGTCTAGTGTAATTAGTTAGCTTTTTGTTATTTGTTTTTGCTATGCTCGGTACTAACTTGTTTTGTAGATTCCTTTGGAGTCGCTCTTATGGAGATCGCTCCAATTTTGGGTAATATCGTTCTTTTCCTCTCTTTCTGTTGTGTTCTTAATGCGCATTGAGGACAATGCAACATTTAAGTTAGGGGGTGTAGGATATTCTATCCATTTCATGTGTAGTCCATGTATTTTCTCACATTTAGTTACTAAGTATGCCTTTTTGTGAAAAATTTGAAAAATATTTTCTTTCTTTTTTCTCCTTTGTTGGGCATTTTGCCTTGTTTTCGATGATAAATTTCAATAATTTCCCGATCCAATAGACAACTCAATGCTGCATGTTCTCGATTTTTGAAGTTATTAGACTTTAGTCCTCAAATCATTGATATTGTGAATGACTTCATGAATTAAACTTTATCCCATGAGCATATGCACTTTCCTTGTTCTATTGATTTGGTTTAAGATTTTTATAACTCGAGAATCTTTTGTTGCATTGTATATACTTACACCGAGTAAGCTTTGTACCTTTCGTCGTTTGTGAGTGTATACACTAGTCTTTTCACATTGAAAACGTTGAATTCGTTGGTAATCTCACTATTCTTTCATTTGACCGTTCATTAATTGAGTTCATACTTGAAATTTGTTACTTGAGCATGATTTTCATATATTGTTTTGACTCGAGAATTGCGTAAACTTTTTGAAATGGTCATAGGCCCTCTTTCTTATATCACCCATATTAGCCTTGACCTCACCCTTATATGTTTACCCTCATTAACCCCTTTGAGCCAAAATATAGCCTTTCGTTTCATAACCCCATTCCCATAACCAACTCCAAATTGGAGTTTTAAGCCATACATACACCTTACATACCTTTGTTTGGAATGTTACTTGGGATTGAATGTTGTTGTTGTATTGCGGTTGCAATTTTAGGCATATGAGTGTTTGATAAGCAAAGAAAAGAAAATAGTAAAAAAAGTGAAGAAAAAGAGAAAGAAAAAAGCAAAAGAAAACAAAAGAGAAAAATGAGAAAAAGAAGAAAAGAAAAGAAAGAGAAAGTTGTAAATGTTGTGTATAGTGTTCAATAAGCTTTGATTACTCTCCCCGATGATATATCTAATGCCTTTTTGGAACTTGTTTTCCGATTTTGATATTGCCCGCATTATCCCATTATCCCGAGTTTTTCATTTCGAACACTTTGAATTTGTACATATATTCCTTCGTTTCGTACATTAACCATACCTACATTAAAACCCTATTAAAGTCCTATGTGATCTTAGGGTGCATTTAATTTAAAAGTCATAATACTTTTGATAATCTGTGAAAATGCATTTCGCCTCTTTTGATGAGTGGTATCTTTCATTGAGATTACAGTTTTTCATTTCCTATATAGCGTTCTTCTTTTGTGACATGTGCACGGCCTAGTTTCCATTTACATTTACTCTTTATGCCCGCATGTCCCGTGTATTACCTCCCTTTTCATAGTGAATTCATTTGTTGAGCGTAATGCCCGTGAGGATTGAATGTATGCTTGCTTTGATTAGTATCTGGTTTATATAAGTTTTTCACCAAATCACACTATGCATGTACTTTCCCCCCTCCCACTTTTAAAGTTTCAATTCTATGAGGTGCATTCAACTTGTTAATAACAACGGACTTTAGCTTGAATTCGTTGAATATGCTAATAACATGTTTGAAATCTTTTTCATTGTTGTTGAGTTTGTTGCATGTTGGGTTGGGCATATTTTGAGGAAACCATATGATGTTTGTGGGTTTCATCTCTGAAAACCCTCACGAGACGACACTCATCCACTAGGGTAACCTAGGGGTTTAACGGCTTATTGCATATGCTAAATGCAATCGTTCGCCCGCGAAAGTGGCCTTATCTTTTTATTTCTTTTTCATCCCTTTTTGTACTATCTCCTGCTTTTGGTTTTCTTGTAGTTCTTGTTGCATCCTATTTCATTGCTAGGGACTAGCAATGTGTAAGTTAGGGGGTGTGATATGACGCAGATATTGCGTATTTCACCCATTAACGTACGCGTTATTAGCCTCCTCGGGTACCTTAATTCCTATATTTATGCTTGATAATCAGAAAACCTCCATTTTATATGTTAACATGCTATATGAGGTATATTTGGGCTTTTGTAGGGATTACAGGTGCTAAGTATGAAGTTGGATGCATTCTGGTGAAGTTTCGTACAAATTCGCACGCGTAAGGGCATTTTAGTCTTTTCACAACTTTGGTACCTGGCCTGACATCTCACAGAAGTTGTAGCCCTCCTATCTAGCTTCACGTGGCTGCAAACGGTGCGCGATTCCGATTCATAACGAAGAAGTTACGGCGATTTCAGCGGAGGAAAAACAAGGAAAGTGAAATAGGAGAAGAGAAGAGGAAGAAAGGAATGCAGTTCTGCTGCTGCAATCTGCCCTGTTTGATCGATCAATCGACACTTATGGTCGATCGATCAACCATTCTAAATTGTCGAAATTTGGCCTTGATCGATCGATCGACCAAAGGGGTCGATCGATCGATCCCCTATTTTTCAGCAGATATTTTCATTTCTTTTCTTTCTTCTTTTCTTTAATTCCAACTTACTATAAATACAATTTTTGTTGTAATAAGATAGAGAGCTGCAGACACACGATTTTAGGTTAGAATAGTTAGGGTTTTGAGGGTTTTGGATGGTTCTTCTTCATTTCTCTTTGGATTGACAATCTAATTGGTTTGTATGTTGACTTTTCATTACCCTCTCCATTAATATAGCTTGTATTTCATTCATTCTTGCTTTCTAGATAATTTACATGCTTTTTTAATTAGTTTACTTTATTTATTTCTTGCTTTCTTAGTTTAATTAGTTTAATTTAGTTTATTTCCACATATTGCCCTTAGATAAATAGGGTCGGGATTTCGTTACGCCATTTACGGGTTTGGACCTCGAAAGTTAGGGTTTCGTCTAAAATTGCATTTAATTGAAACCGCGTGTGTTAAAGTTGGATTATTATGCGTTTAAATTTATTTGTCACGCAACTTTAGTGTTTATAGCGATAATCCGAATTTAATCCGCGTGTGACCATTTTTGATTAAATGTTTAATCTCGCAACTTTGGCTTAAATTCCTTATTGCGTGATGTTTATGCTTAATTGAAAATGATCGATTAAATGTTTTCGAATCGAAATTATAATTAGTAGTTGTTTAGCCCGTGAATGTGTGTATGCGATCCCGATCCTCGCTTTCCTTTAATTTAGTGTTAACTTCTCTTTTCTTTAGTCCACCATAACCACACATCACCTTTTCATTTATTTATTTTACACTTTTATTCCAGAAGTAATTAAATAATTAAAATCTAAAATTCAATCACTCCCTGTGGATTTCTTACGATACCCGACTTACCGTTGTGCTTGCTTGTCAAGTGTAGTAGTAGCTTTGGTTTTTTTATATCGCGGCGGCGAAACACACAACGACTGTGTCCTCACATGAACACACTTTTTCCGCCCGGTCAATATTGATAATGAATAAAGTTATGTTATTCTTCCTTAGCTTTAATTTATTGCTTTATGTGTACTTATTGTTCATTCATATGAAAAACCATGGTGTGGAAGTTCTTATACTTATGATAGGCAACACATTGAACATGGGGGCTAAATACTTCAGACCATTGTGATTTTTCTTCTTCTACTCTTGATCCTTATAAATTTTAAGAATTGGGTGGGGAGGCATCACACTTGCCTCTAATTAACTCCCTAAATCAAAGAATGTGGCCATCAGAGGTCTCCTTGAAAATACCACTAATTAAGTTGGGTCTATCCCAATGACTTTTGGTATTCGCTCCACTAGAAAGGGCAGTGGGAAACTATTCTGATATTAAAGGAAGCAGTCATTAAAGCACACACGATTGGACACCATTGAGAATTCCCTTTGATTAGAGATTGTGACACTTAGAGGAACATTCTTAAAAAATTAATTGGTCTTTTGAATATCCACCAGGTCTAGCTCAGTAATCCATGAGGTGGAGTTATACCCACCACAAAAGTCTGGGTGGAAAACGCCCTTATAGATCATCACCTTAGAATTATGGGAAATGACCCTCTAAGAGGATGCATAGAAGCTTCAGTATTTTCCTTCATCATAGAATGTGGTGAGATGTGGGGAACAACAAATGATAATGGTGTAGGGAAGAATAATTTATAAGGAAAAAATTTCTAAGGAGACATTGTTTGTGAAATAGGGTTTTGCTTGATGAAAGAAATTATAGGTAGAAGTGGGATAATAAGATATTAGATGTCAAAACTCAACCCAGCCTAAGGGGATCTTTTATAGCCAACAAGGCTTTGGGTTCCCACCCCATCTATTTATAAGATCAAGAACTTTAGTTCACTCAGTCCCATCAATATCCTCAGTCCTAAACACCTATCCAGACCCATGTGCTAGCACCTTCCCAATGCAATCTAATATGACAAGAATATCAGTGACTAGTTATGACCTTACTCTAAGTGATTCCTCTTCAAAATTTTTCAAGAACCTATAAGTAGCTACTGATGATACCCTATTTAACACTTTGTGTTTGAAAAGGTCTAAAGACCCTAAATTACACTCTAGTAAGAGAATACGTCTCATAGTTTATCTTTGATCTCAAACAGATTTTCATGTGGCTACGAAGACCTCCATTGGACTAAAAAAAACACGTTACCATAGCTTACCTCACCCACATTTCCTTCGACTTATATATGATCATTCATTCCAACATGTCTCCCCAACCATGCTTAGAGTCCTTGGTACTAGGGTTTCTTCACGTTTGATGCCTAGATCAAACCTCAGTCTAAAGAGAAGCAAACTCCTAAGGTCTTTTGACCCTAAAAACTGAGTTCTATCATCGCATAGCACTCCATGAAAACCCAAAATAATCTTGTAGAAGTATTTGAGATATTAAACCCTCAAACGAGCGCCTACAACTTATCTAATGAGTAAGTGTAGAGGAGACCATTATTTTGTCTACCTCCACTACCCAACTCCACTTGTATTGAGTGCTCATATCAACATTTAATACTACCAAAAACAATATTTCACCCCTGTAAATATTTTATCCACACTTCATTTCTTTGTTGACACTGAAAGACCTCAGGGATTCCGCGAACATGTTATGACTATCTAATTAGTTATTTTTGTGTTCCTGTTTATAAATAACGAGTTAGTGAAAAGATGAAGGAACATTCAAGTAATCAGACATGCAGATAATGAAGAGTTATAGCATTTCACAAGTGTGTTACTATTTATTTCATACTCATAACCCACAATTATGAGTTCATAATTACAACTTGGATCATTTTCATTTATTGTGATACTTGTATATATTGTCAATCCCTAAATTAGGACTCAAGAACACTTTTAGAAGTCAATAATTTACTTCCTAAGGTCCTTACACTATGAAAAAGTACACAATATCCCACGCACTGCTGACCAAATCTTAAGAGGTCTCTTAAATTATAAGACAACAATTTTAATCTAATAAACCAACAAAACTCCTTTGAAAATTCATGTAGGACCCTTATTTGAGGTCCTAGTGACTTTATATTATTGTAAACACCCCATCCTAGGACCCCGTAATCACCTCCTTAGGTCCCTAGTACTCATTCATTCACAATAAATCCTAGGTCATACTCTGAGTACCGATTGAAAGGCCAATAGGTGCTCTTAGGACACGTTTAACTCCGATAAAATCTCTCGCTTCAGTGAAAGGTGAATGATTCTTCTAATGGATCTAAATCCACTTTCCAACGGTCTTCCCCATGGATGATCCTACCTTACAATTTGTACGAACGATCCGTTTTATCCCAAAAACTGATCTAGCAGCCATCAGGCACTCCTGGGCGCTGTTTGACTCTAGTAAATTCTCCATCCTGAGTGAATCTCAATGAATCATCAAAGTCTTTAAATATTATTTCCAACGATCCACCCTATGTAAAAGTTAGCCTTACGGTACAGATTAACAACCCATTTTACATAGAAGGCTCATCGGGTCGTTCTAAGCCCTGTTTGACCTTAGTTAACTCTTCGAACTGAATGAAGCTGAATGAAATCTTTAAGGGCTCTAAATACCCTTTAAAATTCTCTATCTCAAATGCAAATCAACCTCATGATAAGGATGAATGATTCGTTTTCCTTAGTGGATTTGTAATTTAGAGACCAAGGGGATCTTTTGGGCCTTATTTAACCTCGGTCAACTCCCGAACTCGGGAGTGGTATAATGGATTTTTAAATGGATTTGAATACCCTTTCGAAGGGTATACCCCATGCAAAATTCTAACTTAAGGATTTTGTTTTATGTCCATTTTTCTAAAAAATATATCCCAGACTACTGAATGTCACCCTGAGGACCCTATCTACCGATAGTGTGCTTAATGGGCTATACCGATAGGCAGGTCTAGGAAAAAGTTATTTGGAACCCCCTTAGACCTATGAATATAAGCCACGACCTCACTTTGAAAGGAATCCATGAACATCCCTTTCAGCAATTCAGAGAACATTCTCTCAAATTCAGAGTTATTCCCTTCCTAAAAAGCCCATTTCCCACTTTCCATTCCATCACTTTCTTCGTTTAGCGAATTTACCCATATCTTCATACCACTTTCATCTTATTCCAAGATCATCATATCTACACTCAAGATCAACATCAAGCATTCATAAGGAGGTCAAATTCTCCATAATTTTTTTCTAATTCTCTTATTTTAGAATTAGTTGCTTTATTTATACTTTTCACTTTATTTCATTATGTCGCTTATATTAATGTCAAACCTTTATTAGTAGTAGTTTCACATACTCTATCTTTATAAAAAAAATTAGGTTTATCTATAAATTTCAAAAGATAAGATTAGGATCCAAGAAGGATTAGGTTTTCTTAGGTTTATTAGAAGCAACATCCTTATATGTCCTTCGGGTCCCTATTGTACCCTATATATATGCACCTAAGTATCATTCTTTCTTGATAGATCCCTCACTCTTGGATACTCAAAAGACCTGAGTTCATACTTATGAGAAAGGGAGACAACGGAGAAGTAGGAGGAGACAAGAAGGTGGTCATGAAATAGGACCATGCCCTATACTCGTGGCTATCTATCGGGAATACTATAGAAGGCTGTGAGGTGAATCGAGCCATCATATATTCTTTTCATGTTAAACTGAGTTCGAACCCAAGAGATCTCTTAAGTAACTCCTAAATCTTCTTTGTAGGATTTTATGTATGTGTCGATATATATGCATTTTCAATAGACCATTGGACTTTCTCTCTAATAATTGGTATAAGAGCCCCGTTGATACCGCGTATAGGATGAATTCAACCATCTTGTCCAATTAAGACACTCGTATATGTGCATGGATGTTGGGTTGAATATAGATATATACTAACTTCGGTTTTGCATCGATCTTATATGACAGAGTTTTATCTTAACCATAATAGTTGAGAATACTTATTTATCTCCATTTTCTTATTTACGTTGATTTATGTCTCTATTATTCATTTTTTAATTGTTGGGTTGTTAATAGGTGTTAATCGTTCCCTTCGAATTGTGGACAACATGGAATACCGACCCAACTTAAATCATGTAGATGCAAAATGTGAATAATTCATATATTTATTGAATTGTGGACATGAAAATATGTGGTTAGAAAATCAAAAAATTGAGCATTTTTTTAATGATCAAGGGTAATTGAATTTTTTTATTTATCACACATTTCCTTGATACATTAAAATAGGGATATCTCGATATTTTTGAAAATATATCAAGTGTCCTATATTTTTCAAATTAATTAAGAATTGGACACATTTTTTTGCCCTCACAAAAGTTGTTTAAATTACTATGTGGGAGGGGGAATTTTCCAAAAGAAAATCCCATGGTCTCCATCAACTTTTTGTAGAGTTTCAATGATAAGTAGGTCATACAATGCGGAATGCAAATTAGTGTGGTAGTCTAAAATATTTCCTTAAGGGTAATTTTTTATTCATTATTCACATAGGCAACCCCTAAAGGAGGAGTCTATGTGATATAAGATAATCTAAACTTAGTTGGTGGTATACACGTAGACATAAAATAATGGTAGGTTCTCCAAAGAGAGATTCTATGATTTTGTGGGACCGAAGTCTCGTCTATTTAATTATATTTGACATAGGTTTTGTCTAGATAATTTAATTAAAAGGAATAAGCATTCCTAATTTTATTTTGGAATGTAGGTTATATAAATAGAATACTATTCTAATGGTAATCGGGATGTCGACGAACTCTTTTAAAATTGATATACAGTACATTAATTTTTTTTTAGAATTCACAAAGTTTTATTCCCTATAATGATTAATTTTATTATTTAATTCTCATTATTAAGATGGGAAGCTCTTTCAATACACTTCTTGTCATTCTCAAGGAAAACAAATGTAATACCCCGTATTTTTGACTATATTTATTTTGGGATTAATTAATTAAATTGCGTATTAATTGGAAATTAATCCGGGTTAATAATACTAATGTGATGCGAATTGGTATTTGATTATGTGCATATATGATTATATATGTATTTGGTATTATAAAATTTGTCGTGAGATTTATATACGACATTTTTAGAAATTTTGTTGAGACGCGTGGGACCGCCGCGTCACGGTATAATATTTTGTTAATAAAAGTGAATTTAAAATCTATAATCCGTATGGTCGTTTTGAGTGCGCCAACGCATCCGGAAGGGTCGAGATAGTCAGAAAACACTAGCCGGGGGTATAATTTGGGTCCCGGGGTATTTTTAGGCCATACCGGTAACTTAAAGGGTATTTTAGTAATTTAGTATTTTTGGGTAATTAAAAGTGACGAAAATTGAGAGTTGTAATCTGATAAGGAATTGACCCAACCAACCCTTTATTAACCCCATAAGCTATGTAGGTTATCATTTAGTCTTCCAACTCTCCCAAAGAAAACCCTAGCCACCATAGCCATCTTTGGAAGAAGAAAGCTTGGAGAAGGAGAGAGAGAGAGTAATTCTGCAGAGATTCTTCACCAAATCAACACCAAATCCGAAATCAAACCAAGGCAAGTGATTTATTCCATTTAAATTTCGGAGAATGCTTCTTCCATGTTAGATTATTCAAAACTTTGTATGTTCTTGGAAGATAATGAAAAACCCATAAGATTGGAGTTATTAGTTTGAATTTTGGGATATAGGTTGCATGTAGAATGTTACTGGACGATCATATTATGTGAATTACTGCCTTTTGTAATACTAAAAACGGATTTAAGATGAGGTTCATGACTGTTCTTGAGAAAAATCAGAAAAACTAGGTTTTTGATGAAGATTGATCCATATGTAGTCTATAGTTGTTGAAATATTGATTTATGGACGTTAGTAATATTGTAGGATTGTTACATAACATTACTATAACGTTATATCTGAGAATCATACGTTAGAAATAAATTTTGGGACGGTTTCAAATCTGCAGAACGAAGCAGTCCGTAGCCATACCTGTTCGATCGATCGATCGACATTCATCAGTCGATCGATCGACTAGATCGATCGATCGATATTCATAGGTCGATCGATCGACCATCCCAGAATGAGTAAAATTTTCTTTAATTTGATTTTAATGGCGGAAACCCTCGGAGAATATGTTTGGAGAACTTATGAATACCCTCACCCTTAAGGAAGACCAGTAAGTGTGATTATTATAGTGAACTTTAATTAGAATGCAATTCGGGGAATTATTCTAGGTTATTGAAATTCGTTATGTGAGTTAATATTTGGGTTAATAGTACAAATTTGAATAAGTTGATGAAATAAGGTTTGGGGCAGAAGTAAAGACCTTAGGCATAAAGATATCATATGTGAGAATTATGGAAACTTAGTAGTCTATTTCGAGATAGGTTTTAAGTTTAAGGAATTACGACGTGAGACGTGTCGACTATTTAAATTATATATTATCGGATTACTTGATATATATAAGTTTGGGATAATGGTATAATGATGTTGAAAATACCTTATTAAAATGGTGATATCTAAGATGTGTGAATGCTTAGTATATAGTTTATGTATATGACATACCTACCATACTTGCTATCACGGGAGGTTACGTTCGCTTAGGACCCTCTAATCCTTGTGTGCCTACGGGGGGGATATAGACTGGTACCTTGATGAACATAGGTCATTGAAAGACTTATTGTGATATTAATAAGTCCGCGGATCGTGGGAGCGTAGGTATGTGCGTGACCCATGTGAAGGTGACTATGTTCGCCTCCATTATTTGTGATGTTGTTATCGGTAAACTATTCCTGAGAGATTCGGAATATGTAATCCTTATGTACGTGATGTACCGGGATGGATAGCAGAGTATGTGTGCACCATAGCTTAGATTGCGGGGTGCTTGTATCGTATATTTATGATGTGAATAATATACATTAAAGATATGGAAATCCTCATGTTAATGTTGTAAAAATATTACGGTATTGTTTCGAGATATATAATGAGTTAGCTGATAGTTATATCAATGGCATAGTTAGTAACTGAGTTTACGTTAAACCTCTATTAAATTACGAGTGTTGTTATGTTAAATTAACCGAGTAAAATGGGTAGAACCTTTGGTAGTCTAGCTAGTTACATTGTCACTTAGCTAGTGGAAAGGGTAGTTATAGATGGGTACTTACGTTAGGAGTGCACAGTTAGTCGAGAGGTGAGAATTTAATGTGAGTGCACGTCCTAACATGTACTTTGCATTTAATGTTTTAAATGTTTTTAAAGCACTTGCATGTTTTTAAAATGATTTCCACTTTCGGGCTCTGACCCATTTGCTTTCAAATATATTTTCTTGTAAAACCATTTTAGGTGCCCAGCCACAAGGACACCAAGCATAGGATTCTCATTCAGAAGACGAGCTGTAGCTGTTTGTGGAAGCTACAGGGACTTGCTTTTAGACGCCTCTCTCATTTGGATTCCAGTCTCAGCATCTATCAGTTGTAGGGCATGTTGCCCAATTCTATTAGACATTTTTACATTTCCGTTTTCAGACTCTAGCATGTATTGCTCAGTATTCAGTTTTAGTTATTTATTTCAGTTTACTTATCAGTTGTGGGATTTGTATTGAGGAGTTTTTCCTCCAGAGTTTATTTACATTCTGTGATGGTTATTTGTTTTACTTCAGTATGGTGAATGGTGTTATTTAGTTATTCATTACTCTTGTTGCATGTTAATCAGATTTAATAAAATTTGGCACTTACTTTTTAAATACTAGGTGGTTAGTAATAATAAAACGTTTTCGACAGTGATGCTATTAACTGAGCCAACATGGCATTTTGAATTAATTTTATAAAGGAGTAGCTACCCGGTGTTTAATTAGTCGGGGTGTCACAGGTGGTATCAGAGCATTAGGTTCTAGTGTCCTTTAGGATCTGTACGGCTATTATGTTTCCGCTACGTTTTCTTTGATATAGAGCCCTATATTTTAGGACTGTTGTACTCTTTGTGTGTACGTTTCGTTCTTCAGCTATTTTAAAGTTTATAACTGTAGACTTATAAACTTTATTCTAATTCCAGATGCCTCCACGACGTGCACGACGATTTCCCAGGAATGCAATGCCCGAACCCCAACCCGCTCCAGTTCAGGGCATGTTGAGCGCCGCTGAGGTTGCAGCTGTAGTAGCTCAAGCGGTGAATGCCGCGATTGCCGTTGTTCAGCAGGCACCGCCTCAGGCGCCGGTTGCCGCACCAGTACAGGTTAATGCATTCCCGTCTGCTTGGGAGCGTGTACGTGACGCTTTTCAGAAAGCGCATCCGCCAGAGTTTGCAGGTAGCTCAGACGTGGTAGTCTCGAGCCAATGGAAGAAGGACATACAGAGGCATTTGAGGATGCATGAGTGCACTGATGTTCAGAAACAGGTGCTAGCTACTTTCAAGCTAGTTGGATCTGCGCTGCAGTGGTGGGAGTCCATTACCACCGCGGAGGAGAGGGATACCCTCACGATACAGGAGTTCTGGGTGCGGTTCGACCACAAGTACTTTCCATCCGCAGTTCATACAGAGATGAGGAGGAAGCTGATGAGTTTGAAGCAGGAGGGTAAGACAGTGGCCGAGTATGAGGCCGAGTTTACTAACCTGTTGAATATCATTCCAGACGAGATTCCAACAGAGAAGAAGAAGATAGAGAAGTTCACTGATGGGTTGAATTGGAGGATCCGCCAGCATCTGCTAGGGAACCTATCGTTGGCCACATATTCTGATGTGGTTAACGCTGCATTACTACACTGCCAGGACCACCGTTTTCATATGGCCGAGGGCAAGCGGTCAGGGGAGTCTAGCCATCAGGGCAGGACTGGAGGGCATGGTGCCAGCGGGGCACAGACCGGTCAGGGGCAGAGACAGACTGAGCAGGGTACCCAGCAGGGGGACAATAAGAGGTTTCGGTCAGGGAACTACAGGCAGGGATAGGGAGGTTTCCGCCAGGGCCATCAGGGTCCAAACGGCCATCAGGGCCATCAGGGGCAGAATGGGCAGCAGTTCCATCAGGGCCAGCAGGGCCAAGGGAGGAATGGTAACGGCCACCAGGGCCGGGGACAGCAGGGGCAGAGGGGAGGGAACTTCCCAGGGAAGTGCTTTACTTGTGGCAAGACTGGCCATAAGAAGCAGGATTGTCCTGATAGGGGCAGGGCCTCACAGTAGCAGCAGCAGGGTGCTCGCCAGGAGCCATAGAGACCTATGTTTCCCGCCGCTCTTCCTGCACCGCCACAGATGGCAGCATTGCCACCCATTCCAGCAGTCCCAGCTCAGCAGGGGCAGCTACAGTATGGACGTGTCTACAACGTTCACCAGGCTGCAGTTCCACAGGCACCGCCCGCGATCGAGGGTACGTTTCCTATCCATGGCACTATGGGTCGGGTGTTATTTGATATGGGTGCTACACACTGTTTTATTGCTACACACTTCGCGAAAGCTTTAGGATTGTTAGCTACGGCAGAGAGCACAGTGACGTGTGTCGACTCACCATTAGGGAGTGGGTCACTTATTTTCTTTATATGCCGGGGAGTCGGGGTAGAGGTTGGAGGTTTGGTATTGCCTGCAGACATGTTAGTGTTAGACATGCATGTTCACGATGTGATCATCGGTATGGACTGGCTCGTATCATATAGGGCCATGATTGACTGCTTCAGCGGAAGCATTGTTTTTGCCATTCCGGGGCAAGAGATGTTTGTAGTGGCGATGCCTCGCCCAGAGGGAGGATCGACCGCTCATCTGTATTACATAGAGGAGGATACCTCTAAGGAGGTTCTTATTCCTTTAGATTCGATCCCGATTGTCAGGGAGTATTCAGATGTGTTTCAGGAGATACCATGCTTACTACCCAGTCGAGAGATAGACTTCGTTATTGATTTGCTACCGGGTACGAGACCTATAGCACGTGCACCGTACCATATGGCTCCAGCTGAGATGCGAGAGTTACGGGATCAGATAGAGCAGCTGTTAGGGCAGGGCTTTATTCGCAGGAGTACCTCACCTTGGGGCGCTCCGGTTTTGTTTGTGAAGAAGAGGGACGGTTCACTGAGGTTGTGTGTGGACTACCGAGAGTTGAATAAGGTCACGATACGGAATAAGTATCCGTTGCCTCGAATCGATGACCTGTTCGACCAGTTGAGGGGAGCTTCTTTCTTCTCGAAGATTGACTTGAGGTCGGGATACCATCAGTTGCGTATCAGGGAGGAGGATGTCTCGAAGACTGCGTTCTTATCGAGATATGGTTCTTATGAATTTTGGGTTATGCCTTTCGGCTTGACCAACGCTCCAGCAGTGTTTATGGACTTGATGAACAGAGTGTTCAGAGATTTTCTAGATCAGTTTGTCATTGTCTTCATTGATGACATTCTGGTTTACTCTCAGACAGAGGAGGAGCACGCCGAGCATTTGAGGCAAGTTTTGCAGACACTTCGTCAGAACGAGCTGTATGCAAAATACGAGAAGTGCGGGTTTTGGTTGAAGGAAGTCCAGTTCTTGGGTCACATTATTTCCGACCAGGGAATATCAGTTGATCCAGGGAAGGTATCAGCGGTGAGGGAGTGGGGACAGCCCACGACACCAACAGAGATTCGTAGTTTCTTGGGCTTAGCAGGATACTACAGGAGGTTTATTCGGGGTTTCTCGGAGATAGCAGGTCCTTTGACACATCTTACTCGTAAGGGTGTGCCATATATCTGGAGTGATGCCTGTCAGTTGGCATTCGATGAATTGAAGGACAAATTGACCTCAGCACCTGTGTTAGCATTGCCGAGACCGGGAGTTGAGTATTTGGTTTACACCGATGCGTCCTTGCAAGGGCTTGGAGGTGTTTTGCAGCAGGAGAGACAGGCCATAGCTTATGCTTCCCGTAAGCTTAAGCCTCATGAGAAGAATTACCCCACACATGATTTGGAGTTGGCGGCAGTGGTATTTGCCTTACGGATTTGGAGGCACTATCTTTTGGGGGAGAAGTTTCAGCTGTTCACGGACCACAAGTCCCTACAGTATCTGTTCACGCAGAAAGAGTTGAACATGCGGCAGCGTAGGTGGCTTGAGTTTGTGAAGGACTACCAGTTCGACATCCATTACCACCCGGGTAAGGCTAACGTGGTAGCAGACGCGTTGAGCCGCAGGCCAGCAGATGAAGTGGCAGAGGTATGGAAGGCTAAGTGGAAGGAATTGGGACACCAGGATGCAGTGGCCCGATCTTTCATGTCTGTGATGACTATTACACCGCAGATTGTCACGAAGGTAGTACGGGCACAAGACGATGACTCGTTCTGTCAGGAGCAGATAGTTCGATTACTAGCAGAGGGAGCCGAGTCCTATACCGTTAGCTCAGACGGGGGATTGCGCTTCAATGGGAGGTTGGTAGTTCCGGAAGGGGAAGAATTGCGACACGATGTTATGGCTGAGTCGCACGGCTCACGGTTCGCGGTACATCCCGGAGGGAACAAAATGTACCAAGAAATGAGACGGCAATATTGGTGGAGCGGTATGAAGAGAGATATCGCTGAGTTTGTCTCAAAATGCGCCACTTGTCAGCTTGTAAAAGTGGACCATCAGAGACCAGCAGGATTGCTACAGCCGTTGGAGGTTCCGGTGTGGATGTGGGAGAGCATATCCATGGATTTTGTCACGGGGTTGCCTACGTCGCAGAGGGGTCACGACTCCGTTTGGGTAATTATGGACAGGTTGTCCAAGGTCGCTCACTTCTTACCCGTAAGGACTGACTACACTACGGGACAGTATGCCCAGCTCTTCATTTCAGAGATTGTGAGACTTCACGGTGTTCCCCTAAATATCGTGTCTGACAGAGACAAGATATTTGTTTCGAGGTTTTGGGAGAGTTTCCAGTAGGCCATGGGCACGGAATTGCGGTTGAGTACGGCTTATCATCCACAGACCGATGGGCAGACAGAGCGCACCAATCAGATGTTGGAGGACATGCTACGCATGTGCATTATTGACTTCGGGGGTGGATGGGAGCAGTACCTTCCACTGGTGGAGTTTGCTTACAACAAATCCTATCAGTTCACGATTGGCATGGCTCCGTTTGAGGCATTGTACGGTAGACCTTGTCGTTCCCCAGCATGTTGGTTGGAGGTGGGGGATAACAAATTACTTGGGCCAGAAGTGATCCAGGATACTTCGGCAAGGGTTGAGTTGATTCGGAGTCGCATTCGGGTAGCTCAAGACAGGCAGAAGAGTTATGCTGATGAGAAGAGATTTTTCAGGGAGTTCCAAGTGGGGGACCAGGTTTTGCTCAGGGTATCTCCGATGAAGGGGATTATGCGATTCGGGAAGAAGGGGAAGTTGGCATCGAGGTATGTGGGGCCGTTTCCTATTATTGAGCGGATCGGACCGGTTGCGTATAGACTCGGGTTACCGGAGCATTTGCATCGGATTCACGACGTGTTCCATATTTCCTCGCTGAGGAAATACCTTAGGGACAATTTGGCTCATTCGCACATTGCTGTGGAGGACATCGATCTCCAACCGGATAGCTCCTACGAGGAGGGGCCAATTGCTATTTTGGACCGAAGCGAGAGGAAACTGCGGTCAAAGATAGTCCCGTTAGTGCGTGTTCAGTGGCAACATCACAATGTCGAGGAGTCCACATGGGAGCGCGAGGATGAGATGCGCGAGCGTTATCCAGAGCTGTTTTTAGCAGGTACCTTCTAGTTTCGAATTTCGGGACGAAATTCAGTTATTAGGGGGGAAGTATGTAATACCCCGTATTTTTGACTATATTTATTTTGGGATTAATTAATTAAATTGCGTATTAATTGGAAATTAATCCGGGTTAATAATACTAATGTGATGCGAATTGGTATTTGATTATGTGCATATATGATTATATATGTATTTGGTATTATAAAATTTGTCGTGAGATTTATATACGGCATTTTTAGAAATTTTGTTGAGACGCGTGGGACCGCCGCGTCACGGTATAATATTTTGTTAATAAAAGTGAATTTAAAATCTATAATCCGTATGGTCGTTTTGAGTGCGCCAACGCGTCCGGAAGGGTCGAGATAGTCAGAAAACACTAGCCGGGGGTATAATTTGGGTCCCGGGGTATTTTTAGGCCATACCGGTAACTTAAAGGGTATTTTAGTAATTTAGTATTTTTGGGTAATTAAAAGTGACGAAAATTGAGAGTTGTAATCTGATAAGGAATTGACCCAACCAACCCTTTATTAACCCCATAAGCTACGTAGGTTATCATTTAGTCTTCCAACTCTCCCAAAGAAAACCCTAGCCATCTTTGGAAGAAGAAAGCTTGGAGAAGGAGAGAGAGAGAGGAATTCTGCAGAGATTCTTCACCAAATCAACACCAAATCCGAAATCAAACCAAGGCAAGTGATTTATTCCATTTAAATTTCGGAGAATGCTTCTTCCATGTTAGATTATTCAAAACTTTGTATGTTCTTGGAAGATAATGAAAAACCCATAAGATTGGAGTTATTAGTTTGAATTTTGGGATATAGGTTGCATGTAGAATGTTACTGGACGATCATATTATGTGAATTACTGCCTTTTGTAATACTAAAAACGGATTTAAGATGAGGTTCATGACTGTTCTTGAGAAAAATCAGAAAAACTAGGTTTTTGATGAAGATTGATCCATATGTAGTCTATAGTTGTTGAAATATTGATTTATGGACGTTAGTAATATTGTAGGATTGTTACATAACATTACTATAACGTTATATCTGAGAATCATACGTTAGAAATAAATTTTGGGACGTTTTCAAATCTGCAGAACGAAGCAGTCCGTAGCCATACCTGTTCGATCGATCGATCGACATTCATCAGTCGATCGATTGACTAGATCGATCGATCGATATTCATAGGTCGATCGATCGACCTTCCCAGAATGAGTAAAATTTTCCTTGATTTGATTTTAATGGCGGAAACCCTCGGAGAATATGTTTGGAGAACTTATGAATACCCTCACCCTTAAGGAAGACCAGTAAGTGTGATTATTATAGTGAACTTTAATTAGAATGCAATTCGGGGAATTATTCTAGGTTATTGAAATTCGTTATGTGAGTTAATATTTGGGTTAATAGTACAAATTTGAATAAGTTGATGAAATAAGGTTTGGGGCAGAAGTAAAGACCTTAGGCATAAAGATATCATATGTGAGAATTATGGAAACTTAGTAGTCTATTTCGAGATAGGTTTTAAGTTTAAGGAATTACGACGTGAGACGTGTCGACTATTTAAATTATATATTATCGGATTACTTGATATATATAAGTTTGGGATAATGGTATAATGATGTAGAAAATACCTTATTAAAATGGTGATATCTAAGATGTGTGAATGCTTAGAATATAGTTTATGTGTATGACATACCTACCATACTTGCTATCACGGGAGGTTACGTTCACTTAGGACCCTCTAATCGTTGTGTGCCTACGGGGGGGATATAGACTGGTACCTTGATGAACATAGGTCATTGAAAGACTTATTGTGATATTAATAAGTCCGCGGATCGTGGGAGCGTAGGTATGTGCGTGACCCATGTGAAGGTGACTATGTTCGCCTCCATTATTTATGATGTTGTTATCGGTAAACTATTCCTGAGAGATTCGGAATATGTAATCCTTATGTACGTGATGTACCGGGATGGATAGCAGAGTATGTGTGCACCATAGCTTAGATTGCGGGGTGCTTGTATCGTATATTTATGATGTGAATAATATACATTAAAGATATGGAAATCCTCATGTTAATGTTGTAAAAATATTACGGTATTGTTTCGAGATATATAATGAGTTAGCTGATAGTTATATCAATGGCATAGTTAGTAACTGAGTTTACGTTAAACCTCTATTAAATTACGAGCGTTGTTATGTTAAATTAACCGAGTAAAATGGGTAGAACCTTTGGTAGTCTAGCTAGTTACGTTGTCACTTAGCTAGTGGAAAGGGTAGTTATAGATGGGTACTTACGTTAGGAGTGCACAGTTAGTCGAGAGGTGAGAATTTAATGTGAGTGCACGTCCTAACATGTACTTTGCATTTAATGTTTTAAATGTTTTTAAAGCACTTGCAGGTTTTTAAAATGATTTCCACTTTCGGGCTCTGACCCATTTGCTTTCAAATATATTTTCTTGTAAAACCATTTTAGGTGCCCAGCCACAAGGACACCAAGCATAGGATTCTCATTCAGAAGATGAGCTGTAGCTGTTTGTGGAAGCTACAAGGACTTGCTTTTAGACGCCTCTCTCATTTGGATTCCAGTCTCAGCATCTATCAGTTGTAGGGCATGTTGCCCAATTCTATTAGACATTTTTACATTTCAGTTTTCAGACTCTAGCATGTATTGCTCAGTATTCAGTTTTAGTTATTTATTTCAGTTTACTTATCAGTTGTGGGATTTGTATTGAGGAGTTTTTCCTCCAGAGTTTATTTACATTCTGTGATGGTTATTTGTTTTACTTCAGTATGGTGAATGGTGTTATTTAGTTATTCATTACTCTTGTTGCATGTTAATCAGATTTAATAAAATTTGGCACTTACTTTTTAAATACTAGGTGGTTAGTAATAATAAAACGTTTTCGACAGTGATGCTATTAACTGAGCCAACATGGCATTTTGAATTAATTTTATAAAGGAGTAGCTACCCGGTGTTTAATTAGTCGGGGTGTCACAACAAATTAACTAGACCTAATTACATTGACTAGAAAAAGGAATTCGGATATTATATTGAGTGCTGAAGCGTACAAGTTTGTGCTCTATGAGATCTGTCATGAAAAACCTAGTGAAGGGGCAACCGAAAAGGAAACCTAGGATTACCAAAAATGGATCAAGGCTAATCATATGGTGCGGTATTACATTTTGACATCTATGTCAAATGTTCTCCAACAGTAAGATCAGTTAATGGAAACTGCCTATGGCATCATTCTAAACATCATAGATATGTTTGGGGATCAAAATTGTGTTGCATGGAAAGTTATCGTGAAAAAAATCCTGAACACAAACATGACTGAAAGGAGATTAGTGAGGGAACATGTATTAAAGATGATTTCTCTTCTCAATCAACGTGAAATCCTCGAAGCATAAATTGATGAGGAAACCAAGGTCGATATTGTTCTCAAGTCACTACCTGAGTCCTTTAAGTAGTTACGCCTGAATTATAACATGAACAAACATTTCGACACTTTGGCAGAATTACTTAACGAATACAAGTAGTTGAAGGTCTCATTAAGAAGTTAATAAGTGATTTTGTTGCTGAGAAAGGTTCTAATTCTAAACCTACGGGAAAGAATAAAATTAAGAAGAAGGATCAGAAGAAATTTATGGTCCCTCAGGCGGCTTGTCAACCTTAGGGTGGGGTGAAAAAGCTGAAAGGCAAGTGTTTCCAGTGTAAGCAGTCAGGGCACTGGAAGAACAATTGCCCGATTTTTCGCAATAAGAAAAATAACACAAGTAAATTTCATTCATTTGTCATTGAATCATGTTTTGTGGTTCCTATTACCATTAACTACTGTGTAGATACTGGGGCCACTAATCATCTATTCAGTTCTTTCTAGGGGTTCTAAGAAACTAGGCAATTAAGTGATGGAGTTATTTATCCGACTCTAGGAGATACTACAAGAGTAACTGTAGTTGTTATATGAGATGTTACTTTAAGCTTTAATAATGATAGGAGTTTAATTTTAAAAGATTGTATTTATGCACCCTCCAGTAGAAGGAATTTAATTTACGTTTATTGTTTAGACTTTTATGGATTCATTTTCTTTTGATAAACTCGTGGTTACCAATAAAAATAAATATTTTATTTGTTCTGGTACATTAGTTGCTAATCTTTTTTATTGTCAATCCTATCTCTCTCATAAAACAAATTAATATTTTTGATAATTCAATTAGACCAACTTTAAAGATAAACTAATCCTCCTCAGTGAACCAAATGTATTTTGGGCACTTACACGTAGGTCATATTAATATAAAAATGATTTGTAGACTCGCAGCAAGTTGGAAATTAAGCTCACTAGAAGTTGAGGCACTTCCAATTTGTGAATCCTATTTAGACGGTAAAATGAACAAGAGGCCTTTCTCGACCAAGGGCTATAGAGACAAAAAAAATTTGGAATTAATTCATTCTGATCTATGTGGTCTGATGAAAACTGGAGCAAGAGGCGTCTTTGAGTATTCTATGACTTTCATGGATCATTACTCAAGGTATGGGTACGTTTACCTTATGCATCATAAATCCGAACCCTTTTAGAAATTCAACGTGAATAGGGTAGAAGTGGAAAAGCATCAAGGTTAAAGTATCAAGACACTACGATCTAATCGTGGCGATGAGTACCTCTTAGGGGAGTTTAGGGAGTATCTAAAAGATCAATGGATCCTATCCCAATTATCTCCACCTGGTATACCTAAAAAATGGTGTAGCAAAACAATAAACATGACTCTTTTGGATATGATTAGATCCATGTTGAGTTATGTAGATCTCCCAGATTCCCTTTGGGGACATTCTTTGGAAACGACCACTTATTTACTTAACTTCGTACCTTCAAAGGCGGTCTCTACTCCACCCAAGGAATTTTGGAATTGGCTCAAGCCCAGTATGAAACATATTCAGATCTGGGTAGTCCAGTGCATGTGCTAAAGAGAAATCCTAGTAAGTTGGAATTAAGTTTTGAAATTTATTTCTTTGTATAATATCCTAAAGAAACCAATGGTCTTTCATTCTATGATCCTAAAGATCCGAAGGTCATTGTTAGAACCAATGCCCAATTTTTGGAAGAGGATTATATATATAATGGATCATAAACCCATAAGTAAAGTTATTGTTGATGAATTGCGAATGCACCGATAAGATTCTTCAACACCACCAATACTAGATGAAATAACACAACATGTTAACACTTTTACACTATCCCAAGTACTACCTCATTGTAGTGGGAGGGTTATATGTCAACCTGAACGATTTATGTTCTTGGGAGAGACTTAGAACAAGGTCCCAGATGAAATTGAAGTTAATCCCTATAACTATAATGAACTTATCCTAGATAAAGACACATAAATTTGGCTTAAGTCTATGAATTCAAAGATGGAATTCCTAAGATTACATAATTTATTCTCTCATCCTTAACTCAACATAGAGGAGGATACCTCTAAGGAGGTTGTGATTCCCTTAGATTCGATCCCAGTTGTCAGGGAGTATTCCGATGTGTTTCAGGAGATACCAGGCCTACCACCCAGTCAAGAGATAGACTTTGTTATAGATTTATTGCCAGATACTAGACCTATAGCACGCGTTTCGTACCGTATGGCTCCGGCGGAGATGCGTGAGTTACGAGATCAGATAGAGCAGCTGTTAGGTCAGGGCTTCATTCGTAGGAGTACCTCACCTTAGGGCGCTCCAGTCTTGTTTGTAAAGAAGAGAGATGGTTCACTGAGATTGTGTGTGGACTACCGCGAGCTGAACAAGGTCACAATACGGAATAAATATCCGTTGCCTTGAATCGATGATCAGTTCGACCAGCTGAGAGGAGCAACTTTCTTTTCAAAAATAGATCCGAGGTCGGGGTACCATCAGCTATGTATTAGGGAGCAGGATGTTTCGAAGACTGCTTTCTTTACGAGATATGGGTCTTATGAGTTCCGGGTGATGCTGTTCGGACTCACAAATGCCCCAGCTATTTTCATGGACTTGATGAACCGAGTATTCCGAGAGTTCTTGAATCAGTTTGTCATCGTTTTCATAGATGACATTTTGATATATTCACACTCCGAGGAGGAGCATGCCGAGCACTTGAGGCAGGTTCTTCAGACTCTACGAGAGCATTAGTTGTATGCTAAGTACGAGAAGTGCGGATTCTGGTTACGAGAGGTACAGTTTTTGGGGCATGTTGTTTCTGAGCAGGGGATAGCTGTTGACCCAAGTAAAGTGTCAGCGGTGAGGGAGTGGGGACAGCCCATGACACCGACGAAAGTGCGTAGTTTCTTGGGGTTAGCTGGTTACTATAGGAGATTTATTCAAGGATTCTCCAAAATAACGGGCCCACTGACAAATCTGACTCGCAAAGGGGTACCGTATGTTTGGGATGATGTTTTTCAGTTGGCTTTCGACGAGCTGAAAGACAAGCTTACTTCAGCGCCAGTCCTTACTTTACCGAAGCCGGGTGCGGAGTACCTAGTTTACACCGATACCTCTTTACGGGGACTTGGGGGAGTACTTCAGCAGGAGGAGAAGGCTATAGCTTTTGCCTCCCGCAAGCTTAAGCCGCATGAGAAGAATTACCCCACCCACGACCTGGAGTTAGCAGCGGTCGTTTTTGCATTGAGGATATGGAGGCACTACTTACTGGGAGAGAAATTCCACTTGTTCATTGACCACAAGTCATTGCAGTACCTGTTCACTCAGTGAGAGCTGAATATGCGTCAGTGCAGATGGCTAGAGTTTTTGAAGGACTACCAGTTCAATATATAGTATCATCCGGGAAAGGCCAACGTAGTTGCTGATGCATTGAGTCGTAGACCGGTAGACGAGGTAGCGGACGTCTGGAAGGCAAAGTGGAAGGAGTTGGGTCACCAGGACGCAGTATCCCGTTCTTTCATATGCGTTATGTCAGTCACACCCGAGATTATTATGAGGGTGATACAGGCAAAGACCACAGACCCGTTTTGCCAGGAGCAGATTGTGCGACTTCTAGCCGAGGGTGTTGAGTCCTATTCTGTTAGTTCCATTGGAGGTTTGCGGTTTAATGGGAGGTTGGTAGTTCTTGAAGTGGATGAATTACGTCATGCAGTGATGACCCAATCTCACGAGTCTCGGTTTGCAGTGCATCCTGGAGGGGATAAGATGTACCAGGATATGAGGAGACAATACTGGTGGAGTGGGATGAAGAAGGACATTGCTGAGTTCGTGTCCAAGTGTTCTACCTGCCAGCTGGTGAAGGTGGACCATCAGAAACCGTCAGGGTTGCTTCAGCCATTGGAAGAACCCGCGTGGAAGTGGGAGAGCATTTCCATGGATTTTATTACAGGGTTACCTACATCACAGCGGGGCCATGACTCCATCTGGATGATTGTAGACCATTTGACCAAGGTGGCTCAATTTCTACCGGTGCGGACAGATTATACCACGGGTCAGTATGCTCAGCTGTTTATTATCGAGATCGTCAGATTACACGGGGTGCCCCTGAATATTGTGTCAGATAGAGACAAGATCTTCGTGTCACGCTTTTGGGAAAGCTTTCAGGAGGCTATGGGTACTGAGTTGAGGTTGAGTTCAGATTATCACCCACAGACAGATGGACAGACATAGCGTACTAATTAGATGTTAGAGGATATGCTATGCATGTGTGTTCTTGATTTTGGAGGAGGTTGGGAACCACATCTTCCACTGGTAGACTCTTATCAGTTCACGATTGGGATGGATCCATTTGAGGCTTTGTATGGCAGGCCTTGTCATTCCCCAGCTTGTTGGCTCGAAGTGGGGGATAACAAGTTGCTAGGACTAGAGGTGATTCAGGAGACCTCCGCGAGGATCGAGATGATCACGAGTCGCATTCGGGTAGCCCAGGACAGGCAGAAAAGCTACGTCGATGCGAAACGGTTCTTTCGAGAGTTTAGTGTGGGGGACCAAGTGTTATTGCGTTCATCTCCTATGAAGGGAGTGATGAGGTTCGGGAAAAAAGGGAAATTGGCTCCGAGATACGTGGGACCATTTCCCATAATCGAGAGGATTGGGCCGGTTGCATACAGGTTGGGACTGCCAGAGCATTTACATCGCATCCACGATATATTCCTCATCTCCCCATTGAGACGATATCTTCGGGATGATATGGCCCATACTCACATTGTGATATATGAGATCAACTTACAGCCTGATAGCTCTTACAAGGAGAGACCGGTGGCTATCCTAGACTATAGTGAGAGGAGATTGAGGTCGAAAATAGTTCCACTTGTACGGGTCCAGTGGGAGAATCATAATGTGGAGGAATCCACTTGGGAGTGCGAGGCAGATATGCGCGAGAGATATCCAGAGTTGTTTTTACCAGGTATGCCTTACTTTCCGAATTTCGGGACGAAATTCCATTATTAGGGGGGAAGTATGTAATACCCCGTATTTTTATGCTATATTAATTTGGGGATTTATTAAATTTAATGTGAGTTAATTATTTAATAAAAAAAATCCGAAAATTAATTATGTTATAATTATTAACGTGACGAGAGTTAGTAATTATGGCAAACTTGTTGAATATTACTAATGAGCAAAGTAATATGTAATATTGGTTATATTGAATGTCACGAGTGAATAAAATGAAATTTTGGAAATTTAAGTCGGGACGCGCCCGTGTCGCGTTGGGACTAAAATTTGATAAATAAAAGTCAATATTTTATAAGTCATTTGTATGGTCGTTTTGAGTGCGTCAATGCATCTGGAAGGGTCGAGATAGTCAGAAAAGTGTACCCGGGGGTTTAGTTTGTGTCTCGGGGCATTTTTAGGCCTAAGTGGTACCCCGGGAGGGCATTTTGGACATTTCACATCTATGGGTAATTAAACCCACGAAAATCAGTAATCTATATCAGCCATTTAGGTTAGTCAGCTAGGGTTAGAAATCACAAACACAAGAACGGCCATAGGAGAGGAAGGAGAGAGCTCTCAAGGCAAATTCAAGGCCCAAAAGTCATCCATTTGCACCGCCACCACCACCAACGCGTAGATCGCGCAACGGGCTACGCAACCACACCAAAATAATCTGCAAATTAGAACACTAAAAATCTCGGGCAAGTGTTTATCTGATTATTTCGTTGGTGCAATTTCCATATTAGTTTAGGAATGATTAGGGATGAAATATATGGAAGAAAACCCAAATTGTGATAGGAATTTGCATGTAGTAAAGACTTAAACCTTATTCTGGAAACCTTTTGTGATGTAAAAGAATAATCCACGAAATCTTGGTGTAATTAAGAAATAAATTCAGGGGTAAAACAAATTAGAACCATGATTTAGAGATTTTTAGGGTTCTTCAGTTTTAAATGAATTATGGCATAATTAACCCATGTTTAGTGACGTAAATTGACATGCTTTACGTAGGAAATGTATGATATCATGATAGGATGTTAGTAGTACAAATTTTGAGACATTTGGGATTGTAAAATACGGATTTGGTGTAAGTTAGAAGATGAAACCCGTAACTGCAATTCTGCGAAATCGTTTAGGTTTATCCCAGGCAGACTGGTCCGGGTCTGAGACGGATCGATCCAATTGACCGGATCGGTTCTTTTATTCTAAGGTGAATCGGTCCATTGATGAGCGGATCGGTTCTTTTCCAGGCTTCATCGGTTCGCTTGCGGTCCGGGGTATACTGGCCTTCAGTAGTCGAATCGGTCCGGGTCTGAGGTGGACCGGTCCGGTTAGCCGGATCGGTTCTTTTATTGCAGGAGGACCGGTCCGGTGATAGAATCCCTGAGCGTTATTTAATAACTGGAAAGGTTCCTTAAAATTGAAGTAAGATGTGAACGGTTATACGTGATAACTAAATAATGATAAATAAAAGTCGTAGCTATGGGATTTGAGAATATACCTATTATTGATATGGTAATATTAGTATAGTTATATGATTGTATATGCATATACTATCTATGTGTGAAAATCATGCCCACGCTACTTGCTATTCCTGAGGTTTCCGCGCTGGGACAGTCTTATCTCGATGGGACCTTTATGGGGGATATTGACTTGTACCCTAGAAGATAGATATCCTTGGTACATTCTATCAGAATGATAGTTCAGACGGTCCTAAGAGACGCAGACATATGCCATCCTCTTAGAGACTTGGAATCTATACTTCGCCTCAATATTGTTTGAGAATGTGTTAATACAGTTCGAGAGTGATTCCGAATTTGTATTCCCTTAGTACGAGTGATACGGGGATTGGATAGTAGATTATGCCCGCACCATAGTTTTATTTGGGGTGCTGTTATGATATATATATATATATATATATATATATATATATATATATATATATATTTTATGAGTAGTTAATATATATATGAAATTCTGGGATCTGGAACTGCCTACTGTGATATGATATGTAGGACATGGTTGATGACTCAATTATAAATACTTGTTTTGAGACAGTATAATATGACACTGGAAAACATTATTGATTAATAAAGTCAAAAATGAGAACTTTGGTTACTAATTGAAATATTCTTTTCAAACAATTGAATCATTAAATTTTGAATCTTACGATTAACCTAAGATAAGTTAAATCATTGGGAAGATTAGTGCGATAAATGATAGGACAAACCGTTGGGATGGTTAGTGCGATAGGTGTTCACATTAGAAGAGAGGTGAGAATTTCTCAAGAGAGTGTCGCACTAATATGTTGTTGCATTGTCCTGTATCAATTTAAATACTTGCTAAACGAATTTTTAAATCATACACACTATCAGGCTCTGACCCGTTTCTTTTTCTCTGCCTCTCTTGTATATATATATGTATGTATCACAGGTGCCCAGCCACAGGGGCGTCTTGCTTAGGATCCCTTGGAAGGAACGCGCTGCAGCTTAGGTGGGAGTTGCAGGTCTCTTGATTAGACGACTTCGTTCATTCAGATCCACTCTTAGTACTTTAATTTATTTGGGCATGTGTAGCTCTTTCCATTATTCTGTTGTTATTGAACATTTTTATTTCAGTTATTTCTAGTACTGTTACTATGGAATTTATTTCAGTATGGATGTTTTACCTTAAGTCTTAAATGTTGGGACTTTGAATGTTGAGTGTTTAAATTAATTGGATTATGTTCAAGGATAATTGTTGTATGATTCTTACTTATTGATGATGTTGTTACTAATTAAATAAATAAGTTTTTCATTAAAAATACATTTTGGTTATAAAGGTTAAAAATGGTTTTGACACTTAGCTTAATTAATTAGGGTGTTAATTTGGGAAAGTTTATTTTTACGACAGTGATGCTAAGAATGAACCAACTGTTCACCTTGATTTTAATTTAATAAAGGAGTGATCGCCCGGTGTTTATTTAGGCGGGGTGTCATAGCAAGAATCTAGAACATTGAGCATTTCTTTTGATCAGGCAATCAAATCTTTTGGTTTTGATCAATGTCCAGATGAGTCTTATGTGTATAAGAAATGCAAGGAAAACACAATGGTACTTTTAGTATTATATGTGGATAACATTATGCTAATTGGAAACGATGTTGAAGTGTTTTCTTCGATTAAAGTGTTGTTTTCCAGTCAATGTGATATGAAAGACTTTGGAGAAGCTAGTCACATCCTTGCGATCGAGCTTATGTGTGATCGCAAGAAAATGATGTTGGATTTATCACAAGAAAATTATATCAATTCCATTCTTACCAGATTTAGCGTGAAATATTATAAGAAAATGTTCCTCCATTTCAGACATGGAATCTCTCTCTCCATGAATCAGTGTCCTAAGACACGTGATGACATAGAGAAAATGAAATGCATCCCTTATACTTTGGTAGTTGGGAGCCTTATGTATGCTATGTTATGCACTATATCTAGTATCTACTTCGTTGTTGGCATTGTTAGTAGACATCATTTTAACCCTAGGAAAGAAGTCTGGTCTCCTATAAAGCATATACTCAAATACCTTAAAAGAATACGAGATTATATGTTAGTTTACGAGGTAGAGAGTCTAGTATTGATTAGGTACACTAACTCGAATTTTCAGTCTGATGGAGATTCCAGAAAGTTTACCTATGGATATGTGTTCATCCTATGAGGTGGATCCATTAGTTGGACGACTATTAAGAACTCTTTCATTGTTGATTCCACCATGGAAGATGAATATGTGGTGGCCACCGAGGCATCCAGGTAAGTAGTATGGCCTAGAAACTCCCTAATGGATCTAGGACTGGCACCTTTATTTCAATCGACTATTACACTATGTTGTGATAATAGTGGTGCAATTTCTAACTCAAAGGAACCTGGGAGCCATAAGAGAGGTATACACATTAAGCATAAGTATCATCTCATTCGAGAATTTATGCAACAGGGTGATGTCACAGTTATGAAGATTGCATAAGAGAACAACATGGAAAACCCTTTCATAAAAGGGATTACGACTATGAGACTTTTGATAGTCACATAGAGGAGATAGAAGTGAGATGCATTGTAGCATGGCTTTGAGTCTTAGTGGGAGATTGTTAGAGAAGTAGACTAAAACAATGATTTACGTAATAATTTTAGTTATGGATTTATGATTACAATAAAATACTTTATTCCTATTTTAATGAGAATCATGTATGTATATGATGTGTGCAGTATTTTATATATTGCTGACATATTTTATTCTTCTTAGTAGGTGTTCTGGTTTGTAGAGTACGACTTACACATAGAGGATCAGATCACCAATTCTTGTGGAATATAAGTCTTATCGTTAAGTCTTAGATGGAATAAGACACACCATCAGTAGGACTGTAGCACAAAATTTTAGTTCATCTATCTTGATTATAGGAAACTATATAGTTTAAAATTATTGTACTAGTACACTTTGTGTGTATTGAACGGGACCAATTTGGGTTCATTATTTTTATACAGATTTTATAAGACAATGTATAGGTCGTGATCACTAGGTTTACTTAAGACTCTTAATACGGATATGATTGATTGAAACAAGAACTAGTTATTTATTACTTTGACTTATCGGGTGAGATTAATTATTGGATAAATAATCTTGATAAATGTACGGTGAAAATCTTTTATGGATGAAATCCATGTCTTGGCTTGGATACTGGTGATACCCCTTGAAATACTTCTAAGTATTATGTGTCAAACCCTGCAGGTGGATTATGTTAATCTGACACTAAAAAGAAGTTAAGTTGGACCGCTCAAGGACTTAAAGAAGTTAATCAAATAAATTATCAGTAATTTATTTTATTAGCATGTATATGTAACCTTAATGTGGGGAGAATGTAGTAATTAATAACGAGGAGCTCAAAATATAATTTTAGTTATTGAGTGGACTCACTACAGATTATCACTCTTAAATCATGTTTCTCTCTACACACACACAAGAGAATTTACCCATTTGGATGTACGTACTATGTCATATTCAAACTATGTGAATTTTGATACCCCTTGGGCTACGTAAGTGCCTTGGGAAATTCTCGAGATTCAAGTCCTCCCTTATGCGAATTAATAATATGGTTTTCGTACATATATACTAGTGTATGCCCGTGCCTAAAGGCATGGCAGAATTTTCCAAAATACGTAATCGCGAAACGATATAAATTTCCAAAGTACATAATTGCAAAATAGAAAAAATTTCACTAACCCAAAAAATAAAGTGTAATTTAAAAAAATCGGTCTTTAAAAATTTGGGCAGAAGAATTTCGTTCCGCAACCACTAAGATAAACACAACTTATTTAACTCCAAAAACAAACGAACATAATGTTTTTTTAAAATAATTTAACATATTTAACTGAAAATGACTCTTTGGGCTTAACCCCCTAATAATGACGTATTTGACATAACTCTTGGAAGAATGGGGGCATGATATTTCCTAATTTATAGTGTCTTGTAAGTATTTCAGGTTTTTAAGGGCAAGAAATAAAGTAACGGTAATACCATAAAAGCCCTTTAACATAACTAACTTTATGTACTTTGAAAATAATATATCCATATAAATTTGAAGACTGGTACATATGTGAAGAATAAAGACAAACAATAAACAACGAAGCAAACAATAACACCACTTTCACATTAATTATCTCTGCTCAATTATGCATCATAAGGAACACACATAAGGTTGTGTCATAAGGAACACTACTCGGTACCAAAAAATAATGATTTCTTAATCCGTAGAAATTGAGGCCAAGGAGCCGTATTCCTTGGACGTGTCCATAGTGTTATGCTCTAATCGACCAACGTTGTATATCTCAAAGTCTGGCTCTCCTGAATATGTCTTGGTAGTTTTCAAATTGGGTGAAATTTCACCGTTCTCTAATAAGCTCCAGACCTGTTGAATTTGAAACAATTAAGATTAAGATGGAAAATGTAATCTTTAACCAAATTCTTCTGACATTCAATTCCATAAGTGTTGATAATTACCACTTACCAAACAAAGTATCAATAGGAACTGCTCGAACCTTAAATGTATACAAATAGGAAAACAAAAATCTTTCCCTGAATCATTTTCAGTACATCTGACCCATGCAGGTAGCAGGAAATACCTCGCACAAAATGTCTATAGATGACCAACAATATGAGTCAAATCAAATGTATTCGATCATATCTAATATTTTGACACCTTGGTATGGTTTGTCTCCGTTGTCTGTTTTCACTTTCTGTATACCCTGTATGACATCCATTCCCTTGATTACTCTACCAAATATTACGTGCTTCTTGTCCAATAGTGGTGTGGCCACTGTTGTGATGAAGAACTGGGAGCCATTGGTTTTTGGCTCCACATTTTCCATTGACATGGTATCACAATCCAGAACTGAGAGCCATTGATGTATTTAATGAAGATGCAACCTGTGTGTATTATAATCCAATACTTTTGGTAGACATATATTCCTAAAATTTGCGAAAAAATATATCAACGACTGTATGGTTAGAGTATATATCATATATAGTCTAATAATAATGACACAAACATCAATAAATAAATGTCATTAAACTTGGAGATTGACAAAATAACTAGTTTCATTTGAATTATGTGTCATTGTCATTGTCAAGTTTTGTTTTAATTTGCGTTATGTGTCACGTATTTCTACAACACGTGTCAACACACACCCACACATGATGCTCCGAATGATTACACTAGGGAGTTTTCACATGTTAGGGAGAAGGTAAAGTTTTTAGTCAAGACTTCACATGACTTGATAAATGTTTTTCCCAGGATGCCACCACCTTTAGAAAACTCCACCGCACTTGACGATTGAGGTTTAGACTTTTTTGCTAGCATAGGATGATTTGTATGATGAATTTTTTTGCCTATTGCTAGTCTGTATCATTTTTGTAGTTATGTTTTCCTTTTTTAATATTTTTTTTGGAAAAATACAAATTTGTTGTTTAGAAAGAAAATAAAAAGTTTTTATTTTGATAAAAAAATTCAAAAAGACGAAAACCGTTTTGTATTTTTTGTTTTGCACCATATATGAATAGACATTTAGGATCACCGAGTCACAATTTCATTCCATATCCATGTGACGATATAATAGTGTTTTTATATGCATCATCCTTCCATTTATGTTCTTTTTAATGTTTGGAGTCATTGAGATGTGATTAGTTTTTAATACTTACATGTTTGACTCATGATTTCCTTTAATGAAAAATTTCATGGATTTGTTTGATTATTGTACTTGTTTATCACATATTGGTCGGAGTGTTGCCATCTCAATTATGTCTTTAAAACGACCATATACAATAAAACTTGACAATGAAAGTAGGGCATGCAAACACCATTTACATTGAAGAATTTAATCGCAACAAAGTATGATGATTGAAGCAGGGGAAAGGGCTGCGAGAGTGGAAAATTAAGTCGTCGTGAAAGAAACCATTTGAAAAGGGCCCGAAAAAAGGCAATATAAAGATAAATATTGCAAAATGGGCCCACCATAAAAGAAAAAAAATTCATAATAATTCATAAGGGTGTTTGGATGGAAAGTAATGAAAAATGGGTTTTCAAGTGCTCACAGTGTCAAGAAAAAGCATTTACATAGTTTTAGACATTATTGGTGTGGGAATCATTTTTAACTTTGAAGTGCTTATGGATTGTGTCGATGTCATTTAAATTCAACACTTTCGACACCTAAGGACGATTTTAAGATTCATTGGATATGAGTACAAATATTCATTGTTCAATTGCATTAATTTTCTTATCGAATATGTTCACACCCATTCATTCCATTTCCATTATTTGGTTATCATAGTATAAATTCATGGTGTGGTGTTATTGTAAAAAAAAATTTGCATTTTTTTATGAAAAATTGAAAAATCAAAAATAGTTTGAGGAAGCTTTTGGGTTACTCTTTTGCATGAGCATAGTTTGATCCATGTTAACTGTGACACCGCGACTAATTAAATACCAGGTAGCTACTCCTTTATTAAATCGATACAAAATTCCAAGTTGGTCCAGTTAATAGCATCACTGTCGAAAATATTTTTTTACGATTACTAATCACCTAGTATTTAAAAAGTGAGTTGTCAAATTTTAAATTAAATCTGATTAACATGAAATAAATGAAATATAGAAATGTAACAAAACTATTCACGATAAAGTCCAACTATAATGAATCAACAATTAAAGATGAGTCTAAAAGAAATGGGCGACATGCCCTACAACTGATGAAATCTGAATATAGAGTCAAGGTAAATGAAGCATCTAATAGCAAGGACCTGTAACTTCCACAACAGCTACAGCTCGTCACCTGACTGGAAATTCTATGCATGGTGTCCTTGTGGCTGGGAACCTAAAAAATGTTTTTTACAAAAAGATAGATTTGAAAGCAAACGGGTTAGAGGCCGAATGTGGAGAGTATTTTAAAAACAGCAAGTGCCTTAATAACAATTAAAACAATGAATGCAAGATACATGTTAGGACGTGCTCTCACATGAAATACTCACGTCTCGTCTATCTGTGCACTCCTAACGTTCCTGTACCCATTCAAGTGTTATTTTTTTCTAACTAAACCATCATAAGTTCTAACCCAACTACTCGATTCACAATATGAATTCCCAAAGTTATTACTTAAATAGATAGCTTTACTTGAAATCGGATTCTCAATTGTTAGCATTACCGTTTACTGGAGGTTATCCCCTTATTTATCTTCTCATGGAGTTACTATAAATGATTCTCATAAATAAACATCATAATTCCTTTTCATTCAACCGTATATTATTCGCATCATAAATATACAATATAAGCACCCCGAGGCTAAGCTGCGGTGCACACATACTCTGCTATCCATCCCGGTACACCACACACAAAAATGGAGGCGAACATAATTCAACATATCCATGGTCACGTACATACCTACGCTCTATAGTCAGCTGTCTTAATAACTCACAATTAAGTCATTCCCTTGAACTATGTCCTCTAGGTACCAAACTAAATCCGGGCACACAAGGATTAGAAGGCCCTAAGCGAACGTAAACCTCCCGTGATAGCAAGTATGGTAGGTATGTCATACACATAAGATCATTTACTAAGCATGCACATATCTTAGATATTAATAAAGGTATTTTCTACATCCTTATACCATTATCCCAATTGTATACATTTTTAGTCTTCCGATAATATATAATGTCGACTGTTGACACATCTCACGTCAAAGATTCTTATACTTAAAACCTATCTCAAAGGGGTTATTAAGTTTCCTATTATTCCCACATATTACATCATTATTCTTAAGGTCCTTACTTCTGGCCCAAACCTCAATTCATCAACTTATTCAAAATTACTTTATTAATCCTAATATTATCTCACTCATCGAGCTTCAATAGCTTTTAGAATAATTCCTCAAATTAAATTCTAATTAAGGTCCAAACTTTATAACCATACCTACTGGTCTTCCTTAAGTTTAAGGATATTCATAAGGTCTCCAATAATATTTTCCAAGGGTTAACATCATTAAAATTTAACTAGGGGAAATTTTACTCTTTCTGGGAAGGTCGATTGATTGACCTTGACCTTCGATCGATCGATGGTGGTCGATCGATCGACTGATGAATGTCGATCGATCGAACGCACCAGGTAGGCTGCGGACTGCTTCGATTTGTAGTTTTCAAATCATCTCAAAACACCATTACCAAGCATGAAACTCTAAGATAACGTTATAATATCATCATAAAACCATCCTACAACAGTGTTAACGTTCTAAAACCAATAATTCATCATTCAAGGGCTTTGTTTGGATCAAAACTTCATCAAGAATTCCAATTTTCTATTTCTTTCAAGAACATTAATAAACTTCTTCTAAAATACGTTTTTAAATCATCAATGGTTTTGTTTTGAATGCATAATTCGTCAAAAATGTTTCTACATGCAATTCCTAACATAGTTCATAGTTTTAATCCTCAAATCCACGAGTCTAATCAATCTTCCAAGATAAATTTGATGATTATCCTAAACATGGAAAAGCATAGCATTGAATCAATTATAATTAAACCACTTGCTTCTAATCTTTCTCTGAATTTGATGTTGAATCTTGAAGGCTGGGTTGTTCTCTCTCTCTCTCTCTGCAGAATTTTCTTCTCTCTCTCTCTCTACAAGTTCTTCTCTAAGGATGATGACAATGGAGGTGGGGGTTGGTCTTTGGCAAGTTAGAACTATTTCTTAACTTCTCCCGTAGCCCATTAAGTCCCTTAGTGTAGTTAGTGGGTTTAGTGGATAGAGAATAAGTCAGATTTTTATTTCTACTTTTCGTGGGTTTTAATTCCCAAATTTCCAAAATTACCAAAATGCCCTTTTAAGTTACCGGTATGGCCCAATTATGCCCCGGGACCCAAACTTAACCCCCGGCTAGTGTTTTCTGACTATTTAGACCATTTCGAACACGTTGGCGCACTCAAAATGACCATACTATTAATAGAAATAAAATTCACTTTTTAATTAAATAATTACTTTCCTGACGCGACTGTCACACGCGTCTCAACAAAATTTCCCAAATTGTCGTATTTCAATCTCGCGACAATTTCAATAGTTACAATATTCGTATATTGCCATATATACACATTATAATCAAATACTAACTCACATCTCGTTAATATTTTATCCGGATTAATTGTCAATTAATTCACATTTAATTCAATTAATCCCATAAATAAATATCGATAAAAATGCGGGGTATTACATTAACTATGCATTTGTTTTGTGAGAACTCCATGTTTGTTTTGTTTATTTGTTTCCTTGTCTATTTCGAACAAATAAAATCGGGGAGAACGAATTATGGGGGTGCTTTTGCATTATGTGGGAGATTTGTTTATTGGTTTATTTATTATTATATAATTTCAAAATCTATGCGTCACGAATGTTTTTCTCTGTCCCATGTGTGTAGGTACATTGTTCAAGATCATATTTTGCATACCCTGATGAGAAAATCTTGAAGATTTGATGTTGAAGCTTTTGAAGAAAAGTTTGATACTTGCATTTTTTACACCTTTTCAGTTTTTGGTTCATGGGCCATTATTAGATTTTTATAGGCATTTTTAATTTGATAATTCAGATGTTTTTATCTTGTACCGACATAGATATATGGAGAATTTGTAGGGACATTATTTTATTGTCCAATTTACATTTGAGTATGTCGTATACCGCTACAACCGTCGAAGAAATATTCAAGAGCATTCAAACATCGATACGGATCCGAATATCAAAGTTCTTCAATATTCAAACCTCCGCAAGATTAATTTTGGCAAGGTTGTGTTTAAGTACCTTAGCATGTCACTTAGAGTGCTAGGATATTTTTCACAAAATATTTTCTAAGTGTTGGAGCGTAATTTTTTGTCAAAAGTATTTTTTAAAGTGTTAAAGTGGACTATTTTATGATGAAACAAGAAATATTTATTTTTTAATATCTCGTTCGAGCAACATAGGGATATCGTTCAAATGACATCCTTATGTGGCATGAAGTCGTTCGAGTGACAGCTGTCATCATTCGAGCAAGATGCCTTTTTCGTTCAAACGACACATCGCCTTAACGTTTTTATAAATAGCATGTTAAACATCTTTGTTTTGATTAAGAATACCTGTGTTTTTATCATCTACGAAAACTGCTTTGGCAGAATTATTGTCTTCTCATTTTAAGATTTTAATCCAGTTTGTTTTCAATTCACAAGATCCCAATTGTTTATATGAATTATTTTAAAGAACACCTCTTTGTGAAGTTTATTTTGTCGAGAAGATCTCTACTATTGATCTAAGTTCCACATGAGGGAGGTACTAGGTTGATTGACTATGCATCAATAGGGAGTGCACGTGGGTATTTTTGGGCTGACTGAACTACAGTTCGTGTGGAGTTGCTGCGAAATTCCATTATTGATTCAGGTTGTGGCCTATGTGGGTTTTCTGAGGTTAATCCATTGCATATTTAATTGTGAGTATTATAATGAAATAAATATTTTACCCTAAAATTTTTTTTTCCTAAAATTTGTATATCAGTAGTTATTTATGTTGGTTTGATTTTTCCACACGTAGTTGCATGTTTTAGGGCTGAATAAAATTGGAACAAAAATTGACACCGATTAAATATGGTTAACTTGGAAACTTACGAATTCGGTTTAATCAGTATCACACATATGACTTTTAAATCTGTGGAAATGACATGATCATTAAGTCTAAGACTTGAGAAGGTCTTGTTTTTACATTTCGAAAATTCTCCGAGCAACTGCGATAATACTACACGCGGCTAAATCCATATAAATGTTTTTTCAACATCACGAAAGGAAAAATATTGGGATTCATGGTCAATTAGAAGGAAATTAAATCGGACCCTTCCATGCTGAAGTCCATAATTGAGATTCCATGACCACAGATGGAGAAGGAAGTTCAAGGATTCCTGGGTAAACTGTAGTACATCAGTCAGTTCATTAGTCAACTTACCTCAATCCACGAACCTATTTTCTAACTTCTTTGAAAGGACTCAACGAAAGTCTGGAATGAAGCGTACCAAAAATCCTTTAACCAATTAAAGAGACACCTCGCCTAAACTTAGGTTCTTATGCCATAATAGCTAGGTCTATCACTCCTTTTATACTTAACTATAACAAATACTGCAATAGGATATTTTCTAGCCCAATACATTGAAGTATCCCCCAAGGAAAGAGACATCTATTATCACATTCGGAAATTGGATGAATAGGAATTCCTTTTCACTACCTTTGAGAAAGAATATACTGTCCTGGTCTGGGTCATGCAAAAATTATGGCACTACATGCTTAGCTTCCACATCAGACTAGTATCCTGAATGGACCCCATTAAATACTTATTAAATTAGACCGCTTTGTCAAGCAGAATGGCCCTTTGGTTGATGTTACTAGCTGAATTTGATATTGTACATGTCATGCAGAAATCAATGAATGCGATATCCATATTTCACTACCTTACAGATGAGCCCACGAAAGGAATCGATGTTTGGGTCTCCGAATTCCCAGATGATATTATTCTCTAAATCTCTCAAGAGGACCTTAGATGGAAAATGTTCTTTGATAGAGCTACCAATAAGAAAGGATACAACATTAGGAAACTCCTGATCGCCCACGATGCCTCTCACATCCTCGTTGCCATCAAATTAGAAATCCCTTGCACCGAAAACATAACTAAGTATGAGGCATGCACTATAGTACTCAAAATCATCCCGAAGAAAGGTATCAAGCTCCTAGATCTTTATGGAGAATGATCCCTTATTGTCAGCTAAATCCTAAGAAAATGGAAAGTTAGATATGCCAAGCTCCTACCTTTACATGCCAGCCTAAATGATCTCTCCCCCTAGTTCAAATATGTCAACTTCAACTACCTGCCTCATACAAAAAATAGTCTAGTTTGTGCCCTTGTAACCCTAGCCTCTATAGTTGATATCCCGAGGGAATAACAACGACCCCTCTCCCAATTCAGAAATAAGATATGTTTATTCACCTCTACCATATTGAGATCTTCACTGAGGAGGATTGTAACATATTCGGGTTATGGTACTATGACATTCAGTGCCTGATAAAACATTGTAGATTTCCCCAAGATGCAAATAAGAAACAATGTGCATCCTTTCACAAACTGGATTCCCACTACATTATATGGATAAAGATATTTTCACGAGAAACTTGTATGGAACGCATTTTCATTATAGAAGGGACTGATATTGATGAAATGATGCAAAAAACCCATAATGGGAAATATGAGCCACACGTGAACAATCATATTCTTTACAAGAAGATCATTCGTTAAGGGTACTATTGCACCACCATGGTGTAACATTGCACCGTCTACATTCGAAGATGCCTCAAGTGTCAATAGTTTTCCAATTTCCAACATTTACCTCCTTAGGAATTGTATAACATGACCCTTGCCTTACCTTTATCCAATCGAGGAATAGAAATCATAGGGAATGTCGCTCAAAAATATTTTAACGATCATGAGTTCATCCTTGTTGCCATCGATTACTTCACCAAGTGGGTCAAATCTGAGGAAAACTCATTATTGAATGCTAAGAAAGGGTCCAATTTCATCCAAAATAACATCATCTCCTAATAAAGGGTTCCCTACGAGTTAGTATCAAATAATAGGCTCCACTTTGAAGTCAAGGTCACAAAATTGGTTAAGGAGTATGTGATTCAAGGACACAAATCTTCTCCTTACCAATTCCAAACCATTGGTGTTATCGAAGTTTCCAGCAAAAGCCTCAAAACCATCATCAACAAGATAATCGAGAGTTACAGAGATTGGGTTGATCAAATCTCTTATGCCTTCTAGGGATGTCTCGCTTCGATCAGAACTCCTACTAGGGTACCACTTATTTTCTAGGATACAACAGGGAAGGAATCCTACCTACTGCCTTGCATTCCTTATGTGTCATTCTCAAAAGAAGGGTCGTCGAAGAAGATTGGAATAAGAGCCTCTTTAATGAGCTACCATTCTTGGATAACAAGAGACTTAAGGCTCTATACCACATACAGAGGTATCATTGCCAAATAACGTTATCATTCAATCGAAGATTCCAGGATCGTAGAGTCCAGGAAGGAGACCTTTCTCATAAACAAATAATAAAACATTTCAGGCATCCTAGAGGAAAATCAAACTGAATTGGAGTGGCCCCTACATTGTGAAGAAAATTCTATCATGCTGCACCACTATGCTCAAAGACCTCGATGGAGAAGAAATTGCACGTCCTGTCAAATTGGACAATCTAAAAAAATCCCTTAGTCTGAAATCTTGGAGCGTTGTGACTCTTATCATACCCCTTTTCTTTAAAAATAAACACTATTTCCCATACCCAAAACAACGTGGGAGCTAATCAACTAAAAAATATTTCTTTCAAAAGGAGACTCATGAAAATTCTTGAAACGCCCATAGGTATATAAGCAGTCCATACTCCATACATGGGCACAATCCCCTTCCTTTTTTATAAAATGATATTCTTTCCTAACCCTCAAGAATGGCGGTCCATTCCATCATTCACATGAATAAAAAGATTATGTATGTCTTTATGATTGGTATAGATAATTCAAATGAAAATCTAATCAAGAGGCACAACAAAATATGATCAAAATCATTTTTATTTCTAATAATGGAATAAATAACCATTACATGAAGTATCAGTGAAGGGAGATAAAATAGACCACCCCCTTTCCACTAACTAAACGTTTTCAAAACAAACTTGACCCCACCAGCTTCGTAAAAATTACTCCAAACACCAAAATCACCCAAAACACATATTATCACAGCTCCATAAAATGTTACCCCAACTTCAAAGAAATTATCCACAACTTTGAGATGACCCCTCTTCATCAACATTTCATGTACCCGAGGATCCATAAGTTTCTTACTCCAGATTAATACTCTGTATTCTCTCCATGGAGTGATACGTCTTGATAAGTTTGAACGAAACCAGATCCTCCTCCTCCATGGTGTCGAAGGAAACAAGCCACCTTTAACCAATTTCTTCCTCCATAACGTTCTCCAAACCCACTTCTATAACCACTTCATGTAATCTTCAGACACATAACAGACCCTACCTACAGATTGTGATAGATGGGTATATGACCCGTGGTGTTTCCATAAGGAGCCCATCATCATTCACAGTTATTTAGTCATATTCTCCACTAGTAAGAAGTTCATTATTCGAGGAGTTACTATTTCTTCCCATCTAACTTAGCATAGAAGCCTCCAGGGGAAATAAAGACGAAGTCTGGCGAAGGCCAACTAACCCTACATACCGGTACTCTCCTGGTTGTAAGATAAGCTACATATCTCCCCACTAAGGCATTGACCAACGAAGACACCGGGCTTTGTGATCCACAAAATAGTTGACCCATTTCTCTATATATGGGCTTAACCTAAAGAAATGCCGACCAAAGAAATTAGGCACACCTGCTAAGGGATACTCAGGAGGGGCCATGAGATAGAACTTATTTGCAAGAAACATTAACAACATTCTTGGGTTGCCCCTCATAAAATCAAAATGAATATTTTTCCAATCATCTAAACTATTCAGGGTCTCGGCCAGCACCACTCCATAGGATTATGGGGTAAGACATCCATGTTGCTATCGCAATCAGTTGGCGATAAGCTATCAATTCACATGTCATGAGTAAAAGCCTCATAATAAGGCCTAAACGAATAACTCTAGCAAAGCCAACATCATTAAGGCCCCTCTGGCGTAGTGAATACATCATGGAATAAAAATAAATGCCTATCCATTAGCCAATGATCGAGCTACCGAAGGATAAATATGGAACCACTCTGCTAGAAATACTCGGGGATAATGTGAAAAATTAAGCATGTCTACTGCGACACTGGGGACTACCCCAAATATGGATGAGAATTTCTCACAGGTAGGAGAGACCTCGCCCATGCTAAAATAGAATATATGTCTCTTGGGGTATCATTATTGTACCTACGCTACTAGAAAGTTTTAGTCTATGGTTTGATTACCCCACAGAGAAACCCAAAACAATTTAAAAGTATCATAATCAACATTATAGAGGCGCATGGCCGATAAAAATTTAAGACAAGAGGATAATTATTCATACATGGTAAGATACATTTAAGGGAATAATAAAGTATAAGAAAGAGAATAATTGTGGGTGTTAGTGATGAAAACAAACCCTACACCCCTCCTTTTATACCCAAAATCCTTAAAATTACATTTTTTTAAACCCATTCAATTCTCAGCCCTACAAATGTACAAAAGTATGCAAGAAAGTGCAATCAAGGCCTAGGAGTGACTTGACTTGACCCATATGCCAATAGTCAAGTCAATGGGTATGTTGATTGGTAACACCCCTAGTTTGGAAAATTCCTTCTTTCCTTTTTTGCCTAAAATCAACTTTCAAAATCCTTATTTTGAAATGTTACCCCCGGTTCATTCGCTTTTATTGCTCCTTTATATCAAACATTTTTCATTTTTTTATATCTATATCTTTACATAAAATAAATAATCTCACCTGAAAATCAAAAGTGAATATAGGAAAGGTCACTAAATCAAGAAAAATAACAAAAAAATTCATATTTTCCATATATTTTACTGCTTTGCATGAATACATTTTGCAGAGAGAAAGAAAAATACAAGAACACAGGACGGGACTCCTCTCGAGCCCTCAACCTTCCTCTTAAACCCTCAATCTTCATGGAAAACATGCTTTCCCTTGTAACGAGTAGTGGATACTCCACTCCTAGAACCAGAATCCTCATCTAAAGTGGCAAGTGACAAAAAGCATGAGGTGTCAACTTTTTAATATACTAAGATATAGAGGACATCAAATCCTTAATATCCCGCAGCCTTTTGGTCGTCACACAAACATACTGCAAGAAAAAGGATAAATAAAATACAAATCAGTCGGTAAAGAGAATAGAAAAATAAAAAATAAAATTAAAGAGAAGGAATATAATTCAAGCTAAAGGGCCTCATCTGTAAGCCTTATCAACCCAGACATAACGGCGTGAAGACGATGCGGCACATTCAGTGATTCCTCATTGTCCAATAAAAAATTATAAGAAGGGGGAGTCACCAGAATAATCAGAGCCTCCAAATCCTTGGTCGTCGCTGATGTACCACCACCTGTGATGTGGGTCGATCCCACTAGTACACTGGTACTCGTACCCTATGTTGTGGTGGGTAGAGTCATGTTCTCCACGTTATAGATACAAGGGGGCATTGATAGTATCATCACAAAGTCCAAATAATTATAGCTCATCATTGTATTTGTGTAGTGTATATATGGATTGCCAATCATCGTGGCCACCCTTGAATCATCAGACATCTCTCCCACCCGCCTCATATATATAGGGGCACCGACCGTGTGACCCACACCTCCTCCAACATAATCTTCCTCAACACCCTATATCCTAGGTTTTAGTTCCCCAACTTAATTAATTTAAACTCATCTTTTTTAATTAGATATAAATTGCCTTAAATAATAAACAATGCCTTAATTTAAATCTCTAAGGGAACATAGCATAATTTTTTTTAAAGGCATGTGTAGATGAAAACATAACTAGATTTACATGTAACTTATAAGTACAACACAACCTTACATAACCAAGATCCTTAGGTTAATATTTACAAAACAAAATTCTTGATATTCAAACCATACTATATATCCGTCACTCCCCCATGATAAGGTCCTAACTTGGTAGTGAACTCTAAATGATAGGCATACCTGAAACATAACATTATACGAGTGTAAGCAACACCGGCTTAGTGAATGACCATATTCCGTACATATAACCAATTCAAATAACCATTTTTTTATTTCCTAATGTTATAAACCAATGGGAATTGTGCACCTCTCACAATCATGGACCCGCCAGTCCAATTAACTCCCAATTAATGGGGACACCAAATCCCCTAATTAGGCCCGAGTAAAACAAACCTTTAAATTGGATTAATGGGGCTGATGCATCCCATAGGACCCATTAGTCCTTAACAATATATAAAGGACTCACCATTCTGTATCATTATGTAACATCACTTAACATTTTAATCATATGCATATGTTTACTAAATACAACATCACTCCCTTAAGCATTTTTAACACATGTATTTAACTACACATTTCCATAGGAACATGCAGGTATATATATTTCATAGGATAGGTAAATCACCTTGGATTTGGTGCTAACATTAATACAAAACAACTTCCTTGGTATGGTAGTATTAGCCGCTTCCCCACCTAAAAAGTCAGTGTCATTACTATTTGAATACACCGATTAACATCAAACCTAGTAATACATCACATCATTTGGTCAATCTGAAATAACTAAAGTGGAATTAAATAAGATACTTAAAATTTCTATAACACCCAATTAATTAGGGTTCTAACATAACTTATGGAATTAAATTACGAATTCACTAGACAAAGTTATGCCCATTTTATTACAAACTTTTCCAAATCATTTCTAAAGAAAAAGAGCAACCCAACTTCAACTTCCTGGAATTTTCATAATTTTTATACATCATTAATTTGCATGATATTGAGCCCAATATCCGTAAACACATTGAATAATAAAAAATTAATGTTTCATAATTTTTAGGGCTCATTTTCTAAGTCAAGCAAAACGTTAAACACCTGGTATGCATTCTTCCTCCTTTAAGGTAGATTTTAAACCCAAACTTCAAACTATCAGGAAGGGTTCATTACTTGGTATTTGTGCACAATTTTTGATATATTATACATGTAGGAGTATTTTTTTACTCTCAAACTGGAATCACTCAATTCCAATAAGTATTCCATGAGTTATGCCATTTTTAGCACAACTAGGTCCAAAAAGAATATTAAAGAATAACTTAACATTTTTAAGCATGCAGAACCTCCACCTTGGGTATCAGTCGTGGAAACATATAATAAACATGTTAATCATATATAAACATCAAAAACCTGAATTTCCTAAATTAAAAAGCATCACGAGGAGGGAATTTAAATCATGTTCACTTTAATGCTAACATTTACGATCATAATACACGTTCTTACATATGTTCTTAAACCATCCTTGTTCCAACACAATTTAGCAATATGGGTATGATAAAAATATTTATATAAATAAAAAAAAAATATCCCAAGTGTATAACTCATCCATGTGACCAACTTTAATAAATAAGTAATTACCTTACGACGATTCCTCGATTTGAAGAAATTTTCCAACAATTTCTTCCTTAACTTTCTTCTCTTTCGCTCTCTTTAGGCAACAATATTTTTCATTGATGAATTGGATGAACAAGGGAGAGGTTTTAAGAGGTTTAAGTAGGAAAAACCATAACCTACCCTCTAACCAATAAAAAAATAACACATGTTGTGATAATAAGACAAATATCACTTAAGGGATGGACATATTTGTCTTTGTTTCGTACTTTCAGTCTACATTCTTGTTCGAACCTACATTTAACACACCGTTTGTTATGTAACAACCCTAATTAATATATCTACAACTTTCATATTTTGTGTTTTCCGAAAATCATAAATTAGTATGCCTAATTTGGGCTTCGAACAAGAAAGTAGCAATTTGCCGAAAATCTCAAAACTTTCAAATTTGGTGACCAATCATTGCCGATTTCCCATCAACACCCTAATTTACTTTTATAAACATAATCATGCATTAGAAACACATTTTATGATTCATTTAACCACATAAATAGTCATATTCTCTAAACATGTTATCCCCAATCATAAGTTTCATTTGCATCTAATGTAAACAACACATGTATCACATGAGTATGCATCCCATTAACATGATAATTAACATGTCTAACACACATAAACAATTTATAACTAATAACTTATACTTAATCATGTAATTAACCTTCCGAAACATGTTTTAGGGCCTTAGAATTCTATCCCTCTTATAAAAATATGAAAAATTGAATAAATGCGGTGTGTGATATATGATTAAAGAGATTCGCAAGATTCCAATTAAACCTTATTTAATTATAGTATATATAAACCAAAGTAAATCCAACCCTAAACATGCATCTATGTGTGTGCGCGCATGTTAATCCATAAATTGATGAAGCATGTGACACAAAGTTAAGAAAAAAACCCTTTCGGGTAAAACCTTTTATTTATAGAACTTTAAAGAATTTACAAGACCATTGACTTACATACAACCTTATAATCGCCCACAAGTGTAATGCACGGTATCTTCGTCAAACCTCCAAAGCAACGGCTAGAAATATAGTGTGACACAGAAATACCCGCAGGTGTCGGTTCCTATGTCATCGGCTGGAATCTTCCTCAGGAACTCCAGGTGGTCGGAGATGTGTTCTTGGGTTACAAAAGGATTCACAAAGGTTTGGCAAAAGTTGTGTGAATCAAAACATGAGTCTTGGTACTAAAAAATATGAAGACTTGAGGTGATAGAACTCTCAAAAATGTCTTTCCAAGTCTTGCAAAACAACTCCCACGAAGTTGGCTTTTATAGGGAAACCAATAAAGAGTTTCATGATTTTAAAACTTTGTCGGCGTACAGGTATCCCTAATCGGTTTGGGTGTATTGCGAACCGGTTCGCCCCCCGAACCGATTCTCCCCCCGAACCGGTTTGGCTTCGGTTCGCTGGTATTCACTAGAATGTGGGGCTTTAAACACTTACCATTTTCCCAAGAGTTTTCCTCAAAATTTTCTCCATTTTCAAAGGGCAATAACTTCTTCATCGTAGCTCTGATTGAGCTTTCGTTTATTCCAGTATCTTTGTTGCAGCGAGATCTTCAACTTTCTAGTTGACCGGTCCTCTGGAAGGTGGCTGTAAAATTACCAAAATTCCCTTGAACTTCCATATCTTGCTTTCTTTCACAGTTTTGACTTCTCTTACATACCACTTGAATTAAGTCCTTGAAATCGTGGGACGTGAAGTCGTTGAGGCAGATGTGGGACACGTGATGGCGATGTTAAATGTTTGATTCCCATAATTCAGATTGAGGTCATCATGAGAGATCGTGTAGTGACATGGAAAATGTTGCGGTGTATGACATACAAAAATGTAACATGATGGACATGAGAAAAATGTCCTTACAAATCTTACCCTATGTCTATGCCGGTACATACATAAAAAATCCGAATTATCAAATTACAAATTTCCTATACAAATCTACCCTCCCATGAACCCAAAACTGGAAAGATACAAATGAATAAGTCTTCCTCATTTTTTCTTCAAATCTTCAAAAATATCAAAGCTATTCTTATCAGGGTGTGCAACATATGATCATCAATGAAGTACCTACACACATGAGATAAAGAAAAATACCACGTTACGTATCGAGTTTGAAATAAGATAAACATAGATAACAGTTTATGATGAAAAACTCAAAACTTCAAAACTCCCCCATAATATGGTAATTCTTTCTCCACCTTTTTATTATGTCCCCCAAATAGACAAATGAGAAGAATAAATCAAACAAACAAAATCGCGGTGTCACGGTATTCAAAATAAGGGATCAAACAAATGGAAAACGTTCTCATGCAAGGAGATGCTTAAAAGATCTTCACAAACCATTTTTGATTTTTCAAAATTTTCGCACAAAAATAAGATACAAAGGTCACACCATGGATTTAAACTAAAATAATCAAGTCATGGAAATGGAATGAATGGGTATGAACACATTCGATAGGCAAATCAACTCAATCAATCATATGTGCACGATGCATACGTGTACTCCTAACGAATTAACATCAAAAGTATCCTCAGGTGTAAAAATTGTTTAATTTAGATGACATCGTCTTATGTAAATCAACAAATCAAAGTCAAAGTGATTTCCACACCAATAACGTCCAAAACTATTTAGCGCTTTTTCAAGATTTTCAAGGACGTGCAAACCCGTTTTTATTCTCCATCCAAACTCCCTCATAGATATTTTCTTTTTAGAGGTGTTAAACTAAATTCTCAAACTTTGGAGAGTTTGCGCAAAAACCTAAAGGGCCAATAATTGTCATGAATTTCTTTTTTATTGCCTATAAATTTTTTGGGCTCTTTTAAACCTCTTTGGACCCCGGATGATAAAATTCCTCAATTTTTTAGGTCCAATTTAAACGAAGGTTTATTCGTAAAGGATAAATGAAAATCTTTCATAGACCTTCACCATTTTAAAATAAAGCACACAAAATGTCACAAACATGATTCAAAGGTGCACACTTTTATTGTCTTGTTTTATCGCGCTTGGTTCATTTTAAAGACAACATTGAAGTGAAAACACCCAACCAACATGTGATAAAGCAAGCACAATAATCAAACAAATCCATGCATGTGTGCAATAAAGGAAACCATGAGTCAAACATGTAGGAAGTAACACTTAATTACATCTTAATGACTCCAAACCTTATAAAGAACATGGATGAATTGACCTATTATCTCAAAACACTATCAAATAGTCACTTGAACAAAATCAATGATGTTGTGACTCGGTCATCCTAAGTGTTCATCCACAAATGGTGCAAACAAAAAACAAAATCTTTTTGTATTTTTCAAAAAATTTATCGAAAACAAAAATTAATACAAAAAGTACACGTCAAAACGCTAGCAAACATAAATATCATGAAACAAAAACTAGCGTATGACAAACATGCGAACACGATCATCTATGTGATATGGCATGAGAAGAATCATGTGTAAGAAAACAAGAATAACCTATTCTAAAATCTAGCATATCCAAAAGAGATTTCCAAACCCAAGAGGATGTAACACTTCGACACGGGGTTTTGGGAACCAACAAAACACTAGACTTCGAATTCCTAGGACCTCTTCCAAGATCAAAACAAAATCTCCTAAGGTGACCTTTCCTACCACAATATGAACATGTGTAAAAGGGTGGAACGACACCTATTGGTTGACCTTAGGAGATTTTGTTTTCAAATTATCAATTAAACTTATAAGTTTATTCTCTCCCCCACAATTAAAACAAACTTATCCCTAAGAGTCTTTTCACGTGCCGTAAAAACATCGATTAATTTTTTATCCCAGACGGCACAAACGGTAACCCTAGAATTATTAAAGTTCTCCAATTCATTCTCTAAAATAAGGACTCTCTCATCACTCTTCTTTTTGGCAATCTTCAAAGAATAAAAATCAATACACAAATTACCAAAGTGCTCACGACAAATATCACTTTGAGTTTGAAAAACTTGCAAATATTCAATTTTACTTTTAAACAGATAATTTTCTTTTTCCAAAACTTTAATTCTTTTGCAAAGTTTCAAATCCAAATCTTTTAAAATTTCCTCATGTTCGTGAACTTTTTCAAAAATAGGCTCCTCATTAAATGGGCGTTCCATTGGAAAAATTGCGATTTTTCACAAAATCGATTTAAAAAAAATCAATATCACACAATTTTGCGGAATACAAAGATCACGCGATAAATTAGCGTAACTCGCTCCGATGCCTATTTAAAAAGTGAGACGGTGTGATATCGATTTAAAATAAATTCGCAAGATTCCAATTTAACCTTATTTAATTAAAGTCTATATAAACAAAAGTAAATCAAACCCTAAACATGCATTTATGTGTGTGCGTGCGTGTCAAACGATAAATAGATGAAGCATCTGACATAAAGTTAAGGAGAAAAACCCTTTAGGGTAAAACCTTTTATTTCTAGAACTTGAAAGAATTTACAAGACCATTGACTTACATACAACCTGATAATTGCCCACAACTGTAATGCACACTGTCTTCATCAAACCTCCAAAGCAACGGCTAGAAATACAGTGTAACACAGAAATACCAGCAGGTGTCGATTCCTATGTCGTCGGCTCTAATCTCCCTCAGGAACTCTAGGTGGGAGAACGGATTCTCCACAAGGGTTGAATAAAAGAAGAGCTGTGTTCTTGGGTTACAAAAGCATTCACATAGGTATGGCAAAGTTATGTGAATCAAAACATGAGTCTTGGGACTAAAAAATATGAAGACTTGAGGTGATAGAACTCAAAAAAATGTCTTTCCAAGTCTTGCAAAATAACTCCCCCAAAGTTTTCTTTTACAGGGAAACCAATAAAGAGTTTCATGATTTTAAAACTCTGCCAGCGTACAGGTACGCCGAACCGGTTTGGATGTACCGCGAACCGGTTCGCCCCCCGAATCGATTTGGCTTCGGTTCATAAAAATTCGCTGGAATGTGGGGCTTTAAACACTTACCATTTTTCTCCATTTTCTCCATTTTCAAAGGGCCATAACTTCTTCACCGTATCTTTGAGGTGTCATTTCTTCCAGTATCTTCATTGTGGTGATCTCTTCAACTTTCCAGTTGACTAGTCCTCCGAACGGTGGCTGTAAAATTACCAAAATGCCCTTGAACTTCCATATGTTGCCTTCTTTCACTGTTTTGACTTCTCTTGCGTACCACTTGAATTAAGTCCCTGAAATCGTGGAACGTGAATTCGTTGGGGAAGATGTGGGACACATGATGGAGATGCTAAATACTTGATTCCCAGAATTTGGATTGAGGCCGTCATGAGTGATCGTGTAGTGACTTGGAAAATGTAGTGGCATACGACATACAAAAATGTAACATGTTGGACATGAGAAAAATGTTCTTAAAAAATTTTATCCTCGAAATTTCACGCATAAGAAACTTACTAAACATATGAGGATATGGCTTCTTCATGTTATTCTCTCCTTCCTAGGTGGCATACTCCACATCCTGACTTCTCCACATCACCTTAACTACTGAAATGCTTTTATTGCGTAAGACTTGCTCCTTTGGATCTACAATAGCAATGGGTTCCTCCACGTAGGTCAAGTCATCTTGAAGCTCTATCGATTGTGAAATAAACAAATGTGAAGGATCGTCCATACACTTTCGTAACATGGATATATGAAAAACATCGTGTATCCGATATAATTCTTGTGGTAATGCCAACTTATAAGCTACAGCTCTAACCCTTTTCACTATATCATAAGGGCCAACGTACCAGGTACTTAACTTTCCCTTCTTCCTAATCTCATGACCCGTTTTAAGGAGAAACACATAGGAATACTCGATCACCTTACTCAAATTTTAATTCTTTCTTTCGGTTATCTGCAAAACTTTTTTGTCTACTTTGTGCCACTTTCAAATGATTATGAATAAGATTTATCTTTTCAGTATTCTGCTGCATAATTTATGGCCCAAGTAGTTTTCGTTCTCCTACTTTAGTCCAACACACTGGAGTTCTTCATTTTCTTCCATACAATGCTTCATATGGTTCCATCTCAATACTCAAATGATAACTATTATTATAAGGAAATTGTATTAGTGACAAGTGTTCATCCTAACTTCCTTTGAACTCCAATACACTAATTCATAACACGTTTTTGAGTGTCTGGATCATTCTTTCTGTTTGTAAAAAGTTGTACTAAATTTAAATTTTCTTCCCAAAGCTTGTTGTAAACTAGGCCAAAATTGAGAAGTAAACTTAGGATCTCGATCAGAAATAATAGAAATAGGTGCAACATGCAATCTGATAATATCATCCACATATATTTTTGCATATCTATCCATTGAGTAAGTACCTTTAACAGGAAGAAAATGTGCAAACTTAGTCAACCTATCGATGACAACCCAAATAGAATCAAACCCTCGTGATGATTATGGTAAACCTATAACAAAATTTGTAGTACCATGCTCCCATTTCCACTCAGGAATAGTTAAGGGGTGTAGAAAACCACTCGACTTCGGATGCTCCTCCTTCGCCTGTTGGAAAACTATACATCTAGCAACAAAATATGCAATTTCATGTTTCATTTCCGGCCACCAATAACACTGTTTCAAATCTCTATACACTTTCGTGCTCCCTGGATGCATAGCATATGAAGATAGTGGCCTTCCTCTAAAATTGTTCTTCTTAAATCAGACACATTAGGTACACACAAACGGTTACCGTACATCACAATGTCATCATCATGAATAGAAAATTCATTTCCTTGACCCTTTTTCATATTATCTCTAACTTTATCCAATTATATATCTCCTGCATGTGCTTGTTTTATCTAGTTTATCAATGTAGGTCTAACATTTAAATTTGTTAGTATTCTATAAGACTCATTCAAAGTTAACTCCACCCCCATTAAAGCTAACTCTCTTAGCAGGTCGACTCCAATACAATAGATACAAGATACTATCCCTTGAGATTTTCTACTCAAAACATCGGCAACAACATTAGCTTTACCCGGATGGTGATGTATCATGCAATCATAATATTTTATAATTTCCTGTGACACCCCGCCTAGTTAAATACCGGGTAATCAGTCCTTTATTAAATTAAAATTAAGGCGAACGGTCGGTTCATTCTTAGCATCACTGTCACAAAATAAATTTTCAATTTAAACACCCTAAGTAATTAAGCTAAGTGTCAAAACAATTTAAAACCCTATTTCCATTTTATTTAAATCCAGATATGAAAACCTTTTTAATAATTAACTATTTAAGAATCACATAAATATGAAGAATGGTAATAAACACCCAAGAATTCAACCATTCAGATAAACCAAAACCAGTTTAAAACTATGAATGAAACCATCCTGACAATAAATAAATCCCAAAGAGTACCGAATACTGGAAATATAAATGAACATAAATCTCTAAAAAAATCCAAACGGAATAGAGGAACGAGCGACACATTCCCTAACTAAGAAGAACTAAAATAAGAGTAGAATCAACAAAGAGGTTGTCTAAAGCAAGGGCCTGCAACTCCCACATAAGCTGCAACACGTCCAGTCCAAAGAATCTAAGCCTGACGCCCTTATGGCCGAGCACCTGTAATATGTACATATATACAAGAGAAAGAGAAGTAACATGAAACAAGTCACAGCCCGAGTGTAAAGCAATTTAAAATAGTTTAGCAAGTATTTAAAATGCTTACCGGCTAACGTAACAACCATGTTAGTATGCGACACTCTCTTGAGAATTCTCACCTCTCATCTAGTGTGCACGTTTACTGTATTATTAGTATCTGAAGTTTATTTTAACTTAACTTTCAAATAAGGTTTCATCCTGAGAAATTACTAAGGCTAAGATAATTATATTCTGAAAACTAAACTGTCTCATATGTCTCACATTACTTAGAATAAATTAGTATTGTTACAAAATTTCCATACACTTATAATAAAGTTAGAGTATTTATCCATTACTTAACTACTTTTATGCACATTAGAATGTTCCCATACATAACTATATATATATTAGTCACTCATGTAATATATATATATATTATCGTCATCCCACATAAAATCTATGGTGCTGGCATACTCTACTATTGTAACACCCCGCCCGCTTGGGGAGAGCGGAGCGGAGGGCCACTTTCGATAAAACTAACCAAATCCGCAAATAGCAAGGTATAGAGCATCTAAAAAATCCCACAATATAAACGAAACCACTAATCTCAATTCTTCAAATTCAATACAACAAAGTCTCTCGAAATAATATAAATCACCAATGTTCTATACAACACAATAAAATAATAAAAATCTTCCAAAAATATTCTTCCCAAAATAATCCACGCTAAAATCATCCCAATTGGTCCATAGCGCTCAAATCCACACTAACCTGCCAACTAAAAGAAAATATGTGGAAGTACATAATTCAACGGGAAAGATGCTCAACAAATATATTAGCGGTGAATTAAACGTAACAACACGAGTACGAATATTCAAATCAAATGGAAAACTCATAAGGAATTATATCACTATAATTTCTCAACAACACATTAATCGGGTCACCAAGTCTCACCACCATACCGCGCCTATGCATTTTTAGCATATCCGGAAAAAGGAATATTGGCGGGTGCCTAACCTCCATGCCATATTAAAATCTTCATGACAACATGCTCAACACAATAATAATACCACATGAATCATAAATAGATTCCAATAAAAATTTCCAGATTCGAATGAATTTAGCAATTCAAATATGAGTCAATAATCACAAGAAAACAATGTGAATAATACTCGCGAGATTAAGGAGCATATTGTGTGAAACCCCATACCTTAAAATCATCGTATGAATTGTCACATAAAAATCACCCTCAAAATCTGATCGCACCATCATGTTCCTCTCGCAAAAATAATCAAATCACGTTCTAGCCCCAACAAGAGATAACCCCAAATAGTCTTATTTTAAAACCCAGGAAAATAAGATCCAAAAATTATTCAAGTTACTGATCCAACTTCAGATTTGGATTCTACACGAAAAATTGAGTCAGGTATGTGTTTTGGATTTTTCTCAAATCTCATTCGAATGCACTCAAAAAGATGATCTAAACATTCCAACTTGACTCTTCTCATTCCACTCGTTTTTACCTCTTTGTATTTCGTTTTTTAGCCTCTCTTTTTCATCTCCCTTTCTTTATAATCACCCATAATATTCCTTATATAACCCCTCTCTGAAACCCTATCTTGGAGGCTATGCTTACGCATATTACTATATTGCCCTTTAATTCAAAATTATCAACTTTACATATTTCAACCATTACAAAATGCCTAAAAACAATTTAAATTTAAATGTTTGATTCAATTTCAAACCAAAACAAATTATTTTTTCTCCGATTAATAAAAAAATAATATTACTCAAATATTGTATAATATTCATAAATAACCCTCAAAATAACGGGGTATTACATACTTCCCCCCTGAAAAGGAATTTTGTCCTCAAAATTCGACGAAACCTAACACTCGAAATAAAATGCTAGTCGATTGTATATCCCAAAAATCACACACTAAAGTCCTCAATTCAATTCTAAACATCCTCACCACGATGCGTCACATGTTCTCAAAAATTTTCTATCTACAAAGAAAATATATCTAGACCCAATACCCAATACCCAAGGGTTGTCGTATACTTAAGCTCTGATACCATTCTGTAACACCCGAGTGGGCGGGGTGTTATAGCTATGAAGTCCCCGTATCACTCGTACTAAGGGAAATACTAGTTCGGAATCACACTCGAACTGTATTAACACAAAACACATACAAATGGAGGCGAAGTATAGTTCCAAGTCACTGAGAGGTCATAACATACCCTCACGTCTCTTAGGACCATATGACTATCACTCAAATATCATGTATCTAGCATACTAGCTTCTAGGGTACAAGTCGTTATCCCCCATAAAGGCCCAATCGAGATAACACTGTCCCGGCGTGAAAACCCTCGTGATAGCAAGTAGCTCGGGTATGATTTTTACACAGATATATAATATATGCACAATCACATAATCATGTATATATAAATATTCGCATTTCTAAATTAGGTGCACCCACGTACCATAATTATAATTATCCGTTCTTAGCACATTTTACTCGATTATCTCGCATAGCGGTTACGTCACTTTTATTCTTATATATAATTTAATTCATACTTACTTCTCATGTCTTGAAGTATTCTACCTTCATAGGTATAATTTCACTAGGAATAATCACACTTACCTTCTGGTCTAACTCCCGTATGGTCTTGATCTTTTATTAAACGCACGCATGATTTCTTATACATATGAATAACTCCTCGTTAACCCATAATCTCATCCTCCATTAAATTTCACTCAAAGGTGTCTACCTAGACCCTGCTGGTCTTCTCTATATCCCATTATGTTCTGACTATAGTACTCAAAGGGTCCTACGCATTTTAACTAGATTAAGCAAACATAAAAAAAGTGTAGTTTTCCAGGAGGGATCGATTGATCGAGGAAAGGGGGTCGATCGATCGATGTTCTTGATCGATCGATCAATCGATCAAGCAGTTATGATGAAACTTGCTATTGTCCAGTTACGGTTTACCTCTCCAACCTCAACCAAATCTCCATTAACGAACCCCAAACTCCCAAACAACATTACTACAAGTACTATATACCTAACTATATGATTTTCTACGTAAAATATATCCGAATTCATCTAGTATAACGATTTAATGGGGTAAAATTGACATAAACTTCAAGAACCCTAATTTTTCTTTTAAATTTCCATTCTTCCAATTCTTTTCCAGATTACTTGCTTCTAAATCCATACAAATTCGTGGCTTATCCTCTACATGTGATTTAGATGTTCAGAATATGTCTACTTCCTCTACAACATATGACTTTAAGTCTAAAAAATATTAATTTATTTCACGAAACATGTTCTAAACAACCCTAGACTAACATGATCGAAACATTAACTAAAAATAAAGTAAGATAGATACTTTCCTGGAATTTCAGTTTCTAATTTGTGGAAGAAATAGGTATGGTTGCGTTCCTCATCACGGTATCTACACTTTGGTGGTGGTGGCGGTGCAAACGGGTGAGTCTTTGACCTTGAGTTGCTTGTAAAGATCTCCAACTCCTTCTCTAATGGCCGTTCTTTGATTTTGTGTTTGTTAACCCTAGAAGACAACTCCTAAAGGTCGATATATCCTTAGGAAATTCGTGGGTTTAAATGACCAAAAATGTAAAATATCTATAATACCCACCCGGGGAGTCAATTAAGACTAAAAATGCCCCGAGACCCAAAATAAATCCCTGGGTACACTTTTCTGACTATCTTGACCCTTCAGGACACTTTGGCACACTCAAAATGACCATAGGGAAGAATTATAATTTATTACCTTTTAATAATAATAATTTAGTCCTGACACGACACAGACGCATTCCGACTTAATTTCCATAATTGCCATTTTATTCATTCGTGACAATTTATAACAAATTCAATTCTACATATTACTTTACTCAGTAAGTAATATTTCACAAATCAACAACTTTCCAATAATTACTAACTCTCGGCACGCTAGTAAATATTTAAAACAATTTTCTGAATTAATATTAAATTAATTTATCTCAAGTAAATTCAATAAAACTCCTTAAATTTAAAGGCCATAAAAATATGGGGTATTACATATCTCCCCCTAATAACGGAATTTTATCCCGAAACTCAAAAAATAAGGCCTTCTTGGTAAAACAATTATGGACACCTTATCAGTATGCAAACTATCTACATAGTAAGGCGCTCAATCAATGTAGCCCCTGTCTCACAAAAAGCTTGTTTAACACTTTCATTAATGACACGTCACATTGTGCTCCTAATCGATGACATTCTCATAAGACGAGCCTATACATCATTGACTTCCATTATCAATATCGCTTGGAGGCCTCACCTCACTACATGTCAACTACTCATATTTTCCTAATTACAAAACTCCCATGCTGAGAGAAACTATATAAACATCTAGACACTTTTGTCACTTCTTTAAATCTCGATTTACGGTTATGAAATTATAAGCCGCCTAAAACGGTTCGTGGTAATTCCACCTTAGTCATCGGATTATGCTCGATCGATCCAAAATTCTCATTATCCGCTCACCTCTAAACATACAGAGGGAGAATAGTTAAGGTTTTTCCACAAAGAAACCTCAATAAGAAGCTCGTTCATGACAAATAGGAATGAGTGCTTCCATGGAACACTACCATACTATACTTCACTTGATAGCTATATCCGTAGTCGAAGTGAAATGATCACCAAGATTCCAAAATTACCTTCACGCGTCTCTACTAATCGTTAATCACCATGAGCCTACTCCCCAGCAATGGGTGATACATCCTACTCAAAATGAAATGTTATCCTCATTGCTTCCTAAAATCCCATGTTGAAGGTGGGATTAAAAAATCTCATCCCAGTTCAGAAAATAATACCGTGTAGGACCACGTACGAGCGCGATCCTTCCTTTCAAAGGAAGACTGGGCACACTAGTTAAATATTGTAAATCACCCCAAAGGAATATCAATCACTTCCTTCTTGGGTGACTTATTCCACATGTTTGGATGAACTTTTGATCTTTCCTTGAGGGTGGAAACCCATCCAAGAAACTTTACCAACTTTACTGGCCTCTTCCATTACAGGAATTGTCGTTAGCAACAAAATTCTCTGGCTGATCCTCTTATTCTAACCGATTTCTATCTATGAGTGGTGCATGTAGAGACTACTCACTATTTCCCACTAAACATTGACGTTTCCTTGAAGTGTCTCACATTAAGTTCCCCTTCTTTCCTTGGCATATACCAAAAGTTCCAACCCGTGAACTGTTCTTCATGATGTGCACTTCTGGATCTTTAATACCATACTAACATCATCACTCTTGTATGCGCAAGTCGTTCTCGAATTTGAATAATTATAACTCCGCTCCGAGTGTTCTTTATAATAATTAAATTCTACCATTCTCAAGGAATACCCCATTTTAAATATCTTCCCACAGCCTTCCATCTAAATTTGGGTGTGCTACTCTAATCGCACACGTATATATGGATTATTGTTCTTCATGCGATGCTTAATCCACTCTACCACTTCCACCTCGTTATGTTAGTCACACAAACATATACTCCACACGTCTATTCCCCACCCGCCCGGGGAGAGTGAACGGAGTGCTACTATCGATAAAACTAACTAAATCCATCCAAAACAAGGTATAGAGCATCTAAATCCCACAAAAACAAAAGAGAAACAACTAATCTCAAATCTCTTCAAATAATTACAATAACTCTCTCGAATAAATACAACAACTAAAATAAATCACCAATGCTCTATACATCAAAATAAATACAAGTCTTCTCTCTTGTATTAAAAATTCTTCCCAGATAATCCACGATAAAAATCATCCCAACTCTTTATTTCACTTGTGCTCCGAACGCGGTTACAACACTTGGGTATTCTCAATCACTCCTAGAAATTGAAAATTTTAAATTCTCCTTGCCATCCTTCCACTCCTCCACCCATGGTGATAAAACTTTTAATGGTTTCATACCACACAAACAACTCCACTGGCCTTAAAATGTAATTTATCTTCCAACTTATAGTTATAATTACTTGCTCGTATTGCGACCGAGGCACCGAACTCATGGACTAATGACCAAACATCTCCCCATTTCCAACCTTACGATACGTTTTATGTGTGGGATGTCTCGCAAAGTGAAAACCAAACAAGTAACACCCCAACCCCCCCCGATACACTTCTACCTAACATTGTTGGTTATCGAAATCCATTAATCCCTCTGTCCATTGAATGTACCCTTTTATTCCATCTCTTGACAAAATAAGTTACATCTCCTCCAATAATTACACTTAAACAAAGAACATTTCGCTAACTGCATTATCATTCAGTATCGGTGGTAATAACATTCCATAAACCTTATTATATAAAATTGGGACTCTCAAAATCCTGTCCCCAAATATATAGGTATAACTCTTATCTCCCACATTCTAAAGGATAAATATATTAATGCGTTTCCTATCACCAAATCCTGAGCGCTAACCATAATAATGAGTTAAATCCTTTCTCTTAATAGTAAACTCAATACACCCTGAATTATAAAAACAAAGTCCCTACACACACTAGGATCGAATATCTTGAGACCATTATCCCCTCTGAAGTCTCTAAAATAGATAATATAAAAGCGAGTCCAACCCTTTCATAGGTGAGGCCTCGCCAGAACGAAACATGCTCCACTAAGGCAACAACTCCGATAGCCTTGTAATAACTACCTACTATGGTACTAATCATTTCTATAAATTTGTAACCAAAATAATATCATACTTGGATATCACATCACTAAAATGAGAAATCTCAATAAAGTGTATACCACTATTAATACACTCCTTCATCCCAATCTCTAATCCGTAGGTAATGGTATCCCGGTCTCAAATCTATCTTCGAAAAGAAAATTTATCCTCTCTGTTGGTTAACCAGGTCAGCGATTCGGGTACGGGATATTTATTCCATATCATGACCTTGTTCAGTTCCCCGGTTGTCCGCGCATAACCTCGGTGAACCACATTTTTTCTTCACAAATAACACTGGAGCGCCCCAAGGTGAGGCGCTTCTATAATGAAGCCCGGGCCTGATAAGTGACAGTTTTCTTAGTGGTATCGTCCTCTATGTAATACAAATGGGTGGATGATCCTCCCCCTCGGTGAGGCATTTCCACCAAAAACATCACTTGTCCCGAAATGGCAAAGATAATACTCCTACCTAAATAATCTATCACGTCACTATACGCAGCGAGCCAATCCATGCTAATATGTCTGTAGGGAAAATCAAACTACCAATCTATATACTTACACCCTGGCACATAAGGAAACTTATGGACCCTTTCCTAATGATGAGTCAATGCATGACAATGTACTCTCAGTAGTGTCTAAAAATACTAAGGCCCATGTAAAATGAGTAGCTATAAAACAATGCGATGCCCCAATATTGAATAAAATGTATCCCTTAGTACTAGGAAGAAGAAATGCACCCTCAATGGAAAATGGTGACTTCTTAATTCTCGTATACTGGACGTTCTACACACAACCGTATTGTTTAGGCCCTATCTGCTGGGGTACCTTACCCTTATCTGGTCAATCCTACCTCCTATGAACCATCCTGCCACAGTAGAAGCACCTACCTCTAAACTAACTCATTTTATGATTCTATTGATTTCTACCCTATTGCCCAATCTCACCTTTTCCTCAGCCTTGTTGGTCTTACTGAGGATTTTAGTGAAAAATGATATCAGGTCGAGGACAGTCCCTCCACTTTTGACCCGTTTGTGCACACTTAAAGTAGAGTCCTAAAAGTTCTCGCTCATGGGGTTAGAGTTCCTTTCTAGTCTGATTCGGACAAGTTCGACCTTCATGACCGTCCATTCCATATTTGAAACACCTCTTTCTGTCCTCACTATGACACCATCTTTGTTGGCCCTGGCGCTTTTGGCTCTCCATGCATGATTTGTTACCTTCGTGGATTTTTTGATCGTGAGGAACTTATTGCTGTGATTTTGATGTCTTCGCATAATAGTTAACTCTAGTCATGTCATATTGACTATTCTACCGATATCTTTTGCCCTCTAAAAGCTGCATATTGTGATCTTGGTACTGTAAGACTGCAGTGGTAACTGCCTGTGCCATAATACCTGCTAATTCAGCGATTGACACCCTTTTCGAAGTTACATGAGGTGTGAGTAGATCTTGCTCATTGGCTCCCTCAACGACATAAGCCTGCTCTCCTTGAAGAACCATCTAAAAATTTAAATAATCCTGATGAGTTCATCATTCACATAAACAAATAGCATAAGCACAAAAGATAAATACAACATTCCTAATATTAGGGCTCTAAAACAAAAACGCTGAGCTAGAAGCAAAAATAAGTCGTACATATCCTAAAGGAAACTAGAACCTGAGGCTCTGATACCATTTGTGACACCCCGCCTAATTAAATACCGGGTGATCAGTCCTTTATTAAATTAAAATCAAGGTGAACGGTTGGTCCATTCTTAGCATCACTATCGCAAAATAAATTTCCAATTTAAACACCCTAAGTAATTAATCTAAGTGTCAAAACAATTTAAGACCGTATTTCCATTTTATTTAAATCCAGATATGAAAACCTTTTTAATAATTAACTGTTTAAGAATCACATAAATATGAATAATGGTAATAAATACCCAATAATTCAACCATTTAGATAAAAAAAACAGTTTAAAACTATAAATGAAACCATCCTGACAATAATTAAATCCCAACGAGTATTGAATACTAGAAATATAAATGAACATAAATCTCTAACAAATTCAAACGGAATAGAGGAACGGGAGACACATGCCCTAACTTAGCAGAACTAAAATAAGAGTAGAATCAATAAAAAGGTCCTCTAAAGCAAGGGCCTGCAACTCCCACGTAAGCTAAAGCATGTCCAGTACAAAGAATCGAAGCATGATGCCCCTGTGACTGGGCACTTGTAATATGTACATGTATATAAGAGAAAGAGAAGTAACAAGAAACGGGTTAGAGCCCAAGCGTAAAACAGTTTAAAATAGGTTAGAAAGTATTTAAAATTCTTACCAGCTAATGTAACAACCATGTTAGCATACGACACTCTCATGAGAATTCTCACCTCTCATCTAGTGTGCACTATACCACCCCGTAATTTTGAGGATTTAGTATTTAATTATCTTTGGGAGAAAATCAAAATATTTAAATTGGAGAAACTTAAATTTATGATTTGGAGAATTTAATTAAGTGGGAAGAATTATTTTTAATTTGCGACTTTAAGTTAAATTGTTTGAATTAATGTGTGTTGCATTTTTTTACCTCAAATTTGGAAATGTCAAAAAGTATTTCGGATGACAATTCTGAGTGTGTGGTTGAGTCCGGATGGGTTGATATAGTAAGAAAAGAGTGCCTGAGGGTAGTAATTGGGTCTCGGGGTATTTTTGGGCATAACCAGGCCCATACAGGGTGATTTGGGCTATTTTAATTAGGCCCATATGGCCAAAAATGGGATTGTGGGTTTTAAACCTAATTGAGGGACTAGTGAACGGAAGATAGAAAATTCTAAACCCAGGGTTTGAGCGGGGATTAGAGGAAGTTAATCAAGGAGGCAATTGGGGGATCTTTTTGGAGCGAAATTAAGGGACCAATTGGGGTGTTCTTCATCAACACCTTAACTACACCAATGGATAAGACTCTATGAACGATTCTAGGAAAGTGGTTAACTGTTGTAATTCTTAAATTGATGATAATCAATTCATATAATGGGCGGTGTAAGCCAAATTTTGTTTTGGGTGAGTTTTCATGTAAAAATTGGGTTTTTAGAAAATTGATACACTTTAATGGAATTAGGGTGAGATTTATTATGTTTATGATTCTAGAATATATAGGCATGAATCGAATGCTAAAACCAGTAAGAATCAATGGTTAGTTGCTGTTAATAGGGATGAAAATCGTATTGGAGATTTGAAACCCGGATAAAACCCGAATCGCGAAAATGTTGGAAATTAATGTAATTTGATGACGAATTAAGGTCTTTAGGATGTTTAGACCCTTTTCTTATGTGGAGGAAATGTTGATTTTAATTGGGCAAGGGATTAGAATGAAAATAAAAGCTTTAGGGTTCGTCCATGTCCGGACAGTAGGCTGTAGAAGACGATGACTGGGATGATCGATCAATCGACCGAGGGGGTTTGATCGATCCAAGATACAGGATTTTTGGCAATGAAACCAGTTCTTAATTGTATGGGAGATTTTCATAGGGGAACATTCTTAGGTTGATTTAAATGATGAAAATTAATTAGGGGTATGAATCTTGGTAATTATTGGTAAATATAATTGGGAAATTTGGGAGAGATGAACACCTGACATATTATGGGAGAATATTGGGAATTAAATTATGAGATTTAAGATACGGGCTGAGTGAATGAGTTCAGGTATAATGGTTGAGTGACACCAAGGTGTTAAATTAATTATGGAGAAGAGTAGATTAATTTGGAGGGGGAATGTTGACTCGAGAAATATTAGGTTACGAACCAAGTAAGAGGGTATACGAGTTGAGTGACACCAGAGTAATAAATTAATTAAGGGATAAATTAATTAAGTTATAGTCGGGCCATAGTCTCGGATTGGTAATTAATTAATATGTAAAGTAATTAATTTAGAGTCAGGCCATGGACTCGGATTGGTAATTAATTATTATGTAAATTAATTATATTAGAGTCGAACAATAGACTCAAGGAGATGATATATTAATAAGTGAGAAAATTAATAAAGATGAACCGGGCCATAGACTCGGGAAATTACAGGCTAGTGTTACGGGTTTTTGAGTACATGGTAAAGCAGGGGGTTATATTATATATATATGGTGTAGTGATAGTATATATATATATTTGTGTATATAATGTATGTGTTATTAAATATCAGTGACAAGATATTTATTATATTTATATACTCTAGTGCTATCAAGTGAGGTTGCACGATGTGGGTGAATCCCCTAGCTTAAGGAGTAAGGTGATTACATCCCTAGGTCATAGCATACGGTATATGGGTGATGGGCCTATCTCACTTTCAGGGAAGTAATATGACCACCTCCATTACGTTTTATTTTGGGACAGGTTCGTGAGCGATTCCAACTTGGGTAACTAGGTTATGTGAGCACACCTGGTGAGATAGCACTTTAGAGGGAATCATACGGAGAGGGTATACTCGAAGGGATTGATATACATATGATATATGTGTGGATGTTGTGGTAGAGATATGTATATAATGGTAGTAAATATTATATGCGGGTAATAATACAGTGTGTGATGTAATTATTTTATATAACTTGTGTCACAGTTTTATGATATTATTTAAAGGGAATTAATTAAGTTAATTAGTGAGATAACCTATAACCCATGGATTATTTTACTCGGGTTAGAGTAGTATGGCAAGGGGAGATGATACCAGAACTAGTTGGACAGGGTAGTATGACTAGGTGGGGTTAAGGTAACCGTTAGGTGTGCATAATAATGGAGGTGTAAGAATGTCCTCAAGAGAGTGCGACACTAACTTATATATGAAGCGCATTCATACATTTAAAAATACTGCAGTTACTTCACTTCCTAAACAATTTAAAATGTTTTGGGTTCTAACCCTAGCTATAAAACAATTTCAAAAACCTTTTAGGTGTCAAGCCATAGGGACGTCAGGATTGATATTCTATTCCAGGGACACAGAGATGCGGTATATGTGTATGCTAGCAGGAGCTTGGATTAGATGGCTCATTCATTCTTTCATAGAGTAGGAACCATCTTTCAGTTTCAGTTTACTTAGGGCATGTCGCCCAGACTTTTCAGTACAGTTTTCAAATTTATTTATTCAGGTGTTGGATGTTTGTATTGGACTATTAACTTTATTGGCCGATGGTTTATTCGGCATGTCATTTTATTATTTGTTCAGTTTATCTAATTCAGTTGTGTGAATGAATTATATTTATTTCCGTATGTACTATTTGGTTTAATTAATAAGATAAAATTGGGCACCAGCTTTTTGGAATACTCGGTGGTTAGTAAGTTTTAAAAAGGTTTTCGACACTGATGCTAAGGATGAACCAACTAGGATTCCTATTTTAATTTGGTATCAGACTGATCACCCAGTATTTTATTAGGCGGGGTGTCACAGATGGTATCAGACCATCGCGTTCTAGTGTCCTTAGGATCTGTGCAACTTTTCACATTTCAGCTTAACGTTCTTTGATGTAGAACCCTATCATAGGATTGTTGTATTCTCATACGTATGCGCATTTACATTCTTATGCCAATTACTTTATATTTGGGGGTGAACTAATATGATTCAATTCCATATGTCACCCAGGAGAGAGAGAGCAGTTAGGGCAGTAGGGCGAGGTGAGACTAAGGAGGCTCATTAGGAGCCAGAGTTACCCCAGCAATTTCTAGAGATGATTTCGGCAGCATATGTAAGTGAATTAGTGGCAGAGGCAGTTGAAACGACGATGATCGCAATGACAAGGTACTTTCCATGAGATCATCCATAGGCGTTAGTGGTACCAGATGTTCAAGTCCACCAGGGACATTCAGAGTGGCATCAAGTACGAGAGGTCTTTCAAAAGGGACACCCACTAGAGTTTTGAGGGAGTTCAGATATGGTGCTAGCGTGTCAGTGGAAGAGGGATATACAACATCCCCTATGCATGGTAGATTGCAATGAGGTGCAGAAGAAAATCCTAGCCACTTTTAGGTTAGTGGGAGAAGCCCTTCAGTGGTGGGAGTCGATCACCACAGTTGAGGAAAGGGATACATTAGCTATTGCAGAGTTTTGGGTGCGGTTCAACCGCAAGTATTTTCCACCAATAGTCGTGACTGAAATGAGAAGAAAATTTAGAGAGGTGACTTAGGGGGACCGTCCAATGGCCGATTACGAGGAATAATTCATTCGTTTGGAAAAATTTTTGTACCGGATGAGGTACGCGATAAAGAAAGAAAGAAGTCAAAGTTCATGGATGGGTTAGTCTGGAGGATCAAGGAACATTCGATTGGTAATCTTGCATTAGTAGCTTATACGAATGTCATTAATGCAACACTCCTTCACTGCCAGGAATATCGCTTCCACGTGAAAGGAAGCAGGAGGGGAGTGGAAGATAACTAGTCGGATAAAGTATATGGGAACAGTACCAGTGGGGTATCCCAGGAGCAGACAGGGGGACAACAAGGGCAGGATTCCTAGCAGAGGAATCAGACCAAGCGATTTAGGCCTGAGGGCTATCAATAAGATGGCTAGGACTTCTGATAAGGCCAACATGGAAGGGATCAGTGGAAAAATGAATTTATTAGGATGTGTTTCGTTTGTGGGGAAGCAGGTTACGTGAAGAGAGATTGTTCTCAACGAGGAAGGGGTCAACTACAGGACGAGGTCCTGGATGTGCAACCACTACAACAAGTCATGGGTGCATTCGGGTAGGGGGAAGCTGCTCAGGAACCCGAGGATCAGGCATTGAAGCTAGAGTATGGAGATAATTATCATTTTATCCTATGTGCATGGGGTATATTTTGGGTGACAGTGAGGGTGTCACAATATAAAATTATTTTTCACTAAAATTCACAAGTGAGTCGGATTGAGTGGGTGCATTGGCTGTAGAAGCCATAGTATGTAGATAAAAAAATTTATGGTGTAGAGGATTCCTTTGGTGTTAACCACGAGAGACTGGAGGTGCACACTGACCGAAGGTTTGAATTATGTGAGGGGTCCCTACTTTCGAGAATTATGGCAGTAGGGTAGATGATTTTTAATATCGGCTGGATAGCAATGGATTTGAACTATTGTCAATAGTGGGGGTATGTTTTGGTGTTCGCGACACTAGGGTATGAATATTTTTACTATGAATCACGTGAGAGGGTGTCTAGACTATATATATATATATATATATATATAGGTTTTATTGTGTGGTGTGATAGACACATAATGAGGTCTTGTGTTATCATATTTTATCCCGGTAAGTAAAGTAGTCTACTGAAGTGAATCAGGGTGGCTAAATTTATTTTTGAGCAGGGAGAGATAACACAGTGTTCATTTTGCGCAAGTGTTAGTGATAGTAAGGGCGCGAGATTTTATGTTGCCTTTTGTAGCATAAGAGTAGGCGTGTATGCTTTTGTGTTAATAGACAAGTATTTGGGAGTACGTACTATGGGATGAGGGTCTAACAGATCCCAATGACTGACAACGTTAAGTAGTAGTGTATCGGGGGGGTTCCTTGTTTGGATTTCGCTTGCGAGACGTCCCACGCACGAAAGTTAGCGCAACATTGGAAGTGGGGAGACGTTTGGTCGTTAGTACATGGGTTGGGTACCCCAATTATTATTCATATTTGTGATATGACTATGGGTTGGAAGTTGTATTACGGGTCACGACTAACATAGTCGGGTAACTTTCGTGTGGTAAAGCATGGAGATAGGGTGTATGGGCACCTGGGTTAATTAAGGCAACTTTTGTGCGATCAAGCACGGGTAAGGGTGTATGGGCACCTTGGTTAATTAAAATGAATATTTGTGTAATTTATAGTTAGAAACGGGAGAGATAGATATAGTGAGCTTAGAGGCACATGTCTAGAAAGTGATATTCAAAGCTTGGACCACTAGGCTCATCTTAATTTCGAGGACGAAATTCCTTTATAAGGGGGGTAGTACCTAATGCCCCGTAATTTATAGGATTTAGTATTTAATTATCTTTGGGAGAAAATAAAAATATTTAAATTGGAGAAACTTAAATTTATAATTTTTAGAATTTAATTGAGTGGGAAAAATTATTTTTAATTGGCGACTTTAAGTTAAATTATTCGAATTAATGTGCGTCGCATTTTTGACGTCATATTTCAAAATGTCAAAAAGTATTTTTAATGACAATTATGAGTGAGCGGTTGAGTCCAAATGGGTCAAGAGAGTAAACAAAAGTGCCCGGGGCTACTAATTGGGTCTCGGGGTATTTTTGTCCGTAGTCGGGCCCACACGGGGTGATTTGGGCTATTTTAATTAGGCCCATATGGACAAAAACGGGATTAAGGAGTTTAAACCTAAGTGAGGGACTAGTGAACGGCAGAGAGAAAATTCTAAACCTAGGCTCTGAGCGGGGATTAGAGGAAGTTAATCAAGAAGCCAATTGGGAATCTTTTTGGAGCCAAATTAAGGGACTAATTGGGGTGTTCTTCATCAACACCTTAACTACACAAACGGATCAGAATCTACGAACGATTCCAGGCAAGTGGTTAACTATTGTAATTATTAAATTGATGATAATCAATTCATATAATGGGAGGTGTAAGCCAATATTTGTTTTGGGTGAGTTTTCATGTAAAAATTGGGTTTTTAGAAAATTGATACACTTTAATGGAATTAGGGTGAGATTTGTTATGTTTATGATTCTAGAATATATAGGCATCAATCGAATGCTAAAACCAGTAAGAATCAATGGTTAGTTGTTGTTAATAGGGATGAAAATCGTATTGGAGATTTGAAACCCGGATAAAACCCGAATCGCGAAAATGTTGAAAATTAATGTAATTTGAAGATGAATTAAGGTCTTTAGGATGTTTAGACCCTTTTCTTATGTGGAGGAAATGTTGATTTTCATTGGGTAAGGGTTTAGAACGAAAATAAAAGCTTTAGGGTTCGTCCATGGTCGAACAGTAGGCTGGAGAAGACGGTGACTGGGACGATCGATCTATCGACCCAGGGGGGTCGATCGATCGATGATACAGGATTTTTTGCAATGACGCCGGTTCTTAATTGTATGGTAGATTTCGATTGGGGAACATTATTAGGTTGATTTAAATGATGAAAATTAATTAGGGGCATGACTCTTGGTAATTATAGGTAAATATAATTGAGAAATTTTGGAGAGATGAATGCGTGACATATTATGGGAGAATATTGGGAATTAAATTCTAAGATTTAAGATGCGGGCACAGTGAACGAGTTCAGGTATATTGGTTGAGTGACACCAATGTGTTCAATTAATTACTGAGAGGAGTAAATTAATTTGGAATGGGAATGTTGAGTCGAGAAATATTAGGTTACAAACCAAGTAAGTGGGTATATGGGTTGAGAGACACCAGAGTAATAAATTAATTATGGGATAAATTAATTAATTTAAAGTCGGACCATATACTCAGATTGGTAATTAATTAATATGTAATTTAATTAACTTAGAGTCGGACCATAGACTCGGATTGGTAATTAATTATTGTGTAAATTAATTATATTAGAGTCGAACCGTAGACTCGGGGATATGATAAATTAATAAGTGAGAAAATTAATTAAGCTGCGCCGGGCCACAGATTCGGGAAATTACAGGCTAGTGTTATGGGTTTTTGAGTACACGATAAATCCACGGTTTATATTATATAAATATAGTGTAGTGATACTATATATATAAGTGTATATATTTTTTGTGCTATTACATATCAGTGACTACATATTCATTTAATTTATATACTCTAGTGCTATCAAGGGAGGTTGCGCGATATGGGTGAATCCCCTAGTTTGAGGAGTAGGGTGAGTATATCCCCAGGTCATAGCCTCTGCTATATGGGTGAGGGTCCTATCACACTTTCAGGGAAGGAATATGACCGCCTCCATTGCGTTTTTATTTTAGGCCAGGTTTGTGAGCGATTAACTAGGTTATGTGAGCACACCTAGTGAGATTGCACTTTAGAGGGAATCATTCAGAGAGGATATACTCGAAGGGAAGGATATGGATATGATATATGTGTGGATGCTGTGGTAAAGGTACGTATATAATGGTAGTAAAGATTATACGTGGGTAATAATACAGTGTGTGTTGTAATTGTTTTATATAACTTGTGTCACAATTATATATATTATTTAAGGAAATTAATTAAGTTAATTAGTGAGATAACTTATGACCCGCGGATTAATATACTCGGGTTAGAGTAGTATGAAAATGGGAGATTGTACCAGGACTAGTTGGACAGGGTAGTACAACTAGGTGGGGTTAGGGTAACCGTTAGGTGTGCACAATAGTGGAGGGTTCAGAATGTCCTCAAGAGAGTGTTACACTAACTTATATGTGAAGAGCATTCATACATTTTAAATTATTGTAGTTAATTCACTTCCTAAATATTTTAATAATGTTTTGGGTTCTAACCCTTGTTATAAAACTATTTTCAAAACCTTTTAGGTGTCCAGTCACATGGATGCCAGGATTGATATTCTATTCCAGGGACATGGAGCAGTGGTATATCTGGATGCTAGTAGGAGCTTGGATTAGATGCCGCATTCATTCTTTCCTAGAGTAGGAATCATCCATCAATTTCAGTTTACTTAGGGCATGTCGCCCATACTTTTCAGTAAAGTTTTCAGATTTATTTATTCAGGTGTTAGATGTTTTTATTGGACTATTTACTTTGGTGGTTGATGGTTTATTCGGCATGTCATTTTATTATTTGTTCAGTTGATCTAATTCAGTTGTGTGAATGAATTAAACTTATTTTCGCATCTACTGTTTGGTATAATTAATAAGATAAAATTGAGCACCAGATTTATTGAATACTAGGTGGTTCCTATGTTTTAAAAAGGTTTTCAATAGTGATGCGAAGGATGAACCAACTGGGATTCCTGTTTTAATTTGGTATAGGACTGATCACCCGGTATTTTATTAGGTGGGGCGTCACATGCACACATGTAAGGACGTATTTTCATAGGTCCTTTATCAATTTATTATGTCATATACCTCCACACCGTCAAAGATAATTCAAGAGCAATCTACATCAAAGACGGATCCGAATTACTCAAGTTCTTCATCATTCAACACTTCGCGAAGTTTACTTTGGTAAGGTTATGTTTTAAATACCTTTACTTTTCACTAAGTGCTTTTGGGAGATTTTTACACAATATTCTCTAAGACTTGGAGCTGACTTTTTCGTCAAATATTGAGAATGAGTATTTTCTATAAGTTTTGAAGCGGACCTCGATTTTGACGCCCATGTTGTTCGTGCGAGATCAGCATCTCGTTCGAATGAGAATGGAAGTCGCGCGATGTCGTTTGAACGACATGCGTACTTCATTCGAGTGACATATGCTTCTCGTTCGAACGAGCTCGAATTTCGAGGCGGTACATTTTTGTATAAATACTCATTAAATGGTAACGTTTTCATTAAGAAGTCCATACGTTTTCCAGAACAGAAACACTGCCAAAGCAGTAATATTTAGGCTTCTTCCTTTAGGATTGTAATCTTTTTTTGTTTTCAATTCAGAAAACTCCCATATGCTTAAGTGAATTATTTTGGTGTTCAAGAACACCACTTTTGCCCTTGTTTATTCTTTGTGGGGAGAGCTCTACAACCGACAGCTGCGTGCTATTATGGAGGGAGTACTTTTGAAGATTTCAGACTGCGTGTCTAGGATTGCGGTCCTTGTGGTATAGCTGCAAATGAACCACTGCATATTTCTAGCCGCTACTTTGAAGGTTTGACGAAGACACCGTGCGTTACTCTTGTGGGCGATGCAAGTTGGTATGTAAGTAAATGGTCTTGTAAACTTTTCAAAGTTCTAGAAATAAAAAAGGTTTTGCCGTGCGGGGATTTTCCCTTAAGCTTGTGTCGCATGCTTAATTTATTTTATGGTTTGACACACGCACACACGCAGTTGAATGATTTGGGGCTGATTTATTTGGTTTAAAAAATAGACACTAATTAAATAAGTGTGCCAATGTAGATTAATCAATTATCACACCATTATGACTTCTCAAATTGGTATCAGAGCGAGTTACGCTAATTTATCGCGTATTCCTATTTTTCGCAAAACTTGTGTGATATTGATTTTTTTTAAATCACTTTTGTGAAAAATCGCATTTTTTCAATGGTACGCCCGTTTAATGAGGAGTCTATATTTTAAAAAGTTCACGACCGTGCTACAAAATTAAAAAGTTTGAATTTGAAACTTTGCAAAAGAATTAAAGTTTTGGAAAAAGAAAATTCTTCCTTTAAAAGTAACATTGAATATTTTCAAGCGTTTCAAACTCAAAGTGATATTTGTCGTGAGCACTATGATAATTTGTGTATTGATTTTGATTCTTTGAAAATTGCCAAAAAGAAGAGGGATGAGAAAGTCCTAGTTTTAGGGAATGAATTGAAGGACTTAAAAAATTCTAGGGTTACCGTTTGTGCCGTTGAGGATAAAAAATTAATCGATGATTTTACGGCACGTGAAAAGACTCTAAGGGATAAGTTTTTTTAATTGAGGGGGAGCATGATAAACTGTTAAGTTTAATTGAAAATTTGAAAAATAAATCCCTATCTTTGGGAAAGTCTAATTCTTTGCTTGAGTTAAAAATTTTGAAGTTAAAAAATGATTTGACTGACTCAAGTAGGTTTGATAGTGATGGTAATGTCTCATCTTGTTCTCATGCTTCTAGTGCTAAAGCCAAAGCCATTATTTGTTTTAGAGGGTCAACCGTTCCAAAGGATATTAGAAAAGATCACGCTTTAGGTGTCGTTCCACCCGTTTACATACGTTCATATTGTGGTAGGAAAGGTCACATGAGGAGATTTTGTTTTGATCATGGAAGAGATCCTAGGAATTCAAAGCCTAGTGTTTTGTTGGTTCCCCAAACCCCGTGTCGACATGTTACATCCGTTTCGGTTAGGAAATCACTTTTGTATACACTAGATTTTAGAATAGTTTATTCTCATTTGCTTGCACGCGATTCTTCTCTTGCCATATCATATGGATGATTGTGTTTGCATGTTTGTCATACGCTAGTTATGCTTTTTGATATATTTTTGCTAGCATTGTGACATGTACTTTTTGTATAGATTTTTTCTTTTGAAATATTTTGAAAAATACAAAAAGATTTTATTTTGACAAAATTTTTGAAAAATCCAAAAATATTTTTGTATTTTGTTTTCACCGTTTATGGATGGACACTTAGGATGACCGAGTCACAACATCACTCCATTTTTCATGTGACTATTTGATAGTGTTGTGTGATAATAGATCAATTCATCCATGTGCTTTATAATGTTTGGAGTTATTAAGATGTAATTAAGTGTTACTTCCTACATGTTTGAATCATGTTTCCTTTATTGCACACATGCACATATTTGTTTGATTATTATGCTTGTCTTATCACATGTTGGTTGGGTGTTTTCACTTCAATCCTGTCCTTCAAACTATCCAAGCGCAGTAAAATTTTAATAGGGAAATTGTCCATTTAAGAACCGTTTTGTGAGTTTGTGTCCTTTGTTTGAAAACGGGAAGGGCTGCGAAAGGTTCATTTTTCCTTTGCGAATACTAAGCCACCGTTAAATTGCACCTAAAAATGGAGGAATTTTATTATACGGGGTCCAAAGAGGTTTAAAAGGGCACAAAAAATTTAACGGCAATGAAAAGAAATTTATGCCAATTATGGGCCATTTAGGTTTTTGAACCAATTCTCCAAAGTTTGAGAATTTAGTTACCTCTAAATGAAAATATATGAGGGTGTTTGGTTGGAGATTTTATAACGAGTTTGCACGTCCTTGAAGTTCTTGAAAATGCACTAAATAGTTTTGGACGTTATTGGGGGTGGAAATCATTTGACTTTGATTTGTTGATTTGCATAAGACGATGTCATTTAAATTCAACAAATATTTTTATACCTAAGTATTCTTTTGATGTTCATTCATTAGGGGTACATGATGATGCTAAGATTTAGCACCACCAGATAAGTGATAGTGAGCTCAAGCAGTAGCAGCCATGTCAGCCATTGAGATGTATGAGTGTATAGAAGGGGATGAGTATAAGAGGAGATAAGACAATGATGTATAGTGGTTCAACCAATTTGGCCTACATCCACTGTGAGTGTGTGATCCACTAAGTATGGGCACTAATGGCCTTGGATACAATGCACATAACCCTCTCTCTCTCTCTACTGTGTGTGTACTAGCAGAGTTTTAGCTAGGGCTCTTGTTCATGGATCGATCCCCTGTAGGGTTGTAGGTGACAAATATATATAGGTCTTGGGGGTGTAGTGTACCCCCCAAGTATGCATGGTGCATGTGTATGATGATCTAGCCCATCCCCTGTTGACACCTGTAGATGCCAAATCATGACATAATATTCCCTCACGTGAGGGTGTGATTTTGTTATAACGGTCTGCCACGTGTCATATGAGCCTCACGCGCACTGTTCCACGCGTCCCCCAAACCACGCGCTGTCATGATGTCACCCTCGGCCTATGAGCCGAGGCCGAGGGCAAAGTTTCCTTCGGTAGTGAGCCTGGCCCAATTCTGGCCTCGTACTGTCGGTCCCTCGTACTGTCGTCTGAAGTCTGGTAGAGGGTCGTCCCCTCGTACTGTCGTCTGAAGCTTGGTGGAGGGTCGGCCCCTCGTACTGTCGTCTGAAGTCTGGTGGAGGGTCGTCAAGAGATTGGTGAAGGGTCGTCCCCTCGTACTATCGTCCGTTTTGGAGGCAATCCTCATCTAAATCGAGGATATAAACGGGTATATCAATCACCCCCCAGCCCTTAGCCATAGGTGCTGCTGAGATGGCTGAGGGATAATGTTTCAAATGAGATGCATTTATTATCAGTTAGATGAGTGACACCTGGGCAGATACTCATTGCTGTTTCTGTTTCCAAGGCATGGCGGCTGCGCAGTGCACTTGGGGCCTTGTGCCCTAATTATACCTTTCTTGGTAAATGGGTCCACTCATTACCAAAGTATTTAAGAGATTTTCAAACTCTCTCTCTCCTTCTTCTTCTTCTTCACGCCTAAACATTCTCTCTCTAGAATCACTTTCCATCGCCATTTGCAGCCTTCAAACCTTCAGGCCTAGCAGTGTTCTTGTTCTCTCCTCATCAGGTAACCTCTTTCATCCAGCGCTTTCTTTTGTCTTCATTTCTGTTTATTTTTTAGGGTCGTAGGGATGCACTTTCCTTGAGTTTCCCCATAGCTTTTTTCGGCGTCCTCTCCGATCACTGGTTCTTGAATCGTTCTTGATGAAAACCTTTGAGTTCTTTGTTTAATCCAAAAGTCAAACCTGGTCAATTCCCCACTTGTTTGTAACTAAATTAGTCAAGTCTAGTGTAATTTCTCCAAGTGTAGAGTCTTCCCTTTAATGCTTAGGAGGCTTTACAACTTAGTGTCTGGATTCCCATCTTTGAGAGAGAAACTCTTTACCGAGATTAGACGAATAGAGGAGGATAAAGAGAGGAGATGAGGGGCCGACCCTACTTGGGTACGACCCATCTTTCCCATTCCTCTTGCCACCATAAGACCATCTGAACCATCTGAGTCTTGTAGGTCGTCATCTCATCCAGCCGAGACTCCCAAACCAAGTGAGATGGACGAGAGAGCATCCTCGCCAACTGCTGCTGGAACTTCTGGTAGGAGGGACACATCTGACCTTAGTCCAGGCCGAGAGGCCTAGGGTACGGCTCCCTCTGAGGCTGTCCCTGTGACAACCCTATCCCCCAATGCCTTCCAAGTGGCTTTTCCTCAGTGTCCTCCTGCAGGTGATGAGGGGGAGAGATATGAGGATGAGGACGATGATACAGATGATGAGTTTGATACCTCCCACGCCTCGTCCTTTATCTCCTCTGTTAGGGATCGAGATCTCCTGATATGGAGGCATATTTATAGAGTGCCCACCGGGGTAACTATGAGGGTTCCCTCTGAGGCTGAGAGGGTTTTTGATTGCCAAGAGGGAGAGGTTGCAGTCTACGAACAAATGTTCAAGGTTGGAGTCAGGCTCCCACTGCACCCTGCCATTGCAGATATTCTGGTTGCCCTCGGCGTTTCCCCCTCTCAACTTCCTCCCAACTCTTGGAGGATGATCTTGGGCTATATTTCCTTGTGGAAGAATGCCTTTACCGATGAGCCCTCGGCTGACCTATTTCTGGGCTGCTACAACATCACCTCCTCGTCCAAGCAGCCTAGATATTATCACCTGGGGGCAAGGAGGTCTGAGAAGAAACTCCTCCATGTGGCACAAACTTCCAACCATGATTGGAAGAAGAGGTTTTTCTTTATCTCCGGGGAGTGGGAGCCCGTTGCCGATAGTCCGAAGGTCCCCAGGAAGTGGTCTAACCCCTCCATGAAGGCCAGGTCAGACCTTGGACTTAGTCTGGAGGAGAAGGATATCGTAGATTATCTGAGAGGACGAGGGCGAGAGGGTGATCTTGCAAAATTCGAAGACTTGATGACCCCTTTATTCATTAAAGAAGCTGGTCTGAGGGTCGGCCCTCTAACAGAACTATGTGAGTTATACTGAACATTTTCCCTTCTTTACTTATTTTTGAAGTGTTCTCTCTTTATCTCTGAACTTTTTTGACATGTCGTCCTCTTATCAGATCGTCCTGCAGGTACACCAGACTATCTTTGGGAAATGACAGCTCCCAGCTTACTTTCTAGATTGGCCAAGAAGAAGGGGAAGGAGCCTCAGCAGGCTCCGAGGAAGACAAAGGCCGCTGGGCCGACAGTGGTGGAGCCGACCACTGACAGTAATAAAAGGAAGGAGCCTGATGGCCCAGTTGAGCCTCGGCCTGATTCTCGGACGAGGGCCAGAGTCGACGCCTCTGAGGGGATGACCTCTTCGTCCAATATGGGGGCCTTCTGGTCTCAAAATCTGGCCCATCTGAGGGTCGACCCCTCGTCACTAATCACGAACTTACGTGCTGCCAAGGCCTCGATGTTCTCTGTACCGTCAGCCTCTGACTTCGAGTTCTTAGCAAAGATGCCTCCTGCTAGAGTGTACGACTATGGTCTGCACTCCCTTGCTCAGGTATTGGTCTTGACCCACCTCCTTAATTTCATTCTTTCGCGAACTGTTCCCTCGGCCCCTCTTGATATCTGTTCATTTTTGGTGCAGTCTGTTTGTGCCCTTACCTCAGCCACCAAATGGATGGCCGAGAATCAGATGAAGTTCCATGAGGCCGAAAGGGCTATTCAGCATGAGGCTATCTTGCAGACAGAGCTTGATACTGCGAAGATTGAGCTTGATACTGCGAGGGCTGATCTTGAGAATGCTAGGACCGAGCATGCTAGGGTCCTAGATGAGCTGATGAGGCAGCACGATGTCGACCTGCAAGCCAAGGACTTGATCATCAAGGATATGGATGAGGCTTTACTGAACATGGAAGTCAAGCACAAGACTGATCTGGAAGCAGCCATCAAGAAAGCTGAGGCCGATGCTGTTGAGGCTTATAAGACTTCAGATGAATTTCAGGGCTTCGGCCTTGAGTATCTGGAAAGGGGGATCAGGAAGGCCTGCCGATGGGTCATCCTCAAATTCGGTGATGTCGTCTCGTCGGTTCGTCCTTCACTGGAGGGTGTTCAACTGGACGACCCCCTAATTGCCGAGGCCCTCAACCAAGTGGAATCCCAAGTTCAGGTCGAGGGGTCGGCACTTCTGAAGATCACCCTGTTCTGGTTATTGAGGAGACCGTTCCTATAGATGTAGAGGCCTTGCCCTCTGATGTCATCCCATAGGGTGGCTGCCTGTAGCCCATACCCTTCTAGTGTATTTTTGTGCTTTGTATTGTAAAACACTTGATATTTTAAGTTGTCAATACCATCGTCTCTACTTCTACTATCTTCCATATTTAATTCTATTATGGTTTGCTCATTGTTGATGCTACTAACCCCTCCATCGTCTTTTTTGAGGACCAATGTGGGGTCGTCCCCTCATGTGGCCCCATTATAGCTGAGGGTTCAAGTAACCAAATTAATGATTTTTAAATAAAGTCTACCCTCGTCTTTTTTTAGGACAGTGGTGGGATCGTCCCCTCCACTGGTCCCCATTTATAGCCGAGGGATTCACTTACCAAATTAATAGTTTTTAAAGTCTTCCCTCGTCTTTCTTGAGGACAGTGGTGGGGTCGTCCCCTCCACTGGTCCCCATTATAGCCGAGGGATTCACTTACCAATTTAATGGATTTTAAAGTCTTCCGTCGTCTTTCTTGAGGACAGTGGTGGGGTCGTCCCCTCCACTAGTCCCCATTATAGCCGAGGGATTCACTTACCAATTTAATGGATTTTAAAGTCTTCCCTCGTCTTTCTTGAGGACAGTGGTGGGGTCGTCCCCTCCACTGGTCCCCATTATAGCCGAGGGATCAACTTTCCAATTGAATGGATTTTAAAGTCTTCCCTCGTCTTTTTTTAGGACAGTGGTGGGGTCGTCCGCTCCACTGGTCCCCATTATAGCCGAGAGATCAACTTTCCAATTTAATGGTTTTTAACAAAAGTCTTCCCTCATCTTTCTTGAGGACAGTGATGGGGTTGTCCCCTCCACTGGTCCCCATTATAGCCGAGGGATCAACTTTCCAATTTTAATGGGTTTTAAAGTCTTCCCTCGTATTTCTTGAGGACAATGGTGGGGTCGTCCCCTCCACTGGTTCCCATTATAGCCGAGGGATCAACTTTCCAATTTTAATGGGTTTTAAAGTCTTCCCTCGTCTTTCTTGAGGACAATGGTGGGGTCGTCCCCTCCACTAGTCCCCATTATAGACGAGGGATCAACTTACCAAACTAATGGATTTAATAGTCTTCCCTCGTCTTTCTTGAGGACAGTGGTGGGGTCTTCCCCTCCACTGGCCCTCATTATAGCCGAGGGATCAACTTACCAAATTAATGGTTTCTGTAGATGTTTCCATGCGTGCTAGGACTGACAACAGGATGAGGGAAACACTGATATTTCTCATTAATTTTCCTAGTGTTCTGTTGGAGCAACTCTCATTACAATTATGGCCTTTCAAGACCTTACAACACTACTGATAGTATTTCTTCAAATGATCTGCATTCCAGGGGTTTGAAAAAGGTTCCCGCTCTAGGTTTTCTAGCCTGTAGGTCCCAGGGATGACTTCATCGATGACCCTATATGGGCCATGCCAATTAGGGTGAAGCTTGTTGGGCTTTTGCCAAGTCTTCTTGAGGACCAAGTCCCCCACTGCGATGGTCCTCTGTTTCACCCTCTGATTGTATATCCTTGCGGTCCTCTGTTGGTAGGCGGCCTGTCTTACCTCAGCGTTCTCCCTTCTTTCCTCAATAAGGTCCAAGTCGAGACTCCTCTACTCCGTATTTTTTTGGGGGTCATACACCTGGACTCTATGCGTAGGAAACTCAATCTCGGTGGGGATGACGGCTTCTGATCCATATGCTAGCATGAATGGGGTCTCTCCGGTAGAGTTCCTCACTGTCGTCCTGTATGCCAACAGCACGTCATATAACTCCTCGACCCATCTTCCTTTTGCCTCCTCAAGCCTCTTCTTAATTCCATCTAGGATTGTCCTGTTCGTAACTTCGGGTTGTCCATTGGCCTGAGGTCGGCCTGGGGTGGAGCAAAATTATTTGATACTTACCCTCTCACAGTATTTATGTAGAGATGCATTCTTGAACTGAGTCCCGTTATCCGAGATGAGGGTGTTGGGGAGACCGTATCTGCATATGATGTTTTTCCAGATGAACTGGAAGGTCTTCTGCTCTGTGATTGTCACCATTGGCTTCGCCTCCACCCATTTTGAAAAATAATCAATGGCTACGATGAGTAATCGATAGTTATTGATGGCCCTAGGCAAGGGTCCTACTAGGTCGATCCCCCACACTGCAAATGGCCATGGGGATGTAATGGAAGTAAGAGGCTGATGGGGCTGGTGAGGGATGGTGGCAAATATTTGACATTTGTCGCACTTTTTTACGTATGCCGCTGCGTCTTTCCCCAAGGTCGGCCACCAGTACCCATGGGTGATTACCCTCTTTGCTAGGGATCTACTCCCAAAGTGGCTTGAGCACGACCCTTCATGAACATCTTGCAAAATGGAAGGGACTTCTGAGGGATGCACACACCTAAGTAAAGGGAGTAGAAACCCCTTTTTGTATAAGATGTCTCCGATGACAGTGAATTTTGCCGCCCTGTACCTCAGCTTATTCCTTTCTTGCCTTGCTTCTGGCATCTCACCCTCTTTAATGTATCTGATCAGGGGGTCCATCCACGAAGCTTCTTGGGGAACATTTAGGCAATTGCTGAGTGTTCCCTCAGCATCCTCAATAGTTGGCCGAAGCAAAATTTCTAGTGGGACCGTCCTCCTGATGTCTGTTCTTGTTGCCGAGGCCAACCTAGCAAGGGCATCAGCACGGCCATTGTCGAGCCTAGTTACCCTCCTTAATTCCACTTCTCTGAAGCCCTTCAGTAATGACCTCACCTTCTAAAGGTACCTAACCATCCTCTCGTCCTTAGCCTCGTAGGCTCCTAGTATCTGATTCACTACTAGCCTTGAATCACTATGGACCAAAATCTGGCCGACACTAAGAGACTTAGCCAAGGAGAGGCCTGCTATTAAGGCCTCATATTTAGCCTCGTTGTTGGAGGCCTTGAAGTTGAACCTCAGGGCGTATTCAACGTCTGTGCCATCGGGTGCTGATACTATCAGTCCAGTACCACTTTCGCTGTCACAGGAGGACCCGTCAACGAAGAGGCTCCACAGAGTCTTTCCTTCTGAAATATTTCCCTCAGAGAGGGACCCCTGTCTAAAGATGTATCTTCCCTCTTCGTTTTCAGTCGCGTTCCTTCTAGCGGTGCTCGTCTTAGCCCTATCTGCGGGTGTGTCTGCGGGTCTATTTTTTGTATCCATCTTTCCAAGGGTCTCACCCTCGGCCTCATCATCTTCCCAGGTGAACTCAGCCACGAAGTCTGCCAATACCTGCCCCTTAATGGCCGTCCTAGGCTGATACACAATGTCAAACTCCCCTAGCTCTATAGCCCAGGCCATCAACCTACCTGATTTTTTTGGCTTGTGTAGGACCTGCCTAAGAGGAGAGTCGATGAGGATGACCATTGTATGGGACTGAAAGTACGGCTTCATCTTCCTTGAGGCATGGATCAAGGCGTAGGCTAGCTTCTCCATCCTCGGGTATCTTTGCTCTGCCCCTTGGAGTGCCTTGCTGTTAAAATACACAGGCTTTTGTATCCTGTCTTCGTCTCTCACAATGGCTGCACTAATGGCTGACTCTGAGACGACGAGGTACACGTAGAGTTGTTCACCCTGCACGGGTCGTGACAGCAGCAAGGGAGACCCTAAGTATAACTTCAGGTTCCTGAAAGCCTCATCACACTCTTCGTTCCACTCAAAGGCCTTCCTAAGGATCTTGAAGAATGGCAAACACTTGTCTGTGGCTCTAGACATGAACCTGTTTAAGGCAGCAACTCTCCCTGTGAGTCTCTGCACGTCTTTAATGGACTTGGGGGTCTTCATCTCAATAAGGGCCTTTATCTTTTCAGGATTGGCCTCGATGCCTCTTTGGTTGACAATGAACCCCAGGAACTTCCCTTCTCTGACCCCGAAGACACATTTGGCCGGGTTAAGCTTCATCTGGTACTTGTCCATCGTATTAAAGGTCTTCTCCAGGTCTGCAACATGATCCTCTGCCTTCAGACTCTTAGTCAGCATGTCGTCTACGTAGACCTCCATAGACTTCCCAATTTGATCTTCAAACATTTTGTTTATGAGGAGCTGGTACGTTGCCCATGCATTCTTTAGGCCAAAGGGCATGACCCTGTAGCAGTATATCCCCTTGTCAGTGATGAAGGCAGTCCTCTCTGAGTCTTCAGGGTTCATGAAAATCTGGTTATACCCTCATTAGGCATCCATGAAACTCATGAGCTCATGGCGTGCGGTAGCGTCTACCATCTGGTCGATGCGGGTGAGAGGGAAGTTGTCTTTTGGACAATGCTTGTTGAGGTCTGTGAAGTCCACGCACATTCTCCACTTGCCGTTGGCCTTTGGGACAATGACTGCATTGGACATCCATTCAGGGTAGATGACCTCTCTAATAAATTCAGCGTCTTCTAATTTTTTGATCTCGTCCCTGATGACCTCATATTTTTATCTGGAGTAAATTCTCCTCTTCTGTTTCACCGGCCTCACTCCCTCTACCACATTGAGCTTGTGGCACATGACTTCAGGGTCAATCCCTGGCATATCTACATGACTCCAGGCGAAGACGCTTCGCCTTCTCCTCAATAGTTTAATGAGGTCTTCCTTGATGTCGGACTTCAGAGACTTGCCAACTTGGACGGGTTTTTTCGTGTCATCCTCATCGAGGATGATGGATTCTACCTCTTCCGTAGCCTCTCCTTTCTTCAACTTTGTTTCATCTCTGGGGTCTAGGGTATCAATGTTGTAAGTGGTCGTAACCCTCTTGTGTGCCTCCCTTTCTTCAGCGGAGTTGTAGTAACATTCTCGCGCTGTCATCTGGTCTCCCTGAACTTCCCCTACCCCGTAAGGGGTAGGAAATTATATCATCTGGTGGACCGTAGACGGCACAGCTTCAAACCCCTTGAGGGCCACACGCCCCAGTATGATGTTGTAGGCCGAAAACACCTGCTCGTCCATCACAAAGAAACTGACCTTCTTTGTGAGCCATCTCGGCCACTCGTCCCCCATCCTCACATTGGCCTCATATACCCCAAGGGGATGAAACTTTTCCCCACTGAACCCAATCAATGGATGATGGTAGGGGATAAGTCTAGCACGGCTGAGACCCAAGGCTTTGAAGCATGGCCAAAACATCACATCTGCAGAGCTACCCCCATCTACCAAGATCCTCGGCACCTCGCATCCGTGCACCCTGGTAGTGATGACGAGAGGGTCATCATGTGGGGCTAAGAGGCCTTTGAAGTCCATCCTTGAAAACCCTACTATCAGTGTGTCCATATCCACATTCTTCCTCTTTTCTGACTTGACCTCCAGGGAGGTTGCGTGTACCGTCTTCGTCACTGCCTTTGCTTCAGTCACATGGGCCTTCCTGTCGGCGACCTCAGAGCCTCCTCCTGTAAGTCCCCCGGAGATCATTCCTACTCCGAGCGAGATCATATTAAGTCTCTTGACAGGGCCATGGTCGTCTCTCGGCGGGAGGTCAGGGTCATCCTCATCATCAGAAGGGTCGTCCCCTCTTTTTTGAGGACCTTATCTGCATGCATCGCCTCCCTTGTTTTTGGGGTCGTCCCCTCGGCCCCTCTTGAAGGAACCTTTGTCGACGTACTTTCTCAGCTTTCCTTCCTCTAGCATCTTCTCAATTTCGTCTTTCAGAGCAAAGCATTTATCCGTTACGTGGCCGTGGTCTTGATGAAATTCACACCACAGGTTCTTATTCCTCTTGGCGGGGCTGCCCTCAGCTTCTCAGGCCACTTCAGCGTCCGGTCACTCTTTATCTCATTGAGGATTTGTTCATAGCTAACCGTTAGAGGGGTGTACCCAGCGAACTTGTCATCCGTGGACCTCTTCTTCTCCTCTTTATTCTTCTTAGGGTATTTACTCCCACTTGCACCTCCTCTTTCATCCTCATATTTTGCAACCATCGCCTCTTCGGCGTTCATCATCTTTCCTGCTGTCGACAACAGTTCGGCCATCATCCTAGGAGGGCCTTCAGGAAGCTTCCATAACAGCTTCCCCTTTTGGAGTCCTCCAATCAGGGCTGTCATGGTTATGCTCTCCTCATAGTCTTCCACCTCCAGCTTCTCCTTATTGAATCTGGCTATATAGTCCCTCAGACTCTCACTCTTTCCCTGCTTGACATGGAGCAGGTGGGTGGTCTTCTTCTTTGGCCTCACCCCGAAGCAGAAATTATGGATGAATAGGTCGACCATTTGCTTAAAGTTTTCGATGGAATTTTTTGGAAGAGACGTGTACCAGACATGCGCAGCCCCTGTCAAGGTACCAGAGAAGGCACGACACCTCATCTCATCTGAGACAGAGTATATGTCTGCCACCGACTCATACATCTCCACATGGTGGACGGGGTTGGTACTCCCGTCATACCTTGGGGTGACCATAGGTGGCTTGAATTTTGATGGCGTGGGGAAGTTGACTATCTTTGCCACAAAGGGTGAGCCTATGGTGTATCCCCTTTGAAGAGGGTCTCGTCTCTTCAATATATCACCAATCTTATCCTCTAGCCGCTGGATTGAGTAATTCCAGGGCCTCACAGGGTCGGCCTGGCCGATGTTATCCACTGCTGCCTCTCCGAGGTGGACGGAGGGTTCTGCTGCAGCAGGCCTGTGTCGGCTGTTTACTTCCCTTTGGCCATCATCTCGTCCTCGGGGTCGGCCATCTGCTGCCTCCCTCCTGGATCTTGCAGCGCTTCTTGGTCTGGACAACTGTTCCCACAGGTCATTTACTGGGCCTAGCCTCTCAAAGGTCGACCCCCTTCTCAAGCGATCAAAAGCAGAGCCTCTTGGACGATCATCAGGGTTTGGTCTCCCACACTTCCCTCTACTGTCCTGGAGGGGTCGTACAGTATTGTTGGAGACCTCATAGGGTTCCCAACATTCTATTGGGGCTTCCTCTCCCTCTAGATCGTCATACCTGTCCTCAGGGCAAGGGTTTCCTTGCCTCCCCAGGCGTAAACGCCGGGGGTCAGCAACATCCCTACGCCGCTGAGGGGGTGGTAGGTCTTTGCGTGGGGCTTGGGGTGGTCCCCTGACCCCATACTGTCCTGGAGCTGCTTCCGGAGTAATCATCTCAGGTGAGACCCCTGGTGGTCTCAGTATGTTCTGGCTTAGAGCTGTGAACTGCTCCTGCATCATCTGCTGGCTTGCTGCCAGAGACTTTAGGGCTGCCGCTACATCATCCATCTCAGACTGGGGTGGCGGCTAACTGGAACTGGGTCTTCCCCCTGATCCGGCACGGGAAGTGGTGGTGGTGGCATCTCAGGTGCCATGTGCTTGAGCTATGAAAAGTTGGACTGAAGAAAATACTGGTGAGCTTGAATACCTTAGTGGGTCTCTTTCAATGGTGAAACACCTCCTCTCAGGGGGAGTGTTGGTTCACCACCAGAGTGCCCAGTGAGGTCAAGCTGTACTTAGGGAAGAGATGTTTTCTCGCGTTCCCACAGACGACGCCAAACTGATGATGCTAAGATTTAGCACCACCAGATAAGTGATAGTGAGCTCAAGCAGTAGCAGCCATGGCAGCCATTGAGATGCATGAGTGTATAGAAGGGGATGAGTATAAGAGGAGATAAGACAATGCTGTATAGTGGTTCAGCCAATTTTTAGCCTACATCCACTGTGTGATCCACTAAGTATGGGCACTAATGGCCTTGGATACAATGCACATAACCCTCTCTCTCTCTCTCTACTGTGTGTGTACCAGCAGAGTTTTAGCTAGGGCTCTTGTTCATGGATCGATCCCCTGTAGGGTTGTAGGTGACAAGTATATATAGGTCTTGGGGGTTGTAGTGTACCCCCCAAGTATGCATGGTGAATGTGAATGATGATCTAGCCCATCCCCTGTTGACACCTGTAGATGCCAAATGATGACATAATATTCCCTCACGTGAGGGTGTGATTTTGTTATAACGGTCTGCCACATGTCATATGAGCCTCACGCGCACTGTTCCACGCGTCCCCCAAACCACGCGCTGTCATGATGTCACCCTCGGCCTATGATCCGAGGCCGAGGGCAAAGTTTCCTCCGGTAGTGAGCCTGGCCCAATTCTGGCCTCGTACTGTCGGCCCCTCGTACTGTCGTCTGAAGTCTGGTAGAGGTTCGGCCCCTCGTACTGTCGTCTGAAGCCTGGTAGAAGGTCGGCCCCTCGTACTGTCTTTTGAATCCTGGTGGAGGGTCGGCCCTTCGTACTGTCGTCTGAAGTCTGGTGGAGGGTCGTCAAGAGATTGGTGAAGGGTCGTCCCCTCGTACTGTCGTCCGTTTTGGAGGCAATCCTCATCTAAGCCGAGGATATAAACGGGTATATCAGTACACGTATTCATCGTGCACATATGATTGATTGAGTTGATTTACACACCCATTTATTTCGTTTCCATGACTTGGTTGTTTGAGTTTAAATCCATGGTGTGGTTTTTTTGTATCCTATTTTTGTATAAAAAAATTGAAAAATCCAAAAATAGTTTGTGAAATTTTTGGGGACACACCTTTGCATGCGCGTATCTTGATTCTTGTTTGCTATGCATTTTTATCGTGACACTCCATGTTTTGATTGTTTCTTATTTTCTATCTATTTGGGGACATCATAAAAAGGGCGAGAAAGAATTATCATGTTATGAGGGAGTTTTTGCATTATGGGGGAGATTTGATTATTAATGCTTTATTCTTAAATCATTTCAAACTCGATGCGTCACGAAGGTTTTTGCTTTATCTCATGTGTGTATGTACAAAGATTGAAGATCATAATCTTGCACAACCTGATGAGAAAAGCTTTGAGATTTGAAGAAGATGATTGAAGAATAGTTTTGAGGTCTTGCAAATTAATTCATGGGAGGTTAGATTTGTATAGGCATTTTGGTTTTTGATAATTCGTATTTTTTATGTATGTACCGGCATAGACATAAGGGGAGATTTTAAGGACATATTTTCATAGGTCCGTTATCAATTTATTATGTTATATACCGCTACACCGTCAAAGACAATTCAAGAGCAATCTAAATCAAAGACGGATCCGAATTACTCAAGTTTTTCATCATTCAACACTCCGCGAAGTTTACTTTGGTAAGGTTATGTTTTAAATACCTTTACTTTTCACTTAGAGCTTTTGGGAGATTTTTACAAAATATTTTCTAAGTGTTGGAGTGGAATTTTTCGTTAAATATTGAGAATGAGTATTTTGTGTAAGCTTTGAAGCGGACCTCGATTTTAACGCCCATGTCGTTCGCGCGAGATCAGCATCTCGTTCGATCGAGATTGGAATTCGCGCGATGTCGTTTGAACGACATGCGTACTTCGTTCGAGCGACATATGCTTCTCATTCGAACAAGCTCGAATTTCGAGGTGGTACGTTTTTGTATAAATACTCATTAAATGGTAACATTTTCATTAAGAAGTACATACGTTTTCCATAACAAAAACACTGCCAAAGAAGTAATCTTTAGGCTTCTTCCTTTAGGGTTTTAATCCCTTTTTGTTTTCAATTCACAAACTCCCATATGCTTTAGTGAATTTCTTTGGTGTTCAAGAACACAACTTTTTACCTTGTTTACTCTTTGTGGGGAGAGCTCTACAACCTACAGCTGCGTGCTATTGTGGAGGGAGTCCTTGTGAAGATTTCATACTGCGTGTCTAGGATTACGGTCCTTGTGGTATAGCTACGCGTGAACCACAACTTATTTCTAGACGTTGCTTTGATGGTTTGACGAAGACACCGTGCGTTACTCTTGTGGGCGATGCAAGTCTGTATGTAAGTCAATGGTCTTGTAAACTTTTCAAAGTTCTAGAATTAAAAAGGTTTTGCCCTGCGCGGGTTTTTCCTTAAGCTTGTGTCGCATGCTTTATTTATTTTATGGTTTGACACACGCACACACGGAGTTGAATGATTTGGGGCTGATTTATTTGGTTTAAAAAATAGACAGTATTTAAATAAGTGTCCCAATGTAGATTAATCAATTATCACACCATTATGACTTCTCAAATTTTTATCAGAGCGGGTTACGCTAATTTATCGCGTATTCCTATTTTCCGCAAAAATTTTGTGATATTGATTTTTTTTAAATCACTTTTGTAAAAAATCGCATTTTTTCAATGGTACGCCCATTTAATGAGGAGCCTATTTTTGAAAAAGTTCACGACCGTGCTAAAAAATTAAAAAGTTTGATTTTGCAACTTGGAAAAAGAATTAAAGTTTTGGAAAAAGAAAATTCTCTCTTTAAAAGTAAGATTGAATATTTGCAAGCGTTTCAAACTCAAAGTGATATTTCTCGTGAGCACTATGGTAATTTGTGTATTGATTTTTATTTTTTGAAAATTGCCAAAAAGAAGAGGGATGAGAAAGTCCTAGTTTTAGGGAATGAATTGAAGGACTTAAAAAATTCTAGGGTTCCAGTTTGTGCCGTCGAGGATAAATAATTAATTGATGATTTTATGGCACGTGAAAAGACTCTAAGGGATAAGTTTGTTTTAATTAAGGGGAGTGTGATAAACTGTTAAGTTTAATTGAAAATTTGAAAAACAAATTCCTGTCTTTGGAAGAGTCTAATTCTTTTCTTGAGTTAAAATTTTGAAGTTAAAAAATGATTTGACTGACTCAAGTAGGTTTGATAGTGATGGTAATGGCTCATCTTGTTCTCATGCTTCTAGTGCTAAGGCCAAAACCATTATTTGTTTTAGAGGGTCGACCGTTCCAAAGGATGTTAGAAAAGATCACACTTTAGGTGTCGTTCCACCCGTTTACACATGTTCATATTGTGGTAGGAAAGGTCACATTAGGAGATTTTGTTTTGATCTTGGAAGAGATCCTAGGAATTCAAAGCCTAGTGTTTTGTTGGTTCCCCAAACCCCGTGTCGACGTGCTACATCCGTTTGGGTTAGGAAATCACTTTTGTATACACTAGATTTTAGAATAGTTGATTATCATTTGCTTGCACACAATTCTTCTCTTGCCATATCATATGGATGATTGTGTTTGCATGTTTGTCATACACTAGTTATGCTTTTTGATATATTTTTGCTAGCGTTGTGACATGTACTTTTTGTATAGATTTTTTCTTTTGAAAATTTTTGAAAAATACAAAAAGATTTTATTTTGACAAAATGTTTGAAAATGCCAAAAATATTTTTGTATTTTTTTTGCACTGTTTATGGATGGACACTTAGGATGACCGAGTCACAACATCACTCCATTTTTCATGTGACTATTTGATAGTGTTTTGTGATAATAGATAAATTCATCCATGTACTTTATAATGTTTGGAGTCATTAAGATGTAATTAAGTGTTACTTCCTACATGTTTGACTCATGTTTCCTTTATTGCACACATGCACGGATTTGTTTGATTATTTTGCTTATCTTATCACATGTAGGTTGGGTGTTTTCACTTCAATCCTGTCCTTAAAACGATCCAAGCGCGATAAAATTTTGATAAGGAAATTGTGCATTTAAGAATCGTTTTGTGAGTTTGTGTCCATTGTTTGAAAATGGTGAAGGGCTGCAAAAGGTTCATTTTTCCTTTGCGAATACTAAGCCACCGTTAAATTGCACCTAAAAATTGGAGGAATTTTATTATCCGAGGTTCAAAGAGGTTTAATAGGGCACGAAAAATTTAAAGGCAATAAAAAGAAATTTATGCCAATTATGGGCCATTTAGGTTTTTGCACCAATTCTCCAAAGTTTGAGAATTTAGATTACCTCTAAAAGAAAATATATGTAGGTGTTTGCTTGGTGATTTTATAACGAGTTTGCACGTCCTTGATGTTCTTGAAAATGCACTAAATAGTTTTGGACGTTATTGGGGTGGAAATCATTTGACTTTGATTTGTTGATTTGCATAAGACGATGTCATTTAAATTCAACAAATATTTTTACACCTAAGTATTCTTTTGATGTTCATTCGTTAGGGGTACACGTATTCATCGTGCACATATGATTGATTGAGTTGATTTACCTATCGAATGTGTTCACACCCATTCATTTCGTTTCCATGACTTGGTTGTTTGAGTTTATATCCATGGTGTGATTTTTTTATATCCTATTTTTGTATAAAAAAATTGAAAAATCCAAAAATAGTTTGTGAAATTTTTGGGGACACACCTTTGCATGCGTGTAGCTTCATTCTTGTTTACTATGCATTTTTATCGTGACACTCCATGTTTTGATTATTTCTTCTTTTCTGTCTATTTGGGGACATCATAAAAGGGCGAGAAAGAATTATCTTGTTATGAGGGAGTTTTTGCATTATGGGGGAGATTTGATTATTAATGCTTTATTCTTATATCATTTCGAACTCGATGCGTCACGAAGGTTTTTGCTTTATCTCATGTGTGTAGGTACAAAGATTGAAGATCATAATGTTGCACACCCTGATGAGAAAAGCTTTGAGATTTGACGAACATGATTGAAGAACAGTTTTGAGTTCTTGCAAATTTATTCATGGGAGGGTAGATTTGTATAGGCATTTTGGTTTTTGATAATTCGGATTTTTTTATGTATGTACCGGCATAGACATAGGAAGAGATTTTAAGGACATATTTTCATAGGTCTGTTATCAATTTATTATGTTATATACCGCTACACCATCAAAGAGAATTTAAGAGTAATCTACATCAAAGACGGATCCGAATTAGTCAAGTTCTTCATCATTCAACACTCCGCGAAGTTTACTTTAGTAAGGTTATGTTTTAAATGCCTTTACTTTTCACTTAGAGCTTTTGGGAGATTTTTACAAAATATTTTCTAAGTGTTGGAGTGGAATTTTTCGTCAAATATTGAGAATGAGTATTTTGTATAAGTTTTGAAGCGGACCTCGATTTTGACGACCATGTCGTTCGCGCGAGATCAGCATCTCGTTCGATCGAGATTGGAAGTCGCGCGATGTCGTTTGAACGACATGCGTACTTCGTTTGAGCGACATATGCTTCTCGTTCAAATGAGCTCAAATTTCGCGGTGGTAAATTTTTGTATAAATACTCATTAAATGGTAACATTTTCATTTAGAAGTCCATATGTGTTCCAGAACAAAAACACTGCCAAAGCAGTAATCTTTAGGCTTCTTCCATTAGGGTTTTAATCCCTTTTTGTTTTCAATTCACAAAACTCCCATATGTTTTAGTGAATTGTTTTGGTGTTCAAGAACACAACTTTTTCCCTTGTTTATTCTTTGTGGGGGGAGCTCTACAACCGACAGCTGCGTTCTATTGTGGGGGGAGTCCTTGTGAAGATTTCATACTGCGTGTCTAGGATTGCGGTCCTTGTGGTATATCTACGCGTGAACCACTGCAGATTTATAGCCGTTGCTTTGAAGGTTTGACGAAGACACCGTGCGTTACTCTTATGGGCGATGCAAGTTGGTATGTAAGTCAATGGTCTTGTAAACTTTTCAAAGTTCTAGAAATAAAAAGGTTTTGCCCTGCGGGGATTTTTCCTTAAGCTTGTGTTGCATGCTTTATTTATTTTATGGTTTGACACACGCACACACGCAGTTGAATTATTTGGGGCTGCTTTATTTGGTTAAAAAAATAGACACTAATTAAATAAGTGTGCCAACGTAGAAAGTTGCGAATTTAATCAATTATCACACAGTTACGACTTCTCAACACCTACCTTACTATTAGTCTCTGAAGTTTATTTTAATTTCACTTTCCAATAAGGTTTCGTCCCGAGAAAATACTAAGGCTAAGATAATTAATTTCTGAAAATTAAACTCTGTCATATATCTCATGTTACTTAGAATAAATTAGTATTGTTACAAAATTCTGATACACTTCTAATAAAGTTGGAGTATTTATCCACTTCTTAACTACTTTTATGCAAAGTAGAAAGTTCCCATACATAAGTATGCATATATTAGTGACTAATATAATATATATATTGTAGGTTCCCCACATAAATTATATTGTGTTGGCATACTCTACTATCAAGTCCCCGTATGACTCGTAATAAGGTAAATACTAGTTCGGAATCACTCTCGAACTGTATTAACACAAAACACATACAAATGGAGGCGAAGTATAGTTCTAAGTCACTGAGAGGTCAACACATACCCTCACGTCTCTTAGGACCATCTTACTATCACTCAAATAGCCTGTATCAAGGATACTATCTTCTAGGGTACAACTCCTTATCCCCCATAAAGGAACAATCGATATAAGACTATCCCAGCGCAGAAACCCCCGTGATAGCAAGTATCTCGGGTATGATTTTTACACAGATATATAATATATGCACAATCACGCAGTCATGTATTTATAAATATTAACATTTGTAAAGTAGGTGCGCCCATGACCCATAATTATAATTATTTGTTCTTAGTACATTTTACTCGATTATCTCGCATAGTGGTTGCATCGCTTTTATTCTCATATATAATTTAATTCGTACTTACTTCTCATCTCTCAATGTATTCTACCTTCCTAAGTATAATTTTAGTAGGCGTACTCTCACTTACCTTCTGGTCTAACTCTCGTACAGTCTCGAACTTTTATTAAACGCACGCATGATTTCTTATACATATGAATAACTCCTCCTTAACCCATAATCTCGTCCTCCATTAAATTTCACTCAACGGGGTCTGCCAAGACCCTACTGGTCTTCTCTATATCCCATTATGTTAATACAATAATACTCAAATGTTCCTACACATTTTAAACGGATTAAACAAATAGAAGAAAAATGCGTAATTTTCCAGGAGGGATCGATCGATCGAGGAAAGGGGGTCAATCGATCGATCATCGATCGATCGATGTTCTTGATCGATCGATCGATCAAGCAGTTATGATGAAACCTGCTATTGTCCAGTTACGGGTTTACCTCTCCAGCCTCAACCAAATCTCCATTAACGATCCCCAAACTCCCCAACAACATTACTACAAGTACTATATACCTAACTACATGATTTTCTACGTAAAATATGTCTGAATTCATCAAGTATAACGATTTAATGGGGTAAAATTGACATAAACTTCAGGAACCCTACTTTTTCTTACAAATTTCCATTCTTGAAATTCTTTTCAAGATTACTTGCTTCTAAATCCATACAAATTCGTGGCTTATCCTCTACATGTGATTTAGATGTTCAGAATACGTCTACTTCCTCCACAACCTATGACTTTAAGTCTCAAAAATATTAATTTCTTCCACGAAACATGTTCTAAACAACCGTAGACTAACATGATTGAAACATTAACTAAAAATAAAGCAAGATAGATATTTTTTCTTGGAATTTGAGTTTCTAATTTGTGTGGTTGCGTTCCTCGTCACGTGATCTACGCTTTGGTGGTGGTGGCTGTGCAAACGGGTGACTCTTTGGCCTTGAGTTGCTTGGAAAGATCTCCAACTCCTTCTCTAATTGTCGTTCTTTGATTTTGTGTTTGTTAACCCTAGAAGACAACTCCTAAAGGCCGATATAGCCTCAGGAAATTCGTGGGTTTAATTGCCCAAAAATGTAAAATGTCAATAATACCCTCCCGGGATGTCCGTTAGGCCTAAAAATGCCCTGAAACCAAAATAAACCCCGGGGTACACTTTTTTTTACTATCTCAACCCTTATGGACACTTTGGCGCACTCAAAATGACCATACAGGCGACATATAATTTATTCCCTTTTAATAATAATAATTTAGTCCTGACACGACACAGGCGTGCCCCAACTTAATTTCCATAATTGCCACTTTATTCACTCGTATATTACTTTACTCACTAAGTAATATTTCACAAATCAAAAAAATTCCAATAATTACTAACTCTCGTCACGCTAGTAAATATTTAAAACAAATTTCCGAACTAATATTAAATTAATTTATCTCAAGTAAATTTAATAAATATCCTTAAATTTAAAGGCCATAAAAATACGGGGTATTACAGTTCCATCCACCTTCTTTGCCTCAAGTTCAAGTCTTTTTGAGTAAACAAATATTTTAAGCTTTGATGGTCACTAAAAAATCACAACTAACACCTTATAAGTAATGTCTATAGATCTTTAATGCAAAAACTACTGCAGCCAACTCAAGATCATATATAGGGTAGTTGCGTTCATGTATATTTAATTGTCGAGAAGCAGAACAATTACCTTTCCATGTTGTATTAATACACAACAAAGTCCTTGATACAACCCATCACTATAAATGACTAAACCATTTGTACTCGTTGGGATAGTGAATGCTGGAGCTGATGTCAACTTAACCTTTAAATTTTCAAAGCTTTTATCGCAATCACCACTCTAGACAAACTTGTTCTCCTTTCTGGTAAGCTTAGTTAATGGCAATGCAATAGAAGAAAATCCCGATATAAACCTCATGTAATCCCTTGCCAATTCCAAAAAGCTACGTACCTCAGTCACACTAGTTAGTCTTTCCCAATTCATTACTGCTTATACCTTCTTGGGATCAACACAAATACTATCAGCAGAAATAACATGCCCCAAAAATACTACCATGTCTAGCCAAAATTCACATTTAGAAAACTTAGCATACAACTACTTCTCTCGCAAGCTTTGTAAAATAATATGCAGATGGTGCCCATACTCATCCCTACTACGAGAATATATCAAAATATCATTAATGAAGAGAATAACAAATGAATTCACATATGGGTAAAATATACGATTCATCATATTCATGAATATAGCTGGTGCATTTGTTAACCCAAATGGCATAACAAGAAATTCATAATGTCCATACCTGGAACGAAAGGCAATTTTAGAAATGTCACACTCTCTTACTTTCAATTGATGATATCTGGATCTGAGATCGATCTTGGAAACCACTTTGTCTTCTTGCAACTGATCGAATAAGTCATTAATTCGAGGTAATGGGTATTTGTTACGGATAGTCACCTTATTCAATTGATGATAATCGATGGAAAGTCACATGGTTCCATATTTTTTTTTCATAAATAATACTGGGGCTCCCGACGGTGATACACTAGGCCTTATAAAACCATGATATAACAAATCTTGCAAATGTAGCTTTAGCTATTTTAATTATGCAGGTTCCGTACAATACGGTGCAATAGATATTAGTATAGTGTCTGGTACCAACTCTATCGTAAATTTTACCTCATGATATGGTGCTAACCCTGGGAGTTCTTCTGGGAATACATATGCAAACTCATTAACTACTGATATATCTGATAATTTTCTGACCTCTTGTCGTGTGTCCACCACATGAGAAAGATAACCCTCACATCATTTCTTTGGTAGTTCATAACATTTAGTAGCAGCAATCAAACATGTTGGTGTGACATTTCATTTCCCAATAAATTTAAATTTCGGTTCACCCGATAACCGAAACACTACCTCCTTTCTAAAGAAATCTAAACTTACATGATATGAGGCTAACCAATCCATACCCATTATCACATCAAAGTCAAGCATATCGAGAGGTAATAAGTCAACCAACAACTTCCTTTCACCTACTCTCACCACACACTCCCTTCACACCTTATCAATAGAGACGAATCTCCCCACTGGAGTAATAATCGCTAAACTAGAATCTAATGATGATAATGGCTTATTAAGATACAAATGATAAATGAGCGATTCAAAAGAATGTGTAGAACCAGGATCTATCAACACATAAGTATATTTATCACAAATAGAAAGTGTAGTATTCATTACGTTAGGCATAACTTATGCATCTTATTGTGTTAGTGCAAACACTCTGCCTTGGCCTTCATTTTGGCACACGCCTCCTTTACCCCCTTTGTACTTTCTGTGTAGAAATCCTATCTCCTATTATTACACTCCTAGCTGATGTTGTATCTCCCATCGCTGCGCAATTCTTTCGTAAGTGCCCTGGTTAATGGCAACGGAAACATAAAGGTGTTATCTCAGCTATTGTACACTCCTGAGACATGTGCCATTAACCACCATATCTAAAATAAAACACCACCCTCGGTCTCATCGCAGATCCATTTTTTGACCGAGTCATCCCAGTCCTTCCACCTCGAGCTTGAAATCTTCCACGTGTACTTCTATTATTTTTAAATTCTTAACCCTTAGATACTACTTATGCTAGACCTTCAGATGAGGCTCCCGTCTCCCATCCATATGACTTCTTAGTATCATGTCTATCTTTCTTCACATGCTCGGCTTGCATCTCTTTCATTGATTTTTCAGATACCATAGCTCTATCCACCAGATCCACATAATCAATGATCTTCATATTAGTAACCATATTTTTAATATCTACATTCAACCCATACTGAAACCGATCACATTTACTTTATACTGTCCTCACTAAATCAAGTGCAAATCTGGATAAGGATATAAAAAAAATTTCATACTCTGCCACCGTTCGGTTCCCTTGTTTCAGCATGATAAATTCTTTCTCTTTATCCTTCCTGTAAAGCCTTCGGAAGTATTTTTCAAAGAACAAATTCACAAACCTCTCCCATGTAATTGGTGGAGGATTTGCTAGCATTACTCCCCCAATCGTACTAAGTAACCTCTCTGTAGAATCCCACCATAAATTTGCATCATGCTACAATCTAAAGGTTGCTAACAAAACCTTTTGCTCATCTCGCGCTACCAACACCTTGAATATTGTTTCCATTTTTTGAATCCACCCCTCTGCCACTAACAGATCCATAGTCCCCGTAAATGTTGTAGGACTTAACTTCATGAACCTCTTGTGAAATTGATCCCTATTATCGCCATGTACTCCACCTCTTGGTTCTTCCACCAATTGCGCCACAGCACATAATACTATTCTCACATCATCAATAGGTTGTTGTTGCACCTCTGGTTCATCAACTTCAATATGTCTATGTCCTTGTAGGCTATTAGGTACATAGGATGCCTCACCCTCTACTCTATCATGTGGCTTGTGTGGATTCATCACTCACTGCAATATAATTAACTTAAAAAAAATCCAATAGCAGTAGTTTAATATTAACATTGTTAGTCAAAATCCAGATGCATAGCAATCTCACTTTCTAGTGTCCACTGCCAATCTATACCCTCACACCATGTCCAGAACCTAATAACAACACTTTGATACCAAGTTGTTGTGCCCCGACTTAATTAAGATAAACTTATCTTTTTTAATTAGAGATAAATAGACTTAAATAATAAATAGTGCTTTAATTTAAATCTCTGAGGGAAAATAGGATAATATTTACACAAAAAGATTCTTGATATTCAAATCATATTGTATATCCGTCACTCCCCCAGCATAAGCTCATAACTTGGCAATGAACTCCAAATGATAGGCATACTTGAAACATAACATTATAGGAGTGTAAGGAACACCAGCTTAGTGAATGACCATATTCCACACATATAAACAATTCAAATAACCATTTATTTTTATTTTCTAATGTTATAACCCGATAGGAGTTGTGTAACTCTCACAAGCCTAGACCCACTAGTCCAATTAACTCCATGTTAATGGGGAACACCAAATCCCCTAATTAGGCCCGATTACATCAAACCTATAAATTGGATTAACGGGACTGCTGCATCCCGTAGGACCAACCACTCCTTAACATTATATAAATGACTCACTAGTCCGTCTCATTATGTAACATCACTTAACATTTTAATCATATGCATACGTTTCCTAAGTAAAACATCACTCCCATAAGCATTTTTAACACATGTATTTAACTACACATTTCCATAGGAACATGCAAGCATCTATATTTCATAGGACAGGTCAAACCCAGTAATACATCACTGATTAACATCAAACCCAGTAATACATCACATCATTTGGTCAATCATAAATAACTAAGGATGAATCAATATGATACTTAACATTTCTATAACAGCTAATTAATTAGGGTTCCAACACAATTTACAGAATTAAATTACGAATTCGCTAGACAAAGTTATGCCCATTTTATTACAACATTTTCCAACTCGTTTCTCAAGAAAAACAACAACCCAACTTCAACTTCCTGGAATTTTCATAATTTTCATACATCACAACGTTGCATGATATTCCCCCTAATAATAGTAAACACATTGAATAATACAAAATTAATTTTTCATAATTTTTAGGACTCATTTTCTATGTCGAGCAAAACGGCAAACACCTAGTGTGCATTCTTGCTCCTTTAGGGAGGATTTTAAACCATAACTTCAAACAATGACCAAAGGTTAATTCCTTGGTATTTTTACACCATTTTTGGATATGTTATACATGTATGAGTTTTTTTTACTCTCCAACTAGAATCACTCAATTTTAATAAGTATTCCATGATTTATGCTATTTTTAGCACAACTAGGTGGAAAAAGAACATTAAAGCATAACTTAACATTTTTAAGAATACATAACATCCACCTTGGGTATCATTCATGGAAACATATAATAAACATGTTTCAACATATATACACATCAAAAACCTGAATTTCCTAAATTAAAAAGCATCACGAGGAGGGAATTTATATCATGTTAACTTTAAAGTTCACATTTACGATCCTAATACATGTTCTTACACATGTTCTTAAACAATCCTTGTTCCAACACAATTTAGCAATATAAGTATCATTAAAATATTTATCCAAATCAAAAATAAAATATGCCAAGTGTGTAACTCATCGATGTGACCAACTTTAATAAAGAAGTAATTACCTTACGAGGATTCCTCGATTTATAGAAATTTTCCAACGATTTATTCCTTAACTTTCTTCTCTTTCTCTCTATTTAGGCAAAACTCTTTTTCATGGATGAATTGACTGAACAAGGGGGATGTTTTAAGAGGTTTAAGTCGGCCAAACCATTACCTACCCTCTAACCAATCAAAAAATAACACATGTTGTGCTAATAAGAGAAATATCACTTAAGGGATGGACATATTTTCCCTTGTTTCGTACTTTCGGTATAACATCTTGTTCGAAACTCCATTTAACACACCGTTTCTTATGTAACAACCCTAATTAATGTATCTACAACTTTCATGCTTTGTGTTTTTCCAAAATATAAACTAGTACACCTAATTTTGTCTTCGAACAGGAAAGTAGCAATTTACTGAAAATCTCAAAACTTTCACATTTGGCAACAAAACATTGTCAATTTCGCATCAACACCCTAATTTACTTTTATAAACATAATCATGAATTAGATACAAATTTTATGATTCATTTATCCACATAAATAGTCATATGCTCTAAATATGTTATCCTCGATCATAAGCTCAATTTGCATCTAATGTAAACAACACATATATAATATGAGAATGCATCCCCTAAATATGATAATTAACATGTTTAACACACGTAACCAATTTATAACTAATAACTAATAACTTATACTTAATCATGTAATTAACGTTCCTAATCATGTTTTAGGGCATACATAGGCACTAGATCTACCCAAACTCATGCGCAATCAACCTATGCATCTTCATATGCATGCCAGTAACCCTGATATCCACGGAGTCACCCCCCAGGGGGTAAAATATCAACTGCAATCCCCAACAAACAACTAGTATCCACTAAAGAAAAAAAAAGAAGAACTAAAAAAAGAAAATAGATAACTTGTCCGCTCATTAGGTCATTCAAGATCAACTAATTTTTTTCCAAAGATAGGGAATGGTTCGACCGTTAGTTGTAATTCCGCATCCGGAGCATCCAATAGAAATCCTATTCCTTCAAGGCCATCAACCCCACATTATGACCTATCACCTCATAGAACCACATCTTCAAAAGAGAAGATTCAACAAAAGGAACAAAGTAAGAATTCAAGGCAATGCTTAAAAAGAAAAAAAAAAAGTCCAAAGTTACCTCGAGACATATGTGGCTCCCGTAAAGGTCTGTTGGGAGCACCGACTGAAAGAATCCACAAAATAATATAGAGATGCCAAAGTTAAGATCCACCAATCATATAGCTGGACATCAGAAATCATTATCAAATATGAAAGAAACCAAAGATAGATGTTGTCACCCCTCTTCAACACCAAAAAATCACCATGAAAATTAAAATAAATAGACGGGTCATCTGAATCACCTCTTGCTCGTCAGTCATATACTCCCTACTTAAAAGTGTCTTCCTTAAATTAGAAATCTGGATAAAATACCCTAACATGATTCTACCCATATCTCCTAGAGCCTTCTGCACTGCCTTTGGTGTCACCCTCAAAGTGCGGTCCACCACTATATAGAGCCTTTCACAATCTAGTACTAGACATCAATGGGAGTAACGGTCATCTCCCCGAATCAAAGATGGATTGTGTGGCTAGTTCTCCATCATAGCTCACCAAGAGCACATAACATTGTAGTGGAAATTGGTGTCGCATACATCACCTCTGCAAAAGGGCCAAACCAAGCGTATGATACCATCCATCCCACAATAGCAGTGAGATTCTCCTAAGACTCCATCAACCTGGTCGTCCCCTCTGACCGAATTCTCAAAGAACCTATATCAGTCTGTAACAAAATAGAAGAATAACCCTTCATTAATCTAAAGAAAAAAAGACAAAAATGAATTAAAAGACCAAAAGTCACAATACCTATAGCCATTAGGGTTCTTCACCCTATACGAGCGATGATATGCGATCTCGCATAGCAGTATATGCTCATCATCTAGAGGATGAAAAAAATCAAAATCATTCTCATTTCCCAGTCCAATGGGAACCCTAGACCGCCACTCCAAGTCAACCCAGTCATCAACAGTCTGCCACTCATTCTTTTACACCTCACTTGAAGAGAAATAAATTTGAAGTCTTGGAGAAGAAATGGATTAATAATGGTTTTTAGATCGAAAAATCATAATATTCATAAGCTTAAAATTGTGAAAAACGGGGAGGGATCACCCTCTTGTTATAGAAGGTTAAAGGGCCAGTCGATTGATAGCCCCAGCCCGCACCGATTAACAACCGCCTTTTACTTATCCCAATGAGGCCTAGGAGTTTGTGATATTTCTGATTGGTACCCCCACAAGCCTGCCTATTGACCGTATCATAAGATTCCGTACAAGAAAATAGAAAAAAATTCCCAAAAAATCCAAACATTGACCGAAAAAATCCTACAAATTCTAGAACACTATCTTCCTTAAGAAAATCATTTTTAAAGAACTAAGCCCTTTAGATCCCCGGATGAATTAATATTACACTCTTATCCCCAACATATTCCACAGTGGAACCAATGATACACCAGCATCCAAGACAACTACATTTACCCAGTCAGAACCTCAAAACTATTCATCCCCTAGTGGAGTTTCAAGACAACAGAACTCCCAAAGAAACCATAAGTGCACATGCACAACTGAGATAATTTGAATTTCCCCATGAGAGATATTCCCCGAGCTATAATTTTTGGTCCTCAAAATTGACCTCATCCCTAAGAATTGGTCACTTTAGCTTTAGGTCTCAGAATTGACCATGGCCAATAGAATTGGTCGTCCTAACTCAAGGTCCTCAGAATTTATTGTCCAAAACTCAAGGTCCTCGAAATTGACCTAGCCCCTAATAATTGGTCTTCCCAAACTCAAGGTCCTTATTATTAACCTCAATTCACTGAATTGGTTGTCCCAAACTAAAGGTCCTAAAAATAGACCTTGGCCCTCATAATTGGTCATCCCAAACTCAAGATTTTCATAATTGACCTGGCCCACAGAGTTGGTCGTCCCAACTTAAGGTCCTTAGAATTAACCACAACACTCAAACTTTTTCATAACAACTTAAGGTCCTCATAATTGACCTCAGCCCTCAAAATTATCATTCACAACTTGAAATCCTCATAATGAAACTCGGCCTGCAAAATTGGTCATCTAACATTTAGGTCCTCCAAATTATCCTCGGGTCATGGAATTGGTCACCATAACTTTAGTTCCTTATAATTGATCTCGGCCTTATGAATTAGTCATCACTACCTTAGGTCCTCATAATTGACCTCAGGCCTCAAAAAATTTCATCCCTAATAAAATTTGGAATTGACTTTGACCCACTAAATCATTCATCCTTGTTTCCTTCGTTAATTATAATTAACTTTGACCCATTGAATTGGTCATCCTAGACCCTTAGAATCAAATTTAATACCACATTGACCTAGTGAATTGGTCATCATTATCTCCTTAGGTCCTCAAAATTGACATTGACCTGCTGAATCGGTCATCTTTATATCCTTATGTCCTCAGAACTCGCCTAAACCCTCTAAATCGGTCATTTTCGTTCTTAGGGTTTGCATAATTTACTTAAAACACCTTCCTTAAAGTCAATGTGTTGTCTATAATTCGATATAGTTCACTTATTATAAGCTCACCCATCGAGGGGCTCTCTATAGAAACTCGATCCTAGGATCCGCTAAGAACCTCCTTAGGTCCCTACCACTCACCCGTTCATTGAAAACCCTAGGTTATACACTGAATTCCTATTTAAAGGCCACTTGGCAACCTTCGGCCTCTCTTAACTCCGATAAACTCTCGCACTTGAGTGGAAGCTCAATAAATATTTGAAAGGCTCTTAATCCCCTTTCCAAAGGTGTTCCACTTCTACAAATAATCGTTACAGTTCTGATGAGAGGTCCTTTTATCCTAAAAACTAGTATAGAAGCCACCGAGAAATCTTAACCCCCATTAGATGTTGTTTAACTCTCCATCTTGAGGTAATCTCAATGAATCTTAGAAGTTATATGAATCCCCTTTCCAACGGTCTTCCCCTTTATTAATTAGCCTTACTATAATGAACAACCGATTTTACTCTGAAGGGTCATTTCGTGCTTCCAAGCTTTGTTTGACCTTGACAAACTCTTCGAACTGAACAAAGCTGAATAAAATCTCAAAGGGATTTGAACACCCTTTATAATTCTCAATCGTGTGCACAATTCAACCTTACGGTAAGGATGAACTACCGTTTTCCTCCGAGGAATTCCTATCAAGAAATCAGTAGGCGCTTTTTGGCCCCATTTTCCCTCGATTATCTCTCAGACTCGAGACTTGATCATGGATTATTAAAGAATTGTGAATACCCTTTTCCAATGGTTTACTCCATTCGTAATTATAATTTATGGATTTCATTTTATCACCATTTTTCCAAAAAATGCCCTAGACTGTAGAATGGAACCTATAGGACCTTACTTATCGGAAGTGTGCTTGAGGGACTATGCCGATAGACAAGTCTAAGACCGTGCCAATCGGCACCCCGTTGACCCTATATGTAATGCCCCAACCCTAATTTATGTGTTACTCGTAGTCAACTCGGTCTGACTTGAGCGTTAGGTGTGAAGTGTAATGAAGCAACCTACATATTGTTGCAAGTCAAGTTTTATATTAATTTTTCAATTATTTAGCATGCGATTTCAAATTTCAAATTTAACTATGTGATGGTCCCATGGGGAGAACCCTGGAGTACAAGAATATATAACTACTAACATAGAATAAAAGCGAGTACTTACCTGGATAACGCTCTCAAAATACAAAACCGTACACAACGTGCCTCAACAAAATGAGGGAGTGAGGCAAATGCTCAATGGGAAATAAACAAATGCAGTATAGAATGAAACAAATGGAAGAAGACTCTAACATGTTATTTATACGTGCACATGCAACTGATTTATATGTATATACATACACATACACATACTTATGTGTAAAACTTGTTTTATTTTTGAAAACATTATTTATCTATATTAATTCATCTTACTCTTGTAAAATACTTCCTTTTTCTCATTTTAACATTCATCCCTTTATTTAACACACATGGTTAAATATTGGGTACAACTCCACATGAATTAGCCTAAAATCATTTCTTTACTAAAATTATCCTTTTCTTTTTAACCAATCCACGTTAGTATTTCAGTGAAAATGTCCTTTCAACACGCGCGAACACCATTTTAGAAAGTACCCTTTTACAACACATAATTGTGTTAAATATGGGTTGAACCACATAGTTACTTAACCACCCTTTTTCCCACTTACTTTACCGTTATTGACCTTACGAACATTAATCAATTTACACATTCCTTGCCCACTTTATCATTTATCGAAACATTCATTAATTCATTAAAGATAGGTTGTCATAACAAATTATCACCACACAACCCATTTCTTGATATATCCCTTATCCCTTTATTGTTTTCTCAGAATTGTCCAATAATTGTAGACATCAATGGGATCCACACCACCTACTATGCGTACCATATGCTCTGACGAGTTGTTTTGAGTCTTTCATCCCAGGGTTTCGGGCCCTCCTGAATTATCCCGGTCTCATCTGTGCTATTAATATTTGACGAATGTCCACATCATTCCACCTTTCCTTTTTACCTAGCCGAGGCCAAAAACCAAGGTTACAACTAAACTTGTGTTACACTTTGAAAATCATTGTTCCATGTCATTTGCACTCAAAGATTGATTTGATTTCATAAAATAATGTTCATTAGGAATAATTAGTGTAACACATTTACTAAATTTTTTTGTTCATAAAAATGTTCCACTTTAAGTGAATTATCATTTACCCATTTGTTTCTAAATTTATCTTTTACCCCATTTCCAGAAGTGTTAATTTTTTCTAAATGGTATTTAATTATCCATTTTAATTTCTTAGGTGTTTTAAATCCTTTTTAACCATTGAGTAATATTCTTCTTAATTGGAAACATCTTTATTTCATTATTTACTTTCCAATTTCATAATTGTTAATCTTTTACAACATCATTAATTTATACAAACAAACTTTCCAATATTCAACCATTAACATTTTTTCAACACATTTACTAACCAAATTTCCATATTAGACATTTCTTTAAATCTTAATTCAAGAAAACTAAATCCACTGAACGAATAATTTTATAAGAAACTACCATTTCGTTTTCATTACTATATGTAGTCTTATAACTTTATACTTATCACACTTTTAACCCCTTCTTGGGCACCTTGGAGATTGGAATTTCTACATTCTTTTTATTTTCATGTTCAAACCCCACATAATATTCTTTAAACTTGTTTACATACTTATCATCAAAATACTACAAGTTTTTATGAATGGAAAAATGGATTATTAAATCTTAAAATCTAATTAAATCGGTTCGACACATGTTTTATTCTAGAAATTCACAACACTTACAAATCATATCCTTTCAAGATTAAAGGACGTCATTATTTTTTCAAACTTCACACAAAAGTCCCATTTCATAAAATTTTGAGTATTTTTCAAGAAAATTTTAAACTTTACTTCACCATTATTTTAGCAAAAACAACATCATTTCAAATATTTCATTTCATAAAACATGTGACATTAACCTCTAGAAAATGCGCCATTTTCATAAAATCCAAACCTTTATCTCAAGAAACTTTGAAATATGCATTCTTTATTTATTTTCAACAAAATGATATTTTCTTCTCAATATTTTTATTCCATAAAAAATTTCCTTTTTAATTTTGCTAGAAAACCTATAATTATTTTATATGCGTCACACTCCTAATATTCTAACAAATCAAGATTATAAACACATAAAATTAGAGTCTTAATCTCTGAGTAGATTTTTTCCACCTCATTGAAGCTCCATCAATAGTAGGCATGGAATGTCAAGGAATATGGAAACCTTCCACCTCCTAAGGTGGCCTCAATGAGGTTGCCCTGTCCAAAAGCATGGTTTATATATCTTCCAGGAAAAACATCATCAAAAACCCACTTTAAACTCCATCTTCATTTTCACTAAAAACTCCTAACAACACCTTACAATTGCGTAGCTATACCCATAAATGGTGGAAAGGGGTTTATATGGTTCAAATATGGTGTAATACACTAAGAAAATGGTGGTTTATGGTTGATATATGGTGGTGGGTGGTGGTTTGGGGCGGAGAAGGGTGTACAACCATGGAGGAAGGCCACCCCTCCTCTCTCTCTCTCTCTCTCTCTCTCTCTCTCTCTCTATCTATCTATCTATCTATCTATCTATCTATCTATCTATCTATCTATCTATCTCTATTTATATCTCTCTCTCTCCCTCTCTCTTATTCCACTTATAAGAACAAAATAAGCCTAAACAAATCCTTATATAACATTTAAAAACCTTAAATTCCCATTTCCCCCTATTTGGGATCATATGGGATTCACAATTCAGAGATCCAAGGGCCAAAACTGTTACAACACACATGGGCAATCAGATTTAACCATTTTTTAGGCACGTCATTTGAATGACATGAGCCTTGTGGCCATCCCCGATACTCGTCGTGCTAAGGGAAAGGATCCTTCGGGTCCCGCGCATCCCTCTCGGGAGCACTTCGGCCGGCGCCGTTTGAGATGGGGTGTATAAATGTAGAGAGATTCAGAGTCGACAGTCTATTTTACTCAAAATAAACAAAATAAAAAGAGGAATCCACCCCGAAGGATGGCATCCAAAGACATACTGGTGCGTGCGAAACCAAATGATTCGAGAAGGGTTCAGAGGCTTAGTTACGAAATGGGAACGTGTTAGGCACCCATTCCGCCCTTTCGGTCTCCCATGAATATTTTCTATTTTCCTTTACATTTCCCCCCGTGATATGTGTGCATGTGTATATATAGAATGGCGGTAGGAATCCTCGACTTGTATCATGGAAAAGATAAAGTGAGTCATCCGTAGGAAGGTATAAGAATAATATTAGAAAAATAAAATTTACACGATTACCCCTACGTTGATCGTTATAATGGAACGATAACGCATACGAAGTGATGTGTCACTAAGAGCAAGTATATTGAATATAAGGAAAATTGATTTAGAGAAGATAGAAAATAAGAGAAAAAGTGAGAAAAAAGGACTCGAGTCTCGGGTTCCACCCCGGGACGCCTACGTAGCCTATTAAGGATTCAAACTCCACGTAGTTCGCATACAAAACTAGGGGTTGGGTTTATCCCATTAATCCAAATGGGGATCTCTTATTTGTGTGTGTGTGTGTGTAGAAAAAGTGTTTTAGTTGTGAGAAAAGTGTGGAAAAAGTGTGAGAATCCCTATTTGGAATTTATGAGCAAAACCCTATTTTTCTTATTTTTTGGGTTCTATGAAAATAAAAAATGTGAAATAATACTAAATAAAAAGTATATTCGGATGTGTAAGATGAGATAGTAAAAAGTGCTAAGTAAGAAAATAAGTTATTGGGAATTTAAGAGAAATTAAGAGAGATTTTGAGAAAGTTGGAACTTCTCGAAGATCTTGAGCTTGATCTTGAATGTTGGAGAGCAGACCTTGCGCTTGGATGATGATGGAGAGTGGTTAATTCACCAAGTTTGATGAAAAGGATGATGAAAAGTGGAAGTAAAAAATGGATTTGGGAGTTAAAATCATGCTGCCTTCGAGAGAGGTTTTTGGGATTCGTTGAGAGAGATTTTTATCAGATCTGAGCTCCTTGAAAATGAGGTTAAGTCCTCATTTTATAGGCCTAGGTAAGTGTCGATCGGCATATACCTGTTCCTGCCTATCAGCAGGTGCCGATAGGCAGGGTCTGGAACCTGCCATTTGGTAGTGCGCTTCAGGCTTTTTCGGAAAATCAGCCACCGAGGGCAAACAATTGGTCAGAATCATGCACGAGGCAGAAAGGTAATTTAAAGACCTTTGAAAGTACTTTGTATAGTTCGGGAGTTGAATTTGGGTCAAAAATGGCTCAGAAGCGTTTGTCGATCCATTGAATGGGGATCGGTTGTCCGCATGGTAAGTCTGAATCACGCACGGGGTAGACCGTTGGAAAGGATAAGAGATGTACTTTGACATTGCAAAGAGTTTGACCCGGTTTGGAGAGTTAACTTTGGTTAACTGATCCCGAGAAGCGTTCGGTGACCTCTCAGAGTCAAACGGATCATTCGTCCACATGGAAAGTCGGAATCGTTCTCGGGATGTACCGTTAGAAAGGGTATTCAGTTCCCTTCGAAGATTCATTTAACCTCGGTCGAGCTGAAGAGTTGACAGAAGTCAAACAGAGCCCGGGAGCGCCCGATGGCCTCTAGTTCAAGTTTCGGATGCAAATAGATCGTTCGTCCGCATGGTAAGTCGAAATCGTGTACGGGGCAGTCCGTTAGAAAGGGTATTCAATTCCCTTTAAAGATTCATTGATTCTTGGTCGAGACGAAGAGTTTGACTTTTTTATCAAACTGCGCCGGGAAGTGCTCGATGGCTTCTAGGTCAGTACTCGAGACATGACCTAGGTTTGTTGTGATGAGGGGAGGTACTAGGGACCTAAGGAGAGTTAGGGGGTAACATAATGGGGTGTCTACAGATCCCCTCGATGGGTGAGTTTGGAAAAAATGATGATTGTCCAATAGACACCACATGATGCTTTTGAGGGAGTATAACCAATTCAGAGGGTCGAGGCCAATTCTGAGGACCTAAGGAGTGTGCTGGGGATGATCAATTTTGCGAATCAAAGACGAATCTATGGGCTTAGGGTAAAAGTTTGATAACCGAGGTCAATTTTGGCCTAAGATTGGTGACGATCGAGGACCAGGGTCAATTCTAACCCGAGTTAGGTGATGATCCCAGACCGAGGTCAATTCTAACCCAAGAGTGGTGATAACCGAGGACCGGGGTCAATTATGACCCAACTCAGGTGAGGATCCAAGATCGGGGTCAATTATGACTGAAGAGTGGTTACGACCAAGGACCGAGGTCAATTTTGACCTAACTCAGATGACGATCCAAGACCGAGGCCAATTCGGACCCAAGAGTGGTGACGACTGAGGACCGAGGTCAATTCTGACCTAACTCAGGTGACGATCCAAGACCGGGGCCAATTCTCATCGAAAAGTGGTGACGACCGAGGTCAGTTCTGACCTAACTCAGGTGATGATCCAAGACCGGGGTAAATTATGACCCAAGAGTGGTGGCAACAGAGGATCGAGGTCAATTCTAACCTAACTTGGGTGCCGATCCAAGACCGGGTCCGATTCTGACCCAAGAGTGGTGACAACCAAGGACTGAGGTCAATTCTGACCTAACTCATATGACGATCCAAGACCGGGGACAATTCTAACCCAAGAGTGGTGACTACCTAGGATCGAGGTTAATTCTGACCTAACTTAGGTGAAGATCCAAGACCGGGTCCAATTCTAACCTAAGAGTTGTGACGACCGAGGACTGAGGTCAATTCTGACCTAACTCAGGTGACGATCCAAGATCGAGGCCAATTCTGACCCAAGACTTGTGACGACTGAGGACCGAGGTCAATTCTGACCTAACTCAGGTGATGATCTAAGACCGGGGCCAATTCTGACCCAAGAGTGGTGACAACCAAGGACCGAGGTTAATTCTGACCTAACTCAGGTGATGATCCAAGACCGGGGCCAATTCTGACCCAAGAGTGGTGACGACCAAGGACCGAGGTCAATTATGACCTAACTCAGGTGACGATCAAAGACTGAGGCCAATTCTGACCCGAGAGTGGTTAAAGATTTGATTTTGATTCTTCTAGAGATGGAGCTTTATGATTTTGATCTGAGCTGGGGAGCTGATAGCTGGGGTAGCTTTCAGGAGACCTCGCAGGGGGAACAACCTATTTTGGGTGTTGTAGGAGAATGCCGTTGGGGAAGTGATCAGGTGAACCTTAGGGATACTCCGGAGCTTTGTCGGGAGGAGTTTCACTTGGTTTTTGAGGATTACACTGGGGAAATAAGGGGTTTCGCTCGAGGGAACGCAAAATTCTCTTGGTGAAAATGTTCAAAATCCATCCTGCGATTTTCAGGAATTTTTTGAGGATTTTTCGGTGCTTTTTGGTATTTTTGGGAATTTCTGTACGAAATTTAAAGGGGTGCCAGTCGGCATAGTATGAAGGGTGCCGATCGGCAGTGGCATGGACTTTTGGGCTAACTCGAGAGCGTGAGGAGTCAGTGTCGATCGGTATGGTAGGGGGAGGTGCCGATCGTCATGGCGCTTGGCATCCTATAAAGAAGTGGGCGAATCCCTTCATTTTTTCACAGATTTTTTTTCTTTCTCTCTCTTTACGATTCTTCTGCAAATTGTTCTAGCATTCTGATATTCAAGAAATGGTCGCCTTTGTGAGCACTGCAGTCCACCGGGAGTGGTTGACCGTTGATGATTGTGCAAATATGGATTGGAGGGACAAGGTGTCCCTTGCTTTGGGGAGTGAGAACTCCTTTGATCTGTTTGAGCCTGTTGCGGATGAGAGGACTTTGCTGCGGGAGCCATTGCATCATTGCTCTTCGATAGTGATCCCCGATGGTTATGTAAGTAACCCGACCTTTGGCATTTTTCTCTTTTGGTGATTTTTCTTTGTTGACTTTTGATGAGAATTTTCTTTTTGCCAGTCTGATATTTCTTTGAAGAACATGCATGCCCGTGGGACAACGGGGCTCAAGGATGTCTAGGAGAATCTCCCACCTGTGGTGCGTTGGGCGGTCTCATTAGCGAGTTTTGGGCAGTTGGCGTCGGCGCTGGATGAGATGCCTCATTCAACATCGATCTTGTGCGCTTTGGGAGAGAGGTGGTGGGACACTACCCACACCTTACATTTCGGCTTCGGGGAGATGACTGTGACTCCCATAGACGTGCAACATCTGTTAAGGCTGGATTATGATGGAGAGCATATAGAGGTGGATCGCTCTTTATGGGTGAGACCGGAGGCAGTGCATGCGGCACTTGGTGATGTAAGGAGGATAGTTTCTCGAGATTCTATCCGGCTGTCCCTGCTGAAGGATGTTCTACTGAGTAGGGTAATTGATGTGGAGGACGGGCTGAAAGTGAGGTAGATGGCCCGGTAACTCATTCTTCTGGTGTTGGGAGGTTTCATGGTGGCGTCGAGCGGCGACGTCGTCCATTTATGGTTTTTTCCGTACTTGAGGATATTTTTGGACATCCCTTTCTATGATTAGGGGAGTCTGACCATGGAGACCCTTTACTTTTCTCTGGATGCATTCAGCAGGTGTTGCCGACAGACCTTTTCTGGAGACATGTACCTACTTGAGGTATTCTTCAATTTGTGCATTTCTTTTCATTCATTCATTCATATTTTCCTTTCATGCTTTCACATTTGCCTTTCATGCATTCGCATTTTCCTTATGCGTCTCTTTCTTTTTAGAATTCAGACTTGGTTCTATGAGGTGATTGGGTGCAATACCCCGCTGATCGCTTTGAAGGACGACACCGTTGGGGACTTCTGCCGATTGTATCGATGGCGTAAGGCCAACCGACAGTCGAAGGGATCTCTCTCCCTAGAGGCGGTGCGTCAGGTCTTGAACGACCTGACCAGTGCTAGGGTAAGACTCTTTCCATTTTTGTCTTAGTTTTTTGCGCCTTCTAATCTTGTATTGATTTATGCTAGCTTGGAGATTTTTAGGTGACCTTTTATCCCCGGGGGACAGCCATTCAAGATGTGGGGGTGACCGGGGTGAATGCGCGGATGAGGCGGTTGCTGGCGCATGAGTTCGGACATTCCTGGTACCTTGGGGAGAGGGTGGTTCATCAGATTGCTGAGGAGGAGGTGGTGGTGCCACCCGTGTAGCCTCCTACGTCTATGAGGCGGGATCGACTGCTGTTAGAGAATGAGAGGATCTCAGCGATGATCGGCGAGTCCTACTTGTTGTACAGCGATACGGCTACGCCGTATGACTATATGGACTTTGTGACGACCTAGTTGATGGATCCCAGCATATATGATGAATTTCCCTTCCTTCCTGCGGGTTCAAGTCGGGCGGTGGGATCTTCCCACAGCGGCGGTGGTCCGTCGGCATCTACAGCGGCGACGACCTTGGATGTCCCTTTTGTGAGGCTGCATACCCTTTCATATAACATTCGGTGGGTTGATGGAGGGATGGTTCTTATGTTGCACCGTCCTCATTCGATGGATCCAGGAGAGTTGGGTTTGACTGTGGAGGTCCTTCGACCTGCGGTATACCTTTTTGTTCCTTACTGTCTTTCTTTTTTGTCATCCTTTCTTTGATACTGATTTCGCCTTTCCTTGCAGCAAGGACCACTTGGATAAGGGACATCAGAGACTGGATATCTTCGACGACTGCCCGTATTCAGGACGCGATTCCTGTTCCATCTTGCTTGGTTCCGTCTGCCTCATCCAGAGAGGACTCTGGCTTGGGTAGTGGTGGTGCCTCATCTCGCCGTAGGGGGAAGAGAGCACGTCGTAAGTGTGGAAGCTCTTAGTGAGAGAGTGAGAGTGAGAGAGAGAGAGAGAGAGAGAGAGGATGCGAGTTCGGGCTGAGTCCCGTTGTTTTTTTTCTTTTTCTTTTTATTTCCTGCGAAATTGATGTAACACAAAACACAAATATATACAATGCAATGGAGTTTTTTATTATCTTTTATTTATGATGAATGAATGCATGCATATGCACTTTTTACTTTGCCGGTGAGACCGTAAAAAGGAATATTTTTGGACTTTTTTTTGAAGTAAATATTTTAATAAAAAAGGAAATTATATAAGGAGAAAAGGGGATTTTTGAATTCTGTTGAGACTACCAATTTATTTTTATTGAATTTTATGATTTGAAAAAAGAGGAAAAAGGGAGATTTCCAAAAATGGGGGGTTATCGATCTGCAAGCACCCTGAGCTGCCTATCGGCAGTTCAGTCCAGTCCCATCAATTGAAAGCTTTGAATGGTAACCTTTTTAGCCTTTGGTACCTTGTGGCATGTCCCCAAAGATTATATGAAGTGGTTGTGGAGGACAGTAGTCAGCAAGATGTTAGCAGTGGAGACTGGATATAGATGGTTTGTTTTATCTAACAACATGGGAGGGGGTGTTGTGGTCTTTTCGAAGATGGTTAATGCTCATTGGTCCATGGAATGTTTATGGCATTCTATTCAGGCAAGGGAAACATGGGAACCTCCGGATGTACATGATTAGGGTGCAAGATCCTCTGGTAGCTGTGGGTAGGACTCTTGGAGAGTTTATTTGTGTAACAAATGTGGGGATTTTATTTGGCTTTTTATGGTAGTAGGGGGGAAGGGAGTTATCCGTTCCTTTTTCTTATGTAATATGTGCTGAATTTTCTTATTAATGAAATAAACAAGTTTCTGATCATCCAGTTGTGCCTTTCGATGAATTTTGCATTTTGAATTATCTATACTGATCACTAAGGCATACATAATCCTTTTGTTCAAGTATTTTTAGAATGAACCGCCGTTCTCGGAGGTAAGAAAAGAATAGTATTTTGTGAAAAAGAAAGGGTCGCACTCATGTGAGGTGTATGAGCTGCCTACGTACCTTTGGGGTTTTTTGAAAAGTTTTAAAATAGTTTTTGTAGAGGATCAGGCCCACGTAGTTCTGGGTAGCGGGAAAGGAAGAGTTTTTTTTTTGTTTTTTTTAGAATAGAAGGGGGATGAGAAGAGTCGTAGCGCGTCGAGATTTTGGACTAGGGGTAGAATTTCTTGAGACGGTGCAGATTGACTGGATGAGCGATCTCTTCCCCATCTAGGTCAGTGAGCATGGTGGCACCGCCAGATAAGATTTTCTTCATAATGTAGGGGCCGCTGCAATTGGGCTTGAACTTCCCTCTAGGGTCACAGATGGGTTCTATTATCTCTTTGATGGATAAATCCCCCTCCCGGACACTGCAGTCCTTGACTCTCTTATTGAATGATCATGTTATTCGACGATGGTACCCCTGTATGTGGTACAATGATTTTAACCTTCTTTCATCTAAGAGGGTTAGCTCATCAAGACGGATTTGGCACTAGTCTTCTTCACTAACCTTGCTTTCGAGCATGACGCGTAATGAGGTTATTTCCAGCTCCACAGGTAGAACTGCTTCCATGTCATAGACCAGGGAGCAAGGGGTAGCCTCAGTAGAGGTTCGGATTGAGGTTCGATATCCCCAGAGGGCGTACGAGATTCGGTCAGCCCAATTTCTATAACTTTCGGTTATCTTACTGATGATATCTTTGAGGTTCTTGTTGGCGGCTTTAACTACACCATTGGTATGAGGTTGGTAGGGAGAATATTTGTGTCTCTGAATCCCATACTCGTTGACTACTTCTGTGACTTCTACTTCAAAATGCAACCCGTTATTTGATAGCAGCTCGTGTGGGACCCCATATCGACAGATGATATTTTTCTTGAGGAATTTGGCCATTTTCTTAGCGTTTAATACTGCGTATGACTCAGCTTTGACCCATTTGGTGAAGTAATCGATGGCAACCAGGATGAACTCATATCCGTTTGAAGCCTTTGGTGTAGCCTTCCCTTTGATGTCGATGCCCAAGGTGGAGACAACCAGGGAGAGGTCATGTTGTATAATTCTCGCGGAGGCAAGTGTTGAAGATTGGAGAATTATTGGCATTTTAGGCGCCTGCAAACATAAGCGATGCAATCTGGATCACGGTGGTCCAGTAGTAGCCCTGTCGGATGATCTTCTTGGCAAGCATGTGACCATTCCTGTGGGATTCGCATTCGCCCCTGTGGATTTTCTGTATTTTTTTCTCAATCTCAGCCCCAGCAATACAGCGTAGATGAGTTCCATCGAAGTTCCTCTGAGTAAGGCTTTATGACAGATAATGTACTTGGCGGCCAGTCTTCGGAGGGTCATTCAATCTTTCTTGTTGGAACCCTCAGGATACCTACCATGTTTGAGGAGGCACCAGATACCATAGTACCAACAATTGGCTAGATCGAGATCTTCAGTGGAGACAAGCTCAATATGGTAGCAATGGGCCGGTTTGTCTTGCTTTTGAACTATGAAGGGGGTCATTATTATTCCCTCGGGTATATCGACCATGGAGGTCAAGGTGGCGAGAGCATCGGCTATGTTATTCTTTGCTCGGGGTAGGTAATGGAAGGTGATAGCTCGAAAATGGGAGGCTAACGTTTCTAATTGGGCATGAAAGGGTTGGAGATTTTCGTCCTTAACTTTCCACTTTCTGAGCACTTGATCGATGATAAGGGTAGAATCCCTATAGACATCAAGGTACTGAATACCTTTCTTGAGAGCGACTTGGAGGCCCACTGTGCATGCCTCGTATTCCGTCATGTTGTTGGTGGAAGGTAAATACAATTTAATGGCGATGGGAGTGTGGGAGCCATCTGGGGCGATCAGGAGTATCCCAATGCCATATCCCTTTTTACTGGCAGCGCCATCAAAAAACATTTTCCATCAAAGGTGGTGTTGAGTGGTGCAGAGGATATTTTCATCTGAGAATTCGGAGATCCAAACCTCTGCTTCTTCTACAAGGTAATTGACGAGGTAGTCAGATATGGCTCTTCCTTTAACATCTTTCTGTGTGACGTACACAATATCGAACTCAGTTAGGAGCATCAACCATCGGGCCATTCAACTGGATAAGGAGGATTTCTCAAGCAGGTATTTGACGGGATCCATTTGGGATACAAGTTTTATGGGGAAGGCGAGCATATAGTGTCACAACTTTTGGGTTACCCAGACAAGTACGACACATGCCTTTTCTAAAGCAGTGTAGTTAACCTCGTACCCGGACAATTTACGACTGGCGTAATAGATGGCTCTTTATTTTTGGGATTCTTCAAGGTGTTAGGCTAACAAAGCCCCAGTTGCGGTGTCAGTTATGGTTAGGTATAGGAGTAAAGGGAGACCAGACTATGGTGGGATGAGCATTGGAGGTTGGGTCATGTATTGTTTGATTCGGTTAAAAGATTCTTGGCAGGCCTTGTTCCAAACCTTGGTTGAATCCTTTCGAAGGAGCTTGAAGATTGGTTCACAGATGGAGGTTAGCTGGCTAATGAACTGGCTGATATATTGTAATTTCCCAAGAAAACCTCGGGCTTCTTTCTCTGTTCCTGGCAGTGGCATCTCAAGTATGACCTTCATCTTTGCAGGATGTGCTTCTATCCCCTTTTTGCTGACCATGAATCCTAAGAGTTTTCCCTTTGTAACGCCAAAGACACACTTTTGTGGATTAAGTAACATCTGATACCGTCGCAGTCGTTCGAAGAACTTCCGGAGAGCAAGAACATGACCTCCTCTAATTTTGGACATGATAATCATATCATCCATATAAACCTTGACCTCTTTGTGAATCAGGTCACGCAGGATGGTTATGGCAGCCCTTTGGTAGGTAGCCCTAGCATTCTTGAGACCGAATGGCATAATGGTGTAGAAAAAGGTTCCCCATGGGGTGATTAATGCGGTTTTTTCTTGGTGGTCGGGGTGCATCTTGATCTGACTGTATCCTAAAAACCCGTCGATGAATGACTTGAGAGCATAACTAGTTGTGTTGTGCATGATCATGTCGATATTGGGTAGTGGATAATCATCCTTTGGAGAAGCTTTGTTTAAATCTCAATAATCTACACACATTCGAACCTTCCCTCCTGACTTTGACACAGGTAAAATTTTGGCTAGCCATATGGGATATTCGATCACTCGAATGAAACCCACGTTTAATTGTTTGACCACCTCTTCTTTGACCTAGAGCTACCATTCGGTGCAGTGTTTTCTCAATTTTTATTTAACCGGCTTGTAATCTGGGAGAGTGGGGATCTCGTGCTGAGCTATTTCAGGATCAATGTCGGGCATATCATCATAGGACCATGCGAAGACATTCATGAAATCCTTCAATAATTCTTCGAGTTGTGGACACTCATGCTCATCAAGGGTGGACCCTATCCTAATCTCGCACAGTAGGCTACTAGAACCGAGATTAATAACAACCGTATCTTTTTCATTAACTTGAATGCGGTTATGTTATTTGTTATTAACCTTATTTAGATCAGTTAAGAATTTTTTATTTTCAAAATCATCATCATTAAAAGTTTTATTAGAATCGGAGCAGTTAATGTAAGGCACACCAAGATACTCAAAATCTTCGTTTATTTTATTGATAGGAAAAACAACTTTGAGAACCTCATCAAAATAGGTCTTGATTACATTTGAGCAAGGATAGACAACAGAAGAAGAAATAGGATAAACTTTGGGTCTAGGGGAGATTTCAAGAGGTATAACTGGCACAACATGCCAGTTGAGGAGAGGATTATCAGCATCTTTAATCAGACGGGATGGGTCCATTGATGTGGTTCTTGAACGAACCATGCAAAGTGCCAGCACCAGTATCTGCAAGTTGAAGGAATCTTCGGAATCACTTTCCTCAGTTTCTTTGGTGTCTTTGATGAGCGGTTGAATGAGGTGGGGGAAACTTTCGGCCAATGGGTAGCTATCTTGGAAAAAGATCTCCATTCTCAGCCTCATCTTCTTATTTGTGTGGTCATACTATGGTTCCAGAAAACCACAAAAGGGGAAGTCTTCGCCTTCTTTGATAATTCATCCATTTAAGGAGTTTCCTAAGATAGTTCGATTGCAGTCTAATCTTCCCTTTGGTCGAGACTGGCGGATCATTTTGAGCTCTTGTTCTGATGGTTGATATCCCAAACCGCTGTAACACCCCGCCTAATTAAATACCGGGTGGCCAGTCCCATACCAAATTAAAACAGAATATACAGTTGGCTCATTCTTAGCATCACTGTTGAAAACATTTACAACTCACCCAATACTCAATTAAGCTGGTGTTAAAAACTTTCCAAATTTAAATTTCAACAAAAACCATTTTTAGTTTAAGAATAACACTACACATTTTATACTACAACACTGATAACACAATAAATATCACAAAAGAATTTAAATGCAATTGGAATAAACATTCTCAAATAATATTAATCCATTACAGTAATCCCATCAATAACAACTGTATTAAAAAGACCCGAATACAATAGTATTTGACCTCGATAGAAAATGATAATTGAAATCCTTTGGGCGACATGCCCTAACTAAGAATACTGTGAATCAAAAAGATGATAAGCGTCTAAGCAAAACTTCCATAGCTCCATAGCTCGTCACAATCAACTATGGTTGGCGTCCCTGGTGCTGGACACCTGATATAGAGATACAATAGAAGAGAAAATATGCAAGGAAACGGGTCAGAGCCCGAATGTGTAGATGATTTTTAAAACAGCAAGTATTTAACAAGTGCAATAAGGCATTTATTATGTACATGTTAGATCCAACTCTCACTTGCAATTCTCACCTCTCAACTAGTGTGCACACTTAACGTTTCCAATTAACCTCCTAGTTAATGGTTCCTCTTTTCTAGTTTCCATATTATAATTCCATTCCCATATCATAATCCCCGTATGTCCCATACCATACGTCACATTATTATTCATTTACATTTCTCCTTTATATGATTAGTTTCTCATTAACATGAATCATTACTCATTAATATGAATCGTTTCTCATTAACATGAGTTAAGCTTTTCAATTCTATAAGCATAAACATTCATTAACTTAATTCCATTATCTTTCTCGATTCACCGTTATCTACAATTATCACCGTAGATAAAATTAACCACAATATATCCATTCAATCATTTAATCCATTATATATATATATATGTATATATATATATGTATATATATATATGTATATATATATATATATATATATATATATATAATACGGCACCCCGAGTCACAGCTGCGGTGCAATGCATTACTCTCCTATCATGTCCCATCATCGCAGGTCGCCAAATAGGGGACTAAAGGTTCGGTAAGATTCCACGAACCATAAACTACAACAAACAAATTGGAGGCGAACATAGTTCTCATATCCATGGGTCACGCACATACCTACGTACCCACAGTCAGCGGACTTATCAACTCCCCGATAAGTCTTTCATAGACCTATGTTCTCGAGCGACAAATCAAAGATCCCATGGATTCATCAGGATTTGACTGCCCTCACGCGCAAACCTCCCACCGATAGCAAGTAAGCTAGGTATGTCATACACATAAATCATCAATCAATCAAATAGGTATTATCATACCTATAATATAATATCAATAAGGTAATTATCACTACCCTAAGATATTTCCCATACGTAGCATTATATCTCTTTTAAATTCCACGTATTAAAATATCATATCTTTACTTCATAATTTAATTATCCTCGCATCCTATAACATCCCTCCACTCCCGACGTCATTAAGGTTCATGCTCGGAGCGTCCCGCAAAGCGAAATTCAAACAAGGAACCCCTCCAATACACTACTACTTAACTTTGTCGATTGAGGAGGTCCGACAACTTTAAATATGCGATGGGAATAACCTCATACCCTCTTTCAACCAAATGTATTCCAAACTCCCATCTCTATCCAGGAGCCATACCACTACGCTCTTATAATTTAGTTATCCTCGCATCCTATAACATCTCTCCACTCCCGACGTCGTTAAGGTTCATGCGTGGAGCGTCTCGCAAAGCGAAATCCAAACAAGGAACCCCTCCAATACACTACTACTTAACTTTATCGATCGAGGAGGTTAGACAACTTCAACTATACGATCGGGATAACCTCGTATCCTTGCGAAATCAATAATGAGCTTAAACTCAGTCCTTGATGTTCAAATTGTAACCCTAAGGCTACCCTCACTCAAAACACAATATTTAAATAGGTTTTTCCTCAACATATATTCAGTAAGAAGTCACTAATATCCTACTAGTCCATAACATCATTTCTCCCGAATTACTACGAGTTTAGTTCTCCTTTTAATTAAGGTTAAAACCGATAGTTTCGAATCTCTTATAAACACATCTTCTTTCACTTAAGATTAAACCCTCTTATAAACTTAAGGATACCCAGGTGTTATATTCAATCACCCGTATTGGTCGTATCTTTAATCCTCATACATCTCCATTTAGAATTTAACAAATGAATATAGCAACCGAAATTCCATTCGATATAATTTTCAACATCTTAATCACTTGAATCCAAATCAAATTAATTCAAATCTTATCAAGGGTTTACTGATATTTTCTAAGTCCCATAATATCCAAATAATAATCACCAAAGATCCACAAAAGGTTTGGGATAAGAATCAACATTTAAAAAGAAACAACTTTACTTATTCTGGGGAGTTCGATCGATCGAAGGCAGGGGTCGATCGATCGATCCCTTAGGTCACAGGCTGGTTTTTCTGCATTTCAACAACTACCGGTTTCACCATTTTTACACATTCAAACCTTCATATTAACCACGAAAATGAGTTATAATTATTACTACATGATATGCCATCATATATGAACGATTTCTAGTACTCTAAACATCTTAGGATCATCAAGGGATTGGATTAAAAATCATGTTTATCTCCTTATTTCTAGAAATTATCAACATATCATCTTCAAGAACACATCAATGGTTTTCATAATTTCTTCAACAGATTCATGACTATTTTGTGGATTATTATCATCCTAAAACATGAGTTAAATTCCTATATCATTTCAGTTTTCCAGAAATCCATTTAATACTCCATTATTTCTTCCAAACATGAATAATCTTCTCTATTCATACTATTATAACATGGACAATATACAAACATAAATTGCCATTATCAAACACTTGCCTTTACTGCAGGTCTGATCCTTTGGTGTAGTATATCTCAGTTGGTTGTCCCTTCTCCGGTTAAACTCCGGTGGTGGTTGGTGGTGGTGAACCTTGGTTCTTGTTGTTCTCCTTCCCAAGTAGACTTTTCCCTTCCCAAGTACCCTTTCACTCTCTAGGAAGATGACTTCTCTATTTTTTGTAGAGGAGATGAATAACCCACATACACTTAATCTACCAATACTTATAGTAGGCCAAAATCCGAAATCACTATTCATCCCCCCTAGAAAAATGACCAAAATACCCTTTCGGATTGTCTATTCATTTCCAAATTACCCGAGACTCAAAATTAACATCCAAATAGACTTTTCTGACTATTTCAAACTTTCCGAACGCAACGACGCAGTTGAAATGACTATAAGGTCGATAAAAAATAAATTTCCTTTTTAATTTAGTAAACTAGTCCCGACACGTCCCATACCGCGTCTGACTAAAAATATAAATTACAGAATTTATATCATACAGTCATATCAATGACATCACATTCATATATTACCTAAATATCTTTAAGTAATATTCAGAATCATCCATTTTAATATCCACCGTCCGGATAAAACCCAAATGAATTAATTAATAATAAAATCCAATTAACTCATTAATTTAAAATATAACCCATTTTAAAAGTCATTTAAAATTACAATGTATTACATACTTCCCCCCTTATAACAGAATTTTGTCCCGAAATTCAGGAATATAAGTCATACCGGTAAGGTCAACTCTGAGTATAAATCTCACATCGCAAGAAATCCAAGATGTACCGCCCATACAGTACATTAACAAAATCCCTATCGATGTTATACGCCAAGCCTCACAATATAGTTTCAACTGAATCAAATTTAGACTTTACCTAATCTTCCCTATACCGTCTTCGTGACAAACTTTGGGAAAAAATGATCCTCTCGTAGTGAACAAATAAATCCTGAAGTCTCAATTACTTACCTTTTTCACAATTATGAAAAATACTACAATTCAATCATCCAGGGCGCCCATACACCCTCTCGTACCGCTTTCCATATTAAAAGTTTCGCAAAGGTTATAAACTCGTTTCCCAAAGACCTAACTTATTTCGACTCCCCACGGTTATTAGTTTCATGCGTGGGGTGTCTCGCAAGCGAAATCCAAACAAGGAACCACCCCAATACACTACTTCCTAAAGTAGTCGGTCATCGAAACTACTAAGATCCTTAGTCAATAATATAAAATTTTGGTTTATAAAAAGAAATATCAGGTTTATTGATTTAAACAAAAATTTGGTTGTTTCAATTTCAAATAGGGTCTACGCATCTACTCTCTTATAGGAGACAAGATGCAGACGTATGCTCGCATATACCACAAGTCAAAGCATGCCGATAGTCACATCACGCTCGGACATGCCCAAGGTAAGTAATCCCATAAAAATCAAACCCACATGATAACAAGTAATATATAGGTGTCCCACACCCCTCAGTGAGTCTACGTAAATAACGATGCCATAGGCTAAGTTTAACAACCCTTTTGCCCACCCAATATCAATAACTACAAAAATCAATACGCCTCATACTTCCTTAGATAGGAAACATACCCTCATTTGCGGGTGATGGTTGTTGAATCCCAATATTATAACTTTGCTCCGATGAGTCAAGAAAAATTTTACCCTAAATTTTTAGTTCTAGTTAACCACACTCCACTATATACCCAAGCCTTTCAATATATTGCCTTTGTTAGGGAACGTACACAATTCACGCATTTCAAGAACATCAACTGATGACTCTCCTCAATTTTTCCATAATAGGGGTGACCTCTACTACGGTCATCATACTCGAACATACTTCATAATCTCCTAAGTATGATCTCCGCTATCCGTCCAATGGCCCTCATCTGCCATACGTACGTAATGAAAGATTCCCCAATAAATGTTGTCGAATTTTATAGTTCAACCCATCAGTGAACATTAGTACTCTCCTCACCTCAGTAGGTACTTTAGCTGGTACCAAATTAGTTAATCTCGTAAACTCTTCCTCATATTTCACCACAGTTTTCTCTTCCTATTTCAAATCAAATAGCTTCCGCCTCATCTATATCTGGATAGCGGAAGGAAAATACTTCCCATCAAACCGTATCGAAAAGTCTTGGATAGTCATTATGTACCTCTCCTCCATAGTGGTCGTAGCTTCCCACCATTGCAAAGCTTCCCCTATTAGCTTGAATGTGGCTAGTATTTGACGTTGAACCTCAGTGCATTCGATCATTCTCAAGTGCCGTTGGATATCTTTCTTCCATTGGCTAGCAGTCACAACATCTGATCCTTCCTGAAACTCAGGTGGGTGCGCTTTATGAAAGGCATCCCTCGCTCGTTCCCATGCAGTAGGAAACACTTTCCCTTGCACGGGTGGCACAACCGGTGCCGGTGCAGGAGCCTGCTGAATAGTAGCTATAGTAGCATTGACTGCCTGAGCGACAATTGTAGCAACTTCGGCTACAGTCATTGTACCCTGAGCTGGGGCGGGCTGAGGTGCACGTCGAGGAGGCATCTGAAACGAGAGAACACTATCTGTATTGGATATCTCAAAATAGCTGAAGATCGTAAGCGTAAATAGAAAAGCAATATTCCTACTCATAGGGCTCTACATCAAAGAAAGCTAAGCTGAAGACACAATAAGCCGTACAGATCCTAAAGGACACTAGAACCAGATGCTCTGATACCACCTGTAACACCCCGCCTAATTAAATACCGGGTGGCCAGTCCCATACCAAATTAAAACAGAATATATAGTTGGCTTATTCTTAGCATCACTGTCGAAAACATTTACATCTCACCCAATACTCAATTAAGCTGGTGTTAAAAACTTTCCAAATTTAAATTTCAACAAAAACAATTTTTAGTTTAAGAATAACACTACACATTTTATACTACAACACTGATAACACAATAAATATCACAAAAGAATTTAAATGCAATGGGAATAAACATTCCCAAATAATATTAATCCATTACAGTAATCTCATCAATAACAACTGTATTAAAAAGACCCGAATACAATAGTATTTGACCTCAATAGAAAATGATAACGGAAATCCTTTAGGCGACATGCCCTAACTAAGAATATTATGAATCAAAAAGATGATAAGCGTCTAAGCAAAACTTCCATAGCTCCATAGCTCGTCACAATCAACTATGGTTGGTGTCCCTATTGCTGGACACCTGATATAGAGATACAATAAAAGAGAAAATATGCAAGGAAACGGGTCAGAGCCCGAATGTGTAGATGATTTTTAAAACAAGAAGTATTTAACAAGTGCAATAAAGCATTTATTATGTACATGTTACATCCAACTCTCAATTGCAATTATCACCTCTCAACTAGAGTGCACACTTAACGTTTCCTATTAACCTCATAGTTAATGGTTCCTCATTTCTAGTCTCCATATTATAATTCCGTTCCCATATCATAATCCCCGTATGTCCCATACCATACGTCACATTATTATTCATTTACATTTCTCCTTTATATGATTAGTTTCTCATTAACATGAATCATTACTCATTAATATGAATCGTTTCTCATTAACATGAGTTAAGCTTTTCAATTCTATAAGCATAAACATTCATTAACTTAATTCCATTATCTTTCTCTACTCACCGTTATCTACAATTATCACCTTAGATAAAATTAACCACAATATATCCATTCAATCATTTAATCCATTATATATATATTCATATATAATACGGCACCCCGAGTCACAGCTGCGGTGCAATGCATTACTCTGCTATCATGTCCCATCATCGCAGGTCGCCGAATAGGGGACTAAAGGTTCGGTAAGATTCCACGAACCACAAACTACAACAAACAAATTGGAGGAGAACAGAGTTCTCGTATCCATGGGTCACGCACATACCTACGTACCCACAGTCAGCGGACTTATAAACTCCCCGATAAGTCTTTCATAGACCTATGTTCTCGAGCGATAAATCAAAGATCCCATGGATTCATCAGGATTTGACTGCCCTCACGCGCAAACCTCCCATCGATAGCAAGTAAGCTAGGTATGTCATACACATCAATCATCAATCAATCAAATAGGTATTATCATACCTATAATACAATATCAATAAGGTAATTATCACTACCCTAAGATATTTCCCATACGTAGCATTATATCTCTTTTAAATTCCACGTATTAAAATATCATATCTTTACTTCATAATTTAATTATCCTCGCATCCTATAACATCCCTCCACTCCCGACGTCGTTAAGGTTCATGCGCAGAGCGTCTCGCAAAGAGAAATCCAAACAAGGAACCCCTCCAATACACTACTACTTAACATTGTCGATCGAGGAGGTCCGACAACTTTAAATACGCGATCGGGATAACCTCATACCCTCTTTCAACCAAATGTATTCCAAACTCCCATCTATATCTAGGAGACACAACACTACGCTCTTATAATTTAGTTATCCTCGCATTCTATAACATCTCTCCACTCCCGACGTCGTTAAGGTTCATGCATGGAGTGTCTCGCAAAGCGAAATCCAAACAAGAAACCCCTCCAATACACTACTACTTAACTTTGTCGATCGAGGAGGTACGACAACTTCAACTATACGATCGGGATAACCTCATATCCTTGCGAAATCAATAATGAGCTTAAACTCAGTCCTTGATGTTCAAATTGTAACCTTAGGGCTACCCTCACTCAAAACACAATATTTAAATAGGTTATTCCTCAACATATATTCAGTAAGAGGTCACTAATATCCTACTAGTCCATAACATCATTTCTCCCGAATTACTACGAGTTTAGTTCTCCTTTTAATTAAGGTTAAAACCGATAGTTTCGAATCTCTTATAAACACATCTTTTTTCACTTAAGATTAAACCCTCTTATAAAGTTAATGATACCCAGGTGTTATATTCAATCACCCCTACTGGTTCTATATTTAATCCTCATACATCTCCATTTAGAATTTAACAAATGAATCAAGTAACCGGAATTCCATTCGATATAATTTTCAACATTTTAATCACTTGAATCCAAATCAAATTAATTCAAATCTTATCAAGGGTTTACTGATATTTTCTAAGTCCCATAATATCCAAATAATAATGACCAAAGATCCACAAAAGGTTTGGGATAAGAATCAACATTTAAAAATAAACAACTTTACATATTCTGGGGAGTTCGATCGATCGAAGGCAGGGGTCGATCGATCGATCCCTCAGGTCACAGGCTGGTTTTTCTGCATTTCAGCAACTATAGGTTTCACCATTTTTACTCATTCAAACCTTCATATTAACCTCCAAAATGAGTTATAATTATTACTACATGATATGTCAACATATATGAACGATTTCCAGTACTCTAAACATCTTAGGATCATCAAGGGATTGGATTAAAAATCATGTTTATCTCCTAATTTCCAAAAAATTATCAACATATCATCTTCAAGAACACATCAATGGTTTTCATAATTTCTTCAACAGATTCATGACTATTTCGTGGATTATTATCATCCTAAAACATGAGTTAAATTCCTATATCATTTCAGTTTTCCAGAAATCCATTTAATACTCCATTATTTCTTCCAAACATGAATAATCTTCTCTATTCATACTATTCTAACATGGACAATATACAAACTTAAATTGCCATTATCAAACACTTTCCTTTAATGTAGGTCTGATCATTTGGTGTAGTATATCTCAGTTGGTTGTCCCTTCTCCGGTCAAACTCCGGTGGTGGTTGGTGGTGGTGAACCTTGGTTCTTGTTCTTCTCCTTCCCAAGTAGACTTTTCCATTCCCAAGTACCCTTTCACTCTCTAGGAAGATGACTTCTCTATTTTGTGTAGAGGAGATGAATAACCCACATACACTTAATCTACCAATACTTATAATAGGCCAAAATCCGAAATCACTATTCATCCCCCCTAGAAAAATGACCAAAATACGCTTTCGGGTTGTCTATTCATTTCCAAATGACCCGAGACTCAAAATTAACATCCAAATAGACTTTTCTGACTATTTCAAACCATCCGGATGAAACGACGCACTTGAAATGACTATAAGGTCGATAGAAAATAAATTTCCTTTTTAATTTAATAAACTAGTCCTGTCACGTCCCATACCGCGTCTGACTAAAAATATAAATTACAGAATTTATATCATACAGTCATATCAATGGCATCACATTCATGTATTACCTAAATATCTTTAAGTAATATTCAGAATCATCGATTTTAATATCCACCGTCCGGATAAAATCCGAATGAATTAATTAATAATAAAATCCAATTAATCCATTAATTTAAAATATAACCCATTTTAAAAGTCATTTAAGATTATGGGGTATTACAACCGCAAGGAGGAAAAGCTTTCTTCAATTCGATGGGCTCAAGTATCCCTTGCTGCCTTTGCCCTAGCCCCAGTCCTGGCATAAAGTGCATGTTTCTGAACATCTGAATCAAATTGACATTGCCATGAGGGTCATATTCTTGACAAACAATTTCTTTGAAACCGTCCCTTGCCGGGAGTAGGAGTGGCTCAACTCGGAATCCTGATAGGAGCATATCACTTGACCCGTGCTGTATCTCAAGAATTGGACTGCTGGTGCTTGCAACCTCGACATTTCTGTCGTCTCCCAAAAAGGTGATCACTCACCCGTCGGCAAAAAACTTCAATTTCTGATGGAGTGAGGAAGAGACACCCTTGATATTGTGGATCCAGGGGCATCCAAGCAACTGGTTGAAACAAGCTAGGATGTCTATGACTTGGAATTCAACGACAGGGTTTATATGGACAACCCCTATTACAAGTTTAATGGATGCCATCACCTCATGACCGGTATTATCATAGGCACGCAAAGCAGTGGAGGTTGGAGCGAGGTCACTTTCTTTCAGGACTAAACACTTGAAGGTTCTCAAAGGGCAAACGTTCAAGGCAGATCCGCTATCGACAAGGGAGAGTGGCACGACCTTTCCCATAACTTCGATGGAGATGTTGAGTGCATGATTGTGATTTGGCCCAATTCTGGGGATTTCTTCTTCAAAAAATGATAGCATTCGGGTGGAGGTCAAGGATCCGACCAGATTTACCGATTCTTCTGGTGTGGTAGAGGGAGGAACTATGGGTCCAGTGAGTAACATGATTAAAGCATTTCTGTGTAGCTGGGAAGACATGAAAAGCCCCCATAGAGTGATGTTAGATTGAGTTTTCTTCAGTTGATCTAGGATCTTGCTCTCCTTGATGGTCCTCTCTGGCATAGGAAGGTTTTCAACGTCCTTCCCCTCGTCATTTGCTGGTAGTGAGCTTGGAACCTGGTAATGTCTCCATGATCTGGTTATGTGATTTACTGAAGAAGGGAAGAACATGAATCCCATTTGCTTGTCAATCTCAGTGTGTTCCACCCTGTTTATTTCTCCGAGTAGTTATTCAAATGAGATCACCCCACATAAGTCGGCTACTGGGTCAGCTCTTCCTTAAGCTTGTTCTTCACTTGACTCTTCGAATTATTCCCCCCATCCGGTGGTAACAATTATGTGTTTCCCTGTAAAGTCGATGCATTCCACAAGTTCAACGGCTTCTTCATACACGTTGTCCCATTCTGCGGGGATATGTGTGATTAAAGGGACCAAACTCCCTTGTAGCTTCAAAGTGTCAAGTAACCCGGTGATACTGCAAATGCTGTTGGTTTGCCAGAATAGTTCTGCCATAATCTAGACAACATCATCTAGGCTGACTTCGCCGGTTGGTACCATCCATTTGTCTGAATCTCGGGCCCATTTTTGTGCTTCCAAAAATAGTGTACTGAATCTCTGGCAATCGATGACCATCTGTGAGGGAAATTTCAGCCCGTACTCTAGGAGTTGGTTTAACACCTCTGACAATTCCATACTTCTATTTTTAGATGGGTATGGACAGCGATGCATGCTCTGGTAAGGAGTGACAGTGCCTGATCAGTGATCCTAGTAGGGTGTAGGAGGAAATATGGGCAAATTTGAAGAGGTTTAGGAGAGTATATGGGTGTGATTTGAGTTGAGGGATCGAAATCTGGGTTTTCTTCCTAGAAGATGGCATTGGTGTGATTTGGGTGTGGATTGTGAGTAGTGTTTGGCTGAGGATTAGCTGGTGGGGTGATGGTACCCCGGTCAATGAGATCTTGGATTATGTTCCGAAGGTGGAAGCATTGGTCGGTGGTATGGTCGACAGTTTGGTGAAAGGTGCAATGAGCATCAGTTTTGAAGTTTCTTGGGTGTGGATTTGCCAATGGACGGGGATCCAAGGGTTTGATAAGGTTTCGGCTTAACAGGGCTTGGTAAACTTTAGAGAGGGGAGCATGGAGTTCAGTGTATTACCTCCGGATGGGGGCAGGGCGGCTTTCTGGTGCCCATGTTGTGGATGGTTGAGAGATGTTGTTGATGGTTGAGACTGTAGCACTCGTAGGCTTGTCATACTTTCTAGGGGTGAACTGTTCGGACACCTTCATCGGTTTAACCTATGTTTTAACGAGGCATTCCTCAATTTCTACTCCAGCCTCTCTGAGAGCTCAGAAGTGGGGATAGTATTGTCCTCCCATCGTCGCTCGGACATGGCGCAAGAAGTTCTTCTTCACTATGTTGATCTGTTCTTCTTCAGATGGTCGATTGGTCATGGTAGCTTCTTGCTCCCTCCATCGGGTTATGAAGTAACTGACTGATTCTCTAGGATTCTGTTTGAGCGGCTCTAAATCAAGATGGGTGACCTCAAGCTCTTCGTTGTATTTGTACTGCGACATGAATTCTCGGGCTACATCCTCCCAGCTACGGATTATGGATTCCTCAAGAGATAAAAACCATCAGAGGGCGCTATCCTTCAAGTTTTTTTGAAACAATTGGGCCATCACCTCCTCAGAAGCCCCTAGTAGAGTCATGGAACGGTGGTAACTAAGAAGATGAACAATTGGGGGTCCACTCCCTCCGAACTTCTCGATATTTGGCATCTTGAACTTCTCGGGTAACCTTGCTTTAGGATAAGGAGACATATGGGTGTAGTCCATGTAATTCCTATAGATCCTGACGTGGTGAAACTTCTTGGTGAGAATCTTGATATCCTCTTTAAATTTATTCAACTCCTCCTCTTTTGGATCAGCGACCACAGACAGGTTAGCCATAGGTTGGGCAATGTTTGGCGTTGGAAGCTGGGCAGACTGCGGCCCATTGGTAGGAGGGGCACATGGAGCGTGCTGATATTCTTTCGGAACCCATATAGGATCGGGTGGACCCATAGCATGAGGGAATAGGGCCTCAGGCTCTTGAAGAATTGGATCTTGGTTTCGTTGCATCTCTCGGACCTCGGTTTGGAGGTTGTCAATCTTGGACACGAGCTGAGCTAGGAATGTCGTCAGATCTGACTGCATGACTGGTACTTGATCTATATTCTCCATGGAAAGTGGATGGATTCCAGACTCGGAAGAAGTAGTAGAGGAAGGATGAAACTCCGGGGTGATTTGATTAAAGACCGAAGCCAGTAGGGAGCCAGGCCAAGGGCTTGCGATCGACGTGAGAAGGCGTAGAATGGGATATATTTTTGAGAAAGGAAGAACTTTTTTTGGATTTTTGATAAAGAAGGGAGAAATATTTTTGGATTTTTGATAAAGAAGGGAGAAATATTTTTGGATATGGAACTCATCATGATTATTATGATTATTATGTTTTCACTTGTATATAATTCTCCTAGATGCAATGTCGGACGGGACCTGAGCCTGGAAAAGTGGGGTTCTTAATATATGCAAAGCTAAGGTTTGGACTTGTAACCCGACTCATGGACAGGGTCCCGTTTTAAAAATGCGCAAAAATTGGGGGGCAGATCGACTCGGAATTTCGGCAAAGTTTCAGGTTGAAACCGAAAATCTAGAGTGCGTGTCCTAGGTTTGACACCTATATGCGGGTATGCAGTTGGTTGGGTGAATCGGCATGGGTTCCCCCCTTTGGCGTGACTTCCACGATATACGTCTTGCTCTTACGGGCAATTGGTACGTGTGGACATGTCATTTGATATACCTGAGTGTACGTGAATTGCCTCACCATATACCTCGTGGGGACGGTACGTGTGAGAGTGAATTGGATATACTCGACGTACGTGAACGAATTCCCTGCGATATACCTCCCGTCATGACTTCGATCAAGTGGTACGATGCGGGGGAACCATTCGATATACGTCGAAGGTACTTGGCCAATGGAAGGTGAGAGCCATATCTCTTAGGCTAACTGCGACCTACCGGACCAGCGCCCATCACGAAGTGACCCTCCAGTTACTGGGTAAAATTTTTGTCAATATCAATGCTATTTGGTGATGTTGTGTGAATCATGCATGATTCCCTTATTAGTATGTTATGATGAGAATGACTTTCTGGATTATGGCAAACTGGGAGAAAGTACAAGTACCCCAAAAGGTACACCAAGTATGGAGGGGGTGATGCGTGCAACATGGGGATATAGGTGATCCTAGGTGCACGTGGGGTGAGGTGTACATGGAGAATTTCTACAAGTGTGTGAATATAAGTATAAGCATGGGATACACATGGAAAGGGGGAACATGCGGATATGGGGGGGGGGGGGGACATAAACAAATATAGCATGCATGGAAATAGAGTCAAGCGGAGGAAAAGGATCCTTTGGGTCCAGAGTCGCCAGTCTATTTTACTCAAAACAGAAAAAAGAAAAAGGGGAAGCCACCCCGAAGTATGGCATCCAAAGACATACTGGTGCGTACGAAACCAAATGATTCGATAAGGGTTCGGAGGCTTAGTTACGAAATGGGAAGGTGTTAGGCACCCATTCCTCCCTTTCGATCTCTCATGGATATTTGCTATTTTCCTTTATATTTCCCCCTGTGATATGTGTGCATGTGTATATATAGAATGGAGGTAGGAATCCTCAACTGGTATCATGGAAAAGATAAAGTGCGTCATCCGTAGGAAGGTATAAGAATAATATTAGAAAAATAAGATTTATGCGGTTACCCCTACGTTGATCGTTATAATGGAACAATAACGCATACGGAGTGATACATCAATAAGATCAAGTATATAGAATAAAAGGAAAATGGATTTATAGAAGATACAAAATAAGAGAAAAAGTGAGAAAAAAGGACTCGAGTCTCGGGTTTCACCCCGAGATGCCTACGTAGCCTATAAAGGCATCAAAGTCCACGTAGTTCGCATACAAAATGAGGGGTGGGGTTTATCCCATAAATCCAAATGGGGATCTCTTATTTGTGAGAGAGAGTGTGTGTGTAGAAAAAGTGTTTTAGTTGTGAGAAAAGTGAGGAAAAAGTGTGAGAATCCCTACTTGGAATTTATGAGCAAACCCTATTTTTCTTGTTTTTTGGGTTTTATGAAAATAAAAGATGTGCAATAATACTAAATAAAAAGTATATTAGGATGTGTAAGATGAGATAATAAAAACTGCTAAGTAAGAAAACAAGTTATTGGGAATTTAAGAGAATTTAAGAGATAGTTTGAGAAAGTTGGACCTTCTCGAAGATCTTGAGCTTGATATTGAATGTTGGAGAGCAGCCCTTACACTTGGATGATGATGGAGAGTGGTTAATTCACCAAGTTTGATGAAAAGGATGATGAAAAGTGGAAGTAAAAAAGGGATTTGGGAGTTGAAATCATGCTGCCTTCGAGAGAGGTTTTTGGAATTCACTGAGAGAGATTTTTATCAGATCTGGGCTCCTTGCAAATGAGGTGAAGGACTCCTTTTATAGGCCCAGGTAAGTGTCGATCGGCATATACCTGTTCCTGCCTATCGGCGGGTGTCGATACGCAGGGTCCGGAACCTGCCATTTTGCAGTGCACTTCAGGCTTTTTTGGAAAATTGGTCGTCGAGGGAATTCAGATACCTTTGAAAGTCCTTGGGACCACTCCCGGGTATGGGAGTTGACTTTGGGTCAAATATGGCTCGAAAGCGTTTGTCGATCCATTAGATGGGGAATCGCTCAGACGCAAACGGATCGTTCGTCCGCATGGTAAGTCTGAATCGCGAATGGGGTGGACCATTGGAAAGGTTAGGGGATGTACTTCGACATTCCAAAGAGTTTGACCTGATTTGCAGAGTTGAGTTTGGTCAACCGAGCCCGAGAAGCATTCGGTGACCTCTATGGGTCAAACGGATCGTTCGTCCGCATGGAAAGTCAGAATTGTGCACGGGATGGACTGTTGGAAAGGGTATTCAGTGCCCTTAGAAGATTCATTCAACCTCGGTCGAGCTGAAGAGTTGACATAAGTCAAACAGGGCCCAGGAGCGCCCGATGGCCTCTGGGTCAAGTTTCGGACGCAAACGAATCGTTTGTCCGCATGGTAAGTCGGAATCGCGCACGGGGTGGTCCGTTAGAAAAGGTATTAAATTCCCTTCGAAGATTAATTGAGTCTCGATCGAGACAAAGAGTTTGACTTTTTGGTCAAACTGAGTCGGGAGTGCCCGATGGCTTCTAGGTCAGTACTTGGGACATGACCTAGGTTTGTAGTAATGAGGGGAGGTACTAGGGGCCTAAGGAGAGTTAGGGGGTAACATAATGGGGTGTCTACAAACCTTATTTGACCGATATGACTATCCCATTCGATACCTGGCTTCGTTCAATCGGGAACCGTAATGCAGTTGGACCTTGCGCGAAGGTCATTTTAACCTCACATCAAACGACACCTATATATCATTCGAACTACCCTATTGTCGTTCAAAACCTCTAAATTCCAATTTCTTTATTTCCTTCAATTTGACCCATAATTATCCTATAATTATCATCATCCCCACTTCAATATAATTTACAAAAAATTTAAGTGAAAGATAATAGGAAAATATTACTCTATAAATAGAGGTCATGACCTCATATTCAAAGTCACCCCTGAACATCCCTCTCATCAATTCAGAGAACATTCTCTTGAATTTAGAGTGGTTTCCTTCCTAAAAGCCCTTCTCCCAAATTACGTTCAATCACTTTATTCATTTAGTAAATTTCCCCTTACCCCATCTCTTCATACAACTTTCATCCCATTACATAATTAGCATATCTACACTCAAGATCAACATCGAGTATTCATAAGGAGGAACAATTCTCCATCCTTTTCTCTAATTCTCTTATTTTAGTATAAGTTGCTTTATTTCTACTTTATCATTTTATTTCATGACATCACATATATTAATTTCAAACCTTTATTAGTAACTCTATTTTTATAAAAAAACAAAAACAAAAAAAAATTGGGTTTATCTATAAATTCCAAAATAGGGATTCCCACTACACATTCTCACCCTTAAAGCACATTTCTCTCTTCACACATAAGAGAAATCCTCCATTTGGATTTGTGGATTGAACCCTACCCTATGTTATATTCGAACTACGTGGACTTTTATGCCCCTTCTGCTACATAGGCATCTTTGGTGAATCCCGACATTCGAGTCCTCCCATACTCGCATACACGAATATAACATTCATTATATATATATAATTAATGTTTTATTCGTGTATGCTTCTATTTCGTGCGATATACACATTCATTCTTTCATAACGACTTGTGATTCAGCAAACATTCGTATTATATTTTGAATTATTATTGTCAAGAACACTCATAGCAATGAATTCACTCCGTCCTTTTTCATAATGCGAGTTAAATGATTCCATTCTTAATCTATATTATGAACCTAATCATACACTTCACGGAGTCTAACATGACAATATTAACACATGCCCATAAGATACCATAAGGGCGAGATGGGTGTCTAACACCTTTCAATTCTTAATAGAGTCCTCGGACCCTTGAACTACATGGTTTTGCAAGCATAAATATTGTCTTTGTTGTCGTTATCTCGAGGCAACAATATTTCTTTTGCATGTTTTATGAAAAATAGGTTGGGTACTCTATATCTACCAATTATACAACATTGGCGATGATCGAGCACCCCAAGAAAGGGCACAATCCCCTGCGCACGCCGAAGGCATACCACATAAAAGAAAAAAGAAAGGAAAAGCCCCCTTGGATGTGCTCCCCTATTGATACATATATCCTCTTACTCATCTAAGGTCTATAGGGAAGTCCTAAATGATTTCTAGTCACATAAAAATCCAAGAACAACCTTTTGAGAGAGTCGACCATAGCCAATTATGTTAGAAAAGGTAAACTAAAAGGTAACTTTTGTCATCGTATCATCACTTGGACACATGGTGGTAGGAAATATCATCTTAGGTATTTTTGTTATGATATTAGAAAAGGTCATACGAATTTTAAGACTATTGTCACGAAGGTACCCAAACCAAAGTTTGTCAGGATACACCTACATGACTTAGGAAATCCGAGTAACAAGCACAAAATGCTAAACTTGTCGATTTTCACATGCTTGAACATGATTCTTCACAAGCTATATCTTTTGAGTGATTATGTTCACATGTTTCTCATAACTAGTTTTTGTCTTCATGTTATATACTTTGACTAGTTTAATGATCATTAAATCTTTTGTATTTTTATTCTTAATTTTTTTAGACTATATGAGAAAAATTTAAAAATAATTTTTTTAAGACATTTTTGAAAAATGGAAAAACCCATAAAACATATTTGGTTTTTTATGCCTAATAGTTGTTCACATTTTGTGTGGCATATCAATGTGTTTGAATCGCCTCTGTTCAATATTTTCCATCTGTCTTGGACATTTGATTATGGTTTACAATGGTTTGTATTATTCTTAGTCATTCTTGCATGGAGTTGTTCGAATTTGATTTGCTTGCTTGAATATGCAAGTGTGTGAATATGCATGATCTAAGTGAGGTGTTCTCCTATAATTCTTATTATATACATATATATATTTGATTGGTGGATTTGTGCATGTAATAACCCTTTCCCATGAGATTTTTCTTATTTTGAAAACTATAAGAGTGTAACGAAAAGAGGCTACGAAGAGAGTAAATTTCCTTTGAATGAAAGTCCACCATTTGCAATATCCTAGAAGAAAAAAAAATCTAAAAGAAAATAAAAGATTGATAAGGCCAAAGTTTAGCGTTGATAATCAAAATTGTTAAGTCTTTTAAATAAAAAGAGAAAAATATCAATATTCTTATTTTTTATGGTATTAAATTGAAGATCAATGGGTTTTCACACTGAGTCCTAATTAATCTTAATTTTTTAACGCTATTCATCTAAGAATCATCAATATTTTTTAGGCTAGTGTGAATTGCGTATTTTTGTCCATTATGATTTTGTTTTATTTGTCATTTGAAGCTAAATCTAAGTTTGATAAGTTAATGTGATCAAGTTTAACTCCTTAGAATATCCTGAGTGTTTGGGACATATTTCGTTTGTTTTTATAACACTTCCTTTCACTTTGTACCATTTTTGGTTTAGACATATTTATGCCATACAAGTGTAGAAAATATATATACTAGGGTATGCCCATGCCTGAAGGCACGATGAAAATTTTCAAAATGTGCGCAATCGCAAAATAACAAAATTTTCCAAAAAGTACATAATTGAAAAACAGAAAAAATATCATATCCCAATAAAAAAAATGAGCCCTAAAGAAAAAAAAAAGCAAAAGCAATAAATAATTTACCTTCTTCTCAATTTGAAAGTTTAAATATTTAGAAAAAACTACAAAAAGTATGGTTCAACTACTTGAACAAATAATAGCACAATCTAATTATATATTTACAAACTACATGAAGAAGTGTGTTATGTTACAAATTCTAAATATATTCATAAACTTGATGAATAAAGGTTGGGCATTAACAACATTCATTCATTCTAAAGAAAATGCAAAACAACTTGATATCACACCATAATCAATAGAGTTTGGCTTGTGATCTCCAAGTGATCTGACCCTTGATTAATTACTCCCGCCAGGACAATAATTGGGGCCTGGTAGTTAATCCCACACCTATATCCAGTCAGGCACCAATCCACATCCTTGGGGACAACATCACCAGGATACATCAAACAACATGACATGTACTTCCCGTGGTGGATGTCATATTTGGCCATCATGAACGACCACTCGAAGGAGTTGTTGGTTATCTATGCTACTGAAAGTTGCTCATGGTATGCCTTTTCTGCAGAAATAACAGGGGCATAGGAGGAGAGCACAATAATTGAAATTCGATTATGTTCACTACAGTTAATTATATAATGTGGAAAATCAACTTAAGGAAACAATTGAAAAGTTTTCGAAATAAAATGTATTTTCAAATAACACCAAAGAACAAATATATATATATATATATATATATTGGTTTAGTTATGTTGATGACAACCCCAATGATGGTTTGAGCATGTTGAGATGTCTTGAACAAAAATTGGAGCAACCAAATTCATACCTAGGAAGCCAAAATAAACAAATAAATAAGCCTAAAAAGATAAATAAAAAGCCCTTACTATGTTTGTAATGTATTCAATATATCAATACTAGGAGATACGATAAATATTGATATACAAATATCCCACGGAATGGCACCATATGACCTTAATATCAAAAGATTTCAATAAAAGGAACCGAGAGGAAAGATATAAACCATAAAAATGAGCCTAGAATTATATGGATTGTGTTCTTTGATATTTAAATCAGATTTAGTGTGGGTATTACCTTCAAGAAAATAGTGAGGGTATTGTAAAGAATAAGGAAAAATACAAAGTATCAACCAACTTTAAAGCCTGAATGTAGTAAGAAACTAACATAAACTATAGAGAGGAATCAATAATTGGAAAAAGAACAATGAATACTTTAAAGTGTAAGAACTAAATAGTGATGTCTAAATAAAAGACATCGTTAATAGTCAAAATAACATACAACCATGTAAGAATTTACTATAGAAAGTGTGAGAAGTTAAAAAACCATAAAGTTCACTGTGAGATTTTCCAATGACCCCTCCTTGTCACTCTTCCTCATCATATCCACGGTATAAAATACTAAGTAAAATTGATTCGTTATATCACATGGTGAAAATTACAATTGGTTAATGTTTATCACCCATTTCATAGTTGTGGTAATTATTTGAGTATGAGAGAGTTTGGATTTCTTACTACTACCTCTGATAACTGGCCTTATTTCAGTATAGGAATCGTCACGTTTGGCTTTCCTAGAACTTTGTCTTGTAACTGGCCTTCTTTCTTGCACCTCGGAAGAAACACAAACAACGATGCTCTCCATCTTCTTTGAGTGTTCTCTCATATGGTCTTCCAAAGGTTTATGGTCCCTAAAGCTCCTACTGCAGCGATCACTTTTGGGACTGATGATCACTTTCTTGGAAACTGATTATTGTTTTCCTAATGATCTTTCACAACCCATAATGGCCCAATCTAATACCCATAAAATCCTTGTAGATACAACCTGCAAAAAAATTCTAGCTCATTGATCTTTACAATAATAGGGACAAACACTGAAACTTGAGTCATACAAATCTAGTTAGCAAAGTACCATGCCTAAACACCCAAATACCATCTTTTTGAATTCTTTAACCGCTTCATCGAAACTCTTTGTCACCTTTAGGTCATCATATGATCGATATTTCAATAAATAAAAAGAACGGACCTGCTTTGGCATAGCCCATTCTTCAGCCACAATCTGGGTATGAAGGGAAGGCGCCAATAGGTTCTCGTGAGGGTTCCTGATTTGGCCATCTCTGCTTAAGTGTCTCATGTCCAATGAAGCCATTTCTGCTTAAATAATAGATGCCTTAGAGCCAATTTAACTAAAAATAATGTACAATGTTGATTCTCATAAAATTAACTGAAATGACGTTGTTCCATAGTCAAATAATTGGTCTATAAAAAAAAATACATCGAAATAATTATAGATATGTATACCTATAAAATAGAACATATAAAAAAGATATACAATGGAGTGTTGTAGTTGTTACCTACAATGGAATGAACATATAAAAACAACATACAACTGGGTTATAAGTTATAATTTCTAATGTCAAACTGAGCTATAGTTGAGTTAAAAGTTAAAAGCATACAGTTGAGTTATAATTGAGTTCAAATTATAATTGAGTTCAAATGCGAAACAGAGTTAAAAGCGTACAACTGAATTAAAAGTTAAAAGTTATAAAAAGCATCATACAACTGAGTTATAATTTAAAATGTAGTTGTTACCTTGTGTGCAATGTGAAAAAAATGTGAAACATTCAAATTAAGAAGAAAATGGATAATTGAGTAGGGAGAAATGTACAAATTGAAGGTTTTTAAAAAGTGCAATGGGGATTATATCTAAAATCGTGTTAAGGTTTACCTCCAATCAAGTGTACATTTCTCCCTACTCCAATCAGGTGTACATTTCTCCCAACACCATTCCGATCATAGAGATACACCTAAACACCTTGTTTTTTAACGTATTCTACCAAATAGAAGGTGTACATTTCTCCTTACTCCAATCAGGTGTACATTTCTGCCTACTCCAATCAGGTGTACATTTCTCCCTACTCTAATCAGGTGTTCAAAAACATGGTGTTCAAGTGTACCTCTTTGAAAAGACTTATATTTGGTAGAATACGTTGTTCCAAAGTCATTTATGGGTCTAGATTATCGGAAACATAACCTCATCAAGTGTCTAGACCATGCCATCGACGTAAGTTCATGAACCCCAAATTCTTGCTTTGAACAGTTTGGAGTTCGAATACTGTGAGTGGAAGGGGAATTGAAGAAGATTTGTGACCCACAAAAGTTAATACAACAAATAATTATAGTCGGAAGTAATTCCAGAATTTATAATCCACAAATAATTCAAGAATCGCATACCAAATGAAAACAAATAAAAACTTTACCAAATCCAAAGCCAGCACATGACCCTTTAGCAACTCAAGTTTAGGAAAACTGCAGTCAGAATGCTTAATTGATTAGTAACCCACAAAATTTAATACAATAAATAATTATAGCAACATTCAGCTCATCAATCCTTATATACCTCAACAATCATTTCATTTATTTTCCCCCCAGTCATTTCAAAACCTAAGGCCCTCATTGCAACATTCATCTCTTTGGCATCAATGGTGCTTGATCCATCAATATCAAATATCTCAACTGCTTGTTTAAGATCTTGCTTTTTCTGCTGAGTTAACACATACTAAAATAGAGTTCTTGTAGTATGGAGGTCAAAAAACAGAGATGTGTAAGTGTAGGATTATTACTTTGAGTAAAAGCATTGCAACTGCCAAACATTTACAATTCATAACTGTTTAAGAAAAGTTTTGCAAATGCCAAATAACTGTCAAAAAATTGCAACTCAAACATATTAACATGTTCCATTCAAATGATCTTGAAAGAAGAAGATGGAGTCCTATGTTGTCTAACAAATAATGAGAATACATTTCACAAATACATAATTGTAACAGAATTAATAAACGAAATAATGAATTCACACTGAAAATAAAAGACATCATCATTGTTATTTTAGGACATTACAAAACTGTGGAAACCTATATTTAAAATCACACCATAAGTGATCTGCTCACATTGATCAACCAATCATACCATAAATTCATACCTGCTCACATTGATACAAAACCAAATCATACCATAAAATCTCAAAACCAAAATCGTATTGATACTTGCTCATATTTAACAAAGAATACAAAACCAATTAAGCTCATATCCTATATCAAAAATGCATATAATATCTGCTCACATTGATCAACCTAATTGAGCGCTTGATGGGATCCCCAAAATTGAGCCCAATAGTGATATGCAGCATGTTGTTGATTAACCTGAAATGTAAAAATAAAGTTTTCAAATTCAGATTTGGCCGTTCCAATTTAAAATTTCTTTAACATCTCAATAAAAAACCACATATATTTCCTTTAGTTAATAAAACATTGGTTAACCACTATAGCATAAAACATTTGTGCCAAAAAATAATCGACTATTTGCAGACGCAAATTCTCAACTATTGTGACATGGGATTTTAAAACATCGGAGAAATTATAGAGTACATTCTAACATCTTTAGTTGGAACCAACATTGGCATTTTAGTAAAAAAAATTGAGATCAATTTTACTAAAGAAAATTAAGATCAACAAACGAAGAAAAAAGGTCAGATATATTTAGTGCAAAGAAATTGGCATTGGACATAAAAAAGTAACAAAACTAAATGCGACTCGACAAATAAAATTTACTTGAAACGCTAAATGTTAATTGGAACTATAATATTCACCATCACAACTCTACACTTACTCAATAGTAAAAAAACACGACTCTACACTTACTTAATACCAATGTACAATTTTTGAAAGCACAAATCATATGATAAAAACAGAAAATAAAACATAATATACTTGGTTTAAACCAAAGTTATGTAGTCAATCTCCAAGATCTACAAAAAACTCTTCAAAAAAATAGACGTGGAAGATGAATAAAAAAACCATAAAAGTGTTGAATGGTTTACTAAACGCCCTAAAAGAGTTTGTAGAGCTAATACCTAATTTTGAACAATCCAAAAACCTAAACTTATGTTGAGACTTTAACCGAAATCGACTTACTTTTCACACTCTTCACAGACCAAGGGATGTATCGCCATCATACAAAACATGCAACGCCCCTAGTTACATAGCTAGGGCATTCATAAACCTTTGTTGATTTGAATTATTATAAACCCCTGCAAGGTATGGTTGGACCAACATGATAAATTCAAAAACTTACCAAGCTTCTAAGAAGGTCTCGGACTACTTACCATCAAGTATACAGAGAAGAACTCACGCATAAAGTTAATAACATGTGTATCAAATTGAATCCCCAAATCAGATGACACCAGCAAACATTTCCACAAATGCACACATAACAATTCTTCGCATTCAAAATTTCCTCGCCACTGATAGGTTTCGAGGTGAATAGAGTACCACTCAAAAAACAGATGCTATAGTGATAGAATTCGCTGCCAATAAACAACTAATATTCTCATCATCGACGGATGCGACATCATCATTAGCATAATCAGTATAATACTAATCATCAACATAAAAATGTCATTCTAAGTAAGGAAAACCATTCAAACTCTGTCAAAACTTACTTTTCTAATATGACATATAAGCATTTTTATGTAATGAAATTTAAACAAAAAATTAAGTTAATAATCTAACCAAGCAAAGACTGGAATAGAACCCAAACAAAGAGAGGAATAAAACCTAAATAAACATCGAAACTATTAGCAAGCAAAGACTGGATTATTAACAGGCTTGTAAAACACATAATTCGAACCCTAAATGAACCCCAAATAGAGTATAACCGATTTCCTAATTTGATTAGGGTAAAAACCAATAAATATCTCCATAAAAAATCCATCTATGAACAATACAAACGTCCAAAATTGAAAACTCATCGATTTAAAAAAGAAAAAAAGGGATATACCTGATTTGAATCATGATGTGGGGAATCGAGGGTGAGATCTCTACAAATAGGAATATAAACACACTATTTGAACCATAAATAAACCAAATTCAGAAAATCAAACCTTAAAAAAGCTCCAAATAGAGTATACCTAATTTGTTAATGTGTAAAGGGTGTAAACCCTAAATATATTATGCCCGATGTGCTGATTCGAAGAGGGTGGGAACATGCATAATTCAAAGAGAGAGAGTTTGTCGTTTCCTAATTCAAAAATAGAGAGAAAGAGAGACGTCATGGAGAAATAGATAGGATTTATGTGAGCGGGGGATAGGATTTGTATGAGTGGGCGACAAGTAGAGAGGCATTATCATTTTCACTAAAATACCCCTAATTTTGAATTAAGTTATAAGTTTGTGAAGTAATAAAAGAGCGGTATTGCTGGACAAAAGATAATCTTAACCTTTTATTTCTTACCTTATTGGCTTCGATCTGAATCGTGAAGTGTCTCTCCATCTTATGAATAGTGAAAACACCATTTCTCCTTATTATATAGATATCCATTTGGGTTGCATGATGTATGGCTATTTATATATATGGTATTTGTTTCGAGTCCTTACATTAAATCCATGTTTGACATATGCTTCATATATGTATCAAATTTATATCATATAAGTTTATATCGGTATCATTTATTTCACTCTTTACATTAAATATCATTTTTTTCTTGGATTGGATTATTTTTGCTCATGTTGTCGTGTTTTTTTAGTTAAGGTTACATTTCACTTTACATGATATTAATTATTTTCCTTTATGTTTTCACGCATTACATTTAGGGGTGAGTTGTTCAATTTTATGACTTTTAGCTTTGCCTACTTCCGAGCAAAATGGGTGAGAAGTCTAAATTAAGGGGATGCGTACTCTGAGGGGGAGATGTTTAGCAATGTGGGACTTTCATTTTCTTATATGGTTTATACATTTTATATTCTATTTGAATCCTGAAGGTGTTTTAAGTGTGTAAGTTTAGCAATGACACAGAAAAGTTTCACAAGATCAAATCTACTTAAGAATTTGTGTCGACCAAGTGTCTATACTTTTCTTTCCTTTTAGGTTTGATGTTCAGTCTTAGAGCACTTGAAGACCCAATATGTTTTTGTTTGTGAGTTTTTTTCCAAAAATAGACTAGGGGACAAATTTGTAACAAAACCATTCACATTGAGTCAATTTCTATGCATATTGGCTTCATTCCATTTGGACAAAAACTTTTGAGTCATAGGTTAGGATTTGAGTTTAGTTTGTCCTTCAAACCTATGATGCCTAATTAAAGATTGTAGTGGCCAATAAAAAGAGAACATCAAATCATTTTGAGTTTCGTGTCAAGTTTCATCTTCAACGTCCATCAGATCTTGAGGAGGTATGAATCCATATTACATTTGATACCCGGAGATGTTATAGGTGTTTATTTTTAAAATGTGTTTAGGCTTTTTTCATAAAACATTTTTTAAAATAAAATATTTTTATTTTTGCAAGTTTTTCAAACCAAGTATAATGTTCTGTTAAAATGAATGTGTTCATGTCATTAGAACGACATGATTCAAACGAGGTATAGGCATTCATTCAAACGAGGATTGATGGCGCTTAAAACAAGATGTATTTGCCTTGGTAAAATGTTTTCATTCAAAAGTCAATAGAAGCTCGTTCTAAAGAGTTTCACATTCGTTTGAATGAGTTAGTTTTGTTTGATCGAAATGTGATATGCCATTCGAATAACCTTATGATCTTATTCAAATGAGTTTCCTCAAAAAAGGTGTCATCAGTTTTTGTGTTTTGTATAAATTAGAGGGTTAGCAAAGTTATTTTTTATAGTGATTTTCTAAAAATGAATTTCTAGGTCAGATTAAGATCCTCTAAAACCTCAGTTTATATCCGTATTTTGAGATCCGAACTTCAACATTGTACATTTGTTTTAGATCTCATACAACATGGACTATGTAACACCCCGCCTAATTAAATACTGGGTGATCAGTCCTATATTAAATTAACATCAAGGTGAACGATTGGTTCATTCTCAGCATCACTGTCGTAAAATAATATTTCCAATATGAACACCATAAATAATTAAGCTAAGTGTTAAAATAATTTAAAGTCTTACTTTCATTTTATCAAATTCCGTTACAAAAACCTTTTCAATAACCCACGGTTTAAGAATCACAGAAATACTAAGGATGGCAATTAACACATAAGAATTAAAGAATCTCGATAATTCAAACCAAGTTTAAGAACCATAAATGAAATCATCCTCACAATAGTTAACTCCCAAGGAGTACTGAATATCGAAAATATAAATGAACATAAATCTCTGACAAAATATAAAAGGAATAGGAAATCGGGCGACGCATGCCCTAACTAAGCAGATCTAAACTAAGAACAGAATCAATGACGAGGTCGTCTAAAGCAAAGGAATGCAGCTTCCACATAAGCTACAACACGTCCAATCTAAAGAACCTATGCAAGACGCCCATGTGGATGGGCACTTGTAATGCATACACATATATATAAGAGAGAAATTACAGAAAACGGGTCAGAGCCTGAATGTAAAACAGTTTTGAAAATAATTTAGCAAGTATTTAAAATTCTTACTGGATAATACAACCAACATGTTAGTGCACGACACTATCTTGAGAAATCTCACCTCTCATCTAGTGTGCATGCCTACTGTACTACTGATCACATAAGTCTATCTCACTTATCCACCCATAAATTTCTATCCCGAGAAGTACTAAGGCCATAATATTTAGTTTTAGAATATCATTCTCTTCCATATTCTTACATTGCTTAGAACCACTTAGTTACCGTTACAAAATTTATGAACACTTGTTATAAAGCTAAAGCATTTATTCTTTACTTAACTACTTATACACACAGTATAAAGTTTCCATATATATATATATATATATATATATATATATATATATATATATATATATATATATATCACTCTTATATTACATATATACTATTGGCACCCCACATAAATCTATGGTGCTGGCATAATCTGCTATTAAGTTCCCATTTCACTCATACTAAGGGAAATACTAGTTGAGAATCACTCTCGAACTGCATTAACACAATACACATACAAATGGAGGCGAAGAATATTTCTGAATCCTAAGAGGTGAGAACATACCCTCACGTCTCTTAGAACATCTGACAATCATTTTCAGATATCCTCCATCTGGAATACTATCTTCTAGGGTACGAGTCAATATCCCCTATAAAGGTCCAATAGAGATAAGATTGTCCCGAAGCGAAAACCTCCGTGATAACAAGTATCCTTAGGTATGATTTTTACACAGATACATAATATATGCACAGTCACACAGTCATGTAAATAGATATTCACATTTTCCAAATTAGGTTCACCCACGACCCATAATTATTATCATTTGTTTTTATCACATATTTTACTCAATTACCTCCCATAAAGGATTCGTCTCTTTTATTCCCATTTATAATTTACTTCATACTTACTTCTCAAGTCTCGAAGTATTCTCTATCACTAAGTATAAATTTTAGTAGGTATACCCACACTTACCTTCTAGTCTAAATATTTCATGAGTCTTAATCTTTTAGTAAACGTACGCAAAATTTCCAACGTATGAATAACTCCCCCTTAATCCACAATTTCATCCCATATTAATTTCATTCAACAGAGTCTACTTAGACCCTACTGGTCCTCCTCATGACCCATTATACTATTTAAAAGATATTGAAGTGTTCTCACGTATTTTATCTGAATTAAACAAAAAGGGGGAAAAATGCAATTTTCCAGGAAGGATCAATTGATCGATCGATCGATCAAGCAGTTCTTGCCTAATTTTCTGCAATTTTTAACCTATGGGTTCAACCATGCTAACCCCTCCAAACCTCTATAATTTCATGCCAAACTCCCAACCAAGTTATCCAAAGGAATAAGAAATGTATATAAACAAGTTCTAACGTAAAAACATCAATCAATCCTCAAAGAATCAATCAAAAAGGGGTTTAATCTAAAATTTATTTATAAAACCAAATTTTGCATGAATAATCAAAAACCCCTATTTTAATCCGTATTTTCTTCCCGGATATCATAAAAAATTCATCGGTAATCCTCAACATATGATCATGATTCCAGATTATATGGATTCTCCCTACAACTCATATAACTTCTCTTGCAAAACATATAATTCTTCAATTAAAACATATAATTTACATTCCTATACTAACATGGAAGGAATACCAACTAAAAATCAGCAATATAGATACTTACCTGGGATTCAAGGATCTGATTTGTTGATGAAAAAGATATGGTTATGTTCCTCATCGTGCGATCTACGTTTTGGTGGCGGTGGCGGTGAATCAGGTGAGTTCTAGGCCTTGGATTGCTTGGAAACTTTTGACCTTATTCTCTAATCTCTTCACCTTCTTCTCTAATGGAGGTTTTGTGTTTTTAAACCTAAGAGACAACTCCAAATGGCTAATATATACTAATAAAATTCGTGGCTTTAATTACCCAAAAATACAAAATGTCTATAATACCCTCCTAGGATGTCAATTAGGCCTAAAAATGTCCCGAGACCCAAACTAGACTACCGGGTACACTTTTTTGACTATCTCGACCCTTATGGACACTTTGACGCACTCAAAATGACCATATAGGCGACTTATAATATACTCACTTTTATAATAATAATTTAGTCCGGACACGACACAGGCGCGTCCCGACTTAAATTTCTATAATTGCCATTTTATTCACTCGTAACAATGTTAATGAAATAAATTTAATGTATTACTTTACTCATCTAGTAATATTCAACAAATTCTCAATAATTACTAACTTATGTCACGCTAGTAAATATTAAAAATAAATTTTCGTATTAATATTAAATTAATATCTCAAATTAAATTTAATAAATCTCCAATTTTAAAAGCCATAAAAATACGGGGTATTACAGACCAATACCATTTAATCTTCATTAAAATTTTGTTTTAAATGGTGGAGTCCGTGTTTGTGGTTTGACATAGTGGATTTTGTGCTCCTGGTTCACGATTAGGTAGTCATTCGATTGAAATATCGAAGTGAAACTAAGACATAGGAAGTTCCTGCGTTGGGATTACAATTATAAGGCTACCAATGGAGACCGTGAAGAAGGTTCAAGGTAGAGGGAATCAAGTCTTAAAGTCATCGAGTCGACTCAGTAAGTGTAATTTGTCCTGGTACGATACATTTATCATAGTGAATTTGCATTATTAGGTTGCTTGAGTTTTTTTCAGTTCTGTTTTTTCATCTTACACCATCGTGTTATGGTTTGATTTTTTTTTATTCTTACTATATCGCCTAGATTTATGCCTACATCAAGATAGAATTCTTAAACTATTTAAATAACGTTTGGTATAATAATGCAAACTAAAATAAGTTAATTAATTTTGAATATTAAAATTTGGTATATCCTTAGCACTATAGGCATTTCAGATAGATTCAATAAATGGATCATTCACTTTAACCCTCTCTTCCATTCCATGTCAATTAGTATTAGAGTAGGGGAGTTGTCTCTCTAGTTGACAATTGATGAATTTGATAATCTATATTGACAAGATGGTCTAGGATTGTAGCCCCTTGAGAAATCCCTTATGGTTAAAGCGGAAATAATTTTGTGGATGGAGACTATTTTGAACAAAATCTAATTAAAAATGGTCCAAGTTGGCCTTAATGACAACACGAATCCAAAACCCCGATAGACATCAGATCCATGAGATTTATCGTGGTCACTCTAGCATGGCTGGATATTCTGAAAATATTTTTAGCAAGTGAGAGTTTATAATTGGTTATATAAAATCAAATAATAATTTCACAGCATATTTCTTCAAGGGGAACACAAACTCGTACATGTGTCTTTTTGTAAGAGTTTGAGATTTCATATAACAAATTTAATTGGAAAATTTTAAATAATTGACTTTATTTTTGGTAAAGTTTTAAATAAAATATTTAATTTCATTTTTTAAAAATTAAATCAAAAAATAATTTAATTAAATTAAACTATAAATTTTTGCATTAAATTAATTTGGATTTTTTTTATCAAGGTCTGTGATTTGATTTATGGGAATAAGTTAGGTTATGTTGTGAGTTATATTTTTGGTGTTAATTTTGGATTCATTGGGAATCCAAATGTTGTAAAAAAATGGGAATTATGACTATTGATTAGGTACCCCCAATGGGGCATGCTTGAAAGAATTTGGGTCTCATTTGAGTCCCATAAGATAGATTTAAAATGGTGTTATAAATAGTGATGAGATTAACGATTTATATTAATAATCTCAGCTTAATATAAATTATTTATCATATGCTTAATTTAAACACTAAAACTAAATTGGGAGGTGTGTGTGGGTGTATGTGTGTGCCTGAGAGAGATAGAGAGAGAGAGAGAGAGAGAGAGAGAGGAGACTTTAGAGTAAATCTTCGAAAATATTTAGGCAGGAAATCTTCAAATATTAAAAAACCTAGTGAGGGAAACATCAATGGATCATCATCTCTAGATCACCTTCGGGGTTTTCATATGCAACCAATCAAGGCAAGATTTCTTCTATTTATACTTCTCATTATACTATTATGTATTGGAATTTATGTAATGGAATAAATTAACCTAAAGAGATAACTATTGGATAAAATATGAATTTGGAGAATATGAGTATATTACTGAATTGTTAAGAATTGTAATTAAATGAAATTTTAGAATTAGGGTTTCTATTATCAATAGATTCAATAGGTTAGAATTATGTATGTAGATTTTAATAGTGGGTATTATTTAATGATAGAATTGTAGTTAGATTATGTATTCATGTTGAAGTATGGTTATTCAATGATTTATGTAATAAACGTGCATATTAAGAAAATGGGGTGGACATGGTGGGAAATACATTAATTGGGAAATGATTATCTTTAAATTTGTTTATTTCATCTCTTACAGGTTAAATTCTTAATATGATTGATCCAAACCACATTTTATATTATTGCAATCAGTTTTGGGTGAATTAGGATCAAATTGGGTTCAAATTTGGGTCTTTAATCTCACTAAAACATGAAAAAGAGAAAAGATGTGCATCATGTCACACCCAATGAATCCGATCTAAAAAGGGTAGAAATCATGTTTTACAAGTTAGGGGTATTTGTATTTTTTAAGGTTTTAAGGAACGATTTGATTTTGGTTTAGTTTAGGGGATTTCTAAGAGTCATGTATCAATAATTATATCAATATGTTCATAAAAAATGGGTTGCAATGATGTAACAATATAAATTGCTAAGGAACGCAATTAACAAGTAGTAATTAGTATGCCTATAGTGAAGTTGACAAATTGAGTATGGAATTAACATTGATAATAGTCCTACAATGCATTAAGATCCCGAGTTCAATTTATTTAGTTATGGGTTATAAAACCTTATTGGATGGTAGGGTAAACCTCGGAATTACTTTGTAATTACAAAAATATTTTTTGTTTCTAATAACTATTTTTATAAAGGATGTGCCTATTTTAGTCCATGTGTGTATCTTATGTGTATTTAGTTGGACACTTTATTTTATTACCTTACGCGTGTTAACATACCACAAGTGGGTGAGTATGCTCATGGAAAATCTACTAGTACAGGATTTTGTAAGAATATGTATGATTTTAAGTATAAAAGAGTTTGTTGTTTGTGGTGGTCATGTATATGTCTATTATCTCGATCCTACTTGTTGTAGTTGTCGCCTTTTTATTTTGGACAATGCGTATTGATCATTCTGTGTAAACATCGGTATGCGGTTACATGATAGGTATGATGGCGTAGTGATTTCTACATGTCTATTTTAAGAATTTTGGAGTTGGGACCTTTCAATAGTCGACACTAGTAGAGGCATGATAGATCTCCATATGTATAAGGCCATAGGTAATGAGACATATTGTATAAGGGTAATGAGGGTGCCTAATATTTCATCTTATGGGTCGAGAGTACTCATGAGGATATTCTATGGAAACATTATGTGGATATATATAGTTGTGATGGTTATGTTGTTAGGATAGATAGATCTATCATTATATCCTTTAGTTGTATAACTTGATAACAGATTGTGAATCTTATGTGGACGATATAAAAGAATGGGTTGGGTAGGGACAAAAATATATGAAGTTGGTAGTTATTGTTGTCCTTTTCGATATTTTATAGATTGTAGATATTAACATTATGAAAAATACTAGCAATTGACACGATTTGGACCGTGACCAACAACTCTAGTCATAGTCCTATACCATGACAATTTTAAGGGTAAATATTTAGTGGGGCACGATCTAATATTGTGACCAATATAGATAGTCAAAGTATCTTTCGTAACCCCAACGTTGGGGAGATGGTAACGGTTATGGACAGTAACCCATGGTCATGGTAATGCATTCTGATCCTAATTGTGACTGATTTTCATTATCACTATCTCTAACCATTAGCATTTTTCTTTAATATAGTTTTTATGGTCATAATTCTAGATCATGATAATAGTCTACGACATTTGATTGATTAGTGACGTTCTTGAACTGTAAATACCACTCATGATGGCATGTACAATGGTCATGGTTCTTAATCGTGACAACCTTATAATCCATATAAATGTTGTCAGTGATATGGTCGTCACTGTAAGAGTATTCATACACTTATTTGTGCCTTTGTAGGTTGTTGTCTTAGTTCGGTTGTGTTCTTGATTTAACTCTTGGAAAAGATTTATCAACATTCAAGATCTTAAAGTCGATTTTAATCATCACATATATCAGATTATTGGATAAAAGGCATCTTGGAGAATCCCCCCACACACTTCTTAAGTTTTTACACATATTTTCAAAACATCTTGGTAAAATAGATTTCCTGTGTAAATCATGTGTGTTTTTTTCTTGATATTTATTGCATAGAAATGTTTGAAAAATATAAAAACAAACAACATTGGGCAAAACCTAACAATGTGCATCACTAGACCGAAAATAGAAGAGTTCCTTTGGCAAAATCTACTAAAAATAAGCGGAGCGGCTTCATCATCGTAGCGGCATGCTTTAACGCACTAATACTTCCCTCATTGGCCATTAAATTCCGTACAAGGACTCATAAAAAATCTCTGAGAAAACGTGCTACTTTTTTCACATTAAGTTTGCCCCAGTGACACCTCTAGTGATGTGTACAAGTCCATAAATCATTTATTGTAGTCTATATTTTTATGTCAAATCACCTTTCTTGATGTGGATTGGACTTTCTATCCCCCAATAATACTCTCGCGCGTGGCTTACATAATTGATGTTTCCTTTGGCTTTTCTTGGTAATGGGTGAACCCATTTTAGTGATTTTCCTTATTTAAACATTCAATGCTCTACGTTTCAATATAACTCTCATACCTTTTGTGAGAAAAAATCACCTAGAAAGACTTTTATGTCCATTATTTTCTTATTCCTTTATGAGAAGATAAAACACACTTGTGAAAAGGAGTTAACATATTTTTTACGAATCTAGTTCATCCTTTTCTCCTTCTATTCGTTTCATTTAATCATTTATCTTTGTACAAGTTGATTAATATCAAAGAAGACGAATTTTTTTTTACTACGAACTCACTTTCATAAATCAAACTGTCTGTACACTTTTGGTCCTCCTTCTAACAATAAGTATTGTGATATTTGAGGTTCTTCGTCGGGGTTTATATCATTTTTATCGCCCAAGTTCGAAGACAAAAGCTTATGCTAAATCATTGATGCGTTTCATCACATCATTATGTTGATATCTTCCATCTATGGACAAGAATCTCTGGCGCACAAAAATTTGGTTGAAAGTCATAAAAGTGTGAGTTAGAACGAAAAAAGTTTTAGTCACTAGTACCAAGTTTAAGTTTTTAAAGGTTTAGTGAGTTTTTTGAGGTTTTAACCATTACTGGGATTTTGTCCTCGTACATCTATTGTTGTTCTCTTATTTACTGCTTCCACATATTTTTCATCCACGTGCTTAAACATGATAAAACTTGAGTTGGTCGATTAAAATTTGGATTAACTTTTTAACATAGATTTGAAGTGTGCGTAAATAATTTTTGGCGGGTCTCCCTTTTGATATGCAATATGAACTCTCAACTAGAATCAGAGCTTGGTCCTCTTTTGTTAAAGTTGAAAAACCTTGAGGTAAATTTTGCATTTTTGTGTTAATATTGAAAATAAAAACATGTTCTTAGATATATACCATTTAAAGGACATTGTGAAACCTACATATGTTTTTGTCTCTTTAGATGGTGTTATATAAAATACTAAATAATTGTATCAATCTTCATCGACTAATGATAAATGTTCTTTTAAGATTGTTACTTCATTTTCTTATGGCTGTTCTAGTGACGATTCTTTAAATGATGGATATAGGGTTCTTAAAAAGAATATGATAACTCTTTTATGAAAATGTAACGATTAAGAAAAGATTTTTGAAAACATCCATTAAACTGAAAAAATTTGAAAAAGAAAACGCCTATTTCAAAATTGAAGGATCCTTTGTGAGCAATGTTGAAGTCGAAGCCCATCTCTTAGTTCGAGTCTCCTTTGGATGGAAAATGAGAATAAATATTTCTAAGAAAGGTTAAATGTTTAACAATGTGAGTTGAAAAAATCTAATAGTTGTAACGACTCTTTAAATAAGATAATAACTTGTCTTTAAAATGTGTTAGCCTTGGCTAAGGATGTCACTGTTTCCATTGAAGATTGATCCACGAATATTGGAAAAATACTTTTGGCCCTTACTACATCTTTTGTTGTCAAGTGTAGTATTGGTTTTGAAAATTCTTATTCTAAATCTAAACGTGAGGAAAAAAACTATATTTTATGAAATCTTCTTCGAATACTCATGTACCTGAAGTTTGTTCATCATCTCAAGAGAACAATGTTATTTCAAAGTCTTTGAAGAAATGTACATCATTTGCAACTGTTCTTAAATAGTCCAATTTCTAAGTAATTTTTGAGCCATTTCTTTGATTTACTAGAGATTCACCTGGGTTTCTTCTTATTCAAAACTACCAAGGACTATGTTAAATTCATAATATTTCTCCTATGATAGGTCCTCAAGTCTGAATGATGGCTTTTCAATGTCTGGTGATAATATCATAAAGAATATTTATGATTTAATCATTACAAAGGCCTTTTGTATGAAAAAAATCATCTACCTTTTACTCATCATCTGGCATTGTTGTCTAAGTTCAAGCCCAACATTAATCCTAAAAGTCTTACCATCAGAATCATAAAGTGTCTCAAACCTCCTAGATACTCTATCAAGATGATTGTGGATAAATCCAGTGGAGGTATTATCAGAGGGGATAAAGGTGATTGCATATATGCACTTCAACAATTCATTGACAATTCTACTAGCCTAAAGGTTGTTCTCATTGAATTCTTCAAAGGGATAACTGCTTGTTTATAGATTGGATTTAATGAATTTTTTATTGAAACAAATTCCTTAGTACATGTGAACAAGATGAAAGTCAACGAGACAGTCTTTTGGTTATGTAAAACCATTATCCAATATATTAACCTCTGGATCTCTTCTCATCAGATTCACATCACTCATGTTTGGAGACAAAATAATACTATAGTAGATGGTTTTGCTACTCTACCTTCCATTTCAAGGATAGAAAGATCATTCCATTTTTTTCAAGAGCTTCCCTTCTTACTCAAGTACATGTTTTACTTAGATATTTAAGGATTCCCTAATATTAGAATATAATAAGGTTATTATATGTGGTTGTAAGTTTTAAATTTTCTTTATGACTGTAAAATAACTTTGGAGAGGCTCTTTCTCCTTATGATAATAATATAGGTCATTACCCCCTCCCATTTTAAAAAAAGTGCATCGTTTGGTGTATCATTGCACATTATGCAGTTGCGATGGTCATTTATAAGATTTGTTTCATAGGCTTGTAAAAAAAGTCCAAGGTGAATAAGAAACCTCACTTGTATGAATTTATCACCTTCAAACTTGATTTTAATTCCTCTTTTGAGAAAGTAAGAACTATTTAATTAAGAATTAAAAAAAAATTCCAAATCTAAAAATATTGACTACAGTTCAAAGGATCAAGGAAAGTATTATAAAACCAAAGTTGTTTGAAGTAAGAAAGAAAAATGTCTTGCTATTCACACTACGTTAGTTGCCCAAAGTGAGTCACAATGTTATTTTAATAGTGGGCGCTCTTGGAATATACTCGAAAACTAAAATTTATTTTCCAAACTTGTTAGTAAAGAATCTAGGTCAGTTACTTTTGGTGATGGGAAAAAATCTAAATTCGTTGGGAAAGGTACCATATAAATTGATGTTTTTCCTAAGTTAGATAATGTTCTTTTGATGGATATCTGAAAGGCTAACTTTCCTATCATAAGCTAATTGTTCCAAAATCATCACAATGTAATTTTTACCAAAAGTAATGTCAAGTCCTTGATTATAAGGGTAGATGAATTTTGAAGAGTACTAAAACCACAGAGAATTGTTACATAATCAATGTATCTCCTAGTATGGTTTGAAATAGTCCTAAGGAATATGTGGATAATCTATGTCACAAGAGGTTAAGTCACATGAATTTTAGAGATCTTAGTAGACTTGCTATCAATGAACTTGTCTGTGGTTACCTCCTTTAGAATCAAATTCTTCTCAGGTGTGTGGTACTTGTCAAATGGCGAAACAAATTCATAGCCCACAAAGGAAGTTGAATGTTATTGTTACCTTGCATGTTCGTGAGCTTTAACATATAGAGCTTATGGGGTCAATGCGTATTAAAGACGTAGGTGGTAGATGCTGCGTCTTAATAATTCTAGATGACTTATCTAAATTCCATTTTATAGAAATTTTGCGTAGAAAGTCTGATGTTGTGGACATTTTATTCCTATGTGCAAAAAAGTTTAAAATGAAAAGGAATTAACTATTACTAAAATATGTTGGGATCATGTAAGGGAATTTGAAGGAATGGGTATATAGGAATAGTGTAGTAAGCTGAAATACACCATGAATTTTTGGCGTCCAAAATGCCTTAATAAAATGCAATAGGCAAAAGGAAAAATTAAACTATCCAAAAGATAGTTGGGTCCTTGTTGATTGGAAAGAATGTTCTATAAATATTTTGGGCGAAAGCTTTTCATAAGGCTTACCACACTGCTAACGAAGTCTATAGGAGGTAAGATAATAACCAAACCCCTTATGAGAGTTGGAAAGGAAAGAAACACACACTCAAACACTTTAGAGTCTTTGGAAGAAAGTGTTACATACATAAGGATCGACAATATTTGATAAAATTTTACTCTAGCCGTGAGGTAGATATTTTTCTTTTCTATTGCACTAATAATCGTGCCTATTTTGTTTTTAATTATTTCTATAAAAAAATTAAGGAATCCATTAATGTCGTCATTGCTGATAATGTTTCTTTTAACTTCAAAGAGAATGATTGTGAATACACGACTTCAATTTTTTCCTATGTTGAAGAATAAGGAGAAGAAAACGAGGATGAGTGTAAATAGGTTCTCCCATGACCTAATAAGGTTTTGAATATTGGAGATGCACCTAATTGGGTGAGGAAAGAGCAAGATTTTTTCACAAGCATTGGTAGTATGTTTGATTGAATACTAGATCTTAACTAAAAAAGGAAGTTAACTTTCGTTTTTATGATTCCATAATTGAACTTAACAATGTGAAGAATGCCTTGTTTGACTAATATTAGATTAATTTTATGCAAGAGGAGTTAGATCAATTATCAAAAAAGAGGCTTGGACCCTTTCCTCCTTGCCTAAGGATGTTCGTATTATCGGTACTAAGTGGGTCTTCAAAAACAAGTTTTGTGAAAATGGTGCCAGTGGATCAAGGTTATACAAAATCTGATGGTGTAAACATTGATGAGTATTTTTACCCCATTGATATCATAGAGTTGGTTCATTTACTCTTATCCATGGCATGGGCCTTAGACTTCCAAGCTCCATCCATTAGATGTAAAGTGAGACCTACTGAATAGGAATCTTTAAGAGGAAGTCTATGTGTCACAATTAAAGGTCTTTGAGGATCTAAAATTACCGATACCTATTTATCGACTCAAAAAGGCTTTGTATGGCCTTGGACAAGAACCTAGAGATTAGTGAGAAAGACTTAATTCATAACTTGTTATTAATGTCTTAAAAATAGGAAGCCTGTACAAAACATTGATTTTTTAAATCTTACAGGAAAGACATTGTGGTTTCCAAGGTATACATTGATGATATTATTTCTGGATCCACAAATGAAAAACATGCACAATACTTTTCCTCGATTATGAAGAAATAATTTGAGATGATCATGGATGGGAAATTCACTTTGTTTTTTGGTCTTCAATTATAACAAATGGATGGTGAAATTTTTATTTTGTAATATAAATTTGCAAGGAACTTGTAAAGAAATTTAACCTCGACTCTTTTAAGACGAAATGGTCCCCCATAAGAGTTTTTATTAACCTTTGAAGGGATGTCGATAGAAAAGATGCCGACAAGATGCTTTATGGTAGCATGATAGGTATTTTTTGTGCCTCACATCTAGTCGTCCCGACGTATCTTTTAGTGTAGGAGTTTTAACACGCTACCAATCTTGTCCTAAGGAGTCCTATTTGAAATCCATCAAATGCATTATCAAATGTGGTTGTGGGACCTCAAGCTTGTGTGTTTAGTGTCCTAGGAACAATAATAATTCCTTATTGGCTTATTAGGATTCCAACTGGAAAGGTGATTTTGGTGGAAGGAGGAGTCAATCTAGATGATGCTTCCATCTTGTATTTCATTATTCATTTGTCCCACCCAAAAATAAAAGTATGTTTCCCTTTCCACGGATAAAGAAAAGTATATTGCAATAGAAAGTTGTTTTGATCAACCCCTTTGAATGAAAAAAAATGATGGAGGATTACAGTATTGATCAAGATTTCATGGTTATATATTGTGATAACACTAGTGTGGCCATCCTAGACGGGATCCCCCTCAAAAAAAGACTTTTCGTGAAAATGTTGTTAAGGGAGAAGATTTTTTTTGGCAACTCAAGGAACGTTCCTGGGCTCCTAAGGACATAGAAGTGAATGTATTCAAGGGTGACAATATTTAAATATTGGAGTAGCCAACCTATTTTACTCAAAACGACCAAAAGATTTATCCTTCCCAAATGAAATGACATAAAAAACTAATGGATACGCATAAACCTAAATAGATCATGGGCTCAGGGACTAGGTTATAAGATGGAAAGGTGTTAGCACCCATTCCTCCCTTTAGATCTTTCATGGCCAATAAAAATGTTATACTTATCCTAAAATATGTAAATACATGTATAACATGTGTGGGTAAAAGAATATATGTATGTGTGAGTGAAGAGAGAAATATTTGTGCTCGTGTCATAGAAAGGACAAAAACAAATCATTGGAAGGAATAAAACTAAAAGAAGGTAGAAAAATATAAAGGTAGCTGAAGTATGAGTGATACGAAGGATTGTATTTCACTATGAGAGAATGCATATGCGTGTCTAATGGGACCGTTAAAAGTAATGAAAAGAAAAAGAAAAATATGGATAGACTATGACTGATGCACCAGATCGTAATTTATTATGAGAGAATGAATGTGCATGCCCAAAGGGACCCCTAATAAACAAAAAACAAATAATGATATATATATATATATATATATATATATATATATATATATATATATATATATATATATAGAGAGAGAGAGAGAGAGAGACACACTAGGGTATGCCCGTGCTTGAAGGCACGACAAAAATTTCCAAAGTACATAATTGCAAAATGAAAAGAATTTCATTCCCCAAGTTATTTAATCATGTATAATTTGAGTCAGTTTTTTACCACAAATGTGTAAACAATTTAGAAAACTTGGAAATATTTTTCTTTGTTTATAGGACTCCACCCTGTTTAAGAAATAAAAAAAATACTCCAACAAAAATAATACTTATAGAAGATTGTCTGTGCCTGAAGGCACGACGAAAACTACATTCCCAACTAATTATTTATGTGCTATGCTGCATCACATAATTGTGTCATGCTCCTACAGTAGCCACCATCCAAATATGGCAACAAATTTTAAACAAACAATAAAACCCAAAGCAAAATACAATACCAAGGGATATTCCCATGACTAGAGCGCATGCTCTGTAATAGGTTTTCCGTCATTAATATACATGATTTCACATAATACCACTAAAAATAAAAAAAATAAAAATAATAATTAAAAAAGACACCCTGCAAAATATTTGAACCTAGGAAGATTCCTACTCATTTTTAACAAATACTATATGTAGGATCTATTGATTAAAAAAAAGTATTCCAAATCAAGGTTTACAAAAAATATGTTGAAAGGAAATTGCATCAACCCCAATGTCATCGATACATCCGAATCACCCTTCTAAACATCCACGTAGTAGTGAAAAAACTATAAATTGGTAGAAAAGTTCCTTGACATCCCCGTGTGACATGATATCCCAAGTTATGAGTGACCAACCTCAAATCCTCAAACCAAATATAGCCTACTCAATTTTGATCAAAAAAATGGAAAGCCTGCAATAGGTCCTTAACAGTGAAAACTGGATTTTCTTTTGTTTGCTTTTTCTTTGTAGCCACTTCTTTGCTCTCTACATCTTTCTCAAGTCAAAATCCCAATCACTACTCTGATCGTAAAAAATTCCAAAGTAGAATGACAAAAAATACAATTGAAACCGATACAAACTCAGAAATCTAGATTAAATAATGATAAAAAAATAGTTAATACGCAACTAACTTTAATTCCGGAGTCTATTGCATATTGGAAGAAGTTGCAAGAATGGGCCAAGCTTCTAGTGCTCAGCCAAAAATGTAAACAAATACTGACTAGACAAAATTCCATTAAGACAAAAATATAAAATCCATCAATCTTAGAACCATTAATGTAATCTACCATGAAATAAAATCAGGATCAAATAACCCCCAAAACAGATGGCATAGGTGCCAAAAATATCATTAACACTATTCATAGAATTATAATAGAAGGCAACAGGTATAGGGGTTATGGAGGGTAACAATAAGGTGGGTTAGTGGGTAATGGAATTGGGGTATCAGCGGGGTTAAGGGAGTGGTAGGTAGGACTGCAAACAAGGCAGAGGATGGGTGTGTGAGGTTTTGGAAGGGTAGCAGTTTGGGGAGGGTAGCGGGTAATAGCAGGTTGGTGGTACAGGGTCTCAGGACAGGAGGGTGTTGCGAGGTCATCTTGGGAGATATGGGGGAAGGTGCGTGGGTGTGGGGTTCGCTGGTAGCAGGTGTATAGGGATGGGGAAGTTCTTGTGAAGAGGGGTTCATGGGTTGGAAAATATGACCAGGTAGGGGGTTTAATGGGAACATGGGGTCCGTGGGAGGGTAATAGGAAGATGTGAGTTGTGAAGCAAGTAAGTGGGGAAGTCAAAAGGTCTATATTTATTATATATTATGCTTCCTTTACTAGAGGGCTAACATGATAAGTTAATCAAGTTCAAATAAAATATCCCTGACCTCAATCCGATCAGTAAAAATTCCTGCTGGGCTAATGGAGTTATTCGGATTAAAAGCACCAAGATAACCTTCCATTAATACTCGTAACTTGCAACAATAATCAATCAAGATAATTTGTTAGAATTTTGTGGTGTATGTATAAAATTTAAGGCACACTATTTAGAATTTTCTTAAACATCAAATTTTAAGTAGCTCTCTTCATAGTATCCACCACAATATCTACAGGGTCTTATGATATTTATCACCCCTGGTAGATATGAGAGAAGATGCAAAAAGTTAAAAGTTTCTTTAACTTATATTCAACTTCAGCTTATAATACAACCTGTCTTTTCATAGCATGTTTTTTTTTTGCGCAAGTAAATGCTAGTAGATATGCAACAGTAATTCAATTGTCGGAAGAGTGTAATTTTCTATGGGTTCGAAGATTATACTAAGGAGTGTAAAGTGTCCAATATGTTCCATCATTAGAGGTTCCATAACCAATAGGTAATAACAATTAATACTCCTTCCAATATCAGTTAATAGGTAATATGTTCCTATCTATCTAAGTTATTCTCAATTAGGAGTCTCCTTCCAATAAATGTCAATACTCCCGTTGGATTTCGAGCATCTGAATGTGTAAAATGCAGCAATATACATGTTGCCATCATGAGAAACTGAAAAACTAAAATCTGTGTACTTTCACATCACCTACAAACCGTAATTCATAATATCTCAATATAGGTAGATTATTTTTCTTACAGTACCTGTTAATCAAAGACCATAGATTATTAGAGGAAACGCATGAAGGGAAGTCACACTTAAATATATTTATTACTTTTATGATTCATATAACAAAACCTATATAGAAAGGGGGCATTCAGAAAAAAGCCCATGTTATAATATTTATTAATGGAGAATTAGTGGAGGATTGATGGCGGCTACCTAGAAGCCTCGCTGATATCCATGAAGATCATATATTGGAACTATCAAGGGTTAGAGAACCCCTCGATAGTTCAAGCATTTTCCATTTGATAGTTGCAACTGTAGCACCAACGATAACATATCCATGTTGACATCATTTGATCTCAAGAGAACCATATATGAGAAGATAATCGATCTTGTGCACACGCACAAACTCGAAGTATTGATCAATGGAGCACAATGATTCCAAACCCTCTTCTACATAATTAACGAAGAAATGCAAGGCTGCTAGAATGATAACCATATATGAAAACAGTTAGTGCTTGGGTGGTTTGAATCATTATATATGAGCTTGAATATTAACATTTGGATACCATCCGAAATTTGGGAGATGAATAATAAATGTTTTGTAAATCACTCTAACATAATGATACAGATAAAAATAAGATGCCGCCGCGAGACCATCAAGTTTCTTTGAGATTGTGCAGCTTCCAGTAACAAACTTCCAGTAACATAACTTATACAAAAAGTATTATGTTAGAAAAAATTAGCTAAGAAACCGTAAATTGACAATAACATAACTTATAAGTAGTTCTCTTTCATTATACAAAATGACAATTCAATGGAAGACTAAATAACATAAAAAAAATTACAGATAAAAAGATGACAAAAAACACAAATCAAGATGCCCTGTCCAAAACTAATATCATCATGAGACCATATAGTTGCATAAAAAACTAATAAAACTTAGCAGTGATACAAGTTGTGACAGCAAATCAAAACAAATGTCCGCGAACTAATAAAACTCAGCAATGCACCTTCATTTTTTAGTCTACAATCTAAAACTCAACAAACCTAACAAATTAGACAAATAACATATAATAAAAGAAAATTTTAAATTGAAGAGAGTATACCTTAACAGGTCTTTGAAGTGTTAATATCTTCAAAATAGATCATGATTCGTGCAAAACAAATGCAACAACACACAAAACTAATAGTTGTTTGAAATCCTAATGAAATCAAGTCAATGGGTAAATTTGAGGGTAACATAAGCAAATAAATAGTTGTTTGTTTACCTTGACAGATCGCATGTGAGAATTTAGCCACCGAGCAGGATCTAAGTCACAAATGACAGTGATCGTACCCATGTATCTGGATAATGCAAGTCATGAACATATGAGAACCAACCTCCCATAAGAAGCCTGTCTCGAATGATTTCTGAAAACTTTCAAAAAAATCGAATCGGCATACTTTCGAGAAAAGTGGTTCATAAATTTTTTAAATGGATTCCTATTTGGATTTTATTTCTTTCTTTTTTGAAAATTGGATGTCGTATATCTAATGCGAAATCGAAAAAAAAATAGATCAAGTCTTGGGAAAATCAAAAGTTTGAGGGCGAAAAAAAAAACTTGTAGGGTTAGTGTACAAAATGCAAATCCAATATAAGCATTAAATGCAAGATCATTATTTATAACTGCATATCGAACCACTAAAAATACTACCTTGCACCAAAAGGTGGTGATTAGATTCATGTCACCTAACCATTTATAGTTTGGCATAAAGGGAACACTACACTTGCATCAAGAAAAATATCCACTCATTTTATAACCAATGTCCAGAATAAAAGGCATGACATTAATCACTTACTATCATACCTTCGGATACTTGATTCTGCAGCATTAAATACAAGATCAATATTTATGATTTCATACTGAACCACTAAAAAGACTACCTTGAACCATAAGGTGGTGCCTAGATTCATCTCACCTGACCATTTAAAGTTTCACATATAGGGAACACTACACTTGCATCAAGAACACTATCCATTCATTCTATAACCAATGTATAGAATAAAAGGCATTAAATTAATCATTTACTATCATACCTTCGGATACTTGATTCTGCAGTTTCAAAAAGCATCCGAAAATGCATCCCAATAGAAACACGTGTGTGAAATACAACTTTTACGTATTTCGAAAGGGGTATGACAAACTCTCATGAAATTGTGATAGTTTAAACATGGATTTGTGAAGACAATACAAAAAAAATTATCAACCTTGAAGAAACTTAACTTGCATAGTTTATGATTACACATGCGCTTCTCCTGGAAACCTCCAAGCGACATAACTTGAAATCCACCCACAATGAAAAAAGAAATGCAAATATTTATTAATGATATCTTCACTTCGAAGTGAGAAACCAATAAAGATATATAGAGTCCTAAATACATATCTTACCCACCCAACACACCAACATGCATAACTTACTCGCCCAAAACTTGAACATATTACGTTATATGTAGATGCCAATTAAGATGAACTTTAGATACAAATTACATGTATGTATGTCATGTATGTCATATATACAGTGTTATATATAGATTCAATTTAAGATGAATTTTAAATATATAAACTTCATGTCCATATGACATTTCCAAATATCTTTTTTTCCCACAATTTTCATACATATTGTGACCAAAAGAAAGAATACGATGATTATGTTTTGGGTCGATGATTACATGTGTACTAATTGTCTCTACAACCAAGAACATCCACACATTTGTATTACTATTGTAGATGATAAGACCCATATTCATAAAGCCAATATTCATAAAAGTTTAGCTTTGAGGTAAAAAAGTCGCAATGCATATCAGTTTAAACTTCAAGTTAACATGATGAAATTTGAGTGAAAGCATAAACTCTACACAAAAAAATATCAGATTTGTGGTTCCATGAGCATACCAACATCATCGAAAGATTGAACAAAATCATGACACGGTGGTAATCATGATATACATCTAAAAGTATACAGATGCCAACATGATAATGATTTAACATGTTTTAAATTAATCATAAAGACTAAAAGTAGGCATCTAAATACAAAAAATAAAGGAATGGTTCTAATCTTTTCTCCGGTTGTATCAAGTCAATGATACACTTTAAATTATCATGTATCATATGTATGAGAAATTTCTAGCAAGATGCCAAAATCATTCGGCAGCCAAATACCTTACTTTAAATTCGGGAAAATTTCAAAACATTACCAAGGCTCAATATAATTAAATTTTGGGTTTAGCAACAAATTAAATCAAAATAAAATGACTATTTAAAGGAACCCTAATAAACTATATATGATCCTAACTAAACGATATATGAACCCAACTAAACATTAGAACATACAACAAAATCTAAAAAAATCAGTTAGCATGGGTCGTTTATGTCAAAATAAGCTAAACACCTAATCAGATCTAAAGGAACAAAGAATACAATGGTTATTGATTCATGGAAAGTAAATTTTGGGTTAAACTAAAACATGAAATATGTCTCCTCGAGAACCCCTTATATAGCATAATACGTTCAAAAAATTAGGAAAAAAGAGATATGAGAGTATACCTATAAAAAGCCAAAAAAAAACCTTATAGAGCACAATAACTGCAAAACCAAAACATGAAATATGAAAATTGAAAAAAAAATCACAAATAAACCCTAAAAGTTTGAAATGCATCCCCTGAAACCATAAATGATTCATGCATAATATGGGAATAGAGATAGAAATCACACTCGCACCCTCATTTCTTCAGAGTTTCCGACGTTCAACTACTATTAACATCAATAAACATCCCATGTTTGTGCTCAGGAATAACTAAACATCAATAAATTTTCCCTGATGCAAAATCGAGAAACAAATCTATGTCAAACCCTTTAAATCACAAAAACCCAATGCCTAACATATAGAAATCAAGTGAGAAATAAAATAATACCTTGTAGCTATGATTTTCACTTGGGGTTACAACGATTGAGAAGGGTTTTGTTGGTCTCGTTGAGTTCGAGAGTGTGGGCAAGAAAGGGAAAAAGAGAGGTATGTAGACAAATGAGAAGAATGATGCAGATGCATTAGGGTTTGGGGGTAAGTGTTAGGTATAATGTAATCTCAGCCCTTCATTTCAAGCCTTGTTGGCACTCATCCTAACCACAAAGTGTCTTCCCAACTTATGATTAGTGAAAAAACCATTGCTCCTTATTATATAGATATATAGACACACACAAAATACTAGTGGAAATGAAGCCAGAAGAATAAAATAAGGGAAACGAGGAAACAAATGACCCAAATCCTAGGATAAACTGAAGATGACAATGTAGCCAGCACTGACATCATAGTTCGAGGGGACAATAAATGTGGAGTGTAACCCATAAATCCAAAAGTAGTGTCTTCTATTTTGATCTTTGAAAATGCATGAAAAAGTGGTGAAAGTATGAGAAAAATGGGAAGAAACTTTAATTTTGCATTTGTAGTATAAACCCTCTTGGTAGGCTCTTAAGTTTACGAAATAAGTTTGAGAAGATATAAATAAAAAAATGAAAATAGGTAGTTAAGAAATGAGAATTATATAAGAAAGATGCTAAAAATAATAAAATCTAAAGAAATGGCACTAAGCTATAGGATAAACCCTCTTGTTAGGCTTTTAAGCTTACGAAATAAGTTTGAGAAGATATAAATAAAAAAAATGAAAATAGTTGGTGAAGATATGAGAATTATATAAGAAGCATGCTAAAAAGAATAAAAATAATAAAATAGGATGAATATAGTTTAAACCTTCCAAATGATTTGAATTCTAATTTCTAAGGTGATGTAAGCTTGTTTTGATGGTGGTAGAATGATGGACAAGTGGTGGAAAAAAGTTGGGTTTGAGTTATATAAGGGGATGTTGAGAGATTGTTTGGAAAGTTATGTATTGAAAGGTAACCGCACGGATTTTGAGGCAAAAAGTCCCAAATAATGAGGTAATGGATTCTTTAAATATGAAACCCTAAGAGGAGAAAGGGGTCAGGATTCCCCTGGGGGTTCTAGTGAGCATGTAACTTAGCTTGACGCTAGGAAGGCCTACCAGATATGGTATCAAAGTAAGGGCTCCCCTGCCAGCATGAAGTTGTAAGGGTGCATATAGGTAGGATGAAATGAATTTTCTATAAAAACGGGTTTAAAATACAAATTATAAGTACGCTTCACACAATGACAGGACCATTGGAAAGAGCATTTAGAGCTCTACGAAGTGTGTTGAGGTAGTCTTGGGTCTAAGAGTATACCAAATTCAAACATAGCTCAAAATCCTCCGGTGATCTCCAATTTATAGTTTTAGGGTTAAATAACTAAATGTGAACCGAAGGACCGATTAATGCATGGTATGGGCCATTGGATAGAACATTTAGATCCTTATGATGGTGCATTGACATACTCTTGCGTATTAGAGTTTAACAAAGACAAATAGATCTTGACAAGCTTCAAGTGACCTCTAGTTTAACATTTGAAGGGGGACCCGAAGTTCGAACGTTAAAGGGATAATGTTTCGTAAAGGACAAAATTCTAATTGAGTTAACTTGTGTGTGTTCGCTTAATTTCGGACAAAACTATTTGAGTCATAGTATAAAAGTTGTATTTGTGACATATCCGTCCTATGATAATTTTTTTAGGATGGAGAAGCCAAGTCGATATGATAACATCCTATACCGTGTTTCGTGCATCATTTTTGTCATAAACATTACAAAGATGTTTCAAGTATGAACGCCTATATTATGTTGAGACATGGAAATTTTTTATTGGTTGTTAATATTTTTGTTAAGCTATTTTAAAATGTCTTTCTATTTTTCTTAAGAAAATAATTGAATTTTTCCCAATTCCTTCAAATGATATTTCATTATTCTAAGAATGATACATCTTATGAGGTCTCTTTTAGGTTATGTTTCTTTCTCATTTGAAGTTTTGTTTTTATCTCTTTTAAACGAGATAAACGAGAGTGAATGTTGTTTGAATGACAGGAGCAGTTTTGAAAATTAGCAATTTTTCTTGGCAGTTTTTTTCTTAACCTCCCACTATTTTTTTCATTCACTTTTATAGTGCGGGAGAATAGTTTTTCCTAACGGAGTATGAAAAAACTTTAGTTAAAAAATTATCTCTAAGAAGTTCATCTAGGTTTATGACTTTTCAATTTTCCTAAAGAGAGGAACATTTGAGAATAGTCAAGAGTGTTTTTTTTTCCACCCAAATAGTTTCATGATCCAAGCTTCTACATAATATATGTTTTGAGATCATAGTTTTGGCACCGTGTTTGTTCTATACATTCCTACGTATTATTTTATGTGGAAGATTTCGTGTTCATTATTGTACATAAGGTGGGCTCTGTTTGCTTGAAGATAGAAGTTCCCCATATGTGGACTCCAAGATGTAGGTGGACTCTTGTGTTGTTACTAGGCATAGGTGGAAGGAATGAAGAGCATCATGGCTTGTGAGGGTGTTGAGTTATTGAGTAAGTCTTTTGACGTATCCTTGTAATTAATCGGTACTTAGTGGACTGATGGCTGGCCCATCTGAGGTTTTTCCAATTGTGGGTTTTCATCATACATTCCAGCGTTGTGGTTGTCTATTTTATCTTTCAAAATCACATCTATATGCATGCTTAGGTTTAATAAGATAAAATTGGTTTAACCTAAAAAATGGTGTAATGGGTGCTTAATTCAGTTGGGTAATTTAGTTTGCTATAATTCAAGTTGGAATTATTCATTTAGAAAATTTCATGTTAATCTTGAATTAAGGTTGTTTAAATTTGATTTGTTTAAACTTGAACTCGAATTTAAGATTTGTTTAAAAAGAGACAATTTTAATTATGAAGAAATTTAAAATTTGAATTTTCTGGTGAACCATCCCTTTCAAGTGGTATCAAAGCATAAGCTAATGAATTCCTCATTTACAAAATAGTATTAGGGCATAATATATAGTTTCAAATCGGTATAAATTAGTATCATAGTGGGAACACTAATTTATCATGTTAGGTCCTTTAGGTTTGAATATGGAAAATTTATCAATTAGAAGGTGTCTTGTTTTATATGGTTTTAATTGCACATACTGAAAAGCACGTATTAGGTCGGCACTTCAGTCGTTAGATGAACAGATTTAGATAACGATCGCTAAGGGGTTGTGTCACACCCTAACACCATTAGGATATAATTAACTAAATAGTTTACAAACCACAATTATAATTTATTTATTATTTAGGCAATACATATTGAAACAACTTCAAGGTTAAAATGCAGAATATAAAAAAAAATCCAATCGTTTTAAGGAGACAATTTCAACAGAACTCACATCTCATTTAACTTTATTACAACTAGTGCAGTTTATAAAACAAACTAACAAGACCCTACTTCTATGTACTCAACCTCCTAGACCTGGCAGTGGCAGCTAGAAAACCTGAAAATGTAAACATATAAAACCATGAGTTTAAAAAAACTCAGTGAATGTACTACAGCTATCTATAGTAAAAGCACTATCTTAACATCTCCACATAACAATATATACATCTCTGTGCCAAATTAGGCCATATACATATTCGGAGTTAATAAACCCCACATCTCCTGCCCGTAGGCAATAATCATATCCATAGGTTTTTAAAAAAAAACTAACATCTCCTGAATTGCATAGCAACTCAACATATCCTGACTTTTATAAAGCCATAACATCTCAACAACTCTTGGATTTTAAATAAGCCATAACATATCAACATCTCTTGGCTTTTAAATAAGCCATATCATCTCAACATATGATACATATATGTCATATCTAAAATCAACTCAGTAAGTACACTCACCTTGTGTTGTCAACTATGTATTCACGTTTCCCTCGGGTGGAGCTGAACTTGGTTGATTTGACCTTACACCTGTTAATCCAACTAAATCAGTATTGAAACTCAATCATAAGTATTATCTTAATATAATTATGTAACTTTAAATAAGTACACAACCACAATATGATTCTACTCAAGTCATATTCCATGAAACATATGTAAAGACGAAACGATGGTATATATGTTGATAAGGTCATGGACATTCAACCCTAGAAACTACCTCATAAGGAATTTATAACTTAACTCAAGTAAACATAAAAGTATACTTCTGAATATATATACACATGAAACATGTACTCCAAATACCCTTGGGAAGGAGTAGATACAAACATTCTTTCATGGGCTATCCAATATGGCGTCAAATCATTGTCCTCCATACTTAACCATCCCATATTCATAAATAGTACACATACAGGTGTTCAAGCTTATCAATATGGAAACAAATCTGAATATACTTTCCGTTACAAGTGACGGTGTAATTTTTCAAGATTCCTAGGGCAAGTTATGGCCATTTCTTTACAACACAAGAAATCTGTCCTACAAACTCCTCTATTGTTCCTTTGACTTCCAAGAATTTTCATAATTTTTCTACAGCCTAACATTCCATGATTTTCGACAAACTTTCAGTAGACATACTGAATATTACATAATTAAAGTTTCATAATATTTGGACTTCATTTTCTATCTCAAAAGCTTGACCAAACTCAGGGCATACCGAAATGAAATATACAAACAGAAACTATATACCAACTTGCAACCATCACTAAGACCTAACCATAAGGAGTTAAATTATGATTTTCGGATATGATATGAATATATAAGTCTATTTTCATATCAAATTTGAATTTCTGAATTCCAGTAATCACACAAAGAGATATGCAAGTTTGAATACAAAGGGTTTCAATACAAAGCAATATGACCTATAACACCACTTATCTCACATATGAACCAATACATATTATCACAAAGGAGGATGGAATTTGGGTCAATAATTCACGATTTATATACTTTGAAATAAGTATAATAGAAGATTAAAACAATATTAACACATAATATTACCTTGGAAACACCTTAAGGATTTTCTTGGAATTGTTTTCCTAGATTTTCCTTGTAACCCTTTCTTCCTTAACTTCTACCTCTCTTTCCTCAAGCTAATATCACCTCAAACTGAACCTAGGGACTTATTTGCTGAAGAAATAAGGTTAAGGGAGAGTTTTAAGTCGGCCAAGGCTGCCTCCCAATCCATCCAATCAAATTAAAACATTTGGTTTAATAAAAGACAATTTCCCACTTAAGGGAATTGACAGATTCGTCCCTTCTCATAATTTCGACCTAACTTCTTACTCGAACATCCGTTTGATGCACCGTTTGTTTTTTTACAACCCTAACTCACATATCTACAACTATGTAGTTTTCACCTCAAGTCAATTGTAATTTTACAAGGGTCAAAACTAGTCTTAAACAGGAACATTTCTATCGAAAATAACTAAATCTTGTGTTCGTAAATAATTCGACAATTCATGATTTATGAAAGTAGAATTATACTAACCATAATCACTTAACATTAGATATACTAATAACACATTATTCATATCACATAGGATAATTATGATTTAAATATAATTTATCATAATCATACACGGGTTGTCACAACCTCCCCCTCTTAGAAAATTTCGTCCCCGAAATTTAATACGAATGTCACTTACCAAACAAATGGGGATATTGTTTCTTCATGCTATACTCCATTTCCCAAGTTGCTTCTTTAATTCCACGGCTCATCCACATAACTTTAACTAAGGGAATAACCTTATTCCTCAATACTTGCTCCTTACGATCAAGAATTTCCACCGGTTCCTCGATGTACGACAAGTCTTCTTTCAGTTCAATAGGTTCGGTTTTCAGTTGATGAGATGGATCTGCCAAATACTTACAAAGCATTGATACATGGAACACGTCATGCAAACGAGATAACTCAGGAGGTAATGCTAATCTATATGCCAGGGTTCCAATTCTTTCCAACACTTCATATGGTCCAATGTATCTTGGACTCAGTTTCCCCTTCTTTCCAAATCTCATAACGCCTTTCCACGATGAAATATGTAGGAATACAAAATCCCCCTTCTGAAATTCCAATGGATACTTCCTCTTATCTGCATAAAATTTCTGCCTACTTTGCGCTATCTTTATCCGTTCCCGAATCATTTTGATCTTTTCAGTTGTCATATCTATCAATTCAGGACCCAAAAGTTTCCTTTCACCTACTTCATCCCAACACAAAGGCGTTCTACATCTCCTCCCATATAAAGCTTCATACGGAGCCATACCAATGGTGGACTGGTAACTATTATTATATGAGAATTCCATCAATGGCAAATGATCATCCCAACTGCCCTTGAAGTCAAATACACAAGCTCGTAACATGTCTTCTAATATTTGAATCGTCCTCTCAGATTGCCCATCGGTTTGTGGATGAAATGCCGTGCTAAACTTCAAACTTGTACCCATAGCATTCTGTAAACGAGGCCAAAACTTAGAAATGAACGTTGGATCTCTATCTGATACAATTGACACTGGTGCCCCATGTAAACGGATAATCTCATCAACGTACATACGTGCATACTTGTCAACCGTGTAGGTGGTCTTAACTGGAAGAAAATGGGCTGACTTTGTCAATCGATCTACAATCACCCAAATAGAATCATGCCCCTTTGGTGATCGTGGCAATCCTACAACAAAATCCATCATTATATGCTCCCACTTCCATTCCGGAATAGGCAATGACTGCAATAATCCTGCCGGCTTCTGATGCTCCGCTTTCACTTGTTGACATACTAAACATTTAGATACAAATTCGGCAATCTCACGTTTCATATTGTTCCACCAGTAATACTCCTTCAAATCTCTGTACATTTCGGTACCTCCCGGATGCATAGCGTAAATAGAACTATGTGCCTCTTCCAATATATCCTTCTTTAAGCACGGATCATTCGGTACACAAATTATGTTTTTATAACACAATGATTCATCCTTCTTAATTTCAAAGTCACTCTCCTTACCATCCAGGATTTCCCGTTTCTTCTTTTCAAGGAATGGATCACTGACTTGCAAATTTCGTATGCGTTCTACCAGTAAAGGTCTCACTGTAACGTGTGCAAATAACGCCCCCATTTTAGATAAGTTCAACTCGACTCCCATCAGTCTTAATTCCATAATATTGCCAACCCGTGCACATTGAATACAAGATAACCTCCCCAATGACTTTCGACTCAGAGCATCTGCAACAACATTGGCCCTCCCGGAATGATGGTGAATGGTACAATCATAATCTTTAATTAATTCCATCCAACGTCTTTGTCTCAAATTCAAGTCTCTCTGTGTAAATAAATACTTCAAACTTTGATGGTCAGTGAAAATTTCACATGTCTCTCCATACAAATGATGTCTCCATAATTTCAAGGCAAAAACAATAGCCGCAAGTTCTAAATCATGTGTAGGATAATTACGTTCATGCGTCTTCAACTGTCTAGATGCATAAGAAATTACCTTTCCATGTTGCATGAAAACACAACCCAGGACCTGATGTGAAGCGTCAGTATAAATCACAAAACCTTCTCCACTGGATGGAACAGTGAGAACTGGAGCTGATACTAGTCTATTTTTCAACATTTCAAAGATGTGCTGGCATTCATCACTCCACACAAATTTCACTTCCTTTCGGGTCAATTTAGTCAACGGCAAGGCTATAGAGGAAAACCCCTTTATGAATCTTCTATAATATCCAGCCAATCCTAGGAAACTCCTTATCTCTGTTACATTCCTCGGTCTTTCCCATTGCACAATTGCCTCTACCTTTTTAGGGTCAACATAAATTCCATCTCCCGAAACAACATGCCCCAGAAATACTACCTGATTTAACCAAAACTCACATTTGCTAAACTTCGCAAATAATTGACTATCTCGCAAAACTTGCAATACAACTCTTAGATGCTTCTCATGTTCCTCTTGGCTAGGTGAGTATATCAAAACATCATCGATAAAGACAATCACGAACGAATCTATGAAAGGATGAAATACTCGATTCATTAAATCCATAAACACCGCAGGAGCATTCGTTAACCCAAATGGCATTACCAAAAATTCAAAATGACCATAGCGAGAACGAAAAGTTGTCTTAGAAATGTCACAATCTCTCACCCTTAATTGATGATAACCCGATCTCAAATCAATTTTTGAAAACACTTTAGCACCCTGTAATTGATCAAATAAATCATCAATACGAGGTAATGGATATTTATTTCGAATAGTCACCTTGTTCAACTGTCGATAATCAATGCAGAGTCGCATGGTGCCATCTTTCTTCTTCACAAATAATACTGGAGCGCCCCATGGTGATACACTGGGTCGAATAAAACCTCTATCTAGCAAATCTTGCAGTTGAACCTTTAACTCCTTTAGTTCCACAGGTGCCATTCTATATGGAGAAATAGAAACTGGAGATGTACCAGGCACTAAATCGATAGCAAACTCTACCTCTCTGCTAGGTGGCAATCCTGGTAATTCATCTGGGAACACATCTGCAAAATCCTTAACGACTGGGATATCTTCTAATTTTTGCAATTCTCTGCTTGTATCCACAATATATGCTAAAAAGCCTTGACAACCCTTATTTAACAATTTTCTCGCCCGAAGGGCTGAAATAAGACAGTTCGGAACGACATTTCTTTCCCTAGTAAATTTGAATTCTTCCTCCCCCGGCATATTAAATGTAACCTCCTTACGAAAACAGTCAATTGATTCATGGTAGGAAGATAGCCAGCCCATACCCAAGATAATATCAAAATCTCGAATATCTAGGGGAATTAAATCAATGGTCCACTCCCTCTCCCCCATATATAATACACAATTTTTATACACATGCTCAACTAACATCACATCCCCCATAGGTGTAGAAATATATAAACCACAATCTAGACAAGAACATGGTCTACCCAAATACATGGTAAATGACAGTGCTACAAATGAATGAGTAGAACCTGGATCAATAAGCACGTAAGCATGTCTGTTCATGACAGAAAATGTACCTGTCACCACCTCTGGAGTAGCCTGAGCATCCTGTAAAGTCATAGCAAATATCCTTCCCGGAGCCCTGGATCCACTAGCCTGTCCTCTACCTCCTCCTCTCCCTATCCCTCCTGGTGATGAGCCTCGACTAGTAGTAGCTGATTGAATCCCTCCCACTAGCATAGGACAATTCTTTCTGGTATGACCAATTTGATGGCAGTGATAACACTCCACCCCCTTTAACTTGGGACAATCTGGACTAATATGGCCCTCAGCTTTGCAAAAATAGCATGTAACAGGCTTGGACTGCCTATTGTCATTCTCCTGCTGTCTATTTTGTTGGCCCATCGATCCTGCACCCCTAAAACTGCTTGGTGTCCTATTCTGAACATAATTTCCAGTCCCTCTACCGCGCTGAAATCTTTGACTCCCTTGTTTCGAGTATTCTACATTGCCTTCCTTTTGCTGAGATGAATCAAATCTACTCCTCTTTCCCCTTTGTTCCATATTCTTTATTGCATCGTTAACATCTCCTTCAACCATCATAGCTTTGTTAACTAAGGAAGAATAATCTACCATCTCAAGTGCAGTGAGTCTAGACTTGATAACCAAATTCAACCCATCCTCAAATCTGGTGCATTTATCCTCCTCATCACGTAATAAATGCAATGAAAATCGAGACAAAGATGTGATTTTAGTTTCATACTCCCTGACAGACATATTCCCCTGAGTCAATGATAAAAATTCTCTCTCCTTTTGCTTCCGGTACATGCGAGGAAAATACTTTTCATATAAGACTTTAATAAAGGAATCCCAAGTAATTACCTCACCTCCCTCCGGAGTAAGCAATAAATGTTTGGAAGACTCCCACCAATATTTAGCTTCTCCCTTTAACATGAAAGTAGCCAAAATCACCTTCTGCGCGCCAGGTACATTCATCACCCCAAAGATAGTTTCTGTGTCTCTAACCCAAGTCTCAAATTCTAAAGGATCTACAGAACCTGAGAATGCTGGAGGGTTCAATTTGATGAACTTCTTGTACAAAGTATTCTTCTCCTCTCGTTGTATTTCCCTTTCTCTTCTTGCCAAAGTCTGCTCCTCCAAGTACTTGGCTTATTGCTCTGCTATTTGCATCATAAACATGTTTTGTTGTTCTGCCATTAAAGTCATGGCACGAGCCATCTTCTGCATATCTGTAAGTTGTTCAGGAGCCCCCTCTACATTATTAGGATTTTGTTGGTTTACTGTATTTGAAGACTCCTCATCTACCCTCTCATGAACATTTTCTCCTTCCATAGCTTACTATCTGTCATAAACCATAATTATAGAAACAAGAATACAAGATTTATATCTAACATAATGGTTAGTATTTCTCACAAATTAATATAAATGACCCGCACAACGCTATTTCTGCCACTGCCATAGCTAGACTCTCTAACCCCAGAATACAAAAACCTAAAGCTCTGATACCAAGTTGTCACACCCTAACCCCATTAGGATATAATTAACTAAATAGTTTACAAACCACAATTATAATTTATTTATTATTTAGGCAATACATATTGAAACAACTTCAAGGTTAAAATGCAGAATATAAAAAAAAATCCAATCGTTTTAAGGAGAAAATTTCAACAGAACTCACATCTCACAAAGAGATATGCAAGTTTGAATACAAAGGGTTTCAATACAAAGCAATATGACCTATAACACCACTTATCTCACATATGAACCAATACATATTATCACAAAGGAGGATGGAATTTGGGTCAATAATTCACGATTTATATACTTTGAAATAAGTATAATAGAAGATTAAAACAATATTAACACATAATATTACCTTGGAAACACCTTAAGGATTTTCTTGGAATTGTTTTCCTAGATTTTCCTTGTAACCCTTTCTTCCTTAACTTCTACCTCTCTTTCCTCAAGCTAATATCACCTCAAACTGAACCTAGGGACTTATTTGCTGAAGAAATAAGGTTAAGGGAGAGTTTTAAGTCGGCCAAGGCTGCCTCCCAATCCATCCAATCAAATTAAAACATTTGGTTTAATAAAAGACAATTTACCACTTAAGGGAATTGACAGATTCGTCCCTTCTCGTAATTTCGACCTAACTTCTTACTCGAACATCCGTTTCATGCACCGTTTGTTGTTTTACAACCCTAACTCACATATCTACAACTATGTAGTTTTCACCTAAAGTCAATTGTAATTTTACAAGGGTCAAAACTAGTCTTAAACAGGAACATTTCTATCAAAAATAACCAAATCTTGTGTTCGTAAATAATTCGACAATTCATGATTTATGAAAGTAGAATTATACTAACCATAATCACTTAACATTAGATATACTAATAACACATTATTCATATCACATAGGATAATTATGATTTAAATATAATTTATCATAATCATATACGGGTTGTCACAGGTTGTCCCCACCAATGTGTTTAGCAGGAGAAGTTGTAGTTCCTAAACCTTAGAAAGATGGAATGAGGATGAGCTTAAGCTATCAAATTTTAATTCTCATTGTTTCAATGCTCTATTTACTATGGTCATAGTGAAGGAGTTCCTCCGGATTATGATGTTTGGAATGTCTAAGGAGGCATTTAACATACTATAAATCACCCATAAAGGTACAAGTGATGTTAAGGCTTTTAAACACCAAAACCGCAACACTCAATTTGAAAACATTAAAATGGACGACAGTGAATATTTTGGTTAGTTCTATGCTAGATTGTCTAATATCCTTAACTCATATTTTAACCTGGGAGAGAAAATACCTAACAACCCTATCATAAAGAAGATTTTGAGGTCATTAACCAATAGGTTTAATCCACAAGTGACTGTTTTGAATTATTTATGCACTTTAAACTCTAGAAAACTAGAATAACTTATAAGTGACTTACAAACCTATGAACTCGACATATTTACCTCCAAGGATGTGAAGATGAAAGACAAGGTCATAGCTTTGAAATCCCAAAAAGGAGGAAAAAAATGTTTCAAATGATGAGTTTGACATCGACTCGGATGATAAGACTTTGTTTACTAAGAAGTTTAGTCAATTTATTGAGTTCAATAAAGAGAAACTTAAAAATTATTATAAGAAGTTTGAAAACTCTACGTGTAACAAACCTGACACCCCCCCCCCCCCCCCCAAAAAAAAAAATTGTAATGATGATATTAAGAGGGATGAGTCGAATAGATGTTTTAATTGTGAGGGTTATGGCCCTAGGGAAGCTAAGTGTCACACTAAACTAAGGAAGGAGGGTAGAAAATAATTTAATATAATTCCCCCTTAGTGATACTGAACCGAAATAGGGATCCAATTCCCCCACTGAGCTCAACTTCATTGTGTTCGTGGCTAGTTATATGGGCATTAATGATGAATTTTCCTGTCAAGATATTTCTTTACATGACACTTTCGAGGCCATTGTTTGTGAATCCTATGTGTTGGATGGTAAAGGGAGTGGATAAGAGAGTGATAATGAAGAAGAAGAGGAGTAGAGTGAACTCTAAGTTTACTTCTTGGAGTTGTATGAAAAATCATTGAAATTGAAAAAGGAAAACATAAAATTAGGAGCCAGGGTGAAAGAACATGCCATATGTATTGATAATAGTGTTTTAATCGAAGATCTCATGGCATGTGAGAGAAAATTTTAAGAGAAGCTAGATTACATTGAAGGTGAGAGAGATAGTCTTAATGGAAGTTATGAACAAAAAGCTTCTTGAGTTTGAAGATACTAGGAGTATACTTGAGTGTAGGATAAGGGGAGGTTGAAGAAAGATTGAGAGACTCGAGTCGGGTCAAATTTTATTTGGAGTGGAGGTCGGAAAAGTTGGATAATATTCTAAGCAGCGTCCAAATCAAAGATGATAATTTTAGTATTGGCTTCGATACTCAAATTTTTTTCAGTACTAAAGCCAAAACAATGATTTTGAGAGAATCAACTAGGAATACTAAAAAAGATCAACCATTAGGTAATACTTCTCTCTGTGCTTTAACTTGCACATATTGTGGTAGGAAGGGTCACCAAAGGAATTTTTGTTTTGTTTTTAGAAATGGTCCTATAAAGTCCGAGGGTATAGTCACCAAGGTTACTAAAACCATAGAGCATAACTTTAAACCTATGTGGGTTCGTAGATCCAATTTAGAGCCTTTACATGATAGACTTTGGGATTCTCATTTGCTTGCACATGATACGTCCCATGCTAGATCTAAAGGTTGATTTTGTTTATTTTGTTTACATACTCTAGTTGTTCTTCATAATATATTCTTTCGAGTTGTATGCTTGTTTGTCATATTCTAGTTTATCCTTCATCATATATGCTTGGCTAGAATTATGATAGTTGTATCTTTTGTATTTTGTTATTGCATTTGTTGAGTCTTATTGAAAAATACAAAATAATTTTGTTTGTCTTTTGAATTGTCTTTTCTTTTGAAATTTGTTTGTAAAAATGAAAAATTAAAAAACAAATTGTGTACTTTAGTTTCACACATTTTATGTGGCATATCCTTATGTTTGAATCGTATATCACTTTTCGCTTCCATGTGTCTAGAACTATTGGTTGTGAATTTCCATTCTTAAATTGTTCTTTATCATGTTTGCATGGAGTAGTTTGACTTTGTCTTTATTAATGGATTCTTTTTGTACATGCCTCCTCACACACTTAAACTAGCTCTTTTGAACATTAAGTGAGATGTTTTCCCATCAATTTTGTCATCTTCATGTTTTATGTGCATGTAAGAATCGTTGCCCGTGACATTTATTTGAATAGTATAGAAAATAAAACAGAGTGCACGGGAAGGGATACAAAAGTATCAAATCTCCATTGTGTGAAAGACAATATTGGCAAGAGCCTAATGAAAAGATCAAAATGCAATAAAAATAGAAAAACTGTCGAAGGACAACATAGTTTAGTTTCATCATTCAAAAGAAATAGTTGTTAAAGAATTGAAAAAAATATATATCCAATATGTTTATCTTTTGAGGGTGTTTTGTTGAAGATCAACGGTTTGGACAATGAATCCTAGTTATGCTTGTTATGGAACGACTCTATCGATTTGTAGAATCATCAAAATTCTAGGCTTTTGTACATTCTGTTTGTTGGTCTTTGAGTTCAAGTAATCTTTTTGCACGAGGATGAATCTTAATTTATAAAGTTTTTCAATCAAATATAACTCCTTAAACATATTTAGGTAATTGGGTCATAATTATTGTGACTATAGTTCACACCCATTCATTAAGTTTACCACATTTGGTTTAAACAAATTTATGCCATATGAGTCTGAAAAGATTATCGTGTTTAGTGTCTTGTATGGTATTTATACCTATAAATATGTGTGTGCTTATACATCATTGATATATATATATAATAAAGTAGGATGGTGTTTTCACTATTCACAAATTTGGAAGACAAGTTTGTCCTTTACATATTTGATTTCCCCCTCTTTTTTACCCTTCATTTCCTTTCCTCCTTTTACCCAAAATTCAAATAGATGGATAAAATTGGAAATTAACCTTGCTGCCAAATACCAATTACCAAAGCCCCCACTCTCTCTCCCCGACCCTCATTTCACAAGAACAACCTCTCTACACCCCCACAAAATCTACTTCCCCTGCTTCAGCCCAACAGCCACATTTCTCTCCTCGCGGCACCGCACCTCTTTACTTGCCTCTTCTCTTAAGTAAGTTTTGAATAGTTTCGATTTTAGTGTTATACGGTTTCGATTTTAGGTTTAATCGATTTTAGATTTATGATTTTAAGGGTTCGTGTTTGTCGTTTTAAGATTTTTCTTTTTGTAATTTAGGGCTTTGTAATGGATTTAAGGGTGTTGTAATTTAGGGTTTTTTAATGATTTAAGGGTTTGTTTTCCATATACAGGTATCAGGCATTAGTGGGTATTACTCATGGTTCCCTAAGTGCAAGATGTTTATACTTTTCTCCACATGGATATAACTTAAAACTGCTAGGTAATTTTTTCAATATTTTTAGTTTTAATTCATTAATGAGTTTTCACATGTATTAGCGAGTATCATGGATATAACTTTAATATATTGTTGGTGTGTTATTTTGAATATGTATTTTCATTCCTTTTTATTCATTACAGTGCAAGTATTATTTATAAATTATGTCATTAGTGCTGATTTTTACCTTTTGTGTTTAGTGTTCAATGTTTTTTAATGGTAAACATTTATATCATGATGGGTCCCCATACATTCCTCAACACATACGAAAAATACATCAAGTCTTTGAGATTCAAGCCGACTCATTTGGCTTCAAAGGAACGAATGAGGTAGATTGTAGAGGAGTGAAGTGGTAGGGTATCGTTTGTATCTTTCAAACTTGAACTTACAAGCTATTAAGTAGGATAGTGAATGATGAGAAAGTTTTCATTTTTATTAATTTTATTCAGTTCATGTATTCAGCAATAGGCATACACCCTCATATTCTCACAATCTAACTCATAATAATATCAAAACATGGTAAGTTTCAAGTGGCCGTTGTAGGATAATAAAAAAAGCCGTGGGTACTGGTTTTAGACAGTAAATTTTCTACTTTTTAACAGTTTTTGTGTGCTATTAGGGACTATGTTTTCCTTGAAAATGTGTATTGTGTATTGAGATATTTGTTGACATGACTATGGTGTGATCCTGTTGCATTAATTTCAAAACAACGATGATGGAAACAAGATTGAATCTAAATTCAGGTGACAAACAAATACCCCATTTCAATTCTCCCATTCCCAAGTATTTTATCCACACAATGCTTGATCAGATTGTGTATGGACATGTGTGAAAATGTTTGATAAGATTGTGAAAATTGTAATTTTCCGGTATATATAATTAGTATAATACTGTAAATATAAGGGATTTGTTTTCAATGAAATGAATTAATATTTTTTTTCTTACAATTTTATATTTTACATATTTAACACATTTATTATGCCCCGCCCCTGTAGTTAGGAACGATGCTGAAGAAAGGGACCCGATGCTGAAGCCGCAAACGTGGAGAGGGTGCTAACACTACTTCTCACGTTCATATTGGCACTACTAACCGACCCTTCGGTAATAACTTTAGGGGCAAGACGATTCTCAATCTCAGTTGCATTGTAAGTGTTTGAAGATATGCCTATTTTTGGATTCCATTAATTTTGTTATTTAATTTTCTTCTCTAAGTGGATTATCATGCTGTCGAACTTTCCTTAGTCATGTATGGTGATACTAATTTTGAATTGCTTCGGAATTTAAATGCACTCGGTCTTTGAATATTAGGCTGAGTATTTTGATTTACTGCATGCCAATTGTTTGAAATAATTCTAGAGTGAATTTTGAGACATTTGTTGAAATGCTACATATTGTATTCTCTTTTCTTTGTGACATGACATATTGTAGTTATTATTTTGTGACGAAACATATTGAAGCTGACGATACTATACAGATTCACCAATTCGATCGAAGATCTATTAAGCTTTTCAAATTGAAGAGCCATGCATCGATTCAACTCTGCAAGTAAAGTTTAAGGTAAAGTAATCTTCAATGTCTATTTTTGTTTGTGGCAAGGTCCATTTTGGAGAGGATGTTAATGTGAGTGAGTTCAAGTTGTACCATTGCATAGAGTGAAGCTATACAACCACTTATAAACTTGGTCACATCAGTTATAAACTGATAATCAAGAAAGTACACCGCACAAAGATTCAAATTGTTCCGCTTTAAATGCTCCATAATGTTCTTAAGAACATCATCATTTCTTAGAAGTCAAAATGTGAAAAACGTAGTAAGCCTTTTTTATAGGTTTTTGAAACTTGATTTTCTTACTATTTGGGTCCCATTTTAATGTTATTTTTAACATCTCTTTTATCGGTTCTGATTCTACCGACAGTTTGGTGGTAATTAATGTATTTGACTTTTTGCAGGTGGGTAATTAATGTATTGGTCCCTTTTAAGAAATACTTTGTTTTTGGATTTGGGAATAAAAGTAATTGGCTACCGGCAAAGCCACAAGTCATTTTTTGGCAAGAAAGAATTGATGTTTTTGTGTATATTGACAATGAGTGATTATAAATTGTTTTTATTTTACTGAAACTACCCCATTTCCTTGACAAGTTATAGCAGAAACTAAAGTGATCAATTGTCATGCACTCTCGATTTTACTGAAACTACCCCAATGATTTTATGTTCTTTGTTGTTCCATGTTGCATGACCATTGGATTTCAAGTAGAGATAATGATGAAGTGATTACAATATTGATTCTCTCCAACGATTATTTTTGTATATGTACATGCTTATACTTGCATTATGTTAGTTTGAATCAATTATGTTAGTTTTCCATCATGTTAGTGTACTGGATGAAACATTATGTTAGTGTGCTGGATGTAAGACATTATGTTAGAACGATAGAAATTTAAGGCAGTGTTATATTATACTACCATCATTCTTTTATTTGATCCTATTAAAATGATATTCTTTTTTTTGTTCATCTTGAAATTTAAGGAAGGCTATTTTTTGCTTGAATTTAACATGAAATTTTGGTTGGAAAATGTCCGCGGAGACCATGACCTCAGTGATATCAATGGTATGTTCTTGCCTTGCATTTTTAACATACATCTTTGCTTTTTCGTCTTCTACATAATTTCCACTCCACAGCGCCCTGTTATGAGGGTAGGGAAAATAACCCCTAGGACCTCTCGGCGAGTGTTCTAATTATCCCTAATAGGCGGAGGATGATCTTAATTTTGAGGCAGTGTATTCTAGACAGGTGAGAGTGCGAAGGGGGAATATGTTGATGGTGGACCAGTTATTGATCAATACTAGTGGAATAATCTATTCACAGGTTTATGTTATGATGTGAAGTGTGAATTGGGGATTATGGCCCTGCATAGGGATGTCTTCATTAGAGTAGCTGCCGTGCTACTTCATGGTGATCGATCCGATTTCAGGTACACTTATGTTCAAGCCTCATTTGAGGTCTAATCAATTAAAAATTCTTATTTCCGACATCATCTTTGAATATCAAATAAGCAAATAGTATTTGATTGTCCTTTACGGTGTCCGATATCATCTTAGAATATCAATTCTGCCAAAGTCGAAATTCGTCAAAATTTAGGGCTTTGGGTTCCATTTTGTTTGTCTATTATGTTGGTAGTTGGGGGGATTATTATCTTTGTGTGGATGGTGTTGATTGTGTTGAATGCCAACATTCTGATTTATAGCTATGAATTTATTAATCGATCTTTATAACTATTTTTTCTTTTCTCAATATGTATGTGCAATAGTGTAAGTATGGGTATATGGCTATTTGGAAGAATTATTTTGGATTAGCACTTTAAAGTTCGATGAATGCCTTTGTATACAACAATAGCAGTAAATTACAAAGCTTTCATTCAAGGACAAAGATATAGTTCTTATGTTGTCCATATAAATGCAATAGCAGTAGATTACCTATGTTACAGAGGCTTTGAATATGTTGTTTAGGTACTAATTTAGAGTTTACATTTTGTCTTTCGGGTTTAAGATATCCGGAGTAATAATTTGTGATTTTTAATGTCTGCCAGTTTGACAGTACGAGTTTACCCTCCAATAGTCAAATTACTAATATGATTGCTGCATTTTGAGTGCATTTCAGTATAATATATTTGATATTACTTGGCTCCTGAATCGTAAGACTAAATAGAATACATGAACCTTTGTATAAGAATGACCTGATAATTTTTCGATTATTGTTAAAGGAATTCTTCAGTATAAGACTGACCTAATTATTTTTGTTATTACTTATTATGACTATCGAGCTTGGATCTTCTTAATAGTTGTTATTTCTTTTTACATGTAATGGTTTTATAATATTGTTTTTCCACTTTTAACAATAAGTTTTGTATTGCGAGAGCTGTTGTTTTTTAAAACTTTTAATTTTGTTTGATTATTGTAGGGTCAAATTCAAATGGTGTCCATATTTTTACAGGGAAACATTTGTGTGAAATGACAAGAGCTTATCCTAATAGTGGCAATGAGGAGGGTCTGAGTCCCACTGCATTTAGTGAGTAGAGGAGCTGAGGTTAATTTGAAAATTAGCGGTGATCGAATTGCTCTTTATTATGATGCTAGCAAGGTTGACTCCATTGCTTCGTACAACAAGCATAGGGAACTCAACAAATGTGCGAACTCTTAATTGAGTAACGAGCATAGGTTGATGTTGTTGATAAAGGAGTATAAACTCCTCTTATGATTACAGTAGTCTTCCACAATAAAGAGGTTGCTTCACTTCTCATAAGACATAGAGCACATGTGGATATAGTGGATAGAATGTGCTTAGTCGATTTTGAGCTGAATTATATTATGTTGTGGTCAATACATATGTCACTTGCATTATTTGAGTCATCTTCATTATCTGTGAGTTTGATGAGGTCATGATTCTTCATGTTTAGTGTGATCTTTCAATATATAGTTTGATTCTTAATTTTTTGAATCTATAGAAGGAGCATACTACGAGGAAAAGTGGAAGCCGATCCATTTGAGTCGCTCTTGAGCCATTGAAGCTGCCATTCGAGAAGAGTGGTCATAACCACTCACACTCACACCAGATGAAATAGGTGAATTCAAGAGGAGTGAGGCATCAGGTAATTTCAGGTTCTTAGATTTTGTTTTCCCTGAACTCTCATCAAGTAATTAACTGAGTTTTAAGTTATGGAAATGAAAGGTGTGATAAACTTCAACACTATTCTTTATCTACTCAAAACTGTATAAATAGCTAAATTACAGTGTATCACATCATCTGATTTAAGACATCACTTGATCTTCCAAATACTAATGGTTTACTTATCTAACATGTAGTTATAATTATAGTCCAATTAGGCAAAAGTCCATTTGTTTTATAATTAAAAGGATGTTGTTATCCTACACCTTTTAGTCAAAGTGCATAAACCGGCTATCATGTACCTTTTACCTAACATGTAGTTATGATTATTTTTCTATATTTGTTCTATTTTTGGTGTTCTTCACACAATCATCTTTTCAAGTGGATATACATGTTAAGTAATTGTTATGGTATGTTTACTTTTTAAGGGGTGAGTTTAGAGAAGTTTATGAGATCCGTTGGTTTCACAACCACACTCTTACGTATGGTAAGGTTCTTGCTCATATATTATATGATTATAAGGCCATTATCAGGTAAAAGAAATAAGATCGAGTAACTTTGGGATACAAAATGCAGACTTTATTATGTTTCTCCTCTCCTTATCTCAACTCAAGTTAGAAGAATCAATTTATATTACCATCTAGATTGAAAGGAGAAGCTGATAGTGTTATGATTATGTTACTTATTTTAATTTGGACATCTTTTATCTCTTTTTTTCTGGATCGAGCAGGTCTGATAGTGTTACCGATATTAAATTTTTGATAGTTGTCTCTGATCTAGAAAATTTTTGAATATGCTACTACATAAGAGTTTTAAAGTTTATGATTCCATATGTCGAATAGAAATTATTGAGGTGGACTTGCGTTGTATTCGCAGGCATTGGATGGTACAAGGCAGGCCTTCATCAAATTTCAGTCAACGGGGCTTCCCTTTTTGAGGCCTTCTGATTATTACGCTGAAATGGTGAAAATTGATGGCCACATAGAGAAAGTTGAGGGTAGGATATTAGCAGAGAAACGAAGGATTGATGACGCTGAGGAGAGAAAGAATGCGAGAAAGACCAAGAAAATGAAGAGGTAATAAGCTTGCTGGTTTTGCTATTCTCAAGTGTTCACTTTGAGAAGTTTGAATTTAAAAATAAATTCAATCCATTACTATCATGATGCGCAACCAATATGAGATGGTGATGGAGCAATTATTATTCACTTGCGAGCGGATAGGACCAAAACAGAGCGCACTCTGTTGAAGAAAAAGGGGATTGCACTAAAAACTGCAACAGGGGTAACCTGATATGGCATACTTTGTTTGATGCAGTAGAGGTAACCAAAACAAAGAGAACTTTGTTTCATTTTTGATCATTTTCATTTGTCCATATCATATTGGTTTCAACTTCAACAATTTTAGAGCATTATTTTAGGTTTCAACTTCAACTTCATTATGCAGTCAGTTGTGTTGATGGACCATCTATTGATTGCATTCAAAATTGAATTCGATACCAATTCATCCATAAATTTCTAATTTTACTGAAAGTTCATTTATTTTTTCATTGGGTGATTTGACGAAGAAAGTTCTTAGAGGAAGTTTTCCTTTATGTCTTATAGTTGCTGACTGCCCAGAGTTCAATTTTTAACATTTTTAGTTGCATTGTAAGTTTTTGGATAAGTGCATATATATGCATATGCTGCATATATATGCGTATGAGTATGTGCAAAAGCCCCCCCTCCCCCTTGCCCTTACCCACTCACACATACACACGCACACACACACGCAGTCACACACGCACACAGTCACACACGCGTGCGCGCGCACACACACACACACACACACACACACTGTTTCGAATTGCATTTTTTTGCAGTTGTGGTTAACATTTGGTTCAAGGATGAAATTTGGTTCGGTTAAAATTTGCATTTTTTAGAGTTTTGTTTGGTTCAAAAGGGGTTGAACAATTTTTAATTGAATTGTGGGGGTTTGATATGGGTTTGTGTTTATTTTGGTTTCTTAGGTACTAACATCGTCTCCTTTTTCCTTCTTTTTTTTTTGTTTGTGTGTAGGTACACTCTCAAATGTTCCATCTTTATTCTAATTTTATCTATTTTGCAAATAAGATAATTTTTAGTTTGATTTTATAGGTATGCATATGCACACAAACACACGTGCACACTCGCACTACATATATGCATATGCATATATGCAGACCTGCCCCATCCCCTCCCCCCTTCCCCACTCACACGCACACATGCGGACACAAACACACACATAAACATGCACACATGCACACTTGCGCCCCTGCCCCATCCCCGTCCCCGTCCCCTCCCCTTTCCCCACTAACACACACATGTGCACGCACGCACACACACTCACACATGCTCCCCCTTCCCGTCCCCTCCCCCCTTCCCCACTCACTCACGCACACACAAACACGCACACACGCTCCCCATGCCCATCCCCTCCCCCTTTCCCACTCACACACGCACACACACACGCACACACTCTCACTACATATATGCATACGAATATATGCACTGCACATATGCATACATGCACCGTCCCCTCCCCCCTTCCCCACTCACACACGCTCACACACACACACAAACACACATACACAAACACACACACACACACACACATGCAGACACGCGCCCCCTGCCCATCCCGTCCCCCCTTCCCCACTCACACGCACACACAAACATGCACACACACTGCATATATTCACTCGCATACATATGCAATTATTCAAGTAGTTCCTTTTTCCTAATATTGTTATTTGTTTTATTTTTAGACCAAATATGATGGGATCAAACTCGAAACTGCATTTTGTTTTATAAAAGATGTAATCCAATTGGATTCGGTTGAATCATTCTTGAATTTAGACAATTTGGATGTGATTGTATATTTACTTATGTGACTGTATCTTTCTTCGAGAAACTAATTAATTATGTTTATTGTTTGTCAAATCGTATAGAAAATCGAGAGGGAGAGAGTGATCATGGCTAGAGGTGGGAAGAAGGATGGGAATACAACAGTTTTAGCACCTAATCCAGAAGCACCATGGCACAGACATTTTGAGGAAGTCTCACATATTCTCCTTTACCTATTCTAGCTCCCATCTTCAAATTTTGGAGTTTTTTTTTTAATTTGTTGGATTTGTTGTTACCCCTTAAATAGGGTGGATAGTCCAATAAACAAAGGAGATTATACCCATTTTTTTTTAAATTGACACTTTGTTTTTTTCAGACACAGTGAATTTGATTGATGAATATTGTATGTTTCATTTTATATGTGAATTTCTTTGATGAATTTAGACAATTTGGATGTTAGACTATTTTTTATTTGTTAACAGGGTGAATAGTTCCATAAACAAAGAAGATTATGTCCAATTTTTTTAATAATTTGACATTTGGTTTTTTTGAGACCCAATGTGAATTCGATGGATGAATATTGTATATTTCGTATTATATGTGAATTTATTTGATGAATTTAGACTATTTGAATGTCATTGGACTATTTGTTGTTTGTTAATCATGGTGAATAGTCCTATAAATAAATGATATTATGGCCCATTGTTTTAAAATTACACTTCAAAATTTTTGCATTTCGCTATTATGTACTTTGAAAAATTATCGTTGTTTCGCGATTACGTACTTTGGAAAATTTCGTCGTGCCTTCAGGCACGGGCATACGCTAGTGTATATATATATATATATATATATATATATATATATATATATATATATATATATATATATATATATATATATATATATATATATATATATATATATATATCATTGGTATTCCATGATTATTTTAGTTCATTCTAGTTGATATCATTTTTACAATCGCATCTTAGTTGGCATCTATTGTTCTTTATGTCAATTAGATGTTCTTTTGTTTCCACGTTGCTTTGTTTTACTTGTATCACTATACACCATTTCATGATATAGTGTTTTTTTGTATTATTGTCCCTTGTTTATTTAGCGGGAGAATGTTTTTAAATTCGGTAGAAATTAATTAATTTATGAAAATAATATTTGTCGATTTTTGAACAAAAAGGGAGCGAAATGGTATCTAACTCTTTTCATTTTGGGGAAAACGAACGTCGGGGGAAATGTCCTTTCTTAGGTAGACATTGTTAGACAAAAGGGGAGGATTTAATTTTGCTTTTTTATATTCCGTATTCGTTTTATAATGTGTTTAAGTGTGCATGTTTTCATCCATATGGAAAAGTTTTTAATGCAAAGCCTTTGAGAATGTGTGTTGGTTAAACATTAGTATTTTTTTCTTTGGGGTTGGAACTGAGTTTAATAGATGAATTTGACGACCATAGGATTTTATTTTTGGATTTGTCCTGGAATAGCCAAAGACGAAGATTTATAAGGAAAATTTTCCAATTGAATCAATTTGTATGTGCTGGCTTAATTCCGAGCAAAACTATTTGAGTCCTTGTAACAACCCTCACTTTTAAGAACCTATTTTATATTTATTTGTTGGGTATAGTAATTATATATAAAATGTTGAAATGTGGAGTAAGTATTAATTTAGTGAAGAAAAGTTAATATTTACTAAGATGTTGCATATTTACCTTAAGTTCAGGTGAATATCACCATGTTGTGTCTTATTGTGTCATAAGATTAAAAATGACATTTGGCTTAAAATGAAATCGGAACTTAAAATGAATTATAAAATTTCCAAATGATAATTTGGAGGGCGTACTTAGTTCCGGAAGGTGCGAGATAGCCAAATTATGTGTCATATTGTATTTTGAAGTTTTGGGAACTTTTGACCGGTTTTAGCTTAAATGTGTAGTTGCGTGTTATTTTATCGCGGTATTGATCACTTAAGTGGTAATTTTAGACCAAGGACACGATTTAGTCTCCCTAAGTCTTCTATTTTCCCCTAATTGTATTCCTAAACCTAGAGAGAAAGAGACAAGAAGAAACCTTGGGAGAAAAAGATAAATTGAAGATTTGGAGATTGTTCTTGCATTCATCTTCATCAAATCTAAATTTGCAAGCTTGAGGCAAGTTTTCTACATGCTATTATATGATTTAAGTTGAATAATTAGTGTTGATAGTTGTGGGTCAATTATGGTTTAAGAAAGTTTGGGTTTTTATTGGATTTATGGGCTTTGAATCTTTGGAGGTTGATTTGAGGGGATATTGGTATAAATAATGGTTGTTTGATGAATTTATAATCAGTTGGTAGTAATAAATGATAAGGGTTTGGGATGGTTGTGGTTTTAAGAAGTTAGGAGTCCAAGACTCCAGAGCCAAAATTGGCAAAATTCGCAGGGGCGAATCGATTCGCATGAAGACAGTTTCCAGGTCCGAGTGAACCGAATCGATTAAGCTATTTCCGAATTGATTCGACTTTTATGCAGAATGCTATTTTTCCTGACCGAATCGATTCGGCTAGTCCGAATCGATTCGGTTTTCTGGCCGAATCGATTCGACATGTCTGAATCGATTCGGAAATCCTGCAATTTTCCTTTTGTTTTTCTTTTCAAGTTTTAATATTTTTCTTTAGGATTAGGACCTAGGAACCTTCTTGTATGAAGTAAACTTAGAGTCCTAGAGTTTTAGTTGAGTTTGTTCGTTACCCTAGAGTTGAATGGGTTCACTTGGGGTTCATTCCGTGGGTAAAAAAAGTGATGTTTAGGCATTACTTTTCATTTCACAAATTATTAAGAATTAAGAGTTCTAAGCCCAACTCGTAAGATTTTCGGTGATCATTTGGAGACAAATTCGGGACTTAAAATATGACGAATATTAATGAGAGTATTCAAGGATTATAGTTTCAAATAGAATGAAACATACATGTGATTAATGAAAATGATAATGAGATTTAATTGGTAAATGTTAATTAACTTAAACACACCTCTCTAAATGCTATCATAAGGGAAGGTCGCGCATGAGGTGATGTCCCTTGACTAGTGAATGCAGGGAGACTATAGTCCTCGGCCATATGCCGGATTTTTATATGTTTTTCTGCGCTAGTGAGGTAATTTTGGGTGTGGTCATGACTCACTCGGAGGTAGATGGCCACTTCTCGACGTGCGTTAAGTGCCCAGGTTGTCTTATATAGATAGGCCCTGGAAGATGATAGTCATTTAGGGGCGTGCCCATTGGGAAAACTCGGAGGTGCGGTCTTAGAATCATTATATGTATAAGAATATAACCTTTCTAAATCAAGTGGGACTTGATATATGTGAATTTCCATAAGATAATATGATGGTAATTATATTCCTATTAAGGAATGGAAAATGAAAACAGATGAGGAATAATGATGTTAAATTTTATTCTCTTATTTAAGTAATAATTGTTAGAATCATTTAAATTGCATTATTATACTTGGTGATTAGGTTGTTAGATTTTCATCTACTACATTCATGATTAACTGTTCATATCTATCATGCTTCTTGTTCTTCTGGTAATCATATATAAATCGGGCCCTGACCCATTCATTTTCCATGTTGTGCATGTTATTGTATCTGCTCAGGTGCTCCTCCGCAAGGACGCCCGATGTGATATTCTTATTCCAATACTTTTGAGGAGCTGTAAGATTTTGCGGATATTACAGGATGTTTTGTTAGACTTTTTCATTTTTGAATTCTAGATATGATTGGGTCTTTCATTCGGGCGTGTAGCCAAAACTTTTGTAATTGTTAATGGATGTATTATGTAAAGTATTGAACTGTTGTAATACGTTGTATGTAACTATTGACCGACCGATTATTCGGTCCTCTTATTGTATGGTTGTTGTAGTAATATAAGTTTCTTTTGGAATTCCACTTTCTCTTAAGATTGGGTTTTTAAATTTATTTCCTTAACTTATATTACTACATTTTATTGTTATCCACTTTCTCTTAAGAGAAAGTGGAATAAGTTAAGATTGGGTATACGGGAAAACCACGCAATCTTATATTACTACATTTCTCTCACCTACTTTCTTCTCTCACTCTTCTGCTCTTCCTCTCTTTTTCTCTCTCTCATACTACTCTCTTTCTCTACTAACCAAAGCAAGAATAGACCCTCTTTTATCCACCCCACCCCCCAAAACCCTTAGCCACCACCACCCCACTACCAAAAAAAAAAGCAATTTCGGGAACCCCCCACCCCCCAAAAAAAAGAGCAGCACCCCCCCACCCCCCCCCGCCCCCTTTTTTTTTATCGAACTAACCTCATCAAAATAAGGATTAAAAATCTAGTGTTTTAATTTCTTCAATTTCAGAAAGTTAGTGCTTGATTGAAGATTGTTTGGAGCTTGCTTGTGTAAGTATATATTAGTCATTACTTTGTTACATTCCCACTATATAAATTTGTTTGTTTTACTACTAATATTTGTGTTGTATTTTTTTTGTATATTCCAATTTGTTATTTGTGCATTTACGAATTAAAACTTGAGATTGCTCTCAAATTGGTTACAAATCAAGTTCTATTGTTCCTATTTAGCATTTTTCTTTAATATTGTTTGTCAATATTATTGAGAATCTTGTGATTTTGTGATTAATTTTTATTTTTGCATATTATCCTTGTTGTTGTGTGAATATGTCTACTAGAAAATTTCTCTCTAGTCGCGAAAAAAGAAAAAGACAAAAACAAATTGAAGAAGAAACATCAAAACTAGAGGATTCACTAAATACATATTTTAATGAACAAAACAAATAGATGTTAAACATCAAAATATAGAAGATTTAGATAATGAAAATGTTGTTGAACATCAAAATTTAGAAGAATTATTTAACACATGACAATAGTTGTGGTATTGATGGAAATCAATTGTTTTGTGAATTGAAAATTTTAATGAGGCTTTTACCTAAAGAAATTAAAAAATCAACTGAGGTGTTAGAATATATTAAAAGAATGGATTGGAATTTTCCAAACGCTTGGATTGCCTATAGAATAATTTTGATAATACTCGTTACGGTTGTCTCGGCCGAGAGAAGTTTTTCAAAATTAAAATTAATAAAATCTTACCTTCGTTCTACCATATCACAAGAAAGATTAAATGGATTAGTCATGTTATCGATTGAAGAAGATTTGTTAACAACAATAAATTTTAATGATTTAATTGATAGTTTTGCATCGAAAAATGTGAGAAGAACACATTTTTTTCAAAAAAAAATAATATAAAGAGTCTCAAATTAATTATTCTTTTAAAACCCCTAAAATTTTAGAAACAGGATGATAATTACATTCTCAATAAAAAAAATTGGACAAACGTTCATTTGATCATTGGAGTGGTATTGTTGCAGTTTGTGCAGGATGGGATGTGATATAAGCTTTTTTATTTCATGAGGGGTTTTTAAAAATTCAATTTACTTGCTACTTGATAGTAAACACATGTTTGTGAAGCCGAGCCAATGCGTATTAAAAGATAGATAGAGCAGTATTGATAGCATTGAGAGGGGAACGTGAACATTATAACGTCATTAGATGACGTAAGCATGACGACATGAATTCATACATGAATTTTCAGTCACAAGTTTTGATGTACGGATGCCACTGTCTCCTTCCAAACCTCTTCTGCTCTCACTTTCATATCTAACGCATGGAGTTCACATTTATTTAATTACCTTTTTTATATATAGTTTATGAATGCACTCCATTCTCACATAAATACACAAAAGTTGAGATACAAATTAGTTATACTTTTTTTAATGAAAAAACAATGATGTTAGAATTTAGAAAGTTATGTTTAATTTTTTTTATCTTTTAATACTTAAGTACAAATATGTTATTATTGTAGGGTTGAGTCAAAAAATCTTCAAATTAATTATAAAATCAATTAAAACACTTCTAAAACCACAAATGCCATATTTGGTTGTCCCAAAATTGTAAATTAATTCATTTACAAATTGATTCATTAATTGTGTTTGGTTTAATAAATAAAATCATTCATTAATTGTATCATTTTAGCTCATGTGTGAAATCTAAAATTGAATCATTTCACAAAAAATGTGAAATGCATCCATTTCAAATATGAGACACATAAATTTATACTACTACAGTATATTACTACATTTTATTTCCTTAAATTTATTTCCTTAACTTATTCCACTTTCTCTTAAGATTGGGTGGTTTTCCCGTATACCTATTTTATTGTTATCTGCTGAGAATGATTCCCATCCATGATATCGTTATGTTGAGGTATCGGGCTAGCCACCCCTTATTTTGGATTACGGGTTGTCACAGATGGTATCAGAGCCTCAAGTTCTAGAGTCTCTAGGATCTATGTGGACTTGTCACGTTCGACCGTAGCGTTCTTTGATATAGAGCCTAATGTTAGGACTGCTTTGCTGCTCATGTTTACGATCTTCTGCAAGATTGATTGTTTTATATAGTATTCTAACTCTATTGTTTCTACATCTCAGATGCCGCCTAAGAGAGGTCGCCCAGCGAGACGTAATAGGGTTGTAGAAGAGGAGGTTGGTCCTCCACCGCCACCACAAGGAACAATTAATGCTGCTAATGTAGCGAACATAGTGGCTTAAGCGGTTAATGCGGCTATGACAGTAGTGGCTCAAAGAATGCCACCAGCTTAACAGCGAGCATAAGATGCCCAAGCTCCTACGGGACCTTCTCCATAGGAGAGAGTTAGGTAGTCTTCTCTAAAGGGTCTACCCCCGGAATTTAATGGAGGCTCGAATGTTATAAGGGCAAATCAATGGAAGAAAGACATGCAACGCCACCTACATATGGTAGAATGTAACGAGGAGAAGAAACAAGTCCTTGCTACTTTTAAACTTGTTGGGGCCGCATTGCATTGGTGGGAGTCTATGACTACACCAGAACAGAGAGGCACTATGACGATCACCAATTTTTGGGTCTTGTTTGACCAAAAGTACTTTACTCCCGCGGTTCAAAGGGAGATGAGAAGGAGGCTTCAAGATGTTGTTCAAGGTGAGAGATCCATGACCGAATATGAAGAGGAGTTCACCCGGTTGGCAAGTTTTGTACCGGATTAGGTGACTCCCGAAGAAAGGAAGGTTTCCAAGTTTATGGGGGGTTTGAACTGGAGGATCCGGTAACACTTGCCCGATAATCCGTCTCTACAAACCTTTGGTGAGGTAATGAATACGGCATTACTACATTGCCAAGAACATAGATTGTTTGTGAAAAGTGGCAAGAAGGCCATGCTATTAGGGAAAGTGGGGAGGCCTGGAGGTAGTGGGAGCGGAGGAGGAGTCTTTCCCTCATCCCAATCTTCGGGTAGTAAGCAGAAATAAAGGGATCCCCAACAAGGGGACTTATCAAAGAGGCTACGTTCTACTGGGTTCTATTCGCGGAGCCATAATAATAGGCACGGTCAGGGTGCCCCATAACAAGAGGCAGGTCGGGGCAATCAGGGAGGTAGAGGCCAGCAGGGCCAAGGTGTTAACTAGTTTAGAAATAACCAGAGTTAAAATGCAGAGAATATGTTGAGTCGGTGCTTCCAATGCGGTGAGGCGGGTCATTATAAGAAGGAGTGTCCTCAATTGCTTGGGGGTCAAATTCCTAGAGCTCCACAGCAGCCGTATGTCGATTTTCCTCTGCAGGTACCAAACCGGTTGTTCCTCCACAATAGGGTCAATTACAGTATGGGATAGTTTATCATATACAGGACGCTATGCTTCCCTCGGATCCATCGGCACCACCAACCATTGAGGGTAAGTTCCTTATTTAGGGACATATGGGTCACGTTTTATTTGATACGGGTGCGACACATTCATTCATTTCTAGGAGTTTTGCTCAGACCACAGAGTTGATAAAATCTGCTGAGCGTACTTTTACCAGCGTGGAGTCCTCTATGGGTGATGGTTCACTCATTTTCCTTGTTTGTAAACATATAGGGATTTCTCTTGGTAATTTATGCTTTGAGGCCGATTTACTCGTCCTGGATATGGTCGGGTCTGATGTGATTTTGGGCATGGATTGGCTTATGAAATATCATGCGATAGTAAATTGTTACGGGAAGAGTATAGTCTTCACTGTTTCGGGACAAGAAATAATCTTGGTAGTTTTACCTCTTTTAAAGGGGAGTACTAGTACTTATCTGTATTGTATTGCAGAGGAGACTTCTAGGGATGTAGTTGTTCCCTTGGATTCTATTCCAGTTGTGAGAGATTTTGAGGATGTCTTCTGAGAAATACCGGGTTTGCCTCCTAGCCGAGAGATTGAGTTTGTGATCGATTTAATGTCGGGAATGAGGCCGATTGTGAGGGCTCCATATCGAATGGATCCAATGGAAATGAGGGAGTTGAGAGATCAAATTCAGCAGTTATTAGAGCAGGGATTAATTAGGCGTAGCACGTCGCCATGGGGTGCTCCAGTATTGTTTGTAAAGAAAAGAGACGGTTATCTCCGGTTATGTGTCGATTATAGAGAGTTAAATAAAGTCACCATCCGGAATAAATACCCTTTGCCCCGTATTGATGACTTGTTTGATCAACTTAGAGGAGCGTCGTACTTCTCAAAAATTGATTTCAGGATGGGGTATCACCAGTTGAGGATATGGGAGGAGGATGCATCCAAGACCGCTTTTCTGACAAGATACAAGTCCTATGAATTTTTTGTTATGCCCTTTGGACTAACCAATGCCCCGCTGTATTTATGGATCTCATGAATAGGGTATTTTGGGATTTCTTGGACTAATTTTTTATTGTATTCATCGATGACTTCTTAGTCTATTCTCGAACGGAGTCTAATCATGCTATTCATTTGAGGTTGGTCCTACAAAGATTGAGGGATCACCAATTGTATGCTAAGTTCGAGAAGTGTGGCTTTTGGTTACAGGAAGTACAGTTTATGGGTCAAGTGATGACGTCCCAGGGTATATCGGTGGATCCGAGTAAGGTGGTTGCGGTGAGGGAGTGGGGTCAGCCCACGACACCTACCGAGGTTCGTAGTTTTCTGGGTTTCGCGGGTTATTATCGTTAGTTTACCAAGGGTTTCTCTAAAATCGCTAGCCCTTTGACAAATTTAACTCGGAAAGGGGTGATATTTATTTGGGATAATTCTTATCAGGCTGCCTTTGATGAGCTCAAATATAGGTACACTTCGGCTCCAATCCTTGCATTTCCAAAATCGGGATTGGAATATCTAGTCTTCATCGATGCATCTCTTTAGTGATTAGGAGGTGTACTTCAACAAGAGAGACGGGCTATTGCGTATGCTTATCACAAGCTAAAGCCCCATGAAAGAAATTATCCGGTGCATGACTTAGAGCTTGTCGCAGTTGTCTTTGCCTTGAAGATATGGAGGTATTATCTCTTAGGGGAGAAATTAGGTCTTTTCACGGACCATAAATCGCTGTAATATTTATTTTCACGGAAAGATTTGAATATGCGACAGCGTTGATGGTTGGAATTTGTGAAAGATTATCAATTTGATATCCATTATCATCCTGGCAAGGCGAACGTTATAGCGGATGCCTTGAGTAGGAAATCCGATGGAGAGTTAGCTGATGTTTGGAAAGCTAAGTGGAAAGAACTCAGTCCGGAGGATGAGGTGGTGAGAGCATTGATTTCGGTAATGACCATTACCCCTACCATTGTAGCAAGGGTTGTAGAAGCCGAAGGAAGGGATAAGGGTTGTCAAGACTATATACACTGATTACTGTCCGAGGGAGCGGAGTCCTACTCAATTAGTTATGAGGGTGGATTACGCTTCCATGGAAGACTCATTGTTCCGGAGGAAGGGGATTTGAGACGGGAGGTGATGGCTGAATCTCACGGGTCTAAATTTATGGTACATCCTGGTGGGCATAAGATGTATCAAGACATGCGCCGTTAGTATTGGTGGACAGGCATGAAGAGGAATATTTCTGAGTTCGTGTCCCAATGCACTACTTATCAGTTGGTCAAGATAGATCATCAGCGATCGACAGGTTTATTGCAACCGTTAGAGATTTTGTTGTGGAAATGGGAAAGCATATCGATGGATTTTATTACGGGCTTGCCAAGGTCACAGAGTGGGTGTGATTCTATTTGGGTGATTGTTGGCCGCTTGACTAAGTCGGCACACTTTCTACCCGTGCGGACTGATTATGACACTACTCGTTATGCCCTATTATTCATCGAGGAGGTTGTTAGACTCCATGGGGTGCCTTTAAATATAGTTTACGACCTAGATAAGATATTGTTTCCCACTTTTGGCAAAGCTTCCAAGAGGCGATGGGGACCGAATTGAAGTTAATCACTTCTTATCATCCTCAAACAGGTGGCAAAACTTAAAGAGTAAACCAAATGTTGGAGGATATGCTTCGTATGTGTATGCTCGACTTCAAAGGTGGTTGGGAAAAATATCTCCCATTGGTTGAGTTTGCTTATAACAACTCTTACCAATTTACAATCGGAATGGCGCCTTATGAAGCTTTGTATGGAAGACCTTGTAGATCATCCGCTTGTTGGTTGGAAGTGGGCGATAATAAATTCCTTGGACCTGAAATGATCCAAGATACTTCTTCAAAATTTGAACTCATTTGAAATCGCATTCGAATAGGCCAAGACCGCCAAAAGAGCTATGCCGATGCGGGTAGAAGGCACATGGAATTGGAGATTAGGGACCAAGTTTTGTTTCAAGTGTCACCGATGAAAGGCATCAAGTGTTTCGGGAAGAAGGGGAAGCTTGCGCCACATTTTGTTGGACCTTTTCCACTTATTGTGAAGGTGGATCCAGTGGCGTATCAACTTGCCTTATCGTAGCCATTGCAATAAATTCACGATGTATTCCATGTTTCCTGTCTCAAGAAGTATAGGAGGTGCGAAGGTGTCCTTTAGCATATCCCTTTCGAGGATATTGACTTGAAGCCCAACATTTCATATGAAGAACAACCGGTGGCTATCCTCGAGCATGGAGAGCGTAGCTTGAGGTCACGAGTGTTGCCCTTGGTGCGAGTCCAATGGAGTCACCATAATCAACATGGGAATGTGAAGATGATATGCGAGAAAAGTATCCGCACCTCTTTATACAAGTTACGTTTGAATTTTGGGGACAAAATTCCCTCATAAGGGGGGAAGTATGTAACAACCCTCACTTTTGAGAACCTATTTTATATTTATTTGCTGGGTATAGTAATTAGATATAAAATGTTGAAATGTGGAGTACGTATTAATTTAGTGAAGAAAAGGTAATATTTACTATGATGTTGCATATTTACCTTAAGTGTAGGTGAACATCACCATGTTGTGTTTTATTATGTCATAAGATTAAAAATGACATTTGGATTAAAATGAAATCAGAACTTAAAATGAATTATAAAATTTCCAAATGATAATTTGGAGGGCGTAGTTAGTTCTGGAAGGTGCGATATAGTCAAATTATGTGCCATATTGTATTTTGAAGTTTTCGGCACTTTTGCCTGGTTTTAGCTTAAATGTGTAGTTACGTGTTATTTTATCACGGTATTGATCACTTAAGAGGTAATTTTAGACCAAGCCCACGATTTAGTCTCCACAAGTCTTATATTTTCCCCTAATTGTATTCCTAAACCTAGAGAGAAAGAGACAAGAAGAAACCTTGGGATAAAAAGAGAGATTGAAGATTTGGAGATTGTTCTTGCATTCATCTTCATCAAATCTAAATTTGCCAGCTTGAGGCAAGTTTTCTACTTTCTATTATATGATTTAAGTTGAATAATTAGTGTTGATAGTTGTGGGTCAATTATGGTTTAAGAAAGTTAGGGTTTTTATTGGATTTATGGGCTTTGAATCGTTGGAGGTTGATTTGAGGGGATATTGGTATAAATTATGGTTGTTTGATGCATTTATAATCAGTTGGTAGTAATAAATGATAAGGGTTTGGGATGGTTGAGGTTGGAAGAAATTAGGAGTCCAAGACTTCATAGCCAAAATAGGTAAAATTCACAGGGGCGAATCGATTCGGCCAGGCCGAATCGATTCGCATGAAGACAGTTTCCAGGTCTGAGTGAACCGAATTGATTCGGCTATTTCCGAATAGATTTGGTTGTTATGAAGAATGTTGGTTTTTCTGACAGAATCGATTCAGCTAGTCCGAATCGATTCGCTTTTATGGCCGAATCGATTCGCTTTTATGGCCGAATCGATTCGACTGGTCCGAATCGATTCGGAAATCCTGCATTTTTCCTTTTGTTTTTCTTTTCAAATTTTAATCTTTTTCTTTATTATTAGGACCTAGGAACCTTCTTGTATGAAGTAAACTTAGAGTCCTACAGTTTTAGTTGAGTTTGGTCGTTACCCTAAAGTTGAATGGGTTCACTCGAGGTTCATTCCGTGGGTACAAAAAGTGATGTTTAGGCATTACTTTTCATTTCACAAATTATTATGAATTAAGAGTTCTAAGCCTAGAGTTGGAGATTTTAGGGGCCCTATTGAGGTATATAACACACTGGGACTCGTAAGATTTTGGCTGATCATTTGGAGACAAATTCGGGACTTAAAATATGACAAAAATTAATGAGAGTATTCAAGGATTATAGTTTCAAATAGAATGAAACATACATTTGATTAATTAAAATGATAATGGGATTTAATTGGTTAATGTTAATTTACTTAAACACAACTCTCTAAATGATATCATAAGGGAAGATCGCACATGAGGTGATGTCCCCTGACTAGTGAATGCATGGAGACTATAGTCCTCAGCCATATGCGGGGGTTTTATATGTTTTTCTGCGCTAGTGAGGTAATTCTAGGTGTGGTTATGACTCACTCGTAGCTATATGGCCACTTCCCGACGTGCGTTAGGTGACCAGGTTGTCTTGTATAGATAGCCCCTGGAAGATGATAGTCATTAGGGGCGTGCCCAGTGGTGAAACTCGGAGGGGCGGTCTTAGAATCGTTATATGTATAAGAATAAAACCGTTCTAAATCAAGTGCGACTTGATATATGTGAATTTCCATAAGATAATATGATGGTAATTATATTCCTATTAAGGAATGGAAAATGAAAAGAGATGAGGAAGAATGATGTTAAATTTTATTCTCTTGTTTAAGTAATAATTGTTAGAATCATTTAAATTGCATTATTATACTTGGGGATTAGGTTGTTTGATTTTCATCTACTACATTCAATATTAACTGTTGATATCTATCATGCTTCTTGTTCTTCTGGTAATCATATATAAATCGGGCCCTGACCCTTTCATTTTATATGTTGTGCATGTTATTGTATCCGCTCAGGTGCTCCTCCGCAAGGACGCCCGATGTGATATTCCTATTCCAATATTTTTGAGGAGCTCTAAGATTTTGTGGATATTATAGGATGTTTTGTTAGACTTTTTCATTTTTGAATTCTAGATATGATCAGGTCTTTCATTGGGGCGTGTAGCCCAAACTTTTGTAATTGTTAATAGATGTATTATGTAAAGTATTGAACTGTTGTAATAAGTTGTATGTAACTGTTGACCGACCGATTATTAGATCCTCTTATTGTATTGTTGTTGTAGTAATATAAGTTTCTTTTGGAATTCCACTTTCTCTTCAGATTGGGTTGTTTAAATTTATTTCCTTAACTTTTAATCAAACTCAAATCTTTGTCAACCCGTTTGCTGAATTATTGGGTGGTTTTACCGTATACCTATTTTATTGTTATCTGCTGAGAATGATTCCCATCCATGGTTCCGTTATGTTGAGGTTTCGGGCTGGCCACCCCTTATTTCGGATTGCGGTTTGCCACAGTCCTAGGATAGAAGTTGTATTATTGACCTTTTAAGCCTATGAAATATTTGTTGAAGACGTAGTGTCCAAGATCCTATTTCGTGTTTCGTGCCTTATTTTCTTCATCAACATTCCACGGATCTCTCATGTATGAACACCTATATTATGTTGAGACTTGAATTTTTTTTATTGGGTGTTAATATTTTTGTTAAGATATTTTAAAATGTCTTTATATTTTTTAAGAAAAAAATCTATCTTTTTCCAGGTTGTTAGAACGACTTTCCCAATTCGTTTGAATGAACTTTCATGGTCGTTCAAACGAGACATTTTCATTCATTTTTGTAGTACAAGAAAATTGTATTTTTGGTAGTTTTTCCCAATTTTTCTTGTTAGTTTTTCTCTTAACCCCCACTACTTTTTCACTCCCTTTTAAAGTGCAAGAATTTTTTTTCCTAAGGGACGTTTAAAAATCTTAAACACAAAAATTCCCTTCAAGAAGTGCACCCATGTTTAATACTTTTCCATCTTCTTAAAGGGAGAATCATTTAAGAAAAATCAAGAGTGGTTTTTGTTTACACCCAAATAATTTCATGATTCAAGCTTCTACAAAATATATGTTTTGAGATCAAAGTTTTGGCACCGTGTTTATTTCATACATTCCTACGGATTATTTATTGTGGATGATTCCATGTTGATGTACATACAATGGAATATGTATGCTTAATAGTAGAAGTGCCCCACTGGAGGACTCCGAAACGTGGGGGAACTCCTGCATTGTCATTAGGAAGAGGTGGAAGAAATGAGTTGTTGAGTAAGTTTCATGTCCTGTCCTCGCAATAAACCCGTACTTAGTGGCCTTGTTACTAGTCACCCGAGGTTTTTCCCATTATGGGTTTTCCACACAGATCGTGCCATTGTGGTTGTTTATTTTATCTTGAAAAATCACATCTAGATGCATGCTTAGAGTTATCTAGATAAAATTGGTTTAACCTAAAAAATGGTGTAATTGGTGCATTGTTCATTGGGTGATATACATTACTATAATTCAAGTTGAAATTATTAATTTGGAAAAATTCATGTCTATATTGAATTAAGTTTTTTTAAATTTCAACTGAAATTGAAGTTTTGTCTAAGAAGAGACAATTTTAATTTGGATAAATTTAAAGTTTGAATTTTTTTGGTGAACCATCCCTCAACTTGTATCAAATTGGTATCAGAGAATAATATATATATAGTGTCAATTTTGACCGTATTTTGATATGTATGGGGTTAAATAATGGGGTTTATGTAGAGGCACTCGATGGCAGATCTTAGGATAAGCGAAGGTCATCGAAATATATACACCCTGGTGAAGGTTTGTGTGTTTTTGTTTTCTATGAATGGGAGCATTAGCGGAAATGAGTATATTTTGATCATACTAGGGGCAAATGATTGATTTTGAGGACCTGGGGGTACATGCAACTGATTCAGCGAGTCGCTCCTAATTTTTAGGATCTAATAAGTGTAAGCTATAAATTTCAAGGGTTGGGCCAAGGTCAATTTTGACGAAATGAAGGATTTATGTGATAGATTTAGGGGATCACGAACAATTCTAGTTACCTACATTTATTATAAGTACCTAAAGGGTGGATGTGATCTATTTGGAGGGTTGAGGACAATTCCAAAGGCCTATGTCTATTATGAGGATATACAGGGTGGATACGATCGGTTTAGATGGTTACTATGAATTATGAGAACCTAAAGACTGTATACCAAAGTTTCCCGGGAACAGGGCCAATTCGAAGGGAGAAGGTCAATTTAGATAACCTAAAGAGTGTGTGTGATCGATTCAAAGGGTTGATACCAATTTTAAGGGACTGGGTCTATTCTGATGACCTAAAGATAATCGAAACCAATTCTTAGTCCAAGGTTAATTATGATAAACAAAAGACTATATGCCACTGATTCAGAGGATCGTGTTTAATTTTGAGGGACAACGTCAATTACAAGAATCTAAAGAGTGTGTACAACCGATTCAAACGGTTGAGGATAACTCTGAGTGACTAGGTAAATTATAAAGACCTTTGGAGTGTAGAGGATCAATTCAAAAGGTCGAGGCCAATTTAGAGGTCCTATCTCAATTTTGAGGACCTAAGCTGTAATGGCCCCACTTTTATATATAGTTTGTTTTTACACTCTTGTGTTACTTATTATCATATAAATGTTGTATTATTAGATATGTGATATTATTGGCTACCAATATAACAAACCCCATTTTTAATTACGAAAAATCAACTGTAAATTGGATCAAATCGAAGTCTTATGACATATCTTAAGGCAAATAATAAGTTTTGGGGTAGAAAATATAATTTTATCTAACTTTAAGGACTAAAATAAAAATATAAAATGGGCCATTTTGTAAATAAAATATTTTCAAAGACCTCTAAGAAATATTCAAAATATATAGTGTGAAATTACCAAAATACCCTTCATGTGTTAAATGACCCTTATACCCCTATCACCTTTCCACCACGTGCTGGTCACCTCCACCATACATGTGTCGTCATTAGAAGAGAAGCCAAAACATGTGTCGTCGTTAGAGGATAAGCTAAAACACGTGTCGCAGTCTAGTGAAATAAGACTGCAAGATACCTCCGTTACGCGACATGTCAACACTGACTCCCATTGTAAAAGCTTGGTCATCATGGACACGTGTCAATGTCGTGATATCTTTGGAAAACTATAAATAGGGCCTTAGGGTTTATTTGAAACTCACACCAATTCCTTGAGAATTATAGTAAGAAAGAGTGATAGAAAGCTTGGGAAATATCTTAAGAAGGAGTTCAATAATTTCGTAGAAAGAATTCATTTCGTAGGTATGATTTTATTTAAATGTTATAATGTATTTTTATATTTTTAATTTTGTGTTTTATAGCTTTACTTAGTAGTTATGCTGGTAAAATACACTAAGGACTTCACTAATCAAAACTTAAAGTTTAGAAGAAATCCAAGTTGATTTTATTTTCATGTAAACTTGTTTGAAATTGTATATACTCTTTTAAAAATGATTTTTTTTCAAAGTAATTGCTCATTATTATGGAATCCCATTTAAGTAATTCCAAAGTCAGGCCCGGTGAAATTCTGTCTAGACGAGATGGTATTTAAGTGGTGCCCCTGTGACCCTCCATCTCTACTGTGAATGAATCTGAAAATGTTCTGTCTAGAGGAGATGGTATTTAAGCGGTGCCCCTGTGACCCTCCATCACTACTGGGAACCGACTGATTTGGAAGAACTATGAATTGAATCCTTTAATTACGATCAATAAGTTTTAAAAGTTAAGAAAAATGGTTTTTTAGTAATCCTTTGAAACAAGTTACTATTAAAATACAATATGTAGACTGGACCTTGTTTAGAACGTATACTTAAACCTTTATCGTATTTGTTAGATTAACGTGCGATTGAAGACTCATTATCTATAATTTTGACCTCTATTTTAGGTGAGTACTCTATACAATTTCTTGTGCATTTTGATTATATTATATTATGCAAACTATGTACATTTTGTGAAATTCTTTTATTCTCAAAATGCATCTGATACCGATGATTCCGTCGTTTGTTATATGTTTATATCTCTCCATATAAACATCTTATTTGAATTATGAAATTATTGATTCGGCCTATGGAAACTCTTTTACTATATTGGCCTTGACTACCGGGTGGAAATATTTGGGTGGTACCTTCCCAGATGGTTTATCGCTGATGTGCCCTAAATAAGGCGTTGTTCCAAAAATCATGATTATCTGTCTATGATGTTACCGGGTGGAAACACTTGGTAATGCTATCTGTCTGGGTATTAGAGTGTACATGGCCACTAAAACTGAATAATTGACATATGCTCAATTGTATTATCTGCTCTTTTCCGAATTGTTTATTCTGAATATATATATTGTCATTTACTTTATATATATTACTCAAAATTCCTATCTCTATGTATATACCTTCTATTCTAAATTGAATAGGTATCTATTTTCTGAAAACCTTGGAATATTTGGAGATTGAATCTCATTCGGCTTTTAACTGATGTTTTATAAATAACCATTTTTCAGGAAATAATTAGGCAAGCGGATGGAACATAAGGGGACTATGTTGAAGATTTATCTTTTAGAGCTCCTTTTGTTACATTAAGTAGAATTTTGTTTTATTAGATGAAGGATGTTTGGCTCTTTGATTAAAAGGCTTTAAAATGTCTGTCAAGTTGTAACTCTTGGATATTTTAATATAAATGAAGTTTTCTTTAGAATGCTCTGATGATGTAATTCCGTCACCTTCAGTATTTTACGATTCATAACCATGTGATTATACTTTCGCTACATATATTTTAAAAGAAAAATTTTAATGCCAGAATATTGGATGCCTTGGTGGCATGTCAAGACACTCGTTCCCTATGATTTTTGGGTCGGAGTCGTGACATAAGGAGTTTGGATGACTAATTCAGTGGGTTGAGGACAATTATGAGGGCCCGGGGGATAAAACGTTAGTTATGAGGACATAAGGCAGTAGATGACCAATTCAGAGGGTTGATGCCAATTCAGAGGTCCGAAGGGTTTAAAAAATCAATCATGCGGACCCAAATAGTTCAGGGATAAATTATAGTGACCTTAATGGTTCATATATATAGTTTATGGACCAAAGTTATTGATAGGTAAAACTTATATACCTATGTGGGTAAAGACGTCAACACTTCGGACCCAAGGGGTGAAGAGTTCAATTTTGTGGATCTAAAGGGTAAAAATCTCAATTATACCTCCTTAAAGGGTAAGGTCAATTATTCGGAACTAAAGGGCGGAAAAGTCAATTCAGCGAACCTTAGGGGTGTAGAGGTCAATTATGTGGACCTAGAGGGTGTAAAATTCTATTATACAGACCTAAGGAGTGACAAGGTCACTTTTGCAGGCCTAAAGAGTGAAGAGGTCAATTATGCAGACCTAGATAGTGAAAAATAAATTCTAAGGACCGAAAGGGTCAAAAGAAGTTTTATAATGGATGTACGATATAGTGAGAATTATCTAGAAAACTTTTAGGAGGATTGATTATTGTGAGTCTACAAATATATCCTTATTGAAGGAGGCTTTGTTGATGGAGAGTGGGTGCAACGGGTGGTGCGCCTTTTATAGAGTTTCTGTTGGAGAGTACGCTGGTGGCGAAGAGTATTGAAGACGTCCATCTATGGTTACCTTCTTTCTTATATCATTTCAATAAGATCCATCATTGTGACTGGAGGACCTTAACATTGTTGATATTGTATGCTTGATTTGGTGGTTTTACTTTATACCTAAAACGAGAACCAAAAGGAAAAAAAATGATGCATTCTTGTGTAATTATCTTGATTTTGTTGATTACTCTACATGAGATTTAATTTATAGGGGTTTTATTTGACAAAAGTAAGAAAGGGTATTTTTGAATTTTTTGAATATATTTTTGAATGTTCAAGTAAAGAAATGCTCGGGGAGCTTCGTTGTAAAGTGGCATTTTTTGGAAGCGGGTTATTTGGAAATAAGAGGGTTAATAAGGAATTAGGTGAATTCCCAAATGGAGGATGTTGACTTGTTTACCCTTCAACTTGCCAATCGACATACCTACTCTGATGCATTTTCTCTTTATTCTTTTATCGCATCCATCCTGCATTTTTAATTCATGAATTATTTGCTTCATTATTTTTGGTTTCTTTATTTTACGGATGAGTGCTTAGACATGTTGTCGTCCAGTTGGGTTGTGCCTATTCTCCTATTCTGTGATTACCGCTAAGCTCAATTCATCGATCTTTTTCTAATTTCATTTTACTTTCCTTGGAGAATTTTTTGCCAAGTAGGTTGACAATAGATCTTTATCGTATGAATAAGAAAATTATTCCTCGTTCTGGCTTGTCTAATTCTATAAGGATGAATTTGGGCATTTTGTGGCAATGTTGTAGGTTGTCTCGTCGTCCAACCCATTTTATGGGGAAAGATTGGATATAAGATGTGAAAGATTTGATTTTAGAGGCTTGTGCTAAGGAAATTTTTTTAATTGTGGTTTTTGATAGCAGAGGTTATGGGGGTGGGTTTGTGATGTCATCTAACCTATTTAAGGCATACTACATCATTAAGCATATAAGGAAGTGCAATGGACCCTCATAAGTATTTGCGGTAATGATAATGAGCTAGACCTTTCAATAATTAATATGGATTTATGAAGCTCTATTGGTGTAGGTTTGGTAGTAGATGTGTATGCATTTGTGTTTGGGTATAAATTTGGGTAGACTATATGTAATCCCCCACGCATTCTGGCAAGCGAGGTGGCTAGCTCCCGCCACCAAACTACATCGAACGTCACTAAATTAGTTACCATTCTCAGCATGTGACAAATATATGAGACATATAATTTTTTCCCACTAGGTAATAAGAAAATTGATCCCCTAAATATAAACATTAAAGCAATATTAAATCCATCACCATGCTAATATCCAAATTAAATACAACTTCAAATAAAAATCAATTTCAATGATATAATCCAATTATGAATACTTTACAGAAACCATAAACGGTCGTGGAACCGATTGGCCCACCAAATCCATAAATAAAAGTCTCATAATAAAAGCTAAAAATAGAAAGCAATCCTAACTATTAAGGCATCTAAAATAAATCACCACTTAATTTCCAAAAATATCTCCAATCACACATATGCAGCTACTCCAGCACTATACCTAAAATATTAGTCAATACAATGGGTCCCACTACCTGAATACAAGATACTCTTCCCAATTTGGGTATGCGAACCGAGAGAGTAACATTATACATGATAAACATCACAATGGAGTATTTTAATATAAACGAGATATAAATATTATCATGAGAATAACAATAAGTATGAATATCTACCCAAATAACTAGGTCACCCCATTATTTAAATCCAATTATCATGTGACAATATTTAACTAATTTTTATAATTTCATTTAGTTAATCTATCTCATTTCATTTATACGACACCAATATAGCCAGTTCACCCTCTCTCGGGTCCCACACATATTGTCGGCACGCCCAAAGCTTTACACCACACAAAAGTCCCTCACTATAGCCAGTTTTCTCGTATTTCGTTATCTCTGCATATATTGGTCATACCGACACATACCCACGTCGCTATAGCCATTTTTCCCCTTGTTGTTAGTTCCACACATATTTATGACAACAATCCATTTTAATACTCGTTTATTATCTTAGGCTTTAACTCTCAATTTCTTAATTTCTCATTATTTTATATTATCCCACCCTATTATAGAGCATAAATTTCCAAACCTACCCCTAGTCCCATAAATTTCCCCATAATCTCAAGCCTAGACTATTGAATCAACGGAACGACACAAAAATCAACTCCAACCCGAAATATCTCATCCGTAAAAATCTACACTAAGTAGTCACATACCTAGAAAGTGTTAACCATAACTGAGACATACTTGCTAGTCCCAAACATAGAAAGTACTCCAAAAATTAAGGTGAGATCTTAACTACCCCAATACCCCGTCGTTCCCGCGGTGTCTAATATAATTAAATCAATTAATTGTATGAGACATTTTATCAACAATTCTATTAATTTCTCATAAGATCAAAAGTAAATCTAATTTCATCCATTTGATCAATTTTCATATTAAACAACTTATTTGATGCAACTAATATAATTTTAACATCATGTAAGTTTATGCTGCAAACAACAAAGTTTCCCTTTTATTACACCTACGTATTTATGTGATTTTACAAGTCCCATATAATTATATAAAAAAAAAAAGCTACTATGATTTCTGCATACAAATATACATTCATATTATAAAAAAATCCAACCTCTACCCTAAGAACACAAGGGTTACAAGTATTAATTCATATTAAGAATTTTCATAAAAATAGTCCCAATATAGATTTCACTTTCCCTAATTAAGGTTTCTAGTTTATTATAAGAAAAACATGTAATTTAATGTTTAGGCGATATTTAAAACGCATAATACTAAAGAGAAAGAATTTAAGTATTAATTCCTTTTGAAAAGTCGGTTGAAAATTCGTAATAGATAGTTCCATTTCTATAAAAAAAAATCAATAAAGACTCGTTCTTGAACGATCTTTAGAAAACACAGTTTGAGCCTTCAAAACTTGGGTTGAAAGTCGTGTTCATTGGGGTTTAGGTTTTATAGATGAGAGAGAAGGAAATTATGGAAGGCTGGTGATTTTTAATAATGTTAAAATGTATTTTAGAATTCCTACACTCGTCACTTTATGTTTATATCCAAAAAATAATTTGAGTCCTAATCAAACACATAATCTAAAAAAAATATTGGACGATCAGGCCACTGGAATTGGCTAAAATTTTAATATGTTGTAGTTAAAGGCGAGACGAAGTAGCTCAAAAAATTCAGCTCAATCAAATAGTCAAATATTTTTTTTCTCTCCTTAGTTTGAATCATCCCCAAATTTTTATACAAAAAGTTATAATTTTCAATTTTAATCTCGATTTGAATTCCACTTAGAACCTTACTTTTAAATATAAATAACAAGCTTTTTATATAACAAAATTAAATAGATTCTAAAAATTATTTTTTTTTTCAAAAATTATAATTTATCAAAGAATTGTGTTTCAAAAACAAGGGGTGTTACACACTTCCCCACTAGCATAGGAATTTCTTTCTCGAAATTTGACTAAGCGTAAAAGAAGAAAATTAAAATAAGTCTCATATATTGCTACCCACAAAATGCAATGATCAGGCGCCCAAACACCCAATCCTACGTGCACCTTTCCCATGCTCGAAAATACCATATATACATTACTTATATATATAATTATCTCATAAAATAATACGTATCTTGCTACACCGCTAGCCACGTCTTGGCTACTGCGACGCCTGCCCTGCTTGTGGCCCCTGAGTAGGAATCATATAACGCCTACCCAATGTGGTTACTATGGGTGCTGCTGGCACTCGCTATACATCTGACACTACCAGTGCTGGAGGTCCTTGGCCCTACTGGCACTATGCTCCTTGGTTCGAATGGCCAAGTTTCTTCAGACACCTGAGAGCTCGATGTCCTTCCTCTCCGCAATTGAAACATGTACATCTAAAAGGCTCAGAGCGTCAAATTGGCGCTCGCTTACCATGTTGTCTTTGCCCCTGGGGTCCTACGGGGCACCACTAACTTTATGAATGGCATGTTGCAGTTGCCCTACTCGTGGTCTCTTCCACGGCTGGTTATTTCGACCCTTGTTCTCTCCTCCTTAACCATTTTACTAATATCTCTCCTCCAACATCTTTTGGTAGTTCAATTTCTCCTTCAACACCAATAATTTAACGTCCACCACCTGGGTATAAGTATTTTACACTGGACGCCCCAACGCTATCTTCTTAGTAGACCAAGACAAAACATTTATGAGCTACTCCATCTTCTTTGCCTCTATATTCACCGCATCTGGTACAAACATCGATAGATTTATGAATTCCTACTCACACTCATCAACTGATTTCGAACACTGATCTAAGGACAGAAACTCCCTCTTCGCGCTCCTTATCTAATATAGGAAATAGTTTCCATTAAAATTTACCAGAAAATCTCCATAGTTCAGGCGATCCATATCCTTTGATGTGGTGACACTCTCCCACAACTATAATGTATCTCCAATCAGCTTGAAGGAAGCCAGCATCTATTTTTTCACATTAGTATAGTACACTATCCTCAAATGCCTCTCCGTATCCCTCCTCCATTGGTGAGTTACCATTGGGTTAGATCCCCTTGCAAAGGTAAGATGATGGCCCTTATGAAAAATGGCCCACACCTAGTCCCAAGTCACAGTGGGTGTACCCTGTTGTTGAGCCTTTAAAGTCACCCACCTCTGTCTCCCTATATCAATATTGTCTTCCATGGCCTCATGAACAATAGTTGGTAACCCCTCAACATCAAAAATAACATGCATTGACCTATCCTAAACTACAGAACCAGAAGTTGAACCCTATCTTGTATCTCCATCTCTCCTAGTGTTCACCACCAGAAAAAGGTAGGAACAAAAACAACATCAGAATCAAAGATAAGCAATGAGAAATATCAAATGTACTAATAACCTATGATACCTAAGACAATTCTTTTATACCTTCTGTAACACCCCGCACATTCTGGCATACGAGGTAGCTAGCCTCCACTGCCAAACTACGTTGGACGTCACTAAATAAGTTATCATCTCAACATATGACAAATATTTTTGACATAAATTTTTGTTCCATGAGATAATAATCAAATTGACCCACTAAATATAAACATTCAAACAATATTAAATCGATCACCATGGTAATATCCAAAATAAATCCAACTCCAAATAAATATCAATCTCAATAAAATAATTCAACTACGAATATCTGACAGAAATCGTAAACGATCGTGGAATCGATTGTCCTACCAAATCCATAAATAAAAGTCCCATAATAAAAGAAAAGGAAATAAAAACCAATCCTAACAACTAAGGTATCTAAAATAAATATCCAACTGTATCTCCAAAATATCTCCAATCATTCTTATGCAGCTACTCTAGTGATATACCTGAAATATTAGTCAATGCAATAGGGCATACACACCACATGAATACAAGATACTCTCCCTAATTAGGGTTCTTAAACCCATACAATAGGATTATACATGATAAAAATCACAATAGAGTATTTTAAAATAAACGAGATATAAATATTAACATTTGAATAAAAATACCCATCACTATTTACCTACATAACTAGACCACCCCATTAAGTAAATCCAATTATCATGTGAGAATATTTAACTAACTTTAATAATTTAATTTAATTAATACACCTCATTTTATTTATGGAACACTAGTATATCCAGTTCACCCTCTCTGGGGTCCTGCAAATATTTCTAGCACGCCGCAAGTTTTACACCACACACAATCCCCTCACTATAGCGAGTTCACCCAATTTCATTAGCCCTACACATATTTGTGGGGTTCCATATAAGACACGCCACTATTGCCAGTTCACCAGCATTCTGTAATCCGTGAACATATTGGTGACACCAACACACACCCATGTCGCTATAGCCAATTCACCCTTTATTGTTAGTCGAGCACATATTGGCGATGCCAATCCATTTTAATACATATTTGTTATCTTAAGAATTAATTCTCAATTTCTCATTATTTTATATTATCCCCACACTATTAAGGAGCATAAATACCCAAACCCATCTCTTGTCCCATACCTAGAGGTCTCCAAAACACAAATACGTCCTAATAGGATGAACCTCTACCATTAATTTCCTCATAGTCTTACGCCTAGATTATCGAATCAACAGAACGACTCAAAAATCAGCCCCACATCGGAATATCTCATCCATAAAAATCTACAATAACTAGTCTAATACCTTGGAAGTGTTATCCATAACTAAAACATACTTACTATTCCCATACTTAGCAAGTACTACAAAACTTAAGGTGAGAGCATAAAATCACCACAACCCCGTTGTTCCCATGGTGTCAAATATAATTAAACCAATAAATTGCATGAGAAATTTTATCAATAAATTTACCAATTTCTCATAAGATAACAAGTAGATATAATTTCATTCATTAAATCAATTTTGAAAATTTAACAACTTATTTTAAGCAACTAATATACTTTCAACATCATGTAAGTTTATGCTGCAGACAACAAAATTTCCTTTTTATTACACTTACGTAATTTTATGTGATTTTAAATGTCCAATTTAATTAAATAAAATTACTATGATTTCTACATACATATCTACATTCATATTCTACATACATATCTACATTCATATTACCAAAAATCCAACCTCTACCCTAAGCACACAATGGTTATAAGTCTTTATTCATATTAATATTTTTCATAAAAATAGTCCCAAAATAGATTTCACTTTCCCTAATTAAGGTTTCAAGTTTATTTTAAGAAAAACATGTAATTTAATGTTTATCCGATATGTAAAACACATAATACTAAAGAGAAAGAATATAAGTATCCATACCTATAGAAAAGTCGGTTGAAAATTATTAATAGATAGTTAGATTTCTATAAAAAAAAAAATAAAGATTCGTTCAAAGCCCTATGAAAATGTGTTGAGATACTCTCAAATCTGGGAGTTTACTAATGTCAAATGAGGATTGGGAATCGTCCACTGACCTTTTAGGTAAAAGTGGTTATAAATGCAAAATATAAGTCAGAGGGGATTCAAAGACATATGAAAGTTCGTTGAGATACTCTTGGGTCTGAGAGTTCAACAAAGTCAAAAGGATCTCAGGAAGCATATGATAACCTCTAGTTTATGGTTTGAAGCATATGATAATGTTTTGTCCTATTTGGATATGTTTTGGGGGTACTATAATGGGGTGTCTACAATGCCACTGAATGTGATATCTTAGGATAAGCGAAGGCCGTTGAAAGATATATAGCCTAATGAAGGTTTATGGGTGTTGGGTTTTTATGAATGGGAGATTTAACGGGGATGAGTAAATTTTTGTCATGATAGGGGTAAATGCCTGATTTTATGGACCGGCGGTGTATATACGACCGATTTAATGGGTTACGGCCAACTCTAACGATTGAAAGAATGTATGCAACCGATTTAGAGGGTTGTGGACAATTCAGAGGCCCGTGTATGCGATCGATTCAGGAGATCATGGAAAATTATGAGGCACTCGATCAATTCCAAGAAACCAAAGGGTGGATGCGATCGATTTAGATGATCAAGGTCAATTTGGAGGGACTAGGTCGATTCAGTGTACATAAAGGGTGGATGCGATTGATTTAGAAGGTCAATGTGACATTTAGGTGTGTACGCGACCGTTTAATCTGATCATAACCAATTCTAAGGGACAAGGGTAATTTCGAGGACCTAAAGATTGTATGTGATTGATTCATAAGCTATTTTTTTTTATTAGGATGTGTAAAGGAAATGATTCCTTTGTTTATAAATACTTTCACAAAATTTCTCAGGTGATAACATTGATCGGTAGTGTGATCAGTGATTTGGTGGAAGTAACAACGAGCATCGGGTCTAAAAATTTTAGGAAATTGGTTAGGAAGTGGATGAGGAACTAAGGGTTTGATAAGGTTTATAGATAGGAAATATTTATACACTTTCGTTAAGGGAGCATGGAAATAAATTCCCTTTAGAGTTATAACAAGGAGGGCTTCTAGTTCCGATGACGTAGTAGGCTAAAAGACGTTATTGATAGCTCAGATGGGGGTAGTATTTAGCTTATCCTACTAGGTAGGGGTAAACTGCCTTATTGGATTTTTTTATTCAGACTCTCTCTTTAAAATGTTGGAAATTTCTTAGATCCAAACCCCGTCCTCCGAAATGGATTCAAAATGGGAAAATATTGGCTACCCATAGAAGCCCGATGTGCAATAGAAAATTCTTCTTCACAATGCTAACATCTTCCTCAAATGGATGATTAGCGATCGTGGCATCCTTCTCTATCCAACTGTAGATGAAAGTATTGACAGATTCCCCGGGGGTTTGATCTGTTAAAGATCTCCGCGAGTTTATTTGAACTCTTAATTGTAATCGTAATCAACCATAAATTCCCTTTCCATGTCCTACCATCTATGAATCTTGGACTCATCTAGACATTGGAACTAGCAAATGGCGTCTTCTTTGAGAGTCTTCTGGAACATCTTACATATTATTTCTTTTATAGCCCCTAATAGTCTCATAGAATTGTGGTAGTTGTGAAGATGCATGATGGGAGGTCCACCACCTTCAAACTTCTCAATATCAGGCATTTTGGATTTCTTTGGAAACCTGCCCTTTCAGTAAGGGGACATCTGTGTGTAATTAAGTAGATCCTTCACATATTTACCTAGTCAAACATTTTTGAAAGAAATATCAAATTTTATTTAACTTGGTTTAATCCTTCTTAATTGGGATAAACCGAAATGGTCACTAACAGGTTAACTCCTAGTTTAGCAAGTTTTTCCATTAGAAGATGAGGGGGTGGTTCCCGATTAAGTAGTAGAACAAATAGAGGATAATGTCATTGTTGATACGCTTCTGGATCCCACATAGGCTTAGGCATTTGTAGTCCCATAGCATGATGAAAGGTAGCATCTAGTTCAGAAACCTCTTGGATCTGACCTATGTTTCTCTACATTTCTTAGAAATCAACTTGCAGGCTATCAATGTTTGTGACAATCTAAGAAAGGATGGATGTAATTCATCGTAGATTTAAAAGAAATTGATTTGTAAAAATGATTAGTTAATTCAAATTCTTGAGATTTAATTGAATTTTATAAAATTTTTTACAAAATTTTATTAAACAATTTTTAAATGAAAATTAAAATTTTTTTATATATATTTAAATGGAAAGATAAGGTTTTATTAGAAACTTCAAAAGTAATTTGGAGTTAATTGGAATTTGGGCTTTGATTGAGTAAATAATGAAGTTTAAAATGTTTAAGGAATATAAAACTATAATTTGGAAATGAAGTAATGTAATATGTTGGGTGTATATGCTTAGTAAGGTAATTGAAGCATACTTGGAGAGGACGCTAAGGTTGAGAACAAAATAGTGAAGGCATAAGAAGTAAAGAATTAATATAAAAACCTATCGTAAACTGTACTACCTCCAAAAACCCATAATCTAATTCCCAACCCACAAATGATCTCCTTTCTATTCAAAATAATAAGTTTCAACCTTTGGAATAACAATGCAACTACTTTCTCGAGGGGGTTCTTTTCTACATCATTCGGAGTTTTTTTACACCAATTGAGAATTTTCAGGAGAAATTGCGAGGGATTTTTCAAAGGGATTTCTTCTATGTCTCTTTTGGGATTTTGTATTTATCATTTGGAAAAGATGATTCTACCCTCTCCGCTCGTGATGTAAATAATAATTTATATCTAATTTTTTTTATAAATTATAAAAAATGTTATATTAATAATTAGGGTTATATTATAAATCAAAAAATGGTGATTTTTTTACATGAATGAATAAATCCAATTCTTGAAATTTCATGTGCGGTTTAAATTAGTTTACCAATTCTTGATTATTCATGTTTTGTTTAAATTAGATTAATGGATGGAATTGAGTAGAGAATTACATATTCCATTTATATGTTCCTTTTTAAATGGAATCATGTGTTAGACCATTTCTTTTCATGTAATTTTATATTTCCTTCAAATTTTAATGTAACACTCGGTTATAGTATTATATATTGAAAGCTCACAAGTATATATGAGAAAATAATATTTGTATGTATGGATTGATTTTATTAATTCTCCAAAACCATTTTTGGTCAATATGGGGGCATACAACTTTGTTTTAAAAAGAAAATGGTGATTTGAAATTTAGACTTGGGATAGGGGGTGTACAAATGTGTTTCTTAGGGACTTTCGTTATCATGCATAGTGAGAACGGGCATATTTTTAATCGTCTGGGAGGATCATAAGAATGTGTGTGATTTTACTGTTCTAAGATGGCATTCGAGAGATTAAGATGTGATACCATGTGCTTGGACCCAATGTAGTTTTTAACATAGTTACATTTAATGAATTCCATGATAAGATTTAGAATTGTACCTTTACTTAGTAAATTCTTCTTATATAGGAATTATTGGAGTTTAAATCATTATTATTAAAAATACATAACTTCAATGATTTGACACTGTTAAGGTTGTGGAATGATTATCTATTTTAATAACTATAGGGTTTATTACTTATACTAGGGACTAATAGTTTTACTACTCGAGTTCGAGCTTTTTTTAGTAGTACTCATTTTTTACCTTCCACCACCACCAATTTTGATTATATAGGTGTTGGAGAAACCGTCAACTCTATATTTCATTTATATTTCCTTATGTCAAGAGATGAAACGGTTATGTTAGCATTGTAATTTTCCGGGTTCAAAAAGGCATTAGAATTGAAGTTTGGCATGTAATAAATGGATTAGGCAGTACTCTTATGACTTAGTGGTTATGGTTGATTATATATATTATATCATTTAAGGTTTTATTGTATTGCTACTCTTTTGTGATTATCATTATTCCTTGTTTACCTATTTCATTCTAAGGATGGTATTTAAATTTATTTCACAACTATAATAATTAATAAATAGACTTGATCAACCTAATTTTTAAAAAATACAGTGTGTCATAATGGCCATCTCATCTGGTTGAACATTTGCATTTTGATCTGTATTATCCATGAGGAATCTTTCGTAGGAATGTTCATTTCTTACTCAAGTGGATAACATGGGTGTAGAACCTTAGATTGGATTGATAGTGGATATGAGTCAATACGAAGCCAGGGTAACGAGCAAGATCGCACATGAGAGGAAAGAGTTTTTTATTTTTATTGTAAAAAGAATAAAGGGAGAAAATATTTTTTGTATTTTAAATTAGTAAAATCCCACAGTATAGCTATTATTATTATGTTTTACTTGTATTTTGTCCGCTTAGGGTGCAAGTGAAATGAAGAACATGACCTAAGTTAAGAAAAGGATGTGCTATGTGATGCAACACACGGTTCGACTTCTTTCTAGAGTCACCAAAAGTATCATGTTTTAAAAATTAGACAAAATAGGGCAAAATTTTGGTGGTAAGAAGACCTAAAATTTTTGTTCAGTTTCTTATTAGAACTGACAATCTAGGTATGAGTGTCCTAAGGTGGATGTCTATATTATATTTATTCATGGAAGGTAAGTGTAAAGGGTTACCCCTTTGGCATGACTTCCATGATATAAATCTTTCCTATAAGAGAAGTCATTCATCGTTAGATGTAGAAAATCCATTTGATATACCTTACATGGATTGCCTTTGGATATATGTTATGGTGATGGTACGTGTGAGAGAGAATTAAATATATACGATGTACGTGAATGAATTACCTATTATGTACCTCATGTCATGAGTTAGGTCAAGCAGTACTATATAGAGGGAACCACTTGTTATACATCAAAGTTAGTTAGCCAGTGGAAGGTGTGAGTCATGTCGCTTAGGTAAACCATGTCCTACAGAACTGAAATACCATCACAAAGTGAATCCCCAAAATAGAGTCAAAAGGTAATACTCACGTAATGTAGTGTGTGAAATTCATGAGTCTTAATTAGAATTTTTAGGCAAAGTTTTATGTATGTTGACTTGGGTATGTACAACTACTAAGTACAAAATGAACATTTAAATATACATAATAGGAATATGAAAAGGAACTATGTGTAAATAAAAGATAGTAAGTATGTGCAAGTAAATACAGATAATGGAATATGTACAAGCGAACAAAACATGGTTATATGTTTAATGTTTATATTCACAAGTGATAGGGACATATGTGTAAAGTGAGAGTGGCAAGGTTATATATGAAAATGAGGAAAATGTGGAGATGTGTGTACAAGTAATGTGAAATATATACATAAGGCATGTGGTATATATAAATTATGTGAAGCATCATTATATACAAGTGACATGGAGTATTTGAAAAAATATGGACAGGTGAAGTGAAACATGGTAAATAAATACAAGTGAGTGTTAAATATATCAATAGAGCATGAGTACATACAAGTGAATAAAGCATGACAATGTACACGTTATAAATGACATATGATAGAAAAGATGGTATACATATGTGATGATAAAATCAGCACAGTGGAGAAAATAATATACATGAATAGTGTAACATGATTATACAACATGAGAGAAAAAATAATAATATACAAGTGTAAGCATATATGAACATGTAGAGAAATATGGATAAGCAGAGAGAGGAAAATAAAGACCATGTAAATAAAGTCTATTCCTATAAAAAAATCAATCTCGATGGGAGTCTCCATGGTGGCCATCCTATATGGGCTCACTCTGAAAAATACTTTGGATGAACATGGGTTCAATGGAGAATATTCCTTTTTCCCCGGTTGTGAAACATTCACAAGCTCCTAAGGACATAAATTAGTCATCATCAACATTGTGAAAATGTAAATATTGGAGTCGCTAACCTAGTTTACTCAAAATATACGTAAGAGATATAGTTATCCCTAATGAAATAGCATAAAAATACTAACTGATACATGTAAAACAAAATAGATAAAGGGATTGGGGACTAGTTTCTGGCATAGTGAGGTGTTTGGCATCCATACCTCCCATTCAGTCTCTCATGGGCCATAAAAATGTTCAACTTATCCTAAAATATATAATTATGTGTATAATATGTGTGGGTGAAATAATGTATTTGTGATTAAAAAAGTGAGTGGGGAGAGAAATCATCGTGTCCATGTCATAGAAAGGAAAATAATGAATCATTTGATGGAGTAAAACTAAATAAAACTGAAAAATATAAAGGTAACCCAAGTATGAGCGATACACTAAATCGTAGTTCACAACAAGATAGTGAACACACATGTTTAACAGGACGACTAAAAGTAATAAAAAGAGGAAGTAAAAAATATATATATTAAGAAGAATACACCGGATAGTAATTCACTATGAGAGAGTGACCACGCATGTCTATTGGTAGCCCTAAAAACGGTAAAGAAAATAATGATATATGTACACAATACTAGTGGAAATGAAGTGAGATGGATAAAATAAGGAAAATAAGGATAAAGTGAAGTCAAACTATTGGATAAACCCAGGATGCCTATATAGTTAAATCCTCCATCAAAGACCATGTAGTTTGGGAGAATAATGAAAGTGAGGTCTAACCTATAAATCCAAAGTTAGAGTTGTGACACCCCGCCTAATAAAATACCGGGTGATCAGTCATATACCAAATTAAAATAGGAATCCCAGTTGGATCATCCTTAGCATCACTGTCGAAAACCTTTTTAAAACTTACTAACCACCTCGTATTCCAAAAAGCTGGTGCTAAATTTTATCTTTTTCATTAAACAAACCAGTACATGCGGAATTAAATATAAACCATTCACAGAACATAATTAAATCAACTGAACAAAAATAAAATGACATGCCGAATAAACCATCGACCACCAAAGTAAATAGTCCAATACAAACATCCAACACCTGAATAAAATAAATCCGAAAAATTAACTGAGAAGCCTGGGCGACATGCCCTAATTAAACTTAAACTGATAGGAGATTCCTACTGTAGGAAAGAATGAACGATGCATCTAAACTAAACTCATGCTACCATCAATATATGCCTCAGCTCCGTGTCCCTGAATAGAATATCAATCCTGGCGTCCCTGTGGCTGGACACCTAAAAGGTTTTGAAAATAGTTTTATAGCAGGGTTAGAACCCAAAACATTTTGAAAATATTTAGCAAGTGAATTAACTGCAGTGATTTAAAATGCATGAATGCGCTTCATATTGAAGTAAGTGTCGCACTCCCTTGTGGACATTCTCACCCCTCCACTAATGTGCACAACTAACGGTTACCTTAACCCCACCTAGTTATACTACCCCGTCCAACTAGTCCTGCTATAACCTCCCCTTGCCATACTACTCTAACCCGAGAATAATTATTCATGAATTATAATTCATCTCACCAATTAACATAATTAATTTATTCTTAATTAATAGCATATTACCGTGACACAAGTTATATAAAGTAAATGCATCACAAGCTATATTGTTACTCACATATAATATCACTACCATATTATACGTATCTCTACTAAAACATCGACACATATATCATGCGTATATCCATCCTTCCGAGTATACCCTCACAGGATGATTCCCTCTAAAGTGCCATCTCACTAGCTTTGCTCACATAACCTAGTTACCCAGGCTGGGATCGCTCACCAACCTGGCCCAAAACATAAACGAAGTGGAGGCAGTCATATTCCTTCCCTGAAAGTGAGATAAGCCCCCCTACCCATATACGAGACGTTATGACCTTGGGATATACTTACCCTACTCCTCAAGCTAGAGGATTCACCCACATCGCGCAACCTCCCTTAATAGCACTAGAGTATATAAATTAAATAAATATCTAATCATTGATATTTAATAGCACACTCAATAAATACACACATATATACAATCAATACACCGTCTATATATAATATAAACCTCGGCTTTTTCGTTTAGTTAAAGATCCGTAACACTAGCCTGAAATTTTCTGAGTCTCTGCCCCGACTCACTTAATTAATTTTCCCACTTAATAATTTATCATCTTCCCGAGTCTATGGTCCGAATCTAGTATATTTAATTCACACCTAAATTAATATAATATTTTTCCCGAGTCTATGGTCCGACTCTAATATAAATACTCTACACATTAATTTGTATGAAATTTGCCCAAGTCTATGATTCGACTCTCATTTAATTAATTTACACATTAATTAATTAATACTAAGTCGAGTCTGTGGTCCGACTCTCATTTAATTAATTTACACATTAATTAATTAATAATAAACCGAGTCTATGGTATGACTCCCATTTAATTAATTTACACATTAATTAATTAATACTAAGCCGAGCCTGTTGACTGACTCCCATTTAATTAATTTACACATTAATTAATTAATACTATGCTGAGTCTGTGGTCCGACTCTCATTTAATTAATTTACACATTAATTAATTCATACCAATCTGAATATGTGGTCCGACTCTCAGTTAATTAATTTACACATTAATTAATTTATTACCTTCCCGAGCCTACAGTCCAACTCTAATCTAATTAATTACACATTAATTAATTAAATATTTTCCCGAGTCTACAGTCTGACTCTAATTTAATTAATTTCACATTAATTAATTTAATACGTTCTCAAGTCTATAATTCGACTCTAATCTAATTAATTACACATAAATTAATTAAATACTTTCCCGAGTCAACAGTCCGACTCTAATTTAATTAAATTCACATTAATTAATTTAATACATCCCCGAGTCTACAGTTCGACTCTAATTTAATTAATTACACATTAATTAATTTAATTCTTGGTCTCACCCAACCATTATACCCGGACTCGCTCACTTGACCCGTAACTTACTATTTCCCGACTCTATGCTCTGACTCTAAATTAATTTACTCTCTCAATAATTAATTTAATACTTTGGTGTCACTTAACCAACATACCGGGACTTGCTAACTTGGTCCATTTTTAAATCTCATAATTTCATTCCCGCATATTCGCCCACAATGTGTCACACATTCATCTCCACCAAATTCCCCAATTATATTTACCTATAATTACCAACATACTCGGACTCGCCCACTTGGTCCATTTTCAATATGTAAAAACAACCCAAAATCCTTTTCTCAATAATTATTTTCCATGTAATTAAAACTGGCGTCACTGCAAATATTTTTGTAGCATCGATCGATAGAACCCCCTTGGTCGATCGATCGATCGTTCTAGAAATCGTCTTCTCCAGCCCATTGTAGGCCATGGACGAACCCTAAAGCTTTTATTCTCAATCTAAACCCTTACCCAAATACAATTAACATAACCTCCATATAAGAAAAGGGTCTAAACATCCTAAAGACCTTCATTCATCATCAAATTCCATTAATCCTCACGTTTTCCCGATTTGGGTATTATCCGGGTTCCAAATCTTCAATACGAATTTCATTCATATTAATAGAAATTAACCATTGATTCATACTTGTTTTAACATACGATTCATTCCTCTACATTTTAGAATCATAAACATAATAAATCTCACCCTTAATCCCATTAAGGTATATCAATTTCCACAAACCCAATTTTTACATGAAAACTCACCCAAAACGAATTTTGTCTTACACCTCCCATTGTATGAATTGATTATCATCAATTTAAGAACTACAACAGTTAACCACTTGCTTGGAATTGTTCGTAGGGTCTGATCCGTTGGTGTAGTCCCTTAATTAGGCTCCAAAATCCCCAAATTGGCTCTTGATCTGTTTCCCCCCAAATTCCCTCTCAAACCCTAGGTTTAAAGTTATGTTAACTGCCATTCAACACTTCTCCAATTAGGTTAAAATCACTAAATCCCGTTTTTGGCCATATGGGCCTAATTAAAATAACCCAAATCACCATCTGTGGGCTCGGCTACGCCCAAAAATGCCCCGAGACCCAATTGCTACCCCCGGTTACTCTTTTATGATTATCTTGACCCATTCGAACTCAACCGCGCACTCAGAATTGCCATCCAAAATACTTTTTGACATTTCCAAATTTCGACCTCAAAATGCGACACACGAGATTTCGAACCATTAAACTTTAAATGTGGCCAATTATAAATAATTCGGCTCACTCAAATAAATTCTCCAACTCATGAATTTAAGTTTCTCTAATTTAAATATTTTTATAAATTCCAAAATAATTAAATATTTAATCCTCAAAATTACGGGGTGTTACATACTTCCACCCCCTTGCAAAGGAATTTCGTCCTCGAAATTAAGATAAGCCTAGGGTTCCAAGCTTCAAATATCATTTCCTAATCATGCGTCTCTAATCTCGCTATATCTATCTCTCCTGTTTCTAACTATAAGTTACACAGTTATGAATTTTAATTATCTAGGGCGCCCATACACCCTGTACCCATGCCTATCCGCACAAAAATTGCCTTAGTTAACCCCGGTGCCCATACACCCTATCCCCGTGCTTTACCGCACGAAAATTTTTCCAGACTATGCGAGTCATAACCCGTAATATGACTTCCAACCCGTAGTCATATCCCACATAGATATATAAATATATACTGGTCGGGGTACCCAACCCATGTACTAATGACCAAACATCTCCCCACTTCCAACGTTGCGCTATGTTTCGTGCGTGGGATGTCTCGTAAGGCGAAATCCAAGAACCCCACAAATACTTGTCTCTTAACACAAAAGTATATACGCCTACCCTTAGGCTACCAAAGACAACATAAAATACCGCTCCCTTACTATCACTAGTTCTTGCGCTAAATCAACCCAGAGTTATCTCTCCCTGCTCCTAAATAAATCTAACCACCCTGATTCACTTCAGTAATCACCTCTACTCCCCAGGATAAAATGTGAGAATAGAGTACCTCACTATGTGCCTATCGCACCATGCAATACAAGATATATACACACATATATATAGTCTAGATGCCCTCTCAGGTGATACCTAGTACCAAACATACCCTAGTGTCGTGAACACCAAAACATAACCCCAGTATCCACAATAGTTCAATTCCATCGCTATTCAGCCGATAATTGGGAAATATTATCAACCCTACACCCATAATTCTCGAAAGTAGTAACCCCTCGCATAAATCAAAACTTCACTCAGTATACATCTCCACTCTCCCGTGAAGAACACCAAAGAACTCCGCTACCCCACATAATGTTTATCCACATACTATGGCTGCTAGACCTAACGCACCCAATAAATTCGACTCACCCACTAACTCTAGTGAAAAATAAGTCTTATATTGTGACATCCCCCTTGTCACTAAAAAATATACCCCATGACTTGCTGTAGTGGTTGTACATCCATGACCTCGTCCTGTAGTTGACCCCTACCTCTCTTCAGACAGTCTCTCTCCATGTGTCCCGCTTCCCCACAAACGAAACACCTTCGATAAAATTCACCCTGTCACTGATCCCTTCCTTGCTGGCCATCCTATCGATAGCCTCCATCTCTAAATTGTTTGGCATGATTTCCATGCCGAAAATCCTTCCCCTGAACTCCCCCTATCTGCTGTTGGGATACCTCACTGGTAGTGTTTCCTCCTACCTTATCCGACTGGCTGGCTTCCACTCCCTTCGTGCTTCCTTTCACGTGGAAGCGAGATTCCTGGCAGTGCAGGAGTGCTACGTTAATGACATCAGTATAAGCTACTAATGCGGGTTTACCAATTAAATGTTGTCTGATTCGCCAGACTAACCCATCCACAAACCTTACTTTCTTTCTCTCTTCATCGCTTACCTCATCCGGTACCAAATTTGCCAAGTGAGTAAATTCTCCCTCGTAATCGACCACTGACCGGTCTCCCTGAGTCACCTCACTAAATTTTCTCCTCATTTCGATCTCAATCGTTGGGGAAAAATACTTGGGGTCAAACCACACCCAAAACTCTACAATAGCTAGTGTATCCATTTCCTCAACTGTAGTGATCGACTCCCACCACTGTAGCACTGCTCCCACTAACCTAAAAGTGGCTAGCACTTGCTTCTGTACCTCATTCCAATCTACCATGCGTAGGTGACGCTGGATATCTCTCTTCCACTGACACGCTAGCACTATATCTGAACCCCCTCAAAACTCTGGTGGATGCCCTTTTTGAAAAACCTCTCGTACTTACTGCCTCCCCATAGGCCCCGGGTGGGCCTGAACATCTGGTGCCACTAACACTTGTGGCTGATCTTATGGTAAGTACCTTTCCATTGCGATCATCGTCGCTTTAACTGCCTGCGCCACCAATTCAACACCTGTGCTGCCGAAATCGTCTCTGGCATTTGCTGCGGTAACTCTTGCTCCTGATGAGCCTCCCTAGTCTCAACTCCCCCTGCTTCACTAGTTGTTCCCTCTCTCCTAGGCAGCATTTGGAATGATAATCGAATCGTATGAGTTCACTCTCAGATATAAATTTGGCAGAAGAACTTAATGCGCATACGTATGAGAATACGACAACCCTATAATAGGTCTCCATATCAAAGTTTGAAAGACGAAACGTGAAAAGATGAACATATCCTAAGGACACTAGAACCTGATGCACTGATACCATCTGTGACACCCCGCCTAATAAAATACCGGGTGATCAGTCCTATACCAAATTAAAACAGGAATCCCAGTTGGTTCATCCTTAGCATCACCGTCGAAAACCTTTTTAAAACTTACTAACCACCTCGTATTCTAAAAAGCTGGTGACAAATTTTATCTTTTTAATTAAACAAAACAGTAAATGCGGAATTAAATATAAACCATTCACACAACTTAATTAAATCAACTGAACAAAAATAAAATGACATGCCAATTAAACCATCGACCACCAAAGTAAATAGTCCAATACAGACATCCAACACCTGAATAAAATAAATCTGAAAACTGTACTGAGAAGCTTGGGTGACATGCCCTAAGTAAATTGAAACTGATAGGATATTCCTACACAAGGAAAGAATGAACGATGCATCTAAACCAAACTCCTGCTAGCATCCACATATGCCACAACTCCGTGTCCCTGGAATAGAATATCAATCCTGGCGTCAATGTGGCTGGACACCTAAAAGGTTTTGAAAGTAGCTTTATAGCAAGGGTTAGAACCCAATACATTTTGAAAATACTTAGCAAGTGAATTAACTGCAATAATTTAAAATGCATGAATGCGCTTCATATTTATGTTTGTGTCGCACTCCCTTGTGGACATTCTCACCCCTCCACTAATTTGCACACCTAACGGTTACCTTAACCCCACCTAGTTGTACTACCCCATCCAACTAGTCCTGGTATAACCTCCCCTTGCCATACTACTCTGACCCGAGTATAATTATTCATTAATTATAAGTTATCTCACCAATTAACTTAATTAATTCCTTCTTAATTAACAGCATATAACCGTGACACAAGTTATATAAAGTAAATACATCACAAGTTGTATTATTACTCACATATAATATTTAATACCATATTATACGTATCTTTACTAAAACATCCACACATATATCATGCGTATATCCATCCTTCCGAGTATACCCTCACCAGATGATTCCCTATAAAGTGCCATCTCACTAGGTGTGCTCACATAACCTAGTTACCCAGGCTGGGATCGCTCACCAACCTGGCTCGAAACATAAACGAAGTGGAGGCGGTCATATTCCTTCCCTGAAAGTGAGATAAGCCCCTCAACCATATACCAGACGCAATGCCATGGGGATATACTTACCCTACTCCTCAAGCTAGGGGATTCACCCACATCATGCAACCTCCCTTGATAGCACTAGAGTATATAAATTAAATAAATATCTTATAACTGGTATTTAATAGCACTCACAATAAATACACAAATATATACTATCACTACACCGTATATATATAATATAAACACTGAATTTAGCGTGTACTTAAAGATCCGTAACACTAGCCTGAAATTTTCTAAGTCTCTGCCCCGACTCACTTAATTAATTTTCCCACTTAATAATTTATCATCTTCCCGAGTCCATGGTCCGACTCTAATATATTTCATTCACACCTCAATTAATATAATATTTCCCCCGAGTCTGTGGTCCGACTCTATATAAATACTCTATACATTAATTTATATGAAATTTGCCCAAGTATATGATTCGACTCTCATTTAATTAATTTACACATTAATTAATTAATACTAAGCCGATTCTGTGGTCTGACTCTCATTTAATTAATTTACAAATTAATTAATTAATACTAAGACGAATCTGTGGTCCGACTCTCATTTAATTAATTTACACATTAATTAATTAATACTAAGTCGAGTCTGTGGTCCGACTCTCATTTAATTAATTTACACATTAATTAATTAATACCAATCTGAGTCTGTGCTCTTACTCTCAGTTAATTAATTTACACATTAATTAATTTATTACCTTTCCGAGCCTACAACCCGACTCCAGTCTAATTAATTACACATTAATTAATTAAATACTTTCTTGAGTCTATAGTCCGACTCCAATTGAAATTAATTTCACATTAATTAATTTATACGTTCCCGAGTCTACAGTCTGACTCTAATTTAATTAATTACACATTAATTAATTTAATACTTGGTGTCACTCAACCATTATACCCGGACTCGCTCACTTATCCCGTAACTTACTATTTCCCGAGTCTATGTTCCGACTCTAAATTAATTTACTCTCTCAATAATTAATTTAACACTTTGATGTCACTTAACCAACATACCCGGACTCGCTCACTTGTTCCATTTTTAAATCTCAGAATTTCATTCCCACATATTCGCCCACAATGTGTCACACATTCATCTCCATCAAATTTTCCAATTATATTTACCTATAATTACCAACATACCCGGACTCGCCCACTTGGTCCATTTTCAACATGTAAAATCAGCCCAAAATCCTTTTCTCAATAATTATTTTCCATGTAATTAAAACTGGCGTCACTGCAAAAATTTCTGTAGCATTGATCGATCGAACCCCCTGGGTCGATCGATCGATCGTTCCAAAAATCGTCTTCTCCAACCCACTGTAGGCCATGGACGAACCCTAAAGCATTGATTCTCAATCTAAACCCTTACCCAAACACAATTAACATATCCTCCATATACGAAAAGGGTCTAAACATCCTAAAGACCTTAATTCATCATCAAATTCCATTAATCCTCATGTTTTCCCGATTTGGGTATTATCCGGGTTCCAATTATTCAATACAAATTTCATTCATATTTATAGCAATTAATCATTGATTTGTACTGGTTTTAACATACGATTCATTCCTCTAAATTTTAGAATCATAAAAATAATAAATCTCACCCTTAATCCCATTAAGGTATATCAATTTCCGAAAATCCAATTTTTATATGAAAACTCACCCAAAACGAATTTTGGCTTACACCTCCCATTGTATGAATTGATTATCATCAATTTAAGAACTACAACAGTTAACCACTTGCCTAGAATTGTTTGTAGGGTTTGATACATTGGTGTAGTCCCTTAATTTGGCTCCAAAATCCCCAAATTGTCTCTTAATTTGTTTCCCCCCAAATTCTCTCTCAAACCCTAGGTTTAGAGTTGTGTTAACTGCCATTCAACACTTCTCCAATTAGGTTAAAATCCCTTAATCCCGTTTTTGTCCATATGGGCCTAATTAAAATAACCCAAATCACCATGTGTGGCCTCGGCTATGCCCAAAAATGCCCTGAGACCCAATTGCTACCCCCGCATACTCTTTTCTGACTATCTCGACCCATCCGGATTCAACCACGCACTCAGAATTGCCATCCGAAATACTTTTTGATATTTCCAAATTTCGACCTCAAAATTCGACACATGAGATTTCGAACCATTAAACTTAAAATTCGCCAATTATAAATAATTTGGCTCACTCAAATAAATTCTCCAACTCATGAATTTAAGTTTCTCCAATTTAAATATTTTTATAACTCCCAAAATAATTAAATATTTAATCCTCAAAATTACACGGTGTTACATACTTCCACCCTTGCAAAGGAATTTCGTCCTCGAAATTAAGATAAGACTAGTGTTCAAAGATTCAAATATCACTTCCTAATCATGCGTCTTTAATCTCGCTATATCTATCTCTCCCGTTTCTAACTATAAGTTACACAATTATGAATTTTAAATAACTAGGGCGCCCATACACCCTATCCCCGTGCTTTACCGCACGAAAAATTTACCCGACTACGCTAGGAGTAACCCGTAATATGACCTCCAACCCGTAGTCATATCCACCCCCCCCCCACACACACACACACATATATATATATATATATATATATATATATATATCGACTGGGGTACCCAACCCATGTACTAATGACCAAACATCTCCCCACTTTCAACGTTGCGGTAAGTTTCGTGCGTGGAATGTCTCGCAAGGCAAAATCCAAACAAGGAACCCATCAAATACTTTTCTCTTAACACAAAAGTATATACGCCTACCTTTAGGCTACCAAAGGCAACATAAAATACCGCGCCCTTACTATCACTAGTTCTTGCGCTAAATCAACCCCGAGTTGTCTGTCCCTGCTCGTAAATAAATCTAACCACCCTGATTCACTTCAGTAAACACCTCTACTCCCCGGGATAAAATGTGAGAATAGAGGACCTCACTATGTGCCTATCGCACCACACAATACAACATTTATACACACATATATAAAGGCTAGATGCCCTCTCAGATGATAACCAGTACCAAATAGACCCTGGTGTCATGAACACCAAAACTTAACCCCACTATTCGCAATAGTTCAATTCCATCACTATCAAGTCGATATTTGGGAAATATTTTCAACCCTACCCCCATAATTCTCGAAAGTAATAACCCCTCGCATAAATCAAAACATCACCCAGTGTACATCTCCACTCTCCCTTGAAGAACACCAAAGAACTCTGCTACCCCACGGAAAGTTTATCCACATACTATGGCAGCTACAACCAATGCACCCACTAAATTTGACTCACCCACGAACTCCAGTGAAAAATAATTCATATATTGTGACATCCCCCTTATCAGTAAAAAATATACCCTATGACTTGCTATAGTGGTTGTACAAACAGGACCTCGTCCAGTAGTAGACCCCTGCCTCGCGTAAGGAAATCTCTCTCCATGTGTTCCGCTTCCCCACAAACGAAACACCTCAGATGAAATTCACCCTGCCCCTGATCCCTTCCTTGCTGGCCATCCTGTCGATAGCCCACATCAATAAATCATCCAAAAATCCAATCCCGGAATCTCCCCCTGTCTGCTGCTGGATACCCCACTGGTACTGTTCCCTCCTGATTTATCCAACTGTCTCTCTTCCACTCCCTTCCTGCTTCCTTTCATGTGGAAGAGAGATTCCTAGTAGTTCAGGAGTGCTGCGTTAATGTCATCAGTATAAGCTACTAATGCGGGATTACCAATTAAATTTTGTCTGATTCGCCAGACTAACCCATCCACAAACCTTACTTTCTTTCTCACTTCATCGCTTACCTCATCCGGTACCTAATTTGCCAACTGAGTAAAATCTCCCTCGTAATCAGCCATTGAACGGTCTTCCTGAGTCACCTCACTAAATTTTCTCCTCATTTCGGTCTCAACCGCTGGAGGAAAATACTTGCGGTCAAAGCGCACCCAAAACTCGGCAATAGCTAGTGTATCCATTTCCTCAACTGTGCTGATCGACTCCCACCACTGTAGCGCTGCTCCCACTGACCTAAAAGTGGCTAGCACTTTCTTCTGCACCTCATTGCAATCTACCATGCGTAGGTAACGCTGGATATCTCTCTTCCACTGACACGCTATCACTATATCTGAACCCCCTCGAAACTCTGGTGGATGCCCTTTTTGAAAAACCTCTCGTACTTACTGCCACCCCGACGACCCTGGGTGGGCCTTGACATCTAGTGCCACTAACACTTGTGGATGATCTCATGGCAAGTCCCTTGCCATTGTGATCATCGTCGCTCTAACGGCCAGCGCGATCAATTCAGTTACTTGTGCTGCCTAAATCATCTATGGCAGTTTATGCGGCAACTCTCGCTCCTGATGAGCCTCCCTAGTCTCAACTCTCCCTGATGCCCTAGCTGCTCCCTCTCTCCGGGGAGGCATCTGGAATGAGAATCGAATCATATGAGTTCACTCACAAATATAAATTTGGCAGAAGAACGTAAATGTGCATACGTATGAGAATGCAACAATCCTATAATAGGGCTCTATATCAAAGTTTGCAAAGCCAAAATGTGAAACGCCGAACAAATCCTAAGTACACTAGAACCTGATGCTCTGATACCATCTGTGACACCCCGCCTAATAAAATACCAGGTGATCAGTCCTATACCAAATTAAAAGAGGAATCCCAGTTGGTTCATCCTTAGCATCACTGTCGAAAACCTCTTTGAGACTTACTAACCACCTCGTATTCCAAAAAGCTAGTGCCAAGTTTTCTCTTTTTAATTAAACAAACCAGTACATGCGGAATTAAATATAAATCATTCACACATCTGAATTAAATCAACTGAACAAAAATAAAATGACATGCCGAATAAACCATCGGCCACCAAAGTAAATAGTACAATACAAACATCAAACACCTGATTAAAATAAATCTTAAAACTGTACTGAGAAGTCTGGGCGACATGCCCTAAGTAAACTGAAGCTGATAGGAGATTCCTAATCTAGGAAATAATGAGCGACCCGTCTGAACCAAACTCTTGCTAGCATCCACAAATGCCACAGCTCCGTGTTCCTGGAATAGAATATCAATCCTAGCATCCCTGTGGCGGGACACCTAAAAGTTTTTGAAAGTAGTTTTATAGCAAGGGTTACAACCCAAAACATTTTGAAAATATTTAGCAAGTGAAATAACTACATTAATTTAAAATGCATGAATGAGCTTCATATTTAAGTTAGTGTCGCACTCCTTGTGGACATTCTCACCCCTCAACTAATGTGCACACCTAACGGTTACCTTAACCCCACCTAGTTTTACTACCCCATCCAACTAGTCCTGGTATAACCTCCCCTTGCCATACTACTCTAACCCGAGAATAATTATTCATTAATTATAAGTTATATCACCATTTAACTTAATTAATAGCATATAAGCGTGACACAAGTATTACAAAGTAAATACATCACAAGCTGTATTATTACTCACATATAATATTTACTACCATATTATACGTATCATTACTAAAACATCCACACGTATATCATGCGTATATCCATCCTTTCGTGTATACCCTCACCGGATGATTACCTCTAAAGTGCCATCTCACTAGGTATGCTCACATAACCTAGTTACCCAGGCTGGGATCGCTCACCAACCTGGACCAAAACATAAACAAAGTGGAGGTAGTCATATTACTTCCCTGAAAGGGAGATAAGCCCCTCACCCATATACCGGACGCTATGACCTAGGGATATACTCACCCTACTCCTCAAGCTAGGGGATTCACCCACATCGTGCAACCTCCCTTGATAGCACTATAGCATATAAATTAAATAAATATTCAATCACTGATATTTAATAGCACACACATTAATTACACATATATATACTATCACTACACTGTATATATATAATATAAACCCCGACTTTACCGTGTTCTTAAAGATCCGTAAAACTAGCCTCAAATTTTCTGAGTCTCCGTCACGACTCACGTAATTAATTTTCCCACTTAATAATTTATCATCTTCCCGAGTCTATGGTTCGACTCTAATATATTTAATTAACAAATCAATTAATATAATATTTTTCGCAAGTCTATGGGCCAACTCTAATATAAATACTCTACACATTAATTTATATGAAATTTGCCCATGTCTATGATTCGACTCTCATTTAATTAATTTACACATTAATTAATTAGTACAAAGCCCAGTCTGTGGTCCGACTCTCATTTAATTAATTTACAGATTAATTAATTAATACAAAGCCGAGTCTGTGGTCCGAATCTCATTTAATTAATTTACACATTAATTAATTAATACTAATCCGAGTCTGTGGTCCGACTCTCAGTTAATTTATTTACACATTAATTAATTTATTACCTTCCCGAGCCTACATCTCGATTCTAATCTCATTCATTACACATTAATTAATTAAATACTTTCCCAAGTCTACGGTCCGACACTAATTTAATTAATTTCACATTAATTAATTTAATACGTTCCAAGTTTACAGTCCGACTCTAATCTAATTAATTACACATTAATTAATTAAATTCTTTCTCGAATCTACAGTCCGACTCTAATTTAATTAATTTCACATTAATTAATTTAATACGTTCCTGAGTCTACAGTCCGACTCTAATTTAATTAATTACACATTAATTAATTTAATACTTGGTGTTGCCCAACCATTATACCAAGACTCGCTCACTTGGCCTGTAGCTTACTATTTCTCAAGTCTATGTTCCGACTCTAAATTAATTTACTCTCTCAATAATTAATTTAATACTTTGGTGTCACTTAACCAACATACCCGGACTCGCTCACTTGGTCCTTTTTTAAATCTCAGAATTTCATTCCCACATATTCGCCCACAATGTGTCACACATTCATCTCCATCAAATTTCTCAATTATATTTACCTATAATTAGCAACACACTCAGAATCGCCCACTCGGTCAATTTTCAACATGTAAAATCAATCCAAAATCCTTTTCACAATAATTATTTTCCATGTAATTAAAACTGGAGTCACTGCCAAAATTTCTGTAGCATCGATCGATCGAACCCCCGGGGTCGATCGATCGATCGTTCCAGAAATCGTCTTCTCCAACCCACTATAGGCCATGGACGAACCCTAAAGCTTTGATTCTCAATCTAAACCCTTACCCAAATACAATTAACATATCCTCCATATAAAAAAATTGTCTAAACATCCTAAAGACCTTAATTCATCATCAAATTCCATTAATCCTCACGTTTTCCCGATTTGGGTATTATCCGGGTTCTAAATCTTCAATACGAATTTCATTCATATTAATAGCAATTAACCATTGATTCGTACTGGTTTTAACATATGATTCATTCCTCTACATTTTATAATCATAAACATAATAAATCTCACCCTTAATCCCATTAAGGTATATCAATTTCAAGAAACCCAATTTTTACATGAAAACTCACCCAAAATGAATTTTGTCTTACACCTCCCATTGTATGAATTGATTATCATCAAATTAAGAACTACAACAATTAGCCACTTGCCTGGAATTGTTCGTAGGGTCTGATCCGTTGGTGTAGTCCCTTAATTTGGCTCCGAAATCCCCAAATTAGCTGTTGATTTGTTTTCCCCCAAATTCCCTCTCAAACCCTAGGTTTAAATTTATGTTAACTTCCATTCAACACTTCTCCAATTACGTTAAAATCACTAAATCCCGTTTCTGGCCATATGAGCCTAATTAAAATAACCCAAATCACCCTCTGTGGGCTCGACTATGCCCAAAAATACCCCGAGACCCAATTGCAACCCCCGGGTACTCTTTTCTGACTATCTCGACGCATCCGAACCACTCAGAATTGCCATCCGAAATACTTTTCGACATTTCCAAATTTTGACCTCAAAATGCGACACACGAGATTTCAAACCACTAAACTTAAAAGTCGCCAATTATAAATAATTCGGCTCACTAAAATAAATTCTCCAAATCATGAATTTAAGTTTCTCCAATTTAAATATTTTTATATCTCCCAAAATAATTAAATATTTAATCCTCAAAATTATGGGGTGTTACAAGAGTCGTCTATGTTGATTTGGGAAAATCATGCAAAAGTCATGAAAGTGTGAGAAAAATGAGAAGAAACTCTAAATTAGTATGTATAGGACAAACCCTCTTTTGGGTTCTTGAGTTTGTGAAAATATGCTTGAAGAGATATAAATAATAAAAATGAGATTAGGAGGTGAGTAAATAAAAACTAACTAAGAAAGATGCTAAAAATAATAAAACGTAAGATATGACAATAAGGTAATAAAATTGGATCAATATAGTTTACACCTTCTAAATGGTTTAAATTATAATTTCAGTGGTGATGTAAGATCAGTTTGATGGTGGTGGAATAGTGGAAAAAGTTGGTGTGTGATTAATGTAAGCGAATGTTGAGAGAATGTTGGGAAAGTGATGTATTGAAGGACTATCACACTGATTTCAAGGAAAAAGATGTTTAATAATGAGGTCATGGTTTATTTAAATAAGAACCCCTAAGAGGAAAAAAGGACCTATCTTCCCCTGAGGAGTTCCAGTCGACACGGCCCTTCACCTGGTAAAAGGCAGGCCTACGGGACTTAGTAGACAAGTAAACTACACCCTTACTACAGGCAGGGGGAACCGGTGCCTATAAGACTTCCAAAAATTGATTTTCTAGAAAAATGATCGTAAAATATAAATAGTAAGTTCATTTCGCACATGGTGGGGACCGTTGGAAAGATAATTCATGGCTCTATAAAAGTATGTAGAGGCACTGTGACACCGCTGTAAATCTAATCTAGATTGATCAAGTCTAAAATAAATAAAATAGGAATCTAAATAATTGGGTATTATTCTAAACATGCCTGGAAATAAAACTAAATGCAACAAATAACTTAACATAATAGAAGTGAATCACAAAATATATTATACCAAACAAATAAGCAGTAATGGAATCATCCCATAGCTATAACTATCTCCTAATAAATCCGATAAAAAAAGTAATAGTAATACCTATTCAAAACTACTAAAAATAAGGCCAAAATGATGGATATATTAATATAAATAAGGGAGTGAACGTGTAGCCTTGACACCAACATCCTACAAGAGAAGAAGTTGTATGATCAAATCAGGGGTGAGGCAACGCTGGTGGCTATGTAATGAAAATATACTTCGAAAATAGCATTAACAACAAGCTTACTAAGAGTAAGATTATAAGTTAGTTTGGGCTGCAATATAAATATGCATCTTAATCTCATATTTTAGTTTCCTGTAGGTTATCCTAACCCAAAACAATCCTAAATATCACATGCATATAATCCAAAGCCCAAATGAACCCCATGATTACATATTATTCATATCAACTGAATCTAAATAAATGTTTTAATACTAATTAATCTCAGTTATATCAACATGTTAGGAAAAACTATCTCTAAGTATATATCCACATATGTGCGTTATTGTGTGCATCATAAATGTGCTACTCACAAGCCCTCACATAACAAATGCATATTCCTACTGCCGTCAGGGATCATTCACGCGTACTAAATATACCTATAGGATGTCCGACACCTACAACCTGAAAGTATCTACAAGGGATAATCACTACTCCTTCACACCAGTCATATGTCCCCATACCCAAAGCTATATGAATGGATCACCCCATGAATCTCATTTATATAAAAGGTAAACCCATTTATATTTATCAATATACCAACATGGTTGTGACAACCCGCCTAATTAAATACCGGGCGATCACTCCTTTATTAAATTAAAATCAAGGTGAACAGTTGGTTCATTCTTAGCATCACTGTCGCAAATGAAAATTTTCAAATTTAAACAACCTGATTAATTAAGCTAATTGTCAAAACCATTTAAAACTTTATTTCCATTTTATTTAATCCAATTATAAAACCTTTAACCAATAACCTTTTAAGAGTCACACATTTAGTATAGAATGAAAATGAACATTCAAGAGTTTAACCATCAATAATAAATCCCAACATTAAAACACTAAAAGGGAAACATCCCGACAGTAATAAATCCCAAAGTAAAGATACTGAATGTAAAAGAATTACAATCTCTGACAATACCAACTAAATAATGGAAAAGGGATACACATGCCCCCACTAGATAAAATTGAACTAGAAGTAGAGTCAACAATGAGGTCGTCTAAGCAATGGCCTGCAACTCCCACAAAAGCTACAGCGCGTTCCATCCAAAGAATCCTAAGCAAGACGCCCCTGTGGCTGGGCACCTGTAATACATATATATATATATATATATATATATATATATATATATATATATATATATATATACAAACACAAGAGAGAAGAGATAACAGCAAACGGTTCAGAGCCTGAATGTAAAACAGTTTTAAAAAAATTTAGCAAGTATTTAAAATGTTTACCGGCTAATGCAAAAGTCATATTAGTATGCGACACTCTCTTGAGAATTCTTACCTCTCATCTAGTGTGCACGTCTACCATACTAATGAATCCCATATATCTCTCTAACTTATTTTCCATAAGTCTTAACACGTGAAATTAAGGTTATGATACTCACTTTGGAAAAATCTATCTCTTCAAGATTTCTTACATTATTCAGAAAAATTTCGTATCGTTATAATGTATCCGAATACTTATATTGAAGTTGATGAATTTCATACTTTACTTAACTACTATTTAACTCAGTAGAAAGTTCTCATATAGATGCACGTATATATATTAGTAACACATATAATATATACACCAACAACACGACACATAAAATCTATGGTGCAAAGTTTCCATAAATAAGTATATATATACCAATCACTCATATAATACATATATACTAATGGAACCCCATATAAAAACTATGGTGCTAGAATACTCTGCTATCAAGTCCCTGTATCAAACATAATTAGGGAAATGCTAATTCGAAATCATTGTCGAATTGCATTAACACAAACACATACAAATGGAGTCGAAGCATAGTTCCAGGCCCTTAGAGGTCAGCACATACCCACGCGTCTCTTAGGACCGTCTGAACTATTAATCAGATAGCCTGTACCTAGGAATATTATGCTCTCGGGTACAATTCAATATCCCCCATAAAGTTCCCATCGAGATAAAACTGTCCCAGCGCGGAAACCCCTGTGATAGCAAGTAGCCGGGTATGATTTTTACACAAAAATAATATATGCACAATCACACCGTCATATATAAATATGTATTCACATCCACATTATTAAATTAGGTGCGCTCACGACCCATAATTATAATTATCCATTATTAGAAATTTTACTCAATTTTTCTCGTATAACGGGCTCATTCTTTTTATTCTCGTAATTAAGTTATTCTAGACCCACTTCTCGTCTCTCGAAGTATTCTCTTTACCTAAGTACAATTTCAGTAGGTCCTCACTCACCTTATCATCCAACTTCCTAGATGTTTCGATTATTTAATCAACGCACGTATAATTCCTTAAGTATAAATGTCTCCCCGTTTACCCTTTATTTCCCTTCACATTAAAGTTCCACTTAACCGGGTTTATCTTGACCCTACTGGTCCTTTTTATGTCCCATTATGTTCTAGCAACCCTAATCAAGGTTTATTACGTATAAAATCGAATTAATCTAACAAGAGCAAAAATGCAGTTTTCCAGGAGGGGTCGATCGATCGATGCTCTGGGCTCGATCGATCGATCAAACAGGTATGGCAAATTCTGCCGAATGCTAGTTACGGGTTCTATCATCCAAACTCATCCAATTCCAAATTTATAACTCCCAAACTCCCATAAATTGATACTACAAACATAACAAACCCAAATGAGTAATAATCTACATAAGGCATGCGAGTTTTCATCAAGAAACATGGGTTAAAATGGACAAAACTCTATATAATTCTCATGAACACTAATATTTTCTTTATCTTAGTTTATTTCATTCTTTTATAGATTTTCTATCACTAATACCATGGAAATTTGTGGTTCAACCTCTACATGTGAAATGGATTTCAAGAAATATGATCTCTATCTCAACAACATGAAATTTTTGTCTCCAATTAATGTTTTTCTTCAAGAATACTAATTCTAATCAACCTTAGACTAATATAAAAGGATGCATTAAATTGATTAATGAAAGATAAATACTTGCCTGGAAATTTAATCTCTGATTTGTGGAAGAAAAAGGTGTGGTTGTGATTCCCTTCGCGTGATCTACGATTTGGCGGTGATGGCAGTGCAACCGGAGGAGTTCTTGGCCTAGAACTCCTTGGAAAGTTCCTCCCCTTCCTCTCCAATGGTTGTCATTAGTTTTAGGTTGTGTTAACCTTAGAAGATAACACTTTACATCTGATATACCCCTTGCAAATTCGTCTGTTTAATTACCCATAATTACAAAATGTCCAAAACACCCTCCCAGGGTACTAATTAAGGCTAAAAACGCCCCGAGACCCAAAACTAAACCCCTGGGTACACTTTTTTGACTATCTCGATCCTTCCGGACACTTTGGCGCACTCAAAACGAGCATACGATCAACTTATAATTTATTCACTTTATATAATAATAATTTAGTCCTGACACGACACACACGCGTCCCGACCTAAATTTCCATAATTACCATTTTACTCAAACGTGGCTTTTAATAGTACCAATATTATATTACTTTACTCATTATTAATATTCAACAAGTTTCCAATGATTACTAACTCTCGTCACGTTAGTAATTAAAAATAATTAATTTTCAGATTTATATTAAATTCAAAACTCACATTAAATTTAATAAATCCCCAAATTTAAAAGCATAAAAATACGGGGTATTACATACTTCTCCCCTAATAATGGAATTTTGTCTAGAAATTCGAAAAATAAGGCCTACCTGGTAGAAAAATTCTGGATATCTTTTCATTACGCAAACTATTTACATAGTTAGGCGCTTAATCACTATAGTCCTCGCCTCACATCAGGCTTGATTAACATATTCACTGGAGACACTTCACATGGTGCTCCTAACTGACAAGATTCGTATAGGTCATGCCTATACATTCTAAATTTCCATTATCCCACAATCATTGGGAGGTCACACCTCACTACATGATAACTACTCGGATTTATTTATGTACAAAGCTCCCATTCTGAGAAAAACCATACGAACATTTGTCCACTCTTGTTCCCCTAAAACAGTCATGGAATTCCACCATGGTTATCGGATCATTCTCGACCGATCCAAAATTTTGGTTATCCACTCACCTCTAAACATACGGAAGGAGAATAATCGCAGTTATTTAATACCAAAACCTTAATAAGCACCTCGTATGTGAAAAATAGGTACGAGTGCTTCTACAGAGCATTCCTGAAATCGTCGTTCCAAGATTTCAAAATTTCCTTCATGTGACTTCACTAATCTTTAATCACCATTCGCCTATTTCCTGTCTAAGGGTGATACATCCTACTCGGACGAAACCTTATCTCCGCTGGTTCCTGAAATCCCATATCAAAGGTGGGATTCACAAATCTCATCCCGATTCAGAAATTAATACTGTGCTGGATCATGTACTGGTGTGATCCTTCCTTTCAAAGGAAGTATGGGGCATACTAGTTACTATTATAAACCACCCTAAAGGAATATCAATCACTTCCTTCTCGGGCGACTTATTCCACAAGTTCGGATGAACCCTTGATCTTGCCTTGAAAGTGGCAAACCATCCAAGGACTTTACTGACTTGACCGACCTCTTCCAATTACAGGAATTGTCGATAAACACCAAATTCTCTGGTTGATTCTCCTTTTCCAACCTAACCCTGCCTATGGGTGGTGCATGCAGAGACTACTCACTACGTCCCGCTAAACATCGATTTTTCCTTGAAATGCCTCACATTAAGTGATACGCAATACTCCCCTTCCCTCCTCGGAGTATGCCAAAAGTTCCGACCCGTGCTCTTTTCTCCATGATGCTTACTTTTGGATCTTTTATACCATACTAACATCATTACTCTTTGTATGGGCTAGTCACTCTCACACTTGACTAATAACAACTCCGCTTCGAGTGTTCTTCATAATAATTAAATTCTACTTTATTCAAGCAATACTCCTTCTTAAATGGCTTCCCACAACCTTCCAATTAAATTAGGGTGTGCTATTCTAATTGCACACTTATGTATGGATTATCGCCTCTCATGTGACGCTTAATCCACTCTATCACTTCCATTTTGTTATACTAGTCCACAAACATATATTTCACACGTCTATTACCACGTCCCTTCAACTCGAACTATTTTAACAGAAGCTAACCAAGATGCCCACATTTTTGCAACACCCCACCGCCCTGGGAGAGAGAACGGCGTGCTACTAATCTATAGAACTAACTAAATCCAACAAAATATAAGGAATAGGGCATTCAAATTCCATGACAACAAAAGAGGAACAACAAATCTGAAACTTCTTCAAATAAGTACATCAATCTTCCCAAATAGGTACAACAACCAAAATAAATCACTAACACTCTCTTCATCAAAATAAATACAAGTCATCTCTTTTGTATAATAACAGTTCTTCCAGATAATCCATGGTAAAAATTATCCCAACTCTTTATCTACCTTGTGCTTTGAACACGGTTACAGCACTTCGATACTCTCAATCATCCTAGAAATCTAAATTTTTAAATCCCCCTTATCATCGTTCCACCCCTCAACTCGTGGGGATAACTTTCAATGTTTTCTTACCACATAACCGGCTCCACTCGCCTTAAATTATGATTCAACTTCTAACTTTTAGATGTAATTACCTATCCTTAGTATGACCGACGTATCGAACTCACGGACTAATGACCAAACTTCTCCCTAATTCCAACCTTACGCTAAGTTTCATGCTTGGGATGTCTCGCAAAGCAAAATCCAAACAAGGAACCCCCCCGATACACTACTACCTAGCATTGTCGATTATCGAAATCCGTTAGGTCCTCCGTCCAGAGAATGTACGCCTTTATTCCATCTCTTGATGAAGAAGTTATATTTCCTCCCGTAATTACACTTAACAAAGAACGTTTCACTAGTTTCACTATCGTTCAGTATTGGTTGGTGGTAATTTCATTTCATAAACCTCGAATACATACAATCGGAATTCTCGAAATCCCTTTCCCTAATAATAGGGGTATAACTCTTAACTCCCACATATCTAGAGGATAGATATAGCAATGCACTCTTCCTATCACCAAGTCCTGAGTGCTAAACGTAATACTGAGTTAAATCTTTTCCCCCAACGGTACACCCGATACATACTAAATCGTAATGATAAAGTCTTTACATACATTGGCATCGAATATCTCAAGCACACTATCCCCTCCAAAGTCTCTAGGATAGATAATATAAGTGCGAGTTCGACCTTCTTTCAGGTGAAGCCTCGCCAGAGCAAAACATGTTGCACTAATGCAACCACTCCGATAGCCTTGCAATAATTTCCCACTATCATTCCAACCATATCTATAACATTTTAACAAAGATAATATCGTACTCGCATATCGCATCACTACAATGAGTAACCTCAATAAGGTACATAACACTATTAATATACTCATTCATCCTCCGTGGATAGCACTAATGCAATATTTCACTACACTAGGAAAAATATTCACATAATAATAACATTTATAATTATATGCATTAAACTCGTTTCACATGTTAATCTAGCAATGAGGAAAATATAGTGACTCGCTCGTGTCACATAAACACTCCTCATCATCTGAGGATACAACTTATACTTCCGCCTTACTAGTCGTCTTGACTGCACAAATGGTTTTTGGACGTAACACGTCTACCCAAACCAAAACAAAACTGCTTTAATCGTTGTCTTTTTCTAGGCACCGTATTCTTGTCCCTTTACTTACTTCGGAACATTTTATCGCGTGCGATCTCACTACCCACAAAATACCTCAACACATAATACACTTATCACCTGTCCTATTAAATAGGTTAGGATTGTCCTTCTCTCAAAATTTAGTAGACTCGAATTCGATTGGCTACCCCGGTTATTCCCTTAGCCTTTTAGGCCATAAAGGACATGTCACTGTCTATAATAGTCCTTACGGAATTTACCAGAACTTGGTAAGAATTCAACTATTCGAATCATTTAAATGGTTCCCCTGATGTGTATCCACACCCTTTTGTGGTTCTACGCCACTATCGTTATATTCAGTCTTATTCTCGACTAAATTCTTCCATTCTTTTAGCTTCCAACACAAAGAAGCATTATCATCTTGATTGACAAAATATGACATTGTCAACCTCTGATTCGGCCATCCATCAGAATTTCCTCTTTGAGTGTTATATACTATTATTACGAGTCGATCTCCCACTTGGAGTCGTTTCCTCTACTTGCATCTATATCTCCTGATACAAAATTTCGTGAACAGTTAAGATTCATATTCACAAATGGACCTCTGTCACGTCCTCCTGTGATCAGTTCTGGACAACGTTCACTTCTAATCCTGAACATCTGACGAAGGAACATACGGTTAACACTGTACATATGGTTTTCTTATAGACATAGCATTCCACTTATAAAATTGGTGGTTGAATCCCATGATTATAACTTCGTTCCGACAACCAAGAAAATTTTCTCTAAATTTTCACTTTTAGTTAGCCACACTCCGTCTTATATCTAAACCTTTGGGCACTTTTCCTCCTTTGGCAAACGCACACAATTTTCGAATTTTTAGCATTCTCACTGACAGTTCTCTATACGTTTTATAACACGTTGGGTGAGTTTACTCTCGCACCTCATTCGACTATAGCAGCATTTGGAAATCATGGTTGCGCCTTAGTAACCTTTCTAGTCTTGGCTTCTCGTACCATAATGGAGGTGACCTCGACTACGGTCACCATCCTCGAACATATTCTACCACCTCAACTGAGCCCTGCCTCCTGATGTCCGCTTAACGGTCTTCTTCTGACATCCGTCATCGCTCGGCACACGTACACATCCGAACAAAATTAGAATTCACTAATGTATATACGTCATAGAGAGAGAACGAAATCTCGTCAAAGAAATCGACAATCCTAAACATAGGGCTTTATATCAAACAAAGCAACGCGGAAAGCATAATAAGCCGCGCAGATCCTAAAGGACACTAGAACCTGATGCTATGATACCACTTGTGACACCCCGCCTAATTAAATACCGGGCGATCACTCCTTTATTAAATTAAAATCAAGGTAAACAGTTGGTTCATTCTTATCATCACTGTCGCAAATGAAAATTTTCAAATTTAAACACCCTGATTAATTAAGCTAAGTGACAAAACCATTTAAAACTTTATTTCCATTTTATTAAATCGAATTATAAAACCTTTAACCAATAACCTTTTAAGAGTCACACATTTAGTATAGAATGAAAATGAACATTCAAGAGTTTAACCATCAATAATAAATCCCAACATTAAAACACTAAAAGGGAAACATCCCGACAGTAATAAATCCCAAAGTAAAGATACTGAACGTAAAAGAATTACAATCTCTGACAATACCAACTAAATAATGGAAAAGGGATACACATGCCCCCACTTTATACAACTAACCTAGAAGTAGAGTCAACAATGAGGTCGCCTAAGCAATGGCATGCAACTCCCACAAAACCTACAGCGCGTTCTATCCAAAGAATCCTAAGCAAGACGCCCCTGTGGCTGGGCACCTGTAATACATATATATATATATATATATATATATATATATATATATATATATATATATATATATATATATACATAAGAGAGAAGAGATAAAAGCAAACGGGTCAGAGCCCGAATGTAAAACAATTTTAAAAATAGTTTAGCAAGTATTTAAAATGTTTACCGGCTAATGCAACAGTCATATTAGTATGCGACACTCTCTTGAGAATTTTTACCTCTTATCTAGTGTGCATGTATACCGTAATAATGAATCCCATATATCTCTCTAACTTATTTTCCATAAGTCTTAACACGTGAAATTAAGGTTATGATACTCACTTTGGAAAAATCTATCTCTTCAAGATTTCTTACGTTATTCAGAAAAATTTCGTATCGTTGTAATGTTTTCGACTACTTATATTGAAGTTGATGAATTTAATACTTTACTTAACTACTATTTTACTAAGTAGAAAGTTCTCATATAGATACACGTATATATATTAGTAACACATATAATATATATACCAACAGCACCCCACATAAAATCTATGGTGCAAAGTTTCCATAAATAAGTATATATATACCAATCAGTAATATAATACATATATACTAATGGCACCTCACATAAAAACTATGGTGCTAGCATAATCTGCTATCAAGTCCCTGTATCACACATAGTTAGGGAAATGCTAGTTAGGAATCACTCTCGAGATGCATTAACACAAACACATACAAATGGAGGCGAAGCATAGTTCTAAGCCCTTAGAGGTCAGCACATACCCACACGTCTCTTAGGACTGTCTGAGCTATCAATCAGATAGCCTGTACCTTGGAATCTTATGCTCTCGGGTATAATTAAATATCCCCCATAATGGTCCCATGGAGATAAGACTGTCCCAGCGCGGAAACCCCCGTGATAGCAAGTAGCCGGGTACGATTTTTACACAAAAATAATATATGCACAATCACATCGTCATATATAAATATGTATTCACATACACATTATTAAATTAGGTGCGCTCACGACCCATAATTATAATTATCTGTTATTACACATTTTACTCAATTTTTCTCGTACAACGGGCTCATTCCTTTTATTCTCGTAATTAAGTTATTCGAAACCCACTTCTCATCTCTCGAAGTATTCTCTTTACCTAAGTACAATTTCAGTAGGTCCTCACTCACCTTCTCATCCAACTTCCTAGATGTTTCGATTATTTAATCAACGCACGTATAATTCCTTAAGTATAAATGTCTCCCCATTTACCCTTTATTTCCCTTCACATTAAAGTTCCACTTAACGGGGTTTATCTTGACCCTACTGGTCCTTTTTATGTCCCATTATGTTCTAGCAACCCTAATCAAGGTGTATTACGTATAAAATCGGATTAAGCTAACACGAGCAAAAATACAGTTTTCCAAGAGGGGTCGATCGATTGATTGAGGGGGTCGATCGATCGATCAAACAGGTATGGCGAAATCTGCAGAATACCAGTTACGAGTTCTATCATCGAAACTCATCCAATTCCAAATTTTTAACTCCCAAACTCCCAGAAATTGATACTACAAACATAACAAACCCAAATGAGTAATAATCTACGTAAGGCATGTGAGGTTTCATCAAGAATCATGGGTTAAAAAGGCCAAAACTCTATATAATTCTCATGAACCCTAATATTTTCTTTATCTTAGTTTTTTCATTCTTTTTCCAGATTTTTTATCACTAATACCATGGAAATTTGTGGTTCAACCTCTACATATGAAATGGATTTCCATAAATATGATCTCTATCTCTACAACATGCAATTTTTGTCTCCAATAAATGTTTTTCTTCAAGAATACTAATTCTAATCAACCTTAGACTAATATAAAAGGATGCATTAACTTGCTTAAAGCAAGATAGATACCTACCTATAAATTTAATCTCTGGTTTGTGGAAGAAAATGGTGTGGTTGTGATTCCCTTTGCGTGATCTACGATTTGGCGGTGACGGCGGTGCAACCGGAGGAGTTCTTGGCCTAGAACTCCTTGGAAAGCTCCTCCCCTTCCTCTCCAATGGCTGTCATTAGATTTAGGTTGTGTTAACCCTAGAAGATAACAATTTACATCTGATATACCTGTTGCAATTTCGTGGGTTTGATTACCCATAATTACGAAATGTCCAAAACGCCCTCTCGGGGTACTAATTAAGCCTAAAAATACCCCGAGACCCAAACTAAACACCCGGGTACACTTTTCGGACTATCTCGACCCTTCCGAACACTTTGGCGCACTGAAAATGACCATACGAGCAACTTATAATTTATTCACTTTATATAATAATAATTTAGTCCCGACACGACACAGACGCGTCCCGACCTAAATTTCCGTAATTGCCATTTTATTCACACGTGACATTTGATAGTACCAATATTATATTACTTTACTCATTATTAATATTCATCAAGTTTCCAATGATTACTAACTCTCGTCACGTTAGTAATTAAAAATTATTAATTTTCGGATTTATATTAAATTAAAAACTCACATTAAACTTAATAAATCCCCAAATTTAAAAGCATAAAAATACGGGGTATTACAATGATCTTCATTATATGCACCACATTAGGATACCCCATCTAATATGTCTCCCATGAGTACTCACACCAAGTATGTTTGGCAAAATACACATCACAACTAATCATAATCACATAAAGGTTACCAAGCTTAAATTCTGATTAAATAGCTTAAGTAATGACTTTTAATTATGAAATGATAATTTAGAATAAATTTCGTTTGAATGAGATTTCACTGGTCGTTTGAATGACTACCAAGCATTGGTCTAACAAGAAAACCAAACTCGATCAAACGAGGCTAAAATCTCATTCAATTGATATTCACCCAGAATCATCATATTCACAAAATAAAAATATTCCATTCATAATCTTCAAACCTTATTTTTAAGCTTCTAACTAACCCCAACCCTCATCTATTTTAAGTATAAATGGTTTAACATCAATTTTAACAAATCTCCAATGATTTGAATCAATCCTCACATGATTAAAATATCTAAATCCCAAAATTATGTCAACAACCATGGTTTATCATTTTAGATAAATTTAACTCACATTAAATATCATTTCTTTCCATTATCAATGGTCTTTCAAATTTTTATAAGTGTCTAACTTTCGTTAAAGAATTACATATCACGTCTATCACATATTCATATTCAATTAAATTTAATTTCTTTCAAGAACATGAATAGTAACCTAAATAATTTTATTAATTTAGTGATTAAAATAGTGAATTAATCTCCAAATTAAAGCTTAATAAAATTATATCTTGATTCGAATGAATAGTTATACAGTAACATAAAAGCATCCCACACTAGGTAAATTAAAATGGAAGAAATCAAAGCTCATTTGCCCCCATTTTCTTGTTCTCTGAGTTGTCCCATCTCTCTAGATTTAGGGTTTCTCTCTAATTGTGTTGGAATGAGTTAGGTTAAACTGATTGGGTTTTTATTAGCTTAATTTTAATATTGGATTTAGGCGCCTATGGGTCTCAACCAAACAAGCCCAAAATATTAGTCAAATAGTCTAAAACATAGCCCACGCTATATACTAACCCATAACGATTAAAATATATTATTTTAACATTCTAATATGCCAACCATTATCAGTATAAGATTTCTAATAATTAAATTATTTATAAAATAATTATTAATTGATAGCCCGACCTTAAGTCCAAAGTCCAATTTAAATTTTGAATAATATACACGCGTAACACATTTGAAATATAATTATTGATGTCGAGAGTTATTGAAGATAATTAATAATTAAATAATTATTAATTTGAGGCAATTAAATTATTAGGTATTATAGCTACTCTCGAGTCCAAAAGTTAGCCACCGTCAAATAGAACTTGAAAGCATATGGTGACCTCCGATTTTTGGAGTTGAGGTAAAAGTCAACTAAATAAAAACCGTAAGTTTGATTCGAGCATGCTATGGTCCGTTGAAAAGGGGATTCATATCCCTGTTAAAGTACTTTGAGATATTCTTCGGTTCGATATTTGACCAAAGTTGAACAGATAACATAAAGCACCCAATGACCTTTTGGGTTAAAAGGATGATAAATGTAAACCAAAAGTCTGATTAGTACATGACACGGACCTCCATAAAGAAGAATAGATCCCTATGAAATTGGGTTGGGATACTCTCAGGTTGGAGAGTTTACAAAAGTCAAATAGACATCAGGAAGCATTCGGTGACCTCTACTTTAAGATTGAAAGGAGGATTAGGAGTCCGAGAGTTAAAGGGATAATGTTTGGACCCTATTTGGATATGTATTGGGGGTACTATAATAGGATGTCTATAAATAGTGCTATTAACATTTTCGAAAGTTCCATTTAATAGTCTAGAAGAAAGCACATAGATAGTCAACACCGTTTTATTAGAGATCCTATTGAAGGAAGTTGTGTCTTTAAGATAGGTCTCTAAAAATCTTCAATTAGAGGATATTTTAATGAAACCACTTTATTAGACTATATTTATGTATCTTAGGTCATCATTAGATATTTGCATCGTTAAAATAACAATTTGATAACATGTTTGTGATTGGTGCTTCTTTGTTGTGTTGCATTTTCTATTATATTCCATGTTGTTCATTTTGACAAGAGTTGGTCATATTCTTTAACATAAAATTTGTTTTTTTAATTACAATAATTTATATGGTCTTTAGATGATATACTCCTTTCCTTATTTTTGTATATCAAATGGTAATTTTTGTTTTCCTTTGTTTGGATAAAAGTGATTTTGCTCATCATAAGTTAAGTTTTTATTGTCTTTTATAATCTTATAAACTGTGAGAAACTAATTATTGGGAATACATGCTCACATCTTATTACACATTTACACCGCAAAACACATTGTATAGATGCCACTTTATGAGAAATGATCATGTTTTATAATATTTCACAAACGGTTCAAAGCTTCAAATATATGTGAGAGATGTTCCATTCCCTGAAATTTGTATGTTTGAGAATTTATCGTGATTTGAAGGACTTGAAAACCTAGATGATATATAAAAAGTATGATGTATGATGTTGACATGGATACAACTTCGATTGGATGACGCTACCTTTGGAAAATGACAAATAAAACCCGATCTTAGTAATGAATAATTGAAAGCCTACACATGAAAAAATATTTTGAACAACGAAATGTTTCAAAGATTTGTATCTATCCAAAATTTAGTACTATAAAATATGCGAAACTAACGATTTTAACCAAATCACTCATTGAGGAATACAAAGAGTTATTTAGAAATATCTCAAAAGATGTTGGAACTTTTCACTACTATTGAAGCTTTGCGTCATTTATTCTTCAATTGTTATTATAAATTGAATTCAACCTTGGTTTTATTCTTTCAACGGTGTTATTTGTTTTCTTTCATGTTGACATATGATCTTATGTTCTTGGTTGATAAATATCATCATCTTATTAGCCTTTGAGATAATATTTTCTTGATAATGAACATTTGTCATATATCTCACAACATTTGGTACGTAGAAAGCTTTAATATATATTTTTTCTAATGGAAATAAAGGAAATAAAAATTTAATTAGTCGTGGGATAATTATAAAACGCCCTGTAGTTCTCTTTCACTTTGAATACATACTTTAATTTCATATAACTAACGACGATTTGATTATTCTACAAGAAGGGATTATTAAGTTCATGAAAATACATGTTTATCAAAGTGGCTAAAGAAATTGTCTTTAAAATTATAGGGATTAAAATTAAGTCGCATGAGACCCACAAACTTTAATTTCCCCTAGGCCTATTATGTTTACTACTCCCATGTACGATTGTCTAATTGGTACGAATATGACAAGCGAGATCCGTGGCTAATTTGTCATCGTTATACCATTATAGCGATTGTTATTTTATATTTATTTTTATTTTATTTTATGTTAATTTATCTTTACTTAACTTTATTTTATTTTGTTATATTAATATCAATAACAATATTAGTATTGTTATATTTTATTTTATTCCTGGTTTCTATCATTATAAATTAAGTATGAATTCCTCCGATTGACCTCTATCCTACCTTATGCCCACTTTCCTCATAAAATATTAACAAGAATTTGGCATAATTATCATTCAAACTGAAAAACACACCATGACAACACATACATGCCATAAACATAAAAATATATAAATATATAAAATAAAATAAAATACGAACAAATTCTCATGGGATAACCATCAGGCATCCCCCAAACGAGAGATGACGGTCACACTCCTATAGAAAAATCTCAATGTCTGCCTCATTCACCGTCATAGGGGGATTTTACACCACCCATTCCCAGTACTTCTGTATCACCTTCCCAAATCACTCCCCAAATCTTTAATGTAGGGTAACACACCCCGTTACCCCACGGGCATCATGATGAAATATGGGAGCCACTACGATGCCTTGGCCTAACTTGTGTGGCCCTCCTTCCTAGTTCAAATATATACCCTAAACCATATCATCTCCATCAAAAAATTGGTCTTGGGGATCCATAATACCAAAATCATAAGAAAAAATAAAAAAATATTACTCATAACTGAGTAAGGAAACCAAGTTGTGAGAGAAGAAAATGAGATAAAAGAAGATACAAGAAAGAATAAACTACAAGGGTAAGACTTCTTATACGTTCAGAATTTTAAGTGAACAATAGAACAATTGATAAATCCCATTAACCTCACAATTTTTTTCCCAATCAACCTCATAGATTAAACCTTCTAATATACGTTTAAAATGAATAAACGCAAGGCCGAATGAGATAACCGCAAAGTTGTATGACAACCCGCTCACCAAAATAAGGGGTGGCCAACCCAATACTCCAATATAATAGGAGTCCCGGACGGAATCATTCTCAGCATCACAATAAAATATAGAGTATCCAGGATAACCACCCAATATTTCGGAAAATGGGTTGCCAAAATTTTGAATTTAAAGTAAATAAAAGAAATAATTTAAACAAACACCCCAATTCCTGAAAAGATAGGGGAAACCTCAAGGATGTATGTATATTACTATAATAACAAGTGACAAATAAGAGGACCAAATATGTCATCGGTCCGCTGATACATACAACATTGTTAAACCATTTCAATAAATTTATATAATACATTACATTAAACATTTACAAAAACTTGGGCCTCTCGCCCGAGTAAAGAGACCCGCTCATAGATAGAATACAAAAATGAAAACGTCTATACCAAATGTGTCCCATAATACCCGCAATGCATCACGGCTCACCAAGGACATCGAAATAGGAATTCAAATCAGGCATCCTTGCGGCGGAGTACCTGAGCGGAGATAAGATGCATATGCAACAAGAAATGTAAACGGGTCAGGGCCCAGTTTTATGTGATTACCAGATGAATAAAAAGTATGACAATTATGAATGATAAATCATGATAAGAGAGAAATAAAAATCTACCTACTCAGTTTAAAACATAAGCTAAGCAAGAAAATAAAATGAATAACATTAATCTGAAACTTCATCATGCGCACCAATTATTTCATATATCTTTTCCTTAATAGGAAATACATCTTTAAAACAATGCTATGCTCTTTATGGCATTTTTATTCCACTTTTACATTTTGTAAAAATCCTTTCCTTATCAGGAAAATAGTCATTCTCAAATTCTCTTTGTGGAATTTATATATGCTCTATATGGAACTTCATAATGCTCTTTATGGCATATCTCATACATCAAGTCCCACTTCATTATGAGTAGTTATATTTATATACATATAACGATTCTAATACAGCCCGTCCCGGTTTCCCCACTGTGCGCGCTCCTAAATGACCATCATCTTCCAGGGCCTACCATTTAGACAACCTGGGCACCTATAACGTAAGACGCCTGGAAGCGTCCATGTGCCTACGGGATAGTCAAGACCACACCCAGAATCTCCTACCCATCGCAGGAAAATATACAACAATAAACGCTCACATAACCTATGGACTATATCCACCCTGCGTTAATTTGTCAGGGGCATCACCTCGCGCGCAAACTTCCCTTATGATGTCAATTAGAGAGGTGTGTTTAAACCATTTTATTTATCATTTTCAAAATCAAGTAAATTATCATTTACCAATTTCATGATTAAGTAAATTATCATTTACTAAAATCAATACCATTTCCATTTCATTTTCATTTTCATTCACAATTATTCATTTTATCCAAAACCATTACCATTTACATTTTGTAAATAATATATCTTATTATCCGGATCCCTACGATAAATTATATCGTTGCTACGACCTCAAAGTAGTAAGTAAACTCTTAATTTTCTCCAAACATTTTAGGGTGTTATTTTAAAACCCCAATACTATCGTACCTCAAAGGAATGAATGAACTTTCAATTTATTCTCCGAACACACTTTTTATGGTGTTATTATAAACCATTAAAACCAATATGGCTCAATGAGCTCCTAAAGTCTCCCAAAACATAATACTATAACTCTTAGTTTTATAGTAATTGACTAGAAGAAAAGAATGCCCTAACATCAATAGGCATAACCCCGGAAAAACCCCCATATAACCCACCCCTAATGTAGGGTGGTCACTCAAATCATCTAGGACTCTAGGACCTCAAATTTTCTTCATACACAATGGTTTTAAGTCCTAAACCTAAAGAAAAAGAATTGAAATTGAGTTAGAAAAATTAACTCAAAATTACAGCACTGCCGAATCGATTCGCCCTGGCCGAATCGATTCGCCCTGGCCGAATCGATTCGGGCTGAAAAGTGAATCGATTCGGACCAGCCGGATCGATTCGGATAGGAATACCTGACTTACTGCAACTTACCGAATCGATTCGGTCCATCCGAATCGATTCGGACCCTTCAGACCTGGGCACTGCCTCTATAACAAATCGATTCGGCAAGGCCAAATCGATTTGGTCCTGCGAATTTTTCCTAATTTGTCTTAAGGGTTATGAACCCTAATATTCCAAACCTCCAAATCTCTTCCATTTTAAGCACACCCAACAACATTTATATACCCAAAAAGCATCCCAATGTGACTTATAACTACTATAATCCATAAATTCATCATCAAGACTAAGTTTGGGGTTTAAATCCCATAAATTCCATTTTTGATCTCCAAATACAAATACATAAATATCACACAAATTATTCATCTTAAACCACATATTAGCAAGTAGAAAACTTTCCTTGATGTAGGAAATATCATATTTCTTTGAGTAGGAACCTCAATCCATCTTCAATCTTCATTTTTCTCTTCTTTCTCCTCTTTTCTCTTCTTCTCTCTTTCTCTCCTTTTTCTCTCTATGTTTAAGACATAATTTAAGGAATTAGGGGATTTAGAAGACAAAATCGTGGCTTAAGTTAAAAATCCCAACTTAAATGGTTAACACCACATTAAAATGACTCCCAAATACGCGTTTAAGTTAAATCCGGATAAAAGTGCCCAAAATCCAAAAATACAATATGACACTTATTTTGACTGTCTCGGACATTCCGGGATCCGGAAGTTTTATAAATTATTTTGAGTTCCAATATCATTTAAACCAAAATGTCATTTAAAATACATGACACCTTAAATCATACAACATGAAGATATTTACCTACATATTCGGTAAATATACAACATTCCAGTAAATATTAACTTCTATCTCAATTAATTAATATTTACTCCAGTCCCCACATTTTATATAATCACCTTATGCGGTAAAATTAGTATAAAATGAGCGTCCCGGATCCGAGGGTTGTTACATACTCCCCCCCTTACGAGGGAATTTTGCCCCCAAAATTCGGGCATACCCAATTCTCATAAAGGGTATACTACTCTAAACTAGGATTCTACCATCCTAAACAAACCCCTCGTTACTGTGACGTCCCAAATGGACTCAGACTAAGGTCGTCATTAACGATCCCAGTCACATTCTTGGTGCTCAAGCATAGCACCAAATCGTTCCTTACTAACTATCGATTCTAGCTTCCTATGGCGGAAGACGATGCCCATATGACTCGACACAATTTGTTTAACCTCTAGAATCATGTTACATCTCACCTCGGGGCACCCATACCAACTCTAAGTGGCTTAACTCCAATGCTAATCAATTTTCCCTCGCATAGGCGCAGCCCTGCTAGCATATGTCTAAGAAGCCTAAACCTCAAAGAATTGTTCTGGAACTATTCCAAGTCCAAGAAACATATGATTTGCTGGTCTCATCAAACGAATAGGCGAATTTTTCAACTGGCTATACTAGGCAACTCACACTGTCATACCGTAGAAAATGGTCCAAATCTTTGTATGGGAAATTTCCATCCACACAAGTTATTGCTCCCATCCATCCATTTATCCCAAGGCGCACATTCAGGATATGAATTTCGGCATTAAATCAACTTCCTCCATTTATCCATCCACTTTAGGGTGGTAAGATATACGCCATTTCCATACGGTTCCCATTTCTTCATGGAAACTTTTACCAAACCTCCGATGCAAATATCTAGTCTCGGTCCACCCTTTATTAATAGGAACCTCCTACGGTTATACCATCCCTCCATCGAGAATGGGATGTACTCTTATACATGTAGTCCATCCATTATGGTTGGAAATGAAACGATTGGGTCAAACGATCAACAATTTTCTCAAAGAGGATCATGACCAGTTGATGCCGGCAATTAAATGATGACGTCTATGAATATACCCTTCTTCGTTCCATTGCTACTCTTCTTCATACGAGTAGCTGAAGCGATCAGTCCCAACGTGAATGCTCATACTACTTGGCACCCCATGCCTTCACTAATTACACCGACGGGTTTTCTAGTCGACACACCTACTACACCAATCGCATTCCTTTAGCGAGAGGAAATGTCCACTCGATAATTCTTCCGAACTCTAAACACCAACTCTATCTCTCTTATGACCTTTTTGCAACAACTTATAGCCTGCGAGAAATACCAATTTCTTTCCAGGAAGTAATGCCTCATCTCTTTCGGGCTAACCTACCAAACCTCTCGAGACCCCATAAATCTCGTTCCTAGGGATCTAATCGCTTTTTGAGTTAACCCATGACTTATTAGTGGTCAACTCCTTACCGGCTTCCTGAATAAACATCACCCACCCTAAAGACCTAACGTCCTAATAATCCTAAAGTCTATCTATATATATCCCACCTAAATCATAATCATATAATACTAAATATATCCCTAGTGCCCAAGATCTTACTCAAATTTCGACATTCGCTCAGGTTCATGCGTGGGACGTCTCGCCGAAGAGAAATCCAGACAAGGAACCCTCCCGTTACACTACTACCTAGCATTGTCGGTCATCGAGATATAACGGTCTAAGACACATAATCGGGACCGGAAAATTCTAACTCTCAACTCTACTAACAAAATTTTACTTCTATGTTTTACCTCCCAATTAATTAAAGATTTCAATTAATCAGAATTTTACTTTCTGTAAAATCTTTCAGATATATATCCTCTTATATATATGTGGCCTTCTTATCAAGGCATAATCCCGAAGTCTCAAGTTGACTTCATATCTCAGTCTCCCTCACATCGATCAGAGGAGAGAACGGTATCTAGTGCTTCTATCTCGCACTTTAATAGCCCTTAATCACTCTTCTACGTGATTCTCGGCTAAACCTTTCTACCCAACTTCTAACAACAGAAAAATAAAAGGAAAAAAATAGTGCCTATCCACTCACAACATCGTTAAGTGTTCATACGGCGGACTATCTCGTAAAGCGAAATCCAAACAAGGAACCCCTTCGACACATGCCTACTTAACTAGTTGGTCATGGAGATAAAGCGTAACATGCATAAACAAGACAAATGAACAATCAAACACTCACGCAAGATAACACAACAAATGAGAAATATCTCCTAGCTACCTCGATCCACCTCTATAAAGTCTCAACCTGTATCCATGAGAGATATTATAAAACAACTAGTTCCATTTTGAACAAGAAGTGAGATAGCCTTACAATTTATTTGCTTGCTATCAGCCCAAACCAACCACAATACCTTTACTCGCATAATATACATAAATTAAGAGGAAGGAAAAGTAACATCTCTCCACTCCCAACGTCGTTAAGGTTCACGCGTGGAGCGTCCCGTAAAAGCGGAATCCAAACAAGGAACCCCTCCTATGCATTACTACTTAACCTTGTTGGTCATGGAGATAAGTCATAACATCCACATACAATGCAAACAAGCAGTAAAACACTCATACCAAATATCACATATAACACATATACCTTTAAAATATCCTCACTCGTTTGATAATGAGTGAAGAAATCATAAAACTTCCCTACCACCGAAGTCATATAATTACTCTTCTATAGTCGCGTCAATACTACTACAAGCTCAATATACACACCCGAATCTACAGTAGATACAATACTACTAAATATACGTCCCGGCTTAGGCATTTTACTAGTTTAGTTTTGTCCTAGAATAGTCAAAGGGGGAGATTTGTAAGGACATAAATTTCCAATTGAGTCCTTGTATTGTTTTGACTTAATTATATGAACAAAACTTTGCTTGTAATATGTCATAGGGAGATTTTATTTTGTCACGATCCCACTCGGTCTATGACGTATTGAAGAAATTGAAGACGTTGCGGTAAAACATCAAAGAATTAATCATGCCTAAGTTTAATTTGTGTAACTTTATTCGTCTTCAAGTAAGTTGCATTCTGAGATCACACAGGTATGAATGTGTATAATTAATGGAGCTCGGAATAATTTTTATAAAAAGATAATGATGAATTTTCTAAGGAAAATATTTTAAAATGTTTTTAAAAGTGTTTTAAATGTTTACACTACATTTTCTTCCGATAAGCTCAAAAAAGAGTTTGACTTGATCGCATTCCCTTTGGAAGAAACATTTTATACAAAAAGTCAAACTGACACGCGCGTCGTTCAAACAACATCTCTGCTCGTTTGAGCGAGATAGCCATGTCGCTCGAATGACTGGTCAATCTCGTTCGAGTAACACGTTTTTTGAGGCGGCTATTTTTTCCTATTTAAAGCGTGGTTTCATCAGAATTTTAATGTGGGTGCAATCTAGAAAATAGTTTTCAATCCAGTACGAGTTTTGCACATGTTTTTCTAAGGTTTCAAAGCTTAAACACATCCTTAGAGTTTGCAAAGATTCGAGTTATCATTAATATATATTTATGTGATCTTACTGTACCAAGAAGGTTTGTTCTATACTTGAACATCTGGATTTTGCCGTGAAGAAAAGAGAAGAACTTCTTGTTCGATATCATAGACGTATCAAAGACATTTGGTGGACACCGAGACATACGTGGATGCGTGTATTGTGGACAGGTATCGTGGACGAAGAACTTTCTGCGTGGGCACTCTGAGAGGAGTGGTTAAAGATCAAAAGAGCATCAAGACCCATGGGGATCGGGTCATTGAGTGAGTCTTTTGCCTGTTTGTTGTAATTCCACATTCATAGTGATTGTCTAGCTCGGGTCGTCCGAGGTTTTTTACCATCTTGGGGTTTTCCTCATACATCCAGCGTTGTGAGTATTCTTTACATTACTTTACTTTACTTTACTTTCTTTAATCACTAGATGCATGTTTAGGATTAATCAAGATAAAGTTGGTTTAAAGTAAAAATTGGTTTTTCACAACTTGGGTTGGGGGTAATTAAAAGTTGAATAATTTTAGTTCAAAATTGGTTTGATTTGTTTGATTTGAAACACGCGCGTATAGGTCCACTCTTCAAGTCCAAATCCATCTTTTTATGAAAATATCATCTCTACCACATTATATTAGACCGTTGCCATACTCATCTCCAAGATTTTATCCATGTAAATAAGGGATATATAGATCTTCGTTGGTGACTTTAGGGGAAGTCCAATTCCAAATACAACCCCCTCCCATTCATGCTTAAAACCGTAGTCAGTAAAGGATGTCCAATATTACATCCTTCATACATATAAATCAACCCCAAAGTACAAAAGAACATTTCAGTTAGTTATTGACTGACGAACGTGGATGCCTTTGTAGATTACTTCGGGGTCACCCCCAATTTGAACCCTGGCATAGTTAGTATCCTAGATCAGAGATATCTTCCCCACCTCGTGAGACAAGTCCTCACACTTGAACAAACATCACGTTGGAACCTTTCAATGTGGCTCACCGTAACAATCGAACTACATAATCTTTGATGTCATTTCTACACGTGTAAAAATGTCAATACCAAGTCATTATCATGAGCAGAAGCCTTGAAAATATGTCTCCAGATATATATTATCACCATAAATATGCTTTTATCTCCCAAATCACCTTTAATCCCCTTTTTATATTTTAAATGAGACATCAAAATATCTCAAGCCGTGACTTGTTGCACGTACAAGTACACTCATTAACAACTTCTAGTTACATAAGTAGAGGCATATCGCACACATAAACATACATACTACTGTGTCACCCATTACACAAATACATATTCTCACACAAGCATTCTTGTGTAAGTGACGTTCATACACTTCTCACTGATTCCCTTTTTTATACCTAAGCACGCATCTATGTTTTAAGGGATTCTCAAACTAATGTCTCAACATATTATAAAATATACTAAAAATTAATCATAAATATAGAAGTCAATAATAGGTATGTAGATAATGAAGAATAGATAACGAATTGGGTGTGTAATACCTTTATCACTCGTAACCCAGTACTTAAACCCACACCGATAATTTTGTATAATTTATAAGCCTAAACTTTCCTTATGATTAGATCAAAAGGGCTAACCTTACCCATTTTTTTGTTACTATATAAAATAAATTGGCAAGTCAGAATAGGCGATAAGCCCCCGGCATAAATAATTAGGCTTAGGCCTAAACAAAGGAGTGCAACAAAAACTCGATATGGTGTCGAACAACTTCTAGTGCACAATTATGAACCAGCAAAAATTCAAGGGGGAAATAGAGGATCGACTGACAAGAACTATTGTGTCCTCATAAGGAACATTATGTTATCTCCCAATACACAGACCAATGCACCACGCTTCTCTTGTGCACCACGTTTCACATCTCGCTATGCCTCCCTTTCGAGGCCCAGAATTCCACACTAACCAAAAGTCATTTTAACTAAAGTACTTCCCTAATCCTAACTACATTCCTCAGTATACACTATAACTCGTACAACCAATTACATCCTGTAGAGTTAAATTTTAACTCCTTGACATGACAATAACCAAACATCATATAAACTAGGCCAATGAGAGGGTTAATCAACTAAGTACTCCATATACTACCCCACCTTATTCATTCTCAATTTAATACCATAACTCCCCCGATATATATCCTCCCTAACTTCCAAAAAAATAAGAGCATAAAAATACTCACTAAGGCATAATGTTGTTCACTCTAAATCTAAAAAGAGCATTAAGACGGATCATAATCTGATATTATGGGGAATCCCTACCTCTCTTATCATTTATAAACCAACCTATATACTACAACAAAATAATGAGCCAGTGCTATATATTCACTGCCTCTAGAAACCCAACTAGCTAAAAATAAATTATGAAACTATATACACAATGCCAAAAATAAAAAATGGTTACACTAGGGTCATTAGAGATTTAGACCATGATAAAAAATCGTAACAGTCCAGATCCATGGCCATGCCTTACAAACTATGACCCAGTCTATGGCCCCATCTAGGGATGACCTGCACCAACAATTGGCCATGGTTTGGTCACAATCCGAAATCGTTAACCTCATGGTCACGATCCATAACCATAAAAAACCTTGACCTAATGATGGGAAAATTTTTGCCAAGTTAGTCACGTAATGTTCATGGTCTGTAACCGTGACAACTGAGGAAATATCATGACCAAGAATAATGAAACATCTTCACGGTTGAGAAACGTCACCTTACTCCATGACAACACTGATATTCAAAATGGTCACAAAAATAGAGTCACAGTTTTGGAGAGTAATTATGATGCTGGTGATTTTTAGTGTCACGGTTCTGGACCGTGATCAAGCTCACTAAAGCATGAGCATTTAAATTAAACGAAATTGGTTGTGAACCATGATACAAGCCTAAATCATAAAATAATTTCATGTATAAATACAAACTAATTGGGGTTTTATTTTCATTTCACTCAGCCATTCTCTCTCTCCCCCTTCCAGACCACCATCATGAATAAACCCAACTCACCACGGACCTGACTCTATTTCTCTCTTAATATGATATGTTGATATTGTAATATTTTTTTGAATTTGATTTCGTTTCCTAATAGGGTTTTGATTTGTATGTATTAACAAGGTTTTGAGGGTTTTGAATTTGGTTTATGCTGCTGTTAGGCTTTATGTTTCATTTTTTTCTATAATTAGGCAAGGTTCTAAAAAACGCGGGGCGTGGTCAAGGCGTGGAGGCTAAGCCTTAAGCCTAGGCGGGCCTTAGGCGTAAAAAGGTGTGAAAAGGCATTTAGGACTTCTTAATATGTTTTAACCATAACAAGTCTCTTAAAATACTCAAATTGTACATATCATAAAAATGTGTCTGAATATATGCAAATTAAAATACTATTTGATTATTTTGGATGAGATAATGGTCCGGTTAGTAAAAAAATTCTTTAAAAGGCGATATCGTTTCACTAAAACATTTTTGTTTTTTGAAAGGGTTTTACCAAGAATAAGGCGTAAAAACTTAAGGCGGGGCGTTTCTCCCAAGCCTTAAGCCTAGGCATGCCTAGGCGGGTTTTTTAGAACATATTAGGATTTGATGACCTAAAATGTGTGTGTGTGTGTGTGTGTGTGTGTCTATATATATATAAATATAATGTGTTGATACTATAATAGGCTTTTGAATTTGATTTGGTTTGCTAATCGAGTTTTGAGTTGTAAGTATTAGTAAAGCTTTGAGGGTTTTGAATTTGGTTTGTTTTACAATTAAGGTTTTGATTAAGTAAAAATTATGGTGGACATTACTAAATTAAAACCTTTTTTATTTAGGGATGACACTATTGATGAATTTATATGGTGAAAATTTGGTTTGCATATGAATTTATAGGCACGAGGAACATGATTTGTTGTTACAATACCAAGATAAAATTAGTATAGCTCCATTGACATTGACTTTAGGAATAAAAATTTCTAAAATTCTAACCTAAACAATTTCAATTTCTTAAATTCTAATTGGGTTGGATACGGATGGTGGGATTATTATTAGTGAATGGAATGGTTGTAAATTACTATTTGGAAAAAAATAATTAGCCTTAATTTTACATCATGTGATTGAATAATATTTTTACATTTTTTATTGAATAATATGTGATTGGACAAACTAATGTGGTCATGTTAACCCCTTCCTTGAGTGGTTGTTGTTTTGGTGAACACAATTTAGTGGAAGCTCATGCACATTGGTAGAAACATAGTAATGTTAGGATTAATTTAATTAAAATGAACTAAAATTAGACTTGTTGTGCATGTTTAATTAATTTAAAAACATTAATTAGTCGATGTTCATATTGTGCGAAAGAATATTACTGTATATATATTTTTGTAACTGTTATGGGTTTGCCTTAATGGGTTGTTGTTTTGGTGAACATAAATTAGTGGAACATCTTGCACATTTGTTGACACAAAGTAATTTTATTTTTAATCATTTAAAATGAACTAATATTCGACTTGTTGTGTTTTATTTATTGATTGAAAAACATGTTTTTGTTATGGAACCCATAGAAATTAAAGGATTAATTAAAGGCATTACTCCTGTGTTTGTATGTTGTCCTCGATGCAAAAATATTTTATACTTTTTTCATCTTCTCGTTCATGTCAGAAAACACTGTTCATATTCACATCCTACTTTTATATATTTTCTTAAGAAAAATCGAGTCATGGTAATAATTACTTTCAACAGATGATCGAGAAATTATATTTCGATCGCACTAAAACAATTTTTTATTAGTGCATGATATATAAGAGAACTCCTATTTAACAATACGAGAATCGGAAAATTGTATATGTTAGTTATCTTACATATCATGGAGTTGATCTCTCACAACTGTATATGTTCAATCATATTCTATTTTTCGTACTATACTGCTAGGATGAGGCAATAGAGAATATATTTTTCATTCATAACCTTCACTATCACCTACGTTAATGACATTATTACAAAAGATAAGAAAATAATTATCCATTATGGATATAATTTTATAAAAAAATCATTCACCAAGATTATGATGTCTCACAATAGATGCACATTAAAAGTGATCTTGCAAAAAATGTAAAGAAGAAGAAGAAGGATTTCATGTTTCAGTCATAGAAAATTTATACGATAGTATTTATGAATCCCCCTAATTGGCCACATGGAGCTTTTTAAAAGTTTAAAAAAAATAATGCCAATTGGATGAAAATTAGGCACATCGATCATGTTTTAAAATCTCTTGAAAAGGTATATATATTCGTAATCATGACAATCATACATTCTTAATTTTTTTTTTATATATTTGTAAGAAATGTCGAATAGGAACAAAACAACAAAATAATGAAACTCCTTCTCCAACTCAACCATATCCTAATCCATCACCTAAATTCTCGATACCCACAGGTTTGTAATACTGCACTCTGCCAGAGGTTCATTCGGCCACTCCATATAAACTGTCTTCAAAGCCTTAAACTCCAAAAACTTCTATTAATCAAACTCCCCCAACTCCCGCTACCGAGAAATCCCAAGCATAAGATAATAGGCATATTATGTTCTTTGGTGTTGGTTACCTACGCGTAACAAAAATGACATTCGGATTTTTATATCCCATTGTTTATCTCTTAAAAAGATGATTGTGGGCATCAAGGGACAAGAAATTTGAAGATTGTCAATCGTTCCATAAAGGGTGACGTGTGGTGTCAACTTTGTAAAATTATGACATTTATATCCCGTTTGAATGCATTTGCTATTTCTCGAGCAGTTGAGAAATTGTAAACCTATTGGAAGAACCTCTGGACGGTTCACTTCTTTGTGAGGTCATTGACTTCTGATATTTTGGCATTGAAAGATAAAATTTCATTAAATATTGGAATACACGTCCACCAATGGAATCAATTCTTATAGATATAGACAAGGGGGAAAATTTTGCCCATAAGGAGAAAAATAGATAGAAAAGGGAAAATACAATTTAATTCAACGACTATGAGGCCAAATCTCATGATGATTTGAAATAGGAATGTGTTCAAAGGACCAACGTGACTCTGTAAGAACGGAAAGACCCGAATCAGGCGAACTTGTACTTGCAAGCTCGATGAGATAAACACAACAATAAATTTTTACATAAATTCGCTCCGACTCTTATGACTTTGAAATTAATGATTATATTATAATAGGATATTTTTGAAATGATAGTCCTAAATATAATATTATACTAGACAAAATGATACAAGGCATGATGAGCAGTCAATCTGAGTGAAACCCCTTTGAATTTAACTCAGATGTCGTATACAATGTAATTGGGAATAAAAAAGTGGGAGGACAATAGGTGTGGGTTCCAGGATACCGATCACCAAATTGCATCCCACTGCACATCTATTGGATGATATCTCTTCTGTGAGAACTCATGTGTCGATCCAACAAGAAGATCGTGCTAATATGAAAGAATTATCAGGCATTAAGAAGGACGTGAGTTATGTTAAAAATACCATGTGATAACTCATGACTGAAATCAAGAGATTAACCCAATTTCCATGTTAACGACAAGGTGGATATCAGTTCATGCCTTAAGGTATTCCATCTCCATATATCATGGTTTCCACTCCCAAATGACTTCCCTAACATTCCCCTCTCATATACCTATTACAAACTCTTTTTGAGAATCATCCTCATCCATGAACGGTGACTATGTCGAAGATTATTACATGGGGGAGGTGGCAAATAATAGGGTCATGGTCACATGAACACTCATTTCTATGACTATAGGAAAACTTGTGCACAATAAATCTTCACAAATAGGTGAGCCTAAGATATTGATTGAAACAATCTACCTAGGTTGTCGATAGGAGCCTACGCATATTGACCACATGGGAGAGGTGCCTCGTTACCCGAGTACTATAATGTATATATTTCCTAACCAATTTATTTGTTGGTGAAGATTACGATATGGACAATGTTTTATTTTGGGACAAGTTTTCAATTATTTTAATTTTGTGGGACAGGTGTTGACATTTTAAATTATTTTAATTTTAAATTTTCAAGGTTTAATGATATTTTAAATTATTTTATTTTATTTCATATTAACATAATGCTTGGGTTTAAGGATTTTGAATGAATTTGCTTGAACTACCAATTCAGAGTTCTTGTATGCAACATGCCCTTCGTTTGAACCTATTTATATAGGTGAATTGAATTTTGAAGACTCTGTATTGGATTTTCCATAATAAAAATAGTGGATGGGAGAGATTATTGAAATCTATGATAAGAATGTGAAGGGCATTTGTGAATTTTTTAAATATGTACATAGAAATATTAATAGTGACACAATCTCGTGTCCATGTACCTGTTGTATGAACTATAAATTAAGTACTTGGAATATGTTGAGTTACGTTTTCAAAGGTGAGGCACACAGTGGGGTTGCAATTCGGGTTAGTCGTGTCATTTTCGGGTCGCGTTGATTTTTATTTGAGTATAAGTTTTGGGTACTTTTAAATATATATAAGCTAATCGTGTCAAGTTCGGTCATTTCAGGTTATTACCATAAACGGGTTATCGTGTCCAAAATTGCCAGCTCCACACCAAGACTATAAGATATGTACTTCCGTAGGAAAAGAGAATGTACCATATGTTTTGACAGAATAACTTGGGACCGATTGGGTAACTGAATCGAATCGGGTAATGGAACTCGATCAAGTGGAAATGGTGAATGATTCTCCATCACATCGTACATTGAACGATGTAGTTTATGTTGATTACGGAGTTCACTACCATAAAAAATGCGAACCTATGAATTCAGATAATGTTCATTATGACCAACTCAATGAAACAGTTGATAATGAATTAGCCAAAGCTCATGAATACAAATTATTGAATGTCAATGTGGCTTCACCTTTGTATAAAAATTGTGATGAATATCACTTTGTATTATACGCAATGATCTATCTTCATAATTTAAAGAGTCATTTTGGTTTTTCAAGAAATGGCGTAACCAAAATTCTAAAGTGGGCAAAAGACATTCTACCGAAAGAGAACACATTGTCATATAACTATTTGATCATAAAGAAGATCTTTAAGGGTTTGGTATTGAAGCACAAATATATTTATGCATGAAAGTATGATTGCATTTTATATCGCAATGAAAACAAAATGAAGTATAAGTGTCCTATATGCAATGAGCCAAGGCATACGATTTCTGAGAGTGGAAATGACAAAAACACTAAATTTTGTAAGTGATCATAAATTACACAAAAGGTGTTGGAATATTTTCCCCTTATGACACGGTTACAATTATTTTTCACTATACCATGGATAAAAAAGGCCATGATATGGCATGATCGATCAGAAGTGGGTGGGAATCTCATGTGTTATCCCATTGATTTAATAATATCGCTAATTTTGAGGGCACGAGATCCTAAATTTACAAAGGAACCACGCAATCTCCATATTTGATTATCAACTAAAATATTTAACCCTTTGGATAATTATAATATCCCGTATTTTTTGGGCATTAAATAATTTGTGGAAATTAATTATTCTTGATTTCTTTAACATGTGATGTTGTTATTTATAATATATATGTGTTATATAATTTATTGTTGAAATCAAAATTAATACACTGTAATTCCCTAATTTATATGTGCATTATAAATAGGGTTCCCTTGTTTAGACTACCCCGTCAGTATTGCATCCCAACAATTGTCAAGTAGTTTCTTATAATGCCGAGTCCCATGTAATTAATTAATAATTATATTTGAATTAATTGGACTTGTGTCGAGTTTGAACTTAATTTAATGAGTTAATTGATTATTATAATTTAACACATTTCATATTCACATTTTATGAATGTAAAAAGTATATTTTTAACTTAAAATAATTGGTTTTATGTCTATTGGGTTAGTACATGGACTGGGTAGAGTTTTGGGCTATTTGGAGTGGTATTTTGTCTCAATGGGTTGAGGTCCATATGGGGCCTAGGGATAAATTTTGGTGAAGATAAGTTAAGTGGTCATTAGACATAACTAAGCATATTAGATAATCAGAGAGAAACCCTAAGAGGCTTGGGGAGGAGAGGTACACAATGGTAAATAGGATTTGGAGTTTGATTCCTTAATCATACATAAGCAAGTTTGCATCGTTTAAAAATTTAATTAGTTTTGTGTTATGATAGTAGTAGTTAATTACATGATGAAGTAATATGAGTATAATATGATTTTAATCAACTTCAAAGAATTATCATCATCCTCTTTTGATCTGTAAATTTTTTGTTAGTTGTCTAATCCCGTTTTTTCATCCTGTAACTTGCAGTCATCGACCAATTGCAAAAAGGACCAACAGTTTCGTATGAGAATGCAGCCTTATCATAGTGAACAAGAGGATGAATGATATATTCAAGAACTGATCTGATTTTTTATGATTTTATCTGATCTTGGTTCAAAACCGAAATTCCTCAAATCCTCTTTAGCAGCCACGAACCATACCAATTCGAAACTGGCTCTCCAAAATCACAATTTGTTCAAACCCATTTATATTCGAAAATCGAAAATCGAAAATCTCAAGATTCAAAACCATTTACACTTGGATTTGATCCGATCTTATTTTAAAAAAAAAACATATGCTCTAAATTATTTTTCCAAGTTTGGTTTAAAACTCATTCTATGTTTACGATCTAATTTTACTTTCCAATATTAATGTTGTATCAAGGGTTTTGTTTGAATATATCTTTCTCTCTCTCTCTTATGATTCCCATCTGGGTAATATAGACTAATATACCATCTGGGTTTGTAGATATTACCATTTGGGTAATCTTGACAATTAGGTTTGGTAATTTTCTTGGTTTGATAGTGCGTTTGATTTGTTTTCAAAAGTTTTATAAGTCGAATTTTGATTTCAAGTTCGGATTCAATATTGGGTTACACAACAGCGGTAGGGGTTACGCAACTGTTTCGATGTCCCAAGAGTTTTACCACAAAGTATAATATGGTTGTGATCGATCGAGTTACGTTTTTTTCCCTATAACAGAGCTGTTTTCCTTTCACGTATATTTGTGAGCGCAAAACTACAAGATGACTCATTGTCGTGAGATTTGCACTACGCATGTGCATTATTTCCATTATTTACTACTATATTTATTTCTATTATTTTATTGATTTTTATTCATCTGACTTGCACATACTTTAGTTAAATTGTATGATTTTATACTTAAATATGTTTTATTTGTTCTTTATACCATTGTTTGTATTCGTATTGCTAATACATAGTGTACTATTGGTTTAGTTGTTAACACGTTTATTTTTTATCTTCTTCTATAAGAGTATTTAATTAATTAAATACTTAATTAATCAATGTTTCTTTGCTCTACCATTGCCTGTGCCCATGTAGAAATGGGAAACGAGGTGGGTTAGTGTCACGTTAACAGCTGACTGTAAAAGCTATGTCAAATTTTGTGATGGATTCTCTGAATAAAAGAGGAAACGTAAATAAAAATATCATAGATAAAATCAAATTTGGTATGTGGAACTTAGGCACAATAACTAGCAAGTGTAAACTGTAATACCCCATATTTTTAATCATTTAACTAATTATGGGATTAATTATTATGTGGGATTAATTGAATTAAAATGTGAGAATTTAATTGTTAATTAATTCGGATATAAAAATATATTAACTAACGTGCCAAGGGTTAATACGTATTGATTGAATATTACTGTGAGATATGTAATATGGAACTATACACTTCGGTAAATTGTCAAGAATAAGAAATACGACAGTTTAGTAAATTAAGTCAGACGCGCAGGTGAGTCGTGTCGGGACTAATTTAATGGAATAAAAGATTAATTATTTTTGGGTAACTCATTTGGTCATTTCAAGTGCGTCGTTGAGTCTGAAAGGGTCGAGATAGTCCGAATAGTATACTCGGGTGTTTAGTTTGGGTCCTGGGGAAATTTTAGGCCTAACCGGCACCCCGAGAGGGCATTATGGTAAATTGTATTTATGGGTTTAACTAATGGACGAAAATTAGTAGTTATTTTATCAGCCAAGAAAAGTCCATTAGGGTTGAGAGATACATAAAGTAAAGAATGGCCATAAAGGGTGTGAGGGAGAACCAAATTCCAAGAGGGAAGGCCTAATTAACACCACCTTGCACAACCACCACCACCGAGTAGATCGAGATGAGGGGAACACGCCCATACCAACAACGTCAAGAAATCAGATGACTAATTCGAGGCAAGTGTTTATTACTTTCTTTTCTTTAGCATTTAATCCTATTCATGTTAGTATAGGGTTTATATAAACATGTTTTCTTCTTACAAGTGATGAAAATTGGAGATTTAGGATGTATGATTTTAAATCTGACATTAATTAGATTGAACCCTCCATGTATGTAGAATAGAAATCACGTTTTGATGAACTTATGTGAAGAACGAATCTGGAAATCATGTGTTCTTGAATAAGAATTTGAAGAACTAGGGTTTTAGTAAATAAATTTGGGGATTTCATATTTATTTGATGATTCAGAATGATTTAATGATTCTAGGATGTTAGAATCCATATATAATTGTTAGGATTCGATTTGGAACTGTTTGATTGGAGTTTGGGATGTTGATTTAGAGGTTTTAGGGTTAAAAATGGTGGGAAAAATACGGAAATTCTGGGTAGAAGACGAAATTGTAGGTCTCGTGCGAAGACGTTCAAGCGAGATTGCATCTCGCGCGAAGTTGCATCTCGCACTAAGTTGCTCGAGTGACATGTGGCAGTCGTTCCAACAACATGCCATCTGGTTTGAGCGACAAGGTGAATTTTTCAGGAAACTTCTTAGGGGAAGTTTTGGAATTTTCCAGTCTTTATGAGTGAGAAATTACCAGTTAACAGATTTAAAACGAGGCAGGTCTACAAGAAAGTATGGGAGTTTTATACTTTTATTAATCCGAAAAGAGGAGGTACTTTAGTAATTACTAAGGAGTTGTGGTAATTTAGTAATATTATAAAATACGTAATAATAAGAATGAAATATGTATGGTAAATACACAAGAAGGTTGGGGGAATACCCATAAATATTAATAGGATGTGTGGATATCTATTACATGCTTAATATTATGTGCATGACATACGTAGCTACTTGCTATCACGGGAGGTGGTGTAGAGACAGTCTTATCCTGGATGACCTTCGGGGGGGTTATTGACTTGTATCTCAGAACATAGGACTATGTAGACTTATTGGTGAGTTGATAAGTCAGCTGACTATGTGAGCGTAGGTATGTGCATGACCCATAGATATGTGAACTATGTTCCCCTCCACTATGTGTGTTTTTTATATATGGTTCGTTGGAGATTTCCAAGCCGATAGTCCTTATTAGAGTACGATATGTTTCGAGACATGATAGGAGAGTATGCAATGTACTACATGATTAGCCTTGGGGTGTTGTATTAGTATATGTATATTATAGTGATGAAAACGTATATGTATACTTGTGTTATTCCTACGGTGAGATAATTATAGGTTATTAGGATAGTACAATCTTAAGTGACGTAAGTTGTGAATACTTAACTTAGTGTGATAATACTTAATCGAGTTAATAAATGATGATATTAATAATGTGGAGAACTGAGAATAACTCGTTACTATCATGAGGTATAACCAGAAGTAAGTCTTTATTTAGTTAGAAGGGTTACGGATGGCTAGGTGAGAATAGATGTATGTTAGGCATGCACTTGATACTTGCTTCATTGCAAATTTTAAATACTTGCTAAAACAAATATTGTACACATTGGGCTCTGACCCGTTTCTTGTATCTCTTTTCTCTCTTGCTATATGTAGTGACTATTATTATGCAACACAAATAAATATGAAAGAGGTAACAACCAAGAAAAGATAAATAAAAGACCAATCACACAACAACGGGGGTACGTGGTTCAGCAAAGAAGTGCCTACGTCCACGGTGGTTTAGTCAGTGTTATTTCTCTATATTCTGAGGAATAAGTACCGAGAATACAACTTGTCCTTCGCCCCGGACTAGGGTTTAATTTATACATGTATATGTTGGAGTAGTGGGGGTGATGGGTTCCTTCTTATTAGCCATCTCCCCTACATGGAATCGTGTTTCCCAACAACTCCCCTACATGGGATCATGGGGTAATTGGATTGATTATGAGGGTGATGGGCCTGGACTTTGGGCCGCTAGGGAGAGGCTACTCGTCCAGGCCTATGGTGCTAAATTCAGGGTCCCCACAATTGCCCCTAAATTTGTTGGGCCATCTTCTCAGGTCCAATGAATTTAAATAATCAGCTATTATGGTCGATTTCTTTTAAAACTGTGAAGTTACTTTGGCGGCACCCGCTTCGCTATTCGTGCGCTATGATTAGACTTGAAGGCTCGTTGGAATAAGGCGCATTTCTTTGTGTCGCTTCAGGCTTTTCCAGCAATCTTTCGTCTTCTGAAAGCTCTTGCGCTTAATACCCTATGTTTTCGATTTCAACTTTTGTTGCTTCTTCGCCATTTGAACTGATCTTCTGTCTTGTAAGTCTCTCGTGCTTTTTTGTATTTTCTCTTTGGTTTGTAGTTTTTCTTGTGTTTTTCCAATGGCGAAGATTGGAAATAGGTCTGTGGCTGAGTTTAGAAAATTATATAGTATTCCTGAGTGGGTAGAGATTGAGTGCTGTGCCTCGCCTCCTAGGAACATTAGGGATATAGAGGATGCACATTGGATTCACGTCCTGTTGCTCTCCCAGGGGGGACTTACCTTCCCTCCCAATGATCTATTTCTTCACTTCTTTAGCTACTTCAGTATTGTGCCTGCACAATGTTCGCCTAACGTATGGAAAATAGTGAACGGCGTGCATAGGATAAATCAATTGTATGGCACGAAGTTAGGGCTTGCCGAGGTCTATTTTTGTTACTCCTTTTCTCGAACGAGTTCAGGTGTTTTGTACCTTAAGGCTAGGAGCCCTGATAGGGTATTGGTAGTAAATCTACCTGATTCCCATAAGGACTACTGGCAAGAAGGTTTCCTTGTCAAGAATTGGCAACTTTCCCCCCAATTTGAAGGGTCGAGGTCTGAGAGGTTTACTGTTCCTTTTTATGGGGAAGAATATATAGGTAGATGCCAGATTATTACTTCAACCTTTGCTGACTTTGTGGTTTTTCTAACTTCTCCTTGCTTTTTCTTTTACAGCGAAGATAAAGAACTTGGAGCCTGCTCTCAGCGAGGTTCGTATCTCGGAACTGGTGAAAGCTTGGAACATCAGGGAACCCTTGGGTGACGGCGAGCATCCTAGGTCTGTTGCTTTTCTTCTTGAGTACAAGAACACAGGCTCCAGCTTCATAGCCCGACCTGTGGATACTATTTCGAACTTTGACTCTTCCGAAGAGATTTCTGCTGAGCCCATCCAATTGGACGAATAAGAGAGCAGCTCGGAGAGTGATCCTGCAGGTGTTGTGAGCAATTTGGGTGGAGGTAGTGCTGATAGCAGCAGTTCCTCGAGTACTACCAGCAATTTAGGTGAAGAAATGCCTCCCAGGAAGAATTTGATCCGAGATGATGATGATGATGATGTGCTTCTTGCAAAGAGGTCCAAAAAATTAAAGACTGTCTCCGGGGCCATAGCTACTGGTTCTCGGCCTTCCCCTCAAGAGTAAGAGAAGAAGAAGAGGGAGGAGGAGCAGGCGAGGGAGAGGGAGAAGAAAAAGGAGGAGGAGAGGAAGAAGGTGGAGGAGAGAAAGAGGAGGGAGAAGGAAAAGGAGGAGGAGAGGAGGAAGATGGAACTGAGGACCAAGACCGGTCAAGCCTTGGTCCCAGTATCTGCTCTGCCTGAGGGGGCTTCGGTGGCCACCTCTCCTCAGCTCGCCCCTGCGCTGCTTGAGAGGGCAGTCCTCCCTGCAGATCGTGAGAGGGCGTCAGGGTCCGATCAACTGGCCTTGCAAGCTATCCAGAGGCTTGCCTTGGTAAGGTTCCTTTTCTACTTCTCAACTTTTTCTAATCCGTTTTGATGGTTTCTTCTTTCTGATCTTTTCTTTGTTTTTTGCAGTTTGTGACTGACTTTGCTGTGCTCTATCGCTCTCGCGACGAGCTTCTGAGAAGGAACACCGAGCTGGAGCAGCAGAAGTCTACTCTGGTGGCCAGAGGTTCTCAGCTGGAGGCCGATCTGAAGGCTGCTGATGCGGCTCGAGCTTCTTCTGCCTCGGCCCTTGCTAATTCTGCTTGAGAGAGATAATGCTGTTAGGGAGCTCGGCGAGCTGAGGAAGTCGTATGATCAGGTCTGCTCGAGAAAGATAGACTTTGTGGAGAAGAACAGGGTTCTTGCCGAGCAGCTGGAGGCGGAGAAAGCCCAGGCAGCCACTCTTAAAGAACATTCATACAATTCTGGCTGGGCTGCTGCGTATGAATATACCGAGGTTCAGATAGGCTATATTAGCCGTCTGAACTTCAAGAAAGGGTGGAACAAGGCCCTTGTGGCCGCTGGGGTGGATGATGCATCCCCACTCTTTGACGAGCATGATCCAGGGCCAAAGCCGGTTGTGGATGAGGACCCAGCCCCAACTGCTGAAGGCAGCAATCCTGTTTCTCGGGCGACGTCTTTTGATGCTCCCTTGGTCGAGGAGGCAGTGGATGCCCCCGCAGAGGGTAATTCCCCTGCCGATGCTGATAAAGACAAAGGTCCATCCACCGAGGTTGCTAAGTGATAGGGATTCCTTGTAATTTTTTCCTTTTTTATTCTGATGTAACCTTGCTCGTTATCAATGAAAAGACTTTATTTTTGTTTATGCTGATCCCTTTCTTTCCTTTTTCTTTTACTTGTAGTTGGTTGATGTGGATGACTATGTTCCTGTTACCTCCCAATTAGGTAGGACTCTGGGTCCTAATGCAAGCCCTGCAGTTCGCCAAGATTTTGCTAGGCTTTGCAGGTTTGCTAAGTCAAGGAACCAGAAATATAAAGATCAGTCCGAGCTGGTCGCCAAATTAAAGGACAGGCTCCCGGAAATGGAAGAGATCGGAGCTTCAGTGCAGGAAGAAGTTAGCGAGCTGAGAGCAAAGTTACTAGAGGCCACCGAGATCAATCAAGTCATGGAGTTTCTTCAGCGGGAGAATGACGACCTGAGGCGGGAGGTCTTGAAGCATAAGGAGCATTCGCCGAACACCGCTTCGACAGTCCTACAAGGCTCTTCCTCGTCGTGAGTTGCTCGGCCTTCCCTCCCGCGTGCTGGTAGGAGTACACGGGGTAGGAGTAGGGAAGTTGAGGAGCAGCGTGAGAGGGAAATGGAAGAGCTGCGTGGTGATGTTCGGCGAGCTTACGTAACTGCTGCTGGGCTCCAGAGGGATGTCACCCGACTACGGCATCTATTCAAGAAGGGCCCTCGCCAAGTGTGGACTGATGGCTATGATCACTGCTGGTTGGATGCTCCCACGAGATTATCAGAGTTCGAGGAGCTTTCCTTCATCAGGGGGTGGTTGAGTGCTCTCAAAGAGCTGCAAGTCCCAAGGAACTCGATATTGTGGTATCGGCACGAGGTTTCTCCCTCTACTTTGATGCCCAATCCATTCAGGCGAGATGACCGATGGATTCCTATTGATGCTATTCCTCGGCGGCTACTGGAGTTGGACACAAATGAAGTTGTTGAGGAATTCGATCCTGCCCCTGATGATGGGAGAAGAGCTAAGGTTGCTGACTACCTTGCTCGGAGGCTTCCCCCTTCTTGATATTTTGTTTTTTAATAATTGTAAATGCTTTGGGCGAGCCTTTGCCGACTAAACATGTACTATTATTGTTTGTAAATATAAAAGATTAATGGAAAGTTTGAGTTTTGGGCGTTTTTTCCGACTAAACGTGTTTATCCAATATTTGTTATATTTTTGCAGCTTCACAATCTTTATCTTATCATGTGAGTGTCCGCCCAATCCAATATTAAGAATACCATTGTGCTATCTCTTTACCTTTTAGGTTGTGTCGTCACACTCCCTTAGGTCTAAGAGGGGCAATTGGCGAGGACACACCTGTTATTGGATGTCTTCATCCGGTCAGGATTTTGTTTAACCAAAGTAGGTTTGATGCCTACGAATACTCTGTAGGGCTTCATATATTGCCATGGGCAATGCTAAGAGGTTTGTCGTGCTTCGTGACGATGACCTGAGGAGGGGTGTTCCCCTGCTATGTCAACCATTATACTTGTGATTTGAAAAGGATGTGCAATAAGATATAATTGTTACTCTTTTGGAGAGTAATCAACTGAGAGGTTTTTATTGGTGAATAGAGAAATAAACTGTCTTTTCCCAAAATGAGTACACTAAAAGATCTAACAATAGAACTCCTAAAAGTAGAATTTCTTGAGATTAGCTGCGTTCCATGCTCGTGGTATCTCTCTGCCCTCCATCGTTTTCAAATGATAGGCACCTTGCAGATCGTTTCTAATTATCTCATAAGGTCCTTCCCAGTTTGGGCCCAGTTTACCATCTGATGGCTTCACTGTGTTGCCCAGGACCTTCCTTAGGACATAGTCTCCAACTTCGAACTTCCTCGGATTGACCTTTTTGCTGTAGTGCTTCGCGAGCTGTTGCTGATAGCTCGCTAGTTTTACTAGGGCAAGTTCTCTGCGCTCGTCGGCCAAGTCGAGTTCAGCGAGCAAAGCCTGATCGTTCTGATTCTGCTCGACAAGGTCGAATCTCATTGTAGGCAACCCTGCTTCTAATGGGATGACCGCTTCCATACCATATGCTAGTGAGAATGGCGTCTGACCTGTGGCTCGTCTGGGAGTCGTTCTGTATGCCCATAGGACATGTGGTAGCTCGGTAGTCCACGCGCCTTTTGCTCGCTCTAACCGCTTTTTTAATCCAGCGATCACTGTTTTATTGGAAGCCTCAGCTTGTTCGTTGCTCTGAGGATAAGCTACCGAGCTGAAGTGGTGTCTGATCCCGTGTTGGTCGCAGAAGTCCTGAAAGGGGCCACTCTCGAACTGTGTCCCATTGTCAGTGATGATGGTTCTGGGGATCCCGAATCGAGTGATTATATTTATCCATATGAACTTCATCATGTCAGCATCTCGGATGTTCGCCAGTGGTTCTGCCTCGATCCACTTGGTAAAGTAATCAGTGGCGACCAACAGGTATTTGCAATTGCCGGCAGCGGTGGGTAGTGGTCCCACGATGTCCATTCCCTTACTGGGCGAAAGGCCAGGGGCTAGTTAGGGATTTCAATTCGCTGGCAGGCTGGTGGACCATGGGGGCGTGAAGCTGGAATTTTAGGCATCTGCGGACATATACTGTGGAGTCCCTTTGCATATATGGCCACCAGTAACCTTCCTTTATTGCTCGGAAGGCTAGAGACCTTCCTCCGATGTGACTTCCGCAGATTCCTTCGTGAAGCTCGTGAAGCTCATGAAGCTCGTGAAGCACTGTCTTGACCTCGCCTGGGTGGACGCATCTAAGGTAGGGGCCGGAGAAAGATCTTTTATACAAGTCGCCTCCCGTGGATAAGTGAAAGCGAGCAGCTTTTACTCTTATCTGGTGGGTGGTCCTCCAATCCTCTGGGAGCGTTCCGTTCTTTAAATAGTCTCTTAAGGGATCCATCCAGCTAGGGGCTGGTTCCAATTGGAGTATTTGTTTCTCTTTTGTTAGATCGCAGTTGGGGTGAATGATCGGGTAGCTAAGGAAATCGATAGGGATTATCCTTTTAAGGCTGGAATCAACTGCCGAGCTTAGGGCTTCCAAAGCGTCAGCGTGGCTGTTCTGCCCCCTGGGAAACTGTTGGATGTTGATTTCTTCAAAGTTCGTCATCAAGTTTCTTACCAAGGAGAGGTAGGCTGCCATCCTCTCATCCTTCGCGTTGTAGTCTCCACTTATCTGATTGGAAACTAGTTGCGAGTCTCCGAATACCTGTAAATGCTTTGCTCCCAGAGTTTGCGCCCTTTGGATACCTGCAATTAAGGCTTCGTATTCTGCTTCGTTATTGGAGGCTGCAAATCCCAGCCTTATTCCTTGCTCGAGGACTGCATTTTCTGGAGTGATGAGAACAATTCCTACTCCTGCCCCCTTTGAGTTGGAGGCTCCATCAACGAATAGCTTCCAGCTTCCCCCTGTAGCCTGGCTGTTTTGTTTTGTTGGCTTAGGCTGGTCGAAGGGTTCTTCGCCTGTGAATTTGGCTATGAAGTCAGCGAGGATTTGACCCTTGATAGCTGTCCTTGGTTGAAATTGGATGTCAAACCGGCCGAGCTCGACTGACCACTTACACAGTCTGCCCGACAAATCCGCCTTCCTTAGGACAGCCTTGAGGGGGTGTGATGTAAGGACAATGATCGTGTGAGCTTCGAAGTAATGCTTCAGTTTCCTCGAGGACATTACTAGGGCGAATGCGAGCTTTTCCAATGGCAGGTAGCGCTGCTCGGCATCTAGTAAGGTTTTGCTCGCGTAATAGACTGGATGTTGGATCCCTGTGACTTCACACATTAGCGCTGAGCTGATAGTATGGCTGGATATAGAGAGGTAGAGGTACAAAGGGTCCATTTGCTGTGGTATGACAAGCAGTGGTGGGGAGCTTAGGTAGAATTTGAGCTCGCCTAATGCTTGCGAGCAAACTGGGGTCCATTCAACCATTTTGCTGCCTTTTAAGAGTTGGAAGAAGGGCTTGCATCTCTCGGAGGATTTTGAAATGAAACGATTTAGAGCAGCGAGCATTCCAGTGAGCTTCTGTACATCGCGGATTGTGCGAGGAAGTTGCACCCGTTTAATTGCATCAATCTGGTCCGGATTTGCCTCTATGCCACGCTTGCTGACCAAATACCCAAGGAACTTTCCTGACTGGACACCGAAGGAACACTTGCTCGCATTGAGTTTCATTCGGTATTTCCTGAGGATTTCGAAGGTACTTGCCAGGTCCGAAAGGTGGTTTTCTTTCTCCTTGCTCTTGACGAGCATGTCGTCGATGTAGACCTCCATCGTGTCTCCCATCTGATTCTTGAACATTTTAGTAACCAGCCGCTGATAAGTTTCCCCTGCATTTTTTAGCCCAAAAGGCATTACCTTGTAACAGTATAAACCAACCGTCGTGATAAACGCCGTTTTATCCTGATCTGGTGCATACAGGGGAATCTGGTGATAGCCTGAGTATGCGTCTAGGAAACTCATTCGCTCATGAGCTGCAGTGGCGTCTACTAGTTGGTCTATTTTTGGAAGAGGGAAGCTATCCTTGGGGCAGGCTTTATTGAGGTCAGTGAAGTCTATGCAAACTCTCCACTTACCGTTGCTTTTTGCAACTACCACTGGGTTGGATAACCATTTGGGGAATTGCACTTCCCGTATGGATCCCGCATCCAACAGTTTTTCGACTTCTTATTCTATTGCCTTGGCTTTCTCGGGAGCAGTTCGTCGTGCCTTCTGTGCTATCGGCTTGAATGTGGGATTGACGTGCAACCGATGGCAGACCATATTGGGATCGATTCCTGGCAGCTCATAGGGTTCCCAAGTGAAAACATCTATGTTGCTTCTGAGTAAGGTTAACAAATCCTCTTGCTCTTCGTCAGTGAGTGAGGTTCCGATCAGGAAGACTCTGCTGTTGTTGCCTTCTCTATCAATTACTTCTACTAAGTCCTCTACAACCCGCTCGGAGGGGAGGAGCCTAGTCTCTTCCACTTCGGGCCTTCCATATTTTAATTGCTATTTGGAAGGGATTGCACCTTCCTCCACTTTCTCGCTGGTTTGAACGTCTTTTTTCTCTGGCTTCGGTCGGATGGCCTCTATGAAGCACTTTCTCGCCATCGCCTGGTCGCCATGTATCTCCATCACTCCCCGCTCGGTGATATATTTGAGTTTCTGGTGGTAGGTCGAGGAGACTGCCTTCATTGCATGAAGCCATCCCCTACCGAGGATGGCTTGATACGGTGAATCGATGTCGACCACCAAGAATTCGATCATTTTCGAAACATTCCCAGCGAGCACTGGTAGTACTATCTTGCTCAGAGGCATGGTCATTTTTCCAGCGAAGCCGACCAGAGGAACAGTGGTTCCCTTCAGGTCGGCGATGTTTAACTTCAATTTTCTGAACAGTTCGATGTACATTACTTCGGATGAGCTTCCTTGATCGACGAGCAGCCTGTCGATATCAAAGTTGGCTATCCTGAGTGTAATGACTAAGGCATCGTGATGTGGGGTCCTTACTCCCACAAGATCTTCATCCATGAAAATAATATGCTTGTTGTAGTTGATGTCCTCTGCTCACCGGCGTTTTCCTGCCTGTGATTTCGCTGGATCTATTTGAAAAGCTTGCATTACTGCTGTCAGCTTCTTTACCTCCATCCGAGCTGAGTTGCCCTGGATTTGTTTAACATCGGATACTCCATGGATTACTGCGAATTCGTGTACGGTGTCGTCTTCTAACACGTTGTCGGGTTTTGCCTCCTTGTGGACAATCACTCTCTCTACCTTCCTTTCCACAAAGTCGTTCAAATGTCCGGATTGGGCCAGCTCCTCGAGGTGGGACTTAAGAGCCTTGCAGTGCTCGGTCTTATGTCCTCCCTCTTTGTGAAAGGTGCATCTCAGCGCGTTGTTTCTTTTCGATGGATCTCCTCCCATTTTTCGGGGACATTTGATGAATGGCTCATCCTTGATCTTAGCGAGAATCTTGTAAATTGGTTCTTTGAATATGGTGTTGATCGCCTGGAGTGATTTTTGCAACGTCAGGGCTTCCTCCATTCTTGGGGCCATTCTTGCTCCCATTCTTTCCTCCTTTTTTCTGGTTATCAACTTTCTCACTCCCCTTCGCGGCAAGCTTGGTTCGACCGTTTTCACCTACGTTAAGGCGGGTGACATCTTCCACCTTTGCGTATTTCTCAATTCGGGCCATCAGGTCATCAATGGTGGTTGCTTCCTTCGTTGTCAAGGACTGGTAAAGGAGGGAAGAGCTAGGTAGCCCAATTTTGAATGAAGCCACTGCCACCTCTTCCGCGCAGTCTTTGACTTCGTTGAATAACTCCCAGTACCTCTTCGCGTAGTCTCGAAGTGTCTCCTGAGGAGTTTTCTTCATCGTCAATAGAGCATCCATCCTTTTGGGATGGGAGCTGCTGGTGATGAACCGGGCCGTAAAGAGCTCGGCCAGGGATTTAAAATTCCTGATGGATCGGTGAGGGAGTTTCTCGAACCATTTTTGGGCCATGTCATGAAGGTTCGAGGGAAAAATATGGCACATCAGTGAATCTCGGTGATTCCAGAGGGTCATAGCCTACCGGTACTGCCTGACATGATCAATGGGATCAGTCTTCCCGTCGTAAATCTTGAACCTTGGAATAGCAAACTTTTTGGGAGCTTCTTCTTCTTCAATTTCCCTCGTGAAGGGTGATTTCATCTGGGTCTTGAGGGCTCTCCTGGTGAGTTCTCTGGTTGACCTGGTGCCGTAGTGAGTTGGATGTTGGTCCATCTCTCTACGGACTAGGTTCCGTATGTTGTCATTGCTGCGAGCAGGGCTCTGATAGCGGTGAGCTTTTCTCAGTTGCTCGCGGAGGTCGTCGTCTGAGCTGCCACCTTCGAACCCTTGATATTGCCACCTAGGGCTCCTTCCTCGGCTGCGAGATTTGCTCTCCCGAGGGCTAGGGGTGCGATAGGGGCATCTCCTGGTATCAGGGCGTAGTTCTTTTTCCAGTTTTTCCAATCTTCTTTTCAGGCGAGCATTCTCAGCCTCATACCTGCGAGAAGACTCCCTCTGCTCGTGGAGCCTTGCTTCGTATGCATCGATCAATCTGGATATCTGAGTGGACCTTGCTGGTCCTTGAGTTTCTTCTGAGGCTGGCCTTTCTAAGTGAGCCCCGTGATCTGAACGTCGGACTTCAGACCTAATCCTGCGAGGAGCGGGTGGCTCCTGAATATCTCCTGCTTGAGGAGCGTTGCTGCTGTGACCAGACATCTTAGATTTTTTCTTGGCGTGGGCTCTTCTCAAGGAAAGATAAACGTTTCCCACAGACGGCGCCAATTGTAGTGACTATTATTATGCAACACAAATAAATATGAAAGAGGTAACAACCAAGAAACGATAAATAAAAGGCCAATCACACAACAACGGGGGTACGTGGTTCAGCAAAGAAGTGCCTACGTCCACGGTGGTTTAGTCAGTGTTATTTCTCTATATTCTGAGGAATAAGTACCGAGAATACAACTTGTCCTTTGCCCCGGACTAGGGTTTAATTTATACATGTATAATTTGGAGTAGTGGGGGTGATGGGTTCCTTCTTATTAGCCATCTCCCCTACATGGAATCGTGTTTCCCAACAACTCCCCTTCATGGGATCGTGGGGTAATTGGATTGATTATGAGGGTGATGGGCCTGGACTTTGGGCCGCTAGGGAGAGGCTACTCGTCCAGGCCTATGGTGCTAAATTCAGGGTCCCCACACTATATATATATATATATATATATATATGTATATATGTGTGTGTGTGTGTGTGTGTGTGTGTTACATCAGGTGCTCAGCCATAGGGACACCAAACATAGAGATTTGGATTGATTGGCGTGCTGCAGCTATTGTGGAAGTTGTAGGTCTTTGCATTAGACGCCTCTATCATTTCACTCAGTTCTATATATATTATCAAATTAGGGCTTGTTTCACCCATTCCTTAGACATTTTTAGAAATTGTATTCAGTTTACTTTCCCTTCATTTCAGATGGATTTGTGATTCTTGGTTTAGAGTTTTGAACTTGAATATTTTATCTAGTCTTATTTATTTCAGTACGCGATTCAGATTCAGTATTTATTTTATTCAGTTGTGTGGTGGATGAATTATATTTTACGTTCTTGGGTTTAATAAATGAATGTTTTATTTTGGAAAAAGATAAAAAAATATTTTGACACTAGCTTAATTAATTATTAGGTGGTTAATAAGGTAATGATGTTTTCGACAGTGATGCTAAAAATGAACCAACCGAAGATTCTGTTTTAAAATTTTTAAAGGATTGATCACCCGATATTTAATTGGGCGGGGTGTCTCATAAACAACTTATGAAAACTTTAAAATGTAGGAAAATCAACATAGCACGCATTCAAGAAATTAAATGGAGGAGGAAAAGGCTAGATAGATAAGAGAATATTATAAATTATTTCACTCGAGAGGGATAGATAATCGTAGAAATGAGTTGGGTATTATTGTTGTCCACTATATGAATGATAAAGATGTGGATTTTTAGTGACGGGGATATAGATTAATGAGTATTATGATTGTCTAAGATAAAACGATGTTGAATATTATAAGTGCTTGTGCGCCCCAAGGAGCTTTAGATGAAAATGCAAAGAAATCATTTTCGGAATTATTAGATGAGGTATTACAACAAATTCCTACACATTAGAACATTTTTTTGGTAGGTGACTTAAATGGACATATAGGAGTAAAACGAGATGGTTATCCAAGGATACAAAGAGGTTGTGGTTTTGGTACGAGAAATGAAGAAGGGCAAACTATCATAGAATTTTCGAAGGCATATGATATAGTGTTAACAAACATATGTTTTAAAAAAAAGGGAAGAACATTTATTAATAATTAAAAGCGGAGAGAATAAAACTCAAATAGACTATTGCATACTTAGAATAAGAGACTTGTACACATTCAAAGACTGTAAAGTTATACCAGGAGAAAGCTTAACAAATCAGCATTGTCTATTAGTAATAGATTTAGCAATTAAGGATTTAAGTATCGAAAAGATAAAATAGGTTATTATAATATAAAATTGAAGGATTTAAAGTGATTCAAAGAGATTGAATTTAGAAAAAAGTTCCTATTAAACATGAAGTGGAATTGGAACGATAATGTTAACAACATTTGGTCAAAAATAAAGAACGATATCGGGAAAATAGGTAAGCAATTTTTAGGTGAGACTAAAGGAAAAAGATTTATAGAAAATAGACTTGGTGGTGGAATGAGGGAGTACAAAAGATAATTAAAAATGAATGAGTAAGTTTTAAAGAGTAGAAAAAGAGTAAAAATCAAGAAGATTTTGAAAAGTATAAGAAGTTAAAAAGCGAACTAAAAAAATATTATTAGAAATGCGCAACAAAACACACTGAATAATATTTATAATAAATTAGGTATCAAGAGAGGTGAAAAGGAAATATATAAATTGGCAAAGAATTGAGATAGATTTATGAGGGATATGGGTTCAGTTAAGTGTATTAAAGACGTAAGTCAAAATATATTAATTAACAATAAAGAAATTCTAGATAGATGGGAAGATTATTTTTAGGGATTATTGAATGAAGAATATTCCAAACAAGATGTTGAGAACAATGAACATAATCTAGGAAAGGTACGTTTGATTACTGAAAAAGATGTATATATATTAATAAGTAAAATGGGAAAGAAAAAGTTATTGACCCGGATAAAATACCCATAGAGATATGGATAACCCTTGGAAGTCTAGGGGTAAAATGGTTAACATGCTTATTAAATAAAAATTTAAGAGAAGGAGACATGACAGATGAGTTGAGGAAAAGCACCATAATACCGTTGTATAAAAATATAGGGGATATATAAAACTGCGATAATTATAGAGGAATCAAACTGACGAGTCAGATTATGAAATTATAGGAAAAGGTTATGGAACAAAGATTAAGAAATGAGTCAACTATCTCGAAAAATGAATTTGGATTTATGCTAGGGAGATTCACCAAAAAATTATTTACTTATTAAGACAGTTAATGGAGAAATGTAGAAGTAAGAATAAAAACATATATATGATCTTTATAGATTTAGAAAAGGATTATGATAGAGTACCTAAGGCTATAATTTGGTGGGCTTTCAGTAGGAAAAGAATCCGTACGAGTTATATTAAAGTAATTGAAGATATGTATGATAACACAAAGACTAAAGTAAAGAATATGTGAGGAGAAACTAATGATTTTGCGATTATAGTGGGTTTACATCAAGGATCGCTCTTAAGTCCTTATTTATTTGTCATAGTTTTGGATGGTATTACTAAGGACATACAAGAAGATGTTCCATGATGTATGTTGTTTTAAAGATGATATAGTTTAATAGACACTTCAAAGGAAAGCTTAACGATGAGAGTAGATACTTGGAGAAAATCCTTAGAGTCTAAGGACTGAAAATTAGCAGAAGTAAAATGGAGTTTATGGAATGCAAAGTTAATAATGAGGAATGGAGTAACATAATGTTAAAGATTGAAGAAAAAATGATAAACCAAACTAATAAATTTCGTTATTTAGGTTCAATGTTACAAAGTAATGGGGATATTGATGAGGATGATATGAGTAGAATATCAAACGGTTGGGTGAAATGGAGATAAGCGAGTGGAGTGTTATGCGATAAGAGGATAACCAATAAATTAAAATGAAAATGTTATAGAATAGTTGTTAGGCGGGTGACCTTGTATGGATCGGAGTTTTGGGCTTTAAAGAATAAACGTGAACAAAGTTTTCATGTTAGTGAGATGAGGATGCTCCGATGCATGATAGGAATTACTAGAAATGACAAAATTAAAAACCAATATGTTAGAGAAAAGTTAGGTTAGATCTCATTAACGATAAATTAATAGAAAGTAGACTTATGTGGTATGGACATGTGTTCAATAGACTAATAGATGCCCTATAATAAGAGGAAGATTGTTGAAAATAGAGGGTAAAATAAAACGAGGTCGCCCTAAGCTATCATGGGAATAAACTATTAGGAAAGACCTTAAGGAATTAAACTTGGATGATAATAATGCATATAATATATTAGAATGGAAAAAGAGAATCCATGTGTCCAACCCCATATAATGGGATTATGGAAAGGATGATGATGATGATTTTAATCAACTTTTAAAATTATTTTAATTCGCAAATTAAACGTTTATCCCCTAGTTAATTAGTTTTAATAATTTGATGAGTAGTGTAATGAATTAATATTGAAATCCTATTTAAATTGTTGTATTTTCAATCAAGTTTAATGAATCATACAAAATCCCCATGAAATTTGATCTAATTTAGTAGAATTGGTTAGATTAATAAACTTACTTAACATTATTAAGCCTATAAATGGATTTTTGATGTTTTAACCTTGATTTAATCGCATAAAAATAGGTAGAATTATGTTAGTATGGTTTTAATCCCCCGCCCTAGAAATATATAATTTTCTTAAACTAGATATTTTATTAGAAGAAATATTTGGAGAAAATAGGTGCATGAGTGAACAGGTAAATATTGTACATAAAATAACGTGTTGCTCGAAGTAAATGAAAATGAAATTTCCACATTGGATGGATTTTATCGATATACATTTGTGTCCAAATAGTTAGTACGAATATAGTGGTAAAGTGCAACCCGAATTAAACAAGGAACGGATGAACCCTAGATGTGAATGAGAGTATTTCATAAATTAACCGGCATGCGACTTGTCTAAGTATAACTTTGTGGGATTTTTATGGAATACCCCATTGGCGAGAAAAATAGTTTGACCAATTTTTAAAGGCACTAAAAATAAGGAGAAACAAGTTATGGGGACAAAATAGGAAAAAAGAAGAAATTTTTGGAGGTGATCAATCGATCGGCGGATCCTGGTCATTCAATTGATCAAGCAAGTCTTCAAGAATGTCTATTATTTTATTGTTGTGTTGTCTACACCATAACCTTTGGATTGCATGTGTTGTAGATTTATGGGTAGCCTAACACTTAATATGGAAACATATTGAGATAAAGATCATCCCTTTTAAGGCGTAGAGCATTATAGTTTGGTTATAAGAAAGATAGAGAATCGTAGAGGGGTCATTCACACTTCACTCCATCATATTAAAAAACTGTATTTCTCTTTATCTTCGGCTCCCATGGTGGAAAACTATTCTTCCCCAGACCATTACCAAAAACCCCCACTACTTCCAAACCTTATAACCATAAGTTTTATGGGCGTTTCACCCCATACACCAACATAGAAACCTTGTGTAACTTTGGAGTAAAGTTAAGGATGGTGCTCTTGATGTTTTGATGGGTAATTGAAGAGGGATTCCATGAAGATGGAGAACTGATTTGGGAGCACTCTTGGAGTAACAATGGAGACAATCTTCAGATAGATTTTAGATACCCCCTTGAGGCCACCTTTAGATTTGGGGGTCCTCCATCTTGTCCAACATCTCCAACATTTCTAGAACTCATTTTAGGTGGAAAAAACTAATTTTAATCCAAGTTCAAAGTTTAGCACAAAAATAATATGTCTTCGTACATATATTAGGCTTAATATATGTAGGATAGATGTTATATTTTCATCCATGAGTTGTTTGGTAATCATCTTAGCATTTTTGTGAAATGGATTTCCAAAGGATAATTTAAAAAGGGTTTTGCAAACATTGATATTTGCAGAATATATGTCTTGAACATTTAATGGATTAAAATATGTTAAAATGGTGTTTAAAAGTCAAAGAGTGTGATTTCATCCAAATAAATGAATTAGTCTCCCTTAACCAGTTTATGAGATAAAAAGGTGATTTTATACATGAATATTGAAGATAAAAATGAGAAGGAAAAACTTTCATTTTAAAAGGAATTTTAAAGGGTGTGAAACTCATGTAGGAAAAAAGTGGGTTTAATTTTTAAATATATGAAAAGTGAGGTTTTACATGGTATAAAAGTTAACAATGGAAGTTAAAGGGTTTCAATGTATGGATAGTAGCAAAGTGGGGTTTAAGTTGCAAAATCGTATAAATAAAGTATGTATTTCAAATGTATAGAAAATGGGACTTTAATGTGCAACGGGGTGTTATTTTATATATTAAAGGTAATAAAGTGGCATGTGTAAAACCTAGGTAAAAGTGTCACATTAAACAAGTGTTTAAATGGCCAAACGTGTCTTCACTATTAAATCAAAAACTTAATAGTCATTTGGGAAGATGACACTTGTCAAATTATTAAATTGCAAATTCGGGAACAAAAATGAAAAATTGGTAATTTACTTAAAGTGGAACATTTTTATGGAATAAAATTGTTAATCAATGCCTTTATATTAGTAAGGGTGAAATTGAATTAAGTCCTAGAAGCATAAATGATTTTGGTATAAAAAATGACTTGTGTGTCAATAAAGGACATAAAGGAGAAAGAGACTGTTTTCCAAGTGTTAATAGAAAAATAGACGATTGAGTTTGGGCTTTTGGCTTTAGCCTGTAAATCAGAAATAATACGGAACTGTGCAAAATGTTAAACACATTAATAAAGGAAGTAAGATGACATTGGAAAAAGAAAGAAAGACACGGAGCCCGTGGGTTAAAAACTCTAAACATTGGCCAAAGCATATGGTGCGTATAGCCCACAGTGTAGAGCCCATTGAAGTATGCAGTATTTGGAAGACTCTGAAAATGATAATGAAATATGGAACAGGACAAGTAAGGGGTTGCACGATGGACGTATGAAGACAACCTAACTTGAACGTAATAACAAATGTTCGGGTTAATGTAATGTGGACAAGTAAATTGAGAATAATGACTAATGCCCGTAAAAATAGCAAAATGGTTAGGAAAGGTGACTTAATGAGTAATTAAGCTACCTAATGAGGATTGAATCCATAATAACACAGACATGTGTGTCGTATAAGGATTTGATATTATATAAAAATTTCAAACACGATATGTGCGTGTGTTGAAAGAAATTCTTAACTAGTTGTTTGTAACACCCCGTATTTTTATGCATTTAATATTTAATTAATTCGAGAATTCAAAATTAATTATGTGTCGTAATTTTAATTGAATTAATTATGGAAATATATATTTAAATATTAATTGGGGAGTGAATGGTTAATATTTAGGGAAATTTAATTACTATGTGAATAGTAATAATTTATTCACTTCATTTCGGGTATTAATGATGGGGTATGTACTTATCGCAGCCGAGAGTCGGTATAGACTAATTTGGGAGTGAGATAAGGATTTTTATAAATTAATTCGGATGCCAATTCTGAGTGTACGGTTGAGTCCGGATGGATCGAGATAGTAAAAAAAGTGTACCCGTGGGTAGTAAACGGGTCACGGGACATTTTTAAGCTTAGTCGGGCCCACACGGGGGCATTTTGGTCACTTGGGCGTGACACATTAGGAAAAAAAACGGGATTGAGCCTAATTAATTAATTATAGGAAAAAGGGGGGTGGCTGATTAAAGTTTAGAAAATACTTAGTGGGAGAGGAAACCCTAAGAGACAGTTAAAGGCAAATTGGGGGACAAAAGAAAGAGCCAAAATAAGGGATTTCATCTTCAACCGTGGGAATTCACAATCCTAATCAGACCCTATGAATCATAAGGCAAGAGGTTAACTTGCTGTAGCATTGAGTTTGCATTTTGATTCATATTTATGTGATGTGAGAAATCAAAATTCGTTTTGGGATTTAAAGGCTATAAACATGGGATTTTTGTAAATCAATATTCTGAATTCTAAATTGGGTAGAAATTGATGTATAATATGAGATTGTATATATATCTAGTAAGATGTGTAAACCCAGACGAATTAGAAACAAATTTTAAATAAGGAATTAATGTTGAGACGGGTTAACAAATAAAAACTGATTTTTCCCCAATTTATGAAAATAGTAGAGAACGGAAATTGAATGGTGTTTGTTGACTTTATGGGGTCTCTTATGAGGTCCTTGGTGTGTTTTGTTGAAGAAAGGACTTGGTTTAGAATGTATAAGAAGTTAGGGTTTTGAGATTTTTGTCCATGGATGAAAAAGACAACCTGGGAAGACGATGACATGTACGATCGATCGATCGAGGGTTGCGGACCGATCGATCGATGGTCGGTAAATTCTGGCAGTTCGTCCAGTTTATATATATAAGGGGAATTTAAATTAAACTTCCTTCCTATTCCTTATGTAATATGAAATAAACATAGGGAAACAATCTAATCAATTATAAAGGAAAATTAATTAGGATTCGAAGGAAAATTTATATGGGTCATACTACGGTTAAATTTTGGAAAGAATATTTCGAAATAATTAAATATAGATCGAGTTGGCGAGTCCGGATATATGGGTTGAGTGATACCAAGGCTTTAAATTTATTTAGAGTGAAAGCTAAATAATTTGGAGTTGGGAATTTAGACTCGGTATTGCTTTATTTCGGGCCATGAGAGTAAGTCCGAATATATTGGTTGGAGCGATACCAAAAGTAATTTAATTAATTAATTTGCGAAGTAATTAGTAATTATAGTTGGGCCATAAACTCATAATAATTTGAATAGGCTTGTGTTACGGACTTAGTAAACGATATAGCAAGAATAGTTTGTTTTATATATATATATATATATATATATATATATATATATATATATATATGGTGTGTGCATCAATATCAGTGGCTAGATATTATTATTATATCGACTCTAGTACTATTGGAGGGAGGTTGCGCGTAGTGGATGAATCCCCTAGCTTAAGGAGTAGGGAGAGTATATTCCCAGGTCATAGCGTCCATTATATGGGTGAGGGGCATCTCACTTTCAGGGAAGTAATATGAATGCCTCCAATTTTTATGTATTAATCAAGTTAGTGAGCTATTTTGATTTGGAGTAACCAGATCATGTGAATATGCCTAGTGGGATAGCACTTTAGAGAATATACATCCGGTGAGTTTTTACTCAGGAGGATGTTCATTATTAATTATTATTTCAGCATAATTGTGAATGTTGTAATATGAATATACGTATATAATTAGGTAAATAATTATATACAGATTAAATTAATACAGACCGTGAATTGTATTACATGTATAATGGGTGTAGAAGTTATATGAATTTAAAAGTGGAATGATTAATTAAGTTGGTGTCGATAATAACTTAGAAATCATAATTATGGCGTACTCGGTTAGAGTACGGTGGTTACAAGGGGTTATATCAGTTACCTAGTCATGGAATAAATAACTACGTAAATCAATTAAGGCGTTAGTAGTGCACATTAGAGGAGGGGTGAGTATGTCCTCAAGGGAGTGCAGCACTAACTAAAATATGAAGAGCATGCATACATATTTATTATTGCAAGTTAATCAATTGTTAAATGTTTTCCAAATGTTTTGGGTACTAACCCTTACTACAAAAACTTAAAAAAAATCTTTTAGGTGTCCAGCCACAGGGACACCAGACTTGACTCATTCCAGGGATTCGTTGCTGTAGAACATATGGATGTTGCGGGAGTTTGATATGCGCTTCGTTTATTTTCATTTTTAGGGTAGAAATCTCCTATCAGTTACTCGAGCATGTCGTTCACTATTTTATTCAGTACTTATATCAGACTTGTTAAGTTCTATTACATGTCTTTACTTTTATTGGGTTTGAGCCCATTGTTTATTCGATCAGTTATTTAGATGTTAATGGTGGTTTTAAGTTATGTGTGATTGTTTAAATTATTTTTTTTCCGCATGAGTATTTCATTAAATTAATGAGAGATAAAACTTGGCACCAGTCTAATTTTCTCACTTAGTTAATTAGTAATTAAAAAGGCGACAGTGATGCTAAGAATGAACCAACTGACAAACCGGTTCTAATTTAACTTAGGACTGATCACCCGGGGTTAATTAGGTGGGGTGTCACAGATGGTATTTGAGCATCAGGTTCTAGTGTCCTTAGCCTTTGTGCGGCTTACTAAGTTTTAGCGTAGCGTTCAGTTGTTATAGACCCCTATTATTAGGACTATTGATTCATTTTCTACTTTTGAGATATCGTATTTTTGCTATTAGATTTTTGTATAAATTTTGTACTTATACGATTCGATCTATTTTCAGATGCCACGAAAGAGGCAGATAGCGGAGAGGGCTGAGACTAGGGATGACTTAAGGGAGGCTCATCAAGAGCCACAGGTACCGCCACCCCCACCCCCACCCGAGTTGATCTCCACTACTCAGGTGGAAGTAATAGTGGCCCTGGCGGTTAAGACAACAATGAGGGTTATGGAAGCCCATTTTCCTAATCCCCAGGCACCACCTCCAGTGGAACCAGCAGTTCAGGCTCCAATGGAGCCACCGTCTTGGCAGCGAGTTAGGGAGACCTTTCATAAGGGTCACCCACCTGAGTTTTGGGGTAGCACCGATGTGGTAGTGGCTTGTGACTATAAGAAGAATATTCAGCGCCATCTGCCCATGCTTGCTAATATGTAGTGAGTCTAAAAATGATTTTTCCTTACTCAAATAGGTGTTTATTTATAATGACGGGATTTGGAAAATAATGAAAACTAGATATAGACTTCATAAGACTTCTTCAAAGATCAAAACAAAATGACCTAAAGTGACCTTTCCTACCACAATGCAAGCATGTGTAAACTCGAGGAATGTTACCTAAGGTGTGACATTTTCTAATGTCCTTGGATAAAGTCGACCCTCTAAAACAAACAATGGTCATAGTTGTAGCAATGGAAACATATGAACAGGATGAGCTAGAACCATGACTACAAACACGACTCGAGTCATTTAAATCATTTTTCAATTATAAAATTTCAGGTTCAAGTAATAAATTAGACTCCTCTAAATTTTGGGACTCCTTATTTAAATTATAATTATCCCTTAAAAGGTTATAACGCTCACCATCAATGTGAGTAAATTTGTCCCTAAGAGTCTTTTCTCGTGCTGCAAAATCATTAGTCAAAATATTTTCTTCATTGCCACAAACATTAAAAAATTTCAAGTCCTCTAAACCTTTTTCTAAAACAAGGGCACGCTTATCACTCTCTTTCTTGCACATTTCTAAAATGTTAAAATTTTGATAAAGTCCACGAGCTTTTTACGAAAAATATCTCTTTGAGAATGAGAGGTTTGCCAAAGTTCAATTTTAGATTTGAAACACAAATTTTCATTTTCAAGACATTTAATTCTATTTATAAATCTCAAATTTAATTCCCTTCATTTTTCATTACACTTATTAAGCTCATTAAATTCCTCTCGAACATTAAAAATGGACAAATTGTCATTAAGACGTTCCATCGAGAGATACAAATAAAAATGAGAGTGAGTTTAAAAAAATGAACCATCTAAAAATTCAAGAGGCACGAAAAAACATTTGGAAGCCAAAAAGGATTTTTAACGCGATAAATTAGCGCTCCCGCTCTGATACCACTTGTTGGAAACTATGGCCCTAAATTTTAAAAATCGCTTTAAAATTAACAATTTCCTTTTTAAATTGCGGAATATGGATGGTTCAAATAAAAGGACTAAACTTTGCAAGATTTTAATTTTCTCAAAATTAAAATTGCACTTTGAAATAAAATTTGTGAACATTTAACTTTTACACCATAATTAATTTAACACAAGTCCTAGAAATTTTCCTAACAATAATTAATTGAATTTTGCAAATTATGCCAAACCAAATTAAATATATAACTGGAATTAAATTAACTTAAATTGCACCCAATTAATTTTAGCACCAAATTAAATAAGTGTGATAAAACCAATTTTATCTTGAATTAACTAAGCATGCATTCTAAGGTAATTTTGCAAGATAAAATAAATAAGTCACACTATGCTACGATGTACGAGGAAAACCCACAACGAAAAAAATTCGGACGACCCCTAGCCTTTGTGACACCACGACTAATTAAATACCGGGTAGCTACTCCTTTATCAAATTAATTCAAAATGCCAAGTCGGCTCAGTTAAAAGCATCACTGTCGAAAACATTTTATTATTACTAATCACCTAGTATTTAAAAAGTAAGTGCCAAATTTTAATTAAAGTCCGATTAACATGCAACAAGTGTAATGAAGAAATAACTAACACCATTCACCGTACTGAAGTAAAACGAATAACCATCACAATAGAGTAAATAATGTCTGGAGGAAAAACTCCTCACTACAAATCCCACAACTGAAACAACTAAACTGAATACTGAAATAATACATGCCAAAGTCTGAAAACTGAAATGTAAAAGATGTCTCTAAATAGAAATGGGCAACATGCCCTACAACTGATAGATAGTGACTCTGGAATCCAAAAGATAGAAGCGTCTACAAGCAAATCCCTGTAGCTTCCACAAACAGCTACAGCTCGTCACCTGAATGAGAATCCTATGCTTGGTGTCCCTGTGGCTGGGCACCTAAAATGGTTTTACAAGAAAAAAGATTTGAAAAGCAAACGGGTCAGAGCCCGAATGTGGAGTTATATTTTAAAAACCTGCAAGTGCTTTAAAAACATTTAAAACATTAAATGCAAAGTACATGTTAGGACGTACACTCACATGATATTCTCACCTCTCGTGTAACTGTGCACTCCTAACATAAGTACCCATCTACAATGATATAAACTACTAGCTAAGTGACATCATAACTAGCTAGACTGTAATAGTTCCTACCCTTATTACCCGGTTCTATTAAGATATAACGCTCGTAATTAGATAGGGATTTAATGTAAACTCATATGCTCAACATGCAATATATTTCTCTATCAGCTAACTCATTATATTTATCGAAACAATACCGTAATTATATTCACATCATTAACATGAAGGTTCTCATTAACTAAGTGTATATTATTCACATCATAAATATACAATACGAGCACCCCGAGAACTAAGCTGCGGTGCACACATACTCTGCTATCCATCCCGGTACATCACGTACATAAGGATCACATATACTGAATCTCTCAGGAATAGTTCAGATAACACAAATCACAAATAGTGGAGGCGAACACAGTCTCATCACATGGGTCACGTACATACCTACGCTCCCACGATCAGCGGACTTATTAACATCCCAATAAGTCTTTCTCTGACCTATGTTCATCGAGGTACCAGTCTATATCCCCCCCGTAGGCACACAAGTATTAGAGGGTCCTAAGCGAACGCAACCTCCCGTGATAGCAAGTATGGTAGGTATGTCATACACACAATCCATATACCAATACTAAGTAAACACACGTCTTAGTAATACCGTATTTTAATCGTAGTACATATTCTCATACTAACTATATTTATCACAATTTGTACTATTCCGATTTGTAATCATACGCCCCATAATTTTCTCACGTCGTAGTAGATACTCACGTCTCAACCCAAACCATCCATGTAATACAACTCTCGTATGTAAATTCCTTCTCATAAATACCCAAATGTCCCAATCCTATCATTAATACATCTACGGAATGATATCTATATCCTCGAATAAGTTTACGGAACTCCAAAAATCAAAACAGTCCAAAATGGCCCAAACTTCCGGCTCGTTAGAAGTCTCGTTCGAACGAGACTGTTCGAACGAGTTTGGACTATCAGCTCGTTAGAAGTCTCGTTCGAACGAGGCAGTTCGAACGAGATCCAGTTCGTTCGAACGAACTGTCCCTTCTAACGATATCTCATTCGAACGAGATATCAAACGAAATCCCTACTCGTTAGCAACGACTGGTCAACTCGTTAGAAGCTCGTTCGAACAACCTGGGGACTGCTTCTAACGACTGACCAGTTTCGGCCCAGATTTTTCCCCAATTCGTTTTTCATCCATTATAACACCTCAAATCTTCTAAACTAAGTCCCAGCAATCGTTTAAAGGTCTATAATCAATACTAAACATATATAGTCACATCCTAACATGTTTTTAAGGGATCAATCCATCCTAACATCAATTAAATTTACCAATTTCTACACTTTTTCTCAATAACTCAAGAACATGAACCCTAACTTTATATCATCATAAAATCCCAGAATTTAATTCGTTTATATTTCTTCTAATCATAATTATTACGAGATAAATCATCTACCTATCATACTACATGCAATTCTCTTCAAATTTTCAAGTTCTAAACTCCAACTACATGGGTTTTCATTCAATCTTTCAAGAACAATCGAAATCCTTCAATTTCTAACATGGAAAAGACATTCTCTGAATTTAAATGGAATAAAGTCACTTGCCTTGGTTTGATTTCTGATTTTGGTGTAGGTTTGATGAAGTTTTCTGCAGAATTTCCTCTCTCCAAGCTCCTTCTCCAATGGTGGCTTAAGGTGGCTAGGGTTTTGATTTGGGGAACTTAGAAAACCTAAATGATAACCTACGTAGCCTTCTAGGTTAATATGGGTTGGTTATGGGTTTAGTGGGTCAAATCCACATCAGATTTAATTAACCAATTTTCGTCACTTTTAATTCCTCAAAATGTAAAATTACCAAAATACCCTTTAAGTTGCCGGTTTGGCCTAAAAATACCCCGGAATCCAAACTACACCCCCGGGTAGTGTTTTCTGACTATCTCAACCCTTCCGGACGCATTGGCGCACTCAAAACGACCATATGGTTTATAGATTTTAAATTCACTTTTATTATCAAAATATTACACCGTGACGCGGCGGTCCCACGCGTCTCAACAAAATTTCTAAAATGGCATCTATCAATCTCACGACAAATTTTATAATACCAAGTTCATATATAATCATATATGCACATAATCAAATACCAACTCACATCTCGTAAGTATTTATAACCTGGATTAATTTCCAATTAATACGCATTTAATTAATTAATCCCAAAAATAAATATAGTCAAAAGTACGGGGTATTATAGCCTTAAGTCCATTAAGTATGGTTTTATGATAACAAGACAGATGACTTACACAAATAGACTCGACTATGTCCAAGACCCTAACACATCTTCTTGTAACTACCTTCACCTAGTCGATAATCCCGGACTCCACCATAACCTTGGAATCCACCAATGAGGCTTTTTGTAAAACCGTCAACCCACACTTGAAGCCTTTCTCTGAGTGGGAACGCCGCAGCAAACAAACTTTTCTTCTTTCTGGGATATAGAAGCAAACCCAAATAACTCTTCAAATGTAGAGTAAACTAGGTGCCAAATAAACTCCAAGAAAGATATATATAAATAATTAGTTACAATGGTGTTTTTACTATTCATAAGTTTAGGAGACACTTCACGGTTCAGATCGAAGACAATAAGGCTAGAAATGGAGGGCTGAGATTGTTTTGAGGCATTTTTCTGTTTTACCCATTTCTTTTTGGTTTCCCTCTTTTATCTCACTATATTAATTTGTTTCTCTTTTTCTTTAATTCAAAACAAAGGGCAATAGAGGAAGTGTAGGCACAAAATTTTATCTAAGCTTTGTTTCTGTACGAGATGACCCCGTCTCTCTCTCGTTCAGTATTCTATCAGGTCGGTTTTCATCTGAGACTCATTTTCTCCCTTCTTCATTTTCACTCTGTGTTGTCGCAGTTTTCATCATCATAGATTCATCAAGTAATATCATTTTCACGGTTATCATTTCATTTTAGCCCTAATTTTTTATTTATTGTTCTTTATTTGGCGTTGACGCGTTTTCATCAGAGATTCATCAGGTAATAATCGTTGGGCTTCATTTTTGTTGTTGGTGTTGAAAATGTTTAGATTCCTTTATTTTTTATTTTAGGTAAGTTTTGAATGGTTTCGATTTTATGGTTTCATCAGAGATTTATTTTCTGCTTTTAAGTTTCAAATGGCTTAGTGGAGGTTTTGGAGCTGCTATTTACAAGGTTACCATTTCATTTCATTTGGTTTAATTTTGATTTTACATCTATTTACTTTCATAATAACATAATTTCTTCTAACCTTTTTGTTGGTGTTTTACATGTAACTAAGAGTATTTACGATTTTTGGTTGTTTGAAGTGTAAGTAAGAGTTCCAATCTTTTTTCTTTCATTATTGAATAGTTTATACATATGTTTTCTGCTGCTTTTCTCTTTGCTTTCATTGCAGTGAATTTTGGTTTCAATGCAATTGAGAAGGGGGGGATGATTTCACTTCTAACACGTGTTGGTGACACACCCAAAGTTATACTTAAGTGTGAAATTTCTTTTATTAGTTCCATTGGGTTAAATTTATATGTTGATTACATAGTTTAGGGTTCGAAGTTTGGTTTTCAAACTTTAGGATTTTATGAAATTAGGGGTTATGATTTTAGTGTCTGAAAGATTTGGGGACTCTATTGAATTATTTATTTACATACATGATTTAGTTCATTTGTGTTTTCCATTTGTATGCAACCCACGTGTTTGATTTGGGGACTCTGTGGATAAGTCTTTTTCTTTTCTTCACTACATTAGTTCCCCTTAGTTAATATCTATTGGATGTCATTCATTAATGGTATTTGTGAATTTTTAATTTATAGAATGAAATATTGATTTGGATGTTGTTTTTATAGTCGCACATATGCTAAATGGGCATGGGGATATATACATCAAATTGTTGCTTCTCTTCATTCACATGATAAGCTACATGTTGATTTCCTTTCTTAATTTTTTGATAATTTTATGGTATATCCATGATTGAGAGAAATTTTTTAAACTAAATTGTTTGGGTAGCCTAAACAGTCACTTGAATTTATTAAAATGGGCCTTAACGTTTACTCCAGTTTGCAACCAAAAAAGACTCGACCATATAAAAAATATGTTTATATATGAGGAACATTATATGGCCATGTTGGGATGTGTAGTATTAAATTGAACTATTTCAATCTATATGCTATTATTGACACCGAGTATAGTTTTAGATTATTTAACTTTCCATCTATTGTTCGAGTAATTTTTTGGTTGCAAACTGGTATTTTTACTGATTATGGTATTTTTAATGTTTATGGTATTTTTACTGTTCACAAGTTTTGAAGACATTTAACGGTTCAGATTGAATCCAATAAGGCTAAAAATGGATGGATGAGATCATTTCTCCTTTCTCTATCCCATATGGCTCGAGGAAATCTGGCCTCACATGGCTCGAGAAGGAGATTTCAACTTTCACAATCCTACCCTCTCTCTCTCTACCCTTTCAAAATCCATCCCACTCACTCACTCAAAAATCCCCAAAACCATCCATCTCTCCTTGCTGCAAACAATCCCACCGGGTATGGTTCGATTTTTGTTGCTCATTTTTTGTTCGATTTCTGTTCATATGTTATAAATCTAAACACCGAGTATGGTTTGATTTCCAGAGCACCGGGTACAACTTTTGTTCAACATATATTTTGTTCATTTTTTTGTTGTTAATTGAATCGTAGGTTCATGTTTGGTTTATTTTGTTGCTCTTTATTAATAATAAGAGGTTTTGTGTATTTCGAACAGGGACATGGTTCATTTGAATCATTTCTACACAATATTCGGCATTATATTTTTCTCTACATCACATTGAGTATTTGTTTCCACATCTCCTCCCATTTTACTAAGGTAATCTCTCCCTCTTTTATTTTTTAGATTTTGGCTTCAAAATAAGAGGTCAAATCCTTGATTCATTGATGTTTAATATTCTTTGATGTTCAGTATTCTTGGTGTGTATTTTTTAATTTTGTGACACTTTTACTTTAATAGGGTATTTTTTAATTTGAAGTGAAGTTTTTATGGTAATTTATTTGGATTAATTTTCTACATCTATTACACTTTGTACTACATGACTACATTGAAATAACCGAATGACAATTGTTGTCTTCATATGTGCAGAAATTGTGTTTGGGACATTTTGGATATGAACAATCATATGATCAAAGGACTGTATTATTGTGCTCTTCGTGTAAATTTTGAGGTATTTGGTGCGTATTTTTTAATTTTGTGATGCTTTTACTTTAATAGGGTATTTTTATTTGCCTAATAATGTTTTTACGTTTTTTGGATTCATTTTCTACATCTAATACACTTTGTACTCAATTGATTAAGTCTTGTTATGGCCAGGAAGAAGTTATTCATGATTCTTCTAGTTTCCTTTCTAAAGAGTACAGCCTTAAGGAGGTACTCAATCGTTTATAAAAGACAGGAGAATACAACAAGCCTGCGAGTCTTAATGATCTAAGACATGAAGTTAACACTTTAAAAAATGAGTTAAGACAACTCAAAATTCAGCACAATAACATGCAAACTGAGATTGATAATCTCAAGAATGTTCAGAAACATTATAATCCAGGAACTTCAAACACTACTCCTAATACTGAAGATCCTGTGGATTTTTTGGGTGTTATCAGCCGTGTACCAAGCCAAAAGTGATACACAACTATCAACCTAGTGATCAACAAAGAATTTTCTCTTTGTAACATCATTGCCCTTGTTGATAGCGGTGCTGATATGAGTTGTATTCAGGAAGGAATTGTTCCTACTGAATACTTTGAAAAGACTACTCAATCATTGTTTAATGCTAGTGGCGATAGCATGGGCATCAGGTTTAAATTAACTAATGTTGCCATCTGTGACAATGGAATTTGTTTAGATAGTACCTTCCTGCTTATTGGCGATTTATCTCAACAGATAATTCTAGGTACTCCTTTTTTATCTATGCTTATGCCTATTGATAAAATTGATTCTAGTGGTATATACACCACTATTCAAAACCAAAGAATTGTTTTTGATTTTATCACCCGTCCTGAGATTAAGAAAATTAATTCTTTGACTAATAATATTATTTTCAAAGAAAATCATTTTAATTTTCTGCAAAAAGAAATCTCTTTTCTTAACATTAAAAAGAATTTAATGTCCCCGCATATCATGAGCAAAATTCAGGTTGTTAAAAATCAATTAACATCGGAAATTTTCAGTGATATCCCTAATGCTTTTTGGGACAGGAAAAAGCATATTATTTCCCTTCCTTATGAAAATGATTTTCATGAAAATTCCATTCCTATCAAGGCTAGACCCAGTCAAATGAGGACTGAATTTCTTAACCTTTGTACGAAGGAGGTCCAGAGTCTTTTGGATAAAAAGCTTATAACAAAGAGTTATTCTCCTTGGAGTTGTACAGCTTTTTATGTTAACAAGGCTGCTGAGCATAAACGAGGTGTTCCTCGGCTTGTAATTAATTATAAGCCTCTTAACAATGTTTTGCAATGCATAAGATATCCAATACCTAATAAAAAGGATTTGTTAGATAGGTTGCATTCTGCCAAGATTTTCTCATAATTTGATTTAAAATCTGGTTATTGGCAGATCCAAATTGTACCACAGGATCGGTATAAAACTGCTTTTGTGGTTCCATTTGGCCATTACCAATGGTATGTTTTGCCTTTTGAGCTTAAGAACGCCCCTTCTGAATTCCAAAATATCATGAATGATATTTTTAATCCCTTTTCAGATTTTTCAATTGTTTACATTGATGATATCCTTATCTTCTCTCAAACAATTGACCAACATTTTAAACATTTAAATTTTTTTTAAAATGTTGTGAAAACTAATGGTTTAGTTGTCTCCGCCCATAAAATGAAAATTTTTCAAACCCATGTTTGATTTCTAGGGCATAACATTGGAGAGGGGAAAATACTCCCCATTGATCGCAGTATTTAGTTTGCCTCTAAATTCCCTAATGAAATTAGAGAAAAAAATCAACTTCGGAGATTTCTGGGTAGTCTCAATTACATTGGAGACTATTACAAAAATCTTGCACAAGATAGTGCCATTCTTTACTCAAGATTGAAAAAGAATCCTGCTCCTTGGACTTTAGAGCAGACTAAAGTTGTTCAGAAAATCAAACTGAAAGTCAAGCAATTACCTTGTCTTGCTTTAGGCCTTCAATCTTGAGTGTTCAAGGATTTGAACTTTCTTTCGGCCGTCCTCCTGAGGTTACTAAAATTACTTATAGTAATAATATTGGCCCGGCTAGAAATTACTACCATAGTTTTATCATACTTATTAAAGTACCAAGTCCTAAAACTATCCCATTCTGGTAAGATAACTAAGCACTTATTTCTTTCCTATTAATTGTAAAAACCATTAAAAGAAAGAAGGGTTAAAGTCTGACATTCATTTCAGACGGGGTAGGGGATTCCTTGCGCTGAGAAGAATCCTTCTTCTCATAAATACCATGTGGTATTTGGTCATGGGTAAACGTACCATGAACATTCATATCATCTTGATATTAAAGGTCTCTAGGGTTATCTTCACAAACAGAGTGTCGTGAAGTGGATGGAGGATAGGTAGCAAAAGGGGTTCTGGAAGAGTAACTTCTAGAAGATTGACACCTATTGAATTTTCTAATATTTAGAAAAACATCTCCATTTTTCTCCTCGATGATGTCTTCAACAACATGATTCTGACGAGGTTGAGGAGGAACAACACTAGTTATGGCCCAAGTCTCTGGGAAGTCAATTTCGTCCCAACTTATAGTTCTAGGTGTGTGAACATTAGAATCTATAAGGTGTGTGTCAATTAACACAGTTTTACCAAAAGGACTGAATTGCTTAATATTGGAAGCCATAGTATTCATTACCTTGTAATAAATCCTATAAATAATCCCAATAGTTTCCGATCCCGAAAGAAAGTTATAACCTTTGGTTTGAACCCTAAGACTCAAAGATTTACAAAGGTGCATATCAGTTAAAGACAAAGTTATATTTGGAAACACATCAAAATAAACTGGTCCATTACATAAACTAGTTTCAATAGCTCCCATCAAAGATTGTCTAAAATTAGTACACCTACCATCGCGAAGTGTAGCTTGAAGACATGCATTCATACTAGAAAGGGTCAGGGGTTTAAAAGCAATTTGAATTAAACCAACATGAATAAAGTGATAATTTTTATCCTTTATATGATCTTTAAGATCATCCCATTTAAAGAGCTCGATAGTCTTATCTTGCTCGTTCAGACTAAGGGTTTGTTCCATAGTCCTAATAGCATATTTGCTATGAAAGTTATACCAGTTTGTGTTATATATAACTTTAGGATGGACCTTAGGAATAGTCCACCTGTTCAGATCCTTCTGAACATCAAACTCGATTAAAGAAGAGTTCTTCGTGAACTCTAGTGTTGTGTGTGTATCAATGGTGTGTGATTCCATTATACAGATGTTAATATTTAGAATAGTAATAACCCTATGATCTAGAATAGGAAAACATTATACAAATCAAAATTTTTATTTAAATGAAACAATATGCAAATCGAAATTCTAAACCTAAATGAAATTAATATTCAAATCGAAATTCTATAGTTAAATGAATATAATAAGCCGAATTAGAAATCACTTTTGATACCCAGTGGTCAACGATTTACATCGGGACTAAGCCTCAACGCCTCCCCGGCTAAACGGCAACCCATTTATGCGACAAGTTACCAGTATATCACAACCAGATTTCTATTTCTCCTGATTATTATCATTTAAATTAGGATTTAAATATGAATAGTAATCATTTAAATTAGGATTTTAATGTGAATAGTGATCATTTGAATAAGGATTTTAATGTGAATAGTAAATTACTATTCATGCCGGTGAATAGTAATCTTACATATTTCGAGGAATAGTAAAATTACTATTTCGACGACATATCTCAGATCATCTGTATTAATAACCTAAACATTAACAAACAAATTAGCCAATCATGGCTATGATACCAACAAGTAAAGGATCAATATGCGGAAATATTATTACAAACTTACAAACTTATTATTACAGACTATATTTAAAACAAACTAAAACTTACAGTAAAAATGCCAATCATGGATCTGATACCAACAAGTAAAGGATCAATATGCGGAAATATTATTACAAACTTACAAACTTATTATTACAGACTATAATTAAAACAAACTAAAACTTACAGTAAAAATGCAGAGTCCACCGGAATAAGACCGGAATGTTTCAAGCTTATTACAATAAGAGAGAGAGAGAGAGAGAGAGAGAGAGAGAGAGAGAGAGAGAGAGAGAGAATTTAAGCGTGCAAAATGAATAGGGGAAGCCCTCTAGTTATACAAAGAAAAGGAATAAATAATTCCTAAAAAGGGGCCCTCCATGTTGAAAGGCGTGACAAAGTCTTTTGTCTTCTAACGTCGGCTGTTGGGCCAACTGGGACCACAAAAGACACGGGCAGCTGCAAGTGGGTCTGTGAGTCACCAGGGGGTCCTAACACATTCAAGAGAAAGTAGTGAGCCTTATACATATGGGTTGGCGAGCATCTTTCTGGGGCCGACAGGGGCCAGGTGGGCTAGCTACCTCAAATAATCTAATCCATCCGCATCAGGGCTAGAGATAGAGTTATCCAACCATCGTGTTGGAAAGGCTGAACTCAGTGAGTGGCAGAAAGCCTCCATCGTTGGCTCAGTAGGAATATTGGTGTCAAACATGTCACCAATGTAGGCATCGTCTTCTGGGTTATGGGATTCTCCGGCCAGGAAAAAGAAAAGATTTTCTTTTGAAATAGAAGTCATGGATGTATCATCATCATCATCTGAGGGAAGGGGATGGGGTTCCTGTCGAGTGTGTCGGAGCTAAAACTGGGTTTAGCTGGAACACTAGGAGTGATTCGCTCACCAAAAGTAGACTTGAATTGGTTATAGTTATAATCCATAACTTTCTGCAGAAGCTCATGCTCCGTAGCACTGGGAAACTGCTTCTTCTGGGTAGCTTTTAAATCCACAATAGGTTTTACTGCAGGTGTCATCTTTTTTGCAGGAGGGGGAGAGTCTTCCACCGAATCCATGTAGTTTCTCAAACTACCCTTTATCTGGTTGATGGTAGAAACTAAATCCACGCCACTCCACCACCGATAAAAGAAGATGCGCTCAAGTAGAGGAACATTGAGATTATTGACTCTACAACGCAGATTCCATCTGGAGATCCAAGGAATGCTCATTTTGGAGAAAAAGAGTAGGGTGTTTAATCCTACCGGAGTGTTGTTTTTCCCACGTAAAACAGGATGAAATTGAGTCCAAGGAAGAAAAAGTTTAGCCTTGGTAATTTCATCAGGGAAAAAATCAATTCCTAATACAAATTTGTCCCACCAATTAATAACCCATCCTGGGTAAGATTTTTTCAAAGAATTTGGTCACAAAACAAAAAACCAAGTATGCTTGTGCTCAGCATTTTGATAATAAAAAGCTTTTTTCCAAGCTTGGACATAATCCCAATAATTATAGTATCCGACATGCGAACTCAATTTTCGCGCCTTCAATGGATGGATTCCCCATTCTCGGGAAGATATGAATTTTTTCAATACAACCTTGCTATAAGCAATGGGGGAATGAGAATTTCCCTCGTGTTTATCAGTATGATTGAACACCACTAAATCAGTTTCCACGAGAATCGACTCGTATACCGTCCAGTATTTGCCTTCTGGCACCTCATAATTATGAGTATCAAGATACAGGGACTTAATTTCCCATGGAGAAGTCATCTGCTTCTCATCCTCATCATTGAGGATTAGTACCAATTCCGATGTCCTGTGATTAGGAATGAAATTGTACTTAATTATTTCCAATACCTCTTTAGCAGATTTCTTCTTGCTGAAAGGGTTAAGAGGGGGATCATTCTTCTCCCTGTTCTTCGCGCTCTGGCGAATGAACTCCATATAATCCTGTATCGGAGGATATTGATCTTCATTGATCACAATCTTTTCTTTACCAAGCCGGTGAGAATACCCACGACCTCTGCCACGCCTATGAGAGGGGCTACTCATCGGTCCTGCAAAAACTCTCTACTTAAAAAATCAGGAATAGAGTTATTTTCCCCATTGATATAATCTATATCAAAATCAAAAGCCGATAAGTTTGCTTGCCATCTGGCAAAAATCTGTTTTGAAAAAAAAAATTCAACATCTTTTTGCAAAACCTGTTTTACAGCACTACAATCAATACGTAGCAAAAATTTCTGATTCAACAAATCATCCTGAAATTTTGAAATGCATTTGAAGACAGAAAAAATTTCTTTTATAATGGTGGAGTAATTTTTCGAGGCATCTTTCCATGATCCGGAAGTAAAATAAACAAGTTCTTCATTATGGGTTAAAGAATTTATTTATTTTAAAATACCACCAAAACCTAATTCTGAGGCGTCAGTCTCGACAATTTTAAAAAACGAGGGGTTGGCTAAAGCAAGACAAGGTAATTGATTGACTTTCAGTTTGATTTTCTGAACATCTTTAGTGTGCTCTAAAGTCCAAGGATCAGGATTCTTTTTCAATCTTGAGTAAAGAATGGCACTATCTTGTGCAATATTTTTGTAATAGTCTCCAATGTAATTCAGACTACCCAAAAATCTCTGAAGTTGATTTTTTTCTCTAATTTCATCAGGGAATTTAGAGGCAAACTCAATACTGCGATCAATGGGGAGTATTTTCTCCTCTCCAATGTTATGCCCTAAAAATCGAACATGAGTTTGAAAAATTTTCATTTTAGGGGCGGAGACAACTAAACCATTAGTTTTCACAACATTTTTAAAAATTTGTAAATGTTTAAAATGTTGGTCAATTGTTTGAGAGAAGATAAGGATATCATCAATGTAAACAATTGAAAAATCTGAAAAGGGATTAAAAACATCATTCATGATATTTTGGAATTCTGAAGGGGCGTTCTTAAGCCCGAAAGGCAAAACATTCCATTGGTAATGGCCAAATGGAACCACAAAAGCAGTTTTATACCGATCCTGTGGTGCAATTTGGATCTGCCAATAACCAGATTTTAAATCAAATTTTGAGAAAATCTTGGCAGAATGCAACCTATCTAACAAATCCTTTTTATTAGGTATTGGATATCTTATCCATTGCAAAACATTGTTAAGAGGCTTATAATTAATTACAAGCCGAGGAACACCTCATTCCTGCTCAGTAGCCTTGTTAAATTAAAAAGCTGTACAACTCCAAGGAGAATAACTCTTAGTTATAAGATTTTTATCCAAAAGACTCTCGATCTCCTTCTTACAAAGGTTAAGAAATTCAGTCTTCATTTGACTGGGTCTAGCCTTGGTAGGAATGGAATTTTCATGAAAATCATTTTCATAAGGAAGGGAAATAATATGCTTTTTCCTGTCCCAAAAATCATTAGGAATATCACTGCAAATTTCTGATGTTAATTGATTTTAACAACCTGAATTTTGCTCATGATATGAGGGGACATTAAACTCATTTTAATGTTTAGAAAAGAGATTTCATTTTGCAAAAAATTAAGATGGTTTTCTTTGAAAATAATATTATTAGTCAAAGAATTAATTTTCTTAATCTCAGGACGGGTGATAAAGTCAAAAACAATTCTTTGGTTTTGAATAGTGGTGTTTATACCATTAGAATCAATTTTATCAATAGGCACATGCATAGATAAAAAAGGAGTACCTAAAATTATCTGTTGAGATAAATCGCCAATAAGAAAGAAGGTACTGTCTAAACAAATTCCATTGTTACAGATGGCAACATTAGTTAATTTAAACTTGATGCCTATGCTATCACCACTAGCATTAAACAAGGATTGAGTAGTCTTCTCAAAGTATTCACTAGGAACAATTCCTTCCTGGATACAATTCATATCAGCACCGCTATCAACAAGGGCAATGATGTTACAAAGAGAAAATTCTTTGTTAATCACAAGGTTGATAGTAGTGTACCACTTTTGGCTTGGTACACGGCTGATAACACCCAAATAATCCACAGAATCTTCAGTATTAGGAGAAGTGTTTGAAGTTCCTGGATTAGAATGCAACTGAGCATTCTTGAGATTATCAATCTCAATTTTCATGTTATTATGCTGAATCTTAAGTTGTCTTAACTCATTTTTTAAAGTGTTAACTTCATGTCTTAGATCATCAAGACACGCAAGCTTGTTGAATTCTCCTATCTTTTCTAAACGATTGAGTACCTCCTTAAGGCTGTACTCTTTAGAAAGGTAACTAGAAGAATCAGGAATAACTTCTTCTTGGGCATAACAAGACTTAATTAATTTTAACTTAATGTTAGGGTCAGTAATCTGATTGATGACATCAATCATGTTTTGTTGCTGACTGGAAAGGACATTAAGACTTAATCCATTCAATTGGATTATGGATTGGAGATGGTCGCATCTCTTGGTCAATGCATTACATTGACAATCTCTATTACTAGAGACGTCTGAGTCACTAGAGCTCTGGATATGGTAGAGCTCATCATCGCTCTCAGAAGAGGAGACCTCTTCAGCTTCAGAAGAACTTGAGTTAAGCAAGATCTTACTTAACTAGGACTTCAGATGTTCATCAATCTGAAGGTTGCTAATCTTAGCTTCCATTTTACATTTATTAGCATAATGGCCATATTTACCACATTTAAAGCATTTAGGGCTAGATTTGTTAATTTTCATTTTAACAAATTTCTTTTTAATTTTATGTTCCTTCTCTTTAGGAATATAAGCCCTTTTCTTCTTACGTTTATGGGTGGGTTTTTTAGAGACCTTTTTAGTCTTTTTAGAGACTTTACGAGTGGAGGTCCCCTGAGTATCAAAAGAAAATTGCACGCAAAACTCACCAAGCTCTTTCTTTCCCGAAATATTCTATTTCTTAAGTTGCCGCTGCAACTTAAGGTCATTACAAAGAGAAAGACCCTCTTGAATGACAAGACTTATGAGCTAGCCATAGGTTTAATTTGAGTAAGGGATAGAGATGCCGTCATTGGCTTCTCTCATCTTCTTACGCATTTTCTCAGAGAAGAAAGTGGGAAGGCCATCAATGAACTTGGCTTTCCAGTGCTCAGAGTTGTTGTCTCTTCTCTGCGTAACCCTAGCAAGGAAAACGTCCTTGTACCTCCTAAACTGACTTAGAGTAGGACACCTAAGGTTTTGTAATAGCTCTCTATTACTCTCTGTAGAGTAATCTCCACTACCAACAAAGTGATGAATAATTTCTAGCATAAGGATGTAAACAACATCCTGTACTCCCCGGTCCTGCATTTGTTCATCTTTGACAATTTTTACAGCAGTAAGAATCTCATTTCTCTGATGTTCGGTCAGAATATTTCCCCACCATCATCTGATGGTACCAGTAAATACTGTAGTGATCATTTGCGCAATGCTATGATCGGGAGCATCATTATGCTTGCATATGGTGGAATACATAGACATTTGATGGATCATTTCATCAATCTGAGATTCAGATTTTCCATCCAAATTCCAATCATATATAGATTTACCGTGGAAAGTATTCTTCATCATGGTGCTCTCTTCGAAGAGCAGATCCTGAGGGGTTGGCCTATGGTAGTAATTTCTAACCGGGCCAATATTATTACTATAAGTATTTTTATTAACCTCAGGTGGACGACCAAAAGAAAGTTCAAATCCTTAAACGTCTTTTAACGAGATATCTGATTCAGAATCAGAATCATTATGGGATAAAGTGTTAAGTTTTAATCCATTGAGATCTTTCTCGATCTTCTTCAGTTGGGACATAAATTCAATCTTGGTACCCATTTTAAAACCTTTAACTTCAATTGGAGGTTGAATTATGGGTTTACAAAGACTTTTTTCAAAGTCTGGGGATATCCTAACTGGAATATGTACCTGAGCATTCTCAATTTTATTGAGTTGTTTACCTATCGTATTAAGGATGAGGTTGGTGTAATTACCTTGTTTGGACAAGGGATTCAGATCCTTCTTATCCGCAAGAAGTATGTCATCGGTTTCTATCCTAAGAACGGCACTAGCTTCTGTGATAGGAGCGGCGCTACTTTGGCTGGTACTACCAGTTTCTATGGATAGGGGTTCACTCGGAGGGTGAACAACAGATATAATCTGTTTATTCACAGTGGTCCATTTAGTTTCATGTTTATCCTCAGTTTTAGGTTTATTTTCTAGTTTCAAGAACAAAAAGTTGCCTATCTTTAGTAAACATAAGAAACCAAACTGCAAAAGAAGTAACCAGCTGGTTCTCTTCTACCCATTTATAAAAAGCATTTTTATAAAATTCTAACATATTTTTATCATACTTATTAAAGTACCAAGTCCTAAAACTAACCCATTCTAGTAAGTTAAACTCAGCACTTATTTCTTTCCTATTAATTGTAAAAACCATTAAAAGAAAGAAGGGTTAAAGTCTGACATTCATTTCAGACGGTAAACGTACCATGTGGTATTTGGTCATAAATACCATGTGGTATTTGGTCATGGGTAAACGTACCATGAACATTCATATCATCTTGATATGAAAGGTCTCTAGGTTTATCTTCACAAACAGAGTGTCGTGAAGTGGAGGGAGGATAGGTAACAAAAGGGGTTCTCGAAGAGTAACTTCTAGAAGATTGACACCTATTGAATTTTCTAATAATTAGAAAAACATCTCCATTTTTCTCCTCGATGATGTCTTCAACAACATGATTCTGACGAGGTTGAGGAGGAACAACATTAGTTATGGCCCAAGTCTCTAGGAAGTCAATTTCGTCCCAACTTATAGTTCTAGGTGTGTGAACATTAGAATCTATAAGATGTGTGTCAATTAACAGAGTTTTACCAAAAGGACTCAATTGTTTAATATTGGGAGCCATAGTATTCATTACTTTGTAATAAATCCTATAAATAATCCCAATCGTTTCCGATCCGGGAAGAAAGTTATAACCTTTGGTTTGAACCCTAAGACTCAAAGATTTACAAAGGTGCATAACAGTTAAAGAAAAAGTTATATTTGGAAACACATCAAAATAAACTGGTCCATTACATAAACTAGTTTCAATAGCTCCCACCAAAGATTTTCTAAAATTAGTACACCTACCATCACGAAGTGTAGCTTGAAGACATGCATTCATACCAGAAAGGGTCAGGGGTTTAAAAGCAATTTGAATTAAACCAACATGAATAAAGTGATAATTTTTATCCTTTATATGATCTTTAAGATCATCCCATGTAAAGAGCTCGATAGTCTTATCTTGCTCGTTCAGACTAAGGGTTTGTTCCATAGTCTTAATAGCATATTTGCTACGAAAGTTATACCAGTTTGTGTTATATATAACTTTAGGATGGACCTTACAGTAAAAATGCCGAGTGTTCGATGAAATAAAGTGTTAAGACTGGTAAAACATACCGAGTGTTCGATGAAATAACCGAATGACAATAGTTTAGAACATGTTGGAAATGCGGAGAACTCCAACATCCGAACGTTTGGCCTGCAAGCCCTATCAATATTGACTGCGTTTGTATTTTGATGTCTTCTCTTCGTATATATTATTAAATTATAATTGTTGTGCTAATGTCTTTTTGTAGATTTTGTTTCACGATTACAATATCTTTCCATTTAAAGAAATGTGGGATTCATTGATAGTTAGTTTTTGTACTTTCATGTTTGATCGATCATCTCTTTTTCATTTATGTTGAATAGAAACTGTAAATGTAATCAATAAAAAAAATTAATGTCAATTTTGTTGAGTGATTTTGACTTTCCTATGTTTAGTTTTGTCGGTCAAAAAGTTACATTTGTAGTTCGCTTTGGGGTTTTTGACTTTTGTTCAAAATCCACTCAATTTTTGTGATGTCTACTGTTTGTGTATGGAACATTATGTAATGAAGAATAAGCGTAGCGTTAAACAAGTTCATTGGCAAATAAAATTATCGCCGTAAAGGTGAGTAATTCAGTTTTTATTAATTAAAATAGTTCAATTTCTTATACATATTATATTATAATGCAGTCCAAAGTCAAAGTAATTTTGATGATTTAGGTTTGGTGCAAATTTTAGTTGGGGGTAAATTTTCTTCAGATTCAATGTAATAAAATAAGAAACTAAGTTTATTTTTTTGACCAAGAATCTATATTATAATGCAATAGCGACGAAGATGTGAAATTTTTTTGTTCTTTCTTTTATTTTATTTTTTCTACTTTTTACAATGATACTCTTAATTTTCGAAGAGAACAACACTGTTGGCACTCATTTTTATTTTAAAAGCATGAAATTACACTAATGTATTAAAGCAATGTTTTGAGGTGTATTTAAGTGTATATCGCTCTGATTGGGTATGGGTACGGGTCAACAATTCAATGGATAAAATGGTAAAGTGAGCCCTCTTCATTCGACATCCCCCCCCCCCCCCCCCGACTTCTTAGCTTTTTTTTAAGTGATAAAAAAGTGTATTTGGTTATGTACACATGATTGGCTATCTCATCCAACAAAGCCAGTGGCAGTGGCAATAATGCAAAAAGGGACTATCACTCCAACAAAGCAGTGGCAGTGGCAGCAATGCAAAAAAGAGTATTTGGTTGTTTAGAGAGGATTTTTATAGGATTGACATCCAACAAAGGCAGTAGTAACAATGCTTATAGGGGGCTCTGATCCAAGAAGGTGAAAAAGCATCCAAGAGGTGCTTAATAGTAGTGCTTGAGCAACAGTGCTAAAGCTGCTATTTGGCAAAGATTTGTTGGGAGTTCGCTCTGAAAGACTGAAACTCACCACGCATAGCTTCAGTAAGCTGATGTTATCACCAACCAAATTAATGAGGTATATATCCATGAAAAAACATTTCTAGAATGGAGCTAAGAGGACTCATATAAAAGCTCAAATTCTGGTAGGTACTATGACCAAAAGTTGTATCGTTTTCTAAGATGTATTGAAAATAAGACCAAAAGGTGTATCTTTTTCTTCTTTAATGGGGAGACCTCATTCTTCCTTGCGTAATGCAAAATAAGCCTTCCAAAAAGAAAATATACATTTTTCCTCTCATTTAGCCGTGATCTTCATAACTATATACATATGGTATGCTAAATCTACTTTGACATCGATTCTGATAGAATAAAGGAGTTTTGTATTTTTTTTGAGAACTCTCGGGTGTAAGGTAAGATTGATGTTCGACAACATCATCGGTGTAAGATATAGTAGCCACGAACCAAACCATGGTGGTCCATGAGCCTGTTGTTCGTATGACCATTAGTCAATGCCTTGGCCACTCAAACAATGATGGACCTGCATCTTCAGAGTAGGGTCACCTAAGTTTTTCAGCCGGAGGCAGACTTTAGTATTGAAATAACCTACGACGAAATAAGAAATTCAACTCCCTAACATAACAATGTACGAGTAATTCGGCCGGTAATCCCCAAAAGTATTGGATGGATAAAACTCTCATACCAAGTCGATGCATCCCAACTCAATTTAAGTACAAATAATGAACCAACTAAGCTCTCAAAAGATTAATAGAATCCCTCAAAGTCTACAAGCGCACACTCATTTCCCAAATTACAAAACGATGATGAAAGTGATCATTGAATTGTTTCTTATAAAGGGGAATGGGTGATTTCACAAGAGCTTTCTAATGACAAAAGAGATCGACTCAAGTTGTACTTGATTAAACCCCAACTTTGTTATTTATTCTTAGAGCAAGTAAAAAAAAAATTTTAGTTCATTTGGAAGGTAAAATTTGTATATGGCCGAATAGGCAGAACAATTAATTTCATTATGGCAGAACCTCATTTGAGTTAATTTTATGTGGATCCACATTGTACATTATTTTTAGTTTAATGTATTCTTTACTTTTTCCTAAGCTTCTTTTAATGTTTAATTCTTTAATATGAATTATCATAACATATTATGTTTAATGATTTTTTGTTAGATCATTCACAATGCATATTATTACCGAAGAAATTATGATTTTTGACTTAGAAATCAGTGTTTATTGGGTTCATTTTTTGGGTCTCGAGGGATTTGTTTTGTTCAGAGTAGGTTTTAGAAGTTCACTGCAAAGTCTAAAACCTATGTATCTTCATTCTCTACGAATTATAATCATGTTGAAACATAATAGTGCTGGTGATTTGTCGCTATCATATCTCTGTGTTTATCAACTACTTTGTGTGTTACAGAGAAGCACAATTGTGTAACAACAACTTATTGAGATAGAGAATGAGATGAATGAATATTTAAAATAAAACTTGATTCACTAGGGAGGAAACATGAGAAGTTGGTGGCGCAATCCAAATTTGTTGTTTGTGTGGTTGTGTTTTTTTTTTAATTTGGTTGATGCCAAAGAATTATAGTGATACACAAATTTGTATGGTCTTAGATTGGACCATGTGCATCTAATTTACCTATTTTTGTCTTAGATTGGACTATGTGTTAAACATCTAATTCTCCTACTTTATTTGTTATTGTATTATGGGAACCCTCTTTATTTGTAGGATATACTATTTTTAGTAGTATGAGCTAATACAATTTGTAGTGCATAAAGTCCTTAAGCTTTTGATGAACCACATAATGAACCCCATGTATTTGATGAGATGTCGTAGTTAACTCATGTGTTTGTTTTAAACATGTATGGATGTTGGCCTTGGTGTGTTAACTCAAAAAAATTATGAGCTTTGCAAAACTTATTGAGAGGTACATTGCGTTGGTGGATTATTTAATGTAATTTAGGACATTTTATAGATTTATCGATCTCTCCTTTTTGTATTTAATAAAATGATTTCTCATTCATTTTGAAACTTCTTCATTTAGTCTTCTTTGTTGTTGGCTAGGTATGACTGTCCAAATTTGGTTGGAGAGAAGTATGCTGAAGGATGTTTTGTGAAGGTATGTTCCTATTAGTAGTTTGTATGTGCATTTAGTGGCTACTTTGTTTCTTTGATATCATGTTTCTCTACATTTAGTGTCTAAGAACACAATTATCGGATATGTTTCTCTATATCAGTTATTTGAGTTGATGAAATGTACTATTTTGAATGTATGTGATTTACCTATTTCTCATGCTCAAATTTTTAAACAGATAACTATAGTGATACTTCAAGTGTTAGATATAATGTTTGTATGGTCTTATTAGATTGGACCATGTGCATCTAATTTACCTATTTTTTTTTATCTTATATTGGACCATGTATTAAACATCTAATTCTCCTGTTAATTTCTTATTTTATTGTGGGAACCCTCTTTATTTGTAGGATATACTATTTTTAGTAGTATGAGCTAATACAATTTTTAGTGCATAAAGTCCTTAAGCTTTCGATTAACCCCATAGTGAACCCCATGTATTTGATGAGATGTCGTAGTTAACTCATTTGTTTGTTTTAAACATGTATGGATGTTGGCTTGTTTGTTAACTCAAAAACAATTATGAGCTTTGCAAAACCTATTGAGAGGTAAATTGCGTTGGTGGATTATTTAATGTAATAATATGTATTTTAGGACATTTTATATAATTATCGACCTCACCTTTTCGTCTTTAATAATAAAATGATTTTTCATTCATTTTTCAATTCTTTTGTTTCAGCAAGTATGATTTTTCATTATTAAGCTTCTCTGTTTTCACTTTTCCCCATGTTTGCCACCAATTTGTCCCCATGTGTCCCCACATGTCCATTTTTTAAATAAATAAATATGGACTTTCTTTTTCACCTGTTCGACTGATTGATACAGTACGAGAGATTCCTCGAGAAGTCTTTCGAAAAAGGATTGCACGCTCTTCCCTAGCGATGACGCACGAGAGAGATTCACCCAACCAGGGGCATATTCCGAATAACATCTGACCTAATAATAATAAGCTTTTTAAAGCGATCGATGAGATAAACATAAGATCCCTACTTCATACGAAACAAAACTGGAACTATTGCTTTTGAAATGACAAAATTTCAAGTAAATTCTACTGCATTCTTTTCTTTCGTCGGACTATCACATCCAGCGTGCCATTGGCGTGTATAGTTTATGCATCCAACTCTCTTAAAATATTAAGGATAATAGGTGTTGAATACAACTTTAAGGATAATAGGTGTTTGATATAACATTAAGCATACATTTTCTGTATATAATTTCGTCCAACCATTTTAGGTTTTGATCCAAACCTTTGTATGCATAATATGATGTTGTTTCTTTTCTCTAATGTATGTATATATTTCCTTTTTTAATCCACAAGATCATGAATTGCCACGACAAATTATTAGAAAGTTTAAAATTTGAAAAAAAACAGTCCCAATGACTATGATATCCCTGCAGGTTTGTCAGCAAGCTGTTGTGCCCGCAATGCTACTTTCGCAAGTTATTTGAGAATTTGTAATTAAACTTGCGTAAGTCACCTATTGTAGAGTCTGTATCTGCTTCATTTGAACGTGTTGGAACGAGGTATACTTCAATTGTAGCATATTCAATAACTGCTACAATTGTGCACTGGATCTTCCATTCATATGAACATTCTAGCATGTTTTAAAGGGTCACTTCATGTTTAGATGCTTCAATATTAAGGATTTTGTTTTTTTGTTTTTGCCACACTCACTCGAGTTCATTTTTTTATCTTGAAATCATTTTATTGAGAGCCTTCGACCTATATCTATATCTCTCCATATCATTTGAGGTTTGAAAATTACATAAAGTTATTACTCGAGACATCATAATTATAAACTAGGTTATTATGAACAAATGTGGGAAGTATTATTTGGTTGCACTCTTTAAGAATCAGCGAGAGTCCAATCAAGTATTTGACAGCCTTCATAGCAGACATATAATGCACTACAGACTGCCACAAATGTATGTTATATTGAAACTCGATACCATTACACGATGTCGTTTCATGTTCATAAAATGTATCGTGATTCGAGTTAATCAGCCTCAAAGAAGACGCCACTCCAAGAGAAGATTGGTCGCTCATCCAAACTAGAATAAAGTTCTGTTAAGCATTATTCCCCTTACCTTATTATCTAATCATTATTGAGATTTAGCAACAGGATATCGATGATGTGATGTTGTTGTAACAACACCATTGTGGTCGCTCATCATTTGCAAGCAGACGCAGTGGCCACTCATTAGTTGATAATGGTAAGTTCCTTGGTGGGACCTTAAATGATATTATATATAGGCTATGGCCCTGTAATTTGCAAAACTCATGTTCTGTAACTGATGCATGTTCCTATCAACACAGTGGTTGCCATGGATCATCTCATATTGTGATTGCTCCCGCCAGGTGATTACTCCCGCGTGCATGAAGACCACAGGGTATATGTTGGCATTTTTATCCTCTTAACGATTATTATGCATCTAACTTTTTTTATCCTCTAACAGTTATTGTACCTCGCTTCATATTTGTTTAATGATATTGTATTTGGTAATGTGAATTTATATTTGATACCTTCTTATCTGCTATAATGTGAATCTTAATAAACTCTTTTTAATTTTCCTCAGGGCAATACGATTACATCCCAACTTCAAAGCCTTTCGCCAGCAAGTGTTCTTTCAATTTTACAGACTGTATTGGCACATCCTTGCGATGGAAAATGCTTGCAGCAAGGGCTGCGGAATCATTTATCTTGGTGAGTACATCAGAGAAGTGTTGAACCATGAGTGAGTTTGTGATGAAAACAATTTTGGTATTTGTGAGAACTATTTTGGCATTTTAACCTTTCATAACAAATGATCAAACACTATGCAATTTGTTATAAACCTCCTTATGGAATGCGATTATATACCTCGCTTATAGCAGATGATAGTAGGTGTTTTTAAAATAATGAGATTATACAGTTGTATATGGTTCATTGTGACGGGCTCCCTCAATTGGTTTCACGTATGATCATTTATTGGGTCATATTGAAATTGTAAGACGGGCCCCCTTTCAGGTCAGATTGGGTGGCAACTTATGCACGTCTAATTGCGAATACATGAGGACAAGAATCAAGATTATGTTGAAGTAAGTCTAATTTAATTTTTACAGTTTACATGTTATTTTGTGGCATGTTATATTTGTTAGTACTTCTTTTTATACTTCTTTTCCATTGATCATCTATGCTTCGTTCATCCTCTAATTGAAGTCAAACATGACTTTCACTACTGCTTGAAGAGAAGGCATAATTCATTACTAGGCTGGAATCATGAGTTGTCTAAGTTTTTCTAGGTCCAAGAGCACTCCTAGTGCGGCCTGACATCTTTATGTTGACCTCACCCCGACAATCTTTGAATATTGCAATCGCCTTGCGCAGTTTTTGGATGGCTTATATTTAATACACTCAGGGGATAAACAACATTTTAAGGTATTTAACAGAGGTTTTTATGCAGCCCCCTCCCCGCTTTCCCACTCACACACAAGCACACACACACACACAACTCTCCCTCATCTCTCCCCCTCCACCTCCCCCTGCCCCGTCCCCTCCCCCTTCCCCACGCACACACGCGCACACAAACACACACACACACACACAACTCTCCCTCATCTTCTCCCCCTGCCCCTCCCCCTCCCCCTCCCCCTCCTCCTTCCCCAGTCACACACGCACATACATGCACACACGCACGCATGCACACACACAAATCTCACACTCCCACACATTGTTACCTTCACATGAAAAAAAGTATCCCGCCCCTCCCCCCTTCCCGACTCGCACACACGCACAAATCTCACACCCAACCAATTTCCTCTTTCCAATAGGTTGTTATTTGTAATTTTTATCGAAGCTGATACAATAGTTTGCTCTCCATTTCTGTTCGATATTTCCACAGTTTGGACCTTTTATCGAATAACATGGCTAGGAAATTACTATAAATCTTCTTTTCCTTGGATGCAAATAAGATTAGGATGAAAAAATCTCATGTATGTTACTGATTGTTTATCTACTTATGTGATTTTATATTTGTTCGAGAAACTGATTAATTATGTTTATTGTTTGTCAAATCGTACAAAAAATCGAGAGGGAGGGAATGATAATGGAGAAAGGTGGGAATAAGGATGGGAAGACAGTAGTAGTAGCTCTCACCCCATCAAAGATGGTGGTCAAACACCATGGCACAAACATTTTGAGGAAGTCCCACAGAATGCATAAATTCATATACTCCTTTCTCGGCCTTCTAGCTCCCATCTCTGAATTTGGGATTTTTTTTATTGTTGGATTTGTTGTTACCCCTTAAATAGGGTGGATAGTTCAATAAACAAAGGAGACTATGCCCAATTTTTTTTTTTTAAATTGTCTCTTTGTTTTTTTAAGACACAATGAATTTGATTGATGAATATTGCATATTTCATTTTATATGTGAATTTGTTTAATGAATTTAGACAATTTGGATGTTGGACTATTTTTTATTTGTTAATAGGGTGAATAGTTCCATAAACAAAGGAGATTATGCCCAATTTTTTAAAAAATTTGACACTTTGTTTTTTTGACACACAATGTGAATTCGATGGATGAACATTGTATATTTCATATTATATGTGAATTTATTTGATGAATTTGGACTATTTGAATGTTATTGGACTATTTTTTGTTTGTTAAGCATGGTGAATAGTCCTATAAATAAAGGATATTATGGCCCAGTGCACGAGGCTCCCGCCACTGCGGGGTACTGGGGGGCTGGATGTACGCAGCCTTACCCCTGCTTGCGCAGAGAGGCTGTTTCCGTGAATCGAACCCGTGACCTCAGGTCACAGCGGGGCAACCTTACCGTTGCGCCCGGGTTCACCCTCCAAAGGATATTATGGCCCATTGTTTTAAAATTACACTTCGAAATTTTTGCGTTTTGTTGTTACGTACTTTGGAATATTACGTCGTGCCTTCAGGAACGGGCATACGCTAGTGTATATATATATATATATATATATATATATATATATATATATATATATATATATATATATATATATATATGAAGAACTTGGATTTAAATAAACTATTAGGTGTAAACTTGGTTTTGTTCTTTAAATAAATCAATTTGAATAACAAACACCTAGGGACTTTTTCTTTGGAAGAATTTTCCCTCAAAACTCTCTACGGGAGCAAAAGGTTATGAAAATTTCTTAGGAAAAGGTCAGTTTCCGCACCTATTAATCTTGTCAAAAGTTAGTGGGAACAAAAGAGTGGGAACATGGAGAAAACTGCCAGAAAAATTTTCCCGCCAGAAATCTCGTTTGAACGAAGTCTCGTTCGAATGACAATCTAACGATTGTCCAGTGGACAAAAAGGGAAAATTCATTGGAAAACTTTTTCGAACGAAATTATCGTTCGAATGACATTCTCGTTCGAACGACAATACCGAACGAACTATCAGAAAGTCCAATTTTACATTTTAAGGACAAAAACTTTTTATCCAAAGTACTACATTAACTTTCTAAAAATAAAATTCATTTAAATTGAAATTACACCCATAATAAAATTATTCCAAGTCTCCCTATATATATATATAAATGCATTCATACCATTTTGGAGACTATGGAATCAATTTTCGTTGACGTAGAAACATGACACTTGAAACTCGGCACTTGATAATTTTCTCTTTTAAATACAGACCGCTACGCCATCAACAGAAACTTCAAACATCATAGGTGATGATGCTTGGATTTAGAACCACCCGGTAAGTGATAGTGAGCTCAAACAACAGCAACCATGGCATCCATAGAGATGTATCAATGTATAACTATGTAGAAGGGGATGAGTATAAGAGGAAATAAAACAATGATGTATAGTGGTTCAGCCAATTTGGCCTACGTCCACTGTGAGTGTGTGATCCACTAAGTATGGGCGATAATGGCCTTGGATACAATGCACATAACCCTCTCTCTCTCTCTACTGTGTGTACAAGAAAAGTTTTAGCTAGGGCTACTGTTCATGGATCGATCCCTTGTGGGGTTGTAAGTGACTAGTATATATAGGTCTTGGGGGGTGTAGTGTACCCCCCAAGTATGCATGGTGCATGTGAATGATGATCTAGCCAATTCCCTGTTGACACCTGTAGATGCCAAATGATGACATAATATTCCCTCACGTGAGGGTGTGATTTTGTTATAACGGTCTGCCACGTGTCATATGAGCCTGACGCGCAATGTTCCACGCGTCTCCCAAACCACGCGTCGTCATGATATCACCCTCGGCCTATGAGCCGAGGCCGAGGGCAAAGTTTCTTCTGGTAGTGAGCCTGGCCCAATTCTGGCCTCGTACTGTCGGCCCCTCGTACTGTCGTCTGAAGCCTGGTAGAGGGTCGGCCCCTCGTACTGTCGTCTGAAGTCTGGTAGAGGGTCGGCCCCTCGTACTGTCGTCTGAATTCTGGTGGAGGGTCGGCCCCTCGTACTGTCGTCTGAAGCCTGGGCGAAGGGTTGTCAAGAGATTGGTGAAGGGTCGTCCCCTCGTACTGTCGTCCGTTTTGGAGGCAATCCTCATCTAAGCCGAGGATATAAAGGGGTATATCAATCACCCCCAGCCCTTAGCCATAGGTGCTGCTGAGATGGCTGAGGGATAGTGTTTTAAATGAGATGCATGTATGATCAGTTAGATGAGTGACACATGGGCAGATACTCATTGCTGTTTCAGTTCCCAAGGTCATGGCGGCTGTGTAGTGCACTTGGGGCCTTGTGCCCTAATTATACCTTTCTTGGTAAATGGGTCCACTCATTACCAAAGTATTTAAGAGATTTTCAAACTCTCTCTCCTTCTTCTTCTTCTTCGCGCCCAAGCCTTTTCTCTTTCTAGAAACTCATCAGCTTCCATCGCCATTTGCAGCCTTCAATCCTTCCAAGTCTAGCAGCGTTCTTGCTCTCTCCTCATCAGGTAACCTCTTTCACCCAGCATTTTCTTTTGTCTTCATTTCTGTTTTTTTAGGGTCGTAGGGCGGCACTTTATTTGAGTTACTCCATAGCTTTTTTTGGTGTCTTCTCCGGTCACTGGTTCTTTGAACGTTCTTGACGAAAACCTTTGAGTTATTTTTTTTAATCCAAAAGTCAAACCTGGTCAATTCCCCACTTGTTTGTAGCTAAATTAGCCAAGTCTAGTGTAATTTCTCCAAGTGTAGAGTCTTCCCTTTAATGCTTAGGAGGCTTTACAGCTTAGTGTCTGAATTCCCATCCTTGAGAGAGAAGCTCTTTGCCGAGATCAGGCGAATAGAGGAAGAGGAAGAGAGGAGACGAGGGGACGACCCTAATTGGGTACGACCCATCTTTCCCATTCCTCTTGCCACCATAAGACCATCTGAACCCTCTGAGTCTTGTGGGTCGTCATCTCGTCCAGCCGAGACTCCCAAACCAAGTGAGATGGACGAGAGAGCATCCTCGCCAACTGGTGCTGGAACTTCTGGTAGGAGGGACATATCTGACCTTAGCCCAGGAAGAGAGACCGAGGGTACGGCCCCCTCTGAGTCTGTCCCTATGACAACCCTGTCCCCCAATGCCTTCCAAGTGGCTTTTCCTCACGGTCCTCCTGCAGGTGATGAGGGGGAAGGGGATGAGGACGAGGACGACGATACGCATGACGAGGTTAATACCTCCCATGCCTCATCCTTTATCTCCTTAGTTAGGTATAGAGACCTTCTGATATGGAGGCATATTTACGGAGTGCCCTCTGGGGTAACTATGAGGGTTCCCTCTTATTCTGAGAGAGTTTTTGATTGTGAAGAGGGAGAGGTTGCAGTCTATGAACAAATGTTCAAGGTTGGAGTCAGGCTCCCTCTGCACCCTGCCATTGAAGATATTCTGTTTGCCCTCGGCGTATCCCCCTCTCAACTTCCCCCCAACTCTTGGAGGACGATCTTGGGCTATATCTCTTTGTGGAAGAATTCTTTCACCGACGAGCCCTCGGCTGCCCTATTTCTGGGCTACTATAACATCACCTCCTCGTCCAGACAACCTGGATATTATCACCTGGGGGAAAGGAGGTCTGAGAAGAAACTCCTCCACGTGGCACAAACTTCCAACCACGATTGGAAGAACAGGTTTTTCTTTATTTCTGGGGAATGGGAGCCCACCGCCGATGTTACGAGGAACCCCAGAAAATGGTCGACCCCCTCAATGAAGGCCAGGTCAGACCCTGGACTTAGTCTGGAGGAGAAAGACATCGTAGATTATCTGAGAGGACAAGGGCGAGAGGGTGAGCTTGCAAAATTCGAAGACTTGATGACCCCTCGGTTCCTTAAAGAAGTTGGTCTGAGGGTCGGCCCTCTGACAGAACTATGTGAGTTATACTGAACATTTTCCATTCTTTACTTATTTTTGAAGTGTTCTCTCTTTATCTCTGAATTTTTCTGACATGTCATCCTCTTATCAGATCGTCCTGCAGGTACACCAGACTATCTTTGGGAAATGACAGCTCCCAGCTTACTGTCTGGATTGGCCAAGAAGAAGGGGAAGGAGCCTCAGCAGGCTCCGAGAAAGACAAATGCCGCTGGGCCGACAGTGGTGGAGCCGACCACTGACAGTAACAAAAGGAAGGAGCCTGAGGGCCGAGTTGAGCCTCGTCCTGATTCTCGGACGAGGGCCAGAGTCGACGCCTCTGAGGGGACAACCTCTTCGTCCAGCATGGGGGCCTTCTGGTATCAAAATCTGGCCCATCTGAGGGCCAACCCCTCGTCACTGATCACGAACTTAAGGGCTGCCCAGGCCTCGATGTTCTCTGCACCATCGGCCTCTGACTTCGAGTTCTTAGCAAAGATGCCTCCTGCTAAAGTGTACGACTATGGTCTGCACTCCCTTGCTCAGGTATTGGTCTTGACCTACCTCTTTAATTCCATTTCATTTTTTTTCAATAAACCGTTCCCTCGGCCCCTCTTGATATTTGTTCATTTTTCTTGCAGTCTGTTTGTGCCTTCACCTCAGCCACCAAGTAGATGGCCGAGAATCAGGTGAAGTTTCATGAGGCTGAAAGGGCTATTCAGCATGAGGCTGATCTTCAGTCTGAGCTTGACACTGCAAGGGCCGAGTTGGAAAGTTCCAAGACTGAGCATGCAAGGATCCTGGACGAGCTGACGAGGCAGCACGACGAGGACATTAAGACCAGGAATGAGGACATTAAGGCCAAGGACCTGCTTCTCAAGGAAAAAGATGAGGCCTTGACCAACATGGAGGCCAAGTACAAAGCTGACCTTGAAGCAGCCATTACGAAAGCCGAGGCCGATGCTGTTGAGGCTTACAAAGCATCTGATGAGTTTCAGGGTTTCGACCTTGAGTACCTGGAGAGGGGGATCAGGACGGCCTGCTGATGGGTCATCCTCAAATTCGGTGATGTCGTCTCCTCGGTTCGTCCTTCATTGGAGGCAGTCAGGTTGGACGACCCTCTAATCGCTGAGGCCCTGTCCCAGGTGGAATCCCAAGTGCAGGCTGAGGGGGTCGGCATATCTGAAGATCAACCGGTCGGGATTGTTGAAGAGACCCCCTTGGTTGATGTTGAGGCTCTGCCTTCTGATGTCGTCCCTTAGGGTGGCTGTATGTAGCCCATACCCTCATTTTTGTATTTTCTTTTGTAAAACACCTGGGACATATTGTATTACATTTTTATTAATATCATCGTCTCTTCTTCTACTGCCTTCCATATTTACTCCTTTTATGGTTTGCTCTTTGTTGGTTTGCTGTCTTTTCTTAATGTCACTAACCTCTCCCTCGTCTTTCTTGAGGGCAGTGGTGGGGTTGTCCCCTCCACTGGCCCTCATTATAGCCGAGGGTTCAAATTAACCAGTTTAATGGTTTTTAAAGCCTTCCCTCGTCTTTCTTGAAGACAGTGGTGGGGTCGTCCCCTCCACTGGTCCCCATTATAGCCGAGGGATCAACTTACCAATTTAATGGATTTTAATAATTTCGACCCTCTTCTTTCTTGAGGACAGTGTAGGGGTCGTCCCCTCCACTGGCCCTCATTATAGCCGAGGGTTCAACTTACCAATTTAATGGATTTTAATGTCTTCCCTCATCTTTCTTGAGGACAGTGGTGGGGTCGTCCCCTCCACTTGTCCCCATTATAGTCGAGGGATCAACCTATCAAATTAATGGATTTTAATGTCTTCCCTCGTCTTTCTTGAGGACAGTGGTGGGGTCGTCCCCTCCACTGGTCCCCATTATAGGCGAGGGATCAACTTACCAATTTAATGGATTTTAATGTCTTCCCTCGTCTTTCTTGAGGACAGTGGTGGGGTCGTCCCCTCCATATGTCCCCATTATAGCCGAGGGATCAACTTACCAAATTAATGGATTTTAAAGTCTTCCCTCATCTTTCTTGAGGGTAGTGGCGGGGTCGTCCCCTCCACTGGTCCCCATTATAGTCGAGGGATCAACTTACCAATTTAATGGATTTTAAAGTCTTCCCTCGTCTTTCTTGAGGGCAGTGGTGGGGTCGTCCCCTCCGCTGGTCCCCATTATAGCCGAGGGATCAACTTACCAATTTAATGGATTTTAATGTCTTCCCTCGTCTTTCTTGAGGACAGTGGTGGGGTCGTCCCCTCCATTGGTCCCCATTATAGCCGAGGGATCAACTTACCAATTTAAAGGATTTTCTGTAGATGTTTCCATGTGTGCTAGGACTGACAACCACATGATGAGGGAAACATTAATATTTCTTATTAATTTTGCAAAGTGTTCTGTTGGAGCAACTCTCATTACAATTATGGCCTTTCAAGACCTTACAACACTACTGATAGTATTTCTTCAAATGATCTGCATTCCAGAGGTTGGAAAAAGGTTCCCCTTCTAGGTTTTCTAGTCTATAGGTCCCTGGGACAACTTCATTGATGACCCTATATGGGCCATGCCAATTAGGATGGAGCCTGTTGGGCTTTTCCCAAGCCTTCTTGAGAACCAAGTCTCCTACTGCTATAGGTCTCCGTTTCACCCTCTGATTATAAAACCTTGCGATCCTCTGCTGGTAGGAAGACTGCCTTATCTCAGCGTCCTCCCTCCTTTCCTCAATCAGGTCCAAGTCAAGTCTCCTTTCTTCTGCGTTTCCCTGGGGGTCGTACATTTGGACCCTATGAGTACGTAACTCGACTTCGGTGGGGATGACGGCTTCTGATCCATAGGCTAGCATGAATGGGGTCTCCCCGGTAGAAGTCCTCACTGTCGTCCTGTATGCCCACAGTACGGCATGTAACTCCTCGACCCATCTTCCTTTTTCTTCCTCAAGCCTCTTCTTGATTCCATCTAGGATTGTCCTGTTTGTTACTTCGGTTTTCCCATTGGCCTGAGGTCGGCCTGGGGTGGAGAAAAATTGTTTGATATTTACCCTCTCACAGTACTTCTGCAGAGAGGCATTCTTGAACTGCGTCCCGTTATCTAAAATGAGGGTGTTGGGCAGACCATATCTGCATATCACATTTTTCCAGATGAACTGGAAGGTCTTCTGCTCTGTAATTGTGACCATCGCTTCGGCCTCTACCCACTTTGAGAAGTAGTCAATCGCTACAATGAGGAATCGATAGTTATTGACTGCTCTTGGTAAGGTCCCTACCAGGTCAATCCCCCACACTGCGAACGGCCACGGAGATATAGTGGAGGTAAGAGGCTGATGGGGTTGATGAGGGATGGTAGCAAATATTTGGCATTTATCACACTTTTTTACATATGCTGCGGCGTCTTTCCTCAAGGTCGGCCACAAGTAACCTTGGGTGATCACCCTCTTCGCTAAGGATCTGCCCCCGATATGGCTTGAGCACGATCCTTCGTGCACATCTTGCAAAATGGAAGGGACTTCTGAGGGATGCACACACCTAAGTAAGGGGAGAAGAAACCCCTTTTTGTACAAGGTGTCTCCGATGACAGTGAATTTTGCAACCCTGTACCTCAGCTTCTTCCTTTCCTGCCTTGCTTCTGGCATCTCACCCTCTTTAATGTATCTGATCAGGGGGTTCATCCACGAAGCTTCTTGAGAGACATTCAGGCGATTGCCAAGTGTTCCCTCGGGGTCCTCAATAGTTGGTTGAAGCAAAATTTCCACTGGGACCGCCCTCTTGATGTCTGTCCTAGTCGCCGAGGCCAATCTCGCAAGGTCATCAGCACGGCCGTTGTCTAGCCTAGGTATCCTCTTTAATTTTACTTCTCTGAAGCCTTTCAGTAGTGACCTCACCTTCTCGAGGTATCTAGCCATTCTCTCGTCCTTAGCCTCGTAGGCCCCTAGTATCTGATTCACCACTAGCCTTGAATCACTATGGACCAGAATCTGGCCGACACTAAGAGACTTGGCCAAGGAGAGGCCTGCTACTAAGGCCTCATATTCGGCCTCGTTGTTGGAGGCTTTGAAGTTGAACCTCAGGGCGTATTCGACGTCTGTGCCATCGGGTGCTGACAGTATCAGTCCAGCCCCACTTCCGCTGTCACAAGAGGACCCGTCAATGAAGAGGCTCCACAGAGTCTTTCCCTCTGAAAAATTTCCCTCAGAGAGGGACTCCTGTCTAAAGATGTACCTTCCCTCTTCGTTTTCAGTTGCTTTCCTTCTAGCGGTGCTTGTCTCAGCCCTATCTGCGGGTGTGTCAGCGGGTCTATCTTTTGTATCCGTCTTCCCGAGAGTCTCACCCTCGGCCTTATCATCTTCCCAAGTGAACTTAGCCGCGAAGTCTGCCAATGCCTGCCCCTTAATGGTCGTCCTAGGCTGATACACAATGTCAAACTCCCCCAGCTCTATAGCCCAGGCCATCAACCTACCTGATTTTTCTGGCTTGTGTAGGACCTGCCTAAGAGGAGAGTCGGTGAGGATGACCATTTTATGGGATTGGAAGTACGGCTTCATCTTCCTTGAGGCATGGATCAAGGCGTAGGCCAACTTCTCGATCCTCGGGTATCTTTGCTATGCCCCCTGGAGTGCCTTGCTGTTGAAATACACAGGCTTCTGTATTCCGTCTTTGTCTCTCACAATGGCTGCGCTGATGGCCGACTCTGAGACGACGAGGTACACGTAAAGTCGTTCACCCTGCACGGGTCGTGATAGCAGCAAGGGAGACCCTAAGTATGATTTTAGCTCCTTAAAAGCCTCATCACACTCTTCACTCCATTCGAAGGCCTTCCTGAGGATCTTGAAGAATGGTAAACACCTGTCTGTGGCTCTTGACACAAATCTGTTCAGGGCAGCCACTCTCCCTGTAAGCCTCTGATCGTCTTTAATGGACTTGGGGGTCTTCATCTCAACAAGGGCCTTTATCTCTTTAGGATTGGCCTCGATGCCTGTTTGGTTGACAATTAACCCTAGGAACTTCCCTGCCCTGACCCCGAAGACACATTTGGCCGGGTTAAGCTTCATCTGGTATTTGTCCATCGTATTAAAGGTCCTTTCTAGGTCTGCCACATGGTCCTCTGCCTTCAAACTCTTGGTCAGCATGTCATCCACGTAGACCTCCATGGACTTCCCAATTTGGTCTTCGAACATTTTGTTTACGAGGTGCTGGTACATTACCCCCGCATTTTTTAGACCAAAGGGCATGACCCTATAGCAGTATGTCCCCTTATCAGTGATGAAGGCAGTCCTCTCCGAGTCTTCAGGGTTCATGAAGATCTGGTTGTACCCTGAGTAGGCATCCATAAAACTCATGAGCTCATGGCCTGCAGTAGCGTCTACCATCTGGTCAATGTGGCAGAGAGGGAAGTTGTCTTTGGGGCAGTGCTTGTTGAGATCTGTGAAGTCCACACACATTCGCCACTTCCCGTTGGCCTTTGGGACAATGACTGCATTGGACAACCATTCAGGGTAGATGACCTCTCTGATAAATTCAGCGTCTTCTAATTTTTTGACCTCATCCTTGATGACCTCGTACTTCTCTCTAGAGTAAATCCTCATTTTTTGCTTTACCGGCTTCACTCCCTCTACCACATTGAGCTTGTGGCACATGATTTCAGGGTCGATCCCCGGCATATCTACATGACTCCACGCGAAGACGCTTCGTCTTCTCCTTAACAGCTTGATGAGGTCTTCCTTGATATTAGGCTTCAGAGACTTGCCAACTTGGATGGTTTTTCCCGGGTCATCCTCATCGAGGATGATGGGTTCTACCTCCTCGGCGGCCTCTCCTTTTTTGAGCTTCGTCTCGTCCCTGGAGTCTAGGGTATCAATGTTGTAAGTGGCTGTAGCCCTCTTGTGTGCCTCCCTTTCTTCAGCAGAGTTGTAGTAACATTCTCTCGCTGCCGTCTGGTCTCCATGAACTTCCCCCACCCCGTAAGGGGTTGGAAATTTGATCATCTGATGGACTGTAGAGGGCACGGCTTCAAACCCCTTGAGGGCCACACGCCCAAGTATGATGTTGTAGGCCGAAAACACCTGCTCATCCATCACAAAGAAACTGACCTTCTTGGTGAGACATGTCGGCCACTCGTCCCCCATCCTCACATCGGCCTCATATACCCCAAGGGGGTGAACCTTTTCCCCACTGAACCCAATCAATGGATGATGGTAGGGGACGAGTCTAGCACGACTGAGACCCAAGGCTTTGAAGCATGGCCAAAACATCACATTGTGACACCCCGACTAATTAAACACCGGGTAGCTACTCCTTTATAAAATTAATTCAAAATGCCAAGTTGGCTCAGTTAATAGCATCACTGTCGAAAACGTTATTATTACTAACCACCTAGTATTTAAAAAGTAAGTGCCAAATTTTATTAAATCTGATTAACATGCAACAAGAGTAAAGAATAACTAAATAACACCATTCACCATACTGAAGTAAAAAGAATAACCATCACCATACATAAATAAAACCTGGAGGAAAAACTCCTCAATACAAAACCCACAACTGTAAAGTAACTGAAATAAATAACTAAAACTGAATACTGAGCAATACATGCTAGAGTCTGAAAACTGAAATGTAAAAATGCTCTAAATAGGAATGGGCAACATGCTCTACAACTGATAGATAGTGACTCTGGAATCCAAAAGATAGAAGCGTCTATGAGCAAATCCCTGTAGCTTCCACAACCAGTTACAGCGCGTCACCTGAATGAGTACCTATGCTTGGTGTCCTTGTGGCTGGGCACCTAAAAAGGTTTTACAAGAAAATATATTTGAAAGCAAATGGGTCAGAGCCCGAAAGTGGAAATCATTTTAAAAACCTGCAAGTGCTTTAAAAACATATACAACATTAAATGCAAAGTACATGTTAGGACGTGCACTCACATTATATTCTCACCTCTCGTCTAACTGTGCACTCCTAACGCAAGTACCCATCTATATCGACCCATATTACTAGCTAACTGACAACATAACTAGCTAGACTACCACGGGTTCTACCCATATAATCGGTCCCATATAACATAACAACTCTCGTAATTAAGTAGAGGTTTACTGTGAACACAGTTACTAATTATGCCAATGATATAACTATCAGTTAACTCATTATATAACTCGAAACAATACCGTAATATTTTTACAACATTAACATGAGGATTCCCATTAATTAAAAAGTATATTATTCATCTCATAAATATACAATACAAGCACCCCGCAATTTAAGCTATAGTGCACACATACTCTGCTATCCATCCCGGTACATCACGTACATAAGGATTACATATTCCGAATCTCTCAGGAATAGTTTACCGATAACAACATCACAAATAATGGAGGCGAACACAGTCACCATCGCATGGGTCACGCACATACCTACGCTCCCATGGTCATGCGGACTTATTAATATCACAATAAGTCTTTCTATGACCTATGTTCATCAAGGTACCAGTCTATATCCCCCCCGTAGGCACACAAGGATTAGAGGGTCCTAAGCGAACGAAACCTCCCGTGATAGCAAGTATGGTAGGTATGTCATACAAACAATCCATATACTAATACTAAGTAAACACACATCTTAGTAATACCGTATTTTAATTGTAGTACATATCGCATTCTTGTACTAACTAGTTATCACAACTTATTTTATTCCGGTTCATAATTATACGCGCTATAATTCATCCTCACATCGTAGTAGTCACTCACGTCTCAACCCAAATGATTCATTGAATATAACTCTCGTATATGATTTGCTAATCCCAACAACCCAAAAGTCCCAACTAAGTCACTATATCATCAAAGGGATGCTAACTCTACCCTTGAACTATCTCCCGGAACTCCAAAAGTCAAAACAGTCCAAAAAGGGTCAAACTGTCAACTCGTTAGAAGTCTCGTTCGAACGAGGCTTCGAACGAGTTTGGACTGTCAGGTCGTTAGAAGTCTCGTTCGAACGAGGCTGTTCGAACGAGATCCCAGTTCGTTCGAACGAACTGACCCTTCTAACGATATCTCGTTCGAACGAGATATCGAACGAAAATCCTACTCGTTAATAACGACTGGTCAACTCGTTAGAAGCTCGTTCGAACGAGCTCGTTCGAACGACCTGGGGCTGCTTCTAACGAGATGCCAGTTTCGGCCCAGAATTTCCCAAAAATCGTTTTTCACCATTTTTACTCCTCAAACCTTCTTCTAAAATTCGTTCCCACAATATATTGAGTTCTCTAATCATCCTCAAACATGTTAAGGGGCTATACTAACATCATTAAAGGGTTTGATATCATCTAAACATCATTAAATCACAATTTCTACATTAATTCCCAATTTTCTTCAAGAACATAAACCCTAACTTCTTCTCATCATAAATTCCCAGATTTTAATTCGTTTATACATCACCTAGATATGAAATATCCGAAATTAAATCTCCCAACAATATTTCTACATGCAAACCTATCCCAATATTCAATAATATCTTCAAATTTCATGGGTTTTCTTTTAATCTTTCAAGAACAATTAAGATTCTTCAATTTCTAACATGGAAGAGACATTCTCAGTAATTAAATGGAAATAAAGTCACTTGCCTTGGTTTGATTTCTGAATTTAGTGTGGATTCGGTGTAGAATTTCTGCAGAATTCCTCTCTCTCTCTCCTTCTCCAAGCTTTCTTCTCCAAAAGGCTATGGTGGCTAGGGTTTGCTTTGGGGAAACTTATGAAACCTAATTTCAATAAACCTCCGTAGCTTGTTGGGTTAATAAGGGTTGGTTAGGGTCAATCCATATCAGATTACAACTCTCAATTTTCGTCACTTTTAATTACCCAAAAATACCAAATTACTAAAATACCCTTTAAGTTACCGGTATGGTCTAAAATTACCCCGGGACCCAAACTATACCCCCGGCTAGTGTTTTCTGACTATCTCGACCCTTCCGGACGCGTTGGCGCACTCAAAACGACCATACGGATTATAGATTTTAAATTCACTTTTTATAAATAAAATATTATACCGTGACGCGGCGGTCCCACGCGTCTCAATAAAATTTCCAAATTGTCGTATATAAATCTCACGACAAATTATATAATACCAAGTTCATATATAATCATATATGCACATAATCAAATACCAATACGCATCTCATTAGTATTTATAACCCGGATTAATTTCCAATTAATACGCATTTAATTAATTAATCCCAAAAATAAATATAGCCAAAAGTACGGGGTATTACATACTTCCCCCCTAATAACTGAATTTCGTCCCGAAATTCGAAACTAGAAAGTACCTGCTAAAAACAGCTCTGGATAACGCTCGCGCATCTCATCCTCGCGCTCCCATGTGGACTCCTCGACATTGTGATGTCGCCACAGAACACGTACTAACGGAACTATCTTTGACCGTAGTTTCCTCTCGCTTCGGTCCAAAATAGCAATCGGCCCTTCCTCATAAGAGCTATCCGGCTGGAGATCGATGTCCTCCACAGAAATGTGAGAATGAGCCAAATCATCCCTAAGGTATTTCCTCAGCGAGGAAATATGGAACACGTCGTGAATCCGATGCAAATGCTCCGGTAACCCGAGTCTATACGCAACCGGTCCTATCCGCTCAATAATAGGAAACGGCCCCACATACCTCGGTGCCAACTTCCCCTTCTTCCCGAATCGCATAATCCCCTTCATAGGAGATACCCTGAGCAAAACCTGGTCCCCTACTTGGAACTCTCTGAAAAATCTCTTCGCGTCAGCGTAACTCTTCTGCCGGTCTTGAGCTACCCGAATGCGACTCCGAATTAACTCAATCCTTGCCGAAGTATCCTGAATCACTTCTGGCCCAAGTAGTTTGTTGTCCCCCACCTCCAACCAACATGCTGGGGAACGACAAGGCCTACCGTACAATGCCTCAAACGGAGCCATGCCAATCGTGAACTGATAGGAGTTGTTGTAAGCAAACTCCACCAGTGGAAGGTACTGCTCCCATCCACCCCCGAAGTCAATAATGCACATGCGTAGCATGTCCTCCAACATCTGATTGGTTCGTTCTGTCTGCCCATCGGTCTGCGGATGATAAGCCGTACTCAACAGCAATTCTGTGCCCATGGCCTCCTGGAAACTTTCCCAAAACCGCGAAACAAATATCTTGTCTCTGTCAGACACGATATTCAGGGGCACACCGTGAAGTCTCACAATCTCTGAAATGAAGAGCTGGGCATACTGTCCCGCAGTGTAATCAGTCCTAACGGGTAAAAAGTGAGCGACCTTGGACAACCTGTCCACAATTACCCAAACGGAGTCGTGACCCCTCTGCGACGTAGGCAACCCCGTGACAAAATCCATGGATATGCTCTCCCACATCCACACCGGAACCTCCAACGGTTGTAGCAATCCTGCTGGTCTCTGATGATCCACTTTTACAAGTTGACAAGTGGCGCATTTCGAGACAAACTCAGCGATATCTTTCTTCATACCGCTCCACCAATACTGCCGTCTCATGTCTTGGTACATTTTGTCCCCTCCGGGATGTACCGCGAACCGTGAACCGTGCGACTCTGCCATAACATCGTGTCGCAATTCCTCTCCTTCCGGAACTACCAATCTCCCATTGAAGCGTAATCCCCCGTCTGAGCTAACGGTATAGGATTCAGCTCCCTCTGCTAGCAACCGAACTATCTTCTCCTGACAGAACGAATCATTAGCCTGTGCCCGTACTACCTTTGTGACAATCTGCGGTGTAACGGTCATCACTGACATGAAAGATCGGGCCACTGCATCCTGGTGTCCCAATTCCTTCCACTTCGCTTTCCACACCTCTGCCACCTCATCTGCTGGCCTGCGGCTCAACGCGTCTGCTACTACGTTAGCCTTACCCGGGTGGTACTGAATGTCGAACTGGTAGTCTTTCACAAATTCAAGCCACCTACGCTGCCGCATATTCAATTCCTTCTGCGTGAACAGATACTGTAGTGACTTGTGGTCCGTGAACAGCTGAAACTTCTCCCCCAAAAGATAGTGCCTCCAAATCCGTAAGGCAAATACCACTGCCGCCAACTCCAAATCATGTGTGGGGTAATTCTTCTCATGAGGCTTAAGCTTACGTGAAGCATAAGCTATGGCCTGTCTCTCCTGCTGCAAAACACCTCCAAGCCCTTGCAAAGACGCATCGGTGTAAACCAAATACTCAACTCCCGGTCTCGGCAATGCTAACACAGGTGCTGAGGTCAATTTGTCCTTCAACTCATCAAATGCCAACTGACAGGCATCACTCCAGATATATGGCACACCCTTACGAGTAAGATGTGTCAAAGGACCTGCTATCTCTGAGAAACCCCGAATAAACCTCCTGTAGTATCCTGCTAAACCCAAGAAACTACGAATCTCCGTTGGTGTCGTGGGCTGTCCCCACTCCCTTACCGCTGACACCTTCCCCGGATCAACAGATATTCCCTGATCGGAAATAATATGACCCAAGAACTGGACTTCCTTCAACCAAAACCCGCACTTCTCATATTTTGCATACAACTCGTTCTGACGAAGCGTCTGCAAAACCTGCCTCAAATGCTCGGCGTGCTCCTCCTCTGTCTGAGAGTAAACCAGAATGTCATCAATGAAGACAATGACAAACTGATCTAGGAAATCTCTGAACACCCTGTTCATCAAGTCCATAAACACTGCTGGAGCGTTGGTCAAACCGAAAGGCATAACCCGAAACTCATAAGAACCATATCTCGACAAGAACGCAGTCTTCGAGACATCCTCCTCCCTGATACGCAACTGATGGTATCCCGACCTCAAGTCAATCTTCGAGAAGAAAGAAGCTCCTCTCAACTGGTCGAATAAGTCATCGATTCGAGGCAACGGATACTTATTCCGTATCGTGACCTTATTCAACTCTCGGTAGTCCACGCACAATCTCAGTGAACCATCCCTCTTCTTCACAAACAAAACTGGAGCGCCCCAAGGTGAGGTACTCCTGCGAATAAAGCCCTGCCCTAACAGCTGCTCTATCTGATCCCGTAACTCTCGCATCTCAGCTGGAGCCATACGGTACGGTGCACGTGCTATAGGTCTCATACCCGGTAGCAAATCAATAACGAAGTCTATCTCTCGACTGGGTGGTAAGCCTGGTATCTCCTGAAACACATCCGAATACTCCCTGACAACCGGGATCGAATCTAAAGGAATCACAACCTCCTTAGAGGTATCCTCCTCTATGTAATACAGATGAGCAGTCGATCCTCCCTCTGGGCGAGGCATCGCCACTATAAACATCTCCTGCCCCGGAATGGCAAAAACAATGCTCCCGCTGAAGCAATCAATCATGGCCCTATATGATACGAGCCAGTCCATACCGATGATCACATCGTGAACATGCATGTCTAACACTAACATGTCCGCAGGCAATACCAAACCACCAACCTCTACCCCGACTCCCCGGCATATAAAGAAAATAAGTGACCCACTCCCCAATGGTGAGTCGACACACGTCACTGTGCTCTCTGCCGTAGCTAACAATCCTAAAGCTTTCGCGAAGTGTGTAGCAATAAAACAATGTGTAGCACCCGTATCAAATAACACCCGACCCATAGTGTCATGGATAGGAAACGTACCCTCGATCGCGGGCGGTGCCTGTGGAACTGCAGCCTGGTGAACGTTGTAGACACGTCCATACTATAGCTGCCCCTGCTGAGCTGGGACTGCTGGAATGGGTGGCAAAGCTGCCATCTGTGGCGGTGCAGGAAGAGCGGCGGGAAACATAGGTCTCTGTGGCTCCTGGCGAGCACCCTGCTGCTGCTGCTGTGGGGCCCTGCCCCTATCAGGACAATCCTGCTTCTTATGGCCAGTCTTGCCACAAGTAAAGCACTTCCCTGGGAAGTTCCCTCCCCTCTGCCCCTGCTGTCCCCGGCCCTGGTGGCCGTTACCATTCCTCCCTTGGCCCTGCTGGCCCTGATGGAATTGCTGCCCATTCTGCCCCTGCTGGCCCTGATGGCCGTTTGGACCCTGATGGCCCTGGCGGAAACCTCCCTGTCCCTGCCTGTAGTTCCCTGATCGGAACCTCTTGTTATCCCCCTGCTGGGAGCCTTGCTCAGTCTGTCTCTGCCCCTGACCCGATTGTGCCCCGCTGGCACCATGCCCTCCAGTCCTGCCCTGATGGCTAGACTCCCCTGACCGCTTGCCCTCGGCCATGTGGAAACGGTGGTCCTGGCAGTGCAATAACGCAGCGTTAACCACATCAGAATATGTAGCCAACGATAAGTTCCCTAGCAGATGCTGGCGAATCCTCCAATTCAACCCATCAGTGAACTTCTCTATCTTCTTCTTCTCTGTTGGAATCTCATCTGGAACGATATTCAACAGGTTAGTGAACTCGGCCTCATACTCGGCCACTGTCTTGCCCTCTTGCTTCAAACTCATCAGCTTCCTCCTCATCTCTGTATGAACTGCGGATGGAAAGTACTTGCGGTCGAACCGCACCCAGAACTCCTGAATCGTGAGGGTATCCCTCTCCTCCGCGGTGGTAATAGACTCCCACCATTGTAGCGCAGATCCAACTAGCTTGAAAGTAGCTAGCACCTGTTTCTGAACATCAGTGCACTCATGCATCTTCAAATGCCTCTGCATGTCCTTCCTCCATTGGCTCGAGATAACCACATCTGAGCTTCCAGCAAACTCTGGTGGATGCGCTTTCTGAAAAGCGTCACGTACACGTTCCCAAGCAGACGGGAATGCATTAACCTGGACTGGCGCGACAACCGGCGCCTGCGGTGGTGCCTGCTGAATCACGGCAATCGCAGCATTTACCGCTTGGGCTACTATAGCAGCAACCTCAGCGGCGTTCAACATGCCCTGAACTGGAGCGGGCTGGGGTTCGGGCGTAGCATTCCTGGGAACTCGTCGTGCACGTCGTGGAGGCATCTGAAACAAGAACAAAGTTTATAAGTTCACGGTTTATAAACTTAATATAGCTGAAGAACGAAACGTACACAATAAGAGTACAACAGTCCTAAAATATAGGGCTCTATATCAAAGAAAACGTAGCGGAAACATAATAGCCGTACAGATCCTAAAGGACACTAGAACCTGATGCTCTGATACCACCTGTGACACCCCGACTAATTAAACACCGGGTAGCTACTCCTTTATAAAATTAATTCAAAATGCCAAGTTGGCTCAGTTAATAGCATCACTGTCGAAAACGTTATTATTACTAACCACCTAGTATTTAAAAAGTAAGTGCCAAATTTTATTAAATCTGATTAACATGCAACAAGAGTAAAGAATAACTAAATAACACCATTCACCATACTGAAGTAAAAAGAATAACCATCACCATACATAAATAAAACCTGGAGGAAAAACTCCTCAATACAAAACCCACAACTGTAAAGTAACTGAAATAAATAACTAAAACTGAATACTGAGCAATACATGCTAGAGTCTGAAAACTGAAATGTAAAAATGCTCTAAATAGGAATGGGCAACATGCCCTACAACTGATAGATAGTGACTCTGGAATCCAAAAGATAGAAGCGTCTATGAGCAAATCCCTGTAGCTTCCACAACCAGCTACAGCGCGTCACCTGAATGAGTACCTATGCTTGGTGTCCTTGTGGCTGGGCACCTAAAAAGGTTTTACAAGAAAATATATTTGAAAGCAAATGGGTCAGAGCCCGAAAGTGGAAATCATTTTAAAAACCTGCAAGTGCTTTAAAAACATATACAACATTAAATGCAAAGTACATGTTAGGACGTGAACTCACATTATATTCTCACCTCTCGTCTAACTGTGCACTCCTAACGCAAGTACCCATCTATATCGACCCATATTACTAGCTAACTGACAACATAACTAGCTAGACTACCACGGGTTCTACCCATGTAATCGGTCCCATATAACATAACAACTCTCGTAATTAAGTAAAGGTTTACTGTGAACACAGTTACTAATTATGCCAATGATATAACTATCAGTTAACTCATTATATAACTCGAAACAATACCGTAATATTTTTACAACATTAACATGAGGATTCCCATTAATTAAAAAGTATATTATTCATCTCATAAATATACAATACAAGCACCCCGCAATTTAAGCTATAGTGCACACATACTCTACTATCCATCCCGGTACATCACGTACATAAGGATTACATATTCCGAATCTCTCAGGAATAGTTTACCGATAACAACATCACAAATAATGGAGGCGAACACAGTCACCATCGCATGGGTCACGCACATACCTACGCTCCCATGGTCATGCGGACTTATTAATATCACAATAAGTCTTTCTATGACCTATGTTCATCAAGGTACCAGTCTATATCCCCCCCGTAGGCACACAAGGATTAGAGGGTCCTAAGCGAACGAAACCTCCCGTGATAGCAAGTATGGTAGGTATGTCATACAAACAATCCATATACTAATACTAAGTAAACACACATCTTAGTAATACCGTATTTTAATTGTAGTACATATCGCATTCTTGTACTAACTAGTTATCACAACTTATTTTATTCCGGTTCATAATTATACGCGCTATAATTCATCCTCACATCGTAGTAGTCACTCACGTCTCAACCCAAATGATTCATTGAATATAACTCTCGTATATGATTTGCTAATCCCAACAACCCAAAAGTCCCAACTAAGTCACTATATCATCAAAGGGATGCTAACTCTACCCTTGAACTATCTCCCGGAACTCCAAAAGTCAAAACAGTCCAAAAAGGGTCAAACTGTCAACTCGTTAGAAGTCTCGTTCGAACGAGGCTTCGAACGAGTTTGGACTGTCAGGTCGTTAGAAGTCTCGTTCGAACGAGGCTGTTCGAACGAGATCCCAGTTCGTTCGAACGAACTGACCCTTCTAACGATATCTCGTTCGAACGAGATATCGAACGAAAATCCTACTCGTTAATAACGACTGGTCAACTCGTTAGAAGCTCGTTCGAACGAGCTCGTTCGAACGACCTGGGGCTGCTTCTAACGAGATGCCAGTTTCGGCCCAGAATTTCCCAAAAATCGTTTTTCACCATTTTTACTCCTCAAACCTTCTTCTAAAATTCGTTCCCACAATATATTGAGTTCTCTAATCATCCTCAAACATGTTAAGGGGCTATACTAACATCATTAAAGGGTTTGATATCATCTAAACATCATTAAATCACAATTTCTACATTAATTCCCAATTTTCTTCAAGAACATAAACCCTAACTTCTTCTCATCATAAATTCCCAGATTTTAATTCGTTTATACATCACCTAGATATGAAATATCCGAAATTAAATCTCCCAACAATATTTCTACATGCAAACCTATCCCAATATTCAATAATATCTTCAAATTTCATGGGTTTTCTTTTAATCTTTCAAGAACAATTAAGATTCTTCAATTTCTAACATGGAAGAGACATTCTCAGTAATTAAATGGAAATAAAGTCACTTGCCTTGGTTTGATTTCTGAATTTGGTGTGGATTCGGTGTAGAATTTCTGCAGAATTCCTCTCTCTCTCTCCTTCTCCAAGCTTTCTTCTCCAAAAGGCTATGGTGGCTAGGGTTTGCTTTGGGGAAACTTATGAAACCTAATTTCAATAAACCTCCGTAGCTTGTTGGGTTAATAAGGGTTGGTTAGGGTCAATCCATATCAGATTACAACTCTCAATTTTCGTCACTTTTAATTACCCAAAAATACCAAATTACTAAAATACCCTTTAAGTTACCGGTATGGTCTAAAATTACCCCGGGACCCAAACTATACCCCCGGCTAGTGTTTTCTGACTATCTCGACCCTTCCGGACGCGTTGACGCACTCAAAACGACCATACGGATTATAGATTTTAAATTCACTTTTTATAAATAAAATATTATACCGTGACGCGGCGGTCCCACGCGTCTCAATAAAATTTCCAAATTGTCGTATATAAATCTCACGACAAATTATATAATACCAAGTTCATATATAATCATATATGCACATAATCAAATACCAATACGCATCTCATTAGTATTTATAACCCGGATTAATTTCCAATTAATACGCATTTAATTAATTAATCCCAAAAATAAATATAGCCAAAAGTACGGGGTATTACACACATCTGCAGAACTACCCCCATCTACCAAGATTCTAGGCACTTCGCATCCGTGCACCCTGGTAATGATGACGGGAGGGTCATCGTGTGGGGCCAAGAGGTCTTTGAAGTCCATTCTTGAAAATCCCACTATCAGTGTGTCCATATCAACCTTCTTCCTTTTTTCTGACTTGACCTCCAGGGATGTCGCGTGTACTGTCTTCGTCACTGCCTTGGCCTCAGCCACATGGGCCTTCCTATCGGCGAACTCAGACCCTCCTCCTACAAGTCCCCCGGAGATCATTCCCACTCCGAGCGAGATCATATTAAGGCTCTTGACAGGGCCATGGTCATCTCTCGGTGGGAGGTCAGGGTCATCCTCATCATCAGATGGGTCTTCCCCTCTTTTTTGAGGACCTTCTCTGCATGCGTCACCTCGCTTCTTTATGGGGTCATCCCCTCGGCCCCTCTTGAAGGCTCCTTTGTCGACGTACTTTCTGAGCTTCCCTTCCTTCAGCATCTTCTCAATCTCGTCTTTTAGAGCAAAGCATGTATCCGTTACGTGGCCATGGTCTTGGTGAAATTCACACCACAATTTCTTATTCCTCTTGTCGGGGGCTGCCCTCAGCTTCTCAGGCCACTTCAGTGACCGGTCACTCTTTATCTCATTGAGAATCTGTTCACAGCTGACCGTCAGAGGAGTGTACCCAGCGAACTTGTCGTCCGCGGATCTCTTCTTCCCCTCTTTGTTCTTCTTGGGGTATTTACTCCCACTTGCACCTCCTCTTTCGTCCTCATATTTTACAGCCATCGCCTCTTCGGCGTTCATCACCTTTCATGCTGTCGACAATAGCTCGGCCATCGTCCTTGGAGGGTCTTCAGCAAGCTTCCATAACAGCTTCCCCTTTTGGAGTCCTCCAATCAGGGCTGTCATAGCTATGCTCTCCTCATAGTCTTCCACCTCCAGCTTCTCCTTATTGAATCTGGCTATATAGTCCCTCAGACTCTCACTCTTCCCCTTCTTAACATAGAGCAGGTGGGTGGTCTTCTTCTGTGGCCTCACCCCAAAGTAGAAATTATGGATGAACAAGTCTGCCAACTGCTTAAAGTTTCCAATGGAATTTTTTGGAAGAGACGTGTACCAGACATGCGCAGCCCCTGTCAGGGTACCAGAGAAGTCACGACACCTCATCTCATTTGAGATAGAGTATATGTCTGCCGCCGACTGATACATCTCCACATGGTGGACAGGGTTGGTGCTCCCGTCATACCTTGGGGTGACCATAGGTGGCTTGAACTTTGATGGCATGGGAAAGTTGACTATCTTTGCCACAAAGGGTGAGCCTATGGTGTATCCCCTCGGAAGAGGGTCTCGACTCCTCAATATATCACCAATCTTATCCTCTAACTGCTGGATTGAGTCATTCCAGGGACTCACAGGGTCGGCCTGGCCGATGTTATCCCCTGCTGCCTCTCTGAGGTGGACGGAGGGTTCTGCTGCAGCAGGCCTGTATCGACTGTTCACTTCCCTTTGGCCGTCATCTCGTCCTCGGGGTTGGCCATCTGCTGCCTCCCTCCTGGATCTTGCAGCACTCCTTGGCCTGGACAACTGTTCTCGCAGGTCATTTACTGGGCCTAGCCTCTAAAAGGCCGACCCCCTGCTCAAGCGATCAAAAGCAGAGCCTCTTGGGCGATCATCAGGGTTTGGTCTCCCGCACTTTCCCCTACTGTCCTGGAGGGGTCGCACAGTGTTGTTGGAGACCTCGTAAGGTTCCCAGCACTCTATAGGAGCCTCCTCTCCCTCCAGATCTCCATACCCATCCTCAGGGCAAGGGTTTTCTTGCCTCCCCAGGCGTAGACGCCGGGGGTTAGCAACATCCCTACGCCGCTGAGGGGGTGGCAGGTCTTTGCGTGGTGCCTAGGGTGGTCCCCTGGCCTCATGCTGCCCTGGAGCTGCTGCTAGAGTAATCATCTCAGGCGAAACCCCTGGTGCTCTTAGTATGTTCTGGCTTAGAGCTGTGAACTGCTCCTGCATCATCCGCTGGCTTGCTGCCAGAGACTTTAGGGCTACCGCCACATCAGCCATCTCAGACTGAGGCGACGGCTGACTGGAACTGGGTCTTCCCCCCTCATCCGGCGGGGGAAGTGGTGGTGGTGGCATCTCAGGTGCCATGTGCTTGAGCTATGAAAAGTTGAACTAAAGAAAATACTGATGAGCTTGGGAACCTTAGTGGGTCTCTTTCAATGGTGAAACACCTCCTCTCAGGTGGAGTGTTGGTTCACCACCAGAGTGCCCAGTGAGGTCAAGATGTACAAAGGAAGAGATGTCTTCTCGTTCCCATAGACGGCGCCAAACTGATGATGCTTGGATTTAGCACCACCGGGTAAGTGATAGTGAGCTCAAACAGCAGCATCCATGGCAGCAATAGAGATGTATCAGTGTATAAGTATGTAGAAAGGGATGAGTATAAGAGGAAATAAGACAATTATGTATAGTGGTTCAGCCAATTTGGCCTACGTCCACTGTGAGTGTGTGATCCACTAAGTATGGGCGCTAATGGCCTTGGATACAATGCACATAACCCTCTCTCTCTCTCTACTGTGTGTACAAGCAGAGTTTTAGCTAGGGCTATTGTTCATGGATCGATCCCTTGTAGGGTTGTAGGTGACAAGTATATATAGGTCTTGGGGGGTGTAGTGTACCCCCCAAGTATGCATGGTGCATGTGAATGATGATCTAGCCAATTCCCTGTTGACACCTGTAGATGCCAAATGATGACATAATATTCCCTCACGTGAGGGTGTGATTTTGTTATAACGGTCTGCCACCTGTCATATGAGCCTGACGCGCACTGTTCCACGCGTCTCCCAAACCACGCGCCGTCATGATATCACCCTCGGCCTATGAGCCGAGGCCGAGGGCAAAGTTTCTTCCGGTAGTGAGCCTGGCCCAATTCTGTCCTCGTACTATCGGCCCCTCGTACTGTCGTCTGAAGCCTGGTAGAGGGTCGGCCCCTCGTACTGTCGTCTGAAGTCTGGTAGAGGGTCGGCCCCTCGTACTGTCGTCTGAAGTCTGGTGGAGGGTCGGCCCCTCGTACTGTCGTCTGAAGCCTGGGCGAAGGGTTGTCAAGAGATTGGTGAAGGGTCGTCCCCTCGTACTGTCGTCCGTTTTGGAGGCAATCCTCATCTAAGCCGAGGATATAAACGGGTATATCAATAGGCTTAGAGGATACTCACTCAATACTATCCAATGACTTAAATGTTTTGCCCGGAATTGAGCCAACACTACATAAGACTCAATTGGAGACTTTTGTAATTATAATTTGGTGATATAAATTTTGTAGTGGTAAATTCAAGGTTGTGTATCACACATCATGATATGACTTATAGTTTCTCATGATAGATGTGTAGGCTGTTTAGAGAGATGACTGAGCTTAATGTCATCACCCATAAAGCATTTGGGAATCATTGTTGTATTGAAGTTTACATAGTAATGGTAAAAATTTAAGGATTGTTGTATGTTAGGTCATGTTGATTTTTGGGATTACTTGGAGTTAGAGTTATGAATTTTGTTTATAATCATATTTCATGATATGACCTTCGAGGATAATGTCAAAAATAATTTGATAAGTGCTAGATTATTCACCTGGGAGACTTAGAACACGATGATGTTCATCATCATTTTAGGGATAATATTTGAAATTGAGTGTTGGGATGTAATGTTGCACTTACATATGCTACACATATGTTTGGTATGATCCTAGTGAGGGATATCATTAGGTCTTAGGCAAGAGCAATGTTTAAATGTTTGAAGTACTGTGAGAATGGTTATAATTTAGGGCCATATATGACGTTGATAAGAGTCCTAGAGGTGTTATGTAGGTTGAATGTGAGAAACTATGTGAGCATTGGGTTTCGCTTGATAAGAGTGATCTTAAAAACTGAAGTTAACTACTGCATTGTGAAATTTTAGAGGCTTATGTGTGATGGATCGGTAACTGATGGTGAGTACTAAGTGAAGTGTCCTTAACTTGATTTAGGATAGTTATGCTTACCAATAATGGAACATGTGGCAAGCCTAGCGTCAGCTTCTTAAAGAAATTGGTTTTGTTTTTCTTCCGTCCGGCAAAGATGGAGGATTTATCATTAATGGGCCAATCCAAGATATGTGTCATGGCTAAGATTTAGAAGATGTCGATAAAGAGCTATAGACTTCAAGGGTACATTGTGGGTTTGTATGTCGTGTGAGACAAGTTAATATCAGAATTTAGTTGTTTCCCCTTAGCATGAAAGTCGCCTGGTTCGTTGTGTTCCTTGTGTCTTCCTTGAACCGATAAAGAGAAGTTGATGACCCGTGGTAATTCAGTTATGTCACTATATAATCTCAATACTATTACGGGTTAGTCCAGATGTGGATGATGCATCACGGTATATGAGTTCACTCTTCTTTGGAAGCATTTTTATTCTACACTAGTTTATGTGTATTCGTGGTCTCGTACTGTTGAATATAATTTGCATATGTTACTTGATCACCTTAGGTTAACATGTTCTGTTAGTCAACCAGTATAACTAGTTATGACTTCATCATGTGTCCCGAGGTTGTGACTTAATAATACTAGGAATATTGAAACCTGATAAAACATTTGATATAAGTTTTGTACTTTCTTAAAGTTGTGCAAATCGAGGATGTGACGGCTTGTATACGTAAGTTTTGTGATGCCTAGGATGACTATAGGTTACCATAAGGATCTCGTGGGAGATAAAAATCAGGTACATTAATGTGAAAAAATGTCTTATGACCATTTATGCGTATGATTATAAGTGTATCCTAGGCTAGGCATGATCCAAGATTTGTTTAAGGAAACGTAGGTTGTTAATCCTAATGTAGAGACGATCCATGATAATGAGTTCATTGGTGGTAGTATGATATTTGGTGAATATCAAACATGTTGAGGTTTTGGTTTAGATAGACATGTTAGGCATGCTTCAGAATTAGAAATAAGACCTTAGAGATTGTCATGATTATATTAAGCAACGGTTATTGATGAAATTGAAGTCATTGGGTTTTAACCATAGTATTGAGGATTCCCTAAGATTGGAAACTAGTAGTAGGTCATTGTATTATAAGTTATGATAAACCAAGAATTTCGGGAACAAAATTCCATTAAAAGGAAAGTTTGTAATACCCCGCCCTAGAAATATATAATTTTAATAAATTGGATATTTTATTGGAAGAAGTATTTGGAGGAAACAGGTGAATGAATGAACGGGTCAATACATAAAATGACGTGTTGTTTGAAGTGAACAAAAATGAAATTTCCAGTTTGCATGGATTTTATCGATATACGTTTGTGTCCAAATAGTTAGTACGAATATAATGGTAAAGTACAACCCAAAATAATCAAGGAATGGATCAAACCCGGATGTGAATGAGAGTAATTCATAAATTAACCGTCATGCTACTTCTTTAAGTATAACTTTATGGGATTTTGGTACAATACCCCGTTGGCGAGAAAAATGGTTTGAAATTTTTTTAAACGCACTAAAAATAAGGAGAAAAGGGCTATGGGGTCAAAATAGGAAAGAAGAGTTTTGGGGAGGTGATCGATCAATCGATGGATCTTGGTATTGAACGATCAAGTCGGTCTATGAGAACGTCCGATGCTTTCTTGCTGTTCTATCTACACCAAAACTTTTGTATTGCATGTGCTAGAAATTTGTGGGTAGCCTAACACCTGATACAAACACATTTCGAGATAAATATCTTCCCTTTTAAGCCATAGAGGCTTATAGTTTGGTTATAAAAAATAGAGACAACCATAGTGGGGGTATTCACAATTCACTCTATCAGATTTAAACACTCTCTTTCTCTCTAGCTTGGGCTCCAATGCGGGAAAACCCTTCTTCCCCAAACCTTTACCACACGCCCCCACTACTTCCAACCCTTATAACCATAAGTTCAATGGGTGTTCCACCCCATACACCAACATAGAAACCCTTGGTAATCTTAGACTAATGTTAATGATTATGTTCTTGATGTTTTGATGGGTATTTAAAGAGGGCTTCCATGAAGATGGAGAATGGATTTTGGAACATTCTTGGAGTAACAATGGAGACAGGCTTAAGAGTGATTTTAGAAACACCCTTGAGTAAACCTTTGGAGGTGGGGGGACCTCTATCTTCTCCAACATCTCCCCCATTTCTAGAACTCATTGAAGGTGGGAAAACTAACTTTGATCCAAGTTTAATATATATCACAAAAACAAGATGTGTATGTACATATATTAGGCTAAATATATCTAGGATATATGTTAGATTTGCATCCATGTTTTGTTTGGTAATCATATTAGCATTTGTGTGAAATTGGGTTTCAAATAATGATTTAAAAAGGGTTTTGAAAACATAGAAATTTTTAGAATATATGCCTTGAACATTTTATGAATTAAAATGGTGTTTCAAGTTAAATAGTGTGATTTCATGAGAATAAAAGCTTTAGGGTTGCTAAACCATTTTATGAGATTAAAAGGTTATTTTCTACCTGAATATTCAAGATAAAAATTAGAAGGAAAAACATTCATTTGGAGTGTGTGAAACTCATGTGGGAAGAAAATGGTTTTAATGTTCAAATATATGAAAAGTGAGGTTTTACTTCAATTGTAGTATAAAAGTTAATAATTGGAGTTAAAGGGTTTAAATGTGTGGATAGTAGAAAAGTGGGGTTTTAAGTTGCAAGATTCCATTAATAAAGTGTGCATTTTAAATGTATAGATGGGGCTTTAATATGAAAAAGGGCGTTATTTTGTATATTATAGGTAATAAAGTGGCAAGTGTGAAACTTGGGTAAAAGTGTCACATTAAACAAGTGTTAAAATCTCCAAACGTGTTTTAACTATTAAGTTGGAAACTTAATAATCATTTGGTAAGATGCCACTTGTTAAAGAGGATTAAATTGCAAATTCGACAAAAAAGGGTAAATTTGTAATTTACTTAAAGTGGATCATTTTTACAGAATAAAAATATTAATGAATTCTTTGATAATAGTATGGGTGAAAATGAATTTAGTCTTATAAGTGTAAATGATTTTAGTATAAAAATTGACATGTGTGTGAATAAAGGGCTTAAAGGAGAAAGAAACAGTTTTCCAATTGTTAATGGAAAAACGGATGGTTAAGTGTGGGATTTGGGCTTCGGACTGTAAATGGGAAATAATGTTGACATGTGAAAAATGTTAAACACATTAATAAAGGAACTCAAATGACACCGGGAAAGCCAAGAAGGTCCAGGAGCCCTTGGGTGAAAAGCCTTAAACACTGGCTAGAGCATATGGTCCGCATAGCTGGTGGTATAGAGCCCGTTGAAGTATATGCTATTTGGAAGACTCCGAAAAAAATAATGAAATATGGAAGTTGACAAGAAAATAATTGTGCGGAGAATGTATAAGTACAACCTAACTTGAGCATAACAATAAATGTTTCGGTTAATGTAATGTGGAAAAGTAAATTGAGAATAATGACTAATGCCCATAAGAATATCAAAATGGTTAGGCAAGGTGACTTAAGGATTAATTAAGATACCTAATGAGGATTGAATCCATAATAACACAAGTGTGTGTGTCATATAAGGCTTTCATATTATATAAATAATTCTAAAACGATATGCGCGTGTGTTGAAAGAAAGTCTTAAGTAGTGGTTAAGCAACTCTAGTGTGAGTTAATGAGCATTAGGTAATAAGCGTTTTCTAAAGTAAGTGAAGTTTTTTTTCCTAACAATTTCTAGTTGCTTAACCGTATGCGTTGGTAAGAGAGAATTCTATTTTGAAGCAAAATGATACAAAATGACTATTTTGTAAAGAGAAAGAGAATAAACATCACTATATGACTTCTTGAAATAAATCGGTATAATGCTTTGAGATATGTATTTTCAAAGAGGCATATGTGTAAATATATGCGTATTTTCACATGCATGTAGTTTTAAAGGGGGTGCATTCCTTTTTATTGTTCGTTTTTATTCTGTGTTGTACAGTTCCTATTATGGATTCTGTTCACTCCATATTTTTTTTACGATGGGTTCTATGAGGTTTCGTATGTTAAGAGTGTTGTAAAAGTAAGCATTACATTTTTTTTGTGTTAGTATGTCATATGTAATTTCTTTTGAACGACTCTAAAATGTTGTTGGAACATCATAGGTATTTCCATTCGAACGATGTGTTAATCTCGTTCAATGGACTTCTTGTCAGATTAAGAGGTTTAGCTTTATTTTGATTGGTGATTATTAATTTAAGAACTGAGGTATTATCTTACGAATCCAAGAGTATAATGGATTTCTGTAAGTTACTAGGAGACTTAGACTATTAATTAAATGATTGTAATAGTTGATAATATCGTGAGATGTTTATGGGTAGTGTATATACTACGAGATATTGGAATAAATTTTACCCATTTTAGGTTAGTTATAGCGAGATACTATATGAGTTAGGTGTGTTGATAATTATATTTGAGAGGCTTGGGTATTCGGTCTATGTTTATTCATATCTGATTATAGTTAGCATGCATATTAATTAATTATACTAATAGCATTTATGTGTGCCCCTGTTGAGTAGGGTTTTATACTTAATTTTTTAGAACAGTTGCATAGGGTTCTACTTATTTACCAACTTTATATGTAAAAGTGTACCATGGTGTGTGAGTGCTCATTGGTCATGTACTCATAGGGCTCTTTATGGGGGTGTACGACATTGACCATGCTAGTACCCTAGTGATGAGTAGGGCTTTATATTGGTCCGTTTAGCGCGATTGTATGATTGATGTACCATTGTCCATGAGTGAGGACAAAATTAGGGAGTTGTGGCATATAGACTTAGGTATGGTGGTCATGCATTTTGAGTAGAATGCATAGTGATTATACATTTTCAAATCTTGGAGCTTATAGGGTTAGGATAACCCATAATTACACATTGTATGAATGAGTGATCCCCGAAGGCAATAGGTGTCAGGGGTAGTCATGTACATTTTTATTAGTGAGCTCTAGTGTAGCCCATTTACTTGCATGTGTTGGGGGCCTTACTTATGTGTAGGTTAGATGAGGAGATTGTCTTTCCTCTAGTTTATTTGATTTTTTGTTACGGTACTTGAGATGTTCATACCATTTTATATCTTACACTAACGATGTAGATGATTTTTGCTAGAGATATATAACTATAAACTTACGACTCGGGATTTATGTAAAAAAATATACTAGAGTGGTATATACTACATTAGTGTCATGAGATTTCTTTGAACTTCTTGAGTCGATAAATGTGCTTAGTATCTTACCTAGATTTTATTAGAAATATTTTTGTTAGCTAGGGAGATTCACTTAAGATTAGATATTGTCATAAAATACATTATTCATAATACAAAGGGGTAATTTAAGAAAGAGAACGTAAATAATATTAAAGTAAGAGATGAACTTTATTCACATGGGTCACTTCTAGGTTTGGAAGTACAAATGTATAAATCTTTTAGGTTTTTTGGTTTATGTAACTTAAATGAATTAAAGGAGGAATCTTTATTATTATTGTTATGTCGCAACTTCAGTTAAATTCTTATTCTTTGTAAACTTGTTGTTTAAATATTTTTTGAATATGTTTTTCAAAAGTCTTAGGCTGACGTTTCCGCAATAAACTTAAGTCGATTCATTGGAGGAGTATCTCTAGAGACATTCGATTCATCATTTCTAAGATGTAGAATTAGAGATATGTAGCTCATTACTTATTTGTATTCTTTTATAATTAAGTGCTGGCAGTTGTATCTTTAACACTTTATCTCGAGTAAGAGTGTGTAGATGAGGTACTTGTATTAATAGATGGATATTATATTTGCGATACATTTTATATTTCAGAGTTAGTTTATATTCTATTAGTAGTTCGATAGTATCAAAGATGGATTTTTCTTATTTAGTATTTTATTACCTTTTAGTATATTAATTGTTCATTTTTTATTTTGTTACTCTGAGAATATTACCAAATGTTTTTTATTCATAGAATTTGTGTATTAAACCTGATTAAGAAGGCCTGACATCATAGGCAAGGATGGTCAACAACAAAAATTTTATTTTCATATTTTTCAATTTTAAAGATATAAACTTTAAAGAGATCAAACCCAACGAAAACATTTGCACCAATATAAACCGTGTGTAGTGATAAACCAATTTACCCAATTTTATCTTTTTAACCTAAAACATACATGTAGGTGATAAGTAGATAAATTAAGTAAAATAATTGCACAATGTTCCGATGCATGAGGAAAACACATAACAGAAAAACCTAGGACAGGCCCAACCAAACAGATCAGTATGATAAGGTCTTAAAAAGATTAGATAGTATACTTAATCAATGACTCGCCTATCTCGCATGACTTGTTGCTCCTCTAGTTTCAACCTCTCCTCCACAGTGCAACACAAGAGTCCACCTACAAAAATGTCCATAACACGTGAATCAACACGCTCCTTGGTATCCACCAATGAGTCTCAATAAAAATCTGTAGAGTTGGAACACGGAATAACTGTTTCGTCACCATAACACATAAAAAATAGGAACTGAGTCCACTGCATTAAAACTTTTCTCAATCCAAGATGAGGAGAAATAAATTTTGGTTCCCAACAAAAAGATCTCAGAGCATAAGGATATGGAAACTTGGATCTTTGGACTCAATGGGTTAAACTATGGTTTTAAAACTTAAGTAAATAGATAGGAATTTATTTTTTGCCAAAGGTTCTTACACATATCTCAGTATAGCATGCCTTAAATAGGAAAAAACGAATTTGAACAAGCTATGGTTCATTTAAACAATATTTTCAAATGGTTTTTAAAAATTTAGTGAATAGTGGAAGGTTCGTTCGAACGAAATCCAATGGTTCATTTGAACAACCTGCTTATTTCTTTTTAATGAGAACGAGTCGTCTTCAAATTAACAGGCAATGTTTGTTATAATGCACTTCCCATGATCTTTTAATAGATGGGCCTCTATTTGAAAGAGAGTTCCCATTTGAAGTGTGTTAAGTGTTCGTTCTAATGAGGTTCCAAATCTCGTTCTAATGAAGGTACAACTTTGTTCCAAGAAATTTCCATTTCATTCTAATAAGTTATATGACTTCGTTCAAATGAACTTAAAAAATTATTTTTCTCCAAAAGACCATTTTAAAAATAATTCCCAACGATTTCCATTAAAAACAAACACCCAAAAAATACATATCCAAGGATCATATTCAATGCATCCATATGATCCTTGATAAACATGAAGACAAACTTGGCACAAAACACGACATGATGCGTATCCATATTTAAGGCTTGGATGATACATCTTCATCAATCATGTCATAGGATTACGAGTTTAAGAATAAAAAGCATAACCTATGGCTTAAATGGTTTGTCCAAAATTAAGTCAATTAAATTAATTAATTCGATTGGAAATTTTCCCTTATACTGATCAATCTATTTATGAATTTTACGGGGTGTCATAATCACATTGTTGTTGTTCTCAATACCTAGGCTAAAGTCTCCCAACGAAGATATTGACATTTCCTTATCCCTATTATTTAAAGAACTTGGAGAGTTGGATGAAGGCATGAGGGCATTTGCTTCTCACAAGGGTGAAGACTTCACACTTAAAGAAAATGGTGTTGTGTGTAATCCACGAATTTTCTGCCTATTGTACCTTGTTCCATATATGGGGAGGAAACTAATTCCACTTAGCTTCATCATAGTGGTAAGATAACTTAATTCATTAATCATAGATTTCTTCCAAATACTCACCCCTTTAGAAACAACAAGTCTAAATTTTTACCCGGTCATGACCATATGATGTAACCTTCTTTTCAATCGAATGCGTTCCACACAATGTCGATTAAAATCACTCTCGTTTCCCCAACAAGGTTAATACCTCGAGAACCGCACTTTGTTGATTCTAGAAAGATTTCAACTTTACTTTTTTGATCACAAATACATTAATTAAATTATTAATAGGATATTAACATTATTATCTTGTACTGTGATAGAATTATGTGTAGTTTGATGCCCATTTATTTGGCTATGTTGGCGTCCCAAAGTCAAATTGGGACTTGATTCCTTTCTTACTCAGACTTATTCCTTTACTCTATCCTCTTGTGTGTACAGACTCATTCCCTTATGGGGATATGGTAATTATACTCCTTCGCACCCACATGTTATTTTTTATTGTTTGGAACTTTATTACGTGTTAATACCCTTGAATGTTTCTTGGGGTTCTAACAAGTCAAATTAATCTAGTTTTTTAAGAATAAAAAGGTTATGATGTATTCTTGCTATGAATCTATGAGCCTTAAAAGCGTTGGACCATTTAAACCTACAAGAAAAAATTCAAGGATAATCAAACAAATCTCATTCGTGTGGTTTGCATCTTCTACTCATATATTTAGTTCTATTGCACTTTTTACTTTGTCACTCATATGATGTGCTATTTGAGAAGTGGAGTTAATTCTTAATTGACACGTGATGTGCCACATTTCCCATAAATGCTATGTTGAATATTTTAGTGTTCTCATTCCCTTCTACAAAATAGTTCTTTATTTCCCAAAAATGGAATTACAATCACGTTTCTAGGTAGAAAATTCATCCAGTTGAGGTTTCTTAGTCACCTTCGAGTTTTTCATAAATAAAACAATAATCTTTTAAATGAACATCTCAATTGCAAAAAGTGCAATGATACATAAAACGATGTCCTATTTTCTTCAAAGTCTTTGGAACAACTTTCTTCTCAAAAAATGGTGGAGATTGAGACTCTTCCGTTACATGAGTCTTCTAATAATATTTCACAAACAAATAGGTTTGTCCTTAGATTTAGATTTATCATGGGAGTTTTGAAAACCATTACTAAATTTACCAAAAAATATGTAGTATCATTGAAAAGAAAATTTTCCATCCTCCTCTATCTAGCTTTGAGGGAAACCTTGACATCCTTAGCCGAGACTAACTCATTTTAAAAGGGGTATTTAAAGAATCTTCAAAACTTTTACATTCTTTCAACTCAAATTGTAAAACTTTTAACCTTTGTTTGAAATATTTATTCTCATTCTCCATAAAAAGGAGACTTGAACTCAGAGATGCATAGTGAGCTTCAATATTTCTCATAGAGGTACCATTTCATTTTTAAAGATGCATTTTTTGTTTCATATTTTTTAGCTTATGGGAAGTTTACGAAAAGGTTTTCTTTAATCTAGAATTTGCAAGAAAGAGTTTAGCATAAACTTTTTGAAGGTCATTATCTTATTTATCTAAATACTCATCACTAGAATAGGCAAATGGAGATGAAGTATGAATCTTAGAAACATTTATCATTATTGGAAGAAGATTAACACAACTATTTATCATTTGATATAAAACCATCTAAAGAGGCAAAACTATAAGTAGGTTGAACAACGTCTAAAAATAACTACACATGAAAACATATTGTTATCCTCCATATTAACACGAAACGCTCGATTTACTTCTAGGTTTTTAAAATATAATAAAATAGGGCCAAGCCCTAATACTAGTTCAGAGTGGCTATTGCATACCGAAATGGAGACCACCGGATTTTTTTTTACAGACTTAGAAGTCTATGTTCAAACACTTACCCAAATTTTAATCAATGAACTCAAATTTTATCTTCATTAATCATATGGATGAAAAATAAGAAAAAGGGGTAAATAAGATTACAAAAACAGATGTATGAGGACAAAAACCCACTAACGGGAAAAAACTCGACCCACTGCAACAACCTAAATAAACATGGAAAGACTTGTATAATAGACTGATGATTAATACTCCATCCATGCTAACTCATAACTTCACACTTCTTCCACGTATCCTTCAATGGAAGATGTCAACATCTCGATGTCATGACACGCGTGAAAAATGTTGCACAAATATTTGTCATTAGACTTGGGGGATCACAAATGATATTGAAAAATAACCTCAAATTACACAATACTTCTTGTTGGTAGAACGACCCGAAGTGTATAGAAAGTTTGATTTATGAAAGTGACTTATTGGTAAAAAAAATCGTCTTCTTAGATATTAGTCAACCTATAAAAATAAAGATGATAAAATACAAAGAAAATAAGGAGAAAAGGATGAAGTAGATTTAGAAAAAAAAGGTTCAGTCTTTTTTACATGTGTGTTCTCATATCATTACAAACGAAGAAGATAATAATGCACTCAAAAGTCTCTTTAGGTAATTTCTCCTCTTGAAATATATGAGAGTTATTTTAAAATGATGAACACTAAAAGTTGAAAGAAAGAAAACCACTCAATGGTTTTATCCATTACCAATAAAATCCAAAGGACACATCACTTATGCAAGTCATACGGGAGAGTGGCTGGGGGGTACCATGTCCAATCAGTAGCAAAAGAATTATTTTCATATAAAACTTTAGAAGATCCCCACACACTTTTATAACACATTCATGGACTTTTCCCCAGAGGTTTCAATGTAGTGATACATCAGCGATGAAGCCATCCATTTGATTTTTCTAAAGAAACGTTTTCATCTTTGCACCAGCGATGCAAAGTTTCATTGAAGAAAACTTGTCAATTTTTCTTATTTTAAAATTTTCAATCATTTCTATTAAAGAAATATCAGGACAACGAAACGACAAATCTTTCACAAAGAAAGTTGACTTGTGTGAGGGAATTCTACAATATACCAATAATTTAATGATGTTATATATTTGATGATCAAAATACTCTTTAAGATATTGAATGTTGAAAAATATTTCTAGAAAGTTAAATAAATAACCAAAAGTGTTTTCAAAAACTGGAAGAAAACAACAAGCTATGAGGGCATCAATGAGTATGTTAATGCTCTTTCAATCTCCCCCTTTAACTATTCTGTTGGCAAAGCAAAACCACATCATATTATAAGAAATGAAATGAAATTCCTATCAACTATGTCACAAGTCCCTGCCAAAGGCATAACAAGATAGAAATTACAAATACTTACAACCCAAAAACTATAGCTTACTCATACTTGGAGAAAGATTTCCTGAAACACACTAGTAAACTTTGTCAAAATACCAGCGTGTGAAGAAATCCACAATATACAAAAGTTAGTTAGAAGAGATATAGATAATAGATCTATAATATTAGCATATAAAATAACATTCAAGTCTTCCCCTGTATCTAAAAAGTCCCCCTTTTGACAAGAAATTCCCCCAAAACTTCTCACCCTTTTTCTTAAGGAAGTGGACAAAAAAAGTAAAAGGAAAATAAGATCAATTAAACATAAAGAGCATGTGAATTTAATAAGATGGATTCAAGGTAGTGTACTCCATAAGAAGATTTTGTTAAACTCATTCCAAATATGCAATATATAGTGGACAAAAACTACCAAAAATTGAATGAAAGAAAGATAGTTTTATGTATGAACTTACGATAATTAAAACACTAACAAGGATAAAGTTTTAGAGAATTTAGAGTTATCTCAAGAGTCATTAACCTTTTTTGTTAGTGGGAAATAAAGAAAGATAGTTTATGTGTGAACGTACAATAACTAAACACTAAGAGGTAAAAAGATCTGGAAAGCTTACGATTATCTCGTGACTAATTAACCTTTTTAGTTAGCGGTAACTAAATAAAGATAGTTTAAGTGTGAATGTATGATAATTAAAACACAGAGGGGGAAAAATAATCAGAGATATTAGGATTGTCTCACAACAGATTAACCTTTTTAGTTGGGGAAACTAAGGAAAGATAGTATAAGTGTGAATGTCTGATAATTAGAGTGTATGATAATTAAACAACTAAGAAGGAAAAACATTCTAAGATTTTAGGATTATCTCACTACTGATTAACCTTTCCATCTAGTGATAACTAAGGAAAGATAGTTTATGTGTGAATGTATGATAATTAAAACAATGAGTGGGGGAAATCTCTGGAGAGTTTGGGATTATCTCATGATTAATTAACCTTTTTTGACAGTGAAACTAAGGAAATATAATTTAAGTGTGAACATGTAACAATTAAAACACCGAAATGGAGAAATCTCTGGAGATTTTAGGACTATCTCATGACAAAATAACCTTTTTTGTTAGCTAGAACTAAAGAAAGATAATTTAAGTGAGATAGTTTAAGTGTGAACATATAATAATTGAACCACGTAGAGGGAGAAAGATCTGGAGATTTTAGGATTATCCCACTACTGATTAACCTTTTTAGCTAGCGGGAACTAAGGAAATATAGTTTATGTATGAACGTATGATAACTAGACCACCAAGTGGGAGGCCTGTTTTAGTCAGTTTTATGTCTTTTTCTTGCCATATTTAGATGTTTTGTATTTATTACTTATGTTGTATTTATTTTTTTACTAGAAAGTTATGGATTTTTTTTATATTGATCTGAACATCGGGATGCCAAGCATCTCATCATCGATGGATAGGATTTTCCCTCTCTTCACTAGATACTAGCAGGGCAATATGGTGGGAAGTTTGTTTTTGTCGCGGGAGGCAATAAGGGAGTATTTGAGGGATATGGATGAAAATAAGGTAAGTGGTATTGTATTTACCTAATTTTCATCATTTATCTTCTATTTTTCGTTATTGATGTATTTTTTATACTTTTCTTTTTCATCTTTTCCTTATTAGGTGCCTTGGGAGTTGATCCATTATGTGTTGGAGGTAGGATATGTGGCCTGGTAGTTTTCATATAGGATAATGCTTCTAGAGGATCCTTATGGTGATCTTTTTTACTTGGGGAGCATGTAAGTCGACAATTTCTAGTATGTGTGTTGTTCCCCCTTCATTATCTCATGAGGCAAGATTAGGGGTTGACCTCGATGAGCGCCAGGAATTACAGGAGGGTGTATCTTTCGTCAATTTTCTTAAAGAGGGTTTCGATTACCAAGTATTTTTAAATGAAAATATGATGATGCCTATACCGATTCCATTTAAGGTTTTATTAGCATAGGCGAGCACATCTAATATGGCAGGAGAGACAGTAGTTGTGGGTGGAGGTCAGATTGAATTGGAGGGAGGGGGGCTAGACTTAGTGGTGGGGTTAACAACGGTTGGTGCTAGTGAAAGGATGTTCGGGGCTATACTTAGGGAATTGGTAGGGGGCGATGATATGCCTATAATTATCTTAACAGATGATGATGTGGAAGATGAGATTGTTGGGGATTTAATGGTAGGGTGGACAGTTTAATTGGGGATATCTCAATTGGTTTGCTAAGTATCGAGGAATGGACTATATGGATTATGGTGAAGATTACGTGAACTTTCTCTTGGGGTCTGAAAAGTGGAACCTTTGGGGAATGACTTTCAAGGCTTTTAGTGGGAGGGTTAGATATCTCGTTCTACGGAGACTCGGGATAATTCTTCCATCTGGAGAAACATGGACTTCAAGGATATAGCTCAAGCGGTGGATTATAGAATAAGAATATATTTATTTACCCTACCTAGAATTGGGCTCATTGCAGCCAAGTCCTGGAATATGCCTGAGGAAATAGATGCCTTGTTGGCATGGGCATGCACCAAGGGGTCGAAAGAGGCAAGGATCCAGGTGGAGAGAGAAATTGTGGCCCGTATGGAAGATATGGAGTCCTGTATGAGGATGGTTAAGAAAACCCTTAAGAAAAAGAGAGAGATGTTGTTCAAGGGAATGATCATGTTAGGTGGGTGGTCATCCCTTATTTACTATCTAATTCTGAGACCTTTCGGTTGGGCCTAATGGTTGTCCATGTCCTTGTATTTATGGCCAATATGGATTGACATGTTGTTAGAATACATAAATCCTTGGGTGTCCAAAAGGTATATTTTCACTTTTACACATTTTTTTCCTTTTTTGGCTTTCTTTATAATTTCTACATTGATTTTTTTTTTTTTACTCCTATTCTAATAGGTGGTAGTATTAGTGTCAAGCTTTCATAATGTGTTGACCCTTTGGTTTTCTCTATATCAGAGGTTGGCTCATTTGATACAGTTCTTCAATAACATAGAGGTTTTTGATCAGTGAACTCGATTTCGGTGGTCTCAATCTAACTCTTCTGAAACTACATGTCTAGAGGGGGCCTCCAACTCATGTGTGGTATAAGTGAGCCATCCTATGACCGATACTTTTTCCCTCTCTCAAAACATACCAATCCTAGTCCACAAGAGGATGTGGAGATAATTTATGATGGTGGAGGTGATGTGGCAGAGTAGTCCAAGAAGTACTGCCATGATCGATAGTTTGTCTAACCTTTGGCTAGGTTGGGGGATTGTCCTCACCAATTCATATATTTTACTCTTATTTTTTTATTTTATGGGTGTATAGTTGGTATTTTTTTATTATTTTTAGGTATTCCACACTTGTCGTTTCATATTCTAGTTTTTATGTTATTAGTTTACCTTTATGCATATCTTTTATACGTTCCACGAGGAAAGACTATTATTGATGGTGAATTGAAATAACAGGTTTAACATTATTTAATTTATAGGGAAAATAATGTAAACTATGCACATGAATAGAGTAATCCTAAGATCTTGTACTAAGTGGTGAAGATATGTACATATTTTTATGTAAACTGTAAAAAAAAGGTACATATACACAAGGCAGTGAAAAGTACTCCCATATTTTTTAGAATTTTTTGGAGAGAGGTGTCTTCATCTGTTGCTGGTGGTGGGCTGATATCCAAAAATATGGGAAGAAAGATTCCTTTATGTGTTTGTAGAATGCTAAGAGTCTTTTGAGATGGCTTTGGAATCGGAGTGTCATCCTTTATCCAATATAGGGTGTCATTTGTGGGGAGCCCTCGTTCAGTCTATATATTGATGTTTTTTTCCCATGATGTGGTGTGATTAAAAAGGGCATTTATGGTGTTTATGTTTCAAAAAATAGGTACATGGTGTGGTGTTTTTCCTAGTTGGACACTTTTGACTGTTTTTTCATAGCATTAGCCTTTCTGTACTATTTAAACACAGATAAATGTGTGGAGTTCGACCATCCTTTGAGCATTATTTTATTACTTAATATTTGGTTTATTTAGACTGTGTCGTCTCCTTAAGAGAAAAGTCACAATGACCACCAACACATTTTTCCTATAGGCGGGGTTCTAGGTGTTTTTTAAACATGGCCCGAAGTGATATCTCGAGTTGCATACGTATTTCTGGTTGAAAGACAATGGTGTGCCTATATTTGAATGTCTTCATTAATAATATAGAGGGTCTATGTAATTATATCGAATGAAAAACCTGGGGCCCCAAAGTTATTACTTGAGTTTAAATAAGTTGTTAGGGGCTCATGTTGGCGATTTGATTTAGGGATACGAATGTGTTAGGGTTTATATGGTTTTCCCTTCCTATTACGACTGATTATTTTTCATATTAAATTGATTTCTTTCCATTCTCCATGGATAGGTTCAAGGAAATAATTTCTTCAATCGATAGAGAATGAAAGGTTGGGAAAACATGACTATATCGAGATCAACTAAAGTATCTACTCCGCCAGAGTGTATTTTAGTGAAGAGCTAGGGTCCTCACTAATTGGGTGCAAATTTGTCTCTGAGAGTCTTAGTAGGTTTGACATTTTCTTTTAAGACTAGGTCCCCTTCTTCTATATTTTGCTTATTGACCCTCTTATTAAAATCTAGGGTGATCCGTTATTGGATCACCCATTGTGATGAGTTGATTTTAGTCTCCTATCGTCGAGGAAAGGTAATTAATCATATCAGGATTGGACCCAATCGGATTCCTCCATCTAAATTTTGAGCATAACCCTTAATGAGGGTATCTCGAGTTTTTTGTGGAGGATCACTTACAAGACATAAAACAACAAGTATGAGGTGGTTGCTTTCAAGTTTTGATTTGTATTGTTGTAAACGTAGAAGGAGTACTAGATTTATTTCGACCAGTTATTGTAAGACTTTAACATCTTGATGATTGTGTTTTTGACTTTTATATTAGAAGCTTTAACGACTATATTTGTTTGAGGGCTGTATGGAGAAGACTTAAGCCAAGTGATCTCGTACTCATATAAGAGATTAAAGACCTCCTTCTCGAAATGAGAATCATTGTCTGATATTAACTTGTGGACTATACCAAAGAGACAAATTATATTTTGGCAAATGAACTTGGCTACCTTCTTAGCATTGAGTATTTTATTAAGCTTCATTTTCAATCAACTTGGTCAAGTAGACGATGGCGAGTAAGATGAATATTTTCTTGATGGAGTCTTTAAGGGTCATGTTCCTTACGATGTACATTCTTTAAGTGGAGAAAGACTATAGTGAGGTCATGTAATGGAGATTTCAGGGAAGTAGATATTGTCTTCGAGTATAAATTTGGACTCCAATCATTTTTCATGGTATTCCAATAATACGATTGTTGGAGTATCTTCCTCCATAGGATATGTCCTCTCATGTCTGGTCTACATTCACTGCTAAGGATTTTTTTCCATGATCTCAAGTGTCTCATCCAATGTGGTGCATCATAAGTTTACTCTATCTAACCCTCTTTATATATTTAACCACTATACGTGAGGAACTAGGTTACAAATCCGTTATTCGTATCCCTAATTATGATGAGTGGATTTTAGCCTACTCTTTTTTATGAAAGATAATACATCATAGTGGAATAGGACCCAATCAAATTCGTTCACCCAAATTTCGAGTGTGATCCTTAATGATGGTATCTCATGCTTTAAGTGTATGATCACTTCCAGGCCCTAAAATAGTGAGTGTGGGGTAGGTTCTTTTAAGTTTTGATTTATAGTGCAGTAAACCTAGAGGGCATACACGACTTAGTTTGACTAGTTATTATAGGCCTATGACATTTGATGATGATGTTTTTCCCTTTTTCATTAGAATCTTTAATTACCCCAATTATTTGAGGTTTGTGTGAGGAATAATTATGCCAAGTGATCCCGTACTCATGTAAGAGGTTAGAGACCACCTTCTCAAAATTAGAACCATTATATGATATTAACTTGTGGACTACACTAAAGCGATTGGTGATATTTTGGCATATGAACTCGGGTACCTTTTTACCATTAAGAACTTAATAGGATTCATTTTTCAACTTGGTAAAGTAGTCGATGGCGACTAATATGAATTTGTGATCAGTGGAGGTTTTAAGGGTCCCTTTGCTCATGATGTTTATTCCTCAGGTGGATAACGGAAATGGCAATGTCATGCAATGGAGCTCTCATTCAGGTAGATGTTATCGTGGATCATAAATTTTGCACTCTAATCATCTCATGATGTAATCCATGCAATCCTTTTACATGGTATTCCAATAATACGATTATCGAAGTATCTTCATAGACTGGTTATAGCATCTCATGTGTGGTTCACATTCACTACTATGGACTTTGTCCATGATATTAACATCCTTGTGCTATGTGATGCATCTTAAGTGTACTCTATTGAACCATCTTTTAAAGATTTAGGCCCCACATATGGTAAACTAGGTTATCAATCATCATAGGTTGAACCAATCAATAGAAAATGAGTCCTGCATGTAGTGGTTCTTGTTTATAAAGTTCCATATGTCATACTACCACATTTTGGTTCCTAAATAATTTTCTCGATAACATCAATCTCAGAGCAATATAAAGGGGTTCTCCGTATATTTATGGCTAAGGTTATTGACTTGGTTTGTTCCGGAATATCTATCATCGAGGCTAATATGGGGAATGTGTTAGCAAAGTTATTTTTAACCCTGGGGAGAAGGTCGAAGTCAAGACACTAAATGATGAGTATACCCCATCTAATTAGGCATGGTAAGGTTTTATTTTATCAAGTTGAATCCTCAATTATCTCAATATTTGACCGATGACTAGGTTGGAGTCTTCGTAGGCTTTTAGCTTGATGATTCGCATTTCTAAGGCAATTTCAAGATCCATGACATAATCCTCATATTTGGACATATTATTGGATCATTCATGTGTGAGTTTGATAGATTGGGGGAGTTGATATGAATCCAGGTATATCAAGACCATCATGATGTCAAATCTTTTTTTTTTGGACACCCCGTAAAAGTAAAGTTGATATGTTTGTCTATTGTATATGGCATATAGGTCCTACTTTAGGAATCCTCCCTCATTTAATTAGTCCACATTCGATTCCCTACAAGAACATATGAGGCGGGTCTCCATTTGGTGGATTTCTACCTAATTTATATGATTTCCAATTCGACAGCATTATATGCCATTTGGTCATCCGTCTAGAGAGAGTGGGTTTCTCGAACATGTATTTCAAGGGATCGATCATGGAGATGATTCGTATATTGATGGAAATAATGTAATGGTAGAGTTTATGTGTGATCCATACAAGAGATACATATTCCTTTTTTCTAAGGCGGTGTATTTTAGCTCCTGGGAAACCAGTTTCTTAATTATATAGTAAATGTTTCATTCCTTTTGGGAGCTTTCTACGTAATGATCCATCATGAATCTCATAGCCGTATCGATTATGGTCGTGTAAAGTAGCAAAAGTTGTCCCAATTAGGGAGGTAGAAATGGTAGTTGGGTGAGATAGTCCTATATTTTCATAATTGCTTCCTTGCATTGAGGGTTCCACTCTTTGGTTTAAATTTTTTGGAGTATTTTAAGATGGGATTGTGGACGGTGGTAAGTTGGTTAAGGAATTGGATTTGGCCAAAGAATCTCCGTAATTCTTTCTCCATTTATAAGGTGGCATCGTTTCTATGTCTTTGACTGTGGCGGGATCTACCTCGATTCTTTCTTTACTAATAAGGAATCCGAGGAAATTTCCTTTGGTAACCCTGAAGACACATTTTTAAGAATTTAGCCTCATTTTGAAAATGCAGAGCTATAAAAGAAAATCTAGATTTCCGAAATGTGCCCTTGTTATCTTTAGATTTTATGATCATGATTTTCATGTAGACTTCCACTTCCTTATGTATGAAATCGGGAAGGATGGTTGAATTTACTCTCTTGTAAGTTTCTTTGGCATTATTGAGACCGTACGGTATAACTGTGTAACACCATGTTTCCCATAAGTAATGAACCAAATTTTTTCTTGATGGTCCAGATGCATTTTTAGTTGGTTATAGCTAATAAATCCATCCACGAAGGATTTAATTGAGAAACTGGTTTCATTATCTACTAATAGGTCTACATGTGGTAAAGAGAAAACATCCTTAGGGAATATCAATTGACGTCCCTATAAACCCCACACATTTGTACCTTTCCATTGGCTTTGGGTATGGAGAGGAAATCGACCAACCATGTTAGGTATTCCATCACTAGAATGACTCCGATGCTGAGGTATTTATCAACTATCATCTCATAAAGGCCTTTTTAATAAGTTTTGAATCATGGAGAGTTAGTATCTCATGATTAACAATAGTTGGGTCGATTATAAAATTATCATCTTAAGACTAAGAGAATACATCCATGAAATTATTAAGGAGATTAGTGAACTCCTTTTATTCATTTTCACCGAGGGAGGATCCTATTTGTATTTTTTAGGGGTTTTGAGGAGTTTCCAAGTTTCTAGTTATTGTTTCATCCTTAATGGGATACATAGATATATTTTGAATTTAGTCAAGTTTTTGCAAGGTTTTTAAGTATTCTAGATCCAAAGAGTCATCATTATTAGTTGTGTGGTATAATCCATCACACGAATCATAATCATCAGATGTAGCACATGAAGGTAGAAACTGGAAATAAAAATTTATTATGCTATATAAGGGAATAAGGACAACATTGATAATAGCAAAGAAGTCTGATTTATAGAGGGATACATTAGGAGAGAAGCTAAGGTAGACTCGTTTTTTATAGGACCGACTAAAAAGCCTTCCAAAGGGCGGGCACTAGTATCCATCTGATAGAGGTAATGTTATTCAATATAAGTTATCTCGTGATGTTAGTGATGATATCCATCAGAAGACCCTTGGAGTGGTCTTCGAGTTTTTTTTAGCCTTAGCTTATACTACAAATTAGGGCAGATGAGGCTCTCTGAGGTGGGTTGTCTTTTCCTTATAGCCTTAAACATTATTATCAATTAGTGTTATCATGGGATCAGCATAGAGGAAGGCCTCTTAGAGGTATTGCAGTAGGTGGTAGTGGTTTTCCTCATTCCAGTAATAGTCACAGGGAGGCTAAAAGGTTATATCATGAGATTCAGTCAGCGATGGTGTCTCAAATAGCGGGCCCATCGAATCTAGTATATGGAGGTAGAGATTGAGCTCAGGGATGCTGACTAATATTCCTTTATGCATTGTGTTACCATGAGGAACTTAAGTGGTCTACCAGTCCTGGAAGCATTCTGAGGGACTTAATTCTGAGGATCCCGACATAGCGATCAAAGCATTTTCGTTAGCAAATAATGTGAGTAGTCCACATTCTGGCTCTGACTCGGGGATTTTTCTTACCTCCTCTATGACCAATGAGACATTGAGATCCTTGGAGCTGACATCATGGATTTTTTCATAATACACGTATATCCCTTCATCATAGAGGATCTCTATACCGATTTATATGGATTTCTTTACTTCATCCCACCAAGGTTATTGAAGGCCGTGATAATAAAAGTTTTCCCTTGAACACAGAAGTGTTCGTTCCACCCTAGCTAGGGATCTTTAGGATAGGGGTTTGTGATTTATCGTGAGGGGTGTACTCAAGACAATATTTTCATTTATGTTCTATCATTGCAATGGATTTAAGGGTTCCTTACTAATTAGTTCCCATTTTGAATCCAACCATGCATCCCAACTTAAGAATGATCATGTTGACTATATTATGAATAATCGGCTCATCTTCTATTATATTTATGAGTAAAATGACCCAAAATCTAATGAGGCATATGTTCATGATGTCATCATGAGTATCCAAGAGAGGGATATTACTGGTGTTGGCCACATTTTTTATCGACACTGAGGCCGTAATTTGTCTGTAAGATTTTATGGTGATGTGTCAGGAGAATCAATGTTAACATCCTTGCATGTGGAGATCCTTGTTAGATAACTTGATGTAGTATTGCATGGTAATGGACCCAATGGTGATGGACATCTCACTCTTAGTAAGGTCTTGGGGCTCAAAGGCTTGAGATAACAGTTGGATGAGGGTGGATTGCAACTCTTTAGATGTAAATAGTCACTTATGTATGGTATTATTAGTGAATATCCAAAGGAGCTGCTCATGTATTTAATTATTCTCTTGAGAAAGGGATATGGCAAATCCTTTTAAGAGGCAGTTTTTATTAGTGGAGTTTCGTCTAAGTCTAATGAGGAAATTGGCATCCTTATTTGGGGAATGTATGGTATCTTCTCATTACGTTTTTTGGCATTCTCTAAGTGGAGTAATAGGCCTATTAAAAATATGGGGCTGGAGGAAGGTGTTCTCGAATTAGGGACCATAACCTTGGACCAATCGAGGATAGGAGTCTCTTTCTGGTCAGTAGGGGCTTGTTCTAAATTTGGTGGAGAGACTACGATATAGTATTATTTATCAACCTTATTACAATGTCAAAATTAGGTGAGGGATTAAGGATTTGTGCTGTCGTGGCGAGGACCTAATCATCCTTTTTCTCTGGCGTATTAGATAATGATTATGTAGACATGGATGGTTTTCGTCATCAGAAGATGTTTTAAATATTTCTAGGCTTATCTCCCTTACTATTCTCACCGTTTTGAAGTAGTCTTGTAATAGTATTGATAATCTGCATAGTCCGATCTCTAGGGTGAGAGCCTTTTGAGAAACCTATAAATACCAAAAGTAGACACTCTATAACGAAGGTTGTCGAATTTTCTTTATGAATGTTCATCGAGAGAGGGTATAACCTTCTCTATTCCTAATTTTTATGAATATCTCATGGTAGGAAGACCTTCTGGAGGATAGTGTCCTCAGCGGATCATTTCATTTTGTATTTCGATGACTCCGATGATGGGGGGATTCATTTAGATATGTACTCCAACAATTAAGCCCTCTATTGGTGTATTGATGTACCTATACTGATATATAGAGTACGAAGAGGTCTGACGCTAGTTGTAGAATGAGTAAATCTAGCGCACTATGGGGATCAATGGGATGTTCTCTGGGATATCTATATGAGGACGGTACAACTTTGGGAGATTTAGGATCGACCACTATAAATTCACAGATAGCATCTTGTATCTCTATTAAAAAAACACCCCATCCGGTAGGTCCGATTCTTTAGTATATATCAAAACTGGGATATCAAAGTTCCCCCTCACTATTGAAGAACTGTAGGGGTGTTCCATTCCATGAAAGTGTTGGTTATAAATTTTTTGAATTGTAGCCTCATTTTTCCATGCGGTTGGTGCAAAGTTCTTGTTTTTCAATATGATCGGGTTCTTATATTATAGCCCATTATTCATGTAATCTTGGGTGGCAGGTTCTTCGAAAGATATAGGTCCTTATGCATGGAGCCTCAGCCACTTTTGTGAGGAGTGATCCCACCATTTCATGATTTCCTAGATTTGAGAGTTGATGAAAAACTCATCCCCGGGTGATGGAGATGAGTTACATCGATAATCAGAAGGTGGTCAAAGAAATTTTTAATTCCGTTTTCCAATATCTGAGTATATTAGATACATTTGGACCGGGGATCAAGGATTATGAGTATGGTTTCAAGTCGTCGAAGGTGGTGTTTACTATAGCTCCTTCGGGTGGGGGTCGAGCAGGAATTCCTCATTTCCTATTTTGTTTCGTGTGGAGCACTATTTAGGAAGACACGGCTCATTAGTATTCTCAAATTTGATTCCACCTATCTCTCTCTCTCTCTCAGGAAACGCGAGTGAGGAACATATGTATTAGGTCTTGGTTAACTCTTAATTCTGCCTCCCAGGTGGCGTTCTATGGGCGTTGTGGGCTTTGACACTCTTTTCTTCGTATAATGACTCGTGACGATATTGGTACGTCCATGTAATCTGGTCATGTTCCTTCAGTTATTTATGACGTTCACTCATCTATACTGGAGGTCTAAGGTATCATGGTGTTTGAACCAGGGTTATCTTGTTTAGTGTTTTCTGTTTGTGGTTATTCCACTATTTTTTAAAGAACTAATGGATAAATTATTTGAGGTAGTGGGTGAGTGGGAGTAATTTCTTGTATTGAAGCCTGTGAAGGAAAATAAACGTATCTACGAAGTTTACCCACCTAATACTATAGATTGGAATGGTACATCATAGGTAATATGGTTTTTTTTGTGAAGGGCTTGATCCCACATTTCCTCCCATTCGATTTAGTGGTCTTTTGAGAGCAAGTATAGGATGCGGTGGTTTGTTTTGTAAGAAGTGTATGACCATGATGAAAAAGGTCATATGGAAGATGGTGGGATTAGTCTCATTTATAACTTTTATGGCGGGTGATGACGTACCCAAAGGGGTTTCAATTTGGAAGGGGAGTTTATCCTCGTCCTTAGTTTGTGGAAAATGAGGATTATCATATTCGATGGGTTATTATTTAGGGTGGATTGTCTAATATGACATTTGTATGTGGGTTGGGATGGAAATAAAGCGGATTATTCATCACATTAGGATTTGGAGGGATAAGGCTCCCAGCATCTATGAGGTCTAAGGGCTAATATTTATTGGTGGTGTGTTCTTCCCCTTGATGGAGCTCACAGTGGGAGTCGTCTTGCTAAATTTTATTCGTGTAATAGGCGTTGGCATGCGGTTGAGTGGTTTGAAGATATAATCCAACATCAAAGCGGTGAAGAGTTGACTAAGAGGTAATTGTAAATTTTGTGAGGTGTCTTTATCAGATTTGGGTCTCTTTGGCATTGGTGATGGGTTAGTAATTTTCCAGTGGAGCCCCTAGTTGGTATGACATAATGGTGCTCACCATAGCCTGAGAAGTGATAGGTGTGAGGTATCATCTGGGTTGCAGACTAACTATCACGATAGTGATATGGGATGAAAAATCTCTGGGTGAGTTCTTCCTGGTAGAGAACTGATTTGTTTGTCAATGGAATTCCTCCATAAAAATTGGTATCTTTGGCAGCTAAACTTTCCTCGCTTTTTCACCCTATGTGGTTAAGATCTTTGAAGTTATGGATCCTAGTGAACACAAGGTTTCTCTATAATTCCTTTCGGGGTTTCTTGATTAAAATCTTATTCCGATCATTTTTTAGGGATGGTTAACCATTTGACTAGTCTTCTATCTCCATTGGATGACAAATGTATTGATTGCCTCACGTTCTTCTTATTTCTCCATCTTTAAGTCTTTAAGAGTGAAATTCAGTTCCTCATTGTATTCATACAGGCTTAAGAAAATCACATAACACTCTATACTAGGATTTGGCTATTCCCTCATGTTTTAGATCCATATACCATATAAGGGCTCCTCTGGACAAGCTGTAGGATAACATCCTTTTTTGTAGACCCTAGGTCCATGTTTTAAACTTGTATCTGGAGGTGATACTTAGATGTTTGGAAAATATGGGCCTTTATTTATTATTCCTGCCTTGGGGTTAAGTGACATCTTCTTGATGTTGTTTAACTCGACATAAGTTGTTTTTTATTGATTTCTTCCAAAACAATATGCAAATCGATCTAAACCAGTTTAATCTCTTGATTTGGAGAAGGAGTATCAACCTCATTTTTTGGTGGAGGAGCTATTTATTAAGCTCGTATGGGTCCTTGATAGGATGGGTGATGGAACTCGGGGTACTAATGGTATGGTTCCTATAACCATAGGGAGAAAATGGCACTTATAAGTGGGGATCTTCGACATTATCAAGGGAAATGGTGCTGGCATTTGAGGTGGTAAGTTATGAGGATTTGTAAGTATAGCATCAATTGTCATTGTGGGTGAGATATGGGATAGGGGCATGTTTTCTCATGTCCAGGGTTTAGCAGGCAGGCCTGTGCTCGGCCTAGTGACTTGATTTTTTATTTAATGGTGTTCTAATAGGTGACGATATTACTTAACTACCTCAAAACCTAAGTTATTACGTATGTGGCATGTTCTTCTTTTATAAACATGCAACGCATTGCAGAAGAAACTCGACAGTTGTGAGTGGGGATCACGCCAAAGAAGACTAACCGATTGCAGTGAATTTCTACGGAGATGATAATTGTCGAAAAAGGCAGGGCACCTTACAGTAGGATTTTTTTGAACAAAATGAGTTATAAAAAGATGATAGATAAGGCGAGAAGGACTTACATATGTATGATTTCTTCAATGAAATTATTTTATCTGGTCTAGCCATATGTTAATAGTATCTTTTTGTATTACTTTTTGGTAATATCTTCGAAGGGAAAAAATTGAGAAGAGTCCCATTGGATTCGAATGATTTGGTGTGCCTCTCGACTTGCATATGAAGAGAGAGGATGTAATAGACTATGGGTCGTTATTTAAAAAAAATAAAATATGGGTGGGGAATCCAACATAAGGGAATTATGTTTTGGATATCAATTGTGAATGAATAATGTTTTATATTCATTATAAAAGGTAGGAAGTCAATCTTCGTTATCTTCATTATCTGAAAATTTTTAGAAAAAAGAATTGTCAACTCCAGTGACCTACAAGTATTTGTTCTTTTTTTGCAATAAGATGTATACCTGGAGATTCTCTTTATATGCAAAAAAGGTGACGCGACTCAGTGATCGGTGTATCACTTTTCATTGCCATGGATCATGGTATACCGAGCTTCTTATACTAAATAACCTTTAAGGTACGTGTGAAACCACTATACCCCTAGTACTGAAATAGCTGTGAATGTCTTTTCGGTATACCCTAATACTGGGCGAGCTTCAAATGCTCATTATCATTAAAAATTTGGGATTGAGAAAGAGGTTAACTGATATATTAGAAGGGTGGCCAAAAAAAGGTGTGGATAGTCATTGTTAACTAGCCTCTCGACCGACCACTTTTGGTATTTAAGGTATAGGATATAAAAATATTAGAATCAAAACTATGCAGTGCCTGAAGAAAAATAAGTAATCATTAGTATTTCATTAATTGTTGTTTTCTTTATCAATAGGTCCTTTCGATTCCCCTATACATTTGGATAAATGTACAATGTTGTACATGGGGACTTAATCATGTATCTCCATATCGATGAACTCTAAAACTAAGGCTTGTGAAAAATTCTAAAATGTGCATAAAGTAGTCATGAAGGAGTGTGATATTAAGTACAATAGAAACTAAGCATAAGCATGAGGAGAGTTAGTTTCACTTCATCAAAATTGCGAATGTGCCATTTTCCATTTGCACGTGGCAGGCATGGTGTGCCGGTCTGCCTGTGGTGGGAGCTATCATGATGTTCCCTACGATGATGTGAGAATTCTTATCTATTGATCCGTTATTTCCCTTTAGAGTTAGATTATTTTGTAATTTTGACCGTGGTAGATGCTCCACGCCATATTTAGTTTTTATTGCACACCCCTATTTAGGCGTAATTCTAGTTTTATCTTGAGAGGGGTTGTTGAGTGCTAAGAGTCTCTAGTTTATTTTATATAAAAACAAACATAATGGATCAAGTTATCCCTTTTGGGTTAACCCAGAGGAAATTTAGGCCTATATATTATCCAAATATTCTTGGTGTTGTTACGAGAACTAGATTACGAGTGGGAAAATATTAGGCACCCCAATTTTTCTTTATGATTCCTTATTTGTATACTTATTTTCAATTTTTACATTTATGAGAGGCCTTAGTTTGAGAATCCCTTAAAACGTAGATGGGTGCTTAGGTATAAAAAGGGCGTTAGTGAGAGGTGGAGGAATGTCACACAAGAGTTCTTATGCGCGAATATATATTTAGGTAACCGGTCAACCATTAGTATATATGTATATGGGTGTGAGAAGTCTTGGCTTATGTAACGGGACATCATTAATGTGCGTAAGCATATGTGCGAGAATTCATGGTTTGAGGTAGTCTCATATCTTGTTTAAGATGTAAGAAAGTGGATACAATGTAATGTGATAGATGGAAGCATCTCTAAAGTGACAACATATCGAGAGATATATTATCGAGGCTAGAGGTCCCGAGAAGTACTTGCTTGGTATTGTGCCTACATACCTATGTAGCCATGATATCAAAGCCTACGTAGATCACTTGTTATGGTGATCCATGTGTAAAGGTTATAATGTGTTGTCTGTACAGGTATAAGGACTTTAATTATTATCTTGAGAAGCTATATATGAGATAGGAGACTAACTTTAGTGGGGTTCAGAATGGAAGTGGACTCAATACAGCCGACAAATACATCGATATTTATTAGCCGATCAGTAACTCAAATGTATTATTGAACCTTCGGGTTGGTTTAGAGGTATGAAAGATGTAATTCACTTCATACTTCACTAGTTGCGATTATAGGGTTGAATGGGAGGAGGTTTTATATATTATTGGAATGGACCATAAGTCACGGACATAAATCTATATATTCCATATCAAGATGGGAAAAATCCTATAGGTATCGTAAGGCCTCGGTGTGTTCTGAATTGATAGAGACGAGAACTTCATATGAGAAACTGGGTTTAGAATTGAGACAGAGGTATACCTAATCAATAATACATCGAGAGATGTGTTATAAGGTCTGATCTGACGAGTGTCACTCGGTATTACGTCTACATACCTAGACGTTTTGGGATCAAAGATAATGTAGTTTCAATTAATAGGGCATATTTAAGGATGGAGACAACAGGATACCGGATATAAACTATAAAACATTATGGTATTTATGGAGCCTAGTCCTTATATAGGATTTATGTTATAAACTGGAGTGCATATTCATATATTAAAAATACATAATTAAAGACATGTGTTTGATAAGTATTCTAAGAAAGCATGGATTTTTAGGTGTCTTCGTTGAGACGATAATGTTTGTTAAGATAAGTGGTAAACAATATTCTGATTTTAGACTTCTATTTTGGCAATATTTTTTATGAAATTCACTTCACTCACACTTTCCTGAGAGCAGTTTTGAAAATTATGCTTTTGTCTCTTTTTGATTTGTATCGGTGTTGATTAAAATTTATTTAACATGTGTGTGTGTTATCTAGCTTAACATATACACTTTCTAGGGAAAAATTAGTCTTTAAAATATAAATGCTACAAATTGCATTCTTGATCCCCTAATGGGGGTCGGGTTGGAGATTCTACAAATATATGAACAGTTCTACATTACATTTTGTATTAATTATATTAACTCAAATTTTGTACATAATTTCTTTAACCTCGTAACATGAGCTAAATTTTTCTCGTGGGCGTCTCCTCTATGAGGTGGCACCATTTGGACAGAGCTTCATTTAGAAGAGTTGACTTTTATGGGGTGATCACAGAGATTCGACTTTTTTTGTCAGAGGAATATACTTTTGAAAAAGTCGAGACTTCACTCAAGATTTATTATAAAATTCGATATTCTTTGATGCTCGGGGTTCTAAAATGTTAGAAAACCAAATCAATGTTTGTTTTTGGGATCCTTATTCAAGATGGTGAGGGTTGCATTTATAATTGTCAGCCCAAGCCCATCAACCATGAGGTTGAGGGGTTGATCAATCCTGTAGTTGATTGTTGGGTACATGTGTAAGGTGGATGGGGTTAGGGCAAGACGCACTTAGGAATGAATCATTTTGGGATGGACGGTTGTCCTTGTTAATCAACCCTCGGGTGGGTCCTATGAAATCATAATGATTAGCAATAAATCTCCAACCATGTGATATATGGTCATCGATAATGCGATTCATGAGTATGTCACATATTATTTATTCTGGCTTTACATTTTGGTTAATTTCTATCCCCCCCCCCCCCGACACAACACACACACACACAAAATTATAGTCACGCATGTTTAACATATTGGAGTGTGAACCTTTATTTATTGATTTTTATTTATATACCCATTTGGACTTTTAAATTGTTATATGGATCATAGATGTAACACCTGATTACAAATTAATGTGTCCATGATTAGTAATCGAGGTCCAATAAACATTACCTCTAGACGACTAAGTAATCTTAATAGAAGTTTATCAAGGTTCGTTGTTTAGATTTTTACACCCAATGCACTCAGTTTAGTAGTATTTGGGAGTTAAAGGTTGGGAGATGATGTGATACTTAATTTTAGACTAGATCTCAATAGTGGTTGATTGAGATAGCTGCCTATAGACGAGTAAAGATATGAAGGTACCTAGGATTTGATTATGAGATAGATCGTGGTAGTCCTATTAGATCGTATATGAGAAGAAAATTACTCGTGATTCAAGGTACCTAACATTTGATTAACACTTACTATATTAGAATTATGCTAATTTTTATTTAGGATTTTATGAGATGTTATTTTTCTTCTCATTGATTATGCATTTGAATACTTACATTTATATATCTTGAGGATCTCACGATTATAATATACTCTATTCTCAGCAATGCTCATTTTATTAGAATACTTGTTGCAGTGGTTTTATCCATCTTTTGTCGACTAAAACTTTTAGGTTTTGTTGTGGGGACAAGAGGTTGTGCTTAGCATTGTTGTTGAGTCCTTAGCAAGGATCGTAATTGAAGAGGTGTATAGTGTAGTGTTCTTTTTATTAGGGTTGTATAGAGGTAGGGCATTTCAAATATCCAGTTGTACTATTTCATTTATTCAAAGGAACTTGTATATTATTTAGATGATCAATTTGTACTCAGATGAGTTGTAAAGATATTTGGATTAAATCAGTGAATTTATATACAAGTTTTATTTATTACCATATTCACATGGTTTGAGACTTCGCATTCAGATGTACTCTTTATGTTAAACCACTCTCCAAGAATGGTTATTAATTTTTTTGTTCTCATAGAACCTTAATATATAATTTGCAAGGTGTCACACTTATATGCTTATAGCCGACGTAAAAAAGGGGTGAACGAATGAACAATATGCTCGTCATCGGCAAGGTAGCGCTTCGAAAATTCATGGAAGATAATGAGAGAGATATTAGTTTATTAATATTTTAAAGTTGATTTTATTGAATTTTAAGATCCTATGGAGAAACATGTAACACCCCACTTAAAATAATAACGGGTGGCCAGCCCTATACTACAATAAACCAGGACTTTCAGATGGTCCAGTCTCAACATCAACTGTCAGTACTATATGGTATATGACTAACTACCCGATATCATATAAGTGAGATGTTAAAATTAAATAAAATGTGCAACAGACAACAAACCAACACTATAAACTACTAACAAAGAAAAGATAGATGCATACTAAAATTATGATAAATGAAATGAATAACTATAAATGAATATGCCATAAGGAAATAAACCCGAATAAGTTGTCGGGTCACAGCCAATACAATAGCTTAAATGGAATAAATATGAACATATATAAATATCCCTTGGGTAGAAACCCGATATAGAACATGAATCCTACCTAGATTTGAAGAAGTAGGAAGTGACTACATTCTACATCCCGCAACAATCCGCACATGTCACGGCTCCCAAGACTCTGGATAGAAGGTCATCCGGCATCCATGCGGTAGGATACCTGTAGTATTATATATATATATATATACAAGCAGGAGAGAAAAGTAAACGGGTCAGAGCCCGAGTGTCAAAAATATTTAGCAAGTGTGTTAATCGTGCATAATAAATATCGGCGCACTTATTTCATAATTAAAGTGGAATCGCACTCTCGTGGAACCCCAACTGACCTCTCATCTAATGGCGCGCACCTATTCGCGTCTTCAAATTTTAGTTAAATTACCCCCATTTATTAGGACAACCTAACTTATCATAGGCCTAGCCTTTACCCACGAGATTTGCCTTCCTATATTAACCCAAGAATCCACCCCTTTTCTAATCCTACTCGATTATGTTTACAAGCAATTATGCCATAATAGGCTTAATGGATTCCGGTTTATAATTTATTTAATTATAATTCTTAATACGTTACCCATTTATATTTGGGTTGAAACATATGATTTAATTTCGAATTAACATGCATACAAAATTATTGACAAAACTTTTCTCCAATTTCAACGTTGCGCTGCGTTTCGTGCGTGGGGTGTCTCACAAAGCGAAATCCAAAGACGGAACCACCCCGTTACACTACTCCTTGTCAACGTCGATCCTGGAGTTCCATTATGCCACACATAAATATTGACAGAACTTCTCTCTAATCTCAACAATGCACTACGTTTCGTGCGTTGGGTGTCTCACAAAGCGAAATCCAAACAAGGAACCACCCCGTTACACTACTCCTTGACAATGTCGATCCTAGAGATCCATAATGCCATACATACCATATACTACTACTACTAAATTTTAGAGTACAATATGAAAACAACTACAATCTCCAATAATATCCTTGGGATGATGTAACCGCCTTAAATGAGATACATCAACCCCCATCAATCTGGTACACCATAATCATCCAAGATGTACTCCACAAAGATTTCATATCCTTTCATCTATAGGATATATAAATATATATAGGCATTTTATTCTAACCATATACATATATACAACCATCCATTCCCATGGCCAAGTAATATACCCGACTATATATATCGTCGATAAAACTGCATCATGCCATCATATTCCCAGTGCCCGGCTCACGTAGCAATACTGGGGCCACCATGGTGGGACTAAACGACACCCATCTCGTGGTAAACTCATGCACACGACGTCCCGGGAAGAGGTCATAACACCTAACCGGAAATGAGACGAAACATACCCACCACGTCTCATCCCAAATATATATATATATATATATATATATATATATATATATATATATATATATATCACATAAAAACACACTGGACGACTATGACCTGGGGAATATCCACACCCTGATGTTCTAGTCAGGATGCTCACCCTCTAGGCGAAAACTTCCCAATGATATCATGAGCGGGGTAAGCTTAACCACATAAGTATATATATCATTCACATGCACAATATATATACATCCATATGATCCAATCATATAAATAAAACATCACATACGGTTTAAATATCCATACCATGTATTTCCACAACATAAATATATCCATATATTCATATCTATATAGATATATACACATATATTCACATATCCATATATACAACTAATTCTCATTCATATGCATAAGATATATATATATATATATATATTCGGCTATAAGTATCCATAATCCTCAATATACAAGTCGTCACCACAAACTCCTTTAATTTGCCTCGATATGTGAATACAATCCCTCACTTGAAACATATTCAATCATTTTTGCTTTGATGAATAGTCTCCCAAAATCATATGTATATACATATACATATATATCCAACATTAGGGTTATCACCCAAAATTTTGTGTAGGAAACCATCATTACACACACTATCTATATCCGAGATCACATCAAAGAATCTAGTGATAATTTCAACTATCGATATGCACCTAACTAATTGTTTATAAGCATCAAGCTCAATCTTATTTTCATCCAATAATCCCATTACTTAGGGAAATTAACCGTTGTAAATCACACACCGATAAACAACATCTACTCCAACTAGATTTTTCACATTCTACTCTAGTTGGTAATATGATACCATCGCTCTCGATTACCGACTACGGTTCAGTCACTTTTGTGAATTCCCCTAGTCTAAGATCTCTCATTTATTTCTTGAAGTTTATCATTACTAAGGGTATGCGACCACTCTCTTTCATTTGGCCCCAAATTGGATCTTAATAATATCCTATCATTATAAGGATCCGATATAAATGTCGACCCATAAATTTCACAACAAACCCTCGCAACTCTCTAAGAGTTATTTGCCTCCCAACACATTTATACTTACCATTTATCTCTAAGTATGATTCTCAATCCCAATGAGGTTTCCCACAATCTCTATACACATCTCCAAATACATACTTGGATATTTTCTACCCAAATTTTCCCAAGAAGTCCCCATGATCACAATGTGTGAGAAACCCCCTTATGTGACTCCAAAATATCTCTCTTTCATCATAAGGTAAGGCCCCAAATCAATAAACCCAACCAAAAAGGGTCAGAAATCATCCTAGAAAAATCCCCTAAAACAGCCCTGTTTTCGAATCGATTCGGCCTGGCCCGAATCGATTCGGTCTCAAGGGCGAATCGATTCGCTCCAACTACGAATCGATTCGGTCCAAAGGACCTGGGACTCTATCTCAAACTGAATCGATTCGCCTTGGGTCCGAATCGATTCGGTCATGCAGACCTACCAATTTTGTCTAGGCCGAATTGATTCGCTTTAGGGCAAATCGATTCGGGTCTACAGAATTTGAAGGGTTCTTCTTCTTCAAAAAAACACACGAATTCTAAACCCTAAATTTTCATTTCTAACTCTTAAACCTTCATCAAATAATGATTCTAAGCCAATAAATCAACCCAAAGTTGATCCCAACCATTTCTACACCATTAAACCCATATTTAAACATTGATTTCAAGATTTAAACCCAAAAATCTAGTTTTTGATATTTATACCCAAAAACAATTTCTTTAACCCACAAATTATGAAATCAAATACACAAATGACTTATTTAGCAAGATTAAACACTTGCCTCAGGTTTGTAGAGGTTGGATCGTCCTCGATGTCGCGTTTGGGCCGGAATCTCCAAGCTTTCTTCCTTCCTCTTTTCCTTTCTTCTTCTTTCTCTTTCTCTTCTATTTATCTCTTTCTCTCAATTGAGAAGTCTTAATCCGTAAGCCTTTAAATCCTTTAAAATAATAAACCCAATTTTAAATGTTAATACACACTTTAAATGACTCGTTTACTCTAATTCGAGTCAAACTGACCTAAAAACATTCTGGAGCCGAAATAAAACCCACTGACAGTCATTTTGACTATCTTGACCCTTCCGGGATCGATGGTACTCTCAAAATCATCATCCGAAATACTTTGAAATGTCATCTATTTTTAGGCCTCAATTCCCAAATTTTATAATTCTCCAATTTAATTAAATTTTATTTTCCCAAAAATTTAATTTCTCAGTCTAAAAAATCATGGGGTGTTACAATCTTCCCCCATACAAAAATTTCGCCCGCGAAATATAAGATGTGCCTAGGACCTCCATCTTATCTAGTCCTTACATCAACCCTCAGGATTACTATACCGAACCTTTCTAGTTCTCACGTCGAACCTTATAGCTTTTAAAGCAAACTAACTACCCGAGGCGCCCATACACCCCGTACCCAAGCTTCCACTCATAGAATCATAATCATGCTCCATTAGCCTCAAATCGCAATATACTATCACCAATATAAACTATAACAACATATTAACTATACAAAAGTTTAAAAAAAAAATCCCAATGGTTGATCTCTCCTCAATTCATGACGCTAGCTACCTTCGTGCGGGGAATGTCTCGCAAGCGAAATCCAAACAAGGAACCCTCCCAATACACTACTGTGTAGCTAGGTCCGGGGATTGAGATTAGTTGAACCAGGATTTAGGTTTTATAGAAGATTTCCATATTTTAGATACTGCCCGAAGGCCTACGTAACAATATATAATATAAATAAATCCCGCGTCTTTCGACACGCTAAGAAAATACCTCATGTTTAAAACACAAGGCCTCAATAAATACAACACTTCTAACCACTACCTAGTTCTCAAACTAGTAGAACTATGAGCTAAATTATCCACACACATAAATCTGCCAACTTGAACCTCTCAAGTATAAACATTTATCTACATTACATCAACACCTGTCCATAAACTAAGTTTTTCCCTCAACGGAGCACTACTATTACACGCCCTAACCTAGCCATACGACAATAGTCTTATAACCACTACTCAACAAACTCCAATTGTATTACTTCATCCGTGGATCCTTATTTGAAACCCTCCACTTCTTCCAGGCCAATCATTATTCCTTATCCTATTTCTCCACAAGAGAACATCTTCCTCAAAATCCTTCCAAACCATTTTGAAGGACAAAATGAAATTGCGGCTATCGAAAACTCCCTCAGTCCTACTTATGAAACCGAGTCCCCAAATTCTTTCCCCCTCATCCCAAAAGGCGATAATCCCGATATTGGGACAACTCCACACACCTCACGTCAGGAAAAGTCACCAACACTAGGCTTCCTTACAAAGGTTGACGGTTTTCTCAATTTAAACCTCCTAATACTACACTATACACCTCTCCTCAGACTTACCTCATTAAGTCTAAGGTTCTCCATTCAAGAAATTTCCATTCTTACTCAACCACCTATAGGTTACCCTAAACCACTGCTAGAGTTCTCTAATCTGGTCCTTTCCTAGATGACGTAATCTATGTGACGTCTAAAACGAGAGCAACTGTTATCAGATCGTTGATCAAGTGAATACACTTTACAGAAGAAGATAAGCGCAGTGAACACAACAATCCTAATAGTAGGGCTTTATATCCATAACGTTAACGGAAGAATGCAGAAAACTCGCACAAATCCTAAAGACTCTAGAAACCGATGCTCTGATACCATCTGTAACACCCCGCTTAAAATAGTAACGGGAGGCCAGCCCTATACTACATTAAATTAGGAGTTTCAGATGGTCCAGTCTCATCATCGACTGCAAGTACTATATAATATAGGACTAAGTACCCGATATCATATAAGCGAGATGTTAAAATTAAATAAAATGTGCAACAGACAACAAACCAACCAACACTATAAACTACTAACAAAGAAAAGAAAGATGCATACTAGAATTATGATAAATGAAATGAATAACTATAAATGAATATGCCACAAGAAAAATAAACCCGAATAAGCTGTCGGGTCACAGCCAATACAATAGCTTAAATGGAATAAATATGAACATATATAAAAATCCCTTGGGTACAAACCCGATATACAACATGAATCCTACCTAGATTTGAAGAAGTAGGAAGCGACTACATTTTACCTCCTGCAACAGTCCGCACATATCATGGCTCCCAAGACTCTAGATAGAAGGTCATCCAGCATCCATGCGGTAGGATACCTGTAGTATTATATATATATATATATATATATATATATATATATATATATATATATATATATATATATATATATACAAGCAGGAGAGAAAAGTAAACGGGTCAGAGCCCGAGTGTGAAAAATATTTAGCAAGTGTGTTAACCGTGCATAATAAATATCGGTGCACTTATTTCATAATTAAAGTGGAATCGCACTCTCGTGGAACCCCAACTCACCTCTCATCTAATGGCGCGCACCTATTCACGTCTTTAAATTTTAGTTAAATTACCCCCATTTATTCGGACAACCTAACTTATCATAGGCCTAGCCTTTACACACGAGATTTGCCTTCCTATCTTAACCCAAGAATCCACCCCTTTTCTAATCCTACTCGATTATGTTTACAAGCAATTATGACATAATAGGCTTAATGGATTCCGGTTTATAATTTATTTAATTATAATTCTTAATACGTTACCCATTTATATTTGGGTTTAAACATATGATTTAATTTCGAATTAACATGCATACAAAATTATTGACAAAACTTTTCTCCAATTTCAACGCTGCGCTGCGTTTCGTGCGTGGGGTGTCTCACAAAGCGAAATCCAAAGAAGGAACCACCCCGTTACACTACTCCTTGTCAACGTCGATCCTGGAGATCCATTATTCCACACATAAATATTGACAGAACTTCTCTCTAATCTCAACAATGCACTACGTTTCGTGGGTTTCTCATAAAGCCAAATCCAAACAAGGAACCACCCCGTTACACTACTCCTTGACAATGTCGATCCTAGAGATCCATAATGCCATACATACCATATACTACTACTACTAAATTTTAGACTACAATATGAAAACAACTATAATCTCCAATAATATCCTTGGGATGATGTAACCGAAATATTCCTTAAATGCGATACATCAATCCCCATCAATCTGGTACACCATAATCATCCATGATGTACTCCACAAAGATTTCATATCCTTTCTTCTATAGGATATATAAATATATATATAGGCATTTTATTCTAACCATATACATATATACAACCATCCATTCCCATGGCCAAGTGTACATACCTCATATGATGTACAATGGCCATCCACATAATATACCCGGCTATATATATCGCCGATAAAACTGCATCATGGCATCATCTTCCCAGTGCCCGGCTCATGTAGCAATACTGGGGCCACCATGGTGGGACTAAATGACACCCATCTCGTGGTAAACTCACGCAAACGACGTCCCGAAAAGCGCTCATAGCTCCTAACCGGCAATGAGACAAAACATACCCACCACGTCTCATCCCAAAAAAAAAATATATATATATATATATATATCACATAATAACACACCGGACGACTATGACCTGGGGAATATCCACACCCTGCTTTTCTAGTCAGGATGCTCACCCTCTACGCGAAAACTTCCCAATGATAGCATGAGCGGGGTATGCTTAACCACATAAGTTTATATATCAATCACATGCACAATATATATACATCCATATGATCCAATCATATAAATAAACCATCACATACGGTTTAAATATCCATACCATGTATTTCCACAACATAAATATATCCATATATTCATATCTATATAGATATATACACATATATTCACATATCCATATATACAACTAATTCTCGTTCATATGCATAAGATATATATCTATATAATAAAGTAAGAAACTTATGTATGTCATAAGTTTGATCGATGATGTCATCTATATGAGTTATTCCTTCATTTCCTATTTTACCCCTCAAATCTTTGATTTCCCCCTCTCTTCTTTCTCACTAATTAGTTCCCCTATTTTACTTTAATTCAAACCCAAGGATAATTTGGTAAACACACACCAAAAGCACAACTTCTCAGCACTCTCTCCCATACACTCACCCAAACCCCCACGATCTCCCTTCTCAAACATATCCTTTTTCCCTTCTTCCTCCCTCATAGCCGATCTGCCTCAAAAAACAAAGCTCTCCCAAAAATTAGGGCTTGATCAGCTGTAGTGCATCTCCCTACCCGATCTTTCGCATTGCCTCCATCATCAGTTGTAGTGCTTCGATTATGGGTTTGGGGGATTAGGGCTTTGAGATATTGGCTTAGGGATTCGATTTTGGTTCATCAGTTTCCGGTATGAAATTAGGGCTTGATTTTGGACGATTTAGTTTAGTTAAAATATATTTTTATTTTGTTCCTTTTCTTTTAGATTTGTTTCTATGTGTGTTTATATTTTGGGATTTGTTTATTTTTTCTATTGCAGGTGACTTGATTATACATGAACACCCTAAACATGTATACTCCTTTTCATTTTTATTGCGTGTCTATTTATTTTCTCTTTTGGGATCTAATCGTTGTTTGTGTTTTGTTGTTTATTTCTTCTTTTGCAGATTAAGACCAAATTATACTTCAAAACTCTAAACAGGAATACTCTTTTTCATTTTTATTGCGTGTTTATTTTTAGATTTTAGGTTAGAAGGTTGATTTTTGCATTTTGCATTTTAGGAGTTTCGATTTGTGATTTTGTACCATTGTGGTATACATATTTCGGTGTGTGGTGTGTACTAATTTGTGATGTGGACGATTTCGGTGTGGTGTGGACGATTCCGGCGTGTATAGACTGCTGTTTCTTTTGTTTTGTGATTGTTCATATTAAACTGTTTGTATAGATATTTTTGTGGTTCACATATTTCGAGGTATATATTGCTTATTTGTGGTGTATAGATTGCTTATTTGTGGTATACATATTTCGGTGTACATAATTCGGTGTTACTAATACATACTCCAGTGTATAGAATGATTATTTGTTGTATACACATGCCGGTGTATTGGTGATATGCAATACTTACTCACGTATTTTATTTTCCAATTCTTGGTAGTCTCATAGGGCCATATGAAGTTTTGTGTGTCGTTGGTTGTTTGGCATTCATCTATGCACTAAAGTACCCAGTATAGTATAAGAGGTACTCGATTTTATTGTCACTTAAATGCACGCTTCTTGAACTTTTGAATGTGTAATGGAACTTTTGAATGTGTAATGCCTAATGTATATTAAAACATTTATGTTATGAATGTGTAATGGAACTTTTGAATGTGTATGAATGGAACTTTTGAATGTGTATGAATGTGCATGAATGTGTTGGCACTTAAATGCATGTCTAATGTTTTGTAGGTTCAATACATTAGTTGGATTTTTTGTACCATTGTCCTTTTTCTTCAAGTGTTGCAGGTTTAGCTGCTTCTACAATTTTCATTGGGTGCTGACGAATGCGCCCCAAAAATGTCTCCCTAACATCATTATGCATTTTTAAGATTCGATACAGATTTATTAGGTGACAATTTTCCTTATATTAGTATTAAATGTGCATTTATCTTCAAATTTCAATTCTTTTGTGTATTTATGTCCACATCTCTTCAATTTATGCATGTGTATTTATTTCATTGTTTTAGTAATTCTCTTCCAACCATGTGATATTTTGTTACTATACTTATTGAAAAACAAAGTTAAATCAGTAGAAGTTTCTTCAAAAACTTTTGTATGCTGCTACTGATGAAGTTTTGTATGTTGTTACTGATTGTATGCTTCCCCAAAACTTTTCTATGCTGTTACTGATTGTATGATGTTACTTTGATTGTGATTGACTTTTATGCTTCTATTATTGATTGTATGCTGCTACTGATCATATGCTACTGATTGTATGTTGCAATTGTGCTTAAAGGATATTATTTTTCCATCGGAGATGCTTGAGAGGCAGTTACTGGAATTGGATGGCATTGAGGCTGAAATTGGATGGCACTTGCTCAAAGTGGTGCTAAATTTTCACTCTTACTGGATTGTTTCATTTGTTTAATTTTTCAGCATATATTATAACTTTTCTCTTAGTTATTTATCAAAGTTTAATCCATCATACTAAAAGAAAGGTGTAGTCAATCACATGATATCTTTACTTGATTTTGAAAATCGGAGGACTCCATGTTGTTGCGCATCGTTGCTCTTGCGTCCTCTAATAATGCTCAAACTATCGGGTTTCAGCTTTAAGCTTTATTTGGAGGACATACATGGGGCACAGGTCAACTATTTATTTCTTTATTTGAAATTGGGTTAAAAATATTAACCGGTCAATTGTTTATTTCTTTACTTGGATAAAAAATATACATGAGATTTTGATTTTTATCATGCTAAGAAATGGGGAATTTTCTATTTCTAATATAGCATATATATATATAGCCTATTAGTTTAAACCGACTTTGATACAACCATAAGTGCGCATAAATTTCCTTAGCTATTTGTGAGTATTATGCACATAGACCATAAGTGCGCACAAACCTTTTAATCATGAGAGGTTGATGTCATATGTAAGCTAGAGCCCATAATATTTTCATCTTTTCAACACTGATCAGTTTTGGTGAACAACACACTCGACGATAGGGTCAATGATAGTCGAGATCATCTCCTCGAGAGGCAACTCATACCATCATGAAGAGACAATACCATGTAAAAGGTTTATAAAAGTGTGTGGACATGGACTGATCCAAGAATTTATTTTTTGGTTAATATTCATCTTTTTAATATGAGAAATAAAAAATTGCTAAAAGAATGTATAAATAGATATTCTTCATATACACCTACGCAGGTATTAGAGAGGGAACTTTCCCCCACTAATTATATACGAGTTCTTATATGGACTGGAAGGCCAAAAGAAACTTATTTGCCATTTATAGTTGACAAAGCCATTGAAACCTTTCAATTTGGAAAGGAAAATTGCAATCTCTTGCAGGGAGAATTCAACTGATTCAGTCTGTTTTTTATTACATGATTCTTGACATTTTCCATCTATACAAATGGCCAATTAATCTTCTTAAGGAAAAAAAAACACTGGTCACTATTTTGTTGATCACTTTTAATGCTCATTTGGTTTGTTTTTATGCTTTATAATAATCTAAATTGGTACATTCAAATTTCAAGTATTAAATTCATGTTCATACTTCAGAAACAAGATGGAAACTCAAATCAATGACCAATGATCAGTGTTTGTACGAGTAGTTGAACTTCGCATGGTCCAAGTTGGTTTTCTCTGGGCTTGGCAGTGAAAACATTTGTTTTTTCCATTTTTCTAGCCTCGGAAATGAAAACATTTGTCTTTTAAAAACAGGTTCAAGTTGTAATTAATATTGGGACCTAACATTTGTCATTTTTCTAGCCTCAGATGCCATTTTCCAACTTTTATACACATTGGTTGAAATTAAATATCATCAATTCTATTTTCAGATTATGATAGGATGAGCAGATTATCATGAAATATGTTCTTATGTTTAAGCATTGCAAGGTACGTGAACGTGAAAGCTGAGGCAATGATTCGGGCTTAAAGAGTGGAAAACGAGAGAATGCTCTATAAAAAAAGGCTTTGAGGTTTTTGTACTTATTCCAAAAGAATTCTGCCCAGAGATTATGATTAGTTTTGAGATTCCAACAAATTTTGAGACTAGGAGCACTGAACAGATCTTCTAAAGGCTTAAACCCCAGACCACACTGGATGGCATAGGTCAGTCCACTTTATCCAATGGTATTTTGATATATTAACCCCATAAGAAATTGCAGAAAATTAATGAATAATATGGATGGTTTTTTCGGGAGGGCTCAGGGATGCTAGGATATGGATTGGGAATTTGGGAATTTGGATGGAACTGAGTTTATGAGGGTTCTGCCAGCAAAGGGGAAATTTGGTCTGCCAAGAGGGAATTTTGATTCTACTTTTTTTAATGTTTAGAACATTAATTATTGTAACCAGACGAACACGACTTAATCAATATTTGTTTCATTTTTCTATGTATTATTCATATATGGGTGCAGACTAGCTTAACAATTTCTATTGTGTTTGTGTCTTTGTTGCGTCCTTGCATTTAATATATCACTAATTTCTGATACTCCAGCTTAAAAAGCACATTCATGGCACGCATGTATGAGGAATTGATACTCCAGCTTAAAAAGCACGTTCAAGATTACCCTATTTGGACCTACATTTGTTGTTTATTTATGTCATTTTATTCCCCTCTTTGACTACAAGTCATCGTTCTAGCATGGATTTTATACAAAAAAGTGTATTTCAGGACTTTTTGATTCCTCAATAAATATTTGTTATTAATTTTATTAGTGGTTTGCTTCCCAACTAATAGTGGTCCTGAACGCTTGACACTTCTATTGCATCATGAGTCGAGGTTATATAAATAATAGTATCTTGATGATTTCAAGTTTATTGATGGCATTCCCAACAGTAATTGTCATGAGGATGTTTGGATTAAAGCCAAAACATTACTTCTTTTAGAATCTGTTTTGAAGCATGGTGATGTCTGGACCCAAACAATTACAGTTTCTCCCCAGAGTCTCAAGAGAGCACACAAACACAGGATCGGTGTCACGATCTTAAGAATGAGAGTGATCCGAATGGAGATGCTAAGAATGAAGGACCTCAAAAAAGGGTATGCGTACCAGCAGTTCAATGATGAAACATGTTGCTCGCATATGTACCATGGTTGGCCCATGTGTCACAGTTTCTTCTTCTGAGAAGAATGCGAGTTGTAAGCGTATGGATCACATGCTTCTGAGAAGAATGAGAGTTGTAAATAGTTTCTGCTCGCACATGTTGGGATATAATTCAATGATGTGTGGGTTTTCGGATTTGATTCAATTGGTGAAAGCATATGGATCACATTAATATGTTCTAGATGGGTAATTCTTAATTTTTGATTCTTAATTTCTCTTACGGTGACGCATATTTAATAGTGTGATTCTTAATTTCTCCTATGGTGATGCATATTTAAAATTATGATTCTTAATTTCTCCTACCATTTGAATGCTACTCCATCTATTCATTCCTCTACAATTATTTAAACTTTGTTGATATAAAAGGATTTTTTATCAATGATGTAGTGTATTATATCCTCAATTCCATGTGAAAATTATGTAGTGTATGATATCCTCTATAAAAACTGTGTTCTGTTTCTTTTACCAGTAAACGTTTTATGTTCAGTTGTATGTTCAGTTGTAAATTGTGTTCAGTTGAAACCTCCCTGATCATGAACATGTCATGCATGAATAGACGAGTGTTAATAGACCAAATATGCATTAATAGACCAAATATGCCATTTCTTAGTGTCGCATTATAATAATGTGTTTCCACGGACTTGAACGCTTTTTAGTTTCTTAATTTATTTATAAGAGGATTTTATAGTCCTTTGTAATGAGATTTTTTTAGCTGTTGATAGGGATGATGTAGTGGGTTGCAATCAAACCCGGAACTCGCTGCCCCGTTGCCGACTTCGAACCACCTGCGACGCCGGAGACTACCTATACTGGTGATCAACCTAAAACCGACCTGCTTACCTCTGACCCGAGCCCCAAATTCAAACGCCGGCGAGACCAGACCCAAAAACCGGTGACGATTCCGATTTCTGTATTCAGATCCAGCGAACCCAATGTTTATACAACAACAAAGAAGAAGAGCCCAGGTAAATTTTTTTTTGCTTTTCATCGATTTATTCTTTCCGTTTTCTAATCGTTTTGTTCTTTCCGTTTTTGAGATGTACGAACAAGGTTTTTTTTTTGTACGACTTTTCATCATTTTGTTTTTTTCTTTTTCTAATCAGTTTGTTCTTGAAGTTCTGAATCCGGGGTAAGAACCATGGCCATACCCGAAAACCGGTGACGATTCCGATTGTTGTATTCAGATCCGGCGAACCCAATGTTTATTTAAGAACAACAACAACAATGATAAGAACAACAATGATGAATAGTCCAGGTATTTTTTTTTTTTTGCTTTTCATTGATTTGTTCTTTCCTTTTTCTAATCGTTTTGTTCTTGAAGTTTTTGAGATGTACGGAGCCCCCTCCCGCCCCTGGTAACCCCCCTCCCCTCTCCCCCCTTCCCCACAAACACACATATGACCAAACACACACACACACGCACACAGAAACACACATACACAGAAACACACTCACACGCACACAGAAACACACACACACACACACGCGCACACATAGAAACATAAACACACACGCACATCGAAACACACACACACACATCGTTTTTTGGGATCTATTTTTAAATTTTTAAATTTTTTTAGTTTGTTCTTCAACAAGGGGATGGATTTGATTTTTTATTTTATTTTTTGTTGGTTTGTTCTTCAGAAGGTATTCGGGGATGATGGTATTCTGCGATTTGGGGATGATGGTTGGTATTTTGCGATTTGGGGATGATCGTATTCTTCAACAAGTATTCGCGATTTGGGGATCTGATTTTTTGTGGTTTGTTGTTCATTAATTAATTTCTTTCATTAATTAATTTTGTATTTGTTCATTTGTTGACGATATGCTTGCATGTTTGAATTAGTGGAAACAAGTTGTCATTACAAATTAAATCAGGGCCAAGGTGTCGAGAAACTCTAAAAAATGCTAACATGGCCAACGAGTTGTCATTACAAATTAAAGAATTGGAGTTGAATTAGTCTTGTGTTTGTTCATTTCATATTTTTGTTCGTAATAATATAATTGTGAAAGTATTATTTTTGTTGGATTTTTTTTAACAGGGTGGATAGTTCGATATACAAAGGAAATTCTGTCCAAATTTTTTAAAAATATTTACATTTTCGTATCACTTTTATGCATTTTAGTTTTGTTTGATGAATTTGGGCTATTTGAATACAGGTGGATTTGTTGTTATCCCTTAAGTAGGGTGGATAGTCCAATAAAAAAAGGGGATTATGTCCATTTTTTTTTAAAATTGACACTTCGTTTACTCAAGGCGAAATGTGAATTCAAAATATTTTTTTGACCTAATACAAACACTACCGAATAAAAAAAATAATTTCGTATCGTGTGACATTTTAATTTGGTCATGTTTATGTTTTTTTTAAAAAAAGATTTCACAACGGGACCAAATTAAAATCATGTTGTGAAATCGTTTTTTTATAAACACTTTGTTTGGAAATATTTTTTTTGTTGTTGATTTTTATTTTTTTTAATTCGGTAGTGTTTTTATTTACATTTTTTTGCTAGAGTGTTAGAGAAAGATGGAGAGGGCTCTTATTATGGGATTAAGGTTAGTTTGTCATTTAATAGTTTTTTATCAAACACGATATTTTATATTGATTTTTTGTGGTGCAAGTGTTTTGTTTGTTTTGATAAAAACATTTATTATTTTGGCATAATTTTTTGTGTTTAATGAGGTCGTGTTTAACAAGGTTGTGTTGTAAATAAAATAAGTTATAGTATTGAACAAACAAAAAATGATGTCGTCCAAAATATACACATCACGACATGATTTATTAATGTTTACATATCTCGAACACGACCCAAGGTTTTTTAACCAAAAACGAACTTGACCAAAATAAACACGACACGACATGAGATTTTATTACCAATCACGAACACTACCGTTTTGCAGGATAGTCATATAATAAAGGATATTAAGGCCATTATTTTTTAAATTACACTTTGTTTTGTTGGGAACAAAATTTTTGTCGTTTTGTAACTCTGCACTTCGAAAATTTTGTCATTTTATGATTACGTACATGAATTTTTTTTTAAACATGCCTTCAGGCACGGGTATACGACACGACGCGATAACACGACACGGAACGATAATACGACATGAAATGATAACATGACGCGATACGGAATGAAATTGATACGGTATTTCGTGTTCAAGTTGTGTTAAGATCGGTGTTTTCGGACCTGTTATTAAGTCACGTCGTGTTCGTGTCCAATTTATGCCATGAATTGACCTGATAAGGACACGATAGTGACACAATTAAGATCACTATATAAATTTTATGGAGATTCACTATTGACCAAATTTAGACTCATTATCAATCCACTATTTCGATCCATTATTTTTTTTAATTTGTCAACATATGGTTTAATCATTCCCATCATGTCGTGTTGGGCCGTATCTTATCGTGCTATCCCGACGTGTTTGACTTATTTATACAAGATTCAAAAATTGCCCAATTGCTTTAACCCAATAGGCTCGAACTATAGGTTATTTAAAAAATGGTTTATCTGTTTCGAGCTATATATGATGTATGGTCCTATCAACGACATACACTTTTAAAAATTAGCATCGTGCCTTCGGGCCTCTCCCGTTTTTTGAACCCGAGACCAACAGTAGCTTTGGCGAGGGCACTTGCCATCGTACCAAGGCACAACTCTATGCTTTTAAAAATTATCAGCGTGCCTTCAGGCACGGGCATACCCTAGTGTATATATATATATATATATATTAGGCTATAAGTATCCATAAACCTCAATATACAAGCCGTCACCACAAACTCCTTTAATTTGCCTCGATATGTGAATATAATCTCTCACTTGAAACATATTCAATCATTTTTCCTATGATGAATAGTCTCCAAAAATCATATGTATATACATATACATATATAGGAAACCATCACTACACACACCATCTATATCCGAGAGCACATCAAAGGATCTAGTGATAATTTCGACTATCGGTATGCACCTAACTAATAGTCTATAAGCCTCAAGCTCAATATTATTTTCATCAAATAATCCCATTACTTAGGGAAATTAACCATTGTAAATCACACACCGATAAACAACATCTACTCCAACTAGATTTTTCATTTTCTACTCTAGTTGGTAATATGATCCCATCGCTCTCGATTACCGACTACGGTTCAGTCACTTTTGTGAATTCCCCTAGTCTAAGATCTCTCATTTATTTCTTGAAGTTTATGATTACTAACGGTATGCAACCACTCTATTTCATTTGGCCCCAAATTGGATCTTAATAATATCCTATCCTTATAAGGATCCGATATAAATGTCGACCCAAAAATTTCACAACATACCCTCGCAACTCTCTAAGAGTTATTTGCCTCCCAACACATTTATACTTAGGATTTATCTCTAAGTATGATTCTCAATCCCAATGAGGTTTTCCACAATCTCTATAAACATCTCCAAATACATACTTGGATATTTTCTACCCAAATTTTCCCAAGAAGTCCCCATGATCACAATGTGTGAGAAACCCCCTTATGTGACTCCAAAACATCTCTCTTTCATCATCAGAGAAGGCCCCAAATCAATAAACCCAACCAAAAAGGGTTAGAAATCATCCTAGAAAAATCCCCTAAAACAGCCATATTTTCGAATCTATTCGGCCTGGCCCGAATCGATTCGGTCTCAAGGGCGAATCGATTCGCTCCAACTGCGAATCGATTCGGTCCAAAGGACCCGGGACACTTTCTCAAACCGAATCGATTCGCCTTGGGTCCGAATCGATTCGGTCATGCAGACCTGCCAATTTTGTCTAGGCCGAATCGATTCGCTTAAGGGGCGAATCGATTCGGGTCTGCAGAATTTGAAGGGTTCTTGTTCTTCAACAAAACCCACGAATTCTAAACCCTAAATTTTCATTTCTAACTCTTAAACCTTCATAAAATCATGATTCTAAGCCAATAAATCAACCCAAAGTTGATCCCAACCATTTCTACACCATTAAACCCATATTTAAAAATTGATTTCAAGATTTAAACCCAAAAATCTAGGTTTTGATATTTATACCCAAAAACAATTTCTTTAACCAACAAATTATGAAATCAAATACACAAATGACTTATTTAGAAAGATTAAACACTTGCCTCAGGTTTGTAGAGGTTGGATCGTCCTCGATGTCGCGTTTGGGCCGGAATCTCCAAGCTTTCTTCCTCTCTCTTTTCCTTTCTTCTTTTTTCTCTTTCTCTTCTATTTCTCTCTTTCTCTCAATTGAGAATGCTTAATCCGTAAGCCTTTAAATCCTTTAAAACAATAAACCCAATTTTAAATGTTAATACACACTTTAAATGACTCGTTTACTCTAATTCGAGTCAAACTGACTTAAAAACATTTCGGAGCCGAAATAAAACCCAATGACAGTCATTCTGACTATCTCAACCCTTTCGGGATCGATGGTACTCTCAAAATCATCATCCGGAATACTTTCAAATGTCATCTATTTTGGGGCCTCAATTCCCAAATTTTAGAATTCTCCAATTTAATTAAATTTTATTTTCCCAAAAATTTAATTTCTCAGTCTAAAAAATCGTGGGGTGTTACAAAACATTGTTACTAGGTGTATGACAAGTATGACTAGGAGGTTGACACAACCTCCAAGTTTCTATCTTAATAATATATCTCAGTAAATTACAATATAATATATTATAGAGAAAATATATGGTTCGTGTTTGGTTCCAATAAAACAAATTAATTTTATGGAAGATGGATTAATTGCATAAATCATCGATACCGGACAAAAGGGTGATGATAGAGATGACCGTTCCGATGAAGCTGACTATGGGATTCATAGTTAAGGTGTTATGATTAATCCATAAGTGAAATTTTTTGAAGAACTTATAATAATTGCAACTAAAATCATGAAGGTTAAGAGTAAAAAAAAAATGATTTTACAGCCTCAAAATTACAATTCTTAAATTCCAACTAATGTCAGTGGTATTAAGTTAAAAAGTCTTGCTAAATCATAGGAGTCTAGTAATTATAAAATCTTTTGAAGACGAAGCACACGTATGGCCTAAATGAAAAATATTTCCTGAATCAATTTCCATTAGACTTAATTATTTAAAATAATTAAAGAATCTTCACTTATTTTAGGAGCCAAAGATAAAGTTAGTTAAGAATTAGAAATATGTTTTATGTTGGTGTGGCTAATGCCAATTTTTACGACTAAACACTCTGACGATTTTTTTAGAGAATGGGTGAATAACGTTGATTCGGTTGGAATAGTTTTATTATTTTATTTCTATGAATTTATTTTTACTTTTATTGTTGTTAAAATCATTTCCATATTCTTAGATGCTTTTAATGAGTCTACAACATTAGGATTTCATAAAGTTTTATTGTAATAATTACTTTCCTTCTGATTAATTGAAGTGTCTTGCAAGTTATATTATTTATTCTACAAGTTAGGCTACTTAGCCTACAAGTTTTATTACTTAGCTACCAAGTTTTACTACTTAGACACCAAGTTGTATTTTTTACCATACACATTAGATTGATTAAAGTAACATTCAAGTAATTGTACATATGATAGAAATAGTATTAGTCTGAGTAAGGAAGTCATTCATTGTAATTAAAACAACTTTTATCAATAAAAAAAAATTATGTTCTCTTTTATAAGTATTATATATATATTATTTGAGGCTTCAAATAATTATTCCCTTTTCTTGGGGATTCAAGAGAGTGAAGTCCACGATGCCACACTTTCACCTCAACCCGTGCTTCTATGCCACATCAAAAAATTAGCTCTTAGTGAGGGCACTCATTAGTATTTTTTTATTTAATTTAAAATTCCAATTAATCCATCATCCTGTAAGAAGGACAAGTCGCTATACTATTATAAAATGCTTAATAAGAAATTAAGACAACTAAACAGTAAAACTACCCACATGTCAAATAGGAAAGCTTCTTATTCAATCACACGGTATGGCTCTTATGCTTCCCTCTTCAATCACTAGGTATTACTCTTCCTTGTTTGATTGAAATTCACTTCAGCGGCAAAGTCTTTTCCAATCCCTTGTATCATATCATTTCTTATTCCAATCCCTTTCTCCTTCTTAAATCAACCTCCCTCTCTCTGTAAATATCCTATAAATTAAGTGTCCATACCCTACTAATGCGTACTCCACACCTTAAACCTGTTGCTACCAAAACTATTTATTGTTCAATAGATCTTACGATTTTTCACATACACATTTCCAACACAAATATGTGTTCTATCACGAAGCTAATTTTAAACCCAATCTACGTTCGACACTACATTCACTTCCAGGGATAAATCATACATGGTTGATATTCTTCTTGGCATGTCATTTCCATTTTATGATGTTGGTTATTTTTTGTGTAAGGACACAATTCTCCGATTGAGTCTTAATGTAGGTTTGGCTCAATTCCGAAAAAAAATGTTTAAGTCATAGGATAGTTTTAAATTATATTCATTCAAGCCTATGACAGGTTAATTGAAGACGTAGCGGCTAAGATATTAAAGCTTCATCAAAAGTCCTGTGTATCGTGCCTCGTTTCTACGTCGTCAACATGGTTCCATTGTTCCTAAGGTATGAATGCATTATATATTTATATACGAGCTTAGAATAATTTTTATTGGGTGTAATTTATAATTTTACTAAACGACTTTGATTTACTAAGAATTTTTTTTTAGAACTTTCCATAAAAGTTTTGGGCTTAAAATTAATATTTAACTTTTCTGACTCGTCGTTCGATCCACACTGGAATCTCATTCGAACGAGATTGATAGGTCGTTCGAAAGAACTAAAATCTCATTCGAATGAGATGACAGGTCATTCGAATGAGATTTCTGACAATTTTACTTTTTACATTCTGGAACCTCATTAGTAAATCCGTTCGAACGAAAAGTCGTTCGAATGAGTTTTGGCGGGAAAATTTTTGGGTAGTTTTTGACAGTTTTCCCACTTTTCCCACGACTTTTCTCCACTATCTTTTACCGAATTTGATAAGGTGCGGGAACCAACTTTTAGAACTAACTTTTTCACTATCCTCCACCTCCTAGAGAGAGTTTTGAGAGATCAATCTTCTAAGAAAAAGTTCATGTTTATGAGTGTCTATTTTTCAAGAAAAATCTATTGAACACTCTTGTTTTCACCCATATTGTTTATTCCAAGTTACAATATATATACATCTTTCTTGGAGTGCTTGGCACCGGGTTTTACTCTACCGATGGAAGAGTCCGTTTGGGTTTCCTTCTATATCCCATAAAGAAGAAGTTCGTGTTTTAGCTGCGTCATTCTCACATAGTGAAAGGAAATATGTGTGGTTGACGGTTGCTTCCTAGTTACTCATTGGTGGATTTTAAGGTTCTGGTGGAGTTCGGGATTATCGGCTAAGCGGAGGTCAGTACAAGAAGGATCATCGGGGCTTGAAGGGAGTCGAGTCGAGTGATGTAAGTCTTTTTTCTTGTACTTGTAAAATACCATACTTAGTGGACTTAAGGCTAGTGTCATCCGAGATTTTTTCCCGTTGTTGGTTTTTCCTCGTACATCGCGGCGTAGTGTTTCGTTGTAGATTTTATCTTTTGCAAAATCACCTAGAACGCATGCTTAGGTAAAAAGATAAAATTGGGTTTAAATCACTACTTACTTAATTTGGTGCTAAAGTAATTGGGGTAACGTTTATGTTAATTTAATTCAAGTCGTCAGTTAATTTCATAAAATTGGTTTGGCCTAATTTGGTAATATTGAAAATATGACATAGGCAAATTTCTAGGACTTGGGTTGAGTTAATTTGTTAAAGTTAAATATTCATTTGGTAATTAAGTTAATTTCACTTTAAGTTATGTTTAATTTTAATTTTAAAAGAAATTAAAATTTGTTGGTTGTGTGTGTTTAATTGAACCATCTTTCGCTTTCACATCTTTAAAAAGAAATTGGAAATTATCTTTTAGTAATTTAAGAATTTTTTAAAACTGGGAGCCTCGTGTTCCAACAAGTGGTATCAGAGCATTGAGTTAGAAAGACTCACGCTTTTCAAATTGGTATCAAAGCCGGATCGCTAATTTATCACGTCAAAGATCCGTTTTTTGGCTTTTATAATTTTTGTGCTCCTTGTATTTTTAAGTGGTTCAATCTTTGACTCACTCTCATTTTTTTTGTTTTTTTTTTCTCTCGAGTCTTAATGATAATTTTCCCTTCTCTAATGACAAGGAAGTTTTTGCTATTCAAGAGGAATTTAAAGGGCTTAATAAGTGTAATGAAAAATTAAGAGAATTAAATTTGAAATTTGTAAAAAGAATTAAATTTCTTGAAGATGAAAATTCTTGTTTTAAAGCGAAAGTTGAGTTTTTCAAAACTCCCTATCTCGAAAAGATATTTTTCGTGAAAAGCTCACGGACATAAATTACAATTTTAATATTTTAGAAAAGTCCTAGAAAGAGAGTGATTGTCGAGAAAAGACTGTTAGGGACATGTTTGCTCACATTGAGGGGGAGCATGATAACCTTCTCGGACCTATATAAAATTTAAAGAAGGAGTTCCGTAAAATTGAGGAGTCTAATTTATTACTTGCGTCCAAAATTTTAAAAATGACAAATGACTTACTCGAGTATTAGTTGTAATGGTTTTAGTTCATCTTGTTCAAATATTTCCGCTGCTAAAGCTATGACCATTATTTGTTTTAGAGGGTCGACTTTATCCAAGGACTTTAGAAAAGGTCACACCGTAGGTATCATTCCTCGTGTTTTCACATGCTTGCGTTGTGGTAGGAAAGGTCACCTTAGGTAATTTTGTTTTGATCTTAACAAAGTCCTAGGAATTCTATGTCTGGCATTTCATTAGTTTCCAAATCCCATCATTTTAAATATACATCTATATGGGTTAGGAAATCATTCTTAGACGCGTTAGATATTAGATTTGTTGATTCTCCTTTTCTTTCACATGAAACCTCCCTTGCTAGATCTAAAGGTTGAATGTGTTAGTTTTGTTTGCATACTCTAGCTTTTTATGGTTCATATTATATATCATTGCTAGGTGTATGCATGTTTAGTCATTTTATAATCTATGCTTCATGCTTAATCACATGCTAGAATAATGATTTTTATATATCTTTCGTATTATATTTCCCTCATTTTTGTTTGCATTAAATGAAAAATACAAAAATATTTTTGTTTATCATTTGTGTTTCATTTTTAAAATTTAGGCTTAATGAAAAATTACAAATGATTTTTTTGTGTCTTTGGAGTAAATATTTTTGTTAAAAATTTCAAAAACTCCAAAAGATTTTTTTTGTGTGTATTTTAGATTGACACACTTTATGTGTCATATACTTGTGTTAGAATCCCATCTTTTTCTCTCTCATGTGGCAAGAAATTTTGATTTAGATTGTCAATCCTTATTATGTTCTTTACCATGCTTACATGGAGTAGTTGGATTTTGTGTTGATTTAAATGGATTCTATTTTCATATGCCTCTATTAACACATGCACGACCTCAATTGAAATTTTAACCTTATATGTATATTTGAGCTTTGTGAGGTGTTCTCCTACCAATCTTGTCATCTACATGTTATGTGACCTAGGAGGACTAGTGCATGTCAAAATTCGTTGCACGTGAGATTTGTGAGAAATAAAAATATTATATATAAATGTGCATGGGGAAGGGCTCCGAAAGGATTTATTATCCTTTGCGACTAGTAAGCCATCGTTTCGAATGGACCGAAAAGAAATACGTGGACCAAAGGCCTAAAAGAAAATATGGCATTAAAAAGAAAAATAAATGTCAAGGCCTGTTTTAGTGATATATTCATTCAAATAATATATGCTTATTGAGGGAGATTGGATGGTATATCAATGGTTTACACAATGTCCGTTTATCTTAGTTGTACTTTCAATGTCATGACTCTATTGGTTTGTAGAATCATCAAAACTCTAGGCTTTTATGCATTGTGTATGTTTGTTCATTGAGTTGAAAAACTTATTTTATTTTGTGTCATGTGTGTGTTTATATCTATATAAACGTACATGTACATGGTCGGTATATTGAGTCTATGTATATATATGATATTTTTCTGTCTTTGCCTTGCTTTTTAGTCCATCTATGCCTGAATTAATATTTGGTATCTAACTTGTTGCACTCATTGTTGATATCACATGCTTAATACTTTATGTATCATATTGGTATCATTTTCTTGCATCTTAGTTGGTATCCGTTATTATTTTTTTGATTAGTTATGATATTTTTTCACATGTACTTTCATGTTCTTATCTTCTTAAGCATCATCTACAAAACGGGGGAGAATGATAGGGGGGAAATGGTGTCTATTCCAATTGTACTCATATCTTAGTTTGAGGGAGAATTAACTTAGGGGGAGTCGCGATCTTCTTAGGTAGATCACAGTTGATAAAGGGGAGACTTAATTTAGGGGGAGTATTTATTTTATGCATTTAATATTCTTGATATTCCCTATGCGTTTGACAGTTTGCTTAAGTGTGCAGCAATTCTTCTAAGTGACAATTCATTGTCGGCAAAGATATTGATCCTTGGGTTGTTTTGAGTCAAGCTATTGTAATTTTATTTTCGGTGAGATATTGTTTAGTTTAGTAGAGCTTCATAGCCCTTTAGGATTTTTTTTTGGTTTTTGTCCCGGAATAGCCAAACGGGAATATTTGTAAGGACACAATTCTCCGATTGAGTCTTAATGTAGTTTTGGCTCAATTCCGGACAAAAATGTTTAAGTCATATGATAGTTTTAAATCGTATTCATTCAAGCCTATGATGGGTTAATTGAAGAGCGGCCAAGATATTAAAGCTTCATCAAATGTCGTGTGTATCGTGCCTCGTTTCTATGTCATCAACATGTATCCATTACTCCTAAGGTATGAGTGCATTATATATTTATATACGATCTTGGAACAAGTTTTATTGGGTGTAATTTATAATTTTTGTAAACGAATTTGTTTTACGCCGAAAAATATTTTTTAGAACTTTCAATAAAAGTTTCGAGCTTAAAATTAATATTTCATTTTTCTTACTCGTCGTTCGATCCACACTGGAATCTCATTCGAACGAGATTTCCAGGTCGTTCGAAGGAACTGACATCTCATTCGAACGAGATGCCAGGTCATTCGAACGAGATTTCTGATGATTTTCCCTTTTTCATTCTGCAACCTCGTTAGTAAATCCGTTCGAACGAAAAGTCATTTGAACGAGTTTTGGCGGGAATTTTTTTAGGCATTTTTTTACGGTTTTCCCACTTTTCTCACTACTTTCCCCCACTATCTTTTGCCATATTTGTTAAGGTGCGGGAACCAATTTTTAGAACTAACTTTTTCACTTTCCTCCAACCTCTAGAGAGAGTTTTGAGAGTTCAATCTTCCAAGAAAAAGTTCATGTTTATGAGTGTCTATTTTCAAGAAAATTTTATTAAACACTCTTGTTTTCCGCCATATTGTTTATTCCAAGTTTCAATATATATACATCTTGCTTGGAGTGTTTGGCACGGGGTTTTACTCTACCGATTGAAGAGTTCGTTTAGGTTTCCTTCTGCATCCCATAAAGAAAAAGTTCATGTTTTCGGCTGTGGTATTCTCACATGGTGAAAGGCACTATGTGTGGTTGACGGTTGCTTCCTAGTTCCTCATTGGTGGATTCCAAGGTTCTAATGGAGTCTGGGATTATCGGCTAAGCGGAGTTCAGTACGAGAAGGAGTATCGGGGCTTGAAGGGAGTCGAGTCGAATGTTGTATGTCTTTTTGCTTGTACTTGTAAAATACCATACATAGTAAACATAAGGCTAGGGTCGTCCGAGGTTTTTGCCCATTGTGGATTTTTCCACTTACATCGCAACATAGTGGTTCGTTGTTGATTTTAGCTTTTGTAAAATCACCTAAAACGCATGTGTAACACCCCGCCTAATTAAATACCGGGTGGCCAGTCCCATACCAAATTTAAACAGAATATACAATTGGCTCATCCATAGCATCATTGTCGAAAACATTTACAACTCACTCAATACCCAAATAAGCTGGTGTTAAAACTTTCCAAATTTTAATTCAACAAAATTCATTTTTAGTTTAAGAATAACACAACACATTTTATTCTACAACACTGATAACCGAACAATTAACACAAAATAATTTCAAAGTAATTGGAATAAACATTCCCATATAATAATCCAATACAATAATCCCATCAATAGTAAATGTATTAAAATGACACGAATTCATGAGTTTTTGACTCAGATAGAGAAGATATAATTGAAATCCTTTGGGAGACATGCCCTAACTAAAAGATCACTGTGAATCAAATGAAGATAAGCGTCTAAGAATTACTCCATAGCTCCATAGCTCGTCAAAATCAACCAAGGTTGGCGTCCCTGTTGCTGGACACCTAATATAGAAGGTACAATATAAAAGAAAATATGAAAGGAAACGGGTCAGAGCCCGATTCTGAAAATGATTTTTAAAACAGCAAGTATTTAACAAGTGGAATAAAGCATTTATTATGCACATGTTAGTATCCAACTCTCACTTGCTATTCTCACCTCTCAACTAGAGTGAACACTTAACGTTTCCCATTAACCTTCTAGTTAATTGTTTCTCTTCACTAGTTTCCATTATATTATTCCATCCCATATTATCACCCCGTATGTCCCATACCATACGTCATATAATTATTTCTATACATTTCTCATTAACATGATTAGTTTCTCATTAATATGAATTAAGCTTTTCAATAAATATTCATTAACTTATTTCAATTCTTTTTATCAATTCAACGTTATCTACAATTATCACCGAGTAGATGATTTAACCACAATATATCCATTCATTCATTTAATTCATTATATATATATATATATATATATATATATATATATATATAATACGACACCCCGAGTCACAGCTGCGGTGCACTGCATTACTCTACTATCATGTCCCATCATCACTGGTCACCGAGTAGGGGACTAAAGGTTCAGGATTTCCTCGAACCACAAACAACAACAACACACAAATTGGAGGCGAACATCTCGTATCAATGGGTTACGTACATACCTACGTTCCCACAGTCAGCGGACATATCAACTCCCCGATAAGTCTTTCATAGACCTGTGCTCTTGAGCGACGAATAAAAGATCCCATGGATTCATCAGGATATGACTGCCCTCACGCGCAAACCTCCCGTCGATAGCAAATAAACTAGGTATGTGATACACATAAATCACCAATCAATCAAATAGGCATTATCATACCTATACTATAATATCAACAAGGTACTTACATTACCCTAAGATCGTTCCCATACGTAGCATTATATCTCTTTAAATCCCACGTATTAAAATATCATAACTTTACTTCATAATTTAATTATCCCCGAGCCTCACTCAATACTCAAGGTTCAAATAGGTTTTTCCTCAACATGTAATCAGTAAGAAGTCACTTATACCCTACTGGTCCATATCGTCATATCTCCCAAATTACTACGAATTAAACTCTCCCTTTAATTAGGGTTAAAACCGATAGTTTCAAATCTCTTATAAAAACATCTTCTTTCACTTAGGATTAAACCTTCTTGTAAACTTAAGGATATGATTGAGTCGAAAACCTATCATCCGTGTAATATGCTAGTCGTTGTTATCGGCTTCCAACCTCAATACAAAAAAACCTAAACTTATAACTACACTTCTTAAGGAGTATAGTGGCGAGTCTGGGTATCGAATCCACAGGGAATGATTGATAGAATTTAATTGATTTATTACCTCTAAAGAAAAAATGAAAAAGATGATGATGGTTGAAAAGGGAAAAAAATAAGTAAATAAAGAAGTTAAATTAATTAAGATGAATGAGAAAGTAGGTTGGAATACAATCCCCCTAACCCTAGTATTTTACCGTATAGAAACCTAGAATTGTAAATTATAAATTTGAATGAATCCAGTCTTTATAGATCCTAAGCATTACATATACGAGGATCAAGCCCGCAACATATGAAATCAAAGGTAAATATAAAGCGGTGATAAATAATTTTACGCACATCATATTCTTAAACATCCCAAGTACCTAGGGCAAGAGAGATTAAAAGATCTACAATGGTTGTAAAATTGTCTCGCACGACTCTTTCAAATTTTTAATTTAAATTCTATTTTCTTCATAAGTAATTTACATTGGAATGATTTCATGCATCCCAACCCTTAAAAACATATCTTAACATGATGAAATCAAAATAAAACTTACAAATTAAAGTGTAGGAATTCATATCTAACTCTAGAAAATTGAGAACATGACTTGAATTGGGCATGGAAAACTAGAAATCAACAATTAATTAAACTAACGAGGAAAGCAGTAAAAACAATAAATTAAAATTACTTGCAATGGATGAATGATGAATCTTGAATAGAACTTTGAATCTTGAATAGTAGACAAACTTCAAAAACTAGGGTTCTTGGTTACAAGAATACTATAAAAACTAACTACAAAGAAACCCTACCTACTAACCTCCTACAACTTGATAAAACAACTCCCCAAAATCTGCCTCTCTCTCTAGAATTTGACTCCCCTTTGAAATGAGGTAGGGCTTGGTCTTTTATAGCACCAAGTAGCACGAATTTGACAGCCAGAATGGATTGTTGCGCAAGTTTTCACCAGCTAATCACCTCAAAAATCTGCATAATTAATGCTAGTAATTCGCACCGCCGGACCGGTCCGGACCCGGATCGGTTTGGTACCGGATCGGTCCTGTTTCTGCTCCATTTCTCTTCATTATCTCATAACTTCAAAACCTCGTAACTTCTTCACCGTAGCTCGGATTGAGGTGCCATTTTTTCCAGTGTTCTTGTAATTTAGAGATATTAAACTTTATAATTGGCCCCACCTCTGGACTAAGGCAAAAAAATTACGAAAATTCCCTTCAACTCTCCATTTCTTGGTTTCTTTCACTGTTTTGAGTTCTCCTTCGCACTAACTTTCATGAAATACCTATAAAGCACATGAGAAATACACAAAACACGAAATACATGCCAAAAGGGGTTAGTAGCATAAATCCGAGACAAATAAAAGCTATATACACAACAGGGGATCATAAAAATACCGAAATTAAGGGGATAAATGTGAAGAATATATGCCTAATCACACCCCCTAACTTAGAACTTTGCGCATCCCGAGCAATGTAAATGAATCTAACAAAAATTCCACTCTTGAAAATTCTTTTATTGGGATAGAATACCTTTTTCGCGGGCAAGCGATTGCATTTAGCGTATGCAACAAGCCTTTAAACTCCTAGGTTACCCTAGTAGGACGAGTTTTGTCTCGTGAGTGTTTGCAGTGAATATACCCACAAAATTCTTTATTGACTCAAATAAATATCAAAATACTTAAAAATTGTACAATTTAAAATTTTCGAAAAATAATCACCATAAATTGATATTCAAATGTCTCAAACCATAGTGTGTGTGTGTGCAAAGCCAGAAATTAAACCTCAAGTTTCCACCGATTGAGCATTACGTTACTTTTCAAAAATTCATTTTGATTCAAATTCTTACGAATGCACTCACAAACGAATCACTCGGATTGTGGTTATTTTCTCTCGATATGCATGATATAAGGAGTAAATATAATGGACACAAATTCACGCATACAAAATTGAAAAGAAGGAAATTTATGGTGAAAATATCTCATCAGCGGATTACGGTTATTAGGAAACGGGAACATCACCTCTATTTCACACCATTTAATCTCTCATACTATCTTTTTGTACCTTAGCTCTCCACGCGGTAATCAATTTCGCCATTCGGACTCGGTTAGGACTTTTCGGGTTAAAAAGTGTAAAGGGTAAAATTGGGAATAGACGGATTGTTCAGAATTGGAAAATATCGTTATGATGTCCATTAGTGCTTTTTCGGGCATTTGCTCATTTTTCTCTTTCTTTTTCTATTTTCTTTTTTTCTTTTCTTTTTTTCTTTTCTTGCTATTTTTGTTGAGCATATCTATTTTTTTTCCTTGCCCCTTTTTGTTGCACTTTTCGGACTTAATGAATATTCCATTTTCGCAATTCCGGGCTATTTGGTTTTTTCGGGTTATCAAACGAAAGGAAAATATTTTATTAGGCTCAAAGTGGGTTGCAAAGGGATAATTTTTCACAACGTTTTTATGCCTAATATTTTTGGGTTAAACAAAAGAGGGCCTACTTCATTGTCCAAATTGCTAATCACATTACCATATGCATCTCGAGATTAATTAAGTTTAGAGATATATTTAGCATGAATTTCGAGATAACATTTCACACATTTCCCATAACCGATCAAAATAAAGGATTGAGATCATCAATGACTTATTAAAATGCTGAAAAGAACTTTGAGTTAATCATAAACTCGGATTGATTTAAAAACTCACAAAAAATTGAAAGGCTCAACATTTCACTGGGTTTGATCAATCTCCACACTTATTCGTAAAGTCGTCAATTTTCTTTCAATTTCCATCTTCGGTCAATTTTGGCTTGGTGCATTTTGATTGTTAACAATTTGAGATTTTAAATAGAATAAAGGTGATATTTTCAAAAAATTTAAATTCCAATTTTTATTTAGTTTGAACAAATTTTTTTTTGGCTTTTCAACATTTTTTAATTTTTTTTTTTGGCATTTTTAAAATTTGTGAAGTTTTAGAAAGACACACTTATCACCCCCCCCCCCCCCCCCCTAACTTAGACTTTTGCATTGTCCTCAATCAAAAGGATTAAAATCTAAAGAGGAAAAAAATTAAGTGCGACAAATAAAACAAGAAAATTATTAAAATGCAACAAGACACTATATGATACTTATACACGACTCAAAAATACAACAAAAATCACCCCATACGCGTCGGGGGTGCGACGACCTCTCATCTCTCTCCACAAATCACCCGAACCCTTTCACTGGGTACGATGCACTCCTCGTCTCTCCCATCTTACCATCATAAGTGAATAGCCGGAACAAATTGGGCCCGTGCCCATAGATAAAGGAAAGACCGGGAGATGCATTATGATAAACCGGAAAAGGATCCTCTTGTTGCGTAGCACGTGAGTTGGTCTCTAAGTCGGACGAGATGTGAGTCATATCTTCAAGTACCTCCGAAGACTCAAATGGTATGGGTGGAGGTTTGGGAAGGATAAATTCATCAATTCTATTTTCCCACTCGCTTTCGTCTAAATAACGAAATGAGGCCCAGAAAGATTGGACTTCAACATTTAGGCTTGCATCCACTTGTTCGAACTCGCTCTCAAACTCTACTAGGCTCAACTCCTCTAGCTCTCTCTCTTGCTTGGTGTCCTCAACCTGCCTTTAGTTCTTACTCGTCGAATGATAGGGTGGTGTGGGTGGGTGGTAATCGAGGAGAAATGTATCGATAGTGTCCTGCCATTCGCTTTCCTCTAAGTATTTCGACGAGCCTCTCCCGACACACTCTAAATCTCCTCTTTCACTCTTGTTCATGGGCTCACTCATGCTCTCGAATGCATTAACTAAACATACCTCCCCTACCTTGCTCTTGATGTTTCAACCACTCCTCTCACTGTGCGTAACACAACCTTCCCCTAATGGCTCTTCCTTATACGTTCTTTCTTGCTTGTGTGCTTCCCCCAAAAGATCCAATCCTCGCGGTTCCCCTTCATCGCCCTCTTTCTTGGAATTATTAAAAATATTTGTTTCGAGGGTCATGTTCCCAAAAGTTAATTGCATACGCCCACTTCGGATATTGATAAGAGCATTAGCTGTAGATAAAAATGGGCGGACAAGGATAACGGGAACATGATTACTTGGGAGAATGGAGGGTTCTTCGTACCAAATGACAAAATCCACCAGGAAGTAGATGTGTCTATTTGGACAATCACATCCTCAACAATTCCCCAAGGAAGCTTCACAGAACGATCTGCGAGCTGGAGAGTCATATTTGGGGGCTTAAGGGCCCCTAGTTCTAGTTGCCTATAGATGGAATAGGTCATAATGTTAACACTTGCCCCTAGATTTATTAGAACTCTCTCGATTTGGTTCTTCCCCATGATACACGAAATAGTGGGTGCACCCGGATCTTTATATTTTAATGGAAAGTCACTCGACAAGATTGCGCTGACATTTTGGGCGAAAGAGACGTTCTGGTTTACCTTTAGGTTGTGTTTCACCGTGAGTAAGTCCTTAATAAACTTAGCATATGCGGGAATTCTCTTTATAGTCTCGAGAAAAGGTAGATTAATGTTTACTTACTTAAGGACTTCCAGAACTTCATCACGGGAGGTCGTTTTGGAGTGAGAGACCAACTGTTGAAGGTATGGGGCAACGGTGGGGGTGATGGCCTTGGGTCCACTAGTGTTTTCCTCCTCCTCACTCTCAATTAAAGGGGCATCTTCGACCTCTCTTGTGCCGGGCGAAACCTCTTTATCTTTAGATGCATTGCGTGGGGGAGGTGAAAAATCAACTACTTTCCCACTACGTAGAGTGGTAATAGCGCTACATTGCTCTCGATGGTCGTGGGATGTGGTGCCAACACTGGTTTATCCTTAGGGAGGTCGTTGGCTTTAAGCAGGAAATTTGCCCTTCTCTTGGACATTCGATGCAGTTTGCAACCTTGAGATGCTAGTATGTATTTCATTGAACATTCGATCATAATTAGCACTATTCTCCTTTTGAGATTGGATGAGGTGATTTAAGTTTTCCTCAAGAGATCACCTCGATGGGGCAACATATTAACCAGGAGATGGTGTGCATGGGGGCTGCATATGTGTTACACCAGGATGATTCCTCCAAGATGAATTGTACACATTTCCCTGGGGTGTACTAAAATGTCCGCTAACCCTTCCTATAGCTTCCACTTGCTCAGTGTACATTGCCTTGTAAGCGGGTATTTTTGGACATCCTTTGGTAGAATGACCCGCCGCACAAATGGCACACATCTATTCTTTTTCAGCTGAGATATGTCCAGTAGCTTCTCTAAACCGAACCTCAAGGATGTCTCTTATCCTCTTTTCAAACTGATCAAGCCGACGGTCTAACAAAGTGTCCTTGTCTAATAGATAAATACCGAAAGCAGCAGGAGTGTTGGACACTTGTGGATGTCTATTTTGGCTATTGGGGTCAGAAACATCCCATGATTGCGCAGTCTCTGCTACGTATTTCAAATGAGCCTCAGCATCGCTCGAGTCTAATTCCCAAATTGGTTTTTCGCACATTATCTGCACAAGTTGTTTAGACGCCAAAGTAAGCCCTTGATGAACGAAAGAGATGAGATGATGTTTCTCAAATCCATGTTGTGGGCAAGCACTAACTAACTCCTGAAATCTCTCCCAACACTTGTCAAAAGCCTCATTCTCATTTTGTCGAAAAGCTTGTATTTGTGCCTTGACAGAATTGGTTTTGTGTTGTGGAAAGAACTTGGAGAGAAACTTGGTTTGCATATCTCTCCAGGATAATACGGAATTCGGGTGTAGCGACCATAACCAAGTTTTAGCTTTATCCTTTAAGGAAAAAGGGAAAAGCTTTAACCGGATAACATCTTGTGGGCAAGATTGATCACCAAACGTCTCACATGTATCTTCGAATTCTCGAATATGGAGATATCGTTTTTCAGAATCCATCCCATGAAATGTTGGAAGAATTTGAATCATCCCATTACGAAAGTGGAACTGACCGTCATTATATGGGAGTAAAATGCAACCAAGGGTAACAGTTCTCTCTGGAAATAAAAGATCTTTCATGGAAAGATATGGTATCTCTTCCTCTCCAGCACCAATACTAACACTACCGTGCACCGACATATTGCTACCGAAAGATTCAGAATTCACACTTAGTGTTTGACTCAAAAGTGTGGAACGTCGATAGTATGAGAATTATCAGAGTTACCTTCAGCAAGGGGATTTTTGTGAAATTAGGTTGGAGACAACGGAGGAGTTTGCATGAAAAGCTTATGAAAGATGAGATGAGATTTTTTTTTTTACTTTTTTTTTATAAAACTTTTTTTTAAGGTCAAATTCGGGATTAACCAACCTAACCTAAAGTCTACCTAATTCCCCGGCAACGATGCCATTTTGATCGAGTCGAAAACCTAGCGTCCGTGTAATACGCTAGTCATTGTTATCGGCTTCCAACCTCAATACAAAAAAAAAACTAAACTTATAACTACACTTCTTAAGGAGTATAGTGGCGAGCCGGGGTATCGAATCCACAGGGAATGGTTCATAAAATTTAATTGATTTATTACCTCTAAAGAAAAAATGAAAAAGATGATGATGGTTGAAAAGGGAAAAAAATAAGTAAATAAAGAAGTTAAATTAATTAAGTTGAATGAGAAAGTAGGTTGGAATACAATCCCTCTAACCCTAGTAATTTACCGTATAGAAACCTAGAATTGTAAATTATAAATTTGAATGAATCCAGTATTTATAGATCCTAAGCATGACATATATGAGGATCAAGCCCGCACCATATGAAATCAAAGGTAAATATAAAGCGGTGATAAATAATTTTACTCTTATCATATTCTTAAACATCCCAAGTACCTAGGGCAAGAGAGATTAAAAGATCTACAATGGTTGTAAAATTGTCTCGCACGACTCTTTCAAATTTTTAATTTAAATTCTATTTTCTACATAAGTAATTTACATTGGAATGAGTTTATACATCCCAACCCTTAAAAACATAGCTTAACATGATGAAATCAAAATAAAACTTAAAAATTAAAGTGTAGGAATTCATAACTAACTCTAGAAAATTGAGAACATGACTTGAATTTGGAATGGAAAACTAGAAATCAACAATTAATTAAACTAACGAGGAAAGCAGTAAAAACAATAAATTAAAATTACTTGCAATGGATGAATGATGAATCTTGAATAGAACTTTGAATCTTGAATAGTAGACAAACTTCAAAAACTAGGGTTCTTGGTTACAAGAATCCTATAAAAACTAACTACAAAGAAACCGTACCTACTAACCTCCTACAACTTGATAAAACAACTCCCCAAAATCTTCCTCTCTCTCTAGAATTCGACTCCCCTTTGAAATGAGGTAGGGCTTGGTCTTTTATAGCACCAAGTAGCACGAATTTGACAGCCAGAATGGCTTGTTGCGCAAGTTTTCACCAGCTAATCACCTCAAAAATCTGCATAATTAATGCCAGCAATTCGCACCGCCGGACCGGTCCGGACCCGGATCGGTTTGGTACCGGATCGATTCTTTTTCTTCCTGACCGGATCGGTCCTGTTCCATCAGGATCGGTCCTGTTTCTGCTCCATTGCTGTTCATTATCTCGCAACTTCAAAACCTCGTAACTTCTTCACCGTAGCTCGGATTGAGGTGCCGTTTTTTCCAGTGTTCTTGTAATTAGAGCTATTCAACTTTCTAGTTGGCCCACCTCCGGAATAAGGCTCCAAAATTACGAAAATGCCCTTCAACCCTCCATTTCTTGGTTTCTTTCACTGTTTTGAGTTCTCCTTCGCACTAACTTGCATGAAATACCTATAAAGAACATGAGAAATACACAAAACACGAAATACTTGCCAAAAAGGGTTTGTATCATAAATACGAGATAAATCCAAGCTATATACACAACACGGGATCATAAAAATACTGAAATTAAGGGGATAAATGTGAAGAATATGTGCCTAATCACACCCCCTAACTTAGAACTTTGCGCGTCCGGAGCAATGTAAATGAATCTAACCAAAATTCCACTCTTGAAAATTCCTTTATTGGGATAGAATACCTTTTTCGCGGGCAAGCGATTGCATTTAGCGTATGCAACAAGACTTTAAACCCCTAGGTTACTCTAGTAGGACGAGTTTTGTCTCATGAGGGTTTGCAGTGAATATACCCACAAAATTCTTCATTCACTCAAATAAATATCAAAATACTTAAAATTGTACAATTTAAAATTTTCGAAAAATAATCATCATAAATTCATATTCAAATGTCTCAAACCATAGTGTGTGTGTGTGTGTGCAAAGCCAGAAATTAAACCTCAAATTTCCACCGATTGAGCATTACGTTACTTTTCGAAAATTCGTTTTGATTCAAATTCTTACGGATGCACTCACAAACGAATCACTCGGATTGTGGTTATTTTCTCTCGATATGCATGATATAAGGAGTAAATATAATGGACACAAATTCACGCATACAAAATTGAAAAGAAGCAAATTTATGGTGCAAATATCTCATCAGCGGATTACGGTTATTAGGAAACGGGAACATCACCTCTATTTCACACCATTTAATCTCTCATATTATCTTTTTGTATCTTAGCTCTCCACGCGATAATCAATTTCTCCATCCGGACTCGGTTAGGACTTTTCGGGTTAAAAAGTGTAAAGGGTAAAATTGGGAATAGATGGTTTGTTCGGAATTGGAAAATGTCCTTATGACGTCCATTAGTGCTTTTTCGGGCATTTTCTCATTTTTCTCTTTCTTTTTCTATTTTCATTTTTTCTTTTCTTTTTTTCTTTTCTTGCTATTTTTGTTGAGCAAATCTATTTTTTTTTCCTTGCCCCTTTTTGTTGCACTTTTCGGACTTAATGAATATTCCATTTTCGCAATTCCGGGCTATTTGATTTTTTCGGGTTATCAAACGAAAGGAAAATATTTTATTAGGCTCAAAGTAGGTTGCAAAGGGATAATTTTTCACAACGTTTTTATGGCTAATATTTTTGGGTTAAACAAAAGAGGGCCTACTTCATTGTCCAAATTGCTAATCACATTACCATATGCATCTCGAGATTAATTAAGTTTAGAGATATATTTAGCATGAATTTCGAGATAACATTTCACACATTTCCCATAACCGATCAAAATAAAGGATTGAGATCATCAAAGACTTATTAAAACGCTGAAAAGAACTTTGAGTTAATCATTGTAATACCCCGTACTTTTTGGCTATATTTATTTTTGGGGTTAATTAATTAAATGCGTATTAATTGGAAATTAATCCGGGTTATAAATACTAATATGATGCAAATTGGTATTTGATTATGTACATATATGATTATATATGTATTTGGTATTATAAAATTTGTCGTGGGATTTATATACGGCGATTTGGAAATTTTGTTGAGACGCGTGGGACCGCCGCGTCACGGTATAATATTTTGTTTATAAAAGTGAGTTTAAAATCTATAATCCATATGGTCATTTTGAGCACACCAACGCGTCCGGAAGGGTCGAGATAGTCAGAAAACACTAGCCGGGGGTATAGTTTGGGTCCCGGGGTATCTTTAGGCCATTCCGGCACCATAAAGGGTATTTTAGTAATTTGGTATTTTTGGGTAATTAAAAGTGACGAAAATTGAGAGTTGTAATCTGATAAGGAATTGACCCAACCAACCCTTTTTAACCCAACAAGCCACGGAGGTTTATTAAATTAGGTTTTCATAAGTTCCCCCAAAGCAAACCCTAGCCACCATAGCTTTTTAGAGAAGAAAGCTTGGAGAAGGAGAGAGAGAGAGGAATTCTGTAGAAATTCTACACCGAATCCACACCAAATTCAGAAATCAAACCAAGGCAAGTGACTTTATTTCATTTAAATTCGAAGAATGTCTTTTCCATGTTAGAAATTGAAGAATCTTGATTGTTCTTGAAAGATTAAAAGAAAACCCATGAAATTTGAAGTTATTATTGAATGTTGGGATAGGTTTGCATGTAGAAACATTGTTGGGAGATTTAATTTCGGAGATTTCATATCTAGGTGATGTATAAACGAATTAAAATCTGGGAATTTATGATGAGAAAAAGTTAGGGTTTATGTTCTTGAAGAAAATTGGGAATTAATGTAGAAATTGTGATTTAATGATGTTTAGAAGATATTAAAACCTTTAATGATGTTAGTATAGCCCCTTAACATGTTTGAGGATGATTAGAGAACTCAATATATTCTGGGAACGAATTTTAGAAGAGGTTTGAGGAGTAAAAATTGTGAAAAACGAATTGGGGAAAAATCTGGGCCGAAACTGGCCACTCGTTAGAAGCAGCCCCCAGGTCGTTCGAACGAGCTCGTTCGAACGAGCTTCTAACGAGTTGACCAGTCGTTATTAACGAGTAGGAATTTTCGTTCGATATCTCGTTCGAACGAGATATCGTTAGAAGGGTCAGTTCGTTCGAACGAACTGGGATCTCGTTCGAACAGCCTCGTTCGAACGAGACTTCTAACGACCTGACAGTCCAAACTCGTTCGAAGCCTCATTCGAACGAGACTTCTAACGAGTTGACAGTTTGGTCCTTTTTGGACTGTTTTGACTTTTGGAGTCCCGGGAACTGGTTCAAGGGTAGTGTTAGTATTCCTTTGATGATATAGTGATTGATTTGGGACTTTTGGGTTATTGAGATGAGTAAATCATACACGAGAGTTATATTCAATGAACCGTTTGGGTTGAGACGTGAGTGTCTACTACGATGTGAGGATAAATTATGACACGTATAATTATGAACCGGAATAAAATAAGTTGTGATAATTATAATTAGTACGAGAGTGCAATATGTACTACGAATATAATACGGTATTACTAAGATGTGTGTTTACTTAGTATTGATATATGGATTGTATGTATGATATACCTACCATACTTGCTATCACGGGAGGTTTCGTTCGCTTAGGACCCTCTAATCCTTGTGTGCCTACGGGGGGGATATAGACTGGTACCTTGATGAACATAGGTCATAGAAAGACTTATTGTGATATTAATAAGTCCGCTGACCATGGGAGCGTAGGTATGTGCATGACCCATGTGATGGTGACTGTGTTCGCCTCCACTATTTGTGATTTGTGTTATCTGAACTATTCCTGAGAGATTCGGAATATGTGATCCTTATGTACGTGATGTACCGGGATGGATAGCAGAGTATGTGTGCACTACAGCTTAGATTGCGGGGTGCTTGTATTGTATATTTATGAGATGAATAATATATGTTATATTAATGGGAATCCTCATGTTAATGTTGTAAAAATATTACGGTATTGTTTCGAGTTATATAATGAGTTAGCTGATAGCTATATCAATGGCATATTTAGTAACTGAGTTTACGTTAAACCTCTATTAAATTACGAGCGTTGTTATGTTAAATTAACCGAGTAAAATGGGTAGAACCTTTGGTTGTCTAGCTAGTTTACGTTGTCACTTAGCTAGTGGAAAGGGTAGTTATAGATGGGTACTTACGTTAGGAGTGCACAGTTAGACAAGAGGTGAGAATATCATGCGAGTGTACGTCCTAACATGTATTTTGCATTTAATGTTTTAAATGTTTTTTTAAAGCACTTGCAGGTTTTTAAAATATAACACATTCGGGCTCTGACCCGTTTGCTTTTTCAAATCTTTTTCTTGTAAAACCCTTTTAGGTGCCCAGCCACAAGGACACCAAGCATAGGTACTCATTCAGGTGACGAGCTGTAGCTGTTTGTGGAAGCTACAGGGATTTGCTCATAGACGCTTCTATCTTTTGGATTCCAGGGTCACGATCTATCTATGAGTTGTAGGGCATGTTGCCCATTCCTATTTAGAGCATCTTTTACATTTCAGTTTTCAGGCTTTAGCATGTAGTATTTCAGTTTCAGTTATTTATTTCAGTATGGGATTGTAGTGAGGGGTTTCCTCCAGACTCTATTTATTTCTATTGTGATGGTTATTCATTTTACTTCAGTATGGTGAATGGTGTTATTTATTTCTTCATTTTACTTGTTGCATGTTAATCAGACTTAAATTAAAATTTGGCACTTACTTTTTAAATACTAGGTGGATAGTAATAATAAAAATGTTTTCGACAGTGATGCTATTAACTGAGCCAACTTGGCATTTTGAATTAATTGTATAAAGGAGTAGCTACCCGGTATTTAATTAGTCGGGGTGTCACAGGTGGTATCAGAGCATCAGGTTCTAGTGTCCTTTAGGATCTGTACGGCTATTATGTTTCCGCTACGTTTTCTTTGATATAGAGCCCTATATTTTAGGACTGTTGTATTCTTTTGTGTATGCTTCGTTCTTCAGCTATGTTAAGTTTATAAACCGTGAACTTATAAACTTTGTTCTTATTTCAGATGCCTCCACGACGTGCACGATGAGTTCCCAGGAATGCTACGCCCGAACCACAGCCCGCTCCAGTTCAGGGCATGTTGAACGCCGCTGAGGTTGCTGCTATAGTAGCCCAAGCGGTAAATGCCGCGATTGTCGTGATTCAGCAGGCACCACCTCAGGCGCCGGTTACCACGCGAGTACAGGTTAATGCATTCCCGTCTGCTTGGGAGCGTGTACGTGACGCTTTTCAGAAAGCGCATCCGCCAGAGTTTGCAGGTAGCTCAGACGTGGTAGTCTCGAGCCAATGGAGGAAGGACATACAGAGGCATTTGAGGATGCATGAGTGCACTGATGTTCAGAAACAGGTGCTAACTACTTTCAAGCTAGTGGGATCTGCATTACAGTGGTGGGAGTCTATTACCACCGCGGAGGAGAGGGATACCCTCACAATACAGGAGTTCTGGGTGCGGTTCGACCGCAAGTACTTTCCGTCTGCAGTTCATACAGAGATGAGGAGGAAGCTGATGAGTTTGAAGCAGAAGGGCAAGACAGTGGCCGAATATGAGGCCGAGTTCACTAGCCTGTTGAATATCGTACCAGACGAGATTCCAACAGAGAAGAAGATGATAGAGAAGTTCACCGACGGGTTGAATTGGAGAATCCGTCAGCATCTACTTGGGAACCTATCGTTGGCCACATATTCTGATGTGGTTAACGCTGCATTACTACACTGCCAGGACCACCGTTTTCATATGGCCGAGGGCAAGCGGTCAGGGGAGTCTAGCCATCAGGGCAGGACTGGAGGGCATGGTGCCAGCGGGGCACAGACCGGTCAGGGGCAGAGACAGACTGAGCAGGGTACCCAGCAGGGGGACAATAAGAGGTTCCGGTCAGGGAACTACAGGCAGGGATAGGGAGGTTTCCGCCAGGGCCATCAGGGTCCAAACGGCCATCAGGGCCAGCAGGGGCAGAATGGGCAGCAGTTCCATCAGGGCCAGCAGGGCCAAGGGAGGAATGGTAACGGCCACCAGGGCCGGGGACAGCAGGGGCAGAGGGGAGGGAACTTCCTAGGGAAGTGCTTTACTTGTGGCAAGACTGGCCATAAGAAGCAGGATTGTCCTGATAGGGGCAGGGCCCCACAGCAGCAGCAGCAGGGTGCTCGCCAGGAGCCACAGAGACCTATGTTTCCCGCCGCTCTTCCTGCACCGCCACAGATGGCAGCTTTGCCACCCATTCCAGCAGTCCCAGCTCAACAGGGGCAGCTACAGTATGGACGTATCTACAACATTCACCAGGCTGCAGTTCCACAGGCACCGCCCGCGATCGAGGGTACGTTTCCTATCCATGGCACTATGGGTCGGGTGTTATTTGATACGGGTGCTACACACTGTTTTATTGCTACACACTTCGCGAAAGTTTTAGGATTGTTAGCTACGGCAGATAGCACAGTGACGTGTGTCGACTCACCATTGGGGAGTGGGACACTTATTTTCTTTATATGCCGGGGAGTCGGGGTAGAGGTTGGAGGTTTGGTATTGCATGCAGACATGTTAGTGTTAGACATGCATGTTCACGATGTGATCATCGGTATGGATTGGCTCGTAGCATATAGGGCCATGATTGATTGCTTCAGCGGGAGCATTGTTTTTGCCATTCCGGGGCAAGAGATGTTTATAGTGGCGATGCCTCGCCCAGAGGGAGGATCGACCGCTCAACTGTATTACATAGAGGAGGATACCTCTAAGGAGGTTGTTATTCCTTTAGATTCGATCCCAGTTGTCAGGGAGTATTCAGATGTGTTTCAGGAGATACCAGGCTTACCACCCAGTCGAGAGATAGACTTCGTTATTGATTTGCTACCGGGTACGAGACCTATAGCACGTGCACCGTACCGTATGGCTCCAGCTGAAATGCATGAGTTACGGGAACAGATAGAGCAGCTGTTAGGGAAGGGCTTTATTCGCAGGAGTACCTCACCTTGGGGCACTCCAGTTTTGTTTGTGAAGAAAAGGGATGGTTCACTGAGATTGTGCGTGGACTACCGAGAGTTGAATAAGGTCACGATACGGAATAAGTATCCGTTGCCTCGAATCGATGACTTATTCGAACAGTTAAGAGGAGCTTCCTTCTTCTCGAAGATTTACTTGAGGTCAGGATACCATCAGTTGCGTATCAGGGAGGAGGATGTCTCGAAGACTGCGTTTTTGTCGAGATATGGTTCTTACGAGTTTCGGGTTATGCCTTTCGGCTTAACCAACGCTCCAGCAGTGTTTATGGACTTGATGAACAGAGTGTTTAGGGATTTCTTAGACCAGTTTGTCATTGTCTTCATCGATGATATCCTGGTTTACTCTCAGACAGAGGAGGAGCACGCCGAGCATTTGAGGCAGGTTTTGCAGACACTTCGTCAGAACGAGCTGTATGCAAAATATGAGAAGTGCGGGTTTTGGCTGAAGGAAGTCCAGTTCTTGGGTCACATTATTCCGACCAGGGAATATCTGTCGATCCGGCGGTGAGGGAGTGGGGACAGCCCACGACACCAACGGAGATTCGTAGTTTCTTGGGTCTAGCAGGATACTACAGGAGGTTCATTCGGGGTTTCTCGGAGATAGCAGGTCCTTTGACACATCTTACTCGTAAAGGTGTGCCATATATCTGGAGTGATGATTGTCAGTTGGCATTCGATGAGTTGAAGGACAAATTGACCTCAGCACCTGTGTTAGCATTGCCGAGACCGGGAGTTGAGTATTTGGTTTACACCGATGCGTCTTTGCAAGGACTGGGAGGTGTGTTGCAGCAGGAGAGACAGGCCATAGCGTATGCTTCCCGTAAGCTTAAGCCTCATGAGAAGAATTACCCCACACATGATTTGGAGTTGGCGGCAGTGGTATTTGCCTTACGGATTTGGAGGCACTATCTTTTGGGGGAGAAATTTCAGCTGTTCACGGACCACAAGTCACTACAGTATCTGTTCACGCAGAAGGAATTGAATATGCGGCAGCGTAGGTGGCTTGAGTTTGTGAAAGACTACCAGTTCGACATCCAGTACCACCCGGGTAAGGCTAACGTGGTAGCAGACGCGTTGAGCCGTAGGCCAGCAGACGAGGTGGCAGAGGTGTGGAAGGTGAAGTGGAAGGAATTGGGACACCAATATGCAGTGGCCCGATCTTTCATGTCCGTGATGACCGTTACACCACAGATTGTCACGAAGGTTGTACGGGCACAGGCTAATGACACGTTCTGTCAGGAGCAGATAGTTCGATTGCTAGCAGAGGGAGCCGAGTCCTATATCGTTAGCTCAGACGGGGGATTGCGCTTCAATGGGAGATTGGTGGTTTCGAAAGGGGAAGAATTGCGGCACGATGTGATGGCAGAGTCGCACGGCTCATGGTTCGCGGTACATCCCAGAGGGGACAAAATGTACCAGGACATGAGACGGCAGTATTGGTGGAGCGGTATGAAGAGAGATATCGCTGAGTTTGTCTCGAAATGCTCCACTTGTCAGCTTGTAAAAGTGGATCATCAGAGACCAGCAGGATTGCTACATCCGTTGGAGGTTCCGGTGTGGATGTGGGAGAGCATATCCATGGATTTTGTCACGGGGTTGCCTACGTCGCAGAGGGGTCATGACTCTGTATGGGTAATTGTGGACAGGCTGTCCAAGGTCGCTCACTTCTTACCCGTAAGGACTGACTACACTACGGGACAGTATGCCCAGCTCTTCATCTCAGAGATTGTGAGACTTCACGGTGTGCCCCTGAATATCGTGTCTGACAGAGACAAGATATTTGTTTCGAGGTTTTGGGAGAGTTTCCAGGAGGCCATGGGCACGGAATTGCAGTTGAGTACGGCTTATCATCCGCAGACCGATGGGCAGACAGAGCGCACCAATCAGATGTTGGAAGACATGCAACGCATGTGCATTATTGACTTCGGGGGTGGATGGGAACAGTACCTCCCACTGGTGGAGTTTGCTTACAACAACTCCTATCAGTTCACGATTGGCATGGCTCCGTTTGAGGCATTGTACGGTAGGCCTTGTCATTCCCCAGCATGTTGGTTGGAGGTGGGGGACAACAAACTACTTGGGCCGGAAGTGATTCAGGATACTTCGGCAAGGATTGAGTTGATTCGGAGTCGCATTCGGGTAGCTCAAGACAGGCAGAAGAGTTATGCTGATGCGAAGAGGTTCTTCAGGGAGTTCCAAGTGGGGGACCAAGTTTTGCTCAGGGTTTCTCCGATGAAGGGGATTATGCGATTCGGGAAGAAGGGGAAATTGGCACCGAGGTATGTGGGGCCGTTTCCTATTATTGAGCGGATCGGACCCGTTGCGTATAGACTTGGACTACCGGAGCACTTGCATCGGATTCACGACGTGTTCCATATTTCCTCGCTGAGGAAATACCTTAGAGATAATTTGGCTCATTCTCACATTGCTGTGGAGGACATCGATCTCCAGCCGGATAGCTCCTACGAGGAGGGGCCAATCGCTATTTTGGACCGAAGCGAGAGGAAACTGCGGTCAAAGATAGTCCCGTTAGTGCGTGTTCAGTGGCGACATCACAATGTTGAGGAGTCCACATGGGAGCGCGAGGATGAGATGCGCGAACGTTATCCAGAGTTATTTTTAGTAGGTACTTTCTAGTTTCGAATTTCGGGACGAAATTCAGTTATTAGGGGGGAAGTATGTAATACCCCGTACTTTTTGGCTATATTTATTTTTGGGGTTAATTAATTAAATGCGTATTAATTGGAAATTAATTTGGGTTATAAATACTAATATGATGCAAATTGGTATTTGATTATGTACATATATGATTATATATGTATTTGGTATTATAAAATTTGTCGTGGAATTTATATACGGCGATTTGGAAATTTTGTTGAGACGCGTGGGACCGCCGCGTCACGGTATAATATTTTGTTTATAAAAGTGAGTTTAAAATCTATAATCCGTATGGTCGTTTTGAGTGCACCAACGCGTCCGGAAGGGTCGAGATAGTCAGAAAACACTAGCCGGGGGTATAGTTTGGGTCCCGGGGTATCTTTAGGCCATTCCGGCACCATAAAGGGTATTTTAGTAATTTGGTATTTTTGGGTAATTAAAAGTGACGAAAATTGAGAGTTGTAATCTGATAAGGAATTGACCCAACCAACCCTTTTTAACCCAACAAGCCACGGAGGTTTATTAAATTAGGTTTTCATAAGTTCCCCCAAAGCAAACCCTAGCCACCATAGCTTTTTAGAGAAGAAAGCTTGGAGAAGGAGAGAGAGAGAGGAATTCTGTAGAAATTCTACACCGAATCCACACCAAATTCAGAAATCAAACCAAGGCAAGTGACTTTATTTCATTTAAATTCGAAGAATGTCTTTTCCATGTTAGAAATTGAAGAATCTTGATTGTTCTTGAAAGATTAAAAGAAAACCCATGAAATTTGAAGTTATTATTGAATGTTGGGATAGGTTTGCATGTAGAAACATTGTTGGGAGATTTAATTTCGGAGATTTCATATCTAGGTGATGTATAAACGAATTAAAATCTGGGAATTTATGATGAGAAAAAGTTAGGGTTTATGTTCTTGAAGAAAATTGGGAATTAATGTCGAAATTGTGATTTAATGATGTTTAGAAGATATTAAACCCTTTAATGATGTTAGTATAGCCCCTTAACATGTTTGAGGATGATTAGAGAACTCAATATATTGTGGGAACGAATTTTAGAAGAGGTTTGAGGAGTAAAAATGGTGAAAAACGAATTGGGGAAAAATCTGGGCCGAAACTGGCCACTCGTTAGAAGCAGCCCCCAGGTCGTTCGAACGAGCTCGTTCGAACGAGCTTCTAACAAGTTGACCAGTCGTTATTAACGAGTAGGAATTTTCGTTCGATATCTCGTTCGAACGAGATATCGTTAGAAGGGTCAGTTCGTTCGAATGAACTGGGATCTCGTTCGAACAGCCTCGTTCAAACGAGACTTCTAACGACCTGACAGTCCAAACTCGTTCGAAGCCTCGTTCGAACGAGACTTCTAACGAGTTGACAGTTTGGTCCTTTTTGGACTGTTTTGACTTTTGGAGTCCCGGGAACTGGTTCAAGGGTAGTGTTAGTATTCCTTTGATGATATAGTGATTGATTTGGGACTTTTGGGTTATTGAGATGAGTAAATCATACACGAGAGTTATATTCAATGAACCGTTTGGGTTGAGACGTGAGTGTCTACTACGATGTGAGGATAAATTATGACACGTATAATTATGAACCGGAATAAAATAAGTTGTGATAATTATAATTAGTACGAGAGTGCAATATGTACTACGAATATAATACGGTATTACTAAGATGTGTGTTTACTTAGTATTGATATATGGATTGTATGTATGACATACCTACCATACTTGCTATCACGGGAGGTTTCGTTCGCTTAGGACCCTCTAATCCTTGTGTGCCTACGGGGGGGATATAGACTGGTACCTTGATGAACATAGGTCATAGAAAGACTTATTGTGATATTAATAAGTCCGCTGACCATGGGAGCGTAGGTATGTGCGTGACCCATGTGATGGTGACTGTGTTCGCCTCCACTATTTGTGATTTGTGTTATCTGAACTATTCCTGAGAGATTCGGAATATGTGATCCTTATGTACGTGATGTACCGGGATGGATAGCAGAGTATGTGTGCACTACATCTTAGATTGCGGGGTGCTTGTATTGTATATTTATGAGATGAATAATATACGTTATATTAATGGGAATCCTCATGTTAATGTTGTAAAAATATTACGGTATTGTTTCGAGTTATATAATGAGTTAGCTGATAGTTATATCAATGGCATATTTAGTAACTGAGTTTACGTTAAACCTCTATTAAATTACGAGCGTTGTTATGTTAAATTAACCGAGTAAAATGGGTAGAACCTTTGGTTGTCTAGCTAGTTTACGTTGTCACTTAGCTAGTGGAAAGGGTAGTTATAGATGGGTACTTACGTTAGGAGTGCACAGTTAGACGAGAGGTGAGAATATCATGCGAGTGTACGTCCTAACATGTATTTTGCATTTAATGTTTTAAATGTTTTTTTAAAGCACTTGCAGGTTTTTAAAATATAACACATTTGGGCTCTGACCCGTTTGCTTTTTCAAATCTTTTTCTTGTAAAACCCTTTTAGGTGCCCAGCCACAAGGACACCAAGCATAGGTACTCATTCAGGTGACGAGCTGTAGCTATTTGTGGAAGCTACAGGGATTTGCTCATAGACGCTTCTATCTTTTGGATTCCAGGGTCACGATCTATCTATCAGTTGTAGGGCATGTTGCCCATTCCTATTTAGAGCATCTTTTACATTTCAGTTTTCAGGCTTTAGCATGTAGTATTTCAGTTTCAGTTATTTATTTCAGTATGGGATTGTAGTGAGGGGTTTCCTCCAGACTCTATTTATTTATATTGTGATGGTTATTCATTTTACTTCAGTATGGTGAATGGTGTTATTTATTTCTTCATTTTACTTGTTGCATGTTAATCAGACTTAAATTAAAATTTGGCACTTACTTTTTAAATACTAGGTGGATAGTAATAATAAAAATGTTTTCGACAGTGATGCTATTAACTGAGCCAACTTGGCATTTTGAATTAATTGTATAAAGGAGTAGCTACCCGGTATTTAATTAGTCGGGGTTTCACAATCATAAACTCAGATTGATTTAAAAACTCAGAAAAAATTGAATGGCTCAATATTTCACCGGGTTTGATCAATCTCCACACATATTCGTAAAGTCGTCAATTTTCTTTCAATTTCCCTCTTCGGTCAATTTTCTTTCAATTTCCATCTTCGGTCAATTTTGATCGGTGCAGACCCGGATCGGTTTGGTACCGGATCGGTTCTTTTTTTTCCGGACCGGATCGGTCCTGTTCCATCCAGATCGGTCCTGTTTCTGCTCCATTTCTCTTCATTATCTCGCAACTTCAAAATCTCGTCACTTCTTCACCGTAACTCAGATTGAGGTGCTGTTTTTTCCAGTGTTCTTGTAATTTAGAGCTCTTTAACTTTCTAGTTGGCCCCACCTCCGGACTAAGGCTGCAAAATTATGAAAATTCCCTTCAACTCTCCATTTCTTGGTTTCTTTCACTGTTTTGAGTTATCCTTCGCACTAACTTGCATGAAATACCTATAAAGCACATGAGAAATACAAAAAACACGAAATTATTGACAAAAGGGGTTAGTAGCATAAATACGAGACAAATCCAAGCTATATACACAACACGGGATCATAAAAATACCGAAATTAAGGGGATAAATGTGAAGAATATGTGCCAAATCAGGATACCCAAGTGTTATATTCAATCATCACTACTGGTCCTATCTTTAATCCTCATGCATACCATTTAGAATCCAACAAATGAATCTAGCAACCGAAATTTCTTTAAATTAATAATCATTATTCTAATCAATTAAATCCCAATCAAATTAATTCAAATCTTATCTAGGGCTTACTGGTCTTCTCTAAGTCCCATAATATCCAATTAATAATCACCAAAGATCTAAAAAAGGTTTGGAATAACAACCAACATTAAAAAGAAACAACTTTAACAATTCTGGGGAGGTCGATCGATTGAAGGCAGGGGGTCGATCGATCGATCGCCCGGGTATCAGCCCAGTTTTCTGCATTTCTTCTACTATAGGTTTAACCATTTTTTATCATTCAAACCTTCATATGAACAACCCAAATGTCTTATAATCCTCACTGCCTGATATATCAACATATATAAATGATATCTAATGATCTAAACATCCTAGAATCATCACGAGATTGAATTAAAAGCATGTTTCTATCCTTATTTTTCCAGAAAATTATCAACATAATATCTTCAAGAACACATCAATGGAAATCATAATTTCTTCAACAGATTTATGATTATTTCGTGGATTACTAACTACCTACGACATGAGTTTGATTCCTATATATATTCATATTTCCAGAAATCCATTTCAATTCCATCTTTATCTTCCAAACATGAAAAATCATCTCTTTTTATAACTATTCTAACTTGGACAATATAAAAACTTAGATTGCCATTATCAAAGACTTGCCTCTAATGAATATCTGATCCTTTGGTGTAGTATATCATAGATGGTTCTCTCTTCTCCAGCTAACTTCCAGTGGTGGTTGGTGGCGGTGACCTTTGGTTATTTGGTTCTCCTCCTTCCAAGAAAGATTTTCTCTTCCCAAGCAAACATTCACTCTCTCTAGGAAGATGACTTCTCTATTTTGTGTAGAAGAGATGAATAACCCGTGTACACTTAATCTCCAAATACTTATAATAGGACGAAATCAAAAATCACTATTCCTCCCCCTATAAAAATGACCAAAATGCCCTTTTGGGTTGTCTTTTCATTTCCAAATGACCCGAGACCCAAAACCAATATCCAAATAGACTTTTCTGACTATTTCGACCCTTCCGGATGCAAAGACGGTGTCGAAATGATTATAAGGTTGACAGAAAATAAATTTCCTTTTTAATTTAACAAATTAGTCCCGACACGTCCCATACCGCGTCCGACTAAAAATTCAGATTACTGAATTAATATCACGCAGCCATAGCCATAGCATCACATTCATATACTACCTAAATATCTTTAAGTAATATTCAGAATCATCCATTTTAATATCCACAATTCGGATAAAACCCAAATGAATTAATTAATGATAATATCCAATTAATCCATTAATTTAAAATATAACCCATTTTAAAAATCACGGGGTATTACAGCATGCTTAGGTAAAAAGATAAAATTGGATTTTAATCACTACTTACTTAATTTGGTTCTAAATTAATTTTGGTAATGTTTATGTTAATTTAATTCAAGTCATCAGTTAATTTCATAAAATTTGTTTGGCCTAATTTGGTAATATTGAAAATATGACTTAGTAAAATTTCTAGGACTTGGGTTGAGTTAATATGTTAAAGTGAAATATTCATTTGTTAATTAAGTTAATTTCACTTTAAGTTGTGTTTAATTATAATTTTAAAAGAAATTAAAATATGTTGGTTGTGTGTGTTTAATTGAACCATCTTTCGCTTCCGCATCTTTAAAAGGAAATTGGAAATTATCTTTTAGTAATTTATGAATTTTTTAAAATCGGGGGGCTCGTGTTCCAACAAGTTGTATCAGAGCATTGAGTTAGAAAGACTCACGCCTTTCAAATTGGTATCGGAGTCAGATCACTAATTTATCGTGTCAAAGATCCATTTTTTGGAATTTATAATTTTTGTGCTCCTTGTTTTTTTAAGTGGTTAAATCTTTGACTCACTCTCATTTTTTTTTTGTTTCTCTCGATGCGACGTCTTAATCATAATTTGTCCATCTCTAATGATAAGGAAGTTTTTGCTATCTGAGAGGAATTTAACGTGCTTAATAAGTGTAATGAAAAATTAAGAGAATTAAATATGAGATTTGCAAAAAGAATTAAATTTCTTGATGATGAAAATTCTTGTTTTAAAGCTAAAGTTTAGTTTTTGCAAAACTCGCTATCTCAAAAAGATATTTTTCGTGAAAAGATCATGGACATAAATTACAATTTTAGTATTTAGAAAAGTCCAAGAGAGAGAGTGATTGTCGAGAAAAGACTCTTAGGGACATGTTTGCTCACATTGAGGGGGAGCGTGATAACCTTCTAGGAGTTAAAGAAAATTTAAAGAAGGATTCCCATAAAATTGAGGAGTCTAATTTATTACTTGACTCCAAAATTCTAAAATTGAAAAATGACTTACAAGACTCGAGAAGTAGTTGTAATGGTTTTAGTTCATCTTGTTCAAATATTTTCACTGATAAAGCTAAGACCATTGTTTGTTTTAGAGGCTCGACTTTATCGAAGGACTTTAGAAAAGTTCACACCGTAGGTATCATTCCTCATGTTTCCACATGCTTGCATTGTGGTAGGAAAGCTCACCTTAGGTAATTTTGTTTTGATCTTAAAAGAAGTCCCAGGAAGTCTATATCTAGCATTTCATTAGTTCCCAAATCCCATCATTTTAAATATACATCTATATGGGTTAGGAAATCATTCTTAGACGCGCTAGATATTAGACTTGTTGATTCTCATTTGCTTTCACATGAAACCTCCCTTGCTAAATCTAAAGGTTGAATGTGTTAGTTTTGTTTGCATACTCTAGCTTTTTGTGCTTCATATTATATATCATTGCTAGTTGTATGGATGTTTAGTCATTTTCTAGTCTATGCTTCAAGCTTAATCACATGCTAGAATAATGATTTTTATTTATCTTTTGTATTATAATTCCTTCATTTTTGTTTCCATTAAATGAAAAATACAAAAAGATTTTTTTTTATCATTTGTGTTTCATTTTTAAAATTTAGGCTTAATGAAAAAATACAAATGATTTTTGTGTGTCTTTTGAGTAAATATTTTTTTGTTTTGGTTTAAAAATTTTCAAAAACTCAAAAAAAAAATTGTGTGTATTTTAGTTTGACACGCTTTATGTGGCATGTGCTTGTGTTATAATCCCATATTTTTCACTCTCATTTGGCTAAAACTTTTGGTTTTGATTTTCAATCCTTATTATGTTCTTTACCATTCTTACATGGAGTAGTTGGATTTTGTGTTGATTTAAATGGATTCTATTTTTATATGCCACTATTCACACATGCACGAGCTTATTTGAAATTTTAACTTCATATATATATTTACCAATCTTTTCATCTACATGTTATGTGACCTAGGAGGACTAGTGGATGTCAAAATCCGTTGCACGTGGGATTTGTGAGAAATAAAAATATTATATATAAATGTGCACGGGGAAGGGCTCCGAAAGGATTTATTATCCTTTGTGAATAGTAAGCCACCGTTTGGAATGGACCTAAAAGAAATACGTGGTCCAAAGGCCTAAAAGAAAATATGGCATTAGAAAGAAAAATAATTGTCAAGGCATATTTTATTTATATATTCATTCAAATAATATATTCTTATTGAGGGAGATTGGATGGTATATCAACAGTTTGCAATATTTTCGTTTATCCTAGTTGTACTTTCAATGTCATGACTCTACTGGTTTGTAGAATCATAAAAAGTCTAGGCTTGTATGCATTTTGTATGTTTATTCATTGAGTTCAATTTATATTGTCACATGAGGTTATATTCAAATGTGATGAAGTTTGCAATCAATTGAGAACTCCGTGAACATGTTTTAAGTTATTGGGTCTAAATTTTATTGTTACCAGTTCACACCCCAACACTTTCGTTTCCATAAGACACATTTTTTTCATACGAGTATGAAAAACTTATTGTATTTTGTTTCATGTGTGTGTTTATATACGTACATGTGCATTATCGGTATATTGAGTATATGTATATATATGATATTTTTCTGGCTTTGCCTTGCTTCCTAGTCCATGTATGCCTTAATTCATAATTGGTATCTATCTTGTTGCACTCTTTGTTGATATCACATGATTAATACTTTATGTATCATATTGGTATCACTTTCTTGCATCTTAGTTGGTATCCGTTATTATTGTTTGGATTAGTTATGATATTGTTGCCCATGTAATTTTATGTTCTTATCTTCTTAAGCATGATCTTGTTTCTTAGTTCTTTTATCCTTTGTCTATTCCTGAACAAAAAGGGGGAGAATTATAGGGGGAGAAATTGTGTCTATTCCTATTGTACTCATATCTTAGTTTGAGGGAGATTTAACTTAGGGGGAGTCGCGACCTTCTTAGGTAGATCATAGTTGATGAAAGAGAGAATTAATTTAGGGGGAGTATTTATTTTATGCATTTAATATTCTTGATATTCCCTATGCATTTGACAATTTGCTTCAGTGTTCAAGAATTCTTCTAAGTGGAAATTTTCATCGTCGGCAAAGATATTGATTCTTGGTTTGTTTTGAGTCAAGTTATTGTAATTTTATTTTGGGTGGGATATTATTTAGTTTAGTAGAACTTGACGGCCCTTTAGGATTTTTGTTTGGTTTTTGCCCTGGAATAGCTAAAGGTGAAGATTTGTAAGGACACAATTCTACGATTGAGTCTTATTGTAGTTTTGGCTCAATTCCGGACAAAAACTTTTAAGTCATAGGTTAGTTTGAAATTGTATTCATTCAAGCCTATGACAGGTTAATTGAAGACGTAGCGGCCAGTTATTAAAGCTTCATCAAATTCCGTGTGTATCGTGCCTCGTTTCTATGTCATCAACATGATTCCATTGCTGCTAAGGTATGAATTCATTATATATTTATATACGAGATTGGAACAAGTTTTATTGTGTGTAATTTATAATTTTTCTAAATGACTTTGTTTTATGCAGAAAAATATTTTTTAGAACTTTCCATAAAAGTTTTGGGCTTAAAATTAATATTTCATTTTTATGACTCGTCGCTAGATCCACACTGGAATCTCGTTCGAACGAGATGCCAGGTCATTCGAACGAGATTTCTGACGATTTCCCTTTTTTAATCTGGAACCTCGTTAGGAAATCCGTTCGAACGAAAAGTCGTTCGAACGAGTTTTGGCGGGAATTTTTTTTGGGATGTTTTTGATGGTTTTCCCACTTTTCCAACTACTTTTCCCCACTATCTTTCACCGGATTTGATAAGGTGTGGGAACCAACTTTTAGAACTAACTTTTTCACTATACTCCACCTCTTAGAGAGAGTTTTGAGAGTTCAATCTTCCAAGAAAAAGTTCATGTTTATGAGTGTCTACTTTTTAAGAAAAAATTATTAAACACTCTTGTTTTCAGCCATATTGTTTATTCCAAGTTTCAATATATATACATATTGCTTGGAGTGTTTGGCACCGGGTTTTACTCTACCGATTGAAGAGTTCATTTGGGTTTCCTTCTGCATCCCATAAAGAAGAAGTTCATGTTTTCGGCTGCGGTATTCTCACATGGTGAAAGGCACTATGTGTGGTTGACGGTTTCTTCCTAGTTCCTCGTTGGTGGATTCCAAGGTTCCAGTGGAGTCTGGGATTATCGGCTAAGCAGAGTTCAGTACAAGAAGGAGCATCGGTGCTTGAAGGGAGTCGAGTCGAATGTTGTATGCCTTTTTGCTTGTACTTGTAAAATACCATACTTAGTAAACATAAGGCTAGGGTCGTCCGAGGGTTTTTCCCATTGTGGGTTTTTCCTTGTACATCGCGACGTAGTGATTTCTTGTTGATTTTATCTTTTGGAAACTCACCTATAACAGATGCTTAGGTAAAAAGATAAAATTGGGTTTAAATCACTACTTACTTAATTTGGTGCTAAATTAATTTGGGTAATGTTTATGTTAATTTAATTCAAGTCATCAGTTAATTTGATAAAATTGGTTTGGCCTAATTTGGTAATATTGAAAATATGACTTAGGCAAATTTCTAGGACTTTGGTTGAGTTCATATGTTAAAGTGAAATATTCATTTGTTAATTAAGTTAATTTCACTTTAAGTTGTGTTTAATTTTTATTTTAAAAGAAATTAAAATTTGTTGGTTGTGTGTGTATAATTGAACCATCTTTCGCTTCCGCATATTTAAAAGGAAATTGAAAATTATCTTTTAGTAATTTAAGAATCTTATAAAATTGGGGGCCTCATGTTCCAACAAGTGGTATCCGAGCATTGAGTTGGAAAGACTCAAGCTTTTCATTTTGCGATTTATAATTTTTTTATGTTCTTAGTTTTCATTGATTTGAAGAATTATAATGAATTTCGTACCGATCTCTGATCTAACTATAGATTTTCTTCATACATAGTATGTGTTTACTAAAATTCAAACATGGAAATTTCCATTGTTATAAAATTCAAGAAAATATAACATTTTAATGTTGGTCCATAATTATGTAAATATATCCACTTTAAGTTTGCAATTATTAGGTGCAAGATACATGTTTGATCAAATTACGAAAAGAAGATAATTACTCATCTTTCAGTTTGTAATCGTAGCCTATGTATTCCTTTTTTTTAGACATGAAGATTATATATTAAATAAATGGAGCATGAGTTTTGTAGAAATATTCATTAGCGGAACATTCAAATCAAGTTGATCGTAGGTATATTTGTTTTAGTTTCATGGATAATTTTTTCTAACTCCTCTTGGTGTATATATTTCTCTGTGAGTTTATGCAGTATGTTATGAGGATGATAATGATTCGCTGCTCATGGGGCCAATTTGTGGGATCCATAATAAAGGGAATCGTTGGTCATTGAGGGACGAGAATGTTCGACAACTGATCAGTGACTAGTTTATATAGAAAAAATATTTGAGCACAACTAACACCAACATGTGATCAGTGTTCCATTGATTTTGAGTATTTTTTTTAATTTTGCTTAGAAATAATTAAATATCAATATTTGTCGTACAACGTGGTTTCTCTTTATTTTTTATTTTATTACGATGACTACTCTTATATTAGGTTTATTACATTGACTTTCTCTATGTTTTAGAAAATTAAATAGTTATGAAATCACATATCAAAATTTACAACACAGTGAAAGATATTATGGTTAAAATCAAAACACGATTCTTACCGATCCAAATGCGATTGAAGATAACTGATTTCTAAAATATAGGGAAGTTTATGTAATTAACACAAAATATTAACGGATCACGGTGTTGATATTTTTTAAGTTTTTAACCTTTTGGGGCGTGTGGATGCTAAGGCACCATATGGAGAAAGTAGGTTTCCATTGTAATACCCTGTAATTTTCTAGAATAAATAATAAAGTAATATTTTTGGAATAAATAAAAAATTGTATAAATTGGACTTCATTTGTAATTTTAATTTATTAATTTCGATTATGTAATTCATTATTATGTCATAATTATGTGTAGTTGATTTTGTATGTTAATGGTTATAACAATTGCATGTATTGTACACAAATGCACAAATGATGTGACACAACTAAAAATATATAATGTTGAGATAAAAATAATTAGTACATATTTTGGGGAGTATACGGGCTCGTTTAGGTGTTTTAAACCTTTAGAACTGGTCTTAGGGCATAGTTACATAAGCTGAAAACTTTCGGACTAATTTGGGCATGGATTCGGGCCCATTTGGGGTTCCCAAATTTGATTTTTTAACCCAACTCGGGATTTGGAATTAATAAGCGTTAAGGGAAAGATAAACAACTTCCCACTACAGATTAGAAAACATAAACATAACTTCTATACTAAGAGAGAAAAGAAGAAGAACCAAAAAGGGACAAAAGGCAAGAAATTGAAGGGGAATTCAAGAGGGCTTCTTCCAGTACAGATTAAAGCAAGAATTTTCTTGCTCAATTTACATTACAATTGTCTTCATCATGCATTATAATAACCCCAAATGATTTCAGAGATTTAGATTGGACTTTGATGAATAATCGTTAGGAATTAATCTCATGTATGTAGAGGATTAATTATAACATATGTAGTAACCTATAAATATAGGAATCGATTCTTGATATTTGATGTTAGAAACCTGGGGTTCATGAGATGAAATTAGGTAAATCTTGCTAATTATTTGTGCATGACATTAACACATGTTTATGGTCCGCATATCTGATGTAAATCCCATGCTAGATACCTCATACATTGAATTATACATTGTTGAGATTATGGAAGAAATTTGAGTTTAGATTCTTTATTCGTGTTCATAAATTCTGGGAAATTTAGAATGAAATTGGGATTTATATATGAAATTAATCATTCTAAGATGAGTAATTAAGTGTTAGAGACTTAACTATATGATTATAAAATGGGATAAACTGTTAGAAGTAATCTTGGGGATGAATGGAGAAATCCTGTATTAGAAATAATAAGAAAATCTGGGCTTCGGCACAATTCTGAATCGATTCGGCCTTGGAGTGAATCGATTCAGGTTCACAAAGAATCAGTTCGGATAAAGAATCGAATTGATTCGGCCCTGCGAGCTGAGCAAGCTAGGGCCATGGTTAGATCAGGAATATTTGTAAAAGTCCGCAAGGGGAGTTTATTAAAACTGTAAATGCGTATGTCTTTTAATTGGGACACCCTATTTAACTAGATGGTTAAATAAATGGATATTGGGAACGAAATTAATAATGAACTAGTTGGTGAATAATTAATGATCGGATAATTGTGAAATTCATGTGGCATTATATTAAGGTAATTATAGAGTAGGTACCTATACATATTATATGAGATAAATAGTATGTATTTTTGTGGACATACCAATGTTCGTTGATGGTCCTATTAGCTTCAAGTTTTCATGCGTTTGGAATGCATATCACACGTTTACACAGACAGGCTAGAAAATGGGTAGGTCATTTAGGTACTACATAGTGGATCCATCTACGAGAGGTAGGGGTTGATGCTGAGAGACTTTGTCGCCGCTGGGTATGGGTCGTGAACTGGTATAAAACGTAGGGACTGCCCCAACTCATGTGTGTTTTTTGTGGTATCCTCTTTGGATAAGAGATTACTCCGGACTTATCGATAGAGCGAGAACGATACACCAACGGTGGATGGCTTTATGTGTTGTATATGTGAAAAGACAGATATATATATATATATATATATATATATATATATTACCCTAAAATTAATAATATTAACTAAATTGTCTAAGATTGGAGACATAAATTGTAGACCCTTATTATATTGTGCATAATAAATGAATATGACACTTTCATGATATACAAGAAAAAGACTAGAAATTTAAATAGAGTCGGCTCTGTTGTAATAATTGGGTATAATTAATCCAATAAATATTGAATTGACATGCTATCACATATATTATTTTAGGACTTGTTGGGATGCAGATAACATAACGCTTAGTTGAGAAGTGAGATGATAATCGCATGCGAGTGACGATGGGAAATATTCGTTTTTCATCAACTGTTTTTATTTAATTTTAAAATGATTAGGTTAAGTCTTACACACATAGGGATATGACCCAAATTTAAATGTATTCTCCCCCCAGGTGCTCCTAGACAGGGATAGCAGGACTGTTGACTTGGCAGCCTTGCATTCTTATTTTTCTCCTCGTGCTTTCAAATTAGTTGATTCTAATTTAAGTGCTTATAACCTTTAGTACTTACATCATTTTGGGATTACTATATGGTCATAAGCCCTAGATTTATTCCTTTTATGTTAGGTTGTGATAGTTACTTTAATGTCAGACTTTTTATGTACTTGGTGTTGGTTTGGATTTTATTATTATGGACATGTTGATTTAAAATTTAATGATATGCCATTAATATATCATTTATATCACGTTGGTATTGATAATGGTATTAATTGACATACAAACCCCACCTTCGACGTATCGTACTTGGCCAGCCTTTATGTGAGAAATTGGGGATTCTTATGTTAGTGTCCTTAGGATTGTGTTGCATCCATTACGTTCTTCATTATTTTATTTAATATGTAGAGCCTATGCTTAGGGTTCATTGTATTCGTTCATTTGTACTAATTTGAACTTTGTTTATTTCATATGGAAAATAGACAAAGGGGTAGGCCGAGGCAAATAGTCTCACCTGCTACCGAATAGGAGGCTCACTAGATCCATAGCAGGGTCCAGAGGCCCCACCAGCACCACAGTTGATTTCCCCAGTGGAGATTGCAACCATTGTGTATCAAATGGTTTCCAAAGCTTTGCCAGCCATGCTTCAGCACTTCCCACTGCCACAGGCCTAGCAGTAGCCACCACTACCACAGTAGGTGGCCATACCAGCTCAGGTACCAGGATTTAAGTAGGATAGGGGAAGGGAGGCCTTTGTTAAGGACTAGCCTCCAATGTTTTCAGGAAGTATAGATATATTGGTATCGAGTAAGTTGAAGAAAGACATCGAGAGATATTTTACCGATGGTAGAGCGCACACCAGTGAAGAAACAATTTCTAGCTTCATTCCGATTAGTGGGGGTCGCACTTCAGTGGTGGGAACCGATTATGATGGTTATCGAGAAGGATGGTGTAACTATTGATGTGTTTTGGGAGAGGTTTAAATGGAAGTTCTTCCCCCTAGACGTGCAGTCTAAAATGAGAAGCAGGTTGATGGAGCTTAAGCAGGAAGGGCATATTGTAACCGAGTACGATGAGGAGTTCACCGCCCTTTCGTACTTCGCAAAAGAGGATGTTAGCACTGAGCAGAGGATGATGGATAGGTTCATAATAGGATCAACCTGGCACATCAGGAAGGATCTCCTTGATAATTCGACATTCACAATGTATAATCATCTAGTGAATTTTTCACTCCTCCATTGTTAGGATCACAGGTCATTCGAGAAGAGCAAAGGTGATAAAATCCATGAAGTAGAATCATCGATCTAGAAGGTCAAGGCGACTTGGGGAGTGGATCCCAGGCCCATAAGTTAAAGGTCACCTCATTCGCTGATCACAATAAGAAGTTTAGGGTCTCACATGACCTACCAAGACAGGTTCAGTCGAGTCGGGAGTAATCGGGGCAGATCCAACAGTACAAGGCCATCGAGGCTAGGGACATCAGGGTAGAAGACAGTAGGGCCGATAGACAAACCGGCACCCATTTCACAGCAATTATTTTATGTGTGGAGAGAAGGGTCACACTTCGAGGTGGTGTTCTGGGGGTAATCAGACATCTTAGTAGCAGGGAGGTCAAAGGGGACAGTTGGTGCCACAAATATAGCACCCACCATTTGTATCTCCAGGAGTTGCTGCACCAACCACTCCAGCAACCCTCGTCCCACCTCAGGGAAAGTAGCCACTATAGTATGGATGGGTTTATCACATCGCAGCCGCAAAAGAGCCAGCACCAGCACAAGCAGTTGAAGGTATGTTTCCCATCTTTGGTCACATAGGTCGCATTCAATTTAACACAAATTCATCTCATTCTTTTTTTAGCATGGGTTTTGCACGGGAGACTGGGATGGTAGATTATGCTTCTGATATTATACTACATATAGATACATCGGTGGGTATAAGGACACCAATACGCTCAGTGTTTCGGAATACCAAGATTGATATAGGATAACTCACTTTTGTAGACGACTTATTATTACTTGATATGCACGAGTACGATCTCATTTTTAGGATGGACTCTCTAGTTACGTACAAAGCATGTGTGGATTGTTATGGTAGGTCCATTGTCTTTGCCATTCCAGGGCAGGAGATGTACCTAGTTGTGATGCCACACCCTAGGGGTGGGTCGAGCACGCATTTATACTATATCAATGAGGATACATTCTTCGAAGGTTGTGGTGACGCTAGAATCCATCCTAGTTGTGAGTGAGTTTTTAATGTTTTTAGAGAGATTTTGGGGTTGCCACATAGTTGGGAGATCGACTTCGTGATCGACCTGATTCCAAGTAGGAGACCCATTGCTCGTACACCGTATTGGATGGCTCCTCTGGAGATTAGGGAGCAATGATATCAGATTGAGCAGTTGTTAGTGAAGGGATTTATTAAGAGGAGTACGTCACCGTGGGATTCTCCAGTTTTGTTCATAAAAAATAAGGACGAATCTCTGAGGCTTTATATCGACTACCGGGAGTTAAACAAAATCACTATACGTAATAAATACTCGTTGCCACGTATTGATGATCTTTTTTACTAGCTGAGAGGTGTTGCATACTTTTCAAAGATTAAATTGAGATCGGGTTACCACCAGTTGAGAGTCCGGGAGAAAGACATCTCAATGGCCGCTTTCCTTACGAGATATGGGTCTTACGAGTTTTTAGTCATGCCATTTGTCCTAACCAATGCACCAGCAGTATTTATGGACTTGATGAATAGGGTATTCGGAGATTACTTAGATCGGTTCATCATCATGCTTATAGATGATGTCATGATTTATTCTCGAACAGTACAGGAGAATGTAGAGCATTTACGGGTGGTCTTATAGACTCTACGAGATCATCAGTTGTATGAAAAGTTTGGCAAATGCGGTTTTGGGTTGAGAGAGGTACAACTCTTAAGCCACATTATGTCTGAGGGGGAGATATTTGTGCACGCAAGTAAAGTTTCTACTATGATGGAGGGGACATCCCAATACACCCAACGAGGTGTGCAGTATTTTGGGAATGGTTGTGTACTAACATCAATTACTCCAGGGCTTCTCCGAGATATCTGGGCCCTTAACGAATTTGACAAGGAAGGGAGTACCATTTGTGTGGCATTGCATCTGCCATTAGTCATTTGAGGATCTGAAGACTAGATTGACTACATCAATGGTTTTATCATTTCCTCGGGCGGGGATTGACTATAAATCCTCCACATATGTGTCCTTGAGGGTACTTGGAGGGTTTTGATACAGGAGGAGAGCCCAATGGCTTATCCTTCCTGGAAGTTTAAGCCTCATGACGGACATTACCCCACCCACTATTTGGAGTTTACGGACATGGTTTTTGCATTTTGAGTGTGAAGGCATTATCTCTTTGGGGATAAGTTTCAGATTTTCATAGACCACAAGAGCCTATAGTATTTGTTTATACATCTAGAGATGAACATGAGACAGAGGGTATGGCTAGAGTTTTTAAAGGATTATAATTTTTACATTCAGTACCACCCCGGTAAGGGGAATTTCATTGTTGATGCTTTGAGCCACAAGTTGATTTTAGAGTCAGTAACAGTGTGGAAATCAAAGTGGAAGTCACTTTATGGGGATGATGACCTAACCCGCGCATTTATGGAAGTTCTCTCATCACCTATAAGATCATTATTTAGGTGGTGAAGGCAAAATCAGGATATCAACTTTTCTAGGAGCAAGTGAGACAGTTGTTATTCGAGGGGGTGGAGCACTATTCTATTAGGTCGGATGGTGGTTCGAGATTCTATGGGAGACTGGTTGTCCCATATGATAAGGATTTGAGGCAATCTATTATCTCTGAGGCTCACGGGTCACGATTTATGGTACATCCTGTAGGAGATAAGATATACGATTACATGCGACGTCAGTATTGGTGGGCCAGGATGAAAACGGACGCAGCATATTTTATCTCCAAGTGTGTTACGTGTCAACTGGTGAAGTTGGACCATCAGTGTCCTGTAGGTGATTTATAGTCATTGGAGATCCCTATGTGGATATTGGAAATCATATCCATAGATTTCATTACTGGGCTACCTATATAACCGGGGGGCATGATTCCATATGGGTGATCGTCGGTTGATTGACCAAGGTAGCTCACATCTTACCGATTCGAAAAAATTACAGCTTCAAGAAGTACGTTAGACTTTTCCTTATTGAGATTGTTAAGTTGCATGGGGTACCACTCAACATCATGTTCGACAGGCACAGGATGTTTGTGTCCCACTTTTAGAGGATCTTTTAGCAGGCCTTGGGAGAAGAGTTGAGATTGAACACGTCATGTCATCCTTAGACAGACGGGAAGACGGAGAGGGTGAATCCGATGTTGGAGGACATATTGCGGATGTGAATTTTGGATTTTAAAGGGAGTTGGGATTAGTATTTGCCTTTATTTGAGTTTGCATATAATAAGATCTATCAATTCACAATAGGGATGGAACCATTCAAGGAACTCTACGAGAGACCTTATCATCCACCCTTATTCCGGTTGTAGGTGGGGGAAAATAAGTTACTTGTGCCAGATTTCATTGAAGACACCTCAGAAAAGGTAGAGATGATCGGGTCCAGGATACGAATTGCCTAGGATAGGCAAAAGAGATACGTGGATGCGAGCCGAAGACGCTTAAACTTTGAGTTCCTTGATATTTTGGGATATTTTGGGATTACTCTATAAGCATAAGCCCGAGATTTATTCCTTTTATGTTGGGTAGTGATACTTATTTTCATGTCATACTTTTTATATACTTGGTGTTGTTTTGGATTTAATTATTCTGGAAATATTGATTTTAATTCAATTTTGGGCCTTTAATATATAATTTATGTAACGTTGGTGCTGAGAATGATATTAATTGAGAGACAAGCCCCATCTTCGACGTATCGTGCCTGTCCACCCTTTACGTGAGAAAATGGGGTTTGTTACATACATAGTTTGGAATAGTTATGATTTTTTTTAAACATAAAATACATAAATTGGTTCAAATAACAAAGACAAAGGAAGTACTCAACTTATTATATGAAGAGAATCATAAAAATGTTATAGTTGCTTTCTATTTCAACTTAAATCAGTTTCTCTATCCTCGTAGTTTCTTCTCCTCCTTGTACTAATAAATCACTTTTTCATCCCCTCATCTTAGTAATATTTTGAAAATGGATGATTTTGATGATTGGGTTTACTTTAAAAAAAATAACTATTGTCCATCTGAATTATTTCAATAGACTAATGATGAAAGTATCTCTAGGCATCGGGATGATAAAATACATGCTGATTTATCACCATTTTCATTTGAAAATACTTGGCATAAAAGGGTTGATTCTGAACATGGATATTCTTCTGATGAGAAGCTAATTAATGACATGCAAATACAGATGCATGAAGGAAATTGATAAGAGAAGGTAGTATGAGTTGATAACCCAAAACATGAAACGAACCAAAATCATGATAAGTGGCTTGATAAATTCCCAGCGACAGCACAACGAAGACTTGGATATTGAAGAAGGTTAAATAATAACAAAAGAAACCAAAGAGAGCACCATACCCACATCTCATGATGTGACACGGGTTAATGATGTGGAGGAGTTGTGTGAGATTAAGGCAGCAGATGGGAAAATGACTATTGAAAAATAGAATAACCCTTTTACTCTTGAGGTGATGGCCAAGATGAAATAACAAAGAGAGCAATTTAAGGAGCCCATTATTCTGAAGAATGTGGACACGACTCCCAATCCTAATATTCTAATTAATTCACCTGATGAAATTTCCAAGACTAACAAACAAAGGCCAGCTAACACAGCTGCATCTAATGACTTACTAGGACTAAAATTGCAGTTGATGCTTTTGTTTAGCTTCAGGTTCATGGATTAAAAGTAAAAGACAGTTGATATATTAGAGAGCACAATTCAAAAATTGAAGTTGTCGATTCCATTTCGCAGGTTTATTTCTTCTTTAAGTGGCTTAAGGTTGAGTTAAAATTGGAAATTCTTTGGTTTGTTCATCATGTAATAAAGTTGTGTACTCGTGTAACCTTCATTAAAAATCATAATCTTCAGTTTTTTTATTTCCTTGGTAAAAGGCTCTAAATTTTTTTGATTTTCACAAATTGAAATTAGTTGTCACTCGTTCGATGCTACAAATAATCATTACACTAGATTAGTTTAAAAAAAAAATATGATAAACAAATGTTTGTTTTCATTAATCTGCGCATCTCGTGGATTTACACCTACTATCTTATAAAACACAATAGAGTAGTTAAGGCTCCTCTTTCTTTAAGGGTACATGTGGCACCCATTATTTGTCAAATTTTCTCTCTCATCTACTAAATACACCCACTCTCCCCCTTGTCTCTCTCCCTCCTTCGAAATATTAATCGACAACACTCCACAAATGTCAATTAACACCAATACAGATCCAATCCCCTCACCTTATCCAAACGGGTCTTCCATCTTTCCAAATTTCCAAATGTTTTTTAAATGCCTCTAAATTGATATATTACTGAAAGGTTGCATTCAACCTTTTTCTTCTTCAGTTGTGCCAAAATCTCTCTCTCTCTCTCTATCTCTCGTTTAATTTGGGTCTATAGTTTTTTATTGATCTCCTAATATGTCTCGACAAGAAGAAGAAAATTTCACTGAGTTAAAAAAAATTGGAGATGAGCTTTTAAAGGCGAAGTGTTTAATGAATTATGAGGTTTCTCTCCTCTATACTGCTCTCTCACCCTCACCATTTTTCTCACTTTTCTTTCGTTGAAGGGAAAAAACTCAACAGATCGAGCAGTTTTTGTATCTCCCTCCTTTCTCCTTTTATTATGGCTTTTTTATAATGTTCTAATTATAATCGATTTTGATGTAGGGATGCGATTTCATATGATGGTGGGGTTACTATTTGAATTTTTATTGGGGCCTTTACCGCCATGACTCTTTCGATTTCCATTACCCCCATCTTCGAGGTATTTATGTTGAAAATTACATTTTTTTAGTTATGGTTTTATGAATGGTCTTCTATCTCGGTTCATTTTAGCTTTATTTTTATGCTTCCAATCTTTGAGTATGTATTAACCAAATAAATATTTTAAGAGTTGGAACTTTCTGAAATCAATGAGGTTTTGTTCAAACAAGGGTATTGAATTTGGTTTTTATGTTTATTAGTTTTGAGGATTGTTTTCTTTACAAAGTTATCTCCTCCAACTCTATTTGTTTGTTTGTTTTAAATCACATGTTAATTGGAGTTTTTTATTTAGCTAAACTCTCTTTATTTATATCTCGATTCATTCCAGCAAGCAATTTTGTACTTTAGTATTGTGAGATCAAAAACTATTTGAAAAAATTAGAATATGTTTGTTATAGATTTGGTAATATGGGAATGGCATCGTCATATTTCAAAAAATTATTAGCACTGAATTTGAGTTTGATGTAGATATAGATTTTGATTCAACTCTACGGTATGTGGAATTTTTATATTAATCGTCTATATTTACTCAAACCACGGTTTCTTCCAAGACCACCTACTTTTATTAAACACACACGCACACACACACACACATATATATAATAAGTTACAATGGTGTTTTCACTATTCATAAGATGGGGAGACACTTCACGGTTCATATCGAAGACAAAAAGACATGAAATGAAGGGTTGAGATTAACTTATCTCATGCAATACCCTTTTGGCCCCTCAATTTTTTGGTTTCCCCTCTTTTATTACTTCCCAAACATACAATTTAATTCAAAATTGGGGGTATTTTGGTGAAAATGACAATGCTTCTCTACTTTTCTCACAACACGCCCCCTCACGCGTTTCTACCATTCTCACATAGCCTTCACAAAACAAACGCTAACAAATTCACTCTCAGCTTCATGTCGACGCCTCCCTCAGCTACACGTTGCCTCCCTCTCCTTCACCACCATCCGAGCTCTAAGGATTCCGCATCTGATCTATGTTGTCACCCTAACCTCCTATTGAGTTCACCACACCACCACGATCTCTCACTACCATCCAATATCTCACTTACGTCATCAGGTATATTATTTCTCCCTCTCAAAGTCTTTAATCTCTCATAAACTCTACTTTCTCACCCCTCTTATGTTTAACCTAAAATCTCTCAGGTATACGGTTTCCCCTCTTGCCTTTGAGAGTATTTTCCAAGGTAATTTTTAGACTTCAAAGCCCTATTTATGCATGAATCAATGTTTTTGACTTCAAAGTCCTATTTATGTGCGATTTTCTCCAGATCTGTTGTTGATTTTAATTTATTGTTGATTTATGATGAGTATTTATTTTGTTGATGATTTTTTATTAATCGTCTCAGGTATACAGTTTCCCCTATTGCCTTTTAGAGTATTTTCCAATGTAATTTTGAGACTTCAGAGCCCTATTTATGTCCGAATCAATGTTTTTCACTTCAAAGCCCTATTTATGTACAATTTTCTCCAGATATGTTGTTGATTTTAATTTGTTGTTGATTTATGATGAGTATTTATTTTGTTGATGATTTTTGGTTAATCATTTCGTGTCTGAAGTTACAAAATAGGGGTTGGGGTGGTGCGATTTTGTCATAAAACTGATTTGTGTCTTGATTTGATCTTTGATTTTATAGAATAGGGGTTATTTCGTGAGATTCAGACACTGATCAGACTCATTAGTAACCGGTACTATTTCTTTCTATATTACCTGATTTGTGTGGTGATTTTATTTCTTCCTATATTATCTGAATGGTTCTAAGATCGATTGGTTCAAATTCCTGGGACATTATTGCAACGCCTTCCTGTTCACTATTTTTTTTATCATTATTGAATCTTGGTTTCTGAGTTTGTATCTGTACAGTTGTATTTTTTTATCATTATTGAATCTAGGGGTTCTATTTGTGGAGGTCTATAGTTTTGAGTTCCAGTTTGTATGTTAATTTCTCAGATTTGTATGGTAGTTTTTAGGTAGTTTTGAGTTCCTATTTTCATATTTGTATGGTAATTTTCAAATTTGTACAGTTCTGTTTCATCAATGTCATGTATCTGAGTCCGTTTCATGAATGATGTGAATGCCTCAAATGTTCCATGTATGTTCCATGTTCGAGTCTTTAAATAGATCTATATGGTAATTTTGAGTATCATTTTCAGATTCCATCTAGAATAGTTAAGTTTTATTTACTAGAATTTTGTATTAGAGTGATATTGTTTTTCAATTACTTGCATTTTATATTAGAATGATATTTTTGTTCAAGAATCTTTTGTGGTAATAATTCTCTGATTCAACCAATGATCCCACTACGCTTTGTTTTTCTTTTGCTTCAAATGTTCACACTATATTTTGTTTCAAAATTAAGATTTTTGTTTCAAGTACAGTGTAGTGTATGGGCAATATCCGATGTTCATTATTCCAATAGATGTTTTACTCAAACAGTTAATTGTGATTGTTTTAGACAACAACATGTGCCTTAACACGTTTAACTGATGTGTATGACATGAATTTTTAGTGGGATTTCACATTTGGTTCATAGATCACAGTGTTTTGTCGACTCACTCCCATTTTTGTTTTGCAAATCAGGTACCATACATGGGAATGTTGTTGATCAGGTACCACTTTTTGAGAGTGCCATGTACATCCATGTCAATTACAGTTTTGAGAGTGCTGAGTTTAGCTTTTGGGTGAACTAGGGTTGGATCGATTAGATCGATCAGAACAACCTTAGCAGAAAGTATGTCGGCAGTGGAATTTGGGTAATTTTTTACGATAAATTTTGAGTAAATGTCATACATTGTATATTTTGGTGCTCATTATGGACCCAATTGCATGCAAGATAATTAAATTAAAGTGAATCAGTGACTCTCAACTGTTTTTACATATGATGAGCCGAGATATATGATGTCTTTAATGAAATTAGAGTTTTAAGGGATATCATTTTGTCTCTCCTTCGCTCTCTTATTCATGAAATTAGGGTTTTTAGTGCCCTAATATTACATCTAACAAATATTTTAACTCTGCATCATTTTTTCTATTTAGAAATCACATATTCAAATATTGTAACTCTGCATCATTTTTTCTGTTTAGATATTAATGAATTGACTATATGATATTATGACATAAACTAAAACTTACTGTGCCATTAAGTTCTTCAATAGCAACATTTGCGTCCTCAATTGTTTGCATTGTAACAAATGCAAAATGACAGCTTCTTCCAGAGTATTTATCATACATGCTCTATGAATATAGTCATAACTGGTATTAATAGTATAGTATATAGTCATAACTGGTATATACTATACTACTGATATTTCAAACATGGTCTAGCCCTGAATGATAGGAAGCCAAAGTTGTGGTATGAGTCCGTGTTATTAGATTCAGAGAATGATGAGTTTAAGAAGTTGTACACAATTTCATTGTCATATTCCACATATTAACATTTGTAATGTATGCAGTTAGATGTGCATGATAGTTTAATATAATCTCATGTTTCCCGTATCTCGAAAGTAGTTGGTTATATATAAAATTCTAAAATAGTACATGAGTATTTTATGAATAGTTGAGAACATATGCTACAATTGTTATGTAACTAACAAGCTTAGAACATATGCTATAACTATGTTCCTTTTGTATTTCTGAACAGAGCTTCCATTGTGAGAATAAGTGTTTCTAGCTTCTGATGTCCCTTTTTTCAATTTTATTTTTATTTTTCTAGGTTTGATTTGAATAACGAACAGTTTATGCCCACCTCTCTGCCATTTGATAAAATGCTTGGTTGATTTTGTTTTTCTTGGACCAAAGAGATAATTTTAATTGGTAGTTTTTAGCATTTTACTACGTGAATATAGATTTGCATATTGTAATTTTAAGGCTTTTTTACCCTGAATTCCATTTGAATTTAGGGATACATTATACAATTTGTTTAAGCATTACTCTAATCATATGGTCCTTTATTTGCAAAACAGCGTAACCAGCCATTAATAGACTTCTATTATCAAAAAATTTTGAAGGTTGACTTCGAGATTGTAATACCCCGTATTTTTGTGATATTTATTTATGGGATTAATTGAATTAGATGTGTATTAATTGGAAATTAATCCGGATAAAAATACTATCGAGATGCGAGTTAGTATTTGATATTAATGAGTATATATGGCTATATATGAATATTGAATTATGAAACTTGTCGTGAGATTGAAATACGACAATTTGGGAATTTTATTGAGACGCGTGTGACAGTCGCGTCAGGAATATAATTATTTTAATTATAAAAGTGAATTTTATTTCTATTAACCGTATGGTCGTTTTGAGTGTGCCAACGTATTCGGAAGGGTCTAAATAGTGAGAAAACACTAGCCGGGGGTTTAGTTTGAGTCCCGAGGCATTTTAGGCCATACCGGCAACGTATAAGGGTAGTTTGGTAATTTTGGATTTTTGGGAATTAAAACCCACGAAAATTAGGAATTAATATCTGATGTGTCAATTACCCACTAAACCCACTTATAACATAATGGGCTACGGAGGTTATTGGAATTAGTTCCAAAAGAGTTCCTAAGGCAAAACCCTAGCCACCATTATCACCTTGGAGAAGAAGGCTTGTAGAGAGAGAAGAGAGGAGAATTCTGCATAGAGAGAGAGAGAGAAACCCATCAATTCGTCATCAAATTCAGAGATACACATAAGGCAAGTGGTTTAATTTCGTTTATTACAAAGAATGTTTCTTCCATGCGTAGGAAATTGACAGAATTTCATTGTTCTTGGACAATGATAAAAACCCAATGAATTGGATGTAGAGATTTATAATTGTATGAGGAGATTGCATGTATAACATTGTTAGGATGATTAGTCAGAGAAAAATACATCTTTTATACCATAAAAATGGATTTATTTATGCCTATGAATGAATTTAATTTCTAGGGTTCATATTCTTGAAATTGGGGAAGAAGATGTGGAGATTTAGTATTTGGATGAGATTTAGGATGAATTAATTCCACAAAATACGTTAATATATGACCTAAGTATATTTAGGATTGATTAGAACCCATGTACAATTGATGGTTTGATGTTTAGAGGAGATTAGAGGTGTAGAATAATTGGAAAAACGAGTTAAGGAATTTCTGGGCTCGAAACGGGTCCCTCGTTAAAAGACCTACCCATGTCGTTTGAACGAGCTCGTTCGAACGAGCTTCTAACGAGTGGACAGTTTGCCTTCTAACGAGTTGAATGTTCGTTCGATGCCTTTCGTTCGAACGAGATCTCGTTAGATACCCAGTTCGTTCGAACAGCCTCATTCAAACGAGACTTCTAACGAGCTGACATTTTAGGCTTTTTAGCCTGTTTTAATCCCGAGTGTCCCGTAACCTTGGTTATATGTAGAGACAAAACTTCCTTGTTGATTAATTGATATATTTGGGAGATTTGGGACATAATGAGGAGTATAACTTAGAAGTGTAGTTTGAACCTAAGGGAAATTGTGAATTAGGACGTGAGTGTCTATTACTATGCGAGAATTATTAACAGCCTAAATTATTATATTAACCGGGAACATATAAATTGTGTAGCATTATATGTCGGTACGAAAATGAGAAGTATACCACAACTATATTATGGTGACTACTAAGATGTGTGCATACTTAGTATATGTATATGATTTTGTGTATGACATACCTACCATACTTGCTATCATGGGAGGTTTACGTTAGCTTAGGGCCCTCTAATCCTTGTGTTGCTCGGATTTAGACTGGTACCTCGATGAACATAGGTCAGAGAAGGACTTATTGGGATGTTAATAAGTCTGCTGATCGTGGGAGCGCAGGTATGTGCGTAACCCATGTGATGTGACTGTGTTCGCCTCCATTGTTTGTGATTGTTGTTATCTGAGAACGATTCCTGAGAGATTCGGAATGCATGATCCTTATGTACGTGATGTACTGGGATGGATAGCAGAGTATGTATGCACCGTAGCTTAGTCTCGGGGTGCTTGTATCGTATATTATGAGGTGAATAATATACACTTAATTAATGGGAACTTTCATGTTAGTATTGTGAATATAATTATGTTAATGTTTTGAGAAAACATAACGGGTTAACCGATAGTGAATTGTATTACTAATTGAGAATCTGAGTTTAATTAAAGCCCTCTATTTAATTGATAAAGATAGAATGTAATATGGGAATCGTGTAGTAATGGGTAGAACTTATTATGGTTTGGATAGATGTGTATGTCTTTTAGATGGGTATGGTACGTTAGGAGTGCACGTGTAGTCGAGAGGTGAGAATTTCATGTGAGTGTACGTCCTAACATGTATTTTGCATGTATTGTTTTAATGTTATTAAAACACTTGTTATTTTTAAAATGATTTCCACTTTCAAGCTCTGAGCCATTTGTTTTCAAATCTATTTTTTTGTAAAAACCATTTTAGGTGCCCAGCCACAAGGACACCATGCTTAGGATCCTCATTCAGGTGACGAGCTGTAGCTGTTTATGGAAGTTACAGGACTTTGCTTGTAGACGCTTCATCTATCTTGACTCTATATTCAGCACTTATCAGTTGTAGGGCATGTCGCCCATTTCTTTTAGAGATATTTCATTTATTTCAGTCATTCAGACTTTTGGCATGTAATTAATTCAGGATTCAGACTTGTCATATTATTTTCAGTTGTGGGATTGTTGTGAGGAGTTTTCCTCTGGACTTATTATTTCATTGGTTATTCTATTGCTTTGTTATGGTGAATGGTTATTATTCTTTCATTATTCTTTTACTGCATGTTAACCATAATTAAATTAAAATTTGGCAACTTTCTTTTTAAATACTAGGTGGTTAGTAATTATTAAAATGTTTTCGATAGTGATGCTATTAACTGAACCAACTTGGCATTTTGTATTGATTTAATAAAGGAGTAGCTACCCGGTATTTAATTAGTCGGGGTGTCACAGAGATGTCATCGACGAGGTATCTCAAATATCTAAGTGTTTTGGTGTAAGATTAATAATAACATTTTGTCAAATGTTTGTCAACTTAATGGAGTTACATGTGGATAAAGATATTATCCGAGTTATGTATTTTGATGAACCTGATGTTGTTAATAGCAGGACGAATCCAATTGGAGGTGCGTGCGGCCAGGATTATAAGTATTATGGCCTACGATTATCAGTTCTGTGGCCTAGGATGTGCACGGGTGCTTAGTCAAAATGATGTTCATGGGTTCTGGAGCCAGAGGATGTCACCCTCTGAATAGACGATGGTACCCTTTGGTTGCCCCTCTGTTCATCCAATGCCTCTATCACATGGCCATCGTCGTAAAAAAACTATTTAGACCCTTCAATATGAATGACATTGAGAGAGGTCCATCATTTTCAGTGTATGATTCTTAACCCCGGATCTATGAAGACAACATTTTCATTTTACGGTTCTTAATTCTTAACCCCGGATCTATGAAACACAAATTTATACACAGTACTGAGTTTTTTTTAATTCTAACCGGTAATGATTTTAATAAAATTGTAACTGGTACTAAGTTTTTTTTTCATCCTGTACTGAGAATCTGAAACCTCCAAACCAGTGGTAGCCACGATAAGTCAACAATCTTATTTCTAAATTCTTAGTCTATGTTTTCCATTTTTTGATATTTCAATAATCAATACAAATGAACACACCTATATTATGATATGAAATATATGTATATAAAATGTCCAATCCTTTAATATTATGCTATGCTGATGAAATTTCAGGTGAAATTTTCGAGGAAACCCGACAACGCCACTAAGTGTAAGTTCTGGCATTTCAAATAGTAGTGTGTATTCTGATTTAAAATCCTACAAGTTGTAATTAAATTTTCTTCTGTTTTCATATTCGTTCCACTTCTTTCATTGCGTTTATCTAAAATTGTAATAAGCTTGGAGGACTACAATGCATACCAACAATGTTGTAGATGACTAATTGTTTATATTTCGGCTGGGCCGTAATTTTTTGGCTATTTTAAAATACTTTTTCAAATTGTGTTGCAGAAGAGACAATACGAGGAGTTTAACTATGCGGAGAAAGGTACTAATAGATATTGTGTATGGTCCAGTATTTTATAGGGATTTTACCTATTGGTGAGAGGACTGTAGTGGAAAATGGGATATGGTAGCAAGGTTGTCTTGAAAGATGAATGGATTCTAGGGGTTAAAGCTTTCAAGTCACCCCATCCACTATCCAGTCCAGTACACATAAGTTCACGTTGGGTGAGATGAATACCAATGAACTCCACACCCTCTTCAACCAATAGGAATTGATTGGATATAAAATTTATTCCCCTCAGTTTAACAAGCAAATATGGTAAGTTAGTTTGTCATTAAATATTCAGTTAAATATGGCTAATTTGAGGCAGAAAAATGGAAAAAAATGGGCTATTACATTTATCATCTTCTTTCCCGCTTACTTATAGGTTGTGTAAAATTATACGGGCTATTAAATATCCTCCAAGAACTAGACAATATATGTGAAAAATATGTCATAATGCATCGGCTACTAAAGGGATCATCCTTAATCATAATTTATCCCCTAATAATGTGTGCACCATTTGTAAGAAAGAAATTGAAAGTGAATAACATATTATCTTTAGGTGTGAAATAGTCAGAGATATGGGAAAAAGAGGCATCATGGAGTTTCTCTTAAAAGATAATGAATTTTCTATTTCTTAGTGGCTTTCTAATGTTGTGAAAAAATTTCCAGCAGTTTTCTCAATGACGCATGTTTTAACCAGTATGGCTTTTACAGCATGACAGATTGGAAGACAAGAAATAAATATATTTTTGAAGAAACCAAATCCCCATTAAGAGTTCCAAGCTAGAAGATAAGGAGCAAAGTGACTTCCTACGTGTTAAACATTTTTGAACAAATGAAAGACTTCTTAGTCATGAGATTATCAACATCAGTTAAGTTCAAATCATGTTTATCTTATGTTTGGTATAACAGTTGATTTTTTATTTAACTAAATTCGTATTATTTTTTGTAATTTTTTTTCTGTTGTGTGATACGTCGATTTTATTTTTCCGCTACTCCATCACTCTATCACTTACTAGGCTCACAAAATATGTTTTGTTTGTTTATTTTTACAGTTACTATGAGCATTAGTTGCCATTGGAACTCAAAGTCTAAGACACACTCCATCACTCGATACTGCCAGGAGGTTGGGTCCAAGACCAACTCAAAGTCCTAATCGGATCGTGTTGGGTTGGGGCGTGTCCATTTGATTTCCACCCAAAACTGGAGAGCCCCATGACTTCTCACTAAAGGCTACTAAATATTTGAGGCTGCTGCTAGAATTAAATGCATACCAGAACCTAGAAATAATGCAGTAGGAAGATGACTATTGCAGTTATCGGTTGCTACTACAATTAAATGCATACAAGAACCCATAAATAATGCAGTAGGAAAGTTGATATATATATGACTATTGTAGTTATCAGGTATAATCCTTTGGCATTATGCTACTTAAAGGTTCGATTTTTAATGGTTCCATTGTTTAAAACATTCTTAATGTTGCTTATTTCTTAATGGAGATATATAATACAATTCCACATTTGTCTGAGATCAAGCATTCCTAATGGACAACCTAAGTGGCTTATTTCTTTGATTCCTGATTATCCTTTTACTTTATTTTTTTTACAGGACAAAAATAAGTACAACTCTCACAAATATCGTTTTGTTGTTCGATTTACCAGCAAGAATATTGTTGCACAAGTCGTAACTGCTAGCATTGCTAGTGATATGGTTCTTGAAGCTTCTTATGATCATTAACTAGCTCATTATGGGCTTGAACTGGGCCTTACCAATTATGCTGTAGCTATTGTAGTAGACTTGTCTTGGATAGAAGAATTCTGAAAATGCTTGAGATGGAAGATGAGTATCAGGTGAAAATGATGAGGCAACTGGTGAGGATTTCTCCTTGTATCCTGCAGAAAGCAGGATGCCTTTCCGTTCTCTCTTGGGTATTAGCATTCTTATAGAAACCACTGGCAATTGTGTGTTTGGTGCCCTCAAGGGAGAATTGGATTGTGGACTTGACATTCCTCACAACGACAAGAGGTTTACTAATTCTGATAAGGAGAGTAAGAAACTCGACACTGAGGTGCATCGCAAGTACGTCTATGTAGGAAAGAAGGGTAAGCTGATAGAGAGGTTAAATTCTCTCCATTTAACTACTGTAGCCGATGATTAGGATAACCAAGGTGATGATGAGTAAACACCAGGATTAGATCTTCTTTTACTTTTTACCAGTTGTTCTTTTGGTGTATTTCCTAGATAGTAACTTCATTTTTCATATTTAAGTAGAATGAGAAATTAGAACATTCAGATATGTGGGAACAAAATAGATTGATGGGCCTGTTTACATAACTTTATGTTATTGTTGTTTTTTGAAATTATAAAGGAATACTTAACGACTTATCTGATGAACACGTAGGCACCATATTTTTTTAACCTTTGATTTTTCATAATAGGAATATTGGGTTTTCAAAATAAGGGTAAAAGAGTCGAGTTGACAGACTGTATGGTTGATGATCGGAGTAGGTTGGGTTCGGATTCGGAGTTTTGTTTTACAAATTTGGTTTGTATTTTTTAAAGTTGGTGTAAAAACATTAATTATTTTTATGTCAGTATATGATATATTTATGTTACGATATTTTTATACATATACGGCACGTTCGAGTGACTCGATAGTTACTCTAATTAGTTGGAATTAATTTCCACATACCTGGATACATATATGGTAAAGTCGCATACAAATTCAAATATGTCTGGGTGGAAAAAATGAGGTTTGGTTTTATGGAATTGGAAATTTTTTCTTTAAAACCTATTTTTATATTTGTTACCCATTTTATACATATATTTTAACTATACCCATTTTATATCGATTTTGTTCAATTTTGGTTAACTATATCTTTCAAGTTCATCAATGGTTAGTTTTGAGGTACAACCGAACTAATTGAACAGGTGGTGATACTGAGTCTCCCTTTGTTTCGTGTCTATTTCTTCTTTGTTTTCTGTTTTGCAGGTTTAATCTCGAGTAGTTGCTTCATGCTAATTTTCCATTTTTTTTCAAACTAATAGGTTTGTACCATATGTTATTTAAAAAATTATTTATCTATTGCGAACTAAATAAGTTTTACGGTCATATCAACGACGTACACTTTTGAAATTAACGCCGATTAAATAATTTTGAAAAAAATATTCGAAAATTGACCACGATTGATATTTTGGAAAATTATACTATAATAAAAAACTTTTATGACTTGACCACACAATTCATACTTGGGAGAAATGTCATCGTGCCTTCAGTCACGCACACAACTTTGGAAATTATGACCACTTTTTTTAAATTATACTTTGCTTTGTTGGGGAACAAATTTTTTTTCGTTCTTCAATTACGTACTTAAATTTTTTTTTTCCGTTTTGCGATTATGTACTTTGGAAATTTTCTACGTGCCTTCAGGCACGGGCATACCTTAGTGTGTGTGTATATATATATATATATATACACACACACGCACGCACTTCATTATTATTAAAAATTTAAAATAATGGCTAATATTTTAGTCTTACCGACTACCTAAAATAAAGTCTCTTAGCAGATATAAGTTGATTTACCTAAAATGGACATTTATGTTAAGGAATAAAAGCTACAAAAAAAATTCATTTCAACCTTATTATAAAATTTTAGAGTCTTAAAAGTTGATTTTAATAATCAGTAGCCTTATACACAACTCACTCCTAACAACCTTAGTCACCTTGCTCCGCTTTTCCTTTGGCGACCTTCAAATTCCAATAGTTAACATAATAATATGATTTTGGGTCTTCAAATTTTTGTGTGAATGGTAACCTGAGATATTTTATTTTGGCGTTTGTTTAATGATGGTGACAATATATTATTTTGCGATATTTTCATCACTGGGGAATCGGTTGTATAAGTTAAAGTTGTTTGAATGTATTTGTTACTAAAACATTTTTAAAACATAATTTTATTGTTTTATCATTTTGATAAATAGGCTCTATTTTTACTTGAGGAAGTATTAATTTGTTTTAAGATTTTATTTAAATTGCATGCTTAATCTGTTTTATGGATTTCGAAGATATGAAACCTCATCTCCTCCCTCGACAATTCTTAAGATAATGGGAAATCATCAACAAGATTGTTCTCTATTTCACCTAGTTTTACCTTTTTTATTATACGAAATAAAAAACTAAACTAATTAATTTTGGTGATAATATCACGAAATTATTGACACAAGTGACGATGATGACTTGAGTGAGGATGCTGATGGGGATAATGCTACGGTATTTGTCTATAAGACATAGATGAAGATTCCCCTCATAGAGTTGAGGAGTGATGTCTAAAATAGTGAGTTTGTTGTTTTTCCTCTTTTTCAAGAATCTATTCTCTATCTAATTTTACATTGGACATATTCAAGGGATAATAATGTGCACCAAGTGTTTACTAGGTTGCTTATAACTAATACATTGTGATTGGTTTTAACTAGGTTTGGATGTTTTTGAGTCACGTTAAGCTTGAAATTGTTAATTGGTTGTGGCATTTTTCAATGTCTTTCTTTTAGTTTTTTGTGCTTTATTTTTTTTACAACATATGAAGAAAAATAACACATTATTCTCTTAAATATTTGTGCTTTACATGGTTGTTTAGTGTGAAAAAAATATTTAATTTCTATTCTTTCGATGGGTTTTTTGTATCCTTAAGATAACTATACAATTGTATTCTAAAATATCTCGGTCATTTTAGTAAAATAAATTAGAAGATATATTATCATGCCTCAAATTTGGAATTTGGTGTGTTGGACATCCTTAATTATCGGAGTTTTGAAGGTCTTTCTATCCTATGTTTATTCATGTACTGTGTTTTCTATCTCTTGGCCTCACCCTCTCCACTAGAAAATCTCAAATATTGTTAAATAATATTTATTTTATTTTATTTTATTATCTTCTCCAACTAAAATTATATTGTTTGATTCGGCAATTACAATGATGAAAGTGAATTCGCTATCGTGGAGAATGGTTTGCTCACTTACCGTGGGGATTAGATATAGTCCTCTTATATAGAACATAGAAGAGGTGTTCAGTGGAAAAGAAAGGAGAGGAGTAACAGTTCAAAAACAAAATGGAATATGGTGATTTTTTCCTAAGCGTAAATATACTAATGAGAATGGGAAAGATCTGTTTCATATAATAAAAGGGACAACGATTAATTAAAATATAGATATGAGGAACACTTTCCATATATTAGAAGATAAGTTCAAATCCCTGGAACAAGCAACAAGAGATGCGATAGCCCCTCTATTGATTTCAATATTTTTTAGTCTACGAGTGAAGAGGGTGAGTATTGGAGAGCTAGGGATGATGTATCATTGTCTTCTCCTTCATACAAAGAACCTCGTACTACTAACAACAGAAGGTAATAGGGTAATATATCATTAGGAAATGATGTATAGCATAGATTTCAAATGTAATGTCGTGCAAATAAATTAAGGCTTACATACGCCTACCTGTGAAATGCTACAATTGCGCGCCCATACACCCAATCCTATAAGCACATACCCCATGAACAAAGATACAATATATATCCTAACTATATATATTTGCATAAGTATTAAAATAATGACATACCATGCTCTCTCATGAATCACCACTCGATTTTATCTCCAAAAGACATCGCAAGATTAAATCCTCAAATCAAATCACATCACTGCATCGATACTAAATATACCCAAAATCTATACTAACAATCTACCAAATAAATTTCATTTTCAAAATCAAATATAAGGGTCCTCACATTAAGATTACTATTTCTAACCTCAATTCCTACAACGTCCTTAACACAAAACTCCATATCTCCATGAAACAAAGCTAAAACATATGCTAGACCCAATACCTTAAGGAGTACGAAGAAATAAAGGGGATCAAAGATCAGTAATATGGAAGAAAAATGGACTAAAAACCTACAAGCCCTAAGGCCATGCTCTGATACCATCGGTAACACCTCGAGAAAAATCGAGGCCTTAGTGTCCTTAAAATTAAACTAAAATCCTCAACAATCCATATAGAGCCTCTATATCCACAAAATAAACATGTCAGGTCATCAAAATACATAACGTCGAATCCCAAAATTTACTTGTCAACCTAAAACGTCTCTTAACTACGAGGCTAGGTAAAATACACCTCTAATTTAATTAAATTTTTAGTTTCACTCAAAATAACGCTAAGCTCCCAAATATTTACACTACCAATTTATATAAAATAATATTCTCAAAATATTCTGCTCTTATTGTCCTTTAAAAACTAGTAACGTCCAAATCCACGCTTACCTGACACTAAAAAAATAACGAAAAAGTACACAATATGACAAGAATAGATGTTTAATACAATAATGGGGTAATATGCCATAATATGAAACTGTATATGAGCCCAATGCGACACCCAGGCATTGTACGAGGTTATTTCTCGATAACACATCAATACATCACCAGACCTTACCTCATCTCACCTAGGATTCTAAAAGCCTCATTGCAGCTACTAGACTTTTTGAACTTTTGGTAGGTGACCATTTTCAGTGCCATATTATAATTTCATGGTACCCTGCCCACAAAAATAAAATATAAAAAATCCCAATCGAATAACACATGGGATTCCAATGAATACCACAAAATTTCAAGAAGAATACAAATAATTGAGAAACAAGAAAATACTCTTGAGAGATTTAGAGCAGCATATTGTGTAAATCCCGTACCTTAAAATCATCACCCGCAAACTCATAAAATTCTTCCTCAAAATTTTTATTACACTGTTGTGTTCCTCCGGCGAAAACAATAAATATGCGTTCTAGAACGATCTTGAGAAAAATTGATTTAGATCTCCAAACGCATGTTGAAAGTTATGTTTAATAGGGTTTATATTTTTTGGATGAGAGGAGATACTAATTTTGGAGGTTGTTGTTTTTTTTGGAAGGGTTAAAACTATTTTAAAAAGTCTAAACCCATCCATTAAATAAAGGATTTAAAGAAAGAGTCCTAATCAAATACAAACACGATCGAACCATTAAAATTAGGTGAAATTATGATATGTTTTAGCAAACGGTGAGCCGAAGTTGTTGCAAAAAAATTAGCTCGATCAAAAAAATCAAAGAGTGCACCATACTCGCATCTCATGATCTGACACATGTCAGTGATGTGGAGTATTTGCATGATAGTAAGGCAATATATGGGAAAATGATTATTGAAAAGAAGAAGAACCCTCAAATTCTTGAGGATACGTCCAAGATGGAAAAATGGAGAAAGCGATTTAAGGAGCCCATTATTCAGAATATGGATGTGGGAACAACATCCAATCCCAAGTATCCAATTGATTCAGTTGATGAAATTACTAATACTAATCAATAAAGGGAAACTCTAAAGAGGAGATGGGGATGGAGTTCGTAAGGACATTTGTCTCATGTCCAATATTTTACATTTATGTATGTCGTACGCCGCTAAATTTTGGCATGTCACCTCACGATCTCACATGACGACCTCTATCTGAATTCCGGGAATCAAGCATCCAACATATCCATCATGTGTCCCACATCGTCCTCAACAACTTCACATACCATGCTTTAGGGTCTATATGCTAGTGGTATGCAAGAGAAGTCAAATCAATGAAAGAAGTCACGATATGGAAGTTCAAGGGAAATTTGGTAATTTTACATCCACCATCCGGAGGATAGGTCAACTGGAAAGTTGAAGAGCTTGCCATAACAAAGATACTGGAAGAAACGGCATCTCATTCCGAGCTACGGTGAAGAAGATATGGCCCTTTGAAGATGGAGAGAATTCCTCGAAGGAATCTGGTTCCTGAGGATCGGACCGATCCGCCTAAAGAGACCGGACCGATCCGACTACTAAAGTGAGGCCAGAATACCTCGGATCTATAGCGAACCGATGAAGATAAAAAGCCGAACCGATCCGATGACAACCGGACCGATCCGCCTGCAATTAAAAGAACCGATTCGGTATACCGGACCGATCCGCCCATCAACCGAACCGGTCCGCCTGGGATAATTACGAGCAGTCCCAGTGTTTGAAAACTCTTTCCTTGGTTTTCTTATTTATACCAACTTCGGGAGAGTTATTTTTTAAGACTTCGATACACGATTTCCAGTGCAGAAAAAGCCCTAAGTCTTCACCTATTGAGTACCAATACTCTAGGTATTTTGATTCACACAAATTCCATACATTTGTGAATCCTTTTGGTAACCCAGGAACGCAGTTTTGCTGTTCAACCCTTGTGGAGGAGACCGTTCTTCTTCTCCATTGCAGCCCTATTGGACAGGGATAGTTCCAGCCGCCAGCCCTACTGGAAAGGGATAATTCCAACCGCGACTACAGAATTCGATACCTGAGGGTAATTCTTAGTCAACTTGTATTTTCATTGTAATCCGATTGTAAGCCGTTTTCTTACAAATTATAGTGAAAATAAAAGGTTTTGCCCCTTTGGGGGATTTTTCCTGAAACTGTTTGTTTTTATCCTGCATGCTATATTTTATTTGATAAATCATCTAGATGCATGTCTTAGGGTTTTAACTAAAATTTGGGTTTAATTAAAATTGGTTTATTATTTGAGAAGTCGCAATATTTCCGCTGTAGCTGCACTCTCAAATTGGTATCAGAGCGGGTTACGCTAATTTATTGCGTGATCCTGATTTTTCGAGGATTTATTTTTTTTATACAATTTGACTTCTCATGTCGTCAAATTGGTATCAGAGCCCGTTGCACTAAGTTATTGTGTTTTGATCCTGATTTTTCAAAAATGGCTTTTGATGATCTTCGATGTCAAATTTTTGAAAAAATTAATTGGAAAATTCACACGAACTCTTGTTTTAAATCTTCTGTTGAAAACGAATCTGAGAGGTGTCCTTGTTGTGAGGGTGTTGGTCACACGTTACATGAGTGTACCATAAATTTAAAGAAGAAATTGAATAAATCGATTTCTCATGTATCTACCCTTAGTGATTGTGATTCGGAAGAAGAAGTTTTTTATGCTTCTAGGCGAGAGTTTCCCATCCATGTGATTAGTGATAGTGAAGGTGATGGGAGTGTGGATGAAAGTGAGGAGGAAAGTGTAGATGAGCATGACTTGCAAACTTCTTTCAATGAACTTTATGCTGAAACTTTGAAAACAAAGAAAGAAAATTTGAAATTAAAAGCTCAGTTGAAAGAGTGTGCCATAAAAAATAATGATTTTTTAGTTGAAGAACTTAGGGCTCATGTGAAAATCTTGAAAGAGAAGCTTGAGTACGTCGAAGGTGAGAGAGATAGTCTTAAAGGGTTGATGGAGACTATGAAAAAGGAGCTTTTAGAGTTTGAGTATTCTAAACGAGTACTTGAATCTAGGATAGGTGAACTTGAGGTGAAATTGAAAGATTCAAGTAAAGTGAAATTTGATTTGGAGTCTAGGTCTGAAAAACTTGATAAGATTTTAGGCAGAGTCGAGATCAAAACTGATAGGGGTGGGATTGGTCTTGAAAAATATGTTGCACCCATTCCCACACGTGTGAGAGAGCCTCCTAGGTTTGTTAAGAAAGAGACACCTACGGGTGTTAGGAAAGAGCCCCCTAGGAACATCGTGAGAGTGCCTCCTAGGATCATTAGGAGAGATCCACCTAAGCAAATTCAGAAAGCGCCACCTAGGAATTTGAGGAGAGGGCCACCTTTAGGTAACACACACCGCCCGATTTACACTTGCACACATTGCGGTAGGCAAGGTCATCTTAGGAAATTTTGTTACAAGCTTTTAAATGGACCTAGGAAGGTTAATGAAAGAATAAATTCGATTCCCAAAACCCCCACACTTCGTTACACATCAATTTGGGTTAGAAAATCGGATTTAGAGGCTTATGGTTTATTTGTCCACGATTCCCGTTTCCTTGCACGTGATTCACCCCATGTCGAATCTTTTGGTTAATTGTGATTGTATGTTTGTCATACACTAGTTGTGGTTTCATGATATATTTTTACTAGTGTATGACTTGTACTTTTTGTATAAATTCTTGTTTTGAATTTTTTTTAAAAAATACAAAAAGATTTTATTTTGATAAAATTTTTGAAAAATCAAAAAAGATTTTTTTTTGTTGCACCGTTTATGGATGAACACTTTGGATGACCGAGTCACAACATCATTCCATTTTTTCATGTGACTATTTGATAGTGTTTTGAGACAATAGGTCAATTCGTCCTTGTGCTTTATAATGTTTGGAGTCATTAAGATGTAATTAAGTGTTACTTCCTACATGTTTGACTCATGTTTCCTTTAATTCACACATGCACGAATTTGTTTGATTATTGTGCTTGCCTTATCACATGTTGGTTGGGTGTTTTCACTTCAATCCTGTCCTTAAAACGAACCAAGCGCGATAAATTTTGATAAGGAAATTGTGCATATAAAAACCGTTTTGTGAGTTTGTGTGCTTTGTTTGAAAATGGGGAAGGGCTGCGAAAGGTTCATTTTGCCTTTGCGAATACTAAGCCACCGTTAAATTGGACCTAAAAATGGATGAATTTTATTATCCGAGGTCCAAAGAAGTTAAAAGAGCCCAAAAAAATTGAAAGGCAATAAAAAGAAATTCATGCCAAATTATGGGCCAGTTAGGTTTTTGCACCAATTCTCCAAAGTTTGAGAATTTAGATCACCTCTAAAAGAATATATATATATATATATATATATATATATATATATATATATATATATATATATATGAGGGAGTTTGGTTGGAGAATTTAAAACGGGTTTGCACGTCTTTGAAATGCTTGAAAAATGCACTACATAGTTTTGGACGTTATTTGTGTGGAAATCACTTTGACTTTGATTTGTTGATTTGCATAAGACGATGTCATCTAAATTCAACAATCTTTTCACCTAAGGATACCTTTGATGTTCATTCGATAGGGGTACACATATGCATCGTGCACATATGATTGATTGAGTTGATTTACCTATCGACTGTGTTCACACCCATTCATTCCATTTTCATGACTTGGTTGTTTGAGTCTAAATCCATGGTGTGATTTTTGTATCATTTTTTTTTCAAATGGTATCAATTTTTTTTTGTTCGACAAAATTGAAAAATCAAAAATAGTTTGTGAAAGTTTTTTTTGGCATCTCCTTGCTAGAGAAAGTTTACCATATTGATTGATGTTTTGCTTTTGAATACCGTGACACCCCGATTTTGCTTGTTTGATTCATTCTTGTTATTTGTCTATTTGGGGACATCATAAAAAGCGGGAGAAAGAATTATCTTCTTCTGGGGGAGTTTGAATTTTTGGGACTTTTGAGTTTTGAGTTTGCTCATAAATTGGTATCTATATCTATATTTATCTCATTTCAAACTCGATATGTCACTTGGTATTTTGCTTTATCTCATGTGTGTAGGTACTACTTTGATGATCACTGAATTGCACACCCTGATGAGAAAAGCGTTGAGATTCCCGAAGATTTGAAGATCAAACGATGCAGTCTTATTCACTTGTACTCTTTCAGTTTTGTGTTCATGGAAGGGTAGATTTGTATAGGCAATTTCATATTTGATAATTCGTATTTTTATGTATGTACCGGCATAGACATAGGGGGAGATTTATAAGGACATTTTTCTCATGTCCAACATTTTACATTTATGTATGTCATACGCCGCTACATTTGGCACGTCACCTCACGATCTCACATGACGGTCTCTATCCGAATTCCGGGAATTAAGCATCCAACATCTGCAATCATGTGTCCCACATCATCCTCAACAACTTCACATACCATGCTTTAGGGTCTATATGCTAGTGGTATGCAAGAGAAGTCAAATCAATGAAAGATGTCACGATATGGAAGTTCAAGGGAAATTTGGTAATTGTACATCCACCGTCCGGAGGATAGGTCAACTGGAAAGTTGAAGATCTTGACACAACAAAGATACTGGAAGAAACGGCATCTCATTCCGAGCTACGGTGAAGAAGATACGTCCCTTTGAAGATGGAGAGAATTCCTCGAAAGAATCTGGTTCCTGAGGATCGGACCGATCCGCCTAAAGAGACCGGGCCGATCCGACTGCTAAAGTGAGGCCAGTATACCCCGGATCCATAGCGAACCGATGAAGATAAAAAGCCGAACTGATCCGATGTCAACCGGACCGATCCGCCTGCAATTAAAAGAACCGATCCGGTATACCGGACCGATCCGCCCATCAACCGGACCGGTCCGCCTGGGATAATCACGAGTAGTCCCAGTGTTTGAAAACTCTTTCCTTGGTTTTCTTATTTATACCAACTTCAGGAGAGTTATTTTTTAAGACTTCGATACACGATTTCCAGAGCAGAGAAAGCCCTAAGACTTCACCTATTGAGTACCAATACTCTAGGTATTTTGATTCACACAAATTCCATACATTTGTGAATCCTTTTGGTAACCCAGGAACGCAGTTTTGCTATTCAACCCTTGTGGAGGAGACCGTTCTTCTTCTCCATTACAGCCCTACTGGACAGGGATAGTTCCAGCCGCCAGCCCTACTGGAAAAGGATAATTCCAGCCGCGACTACAGAATCCGATACCTGAGGGTAATTCTTAGTCAACTTGTATTTTCATTGTAATCCGATTGTAAGCCGTTTTCTTACAAATTATAGTGAAAATAAAAGGTTTTTCCCCTTTAGGGGATTTTTCCTGAAACTGTTTGTTTTTATCCTGCATGCTATATTTTATTTGATAAATCATCTAGATGCATGTCTTAGGGTTTTAACTAAAATTTGGGTTTAATTAAAATTGGTTTTTTATTTGAGAAGTCGCAATATTTTCGCTGTAGCTGCACTCTCAGAGTTAGTTACCAAAAGTACAACTACATCTAATGACTTCCTAGGATTAAAATCGCATCTGAAGCATCTGTTTAGCTTCAAGTTGATGGATTTGAAGGAAAAGCTAGATTTTATAGTGGATAGCACCATTTAAAATTTAATTTGTCGATTCCATTTCATGGGGTGTATTTCTTCTTTAAGTGACTAAAAGTTGAGTTGAAATTGGAAATTCTTTGGTTTGTTCTTCATGTAATAAAGTCATGAACTCATGTAGACTTCATTAAAATTCGTAATCCTGGGGTTTTTCAATTCTTTGATAAAGAGTTGTAAGCTTTTCTAATATTCACAAATGGAAACTTCTACCACTCTTCTGATGCTACCTATACCCTTACATTATATTAATTTTAATAAAAAACAATGATGAAATAAAATTTTGTATCATCTCTTCTATTTCTGACAACTTAACGTGCAAAATAACAATCATAATTGACTTACCCGCGCATCGCGCGAGTTTACACCAAGCTATATTTTTATATTTCATTACTGACTGTAGTGGTAAAGCATAATTGACTTATTCAAAATGAGAATCAATGCATATTGTCAAAACATAGTGCATATACCACCGAATTTGATAAAGTTTAATATTATTCTAGGAATGCATAAAAATAACCATACATGTAGTTTCTTAATAAACGTTAAACTTTAATTGACACATTAACTTTAAAAGATATAAAAGGAAAAACTATGTAGACTACGCGAATATTATGGATATATCAAGAAACGGATATATGAAAAATAGCATTAGATCTAAAAAAGTGTTTGGAGAGGCGATCGATTTGGGTCTCCAAATTTTAATAATTTTTTGGGTAATTTTTATTAAGAAAAAAGAGAAATTATGATGAAATTTTAAAAATGATTGTAAAATTGTTTAAAATGGACATAGAAACTATTTGAACTTGCTATAAGAAGTGTTCAAGCCAAATAAAAATATATTTATGTCATTTTTTATAAGAAGCACAACAGAAGATAAAAGTTGTCGGGTTCTATGAAATTAAGCCCTTTATATAAATATCAGTATTAGAGTTGTATTTAAAATACCAAATTAATGAAAGAGGGTTAAGCTTATGTGTGACATAGGCGAGACCGTTCAAAACTAAAACCTTTCACCAAAATAAAGTGTATGAACCATATGTTGAAATATTTCGTTTTCAAATAGATAAACAAAGGAAAAATGTATTTTAAGTTTCCTATTAGTGTAGTTCATAATAAGAGTGACTAAATACATTTAACATGTGACAAAACGTGTGAACTTATCTATATTTTCACCTTAATGGAAGGTCAAAGGTCATGTAGATGAAAGGTTAATTTGACCCCTCTCTTACCTACATAAGGAGGCCCTCTACTCCATTTAAATTACCTCATAACACATAACTTATATTAGGATAGAGAGAAATCCAAAATTTACAATTCTCACACCTTTTGATTGTTCGATTAAGGATCAAGAAGATTCAACTTGGTGATTGAAGAGTTCTATAATCATCTTTTTCGCAATGGATAAAGGTACGATTCTAAATATGTGATAGTATTAAGAAGAATGTCTTGGGAATTCAAGTTAATTGATTTAGATTATATCAAAGATCAATTTTAATCTAAAATCAAATTAGGATTACATATGGTATCAGAGTTATCGTTTATATTCTAATACTATTCCATAATCGAATCTTGTCCTTCTCTAATGTGTTTGTTTAGGATCTAAATCTTATAAAATTCTAGATTTTTTTAATTATAGAATTATATAATTTTTTTTCGAAATCTGAATTTTAAAAATTTTGAAATTTTGTTCTTTTCAGAAAATCATTAGTTTTTTTTTTTAATTCTGTTTTTTTGGACCTTAGGAATTATGAAATTTTAGACTTATGGAATTTTGAAATTTTGAACTTTTGAACATTTATGTTTTTTTTTAGATTTCTAGAATTATAATATATTATTTGTGTTTTAAAGGATTCCAGTCTTTTGATTGTTGCTAATGTATATTACATGATGATCTTTTATATACATTCGATAAATTTATTTTTTCATTTCGATCCGAGCGATTTGTAAGAACTATTTTAAAGATGGTGGAATTAAATAATAAATTTGTGGGTATTTTCTTTCTTATAGAAATAAAATATCCATTATGTCTATCAAATTTATATCATCTTATCATGTCAATCGGACTTTCGAAAAACCATTAATGATTAATAACAGTATTTTATCCTAAAATTATAAAACTGTCTATTATAGAACTAAACAGTGTTTTCAGACAAATATTTTCCCTGTGATGAATAGTATTTTCAAAATTTTCGCTGTCTGATTAACTTGAAACTTTGTAGTTTGATCGAAAAACGTCCAAAGATCAATTTTCACGACCTACGATCGTGATGTAGCATGTCTTTCGATATTCAAGGTTGTTTAAAGTCTCAAAACCCCATTTTTGTCGTCTTTAGAAATAATCAAAAGGCCTATTACTCCCAAATGAAAATGGATGTGAAAGTTCCATCAAAAGATTTGGATTCTTGAACATTTTTCTTAAAGTCTAAGGTATTAACTCTGTTTTTCCGTTTTTGGTAATTTTTTCAAAAACTCTAGTATTCTAGATGAGTTTAATAGCCATATGAGTTATTTTATTTACTTTGGGGGTATCTTTTAATATTCATGATGGTTCTTGTTAAATATAAAATAACGAATATACTCAACATTGATGGATATTAAAGGCATTAACAATTAGAGAGTTATAAATATGTATCCTTAAATTTAATCAGAGGCAAAAATACAAGCTGAGATTGTGTGTGTAGATATCATACTTATAGTCATTAAGAATTATCCACTTGTTTGTTATAAGATTGAATTTAAGCACAACGCATGCTGATATTTGAATCAAACAAACATTGAATTTTTTGTGAATATTGTATAAATTGACATTAGGATTGTATAGTCGTATTGTGAAAATTTAGGCAACAAACACGAATGCAAAAATTTTTAGGTCCATGACTATACAAAAGGATAGAATCACTGAGTAATGTTAATATTATGTGATGATTAACACATATTCCATATTGTTAACATTATTTAAAGTAATCTATTAAATCATTTAAGTTAATAACAAGTTAAAATATTTCATGAATTTCAAATAAGCAATTGACAATAATATAATTTATTAATGTATTATGGGTATTTTTCACTTGTATGCACATCTCTAATATCTATATAATATAAGGTTTGATGTTTATTAAAGTGCTCCATTCGAGAAGAGATAAATATTGGACTAACGTGTTCATATCATGCATATTTTGGTTTCCTACGGGTCTATGTATAATATGGAATGCTAGGATATTGATACTTTCTGATGCTACATACATATTATTATTTATTCAATTGTTGTGATTTGGTAGCCTACATGTCCAATTACAATAATTGAGCAAAAAAAGTGGTGATTTATATTTTTGAAAGGTAGCCATTGTCATTAAACGCGGGAGACGTAGTTTCTTTCATTATGATATTACAAAATAAGTTTATGAAAAAACATAAACATGAATAATTTAGTTCATTGCTGAGGTGATACTTAATTAACATAAATTAAAAATTTATTGACTTGTGTACGTAAGTCTTTACTTAATATAAAATTCCTATTGTGAAACGTTTGGTACTTACCACAGTGACCTGACTAAAATGGCAATGAATATTAAATGTAAAGATGATGGTTTTAGTAACTCATGATGATTATAATTATAAAAATATTAATGGGGGTATATTAAGTTTATTTCTTCAAGCAAGGTTATTCCTTACGGGGAATTTCTTTTGAGTGATTGAGTTAACATCAAAGATCACATACATTATCATTGTATGTGAGAATCATTTTGTCCACAAATATCATGTACATATAATGAAATAATATTATACCAAATAAAGTAATCTACAAGCATCATATAATATATATTTCACAATTACTAATAAAGCAAACTCACGGGTTATGCACTCAATGTTGTATTACACATCGATGTGTGTGTTGTCATATCAAAGCAATAATGAAATGAGTTGTTTATTTATCATAATATTGTATCCCATTTTTTTCTCTAAAATTGCATATCTCATATCTTTAATTCTCCCTAGACTAAATTCTTAGAATAAAGTAAAGAGTTATGTTTCAGTCATTATATTAGATCTTTATATATAAATTTTAAATATGAACCCACTATTACCGATTAACAATGTGTGGAATACGACATATAAAGTTTGAAGAGATTAGATACATTAAGTGTTATTTTAATGAAGATGATGTTGTATACTCAAACCAATAGTGCTAAAGATTATATGATCCATCATTTTCACACTAGTAGGTACCTATTATTTTAGTTATTCATGAACACTAAGGTGAGACATAATGTATAGTTTGAAAATTATTTTCAATATGTAACATGCGTATGCTTCAAATTAAACTTAGGATGCTATGAAAATGTTTAAATTCAATGAAAGGAGTCTTTACAAAACCAATTAGAAATTCTAATAAGATTCTTTTTCTTTTGTTATTGGGGAATTAAATCACCATTTGTTTTTCTTAAACCCTTAATATTTTTGGAAAATGTTTGTCTAGACTTGATCTTGAGGAATATTTTCTAAGGTATCTTTTGAGGTGTTCCTTTTGATGTTTTGTATAAAATAAAGTTTGGACACATTTCTTTTACAAATTGTTTTGATCCTACATCATAATCCTAATGTTATTGATGAAACTCTTTTATCTTGTACCAAATTAAATCCATATTCCCTTTAATAATTTTTGTGGACAAGATTTTTGTAATATCTCTTATAAATATTGATAGTCAAGTTGTGCTCTTAAGGTATTACGATGTCTAATATCATGATGACTTATGTGGGCCAAGTGGGAGATTATGGGAACCTTTTCGTAAAGTGGACCTATAAAGATCATATCATTTTCATTGGCACGTACTTATTGAATCCATTATGAATGGTGAAATTAATGGAAGTAGCAAATCATGAAATATGGCTATCAAGGTAAGGTAATTATCCCATTACCGATAACTTTCTTGAATACTTGTTCTTTAAGTTGTTAGATGGTCTAAACAGCAAATAAATTATCGACCACTAAATGATATTATTGTCACAGTGAGACAAATGTAGATAAAGTCATAAGAAATAGTATTAATAAGATCCTAAAAGGTCTACTATCATACATGATTATATGGTGTATCTGCATGAACACGAATTTGGCATATTTGTATGAACATGAATTTGGTGTAGGAATAAATAATGATCTCATTTTGTTTTCATAAGTCATAAGAAGTGAAACTTATGGACTATAACTAAGATAAGGATCTCATTGAATTACATAGTTGATGCACTAAAGTCGGGTACGAGTGGGTCATCAAGGCCAAACACAACGCTAACGGTAATTCAATGATATAAAGCTAAATTGTAGTAAACTATTTCACCAATAATGAGGAAAAAGTTATAAATGAAATATCTCAATTATATCTAAGGATATGAAATTCTTATGACATTACTAGATTATTATGATTGAGAGTTACAATAAGTGGATTTGAAAACTACTTTCGAGTTTCATAAACCTTGTGTATATGTTTAAAACATCATTATGTAAACATAATTTTCCCGCATGATGAATTTATCATTATGTTTTTTTATTATTATATATTTTTATACACCTTAAGATCAGTGTGATAATGTTTATATATTTTCTCTATATACAAGCACAGATTTAGAAAGTAGTGAAATAAAATAACTTTATATGGGTTTAAGAGTTATGAATAATATATTGAGATACTTCATAGACTATATGCTCACATTTAGGATATCTGTTTCTTTAAATATGAAAGTTATTATGAATCAGATTTACTAGTTAAATAAATAGTACGAAGTTCAGTCTAGCTTAAGTATGTTTGTTTTGGTTAACGACTGATATATTGAAGGAGTGCAATACAATCCATCCATTAACTATTATGAAAATTGAGTTTGTAGCATGCTATGATGATACAACTTATGTATTTTGATAGCGTGACTTCATTTCAGGACTTGGATTTATCGACATTATTATTAAGCCGCTGAAATATTATGATAATATCACTCCAATCTTCTTTATGAAGAAATTTTAGGTATTTTAAGAGTAAATGTGACAACCCTGATATAATTATGATAAATTATATTTAAATAATGCTTAACTTATGTGATATGAATAATGTGTTATTAGTATATCTAATGTTAAGGGATTATGTTTATTCTAATCCTACTTTCATAAATCATGAAATTTTGAATTATTTACAAACACAAATTTTTCTTATTTTCAATAGAAATGTCCCTGTGTAAGACTAGTTTTTACCTTTATAACATAACAATTGACTTGAGGTGAAAACTATATAATTTTAGACATATGAGTTAGGGTTGTAAGACAACAAATGGTGCATCAAACGGATGTACGAGTAAGAAGTTAGGCCAAATTTACGAACAAGGGACAAATCGATCAATTCCCTTTAAGTGGTAAATTGTCTTTTATTAAACCAAATGGTTTAATTTTATTGGTTGGCTTGGGAGGAAGCCTTGGCCGACTTAAAACTCTCCCTCTAACTTATTTCTTCAGGAAATTAAGCCCTAAGTCCAGTTTTAAGTGTTGTTAGCTTGAGGAAGGAGAAAGTAGAAGTTTAGGAAGAAAAAGTGAGGAGAAAAAGTGTAGAAAAATCCGTAGAAATTACGTAAAAATCCCGAAGGTAATCCTAATCTCAAATATTGTTAATTTTCTTATATTAATGATTTATATGATATAAATCATCATTTGTTTACTAAAATTTGATCCCTTTATATATATGTATGGTTATATGCATGTTTAAGTTAAGTTGAATGTACAAACCCTTAAAATTGATTTGTATTGAAACCCCTTGTATTCAAACTTGTATATATCTTTGTGTGATTACTGGAATTGAGAAATTACAATTGGATATGAAATTATAGTCATATATTCATATTATATCCGAGAATTAGAATCTAACTCCTTGTGGTTAGGACTTAATGATGATTTTAAGTTGGTACATAGTTGTTGTTTATATATTTCATTTCAGTATGCCCTGAGTTTTGTCAAGCTTTTGACATAGAAAATGAAGTCAAAAATTTATGAAACTTTAATTATGTACTATTAAATATGTTTAATAAAAAGAATTTGAAAATAATAGAAAGTTATGCGGTAGAAAAAATATGAAAATTCTTGGAAGTCGAAGGAACAGTAGAGGAGCTTGTAGGGTAGATTTCTTGTGTTATAAAGAAATGGTCATAACTTGCTCTAGGAAGCTTAAAAAATTACATCGCCACTTGTAATGGAAAGTATATTTATATATGTTTTCATATTGATAAGATTGTACACCTCTATTTGTAATATTTATGAATATAGAATGGTTAAGTATGGAAGATAATAAATTGAGGCCATGCTGGATACCCCTTGAATGAATGTTTGTATTTCGTCCTTCTAAAGGGTATTTTGAGTACATGTTTCATCTGTATATACATTGAGAAGTATACTTTCACGTTTACTTGACTTTGGTTATAAATTCCTTATGAGTTATTTCCTACGGTTGAATGTTTATAACCTTATCAACATGGATACCATTGTTTTGTCTTTACTCATGTTTTATGGAATGTGACTTAAGTGGAATTATATTGTTGTTGTATAGTCATGTAAAGTTACATTATTATGTTAGGATAATACTTATGATTAAGATTCAGTACTGATTTAGTTGGATTGACGGGTATAAGGTCAAATCAACCCAGTTCAGCTCCACACGAAGGAAACGTGATTATATAGGTATCAACCAAGGTGAGTGTACTCACTGGAAAGAGATATTTGTATCGTGTTGTTGATATGATCAGAATATAATGAATATAAAAATTATTCATTTAGGTTTACTGAAATGGGAGGTTACTTCCCGACCCGAAATGGGGAAGATTTGACTATTAATGACAAGGGGTTACTCCTCGACCAGGAATGGGGGAGAATTGTCTATTACAGACATGATACGTGAATCATGATTCGAAAAAGTTGGTCATTCATTATGAATGGGATGGATAAGTTAATACATAATTATATGGACATTATTTATTACATTTAAATTCATGCAGTAGTGATGCATTCACTGGGCTATTTTGCTCACGGTTACTATGTTCACATTTTTTTTCAGGTAACGCGATGTCACTGCCAAATCTAGGTGGTCGGGTTGGGTTAGCCAGGAATGGGAGAAACATGAATTTTGTTTAAATGTAAATTATGTAATTAAGTTAACTTATATTTCAAGAAAGTTTTTATGGGCATGACTACTCTGATGTTGTCAAAAGGTTTTCAGTTATATGGATTTACAATGATGACTCTGAAATTAAAACTTATGTTTATGGTTTGGTTAAATTAATCATGATTTGACTCACTTTTACTCTCAAACTTAATTATAAGTAATTGGGTTGGGGCGTGTCAGCTTTTGGTATTAGAGCCTAGGTTTTAGAGGTTCTGGAGTGAAAAGGGTCTAGATTTGGCAGTGAATGTTAGAAATATATTTTATTTGATACTAACGATTATGTTAGGAAAAATATGTATATCTTCATGTTGTTATATCTTTGATTCATTTCAGATATAAAAGAATGGAACAAGTTAATGTAAATGTGAGAATATAAGATGAGGCTTCAAATATTCCAGCAGAAGCGGTGGTTGAGCAAGCTGTTCAAATAAATGTGGAACCTGAGCCAAAATAATTGACAGACATGCAAAAAATGGCACGTGTTATGACTCTAATGGCAGAGCAACAAGCTAGATTTATGGCCTAGGTGAAAGAACAACAAACCAGGAAACTAGAGGCACAAGCATTGTCTAGGGCTGAGGAGGTGATACAGCGGGAAGAAAGGAGTACTTCACATGAGAAATTTATTAAGATTAACCCACCATCATTCGAAGGATCAGTTGACCCAGTAGAGGCAGAAGTCTGGGTTAAAGAGATTGAATTTATCTTTTGGGTAATGAGGATGCCTGAAAATCAACAGGTGACCTTAGCGGCGTATATGCTGAAAGGAGAAGCTAAGTACTGATGGGATGCCACAAAAAATTTGTTGATTACTCCAGGAGGCGGGAATGTGATCTCATGGGATGCTTTTGTTAAAGCCTTGTATGATAAATATTTCCCCCCAATGTATCGAAAACAAAATGAGAAGGAATATTTCATGTTGAATCAGGGGAGCATTACAGTTAGAGAATACGAAGTTAAACTTACAGCCTTATCTCGATTTGCTTCAAAGTTTGTACAGAAAGAGGAAGACATGTGTAGCTAATTTGTCGATGGATTAGAGTTAGTTATTAAATCACGATTGTCGCCTTTAGAGACTGTTAATTATTTATCCTTAGTGAATAAATCCCTGCTAGTAGAAAAGGATGTGAATGAAGAGAGAAGGAATCGAGAACGAGGTGTAAAGAGAAGCAGGTTCGATCCAAATTATCCAAAGGGTAGTGGTACAAAATATTCGAGACTTGGAGGGAAATTTTTTTAGCATGGTATACGTATGGGAGGTGGTGCACAGAGGGGTGAGACTAGTAGTGTAAGAGGTTCACGAGTTTCAGCACAAGGGAATCCAAATGCTTGTTTCTTTTGTGGGACATTGGGTCATATAAAGAGAAATTTTCCAAAGATAATAAATATATAATGTTTTAACTATCACCAGAAGGGTCATTTGAGAAAGAATTGTCCTATGTTAGCAAGAACAATTTCAGTTAGTAGTGTGGGGCCTCATAAAGGATCCTCTCCAGGGAATGCAACCAAGGGAAGATATATAGGACAAGCAAGTGGATCGAAGGCAAGAGGAAGAGTGTTTGCAATGACATTGCAAGATGCCCATGCTACATCGGAAGTGGTTACAAGTAAACTTTCTATTGCAAACAAAGATTTATATGCACTCATTGATCCTGGATCTACGCATTCATTTGTGGCATTACATATTATTTCATATTTGGGTAGACCATGTTCATTTCTCAATTATGCCTTATATATTTTGACCCCAATGGAAAGTGTAATTCTGGTGGAGCACGTTTATAAAGATGGTGTCTTACGAATGGGTGAGCGTGATTTCTATGTTAACTTGATACCGTTGGCCATTTGAGATTTTGATATTATATTTGGGATGGATTGGTTATCATCGAATCATTCTTCCATTGATTGTTTTCGAAAGGAAGTTACATTTCATCTTCCTGGTGAACCCGAGTTCTAGTTTATAGGAGAAAGGAATGTTGTCCCTAATTGTCTTATCTCAGCAATTAAGAGTAGAAAGTTATTGAGTAAAGGTTGTACAGGGTATTTAGATTATGTTGTTGATACTAGTAAAGAGACAATTAAAATTCAAGATATACTAGTGGTTAGAGAATTTTTGTATGTCTTCCCAGAGGAATTATCAGGATTGCCACCCGATAGGGAAGTAGAGTTTTCCATTGAATTAATTCCAAGTACTGGTCCAATTTCCCTTGCTCCATATAGAATGGAACTGATAGATTTGAAAGAATTGAAAGTGCAATTACAAGATCTGATAAGCCGAGGTTTCATTCGGCCTAGTGTTTCACCATGGGGAGCCCCAGTGTTATTTGTGAAAAACAAAGATGGGACAATGCGATTATGTATTGATTATCGGCAATTGAATAAGGTGACCATTAGAAACAAGTACCCTCTACCTCGTATTGATGATTTGTTTGATCAATTACAGGGGGCTACAGTATTTTCGAAGATTGATTTGAGATCGGGTTACCACTAAATGAAGGTAAAGGGTAGCGATATTTCCAAAATATATTTTCAGACTCGATATGGGCACTATGAGTTTTTGGTGATGCCATTTGGATTGACTAATGCTCCAGCAATTTTTATGGACTTGATGAACCGGGTATTCCACCCTTTCATTGATTCATTTGTGATTGTATTCATAGACGATGTGTTGATTTACTCACGTAGCATTGAGGAACATGAGAAATATTTGATACTTGTATTACAGATTTTGAGGGAGAAGAAATTATTTGCTAAATTTAGCAAGTGTGAGTTTTAGTTGAATGAAATTGTGGTTTTAGGGCATGTTGTCTCGAGAAATGGGATATATGTTAATCCAAAGAAGGTAGAAGAAATCGTTGAATGGTAAAGTCCTAAGAATGTGATAAAAATTAGGAGTTTCCTAGGATTGGTAGGTTACTATCGCAGATTCATTAACGGATTTTCAGCAATAGCATTACCATTGAAAAAGTTGATTCATTAAGAAGAAGTTTGTATGGTATGAAGAATGCGAGAGGAGTTTTAAAGAATGAAAGAATTGGTTGGTTTCATCCCCTATACTTACTATTCCATGTGGTAATGAGTCTTTTGTGATATATACAGATGCTTCTTTCTAGGGGTTAGGATGTGTTCTTATGCATAATGGGAAGGTAATAGCATATGCTTCCAGATAATTAAAGATGCATGAACGAAATTACCCTACACGCGATTTGGAGCTAGCAACCATTATTTTTTCTTTAAAGTTGTGGAGACATTACTTGTATGGAGAAACTTGTGAGATATTTACAGATCATTAAAGTTTGAGATACTTGTTTATACAGAAAGAACTAAATTTGAGACAGAGGCATTGGATAGAGCTTATTAAAGACTATGACTGTACCATTCATCATCATCCTGGGAAGGCCAATGTAGTAGCAGATGCTTTGAGTCAAAAATCATCAGGGATTCTTGGTTGCATACGGTGTGCCCGTGTTGGAAATATTCTTGACTTGGCATCAATGGGGATTGAATTGAAGTTTTTAAAAAGTGGTGAATTATTAGCACATGTCATAGTGAGACCTTTATTGGACGAACGCATAAGAAATTTGCAGACAAATGATCCATTCCTTGAGAAGAAGAAACAAGATGTCCTGGATGGTAAAGAGAGTGAGTTTGAAATTAAGAATGATGAATTGTTGTGTTATTAGAAGAGGCACATAGTTCTATTTACTCTATGCATCCGGGAGGTACCAAAATGTAGAGATATTTGAAAGAGTATTATAGGTGGAACAATATGAAACGAGAGATTGCAAAGTTCGTAGCTAAATGTTTAGTATGCCAGCAAGTAAAGGCGGAGCATCAGAAGCCGGCAGGATTATTAAAATCGTTGCCTATTCCAGAATGGAAGTGGGAACATATAACGATTGACTTTTTTACAGGATTACCTCGGTCACCAAAGGGGCATGATTCTATTTGGGTGATTGTAGACCGATTGACAAAGTTGACCCATTTTCTTCCAGTTAAGACTGCCTACACTGTTGACAAATATGCACGTATGTACATTGATGAGATTATCCATTTACATGGGGCACCAGTGTCAATTATATCAGATAGAGATCCAACGCTCACTTCTAAGTTTTGGCCTCATCTATAGAACGCCATGGGCACAAGTTTGAAGTTTAGCATTGCATTTCATCCACAAGCTGATGGATAATCATAAATGATGATTCAAATATTAGAAGACATGTTACGAGCTTGTGTATTTGACTTCAAAGGTAGTTGGGATGATCATTTTCCATTGATGGAATTATCATATAATAATAGTTATTAGTCCACCATTGGTATGGCTCCATATAAAGCTTTATATGAGAGGACGTGTAGAACACCTTTGTGTTAGGATAAAGTAGGTGAAAGGAAAATTTTGGGTCCTGAATTGATAGATATGACAACATAAAAGATTAAAATGATTCAGGAATGAATAAAGATAACACAAAGCAGGCAGAAATTTTATGCAGATAAAAGAAAGTATCCATTGGAATTTCAGAAGGGAGATTTTGTATGCCTGTGTATTTCACCATGGAAAGGTGTTATCAGTTTTGGGAAGAAGGGGAAACTAAGTCCAAGATACATTGGACCATATGAGGTGTTGGAAAGAATTGGGACCCTGGAATATAGATTAGCATTACCTACAGAGTTGTCTCATTTACATGATGTGTTCCACGTATCGATGCTTCGTAAGTATTTGGCAGATCCATATCATCAGTTGAAAGCTCAACCAATTGAACTAAAGGAAGACTTGTCGTACACCGAGGAACCAATGGAAATTATTGATCGTAAGGAACAAGTATTAAGAAATAACGTTATTCCCTTAGTTAAAGTTATGTGGATGAGCCACGGAATTAAAGAAGCAACTTGGGAAACGGAGGATAGCATGAAGAAACAGTATCCCCATTTGTTTGGTAAGTGACCTTTATGTTAAATTTCGGGGACGAAATTTTCTAGGGGGGAAAGTTGTGACAATACGGATATAATTATGATAAATTATATTTAAATAATTCTTACCTTATGTGATATGAATAATGTGTTATTAGTATATATAATTTTAAGTGATTATGTTTAGTTTAATCCTACTTTCATAAATCATGAAATGTTGAATTATTTACAAACATAATTTTTTGTTGTTTTCGATAGAAATGTTCCTGTGTAAGACTAGTTTTGACCTTTATAACATAATAATTGACTTGAGGTGAAAACCATATAATTGTAGACATGTGAGTTAGGGTTGTAACACAATAAACGGTGCATCAAACGGATGTACGAGTAAGAAGTTAAGCCAAATTTATGAATAAGGGGCAAATCGGTCAATTCCTTTTAAGTGGTAAATTGTCTCTTATTAAACCAAATGGTTTAATTTGATTGGTTGGCTTGGGAGACATCCTTTTCCGACTTAAAACTCTCCCTCTAACTTATTTCTTCAGCAAATGAAGCCTTAGGTTCAGTTTGAAGTGTTGTTAGCTTGAGGAAGGAGAAAGTAGAAGTTTAGGAAGAAAAAGTGAGGAGAAACAGTGTAGAAAAATCCGTAGAAATTACGTAAAAGTCCCGAAGGTAATCCTAATCTCAAATCTTGTTATTTTTCTTATATTAATGATTTATATGATAGAAATCATCATTTGTTTACTAAAATTTTAGACCTTTATATATATGTATGGTTATATGCATGTGTAAGTTAAGTTGAATGTACAAACCCTTAAAATTGCTTTGTATTAAAACTTCCATGTCTCTTTGTGTGATTACTGGAATTGCGAAATTCCAATTGGATTTGAAATTAGACTCATTTATTCACATCATATCCGATAATTAGAATTTAACTCGTTGTGGTTAGGCCTTAATGATGATTTCAAGTTGGTACATAGTTGTTGTTTATATATTTTATTTCTTGTATGCCCTAAGTTTTGTCAAGCGTTTGACATAGAAAATGAAGTCAAAAATTTATGAAACTTTAATTATGTACTATTCATTATGTGTACTGAACATAAGTTGAAAATAATGGAAAGTTATGCAGTAGAAAAATTATGAAAATTCTTGGAAGTCGAAGGAACAATAGAGGTGCTTGTAGGGTAGATTTCTTGTGTTGTAAAGAAATGGTCATAACTTGCTCTAGGAAGCTTGAAAAATTACACCGTCACTTGTACTGGAAAGTATATTTATATATGTTTTCATATTGATAAGGTTGGACACCTGTATTTTTAATATTTATGAATATAGGATGGTTAAGTATGGAAGATAATAAATTGAGGCCATACCGGATACCCTCTGAATGAATGTTTGTATTTCTTCCTTCCAAATGGTATTTTGAGTACATGTTTCATCTGTATATACATTGAGAAGTATACTTTCATGTTTACTTGACTTTGGTTATAAATTACTTATGAGTTATTTCCTACGGTTGAATTTTTATAACCTTATCAATATGGATACCATTGTTCTATCTTTACTCATGTTTTATGGAATATGACTTAAGTGGAATTATAATGTTGTTGTATAGTCATGTAAAGTTACATAATTATGTTAGGATAATACTTATGATTGAGATTCAGTACTGATTCAGTTGGATTGACAGGTGTAAGGTCAAATCAACCCAGTTCAACTCCACACGAAGGAAACGTGTTTACATAGTTGTCAACCAAGGTGAGTGTACTCATTGGAAAGAGATATTTTTATTGTGTTATTGATGTGATCAGAATATAATGAATATAAAAATTGTTCATTTTGGTTTACCGAAATGGGAGGTTACTTCCCGACCCGAAATGGGGAAGATTTGTCTATTAATGACAAGGGGTTACTCCTCGACCAGGAATGGGGGAGAATTGTCTATTACAGCCATGATACATGAATCATGATTTGGTAAAGTCTGTCATTCATTATGAATGGGCCAGATAAGTTAATACATAATTATATGGACATTATTTATTACATTTAAATTCATGCAGTAGTGACGCATTCACTGGCTGTTTTGCTTACGGTTACTATGTTCACATTTTTTTCAGCTAACGCGATGTCACTGCCAAATCTAGGAGGTCGGGTTGGGTTAGCCAGGAATGGGAGAAACATGAATTTTATTTAAATTTGAATTATGTAATTAAGTTAACTTATCCTTCAAGCAAGTTTTTATGGGCATGACTACTCTGATGTTGTAAAAAGGTTTTTAGTTTTATGGATTTACAATGACGACTCTGAAATTAAAACTCGTGTTTATGGTTTGGTTAAATTAATCATGGTTTGACTCAGTTTGACTTTTAAACTTAATTATAAGTAACTAGGTTGGGATGTGTTAGTAACTATGCACATTGAATGTAAATGACATTTCATAATTCATTCATGATATTGAATGAATTATGAAATGTCCTTTATAAGGACCAAATGGGAGACTGTTGGAGTATTGTATTTTTAAATAGCTAATTAAAGGAAAAATGAATTTTAAGTTTCCTGTTAATGTGGTCCATAATAAGTGTGACTAAATACATGTAGCATGTGACAAAACTTGTGGACTTATGTATCTTATCAACTTGATGGAAAGTGAAAGGTCATGTAAACGAAAGGTCAATTTTGACTCTTTCTCATCCCTATAAGGATGCCATCTATCCATCTAGATTATATCATAACACACAACTTATATTTGGAGAGAGAGAAATCCGAAATTGAGAATACTCACACCATTTGTGAATTCGATTAATAATCAAGAAGATTTAACTCGGCGATTAAAGAGTTCTATAATAAACTTTTTTGAAATGGAGAAAGGTAGTATTAAGAAGAATTTCTTGGGAATTCATGTTAATTGATTTAGATTATATCAAAGATCAATTTTAATCTAAAATCAAATTAGGTCTACACCATATTGATTTGTATGATATTTGAATGAAATTACTATGAACCAAAACCCATCACCTGGAAAAAAAATAGTAGCCCAGCACCGAAACCAAAATCGAAATCAAGCCCATTTGGAGCAGTCGATTTGGGGTTTCAATTTAATTTGGGGTTTCAATTTAATTAGTTAAATGGTTATGTTAGGTCGGGGTTCGATTAGAAAGGTTATAGAAAGTTCACGTCGTGGTGATTGTTGTGAAAAGTGGGATGGTGGTCAGATGATGGTAGGATGGTGGGATGGTGACAGAAGATAAAGAAGAGAGAAATTGGGTTACGACTTGAGTGTGGGGGAGAGGAAGAGAGGGGTGTGTTTATAAGTTTTTGGTTTTAAAATTTTTTTAAGGTTAATTTAGTTAATTTGTGTAAAAAACGAAGGGAGACGGATTTTTAAATTTAATTGCAAATAATTGATAGTTTAAGAGGCAAATTTGTCAAATTTTTTTAAAGAATGACCCGTAAATTCGAGATAATTGAGGGGATTAAATACAATTTACCCTAAAATATATGTGTTTGTGTGTGTATATATTTTATATTTTTTTTAATTCAATACAAGTGTCTCATTTTAAAGGCCGACTACATGCCCCCAAAACCTTGGGTGTTCTTGAGTGGCGTTGTCATTCCTAAGGCCTATGGTGGTATAATCTTGTGCTTAATTTTTGTACATGCAATATTAAATAAATACTAAAGGATTGGGAAGCTGTCCTAATGTGATTTCAACGTAAATTTTAACTTCTACCCTAGTGGAATCTCTCTCCCTCCTATTGTTAATAATGAAAGATTATATGTTATTTGGACGCGACAGATTTTTGTTTTTGAAGACCTGGAGAAACGAAATGACAGATTTTGTTTTCAAGTTCTATGCAAAGGACGTGACATGTTTTGTAGTTTTTTAAGTAGTTTCCCCCATCCTGGTATCTAGCAATATGAAACGATTCGCCTCATTAATGTAGATGATTTTTTGTATCTATTTGAAAGGGCCATGATTAGATCGGGTATGTTTGATAGAAAATGAAAAAAGAGTACGTTGAAAATTTTTGAGACCGTTAATTTTGTCATGATAAAGATAAATTATGTATCGAAAAATAAAATAAAAGTTTTTTTTTTGTGAAAATCTGGGGTGTCATTGTCTTTTATGACCTCATTTTATCTGGTTTAGAGTATTTTTTTCCTCAAAAAGAGAAAATGATGAGGGACATGAAAAATTCTAAGAGCTTCATAAATTTAGTCTTTATTATAATATGTATTTTAAAAATAAACTAATAAATATTTTATTTATAATTTTAGTCCATATTTTTTAATAAAATTATTGGCATGGGCGAATATTCATAAAACACCAATAAATTACAGTATGTTACGTCAATCAATAATTTGAAAATATGGATTAAAAATAAAAACAAAATGTTTGTTGTCATATATAAAAAATAAATATTATTTTAAGCCCTAAAAATACATAATCTAAGAATGTTGTTATGATTTGCTATGATAAATTTGAGGTATCAAACACTGAAAATATAAGGATAAAGCTAGGTGTACCCATTTTTCATACCCCGTCTATTAAAATTTTGTACCTTTTTATTGTGGGTCCCGTTATGGCATAAAGTGCAAGTTTTTAATGTCTTATCTTATTAAGCGAGAATGAAAGTAAGTATGAAAGTATGTAAGTGTAGTGATACTCAAAATATAAAAATATGGAATATTCTTGAACATCTTATATTTATCATGACAAATATGCCAAACAGTACTTATATTCAACATGAAAACCAATAATCAAATTATTTTATTATGTGTGTTTTATTAAGAAGACACACATATAGTTAAGGAAATAAATAGTTTAACGCTGAGTAATTTGTTTACAAGTACATGTTATGTGTACTATTTATTAATAACAATTGTACAGAATTATAAATTATAATATAATTACAGAAATAAAACGAAATTACAGAAAATAAAAACTTACTTGAATTTGCAGAAACAATAATAGAAATAGAAAGATAATCCGAGCCCTGTGAATTTCATAGTAACCTTAAGACAATTTATTCCCTCGAATGTGCTCCGAGGTTGATGAATATTGTCTTCCAAGATAGAACGGATTTATGAATTAATTATGTAGTACGGCAACAATTAATTACAACGAACTCAAATTCTGTGGCTATTACTCAACAACAATGCAACAGATGCGATGTAGAAAAAAGAATTTTCTGGAACAGAAATGACAACACTTTTGGTATGGAAATGGAAGAAATTGGAGGAGGGAAATTTTTCATTGTTTAAAAACGGAGGGAGGCATCTGTATTTATAGCAAAGTATGTGACTGTTGGCGATAATTGACAAAAACAGTTAAACGAAATTAACTGTTGACTGTTGATAATAACTGCCAACAGTTTATTAATTAATTAATTAATTAAGGGAGTGGCTATCCCCACTCCCAAGAAGTCTTCCCCCACACCATTTTGGTGCAAGGGACAATTATACCCTTATACATTTAAATTGTAATGATTTAAAAAACATTTAAATAGTTGAAGGCAAATTTTAATTAAAAAATTATTTATAACACATAAAAATTATTTTAAATAAAATAAAAACTGTATTTTACAAAATAGTACTTGTATGTACATATGGAAAGTGAATAGTTGCCTTTATATAAGTGTAAAAAAAAATGGAAATTATAAAATTTTATTTAAAAATTCTAAAAATTACGGAAAAAAAATTCTACAAAATTGAAAATACAAAAAAAAACCTCTGAAAAATACTAATAGATATTAAAAATTAATTAAGAAAATAACCGTTTTCAAACAAAAAACGATTCCAACATAAAAATTGTTTTATATAACAAAAAAATTGCTTTTACAAGATAGTACCTTTATGTACATTTGAAAAGTAAGTAATGCCTTTAAAAAATAATGTCTAGCAGGAAAAAAAATTATTTTTCACCAAAAAAATGATTTCCAATAGTAAAAAATTGTTTTTCACCCAGACACTGATTTCCAACAACAAAAAAACTGTTTTTCACCCAAAAACCAAAACTGTTTTTCACCAAAAAAAAATACTGTTTTTCACCCAAAAATACTAATAGATATTAAAATTGTTTTATTAAAAAAAAATCTGAAAAATACTAGTAGATATTAAAAAAATTAAAAGTTTGTTTTGTAATAAAAAAATTTTAATAATTTTTTGTTCGGATTTTTTTTAAAATAATTTATTTTCGCTGAAAATTATTATTTTTCTCTTGGAAGCCATTTTTTGAGTGGAAAATAGTTTTTCGATTTGTTGGAATTCGTTTTTTGGTCAATTTTTTTCTTTCTTTCTTTTTGAAATGCATTTTGTTGTTGTTGTTGGAAATCATTTTTTGGGCGAGAAACATTTTTTTCCTGACTGGCATTATTTTTTTTAATATCGATTAGTATTTTTTAGAGTTTTTTTTTTTGTATTTTTCAATTTTGTAGAATTATTTTTTTTGTAATTTTTAGAATTTTTAAATAAAGCTTTATAATTTCCATTATTTTAATTTTACAGTTGCATAATAGCACTATTTACTTTCCATATGTACATAAAGGTACTATTTTGTAAAAACCATTTTTATTTTATGTAAAACATTTTTTTTGATTTATAAACAATCTTTTAATTAAAAAATATATAACAAATTTTTTTAAACAATTTAAATGTTTTTTAAAATCATTTATGAAAAGTTAAAAATAAAATATTTTTAAAACATATTCTTATTAAAAATAATTTTTTTATAAAAAGAATATTTTTTTATTGAAAATACAAAATTTTAATTATTTTTCAAATGCATTTATTTTAGTTGAAGATAAGAAAGTAAACATTTAGATTTTGTAAATGTGTAAGGATATAATTGTCTTTTGACACTAAAATGGTGTGGTGGAAGACTTGGTGGGAGTGGGGATAGCCGAGTCCTTAATTAATTTCGTAATTAATTAATAATTAAAGCCGAGAAAGTTAAAATAATTCGGCCCAAAAATGTAGGAGATTTTTATAAGCCCAAGCCCGAACCTTTGACCGAAAGTCAACCCGTGCATAGCTTAGGTCATCTCACCTTCAAAGAATTGGGATACCCCAAGGCATCCAAGCCTTAGTCCATCATTTGGGTTTTATTAACTCATCATTTTCCCACAACTCTTCCAATGTGGGACAAGAGTTAAGTCATACCTAATACATTAACTTTCATTGCTTTGTGAGTCACTTTGGGGACATCTTTATCATTCATAACTAAATGAAATTGAACATGTGAATATACTACGTTAATCTCCTTGCGGAGGAGAAAGCGTTTGCATATTTTTTCACAATTATCGTAGTGTGGGTCCCACCTAAATTTGAGCTCAAAGTTGCTCAAAATTTTGTCCAGAAGAATCTGGACAACTTTATAAGTAGTCCAATTTTCCAACAATCCCCCACATAAATGATATATCGCTATAAATAAAACAGAACAGATGCTAATGCAGATGCAGACACATGCTGAGTAAAACTGAAGATTTGTTGCATCGGGAGAAGTAGCCTAGTGGCCTTGAACTTTCCGTAGTGATATACTATCGGATTTACTTTGTTAATCAATAGACTTCACGTCCTTGAACCGTCAACCGTTTCTGTAAACCTAGACAACAATATTCACACAATAATTCTTCAACACAGTTGGTTCTCACGTTTGTGTTCATTTTGGCCATGAACACCACTTGGTTCCGTGAGTATTTTAGAGAATATGCCTTTCATTATTCTCATAGAAGTGGCCCCCTTCTTACTCACGTAGGTGACTTTCATAAAGAGTATCCTTCATTATCCCACTTAGACATACTAAGATATGGATGTCATTAAAAGAATAACTTATCCTAATTTCGCGGCAGATATGCAGTGTCTCATCTTTGGAATGGATAGGATTAAATCTCCTCCAGTGCTTATTGAATACAATGTAGTTCGGTTTACCCATTGAACCTAGATCTTTGGATCTCCAGTCAGCTAGGTTGGGTTGCCACTATATTGATTCTTATTTATTTATAGGCTTTAGACCCATTCCTCTCAACGATCTTTCAACTTGCTCTTGGTTTAAACCTTTCATTAGTGGATCCGATATATTATCTTTTAACTTTACATAGTCAATTGAGATAATTCCATTTGAGAGAAGTTGTCTAACGGTATTGTGTCGATGATGAATATGTCGTGACTTTTCGTTACACATGTGATTTTTTGCCCTTCCAATCGCTGATTGGTTATCGCAATGTATACATATTGCGGGCACATGTTTTGACCAATTTGGAACATCCTCTTAGAAATTTTGAAGCCATTCAGCTTCTTCTCCAGCTTTGTCTAGTGCAATGAATTCAGATTCCATTGTCGATCTAGCAATGCACGTTTGTTTTGAGGATTTCCAAGATACGGCTGCACCTCCGAGGGTAAACACATACCCACTCATATACTTAGAGTCTTTTGTATCGGATATCCAATTTGCATCGCAATGTGCTTCAAGAACAGCTAGATATTTTGAGTAGTGTAGTCCATAGTTTTGAGTATATTTTAAATAACCCAAAACTCTCAATATTGCTTTCCAGTGATCTCTTCCTGGATTACTCGTAAATCGACTTAGGTTACTTATTGAGTATGCTATGTCCGGTCTAGTACAGTTCATGATATACATTAAACTGCCGATAATACGAGAATATTCTAGTTTAGATATGCTTTCACCATTATTTCTTGCTAGATGTAAATTTACATCTACAGGTTTCTTGGTAGGACTAATATCATACTTCTTGAATTTTTTAAGTACGTTCTCTATGTAATGAGATTGATATAATATAAGTCCATCCGATGTTCTAGAAATTTTAATTCCTAATATAACATCGGCGATTCCCAAATCTTTCATGTCAAATCTACTACTCAACATTAGTTTTGTAGTTTTGACAATTTCCATGTTACTACCCATGATAAGCATATCATCAACATAGAGGCATACAATGACATATCCATTTTGAATGTATTTAAAGTAAACACATTTATCGCATTCGTTAATTTTGAAACCATTTGATAACATTGCATTATCAAATTTTTGATGCCATTGTTTAGGTGCTTGTTTTAATCCATATAGTGATTTAACAACCTTACATACTTTTCCTTGTTTTCCGGGAGCTTTGAACCCTTCAGGTTGCTCCATATAAATTTTCTCATCTAGTTCACCGTTTAATAATGCAGTTTTTACATCCATTTGATGTATTTCAAGTCCATTAATAGCAGTTATTACAATTAACATCCGAATGGACGTTATTCTTGTTACCGGTGAATATGTGTCAAAGTAATCCAACCCTTCCTTTTGCCTATAGCCTTTAGTTACAAGTCTAGATTTATATTTATCAATTGATCCATCGGTTTTCAATTTCTTTTTGAAGATCCATTTATAACCTAACGGGTTTGAACCTGGTGGAAGATCCACTAGTTCCCATGTATGATTTTGTAATATGGATTCAATTTCATTATTAATTGCTTCATTCCAATTGGAAGCATCGGGTAAGGATATGGCTTCTTTATACGATTAGGGTTCATTTTGTAGCAAATATGTTAGAAAATTCGGACCGAAAGAAGTTGAGGTTTTTGCTCTTTTACTACGTCTTGGTTCATCCTATATTGATTCAATAGGTTGATGAGTACCACTTTTAGTAGCTTGATTTGTCCTTTTAGAAGGACCAGATTCTCGGGTCATGTTATACGAGAATTCATTTTCAAAAAATGAAGCATCCCTCGATTCAATAACCGTATTTACATGAATATTCAAAATCTCAGATTTACAAACTAGAAATTGATATGCACTGCTATTAGTAGCATAATCGATGAATACATAATCCACGGTTTTTGGCCCTATTCTTACCTTTTTAGGTTTAGGAACTATCACTTTGGCTAAGCACCCCCACACTCGTAAATATTTATATTTTTAGGTTTAGGAACCACCACTTTGACTAATCACCACCACACTAGTAAATATTTATAGGAAGGTCTTCGACCTTTCAATAATTCATAAGGTGTCTTGTGAGTCTTCTTGTGAGGTATTTTATTGAGAATGTAATTAGTAGAAAGTAAGGCTTCCCCCCATAAATTTTGTGGAGCTCCTGAACTTAATAAAATTGAGTTCATCACCTCTTTCAAAGTACGATTTTTGCAATCAGCAACACCATTCGATTGAGGAGAATAAGGAGCGGTTGTTTGATGAATAATCCCATTTTCAGAATAAAAAAAATTCCTCAAATGTGTTGATACCAAATTTAGTCTGCTGATATGGCCCAATTAAATGAAGACACGTGGTGATCTACATGGCAACAACAACACCTCCGAGGAACCCACAAGCTCCGAGGTATAAGATTACAACGAGGAAGACTATTTCCCCGAGGAACACTACTTCCCCGAGGAACTCATACGCTCCGAGGAACAAGACCTCACCGAGGAACTCTTAAGTACCAAGAAGCTTAGGCGGTTCGAGCAACTCAGGCGGTCCGAGCTGCACCTCGGACAAAGCATTAATAGCGGGATAACCAACAGTTCAACTGATTCATTAAATGCTTATCATTCAGACGCACACGCTTAAGGGGCATTAAATGTATTACCCTTTCATATGTATCCCATTTAATGTATTACCCTTTCGCATTACAGCCTCATGCCTATAAATACATTGTACAATCCTCATTGTAGAGGGACCCCGGAATCCATACCGGAATTTCTTGATAGAACTTGTAATCGAGAATTCCCAAACACTCAGCAATAAAACAATAGTGGACGTAGGCCATTTTTATAAGGCTGGACCACTTTAAAATTCTTTTTCTCATTTATTTATCTGTGATTGAATAATTAGAGTGATCTAATTTTTTACATCAACAGATTGGCGCCGTCTGTGGGAACGACTGGTAATATCGTTTTCTCACCAAAAATAATCCATCACAAATGGCTGATATTCCTGAATCCAGCAATCGCAACGTTGGAACCCCTCCAAACCCATCTGCTTCGCCAAATATTCTAGATCTGGCTGGAATAATGACAAATGTGGCTCAGGGCCAGACCGTCATGTAAGAAAAAATGTGACAACTCATCCAAACTCTCCATGGAGGTGCCTCAGCCCATTCAGGACCATGAAGTATTCAAAGAAACACCCATGCACCATCCTCACGTACTAGGCGTACCAATTCGTATCGCAATGAAGAATCTGAAGATTTCTCTTATCAACCTGGACAAACTTCGTCAGTGCGAGCCATGGATACTGAACAACGTGTCACTCTCTCCCTAGAAAGGACCAGCGCATTGGAAAGGTTAAGTAGGGTTTCTCCTTTCGACCGATTAGGCCCTAGGAGGAACAAAAGTCCTCTTAATGCAGCGTCGAGGAGCTTTCGACGATCAACAGCCTTAAGGGCAGGATCTGCCCAGTTGCGACCAACTGCTCGTCAAGATAGATCCCAGGAAGCCACTTCAATGCGATCAGCTGCTCGAACCAATAGGCCCGAAGAAGGAAATGATGCATGGAAAGGTTCTATTCAAAGGCTGGAGGATAGATTAGGGGAAATGGTTAAAACCAAGAATCCTTTACAACGAACCTTTGTTCGAGGAACACCTTTTATCCAGGCCATTGTAGATTTTCCAACACCATCAAAGTTCAAAGCACCTGTGGTGACCCCCAAATATGATGGAAAGACTGACCCTGTTCTTCATATAGAACAATATCAAGCTGCTGCCGATATCTATGCTGTCCCAGACGAGATGAGATGCAGGCCATTCTCGGGAACTCTTACCGGTTCTCCTCAAATATGGTATAATAATCTTCCTCTGGGTAAGATCTCAAATTTCTTTCAACTGGCCGAGTTATTCATTAGAAATTTCTACTTTGGGGCAAAGCCAGTTAAACGAGTAGCACATTTGTTAAGTGTTAGACAAAAAGCTAGTGAAAGTACCAGAGATTATACAACTCGTTTTAATAACGAGAAACTTAAAGTCATTGATTATGAGGACAAGACAGCGATCACTGCCTTGATGAGTGGGTTGTTGCCTAATAAGTTGTATTACACTTTGGCCAAAGATCCACCCACAACTATGTCAGAATTGATGGCGAAAGCGGCCAAAATCATGAATGCCGAGGAGGCTATGGCTGCAAAGAAGAATATGGATAAAGAAACCAAGGTGGAAGTCGACAAAACCAAGAAGAAAGAGCATAAGAACAATGGTGGTGACAAACAATCCAAAAATAAGTCGTCATGGGAGGTCTTGAAGAAATTTTATAATTACACTCCTTTAAAGGAATATATCAACCACGTATTGGAAGAAATTAAGAACAACTAGGAGTTAAACTGGCCAAAGAAAATGAAGGCAGACCCTGACACGAGGAATAGGGAAAAATATTGTGAGTTTCAAAAAGATCATGGCCATATGACCAAAAATTGCATAGCTCTTCAGAATGAGACCGAAACACTCATTAGACGAGGAAAGCTGTCAAAGTATGTTGATCGGGGAAATGAAAGAAGAAACAACGACCGAGCAAGAGAAAGGTCTAGATCTCCTCGTCGAGGAGAGGATAACAAGAAAAGAAATCATGAAGTTGATCCCGAGGATGACCCGGATCTTCCCAAGAGACCAAGCCAACCAGAACGAGAGGTATTTTCAATACGCTTTGGGTCATTTGACTGTAATGTTATTACAGGTGGAGATGCAGGAGGAGGAGATCTTACTGCACAGAGAAAAGCTTACCTCGGTGAGGCTCAAGCTTGCTCGTACATTCAGCGAATAAATCTAGCTGAGGAGGATCGCCCGAGAAAGGTGAACAAGGAGAAATTGGTCATCGGTTTTTCAAAGAACGACCTTGCAGGTGTTTTATATCCTGACGATGATCCACTGGTTATCAAAATGAGGATGAAGGAGGTTATGATTTCAAGAGGACTGGTCGACAGTGGTAGTTCGACATACATCATGTTCTACTCGTGCTTCGATAGTTTAAATCTAAAGCTATCTCAACTGGAGCCTTACCACAGACCCCTCATCACTTTTGCTGTCGAGAAAGTATTTCCACTTGGGACGATGAAGTTGGATATATTCATTGGTACGTGGCCTGCATGTCGAACAGAAAGAATACGCTTTTTCGTGATGGATAAGAATGTTCAATCATCATACAATATCATCATGGGAAGAGTAGGATTGAAGAAGTTCGAGGCTGTACCATCTACAGTGCATCAGTGCCTAAAATTTCCAACAAACTTTGGAGTAGGAGTTGTGAAAGGTGATCAGAAATTAGCTCGGGAATGCTATTATTCATCCGCCGAGCAAGAAGAATCGGAGGAATCAAAGAAAAAGACTACTACCTATCAAGTTGATGAAGGTGCAGAGATTGAAACATTGGATCCTCGAGATGAGTCGCAACTCGTGAAGGGTCAAGTGGTGGAAGCTACTGAAAACATCATTCTGGATGACGAGCACCGTGAGCGAACTACTCAAATAGGTTCATCGTTGGAAGCCTCATTAAAACATGAATTGATAACGTTCCTAAGAAGTAGAAGACAAACTTTTGCATGGAGTCATGAAGATATGCCAGGGATAGACCCAAACTTCTTATGTCACGAGCTCAATGTGAATAAGGAGATCAAGACTGTGAAGTAGAGAAGAAGAGTATTCAGCCCCGAGAAGAATCAAGCTATTCAGGAGGAAGTCGAGAAGCTCCAGAAAGCTTGTTTCATTGAAGATGTTAAATATCCAGATTGGTTAGCCAATGTGGTGATGGTAAAGAAGAAAAACAACAAGTAGAGGATGTGTGTAGACTTCACCGACCTCAATAAAGCATGCCCAAAGGATCACTTTCCATTGCCCCAAATTGATCAACTGGTGGATGCTACCTCGGGACACGAGTTGCTGAGCTTCATGGATGCTTATTATGGTTACAATCAGATCAAAATTAAACCTGAATACAGGGAAAGTACTTCTTTCATTACCCCTATGGGAACTTATTGTTATAATGTTATGCCTTTTGGTTTGAAAAATGCAGGTGCGACATATCAGCGGCTAATGAACAAAGTCTTTGCTGAACAAATCAGTTGCAATATGGAAGTCTATGTCGACGATATGCTGACGAAAAGCAAGAAAGCTATCGATCATCTAGTTGACTTAAGTCGAACTTTTGATCAACTAGATAAATATCGAATGAAGCTGAACCCGACGAAGTGCATCTTTGGAGTACGAGAAGGCATGTTTCTCGGGTATATTGTCAATCAACGAGGCATTGAAGCAAATCCTGAAAAGATCAAAGCTCTATTAGGGCTACGATCTCCAGCGACTAAGAAGGAAGTACAGAGTCTCACAGGATGAGTAGCAGCACTCAACATATTTGTATCACGAGCAACTGATAGATGTCTCCCATTCTTCAAGACACTCAAAAAGACTTTTGAGTGGAATGATAAATGTGAGAAGGCTTTTCAAGACTTAAAGAAATACTTGGGAACACCTCCACTGTTGTCCAGGCCGGTGATGGGAGAAAAATTGTATTTGTACCTTGCAGTGTCCAAGAATGCAATTAGCTCGACGTTGATCAGAGTGGAGAATGGAGTGCAAAAACCAATTTACTACACAAGTAAGGCCTTCCGAGGAGTAGAGATCAGATATCCAAGGCTGGAAAAATTGGCACTGGCGCTGATTGAGGCAAGTAGAAGAATGAGGCCATACTTCCAGGCTCATACCATAGTAGTATATACCGATATGCCATTGAGGAAAGCCCTTCATAAACCAAAAAAATCAGGGAGACTGATGTACTGGGCAATAGAACTCGGTGAATATGATATAGTTTATGAACTCAGATCATCGCTAAAAGGGCAGGCTGTAGCAGATTTTATAGCAGAGTTCACCTATCCTGATACCCCCGAGGAGCAAAAGTTGCTCGCTGATCAACCTGTGGATGTTACAGGGTCAACAAACATAAGCTCAGACCAATTCCGATTGGAAAAAGGGCGTGTGCATGTTATAGGATGTGGCACAGGGATAGTTGTGAGCACTCCGGATGAGGAGCAAAAGTTTCTCGCTGATCAACCTGTGGATGTTACAGGATCAACAAACACTAGCTTAGGACAACTCCGGTTGGTAAAAGAGCAAGTGGATGTTACAGGATCATTAAATTCGAGCTCAGACCAATTCCGATTGGTAAAAGGGCAAGAAGAGATGATCGACGAAGAGAAAGAAAAATTAGGGGAGGATGAAAGGAAACAACAAATATTTCACCAAGGAACTCTAACTGATCAGAAATTTGAAGACGAGTTACCTATGTGGAGGCTATATGTAGATGGCTCATCTTGCACTGCAGGATGTGGCGCGGGGATAGTTTTGAGCACTCCAGACAAGGTCGACATAGAATACGCCCTGCGTTTCCAATTCAAAGCTTCCAACAATGAAGCTGAGTATGAGGCCATGATTGTAGGACTTAGTCTGGCAAAAATTATGGAGGCGCAACAGGTCATTATTTTCAGTGATTCTCAATTGATCGTAAACCAAATGACGGGAGTATATGCAGTTAGAGGAGAATTAATGATCAGATATCATGCAAAGGAAAAGGAGCTGGTGTCAGAATTTTCTGCTATTCAGCTGGTCAGAATACCAAGAATGGAGAATGCGAGAGCAGACGCCCTAGATCGACTATCATCAACTACTCGCACCGAGTTACGACGAACAATCCCAATTGAAGTGTTGGTTGGTCGGAGTATAGATGAAGATCTGACGATAAACTTTATCACCCTTGATTTAGGACCATCTTGGATGGATCCCATCAGGGCGTACATCGAGGAGGGAGAATTGCCAATTGACAAGCTCGCAGCCAAGAAATTGAAGTTTAAAGCTGCTCGGTATGTATTAACTAATGGTATTTTATATAGACGAGGAATTATAGCAAGTTTGCAAAGATGTGTACATCCCTCCGAGGTGAAAGAATTGATTGAAGAGATCCATGAAGAGTCCTGTGGAGCACATGTAGCAGGTCGGACGCTTTTACAAAGGGTGATGACGCAGGGATACTACTGGCCGACGATGAGGGATGATTGTATAGTCTATGCTAAGAAATGTGACAAGTGCCAGCGCTTTTCCTCCATCCGAAGAACTCCACAAGCATTGTTGACACCCATAACTTCCCCTTGGCCATTTGCCATGTGGGTAATTGATTTGGTTGGGCCACTGCCAACGACCCGAGGAAGATTCAAATACCTCGTCATCGCAGTAGATTATTTTACTAAGTGGGTAGAAGCTGAGCCACTCATTGATATGACGTACGAGAAGGTGTACCAATTTGTTTGGAAGAACATCATTTGTCGATATGGTCTTCCTCATCCTTTCATCACATACCGTGGAACACAATTTGATAACGAGGAGTTCGCTGCCTATTGCCATCAGTCAAACATTTTGAAGGTCCACTCAGCACCAGGCCATCCTCAAAGCAATGGACAAACTGAAGTGACAAACAGAACGCAGCTGAATGGTTTGAAGAAAAGACTGGATGATGCGAAAGCAAACTGGATCAACGAGCTACAATCAGTACTTTGGGCTTACCGAACTACTCCCCGAGTAGCAACAGGAGAATCACCATATATGCTGGAGTTTGGAAGTGAAGCTGTTATACCTGCCGAGTTGGGCCTCCCAACAAACAGGGTTCTGAATTTCAATTCCCCTATCAGCGACTTAATGAGAAGACTGGATTTAGACATGCTCGAGGAGTTAGAGAAGAAGCAGCCATTAGAAATGCTGTGTGACACCCCGACTAATTAAATACCGGGTAGCTACTCCTTTATTAAATTAAATCAAAATGCCAATTTGGTTCAGTTAATAGCATCACTGTCGAAAACATTTTTGAGTAATTACCAACCACCTAGTATTTAAAAGTAAGATGTCAAATTTTAAATTAAGTCTGATTAACAAGTAATAAGTGAGATACAAAAGAATAACATAACCATACACCATAAAGTCTCAACGAAGTAACCGACAAACATTAATGAGTACAGAGGAAAAACTCATCACAACAATCCCACAACTGAAATAAATAAAACAGTGTATCCTGAATTAATTACATGCCAAAAGTCTGAATAACTGATATGAAATGTCTCTAAAAGAAATGGGCGACATGCCCTATAAGTGATGGAACTGAATATGGAATCAAAACCAAAAGAAGCGTCTACTAGAAAGGCCCTGTAACTTCCACAACAGCTACAGCTCGTCACCTGAATGGAAATACTATGCATGGTGTCCTTGTGGCTGGGCACCTAAAAGGTTTTTACAAAAAAAATAGATTTGAAAGCAAACGGGTCAGAGCCCGAAAGTGGAGAGTATTTTAAAAATAGCAAGTGCTTTAATAACATTTAAAACAATGAATGCAAAATACATGTTAGGACGTGCACTCACATGAAATACTCACCTCTCGACTAATTGTGCACTCCTAACGTACCGTACCCATCTAAATGACATTCATATCTAACTAAACTATTTTAAGTTCTACCCCTTTCTACTCAATTCCCATTATACATTCTAACGTTATCAATTAAATAGAGGACCTTACTTAAACTCGAATTCTCAATTATTAACAATACAATTCACTACAGGTTATCCCTTTTTATTTTCTCAAGGCATGACCATAATTATACTCACAATACCAACCTGAAAATTCTCATTATTTAAGCGTGTATTATTCACGTCATAAATATACAATACAAGCACCCCGAGACTAAGCTGCGGTGCACACATACTCTGCTATCCATCCCGGTACATCACGTACATAAGGATCACGCATTCCGAATCTCTCAGGAATCGTTATTAGATAACAACAATCACAATCAATGGAAGCGAACACAGTCACATCACATGGGTCACGCACATACCTACGCTCCCACGATCAGCAGACTTATTAACTTTCCAATAAGTCCTTCTCTGACCTATGTCCTCGAGGTACCAATCTATATCCCCCCGTAGGCACACAAAGATTAGATGGTCCTAAACGAACGCAAACCTCCCGTGATAGCAAGTATTGTAGGTATGTCATACAAATAAGTTATATACTAAGCATTTACACATCTTAGATGTATCAATATTAATAAAGGTATATTCTACATCCTTATACCATTATTCCAATTTTATACATTTTAAGTCTTCCGATAATATATAATGTAGACTGTCGACACATCTCACGTCATAGTTTCTTGTACTTAAAACCTATCTCAAAGGGATTATTAAGTTTCCTATTATTCCCACATATAACATCATTATTCTTAAGGTCCTTAGTTCTGCCCCAAACCTCATTTCATCAAATTATTCAAATTTACTCTTTTAACCCTAATATTATCTCACTCATTGAATTTCATTAGATTTTAGAATAATTCTTCAAATTGAATTCTAATTAAGGTCCAAATTTTATAACCATACCTACTGGTCTTCCTTAAGTCCAAGGATATTCATAAAGTCTCTAATAATAATTTTCTAAGAGTTAACATCATTAAAATTTAACTAGGGAAAATTTTACTCATTCTGGGAAGGTCGATCGATCGATCTTGAACATCGATCGATCGATGGTGGTTGATCGATCGACTGATGAATGTCGATCGATCGATTGCACCAGATAGGCTACAGACTGCTTCATTTTGCAGTCCTCAAATCGTCCTAAAAATTCATTACAATGCATGAAGCTTCATTCTAACGTTATAATATCATCAAATAATCATCCTACAACATTGTTAACGGTCTAAAACTAATTAATCATCACCCAAAGGCCTTATTTCGATCAAAACATCCTCAAGAACCCTAGTTTTCTATTTCTTTCAAGAACAACAGTAATTCTCTTCTTTAATCCATTTTTAGATCATGAAGTATTATGTTTTGGATTCATAATTCGTCCAAAATATGTCTACATGCAATTCCTAACATGGTTTATAGTTTTAATCCTCAAATTAATGGGTCTATATCAATCTTCCAAGACAAAATTCGATAATTACACTAAACATGGAAGAACACATTCATTGAATCAATTGTAACTAAATCACTTGCCTTATGTTCTTCAGATTTTTGTTGTTGGTTGAAGAAGGTTGAATTGCTTTCTATCTCTCTGCAGAATTCTCCTCTCTCTCTCTCTCTCTCTCTCTCTCTCTCTACAAGTTCTTCTCCAAGATGACAATGGTGGTTTAGAGGTTGTCTTAGGAACCTCTTAAAATTTCTTCCAATAACTCCCGTAGCCCATTAAGTCATTTAGTGTTGTTAGTGGGTTTAGTGGGTAAAGACTAAATCAGATTTTAACTTCTAATTTTCGTGGGTTTTAATTCCCAAAATTTCGAAATTACCAAACTACCCTTTTGGGTTGCCGGTATGGCCTAAAAATGCCCCGGGACCCAAACTAAACCCCCGATAGTGTTTTCTGACTATTTCGACCCTTCCGGACTCGTTGGCGCACTCAAAATGACTATACGGTTGATAAAAATGAAATTCACTTTTTAATTCAAATAATTACATTCTTGATGCGACTGTCACGTGCGTCCCAACTAAATTTTCCAAATTGCCGTATTTCAGCCTCGCGACAATTTCAATATTTTCAATATTCATATATTGCCATATATACACATTATAATCAAATACCAATTCACATCTCGTTAGTATTTAATCCGGATTAATTCTCAATTAATTCACATTTAATTTAATTAATCCCATATATAAATATCGATAAAAATGTGGGGTATTACATGCTGCTTACCAGCAGCGAACAACTTTGTTCGACAACAAAAGGGTGAAGAAGTGCAACCTAAAAGAAGGAGATTATGTGCTGAAGAAAGTTATTCAAAAGCACAATAAGTTGTAGGAAAACTGGCATGGACCATACCGAGTTACAGAAGTTGTTCGACCAGGCACTTATCGAATAGCAGCTTTAGAAGGTGAGGAGTTTAAGAATGCATGGAGCGCAGAGCACCTACGCAAGTATTATCATTAATGTGTATTCCCATGTAATGCAGTTCCATCGATATGAATAAAATGAAGATATTCTGCAAGTCTCTCTTTTTATTGAAAATTTTTCGGGGAATACTAGTGCTACACACTACTCGGCAAAGCTCAGACTACTTAGCAAAATATTCCTAAAAATTCCAACCTATTTGGCTAGGAAACAAAATATTCCTAAAAATGCCAACCTCGGTTGGTTAGGAAACAAAATATTCCTAAAAATGCCAACCTCGGTTGGTTAGGAAACAAAATATTCCTAAAAATGGCAACCTGTTTGGCTAGGAAACAAAATATTCCTAAAAATGCCAACCTCGTTTGGTTAGGAAACAAAATATTCCTAAAAATGCCAACATCGGTTGGTTAGGAAACAAAATATTCCTAAAAATGCCAACTTGTTTGGCTAGGAAACAAAATATTCCTAAAAATGCCAACCTCGGTTGGTTAGGAAACAAAATATTCCTAAAAATGCCAACTTATGTTGGTTAGGAAGTACATATATTCTCGAAAATACCAACTTATGTTGGTCGGGAGGTAAATATTTTCTCGAAAATGCCAACTTATGTTAGTCGGAAGGTAAGATTATTTCAGAAAGCGCCAAAGTTGCTCATAGAGGAAAAATCTACTAACTATGGCTGGTCGGGGATAAAAACCCACCAACTGTAGTTGGTCGACAGGGAAAATTTACCGACCTTGGTTGGTCGGAAGCATTATATGGGTAAAATTATTTCAAAAAGACTAACTATGGCTGGTCCGGGATAAAAACCCACTAACTGTAGTTGGTCGACATGAAGAATTTAACGACCTTGGTTGGTTGGAAACATTTTAAACATTTTTATACTCGTAACTTTATTATTAATTGATCGAGCAACATTTTTTATACTTGTAATTATTACTAAGTTTGTCGAGAAACAAAATATTATTTTTGCCATACGACAACCATAAATTCAAGCTATTCAACAATAAGTTGATCAACAAACTACGCAATATTGTTATTTTTTAACAGTTATGCATGCATAAATATAAATTGTATTACAAGACAATAGCAATTAAGATTTGCAAGAAAAAATGAAAGTCTTTCATTGAATTCAAAAATTACATTGATAATGAAATGAAAGTTACATTGATATGTATACTAACTATTACAATGATATTCCTATTCTACTGGTCTTTTTCCCTCTGCTTTTGACACAGGTTCCTCGCCAGCAGGCGGATCATTTAAAGCCAGAGGAGAATTGATGAAGTTGAGATCCTTCAACATCCTGACATTCATCAAGGTTGGTCGATCCAAGAGATGTCCGGGACGAGATATCTCGGCTTTTGAATGAAGATTATAGTCACCGAGATACTTTGAAATCAAGCTCCGAGGAATGGCCCGTGCAGGGATCCAACTCATATCCAATTTGAATGGTGGCACAGGTAAGTCGAGCAACCCAGGATCGTGGTAGTCCCACAGGTAATGACCCTGTTCGAGTTGCAGCACACCTAGGGCATTCAACCAGCCCTGCTTGTAGCCCTCATTATTGACATTCTGGATACGATCGTCCAAGTGGCATAGAGTTTCGTTGTATCCATCCATCCAGAACTCCCTGGGCTATTTGTGGAACTGATATGTTAGCCTCTCTAGCTGCTCATGGAGATTCTTGATGAAGAGTTCCTTACGATCCAAGAATGACTTCTGCGCAGAGAGCCGTTCTTCCAGGTCCATGATCTTCTTTGACATTTCAGCCAACACCTGGTTCTTCGCCATTAATTGGAAGACCTGGTTCTCTAAGGCAGACTGAGTCCTCTATTCCTCGACAGGAACCCGATCTGCTCTTGCTCATCCCCGAGGTGCTCTTGCTCGTCCCCGAGAAGATGTGGAAGGGCCAGACCTCTTCAAAGTTTCCAACTCGTCCCTCAAGTTGGCGTTCTCAACTTCCAGGAATGAAAATCCCTCATCGGTCACTGGAATTAAGGCTTTTGAAGAAGAGGCTGCAGACTTCAACTGTGATAGCTCTTTCTTCAAATTGTTATTCTCTCGCTCCAGCAGCTCGGCAATCTATCTACATTCCTCGACCTCACCTTTCAGGGTTCTCTCCCTCACATCGTACCCGGCAAAAAGCTTCTCATAGCCCTTGTCGGCAATGATCAGCTTGTACTTTTTCTCGTACCCCTCATGCAACAAGGCAATGGATTCTTTGTATTGAAGCTGAAGGTCTTCGAGGGTGCCTTGGAAATCCTCGATCATATCAAAATAGGCCACATTATTGGCCACCGATCGATCAAGTAGACACTTCAGATATTGATATGCTTCAACTGCCTGTTCTGAAGCATCCTGGCCGAGGATGTCGACAACTTATGCTGCACTCAGGTCTGTGTGACCAGCTTTAAAATATTCATTACATTGTCGCAGTAACTTAGTATCATGGGCAGATAGTAATTCCATCCTGGCCAGAAACTAGCAGAGAAAGAAAGAGCAATCATCAATAAGAAATATAAGCAGAGTATGAATAGAAGATAAACAACAGTATGCAAAAAAGTCCAAGTTTTATTAGATCATAAAATTCAGAGTTACAAGTTCTTGGTTACAGTTGATAAAAGATAAAGATAAACTCGAATAACTCTACACCTTTTCCTTGTCTCCCAAAATTTTCTCGGGAGGCTGGAACGAGGAAGTAGGTTGCTCGGAGGGAATGGATAGTTGCTCGAGAAGCACTGGCAATTGCTCGGAGGAAATGACGATCTGCTGAAGTTCCTCGGTAGCAGGCTGAATGGCTGGGGGATGATCTCCCATCACCATAGAAGACTCTTCTGAGGCAACTTCGTCCTCTTCAAGATCTTTTGGGGTTGGAGGGGGACCAGGAATGTGTTGCTGGAAAAGCTCAGAAGATTCATCAACTTTCATTTCCTCGAGAGAAGCAACCCAACCATCCCTAAAGTATTTGAGGCTGCTATAGTCCACTTGCGACACCATGGCAGCTAACCCCTTGTTCCACCCCTTGTCCCAGCCAGCGCTGAAGGACTTCTTCACAACCATCTTTCTCTTCAATTTTTTCGAGGAGAGCTTCTCGGACAGTAGGTTATTAGTAGCTTTCAATTTGTTTTCAATCTCCTCCTTCTGCCGACCTACTTCCCTAAGTTGAGCCAGCTCCTCCTCAGCAGCCTTGGGCTTATCTTCAAGCTCCCCAGCCATTTTGAGCTTCTCTTCGAGCTCCTTATTTGCTTTCTCCAGGGCATTTATTCTCTTCTCCAACTCCTTGAAGGCATCAACAGCTCAAGATTTCTCTTTCTCGGTGGAGGCAAGCTTTATCTCCCAGACAGCCTTGTCAGTAGCATATGTCTGGCAAGAATCGTCCAAAGACTTAATAGTTTCTGCCAGAGCTCCCTCCATACTGGAGGAGGAGCATGAAGCTTTAATTGCTTCATCCTTCTTCAGGATTATATTAAAGCAGCTCGTCAACTGTGAAAGTAAAAAGAAAGCAAGTCAGAAACAGAAATAACAAAGGAAACACTCCTAAAAATCAGGAAGACCATTTAAAGGTACCATATTCCGAGAAAGAATGTTCCCTACTCCTCAAAATTCGAACTATGAAACATTGGGGGCTTCTGTTGATACCAAATTTAGTCTGCTGACATGGCCCAATTAAATGAAGACACGTGGTGATCTACATGGCAACAACAACACATCCGAGGAACCCACAAGCTCCGAGGTACAAGATTACAACGAGGAAGACTATTTCCCCGAGAAACACTGCTTCCCCGAGGAACTCATACGCTCCAAGGAACAAGACCTCACCGAGGAACTCTTAAGTACCAAGAAGCTTAGGCAGTCCGAGCAACTCAGGAAGTCCGAGCTGCACCTCGAACAAAGCATTAATAGCGGGATAACCAACTGTTCAACTGATTCATTAAATGCTTATCATTCAGACGCAAACGCTTAAGGAGCATTAAATGTATTACCCTTTCATATGTATCCCATTAATGTATTACCCTTTTGCATTACAGCCTCAGGGCTATAAATACATTATACAATCCTCATTATAGAGGGACCCCGGAATCCATACCGGAATTTCTTGATAGAACTTGTAATCGAGAATTCCCAAACACTCAGCAATAAAACAACAGTGGACATAGGACATTCTTATAAGGCTGAACCAATTTAAAATTCTTTGTCTCATTTATTTATCTGTGATTGAATAATTAGAGTGATCTAATTTTTTACATCAACAAAATGGATATTCATATTCACCTCCTCTATCACTTCTAATAGCCTTTATCGTTTTGCTTAATTGATTCTCAACTTCATTCTTATATTTTTTAAATGCATTAATAGCCTCATCTTTAATATGTAACAAATATACATAGCAATATTTTGTGCAATCATCAATAAAAGCAATAAAATACTTTTTCCCACCTCTAGTTTGAACAAATTTTAAATCACAAATATCGGTGTGAATTAAATCTAAAGGATCAGTTATCCTTTCAATAGAATGGAAAGGTAATCTAGCTAATTTAGAGTCCACACAAATTTCACATTTATGATTTTTATCAACATTAAATTTTGGCAAAAGTTCCAAGTTAATTAATCTACGCAATGTATCAAAATTAACATGTCCTAATCTAGCATGCCAAATATTAGATGACTCAATCAAGTAAGAAGAACTAGCAATTTCATTCATTGAAACAGATGTTTTTGGGGTTACAGTAAGAACATTGAGTTTAAAGAGCGCCTCATTTAGGTAGCCCTTTCCTACATACATGTCATTTTTAGACAACACAAAGCGATCAGACAAAAACACAAGCTTGAAACCATTTTTAGTTAGGAGAGATCTAGAAATCAGATTATTTCGGATATCAAGCACGTGAAGAACATTGTTGAGAGTAAGTTCCTTTCTAGAAGTCATTTTCAAAGAAATCTTTCCTTGTCCCACCACCTTAGAAGTGGAAGAATTTCCCATAAAGAGGTTCTCCTCATTTTTCAAAGGCTTATAGGTGGTGAACATCCATTTGTTTGTACAAATGTGTAGTGTGGCTCCAGTGTCCACCCACCATTCCTTGGTATTTCCAACCAAGTTACATTCAGAGACCACGGCAGAAAGATTCATATCCGCCAAATTATTGGTGATATTCTCACCCTCAATTACATTTGCTTGAGGGTTATTTCTATTTTTCTTCCTAGGCTTATTACACTCGCTTGAGCGGTGTCCAGGTTTACCACAATTGTAGCATTTGCCTTTGAACTTCTTCTTATTTTGTTTCGAAGTTCCTTCCCCATCATACTTTTGTTTGTTCTTCTTAGGACCTTCAACAACATGGACCTTCCTTTCCATTGGATGACTCACGGTTGTCTTCTTCGATTCTCAGCCTGACCACCAACTTCTCCACATTCATCTCCTTTCGCTTGTGCGTGAGATAGTTTTTGAATAAAGTCCAAGATGGTGGAAATTTTTTAACAATTACAACAACTTGGAAAGTTTCACTAATTGACATTCCTTCAGCATAATGTCATGGAGGATCACTTGGAGTTCTTGCACTTGCGAGATCACTGATTTAGAATCAACCATTTTGAAGTCCAGAAAACTCAAGACGATAAATTTCTTCATCCAAGCATCTTCAGTTTTGTACTACTTTTCCAAAGAATTCCACAATTCTTTGGATGTCTTGATCGTGCAGTAGACATGGTACAACATCTTATCCAAGTAGGCCAGAATATAATTCCGGCATAGGTAGTCCGAATGCTTCCAAGCATCGACAGCAGCAACCTTTTCATAGTCATCTCCCTCTTGAATATAGGGGCAATCTTCATATACAAACCTACCCAGTTGGCAGGTAGTGAGATAAAAGTACATTTGTCCTTGCCAATGTTTGAAGTCAGCCCCAATGAACTTTTTCGATTTCTCCCCGTGTGGCATAGATATGGGTGCAGTCACATTTGTGTTGGTGACAGTCACTTTAGTAGGAGTAGTGTTCGTACTTTGCGATTCCATTTCTGTTACAAAAACAGAATTTTTATCAATGATAAAATTCATATATAATGAATTAATCAAAACAGAATACAAAAATCTGTGCACAAATTTCCTCCAAATATAATTCACAATAAATGAATTCCAAAAGAATTCCAAATAAAATTCAGAATTAAACTATAATATAAACATAAGTTTATACACAATAAAATATGTGTCACACTAATTTTTTAATAATAAAAGGAATTCCGTACAAAATAGAATTATAATTTTAATATTAATTTTTTTTACATAAACAGATGTTAACAAGAATACACAAATAAAATTTTATTTTCTAAAACAGAATATAAAAACAGTATAGAAATTAATTTCTGTACCAAAACTGTTTTATTAATTTCTGCACTAAAGCAATAATTTAATTCAATTTTTCTCTCAAAACAGATTTATTTTCAACAAATAAATTTCTGTAAAAAAAAATTATGTACACTACAAAACAGTAGAACAAAAGAATAAATCGTCTTAAGATTGTTATGTCTACGATTTATTAATAACAATTGTACAGAATTATAAATTATAATATAATTACAGAAATAAAATGAAATTACAGAAAATAAAAACTTACTTGAATTTGCAGAAACAATAATAGAAATAGAAAGATAATTCAAGCCCTGTGAATTTCACAGTGTCCTTAAGACAATTTATTCCCGCCAATGTGCTCCGAGGTTGATGAATATTGTATCCTAAGATAGAACGGATTTACCAATTAATTATGTAGCACGACAATAAGTAATTACAACGAACTCAAATTCCGTGGCTTTTACTCAACAACAATGCAACAGATGCTATGTAGAAAAAAGAATTTTCTGCAAGAGAAATGATAGCACTTTTGGTATGCAAATGGAAGGAATTGGAGGGAAATTTTTCATTGTTTAAAAATGGAGGGACGCATCTGTATTTATAGCAAAGTAAGTGACTTTTGGCAATAACTGACAAAAACAGTTAAACGAAATTAACTGTTGACTGTTGGCAATAATTGCCAACAATTTATTAATTAATTTCATAATTAAAGCCCAAAAATGTAGGAGATTTTTATAAGCCCAAGCCCAAGGCGAGCCGGCCGGCCGGAAATGCACGCGGACCTTTGATCGAAAGTCAATCCATGCATAGCTTAGGTCATCTCCCCTTCAAAGAGTTGGGATACCCCAAGGCATCCAAGCCTTAGTCCATCATTTGGATTTTATTAACTCATCATTTTCCCACTACTCTTCCAATGTGGGACAAGAGTTAAGACATACCCAATACATTAACTTTCATTGCTTTGTGAGTAACTTTGGGGACATATTTATCATTCATAACTTAATGAAATTGGACATGTGAAGGTAGTATGTTAATCTCCTTGCGGAGGAGAAAGCGTTCGTATATTTTCTCACAATTATCGTAGTGTGGGTCCTACCTAAATTTGAGCTCAAACTTGATCAAAATTCTGTCCAAAAAAATCTGGACAACTTTATAAGTAGTCCAATTTTCCAACAGTACAAACACATTTTTTTGGCTAAAACCTAAGACTTCTTAAAAATATTTGACTTCATTCATAAATCTAATCCCAGCATTAAACCTTGTTATCTTCGTTTATGTTGAACACATACGAATGGCCATGTGAAAATGAAATTGTAAATAAAAAACAATTGTTCAACAACCAAAGAAAATAAATTATTTCAGAGCAGCTAATATGAAAGTCAGGGTTAAGTGGTGCTACAAGGAAGTTGTCTATTAGTGACAATTTATTTGATGGCAAAATAATTTTTTATCATGAAATGTCATAATTGGTAGTAACAATTTTCATTGCCACAAAAAATAAGTGCAGAGGAAGTATGCAAAATGTGAGATTGCCATTAAAATTTCCATTAAAGGATTGACACAAAAAATTTTAGCCAGACGTGAAATAATTTGCATTAAAGTAGGTGGCAAATTAAAAATATTACCACTAAAAATCAATATTTAGTGGCGATTTTGAAAGTTTGCCAAAAAATATTTTCTAAATTATATTTAGTAACAACTTAATCTTGCCACCAAAAGCTAAATTAAAAAACATAGAAACGTAACTTGTTAAAATCCTAAAGGGATATCAAATCTCTCATAAATCCACAAAAATAAAACACCCGCTCTTCTATCAATATCCCACTCTCTCTGATCATGTCCCAAACCAAAACCTCCTGCTCTCACATTTTTAAATCACCATTATCTCGCTAAATTGTGTTGGTAATCACAGGATCATTCTCAGATTTATCATGTCTCTAAATTTGTTATAGTTATCTTTATCTCAATCACTCACGAATCTTGAAAGTTATCGCTAGTAATCACGTTTCTAAGTCTTTGGGAGGGAAAATCGATGCTACAAATCGTGAGAACACTTTGGTCAAAAGAAGGTACCATATTGTTTTAATTTTTTTTTTCTTAAAGATCTTAAATATATTGATGGATGTAGATTTTTTTATAGTTGAAATAGGGGTTTTTAAAAGAAGTAAAATACACAGGCAATTTGGGCGGCTCTAGGAAACCTAGGGTTTGCTACATCTCGTTCTTTCATTCCAACTGGTTCGATGTCGTTGTTTTTGTTTGGCAGTATTTATCGTGTGTTTGAGATATGGATCTCGTTTATATCCAGATTTCATACATGGTCCCTAATCATATTTCCAACAAAAAATTATTTTCTGTATTTTATTCGAGTTTTCGTTTCTGTTTTTTATTTTCATTTTCGATGAAAAAAAAACTAGAAAACTAGGAAAGCACATTCATATGTTATAAATAGACCATTACTTTTTAAAATATGATTTATAGATATTTAGAGACACAAAATATAACTTACAGAATGTTTGACGTCTAAAATTTAATTTACCGATAGTATAATGACTAAAGTTTAGTTTATCGAAAGTTTAGGAACAATAATATTAGTACGAAAATTTCAATCGCTAAAGTGCATAGAGTTCTTGACTTGTTATTTACTTCTTGATATTTAGGCATAAAATGTATTTTTTTTAAAATAGGGATCAAAATGTAATTGGCAAGAAATAGGGTGGGTAAATGTAATTATAATGACTCTAAAATATTTTGAAAAGATGTTAAAGTAGTTTCTAAAGTTTGGAAAATCATAAAACTATTTTCCAGATTTTTTGGGATAAATAAATTTGAACAGATTTTTATTTTTTTGGAATTTATTTTCAATTTTCATTTGGAAAACAACCTTATTTTATATAACTAAATAAGCCCTTAGTGTTTTAAAATATTGTTTTGCATTTTCTAAAGGTTTAAAAGAAGAGAGGAAAAAAATGACGCGGTTTTGTAATTGGTGCATTAAAAATGCCTTATGTCCGAATCATTCCCAAATAAGCACTCAATAGCGACAATCGCCCAAATAGCATGAAAAACGTAAAAATTGCTTGTCACATCATCAATCATGCATACTATTTAGGCTTCTCGCAAATCAGAGTGGGTCATATCGCGTTATCACACAAAAAAGCGCAATCACGGGCTGTGTGCTTTTTAAAACTCTTAATAATGCAATCCCCACCATCTCCTCAATACTAACAATGACGTTAATGGAGATGATGGGGATTGCATTATTCAATTTATTTGGCTTAATAATTTGTTTCTTGTCTTTGTTTTTTCTAATGCAATTTTAAAAGGTTTACTCTCATATTTGTGATTTGAATTTCATAGTTTATGATTTTATTAGAACGATTTGATAATATGGTAGAACGGATACACATTGTTATTTATAGGGTTTGGTTAGAGTTGAATCTTTCCTAATCTATTCATAAAATTGTTTTTGTTCATGTACTCATTACATATGTTAATCTTTTAGGTCTGTGCATAAGAATATAAATGAGTTAAAGAGTGAATAAGGGTTTGTTTTCACTATTTCTTCAGTGTTTTATTAAAACTAGCATATCAAAATGTCATTTGAAAGTTTTTTTTGCAGGTAATGTTTAAAATATAACTTAATCATAAACATGTCCTAAAATTAGTTTTAGATCATAATATGTTTTCTTACATGTTCAAATGTATTCTCTTTGCATATATATATATATATATATATATATATATATATATATATATATATATATATTCTTTACTACATTTTTACGCTTATATCGATTTTTACAATTCGATTCCCGATTTACAATCCGTAAGGTTTATGATTTAGACATGGAATTAATCATATCAATATTAAATGTTATAAATGGTATGTAAAGGAAGTTAACAAATCGATAGGGGAGTGGAACTATATGTCCATGGGTCAAGTGATTATAGAGAAATATGGATTAATGATATGTAATAATTATGAAAACTTATGATCCCGAAATTAGCAAGAGAAGAAAACGTAAAAACTTTGGATTTTAGAACCTTAATATCAGGCCAAAATTTGAGCTTCAAATATTTTGGAATGTGTCTACTTCACCCACGTTATTGAGTGAAACAAAATTGGTTGGATTCAATAAAAATATTTCAATATATGGCCATTAAATTCGTTAACGACATGCAATATTAGTAAGTTGTTTGTATCTCCTAATATATAATAACTGTTCATTTATTTTTAAACACAATATCTTGTGACTTTAATTTTATTTGTTTATCATTGGTATTTTTGAATGTTCTCTCAAGTTGTAGGGTTTTGAAATGGATAAGAGTTAGATGCATCATACAAACAAAATTAATAGTCCATATCGAGATGGGGTCAAAGAATTTCTTGATTTTGTATTTTTCAATTTTGAAAAAATGGTAAGATTAAGTTCCCATGAAAGAAATGAAGTAACTTCTATTTGAAAAATCGTCAAGATGTTCAAAGTCATTTTGTTATAGTGAATAGTTATACTAGGTGGATATAGCACGGTGAACCAATGGAATCATATAATGATAATGTTAATGATTACAACATATATGAGTTTGAAGATGGAGAGGATGATATTATAGGGCAGGAAGAACACACTACAAATGAGTTTGAGAAAGACGACATAAAGTGAATGTTACATGATATTTTTATTGGACCTTACAACAATGATATTCGAGGGGATGTATCTGATATCCGTGCTACTCAAGTGCCCAAAGGTAAAGGACAAAAGTTTGCTGGATTAGTACAACACCTCATGCATATTGACAAGAGAGGTGGCTAGCCTTCGCCGCCAAACTATGCCTGGCGCCACTAAATAACTAATCATTCTTAGCATATGACAGATATGAGACATATGAAAATTTATTCCACGAGATAATAATTAAATTGATCAAATAATAATAACCGTTCATGCAATAATAAATCCATCACAATGCTAATCTCCAACATAAAGCCAATCTCTAATAAATATAAACTCAAATAAAATAATCCAACTATAAACGTCTGAATAAAATTATAAACAACCGTAGAACTGAGTGACCCACCCAAACCATAAATAAAGTTTTATAATAAATGCGACGAGATATAAAATTAAATCCTAAACAACTAAAGCATCTAAAATAAACTCCAGTTGCACCTCTAAAATATCTCTAATCACTCCTATGCATTTACTCCAGTATTATACCGAAAATGTTAGTCAATGCAATGGGTCAGAGCCCACCATATGAATACAATATACTCTCCCTAATTAGGATCCGTGAACCCACATGGTAGCATTATACATACTAAACACCACAATATAGTATTTTAAATTAAATGAAATAATTATTGATATGCGAATAAACGCAGACTACCACTATTAAACCATACAACTTATTCACCCTACAATATAAGTCCAATTATGCCATGAGCATTATGATTTAAAATTTTATTCTTGTCCTTAATAAATTTAATTAATAAATTATTTTAATTCATGAGACACCAATATGTCTAGTCGACCTCTTATCGGTCCTGCACACACTCTTGGCACACTTAAAACTCTACACATCACACCCATTCCCTGTACTATAGTCAGTCAATCTGTATTCTGTCAGTTATGTAGATATCCATGAGTTTCCATGCACGACACATCACAATAGCTGGTTGGCTCGTATTCTGTCAGCGTCACACATACTCGTGATGTAAACACACACCCACGTCGCTATAGCCAGCGGACCCATGTTTTGTCAGCCCTGTACATACTTGCACCACAAATTGGTGATATTAAATTCATATCACAGTAGGTGCTCTACAAATGATTTTTGGACTGGGTTAATACAAATTGGGTTTTGATTTGGGGAAGTTACGAATGAAGTTTTTGGGACTGTTATGATAAGGGCTTATGAATTCTATGATGTGAACAAATTATAAGTTAATTAAGGAAATTTATTGATTGCAAGTTAGGGAACAATCGTATGTATTCATATCTTTGTTATCAATTGGAGATAGAAATTGGAAATTAAGATATTGGGACTCGTTTTGATTTGTAAGGATTTTAGTGGATAATTTCGGGTAAAAAGATTCACAAAAGTTGTTAATGGCGTTTATGTCCACGCGTCCCTCTAAAAAATGGTGTTTTCTAACTTTCGTTGTCTAATACGTTTTTTCGAAAATGGACCCAAAATGCCCTAAAACGGCATTTTAAAAATCTGGGCAGATTGAGTAAATTGAAAACCTCAGATTAATAATTGTGCAAACTTTATTGAGGAGAATTTTGAATAATTAATTGGGGATATTGTATTATGGACCAAGGGGGTGTCCAGATATTTTGGTTGAGTGACGCCATGATAATATATTAATTAATGAGGGATTAATTAATTAAAGCTTATATCTGGAATAATTTATTGTAGGATGATATAATAAATTATTAAATATTATTTAATTATGAGCGTTCTATTTTTAATTGAATTTGGAGGAGTACGTTCTAAGAGATGGAAATTCGGGTCAAGTGAGCGAGTCTGGTTAAATTGGTTGTGTGACACCAGGAAGATATTAAATTAATTAATGAGTATATTAATTAAAATAAAGTCGGACCATAGACTCGGGGAGATAATACGTTAATTAATGGGCATATTAATTAAATTAGAGTCGGACCATAGACTCAGGGAGATAATAAGTTAAGTAATGGGCATACTAATTAAAGTAGAGTCAGACCATAGACTCAAGGAGATATTAAGTTAATTAATGGGCATATTAATTAAATTAGAGTCAGACCATAGACTCGGGGAGATATTAAATTAATTAATGGGTAAATTAATTAAATTAGAGTCTGACCATAGACTCGGGAATATGTTGGCCAGTGTTGCGGACTTTGTACACGGTAAAGCCGGGATTAAATTTTAAATATATATATATATATATATATATATATATATATATATATATATATATACACACACACGATAGTGTGATGGTATATATATATATTTTGTGCTCATAAATACCGGTGGCTAGTTATTTAGAATTATATGCTCTAGTGCTATCGGGGGAGGTTGCACGATGTGGGTGAATACCCGAGCTTGAGGAGTAGGGCGAATATATCCCCAGGTCATAGCGTCCAAATAGAGGTTGACATTGAGATGATTGTATTCATACTCGGGGGAATATGACTGCCTCCAAGACGTTTATATTTCTATGTTTTGATTCAGCGGTAGCTAGTTGTATCAAAAATCCAGGTGGGACTGAGTAGACCTGGGATGATAGAACTTTAGAGAATGTATCTGATGAGTTATTAGTCGGAAGGATAGTTTTAATTATATTCAACATATGTTTGATTGTGGAATATAGTTCTTCGTATATAATGGAGTAGATAATTAAATACATGAAGAGAATTTGTATTACTTATATTACCTGTGAATGTTATATGGCTTTTAAAAGAGGTTTTATTTATATTCAACATATGTATAATTGTGGAATATAGTTCTACGTATAAAATGGAGTAGATAATTATATACGGGTAATTAAATACATGAAGATAATTTGTATCACTTATATAACTAGTGAATGTTATATGACTTTTATGAAAATGATTAATTAAGTTAATGTGATAAATAACTTACGAAGTAAATATACAAATTACTCGGGTTAGAGTAGAGTTCAAGGAGTTTCATGACAAGACTAGTTAGACGAGGTGTTGTAACTAGGAGGGTCAGGAAGAAAGTGTTAGGTGTGCACTTTAGAGGAGGGGTGAGATGTATCTCAAGGGAGTGCGACACTAACTTAAATATGAAGAGCATTCATACATTTTAATTGTTGTATTTTAATTTACTTGCAAAATATTTTCAAAAGGACTTTGGCCTCTCACCCGTACTTGGAAAATATTTTCAAAACCTTTTAGGTATCCATCCACAGGGATGTCAAACTTGAAGGTTTGTTCCACGGATGCGTAGCTGCACCAGGTGTGGATGTTACAGGATTTGGACATCGACAATTTAGTCATTTCATTCCTAGAGTAGGATTCATCTTGTTATTTCTTTCGAGCATGTTGCCCCAACTATTTTCATTTCAGTCAAACTTTGTACTGGTTACTATTCTCTGTTAGATTATATTAGTGGATGTTGGTTTTCTGCCGATGGTTTATTCGAATGGTCATTTATTGATTTATTCAGTATTGCTTTAGATTTATGGTTTGTGTGAATGGTTCGTATTGATATTTATATAGTTGTTGTTGTTAAATAAAAAGATTTAAATTTTGACATCTGCTTTTGAATAATAGGTGGTTAGTAAGTATTAAAAAGTTTTCGACACTGATACTAAGAATGAACCAGATGAGACTCCTGTTTTAATGTGATATATGACTGATCACCCGGTATTTATTGGGCGTGGTGTCACAGATGGTATCAAGACATCAGGTTCTAGTGTCCTTAGGATCTGTGCGGATTTTTACGTTTCTGCGTAGCACTCTTTGATGTAGAGCCTTATTGTAGGATTGTTGTATTCCTTTACATATGAGAATTTATGTTCTCTTGCGATTAATTATAGTTGATATTATTCATATACGAGTTCGGTTGGGCTTTGTGCACCGAACATTCTTTAGGACGACCAACGAGGGCCGTAAGAGGATTATTGGAGGAGAGGCTCTACAGAAGACTTGGAGTATTCTTGAAAAGGTAATCGTGTTAAGAGTCACCATGATTGTTGTTTAGACAAGTGATGATACAATAATCGCTCGGGAGCGATACAAAAGCACTGTTGTAGATAATGGTGGTACAATTTTAGACTCACCCAGTGTAGTCAGCAAGGGTGGGAATATTCGGAAGGTCCCTTTTGTAAGGACCATCTACATGGATTCGAGTGGCAGAAGATGTGATAAGCCAATGGAAGGAGATGACCTAAAGGAAATTGTGTAGAGTGGAGTGGAACGGCACCCAAGACTAAATTTCAGGAAAATTTTTTAGCTCAACGAGGCGGTGTTGTAGTGGTAGGAGTTAGTCACCACAACCATGGAGAGATACCATGAATAATAAGGAATTTAGGGTGCAGTTTGACCGCTAATCTTCTCATTAGCTATTTAACCAGAGAGGAACATGATATTTTAATACTTGTTTCGAAATTCAAGGGGACGCAAAGTGGTCGATCATGAAGGAGAGTTGACGTGTTTAGCGAACTTGGTACCGGATAAAGGGGTACGAAGAATCAAGAAGGTTCGTAAGTTAATGATGGACTCACCACTAATATACAAGCATGGATGAGAATTTCGCCTAGGATGACTAGTGCTATAGTCATCAAGGTCGTATAGTTACGATTTGAGATCAATACTTGTGTGAGAAGGAAGCCAAGAGAGGTGGAGAATTTGACTGCAAGATAAGATCGTATTTAGCAGTGCAAGTGAGGCACCATAAGGAGGATACCCAGCTAAGGAACCCATTTATATGATTTAGATAAGTGAAATTCCTACCGAGTGACGGTGGATTCAATGAGGGTCATCGAGGCAAGTAACAAGTCCCATGGGGCTAGCGAAGCCAAAGGGATAATGGGGGTAGAAATCAGGGTAAATTCTACCAAGTATGCGAGAAGGACAACTCCGACATGGCTAGTGGGGCTAGAGACAGGGGATTAACACAGGGAAGTGTCTTATGTGTGGAAAGTAGGACCACAACAATTGATTATGTCCACAGTGAGTCAGGGGATAGGAGCAAAATGCCCAGCAGGGATAAAAGTTAGGAAGTTTTTAGTTCGATTTGGATGATAATATTATGTCCAGAAACCATTTCGGCCGCCGGTATGTAAGTAAGTAGAAGTATGAGTTTTTATCCTCGGATAAATGGGAGGAATTTTGTGTGGCATGAGTGGTCACAATATTCTTACTAACACTATATTCGCGTGGGAGATGAGTTTGGTGGATGTATCATAGTGTTACTATGGTATATATATTTATCGTGGGGTAACAGGGATCTCTTTAGTTTTATCTGCAGGGAAGAAGGTGCGAAAACTGAGAGGGTGTATTTTACAAGGGTAACTCATTTTGAGAGGTGTTATGAGAGTATGATTTTTCGTAGATACGGACTAGTTAGCAATGGGTGAGCGATGAAGGGTAGTTATAACAAGACTATCGTATTCACGGTTCTGGGGCAGGATGCATATTATTTTGCGATGACTCACCTGAAAGAGGGTCGAGCTCGTATATATATTATCATTAAATAAACTCGATAGGGTACATTGGTCTAGGGATATTAGATCCCGGTGCATAGGAACCTTTTACGAATGTTATTCGAGGAATATCGGGTTTACCATGGAGAGGAGAGATTTAGATCATTGTTGTTTATACCCTGAGAACTTAGTGATAGTTATACTGATAGCGTCTTATAATGTAATGCCTTAAGAGACATCAGCATTGGTGATTTGATTTATGTTCCGGGAGACAAAATTTAGGATATCTTAGTGTGAGTTTATCTTAGTATGTGCTATGGACACACGTATTTCGATGATCGATAATGCTAGGGAATAGTGCACTGGGAAACATTTTTTTGAGCTTTGTTAAGGAATGTTATACGCACGGACCTTAAGAAACTTTGAAAGTAGTGAGACATTGATTGATGCGAGTACATCGGTTTTAAATGTTAAATTATTAGACGTATAGAGAAAACACTTTAAAATGAGAGATATTTCGATATAGGACCAGTGGAGCCGGGGTATGCCATGACAGAAGCACAAATATAACTTATGTACCAAAAGTTAATAGGTGGGGTAGTATCGAGAAGAATTGAATTGAAAATTATGGGGTAATCGAGAATACTTGTATTATGTAGTCACGCCGCGAGTGCAGAGCTGAGTTTGAGATACGTATTGTTATGTACTAGGCGTTAGTGATATTATCCTGTGATGTTTGCATTACTGGAGAGACTTATACTTTCGAGAGTTATAAGGGTAGATTGGGATATTTTCCAAGTTTCGGTTGGTTAGCGATGGGTTGGAGCATTAATGGATAGTTATAGTAAGAATTTGTGTTCGCTGTACTTGGTATGGATTATTTTTGGTAGCTATCACCTAAGGTAGGGTCTAGATTATATATACGAGTATGTATGTTAAATTTGGCATGATAGGCTTATGATGATATTCGTATGTTGTTAATTTGATTCCGGGGAGTAGGGACAGTTATTAATGTCATTCAGGGAGGATAAACTTATGTACGAGCGGGGAGCTATAGATCGGGATTAATTTTGCGCAAGGAAGCTAGTGATAGTAAGGGCGTGGTATTTTTGTGTTGTCTTTTATAACATAAGAGTGGGTGTGTATACTTTTATGCCAATAGGCGGGTATTTGAGGGACTGGGGGCTAAACGGATCTCATCGACCAAAAATGTTAGGTAATAGTGTATCGGGGGGTTCCTTGATTGGATTTCGCATTGCGAGACATCCCACGCATGAAGCTTAGAGCAACGTTGGAAGTGGGGAGATGTTTTGTCATTTGTTCCTGAGTTAGGTACCTCGATTATTTTACATGTATGTAGTTATAACTGTAATTTGGAAGTTATATTACAGAATAAGGCTAGTATAGTCGGGTAACAATAGTACGGTGAAACATGGGTGTAGGGTGTATGGGCACCTTGGTTAACTAAAGTTGTTTTAGCATAGTTCATGATCAGATGTGAGAGATATAGGCGTAGCCTTCTTATAGGGATGGGATTTGAGAGATATTCAAACCTTCGAGCACTAAGCTTATCTTAATTTCGAGGATGAAATTCATTTATAAGAGGGGAAGTCTGTAACACCCCATAATTCTGAGGAGTTAGAATTTAATTATTTTATGGAAAAATAGAACTTAATTAATTTGGATAATTCAAATTTATCATTTGAAAATTTATTTAAGTGGAAGGAATTATTTAAATTGGTGAATTAACATTTAATTAATTTAGAGCATCTTTGGATTTTGCATGTGTCGCGTTTTGAGGTTTAAATTAGAGAATGTTATAAAGTATTTCAGATGTCAAATCTGAGTGCATAGTTGAGTCCAGATAGGTCGAGATAGTCAGAAAAGTGTACTCGGGGGTGGTAAATGGATCACAGGGTATTTTTATTCCTGACCGAGCTCACACTGGAGTATTTGGGCTATTTTAATTAGGACCACAAGAGAAAAAACGGAATTTACCTTTTACAACCTAAAAGTGAGAGTTGGGAGCAACCATAACTCATTTTAAAATACCTAAATATGTAGAGGGGAGGAAAGGGATAATTTGAGGAGCTTTTGGGGAGTCAATTTGGAGTAAGATTTGGGTGCTTGTGTTAAACTTATCATCTTCATCAAAGGATTCTGACTCTACGAATTTATAAGGCAAGTTGTTAAATTGCTTCAATGTAAATTGGTGATATTCAATTCATATCATAGTAGGTGTTATACAAATGATTTTTGGACTGGGTTAATACAAAATGGGTTTTGATTTGGGGAAGTTACGAATGAAGTTTTTGGGACTGTTATGATAAGGTCTTATGAATTCTATGTTGTGAAGAAATTATAAGTTAATTAGAGAAATTTATTGATTACAAGTTAGGGAACAATCGTACGTATTCATATCTTTATTATCAACTGGAGATAGAAATTGGAAATTAAGATATTGGGACTGATTTTGATTCGTAAAGATTTTAGTGGATAATTATGGGTAAAAATCTTCATAGAAATTGTTAATGGAGTTTCTGTTCGCTTTGCCCTATAGAAAATGTCATTTTCTAACTTCCGTTGTCTAATACGTTTTTTCAAAAACGGCCCCAAAATCTCCCAAAACGGCATTTTAAAAATCTGGGCAGATTGAGTAAATTTAAAACCTGAGATTAATAATTGTGCAAACTTTATAGAGGAGAATTTTGAATAATTAATTAGGGATATTGTATTATGGACCAAGGGGGTATCCGTATATTTTGGTTGAGTGACCCCATGATAATAGATTAACTAATGGGGGATAAATTAATTAAAGCTTATAGTTGGAATAATTTATTATAGGATGATATAATAAATTGTTAAATATTTTTTAATTAGGATCGTTCTGTTTATAATGGAATTTGGAGGAGTATGTTCTAAGAGATGGAAATTCGGGTTAGGTGAGCGAGTCTGGGTACATTGGTTGTGTGACACGAGGGAGATATTAAAATAAGTAGTGAGTACATTAATTAAAATAAAGTTGGACCATAGACTCGGGGAGATAATAAGTTAATTAATGGGCATATTAATTAAATTAGAGTCGGACCATAGACTCGGGGAGATAATAAGTTACGTAATGGGCATACTAATTAAATTATAGTCGGACCATAGACTCGGGGAGATATGAAGTTAATTAATGGTCATATTAATTAAATTAGAGTCAGACCATTGACTCTAGGAGATATTAAATTCATTAATGGGTAAATTAATTAAATTAAAGTCGGACCATAGACTCAGGAATATGTTGGCTAGTGTTACGGACTTTGTACACAGTAAAGCTGGGATTAAATTATATATATACGGTAGTGTGATGGTATATATATATTGTGTGCTCATAAATACCGATGGCTAGGTATTTATTTAGAATTATATGCTCAAGTGCTATTGGGGGAGGTTGCGCGATGTGGGTGAATCCCCTAGCTTGAGGAGTAGGGCGAGTATATCCCCAGGTCATAGTATCTAAATAGAGGTGGGAATTGAGATGCTTGTCTTCATACTCGGGGGAATATGACCGCCTCCAATACGTTTATATTTCTATGTTCTGATTCAGCGGTGGCTAGCTGTCTCAAAAATCCAGGTGGGACTGAGTAATCCTAGGATGATAGCACTTTAAAGAATGCATCCGATGAGGTATTACTCAGATGGATGGTTTGAACTATATTCAACATATGTGTGATTGTGGAATATAGTTCTACGTATATAATGGAGTAGAGAATTATATACGGGTAAATAAATACAAGAAGAGAATTTGTATTTCTTATATTACTAGCGAATGTTAAATGGCTTTTAAAAGAGGTTTTATTTATATTAAACATATGTATAGTTGTGGAATATAGTTCTACGTATATAATGGAGTAGATAATTATATACGGGTAATTAAATACAAGAAGAGAATTTGTATTCCTTATATAACTAGTGAATGTTATATGACTCTTATGAAAATGATTAATTAAGTTAATGTGATAAATAACTTACGAAGTAAATATACAAATTACTCGGGTTAGAGTAGAGTTCAAGGAGTTTCATGACAAGGCTAGTTAGACGAGGTGGTGTAACTAGGAGGGTCAGGAAGAAAGCGTTAGGTGTGAACTTTAGAGGAGGGGTGAGATGTATCTCAAGGGAGTGCGACACTAACTTAAATATGAAGAGCATTCATACATTTTAATTGTTGTATTTTAATTTACTTGCAAAATATTTTCAAAAGGACTTTGGGCTCTCACCCGTACATGCAAAATATTTTCAAAACCTTTTAGGTATCCATCCACAGGGATGTCAAACTTGAAGGTCTGTTCCAGGGATGTGTAGCTGCACCAGGTGTAGATGTTGCAGGATTTGGACATCGACACTTTAGTCATTTCATTCCTAGAGTAGTATGCGACTTGTTATTTCTTTCGGGCATGTTGTCCCAACTATTTTCATTTTAGTGGAACTTTGTACTGGTTACTATTCTCTGTTAGATTATATTAGTGGATGTTGGTTTTCTGCCGATGGTTTATTCGAATGGTCATTTATTGATTTATTCAGTATTGCTTTCGATTTATGGTTTGTGTGAATGGTTCGTATTGATATTTATATAGTTGTTGTTGTTAAATAAAAAGATTTAAATTTTGACATCTGCTTTTGAATAATAGGTGGTTAGTAAGTATTAAAAAGTTTTCAACAGTGATACTAAGAATGAACCAGATGAGATTCCAGTTTTAATTTGATATATGACTGATCACCCAGTATTTATTGGGCGGGGGGTCACAGATGGTATCAGGACATCAAGTTCTAGTGTCCTTAGGATCTGTGCGGCTTTTTACGTTTTAGCGTAGCACTCTTTGATGTAGAGCCTTATTGTAGGATTGTTGTATTCCTTTACATATGAGCGTTTATGTTCTATTGCGATTAATTATAGTTGATGTTATTCATATACGAGTTCGGTTGGCTTTGTGCACCGAACATTCTTTAGGACGACCAACGAGGGCCGTAAGAGGATTATTGGAGGAGAGGCTCTACAGAAGACTTGGAGTATTCTTGAAATGGTAATCGTGTTAGGATTAACCATGATTGTTGTTTAGACAAGTGATGATAGAATAATCGCTCGGGAGCGATACCAAAGCACTGTTGTAGATAATGGTGGTACAATTTTAGACTCACCCAGTGTAGTCAGCAAGGGTTGGGAAAATTCGGAAGGTCCATTTTGTAAAGACCATCTACATGGATTTGAGTGGCAGAAGATGTGATAAACCAACGGAAGGATATGAACTAAAGGAAATTGTGTAGCATGGAGTGGAGCGGCACCCAAGACTAAATTTCAGGCAAAATTTTTGGCTCAACGAGGCGGTGTTGTAGTGGTAGCAGTTAGTCACCAAAACCATGGAGAGATACCATGAATAATAAGGAATTTAGGGTGCAGTTTGACCGCTAATCTTCTCATTAGCTATTTAACCAGAGAGGAAAAGGATATTTTAATACTTGTTTCGAAAATCAAAGGGGACACAAAGTGGTCGATCATGAAGGAGAGTTGACGTGTTTAGCGAACTTGGTACCCGATAAAGGGGTACGAAGAATTAAGAAGGTCCGTAAGTTAATGATGGACTCACCGGTAATATACAAGCATGGATGAGAATTTCACCTAGGATGACTAGTTCTATAGTCATCAAGGTCGTATAGTTATGATTTGAGATCAATACTTGTGTGAGAAGGAAGCCAAGAGAGGTGGAGAATTTGACCGCAAGACAAGATCGTATTTAGCAGTGCAAGTGAGGCACCATAAGGAGGATACCCAGTTAAGGAACCCATTTATATGATTTAGATAAGTGAAATTCCTACCGAGTGACGGTGGATTCAATCAGGGTCGTCGAGGCCAGTAACAATTCCCATGGGGCTAGCGAAGCCAAAGGGATAATGGGGGTAGCAATCAGGGTAAATTCTACCAAGTATGTGAGAAGGACAACCCCGACATGGCCAGTGGGGCTAGAGACAGGGGATTGACACAGGGAAGTGTCTTATGTGTGGAAAGTAGGACCACAAAAATTGAATATGTCCACAGTGAGTCAGGGGATAGGAGCGAAATGCCCAACAGGGACAAAAGTTAGGAAGTTTTTAGTTCGATTTGGATGATAATATTATGTCCAAAACCCATTTAGGCCGCCGATATGTAGGTAAGTAGAAGTATGAGTTTTTATCCTCAGATAAATGGGAGGAATTTTGTGTGACATGAGTGGTCACAGTATTCTTACTAACACTATATTCGCGTGGGAGACGAGTTTAGTGGATGTATCATAGTGTTACTATGGTATATATATTTATCGTGGGGTAACATGGATCTCTTTAGTTTTATCTACAAGGGAGAAGCTGTGAACACTGAGAGGGTGTATTTTACAAGGGTAACTCATTTTGAGAGGTGTTATGAGAGTATGATTTTTCCTAGATACGTACTAGTTAGCAATGGGTGAGCGATGGTGGGTAGTTATAACAAGACTATCGTATTCGTGGTTCCAGGGCCGGATGCATATTATTTTCTCGTATATATATTATTCATTAAATAGACTCGATAGGGTACATTGGTCTAGGGATATTAGATCCCGGTGCATAGGAACCTTTTATGAATGTTATTCCAGGAATATCGGGTTTACCATGGAGAGGAAAGATTTAGATCATTGTTGTTTATACCCTGAGAACTTAGTGATAGTTATACTTATAGTGTCGTATAATGTAATGTCTTAAGAGACATCGGCATAGGTGATTTGATTTATGTTCCGGGAGACAAAATTTATGATATCTTAGTGTGAGTTTATCTTAGTGTGTGCTATGGACACACGGATTTCGATGATCGATAATGCTAGGGAATAGTGCATTGGGAAACGTTTTTTTGAGCTTTGTTAAGAAATGTTATACGCACGGACCTTAAGAAACTTTGAAAGTAGTGAGACATTGATTGATGCGAGTACATCGGTTTTAAATGTTAAATTATTAGACGTATAGAGAAAACACTTTAAAATGAGAGATATTTCGATATAGGGCCAGTGGAGCCGGGGTATGTCATGACAGAAGCACAGAGATAACTTTTGTACCACAAGTTAATAGGTGGGGTAGTATCGAGAAGAATTGAATTGAAAATTATGGGGTAATCGAGAATATCTATATTATATAGTCACGCCGCGAGAGCAGAGCTGAGTTTGAGATAAGTATTGTTATGTACTAGGCGTTAGTGATATTATCCTGTGATGTTTGCATTACTGGAGAGACTTATACTTTCGAGAGTTATAAGGGTAGATTGGGATATTTTCCAAGTTTCGGTTGGTTAGCGATGGGTTGGAGCATTAGTGGATAGTTATAGTAAGAATTTGTGTTCGCCGTACTTGGTATGGATTATTTTTGGTAGGTATCACCTAAGGTAGGGTCTAGCTTATATATACGAGTATGTATGTTAAATGTGGCATGATAGGCTTATGATGATATTCTTATGTTGTTAATTTGATCCTGGAGAGTAGGGACAGTTATTAATGTCATTGAGGGTGGATAAACTTATGTACTAGCGGGGAGCTATAGCTCGGGATTAATTTTGCAAAAAGGAAGCTAGTGATAGTAAGGGCGTGGTATTTTTGTGTTGTCTTTTATAACATAAGAGTGGGCGTGTATACTTTTATGCCAATAGGCGGGTATTTGAGGGACTGGGGGATAAACGGATGTCATCGACCAAAAATGTTAGGTAATAGTGTATCGGGGGGTTCCTTGATTGGATTTCGCATTGCGAGACGTCCCACGCATGAAGCTTAGAGCAACGTTGGAAGTGGGGAGATATTTGGTCATTTGTGCATGACTTAGGTACCTCGATTATTTTACATGTATGTAGTTATAACTGTAATTCAGAAGTTATATTAAGGAATAAGGCTAGTATAGTCGGGTAACAATTGTACCGTGAAACATGGGTACAGGGTGTATGGGCACCTTGGTTAACTAAAGTTATTTTAGCATAGTTCATGATCAGACGTGGGAGAGATAGGCGTAGCCTTCTCATAGGGATTGGATTTAAGAGATATTCAAACCTTCGAGCACTAAGCGTATCTTAATATCGAGGATGAAATTCATTTATAAGAGGAGAAGTATGTAACACCCCATAATTCTAAGGACTTAGAATTTAATTATTTTATGGAAAAATAGAACTTAATTAATTTGGAGAATTCGAATTTATCAATTGAAAATTTATTTAAGTCGAAGGAATTATTTAAATTGGTGAATTAACATTTAATTAATTCAGAGAATCTTTGGATTTTGCATGTGTCGCATTTTGAGGTTTAAATTAGAGAATGTTATAAAGTATTTCAGATGTCAATTCTGAGTGCATAGTTGAGTCCAGATAGGTCGAGATAGTCAGAAAAGTGTACTCGGGGGTGGTAAATGGAACACGGGCTATTTTGATGCATGACCGAGCTCACATTGGAGTATTTGGGCTATTTTAATTAGGACCACAAGAGAAAAAACGGAATTTACATTTTATAACCTAAAAGTGAGAGTTGGGAGCATCCATAACACATTTTAGAATACCTAAATATGTAGAGGGGAGGAAAGGGATAATTTGAGGAGCTTTTGGGGAGTCAATTTGGAGTAAGATTTGGGTGCTTGTGTTAAACGTATCATCTTCATCAAAGGATTCTGACTCTACGAATTTATAAGGCAAGTGGTTGAATTTCTTCAATGTAAATTGGTGATATTCAATTCATATCATAGTAGGTGTTATACAAATGATTTTTGGACTGGGTTAATACCAATTGGGTTTTGATTTGGGGAAGTTACGATTGAAGTTTTTGGGACTGTTATGATAAGGTCTTATGAATTCTATGTTGTGAAGAAATTATAGGTTAATTAGAGAAATTTATTGATTACAAGTTAGGGAACAATCGTATGTATTCATATCTTTATTATCAATTGGAGATAGAAATTGGAAATTAAGATATTGGGACTGATTTTGATTCGTAAGGATTTTAGTGGATAATTATGGGTAAAAATCTTCATAGAAGTTGTTAATGGAGTTGTTTTTCGCTTAGCCCTATAGAAAATGTAATTTTCTAACTTCCGTTGTCTAATACATTTTTTCAAAAATGGCCCCAAAATCTCCCAAAACGGCATTTTAAAAATCTGGGCAGATCGAGTAAACTTAAAACCTGAGATTAATAATTGTGCAAACTTTATAGAGGAGAATTTTGAATAATTAATTAGGGATATTGTATTATGGACCAAGGGGGTATCCGTATATTTTGGTTGAGTGATGCCATGATAATAGATTAATTAATGGGGGATAAATTAATTAAAGCTTATAGTTGGAATAATTTATTATAGGATGATATAATAAATTGTTAAATATTTTTTAATTTTGATCGTTCTGTTTATAATGGAATTTGGAGGAGTATGTTCTAAGAGATGGAAATTCGGGTTAGGTGAGCGAGTCTGGGTACATTGGTTGTGTGACACCAGGGAGATATTAAAATAAGTAATGAGTACATTAATTAAAATAAAGTTGGACCATAGACTCGGGGAGATAATACGTTAATTAATGGGCATATTAATTAAATTAGAGTCGGACCATAGACTCGGGGAGATAATAAGTTACGTAATGGGCATACTAATTAAATTATAGTCGGACCATAGACTCGGGGAGATATGAAGTTAATTAATGGTCATATTAATTAAATTAGAGTCAGACCATTGAGTCTAGGAGTTATTAAATTCATTAATGGGTAAATTAATTAAATTAGAGTCGGACCATAGACTCAGGAATATGTTGGCTAGTGGTACGGACTTTGTACACAGTAAAGCTGGGATTAAATTATATATATACGGTAGTGTGATGGTATATATATATATATATATATATATATATATTGTGTGTGCTCATAAATACCGCTGGCTAGGTATTTATTTTGAATTATATGCTCAAGTGCTATTGGGGGAGGTTGCGCGATGTGGGTGAATCCCCTAGCTTGAGGAGTAGGGCGAGTATATCCCCAGGTCATAGTGTCTAAATAGAGGTGGGCATTGAGATGATTGTCTTCATACCCGGGGGAATATGACCGCCTCCAATACGTTTATATTTCTATGTTCTGATTCAGCGGTGGCTAGCTGTCTCAAAAATCCAGGTGGGACTGAGTAAACCTAGGATGATAGCACTTTAAAGAATGCAACTGATGAGGTATTACTCAAATGGATGGTTTGAACTATATTCAACATATGTGTGATTGTGGAATATAGTTCTACATTTATAATGGAGTAGAGAATTATATACGGGTAAATAAATACATGAAGAGAAATTGTATTACTTATATTACTAGCGAATGTTAAATGGCTTTTAAAAGAGGTTTTATTTATATTAAACATATGTATAGTTGTGGAATATAGTTCTACGTATAAAATGGAGTAGATAATTATATACGGGTAATTAAATACAAGAAGAGAATTTGTATTACTTATATAACTAGTGAATGTTATATGACTTTTATGAAAATGATTAATTAAGTTAATGTGATGAATAACTTACGAAGTAAATATACAAATTACTTGGGTTAGAGTGGAGTTCAAGGAGTTTCATGACAAGGCTAGTTTGACGAGGTGGTGTAACTAGGAGGGTCAGGAAGAAAGCGTTAGGTGTGCACTTTAGAGGAGGGGTGAGATGTATCTCAAGGGAGTGCGACACTAACTTAAATATGAAGAGCATTCATACATTTTAATTGTTGTATTTTAATTTACTTGCAAAAAATTTTCAAAAGGACTTTAGGCTCTCACCCGTACTTGCAAAATATTTTCAAAACCTTTTAGGTATCCAGCCAGAGGGATGTTAAACTTGTAGGTCTGTACCAGGGATGCGTAGTTGAAACAGGTGTGGATGTTGCAGGATTTGGACATAGACGCTTCAGTCATTTCATTCCTAGAGTAGGATGCATCTTGGTATTTCTTTCGAGTATAATTGCCCCATCTTTTGTAATTTCAGTCGGACTTTGTACTGGTTACTATTTTTTCTTGGATTATATTAGTGGATGTTGGTTTTCTGCCGATGGTTTATTTGAATGGTCATTTATTGATTTATTCAGTATTGCTTTAGATTTATAGTTTGTGTGAATGGTTCGTAATTATATTTATATAGTTGTTGTTGTTAAATAAAAAGATTTAAATTTGGACATTGGCTTTTGAATAATAGTTGGTTAGTAAGTTTTAAAAAGTTTTCGATAGAGATGCTAAGAATGAACCAGATGAGATTCCTATTTTAATTTGATATAGGACTTATCACTCGGTATTTTGTTGGGCGGGTGTCATAAAACTCACGTGAGTTTATGGAGCATATAACAATAATTTTCCTTTTCATATATACATGGTTTATGAGATTGCATAAGTCCCTTTTTATTGTAAATAATGCAACTATAATTTTCTATATGCAAATCTACCCCCATATCAACAAAATTCCAATCTCAACCCTAAGCACCCAAGGGTTATGGGTCTTATTTCATGTTAAGCTTTTTCATACAAACAGTCCCATTATAGTTTTCACTTTCTCAAATTAATGTTCCTAATTTATTTCAAGAAAAACAGGTGAATTAAGGTTCATAATACTAAAGAGAGAGAATGGAAGTATTCATGCCTGCTGAAAATTCGATTGAAAATTTTGATTAGATGATTACGTTTCTTTCGAAAAAATAATAAATATTCGTTCTTGAAAAATCTTGAGAAAACAACGTTTGAGCCTTCAAAACTTGGGTTAAATCTTGATAAAATTTGAGGATAGGGTTTGTAGATGAAAAGTGATAAAGATGTGAAAGACTTCTGGTTTAAACGATGGTGAAAAAGTGAAAAACGCAAGGTGTGATTAAAATAATAATCTCAAATTAAAATGTTTAATTTCCTTTTTAAATCAATGAATGCGGAAGCGTTGAATACAAGTGATGGTTCCATAAAACAAGGAGGCCGGGTTTTAATATCTTAAGAAACAAATACAAACAACAGAATTCAAGTCCTAGAAATTTGCCTAAGTCATGATTAACAAATATATCCAAAGTTAGGCGAAACCAAATTAATGCAAGTGACAAGAATTACACAATTTTACCCAATATTTAATTTAAGTCCCAAATTAAATGAGTGTGAGAATTAAACCGAATTTTATCTTGAAATTATCCTAAGCATGCGTTCTAAATTTTGTGCAAGATAAAATTAAACAATGTCACACTACACCGCGATGTACGAGGAAAAACCCACTAACGGGAAAAAACCTCGGGACGGCCCTAGCCTCAAATCCACTAAAAATGGTATTACAAAATACAAGACAAAAGACTTACTTCCTAAACTCGAACCCTCTCAAGCCGTGATGCTTCTTCTTGTATCAACCTCCAATTAGCGGATAACCAACGGAGCTCCACCGTGGTCTTGAAATTCATCAATCGGGCAATTAGGCACACCGTCACCCAAGCTTGGAGCCTTTCTCCAAGTGAGTAAAACCGCAACAAATGTCTTCTTCTTTGTGATGGGAAATAGAAGCAAACCCGAAACGTCTCCTTTTTAATTTCGGTAGAGAAACACCGGTGCCAAAATCTCCAAGTAAAGATATGAATATAGAGAACTTGGATAAAAACAACTATTGGGTGTAAACTAGAGTGTGTAGAATTTTTCTTCAAAAATGACACTCTAAACTTGATCTTTTTCCTTAAATGAATTTTCTCTCAAAACACTCTCTAGGAGTTTGTTTGGTATGAAAAAGATCAGTTAGAAAAAGAGATTCCCATTCATAAATAAGTCTGAAAAAGGTTGGTTGAAAACCAAGTGGAGAAGTGGGGAAAAACTGCCAAAAAACTGCTCAAAACTGTTCCCGCCTGGCATTCTCGTTCGAACGACTTTGACTGTCGTTCGAACGAGGTTTCTAACGAGCGACCAGCCTGGGCTCGTTAGAACCTCGTCAGATACCTCGTTAGAACGAGAAATTCGTTCGAACGAATTATCTAACGACTGACCAGTTTGGTTGGAAAGCAGTCTCGTTCGAACGAAGTTTGGTTCGAACGAAAAATCTCGTTCGAACGAAATTTCGAACGAGTTTCAGAAATTTTTGTTAAATTCTATTTTGGCCCAGAAACATTTATATATATTAATATAAGGTTCTTTTTAAATTATTTCTGAAATAAACATGTCTTTTATTAAACCTAACACCCAACTAAACATTGTTCCAAGCTCCTATATCAATATAATTACATTCATACCTTGGGAGCATGGAACCTTAGATGATGACGTAGAAACGAGGCATGCAAATCGGCATTTTGATGAAGCTTTAAATTCTTTGCCGCTACGTCTTCAACATACACGTCATAGGCTTGTGAATATTACAATAATTACTATCCTATGAATAAATGTTTTTGTCCGGAATTGAGCCAAAACTATATATGGACTCAATTGGAAATTTGTGTCCTTAAAAATCTCCCCCTTTGGCTATTCTGGGACAAAAACCAAAACAAAAATCCTATAGGGCCGTCAAGCTCTACTAGACTCAAAACATAACTCGCCCAATCTTGACTCAACCCAAGGATTAAACTTTGTGCCATAGAAAGATGCCGCTTTATAATAATTCCTGCACACTTAAGCAAACTCATCAAATGCATAGGGAATATCAAAATATTAAATGCAATTAATTAAATACTCCCCCTAAATTAATTCTCCCTTGAAACACACATGACCTTCTTAGAAAGACGTCTCCCCCTAAGATAAATCTCCCCCAAACGAAGATACGATAATAATAGGATTAGATACCATTGCTCCTCCTATCATCATTCTCCCCCTTTTTGTTCGGGAATAGGCAAAGGATAAAGAACTAATAAACAATGAACCACTTGCATATATATATAGATATAAACACACACATGACACAAAATACAATAAGTTTGCACACTCGTATGGCAAAAATGTGTCATATGGAAACGGAAGTGTAGGGGTGTGAACAAGCAACAATTAAATTTAGACCCAAACACTTAAGAAACGTTCACGGAGTTCTCATTTGATTGCAAACTTCATCACAGTTAAATATAACCTCATGTGACAATATAAAGATTGAACTCAATGAACAAACATACACAATGCATACAAGCCTAGCATGATGGTGATTCTACAAACCAAATAGAGTCATGACATTAAAGACAACTAGGATAAACGGACATTGTGCAAACCGTTGATATACCATCCAATTCTCCCTTAATAAGCATATATATTCTTTTGTTTTTGAATGAATATATCAAACAAACATAGGCCTTGGCAATTGCTTTCTTTGAATGCCAAATATTCTGTTTTTAGGCCTTTGGATCACGTATTTCTTTTAGATCCAATCAACGGTGTCTTACTATCGCAAAGGATTTAATTCATCCTTTCAGAGCCCTTCCCCGTGCATATATGAATTTATCATGTTTTCATTTTTCGCACAAATCTCACATGCAACGGATTTTGACATGCACTAGTCCTCCTAGGTCATAGATATGTAGATGACTAGATTGATAGGAGAACACCTCAAAAAGCTCAAATATAACATGTGACATTAAAATTTCAAAAGAGCTCGTGCATGTGTGAATAGAGGCATATAGAAATAGAATCCATTTAAACAATACAAAATCCAACTACTCCATATAAAACATGGTAAAGAACATTTTAAGGATTGAAAATCTAAACCAAAAGTTCTAGCCACATGGGAGCGTAAAAGATAGGATTCAAACACAAATATATGCCACATAAAGTGTGTCAAATAAAAATACACACAAAACAAAATCTTTTTGAGTTTTTAACATTTTAATCAAAAATAAAGATATATACTCAAAAGACTAAACAAAAATCATTTGTATTTTTCATTAAGCTTAAATGAAATAAATAAAACACAAATGATAAACAAAAATCTTTTTATATTATGCAGTCAATTTAAACACAAAATATAATACAAAAAGATAAACAAGTCATAGTTTCTAGCATGTGATATGAAATAAGGCAATGACTAGAAAATGACTAAACAAGCATACTTTTAGCATATGAATATAGCATGAAGTACAAACGCTAAAGTATGCAAACACTAACACAATTATCCTTTAGATTTTGCATGGGAGGAGTCATGTGTAAGTAAATGAGAATCAAAATCCATATTTTGTAAGGCAACCAAGTCGGATTTCCTAACCCAAATTAATGAAGAATTAGTATCTTGGGGTGTAGAAACATTAGCTATCGTGGTTACTTTACTATGGGATTTTCTAGGAATTCGTTTAAGATCTAAACAAAATTTCCTAAGATGACCTTGTCGACCACAATGTGTACAAGTAAGAGCATGTCGAAAAGATTTATCTAAGGAGTGATCATTAAATGCATTCCTAGAAGATTCTCCTAAAACATTGGTTTTGACTTTAGGGTTAAAATCATTACAAGAATTGAAACCTAAACCAAAAGTGTCATTTTTAATTTGGATTGTTCCTAACATTTTATCAAGTTTTTCCGAACGACATTCCAAATCAAATTTGACATTACTAGAATCTTTTAATTTATTTTCCAATTCAACAATGTTAGATTCTAGTAAAGAATTACGTTCTTCAAAAGCAAGAAGCTCCTTTTTCAAGGATTCCATTAAACCCCTAAGGCTATCTCTCTCGCCTTCTACATAATCAAGCTTCTCTTGAAGAGTCCTCACATGTTTCCTAAGGTCTTCTATTGAGGCACTTTCATCAATGACCTTGACACTCTCTCTTAAACTCGCTTCTAATTTCAAATTAGCTCTTTTCAATTTAATAGATTCTTTATATAATTCATGAAAAGCATTTTGAAGTTCACTCATATCAACCTCTTCTTCATTTTCACTCTCTTCTTCTTTTTCACTCTCACTATCATAAAAAATAAGAGAACCATGTACAATGACCTTGGAAGTGGCATGTGCTATAATTTCATCATCCGATGAGTTCTCATTATCACTCACATGTGCCATAAAAACCACAAAATTTTTCTTAGTGGGGGATTCGGGCTTCTCTTCCTTATCACTATCACTAAGGGTCGCATTATATGAAATGGGTCATTTACCCTCTTTCCTTAGTTTAGTGGGGCACTCAAAAGCCCTATGGCCATAACCTTCACAACCAAAACATTTATTAGACTCGTCCCTATCAATATTTTCATTACTAGGTTTAGGGATCTTATCGGCTTTAGAAATCTTCTCGTTTTTATTATGTTTAGAAGATTCAAATTTCTTAAAATCATTTTTAACTTTATCTTTGTTAAATTTAAGAAATTTTCTAAATTTACAAGCAAACAAAGCCATATCTTCCGAGTCACTATCACTATCGCTCTCTACTACTTGTTTAACCTCTTTGCGGGCTTTTAAAGCAACGCCCTTTTCAATTTTCTTTTCAGTTTTAGAGGGAAACATATCTAGTTCATAGGTTTGTAAATCACCTACAAGCTCTTCTAATTTCGTAGAGGCTAAAGTGGGTAAAGAATTTAAAACGGTCACCTTTGGAATAAATCTATCGGGTAGGGACCTTAAAATTTTCTTTACTACACGGTCGTCAGGTATTTTCTCTCCCAAGTTAAAGGATGAATTAACAATATCAGAAAGTCTAGCATAAAATTTATCAAATGTTTCTTTTTCATCCATTTTGATAGTTTCAAATTGAGTGGTGAGGTTTTGGAGTTTTGAAGCTTTAACGACACTAGTTCCTTCATGAGTTAATTGTAAAATATCCCAAGCTTCTTTAGCGGTTTCACACGTCATAATACGTCGGAATTCATCCGGTGCGACAGCGCTAAATAAGGTATTTAAACCACGGGAATTAAAATTTGCTAGCTTAAACTCGTTTTCAGTCCATCTGTCAACGGGTTTGGGAACATGTACATTTTTAATTAAATGTGTTGGTGGGGTCCAACCGTTAACAACAGACATCCAAACTCGTTCATCGATAGATTTAAGTGCCGATTTCATTCGCGCTTTCCAATACGCGTAGTTAGAACCATCAAAAATAGGAAATTTTGAAAATGGGGAAAATCCATATTTAGCCAAAAAGTAAAGGATCTTTAACGAAATAATTTATCGTTTTTGGCTCTGATACCAATTTGAAAAACACAAGGTGTGATTAAAATAATAATCTCAAATTAAAATGTTTAATTTCCTTTTTAAATCAATGAATGCGGAAGCGTTGAATACAAGTGATGGTTCCATAAAACAAGGAGGCCGGGTTTTAATATCTTAAGAAACAAATACAAACAACAGAATTCAAGTCCTAGAAATTTGCCTAAGTCATGATTAACAAATATATCCAAAGTTAGGCGAAACCAAATTAATGCAAGTGACAAGAATTACACAATTTTACCCAATATTTAATTTAAGTCCCAAATTAAATGAGTGTGAGAATTAAACCGAATTTTATCTTGAAATTATCCTAAGCATGCGTTCTAAATTTTGTGCAAGATAAAATTAAACAATGTCACACTACACCGCGATGTACGAGGAAAAACCCACTAACGGGAAAAAACCTCGGGACGGCCCTAGCCTCAAATCCACTAAAAATGGTATTACAAAATACAAGACAAAAGACTTACTTCCTAAACTCGAACCCTCTCAAGCCGTGATGCTTCTTCTTGTATCAACCTCCAATTAGCGGATAACCAACGGAGCTCCACCGTGGTCTTGAAATTCATCGATCGGGCAATTAGGCACACCGTCACCCAAGCTTGGAGCCTTTCTCCAAGTGAGTAAAACCGCAACAAATGTCTTCTTCTTTGTGATGGGAAATAGAAGCAAACCCGAAACGTCTCCTTTTTAATTTCGGTAGAGAAACACCGGTGCCAAAATCTCCAAGTAAAGATATGAATATAGAGAACTTGGATAAAAACAACTATTGGGTGTAAACTAGAGTGTGTAGAATTTTTCTTCAAAAATGACACTCTAAACTTGATCTTTTTCCTTAAATGAATTTTCTCTCAAAACACTCTCTAGGAGTTTGTTTGGTATGAAAAAGATCAGTTAGAAAAAGAGATTCCCGTTCATAATTAAGTCTGAAAAAAGTTGGTTGAAAACCAAGTGGAGAAGTGGGGAAAAACTGCCAAAAAACTGCTCAAAACTGTTCCCGCCTGACATTCTCGTTCGAACGACTTTGACTGTCGTTCGAACGAGGTTTCTAACGAGCGACCAGCCTGGGCTCGTTAGAACCTCGTCAGATACCTCGTTAGAACGAGAAAGTCGTTCGAACGACTTATCTAACGACTGACCAGTTTGGTTGGAAAGCAGTCTCGTTCGAACGAAAAATCTCGTTCGAACGAAATTTCGAACGATTTTCAGAAATTTTTGTTAAATTCTATTTTGGCCCAGAAACATTTATATATATTAATATAAGGTTCTTTTTAAATTATTTCTGAAATAAACATGGCTTTTATTAAACCTAACACCCAACTAAACATTGTTCCAAGCTCCTATATCAATATAATTACATTCATACCTTGGGAGCATGGAACCTTAGATGATGACGTAGAAACGAGGCACGCAAATCGGCATTTTGATGAAGCTTTAAATTCTTTGCCGCTACGTCTTCAACATACACTTCATAGGCTTGTGAATATTACAATAAATACTATCCTATGAATAAATGTTTTTGTCCGGAATTGAGCCAAAACTATATATGGACTCAATTGGAAATTTGTGTCCTTATAAAAAGTGTTTAGAAAGGTATAACCCCAAGTTGTTTTGACATGGAAAAATATTAAGAGTTCTAATTAACTCAAACATTAACAAATCCCACTTACTGGTGACACTGACCATTCCGAATCGATTTGCCACCAAGGCCTAATTGATTCGGTATGGTTAGGTTCCCTAAGACGCCCCCCATATATATATATATATATATATATATGTGTGTGTGTGTGTGTGTGTGTGTGTGTGTGTGTGTGTGTGTGTGTGTGTGTGTGTTTGTGTGTGTGTGAATAAAATCAAATTTCTCCCCCGATTTCAATTCCGAATAACATCCTATTTTCCATAAATAAAATCCAACATATTAAATTGCTAAAAATAATTAAATAAAAAAAAATATTTTTTCAATTTTAGAATTAAATTAAATTCTTAATGGTTTAAAATTATGGGGTGTTACATACTTCCCCACTATCACATGAATTTTGTCCTCGAAACTCGACGAAACATAAACGCGCAAAAATAAGGCTCACATATGCCTACCCATAGAATACCACGATTAGGCGACCATACACCCAATCCTACATGCACCTGCGAGTGTGCCTACAATCAATGAATAAACTTGTTTAAATAAATTTCAATTTTATTCCCAAATTTTAATTGAAACCCTAAATCACGTAACCAATTGCAATTGACATAATATAAATAATCTAGCATCCACACCAAAAGAATCACAATCACATAATTGAGGAAAAATTCTGTAATACCCCGTATTTTTATGCTATATTAATTTGGGGATTTATTAAATTTAATGTGAATGATTTATTTAATAAAAATCCGAAAATTAATTATGTTATAATTATTAACGTGACGAGAGTTAGTAATTATAGGAAATTGGTTGAATATTACTAATGAGCATAGTAATATATTATATTGGTTATATTGAATGTCATGAGTGAATTAAATGACGATTTCGGAAATTTAAGTCGGAACGTGCTCGTGTCACGTCGGGAGTAATTTAATTAAATAAAAAGTGAATATTTTAGAAGTTGTCTGTATGGTCATTTGAGTACACCAACGCATCCGGTAGGGTCGAGATATTCAGAAAAGTGTACCCGGGGGTGTAGTTTGGGTCTCGGGGCATTTTTAGGCCTAATTAGTACCCCGTGAGGGCATTTTAGTCATTTTACATAATTGGGTAATTAAACCCACGAATTTCAGCAACCTATATCATCCATTAGGTTAGCCTTTTAGGGTTAGAATATCCAGAAATCAAGTGACGGCCATTGGAGAAGAGAGGAGAGAGCTTCAAGGCAACTCAAGGCCAAAAAGCCACCGGATTACACCGCCGCCACCACCACCTCGTAGATCGCGAGACAAGGAACGCAGTCATTCCAAAATCAGCCGTGAATCTGCATACCAAAAATCCCAGGCAAGTATTTGACTTGCGTATTTTCGTTAATGCAATCTTCATATTAGTCTATGATTGTTTAGAGATGGAAACTATGAAAGAAAACCCAATTTATGTTAGGATGATGCATGTAGTTTTGATTATATGGAAATTCTGGAACCCTTGCCATGTAGAGGAATATAACCCACGAAATTTTGATGATATATTAGAAGGAATTTCTGGTAAAAACAGATTAGAACCTTGATTAAGGAAAACTCTAGGGTTCTTCATGATTAGATGCGATTTTGAGTTAATTATCCATGTTTAATGAGTTATACACATGCTTTACGTTATAAACACCTGGTATAATGTTATATTGATGATAGTAGAATTTTTGGGACGATTGGAACGGAAAAACATAGTTTTGGATGAAGAAGTTTAGTGAAACCCGTGACTGCATTCTGCAGAATTTTGCCCAAACCTGCTTGATCGATCGATCGAGCCTAGAGCTTCGATCGATCGAAGGTTCGATCGATCGAGCCCCAAGCTTCGATCGATCGACCCCTCCTGGAAGACTGCTAATTCCCTCTTTAAATGAGTTAAATTCATATTGTCGAGATATAATTCTTGGGCATTCTTGTTAAAATTATTTGGGAGACATTGAGGACCAGTAGGGCATAGGAATAAATGTTTGGACCTTTAATCTTCAACGAGAATGGTATTTATTGGACATTTACTTTAGGGTTGGAGAATTTATAAATTTAAAGGGTGAGGTGCGTAAGAGAGTTACATTGGAACCTAATAAAGACACTTACTGAATTTCAGATTTGTGAGGATATAGTCCACGAGTGTCGGATAATGAGTGAGAAAACCCTTCGAGTTAAGGTTAGGAACGAAACCTTATACGTATTTCTCTAAATGTGAAAATTAAGGATAAATGTTATAATTATGGGTAACGTGAAGAACCTATGTTAATATGATAAAGTGGTATATTTATATGATTGTGTGTACATATATTATATACATGTGAAAAACATACCGCGCTACTTGCTATCCTTGAGGTTACCGCGCGGGGACAGTCTTATCTCGATGGGACCTTTATGGGGGATATTGACTTGTACCCTAGAATATAGATATCCTTGGTACAGGCTATCGAATTGATAGTTCAGACGGTCCTAAGAGACGCGAGTATGTGCCATCCTCTTAAAGACTTGGAATCTATGCTTCGCCTCGATATTGTTTGTATATGTGTTAATACAATTCGAGAGTGATTCCGAATTTGTATTCCCCTTGATTTCAGTGGTATGGGGCTTGGATAGTGGAAGTATGCACGCATCATAGTTTTATTCGGGGTGCTGTTATATATATATATATATATATATATATATATATATATATTATACGAGTAGTTAATATATATATGAGATTATCATATTTGAAACTGCCTACTGAGATTTGTTAAGTAGGATATGGTTGTTGGCTCCAATTATAAATACTTGTTTTGAGAAAGTATAATATGTCACTGGAAACTTTATTTTTTTTATAAAGTTAAAAATAGAGAACTTTGGTTACAAATTGGAACATCTTTTTAAAGTGGAAATTGTGTATTGTAAATCTTACGAGTAATCTAAGATATGTTAAATCTTTTAGAAAGACTAGTGCGATAATTGATAAAACAAACCGTTGGGAAGATTAGTGCGATAGGTGTGCACATTAGAAGAGAGGTGAGTATTTCTCAAGAGAGTGACGCACTAATATGTTGTTGCATTGGCCTGTATCAATTTAAATACTTGCTAAACGTATTTTTAAATCAAACACACTTTCGGGCTCTGACCCGTTTCTTTCTCTCTCTCCCTTGTATATATATGTATATATTTCAGGTGCCCAGCCACAAGGGCGTCTTGCTTAGGATCACTTGAAAGGAACCTGCTGCAGCTTAGGTGGGAGTTGCAGGTTACTTGCGTAGACGGCTTCCCTTATTGACTCCACTTTTAGCATTCTCATTTATTGGGCATGTGTCTCCCTTTCGATTATCTCATTATTGTTGGGACATTTGTATTTCAGTTTTCCAGTATTGCTACTTTGGGTTTTATTCAATTTGTATTGGTGACTTTAGTTTTCATATGTGGACATTCGATTGACGAATGTATTATTATTATCGGACTTTATGTTCCAGGTTTATTGTGGTGTGATTCTTAATGGTAGAAATGTTGTTAATAAAACAAATGTTTTTCTTTAAATAAAATTTGGAAAGCATGTATGAAAATGGTTTTGACACTTAGCTTAATTATTTAGGGTGTTAAATTGGAAAATGTATTTTTTCGATAGTGATGCTGAGAATGAACCAACTGTTTAACTTGATTTAATTTAATAAAGGAGTGATCGCCCGGTATTTAATTAGGGGGTGTCACATGTGGTATCAGAGCATCAGGTTCTAGTGTCCATAGGATCTGTACGACTTATTTCTCTTTCAGCTTAACGTTATTGCTATAGAGCCCTATTTTTAGGATTGTTGTATTCCTTCTTTTACGTTAAAGTCTTCAGCTATTTGAGATTTGATGATAAGTGTAGACTAATAAACTTGTTCATGTTTCAGATGCCTCTGAGACGTGCTCCGAAAGATAGGCGTGCCCAAGCCGAGCAGCCGACAGCTCCGGCACCAGGCACAATGAATGCAAACGAAGTAGCTGCCATTGTTGCTCAGGCGGTGAATGCCGCAATAGCGGTGATTCAGTAGGCTCCACCCCAGGTTCAGGCAGTGGCGCCAGTACCAGCACAGCTTCCATTGGCATGGGAGCGGGTTCGGGATGCTTTTCCGAAATCGCATCCCCCTGAGTTTTCTGGTAGCTCCGATATTGTTACAATTAGCCAATGGAAGAAGGATATCCAGCGGCATATCCGTATGTATGAGTGCACTGATGTGAAAAATCAATTATTGGCTTCCTTTAAGCTGGTGGGAGTAGCATTATAGTGGTGGGAGTCCACTACTACTTTGGAGGAGAGGGACACGATCCCTATTCAGTTATTCTGGGAACGGTTTGACTGTAAGTATTTTCCACCCGCAATTCAGACTGAGATGAGGCAGAAATTAGTAAATCTGAAGTAGGAGAACATTACGGTAGCTGAGTATGAGGAGGAGTTCACGAGACTTCTCACTATTGTGCCGGATGAGGCACCCACTGAGAGCAAGAAGATTTTGCTGTTTGTCGACGGGTTAGCTTGGAGGATCCGTCAGCACCATATTGGAAATCTATCCCTGAGTACTTTCACTGACGTACTCAATGCATCATTACTACATTGCCAGGATCACAACTTCCATCTTCAGGGAAGCAAGAGATCAGGGGAGTCCAGCCAGCAGGGCAGGACCGGGGGTAATAGTGCCAGTGGGGCACCAACTCATGAGCAGACTCGTCAGCACGAGCAGAGTTCCCATCAGGGGGACCCTGCTAAGCGATTCCGTTCAGGTGATTCTAGGCAGGGATTCGGGGGTTTCAGGCAGGGCCATCAGGGCCATCCTAATCAGCAGGGCCAGCAGGGCCAACACCGACCACAGGGCCAGCAAGGCCAACAGCGTACACATCAGGGCCAACAGGGCTAGTGGCGTGGAGGAAACGGCCAGCAGGGCCGTGGATAGCAGGGTCAGAGGGGCGGAAACTTCAAAGGCCGATGCTTTGGGTGCGACAAACATGGCCATAGGCGCCAGGATTGCCCAAAGGGAGATAGGGCCCCACAGCAGCAGGGAGCCCGTAATGAGCCACAGAGACCACTCTTTCCACCTGCCCTCCCAGCTCCAGCCCAGGTGCCAGCCCTACAAGCCATTCCAGCAGCTCCAGTGCAGCAGGGGCAATTGCAGTATGGACGTGTCTATAACGTCCACCAGGCAGCAGCTCCACAGGCACCACCCACGATTGAGGGTATGTTTCCTATCCATGGTACTATGGGTCGAGTTTTGTTTGATACGGGGGAAACGCATTATTTTATAGCTACACATTTTGCAAAATCCTTAGGGTTGCTAGCCACAGCAGAGAGCACCGTGACGTGTGTCGACTCACCACTGGGGAGTGGGTCACTTATTTTCTTTATATGCCGGGGAGTGGGGGTAGATATTGGTAGCTTGGTTTTACCTGCAGACATGTTAGTCTTAGACATGCATGAGCATTATGTGATTATTAGTATGGACTGGCTCGCAGCTTATAGAGCCATGATTGATTGCTTCGGTGGGAGCATTGTTTTTGCCATTCCGGGGCAAGAGATGTTTGTAGTGGCGATGCCTCGCCCAGAGGGAGGTTCGACCACTCATTTGTATTACATAGAGGACGATAACTCTAAGGAGGTTGTGATTCCCTTAGATTCGATCCCTGTTGTCAGGGAGTATTCCGATGTGTTTCGGGAGATACCAGGCCTACCGTCCAGTCGTGAGATAGACTTTGTTATAGATTTATTACCAGATACGAGACCTATAGCACGCGCACCGTACCGTATGGCTCCAACAGAGATGCGAGAGCTACGAGATCAGATAGAGCAACTGTTAGGTCAGGGCTTTATTCGTAGGAGTACCTCACCTTGGGGCGCTCATGTCTTCTTTGTGAAGAAGAGAGATGGTTCATTAAGATTGTGTGTGGACTACCAGGAGCTGAACAAGGTCACGATACGGAATAAATATCTGTTACCTCGAATCGATGATCTGTTCGACCAACTGAGGGGTGCAACTTTCTTTTCGAAGATAGATCTGAGGTCGGGGTACCATCAGTTACGTATTAGAGAGCAGGATGTTTCAAAGACTGCCTTCTTATCGAGATATGGGTCCTATGAGTTCAGGGTGATGCCGTTCGGACTAAAAAATGCCCCAGCCGTCTTCATGGACTTGATGAATCGAGTATTCAGAGAGTTCTTAGATCATTTTATCATCGTCTTCATAGATGACATCTTGATATATTCACACTCCGAGGAGGAGCATGCCGAGCACTTGAGGCAGGTTCTTCAGACTCTACGAGAGCATCAGTTGTATGCTAAGTACAAGAAGTGTGGATTATGGTTACGAGAGGTACAATTCTTCAGCCATGTTGTTTCTGAGCAGGGGATTGCAGTTGACCCGAGCAAAGTGTCAGCGGTGAGGGAGTGGGGACAGCCCACGACACCGACGGAAGTGCATAGTTTCTTGGGGTTAGTCGGTTACTACAGGAGATTCATTTAGGGATTCTCCAAAATAGCGGGTCCATTGACGAATCTGACTTGCAAAGGGGTACCATACGTTTGGGATGATGCTTGTCAGTTGGCTTTCGACGAGCTGAAAGACAAGCTTACTTCAGCGCCAGTCCTTGCGCTACCAAAGCGGGGTGTAGAGTACCTGGTTTACACCGATGCGTCCTTACGGGGACTTAGGGGAGTACTTCAGCAGGAGGAGAAGGCTATAGCTTTTTATTCCCGCAAGCTTAAGACGCATGAGAAGAATTATGCCACCCACGACCTAGAGTTAGCAGCGGTCGTCTTTGCTTTGAGGATATGGAGGCACTATTTATTGGGGGAGAAATTCCGTTTGTTCACATACCATAAGTCACTGCAGTACTTGTTCACTCAGCGAGAGCTAAATATGCGTCAGCGCAGATGGTTAGAGTTTGTTAAAGACTACCAGTTCGATATACAGTATCATCCAGGGAAGGCCAACGTAGTTGCTGATGCGTTGAGCCGTAGATCGGTAGACGATGTAGCGAACGTCTGGAAAGAAAAATGGAAGGAGTTGGGTCACCAGGACGCAGTGGCACGTTCTTTCATATCGGTGATGTCAGTCACCCCCGAGATTGTTACGAGGGTGATACAGGCACATACCACAGACCCGTTTTGCCAGGACCAGATTGTGCGACTTCTAGTCGAGGGTGCTGAGTCCTATTCTGTTAGTTCTGATGGAGGTTTACGATTTAATGGGAGATTGGTAGTTCCAGAAGGAGCATAATTACGTCATGCAGTGATGACTCATTCTCATGGGTCCCGATTTGCAGTACATCCGGGAGGCAATAAGATGTACCACGATATGAGGCGATAATACTGGTGGAGTGGGATGAAGAAGGACATCGTAGAGTTCGTGTCCAAGTGTTCTACCTGCCAGCTGGTGAAGGTGGACCATCAGAAACCGTCAGGATTGCTTCAGCCATTGGAAGTACCCGCGTGGAAGTGGGAGAGTATTTCCATGGATTTCATTACAGGGTTGCCTACATCACAACGGGGCCACAATTCTATCTGGGTGATTGTAGACCGTTTGACCAAGGTGGCTCATTTTCTTCCAGTGCGAACAGATTATACCACGGGTTAGTATGTTCAATTGTTCATCGCGGAGATTGTCAGATTACACGGGGTGCCCCTGAATATTGTGTCAGATAGAGACAAGATCTTTGTGTCACGTTTCTGGGAAAGTTTTCAGGAGGCTATGGGTACTGAGTTGAGGTTGAGTTCAGCTTACCACCCACAGACAGATGGACAGACAGAGCGTACTAATCAGATGTTAGAGGATATGCTACGCATGTGTATTCTCAATTTTGGAGGAGGTTGGGAGCCACATCTTCCACTGGTAGAGTTTTCTTATAATAACTCTTATCAGTTTACGATTGGTATGGCTCCATTTGAGGCTTTGTATGGTAGGCCTTGTCGTTCTCCAACTTGTTGGCTCGAGGTGGGGGACAACAAGTTGCTAGGACCAGAAGTGATTCAGGAGACCTCCGCGAGGATTGAGATAATCAGGAGTCGTATTCGGGTAGCCCAGGACAGGCAGAAGAGCTACGCCGATGTGAAATGGTTCTTCCGAGAGTTTAATGTGGGAGATCAAGTGTTATTGCGTGTATCTCCTATGAAGGGAGTGATGAGGTTCGGGAAGAAGGGGAAGTTGGATCCAAGGTACGTGGGACCATTTCCCATCATCGATAGGATTGGATCGGTTGCATACAGGTTGGGATTGCCAGAACATTTACATCGCATCCACGATGTATTCCACATCTCGTCGTTGAGACGATATCTTCGGGATATAATGGCCTATACTCACATTGCAATAGATGAGATAAAATTACAGTCTGATAGCTCTTACGAGGAGAGACCAGTGGCTATTCTAGACTATAGTGAGAGGAGATTGAGGTCGAAAATAGTTCCACTTGTGCGAGTCCAGTGGGAGCATCATAATGTGGAGGAATCCACTTGGGAGCATGAGGCAGATATGCGCGAGAGTTATCCAGAGTTGTTCTTACTAGGTATGCCTAATTTTCCGAATTTCGGGACGAAATTCCGTTATTAAGGGGGAAGTATGTAATACCCCGTATTTTTATGCTATATTAATTTGGGGATTTATTAAATTTAATGTGAATGATTTATTTAATAATAATCCGGAAATTAATTATGTTATAATTATTAACGTGACGAGAGTTAGTAATTATGGGAAATTGGTTGAATATTACTAATGAGCATAGTAATATATTATAGTGGTTATATTTAATGTCATAAGTGAATTAAATGACGATTTTAGAAATTTAAGTCGGAACGTGCTCGTGTCACGTCGGGACTAATTTAATTAAATAAAAAGTGAATATTTTATAAGTTGTCCGTATGGTCATTTTGAGAGCGCCAACGCGTCCGGTAGGGTTGAGATAGTCAGAAAAGTGTACCCGGAGGTATAGTTTGGGTCTCGGGGCATTTTTAGGCCTAATTAGTACCCCGGGAGGGCATTTTAGTCATTTTACATAATTGGGTAATTAAACCCACGAATTTCAGCAACCAATATCAGCCATTAGGTTAGCCTTTTAGGGTTAGAATATCCAGAAATCAAGTGACGGCCATTGGAGAAGAGAGGAGAGAGCTCCAAGGCAACTCAAGGCCAAAAAGCCACCGGATTGCACCGCCACCACCACCACCGCGTATATTGCGAGACAAGGAACGAAGTCATACCAAAATTAGCCGTGAATCTGCATACCAAAAATCCCAGGCAAGTATTTGACTTGCGTATTTTCGTTAATGCAATCTTCATATTAGTTTAGGATTGTTTAGAGATGGAAACTATGAAAGAAAACTCAATTTGTGTTAGGATGATGCATGTAGTTTTTATTATATGGAAATTCTGGAACCCTTGCCATGTAGAGGAATATAACCCACGAAATTTTGATGATATATTAGAAGGAATTTCTGGTAAAAATAAATTTGAACCTTGATTAAGGAAAACTCTAGGGTTCTTGATGATTAGATGGGATTTTGAGTTAATTATCCATGTTTAATGATAGTTATACACATGCTTTACGTTATAAACACCTGGTATAATGTTATATTGATGATAGTAGAATTTTTGGGACGATTGGAACTGAAAAACATAGTTTTGGATGAAGAAGTTTAGTGAAACACGTAACTGCATTCTGCAGAATTTTTCCCAGACCTGCTTGATCGATCGATCGAGCCTAGAGCTTCGATCGATCGAGCCCCAAGATTTGATCGATCGAGCCCTCCTGGTGGACTCCTAATTCCGTCTTTAAATGAGTTAAATTCATATTGTCGAGATATAATTCTTGGGCATTCTTGTTAAAATTATTTGGGAGACATTGAGGACCAGTAGGGCATAGGAATAAATGTTTGGACCTTTAAACTTCAACGAGAATGGTATTTATGGGACATTTACTTTAGGGTTGGCGAATTTATAAATTTAAAGGGTGAGGTGCGTAAGAGAGTTACATTGGAACCTAATAAAGACACTTACTGAATTTCAGATTTGTGAGGATATAGTCCACGAGTGTCGGATAATGAGTGAGAAAACCCTTCGAGTTAAGGTTAGGAACGAAACCTTATACATATTTCTCTAAATGTGAAAATTAAGGATAAATGGTATAATTATGGGTAACGTGAAGAACCTATGTTAATATGATAAAGTGGTATATTTATATGATTATGTGTACATATATTATATACATGTGAAAAACATACCGCGCTACTTGCTATCCTTGAGGTTACCGCGCGGGGATAGTCTTATCTCGATGGGACCTTTATGGGGGATATTGACTTGTACCCTAGAAGATAGATATCCTTGGTACAGGCTATCGATTTGATAGTTCAAACGGTCCTAAGAGACGCGAGTATGTGCCATCCTCTTAGAGACTTGGAATCTATTGTAACACCCCGTATTTTTATGCATTTAATATTTAATTAATTTGGGAATTTTAAATTACTTGTGTGTTGTAATTTTAATTGAATTAATTATGAAAATATATATATTTAAATATTAATCGAGGAGTAAATGGTTAATGTTTAGGGAAATTTATTTACTAAGTGAATAGTAATAATTTAATTACGTCATTTCGGGTATTAATGATGGGGTATGCACTTATTCCAGCCGGGAGTCGGTATAGACTTAATGGGGTGTGAGATAAGGATTTTTATAAATTAATTCGGATGTCAATTCTGACTGCGCGGTTGAGTCCGGATGGGTCGAGATAGTCAGAAAAGAGTACCCGGGGGTAGTAATTGGGTCTCGGGGTATTTTTGGGCATAGCCGGGCCCACACGGGGTGAGTTGGGCCACTTTAATTAAGCCCATTAGGTGAAAAACGGGATTAAGGGTTTTTAACCTAATGGGGAGATTAGGAAATCAGTAGCCATCAAATCTAAGCCTAGGGCTTGAGAGGGAAATTGGGGGAAAGCTTAGCAAAAGCCAATTTGGGGATTTTGGAGCTAAATCGAGGGACTACGCCAACGGAATCAGACACTACAAACACTTTCAGGCAAGTCGTTAACTGTTTTGATTCTTAAAGCATGATAATCAATCCATATCATAGTGATGTGTAAACCTAAATTCGTTTTTGGGTGTAAATGGGTACAAAATGGGGTTTTTGTTTTTGAAACACTTGAATGAGATTCAAAGTAAGATTTAGATGGGTGATTGATATCTGAATATGTATATATGATTTGAACGAAAATTTCAGAACATAAAAGAGTGGAAATCGAATCTGGAATTTGGGATTTAAAACAGATAATTGAATTTTATGGAGAAAGACCCATTTCGAAAATTATGAGATAAGTAGAGAGGTTGATTATCTTAAGGTCTCTATGATGAATGGGATGTGGATTAACCATGTGTAGATGATGGGATGATGTAATTAGAGGTTTAAATTCTGGTTTAGAAACCTTGAGGTTCGTTAATGGTGGAAAACAGGGGGGAGGCAGAGCTGTAACGAAGGGGGCATCGATCGATCGATGGTGGGAAATTCTGGCCAGTTCGGCCTAGGTGAGATATAAGGGGGGATTAATTATAAATTAAATTTCCATACATTTATTAGTGATAAATAATTGTGAAACAAATATTCCTAGCAATTATGGGAGAAAGTAATTGGGATTAGGATGAATTTATGTGGGACATTAAATGGATGAAATTGAGAAATTTTATTCCAAAATAGTGAGGTACGGATCAAGTGAGTGAATCCGGGTATATTGGACATGCGACCCCAAGGTAGTGAATTAAGTTTGGAGATAAACTAAATAATTTTGAGTCGGAATATAGACTCAGGAAATATTAAGTTACGGGCCAAGTAAGTGAGTCCGGGGACAATGGTTGAGTGACACCAAGTTATTAAATTAATAAATGCGATAATTAATTTAATTAGAGTCGGATTGTAGACTCGGGTAGGATTAAATTAATAAAGGTGTTAATTAATTTAATTAAAGTCGGTTTGTAGACTCGGGTATGATTAAATTAATGGGTGGGATAATTAGTTTAATCAGGATCGGATTGTAGACTCGTGAAGGGTACTTATTAATTAATGTGATAATTAATTATATTAGAGTCGGACCACAGACTCGGAATTCGGGTTGATTAATTAATTTGTTAATTAATTTAATTAGAGTCGGGCGATAGACTCGGGGAGGTATTAAATTAAAATGTGTGTTAATTAATTTAAGGAGAGTCGGACCATAAACTCGGGGAAAGTATTATATTAATTGAGGTGTGAATTAATTATATTAGAGTCGGACCATAGACTCGGGAAGAGGATAAGTTATTAAGTGAGAAAATTAATTACATGGAGTCGGGCCACAGACTCAGGAAATTACAGGCAGTGTATGGGATTTTGAGTACATGGTAAAGCCGGGGTTATTAATATATATATATACAGTGTAGTGATAATATATATATGTACGTGTATGTATTGTGTGTGACATTAAATTACAGGCAGTGTGCAGGAGTTTGAGTACACGGTAAAAATCGGGGTTCATAATATATATATACGGGTAGTGATAGTATATATATATGTGTATGTATTGTGTGTGATAGTAAATATCAGTGACTAGATATTTATTAAATTTGTTCTAATGCTATCAAAGGAGGTTGCGCGATGTGGTTGAATCCCTTAGCTTGAGGAGTAGGGCGAGTATATCCCCAGGTCATAGCGTCCGGTATATATGGGAGAGGGATTTATCTCACTTTCAGGGAAGGAATATGACCGCCTCCACTTCGTTTATATTTTGGTCCAAGTTGGTGAGCGATTCCAACTCGAGGAAACTAGGTTTTGTGAGCACACCTAGTGAGATAGCATTTTAGAGGAAATCATCCGGTGAGGGTAAACTCGGAAGGATGGATACACGTATGATATATGTGTGGATGTTTGTAAAGGTACGTATAATATGGTAGTAAATATTATATATAGGTGATAATACAGGGTGTGATGTATTTACTTTATATAACTCGGGTTACAGTTATATGCAGTTAATTAATGAGAAATTAATTAAGTTAATCATTTGTGGGAATAATACAGTGTGTGATGTATGTACTTTATATAACTTGTGAGACGGTTACATGGTGATATTTAAGAGGAATTAATTAAGTTAATTGTGAAATAACTTATAATTCAATAATCATTATACTCGGGTTAGAGTAGTATGGCAAGGGAAGGTTATACCAGGACTAGTTGGACGGGGTAGTACAACTAGGTGGGGTTAAGGTAACTGGTAGGTGTGCACAATAGTGGAGGGGTGAGAATGTCCCCAAGGGAGTGCGACACGAACTTAAATATGAAGCGCATTCATGCATTTTAAATTACTGCAGTTAATTCACTTGCTAAATATTTTCAAAATGTTTTGGGTTCTAACCCTTGCTATAAAACTATTTTCAAAACGTTTTAGGTGTCCAGCCACAGGGACGCCAGGATTGATATTCCATTCAAGGGACACGGAGTTGCGTCATATGTGGATGCTAGCAGGAGTTTGGATTAGAGGCATCAGTCATCCATTCCTAGAGTAGGAATCTTGTATCAGTCTCAGTTTTATTTAGGGCTTGTAGCCCAGACTTCTCGGTACAGTTTCAGGTGTAATTCATTCAGGTGTTGAATATTTGCATTGGATTATTTATTTGGTGGCCGGTGATTTATTCGGCAAGTTGTATAATTACTATTCTGTTTACTTTCATTCAGTTGTGTGAATGGTTTATATTTTAATTCCGCATGTACTGTTTTGTTTATTTAAAAAGTTAAAATTGGCACCAGTTTTTGGAATACTAGGTGGTTAGTAAGTTTTAAAAAGTTTTCGACAGTGATGCTAAGGATGATCCAACTGGGATTCCTGTTTTAATTGGGTATAGGACTGATCACCCGGTATTTTATTAGGCGGGGTGTCACATCTATGCTTTGCCTCGATATTGTTTGTATATGTGTTAATACAATTCGAGAGTGATTCCGAATTTGTATTCCCCTTGATTTGAGTGGTATGGGGTTTGGATAGTGGAAGTATGCACGCACCATAGTTTTATTTGGGGTGCTGTTATATATATATATATATATATATATATATATATATATATATTATACGAGTAGTTAATATATATATGAGATTATGATATTTGAAACTGCCTACTGAGATTTGTTAAGTAGGATATGGTTGTTGGCTCAAATTATAAATACTTGTTTTGAGAAAGTATAATATGCCACTGGAAACTTTATTATTTTTATAAAGTTAAAAATAGAGAACTTTGGTTACAAATTGGAACATCTTTTTAAAGTGGAAATAGTGTATTGTAAATCTTACGAGTAATCTAAGATATGTTAAATCTTTTAGAAAGACTAGTGCGATAATTGATAAAACAAACCGTTGGGAAGATTAGTGCGATAGGTGTGCACATTAGAAGAGAGGTGAGTATTTCTCAAGAGAGTGACGCACTAATATGTTGTTGCATTGGCCTGTATCAATTTAAATACTTGCTAAACGTATTTTTAAATCAAATACACTTTCGGTCTCTGACCCGTTTCTTTTTCTCTCTCTCCCTTGTATAGATATGTATATATTTCAGGTGCCCAGCCACAAGGGCATCTTGCTTAGGATCCCTTGAAAGGAATGTGATGCAGCTTAGGTGGGAGTTGCAGGTTACTTGCGTAGACGGCTTCCCTTATTGACTCCACTTTTAGCATTCTCATTTATTGGGCATGTGTCGCCCTTTCCATTATCTCATTATTGTTGGGATATTTGTATGACGAGGCTCGACTGGAAACCCCTGCTTGATCAGGAACATGATTTGGTTGATTTGAGAAGTCCATGGCCGCTTGGAAAGAGTCCACAGATATAGGGTCTGAGGTGGAAGACTCAGACTCAGACATTGGTGAGGGTTCAACAGGTACCTCAGCTTGGCTAACTGGTTCTGATGGTTCAGGGTATACTACCTTCAGAGGTTGTGGAAATATAGGTCTGAGGGGGAATTCCTCTGACCTACGAGCTTCCTCCTGCGCTCTTTTTATTTGCCTAATTTTCTATAAAGTCTTTTCTCTGAGACAAGGGAACTCCTCTATGAGTTGGTAAAGGGGTCTGAGCATAAGAGGCAGATCCTACACTTATAACTCTCCTAAATAACAAACAAGACTGGCTAAAGGATTAATGCAATTTAAAGATTAAACTATCGAACCTAAAGCAAAAACACACAAGAACAGTTCACTAAAAAAAATGGAAACCTCGCCGGAAATCTCCAAAAGATCACCGGAAAAGGAAAAAGTAAGAAAACTCACAGGAAAAATGAAGAAGAAAGAATGGAAGAGGATACCTGAAGATGAAATGGTAAGGGAAAGGAAGAAAATGCGAGGAATCACCACCAAAAGCTTCAAGCCAAACCTGTTTCTAGAGAGAGAAAGCTGCAGACGCGAGTTGAACAATAAAGAGAGAAGTGAAGAAGAAAGAGGGAAAATAGGGTTTAAACCCTTAATATGATTGCACACTTCCCAAGGCCCATCATTGCCTTGGGAGCCCCAAAGGACATCTAACATCACATGCTTGCCAGGCACGCCACACACTTCAGCAATGGACAAGTATCAAATGGACATTGGAATAAGAGAACATTGGCACAAGAGAGACATAGGAGATGTAGAGACCCCACAGTCACCTTCTCTCACATGTAACTAAGGGCTGGGTGTGATTGATATGCCCCAAGTGTCACCTTGGCATAAAAACTACAACCTCGGCCAAGACATTACTGACATTAGAAATGCCTTAAATATGTGACAACAAGCCTCGGACATAGCAAGGTCGGCCATGGTCGACACTACTACCAATCTCATCAAGGAAAGTTTGTATGACGTAGGGGAGCAACAGTTCATCAGGTCGCCTAGGTATGACAACCTCGGCCGGGGGTAAGCCGAGGTTACAAAGAGCCATACTTCTACCAAGGTCGACTTCATCAGTGAATCAGCCGATGTTCGAAGCATATTCCAGCTTAACCTCGGCCCATGTCGACCTTAATTCCTTACCTCGGCTTCACTTAAGCCAAGACCATGATGGCTCATCTCAGATTGAATGAGCAGCTAGACCTTATTAACCTCGGACTCTTACAGGCCGAGGTCATGACAAAGCACGAAGGCCGAGCACTTATTGACATATGTGTGGACAAGGACACGTGGGCACAAATCAGTTATAACAAATCATTCCCCCCACATGGGGGGAATATTTCATCATCATTCTATACATGTGACAGGGACAAATGTCTTCACCGTATTGGCTAGATCAACACACACATGCTCATTGCATGAATGGGGGGTACACTACACCCCCTGATACTATATATACTTGTCTTCTCCTTCTTGGAGAGGGATCCGAAATTAGAAACCCTAGCTGAAACTCTGTTCAAATACATAGTAGAGAGAGAAAGTTTGAGAGATTGTATCCATGGCCATTAGAGCCCTCATACAGTGATATCAACCACACACCTTCACAGTGGACGTAGGCCTGATTGGTTGAACCACTTATATTCCGGTGTCAATCCTCTTCTCCTCACCTCCCTCTACAATATGTGTATATACTCTTATGCTGCCATTGTTAACATTGAATTGAGCTCACAAACACCTTGAAGGGTGGTACTATTTCTAGCATCATCAAATACTTATATTCTCTCTTTTTAGTATTATGCTTTTTAAATATCGTCTAAACCTTAATTCACATGTTTTACTTAAAATAAATTAGGAACCTTAATTAGGGAAAGTGAAAACTATAATGGGAATATTTTTATTAAAAATCTTAACCTGAATTAAAACTCATAACCCGTGTTTGGTTGGGGAAGATATTGGATTTTTTTTTATATGGAGATAGATTTGCATGTAGAAAGCATAGTTGCGTTATTTAAATTAAAAAGAGACTTATGCAATCACATAAATCATGTAGATATGAAAAATGAAAATTATTGTAGCGTGCTCCATAAACTCACATGAGTTTGAGATTATAATTATTGAATAAAATAAATAGTGTTAATTACGAAGAGAGATTGAACGAATTAAATTTAGTTTAATTGTGATCGTATGAGAAATTGTATAATTATTGATAAATTGGATTGTGAGACTTATTGTGTTAATTATATTCATCACTACGGGAACGACCAGATTTTGGGTAGCATGCTCTCCCCTTAGTTTTTCGACTAATTGCTAGGTATTGGACTACTGGGTATGCCTTGGTTTTGGTTAACACTTTCTAGGTATGGGACAACTTAGTGTAGATTTTTACGGATGGTATATTCTAGGGTGGGGATGATTTTGGTGTCATTCAATTGATTCAGTAACCTAGGAACGAGACTAGGAAGAGATTTATGGTAAAAATTCGCCCTATAAAATAGGGTAGGATGTATTTGTGGTTTTGAGATCTCTAGGTATGGAACTAAGGATGGGTTTGAGAATTTATACTCTATAATAAGATGCAGATAAAATAAAATAACCCGAAAATGAGATAATTAGAAATTGAGAGAATTGAGAATTAATACCTACGATATTAAATGGATATTAAAATGAATTTATGGCATGAGTATGTGAAAAGATGACATAATACATGTCGACTGGACGTAGTGACGTGGGTGTGTGTAGGAGTCACAAGTATGTGCAGGATGACAAAATACGAGCTGACCGGCTACGTTGATGTGTTGTGCGTTGAACCTCATAAGTATGCGCGTAACTGATATAGTACGAGTTAATTTGGTATAGTGAGTGGAATTGGTGTGATGTGTAGAGTTTTAAGCATGCCAAGAGTGTTTGAAAGACCGATAAGGGGTCGACTGGCCATATTGGTGTTGCATGAATTAAAATAATTGATTAATTAAATTAAGTAAGGATAAGAGATCAATTTTAAATCATAATGCTAATGACATAATTGGACTTATACGTTAGGGTGAATCAGTTGTATGGTTGAATAATGGTAGTTTACATTTATTCACATATTGATAATTATCTCGTTTGATTTAAAATACTCTATTGTGGTGTTTATTATGTATGATGCTGCCTTCTGGGTTCACAGTTCCTAATTGGGGATAGTAGCTTATATTCATACATTGGGCTCTGACCCATTGCATTGACTAACATTTCAAGTATAATGCTGGAGTAGATGCATAGGAGTGATTAGAGATATGTTGGAGGTGTAACTTGAGTTTATTTTAGATGCTTTAGTTGTTTTCACAGTTGTTTACGATTTTATATAGATGTTTATAGTCGGATTATTTAATTTGAGTTTATATTTATTGGAGATTGAATTTATGTTGGAGATTAGTATGGCGATGGATTTATTAATTCATGAATGATTATTATTAGATAAATTTAATTATTTTCTTGTGGAATAAATTTTCGTATGTCACAAGTCTGTCACGTTCTAAGAATGATAACTTATTTAGTGATGCCCGACATATTTTGGAGGTGGAGGCTAGCCACCTCGCTTTCCAGCATGCACGAGGTGTTATAAATGGTGTCAGAGCATGGTCGTAGGTACCACTAATTGTGAGTATTTTTTATCTTCTGCTTTGCTTATCTTTGATTCCTTTTAATGTTTTGTAATCTTATTTATTCTGAGTCTAATGTTGTTTTTTTCGCACCCTGACTTAATTAACTTAAAATCATCCTTTTATTTAGAGATAAATTCCCTTGAACAATACTTTACTTTAATTCTCCTTGAAAATAGCACCATATATTTTTTTCTTTTTCAAAAGCGTGTTTAGATGAAAACATGGATGCCTTAACATGTAATTTACAAGTACTAAACAACTTAACAACAAAAGTTCTTTAGTTTAACATTTACGATCCTAGCAGAAGTCTGCACGTATGCTCTTAAGCCATCCTTGGTTTATTCAATTTCGCAAAATGGGTATCATTCACGTATTTATCAAAAACAGAAATTAAAATATACCAAGTGTATAACTCATTCATGAGACCAACTTTCATAAAGAGATAATTACCTTACGAGAATTCCTTGATTTATGGCAATTTTTCGAAGGATTTCTTCCATAACTTCCTCTTTTTCTCTCTCCTTAGGCAAAAAAAATTTTCATGGATGAATTTGCTGAATAAGGGAGTCACTTTAAGGGGTTTAAGTCGGCCTAAGTGACCTTCCCCTTGGTCTAATCAAAATATAACATGTGGCACCATATAAGACCAAATATCATTTAAAGCTAAATGACCACTTTACCCCAACTTCCTAAAAAAGACAATATCTTCTCACTCGAATGTCTGTTTAATGCACCATTTGCTGTGTTATAAAATTAACTCATATATATACAGTTTTGATATTTTTTTTACCAAAATCATAAAACTACTACGCCTAATTTGGGCCCGAACAGAAGAGTAGCAATTTATCGAAAATCTCAAAACTTTCACATCTGGCGACCTAACATCGCCAATTTCGGACCAACACCTTGGTTATTATTTATAATCATAATGATGTATGAAAAGCATATTTTCATGATGTATTTAATCACATAACTAATCATATGATCTAAACAATTTATCCCCGATCATAAGCTTGATTAACATCTAATGCAACCAACACATATATCACATGAGTATGCATCCCCTCAAATATGATAATTGACATGTTTAACACCCGCACCAACTTATAACTTATAATTTATACTTAATCATATCATTAACATTCCTAATCACATTTTAGGGCCTTAAAATTCTACCCCTCTTATAAAAATTTTGTCCTCGAAATTTAATGCATAAGAATTTACCAAAGAGATGAGGATATTACACCTTCATGTTATTCTCTCTTTCCCAGGTGCCACATTCCATATTTTGACTTTTCCACATTACCTTAACGAACGGAATAGTTTTTATTACATAACACCTACTTTTTCAATTTAAATTTAGTGATTGGTTCCTCCACATAAGTCAAGTCATCTTTAAGCTCTATCAATTGTGAAATAAACAAATGTGAAGGATCGAGCACATACTTACGTAACATTGATACATGAAAAACATCGTGTATCCTAAACAATTCTCGTAGCAAAGACAATTTATAATCTACGATTCCAACTCGTTTGACTATTTCATAAGGGCCAACGTACCTAGGACTTAATTTTTCCTTGTTCTCAAATATCATAACCATTCTCCAAGGATAAACACGTAGTAATACTTGATCACCTTCCTCAAATTTTAATTCATTTATTTTGTTGTCTGCACAACCTTTTTCTTTAATTTTCACCGTCTTCAAGTGATTATGAATATGATTTATCTTCTCAGTTGTGAGTTGCACAATTTCTGTCCCAAGTAGTTTTTCGTTCTCCTACTTTGGTCCAACACACTGGTATCCTGCATTTCCTCCCATACAAGGATTCATAAGGAGCCATTTCAATACTCAAATGATAACTATTATTATAAGCAACTCTATTAGTGACAAGTGTTCATCCAAAATTCCCTTGAACTATAATACATAAATTCATAACATGTCTTCGAGTGTTTGGATCATTCTCTCTGACTGGCTGTCAGTCTGAGGATGAAAAGTTGTACTAAATATCAATTTAGTCCCCAAAATTTGTTGTAAACTAGGCTAAAAGTGTGAACTAAATTTAGGATTTCGAACAGAGATAATAGAGACAGGTGCACTGTGCAATCTAATTATCTCATCCACATATATTTTGGCATATCTATCCATAGAATAAATATCTTTAACAGGAAGAAAATTCACATACTTAGTTAATCTAGCAACGATAACACAAATAGAATCAAACCCTCAGGATGATTTTGGTAAACCTATAACAAAATCGGTAGTAACATGCTCTTATTTCCACTCAGGAATAGGTAAGGATTGTAGTAAACCACAAATTTTCTAATGCTTCTCCTTCACTTGTTGGCGAACTGGACATCTAGCAATAAAATCTACAATGTCATGTTTCATTCCCGATCACCAATAACATTGCTTAAAATTTCTATAAAGCTATGTGTTTCCTGGATGCGTAGCATATAAAGAATGATGGGCCTCCTTTGAAATCATTATCCTTTATAAATTACATCCATCTTCTTTTCAAGCAACACAATTGCCATTAACAAAAATAACATGCCCAAAAAATACTACTTTGGTCTAGCCAAAATTCGCATTTAGAAAATTTAGCATATAACTGCTTCTCTCGGTAGGTCTGTAAAATAATACGCAGGTGACATTTCGTTCCCCAATAAATTTAAATTCAGGTTCACCCGGTAACCGAAACACTACCTCCCTTCTAAAACAATCTAAACATACATGATATGAGGAAAACCAATCCATACCTAATATCACATCAAAGTCACGTATATCGAAAGGTAGTAAGTCAACTAACAACTCCTTTTTCACTTATTCGCACCATACACTCCTTACTCACTCTATCAATAAAAACCAATCCTCCCTACTGGAATAGTAATAGCTAAACCAGAATCTAATGCTGATAGTGGTTTATTAAGATGCAATAGATAAATCAAAACACAAAGAATGTGTAGAACCAAAATCTATCACCACATAAGCGTCTTTAACATTCATATGTAAGGTTAATCGTCTAGTGATTTCTTATCAATTAAAGTCAACTCCCAACCCATATATTACTCCATACCTTTATATACGTATGTCAAAAGTTCACACATAATATATTAGTGGTTGTATCCTCTTATATTAACAATGAGTGAACATTCTTAATAGACCAAACATCATTATTTACGTTTCTCACTTCAATCCAATAGTCCATCCTTATCACCATGTAACATTTTAATTAATAAATATTCTATTACAAGACTAAATTCTTATAGTTCATATCTCCAACTTCCATTCATTACTTCAAATGATAAACATCATATTACAATACCAACTTATTACATGCCATCTTATCATCTTCCACTTAATACCAAATATATGTGTTCGACTTTGACTACTATCCATATCATCTCTAAAGTTTTAGAGTATGTTAAATATCGTTCTTACGATCCTTAATAAAAACATAGCCTCACTACTTTCCACATATCGATAATGAACGATCATTCACCAAATGTATATTTTTAACCAATATTCCATATTCACTTTCATGTATCTTGTGCAGTCATGCACTATGAACTCAATATAACTTCTCACTATATTCCTATTTTCAGTACGTTTGATTGTTCTTTAACTAAACATAAAATGACCTTATCTAGTCATTTATCCAACGTAATAACATTACAATCATAATTTACCAAATGTTTTTAACATTACAGTCTTACGCAACATCATTAATACACCAATCTTACCCGTTTGGTAACATGAATGTTAGACGTCACATCACCACTTAAAACTTAAACCATACTTACTAATTCCATAATACTTCTCTAACTATTATATTTCTTATTTCTTTCAAATAACCTGTAAAAATACCTTAATGTAACAGATTATGGTATCTCACATAACACATTCTCCTTACACATACTTCTTGGTAACTCCGTATAATGTCAACCATATTATTTATATGACGTACTCTTAGTGATAACACATACACACAATGACAAATACAACTCAATATCCCCCCAAACTAGTTCCGGATATTCAAATCCAACTTGCATCTTTCTCAAACTTATACCTTATTCGTTACTCGTCATTAGTTAAGGTTTATATCTCATTTATTTATTAACTGTGAAAGTCTCATTTAGCCCCGATTATATTTTATCAAAAATTAATCACACCCCATCATACTACATTAATATTTCATCATGGCCACACCCCATTAGGTTTTGCTGATATTGAGTAAAAAACATACATTCGCCCCTTTTTTTCTTATTTAATAACTCCTACTCAGTTATCATATACACTAGATATCAATAATTCTCCACCCTTCATTCCCAATTACATCTTCAATTCTCATAAATAATTCTTATGTTTCATCCGATACAAAATTCCTTTCCATAATACACAACACATACCCCTAAAAGGATTCCTTAATATTTTTAAACTTCCAACTCTTTAACACCTCATCTCAACTTTACTAATCATATAAGCGTTTCAAAACATCACAAGAGTAATATCCACTGTATATACTCATATTATTAAAGACGTACATCTCAACTCTCAATACTCTTTATTCTACTTCTAATAATTCACTATGAATTCATATTCTAATCATTTGTAATATATCGACTAGTTATTGAATTTCATACCTTTTTCATATGATAAAATATAAATATATACAACTACTAACCTTCTCATTTAACCTTTACTATGTGAAACTTCATTTTTATTCACACTCCAACAATTTAAGTCTCATTATAATCACGTAACAATAATTCTTCCCACTTCTCATCCTTTAATGGAATATGTGTTCCCGTACACCACTCTCCCATACAGATGAGGAGTGCACCCATTCATAATGATATGCGTAACATGACTTAAGTCCACATATACCAGCATAGGAAGAGATCACCTCCAATACTTCATAATTTTTGTTAATTTCACATATACCAGTATAAAAATAGATCAATTCCAATACTTCACAATTTGTATACCACATTGTGTATTTAGAATTTTTCATTCAATAACACATTTGTTCATACACCATATAAAAAAAAGGCAATGCTTTATATTAAAATACATGTATTCGATGTCATCCCTAAATAAACCTTAACATCTTATTTGTTTTCCTGCAAGATTCTTTCATTTCATATCATGTACAAAAATATATGTGTATAACTGAAAGATGTTAGTCAACAAAGCCAATTTAAAACTTAATAGCAAACCCTTCGTGTTCACGCCTCAGGAATCCAACATACTTAAATGTATCATTTGAAACTGAATACTTATAACTCAACACAGTTTTTTTTTTGCATCCACAACCAATCTAGACCCTCACACCCCGTCCAGAACCTAATAACCATGCTTTGATACCAAGTTGTCGCACCCCGACGTAATTAACTTAAACTCATCCTTTTATTTAGAGATAAATTCCCTTGAACAATACTTTACTTTAATTCTCTTTGAAAATGGCACCAGATTTTTTTTTCTTTTTCAAAAGCATGTTTAGATGAAAACATGGCTGCATGAACATGCAATTTACAAGTACTAAACAACTTAACATTCAAAAGTTCTTTATTTTAACATTTACGATCCTAGCACAAGTCCGCACATATGTTCTTAAGCCATCCTTGGTTTACTCAATTTGGAAAAATGGGTATCATTCACATATTTATCAAAATCAGAAATAAAAATATACCAAGTGTATAACTCATTCATGTGACCAACATTAATAAATAGATAATTACCTTATGATAATTCCTTGATTTATGGTAATTTTTCGAAGGATTTCTTCCTTAACTTCCTCTTTTTCTCTCTCCTTAGGCAAAATATTTTTTCATGGCTAAATTGGCTGAATAAGGGGGTCATTTTAAGGGGTTTAATTCTGTCTAAGTGACCTTACCCTTGGTCCAATCAAAATATAACATGTGGCACCATATAAGACCAAATATCATTTAAAACTAAATGACCACTTTGCCCCAGGTTTGTTAAAAAAACAATATCTTCTCACTCGAATGTTTGTTTGATGCACCATTTGTTGTGTCATAAACTTAACTTATATAACTACAAGTTTGATATTTTTGTTTTATATAAATCATAAAACTACTACACCTAATTTGGGCCCGAATAGAAGAGTAGCAGTTTACCGAAAATCTTAAAACTTTCACATCTGGTGACCTAACATCGCCAATTTCGGACCAACACCTTGGTTTAATTTTATAATCATAATGATGTATGAAAAGCATATTTCCATTATGTATTTAATCACATAACTAATCAGATGATCTAAACAAGTTATCCCCGATCATAATCTCGATTAACATCTAATGCAACCAACACATATATCACATGAGTATGCATCCCCCCAAATATGATAATTAACATGTTTAACACCCCTCACAAACTTATAACTTATAATTTATACTTAATCATATCATTAACATTCTTAATCACATTTTAGGGCCTTACAGTTTTGTTCCTATCTTTTCAGATAGAGAACACTAGGAGGAATAGAGATAGGAGAGAGGGTTCAGTTTCTGGTTTCGCAACTCATGAGAGGCCAAGGAAAATCATTTTGGTTGTCGAGGAGTTAGAGGCTATTATGCATGAGGCCATGACGGATGGTATTGAGGTTGGGTGACATAGGTGGGTGACTTTAGAAACGCAGCATCAGGGTACAACCATTTACTTTAGGATAGGTGTAACAACCCAAGTAATTTTGGGGGTATTTTCAAAATATAGAAGAAAAATAATGTTTTTGATAAAATTATTTTTCTCGATAAAAATGTTGGATTTTACTTTTAAAGACTGGAATTTCAAACGGTTTCAAAAACAGAGTTAAACTGAATTTTTAAATGAGTTTTGAAGTTTATCCCTTATAATTATTTTTAGGCTGAGCAGTCAGATTTCCTGGGCGATCGATCGATCGATGCTAGGGGGTCGATTGATCGACCCCAATAGAAATCGTACACATCAAGGTTTTTGTTAAGAGTTTGTTTTGTATTAACTTCTTATCTTTTTTCCTGATAAAATGAGGTCGTGGGTGACCATTTGAGAACCAACTCTTGGCACAAAAATATGAAGCAAATATATTTTTATTTCCTCTCTTTTATACACTTAGCCCCTTTATATTATGCTTTCAACCCTAGTTTTTGGAGATATTCTTGGGGTTATTTTGATGTTGGATCTCGGAACAGTTTTGATGATAGTGGGAAGATGATTTTTATGGTGTAATCTGATGGGCAGATTTATGTTGGATCCTTTTGGTGGTTTAAGGTATGGGGTTTTACACAATATTCTACTTAATCTAGCGAGTGTTATTCCCTTTGATTTCATGTGATTATTGAACTCATATTTGAATTACTAAATTCATTTGGAAATCTGGAAATTATTATTGGAATCTAATTTTGATTCATGTGGTATTATTTATTTGTGTTGAGCACGTTGTCATAAGATTTTAATATGGCACCGAGGTTGGGCACCCGCCAATAATCCTGTTCCGGCTACTTGATAAAGTATGGCGTGGTATGGTGAGGCCTGGTGACTCCGATTAATGTGTTGTTGAGAAATTATATTGATAAAATGCTATTGAGATTCGCATTTGATTTGAATATTCATACTTGTGTTGTTACGCTTCATTCACTGCTAATATTTGTTGAGCATCTTTCATGTCGTATTTTGTACTACCCCATATTTTATTTTAGTTGGCAGGTTAGCGTGGATTTGAGTGCTATGGACCAATTGGGATGATTTTAGCTTGGATATTTTGGGAAGAATATTCGAGATTACATTTGAGAAGATTTTTTGTATAAAGCATTTTATTTCGAGATAGTTAGTTGTATTTATTTTGAGAGACTTTGTTGTATTTTAATTTGAAGAAATTGAGATTAATAGTTTTTATTATATTGTGGGATTTATTAGATGTTCTATACCTTGTTGTTTCTGGATTTAGGTTAGTTTTATCGAGACTAGCACTCCGCTCGCTCTCCCCGGGCGCGGGCGCGGTGTTACATAATGGTATCAGAGCCAGGTTAAATGACCACCCTCGAGTCTTCAATTTTGTGTCTATTGCATTTTTGTAGTGCATATTTATAGATAAAAAATTTTAGATTATCATTTCGCGTTAGGTTTCGAGATTAGATGTGAGGAATTTATTTGTGGGAGATTAAATTATTTTTGGAAATAGTTATAGTGGCCTGATTTTATAGAGTTAGGCTTTCGACAAATTTCGAGGGAGAAATTCCATTGTTAGTGGGGAAGTGTAAAAACCCGCATAATTTTAGGGGTATTTTCAAAATATAGAGGAAAAATAAAGTTTTTGATAAAATTATTTTTTTGGTTTAAAAATGTTGGATTTTTCTTTTAAAGACGAGAATTTCAAACGGTTTAAAAAACGGAGTTAAAATGAATTTTTAAATGAGTTTTGAAGTATATCCGTTAAAATTATTTTTAGGCCGAACTGTCAGATTTCATGGGCGATCGATCGATCGACGCTAGGGGGCGATTGATTGACCCCATCAAAATTGTGCGTACCTAGGTTTTTGTGAAGAGTTTGTTTTGTTTTAACTTCTTATTATTTAGCCTTATAAAATGAGGTTGTGGGTGACCATTTGAGAACCAACTCTTGGCACAAAGATATGCCTTAAACGTATTTTTATTTCCTCGCGTTTATACACTTAGCCCCTTTATATTATTCACTCAACCCTAGTTTTTAGAGGTGTTCTTGGCGCTATTTTAGTGTTGGATCTTGGAAGAGTTTTGATGATATTTGGCAGACGATTTTGATGGTGTAATCTCACTTTTTTGGGAAGATTTATGTTGGTTCCTTTCAGTGGTTTAAGATATGGGGTTTTACATAATATTCTCCTCAATCTCGCGAGTATTACTCCCTTTGATTTCATGTGATTATTGAACTACTATTTGAATTGCTAAATTCATTTGGAAATCTGAAAATTATTGTTGGAATCTGATTTTTATTCAAGTGGTATTATTTATTTGTGTTGAGCACAATGTCATGATATTTTAATATAGCATTGAGGTTGGGAACTCGCCAATAATCCTGTTCTGGATACTTGATAAAGTATGACATGGTATGGTGAGGCCTGGTGACTCTGATTAATGTGTTGTTGGGAAATAATATTCATAAAATGCTATTGAGATTCACATTTGATTTGAATATTCGTAATCGTGTTGTTACGCTTCATTCACCGCTAATATTTGTTGAGCATTTTTCCTGTAATATTATGTACTTCCCCATATTTTCTTTTAGTTGGTAGGTTAGCGTGGATTTGAGATCTATGGAACAATTAGAATGATTTTAGCTTGGATATTTTGGGAAGAATATTCGAGGTTACATTTGAGAAGATTTGTATTTATTTTTGTTGTATAGAACATTTTATTTCGAGATAGTTAGTTGGATTTATTTCGATAGACTTTGTTGTATTTTAATTTGAAGAGATTGAGATTAGTGGTTTTTATTATACCGTGGGAGTTATTATATGATTTATACCTTGTTGTTTGTGGATTTAGTTTAGTTTTATCGATTGTGGCGCTCCACTCCGATCTCCTCGGGCGCGGGCAGGGTATTACAATAAGGTAAGATCAAATTTCCATAAGGTAAATCCTGCCACCTTCGCAGTGGGATCTGACCCAATGGTTGCTCACTAGTGGAGGAGAGACATGGATAGACACTTGAGGATGGTGGACTACACAGATGTACAAAAACTAATGTTGTCTACGTTCAACCTAGCAAGAGATGCATTACAGTGGTTGGAGAGTGTCACTATATCAGAGTATAGGGATCGCTTGAATTATGGAGATTTATTAATGAAGTTTAATGTTAAGTATTTCTCGTATGCAATTAGGACCGCTAGGAATCAAGAATTTCTGGACTTAGAGCAGGGTTCGAAATCAGTCGCGGAGTATGAGCAGGAATTTTTAAATTTATTAATGTTTTTATCAGGGAAGGTAAATGCAGAAGCGAATAAGATGGAGTGCTTTATTAAGGGATTGTCTTGGTTAATCAAGAAGATAATGTTGAAAAATTCGGCATACATTACTTATACTCAGGTGGTGGACGTCTCACTGTTGTTGTGGTAGGAAAGAGTGAACTACCAAAGGAAGTTGGGGAAGTGATAGGCGTCAAATGGTCAAGGAGGAGAGAACAATGGTTGAAATGACCAGCAGTGGAAGAGGCCATAATAAGCAGGCCATTCAGTAAGGCAATAGTGTCCCGTAGATCCCTTAGTGACAGGGGCAAGGGAAGTTAGGTGAGTGAATGCCAAATAGGCAGTATGAACCATTTAGGGGCTCATGTTTTAGTTGTGGAGAAGTAGGGGACCAATCTTCTAGGTGTTCTAAGGCAAACGCACGGGGACAGAAGGGCTAAAGGCCTCTAGCATTGATAATGTCAAGTGTACAGGGAGTGCTAACAGCACCAACGGTAGCCGCAGTGGGTATATGCTATTAGCTTCCGACTCAGGAGCCTAAGGAAGGGGAGGCACTGCAGGGGCCATGACATGGCTAGTGGAGTAGCACGATACGTATTATTTTCTTAGATACTTATATATACATATATAAGGACACGAATTATAAATGTCCGTATAGAATCTAGGAATTTCTGCCTTTTCCTATATCACAGTTCGTATGACACATTCCGCTACATCTCACCACGTCTTCACACTTTCTACCTTGATTTCCATCATCCGAATCTTGGGCTACACGCATCATCTACACGCACCCATCAATTTCTTCGTGCATCGTGCATCTTCAACCGATTTTATCCCACTAAATCCACTATGGTAAAAGGTAAATTGATTAATTGGAGTTACTAATGTCCACATAATTATTTGGGATGTTTTTATAAAATATTTTTATTAAAATTGAGGCATTTTTCTAAGTCAACATTTATTTTTAAGAGCTGTAGGCAAGACTTTGAAATGAAATATTTTTCACTTGTGTCATTCAAATGACATTGATAGGTCATTCGAACGACTGCTTTTAATGACAACAGATGTCGTTTGAAGGGTCGTTTGAAGTCTACATAAAACGGAACCCTACTATTTTGGATTTTTTGGGTCGTTAGTATGGTCATTAGTAATGTCATTCAAATGACATGTAGATGTCGTTCGAACGACTTCAAATGACTTCCTTGCCTCAAATTTGTATTCAGCCTATTTATACCTTCTATGAATTAGGTTTTCCAAGTCTTTCGAAACTTCATTTCTGCATATTTGCTTCATTAAAAGACTTCAATTTTTAGGCTTTAAAAACTTTTTGATTCACTACAAAATTCCCAAATCATTCATGTGAATCATTGGTGACTTGATTATTCTCCTTACTCATCTGAAATAACCAAACGTTATGGAGAAGAAGGTTGTCTCTCCACTGGTGACGATCTTGGAGCTCTTGAGGGATCTCTTGCTGAAAACTGCGAACCGACACCTGAGGGTATTTCGTTGTCACAAAAAATCTGTATATTTTCTATGTATTGTAAGTTGAATTTTTACAGTTTATAGAGAAATAAAAGGTTTTTCCCCTGCTGGGGATTTTTTTTTAAATCTGTGAGTGTGATTGTTTTGGTATGGATGCTAGATTATTTATATTCTGTCAATCACAATTAGTTGCATGATTTAGAGTTTTAATTAAAATTTGGGCATAAAATTGGAATTTAATTAAAACCATTTATTTATTGATTGCAAGCGCACTCTCAAATTGGTATCAGAGCCGATTACACAATTATACCGTGTAATTTTTCTAGATATCACTTTTTGTCTAAAAATTGATTTTTGAAAAGCGTAAACTCAATTGAGAAATTGTATAATATAATGCTATTTTTTTACAGGACTAATTATGCATATTGGAAAGACGGTATGAAATCCCAATTAAAGACCATTGATGAACGAGTTTGGGTTGTACGTGAAAGAGGGTGGACTTCTCCCACTGTGAGTGCTAATAATGTCACAAATCTTAAACATACGACTGACTGGACTAAGGAAGAATAAAAATGGAGCACATATAACTCTCGTGGGCTAAGTGCAATTTCTGGAGCCATCACCACGATGAGTTTCGATGAATCATGAAGTGTACCACGTCAAAATAAGCATGGGATGTTCTTCAACTTACCCATGAAGTAACTAATGCAATAAAGAGTCTAAATTACAAAACCTAAATACTCAATTTCAAACAATTACCACGCTTGAATCTGAGTGTGTTGATGAATTTTATGCTCATTTATCTGATATTATCAACAATAGTTTTAGTCTTAGTCAACATCTTCCTGATCCCAGAGTAGTTAAAAAGATTTTTAGATCACTACCAAAGCGTTTTATCCCTAAAGTCATTGTGCTAAATTCAATAGGAAATTTGAGTTGTCTTAAATTAGAGGATATAGTCGGAGAGCTCTAGGCATATGAAATTGACATGTTTCCTAATACAATTAATTCAAAAGATAGAGGGGTAGAACTTAAAGCCCAACCTAGAAAAAAAGGAGGGGTCAGCTGGAAAGAGGGGTGAGTTGTCTAAGAGAAAAGAGGAAGAGACGTCAGATTTGGAGTTTGATTTTGATTTAGATGATTTGGCTTTGTTTGCAAAAATTTTAATAAATTTCTCAAATAAAAAATTAATGGCAATTTCAAAGATAAAAAGAACTTTGAGAAAAATAAATTCCTAATGAAAAATGAGAAAGATAAAAAGGGAATGCCTAAAAGAGATGAAGAGAGATGTTATGAGTGTTATGGTAGAGGTCATAAGTCTTCTGAGTGTCCTACTATATTGAAGCGTCAAGGAAAAGGCAGAGCTACTTTAAATGCTTCCCTTAGTGAAAAGAGTTAGGTCGAGTTGGTAGATTCTAAAGTCGAGTCACTGCATGAATATAACTTCATCTCATTTGTGTCTAGTCATGTGAGTACAGAGAGTGCACCTTACGAATATAGGAAGCTGATTCACAGGGACACCTCGACAGTGAAAAAGATGTGGGTGAGGAGGATGATGCTGCAAGTGAGAGCAAGACTGACCTACGATGTGCCTACGTCGATTTGTATGCTAATTCATTTAAAACTAAAAAGCGTAACAAAACGTTAGCTATTAGGATCATCGCCTTAGAGAAATATCTATGAGATACGACAGAGAGTGAGCCCTCCATTAGTACTATCTTGAGAGAGAGAAAGAAAGTTTTTATTTAGGGAGAGAGTTTGTGTAGAGAGAGAAAATAAATTTGGAGAGATAGAGAGTTATTCTGAGAGAGAGAAAGTGACTTGACCAAGGAAGTGGATAGTCTTATGAGTAAAATCCATTCCTCCGTTGTGGCTCAAAAGAAACTTGAAGCCCTTATTACCCAACTCACTCATGATATTGAGAAAGCCCGGGAGGTCATGGTAAAGATATAGGAAAGATCCGTAAAGATGGGAAAAATGCTCCTCGCCACTGCATTAGGGTTTGGTGAAAGGAAGGTATTAAGTTTTGATGGTGATTTTATGTCTCATGTTACACCGAAACCAACTCCAGAGTTTAATATGAATCCATACGACCATCAAACAAAGACCTAAAGAAGAGTTCGACCAATAAAAGCAAACCAAGTTCGGCCTAAGACTGTGTATTTATGTACCTACTGCAAGGGAAAAGTCCACCTTAGGGAGTTTTTCTATAGTTTGTGTCAGACACGATGTAAGTTTGCTCCGCTGCATACCACTAGAAATATTATTAGTCTTAGAGAGAAGGTTGAGTTTCTAGTCGCCACATCCCAGAGTTTAATGGAAAACTTCCAACAAATGTCTTTGTTGTTAGCGGATACATCCAAAATCCCGGCTAGAACCAACAATGACAAGGGCAAACATAAGGTTCCCACTTCTTGGGTACCTAAGCACAACTTAAAAGACGTTTTTGTTCATGTTTCTCTTAAATCACATAATACCTCACAAAGTTCTTTTGATAGTGGGGGCTCCAGGCACATAACAAGTGACGTCTCATTTTTTACCTACCTAGAGAATCGTAAGGAAGGTAAAGTCGTCTTTGGAGATAAGAGCAAGTCCAACAAAGTAGGATGAGGGACAATAGAGATACTCGGGTTTCCTAATCTAGAGAATGTTTTTGTACGTTAAAGGCTTAAAATCGAAACTTCTCAACATTATCCAGTTATGCGATGCTCATTTTGCAGTAAAGTTTGACCGAAACGAGTGATATGTTTATTATCAAGCCAGTAAAATTTTGTTTCAAGGGATGAGGATTAAAGATAATTGTTATGGGATTGTGACCAAGTCCTCCTTGGTCTGTAATAATGCCACAATCACTCCTATGGATATGTGGCATCAACGTATAGGTCACGTGAACTATAGATGTGGAGTGCTTAGCTAAAAATGACCTAGTACGTGGCTTACCGTCACTTAGGAAGTCAACTTCTGTGGTTCGTGGACCCTTTTAATTCGGAAATCAAGTCTGTAGAACCCATAGAAAGTTGAATTCCATTACAACTTCACAAGTACTTGAGTTAATTCACATGGATTTTATGGGTCCTACTCATACTGAGAGTCTAGGTGGCAAGAGGTATATCCTCATGATGGTATATGATTTCTCTCGTTACTCCATCTTAGGTTTTTTGGGAGGCATATTCGATGCTATAGTGTTTCTTACGACCAAGTGTCGTGTCCTATAAAATCAACATGGTGTCACTATCAATAGAATGCGTAGTGACAATGGCAATGAATTCAAGGAACCAAAGGAGGATCTTTACTATAATACCTTAGGATCAAACATGATTTTTTTTACTGTGAAGACTCCTTAGTAAATTGGGATTGTTGAGAGGAAGAATAAGATGATTTAGGAGATGGCTAGATCTATGCTTCTAGGTCGTTGAGTTTTTAAGAGATTTTGGGCAAAGACGGTGTCTACCACGTGCCATACGGTGAATAAAGTTTACCTTCATCCACACACACTTGATACGCCTTATGATTTGTGGACTGGAAAAAAGCCCAAACTTTCATATTTCTGTATCTCTGGGGGTAAATGCTACACCCTACAGGATAAATATAAATTAAGAATGTTCAACTACCAGTGCAACGAGGGAATATCGGTAGGTTCTTCATTTATGAGTAGAGAATATCGGGTTTTAACCTAAGCAACTCTAATATAATGGAATTAATAAACATCACCATACAAGATGACGAACCACCGATGTTTGTTGATTCTATCCTTTTATGTGAGGACGATGCACTTCTAGCTAATGATCCCATTGTACCTCACACACCCTGTGTGGACCTACTCCTGACTTAGGGGACACATTTTCTTGGGCTCGCAAGAGTCATTACCCTTGCGCTATTTTAGGAGATACCACTTTAGGGGTCAAGACTCGTGCAAAACTAGAGAACGTTATTAGCTTTATGTGCTACACGCCTAAAGTGGAGCCTAATAACGTCAAAGAAGCACTCAAAGAGGGATGAGTTGCTTCAATTTATTTAGAATGATGTCTGGGAACTTGTCCCTCGACCTAGTGAGAAAAATGTGATTGGTACCAAGTGGATCTACATGAATAAGATGGATAAGATTGGCACCATTATCCAAAACAAGGCTAAGTTGGTCCCTCAGGGATACACACCGATAGAGGGTGTAGACTTTAACGAGACATTTTCTCTTTTTATGGGGCTTGAGTGTATCTATTTACTACTAGCCATCGCATGTCATCTACGCTTCAAGTTATATTAGATGGATGTCAAAAGTGCCTTTGTGAATGGAATCCTACAAAAGTAGGTTTACGTGGAACAACAAAAAGGTTTTGAAGACCTTAAGCACCCTGAACATGTCTATTCTATGAAAAGACATGTATGGTTTAAAGCAAGCATCTCGTGCATTATATGAGAGTCTTACTTCCTATTTCTTATCACGTGGCTTTAAGAGAGGGGGAGTTAATAAGATGTTGTTTATTGAGATAGGAGATGGTGCTATTTTGGTTTCCCAGGTCTATGTGGATGACATAATCTCTAGATCCACGTGCTCCCCCCATGCTCATTAATTTTAGGAGGAGATAAAGAGAGTTCCAGATGAGCATCATTGGTGACCTTACATTCTTCCTTGGTCTCCATGTTCGTCAGCTAAAGGATGGGATGTTCATCTCCCAATCCAAGTATGCCAGAGAGCTTGTGAAGAAATTTGGTTTAGACTCTGCTAAGTACGCATGTACCCTAATGAGTACCTCATCTATGATTATCAAGGACACTTCAGGCAAAGACGTAGAGCGAACCTTATATCTGAGTATGATCGGTAGTCTTCTCTATATGACTTCCAGTCATCTCGACATCGCCTTTAGTGTTGGAGTTTGTGCCTGATACCAGGCATCCTCGAAAGAGTCACACTTTGTCGCTCTTAAACGTATTATCAAATACGTGATTGGGACTCTCTCATACGATATTTGGTATTCCTTTGATACCCACAATCATTTATCCACCTATTTAGATGTCGATTAGGCCGGCAATGCAGATAGATATAGGAGCACTTCTGGTTGGTGTTTCTTCTTTGGTTCCACTCTTGTCTCTTAGTGGAGCAAGAAGCAAAACTCAATCTCTTCGTCCACTATAGAGGCTGAGTTCATACTTGCTAGGAGTTGTTGCACCCAACTTCTGTAGATGAAGCAAATGCCGAAGGATTATGGGATATAACATGACACCGTGACTATTTCTTGTGATAACATGAGCACCATACACATATTCCGTAATCCAGTCCAGCATTCGCGCACTAAACATATTAGGATACTCTAGCCCTTTATCCACGAGTTAGTAGAAGAGAAATCCATGTCCTTGAGTTCTTTGTCTTCCAACCTCCAGTTAACTGATAGTTTCATGAAGCCTTTAGATGCTCTTAGATTCGAGAGTCTTAGGAAGTCTTTAGGAATTTTCACACGGAGGGGTGGTTACCATGTCTAGAATATGATGCATTTTTCATGTTCATATCATATGATTCCTATTGCTATATTGCATCATTTGTATCATTATTTTGTAGTATTTAAAAAAAAATCTTCAGATTTTTACTAAAAATATAAAAAGATTTTCTATTTTTTGAAAAAATCAAAAAAGAATTTGTTTTTGATAAATTTTTTGAAAACGACAAATATATTTTATTTTTATAAAAATTTTGAAAAACACAAAAAGAGTTTTGTATTTTGTTTCCACATTTTGTGGATGACCATTTAAGAGATCCATAATCACAACTTCATTTCCATATTCCACATGACTATTTGATAGTGATTTGAGATGCTACATCATTTCATCCACGTGCTTTATAATGTATGGAGTCAATGAGATGTGAATAGTGACATATTTCTACATGTTAGGATTCTTATCTCTTTTAATGCACACATGCATGATTTAATTTGAATTTTGTGCTTGTCTGCCACATACTAGTTTGAGTGTTTCCATGTCAATTATGCTTATACAACGAACCAAATGCGATAAAATGAGAATAATAATAATACTGCATGTCATATACGTTACCCATAAGGAATGTTTTTCAATATATATGTTGTGTGAAAAATGGGGAAGGGCTACGAAAGGTAAATATAATATCCTTTGCGATTAAGCCACCATTTAATTCGTATAAAAAAAGTGTGGCATTCAAAACAGTAGCCAATACCCAAAGAATTAAAAAGAGCCAAAAAAGTGTGGCATTGATAAAAGATCCAAGGCCAAACTAGTTTAGGATAATATGATCATTCACAAGAAAATAAATATAATTATATGATCATTATTACTTTTTAAGGAGTTTGGTTGGATTTGTATATCAATAGGTTTACATTTTTTTGAAAATTCCAAAAAAGAATTAAATAGTTTTGGGCGCTATTGGTGTAGAAATCACTTTAAACTTTGATTTTTTGATTATATTGAGTTAATTTCTTATAATTCCACTATTTTTACACCTAAGGAAGATATTTAGTTCATTTGTTAGGAATATTCAAAATTCATCGTGCACATATGTTATGATAGTTTCGTTGAATTTTCTATCGAATTTGTTCACATCACTTCATTTATACTATCACCGACTTGGTTATTTTCGTGTTCGTTCAGGGTGTGATTCTTTTTTGTATATTTTTGTAAGAAATTTTTGAAAAATTAAAAAAGAGAAGTTTATTTTTTTCTGACAATCTCCACATGCATTGCTTTGTGTTCTTATTATTTGTCTATCTGGGGACATTATAAAAAGGGGGAGAACGAATTATGGGGAGATGTTTTGCTTGCTTGTTTGATTTAATTATGATTTGCTTGAGATTAATAGATATTAATTTTTCCTTATAATTATATTTTGAACTTTTGTACGTCGTGGGTATTTTTTTCTTGTCTCATGTGTGTAGGTACGAAATTCAGGATCATTTTTTTGCACACCCTGATGATGACGAAGAAACATTGGTGAATTGAAGATTTAAAGTTGTTGAAGATTTTTGAAGACATGGTATTTGATATTTCCATTTTATGAATATTGGGGGATATTAGATTGTATGTCTCATATTTTTGTTAGGTAGTATAATTGGTATTTTTTTATGTATGTACCGACATAGACATTGGGGGGAGATTTGTAAGGACATGAATTATAAATGTCCGCATAGAATCTAGGAATTTCTTCCTTGTACTAGATCACCATTCATATGTCATATTCCATTACATCTCAGCACCTCTTCACACGTTCTACCTTGACGTCAATCATCCGAATATTGAGCTACACGCATCATTTACACGTGTCCATCAATGTATATGTGCGTCTTACATCTTCAACCGACTTAATCCCACTAACTCCACTACACTAAAAGGTAAAACGATTATTTGGAGTTATTAATGTTCACGTAATTATTTGGGATATATTTGTCAATATTGAGGCATTTTTCTAAGTCAAAAATTATTTGTAAGACCTGTAGGCGAGACTTTTTAAGGAAATATTTTTCTCTTATGTTGTTCAAATGGCATTGATAAGTCGTTCGAACGATACTTCTAAGAACAACATATGTTGTTTGAAGGTTTGTTTGAAGCATACATCAAATGAACCCATATTTTTTTAGATTTTTTGGGTCGTTAGTAGCGATATCAGATGTCATTCAAACAACATGCAAATATCGTTCGAACGGCTTCAAACGACTTATGTCGCCTCAACCTGTTTATTCAACCTATATATACCTGCTATGACGTTAGGTTTTCCAAGTCTTTCAAAACTTCGTTTCTACATATCTGGTGCTTCAAAGACTTCAATTTCTAGGATTTAAACCTTTTTGATTCACTATAAAATTCCCAAATCATTTATGTGAATGATTGGTGACTTGATTATTCATCTTACTCATCTAGAGTAACACTTTTGGAGAAGAAGGCTGTCTCTCCACTATTGACCTTCATGGAGCTCTTGCGGGATCAGTTACTAAAGACTGCGAACCGTCCTGAGGGTGTTTCGTCATCACAAAAACGTTTTATTTCTTCTATGGATTGTAAGTTGGCTATTAACAATGTATAGAGAAATAAAAGGTCTTTCCCATGCGGGGGATTTGTGACACCCCGCCTAATTAAATACCGGGCGATCACTCCTTTATTAAATTAAATCAAGGTAAACAGTTGGTTCATTCTCAGCATCACTGTCGAAAAAATACATTTTCCAATTTAACACCCTAAATAATTAAGCTAAGTGTCAAAACCATTTTCATACATGCTTTCCAAATTTTATTTAAAGAAAAACATTTGTTTTATTAACAACGTTTATACAATTAAGAATCACACCACAATAAACCTGGAACACAAAGTCCGATAATAATAATACATTCGTCAATCGAATGTCCACATATGAAAACTAAAGTCACCAATACAAACTGAATAAAACCCAACGTAGCAATACTGGAAAACTGAAATCACAAAAATTCAAGTACATCATCCTCTTCCTCAGAGGTTGACATTATTGGACCGAACGTGGCTATTCCACCAATCCTTGATGCCATTCCACTGTCGGCCGTCACAGGGGATAAGTTCGCTCAGAGGTTCCCCAGTAAATGTCCAACGTCTGCTCAAGCCGACGTTGAGTTAGAAAATGATGATGATGATGTTGAGAGTGATGTAGACGTCTCTGAGGCAGCCGAGATCGAGAGTACAGTTAGTGAGGTCGACCTTCTTTGCTTCAGATACTTATACTCCATCAGTCCCTCCATAAAGCTCAGGAGACCTCTGAGGGAAGAGAGGTCCTACCACGACCGATATGGTGAGATTTGTTTGTATGAGCGGATGTTCAAGTTGGGCTTTCGTTTTCCCATCCACCCAATCACTAGGTCTATACTAGCCTACATCAACTTGGCCCCTTCCGATTTGTCACCCAATGCTTGGAGGGTGATAATTGGGGCCATCGTCTTATGGAGAGTTGTTCACCACTCAGACCTTCTAGTCCAGGTCTTTGTAGGTTGCTATGTCCCTTCGCTTGCTAGAAACCATCTGAGCTATTATCATTTTGTAGCTCGAAAACCTGAAAAGAAGATGCTTCAAGTAACTCAGACTTCTAATCATAACTGGAAGCCTCGCTATTTCTTCGCCTAAGGGCCATGGGAATTTAGCCCATATTCCCCCTCTTCCCTACTAGAGCCGCGAATGCCCATAAGATGGGGAAAGGTTACAATGTCTGCCAAGGCCGACCCTGGTCTAAGACTATAAAATCTTCAAAAGGTCAAAGACCTTCAGGATCAGGGGATGCATGGTCTGCTCGTTAAATTTGAACACCTGATGACCCCCTACTACCTCTCTGAGATTGGTTTAGGGGGAAGTCCTCTTACAGAGCTTGGTAGGTGTTTATTTCAACAAGTTATACCTTTGAGTTTATGCATGTATGACTCTCTAACTCAGACCTTTATATTTTACAGAGCGTCCGAAGGGAATATCAGACGAGCTTTGGGAAATGGAAGCTCCGAGTTTGACAAAGCTTGCTAAGAAGGCAAGTCTGAATGCCCCTCCTCCCCCTCCCTCAACCTCAAAGGATCGGGTAATAAAGAAGAGGAGTGCTACCGACCCTGCCCCTTAGGATCAAAGGTAGAAGAAGAAAGGTGGGGATGCTTCCATCCCTATATCCTCTGCAGATGCGTCGGATGCTCGAATAGAGAAACTAAAAATAAATGACAGTATCATAGGCCATAGTCTGTAGGCACTGGATGCCATCGGCTCATCCATGACCGAGGTGGATAAACATTTTTGTCGATCAATGCACACACCTCTGCTGGTTGAGTTCGGCCTCCACAGGTCTATTCAGGTATGACTTAAGATTTCTTTATAGCTTCTAAGTGTAACCTCTATTTTGAATTTCAACTCATACACATGACCACATGATTTGTAGGGCATGGCTGCTATGCATCATCTTGCCAATTAGACTCTGAGGAATCTACCCCTTATCCAGAAGGGTCAAGAGGCCGAGAAGGTGCAAAAATCTCTGAATGCAGAGGTATACTGCCTGAAGTCTGCCTTTAATGGGTCTGAGAAGAAGGTGAAGGAGCTGGAGAAAGAGATCTCCAAGCTTAAAAAGGACCATGATGTGGCTCTGAAGGCCAAGGATGATGTTCTCCAGTAGAAGGTCGACTCTACAGTGAAGGCAGCTCTTGAAGATGCTTCTGAGGGGATATTGGCTAACTATAAAGTCTCTGATGAATTCATGAGCTTCAGCTTTGAGTACCTCGAAAGAGGTATTAAAGCTACTATCAAATGGGCGGCTGCTAAGGAGAAGGAGGCATGAAGTTTGAAGGCCTCGGACTTCATAGGTATGGGTTTTGCTAACCCTCAGCTTGCCCAAGCCCTTCAGGAGGTTGAAGAGGAGGTCGCTGCCCCTGCAAAGACATCCACACTAGACGGTACGGAGATAGAGGGAGCTGACCACAGAGAATATGGGGCCGAGATGACCAACGTCGTCTAAGAGACTCAGGCTAAGGATACCAACACCCTCCCTTCGAATACTTAGGCTTAACTGTGAAGCTTTCTGATACTTTTAGTAACCCCTGATTGGATGTAGCCTCTGAAGAACATATATAACTTGTATTTTTGAATTTTTACAATTGGATGACAACCTCTGAGGAGGGTTTTTACTTCATTTGTTTTGTTTGTTGGATGCTTCTTTTCCATGCGATGTTTTAGCTCTGAAGTCTTACTGCATTGATGTCTGTTTAAACTGAATTAATGGTCTTACCTCAGGCCTTATCACCAATTGATGATGTTAAGGGGTCTGAGGTCATCAATTAAGATGTCATCCTCATAATCAATCTCACCAAATTAATGATGTTAAGGGACTGAGGTCATCAACTAAGATGTCATCCTCATAATTAATCTCACCAAATTAATGATGTTAAGGGTCTGAGGTCATCTAAGTATGGTGTCTGACCTCAGACCTTGTCACCAAATCATAATGTTATAAGGGTCTGAGGTCATCAACTAAGATGTCACCCTCATAATTAATCTCACCAAATTAATGATGTTAAGGGTCTGAGGTCATCCAAGTATGGTGCCTGACCTCAGACCTTGTCACCAAATCATGATGTTATAAGGGTCTGAGGTCATCAACTAAGATGTCAACCTCATAATTAATCTCACCAAATTAATGATGTTAGGGTCTGAGGTCATCCAAGTATGGTGTCTGACCTCAGACCTTGTCACCAAATCATAATGTTATAAGGGTCTGAGGTCATCAACTAAGATGTCACCCTCATAATTAATCTCACCAAATTAATGATGTTAAGGGTCTGAGGTCATCCAAGTATGGTGTCTGACCTCAGACCTTGTCACCAAATCATGATGTTACAAGGGTCTGAGGTCATCAACTAAGATGTCACCCTCATAATTAATCTCACCAAATTAATGATGTTAGGGTCTTAGGTCATCCAAGTATGGTGTATGACCTCAGACCTTGTCACCAAATCATGATGTTATAAGGGTCTGAGGTCATCAACTAAGATGTCACCCTCATACTTTCTACTAATAGAGAACAATGAAGCAAGAATCGGCATGGAAACTGATCTTTAATAACCTCTTCATAAGATGGTAGATTTAAATAACTTTTTGCAACATCATATGTAATACTTCTTTAGGTGATCAGCATTCCAGGGGTTAGCGAAAGGTTCCCCTTCTAGGTTTTCTAGACTGTAGGTCCCGGTCACAACCTCTTCTATCACTTTGTAGGGGCCATGCCAGTTTGGGTGAAATTTGTTTATTTTCTGTAAAGTCTTCTTAAGTACTAAGTCTCCTACGACAATGGGCCTTGACTTCACCCTATGATTGTAGAATTTTGCTGCTCTCTGCTGGTAAGCTGCTTATCTGATTTCTGCGTCTTCCTGGACTATGGCGCACTGATAGCCGATTCAGAGATGGCTAGATAAACATATAATCTCTCTCCTACTATGGGCCGAGACAATAACAAGGGAGACCCAAGGTAAGACTTGAGTTGGTTAAAAGCTTCTTCGCACTCTTCATCCCACTGGAAGGCCTTTTTAAGCACTTTAAAGAATGGAAGACACTTGTCCGTTGCTCTGGAAATAAACCTGTTGAGTGCGGCCACTCTCCCTGTGAGTCTTTGGACATCCTTGATATTCCTTGGTGTCTTCATGTCAAGCAAAGCCTTAATTTTCTTAGGGTTTTCTTCGATTCCTCTTTGATTGACGATAAATCCCAGAAACTTCCCAGCTCCTACCCATAAGACACACTTTGCGGGGTTGAGTTTCATCCTGTACAAGTCCATTGTATCGAAGGTCTTTTCAAGGTCTTCCATATGAGTGTAGGCCTTTAAGCTCTTCGTCAGCATATCGTTTACATACACGTCCATAGTCTTGCCTATTTGATCTTCGAACATCTTATTCACAAGACGTTGGTATGTTACCCCCGCAATTTTCAGACCGAAGGGCATCACTTTGTAGAAGTACGTCCCTTTATCAGTAATAAAGGTTATCTTCTCTGAGTCTTCCATATCCATGAAGATCTTATTGTAGCCTGAATACCCATCCATGAAGCTTATGAGTTCATGCCCTGCAGTAGCATCTACCATCTGATATATCCGAGGTAAGAGATAACTGTCTTTTGGGCAAGACCTGTTCAGGTCAGTGAAATCAACGCACATTCTCCACTTTCCATTGGCTTTGGGCAGGATGACTGCATTCGAAAACCACTCCGGATATATGACCTCTCTTATAAACTCAGCCTCTTCCAGCTTTTTGACTTCTTCCCGAATGATGTCGTACTTCTCCCAGGAGTAAACTCTTCGTCTTTGTTTGATAGGCCTGGCATCTTTGGTCATATTGATCTTGTGACTCATAACCTCAGGGTCGATGCCGGGCACATCTGCGTGACTCCAAGCGAAGACACTCTGCCTCTTCGTGAGGAAGTTTATCAGCTCTTCCTTGATTTTTGCTTCTAAGGCTTTGCTGACCTGGATGGTTTTTTTCGGTTCGTCCTCATTGAGGACGATGGATTCTACCTCTTTTATGACCTCTCCCTTCTTCAACTTTCTTTCATCTCTTGGGTCAAGTGTATCGATGCTATAAGTGGTGGTTGCCCTCTTATGGGCCTCTCTCTCTTCGGCCGAGTTGAAGTAACATTCTCTTGCTATGGTCTGATCACCTTGGACTTCCCCTACCCCATAGGGGGTCGGGAATTTTAGCATCTGGTGGACCGTCGATGGCACGGCTTCAAACTCCCTTAGGGCCACTCTTCTTATGATGAGGTTATAGGCCGAGAAGACATTTTCATCCATAACGAAAAAATTGATCTTTCGGGTCAACCTCTTAGGCCATTCGTCACCCATTCGTACGTCCATCTCATATATGCCCAATGGGTGGACCTTTCCGCCACTAAAGGCCATTAAAGGATGATGGTAGGGTATGATCCTTGCTCTGCTAAGACCTAGTCTCTTGAAGTAAGGCCAAAACATAACATCTGCTGAACTCCCCCCATCCATGAGGATCCTCTGCACCTCGCATCCATGCACTCTTGTTGTTATTACCAAGGGGCCATTATGTGGGGCTAAGATACCTTTGAAGTCGAGTCGGGAGAACCCAACTATAAGAGTGTCCATGTCCACCTTCTTTCTCTTCTGCGCTATATCGGAAGATGTTAGGTTTACAACTTCAAGTTTGGCCACTGACTTGGCCTCTGCCACATGATCTTTTATGTCAGCCACTTCAGAGCCACCTCCCGCAAGTCCTCCACACATGGTGTCAACACCAAAGGAGATCATGCCAACCCTCTTCACCGGGGTGTTGTCATATTTTGGTGGAAGGTCAGGATCGTCTTCATCATCACCTTCCGAATCATTGTTTCTTCGGGTTGGGGCATCGTCACTACCTCTGTCATTTATCCTCTTTTTAGGGTCATCTCTTCCGCCTTTTGGAGCCTTGCCATTGACATACTTCCTCAACTTTCCAGATTTTAACATCTTTTCAATCTCATCCTTCAAGGCGAAGCATCTGTATGTAATATGGCCATGGTCTTGGTGGAATTCTCACCACAAGTTTTTATTCCTCTTATGTGGAGGAGCCTTCAGTTTCTTTGGCCATCTTAGAGTCCTGTCATTGTTGATCTCATTGAGGATATGTTCACAGCTCATAGTTAGAGGAGTATAGTGAGTGAACTTATCATCGGCTGACCTCTTCTTTCCATCTTTCTTTCTTTGGGACTTCCCGCTACTACCGCGGTTCTCATACTCATACTTGGAAGCCATTGCCTCTTTGGCATTCATGACTTTTCCCGCAGTTGCCATTAGCTCTGCCATAGACTTGGGAGGATCTTCTGCAAGTTTCCACAACAACTTCCCTTTCTGAAGTCCTCCTATGAGGGTGTTCATGGCTATATTCTCTTCGTAGTCTTCAACCTCAAGTTTTTCTTTGTTGAACCTGGTTATGTAGTTTCTTAGGCTCTTGTCCTTGCCTTGCTTGACATACAGTAGATGAATGGTCTTCTTTTGAGGTCTTACCCCAAAGCAGAAGTTGTGAATGAATTGTTCAGCTAAGCCCTTGATGTTCTCAATTAAATTCTTCGGAAGAGAAGTAAACCAGCTGTGTGCCGCACCTGTCAAAGTCCCAGAGAATGCCCTACACTTCATCTCATCAGTAATCGAGTAGATATCTACCGAAGATTAATACATCTCGATGTGATGTACAGGGTTGGTGCTACCGTCATACTTAGGAGACACCACGGGTGGTTTAAACTTAGCAGGGGTTGGCAAACTCACTATCCTTGCCACAAAGGGGGAGCCCTCTGAGAAACCTCTTTGCAATGGGTCTCGGCTCCTAATGAGGTCTCCTATCTTCTCCTCAAGATGTTGGATAGAATCATTCCAGGATCTCCTACCATCGACCTAGCCGAGGTTGTCCCCAGCCACCTCCAAGGGATAGATTGAGGGTTCACCAGCCGCAGCGCAACGTCGGATGTTGACCTCTTCCTGATCTTTACCTCTTCCTTCATGAGGTCGGCCTTGATGAGGCCGGCGTTGTCCATCTCCCCTTTGCGAGCCAGCTGCACTCCTTGACCTTGATAACCTCTGTCTTAGGTCATTTACTGGGCCCAACCTCTCAAAGGCTAACCCTCTACTCAATCGATCAAAAGAAGATCCTCGCTGCTGGGCCTCTTCACCTCTTCGGCCGTCAACACCCCAGCTCTGCTGAAGAGGACGTACAGTATTATTTGAAATCTCATACGACTCCTAACATTCTTCTAGCACATCCTTCGCCTCTAGATCATCATATCTATCCTCTAGGCAAGGGTTTCCTTGCCTCCCCAGGTGTAAGCGCCTAGGGTCAGCAATGTCCCTCCTCCACTAGGGGGGCAGGTTGGTCCTTCATTGGTGCCTGGGGTGGTCCCCTGGCATCAGGATGAGGCTGGACGGCCGCTGGAGTGATCATTTCTGGCAAAACTCCAGGTGGTCTCATCATAGTTTAGCTGAGCTGTGCAAACTACTCCTACATATCTTGTTGCATTGCAGCCAAAGACCTCAACGCTGCAGCTACCTCTGCTATTTCAGACTGAGGCGGTGCCTGGCTGGAACTAGGTCCTCCTGCTCCAGGCAGCGAAAGAGGCGGTGGTACCTCTGGTGCCATATGCTAACACTAAAGAGCTTGAGTAGCAGATGAGCTTAATACCTTAAAGGACCTCTTTCAATGGTGAAGCAGGTCCAAGCAAGGGGTGGTGCCTGGTTCACCACCAGAGTCTCCTGTGAGGTTAAGCTGAAGAAAAGGAAGAGACAGTTTCTCATTCCCACAGGCGGCGCCAAAATGATGATGCTGGAAACATCACCACCCTTCATAATGTTTGTGAGCTCAATTCAATTTTAACAATGGCAGCATAAGAGTATGTACACATATAGTAGAGGGAGGTGAGGAGAAGAGGATTGACACCAGAATATAAGTGGTTCAGCCAATTAGGCTTACATCCACTGTGAAGGTGTGTGGCTGATATCACTGTATGAGGGCTCTAATGGCCATGGATACAATCTCTCAAACTTTCTCTCTCTACCATGTATTTGAACATAGTTTCATCTAGGGTTGCTAATTTCGGATCCCTCTCTAAGAAGGAGAAGACAAGTATATATAGTATCAGGGGGTGTAGTGTACCCCCCATGCATGCAATGAGAATGTATGTGTTGATATAGCCAATACGGTGAAGACATCTGTCCCTGTCACATGTAGAGAATGATGATGAAATATTCCCCCCCATGTGGGGGGAATGATTTGTTATAACTGATTTGTGTCCACGTGTCCTTGTCTACACATATGTCAATAAGTGCTCGGCCTCTTTGCTTGGTCATGACCTCGGCCTGGAAGAGTCCGAGGTTGATAAGGTCTAGCTACTCATTCAATCTGAGATGAGCCATCACGGTCTCAGCTTAAGTGAAGCCGAGGTAAGGAATTGAGGTCGGCCTGGGCTGAGGTTAAGCAGGAGTGTGCTTGGAACATCGCCCGATTCACTGATGAAGTCGACCTTGGTAGAAGTATGGCTCCTTGTAACCTCGGCTTACCCCCAGCCGAGGTTGTCATACCTAAGTGACCTGATGAACTGCTGCTCCCCTACATGATGCATACTTTCCTTGGTGATATTGGTAGTAGTGTCGTCCATGGCCGACCTTGCTATGGCCCAGGCTTGTTGTCACATATCCAAGGCATTTCCAACGTCGGGAATGTCTTGGCCGAGGTTGTATTTTTTGTGCCGAGGTGACACTTGGGGCATATTAGTATTCATTCTTACTAAAAATTTGATTGATAATTCTAATTGGATGGTTGCGTTCCTCTCGAAAAATTCACAAATATTCGTTCTTGAAAAATCTTGAGAAAACACCGTTTGAGCCTTCAAAACTTGGGTTGAATCTTGATAAAATTTAGGGGTAAGGTTTGTAGATGAAATGTGATGAAGATGTGAAAGACTTTTGGTTTAAACATTGGTGAAAAGGTGTTTATAAAAGTCTAAACCCAAGTCATTTTAATATGGAAAAATATTAAGAGTTGTAATTAAATCAAACTCTAACAAATCCCACTTACTACCGACACTAACCATTCCGAATCGATTCGCCCCCAGGCCGAATCGATTTGGTATGTTTAGGTGCCCCAAGACACACACACACACACACACACACACACACACACACACACACACACACATATATATATATATATATATATATATATATATATATATATATATATATATATATACATCCAGGCTGTAATGCGGACGCAACTTGTGGATTTAACTTGAGACATATTTTTATGAATTTTTTAAAAATAACAAACAATCAAATTTCAATTTGATTTTTTTTATATTGTATTAAAACATTTTAGGGGATCCCTATAAAAAAACTCAGCTCAAAATGAAATGTTTTACTGTTTTTAAAAAATTGGTCAAACATATGTCAGCTTTAAAAATTGATCAAACATTTGACCGATTTTTTAAAAATAGTAAGAGAGCTTATTGTTTTTATAGGGGTCCCTTGGAATGTTTAAATACCACAGGAAAAAAATCAAGTTGAATTTTTATTTACTATTTTTACAAAATACGAAAAAGTCTGCCGCAAGTTAAATCCGTAAGTTGCGTCCGCATTTGAGCCGACCTATCTATATAATAAGTTACAATGGTGTTTTTACTATTCATAAGTTTGGGAGACACTTCACGGTTCAGATCGAAGCCAACAAGGCAACAATCCAACGGTTGAAATTAAAATACTTCTCTTACCATTTTTTCCCCTTAAACATTTCAATTCCCCCTCTTTTTTATCCCTTCCTTTCTTTTCCCCCTCTTACTTAAAATTCAAATACAGGGATAAAATAGAAAATTACATCTATTGACTCTAATTACTACTCGACAGCCAACTCGGGTTGTGTTCAACTCTCATTTCCCCATGAAATATCAAGAACCAATGCGCTCTCTCTCTCAAGCCCTATCTCTCTCTCACTATATCTCACGATACCCTCTTCTATGAAACCCCTCTCTATCTAACTAGGTTTTTTTTTGTTGATTTCCCAACCAACGCCCCTTTTTGTTGTCTCAATCTCACTGACCTTTCTTTTTCCATGAGCTCCAACAAGGTTAGATCCATCTACATTTTTTCTTGAATTTTTTCGGTTATAAAGATATATTTTAACTCTAATATGGTTCCCAACAAAATAATTTATACTCTCTCACTCTGTTAAAGACTTTTTTTGCCTTTTCTTTCAGGTAATCAAGAGGTGAATGTGACTGCGTGTGTGGTTCTTCCATCAACGGATCTCGACATTCTGTTACGGTAAGACTTTGGTTTCTTTTGATCGAGTCATTCTGTTACTATTTTGAGGGATCTCAACATTCTGTTACTATTTTGATGTAGTCAAAATGGGTTTGCAAAGAAGGTTTTTGGGTAGTTGACAACCTTTCGTTATCTATAGGGTACTTCTATTTTTCTACAGGGTACTTCCATTTTTCTTGGTGGAGGAGAGATGTGTAGATAGAAAAAGTAGTGATTGAATATCTGATAGAAAAAAGGTATCAAGAAAATAGAGACCGAATCTTATAGGAAAAAATTATAATTCAAAATTCAATTTTTTTTTGTTTTACCAAATAGCTTGCGATTTTGGTTATATTTGTATTAAATTACTTGAATGTTGCTTTAGTTTTACCAAATAACTTGCTATTTTTGGTTATATTCATATTATAAGTTGTCTATTTTTCTTATACCCTGTATGATTAGTATTTAACTACATCCTTTGTTCCATTTTTTGACACCCTGTTAAATTAACCCGTGTATCTCTGTATACAAGCACTCACACCATCTCTTTATTTTTTGACACCATTTTTTGACACCATTGGTTGTTTGTCTGCACTAAAAAAATGTTTGTAAGTATACTGTGTGTGTGTGTGTGTGTGTTGATTATACAGTGTGTGCGGTTATGTACTAGATAGAATGTGTGGTTGTGCATCTATAGTTTCTCTAAATCCTCCACTCTGCTCTTTCTTGCCTCCAGCTCTAGATACGAAGAAGTTTTTCTTTTAATATGATTTGGAAAGTCTCCTAAATAATGTGTTTGTTCGACTTTAGAATTTGTAATTGTCTCTATTTAGTTCCATCCCTGTCTCCAGCGTAGTATATATGTTTGTTTGGCGGCTGATTGTGTAGAGAGTGAGTGAAGCACGACAATTAGCTTTTCAATTTTCTTTTTCTCATCTTGAACTTTCTACGGGACATATTCTTTATCTTGGGTCTTCATCAACATGAGTTCTTCTTGCGTGTATTTGTTTGCCGGACTCCCGTGTATGAACTCGATCTATGAACTCCATCGGTAGTTTTTGAATTGATCATCTTGAAGTAAAACTCATCAGGGTTCCTGAATGCTGCCTTTTCCTTGAGTTAGGAGCCATTTTTTGTTTAGATCATCCTCGATGTACAGCTGATCTGTGGAGGTTTGTCCTCGATGGAGATACATTATTCAACAGTTGAATTGAAGTTGGAGAAGGAATCTGTACTCCTAAACAATAGCGTTGGCGGCACTAGATATTCTTTACCACAGATCAGCACATTCTTTTCCGATTGGTCCAGTTATGGCGGTTCCTACAAACAAAGTGCCATACTGATTTTATGTATGTGAATACTTTTCTTACACTGAATACTGATATTATACGTGAAGGTATTATGATACTTAAAAGTTATTATGCATTTTTCTTAATTATTTTGTGAATGCTGATTTTATGTTTTTGTTTGGTATTCTGAGCAGTGCTTATGTATGAGATTTCTTCTTCTTCAACGGTTTTCATCCTTCTTCTTAAATGTATGGTTTCTATAGTGATTTGAACTTTCTTGTTTAAAGAGGGGTACTCCATACCATTACTTCTTCAATGATTGAATCGAGGATGTATTGTTTCAATGATGTACTATGTATTTATTCTATTGCAAAGCCCGTACTTTGCATTCTCTGCACCCTTCATTCTATTGCATTATTTTCAACCTTCATTCTAATGTTAATATACATTGTGCAACATTCATACAGTAAATAGAGGTTCACGGAGAGTATTGGAAAGTTTCGTCAACATGATTTGACACGAACCAGATGCATTATGCACTATTTGAGGTTGACTTTGGGATCACGTAATAATACCTGAGACAATACTGATTTTGATGCAAAATTTACAACTTTTATTGTTTGAATCTGATTTGTGTTGTGTAAATGAACAGACTTTGGTTGCAAAGTAATTGCATTTCGCATTTAGTATGCCAATACAACGAATAATGAAGTTTCAAAACTGTACTGAGTTGCTTGATTCCACTGATTTTGAACAATTACAAGGTCCTAATGCTCCCAAACAACAGAGAAAACTTCCATCTCGATTGAGTAAAAAGAAGCTGGCAGATATATCAGTGTCTTTGTTTGGTTCAAAAGAGGAAGAGTGGCCCTTCATGTAAAGCTCGAGTTTGCTAGATGTTACTTTCATTAAATTACAGTATCTATAAATGAAGAACGTCTTTATTTGGCACTTTATTAGGGGTTTTGGTCTGTATATTGGTTTAGAGATATATTTTTTATGTCAATTAGTTTATGCATAATATTTTTGAATTTTTTTATGCATAATACTTTTGAATTTTTCTTGAGTTATGATGATTATGGAGTGGGTCAGTTTTGAGTCCTTTGACAACTACTTATCAGAAAGTTGATGGCTTTGTTTGGTCACCAAATTTCAGGTGGTTGTAGCAGCATTTATGATGTGGATGGCGTGGTTTATCCGTATTGGTGGTTGTATGCCCCTGTGCCCTAGGTCTAACAACTCTTAATGGGGTCATGATGGTCACCGAAAAGGGTGCTTCACAAGGTGTGCTTATCAAGGGAGGAATAACTCTTAAAAAGGAACACAAGGTACATGCATAATTTAACAATAGACCTGTTGCATAACTTGCTTAAGTAGGCTTATATACACACATACATCAATACATATACATATTGATACACACACAGCACAAACATATTGACCTGATGGTGCTTCTATATTCAGATTGATTCAATACAGTAACTGATGATGGAAATCTGTTTAAAGTATTCTGAATACAGCAACTGTTATATATTGTAGTAACTGTTAAATATATAACAGTTACTATATATTAATTAAAATAGGAAAAAAACAATAACATAATTTTGATTTTCACACCATACATGTTGGTCTTACATGGCTGCTATGTTTAAAGTATTTTTGTCGATAGCAGTACCTTCTCTTTACTACTATGATGGTCTTACATTGCACATTACAAAAAATTAAGATTTCAATCCTTACTGTTAATCTTTAGATCATTAAATATATATGTTCTATTTTTCCCTTTTATCTGTTGTGTTTTATTTTTTTAAGTTATGCAGATTTTCTGTATAACATTATAACCTCTGTTTGATATCATATCCTCTGTTTTTGTGTCAAGAGTTCAGTTCAAGTAATTTTTTAAGAGTTCGCAAGAAGACGACGACGATGATGATGAAAAAGATAATTTTTTTATAAAAAAGTTATATTCTCCAACCACAAAGGTAATCATGTCTGATTCAACTTCATTACTTGCTTATAAAACTAGGCAATCATGTTATAAATTGCGGATATGAGATGTCTGGATGTGTTGAACAAATGAATACAATGGGACATGCGCGAAGTTTACAAAAATCAAAATTCTGAACAAAATTTAGGAATGCATATCTTTATCATCGTTTGATTTATAATGGGAGTAAAGTATGGTGTTTTTATCATCTGATTAAACCACCACGTGCAAACACTTTCTAAAATCATCAAGATGGTTGCTTTATATTGGGTATGACTTTAGTTTGTTCATTATTTTGAAATAACATTTATAACGGCTATCGACATAGAGCCAATAAATATGTTTGGAAAATGCCACGTTTTAGGTAAAAAATATAATCCCTTACAGATTGCGGGCCAAGATTATAATCGTGTAGCTTAGTGTTCTTATTTGGTTTGGTGGGTAGTTGTTTTGGACTAAATTACAGCAGGTATAGAACTAACTTTGTGTTTTTTGAAAGCAGGTATATCCAAGCTCTAAAGGCAGCTCAAAGCTCTAAATTACAGCAGGTATACATTAACAAAGGCAAGCTGTAATTTAATATGGGTGCAAGTGCAAAGTTAACAAAGGCAAGCAGGTATATCCAAGCTCATGAAGTCATATGTAACATGGGCGCAAGTGTTTTCGGGTAGTCATTGTAAATTGATGATTATTCTTGATAGTTTTTGTAATTGTAATGTACTTATACATTATGTGGTTCTTTCAGGTAATTTCAAGTAATTCAAAATTTGATACTTCTTTGTTGAATATGGGTTATATGAAAAAATGTGCATGTGAGTATTTTAAAAAACACGTGTAGTGTTGATATAAAGGTCATGGATGGTTCACATCAAACGTACATTTAATTTCTAAGTCATGTGAAATTGGCAGACATTGTACATAGTGTTGAATGTGTACTTATAGTGCTGAATGTCACAATAAATATATGATTGTAATTCCTTGGATATGTTGGCTCATCTATGTTTACTCACACACATGCTCAAATTTGATGTAGGCATTGATAGAAAGCAAATGGGAAGGTATGTGGAAGTTTATCACAACTGATATATATACACACTCATGGGTTGTTACACAGTTTCTGGATTAAAACCAATACTTCTGCGACTGATATATAACATGGGGGATGATATAGGTACACTTGATATAATTTGTATATTTTTACATATGTTTACCCTTAATTTTTGGCCATTTGAAAAGTGGCCTCTATCCAACAGCAACTTGCTTCTTTAAGCGCTCCTGTAATTGGTTCCTTTAATCTGAAGAAGGGTGAAATTGTCCTTCCTCAGTTTAGTGCAGATAATATCTGGAATCGAGCAATGGTTGTAAACTCTCCTCGAGCTGCCATTAAATCTCCAAAAGACAAGTTTGATGTGTTTTACATTGACTATGGGAATCAAGAGGTGGTTACTTACATTCATTTGCTGCCTCTTGACACTTTTGTGTCCTCAGCGCTAGGCCCGTTTTATTGATGTTTGCATACATTGTCTTCCGAGTAATAATTTATAGTGGATTCTGCTGTTGGGTCGATTTATTGGTGTTGTTTTCAGAAAATATTGATTCGTCATTCCATGGTTCAACACACGTTTTGATCTTGGACGAGATACCGATTTTGTATTGGTATCGGGTTTGGTTTCAGGAAAGATGAAATGATACATGTTTTAGAGTATATGAAATTGAAAAAAAATAAAAATTACGTATTTTTCTCAATTGAGTGCAATGTTCTGATAGTCAAGGACAATATCAATTTTTTTGCCATCTTCTCACAAGACATCAAATTACGACATAGTGACATACATATATTTTGGCCTATCTTCTATTTATATCTGATTCTTTCTTCTTTGACTTAGAACTTACTTACATATTTTGAATCAGAGACACGGGTGAGACTAAGCTACTGAGATTGAAGAGAAAGGCAATTGATGCACTGCCAGATCATTGTAAAGCAACAACATTGGTCCCAGATCTAGCGCCATTTCCAGCAAATCGATTCAAGTTAAAGCACGTATTAAAACTTTACAATTGCCAAACATTATTGGAACTATTATTTTTGTGAATTATTTTTGGGCTCTTTGAATATTGTTGGAAGTGTTGTTGTCCCTTAAGGGTGAAGAGTCGAATAAACAAAGGAGATTATGTCCATTTTTTTTTAAATTGATATTTTATTAATTTGAAGTACAATGTGAATTCGGTTGATGAATATTGTATATTTCATGAATTGTATTGAATTGATGATTTTGTGTGTATGATGTTTAAATTTGTATTTGATGGCTATGATGTTTATGCGAGGTCCAAGATGTATAACTATCTTTATTGTGAACTATTTTTATTTTTGAACAGGGTGTATAGTCCTATAAATAAAGGTAAATTTACCCAAATTTTCTAAATTGTTTTTACATTTCTGTTGTAAAAAATTAACATAAATTGTTTACATATTTGAATACTTTAGACTGCACTATGTTTTGTCAGGGAATGAAATTTTTGTCGTTTTCAATTGCGGGTTTAGAAATTTTTTGCCGTTTTGCAATTATGTATCTTGGAAATTTTTTGTCGTTCCTTCAGGCACGGGCATATATATATATATATATATAACGTGTGTGTGTGTGTGTGTGTGTGTGTGAATAAAATCTGATTTCTCCCCCAATTTCAATTCCGAAAAACATCCAATTTCCAAAAATGAAATCAAACATAATAAATTTCTAAAAATAATTAAATCCTTTTTTTTTTTTATTTTCCCTAATTTTGAATTATATTAAATTATTAATGATTTCAAATTACTGGGTGTTACAATTATCTAGGGATACACAAGAACAATTATATTTGAGTTGTGAAAAGTTATCTAAATTATATTTCATTATTGAGCTAATGCATCTATAGTCAACAAACAACTGGAGTGAGAAATCTGTTGACTCCCTTGTTGAACTTCCTAAGAAATCACATTCCGATGATGCCCACATTCCAAAGTCATTTTATGAGGAGAAGAAAATAGTTCGTGACCTGGGGTTGGACTATGTAAAGATTGAAGTTTGCATAAATGATTGTGCTCTTATTTGGTTACAAAATGAGGATAAAACTAAATGTCCAACTTCTGAAGAATCTAGATGGAAAATCGAAAAATCCAATGGTGTGAATATCCCTTAAAAGGTCTTGTGTTATTTTCAACTTAAACCGAGCCTGGAATGTCTATTTATAATTAAACATATAGCTTTAGAGATGAGGTGGAAGAAAGATAAGCATGTTGAATAGGCTAATGTGTTGAGACATTCGGCGGATGGGCAAGCATGGAAAGAAATTGATAGGGTTTCTGAATCATTTAGTAGAGATGCCTGCAATGTTTGGCTTGGACTATCTAGTGATAGATTCAATCCATTTTCAAACATGAGTAGTAATAACAACACATGTCCAATTGTTGTTGTGCCAGATAATTTACCTCTATGGAAATATATAAAGCAACCGTTTTTCATCCTATCAATGCTTGTACCCAGTCCTATGGCTATGGAAATGACATAGATGTGTTTCTTCAACCATTGATAAAATAGTTAAAAGAGTTGTGGGATGTTGGGGTGTAAACATATGATGTCTTCGTATGGAATACCTTTATGTTACGTGCAACATTGATGTTGACTATTATTGATTTTCTAGCTCATGCAAACTTGTTAGGTTGGAGCACAAACGGAAAGTTGGCTTGCCCATTATGCAATAAGGAAACACACTCTATGTATCTAAAAAATGGACATAAGACATGATCCATGGGGCATCATCGTTTTTTCCCGATGAATCATAAATGGTGTGCATGTATGTCTTCCTCTAGTGGTAAGAAAGAGCACCGAGGACAAACGGAAGAGCTTAGTAATGATGACATACTTACTCAACTTGATAGAGTTCGACCTATAGTATTTGTGAAAGCATGTGGAAAGGGCATTCGTGAGGTGTATGAGCTACAATGGGATAAAAAAAGTATATTCTATGAATTCCCCTACTAGAATGATCTTAAATTTCATCACAATTTAGATGTCATGCATTTTGAGAAAAGTATTTGTGAAAGAATTAGAAAATAAAATACACCATCAAGTATTGATTACATTCAAAAAATGAGCATACACAAAGACTTGCATCCATATAAAAGGGGATATAAATGGGTGATTCCTCCTATTTTTTACACTTTGTTAAAAGTGGAGAAGAATATTTTATGTGAATTTTAGCAATCATTGAAGTTTCCCGATACGTATTCATCCAATATTTCTCGATCTTTGAGTACTACTGATGGCAAGATTTCAAGGTTGAAAAGTTATGACTATCACATTTTTTTACATAGTTTACTATGCTTGCAATTCGTGGTCATCTTTCGAAGTAAGTGTGTAAATCATTAGTTGAACTTCGATTATTATTTAACAAATTATGTTCAACAACATTAAGAGTTAATCTCTTTAAGAGACTTGAGGAGAAACTTGTTATAGCTATGTGTAAATTTGAAAGGATATTTCCACCATCATTCTTTGATGTTATGGTTCACTTGCCAATTCATCTTGAACGAGAAGCCATTCTTAGCGGACTAGTATAGTATGAATGAACATATCCATTTGGAATGGATATGTATTAAGTCATATATTACATGAGTAATATTTTAAGCTTTTCATTTCATGTTCTTATCGTCTTACTTCTCGAAAGATATATGCACCCTTAAAACTTATCGTGGAAAATAAAGAACGTCCGGAGGGATCAATAACAGAGGCTTACATTCTTAATGAATTCTTAACATTTTGCTTAATGTATCTTATTGGTTTTGAGACAAAATTCAATCAACCTAAGAAAAATTATGAAGGTGTTAGTTTTCAAGAAAGTTTGTCCATTTTTCGATACAATGGTTGTTTTCTTGGAAAAGAAGATTACCAATAACTTACACATAATGAATTGGAAAACGCTCATTTATATGTTGGATAACTTTGATGAAATACAAGAATTTATGAAGTATGTTTAAGCTATACTACTTATTTTCCTTACATGCACACACACACACTCACATACATACACACACACACACATATATATATATATATATATAGTATTTTTCTAATTAAATTCATTTATATATGTTTAGTGAGCACAAGGATTTATTAAATGACTAAAGAAACACAAATATTAACAAGAGACATGCAGAGAGATTTCCCGAATCTCTTGAAGAGCGCGTAATTTGTTAGTGTAAATCAATTAGGCTTATTATTTCTCACTAAGTATTCATTCATAAACAATAAACAGGTTAGTATATTGGAGCGGGAGTCCCCCGATCATTCTAATAAGCAATTTCATTATTTATCTAGGGGTACCGACCGAAGACTGAAACATTATAAGGGTTGTCTAATCAATGGTTATAGGTTTCACAAACAAGATCATGAGAAGTAAAAAAACCTCAAAATAATGGAATCGTTATAGTCGTAGAACATGAACAAAAAAGATATTGATTTTTTATGGTGAGTTAGTTGACATTATCGAGTTGGAATACCCTGAAAATAATTGTCTTTTTTATTCAAGTGTGGCTGGTGGGACCTTGGAAAAAAGGGTGTGCATGGATTACATGAAGATGAGTATGATTCCATTAGTTTAAATACTACCACTACATGGTACACAGACCAACCGTTTATGTTAGATTATGAAGGTTTATCAAGTGGAATCCCAATAATTGATGAGGGCCTATGGAGCATTTATGTGGTCCTTTGGGAAAGTTCTAAATAAACCTGAGGTTAAATGTGTTTATATTGGACCATTCAATGACAAACCAATAAATATTACTGTTGCGGGTCCAATTGCGAAATAATTATTTGGGAAATAATAAGATCACCTTCTTGCTGATTTAAAAGACATTCCAAAGAAGTCTTGCGATCGTCAAATAAATGAATTTGTGAAACATGCGAGGGCTGCCAGGATTCATTCTTACATTATCAACCATCTAAAAAAGGAGATAAATGCTATGATGTTGAAAGATAAGTCTCAACAAAGACTTGTTGATAATCTAGAAGATGAATTTGCAAAGGTTCAAAGGAAGCACCGTTTACTAACAGGAGGCTTCCTTGATGCCGAGAACTTTAGAGAGATCTTGAGCGGACACGTCATAGATAAATTTGAGGTGTGGAAGCCAAAAATGACACAAGTTATTGAAAATGTGGTTGAATATGACATCCTAGAACTCCGGGAGAGTTTTAGAAGTACTTCTTGTATAAATACCATCATGGTACCCTCCTAAGCACATCTTTAGTCCCCTAGCACTCAATCATCCAATGCAAACTCTAGGTCATCCTCTAGTACCGATCTAGAGGCCACCGACCACTTTTAGGCTCTATTTGACTCCAATAAACTTTCTCTTCAAAGAAAAAGATCATGAATCTTTGAATTTTACTGAATCCCCTTTCCAACGGCCCATCTTGTACATGAATAGGCCTTACGTCTCGAATGAACGGTCAGTTTTACTATAAAAAATTGATCTAGAGACCACTGGGCACTCTTGGGCCCAATTTTGAACCGACTAGTTTTCCCTCTCAGGTCGATAGAATACATGTCTTTGGTCTGGTCCTTATGGACTTCGATCTTCCTTCAAACTTCCCCGAAGATCCACCATCTCTTCTTCCACCTCATCCAAGCTTGGTATCTACCTTTCTAAGGTGTTCATAGAGAACATCGAACAAGCACCCAATGTGTAGTCTAATCCAATGACCGTCTTGACCCAGCTCAATGCCAAGATTGACAACCTTCAAATTAAGGTCCACGAGATGTCGTGTAACTAGGTCCAGATTTTTAAAGAACCCAAGGTTCTCTTCCCTCGTCCCATGGGTCCACCTTATCCCGGGCATGTTTGTGTCCTAGAAGACTATTAACATGTTCCTCGTGCCCCTCCTGCTAATGGATCGTCGCCAATTCATCTCTATGTTCCAAAATTTCCCCTGTCAGTAGCCATACATCTTAAGAAAAAGAAACTAAACAAGTTCAAGGAAGGCCTTAAGCTATTGTCGGAGAAGTTTGACTAGGTCAAGATATCCAAAAAATATATGGAATAGACCCATATGCCACCTTATTCCAAATACAGACTTCCAGAGAAGCTAAAGATTCTAAACACCACAAAGTTAGGGGAAACGAAACCCAATTGTTCACCTTTGAAGATACCACCAAGCCATGACCCTCCTTGACGCCTCTAAAGGGATAATGGCTCAGATGTTCCATTAGACCTTGAAAGAAAGACCCCTTCATTGGTTTCGATCCCTCGAAGAATCTAGAATCCATAGTTGGTAAGATGTCACCCGAGAATTCATGTCACAAAACCAATACAATGAGTGGATAGAGGTTACACGCTGAGATCTAGATATTATTAGGAAGAATTCGGAGGAAAAAATTAGTAGCTTCATAGGAAGGTGGAGAGAGAAAGTTGCTACCATGAATGATAGAGCCTCCGAGGAGGACCAAGTCAGTATCATAAAGAAGAACTTCTTACGTCATATCCGAGCATCCGTGGGAGGATAATACTACCAACACTTTTTATCCCTCTAAGAGGCTAGTGTAGAAATTTAGGAAGGCATTAACAAAGCCAATTATGAGCCAAAGAAATTAATCGGACACTTCACCCCTCAGAAATATGAGACACCTTCCAATGCCAAAGTCTTATCCATCATCAACGTTTCCTAACCTGCTACCTCTTATGCACCAAAAAGTACCCCCAACCCTACGAAGAAAGAATACATTGAGCAGCTTGCTCTCTGGTCAAAAGTCTACGAGGCTCTGCTAAGCCGAAGCCTCATCAAATTGGACCCTTGTCCACTACCAAATCCACTACATAAAAAATTTAAAGTAGATGCTCATTATGATTTCCACCAGCCTGCCAACAATACTACTGACTAGTGCTTCCATTTTTGGAATGTGATCCAAGGTTTTATTAATCGGGTTATCATTGACCCACCAGCCAATCTTAAACCCAACCTCACTCGTTATTCACTCCCAACCCATATAAATGCGATCTTTTTAGATAATGACCCATAAGTCGATCGATCTGCTCAGATTGTGCCCAATAAAGCACCTGTCATACCAATAATCTCACCTAAATCGCTTAAAGTTTGCCCTTATTTTCAACTACACCCTACCTACTTCACCGACAAAGATTTTCACTCCTCATAAGGGCTTTTATCGCCGTACATACCCGGCCTAAAGGGAAAAATATTGAGTTACCAATTATACTGAACACTTTCTGGAAGTTTTGACTTAAATTTCCTGCTGAGATGGCTATTGACTGTCATAAATTCAGTGGCTTATTCATGGAAGCCTGAAAATGGGCTCGGAAGTCAAATAATTAGGTGTTACGCATTAATGATGTCCCTATAAATGAAGTAGTCTAAATTATTGCCGATGTGTATTGACAAACAAGTGAAATTTACAATATTAATGAGCTACTCATCGCTTTGAAGCTTCAGGGATAGTTGGCCCCTTCACTCGTGCACCTCCCCATTAAGTGGGAAGATTTATATAATGAAGTCGTAGAGGTCATTAAATGCATTGATTTCTCTTTGCAAGAGGACATAGTCACCACTGAATAGGGAGATGAGTTTGACAACTCAAATGAGGAGACCAATCGAGAAGACACCAGTCTAGTAGCCAGTTTGTGCAAGATGATATCCTCCAAAGATTTGATAGGGGAAATAAACAAGCTATCCATTCAGTAAAAAATAGATGAAGACACGGGGTTCCCGTTGTGCCTCACCTCAATAAATCAAATAACCAGATCAGGGAGACACTAAAAAGACCCGACTACTTATATAACCAAGACATATAAGGGAAAATGAGTTTCGGAAGAACTTCCAATGCTAGAGATAACCATCTAAGAAAGAAAAGTCCTTGATGAGCTTAAGAAAACCCAATCCAAGATCACCTTATTAGGGATTTTCATATCCTCCCAAGCTAAGAAAATGCCCTGATAAGACTTCTTACTGGACCTACAGTCTCCCCATCTACTACACCTGAATATGCTATCAATTGGGTTAGTTCCTTGACCTCTTCCATATTCCTCTCCTTTTTCGAAGAAAAGATACCAATTATTGGCCCTGACCAAAATTATGCCCTCAATATCTCCATTGAAGTGTTACATGTTATTGACATACCTGCATGTTTCAACCTTATTCTTAGTCGTCCATTGCTCTAGAGTAATCGAGGGGTATCATCTTCTCTTCACCAAAAATTAAAATTCTTCGCTAATGGATAGGTTATCACCATCTTGAGGAATGATGCGTAATGATTCCACTTTTATATGCCAATATATAATTTTATTTACAATTGCATCTTAGTTACTATCTAATAATGTTATATTATTATATATGTGATATTCTGTAGTCCTAATATGACAAAAACAATTTTTAAATCTAAAGGATCCATTATAAAATAGGTTAAATTGAAGTTTTATGGCACATCCTAAGCGAAATGATAAGTTTCGGGAAAGAATACGTAATTTTATGAAATGTGAGGGACTTATAGTATTTTGAGTTTGTTATATAACAAGATAATTTTTTAAAATGAAGAATCAACTCTAAATTTGATTGAATCAAAGTCTTATAACCTATCTTAAGCTAAACAATAAGTTTTGGGGTAAAAACTATAATTTTATGAAACTTTAAGGACTTGGTTTTAATAAAGAAAGTTTTAAGGACTAAAATGAAAATATAAAAAAGACAATTTTGTAAATAATATATTTTCAAGGACCTCTAAGAAATATTAAAAATGTATGGTGTAAAATTACTAAAATACCCTTCATGTGTAAAATGACCCTTATACGCTTAATAACTTTACACCTCGTGCTTGACACCTCGTTCTTGGTTTTGACACCTCCACCATACACATGTCGGATTTAAAGGAAGGGAAAAGACACATGTCATGCAATTAAAGAAAGTTAAAACACGTGTCACCATCTGGTGAATTAAGACTACAAGACAACCCCATTATGCGACATGCTAATGCCGACTCACCAAAATAAACGCTTAGTCATAGGGACACGTGTCATCACCCAGATAACTTTGGGAAATTATAAATAGAGGCCTTAGGATCATTTCTTACACGAAATTCATTCCAAAAATTAGAGAGAAATAGTGAAAGAAAATACGGGAAACTTTAAGAAGAAGTTTCGTCTTAGGAATTAACGAGTGATCTAAGACCCAGTATGTGAAACTTTGAACTTCTATTCTAGGTGAGTACTCTGTGAAATTCCTTGCATATTTTGATTATATGATATTATGCAAACTATATCTATGTTGTAAAATGTTTTATCCTCAAAATACGTTTGATACCGATGATTCCCTCATTTGTTATATGTGTATATCTCTCGATATAAACACCTGATTTGAATTCTGAAATTATTGATTCGGCCTATGGAAACCCTCTTACTATATTGGCCTTGATTACTGGGTGGAAATATTAGGGTGGTACCTTCCCAGTTGGTCTATCACTGGTGTGCCCTAAATAAGGCATTTTTTGAGAGATCATGATTTTCTATCTGTGTTGTTGCTGGGTGGAAATATTTGGTGACACTATCTGTTTATCTGGGTATTAGAGCTTACATGGCCATCAAAATAAAATTGAATAATTGACATATTGATTAATTATTTTATTTTTTATGTTGTGAACTGTTTATCTGAAAATATTTACTATCAAATACTTAATATTTATATGATTGCAAATTCATATCTCTGTATACATATATATATATTCTAAATTGAATATGTGTCAATTTTCTAAAAAAACCTGGACTACCTGGAGATTAAATCTCATTCGGCTTTTAGCTGATGTTTTATAAATAATCATTTTTCAGGAAATAAGTAGAGTCGTGGAGAGAACATACAAGGACTATGTTGAAGATTTATCTTTTAGAGCTCTTTTTGTTATTATGTTTGTTTTATCATTTTGAGCATGTCTGGATCTCTTGTAATAAGTTTTCAAATTTTTTCTTAAGTTGTAATTCATCGTTACTTTTAATATAAATGAAGTTTCCTTTAGAAAGCTATGATGATGTAATTCCTTCATTTTCAGAAGTTTACGATTCATAACCATGTGATTGTATTTTCTTTGCACCTATTTAAGGAAATAATTTAAGTCAGAATATATATTTTGCCTTGGTGGCATGTCAAGAAACTTCTTCCCTACTACTAATTGGGGGTCATGACAGAGGTGGTATCAGAGCATAGGTTATGAACCCATAGACTAATAAACATAAGTTTTAAACGTCATAGATCCTAAGTTTCGATACATAGGATATTGGAGTAAATATCTGAATTATGTGATAACCCTCCATATGTCTTACATTCTATATAATTGGTTATATACAATTGTTCTTGTAATTTGCAATCTTGATATAGTATAATACATCTTACGATTGACCATGGTTGTATAAAATGACCAAGACATGATCAACTCTGAGAACTAGTGATTCGAATATGGAAGGACTGGAAGGTACATACAAGGCGATTGAGGGTATAACAAGGATTGTGGAGCATCAGATAAATAATGGAGCCCCAAGGAATCTTCAACTAACTATTTGTACTATTAAACAGTTCAAGAAGTTGAATCTACCTTCTTTTAAAGGTATTCATAACCTCAATAAAGCAGAAAGTTGGGTGATGCAGATAGAAAAGATGCTCTATGTTCTTAAGTGTACCGATGAACATAGGGATTCGAATGAAACGTTTATGTTAGAAGGTGAAGCCAAACATTGGTGGAGAATGACTAAGAGAATACACGAGGATAGGAATACTTACATAGGTTGGAATGACTTCTTAGGGATATTTTATGAGAAATATTTCCCTAAAATGGTGAAAGGTGAAATGGCAGTTGAGTTCATGAGTCTCATGCAGGGGAATTTGATGGTTAGTCAATACGAAGCAAAGTTTACTGAGTTATCCCATTTTACACCTTATGTTGTGATAACTGATGTTTTAAAAGACAAAAAGTTTGAACATGGGTTAATGTTGAGTATTCATAGTTGAATTTCCATCCTAAAGTTGACATTGTATAGTGACGTTGAGGCTAGGGTTACGATAGCTGAAATGGATGGCGGGGAGTACAATTGAATTAGAGATGGTAAAAGGAAGTTTGGGTAACAAATAGGGAAGAGCCCAAATATTATAAATAATTTTAGGAGTACATCTAATGTTAAGGGGTTAGTGATAACAAACTGTTTAATAAAAACATATATGAGCAATGTGGGAAGATGCATGGAGGACGACCTTATTACAAGGATATGGGAGCTTATTTTAGATGTGGACATAAATGACATCAAATAAAAGACCGCCCAACCCCAATACGGATTTCGATACAACCTTTAGGTGAAAAGAAGGACCAAGCAGACATGGTAGAGTTTTTGCACTTTATCATACCCAAACTTCTAATGCAGTAGTGTCAAGTACACTTTCTATATGTTCAAAACCTTTTCAAGTTTCAATAGATCCTGGTTCTACCCATTCATTTGTGTCTATGCATTTTATTTACCTCTTTGCTAATATGCCCCAACACTTAAATCATAGCATAAACGTTTCTACTCCTTCGGGTGAGTTATTGACCGGAACATGAGTATATAAGTCTTACCTTATAGATGTTCGTGTCATAAACTATTCATCGATTTGATAGTTGTAGACATAAGAGACTTTGAACTCATTTTGGGTATGGATTGGTTAGCATCATATCATGATAAGGTAGATTGTTTTTAGAAGAGAGTTACTTTCCAAATCCCTAACCAACCAGAATTTAGTTTTGAAGGAATTGGCTTCCTATCTCCCATGCGTGTTATCTCTGTAATAAAAGCTTGTTGTTTTCTTAAGAATGGATGTCAAGGATTCCTTGAAAGTAATATTGATTTGCAAACAAAAGAGCCTAGTTTAGAAGATATTCCTATATCTAAACATTTTCCAAATGTTTTTCGTGATGATTTACCCAGACTTCCTCCTAGGAGAGAAACAGAGTTTACGATTGATCTTATTCCTGGAACTATACCAATCTCGAAACCACCTTATCGTATGGAACCTTTAGAATTAAGGGTATTGAAAGTTCAATTTCAAGATTTATTAGAAAATGGTTTTATTAGACCAAGTGTATCCCTTTGGGGTGTTCTAGTGTTATTTGTTAAAAAGAAAGATGGGACGATGAGTTTATGTAGAGATTATCATGAATTAAACAAGGTAACCATTAAGAATAAATACCCCTTACCTTGTATAGATGATTTGATTGACCAACTTCAAGGTGCGTAAGTATTTTCAAAGATGGGCCTTAGGACAGGCTATCACCAATTGAAGATTAAGGAATATGAGATTTGAAAATCATCTTTTCATACTAGATATGGTCACTATGAATTTCTTATGATGGAATTTGGACTAAATAATGCACCAGTCGCTTTTATGGATATGATAAATAGGGTGTTTAAAAAATATTTGGATGTGTGTGGTTATTTTCATTGATGACATCCTTATTTATTCCAAAAGTATTGAAGAACACGAAAAGCATTTAGAGACGGTGTTACAAATTGTTAGGAAGGAGAAATTATATGAGAAATTAAAGAAGTGTGAGTTTTGGTTGCCTAGCGTCTCTTTTCTGGGAAATGTCATTTCCAAAGAGGGAGTGTCGGTTGACCATCAAAAGATCGAGGCTATACTAGGTTGGACTAGACCAACTAATGTGATGGAGATTCGTTGTTTTCTTGGATTAGCAGGTTATTATCGATGATTTGTTGAAGGATTTTCTAGTATTGACAAACCTCTATCTAGATTAACCCAAAAGAAGGTGAAATATTATTGGTCTGAGGAAGTTTAGAATAATTTTCAAGAACTTAATAATCGATTACTACCTTCCCCAATTTTGACTATTCCTTCGGGGACACGAGGATTCGTGATTTATAGCGATGCTTCTAAAAATGGTTTGGGATGTGTGCTAATGTTAAATGAAAAAGCAGTAGCTTATGCCTCGAGGCAGTTAAAATCATATGAGCAAAATTATCCAACCCATGACTTAGAATTAACAGCTTTAATTTTTGCTCTTAAGATTTGGAGATATTATTTGTATAGTGAGACATGCGAGATTTATACCGATCATAAGAGTTTGAACTATATCTTTACTCAAAAAGAGTTGAACATGAGATAAAGGAGGTGGTTAAAATTAATGAAGGATTATGATTTAAAGATTCATTATCACCCATGGAAATAAAATAAAGTAGCTGATGCTTTAAGTAGGAAGTCTACACCAAATTTAGCATGTCTCATTCCAAGCCAGGAAGCGCCATTTAAGGATTTGATAAGTATGGAAATAGAGGTATGCATTTATAGTAAAGGATGAATAATCGTAAACTTACAAGTACAACCCATATTGATGGAAAGGATCAAAATTGCACAAGTAAATGACCTACAACTGAAGAAGATTAGAGAAGAAGTTATTGAAGGCAATAGGATTGAATTTGTGATAGGAGATAATATATTGAGGTCTAGAAATAGAGTGTGTGTGCCATGTGATTCTTAACTAAAGAGGCAAATTTTAGAGGAAAGTCATTACTCAAGATTCACATTTCATTCTGGATGTGCAAAAATGTATAGGGATCTTCGAGACGTGTTTTGGTGGTATAACATGAAAAAGGAGATAGCCGAATTCATATCTCAATGTTTAGTTTGTCAATAAGTAAAAACTGAACTTCAGAAACCATCAGGATTACTGCTACCCCTACTTATCCCTAAGTGGAAATGGGAACATATTACTATGGATTTTGTGACATGTTTACCAAGGAGTTCAAATGGTATTCTATTTGGGTAATTATTCATAGGATAACTAAATTTTCTCATTTTCATGCCGTGTAGATTACCAATTCTTTAGAAAAGTTAGCTAAGTTGAACATACGATAAATTATTAAGCTTGATGGAACCTCAGTTTCAATTATTTTTTATTGTGACCCTAGATTTGTGTCTCACTTTTGGAAAAGACTACAAGAAGCCTTGGGAACACAATTGAATTTTAGCACCGCTTTTCATCCTCAAACAGATGGACAATTTGAGAGAACCATTCAAACCTTAGAGGATATGGTTAGGGCATGTGTACATGATTTGAAAGGGAATTGGGATGATCATTTACCATTAGTGGAATTTGCGTATAATAATAGTTATCAAGCAAGTATTCAAATGGATCCGTATGAGAAACTCTATTGTAGAAGGTGTCGTTCCACTACATGTTGAGTAGAAGTTGAAGAAAGAAAATTGTTGGGACAAGAATTGATCCAGATCATGACAGAGGAAGTGAAATTGATAAAAGACCGACTTCGAATTGGTCAAAGCCGTAAAAAGAGTTGTGTTAACAATCGTCTCTAATAGTTGGAGTTCCAAAAAGGATATTATGTGTTCTTGTGAATATCACCATCAGTGGGAGTAATCCGATTTGGGAAGAAAGGGAAATTGAGTCCAAGATACATAGGACCTTCTGAAATCCTTGAAAGGATAGGGGTTTTTGCGTATAGAATAAACTTACCTCTGAACTCTCTAGTGTGAATAATGTGTTTTATGTGTCAATGCTGAAGAAATACGGCCTAGATCCAACACACATCTTAATCATGAACCTCTTCAAATTAGAGAATATTTATCCTATATTGCGCATCCAGTAGATATTTTGGACCATAAAGAGCAAATATTACGACCAAGGTTATTTCACTAGTCAAAGTATTATGGCGTAATCATACTATTGAAGAAGCAACATCGGAGATGGAAGCTGAAATAAAGGACCAATATGCATACCTGTTTGAAAATTAATGTAGGTTAAGTTTGGGGAGCAAACTTTTTATAAGGAAGGTCACATGCAATAACTCCACTTTTATATGCCAATATATAATTATTTTTACAATTGCATCTTACTTACTATCTAATAATGATATATTATTACACATGTGATATTCTAGAGTCCTAATATGACAAAACCAATTTTTAAATTTAAAGGATTCAATGTAAATGGGTTACATTGAAGTTTTATGGCACATCCTACGCGAAATGATAAGTTTTGGGATAGAAAATGTAATTTTATAAAACTTTAGGGGCTTGTAGTATTATGAGTTATTTATATAACAAGACACGTTTTTAAATATGAAGAATTAACTCTAAATTGGATTAAATGAAAGTCTTATAACCTATCCTAAGCTAAATAATAAGTTTTTGGCGTAGAAAATATAATTTTATGAAACTTTAAGGACTTGGCTTTAATAAAGAAACTTTGAAGAAAAAAATGAAAATACAAAAAGGACCATTTTGCAAATATAATATTTTCAAGGACCTCTAAAAATATTATAATGTATGGTGTAAAATTACTAAAATACCATTCATGTGTAAAATGACTCTTATACCCTTAATAACTTTACACCTCGTGCTTGACACCTCATTCTTGGTTTTGACACCTACATTGTACACGTGTCGGCTTTAAAGGAAGGGACAAAACACATGTCATGCAATTAGAGAAAGTTAAAACACTTGTCACCATCTGGTGGATTAAGACTGCAAGACAAGCCCATTACGCAACACGCTAACGCCGACTCACCAAAATGAACGCTTAGTCATCGGGACACGTGTCATCACCCAAATAACTTTGGGAAATTAAAATAGAGTACTTAGGATCAGATCTTACACGAAATTCATTCCAATGATCAGAGACAAATAGTGAAGGAAAATACGAGAAACTTTAAGATGAAGTTTCGTCTTAAGAATTAACAAGTGATCCAAGACTCGGTATTTGTAACTTCAAACCTTTGTTCTAGGTGAGTACTCTGTGACATTCCTTGCATATTTTGATTATATGATATTATGCAAACTATATCTATTTTGTGAAATGTTTTATCGTTAAAATACATCTGATACTGATGATTCCGTTGTTATATATATGTGTATATCTCTCGATATATACCCCTAATTTGAATTATGAAATTATTGATTCAGCATATGGAAACTCTCTTTCTATATTGGCCTTGACTACTGTGTGAAAATGTTTGGGTGGTACCTTCCCAGCTGGTCTATCACTGGTGTGCCCTAAAAAGGCTTTGTTCTAGAGATCATGATTTTCTATCTGTATTATTGCCGGGTGGAAACATTTGGTAGCACTATCTGTTTATCTGGGTATTAGAGCGTACATGACCATAAAAATAAAAATGAATAATTGACATATTGCTCAATTGTTTTATCTATTCGGTTATGAACGGTTTATTCTGAAAATATTTTGTGTCAATTACTTTATGTTTATATTATTGCAAATTCATGTCTCTATATACATGTCTTATGTTCTAAATTGAATAGGTATCAATTTTCTAAAAAAACCCGGAATGTCTGGGGATTGAATCTCATTCGGCTTTTATCTGATGATGTATAAATAACCACTTTTCAGGAAATAAGTAGACTCATGGAGAGACAATACAACAACTATGTTGAAGATTTAGATTTTAGAGATCTTTTTGTTTTTATGTTTGTTTTATCATTTAGAGCTTGTTTGGATCTCTGGTAATAAGTTTTTAAATTTTGTCTTAAGTTGTAATGAATTGTTAGGTTTAATATAAATGAAGTTTCCTTTAGAAAGCTCTGATGATGTAATTCCTTTATTTTCATTAGTTTACGATTCATAACCATGTGATTGTATTTTCATTGCACTTATTTAAGGAAAAAATTTAAGTTAGAATATATGTTGCCTTGGTGGCATGTTTAGACACTCATTCCCTACTAGTAATTTGGGTCAGGGTCGTGATAGATGTGGTATCAGAGCATATGTTATGAAACCATAGACTACAGAACATAAGTTTATAATGTCATAGATCCTAAGTTTCCATACATAGGATATAGGAGTAAATATCTGACTTTTGGGATAACCCTCCATATGTATTAAAGGATGCATTTCCCCCATGTAGCTTGGGGTACCAACGCTCACCAGAAAAAATGAAAGCCCTCCACCAGCCACGATCGAAAAGAATCTTAGAAGAAGAAGAAAAAGTTATGAAAGACTCATTGAATGGAAGGTTTATCAAGGAAGGAGAAGACTTCCCTACGACTTCCCCAAACCATGGTATTACCACATTAATAAGAAGATGAAACCGGGAAATTTTTTTCTTTCAATACTACAACTCTTGGGTTGCAAACTATCAGTATGAAGTTGAAGCTCTTACTAAGAAAGCCATGGAAGTTGGCGAGGATTTTGAAGAAAATGATTTAAGGACTCATTTAACCGACAGATAATGGGGCTCAGTCTCTGCATAATTTGTTCAGATGTCGCACCATCGAACTCATCTTTCAGATGCTGCACCGTCGGGCACGTCTACTCAGATCAGATTTGCAGTCAGGCCTCTCTTCAATTGGAAATCCATGCCTGCCCAAACTATCTAAATTTAAGCTGACACTATTGTCTATCCTATCTAAATCTTTGCACTGAATGTTATTGTTCATTTTTCTTCTATCAATGTAACTGAGACCTATTTTGACAAGATTCTCATTGTTGTTTTCCTGAGAATGAAATAAATGAAGATTTTGAGTATCGTATTGTTCCTAACATCAATTTTCTCGATTAAAATTAAATTCTTGATGATGATGACGATTTTGAAAATGAATAGTTCTTAACTGATCTTAATAAGGGTAATAACAAATAACATAATCGCGTCTAAATTAATAATTATGATATTATTGTTATTAATCTTGGTTCTAGTAAGCATGGGTGCGAGATTAGGATAGGGAAATAGGTCAACACGAGATTCCAACATTCTCAAAATCCAAACTGATAAAACAGAAGCTAGGAAAGATCAACACCTAATGGTCGCTCAAAGTTAAAGAATAATTTGTCAAGCAACTGAATGGAAGTTTCATTCGCGTTGTCAAATATCCTACATGACTTACAAACATTGTCTACGTTCTGAAGTCAGGAGGGAAAGCCCGCATGTGTATCGACTACCAGGATTTGAACAAAGCATTCCCAAAGGACGATATCTCGTTACCCAACATCAACATGGTTGTGGACAACACGACTAGTCGCGCTCTCAAGGCATTCGTCAATGGATTTTTTGGATAAAATAAGATCAAGAATCACCTTGACCATCAGGAGAAAATTGTTTTCATCACCCAATGGGGAACTTATTTCTACACTTTCGTGCCATTCAGGCTTAAGAGTAGCTAGGTCTCCCCTACTCATGTACTTAACAATGATTGATACTAGAGGAGGGGCTTTTCTAGTCCAATACATTGAAGAATCCTGAAAGGAAAGAGCAATTTAATATGCCAACCAAAAAATAGTTGGGTACAAAGTCAACTACACTGCTTCAGTAAAATCACGAGTTGCTTTAGTCTGGGTCCTGTAGAAGTTATGGAATTACAGGCTCGCCTTCCCCATGCTTGTATCCCGTATGGATCCCATTAAGTACTTGCTAGAAATGCCTACTTTGTTCAACCTAATGGCTTGATGGTTGATGTTGCTATTTGAGTTTGATATTGTATATGTTATGTAGAGAAGGATGAATGAGAGAGCCATCTCCAACTATCTTATTGACTACCCTAAGGAAGAAGTCGATGTTTAGGTCTCTGAATTCGAAGACAAGGATATTCTATGCACCTCTCAAGAGGACCTTTGATGATAATTGTTATTTGATGAAGATGCAAACAAGAAATGATATAGAATTTGGATACTCTTGATCTCCCCTGGTGACTCTTACACTCCAATTGCCATCAAGCTAGATATTCCCTACACTAGCGACATGATGAAGTTGAGTTATGCACTCTAGGCCATAAGATAGCCCTATAAAAAGGAATCCAACAATTAGATGTAAATGAAGACTATATTCTTATGATCGGCCAAATCCTCATATTATGGAAAGTCAAAGATGAAAAACACCTACCCTTTCATACCCACTAGGAAGAACTGACATCCTCGTTTAATGATGTCACTTTACACTTATTGACCCAAGCAAAGAAAATCCTGGGTAATGCCCTTGCCACCCTAGCCTCCATGGTTTACATGCTTAAGGGAATAACAATGGCCCCTTTCCTGATTTAGATTCAAGATAATCCTACCCATTGCTACCATATTGAACTTAGTCCCAAGGAGGATTATGATCTGGACGGGTTATGGTACTATGACATTTTTGGCCTCCTCAAACATCATAGGTATATCCAGGACACTAATAAGAAAGAATGTGCAATGCTTCGCAAACTACTTGCCTAGTATATCATCTACGATGAAGCACTGTTGAAGAGAAACTTTGGTGGAACCTATTTGCACTGCATTACAGGGACTGATGTTGAAGAAATGATACAGAAGATTCACGTTGGGGAATGTCGACATCGCATGAGTGGTCAGTGATGGTACCACCAACTAACTGAGTAAGAGATCAGACTAGTAAAACGTTAAAGTAGCAACAATGATAAAAATACTGTAATATAAATATAGTAGGAGGTGAGGCAAAGAGGAAAAAGGGCGAGTGTATAAGTGATTCAACCTTTAGGCCTACTCCACAAAAGTCCTTGTGATATAATGCAGTCAACTTTCTCTCTTTACTACAATTTTAATAGAGTTTGGCTTGGGTTTCAAATTATAGATCCTTATCAAGGTTGAGCGTGCACCTTAAGCATGTAATAGGCATGTACAACATCCACTAGCCAACTAGATTAAGCCACCTATCCTTAGTGCATTTAAATAATGATGAAGTCAACATCCCCTTCCCATGTGCATATGCAATTCAGTTATAACTGTCTGTCCACATGGACTAATTATGTTGGACACGTTGCCTCACGCGTTGTGGACATGTCATCCAGAAAGGTCTCGACTGGGCCGAGTATGAGACCCACAGAGTCTTGTTCAATCATGATCAAAGTATTGTTCAGTGTCATCTCAATTGAGTAGGCATCTGAACGAGACGATGTTCTAGCAAGAACCCATGAGGTTTTAGGTGCCAATCTAGGCAGGCGAGATGGGACAAGGAGGACATGGTTATTAAAGGGTTTCGACATAAAGCAATGGGTGAGACCTAGATTGCTGATGTTGGGTTCCTTATAATATGCGTTCTTTGTATGGTCGGTTAGGAGAAGTAAGAACTATCCTTAGATGAGGTTACACTTCGGCATATCAATCAGTCTCTTGCCCTTAGTCTGTAATATTAGGAGGAGGTTGAGGGGTAACAGTGTCTGAGGTTGAGAAGCTTCACCAGATATTTCTGACTGTTGGTTGAGAAATCCTTCTAATTTCATATCTGGCCATTAAATTGACACTTAACAGTTAATTAGTGGATTGTCAAGCTTGATAGGACACATGTCTCAGTCTCCGTTGGGTAGCGTTTGCACCAAACATAAGAGACGGCTGAAACACTTAAGGTTTAACACCCAAATGATGACTCTCCTTGTGAAGCATTCATAATCATTGTTAGGTTTAAAAACCAAGATTTGTACCCTTTTCTCTTTCTTCTTTGCCAAAACCTTTCTTTCTCACCTGTCACCATCCTATACAAAAATCGCTATTAATGCCCTTCAACCTTCCTTGGATCCTTATTGTTCCTCGAGTTTTCTGAGCCATTTTATGCTTTTAATGGCTCCTCTTTAACCAGGTAACCATTTTATTCATCTTCTTTTTGTTTCTCCTTACATTATAGTGATTTATATTTTATTTTTAAATTTTGAACATTTCTGCATTTTTCAGGAGTGAGCTGAATTGTTTTGGGCCAAGTCCATGAGTTTTTTAGGAGGTCTTTAGGCTGTAGGAGGAATTTTTTGCCAAGGGTTAGGTGTTTTGGGTCTATTGATAACTGTCCGTTAGCGTGTGGTCGTTGTCTTTAAAAGCCAATCTCAAAATTCTCTTGAGTACCTACAAAACTTGTTTAAAACAACTCTTATTGTGGTAAGTACGGGTATCAATCCAACTTCCAAGGCTGAAACAGTAATTGTGAAAACTTGCAATTCAAAATTTATTTTAATATCTTTTTTTCTTTTTTCAAAAACAATTTCAAGGGAAAAATTAACTACTAAATGCTAAAATTATGATATGACTAAATAACGAAAAATAATGTGTAATCCAGTGTGATAAATGTGAGAAAGTCAAGAGGTGGGATTACACCGCATTATCAATTATTTTAATTTCTCAATTTATTAATTTGAAATATTTCGAGATAATATTAAATCGATAATCTAACTCTCGTTACAATTATAAATTTAATAAAATCTTTTTCAGAAAATTAATTTAAAATTTTCAAATGATGAAAAATTAAGAATTATACTATTTTCAAGAAAATTACTTGCTAGGATCAATTTAATAAAAACTGTATCAATTCCCTAATTTCACCACCAAATTAAAATTTAATTTTAGGAAACACCTATCTCTAGTTTGATTCCCAAAATCAAAAATTACTATTTAAAATTAATTTATTAACTCTCGTTACATAAATTAATTTGTAACAAGTCTAAATTAATGAAACCATAAATATAACAATAAATGAAATTAATTAATTAATACAATATCCTACAAAGTGCATCCCACCCCTTGAAGAGGGTGACTAGTCAATCATAATGAAATAATGACTCACAGTCACAAATATGGAACAAAAAATTAAAGAGTAGAGAAAAAAATAAAATACACAAAAGTCTCCTTTTGAATTGTTTCCTTGAATCGTGTTCATGCACGTGTGTCCCAATGTTCTTACAAATCCGACACTTGATTACGCAGAACTATTCTAACACTAAACTAATATTTTTGGATTTTTCTGAATTTTTTTATGCTCCTAATATGTACATAATATACATCGTGTCTCTATCTCTCTATCCAGTCTCCTCTCTGTGCATGAATCAGAGTCCTTTATTTTTTATGAGCGGTCTCCTCCTTTATATTATAACCCACGAGTAGTTTTGGATGCGAGATGTTGGTGGGATCTCATTTAGGCTATGTCGAAGTATATATTTGGAGGGATTTTATTTTTCCACATGTGGGTTTTGTTGGATTGACTTTGTTCCTGTGTTAGTTGAGATATTGGCAGGTGTAGTTTGATATGGGTTTTTTTATTTGGTTTGGATCAATGGGTTTCTGGTCGTTTGGAATTCCTGGGGTTACATCGGGTTTCGCCCGACTTCTAGGCCCAGGTAGCTGGTATTAGCTATGGGGCTTTGGGTCGGGGACATCTAAACTTATCTCGGCAAGGTAGGACTATAAACTTTTTGGTGTTTTGATTTGTTCGTTTCATGCTTTGGACTGCTATTGTGTTGCAATTATGCCGATTTAGTACAATTTGTACTGCGGCAACATATTGACCTACAAAATGATAAAATATGAACATAAGGTTGTTTTTAATTAACATGAGTGATTAAAATGCTTTTACTCGGGGTATAAAGTAGATACTTTTGGGTGCATATCACACACCCCCAAATAGAACATTTCTAGTCCTCGTGCAAAAATAGAGTGATGATGAAACTCTATACAACCCAACTAAAAAGACATCAAGGAGTATTGTATTCAACTATCAAAATGTGATATAAAATTACTTTATACCAAAAGAGTTGTCCTTCCTAACACTCAACATGTGTTAGTGTGAAACAATCCTATGTATCATTAGAGTAATTCTTAGATTGCATTATAAAATCAAATCTTTGACTTTAATTCTCACGGGATATATCTCTATGAATCGAACTCTATGAAAATTGGGTAAGTGTATCTCCCTAGTGTGTGAGGAGGTGAGTAAATTTAAACAAGTTCAAACGTCTCGTAGAGTTTATAGAAAATGTCGGATACATGAAAGAAAATTGATCTCATGAACGAATGCTAACCAATATATTGAGAATGTGGGCTTATTTTCCATATAGACTTCTCAGTTGACCGAGCACCTTACCAAGGGTGAAAATGGGGTTTATTTAAGGCATAAGGGGAAATGAAGAAGATGATGTAGGGTTTTTGAGAAGAGTGAAACACATTTTGACTGATTAGTTTCTTCATCCTTTGAATTTAAGATCGCATGCTTTCCTTTTCTTCTTTTCTATTTTTTTTCTTTCTTTCCTTTTTTGCTTCTTTTTCTCTTTTTTATTGTGATGCATTTTTTTCTTTTCATTACACAAATGAAGACAATTTAAATTGACAATTTCAAACACTCTTTTTCTCAAAAATGATGGTAGTGATAAGAAATGATACATGGATGGTGTCTGGGACATATATGGATAAGGAAAACATGGAATGATAATGGGTGAAATAAATGATAAATGTATGGTAAAGATGGTTTAGTGCTAAGGACAAACTACAAGACATGTGTTTCTTACAACTCGAAAATGATGTCATTCTCAGCGATGAAGCCAAATTTTAAAAATAATGAGATCATACAATGACTAAATATAGTACCCAAAGAAACTTGAGTTATATTGTATCTTAGAGATACGTAAAAACCATGGAAAAGGTGAACGACTCAAATCTCACGAGTGTTAAGTCGTCACTAGTGATCTTTTAAGGCTCTCTTGAGAATATAATTGCTCCTCAACTTTTGATTGTAAACGCGATAGTGTAAAATTGTCGAGTCTAGAAATTCATAGTGTCGAAACGCTTTTAAGAGGTAATAATTAACTTTATGGTAAAAAGCATAATTTTAGGGTCGAATGCGGGTATTTCGAGATTTATAAAGAGGAATGATTGACAATTCATGTCATAAAATATTTTTTTAAGTGCACAAAAAGTTTAAAATCACTCGTTTTAGAAAATTTTCAAAAGAGGTATGATTTTTATAAATTTCCCACCCCAAACAAAAGATAACAACGTCATCGATGTTTAAAACTATATATAAAAAAAACACAAGGGAGAAAAGATATTACCATAATGAACCGCTTATGAAAATGTACCGCATGGTGTAGAGATAAAACCTGCAGAACAAATGCGCAAAAAAATATGTACAAGTCTAGAAATCATGTGAAAATCAATGGGTGGTGGGAGACACCACCCCCAAATAGGATAAGACATACTCAGAAACAATAAACGATGGGCTAACTCTCGATAGTGCTAAGTTCAACGTCTTCAGTCAAACTAAACCATTATCACCTTAAAGATAAGATCTAGGAAAGTGTGGGGGGACAGAAAATTTTGGTGATGAGAATCACCCCCAAACAAGACTGAAGCATCAGTCTTGTTGGATAAAGTCTAGAAGAAGTCATTGCACTTGTATGTCAAAGTGCATCAAATGATGCAAAGCATCGGTGGACCACAGGTGGGTGGTTAGGAGGGTGGATGGGAGAACGGTCAGGATGAGGGTGAACATGCATCGATCACAGGCCTCATTGAGAGTAATTGTGAGGGAAACAAGGGCCCTATAAGTATGGTGCTAAAGTTAGTGGAGGAGGCGGAAGGGTTTGACAATAGTGATAGGGTGTCCCTCATAGAAGGTGCACGACCGTTCTATAAATTGACGATGATAATGGTCGTGCCATGACACGTCGCTGAGTTGACGGAGATAACAATCACCACGACAAATGAGTGGTTAACTTGAAAGATGAAGCTCGGTGTCACGAAAGATTAGAGTAGAAAAAATACTCTTGCAGATATAGGGGTGGAAGAAAAATGCAAGAGTGGGATCGTGGATCACTAGGGTGGAGTGTGGGTGCAGGTGAGGACCTAAATGCTTAGATGTGAATAGGGAAATTATAATAGCAAGATACGAATAAAGTTGTGGGGTAGTAGAGATAGTATGTGGGTCACGTGCGACAAAGGGTAGGGGGAGATGATCTAACTCAGGATTAGGAGAAACACACTCCTCATAAGGCTCGGAGTGATCCTCAAGCGCACTCGCAGGACGAAATGTTGTATCTAAAGATGGAGTGGTCAACTTATCTACCCGAAAGGCACCATCCGAAGTGGTGGAAAAATCTAACGAGGCATCTAAATCTGATATAGGATAATCAAAATTAAAATGTGACTCTACGGGAGACAAGCATGGTGGGACATGATCCATATCAAGAGAGATAGAAACCATCTGGGATTCAATCTCAGGACAGTGGGAAAGCCTCACAGACGGAGCTAACCTATAAATAATGGGTTCCTCTGGAACACACAAGAAATGATCAAAAGGTGTAAACTCGTCCATAAATAGGGATTCTGTGGAAGGGGAAAAGCGAACCTCAATGGTGGGTTCGAGAAGGTAGGGTGATGGGGGATTTGTCGCACATTCATTGGATATGTCAAGAAAAATTTTAACTTGCGACCCGGACCACGGGGTGGTCTCAACTTCGAGATTCTCAAGAAAATAGGGTTGGTCTCACTCAAAACTAGTGACACAAGATGACATGTCATCGTTCCATGAGGGTGAAACAATGGGTTGACTTGGGGTGAAATCCGACTCGTCCACACAATCAAATGCAGTAAACTTATGTTTAAGTCGTTGAAGGGATTCATTTTATGATTGAAAAGTGTGTATGAACTTCTACAAGAAGCTCTCGAGAGAGGATGTGCAAGGTAGTGGGGAGATGTCGGTGGGTGGAGGTGGTGGGTGAGGTGGACACAACCTACTAGAGACACTAGGAGGCGGAGAATACTTATACAAAGTGCATGAAATAGGTTCAAGTGCATCATTCATGGGAGAAGCATCTCCGAGAGAGAAAAAAGGTTGATCAGTATGAGGACCATAATAAGGGAACTGATAGGGAAGAGGTGAACGAGGAAGCGATGACGACTGTTAGAAATCGTAAGTATCCACAACATAGCATTGTGATTCATATTGCATTGAAGGGTGATCAAGACTCCATGAATAACTGGCGTACTCATACCCAAAAATAGTGTCGTAAGGATACACATGTTCCATTGTGGGTTCAGGTGGAGAGAAAATAAATGGACACTCCGGTTACAAGTGATCGGCAAGAAAGCAGTGTGTGCACGGTGAAGCATGGGATGTGTTGATACTCAGCACCGGAGGCGGTGGAGTAGGAGATGTGGGCATAGACTACACATGAGTATCAACGATGGGCGATTTAGAGTAAAAGCCATGAATTAATGAATGGAGGTTTGATTTGGGCTTAACATCAAACAATGGGAAATGGACAAAGTATTCCAGTAAAGGACATTCTTTGCTTATGATAAGAGGAATATTTTTAAATATTTTTCAAAATAAAACAATTTTTTTCTGATTTTTGAAAATAAGAAAAGGAAAATATTTTGTGGAATTTAGAATATGGAAAAAAAGGAAAATCTTTGTGGAATTTTTTGGAAATAATTTAAAAATGAAGGAAAATATTTTTTTTCGATTTTTCGGAAAAGGGGAGAAAATGGACTCGTGATTTGGACGAACGAACTAAAATTAACTATCGAAAGAATTGAATTGGACATATACGAGTAAAGGAAAAATCCCAACAAGCATGTAGGCAATTATTATCTTCAAAAATAGTGAGAGTGGTAGTCAAATTTTAATTAAGTCCGCGAGCGACAAAAATCACGAAATTTATCTTTGTGATCGCCTGTTGCAAAAATGTGTTCCTACATGGCTAGCTGGTAGATTGATTTTAAATTTATAACAACTAGGGTAGCACACAATGGATAAGCGAGTTAGTCGGGTGATGAAATTCCATCTCGTTTCCATGACCGGGTTCAGGTCTTACATAAACTAATTCATTAAACCATTCGATTTAATTGTGATGTAGAAATTAAAAGGAGATAGGGGAAATTAAGCACACAAAAATTGAACTCGCTTGCAGGAGATTCGCGAGGGATAAAGAAATGTACCTCCCACAATTTTTACACGCATGGAGTGAAGACCGAGTTGAGTCGAATGGGGGGAGATCTCGCCTATCTATGTCATCCCCGGGAGTCCTACCGACCCAAAGTATAGAGGCTTCTAAATCCTTGCCGTTGGACGCTCTCTCTCTACCTTGTCCGGTTTCCCTTTTTGCTTTTTTATTTTTATGAATAATTATTCCAAATAAATCAGTATCAAAATGCACCCAAATAAATACAAAGCTTCAAAAATCTTATAAAACAGTTTATGGAGCAGGGAGAAGGAATAAGTACAAGTAAAAAAATAAAAAATAAAATACAAGTCTTCAACTTTGTCTCCACGTCAAGAAAGTGGCAACAACGCCATTTGATAGCTGGCCTTTAGCGTGAGGTCGTTGCCCTCAAAAGAATATCTCAAAATTCCCTTGAGTACCTACAAAACTTGTTTAAAACAACTAGTATTGCGGTATGTACGAGTATCAATCAAACTTGCAAGGGTGAAACAATTATTGTGAAAAGTTGCAATTCAAATTTTATTATTAAAATCTTTTTTTCTTTTTTTCTTTTTTTAAAAAAATAATTTCAAGGGAAAAATTAACTACTAAATGCTAAAACTATGATATGACTAAATAACGAAAAATAATGTGTCACCGAGTGTGACAAACGTGAGAAAGCCAATATATGGGATTACACCGCATTATCAATTATTTTAATTTCTCAATTTATTAATTTGAAATGTTTGGAGAAAATATTAAATCGATAATCTAAATCTCGTTACAATTATAAATTTAATAAAATCTTTTTCACAAAATTAATTCAAAAATGTTACACAATGAAAAAATTAAGAATTATACAATTTTCAAGAAAATTACCCGCGAGGATCAATTTAATAAAAACTGTATCAATTCTCTAATTTCGACACCAAATTAATATTAAATTTTAGGAAACACCTATCTCTAGTTCGATTCCAAAAATAAAAAATTAACTTTTAAAAATAATTTATTAACTCTCGTTACATAAATTAATCTGTGACAAGTCTAAATTAATGAACCTATAAATATAAGACTTAATGTAATTAATTAATTAATATAATATTCTACACAGTGCATCCCACCCTTTGAACAGGGTGACTAGCCAAGCATAATGAAATAATTACTCACAATCCCAAACATGGAACGACAAACTAAAGAGTAGAGCAAGAAATACAATACACAAAAGTCTCCCTCTAAATTGATTCCTTGAATCCTGTTCATGCACGTATTTCCTAATGTTCTAAAAAATTTAGCACTTGATTACAAAAAAAATTGAAAACCAGAATCTAAAAAGCTATTCTAACACGAAACTAATATTTTTTGATTTTTCTGATTTTTTTATGCTCTTAATATGTACATAATATACTCTCTCTCTCTCTCTCTCTCTCTCTCTCTCTCTCTCTCTCTCTCTCTCTCTCTCTCTATATATATATATATATATATATATATATATATATATATATATATATATATATATATATATATATATATATATATATATATATATATCCAGTCTCCTCTCTGTGCGTGAGTCAAAGTCCTTTTCTTTATGAGCCGCCTCATCCTTTATATTATAACCCACGAATAATTTTGGATGGGAGATATCGGTTGGATATCATTTAGGCAAAGTCAAAGTATATATTTGGACGGATTTTATTTTTTCCCATGTGGGTTTTGTTGGCTTGACTTTGGTCCTGTTTTAGTGGACATAATGGAAGGTAGAGTTGGATATGGGTTTTGAAAGATGGTCTGGATTAATTGGTTTCTAACTGTTGGGAGTTCATGGGATTGAATCGGGTTTATCCTGGCTTCGAGGCCTGGGTAGTTGGTAGCAGCTACGGGGCTTTGGGTCGGGACATCGAAACTCATCTTCACAAGCTCAAATAGGACTTCGGGATTTTTGGTGATTTGATTTCTTTGTTTCATGCGTTTGACCGCTAATGTGTCGCAATTACGCTGATTTAGCATGGTTTGTACCGCGACAACATATTGACCTGCAAAATGATAAAATACGAACATAAGGCTATTTTTAATTAACACGAGTGACTAAAATGCTTATATTCGGGGTATAAAAGAGACACTTTTGGTATCTTATCATCTATATCGTTTGATTTTATTGATTTCAATGAGTTTTCAACCACCATCTCTAGTGGACTTCTCACTATTTTCTTCCTTGCTATTAAGGAATTTCATGAAAAATGATCAAACTCTCTCTTTTAATCCTGTAGCCAACTTAATAAACCAAAAAATAAGCTTTTCAATGTTAACGCCCTTATAAAAATTATCCGAGGAGTTTTCCACCCTTAGGGAGAGGTGTTTTAGGGAGATACGAAGGTTAAAAGCTGATGACGCCACAAAGCGTAAAGCTGGGACATTGCCTATCCATCCAATCTATCATGTTTCTTTAGTTATCATATGACCTCCCATTGTAGAACTTAGTGACTCAATGTCTGAGTCATCTGCCCCTATAGATGACAACCCGTCCGTCTCCACCACCGTTTAGAGTGTGGATTCTTATGATGAGGCTATGAGATTCCCTTTTAATGGGTCTAAAAAGACTAAAGACTTTTGTCGAGCCTTGTCCTTTTAACATGCCGAGCCTTCTAATAAGTCAGACTCCTCTGTACAAATCATATCTAATTTTCCTGAGCCTAGGGTTGAAATTATGATTCCTCCCCCTCCCATGGAAATCCCGTTAGCGTCCATTTTGGGTCATCAATTAACTCAAAGTGCTTCAGGTAATGTGCTGACTAAAAACTGAGACGACGATGATGATGCAACCAAGGATATACTTGGCATTTCTTACGCTAAATTTCGAAAGACATCTCTATGGTATAGGACCCTCTGTCAACATTAGGGTACCTTATGAGGACGAGAGAGATTTTAGGTCCAAGACGGAGAGATTTGTGTCTATGAGAAGATGTTTAAGGTCGACTTCAGCCTAACTGTTCACCTAACTATACGAGCTATTCTAGCTAGCTTAAGTATCGACACTTCTTAGATTTTACTGAATGCCTAGAGAACTATTCTTGAATTTATTTCTCTCTAAAGTTGGTTCATCATACTGGCCTTAGAGTCAGCATCTTCAGGGGATGTTATACAGTCTCGTGTCCAAAAACTCATCTTATCTACTATCATCTCATATCTAGGAAACCAGTAAAGAAAGTTCTTCTCGTGAACCAAACTTCTAACCATAATTGTAAGCCTCATTATTTTTTTTATTCACAGCCTGGGAATTTGGCCCTGATGTTTCCTATAGTGCTTCTGAGACCAGGGTTCCTCAACGATGGGCAAAAGGATCCAATGTTGCCCAATTTAGATTCGGGACTAAGCATTGATTCCACCAAGGATGTGGAAATGGTTAGGAAACGGGTTAAGGAGGGTGGTCTTGTATAATTTTAGCAGATGTCCCCTTAATTCCTGGAGCAGAGAGGTTAACTGAACTATGTAAGTATGTTTATTGCAATGGTGTTATTGTTACTTCTGTGAACTACGTAAGTATGTTTATTGAAATGGTTGTGTTGTTCCTTCTTTGAACTATGTAAGTATATTTATTGCAATAGTTGTGTTGTTCCTTCTTTGTCTTTGCTACCAAACTCGTCATTATATTACAGACCAATCGCCAAATATATCAAAGACTGTGTGGATAATGGTCGCACAAAGTCTGACAAGTTTGATGAAGAAGGTGGGGAAGAAGACAGTTCCCTCAGCTCAGTTGAAGAAGTTCACTAATGTCAACCCCAACCAAGATGAGGGATCTAAAAACAGGAAAGAGGTCCATAAAGATCATCTAACATTTCATTGGTAGAAGTGGAATAAGGACGACTCATCTAAAACTGGGCCAGCCCAGGCCATAGCCATCTCCTCTGAAGACGCCTTGTCGGCTCGTCTAGAAAATCTCAAGATTAGCTCAGATTCCTTGATGGGGAATAAAAAAGGATTTTGAGGCTCTGGCTTCACTAACACACAAGGTAGATATTCTCTATTTTGAATCTACGAACGTCTCCCTTTTAAACAATTTTTTCTTCCATAGAGTCATTCTGGTGAACTCTTATGCCTTAATTTAATCTTCTATTTTAATTTGTAGTGTCATCTCATACTGGTATTTTATGAAGTCTTCCATATGTCTGAAGAAGATCCACTAGTGGGTCAAAGAAAATCTTCCCTTAGATTCGACAAGCTCGCTCGGCTATAAAAAATGAGGCGACCCTAAAGAAATGGGTCTCGGCATTGGAAATTAAACACAAGACGGATATGGACAACCTGAAGAGTTAATACACAGGGGCCATTGACAAGTTGAACTCAAACTATGCTGAAGCAATTAAGGCCGTGAATGAGAAGCAAGCATATGAGGTACATGATAAGGTTAAGACTTACATTAATAAGGCTCTTGAGGAGGATCCAAAAATGTTGTCGAAGATCTTAAATATTTAGAGGAGTTTCTAGGATACAACCTTCAATATCTTGAAAGGGGAGCTCATGCATCTTACGGTTGGGTTACAGTGAAGTTTCCAGATATCACATATATAACTACACAACTTAAGGATTTATCTTCTTCAACCCTCTATCAATGATATCTTTTAATCAAATTGAAGGGTCGGCACAACCTGAGCCAAGTGTTCATATTGACAATGACGAGGGTGAGACCAAGCTTGCCGGAGATGAGGTCGAGACCACTCTGGGTGATAAATATGGCAATGTAGAGGCTGAGAGCAATGCTTTCGCAGATGGGTTGTCCCCTAAAGGGACTGAGATGAACTTAACATCTTGAGTCACTAAGCATTTTATCAGGGCGACTGCCTATAGCCTAATGCCCTTTGAAGATGTAACCTTGAACAACTAATTTCCTTCTTGTGGATGTCTAATGATGTTTGTATTTTTATCTTACCTCATAATTATATCCTTATATTTACTTTTGAAAATGTATATATCCTTCTTTCTCTAAATTATCTTCTTGGTATTGTGCTTGATTGCGACATTAAGCAACTTTACAACCCTTTTAATTGGTGATACATTCTTATCATTATCCAAAAAGTAGCATTATCAACCAATTTTTTTTTATATTAGTGTGACACCCCGACTAATTAAATACCGGGTAGCTACTCCTTTATAAAATTAATTCAAAATGCCAAGTTGGCTCAGTTAATAGCATCACTGTCGAAAACATTTTATTATTACTAACCACCTAGTATTTAAAAAAAACAAGTTGCCAAATTTTAATTTAAGTCTGATTAACATGCAAGAAGTAAAATGAAGAAATAGATAACACCATTCACCATGCTGAAGTAAAATGAATAACCATTACAATAGAGTAAATAAAGTCTGGAGGAAACCCCTCACTATAATCCCATAACTGAAATAAATAAACTGAAACAATTCATGCTAAAGTCTGAAAACTGAAATGTAAAAGATGTCTCTAAAGAAATGGGCAACATGCCCTACAACTGATAGATAGTGACTCTGGAATCCAAAGAGATAGAAGCGTCTACATGCAAATCCCTGTAGCTTCCACAAGCAGCTACAGCTCATCACCTGAATGAGTACCTATGGTTGGTGTCCTTGTGGTTTGGCACCTAAAATGGTTTTACAAAGAAAAAGATTTGAAAAGCAAACGGGTCAGAGCCCGAATGTGGAGTTATATTTTAAAAACCTGCAAGTGCTTTAAAAACATTTAAAACATTAAATGCAAAGTACATGTTAGGACGTGCACTCACATTATATTCTCACCCCTCGTCTAACTGTGCACTCCTAACGCAAGTACCCATCTATATCTATCCATACAACTAGCTAAGTGACTACATAACTAGCTAGACTGCCAAAGGTTCTACCCATATTACTCAGATCCATTTAACATAACTACGCTCGTAATTAAATAGGGGTTTAACGTGAACTCGGTTAATAAATATACCATTGATATAACAATCAGTTAACTCATTATATAACTCGAAATAATACCGTAATATTTTTACAACATTAACATGAAGATTCCCATTAATTTAATGTATATTATTCACATCATAAATATACGATACAAGCACCCCGCAATCTAAGCTATGGTGCACACATACTCTGCTATCCATCCCGGTACATCACGTACATAAGGATCACACATTCCGAATCTCTCAGGAATAGTTCAGATAACACAAATCACAAATAGTGGAGGCGAACACAGTCACCATCATGTGGGTCACGCACATACCTACGCTCCCACGGTCAGCGGACTTATTAATATCACAATAAGTCTTTCTATGACCTATGTTCATCAAGGTACCAGTCTATATCCCCCCCGTAGGCACACAAGGATTAGAGGGTCCTAAGCGAACGCAAACCTCCCGTGATAGCAAGTATGGTAGGTATGTCATACACATAATCCATATACCAATACTAAGTAAACACACATCTTAGTAATACCATATTTTAATCGTAGTACATATCGCATTCTTGTACTAACTATAATTATCACAATTCGTACTATTCCGGTTTGTAATTATACGCGCCATAATTCATCCTCGCATCGTAGTAGACACTCACGTCCCAACCCAAATGGTTCATTGAATATAACTCTAGTGTATAATACTCCTCTCAATAACCCAAATGTCCCAAATCTATCCTCACATCAATAAAGGAAGGTCTTCTATATCCTCGAACAAGTTTACGGGACTCTAAAAATCAAAACAGTCCAAAAAGGATCAAACTGTCAACTCGTTAGAAGTCTCGTTCGAACGAGACTTCGAACGAGTTTGGACTGTCAGGTCGTTAGAAGTCTCGTTCGAACGAGGCTGTTCGAACGATATCCCAGTTCGTTCGAACGAATTGACCCTTCTAACGATATCTCGTTCGAACGAGATATCGAACGAAAATCCCTACTCGTTAATAACGACTGGTCAACTCGTTAGAAGCTCATTCGAACGAGTTCGTTCGAACGACCTGGGGGCTACTTCTAATGAGGTACCAGTTTCGGCCCAGATTTTTTCCCCAATTCGTTTTTCACCATTTTTACTCCTCAAACCTCTTCTAAAATTCGTTCCTACAATATATTGAGTTCTCTAATCATCCTCAAACATGTCAAGGTGCTATACTAACATCATTAAAGGGGTTTAATACCTTCTAAACATCCTTAAATCACAAGGTTTCTACATAAATTCCCAATTTTCTTCAAGAACATAAACCCTAGATTCTTCTCATCAAAATTTCCCAGATTTTAATCCGTTTATACATCACTTAGATATGAAATCTCTGAATTAAATCTTCAAACAATGTTTTTACATGCAAACCTATCCCAAAATTTAAACAACAATCTTCCAATTTCATGGGTTTTCTTTTAACTCTTATATAAGATTGATTAACAATGTTTATAACATGGAAAAATCATTCACTGCATAAGGAATGTAATTTAAATCACTTGCCTTGGTTTGATTCCGGATTTGATGTTGATTTGATGAAGAATTTCTGCAGAATTTCTTCTCTCCATGCTTCCTCTCTAATGGTGGCTTAAGGTGGCTAGGGTTTGATTTGGGGAAACTTAGAAAACCTAAATGACAACCTACGTAGCCTTCTAGGTTAATATGGGTTGGTTAATGGGCTTAATGGGTTTAATCCACATCAGATTTACATCTCTAATTTTCGTCACTTTTAATTCCTAAAAATGTAAAATTACCAAAATACCCTTTTTGTTACCGGTATGGTCTAAAAATACCCCGGGACCCAAACTATACCCCCGGCTAGTGTTTTCTGACTATCTCGACCCTTCCGGACGCGTTGGCGCACTCAAAACGACCATACGGATTACATATTTTAAATTCACTTTTATTATCAAAATATTACCCCGTGACGCGGCGGTCCCACGCGTCTCAACAAAATTTCTAAAATGCCGTATATAAATCCCACGACAAATTTTATAATACCAAGTACATATATAATCATATATGCACATAATCAAATACTAACTCGTATCACATTAGTATTTTTATCTCGGATTAATTTTCAATTAATACGCATTTAATTAATTAATCCTCAAAATAAATATAGTCAAAAGTACGGGGTATTACATACTTCCCCCCTAATAACTGAATTTCGTCCCGAAATTTGAAACTAGAAAGTACCTGCTAAAAATAGCTCTGGATAACGTTCGCGCATCTCATCCTCGTGCTCCCATGTGGACTCCTCGACATTGTGATGTCGCCACTGAACACGCATTAACGAGACTATCTTTGACCGCAATTTCCTCTCGCTTCGGTCCAAAATAGCAATTGGCCCCTCCTCGTAGGAGCTATCCGGCTGGAGATCGATGTCCTCCACAGCAATGTGAGAATGAGCCAAATCATCTCTAAGGTATTTCCTCAGCGAGGAAATATGGAACACGTCGTGAATCCGATGCAAGTGCTCCGGTAGTCCAAGTTTATACGCAACCGGTCCGATCCGCTCAATAATAGGAAACGACCCTACATACCTTGGTGCCAACTTCCCCTTCTTCCCGAATCGCATAATCCCCTTCATTGGAGATACCCTGAGCAAAACCTGGTCCCCCACTTGGAACTCCCTGAAAAACCTCTTCGCATCAGCATAACTCTTCTACCTGTCTTGAGCTACCCGAATGCGACTCCGAATCAACTCAATCCTTGCCGAAGTATCCTGAATCACTTCCGGCCCAAGCAGTTTGTTGTCCCCGACCTCCAACCAACATGCTGGGGAACGACAAGGCCTACCGTACAACGCCTCGAACGGAGCCATGCCAATCGTGAACTGATAGGAGTTGTTGTAAGCAAACTCCACCAGTGGAAGGTACTGCTCCCATCCACCCTCGAAGTCAATAATGCACATGCGTAGCATGTCCTCCAACATCAGATTGGTGTGCTCTGTCTGTCCATCGGTCTGCGGATGATAAGCCGTACTCAACCGCCATTCCGTGCCCATGGCCTCCTGGAAACTCTCCCAAAACCTCGAAACAAATATCTTGTCTCTGTCAAACACGATATTTAGGGGCACACCGTGAAGTCTCACAATCTCTGAAATGAAGAGCTGGGCATACTGTCCCGTAGTGTAGTCAGTCCTTACGGGTAAGAAGTGAGCGACCTTGGCAACCTGTCCATAATTACCCAAACGGAGTCATGACCCCTCTGCGACGTAGGCAACCCCGTGACAAAATCCATGGATATGCTCTCCCACATCCACACCGGAACCTCCAACGGCTGTAACAATCCTGCTGGTCTCTGATGATCCACTTTTACAAGCTGACAAGTGGCGCATTTCGAGACAAACTCAGCGATATCTCTCTTCATACCTCTCCACCAATACTGCCGTCTCATGTCTTGGTACATTTTGTCCCCTCCGGGATGTACCGCGAACCGTGAGCCGTGCGACTCTGCCATAACATCGTGCCGCAATTCTTCCCCTTCCGGAACTACCAATCTCCCATTGAAGCGCAATCCCCCGTCTGAGCTAACGGTATAGGACTCGGCTCCCTCTGCTAGCAATCGAACTATCTGTTCCTGACAGAACGAGTCATTAGCCTGTGCCCGTACTATCCTCGTGACAATTTGTGGGGTAACGGTCATCACAGACATGAAAGATCGGGCCACTGCATCCTGGTGTCCCAATTCCTTCCACTTAGCTTTCCACACCTCTGCCACCTCATCTGCTGGCCTGCGGCTCAACGCGTCTGCTACCACGTTAGCCTTACCCGGGTGGTACTGGATGTCGAACTGGTAGTCCTTCACAAATTCAAGCCACCTACGCTGCCGCATATTCAATTCCTTTTGCGTGAATAGATACTGTAGTGACTTGTGGTCCGTGAACAGCTGAAACTTCTCCCCCAAAAGATAGTGCCTCCAAATCCGTAAGGCAAATACTACCGCTTCCAACTCCAAATCATGCGTGGGGTAATTCTTCTCATGAGGCTTAAGCTTACGGGAAGCATAACCTATGGCCTGTCTCTCCTGCTGCAATACACCTCCAAGCCCTTGCAAAGACGCGTCGGTGTAAACCAAATACTCAACTCCCGGTCTCGGCAATGCTAACATAGGTGCTGAGGTCAATTTGTCCTTCAATTCATCGAACGCCAACTAACAGGCATCAGTCCAAATGAACGGCACACCTTTACGAGTAAGATGTGTCAAAGGACCTGCTATCTCTGAGAAACCCCGAATAAACCTCCTGTAGTATCCTGCTAAACCCAAGAAACTAAGAATCTCCGTTGGCGTCGTGGGCTGTCCCCACTCCCTCACCGCTGATACCTTCCCCGGATCGACAGATATTCCCTGGTCGGAAATAATGTGACCCAAGAACTGGACTTCCTTCAGCTAAAACCCACATTTCTCATATTTTGCATACAGCTCGTTCTGACGAAGTGTCTGCAAAACCTTCTTCAAATGCTCGGCGTGCTCCTCCTCTGTCTGAGAGTAAACCAGAATGTCATCAATGAAGACAATGACAAACTGATCTAGGAAATCTCTGAACACCCTGTTCATCAAGTCCATAAACACTGCTGGAGCGTTGGTCAAGCCGAAAGGCATAACCCGAAACTCGTAAGAACCATATCTCGACAAGAATGCGGTCTTCGAGACATCCTCCTCCCTAATATGCAACTGATGGTATCCCGACCTCAAGTCAATCTTCGAGAAGAAAGAAGCTCCTCTCAACTGGTCGAACAAGTCATCGATTCGAGGCAACGGATACTTATTCCGTATCGTGACCTTATTCAACTCTCGGTAGTCCACGCACAATCTCAGTGAACCATCCCTCTTCTTCACAAACAAAACTGGAGCGCCCCAAGGTGAGGTACTCCTACGAATAAAGCCTTGTCCCAACAGCTGCTCTATCTGATCCCGTAGCTCTCGCATCTCAGCCGGAGCCATACGGTACGGTGCACATGCTATAGGTCTCGTACCCGGTAGCAAATCTATAACGAAGTCTATCTCCCGACTGGGTGGTAAGCCTGGTATCTCCTGAAACACATCTGAATACCCCCTGACAACCGGGATCGAATCCAAAGGAATCACAACCTCCTTAGAGGTATCCTCCTCTATGTAATACAGATGAGCGGTCGATCCTCCCTCTGGGCGAGGCATCGCCACTATAAACATCTCTACGAGTAAGATGTGTCAAAGGACTTGCTATCTCTGAGAATCCCCGAATAAACCTCCTGTAGTATCCTGCTAAACCCAAGAAACTACGAATCTCCGTTGGCGTCGTGGGCTGTCCCCACTCCCTCACCGCTGATACCTTCCCCGGATCGACAGATATTCCCTGGTCGGAAATAATGTGACCCAAGAACTGGACTTCCTTCAGCTAAAACCCACATTTCTCATATTTTGCATACAGCTTGTTCTGACGAAGTGTCTGCAAAACCTGCTTCAAATGCTCGGCGTGCTCCTCCTCTGTCTGAGAGTAAACCAGAATGTCATCAATGAAGACAATGACAAACTGATCTAGGAAATCTCTGAACACCCTGTTCATCAAGTCCATAAACACTGCTGGAGCATTGGTCAAGCCGAAAGGCATAACCCGAAACTCGTAAGAACCATATCTCGACAAGAATGCGGTCTTCGAGACATCCTCCTCCCTGATACGCAACTGATGGTATCCCGACCTCAAGTCAATCTTCGAGAAGAAAGAAGCTCCTCTCAACTGGTCGAACAAGTCATCGATTCGAGGCAACGGATACTTATTCCGTATCGTGACCTTATTCAACTCTCAGTAGTCCACGCACAATCTCAGTGAACCATCCCTCTTCTTCACAAACAAAACTGGAGTGCCCCAAGGTGAGGTACTCCTACGAATAAAGCCTTGTCCCAACAGCTGCTCTATCTGATCCCGTAGCTCTCGCATCTCAGCCGGAGCCATACGGTACGGTGCACGTGCTATAGGTCTCGTACCCGGTAGCAAATCTATAACGAAGTCTATCTCCCGACTGGGTGGTAAGCCTGGTATCTCCTGAAACACATCTGAATACCCCCTGACAACCGGGATCGAATCCAAAGGAATCACAACCTCCTTAGAGATATCCTCCTCTATGTAATACAGATGAGCGGTCGATCCTCCCTCTGGGCGAGGCATCGCCACTATAAACATCTCTACGAGTAAGATGTGTCAAAGGACCTGCTATCTCTGAGAAACCCTGAATAAACCTCCTGTAGTATCCTGCTAAACCCAAGAAACTACGAATCTCCGTTGGCGTCGTGGGCTTTCCCCACTCCCTCACCGCTGATACCTTCCCCGGATCGACAGATATTCCCTGGTCGGAAATAATGTGACCCAAGAACTGGACTTCCTTCAGCTAAAACCCACATTTCTCATATTTTTCATACAGCTCGTTCTGACGAAGTGTCTGCAAAACCTGCTTCAAATGCTCGGCGTGCTCCTCCTCTGTCAGAGAGTAAACCAGAATGTCATCAATGAAGACAATGACAAACTGATCTAGGAAATCTCTGAACACCCTATTCATCAAGTCCATAAACACTGCTGGAGCGTTGGTCAAGCCGAAAGGCATAACCCGAAACTCGTAAGAACCATATCTCGACAAGAATGCGGTCTTCGAGACATCCTCCTCCCTGATACGCAACTGATGGTATCCCGACCTCAAGTCAATCTTCGAGAAGAAAGAAGCTCCTCTCAACTGGTCGAACAAGTCATCGATTCGAGGCAACGGATACTTATTCCGTATCGTGACCTTATTCAACTCTCGGTAGTCCACGCACAATCTCAGTGAACCATCCCTCTTCTTCACAAACAAAACTGGAGCGCCCCAAGGTGAGGTACTCCTGCGAATAAAGCATTGTCCCAACAGCTGCTCTATATGATCCCGTAGCTCTCGCATCTCAGCCGGAGCCATATGGTACGGTGCACGTGCTATAGGTCTCGTACCCGGTAGCAAATCTATAACGAAGTCTATCTCCCGACTGGGTGGTAAGCCTGGTATCTCCTGAAACACATCTGAATACCCCCTGACAACCGGGATCGAATCCAAAGGAATCACAACCTCCTTAGAGGTATCCTCCTCTATGTAATACATATGAGCGGTCGATCCTCCCTCTGGGCGAGGCATCGCCACTATAAACATCTCTTGCCCCGGAATGGCAAAAACAATGCTCCCGCTGAAGCAATCAATCATGGCCCTATATGCTACGAGCCAATCCATACCGATGATCACATCGTGAACATGCATGTCTAACACTAACATGTCTGCAGGCAACACCAAACCACCAATCTCTACCCCCACTCCCCGGCATATAAAGAAAATAAGTGACCCACTCCCTAATGGTGAGTCGACACACGTCACTGTGCTCTCTGCCGTAGCTAACAATCCTAAAGCTTTCGCGAAGTGTGTAGCTATGAAAGAATGTGTAGCACCCGTATCAAATAACACCCGACCCATAGTGCCATGGATAGGAAACGTACCCTCAATCGCGAGCGGTGCCTGGGGAACTGCAGCCTGGTGAACGTTGTAGACACGTCCATACTGTAGCTGCCCCTGCTGAGCTGGGACTGCTGGAATGGGTGGCAATGCTGCCATCTGTGGCGGTGCGGGAAGAGCGGCTGGAAACATAGGTCTCTGTGGCTCCTAGCGAGCACCCTGCTGCTGCTGCTGTGGGGCCCTGCCCCTATCAGGACAATCCTGCTTCTTATGGCCAGTCTTGCCACAAGTAAAGCACTTCCCTGGGAAGTTCCCTCCCCTCTGCCCCTGCTGTCCCCGGCCCTGGTGGCCGTTACCATTCCTCCCTTGGCCCTGCTGGCCCTGATGAAACTGTTGCCCATTCTGCCCCTGCTGGCCCTGATGGCCGTTTGGACCCTGATGGCCCTGACGGAAACCTCCCTGTCCCTGCCTGTAGTTCCCTGACCGGAACCTCTTATTATCCCCCTGCTGGGTACCCTGCTCATTTTGTCTCTGCCCCTGACCGGTTTGTGCCCCGCTGGCACCATGTCCTCCAGTCCTGCCCTAATGGCTAGACTCCCCCGATCGCTTACCCTCGGCCATATGAAAACGGTGGTCCTGGCAGTGCAATAATGCAGCGTTAACCACATCAGAATACGTGGCCAACGATAGGTTCCGTAGTAGATGCTAACGGATCCTCCAATTCAACCCGTCGGTGAACTTCTCTATCTTCTTCTTCTCTGTTGGAATCTCGTCCGGAACGATATTCAATAGGTTAGTAAACTCGGCCTCATACTCGGCCACTGTCTTGCCCTCCTGCTTCAAACTCATCAGCTTCCTCCTCATCTCTGTATGAACTGCGGACGGAAAGTACTTGCGGTCGAACCGTACCCAGAACTCCTGAATTGTGAGGGTATCCCTCTCCTCCGTGGTGGTGATAGACTCCCACCACTATAGTGCAGATCCCACTAGCTTGAAAGTAGCTAGCACCTATTTCTGAACATCAGTTCACTCATGCATCCTCAAATGCCTCTGTATGTCCTTTCTCCATTGGCTCGAGACTACCACGTCTGAGCTACCTGCAAACTCTGGCGGATGCGCTTTCTGAAAAGCGTCATGTACACGCTCCCAAGCAGACGGGAATGCATTAACCTGTACTGGCGCGGCAACCGGCGCCTGAGGTGGTGCCTGCTGAATCACGGCAATCGCGGCATTTACCGCTTGGGCTACTATAGCAGCAACCTCAGTGGCGTTCATCATGCCCTGAACTGGAGCGGGCTGGGGTTCGGGCATTGCATTCCTGGGAACTCGTCGTGCACGTCGTGGAGGCATCTGAAATAAGAACAAGGTTTATAAGTCAGCAGTTTATAAACTTAAAATAGCTGAAGAACGAAGCATACACAAAAAGAGTACAACAGTCCTAAAATATAGGGCTCTATATCAAAGAAACGTAGCAGAAACATAATAGCCGTACAGATCCTAAAGGACACTAGAACCTGATGCTCTGATACCACCTGTGACACCCCGACTAATTAAATACCGGGTAGCTACTCCTTTATAAAATTAATTCAAAATGCCAAGTTGGCTCAGTTAATAGCATCACTGTCGAAAACATTTTATTATTACTAACCACCTAGTATTTAAAAAAAACAAGTTGCCAAATTTTAATTTAAGTCTGATTAACATGAAAGAAGTAAAATGAAGAAATAGATAACACCATTCACCATGCTGAAGTAAAATGAATAACCATTACAATAGAGTAAATAAAGTCTGGAGGAAACCCCTCACTATAATCCCATAACTGAAATAAATAAACTGAAACAATTCATGCTAAAGTCTGAAAACTGAAATGTAAAAGATGTCTCTAAAGAAATGGGCAACATGCCCTACAACTGATAGATAGTGACTCTGGAATCCAAAGAGATAGAAGCGTCTACATGCAAATCCCTGTAGCTTCCACAAGCAGCTACAGCTCATCACCTGAATGAGTACCTATGCTTGGTGTCCTTGTGGCTGGGCACCTAAAATGGTTTTACAAAGAAAAAGATTTGAAAAGCAAACGGGTCAGAGCCCGAATGTGGAGTTATATTTTAAAAACCTGCAAGTGCTTTAAAAACATTTAAAACATTAAATGCAAAGTACATGTTAGGACGTGCACTCACATTATATTCTCACCCCTAGTCTAACTGTGCAATCCTAACGCAAGTACCCATCTATATCTATCCATACAACTAGCTAAGTGACTACATAACTAGCTAGACTGCCAAAGGTTCTACCCATATTACTCAGATCCATTTAACATAACTACGCTCGTAATTAAATAGGGGTTTAACGTGAACTCAGTTACTAAATATACCATTGATATAACTATCAGTTAACTCATTATATAACTCGAAATAATACCGTAATATTTTTACAACATTAACATGAGGATTCCCATTAATTTAATGTATATTATTCACATCATAAATATACGATACAAGCACCCCGCAATCTAAGCTATGGTGCACACATACTCTGCTATCCATCCCGGTACATCACGTACATAAGGATCACACATTCCGAATCTCTCAGGAATAGTTCAGATAACACAAATCACAAATAGTGGAGGCGAACACAGTCACCATCACGTGGGTCACGCACATACCTACGCTCCCACGGTCAGCGGACTTATTAATATCACAATAAGTCTTTCTATGACCTATGTTCATCAAGGTACCAGTCTATATCCCCCCCGTAGGCACACAAGGATTAGAGGGTCCTAAGCGAACGCAAACCTCCCGTGATAGTAAGTATGGTAGGTATATCATACACACAATCCATATACCAATACTAAGTAAACACACATCTTAGTAATACCATATTTTAATCGTAGTACATATCGCATTCTTGTACTAACTATAATTATCACAATTCGTACTATTCCGGTTTGTAATTATACGCGACATAATTCATCCTCACATCGTAGTAGACACTCACGTCCCAACGCAAATGGTTCATTGAATATAACTCTAGTGTATAATACTCCTCTCAATAACCCAAAAGTCCCAAATCTATCCTCACATCAATAAAGGAAGGTCTTCTATATCCTCGAACAAGTTTACGGGACTCTAAAAATCAAAACAGTCCAAAAAGGATCAAACTGTCAACTCGTTAGAAGTCTCGTTCGAACGAGACTTCGAACGAGTTTGGACTGTCAGGTCGTTATAAGTCTCGTTCGAACGAGGCTGTTCGAACGAGATCCCAGTTCGTTCGAACGAACTGACCCTTCTAACGATATCTCGTTCGAACGAGATATCGAACGAAAATCCCTACTCGTTAATAACGACTGGTCAACTCGTTAGAAGCTCGTTCGAACGAGTTCGTTCGAACGACCTGGGGGCTGCTTCTAACGAGGTACCGGTTTCGGCCCAGATTTTTTCCCCAATTCGTTTTTCACCATTTTTACTCCTCAAACCTCTTCTAAAATTCGTTCCTACAATATATTGAGTTCTCTAATCATCCTCAAACATGTCAAGGTGCTATACTAACATCATTAAAGGGGTTTAATACCTTCTAAACATCCTTAAATCACAAGGTTTCTACATAAATTCCCAATTTTCTTCAAGAACAGAAACCCTAGATTCTTCTCATCAAAATTTCCCAGATTTTAATCCGTTTATACATCACTTAGATATGAAATCTCTGAATTAAATCTTCAAACAATGTTTCTACATGCAAACCTATCCCAAAATTTAAACAACAATCTTCCAATTTCATGGGTTTTCTTTTAACTCTTATATAAGATTGATTAACAATGTTTCTAACATGGAAAAAGCATTCACTGCATAAGGAATGTAATTTAAATCACTTGCCTTGGTTTGATTCCGGATTTGATGTTGATTTGATGAAGAATTTCTGCAGAATTTCTTCTCTCCAAGCTTCCTCTCTAATGGTGGCTTAAGGTGGCTAGGGTTTGATTTGGGGAAACTTAGAAAACCTAAATGACAACCTACGTAGCCTTCTAGGTTAATATGGGTTGGTTAATGGGCTTAATGGGTTTAATCCACATCAGATTTACATCTCTAATTTTCGTCACTTTTAATTCCTAAAAATGTAAAATTACCAAAATACCCTTTTTGTTACCGGTATGGTCTAAAAATACCCCGGGACCCAAACTATACTCCCGGCTAGTGTTTTCTGACTATCTCGACCCTTCCGGACGCGTTGGCGCACTCAAAACGACCATACGGATTACAGATTTTAAATTCACTTTTATTATCAAAATATTACCCCGTGACGCGGCGGTCTCACGCGTCTCAACAAAATTTCTAAAATGCCGTATATAAATCCCACGACAAATTTTATAATACCAAGTACATATATAATCATATATGCACATAATCAAATACTAACTCGTATCACATTAGTATTTTTATCTCGGATTAATTTTCAATTAATACGCATTTAATTAATTAATCCTCAAAATAAATATAGTCAAAAGTACGGGGTATTACAATTAGCATCACTAAATAATCAACCATACTTAATGATTTTTTTTACTTTGAATTAATGGTGTTTAACCACAAGTCCCCTCTCATCATTTTGAGAGTGTATAGATGACTAGTATCTCGTCCTACACTGTCATGTCGTCAAGAGAGTTTTGAATCTCATACCACCAACTTAATCATGTTTAAATGAACCACAATTAAATGATTTTTGAATTTTAATTCACAAAATTAATGGTGCTCAATCATAAGTCCTCTCTCGTTTTTTTGAAAGTGAACATTGTCATCTCGTCGAGAGAGTTTTGACTCTCATAACACCAACTTAATGATGTTTAAACCATAATTAAAATATTTTTGATTTTTTTGTGTTTGTAACCACCAAAGGTGATTTTGTCACACTATTCCCTCCTTTCGGTGTTATTGATAATCCGTGGACAAGGTAAGTATCGTCTAGATCGTCGTGTCACCGAGAGTGAGTTGATGCCATTTCACCACATGAGTGTTGTTTTATAGCTTACAATGGCTTGTAACATACAATTTGAATAATTCATACAACAAGAATACAATATAACACTTGTGGTTTTTCATTCATTACTTTTTGAATTCATGTCTCATACAATGATAAAATAAAACTTTTACAATGTTATAGTAGTAATACTTCTTCAAATGATTAGAATTCCAAGGGTTGGAGAACGGATCTCCCTTCAAAGTTTTTACTTGATACGTGCCAGGAACAACTTCTTCAGTAACTTTGTAGTCGACATGCCATTTTACATGAGGTTTATTCATTTTTTGCCAAGCTTTCTTCAAAACTAAGTCTCCAATGACTAGTGGCCTAGCCTTCACCTTTTGTTATAGAATCTAGTTTTCCTTTATTGATAGGTATCTTGCCATATCTCTGCATCCTCTCTTAGTTCTTTAATGAGGTCTAGGTCTAACCTCCGTTCCTCAGCATTTGCTTCTAGGCTATATGTCTGAACTTTGTGACTTGGTATGACAATCTCTATAGGTATCACTGCCTCTAAGCCATATGCAAGCATGAAGGTGTCTCCCTTGTTGGTGTTATTTCTGTCATCTTGTAGTCCCATAGGATGGCGTGCACTTGTTTAGTCCACAGACCTTAGCATTTTCTACCTTCTTCTTTATCTCGTCCAAGGTCGTCCTGGAGCTGAATAAAACCGAGGTCGGCCTTGAGCTGAATAAAACTGCTTGAAGTCGACCCTCTTACAATAAGCATCCAAATATGAGTGTTTAAATTATTTTATTGTTCAAGATTAGGGTGTAAGGTAGACCATACCTACAAATAATGTTCCTATAAATAAATATGAAGCTTTTCATCTCAATGATGGTTATCATTTCCTCTGCCTGAACCCATTTTGATAAATAGTCGATCACCACAATAAGATACCTGTAATTGTCGGGTAGACTTGGCAAGGGTCCTACAAAATCAATTAAGAAAACAATAAATGACCAAGGAGAGGTAATTAATAACAGAGTTTGATGAGGGATCCTGGCATACCTCTAGCATTTATCACATTTCTTAACATAACTGTCCACATCCCTGGCTAAGGCTAGACATCAATACCCATGTGTGACTTTTGCCAATGATTTCCTTCCTATATGAATGGATAAAGAACCCTCATGTATATCTTTCAAAATGTATTCCACCTCTTTCGGATGGACACGTTTTAGTAGGGAAATGGAGGAACCCTTTCTTGTATAAAACATGCCTAATGACTGAGAACTTAGTTGCCTTGTACCTCAACTTCTTCCTTTTTATCTTTGAGTCCGATAGTTATCCATATCTAATTTATCAAATGAGACAATCCATCTAGGATGCATCTATGTTATGGTTTAAGCAGAACTCCATGGTATTGTCTTCCTCCTAATGGTCGATCGAGGTAGTATCTCCGCTGGCTCTCACCTTCTGATTTCTATCCTGGTTGCTGGCTTGAGTCTCGCTAGTGCATCAACTCTGTTGTTTTCTAGCTGAGGGATCCTTTTTAGTTTCTCCTCCCTAAAGTTCTTCATTTTTTCTCTTCATTTTTTCATATACTCATACGATTTGATTTACTACCATTTTGGAGTCACTGTGAACCAACAACTGGCCAACATTTAATGCTTTGGTGGATGAAAGAATTGTCAAAAGAGCCTAATACTCTGATTCATTATTGGACACCTTGAAACTAAATCTCAAAGCATACTCCATATCAGTTCCATCTAGGGTCGACCCTATTAGGCCAACTCCATTCCCTACCCACATGAAGAGTTGTTGAAAAAAGGCTCCAAATAGTACCTTCTCTAAAGAAGATACCCTCTTCCAAGACTCCAAAATTGAAATAAATTTTTCTTCTTCATTCTCAGCCATAATAGCTTTTGCACTACTCGTCTCAGCCTCAGTTAGGCTTAGACTTGCTTTCTTTAGCTCATTCATTAGATGTGCAAACTCTTCATTACTGTTCTCATCCTAGGTGAATTTGGGTACAAAATATGCCAAAGCTCATCCCTTGATTATTGTTCTCAGTTGGTAGACAATGTCGTATTCTCCCAACTCTATTGACCAGTCCATCAACCCACCTAATTTATCAGGTTTATGGAGGACTTGTCTGAGAGGAGTGTCAGTAAGGATGACCATTGTGTGATCATGGAAGTAGCTTTTCATCTTCCTAGATGCATGTATGCAAGCATAAGTCAGTTTCTCCATCTTCAAATTCCTCTACTCGGCCCTTGAAGGTCCTTACTGTTGTAATAGACTGACTTTTACACTTTTTCATCATCTCGTATAATTGTTGTGCTGATTGCTGACTCAGATACGACCAGGTTTAGATATAGCTTTTCTCCTTGAATAGGTCGAGATAACATAAGTGGGGGGCCGAAAAAACATAATTCTTTATCACACTCCTTATTCCACTCTAATGCTTTTCTCAATACTTTGAAGAAGGGCAGACACTTGTTTCTGTCCCTTGACACAAATCTATTCAAAGCAGTTACTTATCGAGTCAGCCTCTAAATATCTTTTATTATTTTGGGGTCTTTATCTCCACCCTGCTTTTATTTTCTCTAGGTTAGCCTATATCCCTCATTAATTGAAAATGAACCCTAAAAACTTGCGTTCTCCGACCCTAAATACACATTTTGAGGAATTTAGCTTCATCCTATATTTGTAGATCATGTTGAAAATGGGCTTGAAGTCAAACACATAAATCTCGGCCTTGATGATATTCGTTAGCATTTTATCAATGAATAGCTCCATGGTATTGCCTATTTGATCCTGGAATTTTTTATTTACTACCCTCTGGTATATAGCCCCGTCATTTTTAAGGTTGAAGGGCAAGACCTTGAAGCAGTATGTACCTTTATTCGTGATGAATGAGGTATTTTCGACATCGGTTGGGTCCATGAATATCTAATTATAGCCTCGGTCGGCGTCCATAAAACTCATCAGTTCATTCCCAGACTTGGCATCAACAATTTGATCTATTCTTGGTAGGGGAAGTTGTCTTTGGGGCATGCCTTATTCAGATCTATGAAGTCAACACACATCCTCCACTTTCCATTGGGCTTAGGCACAATGACAGCATTGGCTAGCCATTCTAGATAGATAATCTCTCTCATGAAGTCATCATTGTCTAACTTCTTCACCTCATCTCTTATAAATTCGTACTTTTCCTTGGAGTAAATCCACTAAGTTTGTCTGACTGGATTAGCTCCCTTATTTATGTTCATTTTATGGTAAATGATATTCGGGTCAATTCCCCGCATATGTTCATGACTCCATACAAAAATACTCTTCCTATCCCTCAAGAGTTTTATCAGCACTTCTTTGATTTCTTTCTTCAGGGCTTTGTCATTTTGGTCTATTTTTTTAGCTTATCCTCATTAAGGACGATGGAATCTACCTCCTTAGGGGCCTCACCCTTTTTTAGCTTGATCTCGTCTCTGGGTTTGAGAGTGTCTATGTTGTAAGTGGTGGTGAACCTCTTATAAACTTCTCTTTCCTTGACTGAATTGAAGTAGCATTCACGCACCTCAACTTGGTCACCCTGAACTTCCGTTACTCCATAAGTGTATGGGAATTTTATCATTTAGTGAATGATTGAGGGTACTACCTCAAATTCTTTACCGGATACTTGTCCCATTATTATGTTGTACATTGAATAGGCAATCTCGTCCATCACAAAGAAGTGTATCTTCTTTGTGAGACATCTCGGCCAGGTACTCCCCATACAGACGTCCATTTCATAAACACTGAGAGGGGATGAGTCTATTTTTCTCAATCCTGATCCTTTAAAACAATCCCAAAACATTATATCGGCTAAATTGTCACTGTTAACTAATATCCTTGGGATACCATTCCCATATATTCTAATGGTGATCACCAAAGGGTCGTCATGAGGGGATAGTATCCCCTTTAAGTCCAACCTTGAAAATCCAATTACTAAAGTTTTCATATCTACTTTCTTTTTTTTACTAGGCTTTGAGTCAATAGCAGTCGAGTTCAACACTTTCGAGTTTGGGAGATCATTGGCCTCTGATAAACGGGCCTTCCTATCAGCAATATCTTTTCGATCGCCTGCTAATCCTCCACATATCATTTTTACCCCAGAAACATTGTATATTGCGGACCTTTGAGATCAGTAATTGTAGGTGGGAGATCTAGGTCGGCCTCATCATCATCAGCCGAGGCATCATCGTCTCTTTTTATGGGGGCATCTGGTCTACACTTCTCATTTTTTTTTCGAGTGTTGTCTGTGCCACCCCTTGAACAACTTTTATCCACATACTTTTTAAGATTCCCTTATTTCAACATCATTTATATCTCGTCTTTCGGTGTGAAGCATTGTTTGTGGTATGTCCATGGTCTTTGTAAAATTCACCCCATTTACTTATATCGCTCTTATGATGAGGGCTTTGAGATTTTCTGGCCATCTCAAGGACCTATCATTCTTGATCTCATTCAGGATCGTATCATGGCTAACAGTGAACGGGGTGTAGTCTGTGAACTTGCCATCCACCGACCTATTCTTGTCTACTTTGCCTCTAAACTTTTAAGATTTATCGTCACTGGCTCCCTTCTCATTTTCTCCTTTGGTCGCCATGGCCTCCTCCGCATTCATGACCCTCTTGACTGTAGCCATATATTCATCCATGAACTTTGAAATATCCTTGACCAACATCCATAGGAGTTTTCCCTTTGTAATCCTTCCATTAGGGCATTCATATGTATGCTCTCATAATAATCTTCCACCTCATATTTCTATTTTCTGAAATGGCCAATGTAGTCCCTTGGAGATTCATTTTTCCTTATTTTACGTACAGCACATGGGTGGCCTTTTTCCTCAGCTTAACCCCAAAGTAGAAATTATGAATGAATCTCTCAACCAGTTTCTTGAAGTTCTTGATTGAGTTTCTTGGGAGAGAGGTGTAACGGACATGTGCTTCTCCAGTTAGGGTATTGGAGAAAGACTTGCACCCCATCTCATCAAAAACTAAAAAAATGTCTAAAGCCAGTTGATATATCTCAACGTGGAGGATTTTATTGGTGCTCCCAACATACTTCGGTGTCACCACCGATGACTTAAACTTAGTCGGCGTAAGGTAGGTCTCAATTTTTGTAGCAAATGGCGACCCTTCCATATAACCCCTCTACAGAGGGTCGAGAATCTTTAGTAAATCTATAATCTTGTCCTTTAGTATCTAAATCGAGTCGTTCCATGGTTTGTAGGCTGAGGTCATTATGGCATTATCTCCCTCGATTAAGGAAGTATTATCATAGGCCCCTCCCTATCGGCTTGGCACTGGAAGGATTTTGGGTTGGCCATCGTCTAATGTCTATTGACTTTGCATTTCTCCTCGTCTCATCCATGAAAGGGTAGTATGTAAGTGCATCCTCTGTTTCTCCTTGATGTTGCCCTACTCCGAGACCTGTACAATCGGCCTCAAAGATCACTCAAGAGGACAAGTATGTCAAAGGCATAACCCTTACTGAGCATATTAAATGATCAAGGATGATATTATCCTTCTCGGATCGGCCTTGTGGTATTTCCCCTAGTAGCTTAAAAAGGGCACACTACATCTCCTAAAATTTTGTATGCTTCCTAGCACTTTATGTCATCATCATAGTCTTGACCTGGCCTCCCCAAGCATAGATTCGCAGGGTCAATAACGTCTCTTCGCCTCTACTATGGCTGTGTATCCTTTTGTGGGGTTGGGGTTGGTCTCCCTCTCGCCTGATGTTCGCTCTACTAGGCGATCAGAGTTATCATCTTTGTCATCGCGCCAGTAATTCTGGTCAAGATATTCTGATTGAAGGCAACCAACTATTCTTGCATCTTCATTTAACTGGCTACGAATGAGCATAGTGTTGTTGTGACTTCTTCCATCTCAGATTGGGGCAGCGCTTGGCAGGAACTAGGGCCAATGAGTAAACAAAGATCTTATGCCATTGAATTTCAATGATCTAAAAGACCAAGAGGTACACTGGAATAGTTATATGAACTAAATAGAAGCTTGAGGAACTTAAACCAGAGCTCTTTCAATGGTGGTTCAAGTCCAGTTGAAAGTGGATTTAACCACCATCGGAGAATTTGGTGAGGAGCAACTGCAAGTGTGAGGAAGAAGATGATTATCTCATTTCCCAGAGACAGCATTGAAAATGATGGTGACAAAAATGGTACCATAAATTAACTTAGTAAGAGATCAAACTATTAAAACCTTAAAGGAGCAATGATGGTGAAAATACAATAATATAAATATAGTAGGAGTTAAGGAAAAAAGGAGAAAGATAGTGATATAAATGATTCAACTTTTAGTCCTACTCCTCAGTGCAACGATGGTCGTGCTTCACTAAGAAAACGATCACAAAAGTCCTTTTAATACAATGCACTCAACTTTCTCTATCTACTACAATTTTAACAGAGTTTTGCTAGGGTTTCAAATTATGGATCCTTCTCAAGGTTGAAGGAGACAAGTATATATAGTACTGGGGTGGTTCAGTGTGAACCCCAAGCATGTAATAGGAATGTACAACATCCACTAGCCAACTAGATTAGGCCGCCTATCCTTAGTGCATGAAAATATTGATTAAGTCAATACCCCCTCCCCACATGCATATGTGATTAAGTTACAACTCTCTTTCCACGTGGACTAATTATGTTGGCGCTTTGCCTCTTGCATAGTGGAAATGTCATTCTGAAGGGTCTCTATTAGGCCAAGTATGAGACCCACAGACTTTTGTTCAATTATAGTCTGGGGATTGTTGAGTGCGATCTCGACTGAGTAGGCGTCAGACCGAGATGAGGTCGTAGTAAGAACCCATGAGGTCTTAACTACTATGCATAGCAGACAAGATGGGATATGGAGGACATCGTTGTTAGGGGGTTTCGACCTGAGATAATGGATGAGATCAAGATTGCTGATGTTGGGCTCTTTATAATATCCGTGCTTTATAAGGTTGACTAAGCCGAGTAAGAACTATCCTCAGATGAGGTTACACTGTGGCATATTTATCACCCATTTGCCCTTAGTCTTTAATATTAAGAGGATACTGAGGGGTAAGAGTGTCTAAGGACGATAAGCTTGACGAGATATTTTTTACTATCGATTGAGAAATCCTTATAATGGCATATCTGAGTTGTAAATGTTCATTGAAGTGACACTTAGCAGTTAATTAGTGGCTTATCAGTTTTGATAGGACACATGTCTCAGTCTCCATTGGGTAGTGTATGCCTAAGCATAAGAGATAGTTGAAAGGCTTAAGGTTTACCGATCAAATGATGAATCTCTTTGGGAAGCATGCATAATCACTGTTTGGTTTAAAAACTAAGATTTTTACCCTTTTCACTTTCTTCTTTGACAAAACCTTTCTTTCCCGCTTGTAGCCTTCCTGTGCAAAAATTGTCATTAACGTCCTTCGACCTTCCTTCAATCCTCTTTGTTCCTCGTGTTTTTTGAGCCATTTCTTTTTTCTAAGGGTTACCCTTAAACCAGGTAACCATTTCAATCATCTTCTTTCTATTTATCCTCACATTAGAGTGATTTCTATTGTACTTTCAAATTTTAACAATTTCTACATTTTTTGGCACTGAGTTTTGGGTTTTTGGGCCAAGCCCTTTAGTTTTTTAAGAGGTCTTTAAGATTTAGGAGGCGTTCTTTAGCCTAGGGTTAGGTGTTTTGGGTCTATATCATTTTATTTTAGGGATTCCAGTGAATTTCCGACAACCATGTCCGGTGGAGTCCTCATTCTTTTCTTTCTTGTTCTTGATGAATGTCATTGAAAATGATTAAACAATATTTTGATTTTGTAGCCAACTTCATAAACACTAAAACAAGTTTTTGAATGTTAGGGACCTTATACAAATTAGCCGAGGATTTTCCCACCCTTAGGTAGAGGTGTTTCAGGGAGATACAAAGGCAAAAAGCCAAGGATGCCGTTAAGCGTAAAATCAAGGCCTTCCATACGCTTCCAATGCATTATGTTCCTTCAGCTATCAGGCGCCCTCCTATTGTTGAACCTAGTGACTCAATATCTGAGTCATTTGCCTCTATCCATCCGTCTCCCACACCGCAGAGAATGCGGATTCTTATGACGAGGCAATGAGACTCCATTATGATGGGTCTAAAGAAACTAAAGACTCTTGTTGAGCCTCGCCCTCTTAACATGTTGAGTCTTTTAATGAGTCAGACTCCTTTGCACAAATCATCTAGGATCCGAATGAGATGAGGGTTGAAGTTGAAATTCCTCCCCCTCCCATGGCGGTCCCATGAGAGGCTATTTTGGGTTTCAGCCTAAGATGATGGATGAGATTATTGATGTTGGGATCGTAGTAATATGCGTGATTTATAAGGTCTACTAGGCTGAGTACGAACTATCCTCAAACGAGGTTACACTTGGACATATCAGTCACATGCTTGCCAAAAATATCATCCATCAAGGGTAATACTGGACCACTATGGTTCAAAATTGCATTGTCTATATTCGAAGATGCCTCAAATTCTAACAGTTTGCCAATCTCCAACACTTGCCTACCCTTGAGTTGTACAACATGACCTCTGCTTGTCCTTTCTCCACTCAGGGCATCAAAATCATAGGGAAATTTACCCCCAAAGATTCAAACGATCGTAACTTTATCCTGGTCACCATTGATTACTTCACCAAATAGGCCAAAGCCAAGTCATTCGTGGTTCTTAATGCTAAGAAAGTGGCCAAGTTTATCAAAAAGAATATTATCTGTAGATAGGAAGCTCCGCACGAATTAATGATAGATAACGGTATCCACTTCTAAGCTGAAATTATAGAACTAGTTGACAAGTATGTGATTTAGAGATACAAATATTCTCCCTACTAACCTCAAACCAATAGTGCTATCGAAGCCACCAATAAAGGCCTCAATATCATAATTAGCAAGATGATTGCAAGTTACAGAGATTGGGCCAACTGAATCCCTTACACCCTCTGGGGCTACTGCACTTCAATCAAAACACCCATTCGTGCTACCCCTTATTCTCTAGTACACGGCATGGTAGCAGTCCTCGCTGTTGAGCTGGAAATACCTTCCCTTTGCATCGTGCTCTAGATAAAAGTTGACTAAGAAGAGTGGCATAAAATCCTCTTGGATAAAGTCTCTCTATTAGAAGAAAAGATATTGAAAGCTCTATACAATATGCATGTGTACCATCGTCGGATAGCACGATCCATCAATAGGAAAATCATGGACCGTGGTTTGTAAAAAGGATACCTTTCCCTCAAAGTGATCATAAAACCCATATGGGACCCCAGAGGTAAATTCAAATCAAATTGGAGTGGACCTTACATAGTGAAGAAGATTCTATCAGGAGGTGATTATATTTTCACTAGACTTGATGGAGATGGGATGGCACGTCCAGTCAACCTAGATCGACTCAAGAAATTATACCCTTAGTTTGAAATCTCAGCGCGCTACTAATCTTCTCATCCCCCTTCTATTTAATAAAAAATCATCATTTCCCCTACCTAGGACAATGTGGGACCCGATCCTCTAAAAAACACTTTCTTTTCAAAATGAAGCTCATGAGAATTTGCGAAACCCCCAGATGTATGTAGGCAACCCATACGCTATATATGGGTTTGGTACCTTTTCGTCAAAAATGATATTATTTTCTAACCTCCGAGAATGGCAGTTAACTTAATCATTTACATGAACAAATGGATTAAGTATAGCTTAGCTATTAGTATATATAATTCAAATGTAAACTAATCAAGAGGTAGAAAAAAATATGCTCAAAATTAACTTTTATTTCTAATTAGGATAATGGAGCTATTATACAAAGTATCAGTGAGGGGACTCAAACCAACCACCCCTCTCCAAATTGTTCCTAAACAAGCCTAAAACTAACCAAAATACACAAAATCATCCTAAAATACCAAATACAAAAACATCCTAATCACCATACCTTCACATGAAAACACCAAAAGCATCACAAAGATTCATTGTCTTATACTACTCGATGGCCCAACTTCATCCTTATTACCAGCCCCTGGAGGTCCTCAAGTTTCAAACACCTGATTTATACTTCGTATGCTTTTCATGGAGTGATATTCCTTGATAAACCTAGATAGAATCGCGAAACAGTCTTCCATGGTGTCAAAATCCATGAACCACCTCTGGCCTTCTCTACTCCCCACTTCCATAGACATTTTAGGTAGTCCCTAGGTACATGACAGGCCCATCCCATGGACTGTAGTGGATGGACAGATGAACGTAGGTGTTTCTATAAAGATCCCAACACCATCCTCGGCGATTGAGTCAAATCCTCCACCTAGAAGAAATTTATTATACGAGGAGTCACGATATGTTCCCACTCGACTTGGCACAGAAGCCACCAGGGGGAAAAGGAGGTCTATTAAAGGCCCACTAGTTGCACATATCAGTAATCTCCTAGATGTAAGATAGGGAGTAGGTCCCCCTACCATGGCACTGACCAGTGAAGGCATCGAGCTATATGCTTTATGAACCAGTTTACTTAACTATCTACAGATGGGCCAAAGCTCAAGAAATACATCACAAAAAACTTGGTTACAATGGCCAAAGGGTACTTCGGAGGGGCCGCTAGACAAAACATCTCTACAAGTCGCATGAATAACATTATGGGGATCCCCCTCAAAAAGTCAGAGAGACCCTACTTATAAGCATCCAAGCCGTTTAGGGACTTATCTAGCACCACAGTCATAGGATCATGGAAGTAAGTTATCCAAGACGTTATCACGGTAACCTAGGGATCCGTTGTCAATTCTCCCATCAACAATATTTTCCTCGCAATAAGGCCTAGATATGTGAAGCACCTTCGACCAGAATCCCCGAGGAGAATGGGAGATATCAAGCATAGTAACCGCCACAATATGATCGAGAACTCCTCATAAGTGGTACAAAGTTTATCTAGGATGAAACAAAAAATGTGATCTTTGTGATACCGAAACAGCACTTATGTAGCCAAAAGTTTCTAGTCTATAGCACGGTTACACCACACGATAACTCGACGCACGTTGAAAGCATTATGGTCCATAGTATACAAGCACATGCACTCCAGACCATCAAGATATGAAAAAAATCCTTCATGCATAGGAAGATCCATTTAAAAAGGAGGAATTTAGAATAAGAAAGAAGAATTTAGGTGTTAGTGGAGAAAAACCCATTCCATACACCCCCTTTTATACTTGAAAACTTTTCCTATAAATAAGGGCCTTAGAGACTCGAGCGGAATCTAACCCCACTAGAGTACTCTAAAGTGAAGGAAAGTGAAATCAAAACCTAGGAGTAATTTGACTTGACCCCCATGTCAATAGGAAGGTTAAGGGGTATGCTGATCGACAACCTCCCTATTTTGGAAAAATATATCTTTCCTTTTTTATCAACATCAATTTTATAAAAATCCTCCTTCTGAAAATTACCCGCGGGTGATTTATCTAGTGCTTTCTCCCAAGAAACTCATATTTTCTCAAAATAATTATTTGCATTGAGTTAATAACCTTTAATAATAATACTTTTTCCTTTCATTGTCATTTCCATACTTATCTCTACCTTTGCATAAAAATAAAAAATCTCAATAGAAAATTAGAAGTGCATATATGATAGGACACTAAATCAAGAAAAAAATCCCAAAAAGAAAATGCATATTTTTATATATTGTTTCAGTGAGTTTACTTATTTCAGATAAGAAGAAAAATATAAAATAATGGGACTTAGCCCAAAACCACAATCTTTGTCTCTCTCTCTCCAAACCCCCACCCCCCACGATGAACACGCTTTCCCCTACGACGAGTTGTGTATGTTTCACTCCCAGAATCTGAGCCCTCATCAAAAGTGGTTGGCAGAACAAAATGCGAAGAAGTTAAGCTCTTGATATACTCCGATATGGAGGACAACCAATCCTTGATATCCCTCAGCCAAGTAGTCCACACCTGAACTTACTATAGGTAACAACAAAAGGAAAATCAATCAGTCAAAAAGCCAAGGAAAGTCAATAGAACAAGAAGAAATATAAAAGGATATAACTCAGACTGAAGGGAATGTTCTATAAGCCGTGTCAATCCAGACACTGATGCGTGAGGATGATGCAGCACACTCATTGACTCACCCCTGCATAATAAAAAATTGTAAGAAAAGGGAGTAACATCAATGATTGGAACCTCCTTCTTCGCCGCTGACGAGCCACCACTTGCACTACAGGGCGATCCCACCGACACACTGGTCCCCCTTCCCGAAGATGTATTAGTGAAGGCATGTTATCCTTGTCATAGATACACGGGGTATCAACTAGCTCATCGCAAAATCTATATAATGATATCTCATCGCCATATCTGTATAGAGCATGTAAGGCTCCCTAATCATTGTCGCCTCCCAGGCATCATCTAATATCTCCTTCACCCACCTCATGTACATCGGGGGCATCGACGGTTGTACCAGTACCTACTCCTCTAAAATCTATATAACCACCAGCTCCCCAATGTACCAGATGTAACTAAACTCATATAAGATCCACCATCGTATCTACGCACGTAGGCCCGTTAACCACACATCACGCGTAGTCTCCCCTAGGGGTAAAAGGTAACCTATTATCCCAATAGAGAATCAATATCGACTCAAATAATTAAGAAACCAAAATAATTAGAAAATATATAAAGATAACCAGATTACTGGCCAGTGCATTCAAATATCGCCGCATGGCCTCCATGGACAAAGCCTGACTCGATCTTCAACTAAACTTTTGCCACCGGAACATCCGACATAATTCACCAAATCTATCATCCTTCAGGGATATCAAACATGATCTATATCATATCACCTCATATATCCATGTCTATGAAAGACCGCAATCGACACGAGGAAACCAAAAGAAGAATGGAGTGAAATGCATGAAAAAGAAAATTAATTCAAGATTACCACCAAAAGATACGTGGCCTTGTAAAATTCTGCTGGCATCACCAACTAAAATCATAAAAAGAAAAATAAAGGGAAGCGCAAATATACATACGGACCTCAGAGATCATTCGTAAAACAGTAAAAACTAGAGATATACAATGTCGCTACTCAATGCCACCAGAAAACCACTCAACATAAGAAAAATAAGCAAACGGGTTGTCTACCTCACCTGTCGCCCATCAGCCATGTCCACCCTCCTCCATAAAAGAGTCTCCTTCAGAGAAAATACAAAAATTGAATATGTAGAAATTATCCTACCCACATCAACCAACGCCGCCTCAAACGTCACCCTCAGCATACGGTCCACCACTATCTTAAATCCCTCATATTCTAGCCCCGTCAACTGCTGAACAACTACGAGAGTCACCGTTATTTCACTAAAACCAAGATGGAAGGTTTGGGTAGTGTCCCACAACCTCTTGCCTGGAGCACACAAAATCTTAATAAAACATGGTGTCTCATTGAAAGCCTTTGCGAAGAAAAAAAAATGTTCATAGTAGGCCATTCGGCGCACCGCACCTGGAAGATTCTCTCAAACCTCTTTCAACCCAACGTCCTCCGAGACCGGATAGCCGAAGGAACGATGTCAGTCTACAAAAGGAAAAAATTGAAAATCCATCACTAACACAAAGGAAAAAATGAAAAATAAAATGGAATACAAAAAGTCACTACACTTATTTAGCCATTAAGGTTCCTCATTGTAGACGAACGGTGGTGTTCCAACTCTCGCAAAAGAGTATTCTCATCGACAACAGGCTCGAACAAATAAGAGACATTCTCGTTACCCATGGTTAAGGGCACCCTAGATTATCACTCGAGGTCGGCCCAATCATCTATGGCTAACCAAACATTGTCGTACACCTCACTTGAACTCTCCATTTGAATTCTTGAAGAAAGAAGGACTTAAAGGCGATTTCCAGAGAGAAAACAAGAGATTCAAACACTTAAAGGTGTGAAAAATGCGGAGGATTTGCCTCCTTTTTATAGACAGATAAAGGGACTGCTATCTTTTCCCTTTACTGAGAGAGCCCAGAGGTTCGTTCCCTTATCGATTGGCACCCCCAAGACTACCTATCAGCACCCCCTCCAAATTTCGTACAAAAAAGGCCAGAAAACCCTACGAAATTTTGAAAAATTGAACAAAAATCCCAGAAAAATATAGACCATAAATTTTCTCAAGAAGATAATTTTTGGAGCACCAAGCCCCTAAACTCCCAGCTAAATTAATTTTACACCGTTATCTCCAGCATAAATCCTCACTTGTGGTTTATCTTACAAACATATCCTCAGCACATTCCAGACGCCGAACCAACGATGCGTCAGCACCCAACTCTAAAATTTCCCAACATCCCCCAGTGGAGTTTAAAGATATCATAATACCAAAAAGGATATCTCAAAAATAAATCTTTCCACTATAAATTCTTAAAGTAACACAATCCCTAGCGAAATCACATGTGCATCGGCCCTCTCAAGACACTCCCTAAAAGATCAACTCACCGCCCTACAACTTAGGTCGTCAGAATTGACCTCGACCCTTGGAATTGGTCAGCACATCTTTAGGTTTTTAGAATTGAGTTTGGCCCTTAGAATTGTTTGCTACAACATAAGGTCCCATGAATTGAACTTGTCCCTCATAATTGGTAACTATAACTTTATGTCCTTAGAATTGACTTCGACCTGCAGAATTGGTCTCTACTACTTAGGTCCTAAGAATTGACCTCGACCCTCAGAATTGGTCGTCATAACTTTAGGTCCTCAAAATTGACCTCGATACTCAGAATTGGTTTCTACAACTTTAGGTCCTCAGAATTTTCCTCTGCCCACAGAATTGGTCGCTACAAAATAGGCCCTCATAATTGACCTTGACCCTCAGAATTAGTGGCTACAACTTAAGGTCCCCAGAATTGACATTGTCCCTCAGAATTGGTCGCTACAACTTTAGCTCCTTAGAATTGACCTAGCTCTACATAATTGGTCGCTATAACTTCGGTCCTCAGAATTGACCTTGACCTTCAGTATTGGTCGCTATAACTTAAGGTCCCCAAAATTGACCTTGTCCCTCAGAATTGGTCGCTACAACTTTAGCTCCTTATAATTGACCTAGCTCCACATAATTGGTCGCTATAACTTCGGTTATCAAAATTGACCTTGACCTTCAGTATTGGTCACTATAACTTAAGGTCCCCAAAATTGACCTCAGCCCTAAAAAATGGTCGTCACTACTTAGGTCTTAAGAATTGACCTTGGCCCTCATAACTGTTCGTTATAACTTAAGGTCCCCAAAATTTATCATCGCCCTCATAATTGGTCACTATATCTTTAAGTCCTCAGAATTGACCTCGATCCGCATAATTGACCTCGTCCCTCAGAATTAGTTTTCATAACTTAAGGTCGTCAGAATTAACCATGATTTGCAGAATTGGTCGCTACAACTTAAGTCCTAAGAATTGATCTCGACCCCTAAAATTGGTCTCTACAACTTTAGGTCCTCATAATTGACCGTGGCCCATACAATTGGTTTCTACAAATTAGGTCCTCAGAATTGACCCCGGCCTTCAGAATTGGTCCCTACAACTTAAGGTCCCCAAAAATGACCATGGCCCTCAGAATTGGCTGTTGTAACTTTAGGTCCTCGAAATTAACCTCATCCCACATAATTGGTCGCTAGAACATAGGTTCTTAAAATTTACCTTTGCCTTTAGAATTAGTCACTACAACTTAAGGTTCCCAAAATTGACCTCAACCAGAAGAATTAGTGGCTACAACTTTAGGTACTCAGAATGGAACTCGGATAAAATAATTGGTCACTACAACTTAGGTCCTCACAATTGACCTCAACCCATATAGTTGGTCTGTATAACTTAAGGTCCCTAGAATTGCCCTCGGTCCTTAGAATTTGTTTCTACAACTTAGGTCCTCAGAATTAACCTCGACCTTCAAAATTAGTCGTTATAACTTTAAGTACTCATAATTTATCTCGGCCCTCAAAATTGGTCACTACAACTTAAGGTCCTCAGAATTGACGTCGTCCCTTAGAATTGGTAGCTAAAAATGTAGGTCCTCAAAATTAACCTCAGCCTTCACAATTTGTCATCACAAGCCTCATATCTTCAAAAATGGCACCGACCCTCAAAATTGGTCATCCCTAGCACAACTTTAAAAATAACCTCGACCCATAAATTTTGTCATCCTGGCCCCTTAGAACCAATCTTAACACATCTTTAACCCACTAAATTGATATTCCTTGTCTCTTTAGGTCCTCAATATCAACCTCAACTCGCAGAATCGGTCAACCCCATCCTCAACCCTCTTTCCCAACATCGACGTGTTGTCTATCATTCGGCGGCCTTGCCTTTTTCCAAGATCTCCCATTAAGGTTATTTCTGTAAACACCCTATCCTAATTATCTCCTAATCATTTCCTTAGGCCCCCATCACTCACCCATCCACCACAAACCCTAGGTCATACTCCGGGTACCGATCTAGAGGCCATCAGAAGCTTTTGGGCCCCATTTGACTCCAGTCAACTTTCTCATCAAAGCGAGAGTTTAATGAATCTTAAATTTGCACTTAATATCATTTCCAATAGTCCATCCCATCCGCTAATCAGCCTTATGGCTCGAACGAGTGATCCATTTTATTATTAAAAACTGATATGGAGGCCACTAGGCGCTCCCGATCCCTATTTTGACCCTAATTAACTTCCTCTTTCGAGTAGGATATTAATGAATCTTTGAAGGTATATTAATACTATTTCCAATGGTCCATCCCCTATGCAAATAATACATAAGGTTCCAACAAATTATCCATTTTACCCTAAAAACTTATTTGGAGGCTACCGAACACTCCCAGGCTCCGCTTTACTACTATCAACTCTTTAGATCGAAGACTGAATGGATCTTTGAATGGATCTAAATAACCTTTACAATGATCCATCCCATGCTCAAATTAGCCTTACAATACGAACGAACAACCCATTTGACTCCAAAGGGTCACCGGGCATTTTCGGGCCTTGTTTGACCAAGATCAACAATTCAACTTGAATGAAATTGCATGATTATTCAAAGGTATTAGAATAACATTTTCAATGGTCTCTCCCGTGCACGATTCTAACATACGGTTGGAATGAATGATCTGTTTTCCTTCATGAATTTTCTATCTAGTGACCAATAAAAACTTTTGGTCCTTGTTTGACCTCAATTAATTCCTAAACCCAGTAGTGGATTTTGGATTCCTAAACGGCTCTGAATAGACTTTCCAAAATTCCACCCCGTGCACAATTTTGACTTATGGTTTGCATTTTACGATTGCTTTTCTAAAAAACTTATCTCAAACTGTCGAATGGCAACCCGCGAACCTTGTCTATCGCCAGCGTGTCCAGGATCTATTTTAAATAGGTAGGTTAAGGAACATAACGATCGTTACCCCTCTTGGACTTGTAAATAAAGGCCATGATCTCACTTTGAAGTACACTTAAACATCCCTCTTATTGATTCAGAGAGAATTCCCTTGAATTCAGAGACGTTCTTTCCGAAAAAGCCCGTATCCCACATTCCTTCAATCATTTTCATACTATTTTTAATGAACCACCACCCACCTCCTCAAACCACCATCAATTCACCTTGAAGTCAGCGCATCTACAAGGAAGATCTACTTCAAGTCTTGATACGGAGATCCACTTCCTCCTCTTTATCTTTAAATTAAATTAAATTTTCATTAGCTACTTCAATTTGTCTTTAGTATTTTACTTTATTATACCATACATCTTAAATCTAAGTTTTATTATTAGTTTTTGCACATACTTTATTTTTATAGAAAAACAAAAAAGAAAAAGAAAAAGAGGGTTCACTTGTAATTTCAAAAAGGGGATTTTTCATCATATTTTATCATACTAAAACACCTTTTTCTACACACACATATAATAAAGTCCCCGATTGGATTTATGGGTTAAACCCCACCTCATATTGTTTTCGAACCACATGGACTTTGATGCCCTCGGGCTACGTAGGCATCTTGGGTTAATCCCTCGACTCGAGTTCTCCCACCTACATTTGTTGTTTGATTCTAATATATTCATGATATACACAACTTATATGATTGTTTTCTTGTGTCTTATCCAATATACGTAATCGTTCCTGTATAAAAAATTATGAATCGACAAACAGTTACATTGCATTTTTTATTATCGCTATTTTTTTAGCACTCCTAAGGATAACCTCACTCCAACTTATCTATCGCACAAGTCGAGTAATTCCATCCTCCATATATATTAAGCACATAGGCATAAAGATCATGGAGTTCTACAAAAGAAGATTAACACATTCTTATAAGATACTGAAAGGGCGGTATGGGTGCGTAACACCTTCCTATTTTGTAATATAGTCCACGAAACTTTGAACTACCTGATTCCGCAAGCATTAGTATTGTCTTTGAGTCATTCTCTCAAGGAAGCCACATTTCTTTTGCCTTTTTCTGCAAAATAGGTTGGCCACTCTATCTCTATATATCACCCCACTTCGAGGATGGACAAGAGCCCCGATAAAGGATTCAATCTCGCCCGCAATTCAAAATAAGAAGAAGGAGGGGGTAAGGAGGGTTCCACCTATGGAGACCCTAACCCTTGACCTCGTAATAACCACACTTATGATTAATTATGATGTTAATAGTTTGAGAGAAAATCCTGGATTGAAACTAGTTGATGACAAGTTCGGTCGTGATTGACTATGTTAAGGCACTAAACATTACAACATATATTAGTATAGGGACATGAACATGAATGTAAATATAATATCAATAACGACGTTATTGGTCTCCAATTAGTCACTATATTGTCTTCTAGAAGTGACATAGCCTAATTTTCTCCTTTCTTTTTATTTTAATTTTTTATATGGTTTATTTTGTTTTAATTTTTTATATTAATACACTTCGCGCACACATTGGGTGTGCACCCATAGATATTGTATAAATATCTCCATAGTTAATGTAAGTTTCTAGTTTTTTTTTATTCAGTTCAGGTCGTGCATGCTCCCTAAGATCTTTTATGCGAAAATGATTCACGAAGGAATCCATGTGTCTTCATTCCCAATCAACTCATCCAAATATCAATGGCTCTCCCAACGATATCCCTTTCGATGATAACAAATATGAGGGTACAATCTTCGTATTTGGAAACATATTAATTTACAATATATAAATAATTTTAGTTAAGTAGGCATATCATAGGTTTTAATGCATATATTTTTAGTTAGTACTATACTGATCCATTTCATGAAGTTTACAGGTCAAGGAGCAAAATATGTGCAACAATTTGTAAAGAGTCTAATTCCCCTCCTTCACACCTTAGTTGTTAAAATGTTGTTTATTGTGCGAACACTATTTCATCAGGTGCTAATACAAGTGAGGGTATGATTATGATATTGGTATCTTTATGCATTGATTTTATTCTATATTTCTTGTCATAATTTTTTTTCTGGTTGTTGCGGGTGAAAGTGATACGTGTGTCATCTTTTTATTATTATGATTATCCCTTTGATGACTTCAAACTTATGGGGCCCTTTCAATTTTGTCTTTAATGTTGAATTGACCATTTTATATTACTATATATCAAATTTTCTTTGTAACAGTTTCTAGTTCTAGGAAACAAGTTAGGGGACCAACACAAGAGATTAGTTTTCATAAGAAGTTGGAAATGGGGAGAACATTCAAATTCTAATCTTGCAGTTTTTTTTAGTTGGGTTTTATTCTTCAAATTTAAAATTAAAGGAATGCTTTGTTATTCGAGAAGCTGCCCCCATCAATTTCATGTGTTGAAGGAATGTTCCATAGGAGAACAAAAGTCACATGTGCATACTTGTGAGGGTAAGATGCATAATCTCATTGATTCATAACAAATCTTTCACATTATTACCCTCGAACTTAGGCATTTTAGCCCCCTCGGGTACTTTAATGTCTATAATTATGCTCGTTAATCAGACAACCTCCGTTTTGTATGCTAACATATTATTTAAAGAATAATTGATCTTTTATAGGTGTTATGGTGCTTAGTATGAAGTTTGAGCGCGTTCCGATTAAACTTCTGTCGCGATTCGCACGTTCAAAGGCATCTCTGTAATTTTACACTTCTGAATTTTTGCCTAAAGTCCTCACGGAAGTCGTAGCCCTCACGCCAAGATTCACGTGTCCATGAATGGTGTGCAAATCTGAGTCCGAACGAAGGAAACACAAACCTTTAATTGGGGAAGAAATATAAGATTCTATTTTTATTATTATTTTATTATTATAATAACAATTTTGATAATACCCACCATGTCCCTTTTCCATCTTTTGTAGAAAAACTTCTAATTTGCAGAAATGGTGATTTTGGATTTTCCTCAGGGTTGGCTCCCATTTTGATTTCGTCCAAAATTCGAGCCTTTCGTCCAAAATTGAGCATGGATTTCGATGTACACGCGCTTATGGATCGTTAATCTTGGGCCAATTTCACATAAGTGGGTATTGGCTCACCATATTTGGAGGTGGTGTTTGGTTGGCCCTTTTTTGGTGAAGATGGGTCTTTAGCCACAGAAATCATAGCTGGTCCTGGTTTTCTCAAATCGCAGTAGCAGGCTTCACAATTGTTCTTTTGGTGGGTCTTTGATTTGTACGTTTGGAGCTCGGGTTTACTTCATACCCATATAGCGAACCCGTAATTTGTGCCAGGTGTATGGCCATTGGTCTTGGGTTCCATTGTGGGTCTCGATACGGAGAAGTTATGGAGGTTTATGGTCATGTATTTTTACGAGGAGGTAGCAGCATTGGACCTTGGATATGGATATGCATATGGCTATGGGTTCGTTGGTTACGGAGGGCTGCTGGTGCGATGTGGGGTGTGTTGCAGCAGCATCGGTCGACCTGGTTTTTCAATTTTGCCTTGGAGTTTTGACAGCGTGTTGCTCCTCTTCCACGCGATCGATCGACCTAAGGCCTCGGTAGACCGGTTCCACTTTTCCCCTATTTTACTGAGATTTTTTTAGCCTTTTTTTCTATTCTTGTTTATTCAAGACTTATCCCTTATTTCATTTCTTTTTCCTCTTTCTTTTCTTTCCATTTTCAAATTACTATAAATACACCCTTTGGTGTATTTTTGCAAGAGTCTCATTATTATACAATTTAAGATGACTTAGCTCTCATTTTTTTTCTCTTAATAGTTTAGTTTTAGGGTTTGTCAACATTGGGGTGTTATTTGTTAGAGACCTCCCCCCTCTACCACTTTGGGTATTTCCACTATTAATGTAAGTTTATTTTCCTCTTCTTCTTCTTCTTCTTCTTCTTCTTCTTCTTCTTCTTCTTCTTCTTCTTCTCCCTTGTCTATTAGATTGTTTATTTATTTCTTGCTTTGTATTTATCTTCTTACCTGGAAAATCAGTTTAGTTGAATTATTTCTTATTTTAATTGTCAAGTAGTTGTTTTAATTAATTTATCATGGTGTGTGAGTAGTATATGGGTTGGGATTGCGTTTCCTCCATTAATGGGCGTCGAGCTCCAAAAATAAGGGTTTGTTTAAAATTGTATTTAATTGAAACTTCATGAATTAAAATGGGATTATTATGCATTTAAATTTTTTTGTCACGCGACGTTATTGTTTAAAGAGATAATCCGATTTTAAGTCGCGTGTGACCATTTTTTATTAAATGTTTAATCTTTCATCATTGACTTAAATTTCTTCATGTTTGATGTTTATGTTCAACTAAAAATGATTGGTTAAATATTTTCGAACCGAAATTCTAATTCCATGTTTTTATACCACGGCGGGGACGTGATTCCAACTCTTGTTTTCTTAATTCTTGTTTAGAGTTAACTTATTATTTTTTCCTTTTATTTACAACCACCCATCACCTTTTAAAATTTTATTCTTAAAGTGATAAATCCGTTTCAATCTATCGAACATTCCCAGTGGATTCGATTCCCGAACTTACCTCTATACTTATAAAACAAATGTAGTTTGAGTCTAGGTTTTTGCATAGCAAAGGGAGTTGATTCCAACGATCGGCGTATATCTTTATACACTCGTGTCGCACCCCGTTGTCAAAATGGCGCCGTTTTTTAGGAGTGTTTTGTTATAGATTGTAATTGTCTGTTATTTCGCAATATTTTTCTTTTGTATTTGTATTTTTTATTTTAACCTTTTTTGCAGGATTTCCACATTTAAGCGCTAAGAAACGCTTGAATTTTTACGGCCACACATCATCTTTGTGGAAATAGCCATCTCGAGCCTTTGTTGGGGTAAGCATGTCTTATTCCAATTTTTCTGTTAATCCTAATGATAATTCTCAAAATTTCCATAAACCTATGACTTTTTGTCAATACTTACAAGCCCAAAAAATTGCAACATCTAAATCACATTGGGCGAGCATTACAAAAGTCAAAGTATGAATTTACATAAATTTTGGGGATGATCATTTTGATTTTGGGTCACAAGATCCTTATGATAAGAATTTTGAAACAGATAGCAATAGCTTTCAAAATTCTTATGTTAATGATTTTGATAGTCATTCTGATGATAATTTTCGAAGTTCTCATTTGCAAGAATCCTTCTCACCCTATGACTTTCGATGATGGCTTGCGCATGCATGAAAATGAGAAAATTAAAAACCGTTATCGGGAAGAAAATCGTTGTTGGGAACATGAATTGGATTTATTATTTAAGTTCGACGACGATTTTTCTTTCGAGACTTTTGAAGTCGAGGAATGTTTTGAACCACATCAGGACTTTGTACCTGCTTTGGAACAAATCATTCTTGACTTGACCCATGTTATATTAGGGAATGAAAATGAGAAATAAATGGGCATATTATCCATTTGCAATGAACTCCTTTCTTCTTTGACTCTTAAAAAAGAAAGTTTCATTACAAACGATCCTATTTCCTTCGAAATTCAACCTTCAAGTGATGATAACTCATCTCTTGAGATTCAATTTCTTTCATCCCCATCTTTATTTTATACTCTCACAACAATTTTAGTACCCAATGAATCGGTTCAAAACTTTGTAGTTCCAAACCTTTTCACCGATGAGGATTACTCGCTCGGGTCGTCTTCCATGAAGGCATCTTTGCCTCCATGTGTACCACCTCCCATTCTAATTGAAAAATATTTCGGAGGAAATTTAATTTTTTTTGGAACCCATGTGTACCTCTCCCCTTATTATCGAAATCACCCATCGTCCGGACAAAATTGATAATCGGCTATGTTTCACCTTTTCCACCACCCGCATGCCTTTCGTTGTTCAAACGAAATTCCAATATTCTGGGAGGCATGCATTAAAGGGAGCGTACACCGTTAATCCTCCAAAGTCAAATTGTATTTTGGGTGGACCCTCAAAAAATTCAACTTCTACTGTATAGTTAGTTAGGAGTCTAAATGGTAGGTTTCACATAATTAATTTATTTTTCTTTTTACTTCTAGTTTAGCGTGATTAGTTAAAGTTTTATTTCTTATTTTTGTTATGCTTTGGTACTAACATGTTTTGTAGAATCATTGCACTTTTACTTTCCGGAGATCGATCCATTGTGGGTAATATCGTTCTTTTCCTCTTTTTAAATTGGTTCTTAATTCACATTGAGGACAATGTCAGGTTTTAAGTTGGGGGTGTAGGATATTCTATCGATTCATTGGTAGTTTCTATGATTTGATTATACGTTATTTCCAAGAAAGCTTTTCTTGTAAAAATTAATATTTTCAAAATGATTTTCGTTCTTTTTTTCTCCTTTATTCGGCATTTTGCCTTTGTTTTCAATGATAAATTTCAATAATTACCCAATCCGATAGACAACTCAATGATGCATGTTCTCAATTTTTGAAGTTATTAGTCTTTAGTCCACAATCATTGACATTATGAATAACTTCATGAATTAAACTGTAATCCCATGAGCACATGCACTTTTCTTGTTCTATTGATTTGTTTTAAGATTTTTATAACTCGGTTATCTTTTATTGCATGGTATGTACTTAAACCGAGTAAGCTTTATACTTTTCGTCATTTGTGACTGTCTACACTTTTCTTTCCTCATTGAAAATGTTAGATTCGTTGGTAATATCACTATTCTTTCATTGATCGTTCATTAATTGAGTTCATATTTGTAACGCATTACTTAAGCATGATTTTTAAAGTGTGTTTTGACTCGAGAATTGCCTAAACTTTAGGAAATGATCATACACAATCTTTGTTATATCACCCATATTAGACTTGATCTCACCTCATATGTTACCCTCGTCAACCCCTTTGAGACTAAAAATTAGCCTTTCATTTCATTGCCCAAAATTCCATAACCAACTCCACATTGGAGTTACCTTTCGTACCTTTGTTTGTAATCATGCTTGGGATTGGATGATGTTATGTTGCAGTTGCAATTTAGGCATGTGAGAGTGTGAAAAGAAAAGAAAAAGAAAAAAACAAAAGAAAACATGAGGAAAAAAAGGAAAAGAAAGAAGGAGGAAGTTTGTATATGTTGTGTATAGTGTTGAATAATCTTTGATTACCCTCCCCATTTGTATATCCAGTGCATTTTATGGAAGTTGTTTGTCCAATTTTGATATTGCCCAAATTTTTCATTATCCCGAGTTTTCATCCCTGAACACTTTGAATTCGTACATATTTCCTTCCTTTCTTACCCTTAACTCGAAACCTATGTGATCTTAGGGTGCATTTAATTTAAAAGTTGAAATAGTTTTGATAATATGTGAAAGTGAATTTTTCCTCCTTTAATGAGCAGGATGTTTCATTGAGATTACATTTTTTTCATTTTATATATAGCGCTCTTCATTTGTGACTTGTGTTTGGCCTAGTTTCCATTTACATTTATCTTTATGCCCATATTTTTTGTGTGTCAACTCCCTATTTCGAGTGAATTCACTTGATGAGTTTAATGCCAGTGAGGATTGAATATATGCCTGCTTTAATTTATTATTCGGTTTATATAAGTTTTTACCAAATCATACTCTTCATGTGGTCGCTCCCCTCCCACTTTTTAAGGTTTCACTTTAATTAAGTTCATTCTATAATGTTAATAATACAAAATTTTGTGTGAATTCATTCACTTTGCTAGTAATTTGTATGAAATGATTTTCGCTATTGTTGGGTATGTCGCAGGTGATTGATCATATTTTGAGGAAACCAAATTATGATTGTGGGTTTCATCCCTAAAAACCCTCACAAAATGACACTCGTCCACTAGGGTAACCTAGGGGTTTAACGGCTTATGGCATATGCTAAATGCAATCATTCTCCTGCGAAAGTGGCCTTATCCCTTTTATTGCTTTTGTTTATATCTCTTCTTCTGTAATTTTCTTCTAGTTCTTCTCGAGTTGAATTTCATTACTATGGACTAGCAATGTGTAAGTTAAGGGGTGTGATTCGTATCTAGTCTTGCACAAGATTACCATCGAACTTAGGCACTTTTGCCCCCTCGGGTACTTTAATTTCTATAATTATGCTTGTTAATAGACAAACTCCGTTTTATATAGAAACATGTTATTTGAGGTATAATTTAGCTTCTATAGGTGTTATGGTGCTTAGAATGAAGTTTCAGCGCGTTCCGATTAAGTTTCGTTGCGATTTGCACATTCAGGGGCATTTCGGTAATTTTACACTTTGGAATTTTTGCCTGAAGTACTCACGAAAGTCGTAGACCTTGCGACAAGAATTACATGTCCGTGAATGGTGTGCAAATATCAGTCCGAACGAAAGAAATACAAACCTTTAATCGGGGAAGAAATATAAGATTCTATTTTTATTATTATTTTATTATTATAATAACAATTTTGATAATACCCTCCATGTACCTTTTCCATCTTTTGCAGAAACTTCTAATCTGCAGAAATGGCGATTTTGGATTTTACTCGGGTTTGGCTCGGGTTTTGATTTCGTCCAAAGTTCGAGCCTTTCGTCCAAAATTAAGCATGGATTTCGATGTACACATGCTTATGGATCGTTAATCTTGGTCCAATTTCACACAAATGGGTCTTGGCTCACCATTTTAGGAGGTGGTGTTTTCTTGGACATTTTTTGGTGAAGATGGGTCTTTAGCCACATAAATCATTGATGGTCTCGGTTTGCTCAAATCGCAGCAGCAGGCAACGTAATTTTTTTTGTGGGTCTTTTATTTGTACGCTTGGAGCTCAGGTTCACGTCATACCCATATAGTGAACCCGCAATTTGTTCCAGGTCTATGGCCATGTGTCTTGGGTACCATTTTGGGTCTCGGTATGGATAATTTATGGAGGTTTGTGGTCTTTGATTTTTACGAGGAGATACAACATTGGATGTTGGATATGGATATGGCTATGAATGTGTGTTGGTTATGAAGGGATACTTGTGCGATGTGGGGTGTTTTGCAACAGTGCCAGTCGACCGACCCATCCATGGTGGTCGACTGGGTTTTTCAATATTGCCTTGGAGTTTTGACAGTGTGCTGCGCCTCTTCCTCGCTATCGATCAGTTCCCCTTTTCCCCTGTTTTACCGATCTTTTTGTAGACTTTTTTATATTTTTTTATTTTATTTTCTTGTGGATTGAAGACTTATCACTTATTTCATTTATTTTTCCTTTTTCTTTTCTTTCCTCTTCTAATCTACTATAAATACACCCTTTGGTTTATTTTTGCAAGCGTTTCATTATTAGATTGTTTCAGATTAGTCCTCTCATTTTTTCTCTCTTGATAGTTTAGTTTTAGGGTTTGTAAACATTGGGGTTTATTTGTTGGAGACCTTCCCTATCTACCACATTGGATATCTCCACTATTAATGTAATTTTATTTTCTTCTTCTTCTTCCTCCTTATCTATTAGCTTGTTCATTTATTTCTTGGTCTGTATTTATTTTCTTACCTAGAATATGAGTTTAGTTTAATTATTTCTTATTTTAATTGTTAAGTACTTGTTTTTATTAATTTATCATGTTGTGTGAGTTGTATACGGGTTAGGATTGTGTTTTCGCCATTGATGGGTGTCAAGCTCCAAAAATTAGGTTTCGTGTAAAATTGTATTTAATTGAAACCTCACTAATTAAAATAGGATTATTATGCATTTAACTTTTTTTTGTCACGCAACGTTAGTGTTTAAATCGACAATCCGATTTTAAGTCGCGTGTGACCATTTTTGATTAAATGTTTAATATCGCATCATTGGCTTAAATTTCTTCATGTTTTATGTTTATGATTAACTAAAAATGCTTGGTTAAATGTTTTCGAATCGAAATTCTAATTCTGCATGTTTATCCCACGGCGGGGACGTGATTCCAACTCTTGTTTTCTTAATACTTGTTTAGAGTTTTCCTATTTTTTCCCTTTATTTACAACCACCCATCACCTTTTAAAAATTTATTCTTGAAGTTATAAATCCGTTACAATCTATCGAAAATTCCTACTGTATTCGATACCCGAAGTTACCGCTATACTTATAAAACAAGTGTAGTTTGATTTTAAGTTTTTGCATAGCATAGGGAGCTGATTCTAACGATTGACGTATATCTTTATACACTCGCGTTGCGGTTTCCCCTGTTGTCACTTATATAAGGAACACAATCCGTCTATAGAATTATGCGAATGTTTTCTATTTTTTAAATAGGAAAAGTTTCACTTGCCAAATGATGATTACATGAAGTCTGTTGTAATGGAAATACAAAATAATCAACTTCTTAACTTCGACTCGAAAATGTATCATGAATACTTTAAGACACGCGGCTCTTTGGAACATGTCCTTCAGCATAATCCTCTAGAATTAAATGAAGATAAATATTCTAATCCTTGTTCAACCCTTGTGGATGAAATTTTATAGGTTATATGCAACTCCTAAATTCTTTATCATTTGTGTGGAGTGACGATTTGGCATGCTTTTTTCATTTGATTTTATTGGCATATTATATTCCTACTAGTAAACATTGTTCAAGAGCAATAGTAATAAAATTATATATCAATCTTAAATGATGTTGAATGGATGTACTATGAAGAAGGACATGTTTGATTAGGATATTAGATTATTGTAGTAAACAATATGATATTTTTCCTATAGTAGAGACTATACATATTATATTATTATAGTAAATACTATGGTGTTTTTATCGTGAAATTAGTTTTCTCATACTTACTAAACCAAACAATCTTAGTGGGGAAAGTTCATATAAGATCCACTGATCTACACTAGAACCATTAATAAGAGGGCAACATTTAGTTATCTATTTTTAAATTTATTTTGAACATGAATATCTATTGAAAATAAGTGAAATACACTCGAACAAACGATCGAAGAAGATGATTTTCCATTGCAGTGGAAGCAAAGGATTTTGTCAAGTGGGGTTTGAGATGGTAAATATCTCTAAAAATATTATGTTTAAACCAATCATTTTAGTATATTTTAGCACTTTCTTTCACTGTAAATTTTTTACAGCTTGATAAAGAGACTGAAACTCGCATGTCCATGAGTAAGGTATGGCATACGACTCGATGGATAAAAAAGAAAGGAAATTGGGTCACTACAATCGCTCGAAATGTCTATGTAAGATGTGTTTGAAAAGTAGCTTTTTAATAACTTTTTTAAATACATCATATGATAAAACTATAATATATTTACTACTATTAATAGGATGATGAACAAGCTATAGGCAAATACCAATCTGAACTTTAAGACGATGTGGTGTTGAATGACGCTAATGCATTTCAAGAAATTTTAGGACATCGATAGGGATATGTATGTGGTCGTGAGACTCTTTTTAAAACCACATCTTCTGTAGTTGCTTCTATGAAAAAATAGAAATACATTAAGAGAGATAGACAAGTTGTTGAGGCGATGATAGAAGGTGATGAGGCAAGGAGTGAAGCAGATGAATCAAGGATAGAAGATAATGAAGCAACAACGGAGAACGTGGTAATGAAAGGACGAATAGATGAGCTTAATGGAAAGCATGAGGTGTTAACCAACCTCTTAAAAAGATAATATAACTCTTCGTGGTGAGCACACAACCCCAACCTTGTTTCATATTTGACATGCACGATTTTTTCTTTCTCTTGTTATCCGTTAACATTAATCCCAACACAAGGAGATTTTTTTTTTATTAGGAATGGACTTAAAAAATGGCAAAAATACGCAGGGAAGGCCCACCCTGATACTCACCCTACACACTACCTTCACATTCCAAAACACACCATACATGCTCCGATTCATAAAACACGCGGCGTAGTCTCATTCACAAACCACACACTCGCAGTCTAATTATCTCTACAATGCATTCACTTTTACCAAAATTTGTAATTCACCCCCACCCCCACTCAAAACACACCGTTTGAGCACAAAGTTGAATGATGTTTAGTTAAATACAATTTTAAATCACATGGTCAAATGATATCATATTGGTTAATTTTTTTAACATCCTTTTGTGTTTTTTGCTAACCATTTACTTTGTTGTGTATTTTGTGCTTTCTCAAGAAAAGGTCGTGTGTATGTGTGCATATTTTATTATTTATTTTTTTGGAGGGGGGAGAGGGATTTAATTGGGAAACGAATTTGATATTAATGAATGTTATTTATGATATTTTTGTTATTATTTTGCAAAACTCGTAGGTGAAATGTATAAATACTTTTATCAATCTTTCAAAATTTATTGTCGTAGTTATTTCAAACTAATAGTTAGTCCTAACATGTGTTGTATGTTTTTTTTTTTTCTGATTTAGTGGAAGCAGTAGAGGAACTGATTAGTCATGAATATTGTATATTAGAACCCGTAATTTATGCATGCACGCATAATTGTGCCCGTTATTTCCCATATTTAAAGTTCTTATACTTTATAACTTTTTGTCTCATTATATATATGCATTGTAAGGTTCATTTGAGTTTTTGTAGGTCTTGGATTCCGAAATAGTGCAAGTATTCTCTTTTTAGTAAGGTTACTACACACTTACAGAACTTTGCGGTCAATTTATTCATTTCTTCATTTGAGCTTCATAATTGAACTCATTTCATGGTCGTCGATGGCGCATCAATTTGGTCCCTAACATTCGAGTTATGGTCATTTTCCCATTTGTCACTTTGTATGGAATGATAAGAGCATGGACCGCTTGAGTTTTGACAACTGGTTAATCGGCGTCAAAGACATGGTTTGTAGGCTTATTAAGTTTTTCTTATGAATTGAGATAGTGTGCAAGGCCAAGACTTCCGGTAAATCGCTCCCATAGCCACGGTCGACGGACCCTTCAGTTACCCAGTTATTATATTTGGTAGTCCTGGTGTCCCTTTTATTGTTTTTTGGTTTTAAAACACAAGTTATTTTGTTTCCACTTACCATTAATAGTAAGTGGGTTGTACTTTATTAAAGGAAGTTTTTAATAATCAGATTGGTGAGTAGAAAATGGGATGTTTATTAGAAATTTTTTCTCTCTTGTATAACCTAAGTCTTCGGTTATTTCTTCTTACTTCTCATTATCTAATTCACTGTTTGTAAGTTACCACGTTCTATTTTAGTTGTACTTTATTGGCTATTTACACTACTTGGTTAATCAATATAACTTTATTTCATTTGATTTCTATCTTATATAATGGTTCTCCCCTATTAATTAACCCCATTTTATGTAAACGCATGTTTACGTTATAAGTAGATAAGTTTCTTAGGTGGGACTCATAAAGCCACCTTAGAAGGTTTCACTCCTGGATTGGTTTGATGTTTGAATCCACTAATTGGGGATCTGTGTTAGTATTGGAGTTTCTTAAGATTTTAAGCTCTTATCACATAAGAGTTGTATTTAAGAATTAACTCCAGCATTAACGCATTTTCTCGATAATATGTTGAAATCTTCATATCATATTTGTTCCGATGACACCTTTCATGCGGTACTGTTGAGAGCAACATTTTAAGCCCATTTATTTGTGATTAAATTGTAATAACTGTTTGGGGTGTCATCATCCGAGGTGGGTAGATACTCCTCAACCATTTTTCATTAAATTCCTTTTATCATCCGTATTATAAATCTCACATGTTTCAATCAGTTTTTAGTTAGGTGTTCTAGTAATTATGTTTCACCTTGATCCTCTTTAACCTTGTAAAATCGAAATCATCTTTTCTTTTATTTATACTTCCTTTTGTTTACATATACCTAGAAGAATATCTTCTTTGGTTTGTACAATTTCCTTTGGAAATCGACTCCGGTCTTACCAGGTTTTTACTACTCTCGCGATTAGAGTGCACTTGAACTATACCATATTTTGAGCGAGTCAAGTTTTTGGAGCCGTTGATCGGGAATTATTAGTAACATTTATATTGATTTAGTTATTTTTGGATAAACCATGTTATATTTAATTATTTGAGCTATTGTTGTTTTCAAGGATAAGATTTATGCCCAAATGAGACATAACTCAAACCAAGGGTTCGTCAAGGAATACTTACCACTAAGTTATTTGGATGGATCAAACAATCTATTCAATAATTTCAGAACTTCATCTTAGCATCTTCATATGCTTAATACGATTCCCTCACAGACGTATTTTTCGTTCGTACCACATTTTCCTAGCGCACCTCCCTCGAAGAAATCCTTCGAGCCTGAAATGAGTATAATTATGCACCACCACATGGTGTTGCTCCAGTGCATTAATAGTTTAGTGACTACCTCTTCCTGGAGTCGGTCACTTCTCCCAAGTGTATCATATTCCCTTTTAATGATGAGTCTTTCCAATTTCGAAATGTCATGATTAATATATTGCCTTCCTTTGATGGGATAGAGAACGCAGATATGTATTAGCACATTCAAGACTTTGAAAAGGTGTGCAACACATTTTTAGACCAAAATTACACACCTGAGCTTATGAGACGAAAGCTTTTTTCTTTCCACTTTAAAGATAAAGCTAAAGATTGATTAAGAAACACCCCCACCAGTTCTATTGGCAACTTTCAACAACTGCAAAACCTATTCTTAAAATAACTCTTTCTGACACACAAGATGAATGCACTCATGAAAAAAATTCAAAATTTTTAACAATATGATCACGAGACATTCGATAAGTGTTGAGAATGTTTCAAATATTTAAATCGGTCTTTCCCTCACTGTAACTTCGACCAGATATGATTGATTTCCATTTTCCATGGTGGGTTAAACCTCTTGACTAAATAATAAGGCAAAACTATGTGTCAAGGTAGCTTACTTCACTTGTTTGGTGAGGAATTGAGGTCCATTTAGAATTTGTTTCAAATACCTTTCGGGGTTAGGATACGACGAATCCTTTTGACCATACTAGTCAAAAAAACACCACCCCTCAAGGTCAAACCCAATGTGTATCTATCCTACAGGAGAATCATAATATGTAAACAAAGTACGACCTCTTGTGTCTTCGGATTGATTCTTTGGAAGCTACACAAAAATCCTCACCTGTGGAAGCTATTCAAAAGGTTTCCATTGTGGAAGAGGTTTTTTGAATTTTATGTGACAACAATGGTTGCCAAACAAAGGAGTGTCCCTCACTTCCTAACATCAAGAGTCAATTTCACGAGAAAGCTAACATTATAGGGGTGTATAAAGTGTAATATTCCAATACCCCTTATAATATAAGTTAGAGGATGACCCATACTCTCATAAGTTGGAATGAAAAAACTCCCCCACCTCAAGGTTATGAAGTCATGTTTTCATTCCCACCCTCGCAATTTTAACAACAAGCACCCCAGCATCATCAACCCCAGCATCCTCCTGTGGAACCTCCCACTTCATATTTTCCTCCTCTGAGAAGCAAAAATGATCAAGAATACGGAACAATTTAGGAAGTCACCCAATTTGAATAGTCCATTTCTCAAACAGCGTGCACTATGTAAGAGATGTAAACTTCTCATGCCCAATTAGTTCAAAATTCCTAAGTGGCATTAAGACCGCATTTTCTGGTCCAACCTCAAGACAATCCAATGGTCCAAATGGGCTTTGAGACCTCCAATACGAGCACGCAACACACCGATCACGTGAAGGGTATCACCATCCTTAGGAAAGACAAAACGGTAGATAATAACGTTATGGGACCTCGCCAAAATGATCAATTACCACTCATTCCAATGGCAAATCCAGTTCTCTAAAGGATGAGCAACCGTGCATTCCCATTACTATAGACAATGGCATCCGTAAAGAGGGAGATGATCCTAGAGTTTTGAAGGACACCATTTGTCCTATTTGACCCCATTTCCATAAAGGCTCGGAGAGAAGGCTACTAAGTCCTATGATGAGGGTTTTCTCTAAACATTTCAAGTAATTAAACATCAATATCCCCCTCCTTAAGGCAATTAATAATGTGACAAACTATGTTAAGTTTATAAAGGAATTATGTACAGTTAAATAGAGATAAAATATATGTAAAAATGCTTACATGGTCATGCAAGCTACTGTGACCATAACCAATAAATTAGCACTAAAGTTCAAGGACGAGTGTTGCCCCACCATTTTATGCATAACTGGTAATTCTAGAATAGATCTTGCCCTCGTAGATTTGGGAGCAAGTGTGAAATTTCTTCCTTATTCTTTGTATCTTGAGTTAAAGCTAGACGGGATTAAAGTTACTCAATTAGCCGACCATTCAACTAGGATACCGTGAGGAGTCATAGAGGACGTGATTGTCTAGTTAATACTTTCTAATTCTCGATAGATTATATTATCTTGTAAACCGAACCCTTACCAAAAGAGTGTGCTCAGATCCCAATAATTTTTGGGTGCCCGTTCTTTGTCACCATTAATGCTAACATCAATTGTTGGAAAGGGGGGTGAAACTCTGCTTTGGTAATATGACTGTCAAAGTTAACGTGTCTAACCTCCTTAAGCAACCCCAAAGTTATGATAAAAGTGAGAAGTGGTTGAAATGGAGTCTTACATTGGCACTCTTGTCCAAGAATATTTTGTCCTCTCTCTTTTTAGAGACCCATTAAAGGCCTGTCTTACAAACTCCATGGATAGCAGTGTGCTTATCAACAATGTGGGATATGTCGATGCCCTCGATGAAAATTTTTATTCACTAAATGAGGAGTTATTGGACCTATGAAATTCCCTCGAGTAATTTGTTGAAGTTAATGAATGTATAATGGGTGATAACATAGTGGCAGGTGGTGAAATATAGCTCACGAATGATCAAACTTAGGGGGTTATCGAAGACTTGATATGGATCTCCTACTTTGAGAAATTTCCCCAACGTGACTCTTTTCCCTTCCCATCAAATGTTTCAATGCCCAAGAATGAGCTAAAAACCTTACCAGTGGATCTTAATTAAACTTTCTTATACTGTTAGAAGACTTTTACAATGATTATAGCAGCAGACCTTGATAATTGTCAAGAAGAGGCCTTGCTAAAGGTGCTAAGGAATCGTGAAAGTGCTATAGAATGATTCATTTTTTACTTAAAAGGGATCAATCCCTCTATTTTCACTCATATCATTTACTTCAAGAGGACGCTAATCCCACCCGTCAAATGCAAAGGCAATTGAATTCGGCCATGATCAAGGTGGTAATGGCAGAGGTGATGAAGCTATTGGATGTGAGGATAATCTACACCATTCTTATAGTGAGTGTGTGGGGCCAAAAAATGTTTTGTCAAAAAGTTGGGCATGAAGATTATTGAGAATGTGGAGTGTGACATTTTCCCCTCTCACGTTCCAACCGGCTACCATGTTTGCATCGACAATATAAAGCTTAATGCGATCAAAAGGAAATACCACCTTCCCTTATCTTTCCTAGACCAAATTCTCAAAAGGGTAGCAATAAAAAAGTATTATTATTTTATTAATGGTTATTTAGGTTGCAATCAAATATAAATAACCCTCAATGATCAAGAATATACCACTTTTGTAATGCACTAACAAATTTTCAAAGTGAACACTTAGCATCTTTAGTGACATGGTCCAAGACATGGTTGAGGTTTTCATGGTTGATTTCAGTGTCTTCGATAATACTTCTGAGGGATGCCTAAACAATCTTGAAAAGGTGTTAGCTAGGAGCATTGAGAAAAACCTTATTCTCACTCGGGAGAAGTGTCATAGTGTCTGTAAAGATGGTGTTCAAGTCGACAAGGGTATTATTGATGTTATCGCTAAACTTCTTACTCATAAAAACCTCAAGGACGTGAGATTTTTTCATGGGCACGCCTATTTTTACCAATCTTACATTCAAGAATTTAGCTTGATCACGAACACCATGTGCAATTTTCTTTCTAAAGATGATCCATTTCTATGGAGTGAGGCATGCCAAGAATATTTGGGTAAGATGAAAACCATGTTGATCACGACCCTTATCATGCAATCGACTGATTGGTCCCTTCCATTCGATCTCATGTGTGACGCAATTGACTATGTCATAGGGAAGGTGCTTGGTCAATGGAAGGAAAAGAAACCTCATGTGATATCATATGCTAGTCTCATTCTTGAGTGCACAAATGAACTACTACACTATGCAGAAGGAATTACTAGCCATAATATTCGTGTTGATAAATTTTGAGCTTACTTGGTAGGATATCCCATAGTTTACTTCACCAACCATGCCTCTCTTATGTACTTTCTTTACAAGAATTATGCTAAGCGTAGGCTCATACGGTGGGTGATTCTCCTTCAAAAGTTTGACCTCTCCATTAAGGATAAAAAGGGCTGGAAAACATAGTTATGGATCACTTATCCTAACTTACGTTCGATCATGATAATATCTATCATGTCTCGATTCGAGAGTGGTTTTTGAAAGAGAAAATCATGGTCGTTTTGCTATTGCCACGGTTTGCCGATATTATGACCTCCTTATCACCGAGGCCGATCCACCACACTTATTTACTAAGAATAATGAAAGGATTTGTATTTTATCCCCATTTGTTGAAGTCAAAAATTGCCTTATTACGTGGACCAATTAGAAATGAACATGTGTTATCCTGCGTGGCACCAATCCTGGTCAGTAAGGCCTGATCCTTCGACCAAATCTAGGAATGCTAACTAAGTCCAAGAATGCCGACCAAAACATTAAGAAGCACAACCAAGAATAGGGATACTTGCCAACCTGGTTAATAAAGCACCATCAGTTGTATATATTGTTAACGTTGTACAAATGTAAATGCCTAATTTATAAAGGCATTCTATCCTTTGATATTCCAACTCTTTTACTCTCTCATGGGCTATAAATACATCGTACTCCCTGAATCTAGGGGAGGGGCACACATGAACAAAGGCAAGGAAATACAAAATAGTGGACCTAGGATTTTCCCTTTAGCTGAACCACTTTAAAAATATTTTTTGTCTCTCTTATTTACTTACTTTATCTTTGATCAACTAATTAGATATATTCTAGTTTTTCGCATTAACAGATTGGCGTCGTCTGTGGGAACGTGTTTCTAAGCGTTTTCACTCATTCACTTATTTAACATGACTGATATTCCCGAGTTAAGTCACAGGAATGATGGCATCCCACGTGTTCGTTTTGATCCATTAACTTCCAATAATTTTACTGGAATGATGGCTAGTCTCTCCAAAGGACAAGAGGCTATGCAAGACACCATGATGTAGTTAGCGCAAACCCAGTAAGCCCGACCACCTTTCTTATTTTCTCATGGAAATATGCTACCACTGCCTCTAAGAATAATTAGGAATAGCAAATCCTTGACTACTAGAGATACCTCATATCTCCCAACTACAAGTTCTTTGTCCAAAACATCGGAGCCCTATGACGATCAACCTTTTACTCCTAAAAGATTGAGTGGCTTAGAGAGGGTAAGACGGGAATATCCTTTTGATAGTTTGGGACCTAGAGGGAACATAATTGTTCCCAGCACATTATCGAGAAACACTTAACCACCAACTGATCAAAGGCAAGGCTCAGTCCAGTTTATATCAGATACCCAACAAACTGCCTGCATCGAGCAACAATCATAAGAATACAGTTCAACAAATAACCGAGTAGCAATGCATAGATTTGACACTGGCAACAATTCGTGGAAAGGCTCCATCCACAGACTCGAAGATAGATTGGGAAAAATGGATAATTCTAAGAACCCTTTGTAAAGAAGCTTTGTGAAGGGATATCCTTTCATACAGGCTCTTGTGGATTTTTCCAATCCTGTAAAGTTTAAAGCTCCAATAGTTACTCCCAAATATGATGGGAAAATGGATCTCGTCCTCTATATAGAGCAGTATCGGTCACTACATAACATTTATGTCATCCCCGAATAAATTATATGCAGGGCATTCTGAGGGACAATTACAGGACCTACTCAGATCTGGTACAACAGTATTCCTTGGGGGAAAATTTCTAGTTTTCATTAGATTATCGAGCTATTTATTGGTAACTTCTGTTTTGGAGATAAACCAGTGAAATGAGATGCTCATTTACTCAGTGTAAGGCAAAAGGTGGGAAAAAGTACTTGAGATTACATCACCCGGTTCAATAACTTTTTTTTTAAGGTTATTGACTACGAGGAAAAGACAGCTATTAAAACACTTACAAAAGAAATACTCCCTGAGAAACTCTACTCCACGCTTGATAAAGATCCTCCAAAGACAATGACAAAATTGATGGCAAAGGCATCCAAGATCATGAATGCAAGGGAGGCAATGGCAGTCAAGTGGAGCTCAGAGGAAAAAGTTAAAGGTAAAGTTGACAAAAAGTAGCACAAAGATTCCAAGGAGCACAGAGAAACGAAACAAATAGGAATTATTGATCGGATCAAGAAGTAAAAAAATTACACTCCATTAATTATGGGCATCCACTATGTTTTGGAGGGAATCAAGAATAATAAGGATGTACATTGGCCTGAAAAGATAAGGGGTTACCCCACGAAGAGGGGATAAATCCAAATATTGTGAATTCCATAGAGACCATGGCCACACAACAGATAGTTGCATTTCCCTTCAAGATGAAATGAAAACTCTCGTATGAAAAGGAAAGTTAAACAGATTTGTGGATTGACATAACTAAGATGGAGCTTTGCGAATGTCAAAATCTTCTTACAAGCCCAGAGATGAGAAAAAAAGGACTCATGAAGATGATCAAGAGGGCGGTCCTAACCTACCCAAGAAATCCAGGAAACCAGAATGTGAGGTATTCATGCTCAATTTTGGTTCTTTTAATTGTTAAATGATTACAGGTGGAGACACATGAGGCGGAGACCATACTGCTGAAAGGAAGGCTTATCTCAATGAGGAAGAAGCTTGTTCCAATATATAAAGGATCAATATTGTTGAAGAAGACCGTTTGAGGAAGGTTAACAATGATAAGCTGGTGATCGTCTTCTCTAAAAATGACATATTAGGGGTACTATACCCCCATGATGGTCATCTAGTAATTAAAGTCAGAAAGGAAAATATAATTGTCTCCAAAGTAATAGTTTATAATGGCAGCTCGATAAATATTATGTTATATTCGTTCTTTAAAATTTTGGACTTCAAGTTCAGCCAATTGGAGCCCTACCATAGACGTTTAATAGGTTTTTTCAATGAAAAATTATTACCTTTGGGAACAATTAAGGTAGAGGTGTTGATCGGCACATGGCCAGCCAACCGAACGGAGAAGATACGTTTCTTTGTAATGGACAAAAATGTCCATTATGCTTATAACATGATAACGGGAAGAGTAAGGTTGAAGAAGTTTGAGACTGTACCATCCACAGTCCAGCAATGTTTAAAGTTCTCGACCAACTTTGGAGTAAGCGTTGTAAAAGGTGACCAAAAAGTAGCGGGAATGCTAATACTCATCTCCCAAGAAGGAAAATTTTGCAGATATGAAAAAGAGAACCACCACTTACCAAATGGACACCTCTGAATCCAATGACGAGTCTAAGGTTGAAACCTTGGACCAAAGGGAAGAAACAAAATTGGTGAAGGGCCAGATAGTTGAGTCAATGGAGAGCATTATGCTGGATGAAGAGAAGCCAGAATGCTCCCCTCAAATAGGAATAATGCAGGATCATGTTCTTAACCAGGAACTAGTGAATTTCCTAAGACAAAGGAAGAATGTGTTCTTATGGAGTCATGAAGATATGCCCAGTATTGATCCCAACTTTATTTTCTAGGAGCTCAATATCAGTAAGCATGTTAATCCTGTGAAGCAGAGGAGAAGAGTTTTTATCTCTGAGAATAATCAAGCCATTCCGGAGGAAGTTGAAAACCTTCAAGAAACTGCTTTTATTAATGAAATGAAGTATCCAGATTGGCTAGCCAATATAGTAATGAACAAGAAGAAGAATAAAAAGTGGAGAATATGCGTAGACTTCATAGATTTAAACAAAGCGTTCCCAACGAATCATTTCCCTTTACCATGAATTGACCTCCTTGCTGACGCCACTTCAGGACATGAACTGCTCAATTTCATGGATGCATACTCTGGTTATAACCAGATTAAGATGAAGCCTAAAGACAGTGAAAACACTTATTTCATTACTCCCAGAGGAACTTATTGCTATAATGTTATGCCCTTTGGTTTGAAAAAAGCAGGTGCTACTTACCAGAGGTTAGTGAATAAAGTTTTTGAGGAGAAAATAGGAAAAAAATATGGAAGTTTATGTGGATGATATGGTAAGGAAGAGCAAGAAAGGAGTCGATCATATTGTCGATCTCAGCTAAACATTCGACTAGCTACAAAATCACCAGATGAGATTAAACCCGACCAAAGTGCGTGTTTGGAGTACATGAAGGAATGTTCCTCGGGTATATAGTAAAGAAGAGGGGAATTGAAGCAAACCCTGACAAAATCAAGGCATTGATTGAAATACAATCCTCTACTTGAAAAAAGGATGTACAAAGGCTAACTGAGCGTGTAGCATCTCTGAACAAATTTGTGTCCCGAGCTACTAACAGGTGTGTGTTATTCTTTAAAGTGCGTAGAAAGAGTTTCGAAAGGAATGACGAGCGCGAACAATATTTTTTGGAGTTGAAAAAGTACTTGGGATCCCCCCCCCCCCCCCCCCCCCCCCGCTTTCCTAATCAATTTTAGGAGAAAAATTATATTTATACTTAGTTGTTTCTGACTCAGCTGTATGTTCTACCTTGATTCGAGAAGAAAATGGAGTTTAAAAACCAGTCTACTACACCGATAAAGCCTTTTTGAGGAGCATAAATCAGATGTCCATGCCCGAAGAAGCTACCATTTGCATTGATTAAGGCATTCATATGGATGAAGCCATACTTTCAAGCCCATACAATTTTGTTGTACACTGATATGCCTCTTTCATAAACCTTGCATAAACTGAAGAAGTATGGCATATTAATGTACTGGGCAGTAGAATTGGGGTTGTATGATATTGTGTGTGAACCAAGGTCCTCATTAAAATGCCAAGCCATGGAAGATTTCATTGTTGAGTTCACTTATCATGAGACCCTCGAGTAACAAGGAGAGAAGCCAAAACAAGGAAAGGATAGTCCAACTAAGGTTTTGAACGACCAACTGACCGAGCAACCATCATCAGAATTAAGGTGGGAAGAAGTCACTACCTACCTACATGATTCCTCTTATAGAGTCCAGGAGATGTCAGGGAAGTACGAGGAAGCAAAAAGTAAAATATTCCATTATGGGATTCTGAGAGACCAAGCATCTAATAATAATCTCCCGATATGGAACTTTTACGTTGAGGGATCATCTTGTGCAACCGAAAATGGAATAGGTATAATACTTAACACTCCTAATGGGATAGATATTGAATATGCGACTCCAGTTACAGAAATCAAATAACGAAATAGAGCATTGCGGATTTGAGTTTGTCCCAGTCACTGAATGCCAAGCAAGTTGTGTCACACAGTCATTCTCAATTGGCGGTGAACTAAATATTGAACTTAGATGGAGCTAAAGGGGAGTTGATGACTAGATATATGTATAAAGCATTGGAGGTGATGGTCAAATTACCAGTTGTTCAGATGAGCAGAGTATCAAGATTGGATATTGCCCAATCAGATGTACTTGCTCGGATAGCTTCAACAAAAAACGGAGCTCCAAAGAACTATTCCCATCGAGATGCTAGAAAATAAGAGTATAGATGAAGACCCGATGATTATTTTATCACAGTAGATATAGGGCCATCTTTGATGGATCCCATAAGAGAATATATTGAAGAAGGAACTCTGCCAGCAGATACAATTGAGGCCAAAAATATGAAGTACAAAGTAGCAAGATATGTGTTGGATAAAGGGGTGTTATACAAGAGAGGATTGGAATCTAGCCTATAACATTGTGTTCATCCAACAAAGGTTCAAGACCTGATCTAGGAAGTGCATGAAGGATCTTGGGGATATCATATAGAAGGTAGGACATTATTGCAGAGGATAAGTACACAGAGATACAATTGGCCCACTATGCGAGAGAATTGTGCAATCTTTTCCAAGAAATGTGACAAGTGAGAAAAATATTTTGGCATTTGAAAAACTCCACAGGCTGATCTCATTCCAATCACTTCACCTTGGCCATTTTCAATTTGGCCAACAGACCTCGTCGGCCCATTATCGACCACCCCGGGAAGATTCAGGTATTTAGTCATTGTTGTAGACTACTTTACAAAATTGGTGGAGGCATAACCCATGGTGGGCATGATGTATAAGCAGGTTTACCAATTCATTTGGAATAATATCATTTGTAGATATGATTTTCCTTATGCCTTCATTACCGACCATGATACGCAGTTCGATAATGAATAATCTATCGCTTATTGTGCTTAGTCTAATATCCAAAAGATGCGCTCTTCTCCAGGTCATCCTTTGAGCAATGGGAAAACTGAAGTTACAAATAGAACTCTGCTTAATGGGTTGAAAAGACGACTTAGTGATGCCAAAGGAAACTGGATTGATGAGTTTCACTCAGTTCTATGGGCATATTAAACAACTCTAAGGACTGCGACTGGAGAATCTCTATACATGCTAGCATTTTGGACTGAGGCAGTAATATCTACTGAATTGGGCCTCCCATCGAATTGAGTATTGAATTTTAACTCTGATGTTAATGCGAAGATCAGATTTGGATATGCTTCAGGAAGTACATGAGGATGATGCTTTAAAAAATGATTCTTATCAACAGAGAACACACATTTCTACAATAAAATAATTAAGCCGACCAACTTGAAGGAAGGATATTATGTGGTAAAGAAGGTAATCTGGAAGAAACACAAAATTGAGGCTAATTGGCATTGGCCATATCACATTTCAACGGTTGTCGACCTAGAACCTACAGAATGGAGACATTGGATGGAGAAAACTTTAAGAATCCATGGCATGCCGAGCATCTTAGGAAGTATTATCAGTGATGTAATGAAACACATTGTACTCGTGGCATTTCAATATTAATAAAAATGATGATTTCCTCTATTTCGTTTTTCAATTGCTTTTGGGAGAACTAGTGGTATGCACTGCGATATACTATATAGTTGATCGGGAATGGGTTAAAGTTGCTCAAAAAAACTTCAAAAATTGCTCGGAAAATAACCATATCATTGATCGGTGCCCATAATAGGTCCTTCGTAATAACAACCAGATAGTTGATTACTGATGTTTGAAATTTTCTCGGCATAAGAAAAACTTGATCGGAAGCAGACAAAACCCATTTAAAGTAGGATTCTAAGTCCTCAAGAAACTTGGTCACTGAAGTTAAGGATAAACAAGATTTTATCTAACTAGGCAAAGTGAAGGAAGAACGTTGTGAATATTACTAAAAAGGAATGTAAACACATATTATACATACGTTTGGTCACCACTGGTAACTAATGCAAAATCTAAACATTTAGGTGCATTAGCAGAACCTATATGGAAATACATTGGTGACTAGTACTAAACTTGGATTTTAATCTAAGTGTGCAAGTATAGCCTATGACCTCATGGGTAATTGATGCTAAACTTAAGCAAGAGCTTAAGTGTGTCAATAAATATAATGAAAAAGAAGAAGTCATTCACATTCAAAGATTAATGAAAGTAAGTTGATCAATTATATTTCATTCATTTATATAGTTATTACATGATTCTGCTCACAATTGAAATAGAGGAATAAAATTTATTCTAAGGGTCGTTTCCCCTCAGCTTTAAAAGAATGGGAAATTGGTTCCATGCCTACTGGAGGATCATCCAATGTGTAAGGGGAATTAATAAAGTTGATGTTTTGGAGCATTCTTCTATTATTATTGCTCGGTCTATTTAACAGATGAGGAAGACGAACAATATCTAGCTCGTTATTAAGGCCAAAATCCCCTAAATACTTTGAAATTAGGCAGTAGGGAATTATGTTTGAAGGAATCCAATCAACATCCGATTTGAAAGGAGGATCTTCACTGTCCAACAAACCAGGATCGTACCAGTTCTAAAGAGGATTGCTCTGCTCCCCTTTCATCATTATTAATTAATTGGTCTAGCCCAATTTGTAACCTTCATTCTAATCTTGCTTAAACCATTCATCAAAATGACCCAGAACTTCAGTGTATCCCTTCATATAGATCTCCCTAGGCTGTTTACAAAATTAGAAAGTTCTCAACCGGATGGTGAAACTTTTTCAACACTCCATCTTTGGCTTGTAATTGGGTAGGTTGAGTAGAAAGTTGCTCAGATTGAGTCTGAATCTTCTGGGACATCTCAGCAATGGCCAAATGTTTTGCCTCTAACTGAGCATCTTGATTAGCAAGAGTCTAATGCGTCATATCCTCATCTGTAGTAGCTCAGCTAGGTTTAGTTTTTGCTCGGGAAGATGAATCAGGCTTAGTTTCCTTCAGTCTCCACGTCTCCCTTCAATCTCAAATTTTCAGTCTCCAAGAAAGGTACCCCATCATCAGCGGCAACAACAGTAGAAGAACAAGCCTTCAATGACTTTAATTCACCCCTCAAACTGTTATTCTCTTCTTCCAATATCTTGGAAATGGCTCTATCCTCCTCTACTTCACGATTCAGTAGAAATTACGATCTCCTAAACAAATATGCATGCTTTTCTAACTTTTTCTCAAAACCCCAACCTTCACTCAGAGCTTTATACCTGTGTTCATAATCAACATGTATAAGAGTTGTAGTCTCCTTATGATCTTCTTGAATCTCTTCAATTATTTTAGAGTAAGCCACACTATTGGCCACTTCGCGATCAAGAAGACACTTTAAATAAAGGTAGGCTTCTCTAGCTTGATCTAAAGCATAATCTCCCAGCAACTTGGGTAATTCTTCCTCAGTTATAGTCAAGTGACCAACCTTGAAGATATAATTGCATCTTCGAAGAAGATCAGAGTCAATTGAAGAGAATTGATCCAATTTATCCATGAACTATAAAGAGCAAGAAAAAATTCCAATGAACAATAGAAGAAAAAGGAAAGTGTAAAGTAATGTGCCTTTTCATTAATAAAATATTGATTACAAGTAAATCAACATGAAATAAAAAGAAAAGTACAATTAAAGAGAAAAAAATATTCTCAGCAAACAAGTGTACACCTTCTTTCTGTTAGAAGTAGCCCCAGTTTGGGAGGGGTAGAGATAGCTGGAGTGCCTTGTGGAGTAACTTGCTTAGAAGAAGGGGGGATTAAAGAATCAACTGTAGCTGCCTGGAGTTGGTCGGTAGAGTTGAAAATAAGGGTAGATTCATATAACCCTCTATCATCCTCAATCTCCTCATCTATGTTAGGAGGAGACCCAGGATCATGCCTGAGAAATAACTCAGAATCTTGGGGAGTGCCAACCTCTGCAAGGGCTACCGACAACCCACCCTTGAAGAATTTCTTCTCAGCGAACTCAATTTAAGAAGATGCAGCACCAATATCTGAACTCCTATTGAATGTAAATTCATTGGCCTTCAACCTTTTTTCCTTCTCTTCACCCAGCTTCTTCTACAGCTCGGTAACCTGCCTGCAACATCATCCTCTATAGTATTTATTTTGGTCTCCCACTTCTTCTGCTCGTTAGCCAATTCTTATTAGGAGTCAAGCAAGGCCTCCTCAACTTCATTTGATGAAGAATGCATAACATCATCCTTTTCCAGCATATTGTTGAAATAAACCAAAAATTGCAAAAAAAAAAAATCATGGCAAGTTAGTACAAGAAGTCTTAAAGATGTGAATAAAAAAGAAGAAGAAGAAACATTACTTACCAAAGTAAGGCCTTGAGCAGCCCTTTTAGAAATTTTAGAACGGATCATTACAAAAGAAGTTCCCCTATGGTCTGGTAGTGTACCAGACTTTATTAATTATCTGGCCAAACTAGGGCCAAGGGCTACTGGTAAGACGGAATCATAAAAGTCGACCAACTCTTATTAGTTGGAGCTAACAGAAGAGCCTTCATCCAGACTAGTGGGAAGACCTTTTTTATCCACTTGAGCTAGGTTCATCATTTTTCTTAGCTGGGGGATTCTTCCCAGCCTCTTCTTTATTTGTGGCCCCACCAGTAACCTTCTTGGTGGAACTAGGAGTAGCAATATCACCTAAGATATTGGGGAATTTCCTCTTACTCATGGTTGTGGAAAGGGGAAAGTATGAATCAATGGAAGATGATGGGGAAACATCAAGTTCACCATTGCCAGATGCAGTGGTAGGTGAAGTGGAGATAGGGTCTTGATCAAGATCAATCATTGAGAAGGGAACAGTCGTAGTTGGGCGAGCAACAAAAAAAGTGATAGTATTTTTGTACTCCAACATGTATTATTCAAATCTAATGTGCTCATCCCATCAATTTTGATGAATGGCCCAAATAAACATGAACTCCTTGAGGTTGATATCACCCTCCTTAGGACACTTCCTCTGTCGATCAGCTGCAATCAAGAGTAAACAAATACAGTTAGTGGTGTAGCCAATGAAATTATTACAGAGAGTTATTTAATAGTGTTGAAACATATCCCCTTCCCATATTGACGGCATTTGGGCCCTTGATATAATGCGTTCCCTATCATGGGTACATATTGCCAATTTTTGGCAATTACTCCATGATCAAAGTAATCTCTATTATAATTCTGGAGGTTAACTACTAGAGCCTTATTTACAGCCCTTATCTTTAAATAGTAGGTGTTGTCACTTGTGACCCACTTATAGCAAACCATGATCTCTGGGATTCCTATATGGGTCCCATGAAGCTGATTTAACCTACAAACCCCATTAACTACTCTCCAAGTGTTATGGGCTATTTTAGCAAGGACCACGTCAAAATACTGGCAAAACTCAAGGCAAAATTGGTTTGGGTGAAAAGTAAATCGACACTCAGCAATAAAATAGAACGGATCCAATGGACCTCAAGTAAAGAAAAAAGCACTACAAGAGGATTGGCAAATTCCAAATTCACGCACGAAGGAATATTCCACTCATTCCTAAATTCCTCTACAGAAGCTATTAAGTAAACGATATTCAAAGATGAAGTGAAAAAAGAGAGAGAGTATTCTTATAAGGATTTAAGTATTCAGCAAGAACTAAAGAACAAAAGAAATAGTTGTACAGAAAGCTCAAGAAAATAGCAGCAGAAACTCAAAAAGTTAGAGTTAGAAGACAATCGTGGTTTTCTTGCCTTTTATAGATTTCCTCAAAACTTGGCGAGGGTATGTGACACCCCGACTAATTAAATACCGGGTAGCTACTCCTTTATTAAATTAATTCAAAATGCCAAGTTGGCTCAGTTAATAGCATCACTGTCGAAAACATTTTAATATTACTAACCACCTAATATTTAAAAAGCAAGTTGCCAAATTTTAATTTAAGTCTGATTAACAAGCAACAAATGTAATGAAGAAATAAATAACACCATTCACCATACTGAAGTAAAATGAATAACCATCACAATAGAGTAAATAAATTCTGGAGGAAAACTCCTCACTACAATCCCATAACTGAAATAAATAAACTGAAACAATACATGCTAAAGTTTGAAAACTGAAATGTAAAAGATGTCTCTAAGGAAATGGGCAACATGCCCTATAACTGATAGATGGTGGCTCTGGAATCCAAAAGATAGAAGCGTCTACATGCAAATCCCTGTAGCTTCCACAAGCAGCTACAGCTCGTCACCTGAATGAGTATCCTATGCTTGGTGTCCTTGTGGCTGGGCACCTAAAAATGGTTTTACAAGAAAAAGATTTGAAAAGCAAACGGGTCAGAACCCGAATGTGGAGTTATATTTTAAAAACCTGCAAGTGTTTTAAAAACATTTAAAACATTAAATGCAAAGTACATGTTAGGACGTGCACTCACATGATATTCTCACCTCTCGTCTAACTGTGCACTCCTAACGCAAGTACCCATCTACAATAATATAACCACTAGCTAAGTGACATCATAACTAGCTAGACTGTAATAGTTCCTACCCTTATTACCCGGTCCTATTAACATATAATGCTCGTAATTAAATATTGATTTAATGTAAACTCAGTTACTAAATATGCCATATATATACGTATCAGTTAACTCCTTATATAACTCGAAGCAATACCGTAATATGTTCACAATATTAACAGGAGGATTTCCATTAATTAAATGTATATTATTCACATCATAAATATACGATACAAGCACCCCGCAATCTAAGCTATGGTGCACACATACTCTACTATCCATCCCGGTACATCACGTACATAAGGATTACATATTCCGAATCTCTCAGGAATAGTTTACCGATAACAACATCACAAATAATGGAGGCGAACACAGTCACCATCACATGGGTCACGCACATACCTACGCTCCCATGATCAGCGGACTTATTAATATCACAATAAGTCTTTCTATGGCCTATGTTCATCGAGGTACCAGTCTATATCCCCCTCGTAGGCACACAAGGATTAGAGGGTCCTAAGCGAACGCAAACCTCCCATGATAGCAAGTATGGTAGGTATGTCATACACAAAATCCATATACCAATACTAAGTAAACACACATCTTAGTAATACCATATTTTAATCGTATACTATTCTCATTCTCGTACTAACTCGTAATTATCACTATATATGCTATACCGGTTTATAATCATACGTGCCATAATTAATTCTCACGTCGTAGTGGACACTCACGTCTCGACCCAAACCGTCCATGTAATACAACTCTCGTATGTAAATTTCTCCTCATAAATACCCAAATGTCCCAATCCTATCATTACTACATCTACGGAATGATATCTATATCCTCAAACCAATTTACGGAACTCCAAAAGTCAAAACAGTCCAAAATGGCCCAAACTGCCACCTCGTTAGAAGTCTCGTTCGAACGAGTGTTCGAACGAGTTTGGACTGTCATCTCGTTAGAAGTCTCGTTCGAACGAGGCTGTTCGAACGAGATCCCAGTTCGTTCGAACGAACTGTCCCTTCTAATGATATCTCATTCGAACGAGATATCGAACGAAATCCCTACTCATTAGTAACGACTGGTCAACTCGTTAGAAGCTCATTCGAACGAGTTCGTTCGAATGACCTGGGGCTGCTTCTAACGACTGACCAGTTTTGGCCCAGAATTTTCCCAATTCATTTTCCATCCATTTTTACTCCTCAAACCTCTTCTAAAATTCGTTCCAACAATATATTGAGTTCTATAATTATCCTCAAACATGCCAAGGTGCTATACTAACATCATTAAAGGGGTTTAATACCTTCTAAACATCATTAAATCACAAATTTCTACTTAAATTCCCAATTTTCTTCAAGAACATAAACCCTAGGTTCTTCTCATCAAAATTTCCCAGATTTTAATCCGTTTATACATCACATAGATATGAAATCTCTGAATTAAATCTTCAAACAATGTTTCTACATGCAAACCTATCCCAAAATTAAACAACAATCTTCCAATTTCATGGGTTTTCTTTTAACTCTTATATAAGATTGATTAACAATGTTTCTAACATGGAAAAAGCATTCACTGCATAAGGAATGTAATTTAAATCACTTGCCTTGGTTTGATTTCGGATTTGGTGTTGATTTGATGAAGAATTTCTGCAGAATTTCTCTCTCTCTAAGTTCCTTCTCCAATGGTGGCTCAAGGTGGCTAGGGTTTGATTTGGGGAAACTTAGAAAACCTAAATGACAACCTACGTAGCCTTCTAGGTTAATATGGGTTGGTTAATGGGCTTAATGGGTTTAATCCACATCAGATTTACATCTCTAATTTTCGTCACTTTTAATTCCTAAAAATGTAAAATTACCAAAATACCCTTTAAGTTACCGGTATGGCCTAAAAATACCCCGGGACCCAAACTATACCCCCGGCTAGTGTTTTCTGACTATCTCGACCCTTCCGGACGCGTTGGTGCACTCAAAACGACCATATGAATTATAGATTTTAAATTCACTTTTTATCATCAAAATATTATACCGTGGCGCGGCGGTCCCACACGTCTCAACAAAATTTCTAAAATGTCGTATATAAATCCCACGACAAATTTTATAATACCAAATACATATATAATCATATATGCACCTAATCAAATACCAATTCGCATCTCATTAGTATTTATAACCCGGATTAATTTCCAATTAATACGCATTTAATTAATTAATCCCAAGAATAAATATAGAAAAAAATACGGGGTATTACATACTTCCCCCCTAATAACTGAATTTCGTCCCGAAATTCGAAACTAGAAAGTACCTGCTAAAAATAGCTCTGGATAACGTTCGCGCATCTCATCCTCGCGCTCCCATGTGGACTCCTCGACATTGTGATGTTGCCAATGAACACGCACTAACGGGACTATCTTTGACCGCAGTTTCCTCTCGCTTCGGTCCAAAATAGCAATTGGCCCCTCCTCGTAGGAGCTATCCGGCTGGAGATCGATGTCCTCCACAGCAATGTGAGAATGAGCCAAATTATCTCTAATTTATTTCCTCAACGAGGAAATATGGAACACGTCGTGAATCCGATGCAAGTGCTCCGGTAGTCCAAGTCTATACGCAACGGGTCCGATCCGCTCAATAATAGGAAACGACCCCACAAACCTCGGTGCCAACTTCCATTTCTTCCCGAATCGCATAATCCCCTTCATCGGAGAAACCCTGAGCAAAACCTGGTCCCCCACTTGGAACTCCCTGAAAAACCTCTTCGCATTAGCATAACTCTTCTGCCTGTCTTGAGCTACCCGAATGCGACTCCGAATCAACTCAATCCTTGCCGAAGTATCCTGAATCACTTCCGGCCCAAGTAGTTTGTTGTCCCCCACCTCCAACCAACATGCTGGGGAATGACAAGGCCTACCGTACAATGCCTCAAACGGAGCCATGCCAATCGTGAACTGATAGAGGTTGTTGTAAGCAAACTCTACCAGTGGAAGGTACTGCTCCCATCCACCCCCGAAGTCAATAATGCACATGCGTAGCATGTCCTCCAACATCTGATTGGTGCGCTCTGTCTGCCCATCAGTCTGTGGATGATAAGCCGTAATCAACCGCAATTCCGTGCCCATGGCCTCCTGGAAACTCTCCCAAAACCTCGAAACAAATATCTTGTCTCTGTCAGACACGATATTTAGGGGCACACCGTGAAGTCTCACAATCTCTGAAATGAAGAGTTGGGCATACTGTCCCGTAGTGTAGTCAGTCCTTACGGGTAAGAAGTGAGCGACCTTGGACAACCTGTCCACAATTACCCAAACGGAGTCGTGACCCCTCTGCGACGTAGGCAACCCCGTGACAAAATCCATGGATATGCTCTCCCACATCCACACCGGAACCTCCAACGGCTGTAGCAATCCTGTCGGTCTCTGATGATCCACTTTTATGAGCTGACAAGTGGCGCATTTCGAGACAAACTCAGCGATATCTCTCTTCATACCGCTCCACCAATATTGCCGTCTCATGTCTTGGTACATTTTGTCCCCTCCGGGATGTACCGCGAACCGTGAGCCGTGCGACTCTGCCATCACATCGTGCCGTAATTCTTCCCCTTTCGGAACTACCAATCTCCCATTGAAGCACAATCCCCCGTCTGAGCTAACGGTATAGGACTCGGCTCCCTCTGCAAGTAATCGAACTATCTGCTCCTGACAGAACGAGTCATTAGCCTATGCCCGTACTATCCTCGTGATAATCTGCGGTGTAACGGTCATTACAGGCATGAAAGATCGGGACATTGCATCCTGGTGTCCCAATTCCTTCCACTTAGCTTTCCACACCTCTGCCACCTCATCTGCTGGCCTGCGGCTCAACGCGTCTGCTACCACGTTAGCCTTACCCGGGTGGTACTGGATGTCGAACTGGTAGTCCTTCAAAAATTCAAGCCACCTAGGCTGCCGCATATTCAATTCCTTCTGCGTGAACATATACTGTCGTGACTTGTGGTCTGTGAACAGCTGAAACTTCTCCCCCAAAAGATAGTGCCTCCAAATCCATAAGGAAAATACTACCGCTGCCAACTCCAAATCATGCGTGGGGTAATTCTTCTCATGAGGCTTAAGCTTACGAGAAGCATAAGCTATGGCATGTCTCTCCTACTTCAATACACCTCCAAGCCCTTGCAAAGACGCGTCGGTGTAAACCAAATACTCAACTCCCGGTCTCGGCAATGTTAACACAGGTGCTGAGGTCAACTTGTCCTTCAATTCATCGAACGCCAACTAACAGGCATCATTCCAAATGAACGGCACACCTTTACGAGTAAGATGTGTCAAAGGACCTGCTATCTCTGAGAAACCCCGAATAAACCTCCTGTAGTATCCTGCTAAACCCAAGAAACTACGAATCTTCGTTGGCGTCGTGGGCTGTCCCCACTCCCTCACCGTTGATACCTTCCCCGGATCGACAGATATTCCCTGGTCGGAAATAATGTGACCCAAGAACTGGACTTCCTTCAGCTAAAACCCACATTTCTCATATTTTGCATACAGCTCGTTCCGACGAAGTGTCTGCAAAACCTGCTTCAAATGCTCGGCGTGCTCCTCCTCTGTCTGAGAGTAAACCAGAATATCATTAATGAAGACAATGACAAACTGGTCTAGGAAATCCCTGAACACTCTGTTCATCAAGTCCATAAACACTGCTGGAGCGTTGGTCAAGACGAAAGGCATAACCCGAAACTCGTAAGAACCATATCTCGACAAGAATGCGGTCTTCGAGACATCCTCCTCCCTGATACGCAACTGATGGTATCCTGACCTCAAGTCAATCTTCGAGAAGAAAGAATCTCCTCTCAACTGGTCGAATAAGTCATCGATTCGAGGCAACGGATACTTATTCCGTATCGTGACCTTATTCAACTCTCGGTAGTCCACGCACAATCTCAGTGAACCATCCCTCTTCTTCACAAACAAAACTGGAGCGCCCCAAGGTGAGGTACTCCTGCGAATAAAGCCCTGCCCTAACAGCTGCTCTATCTGATCCCGTAGCTCTCGCATCTCAGCCGGAGCCATACGGTACGGTGCACGTGCTATAGGTCTCGTACCCGGTAGCAAATCTATAACGAAGTCTATCTCCCGACTGGGTGGTAAGCCTGGTATCTCCTGAAACACATCTGAATACCCCCTGACAACCGGGATCGAATCCAAAGGAATCACAACCTCCTTAGAGGTATCCTCCTCTATGTAATACAGATGAGCGGTCGATCCTCCCTCTGGGCGAGGCATCTGATTGGGTATAAATATTGTATATTTATCCCCCTAATTTCAGTACTTTTGTGAACCCGAATGATGTAACATATATGGATTTGATTCACTTTTATGCTTCTAACCTTCTTGGCGAGTATTGCGTGTTTCGTGCTTCTCCTATTGGTTTTACAGGTTAATTATGCAAGCAGTGCAAAGGAGGAAGCAAGACAGTGCAAGAAAAGCTAGGAAGGCAAGTTCAAGGGCATTTTCGTAATTTTACAGCCCGATTCTGGAGGTGGGTCCTTCTGGAAATTTGAAGATCTCGGAACAACGAGCACACTGGAAAAAACGGCACCCAAATCCGAGCTACGGTTGAAAAGTTATGCTCAGTTGAAGTTGAAGAAAAATCCAAGAAAAGGAGAGAAAAACCAGAAAAAAAATCTAAGTGTTGAGAGCAAGTCCAGGCTGGTACATGCGAACCCCACCCCGAACCGGTTCGGGGGGGCGAACCGGTTCGCTGTACCCCCGAACCGGTTCGCTGTACCTGACACGCGAATTTTGTCTTTCATTTGGATTGGTCTCCAAGTCTCCTATTAGGTTTAAAAGACTAAAAACTTGTAAAAAACGTAGGCATTAACCTAGGAGCAGCTTTTAGGGTTATTTGGAGAGAGTTTTTGATAGAGAAAAAGGAGAGAAACATCTAGGAACATCAAAGGCACAATTTACTTCAAGAATTCATTGTTTCGGGTTTGTTTTTGCAAGTTTTAATTCAAGATTCTTGTTTCTTATTATTGCTCTTGCATGCTTTGTTTTCCCATTAGATTCAACTTGTTTTCGCATTCATAATACGTATTTACATGTTTAGATTTAGTTTTATCATGAATTCATACACATGCAACATCATTCTTTCATGCATTAGGCAATTTAACATGTCCGGCTAGGTTTTTCAAGGTTGGGATGCATGAACCCAACCTGATGTGTTAGTGCATGTGTATAACGTTGATCCGCTGAATTTAATGATTAATTTTGATCGTATCGTGTAATTTCATAAGAGTTGTAGATCTTTATATCTCGTTTGCCTATGGGTACTCGTGATGATTTAGAATACAATTTGAGTGTAATTACCGCGATACCGATTTACTCATCCTCAGATTAGGTATGACGCGGGCTTGAACCTCGTATACATAATGCTTGGGAGTACTAAATTCCGGGTTTGAATTAATCGGATAAATTTATGATTGACGTTGTCACTGCATCACACTAGGGTTGGGGGATTGTATTCCCATCCTGTTTTCTCATCCTTTAGTTAAAAAGTTTCAAATCAAACCTTCATTCTTAATCTAGATAATTTAGTTAATTGCATTTTTCATTGTAGTTTCATAATTGCGTTTAGTTTAACCAATCTCAAAAAGCCAAATCAATCTTTTTCTTTTCTTTTAGAGTCATTGTTAGGATTCCTTAATCTTATCCCGTCGTCACAACTTCTGTTGTCCTTCTTCCCTGAGGATCGATACCCGACTTGTCGGATTATTACTTGAACGATAGGCTTGCACTTGAGCCTAGAGAGCACACACTTTAGAAACACATTCTGAATCGTGTCAAGTTTTTGGCGCCGTTGCCGGGGAATTAGGTAGACTTAGGATTAGATCGAGTTAATCCAAAACTTTGACCAAAAATTCTAAAAAATCCAAAAAAATAAAAAAATAAAAAAATAAAACTTCAAAAAGATTCACAATCATCATCTCTCCTGAGCTTAATGCAAAATTCTGAAACCACTCCCACACCCCATAATACTCCAACCAGCATTCACGAAAATCCACTTGTTGAGTATAATCCTGACAGTCCCCACACTCCACAAGCCCCACACTTCTGGATCCCACCTCCCACACCGTCACACTCCATCTCTAGCAACACTCCTTTCTCCTTCGTAGGACACACTTCGTGCACACCTAGTGAGAACGCCGAATCGTCGAGTGAAAGAGAGATGTCGCAGCACAGTAATGCACCTACCGGTGAGGACGAGCCCCCGTACCGCCCGTTGAGAGAATTCTTATATCCCGAGCGCACTGTCACTCCAGGATGCATTATACTCCCGTATAATGCCGGGCAATTTCGTTTCAAAAATGGGATGATCCAGACACTACCACATTATCATGGTATGGATTCTGAAAAGCCATACCTCCACATAAGGGAATTTGAGGACGTGTGTGATACTCTCAACGATCAAACCTGCACACAAGAGGTAATCCGCCTCAAACTCTTCCCCTTCTCGCTTAAAGATAAAGCCAAAGCTTGGCTATGGTCTTTACCTCCAAGCTCGATTCCATCCTGGAATGAGCTACAGTCTAAATTTCTCAAGAAATTCTTCCCAACACATCGAACAATCTCTATAAAGGCTCAAATTCAAGCATTCAGGCAACAAGAAAATGAGCCTTTCCATCGATGTTATGAACGTTTCAACGAGTTAGTGGCTTTGTGCCCTCATCATGGATTTGACCCATCGCAAATCATCTCCTTTATCTATAATGGGTTAAATCTTAATTCTAAACAGCTTGTTGAAACCATGGGAAGTGGTCCATTTGTCGATCTAGATGCCCATGATGCTGATCTTCACATGAGGTATGTCGCCGAGACTACCCAATCTTGGGATACCTCTGACCCGAGCGCTCAAAATCAAAATCGACAATCTACCACAGCTCCGTCGACATCCGGTCTATTCCAAGTAGATAAGAATTCGATGTCGGACTGTCGGTTGGACACCATTGAGAGAGGACTGCGAGACTTATGTGAGGTAGTTGGATCCATCAAGAACCCTGTCGTGAAGGTGTGTGCGATTTGTGAGGCGGGACATTCAACTGAGGAATGTCCGACGATACCCGCCTACAAAGTAATGTTGCAAGAGCAAGTTAGTGGGATAGGAGGCTTTAAGGATAATTTCGGTGCCCCACACGGAAATTCATACAACCCTTCGTGGAAAAACCATCCCGGTTTTATCTACGGGCAACAACACGCCGCAATGAACCCTCCTTCGCATGTTGCCCCTCCTCCTCCGCACCAATTCCAACAAGCTCCACATATGCAAGGACATGTGCAAGCACCACCACCTCACGGAAATTATATCCCGCCACAGCGGAGAACTCTCGAGGATACTGTGAATCAATTCATCGCAAGCCAGGCCGCAACCAATGCCAAGTATGATCGTCTCATTGGCGACCTAAATGCAAATCTGTCTAAGATACAATCCTCGTTGAGTGTTCAGGAGAAGGGAAAGTTTCCTGCCCAGGGCCAAAGACCTCTCCAAGGTCAAACTAGTGTTAGCTCAACACCCCACGACCATCTTGAGCAATGTAGCGCAATCACCACTCTACGTAGTGGGAGGGTAGTTGACTTGTCACCTCCCCCACGAGACGTACTTAAAGATAAGGAGATTTCACCCGGCACGAAAGAGGCCGAAGATGTCCCCTTGAATGAAGGTGATAAAGATGACACTAGTGAGGCCGAGGTAGTAGTGAAACCACCCACCGCGGCACCATTTCCTCAAAGGTTGATTCCTTCACAGAAAGGATGCCCACGTGATGAAGTGCTAGAAGTACTTAAGCAAGTGAAGCTAAACTTGCCCTTCCTTGATGCCATCAAGCAAATTCCAGCCTACGGCAAAGTTATCAAAGATTTGTTGACGGTAAAAAGGAAGATGAAGGTTAAAAAGAATGTCTTTCTAGCTCAGAACGTGAGTTCCATTCTACTAAATGATCTCCCGCCTAAATTCAAAGATCCCGGTGCACCCACCATATCATGCATCATTGGAGATAATAAAATTGAGAAAGCCTTACTTGACTTGGGAGCAAGTGTAAACATACTTCCTTACTCCATTTATAGGCAACTTGACTTGGGCGATCTCAAGCCCACAAAGGTCACTCTCCAACTAGCGGATCGAACCGTGAAGATTCCACGAGGCATAATTGAGGACGTGATCGTTCAAGTTGACACCTTCTACTTTCCGGTAGATTTTGTCATTTGGGACACGGAGCCCTCCTTCACCTCAAGCAACCATGTTCCTATCATCCTTGGGCGCCCGTTCTTAGCTACGGCTAACGCAATCATCAACACTAGGAATGGGCGAATGCAACTCACTTTTGGGAACATGACTTTAGAGACCAACATCTTCCATGTCGCCCAACATACGGGAGAAGAAGATGACCTTCACGCAGTGAGCTTCATAGAGGAGATCGTAGAGGAATACAACGAGGAGAATTATTGTGGAGATGCTTCGTGGTCCTGCTTAGTGTCGAGCCATGAGAATGAGAGGTCCCACAAGAGAGAGTCGTTAGGAGTGTGCCCTATTTCATCAAGTAACGGTGGTAGTTGTGATGCGGAGAGAAAAGTGGAAGAGAGGTGTGTAGTGACCGCAATAGAGCGAGAGAGAGAGGGGTTAGAAGAGAGAAAAATGGTGGAGTTAGAAAGCGAGCAAGTTAGAGAGGACGTTGGCACCGCGAGAGAGAGAGATCTAGGGGACATGAGCAAGGAAGAATTTGAAAAAGAATTCGGTCCGGTGGATGAGAGCCTAGATGAGAGCCTTAACGACCAAGTCCAAACTCTAATGGATTCATTTAGACACCTAGAAGAAAGTGAATGGGAAGATAAAATCAATGAATTTCTTCTTTGTGACCATCCACCCATACCACTAGAGGTCCCAAAGGCGAGTGAGGAGAAAAGTTGTGGTTCATCCGACTTAGAACCCGACCCATGCGTCTTAAAAATTGAAAGAAACCTAGGTGTCCCCTCCGAGTCAGTGCACGTTGACCATGCTTTGAGTCAGCATCACGAGGATCCCTTTCCAATTAGTCACGACGAGTCTCCCGGTCTATCCTTTATCTATGGGCGAGGTCCCAACTTGTTTCGATTATTGGAATATGATCCTAGGACGGGAGTGACAAGGAGAGCATCAACCCCCATAAGTGGGGTCGGGTGAGTTTATGGAGAGATGAGAGGTCGTCGCACCCCCGACGCGTATGGGGTGATTTTTGTTGTATTTTTGAGTCATGCATGAGGGTCATATAGTGTCTTGTTGCATTTTTCACATTTGTTTGTTTTATTTTTCCGCACTTTTCATTCGCCTTGAATTAGATTTTAGTCCTTTTTGCTTGAGGACAATGCAAAAGTCTAAGTTAGGGGGGGTCACAAGTGCGTATTTCTAAAACTTCACAAATTTTCAAAAATGCCCAAAATTTCCAAAAAAATCATAAAAATTTGAAAAATCCAAAAATATTTTTCTTCAAAATAAATAAAAATTGGAATTCAAATTTTTTCAAAAATATCATTAAAAGTCGAATTGGAGTCTCAAATTGTAAACATCCAACATACACGAGCCGAAATTGACTAAAGATGGAAATTGAGCGAAAATTGACGACTTAACGAATAAATGTGGAGATTAACAAAACCCGGTGAGATTCGAGCCTATCACGTTTTGCGAGATTTTAAATCAATCCGAGTTAATTGTTAACTCAAAGTTCTTTTTAGCGCTTAATAAGTTGTCAAGGATCTCAAATTTTTTTCATTTGATCGGTTTTGAAAAATGTGTGCAATATTGCCTTGAAAATCGTGTCAAATTAGTCTCTAAACTTAAATTCATCTCGAAATGCATATGGTAACGCAATTGGTATTTTGGACAATGAAGTAGGCCCTCGTTTGTCACCCAAAAATATTGGCCAGAAAAAGTAGCGAAAAATTATCCCTTTTGTAACCCAAATTGAGCCAAATAATTTTCCCTTTCGTTTGACAACCCGAAAAACCCAAAATAGCCCGGAATTGCGAAAAACAAAAAAACAAAAAATCAGAATTTAAGTCCGAAAAGTGCAACAAAAAGGGGGCAAGAAAAAAAAAATAGAAGAATGCTCAACAAAAATAGCAACAAAGAAAAAAAGAAAAGAAAAAAAAATAGAAAAAGAAGAAAAAAATGAGCAATAGCCCGAAAAATGCACAAACGGACATCACGAATGACTTTTCCAATTCCAACCCTCCATACCTCCTTTATTTTACCCAATGCAACTTTTAACCCGAAAAAGTCCTAACCGAGTCCAAATTGCGTAAATTGAGTACCGCGTGGAGAGTTAATACACCAAAAGATAATATAAGAGGTTAAATGCGCGAAATAGAGGCGATGTTCCCGTTTTTAAAACCGTAATCCGTTGAAGAGATCCTTTCACCATAAAATTTCCGTCTTTCTAATTGCATGCGTGTATTTGCTTCCACTACATTTACTCCTTATATCACGCATGCCGAGAGAATAGCCATAATCCGAGAGATTCGTTTGTGAGTGCATTCCGTGAGAAATTGAAATCAAAACGAATTTTCGGATAAGTAACGTAATAATCAATCGATGGAAATTAGCGGTTATATTTCTGGCTACGCACACACACACTACGATTTGAGACTTGTAAATATGATTTGATGATGACTATTTTATGGAAAAGTTTGAATTGTACAATTTTTGCGTATTTTGAATTTTCTTTGAGTCGAATTTTGTGGGTATATTCACTGCAAACCCTCACGAGACACAACTCGTCCTACTAGGGTAACCTAGGGGTTTAAAGGCTTGTTGCATGCGCTAAATGCAATCGCTTGCCCGCGAAAGAGGTGTTCTATCCCAATAAAGTCCTTGAAGTGTCCTTAACTCTTAATTTCATTCTTTTACATTGCTCGGGACGCGCAAAGTTCTAAGTTAGGGGGGTTTGATTGGGTATAAATATTGTATATTTATCCCCCTAATTTCAGTACTTTTGTGAACCCGAATGATGTAACATATATGGATTTGATTCACTTTTATGCTTCTAACCTTCTTGGCGAGTATTGCGTGTTTCGTGCTTCTCCTATTGGTTTTACAGGTTAATTATGCAAGCAGTGCAAAGGAGGAAGCAAGACAGTGCAAGAAAAGCTAGGAAGGCAAGTTCAAGGGCATTTTCGTAATTTTACAGCCCGATTCTGGAGGTGGGTCCTTCTGGAAAGTTGAAGATCTCGGAACAACGAGCACACTGGAAAAAACGGCACCCAAATCCGAGCTACGGTTGAAAAGTTATGCTCAGTTGAAGTTGAAGAAAAATCCAAGAAAAGGAGAGAAAAACCAGAAAAAAAATCTAAGTGTTGAGAGCAAGTCCAGGCTGGTACATGCGAACCCCACCCCGAACCGGTTCGGGGGGGCGAACCGGTTCGCTGTACCCCCGAACCGGTTCGCTGTACCTGACACGCGAATTTTGTCTTTCATTTGGATTGGTCTCCAAGTCTCCTATTAGGTTTAAAAGACTAAAAACTTGTAAAAAACGTAGGCATTAACCTAGGAGCAGCTTTTAGGGTTATTTGGAGAGAGTTTTTGATAGAGAAAAAGGAGAGAAACATCTAGGAACATCAAAGGCACAATTTACTTCAAGAATTCATTGTTTCGGGTTTGTTTTTGCAAGTTTTAATTCAAGATTCTTGTTTCTTATTATTGCTCTTGCATGCTTTGTTTTCCCATTAGATTCAACTTGTTTTCGCATTCATAATACGTATTTACATGTTTAGATTTAGTTTTATCATGAATTCATACACATGCAACATCATTCTTTCATGCATTAGGCAATTTAACATGTCCGGCTAGGTTTTTCAAGGTTGGGATGCATGAACCCAACCTGATGTGTTAGTGCATGTGTATAACGTTGATCCGCTGAATTTAATGATTAATTTTGATCGTATCGTGTAATTTCATAAGAGTTGTAGATCTTTATATCTCGTTTGCCTATGGGTACTCGTGATGATTTAGAATACAATTTGAGTGTAATTACCGCGATACCGATTTACTCATCCTCAGATTAGGTATGACGCGGGCTTGAACCTCGTATACATAATGCTTGGGAGTACTAAATTCCGGGTTTGAATTAATCGGATAAATTTATGATTGACGTTGTCACTGCATCACACTAGGGTTGGGGGATTGTATTCCCATCCTGTTTTCTCATCCTTTAGTTAAAAAGTTTCAAATCAAACCTTCATTCTTAATCTAGATAATTTAGTTAATTGCATTTTTCATTGTAGTTTCATAATTGCGTTTAGTTTAACCAATCTCAAAAAGCCAAATCAATCTTTTTCTTTTCTTTTAGAGTCATTGTTAGGATTCCTTAATCTTATCCCGTCGTCACAACTTCTGTTGTCCTTCTTCCCTGAGGATCGATACCCGACTTGTCGGATTATTACTTGAACGATAGGCTTGCACTTGAGCCTAGAGAGCACACACTTTAGAAACACATTCTGAATCGTGTCAGCATCGCCACTATAAACACCTCTTGCCCCGGAATGGCAAAAACAATGCTCCCGCTGAAATAATCAATCATGGCCCTATATGCTACGAGCCAATCCATACCGATGATCACATCGTGAACATGCATATCTAACACTAACATGTCTGCAGGGAATACCAAACCACCAATCTCTACCCCCACTCCCCGGCATATAAAGAAAATAAGTGACCCACTCCCTAATGGTGAGTCGACACACGTCACTGTGCTCTCTGCCGTAGCTAACAATCCTAAAGCTTTCGCGAAGTGTGTAGCTATAAAACAGTGTGTAGCACCCGTATCAAATAACACCTGACCCATAGTGCCATGGATAGGAAACGTACCCTCGATCGCGGGCGGTGCCTGTGGAACTGCAGCCTGGTGAACGTTGTAGACACGTCCATACTGTAGCTTCCCCTGCTGAGCTGGGACTGCTGGAATGGGTGGCAATGCTGCCATCTGTGGCGGTGCGGGAAGAGCGGCGGGAAACATAGGTCTCTGTGGCTCCTGGCGAGCACCCTGCTGCTGCTGCTGTGGGGCCCTGCCCCTATCAGGACAATCCTGCTTCTTATGGCCAGTCTTGCCACAAGTAAAGCACTTCCTGGGGAAGTTCCCTCCCCTCTGCCCCTGCTGTCCCCGGCCCTGGTGGCCGTTATCGTTCCTACCTTGGCCCTGCTGGCCCTGATGGAACTGCTGCCCATTCTGCCCCTGCTGGCCCTGATGGCCGTTTGGGCCCTGATGGCCCTGACGGAAACCTCCCTGACCCTGCCTGTAGTTCCCTGACCGGAACCTCTTATTATCCCCCTGCTGGGTACCCTGCTCAATCTGTCTCTGCCCCTGACCGGTTTGTGCCCCGCTGGCACCATGTCCTCCAGTCCTGCCCTGATGGCTAGACTCCCCCGACCGCTTGCCCTCGGCCATATGAAAACGGTGGTCCTGGCAGTGCAATAATGCAGCGTTAACCACATCAGAATACGTGGCCAGCGATAGGTTCCCTAGCAGATGCTGATGGATCCTCCAATTCAACCCGTCAGTGAACTTCTCTATCTTCTTCTTCTCTGTTGGAATCTCGTCTGGAACGATATTCAACAGGTTAGTGAACTCGGCCTCATACTCGGCCACTGTCTTGCCCTCCTGCTTCAAACTCATCAGCTTCCTCCTCATCTCTGTATGAACTGCGGACGGAAAGTACTTGCGGTCTAACCGCACCCAGAACTCCTGAATCGTGAGGGTATCCCTCTCCTCCGCGGTGGTAATAGACTCCCACCACTGTAGCGCAGATCCTACTAGCTTGAAAGTAGCTAGTACTTGTTTCTGAACATCAGTGCACTCATGCATCCTCAAATGCCTCTGTATGTCCTTCCTCCATTGGCTCGAGACTACCACATCTGAGCTACCTGCAAACTCTGGAGGATGCGCTTTCTGAAAAGCGTCTCGTACACGCTCCCAAGCAGACGGAAATGCATTAACCTGTGCTGGCGCGAAAACCGGCGCCTGAGGCGGTGCCTGCTGAATCACGGCAATCGCGGCATTTACCGCTTGGGCTACTATAGCAGCAACCTTAGCGGCGTTCATCATGCCCTGAACTGGAGCAGGCTGGGGTTCGGGCATTGCATTCCTGGGAACTCGTCGTGCACGTCGTGGAGGCATCTGAAATAAGAACAAAGTTTATAAGTTCGCAGTTTATAAACTTAAAATAACTGAAGAACGAATCATACACAAAAAGAGTACAACAGTCCTAAAATATAGGGCTCTATATCAAAGAAACGTAGCGGAAACATAATAGCCGTATAGATCCTATAGAACACTAGAACCTGATGATCTGATACCACCTGTGACACCCCGACTAATTAAATACCGGGTAGCTAATCCTTTATTAAATTAATTCAAAATGCCAAGTTGGCTCAGTTAATAGCATCACTGTCGAAAACATTTTAATATTACTAACCACCTAGTATTTAAAAAGCAAGTTGCCAAATTTTAATTTAAGTCTGATTAACAAGCAACAAATGTAATGAAGAAATAAATAACACCATTCACCATACTGAAGTAAAATGAATAACCATCACAGTAGAGTAAATAAAGTCTGGAGGAAAACTCCTCACTATAATCCCATAACTGAAATAAATAAACTGAAACAATACATGCTAAAGTCTGAAAACTGAAATGTAAAAGATGTCTCTAAGGAAATGGGCAACATGCCCTACAACTGATAGATGGTGGCTCTGGAATCCAAAAGATAGAAGCGTCTACATGCAAATCCCTGTAGCTTCCACAAGCAGCTACAGCTCGTCACCTGAATGAGTATCCTATGCTTGGTGTCCTTGTGGCTGGGCACCTAAAAATGGTTTTACAAGAAAAAGATTTGAAAAGCAAACGGGTCAGAGCCCGAATGTGGAGTTATATTTTAAAAACCTGCAAGTGCTTTAAAAACATTTAAAACATTAAATGCAAAGTACATGTTAGGACGTGCACTCACATGATATTCTCACATCTCGTCTAACTGTGCACTCCTAACGCAAGTACCCATCTACAATGATATAACCACTAGCTAAGTGACATCATAACTAGCTAGACTGTAATAGTTCCTACCCTTATTACCCGGTCCTATTAACATATAATGCTCGTAATTAAATAGGGATTTAATGTAAACTCAGTTACTAAATATGCCATATATATAAGTATCAGTTAACTCCTTATATAACTCGAAGCAATACCGTAATATGTTCACAATATTAACAGGAGGATTTCCATTAATTAAATGTATATTATTCACATCATAAATATACGATACAAGCACCCCGAAATCTAAGCTATGGTGCACACATACTCTGCTATCCATCCCGGTACATCACGTACATAAGGATTACATATTCCGAATCTCTCAGGAATAGTTTACCGATAACAACATCACAAATAATGGAGGCGAACACAGTCACCATCACATGGGTCACGCACATACCTACGCTCCCATGATCAGCGGACTTATTAATATCACAATAAGTCTTTCTATGGCCTATGTTCATCGAGGTACCAGTCTATATCCCCCCCGTAGGCACACAAGGATTAGAGGGTCCTAAGCGAACGCAAACCTCCCGTGATTGCAAGTATGGTAGGTATGTCATACACAAAATCCATATACCAATACTAAGTAAACACACATCTTAGTAATACCATATTTTAATCGTAGTACTATTCTCATTCCCGTACTAACTCGTAATTATCACTATATATGCTATACCGGTTTATAATCATAAGTGCCATAATTAATTCTCACGTCGTAGTGGACACTCACGTCTCGACCCAAACCGTCCATGTAATACAACTCTCGTATGTAAATTTCTCCTCATAAATACCCAAATGTCCCAATCCTATCATTACTACATCTACGGAATGATATCTATATCCTCAAACCAATTTACGGAACTCCAAAAGTCAAAACAGTCCAAAATGGCCCAAACTGCCAGCTCGTTAGAAGTCTCATTCGAACGAGTGTTCGAACGAGTTTGGACTGCCATCTCGTTAGAAGTCTCGTTCGAACGAGGCTGTTCGAACGAGATCCCAGTTCGTTCGAACGAACTGTCCCTTCTAAAGATATCTCATTCGAACGAGATATCGAACGAAATCCCTACTCGTTAGTAACGACTGGTCAACTCGTTAGAAGCTCGTTCGAACGAGTTCGTTCGAACGACCTGGGGCTGCTTCTAACAACTGACCAGTTTCGGCCCAGAATTTTCCCAATTCGTTTTCCATCCATTTTTACTCCTCAAACCTCTTCTAAAATTCGTTCCAACAATATATTGAGTTCTCTAATTATCCTCAAACATGCCAAGGTGCTATACAAACATCATTAAAGGGGTTTAATACCTTCTAAACATCATTAAATCACAAATTTCTACTTAAATTCCCAATTTTCTTCAAGAACATAAACCCTAGGTTCTTCTCATCAAACTTTACCAGATTTTAATCCGTTTATACATCACATAGATATGAAATCTCTGAATTAAATCTTCAAACAATGTTTCTACATGCAAACCTATCCCAAAATTAAACAACAATCTTCCAATTTCATGGGTTTTCTTTTAACTCTTATATAAGATTGATTAACATTGTTTCTAACATGGAAAAAGCATTCACTGCATAAGGAATGTAATTTAAATCACTTGCCTTGGTTTGATTTCGGATTTGGTGTTGATTTGATGAAGAATTTCTGCAGAATTTCTCTCTCTCTAAGTTCCTTCTCCAATGGTGGCTCAAGGTGTCTAGGGTTTGATTTGGGGAAACTTAGAAAACCTAAATGACAACCTACGTAGCCTTCTAGGTTAATATGGGTTGGTTAATGGGCTTAATGGGTTTAATCCACATCAGATTTACATCTCTAATTTTCGTCACTTTTAATTCCTAAAAATGTAAAATTACCAAAATACCCTTTAAGTTACCGGTACGGCCTAAAAATACCCCGGGACCCAAACTATACCCCCGGCTAGTGTTTTCTGACTATCTCGACCCTTCCGGACGCGTTGGCGCACTCAAAATGACCATACGAATTATAGATTTTAAGTTCACTTTTTATCATCAAAATATTATACCGTGGCGCGGCGGTCCCACGCGTCTCAACAAAATTTCTAAAATGCCGTATATAAATCCCACGACAAATTTTATAATACCAAATACATATATAATCATATATGCACCTAATCAAATACCAATTCGCATCTCATTAGTATTTATAACCCGAGTTAATTTCCAATTAATACGCATTTAATTAATTAATCCCAAGAATAAATATAGACAAAAGTACGGGGTATTACAGGGTAATGATTAAAGGATACGTTAATTTAACTATTGGCGGATAAGGAAAAAAGCCATATCTGCCCAAAAGCGATTCGTCAAAACATTGGATAATTGCAAAAATGCTAACCACGTTATGTACCATTAGTTAAATCGACAATTTCACAAGTATGGGAATTCGTTCACTGACCAAGCATCAGAATTGTTGCCCGACAAACTTTAGGTCTAAATATTCCACACTTTTGCAAACAAATCAAGTATGAAACATTGGGGACTTATGTTGATGTCAAAAATTGCCTTATTACGTGGACCAATTAGAAATGAACGTGTGTTATCCAGCATGGTACCAATCTTAGCCAGTAAGGCCTAATGCTTCAACCAAGTCCAGGAATACCAACCAACATATTAAAAAGCTCGACCAATAGCAGGAAGACCGACTAACCTGGTCAGTAAGGCACCATTAGTTGTATACATTGTGAATGTTGTACATATATAAATGTATAATTTATAAAGGCATTCCATCCTTTGATATTCAAACTCTTGTAATCCCACATGATCAATAAATACATTGTAATCCCTGAATCTAGGGGATGGGGACATGCCCGAACAAAGGCAAGGCAATACACAACACGGGACGTAGTCTTTTCCCTTTATCCGAACCACTTTAAAATCTTTTGTGTCTCTCTTATTCACTTATTTTATCTGTGATAAAATAATTGGATATATTCTAGTTTTATGCACCACATTTCTCTACCAAGAATAAGGAAATGATTTCTATTTTATCCCCGTTATTATTTATCGATGACCCCTACATGTTTAAACATTATTAAGACCAATTCATTCGCAAATGTGTCCCAAACAATGAGATCCCTAATGTCTTATCTTTTTTCCACAATGGAGAATGTGGAGGACACTTTTCTTTCTAGAATACAACCTTCAAACTTCAATCTAGTGGTTTCTATTGGCCTAGAATCTTCAAAGATGCACAAGCTTTTTGCAAAACTTACGTCCATTGCCAATTTCTTCGAAAGGTGACTAGAATGAACATGATGCCTATTTCCCCGATTCTAGTAATCGAAGTGTTTCATTATTGGGGAATAGACTTCATGGGTCATTTACCTAAATCCAATCAATTTTAATACATTTAGTCATGGACGAGTATGTATTAAAATGGGTGGAAGTCATGCCTACAATGAATAACACTGTAGAAGTGATGTTAAAATTTAGCAAAGAGAACATCTTGGCTTGATTCGACACACAAAAGGCAATCCTAAGCGACCAAGGACTCCATTTTTATAATGCCATATTTCTTACCACGATGTCCCAATATGGTTTCATCCATAAGATCTCCATCACATATCGCCCACAAAAAAATGGCCAAGAAAAATTGGCCAATAAGGAGATAAAAGGAATTCTCAAAAAATTTGTAGACCCTTTGACCATGGACCAATGCAATTTGGGTGTATCGAACGGCTTATAAGACGCACCTTGGGATGTATCCTTATTAGATCGGGTATGGGAAATCATGTCATTTACCAGTAAAACTTGAGCACTGAGCATATTGGTCTGTCAACAAGCCCAATTTTGACATTATCGAAGGTATAGACCTTTGTGCGTTCCAACTTAACAAGCTTGAGGAGTTGAGGAACGATTTATATGATAATTGTTGTATATGTAAGGCCAAAAAAAGGCTTTTCATGAGAAAAGGATAATGCATAGCATTTTGAGGTGGGAGACAAAGTTCTACTCTACGAGTCCCGCCTCCACCTTTTTCTAGAGAAATTGCAATCCTGATGGAATAGATCATTCGTAGTACAAAAGTTGTATGATCATAGTGATGTCGAGATTTTGAACTCGAGGACCAAAACCTTTTCTAAGGCGAACGGGTAGAGGATTAATTTTTTCCTTAAGGTATTTAACCTCAAGCTTACTGATATCCTCTTAAGGATCCCTCAGTGGGACCTTTATAGGGTGACACACAGTAGGTCTCGGGTTTTTTTTTCAGATTGCCTCTTTTCTATATGAGTTTGTGGAAATTTCACATTTGCGCACGCGATTATATGCCTATTTATAGTTACTATTCCTCCCTTTACTTTTTGATCATTTTAGGTACTTGATTCTTATCAGCTGCCTAAGTAGAAAATTTTGGCAAAATGGGGTCCCGATCGATCGATTCGAGAACCACGATCGATCGGTTTTGGCTATTTTCCCTTTGTTTAGAGGCAGTATTCAAGTTTAGAAAGACCCGATTAGCCGGTCCAATGCCGTGGTCGACTAGTAAGTTAGTTCACCAATGTTGTGTAAATTTGTAAGCTTAATCTGAAAACCCAGACGATCAACCCCATACTCGCACTCAACGGGTAAACCCTTCCATCGCACACTCTCTCTACTTGTATGTATTTTTTTGAGGTGCGAAAGATCGGGTTTGGACTGTTGTCAACTAGATGCTATAGGTTTTAATTCGACCAGTTTTCATTTGCCTATTCACATTTTAAAATACCAATTACTCTCCCCTTCTCTGCCATTCCAACCGTTCCCAAAATCAAACCCTAGTTTTTTTACCTCATTTCCACCATAATCAAGTCCTTAAATCAGTGCATCCAACAACTCAGATATGATTTATCTCATTTCTATGGATTTTTGGAGTTTTATGGATAATCATGCTATTAGAGTTAGTTTCTTTGTGAAATTAATAGGAAAAATTGGCTTGCTCTTTGAATACGTGTTTCAAATTGATTTTTCCCACACACACTCCCTCTTATTGTTGATTGATTTCTTATTGCATGTATAGGATTTATGAACACTATCTTGAGAAGGTTTTTTGTTCTATTGATATGGTGTAATCTTTGTTGATGACTTGCTCTGGAAAATTTCACATTCTCACAACATATTTTTGCAGTCTTGTTTAGTGGATGGTTACATAGGAGGGCATACTCCTTTTGACAAAATTTGTGGGGTGTTTGTGCCATTATGTATGTGTTGAACTGTTGCCTTTTTATGAAATTCTATAAATTGTTTCTAGTCATTGCTAATGGAAGTATTTTGTGTTAAAACCACATTCATGTGCGTATATTGTCTTATATTATTGAGATATCCATGGGGTGGGGTGGGGGGGGGGGGGGTCCTTTGCTAGTTCCAAGTGTATGTCTAAATGCTTTACTTGTTTTTAATTCTCAGTTTGCACATATTCTTGCTTGAGTTTCAATTGATCCATCACATCGGATGTTATTATGCCATCTTCACCTTACCTTTTTTTTTTAATTTAGGCTTCAATTGCAATATTATACTAATTTATGTCTTACATGTTATCATGGACGAGGTGGAAAAGTACAACCTCTAACATTACAGACCTCTTAAGGGTTTTGACGGGTTTCAAAGATAACAATAGAAGTAATGGTATGAGGCATACTTTGTTACTGAGAAGTGCCCACTTGCCCGTAACCCTTCATGGAAAATGGAGGACATCCCCCCCCCCTCCCCACCCCCCCCCCCCCCCCCCCGTGGGGGCGATGTTACTTCTCAAAATATATAATTCGGATTCCTTCTTGGTCCAACAAAGACCTATCAATGAGGAGTTGGTTCGGTTGTTCTATGACTCATAGATCCAATGCAAGGGGAAGAAAACCTTTTTTGAAATCTATGTTAGGGGAGTGAGGATCACATTTCAGAGAAAGGATTTCGCTGGATAGATGGGCAATGTGGTGGACCATACTCCTTTTGTGAGCCTGCCTAATGAGGCTACATTTGATCTAGACACGCTTATAGAGTTCCTGGCACTGGGAGAAGTATGGACCCAAAAGATGTTCAAACCAGCTTGCATACAAGACCTACAGAGGCTCCTACACTATATAACCATGATTGCTTAATGGTGACTGTTGATACAAAAATTAGTCAGCTGATGTGGACCAATTATATGAAGACGCGTGTCATCCAGCATGGCAAAATTTCAATGTATCGAGCTACTCAGCGTACCGAGCAACTGGTTGGGAAGATCAAACGACAAAGATAGATTCAATTAACATTCTTACCTTGTACAGATGTATATGCCTATTTAATAACATCATAATGTCTACTCATACTGAGAGCCCAAGGGCTATAAATACATTGTAAAACCCTCATGGGAGGGTAAGCTATCATAAGCGACCGTAATCGAGATTAAAGCAAGACACCTAGTAATACAAGACAGTGAACGTAGGCCATTTAATTAAGGATTAACCACTTTAAAAATATCTTGTATGATCTCTTTATTCGTATTTATGTGTGATTAATTAATTAGATCAAATATAGTTTTCTACATCAATAGATTGGCGTCATCTGTGGGAACGATTATACATAGCATTTTTGACTAAAAACTTATCATACATGGATGATATCCAAGAATCTAGCAATAGGAACAATGACGGGAATCCTCTAAACCCTTCTGCTCCTCCAAATACAAATGATATCACCGGGATCATAGCAAATTTAGCTAGGGGACAAACATCTATGCAGGAAACCATGCGACAGTTCATTCAAACTGTTCAAAATGGAGCTTATGCCCAGTCAGGATAACGAAGCGTTCGTAGAACCATGCATCCACCATCTTCATGATCCAGATGAACTAAACTCAATCATGTTGAGAATTCAAGTGATTCATCATATCATCCTGGCTTAACTTCTCCTATAAGAATTTTGAATTCTCAAGAAAATGTTACTCTAATTCAATAACGAACAAGCGCTCTGGAAAGGTTGAGCATAGTTTCTCCCTTCGATCGTTTGGGCCCTAGTAGTAACAGAAATCCTCATGGGATTGTGTCGAGAAATTCTTAATGACCAACTGATTTAAGGGAACATCCCAATCCCAGGCCTGTAGCTCATACAAAAAGATCCCAAGAGGAGAATTCTGCACAATCTGTTGCTCGTGTGAATATAAACTGATGAAAGGCTAGAAATGATGCGTGGAAATGGTCTATTTAGAGACTAGAAGAGAGGTTAGGGGAAATGGTTAAGGCCAAGAACCCTCTCCAAATAACCTTTATCAAAGGATCTCCGTTTGTACAAGCAATTGTGGATTTCCCCACACCATCAAATTTTAAGGCTCCTGTGGTCACGCTTAAGAATGATGGCAAAACCTATCATGTTCTCCTTATAGAGCAGTATCAAGCTGTAACAGATATCTATGCAGTCCAAGATGAAATTAGGTGCATAGCACTCTCAGGAACCATTACTAGATCCGCTCAGATATGGTACAACAGCCTTCCTCGGGGAAAGATTGTGACCTTCCATCAACTGGCCGAGCTCTTTATAGGAAATTTCTAATTTGGTGCAAAGCCAGTTAAAAGGGTAGCACATCTATTGAGTGTTAGAAAAAAGGCAGGAGAAAGTACCAAAGATTATATAACTCATTTTAACAATAAGAAACTGAAGGCCATAGACTACGAGGAAAAGACAACCATCATGGCTCTCATGAGTGATCTTTTTCCAGACAAGCTGTATTACACCTTGGTAAAGGATCCTCCTAAATCCATGGATGAATTGATGGCTAAAGCAGCCAATATTGCAGATAAAAGGTAAAGAAATGTTGGAACACCTGAGGAAGTTTGCAAAATATACTCCCTTAAAGGTAGATATAAACCACATTCTGGAGGAAATCAAGAACAGTGAGGAACTGAATTGGCCAGAAAAATTGAGAACAACTTCCGAAAGAAGGGATAAGTCCAAGTATTATGAGTTCCATAAAGATCATGGTCACACGACCAAGTAGTGTATAGCTCTCCAGAATGAGATAGAGTCACTCATTAGATGAGGAAAGTTGAACAGGTACGTTGATCGCTAGAATGGTAGAAGAACTAACAACATAGCTCAACAAAGGTCCAAATCTCCTTTTCGACCAAGAGACGATAAGAAAAGGGACCATGAAGTTGACCCCAATCTCCCAAAAAATCAAAGATAGCCTGAACGTGAGGTATTTTCAATTTGTTTTAGTTCATTCGATTGTAACATGATTACATGTGGATACACAGGAGGGGGTGATCAAACCACTGAAAGGAAAGCTTACCTCAATGAGCCTCAAGCTTGTTTCTATATATAGCGTATAAATTTGGCAGAAGAAGATCGCCCGAGGAAGGTTAATAAAGAAAAGATGGTCATTTGTTTTTCTAAAAATGATCTCGAAGGAATTTTTATCCTCATGGTTATCCTCTAGTATTTAAAATGAGGATGAAGCATGTAATCATTTAAAGAGAGCTGGTGGATAATAGTAGCTCGGTAGACATCATGTTCTACCCTTGCTTCGATAGTTTGAACTTGAAACTGGGTCAGTTGGATCCGTATCACATGCCCCTTATTAGGTTCTCTAGAGAAAAAGTTTTTCCACTTGGGACTATCAAGTTATATATGTTTTTTGGAACATGGCCTGCTTGTAGATCCGAGAAGGTGTGTTTCTTCCTGATGGATAAAAATGTCCAGTCAACTTACAATATAATAATGGGGAGAGTAGGCTTGAAAAAGTTTGAGGCAGTTCCATCCACTGTACATCAGTGTCTAAAGTTCCCGACCAACTTTGGGGTTGTAATTGTGAAGGGCGACCAAAAATTAGCTCGGAAATGCTACTACTCCTCTGCCAAGTAAGAAGAATTGGAGAATTATAGAAAGCAAATAACCATTAATCAAGTGGATGAGTCTGATGAATCTGAGATTGAAACCTTGGACTTAAGGGATGAAACGTAACTCATTAAAGGCCAAGTAATAGAGGCGACAGAAATTATTATTCTATATTATGAGCACCCAAAAAGAACAACTCAGATTGGTGCTTCACTTGACCCGATATTAAAGCAAGAGCTGGTGGCATTTGTAAAAGCGCAGAAAATAAGTATTCGCGTGGAGTCATGAAGATATATCGGGGATAGACCCACCTTTCCTATGTTATGAGCTCAATGTCAATAAAAAGATCAAACAAGTGAAGCAACGAAGAAGAGTCTTTAGTCCGGAAAAGAACCAGAATATTCAAGAAGAAGTGGAAAAGTTGCAAAAATCTTCTTTCATCGATGACGTAAAGTACCCTGATTGGTTGGCTAACGTTGTGATGGTCAAGAAGAAAAACAAAAAATGGAGAATGTGCGTGGACTTCACAAACCTGAATAAATCTTTCCTGAAAGATCATTTCCCTTTGCCCGGGATAGATCAACTAGTAGATGAAACTTCGGGGCATGAGCTGCTAAGCTTTATGGATACCTATTCGGGATATAATCAAATTAAAATGAAACCATAAGACAGGGAAAGTACCTATTTCATTACCCCACGAGAAACATATTGTTACAATGTTATGCCTTTTGGTCTTAAAAATGCAGGTGCCGCATATCAGCGGCTGATGAACAAGGTGTTTGCAGAGCAGATTGACAAAAATATGGAGGTGTATGTCGATGATATGTTGACCAAAATCAAGAAAGCTACTGACCATATAAATTTGAGTTAAACATTTGATCAGTTGGAGAAGTACCAGATGAAGATGAACCCAACCAAGTGCGTGTTTGGCGTACAAGAAGGCATGTTTCGCGGGTACATTGTGAATCAAAGAGGTATTGAATCAAATCCTGACAAGATAAAAGCCCTTCTGGAATTATAATCTCCAACCACCAAGAAGGAAGTGCAAAGCCTTACGGGGCATGGTGTAACTCTCAACAGATTCATCTCTCAAGCAATTGATAGATGTCTTTCATTATTTAAGGTGATAAGAAAGACCTTTGAGTGGAACGATGAATGTGAGAAGGCATTCTTAGAGTTGAAGAGATACTTGGGGACACCTCCTTTATTGTCTTAATCAGTGGTGGGAGAAACATTATATTTGTACATAGCTATTTAAGAAAGTGCAGTCAGTTCGACTTTTATACGAATAAAAAGAGAAGTACAAAAACCAATTTACGATACGAGTAAGGCATTCAGGGGAGCAGAGATCAGGTATCCAAAATTGGAGAAGTTAACATTGGCACTGATTGAGTCGAGCAGGAAGATGAGACCTTATTTTCAAGCCCATACAATAGTTGTATATACTGACATGCCACTCAGACAGGCTTTACATAAGCCAGCAAAATCTAGAAGATTGATGTATTGGGCAGTGGAATTAGGAGAGTATGACATTATCTACGAGCCAAGATCCTCTCTCAATGGGCAGGAAGTGATGGATTTAATTACTGAATTTACCTACCCAGATATCTCCGATCAACAGGGGATAAGTAAGAGAAACTCAAGGATGCTAGAGGATTAATGGAAACTGTCCCCGATCAACTACCAATAGCTGAATTTCTAGAAGGGATGGCAACCGATCAACCAAAATCTTCTGGTAAGAGGCCAGAGTTGAAGGATTAGAGAGGAAGGAAAAGATATTCCATCAAGGGATTTTGTCAAACCAAGGGTTTGATAATAATATCCCTATATGGAATTTATAGGTTGATGGTTCTTCGTGTGTAACAAGTTGCGAAGCTGGAATTATTCTCAATAGTCCCGATGGAATAGACATAGAATATGCTCTGCGTTTCCAATTCCATAATTCCAATAATGAAGTTGATTATGAAGTCATAATTATGGGCCACAACTTAGCTCAATCATGGATGCAGTTGAAATTGTAGTGTTCAGTGATTCGCAACTAGTGGTAAATCGGATGCTTAGTCTTTACGCAGCAAAAGGGGAGTTCATGTCGAGGTATTTAGCTAAAGTTTTGGAGATTTTATCCAATTTGGTGGTTGTCCAAGTGATTAGAATAAAAAGGCTGGACAATGCAAGGGTAGTTGCACTTGCTCGATTAGCCTCAGCTACGCGCACAAAGCTATGAATAACAATCCCCATTGAAATACTTGCAAGCCTAAGTATTGATGAAGATTTGATGGTTAATTTTATCGCCATGGTTATGGGACCATCTTGGATGGATCCCATCAGGGCTTATATCGAAGAATGTAATTTACCAGCCGACCAATTGGCACCCAAGAGGTTGAAGTATAAGGCTACTAGATATGCCTTAAACAATGGAGTTATGTACAGAAGAGGTGTGATGGTTGGTCTCCAAAGATTTGTTCATCCAGCGGAAGTTATAGATCTAATAGAGGAAATTCATGAAGGATCTTGTGGTGCTTACGTATCAGTAAGAACTCTTTTTACAGAGAATAAATACGTAGGGGTACTATTGGCTAACAATGCACGCTGATTCTACAGCTTATGCTAAGAAATGCGACATGTGTCAGCGATTCTCTACTATACGCAGAATTCCTCAGGAACTTCTAACACCAATCACTTCACCTTGGCCATTCTCTATGTGGGCGATATATTTAGTCGGGCCTCTACCAACTACGAGAGAATGATTTAAATATTTGGTAGTAGTTGTTGATTACTTTATAAAATGGGTGGAAGTTGAACCTCTCATTGATATGGCTTACGAAAGGGTCTATTAATTCATCTGGATGAATATAATTTGCAGATATGGTTTTCCCCATGCTTTCATTACAGATGATGGTACCCAATTTGATAATGATGAGTTCACAACATATTGTCTATAGTCCAACAGTCGAAAGGTACATTCTACTCTAGGTCATCCCCAAAGTAATGGGCAAACGGAGGTGATGAACCAAACTCTACTGTGTGGGTTGAATAAGCGATTGGATGATGATAAAGGAAATTAGATCAATGAGTTGCATTCAGTATTATCGGCCTATAGAACAACTCCCCAAACTGCAACTGGGGAATATCCTTACATGTTGGCCTTTGGGAGTGAAACAGTTATACCTGCTAAACTAGGATTACCTACTCAAAGGGTGCTTAACTTCAATTCTCCAGTAAGTGATTTTACGAGACACTTGGACTTGGACATGATCAAAGAATTCAGAGAAGACGCATCGATATGAAATGAAGCTTATCAGTAAAATACTGTAATATTTTATAATAAAAGGGTCAGGAAGTGTGATCTGAATGAAGGGAATTACGTGCTCAAGAAAGTATTTTAAAAGAACAGTAAGTTGGAGTCCAATTGGCATAGGACCTATCATGTCACAGCTTATGTTCGACCTGGCACTTATAGAATACAAATTCTTGAAGGGGAATAATTCAAAAACGCTTGGAATGCAAAGCACCTGCGAAAATACTACCAGTAATGTAACTGTACGTATACCCCATTGTTTCAGTATGAATGAAAATGATGATTTCCCCATATTTATTTGTGTTTTTTTTCGGAGTACTAGTGCTACACCCTACACTTAACTCACTTGCAACAAATAAAAAACTTTTTCTCACAATTAAAGTTGGTCGACATCAGCACAAATGCCACCAAAGTAGGTCGACATCATTAATCACCAATTACAAGTTGGTCGGCATCAACACAACCAACAATGTTGGTACAACAATAGAGCAAGGAAAGGCGTGTTTGATTATGGGTGACCCGAGTGGCACATAAACTAGGCAAGAAGATGGGTAAAATATCCACTGCCTAGGCACCAGGGCAATTACTTACATAAATGATTGCTACAACTAAGCAGGAACATGGGATAAAATTAAGTCACTACAACCAAGAAAATACATGGGGCAAAATTCCCATTGTCTAGGCAATCAAATAAAGAAAGGACAAACTATCCATTTATATATATATATATATATTATAGAGGGGACTTGGAGGTAATTTTGAGATTAGAGGTAATTACACATTAGCAACAGTGTTTTGGGGATTAAGGCACGGAGGTAGCTCAAGCGTCGCAGCTCAGTGTGGCAGCTCATACTTTAGCTTGTTGTGTTACTTGTCATATTGTGTTTTTGTTAATATTGACTATGAGCTATAACGGTTATAATGATGTAACGAGAATAATAATGAGTTTTAGTTTGAGGTCAAACGGTACTCGTGAGAGACCAGGCTTGGCTGAGCCTGGGAGAGATTTCATGCTCTATCGAATGACCGCTCTGTGGGAACTCTAGAGGGACTTGGTTTGTAGGATTGAGAAGTGAGTCAACATTGTAGCTTGTCCTGACCATCTTAGATACACCTGGTAAAACACCGAAGAACCATGACCGTGGAACCTCGGGCGGAGCAGCTTGGAGTTCCATCGGGTGTTGAGTTATGAACCAAACAACCCTCAACTTAATGTCACATCTACTGTAGGTGATGTCACTATCTAGCTAAACAATGTCAGACATGCACTTGAGTAAACCACCATGGTATTTGGGGCTGTCAGGCAGTTAGTGAGACAGCTCTGCGACAACAGCCAACTAACACACAGTGGTTAGGCAAAAGGCATGTCTTGACATTTAATGTTTATAATGTGGAGACAACTAGTGCATCAGGAATTTAATGTTTGTGACATAAAGAATGAAGAGTTACCTCGGGGGTGCTGTGGGGGTGCTATTTAAGTACCCCAACCACTTTTGAGGATGAGGATCTTTTGTGAGAGTTTAGAAGTTATTGCTAGAGATAATATACATTTGAGAGAATTATTACAAACGAGAGAGTTTTTTACTCACCCACCGTTGTCATTTATTATGAAGCTTTCAATATTTGATAGAGATTCCTGAGGGTGGTTGGTGTGTTTGGCTACCTGTCAAGGTGTATCTAGGGTGATTACTTCTCTCTCCCTCTAGCTAAGTTACTTTTAAGTTCATTACTACCTTATGAGTTATACACGAGAGATCTATGAGTTCAAACTCAGTCTATCTTCATTGAGTAGTGTTTATATGTCCTATGGTTAATCAATAGTGTTGCTATTTAACTTATCATTATTGTACTCAAAAGGGGTTATGCCTCAATCTTATCTAAACTACCCTCTTACATTTGGCGCCTCTGCTGGGGAGGCATTCTTCTAAGCATGGAGTATGGCGCAAGATAATGTTAATCTAAGGATCAACTTTGATGACATTCAACACAATGAAGAGCAGGCAACAAGGTAACTAGAGGCTCTAAGGGATGGGGATCCTCGAATAGAGGTACCTTCAGTTCAGGAGATTACGAGCGTTCCAGGGGTGACACAAGCTTCCACAAGTGTAGGGTTGGGACCCACTCAGGTGACACTCCTCATGAGTAAGTTTTATGAGTTTTTGCAAACTCTGGTAGCTTCAAGGGTGTTGGGATGATTTGAAGACAATTCCTTTGTAACACTAGGGGCAGCCCCAACTGCCCCACCGAGTGCAGGTTTAACTGGAACAGTCCCAGCGAGTATACCGTCTGCTGTGAATCCAGCCATGGAAACATCAGGAGTATCAACGGCCCCAACTGTGACAATTGTTCCAACTGCAATGGGCACTCATCCCATGGTTTCATTGGTTGGTGCCCCAGTAGCATCACCTATGGAGGAAATGAGAAAGGAGATACAGAAAGTGATGCTGAAGTTCATGCAAGCCTCCTCACAATCTACTGGCAAGGTAGCTTCGGTCTATGATGACTTTAGAACACCTTATCCCCAAGAATACAACGATGATCCCTATCCAAAGGTCTATATTCCTCCTATTTTTGAAAAATACACAGGGAAAGGTGGGAACCCAAAGGAGCACATTAAGCGCTTCATTGAACACTTGGGGGCACATTGTAATAATAAGAAGCTCAGGTTGAGGGAATTCTATAAATCCTTAACCGATAAAGCATATACATGGTATTCTCATTTGTCTCCCAAAAGCATTTCTACGTGGGAAGAGATGCATGTTTTGTTTGTCAAGAAGTTCTTTCTGGCGGAAGATGAGTTTACTTTAACCCAACTACAGAGGGAGAAGCAACGACCTGGGGAAAAAGTGGTGGCCTACGACTGAAGGTTCAGGGAAATATCCCTCGACGTGAGGGAGGAGGCCAAATGTTGTAAGTTATTATAGATCTGTGCGGAAGGAATGCTTTCTGAGTACATCTATCACATCATTAATGAAACACGCGAGGGGACTTTTTTTGCGTTCTTAAAAGAAGTAAGAAATATCTCCTTAGTGGTACGACCAAATCTGGTGGTGGTGCCAATGATGTTTAGGTAGCAGATGCAACCTACGGGGGGGAGGTCTCAGCCCCCACGGGTAGGGTACACCGAGGGAGGAGATGAGGGCAAGTCACCGAAGAAGGACAATAAGAGGAAGTTTAGAAGAGACGGGGAGGACCCACCACCATTTCCTTGTACAGTGGAGGAAGATGTCACCTGTTACAACACGATGGTCCAAGGAGGAATGGTCTATGAACAAAAGGGCATTCACATTAGCGAACCTGATGCGACAACGAGGGCGGATCCCAAGTATTGCTAGATCCATTGGAAGATCCAGCACCCAATAGAGAGTTATTTCACGCTGAGGAGAATCATCGAAAAGTATGTAAAGGTAGGGAAATTGCAAATCCCTCCGCAGAACATTAATAAAAACCCACTCCCAACACATGGGGCCAATGTGGTGGTGACCTATGACGAGGAGGCCGAGAGAGAAGGAAAAAAGCCAACGTCGAAGCAGGAGGAGTTCGAAGAAGCTCTGGAATATTGTACGAAGGTAATGGCTAATATAGTACTATCCTACGATGAGGCAAGTGCCGAAGATGTGGAGGACGTACACAACATTGAAGGCGAGGAAGCAGACCCAGCCCTAGAATACTGTGGAGTTTCAAAATCCCCAAAGTTCACATGGTTCTTTGACCAAGTGGGGATACCAAAGGAGAGTAGGTTAGAGATAACCCAGGTAATACTTGATATTACGAGGAAGAATGCAGTCCCTTCTTTGAGATGGAAGGGACCCATGGCCAGGTTGATGAGAAGGTTTATGTCAGAAGTAACCTTCAGCGATGCAGATAGGATGTAAGGTTCCCTCATAACAGGAATGTCTCTTATGGATGTAAGGTTTCGCCAGCATCAACGGGATTAGTTTCGTAATGACTGTTATGGATGGGGAGCTTCCATCAATATCATGCCAATCAACTCTTTCCATGCAGCCAATATTCGAGAAGAAAGGTTGGTCCCCATGTCTTTGGTGATTTATGGGTATGATAACCAATCTTCCAAATCCATTGGGTACATTAATATTGGGATTATAATGGGAAATCTGAGTTCCCATATCAAGTTCCACGTAATAGAGAGTGCAACTTCCTACCATCTGCTGATAGGAATAGTATGGATGCACAATCAAGGGCTAGTTCCTTTAATATATCACCAATGAGCTAAGGTAAACATCAAAAGGACAGAGGTGACCATTAGGGCTACGAACATGCCCTTCGCTATCGAGGAAGCTCACTTGGTAGACACGACATTTTACACTGAGTTGGAGGAGGATGTTTGGGTCCTAATGAGAAGAATTAAGGGAGCATGGTCACCCTCGATCAGAGAAATGATGGGGCCCTTGAACGAGAAGAATAAAGAGGTTACGAGCAGCATAAGAGTGATGACCAAAGAAGCTCACCAGGTGGTCCCTCGACCCCAAAACATCTTGAAACAGCTCAGAGATAGGATGAGGCCCATAGTGGATTCGATGGAACATGAGGTTCAACTACAAAGCATGCTGAGTCGGATCTCAGGAAAAAGAGTGGTCGATGCTTCTAGAGAGAAGAAGAGGAAGGCAATCATCGTTACCATCAGACAATGCAAGAAGGTCATTACTGAAGAAGGAAAAGTGGTATATCGATTATAATGGTGTGAGCGGGCAGCCGAGGAAACTGATGATGAGGTTAACCCGATATATGAATGATTTTTGGTGGATCAACGGGGACAATGTATGGTGATAGACAACTCCAGCATATAGGAATTTATGGATGAAGTCGTTGAGGAACCAGACTATATGGCAGATCGATCAAAATAGCAGACACAAGAACATAAGTAGTTGAACCTGGCGAGAGAAGAGGAGGACCCAAGGCCCATTTTCATCTCAAAATATTTCAGTGAAGAGAAGCGAAAGGCCTTCGTTGAGTTAATTCAAGAATTTATAGATGTTTTTGCATAGAAATATACGAAGATGGAAGGGTTGGATGAGGAAGCGAGCTGCCACAAGTTGAACGTAATGCCTTCAGCCATTCCAGTGAATCAAGCAACGAGAACGTACAAACCTAAGATAGATTTAAAGATCAAGGAAGAGGTTCAACGCTTACTCATGGTAGGGTTCTTCATACCGATACAACACCCACTCTGGCTATCATGCATTGTCCTAGTGGGAAAGAAAGACAAAAACCAAATAAGGATCTGTGTGGATTTCAGATACTTGAATAGGGATTGTCCCAAAGACGAGTTCCCTCTGCCCTCCATCGATAGCCTGATAGATGCAATGACTGGTCATGAGATGTATAGCTTCATGGATGGGTATGTAGGGTACAACCAGATCAAGATGGACCCCTTGGATGCAGAGAAAATAATGTTCAGAACCTCATTGGGTAACTTTATGTACAAGGTGATGCCGTTTGGACTTAAGAATGTTGGGGAGACTTACCAAAAAACAATGATGGCCATTTTTCATGATTTCTTTCATAAATTTGTGGAATTTTATGTGGATGATTTGGTCATCAAATTGAGGAAGGAGGAGTCCCATCTGAGTAATTTAAGGAAGGTGTTTTCCCATTGTAGGAAGTATAAATTGAAGATGAACCCACTGAAGTGTGTTCTTAGAGTGACAAGTGGGAAATTCCAAGGCTTTGTGGTTGATCGACAAGGGGTGCAGATGGACCAGGACAAACATCGGACGATCTTGGAAATGCTATGCCCAAGAACGCCAAAGGAGCTGAAGAGTTTCCTCGGTAAAGTCTCTTACCTTAGGAGATTCGTGCCTGGATTGGCCAAAATACCACACTCACTGGTGAAAATGTTATGAAAGAACACGAAATTTAGGTCAAAGGAGATACACTAGGAGTCTCTTGACGAACTGAAGAAATTATTCATTTCACTACAAACCATGGTTCCCCCAAAGGCAGGAATATCGTTGCAGCTGTATCTCACATCCACCACGAGGTCCGTGGGAGCTTTGCTAGCACAAGAGATCGATGGGAAAGGAAGGCCAGTCTACTACCTCAGTAGGATCATCCATGGTCCACAAGTCAGATATAGTAGCTTAGAAAGGAATTGTTTAGCCTTAGTATTTGTAGCGTAAAAAGTTAGACATTATATGTTATCTTTTACAATTCATATTGTGACTAGATGTGATCCTATTAAGTATTTTCTAGCAAGATCGATATTGATTGGTAGAGTAACTAGGTGGTTCCTCATCCTATCTGAGTATGACCTGAAGTGTGTGGTTCCTCGTGTGATCAACAGCCATGCGTACACTAATTTATTGGAAATTTTCCCCTCGAAAACATTTGAGGCACCCAAAGAAAGTATTCCAGGAGACGATTTGAAGGCCAACCACTTAGACGCAACAGACGAGGAATGGATAATGAAGTTCGATGGATCTTCGACAGAAAAGAAAGGAGGAACAGGGGTTATTCTCTCAAAAGGAATGGAGGAGATTTTCCTTTCCTACATATTAGATTTCCCTTGTTCTAACAACGAGGCAGAATATAAAGCATTGGTGTTGGGAATACTAGAGGCTCTTCGAAGGGGGATTCGTTCACTTTGCATCAAAGGGGATTCAAACTTGGTGGTTCAGCAAGTGAATGGAGAGTACGCGTTGAAACACATGAGCCTTGCACCATATAGAACAATCATTCAGAGGCTCCTCTGCCAGTTCCATCGGACCAACATTAAGAGGCAGCCCAGAATGATGAACTGCCACCCAGATGCATATGCCACCATTGCCTAAAAGATGGTCATGAGGATCGATACAACTACTGTCGTGATCCAACGAAGAATAAATCCTTCGATAATAGAGTCTATTTTACCTATAAAAGAGGACGAATACTGGAGGGGAGAGATTAAAAGGCAATTGGAATCGGGGGAAGGAACGATGGGGCTGAGGGAATTAGCCCAATACATCACGAATTAGGAAAACATTTACTTTAGGAATGCAGGAGGATGGTTATCGAGGTGCATCGGTTCAGAAAAAGTAGAGCAAAGATTGAAGAAAACACATGAAGAGCACTACGAAACAACTACGATACCGCTCCATCGAAGGATTCAAAGAGAAAGGTACTTTTGGTCAAGAATGAAACAGGACGCGAAAGAGCTACAATAGAATTGCGACAAATGCCAATTATTCTTCGAGGCAGCTGAATGTCATTTCGTGGAGGCTCAGGCTGACTAGAGACAGCCCTATATTGACTTCATTAAAGATGGAGTTTTCCTAATAGAGAAAATTGATGCGATGGGACTCTGGAAAAGGGTCTCGAGATTTTACATTCAGGAGGGACAACTTTATCGAAGGGGATACTTTAACAGGCCATTGCACTGCATCATAAAGGAATAAGCAGCCGAGGTCCTCAAACAGGCACACGATCCAGCTCACATAGGAGGGGCCAAGTTATATGACTAGTTGATGACTTTGGGATATTATTGGCCAATGATAGAGAAAGATTATGCTGAGTTCGTTCGAAGGTGCAAGGCTTGCCAACTTCAGGGAAATATGATCCATGCCCCATTAGTGGACCTCCACTCCCTGCTAATGCCCTATCCTTTTCACACTTGGGCATTGGACCTGGTGCGGGAAATACATCATTCTTCAAGGAGGAATATATGGATACTAGTAGCAATTGAGTGCTTCATAAAATGGGCTGGAGCGATACCACTGAAAAGGGCAACAACAGGGATGGTGAGCAACTTCATCAGAGAATACATCATTTTCCCTTTTGGGATCCCAAATGTTATCATTTCAGATAATGGAACCCCTTTCGTCAATTCAGAAGTAACGATGCTCACAGAAAAATACTCTATTGTCCATCACACTTGGACGATGGCATACCCAAAGGGAAACGGTCAAGCCGAAGCAACTAACAAAACTTTGGTTAATATCTTGTCTAAAAGAATGGAGGATTTCCCAGAAGCGTGGGATGATAAGATACCAGCTGTGTTGTGGGCCTATCGAACAACCAAGAGGAAGCCTATAGGGCATACCCCATTCTCTCTTATTTATGGGGCTGAGGTAATCCTCCTAATAGAGTTAGAAGTCCCCTCTGCTCGATTTACCTTGCGAAGTAGCATGATCCCTCAGAATAGACATGTGCAGTTGGAAGCGTTGGACGAACACAAAGATAATGTAATGAAACACTTTCAAATGTATATGAGGCATCTCTCTAGGGCATATGATAACTTGGTAAGACCAAGGAATTCGTGGAAGGAGACCTCGTGTTGAAAGCAGCAGTAAAGAACATCAGATGATTGTCCCTACCCAAGTTTGCAGCAAATTGGGAGGGACCTTTTATTATAAAAGAAGCTCATGATTCAGGTTATTTCTTAATTTCTAAGATAGAAGAAGACAAGCCATTCAAGATTAATAACAAATGGTTGAAATTCTTTCATGTGTAAGCAATATGTTTGGGCCACCGATGTATCTAACTGTTATGAATATACAAGTTCTCATTTAAGGACAAATATGCAAGTTCCCTTTATTTATAACCCAAGTAGGGATGAAAGAATTATATAACTTCATAATGTGCGCAAACAATTATAACACAAGGAAAAAGCATATGAAAACATATATATTTTTCCATTCATAAACTTTGGGGCCTTACAAAATTGGGAGCTATCGCCCTAGAATTACATAAGAAGGAGAAAAAAGAGAAAAATATATACAAAAGCTCATTGTCCTAGAAGGAACCACAGATCTGGGGAGGAGAAAAACTCTCCAGGACGACCTGAAGAAGCTTCCAGACAAGACCGTTGGGCATTAATAGAAAACTCAAACCCTGTTTGTGCTTGTGGGCGCTCAATAAGGAGTTTCTCCTATTTTAGATTTGCCAGACTCAGAGCTTCTCCGACGCCATCCACCTTCTTGTCAATACCTCCAAGAAGAGGTGCTAGCTCGGCCAACTTAGCTTCCTCAGCCTGCTGATCCTTCTTATGTTTCTACAAGAGTTCCCTCTATATGTCCAGTCGTTGGCTCTTTAAGGTCTTCATATGCTTAATAAGCCACCCAAAACGGAAGCCATCACGACCCAACTCCCTCAGATAACCCAAAAATTGGTTAAGGAGGGGTCTGGTAACGTTTGAGGTCGGAGTGTTGGCAATTTCAGAAACGACAGTAGCCATGCCTTAAAGCATGTATCTCATAACGAAGATATTTGAACGTAGACAATCCATCGTGAATGTCTCAGGATGATGATTTACAAGTTGTTCAATGACCAGACGATGGTTAGCAGGCATCTGAGGAGAATGTTGAAGCACCATCAGGCAAAAGGCGTGACGAGCTAGGTCGGGTAGAGGAAGCTCACAGCCAGATTCGCTCTCCTTAGTAGCACCGATCATGGAACCTTGATCATTATGGCTAGAATATTCTGAAATGACAGGTTCCTGATGGGGCGAGGCAATGGGCGAAGGAACTGGTGGAGAATTCTCCCGAGAAACCTGAAAATAGTTAGAGGAAATAAAGAGTTTACAAAAAAAAACTTAACAAGCATTTTCGTTGCTAAGTCACCAATAAAGGTGGAGTTTATAAAAGAAACTTAACAAGTGTTTTCATTGTTAAGTCAGCAATAAAGGTTGAGTTTATGAAAAATCTTAACAAGTGTTTCATTGTTAAGTCACCCATATAGGTGGAGTTTTTGAAAAATCTAAACAAGTGTTTTTGTTGTTAAGTCACCGATATTGGTGGAGTTTATGAAAAACCTTAACAAGCATTTTTGTTGTTCAGTCACCAATACAAGTGGAGTTTATGAAAAATCTTAACAAGCGTTTTTGTTGTTAAGTCACCAATACAGGTGGAGATTATAAAAAATCTTAACAAGTGTTTTCGTTGTTAAGTCACCGATATAGGTGGAGTTTATGAAAAAACCTTAACAAGTGTTTTCATTATTAAGTCACAAACATAGGTGAAGTTTGAGAAACTAAGAAATGCAGAGAGAAATTAGTGAAGTACCTTAGTAGTAGTAGAAGCGAGAACGGGAGTCACTACGGGGGCCATAATGGTAGAAATTGTTGGGGGCAGGCTCATTGCCTCAGTAGCTTCAACGGGGAAGCCTCAACGGTAGGCAAACCTCCCTCGCCAATATAAGGTACGAAGGCCAACATGAGCGTATCATCATAAGAAGACGTTGGACATTCAAGAGATGCCCCATCGCCGGTGGGTATAGAAGAACTAACATTAGGAGCAGCAACATCAGCCTTGGCCTGGGAAAGGAAAAGGCCACTAAGAGCAAAGGGTGGGGTAAGGCTAGGCGAAAGCTACAAATATAAAACCAAGTGTTAGACACGAGAAGTAAATAAAAAGAAAAAAATAAGGGGCAGGAATACATCTATTTTACCCCCGTTATGGCACAAAAAAGGGGAACTATAGTCAGGGGTCTCATCAACGCAGGGGGAAGGAGAATTTTAGCTATCAGAGACGCCACTTCCACCTAAAATATCCCAACATATTAGAATGATAAACAAAGCAATGGGACAAATAAAAGACGTGAGACTTGACAAGAAATTTACCTCAGGGGCACTCTCCTCGACCACAACGATGGGCAGAGGGACCTCTTGCTCGGAGGGTAATTCAAAGGAGGCTGGAGTGGTTACCTCTAGTTGGCTAAACATTCCAGTAGACCTAATGGTGGCAGCCCCCGTGGAAGCTTCTTTGGCCCGTTTTGAAGGCAAATGGTGAGAGTAGGTAAGGATTATCAGGGGGTAACGGGGAAGGGTAGCGTCGGATGGAGTGATACCGCAATGCCCCCCATGGAATGGCTTACTGGGGGGCTGGTGGAACTGGGCCCTTCTTCTTCAATTCCCTGAACCAAAACATTTTCTTATTAAGAAATGAGCGAATGAAACACACCTGAAGAGAAGGGGAATAAGAAATAAATAATGCACACATACCTCAGATCCAGAGGGAGAACGAGAAGATATAACCACTAGTGAAGGTGGAGAAGAGGCAGCAACAAAGGGAGTAGAAGATGGAGGTACCCTCTTTTATTCTGGGACTTAGTTCCTAGAGTTTTCTTCCTTCTGCCCGTGACATCAGCACCTTCAGGTACCCTTAACCTTTTCCTCCTCTTCGGTGTTGGCTCGGTTGGATCAAGCACGATCGTGGGGAAGGTAGCCGAAGGGGGAATGACGACAGCGCATCATTAAAACTCAGTGTCTATTCGTTCTACCTCTGCCCGGGCTTGCCTTACCAATTCCTCGACCTTTTCAGCAGGCATGGCAGGGGGAACGGAGGCAATAGGGAATGCCTCTAAAGGAGTTTGTACTTGAGCCTGGGGATTGGACTTTGAAGACTTAGACTTCTTGGTCTTTTTGGGGGGTGGATGAGAAGTCCCTTCACCTGTTGCAGCTTCGGCTGAAGGGGAAGGTTATTTGGGAGTTGCAACAGCCTTGGGGGCAGTGGGGATCATTGGGTAATGGGGTGTAGCTCTTGGAGAGATTCTTTAAGGGTTTTACTCAAAGGAAACTCAACCCCAAGCACGGAGTTACCCTTAAGACCCAATTCAGAAGCGGAGAAAGAAAGGACTGGTGGATATTGGGGGAGAGAGTGAACATACCCACGGATCATTCCCAATGACAGAAAAAACATAGGAGGTGTGGGGGCTTGATACCTTAGCTCACAAGCAGAGAAATAGACTTGCCGACAATGGCAGGAAAATGGGTGTAAAGGAAGCCCGTCAAAATAACGGTATTGGCAAAATTCGCCAAGTTGTAACGACCTAGTGGCAGTGTCGTGTCGATGTAAGTTCGATCCAACTAGGTATAGCGGGACCCCAAGGAAATGGTGGCTAGAAAAAGATTGAAACTTTTGTCCACACGAATGGAAATATTTATAAGGTCCCTCCTGGGCTGATCATTGGGTTTCCCAGTTAAGAATAAGCGTGAAAACAGCACAAGTATGTAGGCTGGTAGTTCCAGAGATGTACCTCTACCTCGGCCCATTACAGCATTGACATCCTTCGGGGTTGGAGATTCAAAAAAATAGCTTATTAGGGGAGTAAATATGGTTTTGTTCGAGGAACCAGTGCAACTATGGAAGATTCCATCCAGCTCAGTTCGATGAGCAGCCTCTTCGGTATCCAGGGACTTATCGTGATATGTGAACTCACCTATTGTCTCAAACCCAATGAGGTCACAAACATCCTCTAGTGTAATGGTGAACTCTCCCCACGCAGCAAAGAACGTGTGAGTTATGATGTTCCATCTGGAACTAGCACTTGGAATGACGCATTATGCTTGAAAATGGTGAACTCCCCAAACCAGTAGGATCGATGAAGCCTAACCTTTATGAGGGAAGTAGTGTAAGAACTCTGCATATTCATATGCCAGGTAATGAAATGGGATGGTGACCGCCCAGGTGCTTCAAAGTCAATCTGGAAATAGGGGAAGTCACCACGGTCCAAACGAAAGCGCAGAGTTACCTCTGGGGAAGATAGCCCCACTTTGATGCATACATATCCTCATCACCAATACTAAAGGGTCAAACTTAGATCATAAATGATAAGCCTTTCATGCATCAGAAAATTTATCGCCTTAGACAAAGATGGGGGCCCGATGATAGAAGTGTAGTTTCTCTTCACGAGCAGCATCCAGGGAAGCGACACTAGGGATGGCGGCGGCGCCAGAAGTGGCAGCGGGAGAGCCTGGCTGAGAAGTGGTGGTAGTAACCTTAGAAGAACTTGAAGAATCCATAGTAGAGTGGTAATGGATGGAACAACTAGGTAAGAAGAGCTAGAAACAAGGAGGCAGAAGCACAACCACAAGTGGAGGCGCAAAATATGGGCGAGGGAAGAAGATGGGTAAAGAGTTAGGCAACAATGGATGTTTTTGCACAGTTTTCTCTCTTTAAGGAAGACGGGAGCTTGAAGAAGATGAAGGAAAGAGAAGGTTTTGAAAAAAGAGACATTTAAAACCTTTTAAGGAACTCGTCTGTTGAGTTTCCCACCACCACACGTGCAAGGCCGCCTATAATCATTTCAAATGAACACATGCTACTTCGGGAGGCATCTCGACAGTTGAAAAGACAACGCCATGTCATTTACGAAGCAAAGCCTAGGGAATAGAGAGGGTTTCCTTCTTCAGCATGTTTGAGTTTTGGCGTTTGAATTTTTGTCAGACATATCCAATAACTCCTAACGAAAAATATGTCCCAACGGTTCAAAAAGATACGTTGTCCCCTCGCCACAAGTCCAAGCGTTATTTAATTATGACTCAGCTACATCGGGGAGAATTTCTTCTTTTTCGAACATGGTGAAATATTACAAGGGAGAATTTTGCAAACTCCCAATGATAGGGCAAGTCCTAACGAAAACTCAGCAAGAACGGCACAATTTCACTATTTACAACAAAAAATGAGTACTTGAGAAGGTTAGGAGGCCTTTCGGGAGAATGTTAAATAATAGAGCTACAACGGTTGAAGCGCATTATAAGGAAAACGTGGAGATGTCCCTTCGTCAAAGCCTCAAGAAGTTGTAGTGCTTTGGATCAAGTACATCGGGGAGAATTTTACTTTTTCCTGGAGATTATAACGCTGTGGTTCAAAGTAAGGAAAGGAGGCCAGAATTTTTTTTTCATGCCGAGAAGGTTCATCGATTTGAGAAGTTTCGTGCAGACATTTCTTGTTCCCAAAAATCTCTCCATGAAGGGTCAACTGTAGAGTGTACTTGAAGGAAATTTTGATATTAGAGGTAATTCCACATTAGCAACAATGTTTTGGGGATTAAGGCACCGAGGTAGCTCAAGCGTGGAAGCTCAACGTGACAGCTCATACTTTAGCTTGTTGTGTTACTTTTCATATTGTATTTTTGTTTATATTGACTATGAGCTATAACAGTTGTAATGATGTAACGAGAATAATAATGAGTTTTAGTGTGAGGTCAAATGGTACTCGCGAGAGACCAAACATAGCAGGGCTGGGAGAGCTTTCATGCTCTATCGAATGACCTCGTTGTGGGAACTCTAGAAGGACTTGGTTTGGAGGATTGATATGTGAGGGAGCATTGGTGCTTGTCCTGACCTTCTTAGATACACCTCGTAAAATAGTGAAGAACCCTGGCGGTGGAACCTCTAGCGGAGCAGCTTGGAGTTCCATTGGGAGTTGAGTTATGAACCGAACAGCCTTCTACTTAATGTCACATCTACTGTAGGTGATGTCAATAGCCAGCTAAAAAATGTCAGACATGCACTTAAGTAAACCACCGTGGTATTTGGGGTTGTCAGGAAGTTGGTGAGACACCTCTACGACAACAGCCCCTGACAAACAATGGTTAGGCTAAAGGCATGTCTTCGCATTTAATGTTTATGACGTGGAGACAACTAGTGCATCAGGTATTTAATGTTTGTGACATAAAGTATGAGGGAGGTCTTTCACATGCATTGATGATTGAGTTGCCTCGGGGGTGGTGTGGGGGGGCTATTTATGGACCCCAACCACCTTTGAGGAGGATGATCTTTTCTAATAGTTAAGAAGTTACTGCTAGAGATAATATACATTAGAGAGAGTTATTACAAATCAGAGACTTTTTTACTCACCCACCATTGTCATTTATTATGAAGCTTTTAATATTTGATAGAGATTCTTGAGGGTGGTCGATGTGTTTGGCTTCCTGCCAAGGTGTATCTAGCGTGCTTACTTCCCTCTCTCTATAGCTAAGTTACTTCTAAGTTCATTACTACCTTCTGAGTTATACACGAGAGATCTGTGAGTTCAAACTGAGTCTATCTTCATTGAGTAGTGTTTGTATGTCCTATGGTTAATCAATAGTGTTGTTATTTAACTTATCATTACTATACTCAAAAGGGGTTACGCCTCCATCTAATCTAAACTACCCTCTTACATTTGGCGACTCTGCTAGGGAGTCATTATTCTAATCAAGGAGTATGGCGCAAGATAACGTTAATCAAAGTCTCAACTTTGATGACATTCAACACAATGAAGAATAGGAGGCAAGGGAACTGGAGGCTCTAAGGGATGGGGCTCCTCGAATAAAGGTACCTCCAGTTCAGGCAACGACGGATGTTGCAGGGGTGACACAAGATTCCATGAGTGAAGGGTTGGGACCCACTCAGGTGGAACTCCTCATGAGTAAGTTTTATGAGTTTTTGCAAATTTCGTAGCTTCAACGGTGTTGGGAGGATTTGTAGGCAATTCCTTTGTAACACCAGGGGCAGCCCCAACGACCCCACTGAGTGCAGGTGTAACGGGAACAGTCCTAGCGAGTATAACCTCTATTGTGAATCCAACCGTGGGAACATCAGGAGTGTAAGGACATTTTTGTCCATTATCAATTTATATGTCATACGCCGTTACACCGTTGAAGAAATTCAAGTTTCATACATTCATCAACGGATCCGAATATTAGAAGAAAAAGAGGAATCAAAGTCTGACAACCGGACCGGTCCGCCTGAAATAAAAGAACCGATCCGATCAACCGGACCGATCCGCCTAAGACCGGACCGATCTGATTGCTACAGATCCAGTATACCCTGGATCGTAAGAAAACCGATGAAGAAGGATCAACCGAACCGATCCGGTCAGAACCGGACCGATCTGCCTCAGAAAAAAAGAACCGATCCGGTCAATCGGACCGATCGGCCTCAGATCCGGACAGATCCGCCTGGGATAATCTTAAACAGATTGTGTTCAGATCGTGGTCAGATTTTTACGATTCAAGTCCTCCTATTTAATCCCACTATGGGAAGTGGTTTTCTAAGACTTATTCACACGATTTCCAGGGTAAAGAAAGCCCTAAGTCTTCACCTATTGAGCATCTAGAATCTAGGTATTTGATTCACACAAATTGCCAATAAAAAACATTATTTTATTAGAAATATTGAGAAGAAACCCAGGGTCCTGGCAAAAACTCATATTGAGCAGGAACCCCCCCGGGGTCACGGTAGAAACTCATATTGGGCAGGATCCCCCAAGGGCCACGACAGAAACTCATATTGAGGAGGATCCACCCCAGGGTCCTGGCAGAAACTCATACTGAGCAGGAACCCCCCAGGGTCCCGACAGAAACTCGTATTAAGAAGGAACCCACCTAGGGTCCCGATAGAAATGCATAATTGAGAAAGAACCACCCCAGGATCCCGACAGAAACTCATATTCAGCAGGAACCCCCAACGCCACTGCAAGTATCAGCGCCGCTGCAAGGGTCAGTGCCGCTTCAAGTGCCTGCGCCGCTGCAAGTGTGTGCGCTGCTGCAAAGGCCAGTGCCACTGCAAGTGTCTGCGCCGCCGCAAGGGTCAGCGCCGCTTCAAGTGTCAGCGCCGCTGCAAGTGTCTGTACCGCTGCAAGGGTCAGCGCCGCTGTAAGTGTCAGCGCCGCTGAAAGTGTTAGTGCCGCTGCAAGTGTCAGCGCCGCTGCGAGTGTCAGCACCGCTGCGAGTGTCAGCACCGCGGCGATTGTGACAGCACCGCTGTGAGGGTCAGCGCCGCTGCAAGTGTCAGTGCCGCTTCAAGGGTCAGTGCCTCTTTAAGTGCCAGTTTCGCAGCAAGTGTCAGCGCCGCTTCAAGTGTCAACGTCGCTGTAAGAGTCAGCGTTACTAGGATCAGCGCCGCTGCAAGTGTCTGGATCGTCGCAAGGGTCAGCGTCGCTTCAAGTGCCAGCGCCGCTTCAAGTGTCTGCGCCGCTGTAAGTGTCTGCGCCACCGCAAGGGTCAGCGCCGCTTCAAGTGCCAGCGCCGCTCCAAGTGTCTGCACCGCTGGAAGGGTCAGCGCTGCTGTAAGTATCAGCGCTGTTGTAAGGGTCAGCGCCGCTGCGAGCATCAGCGCCGCTATGAGCATCAGCGCCGCTGCAAGCGTCAGCACCGCTTCAAGGGTCAGCGCCGCTTCAAGTGTCAGCGCCGCTGCAAGTGTCTGCGCCGCGTCAAGTGTCAGCGCCGCTGCAAGTGTCTGCGCCGCTGCAAGGGTCAGCGCCGCTGTAAGTGTCGACGCCGCTGAAAGTGTCAGTGCTGCTGCAAGTGTCAGCACCGCTGCGAGTGTCAGCACCACGGCGAGTGTCAGCGCCGCTGCGAGGGTCAGCGCCGCTGCAAGTGTCAGCGCCGCTTCAAGGGTCAGCACCGCTTCAAGTGCCGGTGCCGCTGCAAGTGTCAGCGCCACTTCAAGTGTCAACGTCGCTGTAAGAGTCAGCGTTACTAGGATCAGCGTCGCTGCAAGGGTCAGCGCCGCTGCAAGTGTCTGCATCGCCGCAAGGGTCAGTGCTGCTTCAAGTGTCAGCGCCGCTGCAAGTGTCTGCGCCACCGCAAGGGTCAGCGCCGCTTCAAGTACCAGCGCCGCTCCAAGTGTTAGCGCCGCTGCAAGGGTCAGCGCCGCTGCGAGCATCAGCGCCGCTATGAGCATCAGCGTCGCTCCCAGCGTCAGCACCGCTTCAAGGGTCAGCGACGCTTCAAGTGCCAGCGCCGCTGCAACAGTCAGCGCCGCTACAAGGGTCAACGCCGCTGCAGGAGTTAGCCTCACTAGGGTTAGCGCCGCTGCAAGTGTCTACACCATCGCAAGGGTCAGCACCGCTGCAAATGTCTGCGCCGCTGCAAGTGTCTACGCTGCCGCAAGGGCCAGCGCCGCTTCAAGTTCCAGTGCCGCTGCAAGTGTCAGCGCCGCTGCGAGTGTCAGTGCCGCTGTAAGGGTCAGCGCCGCTGAAAGTGTCAGCGTCGGTGCGAGTGTCAGCGCCGCTGCGAGGGTCAGCACCGCTGCGAGCGTCAGCGCCGCTGTAAGGGTCAGCGTCGCTGCAAGTGTCAGCGCCGCTGCAAGTGTCAACGTCGTTGCAAGAGTCAGCGTCACTAGGGTCAGCGCCGCTGCAAGTGTCTGCACCGTCGTAAGGGTCAGCGCCGCTTCAAGTTCCAGTGCCTCTGTAAGTGTCTGCGCCGCCGCAAGGGTCACTGCCGCTTCAAGTGCCAGCACCGCTGCAAGTGCCTACGCCGCTGCAAGTGTCTGCGCCGCTGCCAGGGTCAGCGCCGTTTTAAGCGCCAGTGCCGCTTCAAGTGTCGGTGCCGCTGCAAGTGTCAATGCCGCTGCAAGTGTCAACGCCGCTGCAAGGGGCAGCGCCACCGGGGTCAGCGCTACTGCAAGCGTCAGCACCACTACAGCAAGGGTCACTGCAGAAATGTTATTCGAGAAGTGCCGCTACAAGGGTTTCGGCAGAAACTTATATTGAGGGAGTATCTATCACAAGCAACTCCTCATCATGAAACATCAGTCTCTAAATAAACAATATCAATAACACTTTACTTTCTTGTACAGGTTGCCTAGTCGAGCAAGCAGGGCTCGAATAGGCGCGTTGGGACCTCCCGGGAGTTTTGCCTTGGCGGCTGAGGGACAAGGTATGTTGATCAAGCTCAACCACTTAGCAGTATAGGATTAAGAGAATACTAGTAGGAGACCCTAGGGTCACCCAGTCCTCACACACCTCACACTTAGTCACAAGTGAAGTGAGAAGCCAAAGGGCTGGCTGCTCACAAGAAAAGAACTGTTTATAAAATGATTTTAGAGGAGAGGGTCCTCTAAACCCCTCTCAAGAAAAATGATTTTAGAAGGAGCTCCTCGAGACCCCCCTCAAGCTTGCAAATATTTTAGAGGAGGTGGTCCTCGAGACCCCTCCTCAAATTTACAAAGTTTGTATCAAAGTTATCGTTTCAAAAGATATTTAGCAAATCAGATATTTTGTCTCCATTAGAAGAAATATTTGTTTTTGAACTTTGGTCGGTGCCAGGGGGCATCTACCAGAGGGGACAGGCGGACCTGCCTGCAAGTAGGGATAAATAGTACACTGCAAACTTTGTCCCTCACCAACCCTCTAAGTTTTGGCGCCAAAAGTGCCAACCTAGCCTTAGTGCCCAAGTATAAATAGGACCCCTGGGCAAGGTCATAGAAACAATAGAAATTGCACTGTTACTCTGCCAAAACATCACCAGACCTACCTAAGTACTCTCTCCCTGCTCATTATCATAGTGCTAAGTGCCTTGTTCCTTCACTCCCCACTGACAGCCATCACTCTCAGGTGTTTCCCTTGAGAAAATTACTATTTTTGTTGTGAAAGTTCATCTTCTTATAGGGAGTGAGTTGAAGCTTGAGTTCCATTGTTACCAGAAGGAGAAGTTTTCTTCAGAAGTTGCACCAGGAGACCTTCAAGACCTTGTGGGAAACGTCCATTGGAGTGGGTCACGCCTCACCCTTTCCAGTTTTTCATAGACCCCAGTCTCACTACCCTCCTATATTTGGCGACTCTGCTAGGGAGGTATCCTCACTTCCATGGACAAAGAAGGTTTTAATGTTTCTAGGCATCTAGTGTTTAAAGACATGCCATCTATAAATGGATCTCAAAGAGATAAGGTCACTCAGGTGTATGTGGTGGTGACCGGAGCAAAGGTACCTGCTCCTCCAGGAGGGCAGACCAGCTCACCGGCAGCAGCTCCGATGGTAGAGGCTTATGAGTATGTTTTTTTAAGACTTGGCAAGTTTGGGTTAAGATTGTGTAACACCAGCAGCAACCCCCTCTGGAGGGGAAGCCGTTCCGGCAGCGATTCCGGAAAAAGTAGCTCAGCAGCAAAGGATGGCGCTGGAGCAAGTTGTGACAATCGTCAAGTTCGCTGGCAGGACCCTCGGAACCCTAAGTGTTTGGCGAGGAACTCCTCTCGCTCATTGATAACAATAAGGAACCCTTAAGAAAAGAACCCATGGCAGTAGCAGCTAACGACGAGGGACCCTCGGCAGTGGGTCCCATAGTAGAAATCCCAAAAGATAGAAAACCTCTAAATAGCGAGGGGGTCGCGATGAACTCACTGGAAAGGGGGTCGCCAGGAACCCGTGGCCAGCAGCACACCCCCATAGTACCAACAGTCGGCGACACACACCCCGCCACCAAGAAGGGAGTGGAAGTGGCGACCCCTGTAGAAACAACAAATTACTAAGAACCCATGGGCGAGGAGCCCTGGGTACCTCTCGTCGTCAATACAGTGTCCATGGCAGCAGCAGCATACTCTCCATGACGCCAACAAGGGGCGAGACACCCTGGGTCGTGGAACCCTCGACGTGATAAGAGGTCGAGACCCCCCCCACTAGAAACAAATAGCGAATCGCTGATCTCCCCAAACGCAACACAACCAGTAAAAAAATCGTCAACATCACAAAGGGTCGAGACAACCTGGGTCGAGGAACCCTCGACATGACAAGATGACGAGAAACCCCCTTGCAGTGATGAGGGACCCGTAGACGCGAGGCCAGGTCGCGAGACCCCCGGCCACTGACGAGAGGCCACCATACTGTCATAGGCCGAGACCCCTGTTCCTGAAAAATTCAAAGGCATCGAGACACCACCGCCCAAAGCAACTAGGGCTTTTGAAGAATCCAAGGTAACTGGCGAGGGATCCTCGGACGTAGGGTCGCCTCGCAGCAAACCACGAGTCGAGACGCCCCCTTCTTAAAAAAAATCATGGGCGTCGAGACATCTAAGGTCGAGATGCCCACATCAGCGCCAACATATGCCGAGACACCCAAGGTCAAGATGCCACCAGACGCCAACAGTGGATTGGGTGAGAGACCCTCTACTATGGGACACGAGGAACCCCTAATGGAACTCGCAATCGCTAAGACACTCCCAACCATAGACTGACTCGGCGGATTATTCCCCATATTTACACCAGCGCGCGAGGAGCCGCTGCCAACGCTGTGATATGTCGAGATACCTATAGAGGAGAAATCAATACGCGAGGAACCTCTAGAAAAACCCGTCACGGGCGAGAGACCCTCATGTGCAGAAATAGCAGGCGACGAACCCTGGGGTGTGGACTCAGAGTGTGCGAGGTCTTGAATGGGGCGAGAGACCCTCGCCTCCTATCTCACGGTGAGTCCCTATCACGACAAGGAGACGAGACACCCACAGTCGCCTCTACCTGATTCGGCGAGGAACCCTTGGTTGGGTGACGCGAGGAACCCCATGTTTAGCTCAAAGCGCGAGGAACCAACACCAATTTCAACAGATGTCGAGACCCCCCCCTTTCAATATAATAGGGGTCGAGATACCCTCACTCAAAACCTCAAGTGCCAATGAAGCTTCCGGCAAGGAGCCCATAATACAAAAGGGGTCTCACGGAAAATTTTCAGCAAATAACACATGTCGCGAAGAAACTCCAGGAGCATCAACATCTGCGTCGCCATGCAAGAAATCACCAGCCGACGTCGAGACCCCCAGCTTCTGACGAGGGACCCACAGACGCACCAACTGTAGATGAGGAACTTAGAATCAAGATGTCATCCTCAATAACTCGTGAACGAGAGGAACCCTCTTCATGTTAGATGATGGCGTGAGACCCATATAGGTGGTCGTCCCAAGAGCCAACTCACCGCCAATAAACATATTCATTTTTTAAGACCCAAAATTCAACCCGTCGTCAACAGACATCTTCACCACTACGACGGAGAAGGTACTATGCCTAACTCCTCCAAGTTTCATTTTCTTAAAAGATTGAACGAATAGCTCTAAGTGTAGAAAAAAAAATTTTAAAAATATAATTATATGAGCACACTCTTTGTAAGAAATACAAAAAGTGACACAATGAAGAAAAGGAACACTAGTTATTTTTTGTTGGCACTTGAAATTTTGCGCCTGACTCATTTACCTACATTGTGCGGTGGGTACACCAGATTTATGTGTTCTTTTCTTAAAAGAAGGGCAGAACCTCTACTAGATTAGAAGAGTGCCCATGATATAAGGAACTTTCCACATTATACTTGGGGGGATATCCAACCCAAAAGTAAAAGTATAGTGAGTAAAGTCCCTAAGACCCGATAGCACCAGCAGGACGTTATCCTCCTAGTAATAATAATAATAAAAAAAATTCATTATGTTTTTTTTGTATTATTCAATATAGACTTATAGCCTAGAGAACAAGTCCTAACCTCTATTCTCAAGGAAAATTTAGTTGACCAGTTTTCAGAAAATAGAGAGAAGCGGGTCTACCCCCCTCTCTAAACTTGTTATTTTTATAAGACAAAAAGGTTCCTAAGAAAAGTTTGGAACAAGCACCCTGCAGACGAAGGGAAATTTTAATGTAAAGAAATAATTATTTCTTTACTTATAATATATGTGAAATTTTATGCAAAGTTTGTGGGAAGGAGAAGTGCTAACCCCATCTCTTAGTTACTTCCCAAGAAATGAATATGCATAACAAAATACCCCAAAGTCACACAGGGTTGCGCTAAAAAATATAACTTGCTCAGCTATATGCAAGTACCCCGCAGTTAGAGGGGTAGCGTCCAAATTTTAACTTGCTCAGTTATATGTAAGTACCCCCAGCAAGAGGGGCTTCTTCCAAAATTTTAAACTTGCTCAGCTATATGCAAGTACCCCGCAGTTAGAGGGGCAGCTTCAAATTTTTTTAACTTGCTTAGTTATATGCAAGAACTACCCCGCAGCTAGAGGGGCCGCATCCAAATTTCATCTTGCTCAGTTATATGCAAGTACCCCGCAGTTAAAGGGGCAACTTCAAAATTTTAAACTTGCTCAGCTATATGCAAGTACCCGCAATGAGAGGGGCAGCTTCAAAATTCTTTTAACTTGCTTAGTTATATGCAAGAAGTACCCCGCAGCTAGAGGGGCCTCTTCCAAATTTTAACTTGCTCAGTTATATGCAAGTACCCCACAGTTAGAGGGGCAGCTTCAAAATTTTAACTTGCTCATCTCGTATGCAAATACCCCACAGTTAGAAGCAGGAAGTTCAATCTTGAGGTTCTCAAATAAAAAAGAGAAACTCAAAGTATTGAGTAGGGGAAATTATACATATAAGGTACAACAGTTTAGTACCTAAAGCTCCAAGGGCTTCGGAGCGCTCACACTCTTGAGCAAAGGCCAAGTATAAATATAAGGTGCGCCAATTGAGAACCTAAGGCTCCAAGGGCACCGGAGCGCTCACAGTCTCGAGAGCATAAATATAAGGTGCGCCAGTTGAGCATCTAAGGCTCCAAGGGCATCGGAGCGCTCACAGTCTTGAGCAAGTGCCAAGTATAAATATAAGGTGCGACTTTTTAGCACCTAAGGCTCCAAGAGCGCCGGAGCGCTCACAGTCTTGAGCAAAGTCCAAGTACAAACATAAGGTACAACTGTTTAGTACCTAAGGCTCCAAGGGCATCAGAGCACTCATAGTCTTGAGCAACTCCCAAGTATAAATATAAGGTACGAAAGTTTAGTACCTAAGACTCTAAGGGGACCGGAGCACTCACAGTTTTGAGCAAGGGCCAAATATAAACATAAGGTGCTCTGGATGAGCACCTTAGGCTCCAAGGGCACCGGAGCGCTCATAATCTTGAGCAAGTGCCAAATATACATATAAATATAAGGTACGACAATTTAGTACCTAAGGCTCCAAGGGCATCGGAGCGCTCCTAATATTGAGCAATTGCCAAGTATAAGTATATGTGCGACAATTTAGAACCTAACGCTCCAAGGGAACCAGAGCGCTCACAGCCATAAGCAAGTGCCAAATATAAATATAAGGTGTGCCAGTTGATCACCTAAGGCTCCAAGGGCATCGGAGCGCTCACAGTCTTGAGCAAGTGCCAAGTATAAATATAAGGTGCGACTTTTTATCACCTAAGGCTCCAAGAGCGCCGGAGTGCTCACAGTCTTGAGCAAAGGCCAAGTACAAACATAAGGTACAACTGTTTAGTACCTAAGGCTCGAAGGGCATCATAGCACTCATAGTCTTGAGCAACTGCCAAGTATAAATAAAGGGTACGATAATTTTGTGCACAAGTCTCTCAACATTACAAGACACTTCTCCACGAGGGGGCTAATATTGAGAAGTCCTCAAGCAAGTGAACAAATAATAAAATAATCTTGGAGTATGGGGACCAACTTAGAGTGACTCCACCTACCCAAGATTGCAAGTTTGACAGAAAATAGCCAAGGGCGAGGGACTCACCGCGAGCAACCCCTCCACCCAAGATGAAAGGCCCTCGAAGAAGGCCAAGGGCGAGGGACTCACCGCGAGTAACCCCACTGCCCAAAATGAAAGGCCAAGGGCGAGGGGCCCACTACGAGTAACCCCTCCGCCCAAGGTGAAAGGCCACAGAAGAAGGCCAAGGGCGAGGGGCCCGCCGCGAGCAACCCCTCCGCCCAAGATGGAAGGCCGCAGAAGAAGGCCAAGGGCGAGGGGCCCACCGCGAGCAACCCCTCCGCCCAAGATGAAAGGCTGTAGAAGAAGGCCAAGGGCGAGGGGCTCACCGTGAGTAACCCCTGCACCCAAGAAAGAAGGCCACAGAATAAGGCCAAGGGCGAGGGGCTCACCGCGAACAATCACTCCGCCCAAAATGTAAGGCCACAGAAGAAGGCCAAGGGCGAGGGGCTAACGACGAGAAACTCCTCTGCCCAAGATAGAAGGCCGCAGAAGAAGGCCAAGGGCGAGGGGCTCACGGCGATAAACCCCTCCGCCCAAGATGGAAGGCCGCAGAAGAAGGCCAAGGGCGAGGGGCTCACCGCGAGCAACCCCTCCGCCCAAGATAGAAGGCCACAGAAAAAGGCCAAGGGCGAGGGGCTCACCGCGAGCAACCCCTCCGCCCAAGATAGAAGGTCACAGAAAAAGACCAATGGCGAGGGGCTCACCGCGACGAACCCCTCCGCCCAAGATAGAAGGCCACAAAAGAAGGCAAAGGGCGAGGGGCTCACCGCGAGCAACCCTTCCGCCCAAGATGGAAGGCCACAACAGAAGGCCAAGGGTGAGGGGCTCACGGCGCGCAACCCCTCTGCCCTAGAAAAAAGGCCACAGAAGCAAGCCAAGAACGAGGGGCTCACCGCGAGTAACCCCTCCTCCCAAGTTGATACCCAGATAAGGAGGTCCACTATAAGTGGCCTCATCTACAAAACATGGGATGAAGTGACATGACATTTAATGACCCTAAGGGGGAATGATGAAGGAACCCTAGGGTCCCCCAAAATAAAAAAATAAAAATCAACTTTATGGCGTACAAAGCTTTTTTGGTCTACCCAACCTAAAAAAAATTGCACGAGGGGCTAATGTAGAAGGGTGTCTACTGATAAAAAACGTAAAAATATTATTTTATTAGAAATACTGAGAAGAAACCCAGGGTCCCGGCAGAAACTCATATTGAGCAGGAACCCCCCCCCCCCCGGGGTCTCGACAGAAACTCATATTGGGCAGGAACCCCCCAGGGTCCCGACAGAAACTCATATTGAGGAGGAGCCACCCCAGGGTCCTGGCAGAAAATCATATTGAGCAGGAACCCCCCACGGTCCTGACAGAAACTCGTATTAAGAAGGAACCCACCTAGGGTCCCGGCAGAAACGCATAATTGAGAAGAAACCACCCCAGGGTCCCGACAGAAACTCATATTCAGCAGGAACCCCCAATGCCACTGCAAGTATCAGCGTCGCTGCAAGGGTCAGCGTTGCTGCAAGGGTCAGCGCCGCTTCAAGTGCCTGCGCCGCTGCAAGTGTCTGCACCGCTGTAAAGGCCAGCGCCACTGCAAGTGTCTACGCCGCCGCAAGGGTCAGCGCCGCTTCAAGTGCCAGCGCCGCTTCAAGTGCCAGCACCGTTGCAAGTGTCTGCGCCGCTGCAAGGGTCAGTACCGCTGCAAGTGTCTGCGCCGCTGAAAGTGGAAGTGCCACTGCGAGTGTCAGCGCCACTGCGAGTGTCAGCACCGCGGAGAGTGTCAGCGTCGCTGGGAGGGTCAGCGCCGCTGCAAGTGTCAGCACCGCTTCAAGGGTCAGCGCCGCTTCAAGTGCCAGCGCCGCTGCAAGTGTTAGCGCTGCTGCAAGTGTCAACGCCATTGTAAGAGTCAGCATTACTAGGATCAGCGCCGCTGCAAGGGTCAGCGCCGTCGCAAGGGTCAGCGTCGCTTCAAGTGCCAGCGCCGTTGCAAGTGTCTGCGCCGCTGTAAGTGTCTGCGCCACCGCAAGGCTCAGCGCCGCTTCAAGTGCCAGCGCCGCTCCAAGTGTCTGCGCCGCTGTAAGGGTCAGCGCCGCTGCAAGTATCAGCGCTGCTGTAAGGGTTAGCGCCGCTGCGAGTGTCAGCGCCGCTTCAAGGGTCAGCGCCGCTTTAAGTGCCAGTGCCGCTGCAAGTGTCAGCGCCGCTGAAAGTGTCAACGCCGCTGCAAGAGTTAGCGTCACTAGGGTAAGTGCCGCTGCAAGGGTCAGCACCGTTGCAAGTGTCTGTGCCGTCACAAGGGTCAGCGCCGCTTCAAGTGCCTGCGCCGCTGCAAGTTCCAGCGCCGCTGCAAGTGTCTGCGCCGCCGCAAGGGTCAGCGTCGCTTCAAGTGCCAGTGCCGCTGCAAGTGTCAGCGCCGCTGCGAGTGTCAGCGCCGCTGAAAGTATCAGCGCCGCTGCAAGGGTCAGTGCCGTTGAAAGTGTCAGCGCCGGTGCGAAGGTCAGCACCGCTGCAAGCATCAGCGCCGCTGTAAGGGTCAGCGCCGCTGCAAGTGTCTAAACAGTCGCAAGTGTCTGCGCCGTTACAAGGGCCAGCGCCACTGCAAGTGTCTACGCCGCCGCAAGGGTCATTACCGCTTCAAGTGCCAGCGCCGCTGCAAGTGCCTACGCCGCTGTAAGGGCCAGCGCCTCTGCAAGTGTCTGCGCTGTTGCCAGGGTCAGCGCCGTTTCAAGCGCCAGTGCCGCTGCAAGTGTCTGAGCAGCTGCAAGGGCCATCGCCGCTGCAAGTGTTTACGCCGCTTTAAGGGTCAACGTCGCTTCAAGTGTCGGCGCCGCTACAAGTGTCAACACCGCTGCAAGGGGCAGCGCCACCGGGGTTAGCGCTACTACAAGCGTCAGCGCCACTACAGCAAGGGCCACTGCAGAAATGTTATTCGAGAAGTGCTGCTACAAGGGTTTGGGCAGAAACTCATACTGAGGGAGTAGCTATCACAAGCAACTCCTCATCATGAAATATCAGTCTCTAAATGAACAATATCACTAACACTTTACTTTCTTGTACATGTTGCCTAATCGAGCAAGCAGGGCTCGAACAGGCGCATTGGGACCTCCCAGGAGTTTTGGCTTGGCGGCTGAGGGACAAGGTATGTTGAGCAAGATCAACCACTTAGCACTATAGGATTGAGAGAATACTAGTAGGAGACCCTAGGGTCACCCAGTCCTCACACACCTCACACTTAGTCACAAGTGAAGTGAGCAGCCAAAGGGCTGGCTGCTCACAAGAAAAGAACTGTTTATAAAATGATTTTAGAGGAGAGGGTCCTCTAAACCCCTCTCAAGAAAAATTATTTTAGAAGGAGGTCCTCGAGACCCCCCTCAAGCTTGCAAATATTTTAGAGGAGGTGGTCCTCGAGACCCCCCCTCAAATTTACAAAGTTTGTATCAAAGTTATCGTTTCAAAAGATATTTAGCAAATCAGATATTTTGTCTCCATTAGAAGACATATTTGCTTTTGAACTTTGGTCGGCGCCAGGCGGCATCTGCCAGAGGGGACAGGCAGACCTGCCTGCAGGTAGGGACAAATAGTACACTACAGACTTTATCCCTCACCAACCCTCTAAGTTTTGGCGCCAAAAGTGTCAACCCAGCCTTAGTGCCCAAGTATAAATAGGACCCCTGGGCAAGGTCATAGAGACAATAGAAATTGCACTGTTACTCTGCCAAAAATCACCAGACGTACCTAAGTATTCTCTCCCTGCTCATTCTCATAGTGTTGAGTGCCTTGTTCCTTCACTCCCCACTGACAGCCATCACTCTCAGGTGTTTCCCTTGAGAAAATTACTATTTTTGCTGTGAAAGTTCATCTTCTTGTAGGGAGTGAGTTGAAGCTTGAGTTCCATTGTTACAAGAAGGAGAAGTTTTCTTCAGAAGTTGCACAAGGAGACCTTGAAGACCTTACAGGCAGCATCCATTGGAGTGGGTCACGCCTCACCCTTTCCAGTTATTCATAGACCCCAGTCTCACTACCCTTCTACACCTTTGTGAATCACTTTGTAACCCAGGAACGCACTTTTGTTGTTCACACCCTTGTGGACAAGCCGTTCTCTTCTTCATTGCAGCCCTCCTGGAAAGGGATATTTCCATCCGCCGACTACAGAATCCAATACCTGAGGGTAATTCTTAGTCCCTTGTATTTTCATTGTAATCCAAAATTGTATAGCTACAATATTATAATGAAAATAAATGGTTTTGCCCCTTTGGGGGATTTTTCCTCAATTGCTTGTGTTCAAATGTTCTTGCTTAGATTATCATCTTATTCAATCACATACTGTTGCATGTTTAGGGTTTTTTTGGGTTAAAAGGGTTTAATATATAATTTTCTCATTTGAGCACAATCCCATACGTTCTCAAATTGGTATCAGAGCAGGTTACGCTAATCTATCGCGTATTCCTATTTTCCGCAAAATTTTTCTAAGATATCAATTTTCTGAAAAAATTTAATTTTTGAAAAGGTGCGTGTTCAAATGGAGAAGTTATATAATAAAATACCTGTTTTTGACAGGACAAATTAAGCTTATTGGAATGCCCGAATGAGGTCGGCTTTAAAAGCCATTGATGAACGTGTCTGGATCTTAGTTGAAAGAGGGTGGACTCCTCCATCTGTGACTGTTGATAATGTGATCAACTTGAAACCTGACACTTCTTGGACTGATGAAGAATTTAAATGGGCATCTTTTAATTCTAAGGGTCTAAGTGCTATTTCTGGGTCTGTCACACCTAATGAGTTCAAATGTATAATGACGTGCACCACGTCAAAAGAGGCACGGGATGTTTTACAACTCACCCATGAAGGAACTGATGCTGTGAAAGAATCTAAGTTGCAAAATTTCACAACTCAATTTGAAACCATCACCATGCATGAATCTGAATGCTTTGATGAATTTTATGCTAGACTTTCTGACATTGTGAATACTAGTTTTAATCTTGGTGAACATATTCCTTATGCTAGAGTTGTTAAAAAGATTCTTCGTTCTTTACCTAAGCGTTTTATCCCTAAAGTCACTGTGTTAAATTATATGGGTAATTTAAATACGCTAAAATTGGAAGAACTTGTAGGAGATTTGCAAACTTATGAAATTGATATGTTCCCTAAAACTGCTAAATCTAAAGATAAGGGAATTGCACTTAAAGACCAAGAGAGAAGGAGTGTGGGGTCGGCTAGAAAAAGGGTAGAGTCGTCTAGAAAGAGAGAGACTGACACGTCACATTCTGAGTGTGATTTTAACCTAGATGATTTGGCTCTTTTTGCAAAAAATTTCAAGAGGATTCTCAAATTTAAGAAAAATGGCAATTTTAAAGATAAAAAGAAATTTGAGAAAAATAAGTTTGAAAAGAAAAATGAAAAAGACTCCAAAAATCCTCCTAAGAAAGAAAGTGAGAGATTTTTTGAGTGCGATGGTAGGGGTCATAGAGAATTTGAGAGTGCCAATCGTCTGAATAGAGAGAAAATGAAAGATGTCCTTAATGCTACCCTTAGTGACGACAGTGAGGTCGAGACGGTGGATTCAGGAGATGAGTCACCGCATGAGTGTAACTTCACCGCATTCACGGCCAGTCAAGTGAGCACTCCTAGTTCTCTTCACGACGATAAATATGATGCTTCACAGGGACACCTCGACAGTGAGATCCATGTGAGTGAGGGGGAGGATGACTCAAGTGAGAGCGAGAGTGATACTCAACGCGCCTACACTGAGTTATATTTTGAGTCATTTAAAACTAAAAAACGTAACAATGCGCAAGTTCTTAAGATCACCGGCTTAGAGGAAGATTTAAGAAAGGAGATAGAAAGAGAGTCCTCCACCGTCACCGCCCTGAGAGAGAGAGAATCTGCCTGTGTCGAGAAAGAGATTCTGTTTAGAAAGAGAGAGAGTGTTTTAAAGAAAGAGAGAGGGGACTTGACTAAACAAGTGGCTAGTATTACGAGTCAGCTCCATTCCTCCATGGAGACTCGGAAGAAACTTGAAGCCCTTGTTGCCCAGCTGACTCATGATCTTGAGAAACACAGGAAGTCAAGGTACAAATCGAGGACAGATCTGGGAAGATGGGAAAGATGCTCCTCGGCCCCGCTTTAGGTTTTGGTGATCGACAAGGAATTGGATATGATGGTGCCTCCACGTCCCAAATTGCACCTGGACCAGTTCCTGAGTTTACTACGAATCCTTATGGCCGTCATCAAAAACCTCGAAGGAAGGTTCGACCAAGAAAAGCAAGCCAAGGTCCGCCTTTGACTTTGCTCTTTTGTACTTATTACAAAAGAAAAGGCCACCTTAGGGAGTCTTGCTATAGCATGGGTCGGACACGACGTACTATTGCTCCACCACGTCATACTGATGAGTTTTCTAGTCTGAGAGAGCGAGTTGAGTTCTTAGCTGCCACGACCCAGAGTTTAATGGAAGAATTTCGACGGATGTCTTTGCCATTAGTGAATGCTTCTCACATTCCAGCTAAAACCAACAACAACAAAGGCAAACAAAAGGTCATCTCTTCTTGGGTACCTAAGAAATATTAAAAGTCCTTCGTTGTTCATGTTTCTCTCAAAGCATACAATACCTCACAGTGGTATTTTGATAGTTGGTGCTCTAGACATATGACAGGTGATGCCTCATTTTTTACGACTCTTGAGGATTATCAGGATGGCAGAGTTACCTTTGGAGATGGGAACAAGTCTAGCATTATAGGACGTGGTACTATCGAGTTACCTGGATTTCCAAAGCTAGAAAATGTTTTGTATGTAAAAGGTTTGAAAGCAAACCTTATCAGCATTAGCCAGTTGTGCGAAACTGACTTTGCAGTAAAGTTTCACCGGGATACCTGTAAAGTCTATAATCATGCTGGTAAACTTTTGATGAAAGGGGTGAGGACCGAGGATAATTGCTATGGGACTGAGCCCACGTCCTCACTTATCTGTAACAGCGCCACGATCACTCCTATGGATCTATGGCATCAACGTCTAGGTCACGTGAACGTTAGAGATCTCAATCGCTTAGCTAAAAAGGACCTAGTACGTGGCTTACCATCTCTTGGAAAGTCAACTTCGACCGTTTGTGGACCCTTTCAGTTGGGAAAACAAATTCGTAATCCTCATAGGAAGTTGCATTCCATTACCACCTCTCGTGTTCTTGAGTTGATTCACATGGATCTTATGGGTCCCACTCGTACTGAGAGTCTAGGAGGTAAGAGGTACATCCTCATAATGGTAGATGATTTCTCTAGATACTCCATTGTAGGTTTTCTGAGAGAGAAATCCGATGCTGTAGTATTCTTAACGACCAAGTGTCGTGTCCTGCAAAATCAACATGGTGTCACTATTAACAGGATGCGTAGTGACAATGGCACTGAATTCACAGAAGCAAAGGTATACCTTTACTGTGATAGCCTCGGGATCAAACATGAGTTTTCTGCTGTGAGGACTCCTCAGCAAAATGGGATTGTTGAGAGAAAGAATAGAACGATCCAAGAGATGGCTAGATCTATGCTTCTAGGTCGTAAAGTTTCTAGGAGATTTTGGGCAGAGGCAGTGTCTACTGCATGCCACACGGTGAATAGGGTTTATTTGCGTCCACACACACTTCATACTTCTTATGAGTTGTGGACTGACAAGAAGCCCAACCTGGCATATTTCCATGTTTTTGGGAGTAAATGCTACATCCTACGGGATAGAGAGCAATTAGGAAAGTTCGACTCCCGGAGCCATGAGGGAATATTTCTAGGATATTCATCGAATAGCAGAGCATACCAGGTTTTTTACCTGAAGAGCTCTAAGGTTATGGAATCAATAAACGTCACCGTGTAAGATGACGAACCTTTGACGATTATTGATCCTAACCTTCAATGTGAGGATGAGGATTGTTCTGACAGTGATTTACCTGTTCCTCTCTCACACTCTGTGGACCCTACTCTTGTGTTAGGGGACACACCTGCTTGGGTTTGCAAGAGTCATAACCCGTCTTCCATTGTTCGCAATCCCACTCTAGGGGTCAAGACTCGTGCTCAGCTAGAAAACTTTGTTATCCATCTTTGCTACACGTCCAAAGTCGAGTTCAAGAACCATAAAGAAGCACTCAAGGATGAACACTGGATATCTGCTATGCAGGATGAGTTGCTTCAGTTTAAAAAGAACAATGTCTGGGAACTTGTTCCCCGACCTAGTGAGACTAATGTGATAGGTACCCGGTGGATTTTCAAGAACAAAATGGATGAAAATGGTACCATAATCAGAAATAAGGCTAGGTTGGTCGCTCAAGGCTACACACAGATAGAGGGTGTAGACTTTGGGGAGACATTTGCTCATGTTGCGAGGCTTGAGTCCATCCGTCTTCTTCTCGCCATCGCATGTCATCTGCGCTTCAAGGTATATCAGATGGATGTTAAGAGTGTCTTTCTTGAATGGCATTCTACAGGAGGAGGTTTATGTGGAACAACCAAAAGGGTTTGAAGACCCTCAGCACCCAGAGCACATCTAATATCTGAGGAAAGACTTGTATGGTTTGAAGCAAGCACCCCGTGCTTGGTACGAGAGGCTTACTTCCTATCTCTTAGCTCGTGGCTTTAAGAGAGGGGGAGTAGATATGATGTTGTTCATCAGGAGAGATGACGGTGCTATTTTGGTTGCCCAGGTTATGTGGATGACATAGTCTTTGGATCCACATGCTCCCAGCATGCTCACCACTTTGAGGAGGAGATGAAAAGTGAGTTTGAGATGAGAATGGTTGGTGAGCTTACATTCTTCCTTGGTCTCCAGGTTCATCAGCTGGAGGATGGGATGTTCATCTCCCAATCCAAGTATGCTAGAGACCTAGTGAAGAAATTTGGTTTAGACTCTGCTAAGCATGCATGTACACCTATGAGTACCACTACCAAGCTTAGTAAGGACACTTCAGGCAAGGACGTAGAGCAAACCTTATATCGGAGTATGATAGGTAGTCTTTTTTACTTGACTGCCAGTCGTCGCGACATCGCCTTTAGTGTTGGAGTCTGTGCGCGATATCAAGCGTCCCCTAAAGAGTCACACTTACTTTCTTTAAAACGTATTATTAAATACGTAAGTGGGACTCTCTCATACGGTATTTGGTATTCCTTTGATACCGATGACCGTTTGTCCGCCTATTCAGATGCCGATTGGGCTGGGGATGTAGATGGTTGTAGGAGCACTTCTGGTGGGTGTTTCTATTTTGGTTCTGCTCTTGTCTCCTGGTTGAGCAAGAAGCTAAATTCCATCTCTTTGTCCACTGCAGAGGCTGAGTACATAGCCGCCGGGAGTTGTTGCACACAACTCTTGTGGATGAAGCAAATGCTGGAGGATTATGGGATTTCACAGGACACCATGACCATTTCCTGTGACAACACGAGCGCGATACACATATCCTGCAATCCAGTTCAGCATTCGCACACAAAACACATCAGGATACGTGAGCACTTTATTCGACAGTTAGTTGAGGAAAACACTGTATCCCTGAGTTTTGTTCCCACCGACCATCAGTTAGCCGACATTTTCACGAAACCTTTAGATGCCCTTAGATTTGAGAGTCTTAGGAAGTCTTTGGGGATTTGCACAGTTAACTGAGGGGTTGGCCTATGTCTAGAATAGGATGCTTCTTCATGTTCATATCATATGCTTCCTATTGCTAGTCTGTTTTATATGTACCATTGCTTAGTTGTACAGCTTTTATTTATTCTTTTTGCTGTTTATATTGCTTTTGAAAAAATACAAAAAGATTTTCCTTTTAGAAAAAAATTTTAAGAAAAGCACAAAGAGATTTTATTTTGATAAAATTTTTGAAAAAATCCAAAAAGATTTATGTTTTTGCTACTTTTATGGATGAGCATTTAAGATAGCCAAGTCAGAACTTCATTCCATTTATCCATGTGATAGTTTGATAGAGATTTGAGAGGCTACATTATTTCATCCATGTGCTTTATTCTGTCTGGAGTCTTTGAGATGTAATTAGTGATATTTTCCTACATGTTTGACTCCTATATCCTTTATTGCACACATGCATGGCTATATTTGATTATTGCACTTGTCTATCTCATATTGGCTTGAGTGTTTCCGTCTCAATTCTGTCTATACAATGTACAATATGCGATAAAACTTGATAAGATTGGAATGCATGAAAAAATCGTTTTGGTGAGACTGTGTGTTTTTGTATAACGAGGAGGGGCTGTGAAGGGTAATCATCTATCCTTTGTGCAAAAGCCACCGTTAAAAATGACCTAAAAATGGAGGAATTTTAATATCCGAGGTCCAAATAGGTTAAAAGAGCCCGAAAAAATTTAAAGGCAATAAAAAGCACTTCATGACAAATATGGGACACTTAGGTTTCACCATCAATTCTCCAAAGTTTGAGAATTTAGAATGCCTCTATTCAAAATTATATCTGAGGGAGTTTGGTTGGAGAATCGTTAAACGGGTTTGCACTTCCTTGAAAGTCCTGAAAAAGCATAAAATCGTTTTGGACGTTATTGGTGTGAAAATCACTTTGAGATTTGATTTTTTGATTTGATTGATTCAATATCTTATATTGTCATTATTTTACACCAAAGGACGCATTTGAGTTCATTCGCTAGGAATATCCAATATTCATCGTGCTGTATGCATTGATTTTCCTATCGAATTTTATCACACCACTTCATTTACGCTATCATCGTCTTGGTTGCTTTGTGTTCATTCATGGTGTGATTTTATCCTAGTGACACCCCGCACTTGCTTATTTGATTTATTTCTCTCATTTGTCTATTTGGGGACATCATAAAAAGGGGGAGAATGAATTATCTTATTATGGGGGAGATTTGAAAGTTTGAGTTTGCTCATAAATTGGTATATATGTTTATTTATCTCATTTCAAACTCGATATGTCACTTGGTATTTTTCTTTTTCTCATGTGTGTAGGTACTACATGGATTATCATTGGATTGCACACCCTGATGTGAAAAGCGTTGAGATTCCTGTAGAATTGAAGAGCAAACGTTGTAGTCTTATTCAAATTGTATCTTTCCAGTTTTGGGTTCATGGAAGGGTAGATTTGTATAGGCATTTTTAGTTGTTTGATAATTCGGATGTTTGTTTTTATGTATGTACCGGCATAGACATAGGGGGAGATTTGTAAGGACATTTTTGTCCATTATCAATTTATATGTCGTACGCCGTTACACCGTTGAAGAAATTCAAGTTTCATACATTCATCAACGGATCCGAATATCAGAAGAAGAAGAGGAATCAAAGTCTGACAACCGGACCGGTCCGCCTGAAATAAAAGAACCGATCCGGTCAACTGGACCGATCCGCCTAAGACCGGACCCATCCGATTGCTGCAGATCCAGTATACCCCGGACCGCAAACAAACCGATGAAGCAGGATCAATCGAACCGATTCGGTCACAACCGGACCGATTCGCCTCAGAATAAAAGAACCGATCCGGTCAATCGGACCGATCCGCCTCAGATCCGAACCTGTCCGCCTGGGATAATCTTAAACAGATCGTGTTCAGATCGTGGTCAGATTTTTATGGTTCAAGTCCTCCTATTTAATCCCACTACGGGAAGTTGTTTTCTAAGACTTATTCACACGATTTCTAGAGTAAAGAAAGCCCTAAGTCTTCACCTATTGAGCATCTAGACTCTAGGTATTTGATTCACACAAATTGCCAATCCTTTGTGAATCACTTTGCAACCCAGGAACGCACTTTTGCTGTTCACACCCTTGTGGAGAAGCCGTTCTCTTCTTCATTGCAGCCCTCCTGGAAAGGGATATTTCCAGCCGCCGACTACAGAATCCGATACCTGAGGGTAATTCTTAGTCACTTGAATTTTCATTGTAATCCGAAATTGTATAGCTACAATATTATAATGAAAATAAATGGTTTTTCCCCTTTGGGCGATTTTTCCTCAATTGCTTGTGTTTGAATGTTCTTGCTTAGATTATCATCTTATTCAATCACATATGGTTGCATGTTTAGGGTTTGTTTGGGTTAAAACGGTTTAATATATAATTTGCTCATTTGAGCGCAAGCCCATACGTTCTCAAGGAGTATCAAGGACCCCGACTGTGACGATTGTTCCAGCTATAATGGGCAATCAACCCATGGTTTCGTTGGTTGGTGCCCTAGTAGCATCACCCATAGAGGAAATGACAAAGGAAACTCAGTTGGGTCAAAGATTGACAAGATAAGCATCATACAATTAATTTATTTCGAAAGAAACAAAATTACAAAAAGAAGATTCCTCTTCATTAACAATTATTAATGAAATACAAATAGCCTATTCTATTGGTTCCATTACTTCAGATTTAAATATAGGATCCATTCCAGCTAGAGGATCATCTAAATCAAAAGAAGAATTGATAAAGTTCAAATATCGCAGCATTATGTTATTTCTCGAACTCGGCCGGTTAAGCAAATGTGGAGGTCAGGATATCTCAAAATCTTCGTGAAGATTCTAATCACCAAGGTATTTGGAAATCAATAACTGAGGAATGGAGCTAATTGGAATCCAGATAACATCTAGTTTGAAAGGAGGTACTAGTAGATCAAGTAATCTAGGATCATACCAATCCCACAACTCGGTTCCCTCCTCAACCTTCTTCACAGTTAGTACATTCAACCACCCTTATTTGTATCCCTCATTATTCAATTGCTTCAACCTGGCATCAAGTTGATATAAAGCTTCATTGTATCCTCCAATCCAAAATTCTTTAGGCTACTTGTGGTATTGATAAGTCAATCGTTCAACATGTTAATGAAGCCTTTCACCAAATTCTTCTTGCTCTGCAACACAGAACTCTGATTGGAAAGTTGCTCGATAAGAGTTCAAATTTTTTGGGACATCTCAACCGTAGCTTGATTTTTTGCCTTCAGTTCAGCATCTTGGTTTTTTAAAGCCTGTTGAGTCTTAGCCTCTTCAATTCTACTTAGATCAGCTCTTATTCTACCTCGGGAAGTGGAGGCAGGTCTGAATCTCTTCAAAGCTTTTAATTCTTCCCTTAATGAGGCATTCTCAGTCTCCAAAAAGGAAAAACCTTCATCATTAACTGAGACCAGAGATCCAAAGGAAGAAGTAGATTTTATCTATCTCAGTTCTTCTCATAAAATAATGTTTTCTTCCTCTAGCAGCTTAGCAATGTTTCTATGTTCCTCAACTTAAGTTTTAGCACACTCTCTCTCTTGTTATGGGCTGAAATAAATTTGTAATGACCCCGATCAACACTCAACTATTGGTACTTCTTACCATAACCCTCATACAGAAGAGTAGTGGCTTCAATGTGTTGAAGTTGAAGTTCTTCAATTATTCCTTGAATATCTTCAATCATTTCATAATAAGATACGTTATTTGCTATAGCCCAATCAAGCAAACATTTTAAATACTCATAGGCATCAATTGCTCGCTCAAAGGCATCAGATCCCAGAATTTGAATTATTTGTGCTTGAGTGAAATCTTCATGAATAGATTTGAAGTAATCAGTACACTTCTTCATTAACGTTGTATCGTGAGTTGCCAACAATTCCATCATGGCAATAAACTAGCAAGGAAAAGTGAAAACAGTAAAACTATATTGAACAGTAAAGGAGTAATCCAGAATAAATAACAAAGTTCATTTTATTGATCATAAGAGAAGAGGGTAACAAAATAAAAGGGAAAAGCAACAAATTATCGAATAACTTTACACCTTCTCCTTATTCCCTACAACATCCTCAACTGATTTTAAAGACGGGATTGGTTGATCGGTGGGCAGCTGGCATTACTCGGTAGAAATTATAATATGTTGAACTTGCGCGGAGGATTGATTGATAATGGCACCAAGTGTTTGTTCTACTATCATCAAATAAGATTCATCAGACCCAGCTTTATCTTCTTCTTCAATAGTAAGAGGAGGGCCATGGAGATGTCTCTGAAATTGTTCAGAGTCCCCAGTAATGTTCAGCCCCTTCAACGCTACAATCCATCCATCCCTAAATAACTTCAAACTTGCATACTCCATTTCAGTAGAGGCAGCAGTTATAGATTTATTCCATCATTTGTCCCAGCCAGAGATAAAGGATTTCTTCACATCATTTTTTCTCTTCTCCCTCTCCGAGGAAACACTCTCCCTGAGTTGATCTTCAACAGATTTAATTTTATGTTCAAGATCTTTCTTATGTCGTTTAGCCTCTTCAAGCTTGCCTACAGCCTATTGTGATGCTACATCAGCCCCTAATGCAGCATCCACAGATGTCTGCTGAGCTAGATCAGCCTCTTTGGCATCTTCCATAACTTTTTGTCGAGTTGTCTCAGTAGACTTAATTTTATTTTCCCAAACAACTTTGTCGTCTTCATACTTCTCCCGAGATTCCTCCAATAATTTTGATAACCCAGCAAGGGCTTCTTCTACTTCACTAGAAGAGAAAGTAGCTTTAATAGCTTCATCGTTCTCCAGGATATTATTGAAATACACTAAAAACTTCAGGAAGAAGAGAAACTCAAGTTAGAGTATGAAAATAGAAACACAATTAAAATGATAGGTATAATGACACTTACTGATGAAAGGTGTTGGGATTCTTAGTTAGTGACTTCTCCTCGAGGAGTAGAAGTATTAGTAGCTCGGCACTCAGGAAGAGTTCCAGACCAGATTAATTTCTTGGCCAAGCCAGGAGTAATGAGTACGGGAGAACTAACCCTCAAATAAATCACTTCAACCCCAGTAGGTTGAACAGCAGCATCAACGGTCTTCTCAGTAAGACTCCTTCTCAATCTTTTTAAAGGATCAGCCTTTTCAATCAAAGGTGATGTCTCTTCAATCGAAGGTGCTATCTCTTCTCGAATAACAGCAACCCCTTCAATCAAAGGTGCTTCCTATTTTGGAGTAACGGGGAGCTTCTTGATGACATCCTTAGCAACCATAAATTCTCAGTCCCTTCAACTCGAACATATTATTTGCTTCTCTTTACCCCATCAGCATAAGGTACAATCTTGGTAAAGAGATCAGGTATTCTCATCTTCTTCGCCATCTGGTCAGCAATAGAAGTACCCAAATCAGAGGAAGATTCTTCAACAATTGAAGAAGATTATGGATCCTACTCAAGATCAATCACCAAAGGAGGAGCAAGGGGACAAGCAATAAAAGGTGAAGTGGTGTTCTTATATCTCAGTAAATAGGAAGGATACCTCACGTGATCCCCAATAATTGATTGATGCAAACCCCAAATGAGCTTCAAATCTTTTATATTAAGATCATTCTCTTTTGGGTATTTTCTTTTACTGTCAACTGCAAATAAATATGAGAGCAAAAGTAAGTGAAACATTTTATCGAACAAAAATAGAGCTAGCTAAAAAACAAAGAACAACCTATCCCATTGCCATAAGGTAGACATTTGGAACCTTGGTACACGTCTTTCCCCTTTAGTGGGGGATGTTGCCAATTTTTCACCACAAGTCCATGTTCAAAATAATCCCTATTAGAATTGGGGAGATTGACCACTAAATCTCTATTAAAAAACCTAGTTTTTAAATAAAAGGCAGTATCGCTGGTGACCCATTTATAACAGTACATAATTTCAAGAATCCCTAGACGAGTTGCATGTATTTTATTCAACCTATGTACGCCATTAACTACCCAGCATGTATTTGGAACTATTTTTGCAGGTACAATATCAAAATATTGGGAAAATTCCAAACACGGGGGATTACGCAAGAAAGAAAAACCACATTCTGCTACAAAAATAGAGGGAAACCAATGTCCCTTAGCTAGAGAAAATAAATCCGAAGGGCAAGGATTTTCTTCCAAGACAACCCAAGAAAGAATTTCAAAATCGACTCTAAACTTATCTAATGACTCGATAAGGTAAACCATGATGATTAATGCAAAGAAAGAAGAAGGAAAGAATAAATTCTTATAGAAGATTAAGGAATCAGCTAAAGCAGATGACTTCAAAGAACGTTCGTAAGAAGAAAATGAGAAGACAAAGGGTTTGGAAACAAAATAGCAAAAGGTATAAGACAATCGAATTTTATCGCCGTATATACGTTGCATCGAAAAATGAGAAAAGTAATGATCACACATGATGGTTGTTGTGTTCCCGATGATTAATCAAAGGAAAAAGATGCAAATAACCAAGCGATCATGAAAAACTCAAAATATTTACAAGTTTGCCATTTCGCGCTCAAGATTTCTATACAAAGTGGAAAATTTTCACAAGTATTGCAATTCTATAATTAATCAAGACGTAAAAAATGTGCCTAAGCAACTTTTGAGTAAAATGTTCCACACTCTGATATTAAAACTCAACTGTGAAACATTGGGGGCTTTTGTTGATACAAAAATTAGTCAGCTGACGTGGACCAATTACATGAAGACATGTGTCATCCAACATGGCGCAAGTTAAATGTACCAAGCTATATAGTGTGCCGCGCTACTCAATGTACCGAGCAATTATTTGGGAAGATCAAACGATAAAAATGAATTCAATTAACATTCTTACCATGTACCAATGTATATGCCAATTTAATAATAGCATATTGTCTATTTATACTGACAACCCAAGGGCTATAAATACATTGTAAAACCCTCATGACAGGGTAAGCTAACATAAGAGAGCATAATCGAGATTAAATCAAGACACCCAGTAATACAAGACAGTGGACGTAGGCCATTTCATTAAGGCTAAGCAACTTTAAAAATCTCTTGTCTGATCTCTTTATTCGTATTTATCTGTGATTAATTAATTAGATCAAATCTAGTTTTTTACGTCAACGGTGATGAGCAACCCATCTGACATTCGTCATAAGCATGTTGTATTCGTATATTCCTTGCTTAAATATTTGGGTAACATCAACTTACCTGACTATTTTTTGGACAATATTTATTTAGTGGCAAAGGAGAGGGCGTGGAAGTTTTACCTTCTTTTGCCCGGGGTGGTCACATACATTTGTCATTCCTATAAATGTCTCCATCGTCTGAGCGACATAATTATAGATTCCAAAGATCTATTAACCAAATAAAATGTCATGAGATGTTTGGGACACTATTGGGGTGAGTCGGATGTTCAGAAGACACCGAGGGTGGTGATTGATGACTTGGACGAGGAGGTGGAGCTGAGGAAAGGAAAGAAGGGTGTAGAGAAGTGGATCGACAGACTCCTATATTTTTTTATGCCCTTTCTGTAGAATTCTAGGATATCTAGAATTAGAGGTGGGAGGAGACATAGTTGAGGGGGGCCACAGTGGAGTCCCTCCTTAACAGGGACCGTGTCGCGTAGTTCCAGGATTTCATAATAATGCATAATATGATGAGGGATCTATTCATGCAGCGGAAGGGAACGAACGTATCGATCCCCACATATTTAAAGTGTCTTTATGATCACAGTGCTTCAGGACCCTCTGGTGGTTTCGATCTCTAGGTAGTCTATGTGTGGTAGTTTTGGAAGAAGTTACCTTTATTTTTATTTTTACTTTTATTCTTATTCTTATTCTTATTTTTCTTTCTCTAGATTAAGTTGTTTTTGTGAACTTTTGAAATTCAAAATAATAAATTAGTCGTTAGTGATATATTATATCTTGATGTGAGTTACTCTCAAATGTTATAAAAAAACAAATGTTCACCATTAATTATCTATTATTTGCACTTTAACCCTCTATTTTATTGTCACTTACGGCATGATTTTTGTTAACTTAATCCTTATTGAACATATTTCTTAATTTCTTATGTTTGTATAGGGCTCGCGTTGATTACCTTCGGGATCGCTCAAAATTGGGGTGACTTATTAATGTCCTTATCTTTTTCACAATTTCTTTAATTACATTAAGTAAAATGTGTGATTCGAGTTAGGGGGTGTGATTAGGCATATCAATTTCTTATTATTCATCATGATCCACGTGTATATTTATTATATATATTTAAAAAAAATTCTTTAATTTTTTCCTCTTTCTCATGCCTCTTTCCCTAATTTCCAATGATAAATTCAACAATTGCCCAATCCAATTTCTAATTGAATGATGCGTTTTCTAGTTCTTTCATATTATTAAACTTTAGTCCTCAAACTATTCAATATTCAGAATAAGCACAAGAATGAAACCTTGAAAACTCATGAGCACTTGAGCATATTTTATAAATAATTTGGTAGGACAATTATAACTCAGTAATATTTTATTGCGTTATGTATACCTACACCAAGTGAGATTTGGGCTTTTCTTCATTTATGAATATATACATTACCATGTCCTCCTTGAAAAAAAAATTAGTATATTTTTTCATTTGATATTTCATTATTTGGGGTCATTTTTTAAATGTGTACTTGAGAATAATTTTCAAAGTTGTTTTGACTCAAGAATTAAGTAAGCTTTAGGAAATTATCATAGACCCTCTATATTATATCACCCAATTTGAGCCTAAAATAGGCTATCATTTTTTAACCTAATATCTCATAGCCAACTCCAAATTGAAGTTATAAACAATACATATTACCTTCCACACCTTTGTTTAGAATGATACTTGGGATTGGATGATGTGTTTTTTGTGTGGTTGCAAGTAAGCATGTGAGAGTGTTAGAAAAGAAAAAGAGAAAAAGTGAAGGAAAAAAAGTGAAAGAAAGATAAGTAAAAGAAGAAAAGAAATGAAAGAGAAAATATTTCTATATTGTGTATAGTGTTCAATAATCTTTATTACTCTCCGATTTGATTTTCAATGCTTGTTATGGAAATCATATACCAATTTTGAAATTGCCCACAATTTTCCATTATCCCAACTTTTTCATTGCCGAACAACTTTGAATCTGTACATATTCTCTTCATTTAATAACCCGAGCCTAACCTACATTATAACCCATACAAGTCGTATATGTTCCTAAAGTGAATGTAATTCACAAGTTTAAATAGTTGCAATTATTTATGGAAATGAACTTCACCTCCTTAATGATGATGTCATTTCATTGAGATTACATATTTTTCATTTTATATATAGCGTTCTTCAATCAATGACATGTGCGTGGCCTAGTTTCCCTATGCATTTACTCATTATGCCCACATACCCATGTGTTACACCCCATTTCAAGTTATTTTATTTATTGGGTGTAATATCCTAAGAGGATTAAGAGGAAAGATGCTATATGTTTTATCCGAACTATAAGCATTTTTACTAAATAATTATTTTTACATGTGTATGCGCGCCACTAACATTTGAGGTTTCAATTACATGTAGTTATTCTTTTAATGTTGATAATTTTTTATTATTGACTAAAACTATCATTTACTTTGTTAATAATATATTGAAATATTTTTGTTGTTGAGTTTGGCATAATGTTTGGCTCGACACGTTTTGAGAAAATTTGATGCTTGGGGGTTGTATCCTTGAAAATCCTAACAAGATAACACTTGTCCACTAGGGTAACCTAGGGGTTTAACAGTTTGTTGTATTTGCTAAATCCAATCGTGTGCTCATAAAAGTGGCTTTTTTCCCGTGTACATATTTGTTTTGTTCTTACCACTATGTTGGTTCATTCTTGTTTTGTTTCAATACTAGAGATTAGCAATGTCTGAGTTAGGGGGTGTCATTAGTCATGAATATTGTATGTTTGATCGTGTTACTTACACATTCATGCAAAAGTATGCCCTTTATTACCACATTTAAATCTCTTATTTGGTATAGCCTTTGTTCTCATTATATATATACTTTGCAAGATTTATTTGAGTTTTTGTAGACATTAGCATGCTAAATGGTGATAGTGTGCACTTCCCCGGAAGGTTACAACACATTACGCAACTTTAGGGGCAATTTAGTCATTTTTATATTTGATCTTTTTCTTTAACTCTTTATGTGAGTTATAGCTAGATGAGATAAATTCGTGCAGCGTCAATCTGGTCCCTAACATTCGTGTTGAGCTCATTTTCCTTTTGGTCCCTTTGTATGGAATGATAAGAGCATGGACCTCTTGAGTTTTGACCCCCGATTGACCGGTCTCAGAGACACTATTAATCGACGCATCAAGTTTTTCTTATGAATCAGGAAAATGTGCAGGGCTAAGACTCTCGGTCGACTGGGCCCATTGTCTTGATCTACTGCCCCCTTCAGTTACTGATGCGACTCAGAATGTGTATCTAATGTGCTTTCTCTCTAGGCTCAAGTACAAGCCTGTCGCATTAGTAATAAACTCGGAAAGTCAGGATCGTATCCACAGGGAAAAGGACAACGGAGTTGTGATGACGGGAAAAGGTGAAGAAACCCTAACTCTCACTCTAAAAGGAAAGAAAAAATTATTTGGTTTTAAGGATCGATTACTACTAAATGCAATTGTGAAATTATGAAGAAATGCAACTACACTAAACTACGTAAAATATGAATGAAGGATGATTTAAAATTTTTGAACTAAGTGATGAGAAAAATAGTACGGCAATACGATCCCCCAACCCTAGTGAATTGCACTTATAATATTAATCGTAAATTCAACGGATTAATTTGACCCCAAATTTAGTACTCCCAAGCATTACGTATATGATGTTCAAGCCCGCGTCATACCTAATCTGAGGACGAGTAAATCGGTATCGCGATAGTAACACTCGAATTGCATTCTAAATCATCACGTTTACCGAGAGGCAAACGAGATATAAAGACCTACAATTTTTATGTTCCTATGCAATATGGTCGTATTCAACCACTAAATTCAGAGGATTAATTTTATACACATGCAATTAGCACATCAGGTTGGGTTCATGTATCCCGGCCTTTAAAAACCTAGTCGGACATATTAAACTGAAAGATGCATGAAATAGTAACGTTGCATGTGAAAGAACTCATGATGAAACTAGGTTGAAATACGTAGCTAACTATTGTGAACGCCGAAATTGATTCAATCACGCAAGAAAAATTACCATGCAAGAACAATAATCATAAGAATGCAACTTGGATTACAACTTGAAAACAAATCCGAAATTGTATCAATCTTGTAGCAATTAATTCAACTTATGTTCCTAGATGTTATTATATCCTTCAATCTACCAAAAACAAAAAAAAAACGTTCAGAACTGTTGTTCCTCGGTCACTAAGTACGTCCAAAACTGTTTTAGAAGGAGTTGTAACTTCCTGGGATTGTTTGGACCAATCAGAAATAAGGAACAAAATTTGCGCTTCAGGACCCCTGAACCGATTCGCGTGTTCCCCAAACCGATTCGCCCCCCAAACCGGTTCGCATTGGATTTGGTAAAGTTCGCTGGTTTGGATGTCCTTTTCTTTCATTCTAACACTTAGAATTTTTTTCTTGTTTTCTTCCTTTCTTCCTTGGATTTTTCTTCAACTTCAACTGGTCATAACTCATCAACCGTAGCTCGAATTCGGGTGATATTTCTTTCTGTGTTCTTGTTGTGTCAATATTTTCAACTTTCCAGTTGACTCCTCCTCTCGGATATGGCTATAGAATTACCAAAATGCCCTTGAACTTACCTTCCTAGCCTTTCTTTCATCGTTTCTCTTTCTCTTTTGCATCGCTTGCATAATTAACCTGTTAAACAAAGAGGAGAAACACGAAACACTAAATACTTGCCAACCAAGGTTAGTAGCATAAATTTGCATTAAATACATATTGGTTGCATCACTCGGGTTCACAAATGTACCAAAATTAGGGGAATAAAAATACAACATTTATTGCCAATCAAACCCCTAACTTAGAACTTTGCGCGTCCCGAGCAATGTAAAAGAGAAAGAATAAAGTCACGACTCCTCTAAATAATTTATGGGGATATAATACCTTTTTCACGGGCAAGCAATTGCATTTAGCACATGCAACAGGCCTTTAAACCCCTAGGTTACCCTAGTAGGACGAGTGGTGTCTCGGGAGGGTTTGCAGTGAATATATCCACAAAATTCGACTCAAAGAAAATTCAAAATACGCAAAAATTGTGCAATTCAAACTTTTCCATAAAATAGTCATCATCAAGTCATATTTACGACTCTCAAATCATAGTGCGTGTGTGAGAAGCCAAAAATTGAACCACGAATTTCAACCGATTGATCATTACGTTACTTATCCAAAAATACGCTTTGAATTCAATTTCCCACGGAATGCTCTCTCAAACGAATCACTCGAAATGTGGCTATTCTCTCGGTATGCATGATATAAAGAGTAAATGTAATGGACGCAAAATCACGCATACAATTAGAAAGACGAAAATATATATGGTGAAAGGATCTCATCAACGGATAACAGTTTTAAAAAATGGGAACATTGCCTCTTTTTTCGCGCACTTAATCTCCCTTATTATCTTTTGGTGTATTAGCTCTCCACGCGGTAACCAATTTCGCAATTTAGACTCGGTTAGGACTTTTTCGGGTTTTAAGGTATATGGGGTAAAATGACAATGGTAGGGATGTTGGAATTGGAAAAGTTATTTATGACGTCCATTTGTGCTTTTTCCGGACTATTGCTCATTTTTTTCTTCTTTTTCTCTATTTTTTTCTTTTTTTCACTTCTTTTTCTTTTCTCACTATTTTTGTTGAGCATATTTAATTTTTCTTTCCTTTCCCCTTTATATGCACTTTTTGGACTTAAATTCTGAATTTTTCCATTTTTCGCAATTCCGGGCTATTTGGGTTTTTCGGGTTATCAAACGAAAGGATAAATTTATTCGGCTCAATTTGGTTGCAAAAAGGATGATTTTTCGCTACTTATTCGGGCTAATATTTTTTGGTGACAAACGAGAGCCTACTTCATTGTCCAAAATACCAATTGTGTTACCATATGCGTTTCGAGATGAATTTAAGTTTAGAGATCAATTATGGCACATTTTTCAAAGCAATATCACACACGTCTTTCATAACTGATCAAAATGAAAGGATTGAGATCCGTGATGACTTTTTAGGCGCTGAAAAGAACTTTGAGTTAACAATTAACTCGGATTGATTTAAAAACTCGTAAAAAGTGATAGGCTCGAATCTCACCGGGTTTGTTAATCTCCACACATATTCGTTAAGTCGTCAATTTTTGCTCAATTTCCATCTTTAGTCAATTTCGGCTTAGTGTATGTTGAATTTTACAATTTGAGACTTCAATTCGACTTTTAATGATATTTTTTTAAAATTTATATTCCAATTTTTATTTATTTTGAAGAAAAATATTTTTGGATTTTTCAAAATTTTATGAATTTTTTTTTTTTGAAATTTCTGGTCATTTTTGAAATTTTGTGAAGTTTTAGAAATACGCACTTGTGACCCCCCTAACTTAGACTTTTGCATTGTCCTAAAGAAAAAAGGACGAAAATCTAACTCAAATCGAATTAAAAGTGCTAGAAAATAAAACAAAGAAATATTTAAAATGCATAAAGACACTAAATGACCCTAACACATGACTCAATAATACCCTAAAAAATCACCCCATACGTGTCGGGGGTGCGACGACCTCTCATCTCTCCACAAACTCACCCGACCCCACTCACAGGGTTCGATACTCTCCTCGTCTCTCCCGTCCTAGGATTATAATCCAACAATCGGAACAAGTTGGGACCTCGCCCATAGATAAAGGATAGACCGGGAGACTCATCGTGACTAATTGAAAAGGGATCCTCGTGATGATGACTCAAAGCGTGGTTTGCGTGCGCTGACTCGGAGGGAACACCTAGGTTTCTTTCAATTTTTAAGATGCATGGGTCGGGCTCTAAGTCGAATGAACCATAACTTTTCTCCTCACTCGCCTTCGGGACCTCTAGCGGTGTGGGTGGATTGTCACAACGATGGAATTCATTAATTTTTTCTTTCAATTCACTTTCGTCTAAGTGACTACAAGAGTCCAATAGGGATTGGACTTCAACAGTAAGGCTTTCATCCACCTGCCCAAACTCTTTTTCAAAATCTTCCATACTCATGTACCCTAGCTCTCTCTCTCTCGAGTAGTGCCTGCGTCCTCTCTTACTTGCTCAATCGCTAACTCCACCATTTTTCTCTCTTCTAAACCCTCTCTCTTTCTCTCAATCGTGGTCACTGCACACCTTTTCCCCACTTTTCTCTCATCGTCACAACTACCACTGTTACTTGATGAAATAATGCACACCCCTAACGTCTCTCTCTTGTGGGACCCTTTATTCTCGTGATTCGACCCTAAAGAGGATCCTAAGGAGTCTCCACAATAATTCTCCTCAAAGTATTCCTCTACAATCTCATCTATGAAGCTTACCGCATGCAGATCATCTTCTTCCCCTGTCTGTTGTGTGATATGGAAGATGTTGATCTCTAAAGTCATGTTCCCAAAAGTGAGTTGCAATCGCCCATTCTGAGTATTGATGATTGCGTTAGCCGTAGCTAAGAACGGGCGCCCAAGGATGATAGGAACATGGTTGCTTGAGGTAAAGGAGGGCTATGTGTCCCAAATGACAAAATCCACCGGGAAGTAGAAGGTGTCAACTTGGATGATCCTGTCCTCAATTATGCCTCGTGGAATCTTGATGGTTCGATTCGCTAATTAGAGAGTGACCTTTGTGGGCTTGAGGTCGCCCAATTCAAGTTGCCTATAAATGGAGTAAGGGAGGATATTTACACTTGCTCCCAAATCTAGTAAAGCCTTTTTTATTTTATTTTCTCCAATGATGTAGGAAATGGTGGGTGCACCGGGATCTTTGAGTTTAGGCGGGAAATCGTTAAGTAAAATGGAGCTCACGTTCTGTGCTAGAAATACATTCTTCTTTACCTTCATCTTTATCTTTATCGTTAACAAGTCTTTGATGACCTTTGCATAAGCTGAAATTTGCTTAATCGCATTGAGGCACGGTAAAATTCAGCCTTACTTGTTTCAATACGTCTAGCACGTCATCACGTGGGTTTCCTTTATGTGAAGGAATCAACCTTTGAGGAAATGGTGATGCGGTGGGTGGTTTCACTACTACCTCGGGCTCACTAGTGTCATCTTTATCACTCTCATTCAAGGGGACATCTTCGGCCTCTTTCGTGCCGGGAGAAATCTCCTTGTCTTTAGGTACGTCTTGTGGAGGAGGTGACAAGTCAACTACTCTCCCACTACGTAGAGTGGTAATTGCGCTACATTTCTCAGGATGGTCATGGGGTGTCGATCTAACACTAGTTTGACCTTGGAGAGGTCTTTGTCCTTGGGAAGGAAACTCTCCCTTCTCTTGGACACTCAACGAGGATTGTATCTTTGACAGACTTGCATTTATGTCGCCAATCAGACGATCATATTTGGCATTGGTTGCGGTCTGGCTTGCGATGAATTAATTCATGGTATCCTCGAGAGTTCTTCGCGATGGAGGGATGTATGATCCTTGAGGTGGTGGTTCTTGCACATGTCCTTGCATGTGTTGAGCTTGTTGAAAGTGTTGTGGTGGAGGAGGGGCAACATGGGAAGTAGGGTTCATCGCAGCATGTTGTTGCCCATAGCTAAAACCAGGATGGTTTTTCCATGAAGGGTTGTACGAGTTCCCATGCGGTGCACCGAAATTACCCTTAAATCCTCCTATACCACTAACTTTCTCCTGAAGCATTACTTTGTAGGCGGGTATAGTCGGGCATTCCTCAGTTGAATGACCCACCTCACAAATCGCACACACATTTTCAACGGGTTTTGGTATGGATCCAGTTGGTCCTCTTCCACATATCCCACGTAGGTCTCGCACTTCTTTCTCGAGTATATCGATCCGACTGTCCTTTTCTACATGAAATAAGACGGAAGCTGACGGAGTGGTGGTCACTTGATGATTTCAATTTTGAGCATTAGTGTCAGATGTATCCCAGGGTTGGGTAGTCTCGGCGACATACCTTAGGTGAAGCTCAGCATCATGGGCGTCTAAGTCGACAACGGAACCACTTCCCATGGTTTCAACAAGTTGCTTGGAGTTAAGATTCAGCCCATTATAGAGAAAAGAAATTATTTGCACTGAATCAAATCCATGATGGGGGCATGAAGTAACTAACTCATTGAAACGCTCGTAACATCGATGAAATGGCTCATTTTTAGCTTGTCTGAACGCTTGAATTTGAGCCTCTATGGAGATTGTTCGATGTGGTGGGAAGAATTTCTTGAGAAATCTCGATTGCAACTCGTTCCAAGATGGAATCGACCTTGGAGGTCAAGACCATAGCCAGGTCTTAGCTTTATCTTTGAGCGAGAAAGGGAAGAGTTTGAGGCGGATCACCTCTTGTGTGCAGGTTTGATCATTGAGAGTATCGCACACATCCTCAAATTCCCTAATATGGAGGTATGGCTTTTCAGAATCCATATCATGTTAATGCGGTCACATCTGGATCATCCCATTTTTGAAATGGATTTGCCCGGTATTATACGGGAGTATAATGCATCCCGGAGTGACAGTGCGCTCGTGATATAAGAATTCTCTCAATGCGCGGTATGAGGGCTCTTCCTCACTAGTGGGTGCACTACCGTGTTACGACATCTCTTCCTCACTTAACGACTTGGTGCTCTCACTGAGTGTGCTCGAGGTGCGCTCGGAGGCGTGTCCTAGGAAGGAAAACGGAGTGTTATTGGTGATTGAGTGTGAAGGTGTGGGAGGTGGGATCCAGAACTGTGGGGCGTTTGGAGTGTGGGGACTATCGGGATTATACTCAACAATTGGATTTTCACGAATTTTGGTTGGAGTATTATGGGGTGTGGGAGTGAGTTTAGAATTTTGCATTAAAGCTTAGGAGAGATGATGATTGTTAATCTTTTTGTGCTTTTTGAATTTTTTTTATGTTTTTGGATTTTTGGAAATTTTTGGTCAAAGCTTTGGATTGACTAAATCTAATCCTAAGTCTACCTAATTCCCCGACAACGGCGCCAAAAACTTGACGCGACTCAGAATGTGTCTCTAATATACGTTCACTCTAGGCTCATGTGCAAGCCTGTCGCGTTAGTAATAAACCCGGTAAGTCGGGATCGTATCCACAGGGAAAAGGACAACGGAGTTGTGACGACGAGAAAAGATGAAGAAACCCTAACTCTGACTCTAAAAGGAAAGAAAAAATGATTTGGTTTTGAGGATCAATTACAACTAAATGCAATTGTGAAATTATGAAGAAATGAAACTACACAAAACTACTTAAAATATGAATGAAGGATGATTTAAAACTTTTGAACTAAGTGATGAGAAAAACAGGACGGGAATACAATCCCCCAACCGTAGTGAATTGCAGTTATAATATTAATCATAAATTCAACTGATTAATTTGATCCGAAATTTAGTACTCCCAAGTATTACGTATACGAGGTTCAAGCCCGCGTCATACCTAATCTAAGGACGAGTAAATCAGTATCGCGATAGTAACACTCGAATTGCATTCTAAATCATCACGGTTACTCAGAGGCAAACGAGATATAAAGACCTACAATTATTATGTTCCTACGCAATACGGTCGCATTCAATCACTAAATTCAGAGGATTAATTTTATACACATGCAATTATCACATCTGGCTGGGTTCATGTATCCCGACCTTTAAAACCTAGCCGGACATATTAAACTAAATGATGCATGAAATAGTAATGTTGCATGCGAAAGAACTCATGATGAAATTAGATTGAAATACGTAGCTAACTATTGTGAACGTAGAAATTGATTCAAATCACACAAGCAAAATTACCATGCAAGAACAATAATCATAAGAATGCAACTTGGATTAGAACTTGAAAACAAACCCGAAATTGTATCAATCTTGTAGAAATTAATTCAACTTATGTTCCTACATGTTATTATATCCTTCAATCTACCAAAAACAAAAAAAAACGTTCAGAACTGTTGTTCCTCGGTCACTAAGTACGTCCAAAACTGTTTTAGAAGGAGTTGTAACTTCCTGGGATTGTTTGGACCAATCAGAAATAAGGAACAAAATTTGCGCTTCAGGACCCCTGAACCGATTCGCGTGTTCCCCAAACCGGTTCGCATTGGGTTTGGTAAAGTTCGCTGGTTTGGATGTCCTTTTCTTTCATTCTAACACTTAGAATTTTTTTCTTGTTTTCTTCCTTTCTTCCTTGGATTTTTCTTCAACTTCAACTGATCATAACTCATCAACCGTAGCTCGGATTCGGGTGCCATTTCTTTCAGTGTTCTCGTTGTGTCAATATTTTCAACTTTCCAGTTGACTCCTCCTCCGAGATCTGTCTACAAAACTACCAAAATTCCCTTGAACTTGCATTCGTAACCTTTCTTTCATCGTTTCGCTTTCTCTTTTGCACCGCTTGCATAATTAACCTGTAAAACAAATAAGAGAAACACAAAACACGAAGTACTTGCCAAAGAAGGTTAGTAGCATAAATGTGCATTAAATCCATATTGGTTGCATCACTCGGGTTCACAAGTGTACCGAAATTCGGGGAATAAAAATAGAACATTTATGGCCAATGAGTTACCCAGTTATTCTGTTTGGTAGTTTTGGTTTCCTTTTTTTGGTTTTGGTTTTAAAATATTTTTTCGGTGGTTTTCTTTCCCCTTAATAATTATAGTTAGTTATTTTTCTTTGTTAAAGGGAGATTTTCATAATCAAAACTAGTTAGTAAAAAAGGGGATATTTGTTGGACATTGTTATTCATTGTCTCTCCTAGGGCCTGTACTATTTCTTTTTGTTTCTCATTATCTACTTCATTATTTGTAGGTTACCAAGTTCCATTTTAGTTGTACTTTTTTTATTATTGGAACTACTTGGTTAGTCCATATAGTTGTCTTGCATTTGATTACTATATCTTATAATGGCTTTCCCCCTATTAACTAACCCCATTTTATGTAAATGCATGTTTAGCATTATGTGTGTAGGTAATTTTCTTAGTTTGGGATCATAAACCCACTTTGGATGGTTTCACTCCTTGAGTGGTTTGATGTTAGAATTCACTAATTTGGGTTATGTGTTGGTATTGAGTTTAATTTTATTTTAACATCTCTTATCATTTAAGAGTTTCATTTAAGACTTAACTCCAACATCAACTAATTTGTTCGATAATATATTGAAATCTTCATCTCGTATTATCCGGATGATTCCGTTCATAAGGGATTGTTTAGAGCAATATTTTACTCCCATTTATTTGTGATTCAACTGTTATAATCGTTTGGGGTGTGATCATCTGATATGGGTGAATGCTCGTCAACCTTTTTTTTAAAATGCTTTTATCATCTGTATTATAAATCTCGCATATTATAATTAGTCTTAGTAAAGTGTTCCAGCGATTTTGGTTCACCGTCATACCCTTTAACCTTATAAAACCGAAATCATATTATATTTTATTTATACTTCTTGAGTGTTCACATTGACCTAGAATAATATCTTCATTGCTTTGCATAATTCCCTGTGAAAATCGACTCCGATCTTATCAGTTTTTTACTACTCTCGCGATTAGCGTGCCCTCGTGCTATTCAATATTTTGAGCGAGTTAGTGACAATGTAAAGCATGATTGATTGTATCGTTTCTTATTTTATGTATTTTTTAATGATGGCACATTTCTTGTAAATAATTTATTTGAAATAGTGTTTAGTATAGGAACTTTTGCGACAAATATTGATTTTTCTAAGATTGTTATATTTATTAGATATATTAAACTCGATGAGTTTATTAGAATTATGTATATAGTTTATTTTGAGTATTATATGAAATAGGATGATAGGAAATAAAAACATTTAGTAATAAATGTTAAACATTTTTTTGGTAGTCAAACAATCTGCGACACAATTTTAGTGGTAATAGCATGATGGAACTATTTTTTTACCACTAAAAGATTTGGTGGCGAATTTTTAATAATTAATGCAAAAAATTATGCATCTTATGGTCAATTTTCTTTTAGTGTGTAAAAGTTTTGAGAATGAAAGATTATTCTTTTAATTTTGAGAAGCAAGGGAAAGCATGAGTCTTACTTGGTGATGTTCCTTGAGCCCTGCATCGACGGTCTAACCTAAATGGGAGGGTCAAACCTGTTAGCTTAAGAGTAGGTTGAAAATTTTTGTCGTGAATAATTTTTCTTTGACAAATAATATTATGAGTTTGATAGGATGTATTTGTCACGTGAAATTTTTAATATTTTCATTATTTTTCTGTTTGATTGGCATTATTTGTTATGACAAAATGTGATTTATAGTTTGCCTTGATTGAGGATAAAGTAAATCGTGAATTTACAATAGGAAATTTTTTTTTCTTTGGGATAGAGGAAATTATTTTTTTCTTAAAAGCATTAAACATTATACGTAGCATGGAAAATCCTATCATGCTTTGCCATAAAAAAATTGGGATATCAAATACACTAAAACAAAAAAATTGAAATATTCCACATGATCCTATATTTTTTTTAAATGATCTATAAAACGATGCCTGTGTTGAACAATCAAACTAATACTCAATTCATTTCATTATGGGTGTCATAATAATATGCATTTAAGACAATAAATATTTTATTGTTGAATATTTGTTTACAAGAACAAACACTTATTTACAATTAAGAACAATGCTTAATTAAAATAATTAACTTCATTCACAAATCCAACTCTCATTGTCAAGACCCCTTACTGATATTTGAGGTAAAAACACATGAATGACCATAGGAAAAAAAATGGTATAGAAAAAACAACTGTTCAACAACTAAAGAAAAAATATTGTTTTGGGACAATTAATATGAAAGTCGAGGTTAAGTGATGTAAAAGTTTCAAAAAGGATTTTTTTTTGGCAATCCTGAAAATTCTGAGAAGGAATTGTTTTATTAGATTATTTTCATTGAGCCCCCCATAAAACGTACAATCCAAATGAGAGGTTTATATAAATAATAAAATGGAACCTAATGGGCAAAACCTTTCAGCATGAAAATTCTACAAGTAGTGGGAAAACACACACCTATTCAATCAAGCCCACATATGCATGTGCGTGTGATAAGCACCCAAAACTGTACATTTTATACCACGAGTAGATGACTTTAAGTTGCTAACTCTCGGCAATTTGGGTCTTATGCGCTTAAATGTTCATTATGCAGGTTTAATTGCAGTTGCGGTGTCAAAAGCTATATTTCGAGACAACTTGCAGTAAAATGGAGCAAATTCCTTGTCCCGTAACAAAAACCGAACCTAAACCTAGCCCAAATCATCACTCCAAGCCTGTGAGTGTTTAGTTTGTCCCTTTTTAATATTTTTTTTAGATTTTTAGTTTGAGTCGTTTTATTTTTAGTATTTATTTTTTATTTATTTAGTATTTTCTAGGTTATATTTTCTATTTTTCTATTTTATCTTTATTAGTATAATTTTATTTTATTTTGATTTTTATTAGTTTTTAGTTTTCATTAGGATTAGATTTTTTTAGGATTTCATTTATTTTTTTAGTTTAATTAGATTTACTTGTTTGTAGAGTTTTAGTTTTTAGTTTAATAGGTTTCTATTTTTTCTTTTTATTTTATATCTTTTTTTTAGTTTTATTTTTAATTTGAGTTTTTATTTTATTATTAGATGTAGGATTTTTATTTTTTTAGATTTTTATTTTTATTAGTTTCAGTTTTTTTATGTTATTTTTAGGACTCCAAATAAAACACACACATAAACTCCCCTACACCTAAACCCACTCAGCCCCCACCTCCGTCGTCCTACCATCAGCCACAACCCGTCGCCCCAAAGAATACTTGTCCACGGCGTCGGCGAACCCTGTGACAACCCGCTATCCGAAATAAAGGGTGGCCAGCCCTATACCTCGATAAAATAGGAAATCATTGATAAATATCATTCTCAGCATCACTACAATATGCAAAGTATAATGAATAACCACACTATATTCCAGGAAAAACAGGTTATCAAAAACTTTGGTTATTAATATAAGAAGAGAACATTTTCAACAACCCATAGTAGGAATAGAGGGTGGAAACCCCCACAAGCGTATATAAGAAACCCAAAAATACTAAAGGACCGAATGAAACGTCGGTCAAATACTAGCCATACAACATATAATAAGCTCCAGGTGTTACATAATAAATCCATTATACAATTACAACGGTTTGGGCAACATGCCCGAATAAACTGATCATAACTAGATAACATAAATGGAGGCGTCTACACAAAACATCCCGTGAGACCCGCACAATGTCACGGCTCCTCAAGACATATGGAAGGAAAGATCATTACGGGCGACCGTGCGGCGGAACACCTGAACGGATTATATATATATATACACAACAGGAAGTGAAAACCGGTCAGGGCCGGATATATGTGATCAATAGATAAATGACATGTATGACAATGATGCGCATGTAAGCATGAATGATAGTCTAGCATGGTAACATCATGTGAGGAAACTAAAGCTAATAAAAGACTATGTAGAATAAAATTCATATAAAACAGAAGTAAAAGTACATATGAGCCTTTATCATTTTTCAACATATTTCGATTTCAATCTTCTTTTCCATTCCTTATCAGGAATACAATTATCATCATGTGCTCTTTATGGCACTAATCTCAATAGCATGCTCTTTGTGGCATAAATTTGCTCTTTATGGCATTCATGTTCCATCGAGTCCAACTCGATAATTAGAATAGTCATAAATATAAATATAACGATTCTAAGACCGCCCGTCCGGGTTTCCCCACTGTGCGCGTCCCTAAATAACCATCATCTTCCAGGGCCTAACATAAGACAACCTGGGATCCTATCGAAATCGTCGGGAAGCGGCCATATGCCTGCGGGGTAGTCAAGACCACACCCAGAATCTCCTACCCATCGCAGAAAAATAAAACAAGCGCTCATATGGCCTAGGACTATATCCACCCTGCATTCATTAGCCAGGGGGCTTCACCTCTCGCACGGACTTCCCTTAAGATGGCATTTAGAGAGGTGTGTAACATCCATTTTATTTATTTCTATTACATGATTTAGCAATTTATCAATTACCTTATCAATTTCCCATTTTAACAAATGTATAAGCTTAAATCGGGACTATACGTATTACGTACCGTCATAACATCCTCGATAAGAAATTCAGACTCCAAAGTTATTTCCAAAGCCTCCTTTAGGCTTTAACATAAACCACCAAGTCAAATTCTAACTCAAGTTAAATTCTAAAGTCTCCAAATTGACCTTAATATGTTCTAGACCCTTATAGAACTACAAGATAAAAGTAATGCCTAAACATCACTTTAAATTCCCCACTTACACGAACCCTAGATGAACCCTTTCGAGTCAAGGATGTCGACCCAACTCAACTAATACTCTAAACCCTATGTTTACTTCATTTAAGAAGGTCCCTAATTACTAATCCTAAAGAAAAAGGGTTAAAATTTAAAAGAAAAATTTTGGAAAAGTGCAGGGCTACCGAATCGATTCGCCCCCTTGGCCGAATCGATTCGGCCAGAAAATTTGAGTTTCTGAAAAGTTGCCGAATCGATTCGGATCGAAACCGAATCGATTCGGTCAGAAGGTTTGGGTTTTTGCATAACTGCCGAATCGATTCGGATCAATTCCGAATCGATTCGGTTCACAAGACCTGGGCACTGGACCTAACCGAATAGATTCGCCCAGGGGGCCGAATCGGTTCGGGCCTGCGATTTTGCCAAGAATTGGCTATGGAGTCTTGGACTCCATTTTCTACCCCAACTCAGATTTCTTCCAACCAAACTTATATACCAACATCAAAATAACATCAATGATGCTATTAACCATCTTAAGCCTCATGAATCATCCTAATCATCTATGAATGAATCAAAACCCATAAATACATAAGGAAAACCCTAAGTTTGCTAAACCAAAATCAATACATCATTACCATAGCAAATCATCTATCTCAAGACACAAATAGCAAGTAAAAACTTGCCTTGATTCAGCAAATTGTAGGTCTCTTGGTTGTAGAAGCAAGAATCTCTCTCAATCTCCAAATCTCCAATCTTTCTCTCTACTCTTCTCTTTCTCTCTTTAGGTTTAGGAAGGGAATTAGGGAAATTGGAAGACTTAGGAAGCTTAAGTCGTGACCTAAGACAAATATCCCACTAAATTAACTAATAGTACGATAAAATAATACGCAACTGCATAATTAAGACACAACCAGTCAAAAATGCCCAAAACTATAAAATACAATATGGTACATTATTTGACTATTTCGCACGTTCCGGAATCAACTGCAACCTCCAAATTATCATTTGGACAATTTAAAATTCAATTTAGGTTCCTGTATCATTATTAAGCCAAATATCATTTTGAATTCAGATGATATTAATAAGCATGACATAGCAATATTTACCCATAAATATGATAGGTATGCAAACTCATAATAGATACCAACTTTTCTACATTGAATTAACATTCAAATCATAACCCAACACCTGCCTTTAATTACTATACTAAGTAATTACTATAAAATACGGTCTCAGAAGCGAGGGTTATTACAAACCCCTTCCACCTGCGACCTTACCCCGGACCAAACCTGTCACCTGCGCCGGCGGACACAACCCTACCTAGCATCCCGCCGGCGATGACCTCTAACCCGCGATCTCAAACCGCCATCGTCGTCCATCTTTGTCGCCAATGACACCTTCTCCGACCCTCCGCATGAATCCAATCCAACTAAGAAATCTCCCTCCAAACCCGCTGGCAACCCATTTCCACCAAACCCATCTCCTTTTTTCCCATTTGATACCCAAATCGATTTCCACATCTGCCAAAATGAAGACCAAAGTCAAAAGCCAATACACACATTTATCCCACATGTGTTAAACCCACCTAAAACCATTTAACCCATTTACCCTTTATTCCTAAAATACCCCCAAACAAATAACTCCACTTGAACCTTTCAAAACCCATGACCAAATCAGATTTTATCAGCTCACTTCCCACATGACCTCACACAACCTATGCACATGTTTGCATAATTCCGTAGATACACTCACCCAAATACCTTCCATATCCCATACACCCTTGTCTTCTCATTTTTACCCCCATGCTCCATGCCTACTATTAAAAGGATGGAAGACCCCATTTCAAAGGGAGTTTTTAGAAGATCATATCAAAGAGAATTCTAGAAAGAGATAGGTTAGATTAGAAAATAAATTAGGAAATTATTTTTGTAAATAGTTTTTATTTTTCTTTTTAGAGATTATTGAGTGATAAATTGTGAGTAGTTCAATGGAGTATTATATTGAATTGAATATTGTTGGATGCTCAATTTGGATGGATAGTGCTTGATTTCAAGGAAATAAGAGTTCAATTTCACTTCAAGAGATTGGGTTTGATTGTTCTCTTCTCTTCTCATTTATTTTATGCCTTTGATTATTAATTTGTCAAATTTCATACCATGTTAGGCTGAGGAGAACCCTTATTTGATGTTATTTTAATTTAATTAGTTTGATTACTTGAAAATTCCCATTGAATGTTAATTTTGATCCCCCACCCTTAAATTTACACCTCGAGAGAAGGTAAATGATTTTCGAGACAAAATCGAAATTGTAGTTATAATACCCATTTTAGATTCGAATTAGAGATAGGAGTTTCTTAAGTGGGCTATTATTACTTGAATTTCAACTCTAAATTTATTTTATAAGATTTACATGAATTCTAATTGATTGATCCTAGAGGGTGATTAATTAAAAGGAGTGTATATCTAATTTCTAGAGTTGTGGGGTGTTAAACTTAATTTTCTAAAAGGTTACTATTAAAATTACATTTGCAACGAGAGTTAATTTGTAAGTTTGATATTAATTTGGGAAAATTAAATTAATTAAATTAATTAATTAGAATAGCTAAAATTTGTGGTGTAATCCCACTCCTTGATTGTTCTCATATTTATTTACCTCATTTATTTCATATTTTAGTGTTAGACTTTATTTTCCATTTTAGTTACTTTTTTTTAGTTTATAATTTGATCTTTCATTTTAGTTTAGTGTTATTTCAACTCACCTCACCTAATTGTTTTAATATTTGAAAAAGCTAAAAAAAAAAAGAAAAAGTAAAAGCCCAAAAAGAAAAGAAAATTTGAAATACAATTGAGTTTGTCTCTAGCTTACCCCTTGATTTGTATTGATACCTCACTTACCATTATACTCTAGTTTTGTATACTTTTATAGGTTTGTGAAGATTTTTGATTGAAGACCTTTTACAACAACGACACACCAAAAAGCTTTCCATCAAATTGCGTCGTTACAATTCTTGGGAGCGTGAAGCACTCAGAGCGAATTCAATTTTAGTAGTTCATTTATTTCCTATATTTTGTTGCATTTTAGTACCACTTTTCTTTATTTTAGAAGATTTGTATTAGGTTTATTTTATCATTTCTTGTATTCCGGTCCATAGAGACACCTTTCTTTTATTTTAAAAAATTGTAATAATCAAAGACAAGCGTGATAGGGAAACCGAACAAGGTAGAGAGAGGGCGTCCAAAGGAGAGGATTTAGAAGCTTCTCTACCTTGGGTCGGTAGGACTCCCGGGGCCGACTAAAATAGGTGTGATCTCCCCCCGGTCGACTCAAATTTCTCGGAACCCCACGGCCTAAAAACATTGGGAGGTACATTTCATACACCCTCGCGCCTCTCGTGTTAGCGAGTTAATTCTTTTGTGTGTTCTTGTGTGATTTTATTCTCGCATTTATTTTTTGAATGGTGTGAAGAATTAAATTACTAAGACCTACACCCAGTCACTCACGAGAAGGGATTTCATCAACCGACTCACTCGCTTACCAATTGTGTGCTACCCTAGCCATCACTTAATTTAAAATCAATCAACTAGGTAGCCCACTAGGAGAACATTTTTGAAAAGGAGATCACAAAGATTTCCGTGATTTTTTTTATCCTCCGCGGACTTAATTAAAATTTGACTACCCTTTCATTAAATTTAAAGATAAAAATTGGTTATGTGGTAGTTAGGAATTCTCCTTAACTTGTGTGTGTCCAATTTCATTCAATTTTTCAGTAGTCAGTTTTAGTGATTTTATCCAATTCAGAGAGTCCACTTATTTTTCCCCACCTTTTCTTCCAAAAAATCCAAAAATATTTTCTTCCTTTTTCTTTCAAAAAAAAAATCCAAAAATATTTTATTTCTTTCATTTTTTTAGAAAAATTCAAAAATATTTTCTTTCCTTTTGAAAAAATTCCAAACAATTTTTAAAAACCTAAAAAAAAAATACTTCTCTCCAAATGGCCGACGAACGTCCCTTACGGGACTACTTCGGTCATTTCCCATTGACACACGACATGTGTAAGGGTGATCCTGAGCCATCTCTTTATGATATTTTTAGTGGTTTCACCTCTTTCATGAGTGCCCTTGATACTCTTGACCCATCTATGCACACACCTCCTATTCCATCACCCTCGGTGTCAAGTGTCAAGTGTCTCATACTTTGTTGTGAACCCACTATTATTATGACGATCACATGTCCCATGAGTGCCCTTACATTCCATATCCATCTGAACCCACCATGGAACATGTGTATCCATATGACACTGTTTCGGAACCCACCTCGGCCTATTATCCCGATATACCTAATTCCGAGTTGTGTGAGTACCCAAGCTATTCGTGGAGGCCTGATCACCCTTCCACGCAATATGAATCCCAACCCGATGTTGTGGATCCTCACACGTTCCAACAATCGTCATGGCAATCCTGTGCACCCATTCACGATCAGTACCCTTACTATGAGTATCAACCATTTGTCCATCACGAAAGCGATCCTTTCGTGTATTATGAACTTGGCCCCACTCCACACACTTCAAATGAGTATGCTCCATATAGTCATGATAGTAGCGAGTTGTGTCCGCCTCAACCACCTCCACCACCCGTCACTCCTACATCATCCACATATGCTCTCGAAAGCCTCTTGCAACAATTTATCATCGACCAAGAGCAAGCCACTCAAAATCAAACTCAAGCTCCCCAACGGCTTGAAAAATGATTAAATGAATTTGAGTGTGCAGGAGAGTCGGATTTCACCCCAAGTCAACCCATTGTTGCCCCCACGTGTGATAATTATGTGTCCTCTTGTGACACGGACTTTGAGTGTCACCAACCCTACCACCCCGCAAATCTCGAAGTTGAGACCATCCCATGGTCCGGGCCCCAAGTCGACAATTTTGTTGACTTACCTTTTGATAGTGATCCTAATCAAATCCCACAATGTCCACATGAACCCCACTTTGAGGTTCCCACTCGCCTTCCCATAGAATCCAAAAATATGCCTGAGATTTTTCCTTATGACCTAATTGCATATGTCTCAGACATGCCCATATCTTTTAGGTTAGCTCTGGCTATGAGTGCTCAACATTTTCTCAAGATAGAATCAATGATATTTCCTACCTATCCGGATATAGATGTTGTCCTCCATGCATGACTCCCTTTGAGCCCGATATTTTTCGTGAATCCTCTATCTTAGATCTTGGTGCCTCGTCTTACCCACCCACCCCATTCATCGATGCAACTCTTATGGAGAAGTTGACCACTCCATCTTTAGAAACCACACTCCCTTGTGAGTATTCCTTTACTCCTCCCAATGAGTGTGTGTCTTCCACGCTTGAGTTGGATCATCTTCCTCCACCATTTATCCCACCCGACCCTCCCATTGTCCCTTTCACCCGACCACTGGTTTGGATCTTGATTTTACACATTTCAAGTTTCCATCTAGATTTTTAGATCCTCACCTGAAACCATCATCCACCATCTAAGACAGTACTTGTGGGGCTACTATCCACCGTGACACCGAGCTTGTCGCCTCATTCACACCACTCTCTTGTGGTGTTGATTTTTCTTCTCGATAGCTCCCTGGCGTGTCACGGTACGACCATTATCATCACTCATTAATAGAACGGTCGTGCAATTTCCATGAGGCCCACCCCATTACAATTTTCACACCATTTCGCCTCCCTCACCAACTTGAGCACCATGCTTATAGGGCCCTAGTTGACATCGTCTTTAAGCTCAACAAGGCCCGTGGCCGATACCTCTTCACCCTTTCCACCCTAAACTTTGCCTTTTTACCCACCCTCCCTTGGTCCATCGATGCTTTGCATCGTGTGATGCACTTTTCCATACAGGTGCATTGACCATTTTAGCCTTCATCCAACAAGACTGACGCTTCAGTCTTGTTTGGGGGTGATTCTCATCACCCAATTTTTCTTCCACCCCATGCTTTCATAGAACCTATCTTTAGGGTGAGATTCCATCAGTCTGGCTAAAGACATTAAACTTAGCGCTACCGGGAGGCATCCTGCGTTTCTTGTTCTAGTCTCCTCCTGTTTGGGGGTGGTGTTTTACACCACCCAATGCTTTATCATGTTTATAGACTTGTACAAATTTTGTTATCTTATCACTTCTTATTCAAGTTTATTCTTTGCTACCTCAGTTCATTTCATTAGTGGTTGTTTCTGGTAATCTCTTTCCACCTTAAGCTCTCAATTTTAAAAATTCTTTTACTTAATATCGAGGACGATGTTCCTTTTTGTTTGGGGGTGGGGAATTTCATCAAACTCATGCCTCTTTTGAAAAATTTTGATTTTTAAACCTAATTTTTAAAATTTTGGTTCAATTTCTTTCATCTCATTTACTGATGTGAATTTTCAATCATCCATCTTTCAAAAGTCTAGGAATCAAGTTAGAGAATATTTTTTCTAATAGATTATGTCATACGTATCAAGCCATTTTGCACCATGAATTTCTAGACTCAACAAAATTTATGCACCTATCAAGTCATTATAGTTTAGAGTTGAAGAGTTCTATAATTCTCAAGAGAACCTTAAGGATCACGAGTAGAGACTTTATCTTGTGAGATTCGTGCCTTTCACCCTTTCAGAGTGTATTATGCAATCTCCGAGTCACAAGTTGATTCAAATTTCTTTGGGTCCCTACCTAAATCGTTGTATGATCTCATTATCTTTCATAAAATTTTTGCTTGATCACTGAGAATGACACTTTTTCGAGTTGTAAGATACGCGTGTCTTGAAATCTGTCCCGATCACTAGGTTTTCATCCATACACCTACCACTTTTCCATATCACATTTCAATTAACTTCACAAATTACATTACCATATTCTACCCTATTCACACATATTCCCCACACCCTCACCTATCATCTCCATTTATATTTTATCCATCATTTTTTGAGAAAAATAGTGTTGATTCCAAATGTAAAATGTCTTCAGTGTTGAGAGTAAAAAAAAATAAGAGAAAAAAAAAGAAAAAATAGAAAAAACATAAACATAAAAAAAGGGAGAAAAGAAAAGAAAGAGAGTTAGTAGTTGGTTGTGAAATAAAGACATTTGTTCATGTATATTACACTCTTCTATCATATCCATTTCGCATCCATCTTTTACCCATTACATATCCATCATTCATCATTCATCCATCCATCACCATCCTATCTCATATCATCATATCCTTTCCATATCATTTCCCCCTCACCCATAAGCATCCATATTTCTCCTAGGTGTTCGGGCAAATGAAAGTCAAAGTGGTGAATAACTCGACGTTCTCGCTATAGTGATTAGCATTCTTTCATGAGATCATTTTCTTTTCAAATGTTCATTCTTTCTTATATGTGTGTGAGACGTTTGAACTTGATTACATTTACTCACCTCCTCACACACAAGAGCGATACAGTAACCCAAATCTCGAGAGTTCGATTGAGAGAGTTATATCCAGTGAGATTTTGAAGTTGAAGCGCTGATTCTGACAAGGCAATCTAGGAATTACTCTTGTGATACTCGACCCGTTTTGACTAGTTCACACCACACACGTTGAGTTCTAGGAAGGATGTGCCTTGTGTATTTACTTAGCTAAACTTTTTACACATTCTATCTTATATTTCTCAAATCATTTCTCTCATGATGGATTGTGCGATTACTCTATGTCTAATAAGAGATTGACTCCCTTTCAAAAAATTATTGCAAGTAAAGAATTTTGTGGGTATATTCCCTGCAGGCCCTCACGAGACACAACTCGTCCTGTAGGTCAACCTATAGGTTTAAAGGCTTGTTGCACGTGCTAAGTACAATCACAAGTGCCCACGAAAGTGGTAGACATTTGGTTTCTTATCTTTCTCTTTCTTTTTCTCTCTATCTTATTGCTCGAGGACTAGCAACGCTCTGTTTGGGGGTGGTGTGATAAGCACCCAAAACTGTACATTTTATAACCCGAATAGATAGCTTTTAGTTGCTAATTCTCGGCAATTTGGGTCTTATGCGCTTAGATGTTCATTATGCAGGTTTAATTGCAATTGCGGTGTCAAAAGCTATATTTCGAGACAACTTGCAGTAAAATGCAGCTAATTCCCTCTCCCGTAACCAAACTCGAACCTAAACCTAGCCCAAATCATCACCATAAGCCTGTGAGTGTTTAGTTTGTTCCTTTTTAATATTTTTTTATATTTTTAGTTTGAGTCGTTTTATTTTTAGTTTTTATTTTTGATTCATTTAGTATCTTCTAGGTTTTGTTTTCTATTTTTCTATTTTATCTTTATTAGTATAATTTTATTTTATTTTATTTTGATTTTTATTAGTTTTTAGTTATCATTAGGATTAAATTTTTTTAGGAGTTCATTTATTTTTTTTTGTTTTATTAGATTTTACTTTTTTGTAGAATTTTAGTTTTTAGTTTAATAGATTTCAATTTTTTATTTTTATTTTTATTTTATTTTTTAGTTTTATTTTTAATTTGAGTCTTTATTTTATTATTAGAAGTAGGATTTTTATTTTTTTAGATTTTTATTTTTATTAGTTTTAGTTTTTTTATGTTATTTTTAGGTGTCCAAATAAAACACACACATAAACTCCCCTACACCTAAACCCACTCAGTCCCCACCTCCGTCGTCCTACCATCAACCACAACCCGTCGCCCCAAAGAGCCCCTGTCCATGGCACCGGCGAACACCTAACACCTGCGACCTTACCCCGAACCAAACTTGTCACCTGCGTTGGGGGCCACCACCCTACCCAGCAACCCGTCGGCGATGACCTGTAACCTGCGATCTCAAACCGCCATTGCCGTCCATCTTTGTCGCCGGCGACACCTGCTCCGACCCGTCGCCTGAACCCCATCCAACCAATCAACCTCCCTCCAAACCCGTTGGCAACACATTACTAGCAAACCCATCTCCCTTTTTCCCATTTGATACCCAAACCGATTTCCACATCTGCCAAAATAAAGACCAAAGTCAAAAGTCAATACACACATTTAACCCACATCTGTTAAACCCACTTAAAACCATTTAACCCATTTACCTTTTATTCCTAAAATACCACAAAAAAAATCACTCCACTTGAACCTTTCAAAACCCATGACCAAATCAGATTTTATCACCTCACTTCCCACATGACCTCACACAACCCATGCACATGTGTGCATAATTCCGTAGATACCCTCACCCAAATACCTTCCATATCCCATACACACTTGTCTTCTCATTTTTACCCCCAGGCTCCATGCCTACTCTTTAAAGGATGGAAGACCCCATTTGAAAGGGAGTTTTTAGAAGATCAAATCAAAGAGAATTCTAGAGAGAGATAGGTTAGATTAGAAAATAAATTAGAAAATTATTTTTGTAAATAGTTTTTATTTTTCTTTTTAGAGATTATTGAGTGATAATTTGTGAGTAGTTCAATTGAGTATTATATTGAATTGATTATTGTTGGATGCTCAATTTGGATGGATAGTGCTTGATTTCATGGAAATAAGAGTTCAATTTAACTTCAAGAAAAAAAATGGAACCTAATGGGCAAAACCTTTCACAATGAGAATTCTACAAGTAGGGGGAAAAACACACCTATTCAATCAAGCAAACATATGCATGTGCGTGCTTCCACCGTTTGTCTAGTTTGGGTCCTTAGACTATATTTTTATTAAGTTTGGCAAATTAATTCTTTTTTTGGCAAACAATTTGGGCATTAAAATATAATTTTTCAAATTTTAATTACTTTTGATTTTTAATGTATTTAATACAGACCAAGTGACTAATTACTAGATAATTTAGTACCATTTCATTTTTTTAGTTTGCCATCTCACATTATGTTAAGTCAGGCATAATGATCAAATTCATGGGTGGATTTGATTGAGGTCCTATTTTAAACCACCTAAGTCGATTGTAGAGTGATTGAAACCATTTCTAAGAGTTGTGACAACCTTAGAATAAAATATGTAGGGTTTTAAAATAAAATTTCTTTTAACTACAAATGTGGTCCAAAAGAAATGAAAAAAATGGGAGTAGGAGAAAAATGCCAAGCCGGAACTGAGAAAATTTCTTTATTTAATTAACCATAATTTAAGTGAAACATGGTTCCATACTTCCATACCATTCTCATGTGTGGCTTGATGGTACAAATTTTGGACAAAATAGGACAAAACTTATTTTTGTAAGCCATCTAATAACGCAATATGTTTAAGCTATAATACTTCATATAATGAAATGATTTTCCTTTAGAGGATCTAGGCATTTTTAATGGAAAAGTTTGAGATTCGTCATCAAATGAAGGGTTTATTTATTTTAAAAATATATATTTTGGTGAAATTCTAATTTCTCATATGATCTTTCAAAAGTGTCAATGTTACCCCCAAATTTTGAAAATAATCTTAATGTCACCTCTTATTGAAAGAAATTTGATGAAAAATTGATCTAGCTTCACAACTAGTTGTAAACTTGTAGAGCTTTCTCTCTTTCCTTTCCTTTATCTACTATTTCTCTTTTTTTCCTATGTCTTCGTGAAATGAATAAGAATCCTTGCACTTTATTAAAAATAAATACTAATAAGAATATAATTTTATTATATAATAAGAATGGGAGTCAAAGTGTGTTAAATAATGTGAGTTGCCCAGCAACTAATGTGGGATGTGTTATTAGCATAGGACAATATATCAACATATAACAAGCCTTTGTGTTTTAAGAGTATCATAGTTTATTTTTGGGTTTATTACACACATGGTTCCATACTTCCATACCATTCTCATATGTGGCTTGATGGTACAAATTTTGGACAAAATAGGACAAAACTTATTTTTGTAATAGATCTTGAAGCCATCTAATAACACAATATGTTTAAGATATAATTCTTCATATAATGAAATGATTTTCCTTTAGAGGATCTAGGCATTTTTAATGGAAAAGTTTGAGATTCGTCATCAAATGAAGGGTTTATTTATTTTAAAAATATATATTTTGGTGACATTCTAATTTCTCATATGATCTTTCAAAAGTGTCAATGTTACCCTCAAAATTTGAAAATAATCTTAATGTCACCTCTCATTGAAAAAAACTTGATGGAAAAGTGATCTAGCTTCACAACTGGTTGTAAACTCGTAGAGCTTTCTCTCTTTCCTTTCCTTTATCTACTATTTCTCTTTTTTTCCTATGTCTTCACGAAATGAATAAGACTCCTCGCAATTTATTAAAAATAAATACTGATAAGAATTTAATTTTATTATATAATAAAAATGGGAGTCAAAGTGTGTTAAATTATGTGAGTTGCCCAGCAACTAATGTGGGATGTGTTATTAGCATAGGACAATATATCAACATATCACAAGACTTTGTGTTTTACGAGTCTCATAGTTTATTTTTGGGTTTATTACACACATTAAAAAAATTGGGTCAAATTTTATTTTTTACCCTATTTTTCAAATATTTCAATATCACCCTTAAAGTTTGGATGCATTTCAATGCCACTCCTAACCTAATAAAAACATAACTTGGCTGCATAGTTGGTTGTTAACTTATAACCCCCCCCCCCCCCCCCCCCATATCCTCCCTCCTCCCTTCTCCCTTATTTTCATTTTCTTCATTGTTCCTAGCAAAAGAGCTGCCATCTCCTTATTTTATTTGTTTACGACAACCTTCATCTTCACCATTATCGTCTATAAGAAATTGCCACCTTCTCATTTCATTTGTCTGGGAAATCATTTATACTCATTAAAGACACTTAGTTGTTCCATATGAGAGAGAGTGACAAAGACTAAAAATACCATGTGTTTTAATGGTGAAGAGAATAAGGCGGAAGAGCTTGGGAGCACGAATATATACAAGCATATATTTGCAGGTTTGTATAGGGTAACAAGGTTTCCATGCATTTTGGTTATTTTATTTTTGTGAAAGAGTAGTCTAGATTTAGGAAAGCACCGCATCTAACGTATTTTTTACTTGAACAACATTGTTGCGTCTACATATCTCTTACTTTGCAGAATCAAAATCTTTGTAGCTCGTGTCTCAATACAATATATCAAAAAACTCGATTTTTGTTATTTTTTTAGCTCGACGGATTTTGAATCGAACTAACCATCTCAAAAATTGAGTGTATCGTATAAAACTCGTAATATAACTCAAGCATCTATTTATCACTATGAAACTTGTGATGAAACTCTTTGGAATTTTGTGGCGAGGAAGAGCAATAATCTCTCTCGTAAAGCTTGCACCAAAACAATTATCGTTCTAAATAAGGAGGAACCCTCTTTTATAACCAAAATATCCCAAGTGGGCTTGCCACATGTCAACTTTTATATAGAACCAAGTGTCAAATATTTATGGTGCCACTTTTCATAATATCTATGGTGGTATCTAAAATAATTTATTTAAATCATTTACTAGAGTGTTATCTACTTAATCTGTTAAACTCGAGGTGTATGCGATATATTAGTTAAGCATAATAATATTTCAGTCAACGTAGTGGATGGATATTAGTAAATCTTGATAATTTTGTGGGGTTCATTCATTTAAGCACATCCTACATTCTCCCCTCGCACTTATAGTTGGTGTGTTGATGATTTGGATGAGACATATCAACTATGTGTACGAAATATCATTCAGTATGTTTCAATTATCCAAGCCATCTTGTGATCATGTTTAATCTGTACCATGCGTATATGTGCATATATCATTTTCATATAGATTTAAGGGCTATATTCGTTGCCTCAAATTTTTTTTTTGAATGAGTTTTTTGGGGGTCGCCACCATTCCTTTGGGATGAACATATCTCCACAGCAGGTGTACTGACCCGAGCAGCCCACGGATGCTTACCTAAGTGTACTGGATCTTTTCCGATCATACGATCAAAACTTGTCGACGGTACTAAGTCGAGCAACCATTATTTGTTTCAAGTGAACTAGGGTTTTAAACTAACACACTTTTCATGTGTGCCCAATTTAGTTAGTATATCAATCATAGAGGTCTTTTAAGCAGATTGGTACTTTATGCCTGCCTAGTAATCAGTGTCTTTAAGCGTACCCGGTAAACTAGAACTTTTAAGTGTGCCTTTTAATCTGCCAATAAATCAAGGTCTTAAGCGTGCCTAGTAAACTAGGACTTTAATGTCCCATAAATCAAGGTCAAGCGTGCCTAGTAAACTGGGAATTTAATATCCGATAAATGAAGGTCACACATTTCAAGTAACTAGGACTTTAGTCCCATATAAACAAGGGTTAGTGTGCTATTGTCAATTTTATAAATACCGCAAGTGCATGCTATCGTAGAATAGCGAGTGGAAGTACGGGCCGAACCCACGAGGATTTATCAAAAAAATTTCTTCAAAATAATTAAAACTTTCCAACTAAACTAAATTGATTGGGAGATGAGATTTAGTATTAAACTAAGCAAACACACAAAAAATATAACTATAAGAGATATAATCAAATGTGCATGAAAACTAGGACGTTGGATCCATTTATCACATTTACCTAACACTATGCAATAATTTAAACTCCTCATTCCCGATTTATAACTCAAATTAAATCGACTCCCGTCGTATTTTATTCGAAAAAATAACATGTTATAAGTCCAAAATAAATTTCAACGTCTCTAAATTTAGACGGCTAAAACCCCTATTCCTTTAAAAAGTTCATTTTTAAATTTTAAAATATAGATTTTAAGCATGGGCTATCAATTAATTTAATAAAAGTATAACCCATAAAAAAGTACTCATACTTATAATAAAAAAATGAGTTTTTTTTTAAACAATGCCGAAGGTTTAAAACGTACTCTCGTATCATTTTAAATGAATAACGATTTTTTTTTAAACCTTTAGAACATATCAGTAATAAAAATGAATTTAAATCACACACAATATTAATCACACATGATAAATTTCACCTAACCCTAGTAAAGAAATTAAGCGAGCATAATTGTAGACATAACAAATTTGCAAGAATGAATCCCAATTTTCATTCAATAAACAGACTTACAATTGGAGTGTCACAAATATTCTTGATAGAATTTCTCACCAAAGATACAATTCTTGGCCCTCAAATATAAATAAAATAGTCAAATTAAAATTACCAACAGTTGTTCTAAAGTGGCTCTCTAATTTATTCACCCAAAATAATGAACCCAGTGGCCCTATTTATTAGCTTAGGGGTAGGGTATTTGGATGGATGTAAAACTCCTTTTTAGTTGATAAAAAATGAATTTTAAATATCACAACCAATTTTTTACGAAATCTGATGGAATCTCCTCCCTTTTTTGATGGAATTTGAAATCAAACTTCACCTTGAAAGATTTGTTTTTTTTTTACCGATTCAACAGCTGGTAGCCTTAAAAGATATGGATTTGAATGGCATGGATTGATGATGTAGCTCCCGATTGGACTATTGATGTGGTAGTTTACTGGTCAACGAACTTCCATGTAGCGCGACGTGGTTGCTGACTATGCGAGGGATGTGGCGTTGAATGCCAAGTGGACTATTGATTGGGCTTAAGGCCATGTTAGGCTAGGTCGATTTTTTGCTTTATGACAAAGGCCTGCTTTTTACAAGAAAATTATAGGGCAGGGGCAGGAATTGAACCCCTGACCTTCTCCTTCTCCTTCTCCTGTGAGCGCTAAAGCCACTAGTCCAACAACCTTCGACAATTCTATAACCTTTGCAATAAATTATAACCCATAACCAATTTTCGAACTTCCTTTTTTCATGCTTTCACCCCAAGATTTTTTTTATTTTTTTAATTCTTCCCACAATCTTCATTTCTTCACCAAATGACCTCGGGTCTCCACCAAAGTTCAAAAGTACATGGAGAAATATAAAATAACTTATATTAATTTAAATTCAGCGCCAGAAAGTTTAGGAAATTACCAATTTACCCTCAATTATAATTTAGACCCCGAAATTCATAACTTTTCCATTTTAACTCCAAATTCAACCAAAATTCAGGGATAATTTTATTTTACCTAAATAAACATTTAAAAATTATTTTCATGCCCATAAAGTTTTTAAAATTATATTTTTACCCCTAAAGTTACTAAAATTACATTTTTAACTCGAATTTTATTCAAACTTGCATTTTTCTTTTATTTTATGAAAATGACTCTAAGAGCTCATTATTTATGATACAATGTGCCTAGCAAGGTCTAGATTTAGTCCTAATTTATCAAAATAATGCACTCATCAAATATCTCCAAACCTAAATGTTGCTAGTCTTCGAGCAAAACTAAAAAAATTTAAAATCTAACTGACTTTCGTAGGAATCGCGATTGCATTTAGCATGTGCAACAAGCCGTTATACCCTTAGGTTACCCTAGTGGAAGAGTTTTGTCTCGTGAGGGTTTGTAGTGAATATACCCACAAAATTCAAAAACTTGTTTCAATACAAAAGACTCAAAAGAAATATAACCAAGTTTGAATGAAAACTTCATAAATATAGTAGAACTTCACTTCTCAATATCAACTTATCGTACATGTGTGCATAGCCAATATAACCATCCATTTCAAAAGATTTTATCTTTACATTCCTTATCCAAAAGTTCATCTTGATTTCAAAATCTCACGAAATGCACTCACAATCAAAAACTCGAAAATGAGTTATTTTCTCTCAGTATATGTGAATAAAAGAGTAAATTTAAATGAAAAAATTTCACATATACATGATAAAAAATGGACTCTTTACACTATAACTAATTTCACTATCGATTACGACTTTTTTGGTTGTATTTTAGGCTTGATGTTTACATAATAAGAATGGCTTTGGAGTTCAAAATTTTTTGAGAATATAGAGATTTTTTGGTATTTTGACTTTTAGGCACTTTTTCTTCCAACCTCCATTTTCTTTTGCTTTTTTTTCAAACTCCATTTTTTTATCTTCTTTTCCCTTTCTTTCTTCCTTTTTTTTCAACATCATTCTTACAACCTCCTTTTATTTTGGCATTTTTCCTATCGTAATTCCACCCTAGTATTCTCAGAAAATGGGCCTGGCTTATTTTTATGGAATTTAAACTCCAAGTTGGAGTTAGGTAGGATAGTGAGTTTTCAACAAAAGGCTTATCTTATTTTTGGCTCAAATGGGCTTGCAACGAAAAAATATAAAAGGTTGGAGTTTAGGCTAAATTTTCGGGCTTTCAAACGATGGCCTAATCTCATTTCTCAAGTTTCGTTGAATTCATTTGTGTCTCAAGAAGACTTACTAAGACTTCTAGTGCTTAAGATTCTCATTTTAGACTTTTTTGTTTTCAATAATAGAACAAAACAACGAATTTGAGAACATCAACGAATTTATCACTGAAGGAAAATTTGAGTTTTTTTATAATTAAAGTATTATCATAAGCGCCCACCATAGGGCTCGAACCCACGAACACAAGGTTAAGAGCCTTGCGCTCTATCAACTGAGCTAGACTGGTTGAATAAAAGTTTGAGTTATTTTAACAAACGATGAATGGCATAAAAATATCACCAGGTTAAAATTTCCACACTTATTCGTTAAGTATATTAACTTTTGCCTCAATATCCATTTTCGATCATATTATATGGCTAATGTGTAAAAAAGTTATAATTTGAGAGATACATGAATTAATTATATATTAAGAAATCGTTTCAAAACTCAATTGTATTGAAAATGTTTTTGGATTTTCGAAATTTTTCTGATTTTTTTTCAAAGTGGAGAAAAATGACCTCAATACCCCCAAACCTAATTTCTACTTTGTCCTCAATGTAAAAGAAAAAAATTGAAAAGGCAGAAAAGATATGAAATATATTACCATAATGAGGGACTTTTTCCAACGCACAATTTCTGTAAAACAAAAACTATGAAACAACAAGAATGACATAATTTCATGTTCACTCATGGTACACAGGGTCTTAGAGGAGAATATCCTCCACTTTTCGATCTCGCAATTCGAAATGTGGCTTTAATATTTGACCATTAACTTTGAAAATTTCACCGTTTTTAGGATTCTCTATCTCAATACTCCCCATGTGGGTAGACTGTCCTAATAATAAAAGGATCGGACCATATAGACCTCAACTTACCGGGAAAGATATGATATCTATAATTGTATAAGATAACTTTATGTCCACGCTCGATTAACTTTCGTAGGATGGACTTTTCATGGAACATTTTCATTTTCTCTTTATATAATTGTGCATTTTCGTATGCATCATTCCTAATATCTTCTAATTCATTGAGTTGGAGTTTTTGGACCTCTCCGGCAAAAGGTAAATCAAAATTGAAGGTCTTAATGGCCCAATAGGCCTTATGTTATAACTCTACTGGAAGGTAACAGGATTCTCGATAGACAAGCCTATACGGGGACATACTAAGTGGTGTTTTGTAGGCAGTGTGATAGGCCCAAAATGCATCAAACAACCTTAAGGACCAATCCTTTCGATTTGTGTTCACTTTATTTTATGATTTGCTTGATTTTCCTATTGGAAACTTCTACTTGACCATTGGTTTGAGGGTCATAAGAACATCCTACTTTGCGCATGACCGAATACTTTTTCATGAGACTTACGAAGGATCGATTACAGAAATGGGTTCCCTGATCACTAATGATGGCTTGAGGCGTACCGAAACGAGAAAAAATATCTTTTCGAATGAATTTGTCCACCACATGTCGATCATTCGTCCTACATGGTATGACTTCTAACCACTTAGACACATAATCTACTACCAAAAGAATGTAGAGATTCCCATAGGAATTTAGGAATGGACCCATAAAATTAATGCCACAAAAGTCAACAACCTCGATAATCAGAATGGGATTTAAGGGCATCATGCCCCTCGCAATGGTCAAAACTCCTGATGTAATCGTTCGAGTCATAAAAAATGGTGGGCTAATAGAATCCACGTTGCAAAATCTTTGCACCGGTGTTTTTAGCACTGAAATGACCTCCACGAGCTTGGTCATGGCAGAAAGATATTACCCTTTGAATACCTTGATCAGGTACAAACTTTTGAATGATTTGATTAGGATAATACTTGAAGAGATACAGGTCGTCCCAAAATAAATTCTTAGCATCCTTTAAAAATTTGAAACATTATGGTTTAGGACAATGTAGAGGAATTTCACCCGTCACGAGAGAATTCACAATATCAGCGAACCAGGAAAGCTGAGAGACAAGCATCAGTTGCTCATAGGGAAAGGATTCATTTAGTGTCAAAAGGTTATCGAATGATTCAATGGTTAACCTAGATAAGTGATCATCCACTACATTCTCACACCCTCTCTTATCCCAAATTTCAAGGTCAAACTCTTGCAGAATTATAATCCACCTAATGAGATGGGCCTTAGCATCCTTTTTAGATAAAAGGTATCGAGGGCCGAGTGATTAGTGAAAATGACAACTTTGGATCCTATCAAGTAAGACCTAAACTTTTCGAGAGCAAAAACAAAAGTAAGGAACTCTTTTTTTATCATGGAATAGTTTAATTGGTCATCATTTAAAGTCCTACTGGAATATTAGATTACATGAGGACGTTTCTCATTATGCTAACCTAGAATCGCACCTATGGCATAGTCGGAAGCATCACATATGATCTCAAACTGCTGATTCCAGTCGGGGGTCCCATATTAGGTTTTGAGGTCAATTCCTTATTTATCCTTTCAAAGGATTGAAGGCATTCATCGGTGAATTCAAAATGTGTGTCCTTGGAAAGAAGATTGAACAAGGGCCGAGAGATTTTGCTAAAATCGGTGATAAAACTCCGATAAAAATCAACGTTTCCTAAGAACGACCGAATATCACGCACAATTTTAGGGGGTGGGAGATTAGAAATGAGATTTATTTTAGGTTTATCTACATCAATACCCTTTTAAGAAATGATATGACCTAGCACCATGTCGTGTTTCACCATGAAGTGACACTTCTACCAATTAAGCACAAGGTTCTTTTTCTTACACCTCTTCGAAACGAGGGTGAGGTGAGAGAGGCACTCATCAAAATAAGACCCAAATACAGAAAAATCATCCATAAAGAATTCGAGATAATGTTCCAACATATCCAAAAACATACTCATCATGCACCGCTGAAAGGTAGCGGGTGCATTGCATAACCCAAAGGGCATACGTCGGTATGAGAAAGTACTAAATGGACATGTGAAAGTGGTTTTCTCTTAATCCTCGGGAGCTATGGGAATTTGATTGTAACTGGAGTAACCGTTGAGAAAACACTAATATGGATTGCCAGCTAATCTCTCTAGGATTCGATCTATGAAAGGAAGAGGAAAGTGATCCTTTCGTGTAACAACGTTCGACTTTCTATAATCAATACACACTCACCAACCGATTTAAATCCTAGTGGGTACTAACTCATCATCGTTATTTTTTACCGTCATAATACTGGATTTCATAATGACCACTTGAACGAGACTGAACCATTGGCTATCAGATATGGGGTAAATAATACCCACATCGAGCAATTTTAGCACCTCGTCTCGGATGACCTCTTTCATATTGGGATTAAGTCTACATTGTACTTCACGGGAATTTTGAGCATTGCCTTCTACGTGTATCCTATGCATGCACACCAAGGGACTTATCCCCTTAATGTCGGTTATGGTCCATCCTATAGATTACTTGTGTTCTTTGAGAATGGGAAACAACTTATCTTCTTGTTCTTTGTCTAAATCAGACGCTATGATAACATGTAAGGTGTTAGAAGGTCCTAAAAACCTATACTCAATCGTTTCAAACAGTGGCTTCAATTCAAGCTTAGGAGCTTTCTCAATCGAGGGAGGAATAGATGATGAGGAACGTGAGAGGGGCTTAGGCTTATACTTCCAATTTTCTACTTCCATGATAGGGGCGGAGTCGAGGAGGGTGTTGACTTCTTTGATGGACTGTTCGACATCAAATTCGAACCTGAAAAAGGAAAGAAAAGATGTTAAAGGGTCGTCATTATAAGTTTGATCGAAAGTCTCTTGGACAATACTATCAATCATGTCGACATCCACGGGTTCATCGTCATTGGTTGGTTGTTTGTCCAAACTAAACACATTAAGGTCCATAGTCATGTTCCCAACGGATAGGTTCAATTAGGTGCTACAACATCTAATGACGACATCAGATGTGATGAGGAAAGGACGACCCAAAATAATAGGATTTTGCATTTTTTGGGTGTCCAAGACGACAAAGCAAACAGTAAATATAAAGTCACCCACTTTAATTAGGATGTACTCAACAATACCTCTCGAGATTTTCACGGCTAAGGACAAGGTAATCCTAGTCGGTTTTAACTCACCCAAACCTAGTGTCTCATACATAGTGTATGGTAGAAGATTCATGTTGTCTCCTAAATCTATAAGGGATTTCTCAATGAGGTGCCCTCCCATATCTTGATAGAGACCGTAGGAGTATCAGGATCCTTATACTTGATGGGAGTTCTATAAGAAATGATCGAGCTTACTTGATCGGCGAGAAAATCTCTCCTAGGTACGTTGGTGTTTCTCTTAAAGGTACAAAGGTCCTTGAGAAATTTGGCGTAGGATTGGACTTGTTGAATAGCATCAAGCAGTGGGATATTGACTTGTACTTGATTCAATACTTCCAACATCTTATCAACTTGCGCATTTTTCTTTTGGGTCACCAAAGGCGAGGGAAACGGATATTTTGGGACATAGGCCTCGATAGATGGCTCAGAAGGTGAGGGTGAGGAGGAAGTTGGATCCACGGGTGGATGTTCTTTATCTTTACATTTCTCATCTTCACTCTCGGTAGATGGTGAAATATTTTTCTCTACTTCCTTACCGGACCTAAGCTTGATGATGGATTTTGCATGCTCTTGGGTGTGTGAAGTGTTCATGTTATGTTGAACAACAAATTGACCCCTAATCATGTTACCTTTTGGATTGGGCTCGAGATGACTCGGGAATGTTCCCTTATTCCTCTCACTCAATGCATCATTTGAACATGGAGTTTGTTAATGGCTTGAATATTCGCGGGCATGCTTTGTTGGGTGGATTGGAAGACATTTTGAGTGGTTCGATGGAATTGAAGGGTACTTTGGTCAAGAAGGTTCATTGAATCCTCTAAATATTGGATCTTTTTAAATGAGGAATTCAATGGTGTGGTGGCATTATTTTGGAAACCCGGTGGTGGGTTACCAAAAAATTGACCTCCACTTCCTTGGTATTGACCCTTGGACCATGAAAGACTGGGGTGGCCTCACCACCCTGATAACGTGCAAAGTAATTTCCTCTATTTGTATAAAAACAAATACGATGCGAAAGTGTTGAATGATGGTTCACAATTAAAATATAAAAATTCCAATTTTAACATAAACAAAATAAAGTGAATAATTAACTTAAACAAACCAAATTAATTAATACTCACTTAAACCGATTAATTAATTCCAATTAAATAGATCCAAGTCCTAGAATTTGCCTAAGTCATGATTATTCATATTTCAACAAAGTTAGGCCAAACCAATTTTAGTACGTGACTTGAATTAAACAATTTTTATCCAATATTTATTTTAAGTCCAATTTATATTAGTGTGATAAATAAACCGAATTTTATCTTGAATTTATTCTAAGCATGCGTTCTAAATTATGATGCAAGATAAAATAAACAAAGTCACACTACGCCGCGATGTACGAGGAAAAACCCAAGACGGGAAAAAACCTCGGACGGCCCTAGCCACAAGTCCACTAGATATGGAATTATAATTATAAGACAAAAGACTTACATCCTCGACTCGAACCCTCTCAAGCCTTGTCACTCCTTCTTGTAGAAACCTCTTCCTAGCGGACAACCACGGAGCTCCACCGCGATCTCGGAATCCACCGATAGGACTTTGTATGATCACCGTCACCCAAGCTTGGAGCCTTTCTCCAAGTGAGTAATATCGCAACAAACTTCTTCTTCTTTGTGATGGGATGTAGAAGGAAACCCGAAACTTCTCTTTTTCAATTCGGTAGAGAAAACCGGTGCCAAAACTCCAAGCAATTGATATAAATATAGAAACTTGGATAAACACAATTGGGTGTAAACACTAGAGTGATATATGCATTTTCTTTGAAAAATAACCCTCAAAACTTGAACATTTTCCTAAACTATTTTTTCTCTCAAACTCTCTCTAGGAGATAAAATTGGTTGGAAAAGTTAATTAGAAAAATGTGTTTCCCGTCCTTAATAAGTCTTGAAAAAGTTGGTTAAAAACCAAGTGGGGAAAGTGGGTAAAAACTGCCAAAAACTGCTCAAAACTGTTCCCGCCTGGCATCTCGTTCGAACGAACTTGACTCTCGTTCGAACGAGACTTCTAACGAGCGACGAGACTGGGCTCGTTAGAAACTCGTTAGATATCTCGTTAGAATGACCAAACTCGTTCGAACGACATATCGAACGACTGACCAGTTTAGGTTCGTTGGCAAACTCGTTCGAACGAAACCTGGTTCGAACAAAAAAACTCGTTCGAACGAAAACCTGGTTCGAACGAAAAAAAACTCGTTCGAACGAGACTTCGAACGACTTCCAGAAATTTTTGATAAATTCAATTTTTGGCCCAGAAAATTTATGTACTTTATTTTAAAGTTCCAATTAAATTATTCTGAAAGTAAAATATGGTTTTTTATTAAACCTAACACCCAATAAATATTGTTCCAAGCTCCTATATAAATATAATTACATTCATACCTTGGGAGCATGGAACCTTAGATGATGACGTAGAAACGAGGCACGCAAACCGGCATTTTGATGAAGCTTTATATTCTTTGCCGCTACGTCTTCAACACACACTTCATAGTCTTGAGAGTATTACAATAAATCACTAACCTATGAATAAATGTTTTTGTCCGGAATTGAGCCAAAACTATATATGGACTCAATTGGAAATTTGTGTCCTTACAAATCTCCCCCTTTGGCTATTCCGGGACAAAAACCAAAACAAAAATCCTAAAGGGCCGTCAAGCTCACTAGACTCAAAACATAACCCGCCCAATCTTGACTCAACCCAAGGATTAAACACTTTGCCTTTTAAAGTTGCCGCTTTAGTAGAATAACTGCACACTTAAGCAAACTCATCAAATGCATAGGGAATATCAAAATATATTAATCGCAATTAATTAATTACTCCCCCTAAAATAATAGGATTAGATACCATTTTTTCCCTATCATCATTCTCCCCCTTTTTGTTCGGGAATAGGCAAAGGATAAAGAACTAATAAACAGCATGTGGAAGCTTAAAGTGAAAAGACATGAAAGCATATGGGCAATAAAAGCAAGGCAAAGACAAATAAATATCATATATATAGATACTAAAAATATACCAATAGAGCACTTGCATATATATATAGATATAAACACACACATGACACAAAATACAATAAGTTTGCACACTCGTATGGCAAAAATGTGTCATATGGAAACGGAAGTGTAGGTGTGTGTACTAGCAACAATTAAATTTAGACCCAAACACTTAAGAAACGTTCACGGAGTTCTCATTTGAATGCAAACTTCATCACAGTTAAATATAACCTCATGTGACAATATAAAGATCGAACTCAATGAACAAACATACACAATGCATAGAAGCCTAGCATGATGATGATTCTACAAACCAAATAGAGTCATGACATTAAAGACGACTAGGATAAATGGACATTGTGCAAACCGTTGATATACCATCCAATTCTCCCTCAATGAGCATATATATTCTTTTGTTTTTGAATGAATATATCAAACAAACATAGGCCTTGGCAATTGCTTTCTTTTTAATGCCAAATATTCTGTTTTTAGGCCTTTGGATCACGTATTTCTTTTAGATCCAATCAACGGTGGCTTACTATCGCAAAGGATTTAATTCATACTTTCGGAGCCCTTCCCCGTGCATATATTAATTTATCATGTTTTCATTTTTCACACAAATCTCACATGCAACGGATTTTGACGTGCACTAGTCCTCCTAGGTCATAGATATGTAGATGACTAGATTGATAGGAAAACACCTCAAAAGGCTCAAATATAACATGTGACATTAAGATTTCAAAAGAGCTCGTGCATGTGTGAAAGAGGCATATATAAATAGAATCCATTTAAACAATACATAATCCAACTACTACATATAAAACATGGTAAAGAACATTTTAAGGATTGAAAATCTAAACCAAAAGTTCTAGCCACGTGGGAGCGTAAAAGATGGGATTCAAACACAACTATATGCCACATAAAGTGTGTCAAACAAAAATACACACAAAACAAAATCTTTTTGAGTTTTTAACATTTTTATCCAAAAATTAAATATATATATATACTCAAAAGGACAAACAAAAATCATTTGATTCTTTCATTAAGCTCAAATTATCAAGAGATAAAGTCCAAATGATAAACAAAAATCTTTTGTATTTTTCATTTAAAGCAAACAAAATGAAAGAAATATAATACAAAAGATAAACAAAAATCATAATTCTAGCATGGGATAAGCATGGGTCAAAGACTAGAAAATGATTAAACAAGCATACATTTAGCATGTGAATATAGCATGAAGTACAAAAGCTAAAGTATGCAAACACTAACACATTCAACCATTAAATTTAGCAAGGGAGGAAGGATGTGATAGTAAATGAGAATCAAAATCCCTATTTTGTAAGGCAACCAAATCGGATTTCCTAACCCAAATTAATGAAGAATGACAATCTTGGGGTGTAGGAACATTAGCTACCGTGGTTACTTTACAATGGGATTTTCTAGGAGTTCGTTTAAGATCAAAACAAAATTTCCTAAGATGACCTTGTCGACCACAAAGTGAACAAGTGAAAACATGTCGAAAAGATTTACCTAAGGAGTGATCTTTAAATGCATTCCTAGTAGATTCTCCTAAAATATTGGTTTTGACTTTAGGGTTGAATTCATTACAAGTATTGAAGCCTAAACCAAATGTGTCATTTTTAATTTGGACCGTTTCTAATATTTTATCAAGTTTTTCCGAACGACATTCCAAATCAAATTTGACATTACTAGAATCTTTTAATTTATTTTCCAAATCTAAAATGGTAGATTCTAGTAAAAAATTACGCTCTTCAAAAACGAGAAGCTCCTTTTTCAAGGATTCCATTAAACCCCTAAGGCTATCTCTCTCACCTTCTACGTATTCTAGCTTCTCTCGAAGAGTCCTCTCTCGTGTCCTAAGGTCTTCTATTAAGGCACTATCATCAACGACCTTGACACTTTCTCTTAAACAAGCTTCTAACTTCAAATTAGCTCTTTTCAATTTAATAGATTCTTTATATAATTCATGAAAAGCATTTTGAAGTTCACTCTCATCAACCTCTTCTTCATTTTCACTCTCTTTTTCTTCTCCACTCTGACTATCATCAAAAACAAGGGAATCGTGAACAATGACCTTGGAAGTGGCATGTGCTATTGTGTCATCAATCGATGAGTTCTCATTATCACTCACATGACTTGCCATAAAAGCCACAAAATTTTTCTTTGTGGGGGAATCGGAGTTTTCTTCCGTATCACTATCACTAAGGGTTGTATTATATGAAATGGGTCACTTACCCTCTTTACTTAGTTTAGTGGGGCACTCATAAGCCCTATGGTCATGACCTTCACAACCAAAACATTTATTAGACTCGTCCCTATCAACATTTTCATTATTAGACTTAGGGATCTTTTCGTCTTTAGAAATCTTCTCGTTTTTATCATGTTTAGAAGATTCAAATTTCTTAAAATCATTTTTAAATTTATCTTTGTTGAATTTAAGAAATTTTCTAAATTTACGAGCAAATAAAGCCATATCATCCGAGTCACTATCACTCTCTCTCTCTACTACTTGTTTAACCTCTTTTCGGGATTTTAAAGCAACGCCCTTTTCGATTTTCTTTTCATTTTTAGAGGGAAACATATCTAGTTCATAGGTTTGTAAATCACCTACAAGCTCTTCTAATTTCGTAGAGGCTAAAGTGGGTAAAGAATTTAAAACGGTCACCTTTGGAATAAATCTATCGGGTAGGGACCTCAAAATTTTCTTTACAACACGGTCGTCAGGTATTTTCTCTCCCAAGTTAAAGGATGAATTAACAATATCAGAAAGTCTAGCATAAAATTTATCAAAACTTTCTTTTTCATCCATTTTTATAGTTTCAAATTGAGTGGTGAGGTTTGGGAGTTTTAAACCTTTAACGACACTAGTTCCTTCATGAGTTAATTGTAAAATATCTCAAGCTTCTTTAGCGGTTTCACACGTCATAATACGTCGGAATTCATCCGGTGCGACAGCGCTAAATAAGGCATTTAAACCTCGGGAATTAAAGTTAGCAAGTTTAAACTCATTTTCAGTCCATCTATCGGCGGGTTTGATAACACGTTCATTTTCAACTAAGTAAGTTGGTGGGGAGTACCCGGTAACAACAGACATCCAAACTCTCTCGTCGATAGATTTTAGTGCCGATCTCATTCGCGTTTTCCAATACGCGTAGTTTGAACCATCAAAAATAGGAAATTTTGAAAATGGGGAAAAATCCATTTTAGCCAAAAAATTAAAAGATCTTAACGAAATAATTTATCGTTTTTGGCTCTGATACCAATTTGATAACGTGCAAAGTAATTTCCTCAATTTGTATAAAAACAAATACGATGCGGAAGTGTTGAATGATGGTTCACAATTAAAATATAAAAATTCCAATTTTAACATAAACAAAATAAAGTGAATAATTAACTTAAACAAACCAAATTAATTAATGATCACTTAAACCGATTAATTAATTCCAATTAAATAGATCCAAGTCCTAGAATTTGCCTAAGTCATGATTATTCATATTTCAACAAAGTTAGGCCAAACCAATTTTAGTACGTGACTTGAATTAAACAATTTTTATCCAATATTTATTTTAAGTCCAATTTATATTAGTGTGATAAATAAACCGAATTTTATCTTGAATTTATTCTAAGCATGCGTTCTAAATTATGATGCAAGATAAAATAAACAAAGTCACACTACGCCGCGATGTACGAGGAAAAACCCAAGATGGGAAAAAACCTCGGACGGCCCTAGCCACAAGTCCACTAGATACGGAATTATAATTTCAAGACAAAAGACTTACATCCTCGACTCGAACCCTCTCAAGCCTTGTCAATCCTTCTTGTAGAAACCTCTTCCTAGCGGACAACCACGGAGCTCCACCGCGATCACGGAATCCACCGATAGGACTTTGTATGATCATCGTCACCCAAGCTTGGAGCCTTTCTCCAAGTGAGTAATATCGCAACAAACTTCTTCTTCTTTGTGATGGGATGTAGAAGGAAACCCGAAACTTCCCTTTTTCAATTCGGTTGAGAAAACCGGTGCCAAAACTCCAAGCAATTGATATAAATATAGAAACTTGGATAAACACAATTGGGTGTAAACACTAGAGTGATATATGCATTTTCTTTGAAAAATAACCCTCAAAACTTGAACATTTTACTAAACTATTTTTTCTCTCAAACTCTCTCTAGGAGATAAACTTGGTTGGAAAAGTTAATTAGAAAAATGTGTTTCCCGTCCTTAATAAGTCTTGAAAAAGTTGGTTAAAAACCAAGTGGGGAAAGTGGGTAAAAACTGCCAAAAACTGTTCCCGCCTGGCATCTCGTTCGAACGAACTTGACTCTCGTTCGAATGAGACTTCTAACGAGCGACGAGACTGGGCTCGTTAGAAACTCGTTAGATATCTCGTTAGAATGACCAAACTCGTTCGAACGACATATCGAACGACTGACCAGTTTAGGTTCGTTGGCAAACTCGTTCGAACGAAACCTGGTTCGAACGAAAAAACTCGTTCGAACGAAAACCTGGTTCGAACGAAAAAAACTCGTTCGAACGAGACTTCGAACGACTTCCATAAATTTTTGATAAATTCAATTTTTGGCCCAGAAACTTTATGTACTTTATTTTAAAGTTCCAATTAAATTATTCTGAAAGTAAAACATGGTTTTTTATTAAACCTAACACCCAATAAATATTGTTCCAAGCTCCTATATAAATATAATTACATTCATACCTTGGGAGCATGGAACCTTAGATGATGACGTAGAAACGAGGCACGCAAACCGGCATTTTGATGAAGCTTTATATTCTTTGTCGCTACGTCTTCAACACACACTTCATAGGCTTGAGAGTATTACAATAATCACTAACCTATGAATAAATGTTTTTGTCCGGAATTGAGCCAAAACTATATATGGACTCAATTGGAAATTTGTGTCCTTACACACCCCGAATTGTACTCATTCAAATATGGGTCATACTTTGGCCTATTTTAATAGAGGTAAATTGTTCGGCGAGTTCCTTGTGGGCCGAAAGGGTGGGGCCATTCTCAACTAAGTAGTCGAATGCATCGCAAAGTACATAGGGGAACCTACATTTTGCATGGCTGCACATGCAGTTCTATTGCCCTCTTTGCTCGTCTCTAAAGTTTTAAAACATCATACCAATGTAGCCACTTTAGCATTTAAATCATAACTTTGTTCGACTTCGTGACCAAAACCCTCATTGGACATGGTGGACTTAGGTTCTTTATTGGGTTCCCATTCCTGGGACTTTTTCGCTATGGATTCTAGGAATACCCACGCGTCAACCTCACTTTTCTCAGTAAAATCACTGTTACATCGAGACTCAAGCATAGTTAGAGTATTACAATCGAACCCCTCATAAAAAATTTGAACTTGGTGTCCTATCTCAATTCCATAGTGCGGATATTGTAGTTGCAAGTCCTTAAATTGCTCCAAATACATCCACAAGGCTTCTCCCTACTTTTGGCTAAATGTGTTGATGGCGTGATGTATCGACGCCATCTTTTTGTTGGGAAAGAATTTTTTCAGGAAGGTGACCCTCGTTTGGTTCCAATTGGTGATGGATTCGGGTTCTAAGGAGTTAAACAAACTTTTTTCTTTGTCTTTCAATGAGAATGGGAACAATTTAAGTTTAACAATCTCGTCGGTGAGTTGTTGGTACTTAATGGTCCCAAATATTTCTTCGAACTAACGCACATGGAGGTAAGGATCCTCCTTGTGAGTGTCATGAAACACGGGCAACAATCGGATTGTTCTCAAATAGAATTGGAAATTATTCACAGTGTGCTAGGGTAGACGTATACATGAAGGAAAACTAGACGTAGTCGGATAAAGGTAATCTTTAAGGGCACGTGGTGCTAACTCGTCTCTCATCTCGATGAATATAAAAAATATACCTACGTAAGTATTCAGAATGCTAAACTCCACACTCGACAAACGACCGGTATGATCTCGAAACTAACTTTGCATACACTGAGCTCACTCGAATTTTTCTCTCTTTTTTTTAATCTTTTTCCTTTTCTTTTTCTTTATGTGAAGAAAATTATAAAAAAATATTTGACTCAAACCACATAATTTCAAGCTAACACAGAACAAATTGAATTATCTAATTTAGGTGAGGGTAATTTCAATTTTGAAATCTAGTGTTCCCGAGATTAATCAATGACAATAGGGATCTCCGAATTAATATCCCAAATTAGATAGCTCTTATTCTTTGACAAGGGATAATTTAAAAGACAACCAACTAAGGTTATCGCCTCAACTCCCACTTTTTCCTCCAGGTAGGTGGTCAGTACGAAGACACATTAAAAACCATCAATCATAGACAAGGTGAAATGGGATCGGTTTGACAAGTGTTGGTGTAGCTTTTAATTCTAGACTTGTTAAGAGGTTTCCTATGAGCTATGTGATATCCTAAGGACAGTGTCTACTTCATTTTAAATTAAATATGATGGCTCGGAATATGGAAATGCTTAGTTAATTAGTGGTTTTCCGGCCAAGGAAGGGTGATGAAATCCCTACCTTTCACATGGGTTTTGCCCTTAAGTCAATTTATGCAACATGCTAAATTAAATGTGAAATTAATCCACGTAGGAGCACACAAAAAAGTACCTCCGACGCGAACTTTTTATGGTCACTTGTTTACGCCGGGTTGAAGTTTAAGTTAACGTCAATAATTGGGAAACATCGCCTACATTTCAGTCGTCCCTGAGAGATCCTTATGCTTGTGGTAAGATTGCAAAAAATAATTTCTTAACGTTACCGCACCGTTGAACACTTTTCTAAATTTTTCTTGACTTTGTTCCTCCTTTTTTTTCTTCTTTTTTTAATGTGCTTCTGAAAAAAAAATACACCAAACGTAAAGTGCGACACACACAAAAAATAATAATAATAAAGAAAAAAATAAGAGAAAAAAATTAAACACGACATGAGCACTAGTGGTGTATTTAAAACAAAAATAACTAAGCACACTTTGTAAAAAAAATTATATAGTCTAAAAAAAATAATTACTAGTCGGAATAAAATTATTTTTTGAATTTTCATTTTTTTATCGTCTATTTACTGCGAAAAAAAAGAATCAGGAAATATCCAGGAAAAAAAAAATTAATTTTCAATTTTTTCAATTTTTGTTGTGTTTTTGTAATATACTAGTTCTAAATCAACTATTTCCTACAAGAGAATGCTTAAATCTGATTTCTTTTTTAACTAAAAACGGACAAAAATATTAGTTGCGAATTTTTCTTTTTTTTTATGAATCCATTTTTTTTACAAAAATGAAAAAAGTAAAAAAAACTAGTCCGACAGTCACAACTTCTTTAAAAAAATGAATAAATCCCCAGCAATGGCGCCAAAAACTTGTAATCAATTTTATAAATACCGCAAGTGCATGGGCTATTACAGAATAACGAGTGTAAGTACGGGTCAAACCCACGAGGATTTATCAAAAAAAAATCTTCAAAATAATTGTAACTTTCCAACTGAATTGAATTGATTTGGAGATGAGATTTACTATTAAACTAAGCAAACACACAATAAAATATAACTACAAGAGATAAAATCAAATGAGCGTGAAAACTAGGACGTTGGATCCATTTACCATGTTTAACTAACACTATGTAATAATTTAAACTCGTCATTCCCGATTTATAACTCAAATTAAATCGACTCTCGTCGTATTTAATTCGGAAAAATAACCAAAAAAATTTTAACGTCTCCAAATTTAGACGGCCAAACCCCTATTCCCTTAAAACTTTCACTTTTAAATTTTAAAATATAGAATTTAAGCATGGGCTATCAATTAATTTAATAAAAGTATAACCCATCAAAAAGTACTCATACTTAAAATAAAAAAAATAAAAAAATTCAAACAATGCCGAAGGTTTAAAACGGACTCTCATGTCGTTTTAAATGAATACCGATTTTTTAAACCTTTAGCACATATCGGGAACAAAAACGAATTTAAATCACACACAATATTAATCACGGATGATAAATTTCACCTAGCCCTATTAAAGAAATTAAGCGAGCATAATTGTAGATATAATAAATTTACAAGAATGAATCCCAATTTTCATTAAATAAACAGACTTACAATTGGTGTGTCACAAATATTCTTGACATAATTCCTCACCAAAGATACAATTTTTGGCCCTCAAAAATAAATAAAACATTGAAAATAAAAGTACCAACAATTGTTCTAAAGTGGCTCTCTAATTTTTTCTCCCAAAATAGTGAACCCAATGGTATTATTTATAGGCTTAGGGGTAAGGTATTTGGATGGGTGGAAAACTCCTCTTTAATAGATAAAAAATGAATTTCAAAATTCTCAACCAATTTTTTATGAAGTCTGATGGAATCTCCACCCTTTTTTGTTGGAATTTGAAATCAATCTTCATCTTGAAAGATTTGATTTTTTTTACCGATTCAATAGCTGGTCACTTTGAACAATATGGCTTTGAATGGATTGAATAGATGATGTGGCTCTTGACTGGACTGTTGATGTGGCAGTTAATTGGTCACAGGACTGCCATGTGGCGCAATGTGAATGCCAAGTGGACTGCTGATTGGGCTTAAGGCTATGTTCGGCTAGGTGAGTTTTGGCCTTATGACAAGGGCCTTCTTTTTACCAAAAAATTATAGGTCAGGGGGAGGAATTGAACCCCTCAACTTTTCATTACCTTGCACATGCTTAAGACCCTAGGCCACCAGTGTTCTACAATTTTATAACCGTTGCAATAAATTATAACCCAGAACTGATTTCCGAACATCCTTTTTTCATGCTTTCACCCAAAGATTTTTTTCTTCTTTCAATTTTTCCCACAGTCTTCATATCTTCACCAAATCACCTCGGGTCTTCAAAAAACATCAGAGGTACCTGTAAAAATATAAAATAACTTGTATTAATTTAAATTCATCCCCATAATATTTAGGAAATTACCAATTTTACCCTTAATTGTAATTTAGTCCGCAAAATTCGTAACTTTTCCATTTTAATTTTAAATTTAACTAAATTTCAGGGATAACTTTATTTTGCCTAGATAAACATTTAAAAATTATTTTCAGGCCCATAAAGTTTATAAAATTACAATTTTATCCCTAAAGTTACTAAAATTGCATGTTTCACTCGAATTTTATTCAAGCTTGCACTTTTCCTTTGTTTTACGAAAATGACTCTAAGAGCTCATTATTTATGATACAATGGGCCTAGCAAGGTCTATATTTGGGGCTATTTCATACAAAATAATGCACTCATCACGTGCCTATTAAATGATGAATTTAATCTCCCATAAACGAAGGTCAAGCGTACCTAATAAACTAGGACTTTAATTTTCCATAAATCAGTGTCAAGCATGCCTAGTAAACTAGGATTTGAATCTCTCATAAATCAGGGTCAAGTGTGACTCCCATAAATGAGGTTCAATGTCCATATTAAACTGGGACTTTAATCTCCCATAAACGAGGGTTAAGCATGCCAAGTAAACTAAAACGTTAATCTCCCATAAACGAGGGTTAACGTGCCTAATAGACTAGGAATTTAATCTCCCATCAATGAGGATCAAGCTTGCCTTATAGACTAGGACTTTAATATCCCATAAATGAGGGTCAAGCGTGCCTTGTAAACTAGGACTTTAACGTCCCATAAATCAGGGTCAACTTGCTTAGTAATCTAGGACTTTAATCTCCCGTAAATCAGGGTTAGGGTGTGTAGTAAACTAGACTTTTATTACCATTTAGGTCAAAGTTTCTCATAACTATAATGCACTATTTTGGCAACTTATCACGATGCCAGTAAGGTTTATCAGAACTTTTATCAATTCTTTAGATTTTGTGGGAAATTGTATGTCACCGTTGTTTGGCTTGTAGTAATGCCATATGGTTGTTTCCCCACATAGACTGATCGGTGGCTACACAGAATAACTCTTATACTCCTTTTTTATGTGCTTTATTAATAATGCTCATTCTGGGAAAAAATTTGAGCATGCTTATCACTTGAGTTTATGTGTAACTTCAAATGGTACATCATATAGTACTTTCCCCCCTTTTCTTTTTTTTTATCTTTTATCTCAAGATAAAGAAAAGTAAAAAAAAAAACTCATACATCAGTTACAATGCCATATGGAATCAATTAAATTCATTTTATTGGGTTATATCCCAAATCTAAAATCCTCTTGAGCATTTGTCTTTGACATCTATAAGGTATGTTGTAATTTCTCAAGATTCATTTGATCATGTGCATTCAATATCTACAAGGATAAAAAAATCATCATGATTAGGGTACAAAACCATTAGTAACTTATGAGATATAAGTATTATAATGTTATATATAATAATGTGGGGTATATCTTGCCACCATTATTTTATTTTATGTTAGTAAAATCAAACAAACTTTAAATTATGGTTGTTTAAAAGAGGAATCACAAAATATATTATTTTGTGTAATTTCATGATCCCAGTTTGATTTGACACAATATTCAGTTCAAACTATTTCAATAACATTTTTATAGAATAAAATGATAAAATGCAGATATATCATGTGATGATTTATTAATCTCATACCCCCGTTAGCTGAGCAAACTCAAAAATTTTGGACTCCATTGAATCGTATATAAAATAATATAGTCATTAAACATGTTGAATGACCTTAATGTAACTAATAAACATCAAATTTGAATTTTCATGTAACTAATATCACACTGTGAATAAATCATATTTCAGCATAAATCGAATATAAGGTTGCGCCAAAGGTTTCTTCGATCAACCATGGATGAGGTTGCACATAAGGTTTCTCTCAGAAACTATGATTGGGGTTGCGTGGAGGGTTTCCTCGAGCAACCATAACTGAGGTTGAACGGAAGGTTTCTCCCATGGATGAGATTGTGAAAAAAATTCTCGTAGAAACCATGACTGAGGTTACGCGACGAGGTGCCTTGAGAAACCATGACTCAGATTGTGTGGAAGGTTTCTCCGAGTGACTATTGATGAGGTTGCGATCAAGGTTTCCTCAATCAACCACAACTGAGGATTCACAAAAGGTCTCTCCGAGCAACCGTTGATGAGGTTTCTCATAAGATAATTGTGTGTGCTTCATTTACGGGCATATATTGGACATTGTATTTGGACGACAGAAAGTGGAAGAATAATAATGTGAAGGTGGGTTTTCATAAGGAGAGGATATGTGTTAGTGATGTTAGTGTATGCATATAGGGAGAGTGTATATACATAAACATAGATACATATAAAGGTTTATACATGGGTGGGAGTTCAAAATAGACATGTGCATGTGTATTCATTGAGAGTGTATGTATATATGAAGCCTGTACTCCTTTCATTGTCCATATATATCTACAAGTAAGTGTGTTGTCGTTAGAATGGAGGAAAGGGGGAGAGAGAAAGAGAGAGAGAGAGAGAGAGAGAGAGAGAGAGAGAGAGAGAGAGAGAGAAAGAGAGAGAGAGAGAGTATGGAACATAAGCATAAACATCAAACTTTGATGATTCTTTGGCTCATAATATATCTATATTAATCTGATTCAATCTAAAATTCATACAAAGATATGGATATATATTTTCAATAAATTAAGTTGAAGTTGAACTTGGAAAGATGGCTAGGATTTATTGAAGATTGGAAATAAGATACAAAGGGGCATAACACCTGAGGATGAAAACATGCGTAGTGGAACTAGTTGAATGTGACTATATAATGATGAAGTAAAAAAGTCTATGTGATACTACATATATGCTTTGGTTTACCAATAGCGGTAAGAACATAAGTTTTCCAATGGTAGATGCATTATTTTGTTGCTTCATATTGATGATATGATATTATTATGAGTGGTGAAGTCGATTGGATTGCATGAACGAATATGGAAATTGGGAAGATATTTTATGTGAAGGACTTAGACCTTCTTTGTTATTTTCTTTGGATTCAAGTGACTCGGTCTCACTAATTCTATTTATCCCAACATAAGTACACTTTAAATCTTCTTCAAGATACTAGGATGTTATGTTGTTGTTTGAATTCTATCCTTATGGACCCAAACCTAAATCTCTCAACAAGATGAGTGATTTAATTATCGATCCTTCAGTTTATTATAAATTGGTTGGTAACAACACGAGGTCAGATTTGGAATTTGTTATGAGTACGGTTAGCAAGTTCATACATGATCAACGTGTTGTACCGAAGCGCAGTGCGTGGTGACCCACTAGAGCACCATAACCAACAAAAAAACACCAATTATAACAATCCAAATAAAGAAACAAAAAATTGATGAAAAACAAAAATTTATCTGTTTTATTAAATTGGTTATGTCCACACACGGTCTGTCACTAAATATAACAAGATTACAAATGGGGTAATTTTTTGTTCCTTCCTCACACAAACAAATCTTTCTTCTCATAAATAATCCTCACATAATATTAATCTCACCCAAGGTACCTAAATTTTACCCAAATATCAGTAGAGAATATCCATAACTGGTTCCCAAAATAATGATTTTTTTAATAAAGTAACCCTTAACTATTGAGTCAAAAAGATGAAGATGGCCCGATTCTCTCAAATCCATTTTTCAACGTAGAAGAACTCCTTAAAGATGGGATAAAATCCAAGAGTCCCAAATGGTATAAGACACCTCACAATGTTGGTAACTAAAGATATATATATATATATATATATATATATATATACCATAATCCCACCGTATAAGTTAAAATAAACTAAAGAGGATTTGAGTCAAACTCAAATTCTCTCTCCTCCACAAAGAGTCCAATTCGATCCATGCTCTACAAATCACCACGTAGGCGTGTTCAACCAAAACACCAAATAAGTATTCTAAACCCTTGTTGTAGAGATCATTCGTTAAAGTGACAAACGACATTTGTTGATCTCAAACCCTTCGTTAACATGAATGCATACCCTCACTTGTCGCCTCCATTATAGAGAATTTTCCCTCTAAACTTTTGCTTACATGACGAACTTTCGTTATAGTGAATCCTTTTTCACCGAGGTTAAACCAAGATCATTGGTCACAAGACCCTCCAGAAATTCCTCTTTCAAAATTGTTTCTACCAAACATCCAATGAGCGATCCAGCAAAACATAATGTGAGGGTTATAATAAAAATATGTGATCACCGTTACCATAGCACTAATATATGTTCCTTGCTAAGTTCGACAAATCACAAACCGAGGGTACACGCTAACGTGTATTAGGTTATGAAAAATCTTTTAACTCTTTGATATAAAATCTATTGGAATTTATAAATTAGAAACACTAAAGCACACAAGTAAGTAAAAGTGGTAATGCTTGATATAAAAATACCCTATCAGAATGAGATGAGGAAAAGTATAAAGAATAAAATATTTGTTCTCGAGAAAACCACCGAAATTGAAAACCCCATGTCCTTTAGTCCCAAGACAAGTCAGACACACAAGTCCATTAATACCAATGTTTAAGTATAGATTACAACAATACAAGTGTAAATGAAATAGTTTGGCCAATACAAACAAGTACACCAAGATACAAACTAAACAACTAAATATACTAAACAAACAAGGTAGTGACAACTTAGATAAGACTCACAACTACACACCCAATGCTAGAATATCAGTGAACATGTACATAACACAACTAAAAATCAGTAAGTAGAGATTTATTTAATTAGTGCATAAAGTGATTACAATGTATTAAATCATTAGACACATACAAGGTCCTCTTAATAATTAATTATCAGTAAAAAATTACGAAATAAAATTACAGAAATTGTGTCTACACAACTAAAATAAAAGAAACTTAACACCAATCTTTAGAATAGGATAAATTAAACATGTGTTATGTTATAATGTTCGGTATTCGTAAAATGAGCAGAAGATGTTAACATGTAGCACTCAGGTCATAAAGTTATACTGACAAAAGATCAAACCAATGTAGTGTATACGTCATATAAATACCAATGCAAAATAAAATTTAAGTTTGAGATCTTTTAGAAGAGAAACAACAAAAACTATGTCTATTGAATTGAACCACCAAACAAAACAGTAACAGACTTTGGTTTTAAAAATAAAACAAAAAAAATAGTCCTAACAGTTATAACTTGAACAATCAAGAAAATCGGTAGGAATATTCGGGTTAAACAGCCAACACAATCGTTGGAATAACGGGGTTAGACAACCAACAAACTCAGTAGAGTAATGGGGTTAAATCAGATCCAAACAAACCAGCAAACTATTTTCGTTTTAAACAACAAAAAATTTATTGTTTGGACAAAAACAAATAAAAATTTATAATTAATCAAAAACATGGAGTTCAACCAAAAGTTTAGTTCAAATCTAAAGCCAAACCAAATAACAAACCAACACATATCTAAATAGTCAATCTATATATGTATAAAAACATGTATGTGTGTGTGTGCGTGTATATATATATATATATATATATATATAAATGTGAGTATTATACGTATATATTGTTGGATAATATGAATGCAAATACAGAAATGGAACTCTTTATATATCACAATAATGTCAACTTCAATACAAAAATGTCACTTCGGAATAGATACTAGAAAGCTTCAAGGCGTGATGTCACTTTCCTAAATATAGTATTTGACCCACACGAATAATTTCAGTATACAAACGGGAATCCGCAAATCCGTACTCAAGATACAATGAAGCAACTTGCACTGCCTGCAACTTGTATATTTGAAGACAACCTTTAGATGCAGCAACGAAGAATAGTTAATCAAGTTCTTATTCTGTTTATGTGCACAAAATAGAATAAGATAATTTATATCTCCTGAAAATTATAAGAGAGTAATAGCAAGGGTTGGAAATTTCGGAACTGGGTAATATCTGTTATATATGTAAATTCGTTTTAGGCAGCCTTTATTTATAGATAATGAAAGGCTTTGTCTTCAATAGTCGTGACTGTTGGATTAATAGTCTTAATCAATTCCGAAATGGTATGACTGTTAATTACCAACAGTCTTAAGTCATTTCCGAACAGGTACAATTAATACCGAATCGGTTTTGCACGGGTCAACCAAAAAGTGACCGCGCCCGACCCGAACGAATCCCGGAAACCCTCTACCACTACGGACACGCGGTGTGCGAAGTGCAAAGTGTGCCACTAGCGCCTCTACAGCCCACTGCCCCGCACCCGAACGCGCGCGCGCGCGCATGTGCGTGTGCGTACGGTGCCTCACGACGTATTGAGGTCTCTTGAATAGCCTCTTAAATGCTAGATGAATTAACTCTTCATCTTCCATTTATACTTATTAAGTGTACAAATTCTTAATATTTTTCCAATGTGGGACTCAAAGGTTGCCCACTCCTTTTATAGCTTAGTGGTGACACTTAGCTTTGTACATTTTCCATTGTGTGACACTATCCCTTTTTATATTTGGGTTAGCTTCCCACCTCTTCCTCACACTTCCAATGTGGGACAAGCCCTTAAAGCTCTTACACCCAAAAACTCTTACTCACTTATTTTAAAAATCACCAACATTCCTCCACCATTTTCAAAATAAGTTTTGTAAATCTTTGATTGTCTGTAAGACTGTGTATAAGCATTGGTGTCTCACGACTTGAACCAATACCCTGTGAAGGTTCGTCAAGGTTAACCATGAAAGTATAGTAGACTTGTCTTTGAACTATCAATCTATATTGATTATCCGGATTTGTCTTCACACACAAATCTTTTAGTCACTGATTATCCATATAAGCCGACACATGTATTAGGCCTTGTGTCTGTACCTTGATTTCATGAGTGCTTTGGAGTTAAGCCCTATTCTCATAGTAAGCAGCACCACTTCCACACTCATATAGGTAGATTATCATAGGTGTCCATGTAACTTAAAACACCATAAATCTATTGAGGTTAAACCCATCCTCTTTCATTATTCATTACATGTTCTAAGCACTTATCCTTGGGATGTTAAATTTCATAGTGCTTACAATCACGTCGTATGATGTACTTTAATCATTGAACTTGAGACTTGAATATATCAAGTTTCAAGTTGAGTTTCCATCAAGAGTGATTATTATTAATGGGCTTTAGTCCCATCCCTATTGATGTCTTAGACACCAGTCCTCTTGCAAGACCTTTTGTAAAAGGATCAGCTAAATTTTGACTTGATTTTACATAATCCACTGTGATTACACTATCTGTAATCATTTGTCTGACATAATTATGTCTCAGGCCAATATGTCTAGATTTTCCATTGTACACTTTACTATAAGCTCTGGAAAGTGTAGACTCGCTATCACAATGTATAGATATTGGAGGCATTGGTTTTGGCCAAACTGGAATTTCAATTAATAAATTCCTTAATCATTCTGCCTCTTTACTAGTTGCAGCTAATGCTACAAACTTAGCTCCCATAGTAGAATCAGCTATACAAGTTTGTTTCTTTGATCCCCAAGAAACAGCTCCTCCACCAAGAGTGAAAATCCATCCACTTGTTGAGGAATGATCCTCCCGCTCAGTTATCCAACTGGCATCAGAAAACCCTTCTAATACTGAAGGATATCCACTATAGTATATACCATAGTCCATAGTTCCTTTCAAATATTTTAATATTCTATTGACAGCATGCCAATGCAATAAACTTGGATTACTAGTATATCTACTTAATTTACCAACAGCATAAGCAATATCAGGTCGAGTACATGTCATGGCATACATTAAACTACCAATTACTCGTGCATATTCCAATTGTGAAATAGCTTTACCATTATTAGGAATCATCTTTAGCCGTGGTTCAAAAGGTGTACTAACAGGTGTGCAATCAAACTGATTAAATTTCTTTAAAATTTTCTCAACATAATGAGATTGAGTGAGAATTATATTTTTATCTTTCCTTATTATTCTCATTCCTAATATGACGTCAGCTACACCCATATCTTTCATATCAAATTTAGAAGGCAGAAAACTCTTTGTATTATTAATGCTTTCTAAACCAGTGCCAAGAATTAACATGTCATCTACATATAAACAAATGATCACACCTTTACCATTAGCAAATTTACTATAAACACACTTATCAGATTCATGAATTTTAAAACCATAAGAAATAATAACTTTATCAAATTTTTCATGCCATTGTTTAGGTGCTTGTTTTAGGCCATATAAGGACTTAATAAGTTTACATACTTTATTTTCTTGTCCAGGCATAACAAACCCTTCAGGTTGTTCCATGTAAATTTATTCTTCTAAGTCACCATTTAAAAGGGCAGTTTTCACATCCATTTCATGAATCTCAAAATTATATATAGATGCTAATGCAATTAAAATTCTAATAGTGGCGGTTCTAGCAACAGGTGCATAGGTATCAAAATAATCAATTCCTTCTTTTTGTGTAAAACCTTTAGCAACCAATCTAGCCTTGAATTTATCAATTGTCCCATCTATTTTCATTTTCTTTTTAAAAATTCATCTACACTTAATGGGTTTAGATCCTAGAGGTAAGTCTACTAATTTCCAAGTTTTATTTCCTAAGATTGAATCCATTTAATCATTAATAGCTTCTTTCCAAAATGCTGAATCTAAAGACTTAATTGCCTCACTATAAGTTTGTGGGTCTGTTTTAACGCTAAGAGTCAAAGCATATTGATTACAAGATGTGTCTCTAGTTCCTTCAACAAGATAGACTACAAAGTCGGGACCAAAGCTTTTTTCTTTCCTAGGTCTTTTACTTTTTCTAATCTCTTCTTGTTCTACTGGTGGCGTTTCAGGTAACTGTGAAGGAGTGCTTACTTCTTTGTCATTATTAATTCTAGGAATTGAAGAAAACCTTTGTTCATAAAAAATTGCATCTCTCGATTCAATTATTGTATTTACCTCAACAGAATCATTAGGTTCACTAACCAAAAATCTATAGGCTTTACTATGTTGTGCATAACCTATGAAAAGACACTCAACACCTTTGCTTCCTAATTTCTTTCTCTTAGTTTCAGGTAGTCTTACAATAGCTCTACAACCCCAAACTTTAAGATAACCTAAATTAGGTTTTCTATTCTTCCATAATTCGTAAGGAGTTTTCTTATTATCTTTAACAGGTATTCTATTCAGAATATGACATGCAGTTAAAAGTGCTTCTCCCCAAAACCCTTTACTTAAACCAGAATAAGAAAGCATAGCGTTAACCATTTCAGTTAGTGTTCTATTTTTTCTTTCTGCTACTCCATTTTGTTGTGGTGTATAAGGTGCAGTAACTTCATGTATAATTCCCACATCTTCACAAAATTGAGGAAAGTGATATTCACCACCTCTATCAGATCTAAGACATTTTATTTTAGTATCACATTGATTTTCAACTTCATTTTTATATGTCTTAAATCTATTAAGCACATCATCCTTAGAGTTTAAAAGATATTCATAATAATATTTTGAAAATTCATCAATAAATGTAGCAAAATATTTACTACCACCTCTAGTAGGTGTTCCATGCAAATCACAAACATCACTATGTACTAATTGCAACAAAGATGTAGTTTTTTCTATTTTTGGAAAAGGCAATCTTGTTATTTTTGTTTACATGCATATTTTACACTTTTCATTCATATAATTCTCATATTTAGGAATTAAATTTAAATTAACCATGAAATGCATTTTCTTTGTATTAACATGTCCTAAACGACTATGCCATAATGAAAGACAATCAACGATATAAGCAGAAGAATCTTTTTCATTGATATTGAGCTTAAACATGCCCTCATACAAATATCCTTTGCCTACAAAGGTACCATTCTTAGTCAGAATAAATTTGTCTGACTCAAATTCAAGATTAAAGCCAGATTTGTTAAGAAGACTTCCAGAAACTAATTTTTTCCTAACATTAGGAACATGAAAAACATTGGTGAGGCTAAGGATTTTTCCGGAAGTGAATTCGAGATCCACTGTCCCTTTGCCTTTAACCGCAGCAGTAGATGAATTTCTCATGTAGAGAACATCTCCTTCCACTGTTTCATAGGCAGAGAACAAGTTTTTGTCCTTACAAACATGCCTTGTGGCACCAGAATCAACCCACCAAGAGTTGTTTTCTCCAAGCATATTAGCCTCGGATATCATAGCAGCAAATTTTTGCTTTGTGTCTGATGTCCCTCCTTTTTCCTTTAGTTTCTTGAACTCACGACAATCCTTCTTGAAGTGACCTGGTTTGTTGCATTGAAAACAATTTCCTTTCTTCTTTTGGTATGCTTTAGAATTATTTGAAAAATTCTTCCGCTTGTTATTTTTTCCATGATTGCCATATTTTTGCTCATTTCCTTCCTCCACTATATGGACCTTAGAAACAGAATTTTCTTGTTCCTCTTTACCATCTAGAATTCGAGACTCTTGTTCAATTCTTAAATGAGTCTCTAATTCTTCAAGTGAAAGATCCTCCTTTTTGTGTTTGAGTTCTTTCTTATAATCTTTCCAAGGAGGAGGAATTTTTTCAATTATGGCATCAATAATTACATTATCATCCATATTTAATTTTTTCAGTTTGCAATGATTTATGATGCGTTCACTACACTAAAAACAGGAATCTGGCACGGTTTAAAACTGTGCCAGATCATATCTGGCACGGTTTTGAACTGTGCCAGAATCAGGTGTTCCAAAATGGCAATTTTTTTCTGACACGGCTCAAAAGTGTGCCGGATTTGGTCAAACAGGAACACTTCTGGCACACTTTTAAACCGTGCCAAAATTTGATATTTCTGGCACACTTTTGGCACAGTTTTTAACTGTGCCATATTTGGGCAAATAGGAACACTTCTGGCACACTTTTAAACCGTGCCAGAATTTGATATTTCTGGCACACTTTTGGCACAGTTTTTAACTGTGCCAGATTCAGAACAGTTTAAAAAAATTTGGCACAGTTCAAAATCGTGCCAAAATATGATACACTTTTGCCACGATTTTGAACTGTGCCAAATTTTTTATAAAAAAAATTATTTGAAAGCACAAAATTCACAAATTAATAATATTGCACGTTGTTAATAAATTAATTTACATACAAACTTCAAAATATTACATGTCTTTAATAGTTTACATGCCCAAAAAAATTGGGCAGAATTTCCCCTATTTTTTGGACATTCCAAAACCTGTTAATACAAAACCTGCCTAATATAAAGCCCGCACGGCCACAAAATTTAACAATTAACTTACAAAAGCCTGCGAGGCCATAAAACTCAACAATAAAACAACAAAAGATCGCACGGCCATGACACAAAAAAATGGAATCATGAATAAATCCCTTGTTGTAAACCATTGAGTTCTCTATGTGTTCCACGTGAATAAATGCCAACGATAAACTGTTATCCTGCAAAAAAAATAGGATACAAAAAAGATACGCTATTAGTAACCCAATAATTTGCAAAAAATTTTTTTACCTAAACTATAAAATTACATATATGAGTGGAAATTATCATAATACTCTCAAACCGGGAGACCCGAGACTACGGGGTCAGTTCCTACAAGTTACATCGGTCCCGTGCGAGGTGTTCATGCCTCCTACGAGGTCGTTGGGGGTCTGGTTTGGGTTTTCACCCTTTAACGACATGTTTTTAACTCTAAGTGTGATTTTTGCAAATTATCGTCATCCTCTCAAACCGGGAGACCCGGGACTACGCGGTCAGTTCCTGCAAGTTACATTGGTCCCTTGCGAGGTGTTCGTGCCTCCTACGGGGTCGATGGGGGATTGGTTTGGGTTTTCACACTTTAACGGCTTGTTTTTAACTTTAAGTGTGATTTTTGCAAATTATTGTCATACTCTCAAACCGAGCGACCCGGGACTGCGCGGTCAGTTCCTACAAGTTACATTGGTCCCGTGCGAGGCGTTCGTGCCCCCAAACGAACGGCATGTTTTTAACTCTAAAAGTGATTTTTGCAGATTATCGTCATACTCTCAAATCGGGTTACCCGGGATTACGCGGTCAGTTCCTACAAGTTACATTGGCCCGTGCGAGGTGTTCGTGCCTCCTACGGGGTCGATCGGGGGCTCGTTTGGGTTTTCACCCTTTAACGGCTTGTTTTTAAGTCTAAGTGTGATTTTTGCAAATTATCGTCATACTCTCAAATCGTGAGACCCGGGACTACACGGTCAGTTCCTACAAGTTACATTGGTCCCGTGCGAGGTATTTGTGCCTCCTACAGGGTCGATCGGAGGCTGGTTTGGGTTTCACCCTTTAACGGCTTGTTTTTAAGTCTAAGTGTGATTTTTGCAAATTATTGTCATCCTCTCAAATCGGGAGACCCGGGGCTACGCGGTCAGTTCCTACAAGTTACATTGGTCCCGTGCGAGGTGTTCGTGCCTCCTACGGGGTCGTTGGGGGGCTGGTTTGGGTTTTCACCATTTAACGGCATGTTTGTAACTCTAAGTGTGATTTTTGCAAATTATCGTCATACTCTCAAACTGAGCGACCCGGGACTGCGCGGTCAGTTCCTACAAGTTACATTGGTCGCGTGCGAGGTGTTCCTACCTCCTACGGGGTCGATGGGGGGCTGGTTTGGGTTTTCACCCTTTAGCGGCTTGTTTTTAACTCTAAGTGTGATTTTTGTAAATTATCGTCATACTCTCAAACCGAGTGACCCGGGACTGCGCGGTCAGTTCCTACAAGTTACATTGGTCCCGTGCGAGGTGTTCGTACCTCCTACGAGGTCGTTGGGGGGCTAGTTTGGGTTTTCACCCTTTAACGACATGTTTTTAACTCTAAGTGTGATTTTTGCAGATTATCATCATACTCTCAAACCGAGCGACCCGGGACTACGCGGTCAGTTCCTACAAGTTACATTGGTCCCGTAAGAGGTGTTCGTACCTCCTACGGGGTCGTTGGGGGGTTGGCTTGGGTTTCCACTCCTTAACGGCATGTTTTTAACTCTAAAAGTGATTTTTGCAGATTATCGTCATACTCTCAAATCGGGTTACCCGGGATTACGCGGTCAGTTCCTACAAGTTACATTGGTCCCGTGCGAGGTGTTCGTGCCTCCTACGGGGTCGATCGGGGGCTCGTTTGGGTTTTCACCCTTTAACGGCTTGTTTTTAAGTCTAAGTGTGATTTTTGCAAATTATCGTCATACTCTCAAATCGTGAGACCCGGGACTACACGGTCAGTTCCTACAAGTTACATTGGTCCCGTGCGAGGTATTTGTGCCTCCTACAGGGTCGATCGGAGGCTGGTTCGGGTTTCACCCTTTAACGGCCTGTTTTTAAGTCTAAGTGTGATTTTTGCAAATTATCGTCATCCTCTCAAATCGGGAGACCCGGGGCTACGCGGTCAGTTCCTACAAGTTACATTGGTCCCGTGCGAGGTGTTCGTGCCTCCTACGGGGTCGTTGGGGGGCTGGTTTGGGTTTTCACCATTTAACGGCATGTTTGTAACTCTAAGTGTGATTTTTGCAAATTATCGTCATACTCTCAAACTGAGCGACCCGGGACTGCGCGGTCAGTTCCTACAAGTTACATTGGTCGCGTGCGAGGTGTTCCTACCTGCTACGGGGTCGATGGGGGGCTGGTATGGGTTTTCACCCTTTAGCGGCATGTTTTTAACTCTAAGTGTGATTTTTGCAAATTATCGTCATACTCTCAAACCGAGTGACCCGGGACTGCGCGGTCAGTTCCTACAAGTTACATTGGTCCCGTGCGAGGTGTTCGTACCTCCTACGAGGTCGTTGGGGGGCTAGTTTGGGTTTTCACCCTTTAACGACATGTTTTTAACTCTAAGTGTGATTTTTGCAGATTATCATCATACTCTCAAACCGAGCGACCCGGGACTACGCGGTCAGTTCCTACAAGTTACATTGGTCCCGTGCGAGGTGTTCGTGCCTCCTACGGGGTCGTTTGGGGGCTGGTTTGGGTTTTCACCCTTTAACGACATGTTTTTAACTCTAAGTGTGATTTTTGCAAATTATCGTCATACTCTCAAACCGAGCGACCCGGGACTGCGCGGTCAGTTACTACAAGTTACATTGGTCCCGTAAGAGGTGGTCGTACCTCCTACGGGGTCGTTGGGGGGTTGGCTTGTGTTTCCACTCCTTAACGGCATGTTTTTAACTCTAAAAGTGATTTTTGCAGATTATCGTCATACTCTCAAATCGGGTTACCCGGGATTACGCGGTCAGTTCCTACAAGTTACATTGGTCCCGTGGGAGGTGTCCGTGCCTCCTACGGGGTCGTTTGGGGGCTGGTTTGGGTTTTCACCCTTTAACGGCTTGCTTTTAAGTCTAAGTGTGATTTTTGCAAATTATCGTCATACTCTCAAACCGAGCGACCTGGGACTACGCGGTCAGTTCCTACAAGTTACATTGGTCCCGTGCGAGGTGTTCGTGCCTCCTACGGGGTCGATCGGGTGCTGGTTTGGGTTTTCACCCTTTAACGGCTTGTTTTTAAGTCTAAGTGTGATTTTTGCAAATTATCGTCATACTCTCAAACCGAGCGACCCGGGATTACGCGGTCAGTTCCTACAAGTTACATTGGTCCCGTGGGAGGTGTCCATGCCTCCTACGGGGTCGTTTGGGGGCTGGTTTGGATTTTCACCCTTTAACGGCTTGTTTTTAAGTCTAAGTGTGATTTTTGCAAATTATCGTCATACTCTCAAACCGTGATACCCGGGACTACGCGATCAGTTCCTACAAGTTACATTGGTCCCGTGCGAGGTATTTGTGGCTCCTACACCGTCGTTTGGGGGATGGTTTGGGTTTCACCCTTTAACGGCTTGTTTTTAAGTCTAAGTGTGATTTTTTGCAAATTATCGTCATCCTCTCAAACCGTGATACCCGGGACTACACGGTCAGTTCCTACAAGTTACATTGGTCTCGTGCGAGATGTTCGTGCCTCCTACGGGGTCGTTGGGGGGCTGGTTTGGGCTTTCACCCTTTAACGGCATGTTTTTAACTCTAAGTGTGATTTTTGCAAATTATAAATCATACTCTCAAACCGAGCGACCCGGGACCGCGCGGTCAGTTCCTACAAGTTACATTGGTCCCGTGCGAGGTGTCCGTGCCTCCTACGGGGTCGTTTGGGGGCTGGTTTGGGTTTTCACCCTTTAACGGCATGTTTTTAAGTCTAAGTGTGATTTTTGCAAATTATCGTCATCCTCTCAAACCGAGCGACCCGGGGCTACGCGGTCAGTTCCTACAAGTTACATTGGTCCCGTGCGAGGTGTTCGTGCCTCCTACGGGGTCGTGGGGGGTGGTTTGGGTTTTCACCCTTTAACGGCATGTTTTTAACTCTAAGTGTGATTTTTGCAAATTATCGTCATACTCTCAAACCGAGCGACCCGGGACTGCGCGGTCAGTTCCTACAAGTTACATTGGTCCCGTGCGAGGTGTTCGTACCTCCTACGGGGTCGATGGGGGGCTGGTTTGGGTTTTCACACTTTAACGGCTTGTTTTTAAATTATCGCCATACTATCAAACCGGGAGACCCTTTACTACGCGGTCAGTTCCTACAACTTGCATTGGTCCCGTGCGAGGTGTTCGTGCCTCCTACGGGATCGTTGGGGGGCTGGTTTGGGTTTTCACCCTTTAACGGCATGTTTTTAACTCTAAGTGTGATTTTTGCAAATTATCGTCATACTCTCAAACCGAGCGACCCGGGACTGCGCGGTCAGTTCCTACAAGTTACATTGGTCGCGTGCGAGGTGTTCCTACCTCCTACGGGGTCGATGGGGGGCTGGTTTGGTTTTCACCCTTTAGCGGCTTGTTTTTAACTCTAAGTGTGATTTTTGCAAATTATCGTCATACTCTCAAACCGAGTGACCCGGGACTGCGCGGTCAGTTCCTACAAGTTACATTGGTCCCGTGCGAGGTGTTCATACCTCCTACGAGGTCGTTGGGGGGCTAGTTTGGGTTTTCACCCTTTAACGACATGTTTTTAACTCTAAGTGTGATTTTTGCAGATGATCATCATACTCTCAAACCGAGCGACCCGGGACTACGCGGTCAGTTCCTACAAGTTACATTGGTCCCGTGCGAGGTGATCGTGCCTCCTACGGGGTCGTTTGGGGGCTGGTTTGGGTTTTCACCCTTTAACGACATGTTTTTAACTCTAAGTGTGATTTTTGCAAATTATCGTCATACTCTCAAACCGAGCGACCCGGGACTGCGCGGTCAGTTCCTACAAGTTACATTGGTCCCGTGCGAGGTGTTCGTGACTCCTACGGGGTCGTTTGGGGGCTGATTTGGGTTTTCACCCTTTAACGGCATGTTTTTAACTTTAAGTATGATTTTTGCAAATTATCGTCATACTCTCAAACCGAGCGACCCGGGACTGCGCGGTCAGTTCCTACAAGTTACATTGGTCCCGTAAGAGGTGTTCGTACCTCCTACGGGGTCGTTGGGGGGTTGGCTTGGGTTTCCACTCCTTAACGGCATGTTTTCAACTCTAAAAGTGATTTTTGCAGATTATCGTCATACTCTCAAATCGGGTTACCCGGGAATACGCGGTCAGTTCCTACAAGTTACAATGGTCCCGTGCGAGGTGATCGTGCCTCCTACGGGATCGATGGGGGGCTGGTTTGGGTTTTCACCCGTTAACGGCTTGTTTTTAAGTCTATGTGTGATTTTTGCAAATTATCGTCATACCCTCAAATCGGGTTACCCGGGATTACGCGGTCAGTTCCTACAAGTTACATTGGTCCCGTGGGAGGTGTCCGTGCCTCCTACGGGGTCGTTTAGGGGCTGGTTTGATTTTCACCCTTCAACGGCTTGCTTTTAAGTCTAAGTGTGATTTTTGCAAATTATCGTCATACTCTCAAACCGAGCGACCCGGGACTACGCGGTCAGTTCCTACAAGTTACATTGGTCCCGTGCGAGGTGTTCGTGCCTCCTACGGGGTCGATCGGGGGCTGGTTTGGGTTTTCACCCTTTAACGGCTTGTTTTTAAGTCTAAGGGTGATTTTTGCAAATTATCGTCATACTCTCAAATCGGGTTACCCGGGATTACGCGGTCAGTTCCTACAAGTTACATTGGTCCCGTGGGAGGTGTCCGTGCCTCCTACGGGGTCGTTTGGGGGCAGGTTTGGATTTTCACCCTTTAACGGCTTGTTTTTAAGTCTAAGTGTGATATTTGCAAATTATCGTCATACTCTCAAACCGAGCGACCCGGGACTACGCGGTCAGTTCCTACAAGTTACATTGGTCCCGTGCGAGGTGTTCGTGCCTCCTACGGGGTCGATCGGGGGTTGGTTTGGGTTTTCACCCTTTAACGGCTTATTTTTAAGTCTAAGTGTGATTTTTGCAAATTATCGTCATACTCTCAAACCGTGATACCCGGGACTACGCGATCAGTTCCTACAAGTTACATTGGTCCCGTGCGAGGTATTTGTGGCTCCTACACGGTCGTTTGGGGGATGGTTTGGGTTTCACCCTTTAACGGCTTGTTTTTAAGTCTAAGTGTGATTTTTGCAAATTATCGTCATCCTCTCAAACCGTGATACCCGGGACTACACGGTCAGTTCCTACAAGTTACACTGGTCTCGTGCGAGATGTTCGTGCCTCCTACGGGGTCGTTGGGGGGCTGGTTTGGGCTTTCACCCTTTAACGGCATGTTTTTAACTCTAAGTGTGATTTTTGCAAATTATAGTCATACTCTCAAACCGAGCGACCCGGGACCGCGCGGTCAGTTCCTACAAGTTATATTGGTCTCGTGCGAGGTGTTCGTGCCTCCTACGGGGTCGTTTGGGGGCTGGTTTGGGTTTTCACCCTTTAACGGCATGTTTTTAAGTCTAAGTGTGATTTTTGCAAATTATCGTCATCCTCTCAAACCGAGCGACCCGGGGCTACGCAGTCAGTTCCTACAAGTTACATTGGTCCCGTGCGAGGTGTTCATGCCTCCTACGGGGTCGTGGGGGGTGGTTTGGGTTTTCACCCTTTAACGCCATGTTTTTAACTCTAAGTGTGATTTTTGCAAATTATCGTCATACTCTCAAACCGTGAGGCCCGTGACTGCGCGGTCAGTTCCTACAAGTTACATTGGTCCCGTGCGAGGTGTTCATGCCTCCTACGGGGTCGTGGGGGGCTGGTTTGGATTTTCACCCTTTTACGGCATGTTTTTAACTCTAAGTGTGATTTTTGCAAATTATCGTCATACTCTCAAACCGAGCGACCCGGGACTGCGTGGTTAGTTCCTACAAGTTACATTGGTCCCGTAAGAGGTGTTCGTACCTCCTACGGGGTCGTTGGGGGGCTGGTTTGGGTTTTCACCCGTTAACGGCATGTTTTTAACTCTAAAAGTGATTTTTACAGATTATCGTCATACTCTCAAATCGGGTTACCCGGGATTACGCGGTCAGTTTCTACAAGTTACATTGGTCCCGTGCGAGGTGTTCGTGCCTCCTACGGGATCGATGGGGGGCTGGTTTGGGTTTTCACCCTTTAACGGCATGTTTTTAACTCTAAGTGTGATTTTTGCAAATTATCGTCATACTCTCAAACCGAGCGACCCGGGACTGTGCGGTCAGTTCCTATAAGTTACATTGGTCCCGTGCAAGGTGTTCGTACCTCCTACGGGGTCGATGGGGGGCTGGTTTGGGTTTTCACACTTTAACGGCTTGTTTTTAAGTCTAAGTGTGATTTTTGCAAATTATCATCATACTATCAAACCGGGAGACCCGTGACTACGCGGTCAGTTCCTACAAATTGCATTGGTCCCGTGCGAGGTGTTCGTGCCTCCTACGGGGTCGTTGGGGGGCTAGTTTGGGTTTTCACCCTTTAACGGCATGTTTTTAACTCTAAGTGTGATTTTTGCAGATTATCGTCATACTCTCAAAATGAGCGACCCGGGACTACGCGGTCAGTTCCTACAAGTTACATTGGTCCCGTGCGAGGTGTTCGTGCCTCCTACGGGGTAGTTTGGGGGCTGGTTTGGGTTTTCACCCTTTAACGGCTTGTTTTTAAGTCTAAGTGTGATTTTTGCAAATTATCGTCATAATCTCAAATCGGGTTACCCGGGACTACGCGATCAGTTCCTACAAGTTACATTGGTCCCGTGCGAGGTGTTCGTGCCTCCTACGGGGTCGTTTGGGGCTGGTTTGGGTTTTCACTCTTTAACAACATGTTTTTAAGTCTAAGAGTGATTTTTGCAAATTATCGTCATAATCTCAAACCGAGAGACCTGGGACTACGCGGTCAGTTCCTACAAGTTGCATTGGTCCCGTGCGAGGTGTTCGTGTCTCAAAAAGTCCTTTGCCACATATTTTGGAGAGGGAGTGCCGCTGACGCGGACCTCTAAAAATAAGAGGATATTGAGTGCTTGAGGGACTAAATGGGTTGAACTAAAAATATGTGTCCTTTTTAAAAAATATATATTTCTAGTAGGGACTATTTAATAATTGACCCTTTATTTAATTAGTGCATAAAGTGATTACAAGTTATTAAATCATTACACACATGCAAGGTCCTCTTTAATAATCGATTATCAGCAACAATAATTAAACCTAAATAAAAATCCAGTTTAATGTAAATGTCCACAAAAAAATTAGGAAATAAATTTCTAGAAATTGTGCCGACACAACTCCAATTAAAGAAACTTAACACCAATATTTAGAATAGGATAAATTAACAGGTGTTATGTTATAATGTTTAGTATAGGTAAAATGAGCAGAAGATGTTAACGTGTATCACTCAGCTCATAAAAGTTGTATTCATAAAAAAAAATTAAACCAAGGCAGTGTATCTGTCGTATAAATACCAACACAAAAAAACTTTAAGTTTTAGATCTTTAAGAATAGAAACAACACAAACTATGTCTACTGAACTAAACCACCAAACCAAATAGTAAAATATTTTGGTTTAAAAAAAAAAAGCCCCAACAATTATAACTTGAACAATCAGTAAAATCGGTAGGAATATCCAGGTTAAAGAGCCAACACAATCAGTTGGAATAAGCGGGTTAAACAACCAACAAACTCGGTAAGAGTAACCCGATTAAATTAAATCGAAACAAAGTATAGCGATCGAGTTAAGTCAGATCCAAATAAGCCAGCAAACTATTTTGGTTTTAAACAAAAAAAAAATTCTTGTTTCCACAGAAACAAATACAAGTTTATAATGAATCGAAAACATGTAGTTCAACCAAAAGTTTAGTTCAGACCTATCAAGATGTGATATATGATTTTTAACAATCAAAGCCAAACAAAATAACCAACCAACACAGATCTAAATGGTGTGTGTGTGGGTGTATAAACGTAAGTATTATACGTATATATGTATAATAGGTATAGAATCATTACCTAAAAGGATGGGTTTCCATAAAAGATGAATTCCAAATAGACAAAATTTAGATCTCAGTAGAAAGCCACGAACCAAGCTTCAAACCCACAACACACACACCAGAAACATAGCTTCAAACTCCGTCCGTACAAACCAAAGTTCAAAAAAAATTTGAACCCACAATTTCAGATCCTTGAACCAAACTAAATATCGAAAGAAATCTTCACACACACACACACACACACACACAGTCAGAAAGTATTTTTAAGGTGGGCAAACTAAATCCCACTACCAGTTTATCACTAAATCCCAGTACCAGTTTATCTCTAAATTAAGGTGGGCAACAAGTCAATTTTTTTAAATTTTAGTATGTTTTCTGTAAAAAAAATCCAAATCATAGTACTAATATTAAAAAATGTCAAAACATAAGGTGGGCAATTGCCCACCATGCTTTACACATGGATCCGCGCGCGCGCGCACACACACACACACACACACACACACACATATATATATATATATATACTAGCGTATGCTCGTGCCTGAAGACACGACGAAAATTTTCAAAGTACGGAATCGCGAAACGGCGATAATTTTTCAAAATACGTAATAGCGAAACGCAAAAATTTCCAAGTGTAATTTTAAAACAATTGGCCATAATATTTCGTATTTATAGGACTATTCACCATGCTTAACAAATAAAAAATAGCCCAATAACATTCAAATAGTCTAAATTCATCAAATAAATTCACATATAATACGAAATATACAATATTCATCCATCGAATTCACATTGTGTCTCAAAAAAACAAAGTGTCAAATTTTTAAAAAAATTGGGCATAATCTTCTTTGTTTATGGAACTATTCACCCTGCTTAACAAATAAAAAATAGTCCAACATCCAAATTGTCTAAATTCATCAAGCAAATTCACATATAAAATGATATATACAATATTCATCAATCAAATTCACTGTCTCAAAAAAACAAAGTGTCAATTTTAAAAAAAAAATTGGGCATAGTCTCCTTTGTTTAATGGATTATCCACCCTATTTAAGGGGTAACAACAAATCCAACAATATAAAAAAAAATCCCAAATTCGAAGATGGGAGCTAGAAGGCCAGGTAAGAGAATATGAATTTATTCTTTCTGTGGGACTTCCTCAAAATGTATGTGCCATAGTGTTTGACCACCATCTGTGGGACTTCCTCAACGCATAGTGCGAGCATGTTCTTGTGACAGTAGACAGGTAAAAAAGGCGGGTAAGAAAGGGCGTTGTCATAACATAAGGCCAACAAATGTTTAATATCCATTATGCCAAACTTAATAAAGAACATTATTGAACATTATTGAATTTCAAACTTAATTGAACATTATTGGGCCAAACATAGATTTTCCTTCAAATAAAGCTTTAATGTTGGAACAAATTACCAAGTTTGAATCATAAGCATACGAAGCCAAGGGGCAGGAGGGGGCTCCGTCAGGCGCTGGAGCCGAATTTCCCTCTCTGTGTGTGTGTTTGTGTGTACGTGGGTGTGAGTGGGGAAGGGGGTTTACCAGCGGCGGGAGGGGCGGGATCTACGGTGAGGTGAGAGTGAGAGAGATAGAGAGAACCGTTTGAGGTGAGAGGGTGATTAAAATGGAGTGAACATGCATACTCGCACGGAAACCAAATTTTGAAAATGAAAAGAACATGCATACTTGAGTTATCTCCTGACAGAAGAGTTGGGATTGCAGAGCAAAAAAGCCAAGTTGCAGACACACAAAAAATGTTGGATTCAATGAGAGATATATAAAGAGAACCTAATATATTATTCAAGAGAAACACACAAAAATCATATATATAAAGAGATCTAACGTTTGATTCAATGAGGGACGAAAACTGCAAACTACATAGTGTAGATCGATAGTCTAGAAAAAAAAACATTAAATCTACAAGAAATATTAATACATGTTCTAAAAAACGTAGAGATCTAAGTTAAAAAAAAGTAGAGACAACACATGACTTATACGAAGTGGCATTAAAAAATTAAAGTTATTCATTGTCCTTATATACATCTTATATCCATTAATCGCAACAACCATAGGTATATGTCAAATGAGTTCAAAACTATAAAATTGATGCATTATGCCTTTGAAACTCAGATTGTCAGTGGAAAAATTTGTAATTGATTCATAATTTTAGATCTTTTTTAATAGAACATATCAGTGGATTGAATTCAAAATACGAAAGCGAGTCATGCATAACCATCCGAAACTGAAAACATCAGGTTGAAATCCACTTAGGACCCATTAACAGATGATGTAAAATTCGAAGGTCCACCTTAAGTTGTGTAGCTCATCCTCTTTGTTTAATAAACTCATGATATAAACATCGGGCCCGAAATCAGCCTATATGAATATGAGCAATTCACCAAATAATAATAATATTCCTCAATTGACAAAGTAGGCCACAATATGAAAAAGGGCAAAACCCGGATTATTTCCCATGGATTTTAGAACCTGAAAACATACAGATACAGGGCAAAGGAAAAAATATAAAGTACTACGTATCTATTACCAAACAAAAACAGAGCAAAGAAGATATAAAGGAAAGAAAATAAATCAACATGAATCCTTGTCCCGTGTGAACCATTGGCACATAGCTGCGTGAACCAAACAAAACAATTAATAGAGCACATAGATAAAAGAAAAACTACCATTGAATGAGATCTATACCTCACTTTTTAACGAATAATCTCGTCATAGTTTCTTTTATCTATGTGGAGATGAAATTTATCTTAAAAATATGAAAATAGAATAAAGTGAGGAATGAGGGTGTGCAATAGGAATTACAAAAACATAATGGAGCAACACACTCATAATCATACAATTGTTTACTAACTTAATTTTTAATTGAGGAGAGATATTAGAACAATCACAGCTACAAAATGAAGTTTCAATGAAAGTCAAGTCTACACTCACTTTCTTGTCTTGATGATTTTTTTTCATTTCGTCTGTCTACGGCCCTATAACATGGTCATCTTTAATTATTCATGAACACCTGCATATAGGAGCAACTTGTGGCAGTATGTATGATCTTAAAAACAAAAACATTGACTAGTGGCAATATGTATTATCTCTACTACTGAAAGTTGCTCATGGTATGCCTTTTCTGCAGAAATAACATGAAATCATTTTATACAAAAACAACGATATTTGATAATTCAACACAAAAAGGTCCACAAAATCATATTTAATTTATATCTATTATAAATTCAACACAACGGTGTTAGTTGCTTGAATATTGAATTAAAAAAAAAAAAGATCGAAAGTTACTTGCTTAGCTTTGCTTGCTGCTACGAATTGCGAAATTAAGGGAGAGACACGAGACAAAGGGTTTAATACCATTTACTCCAAAGTTTAGCTAATGAATAAAATCATTTACTAATGTAAGAATGTATAAAAAGTTTCAAAATATGTATACCTTCGGGAGACAAAGGTGTTAATACCGCACTAATGAAGTTAAAAGTCCCATCCTTGCAAGTGATGATCGATATTGATTATAATAAAAAGGAAATACCAAATGGATAAATTGGAAAGCATCTGAAAAGGTAAAATAAGCACAAAATACCACTATAAGTGGAAGTATAAAATGTAGAGGTCATACCACGTTAGTACCGAAAAAAACTAAAGAAATGAACAAACGATGCCTATATCGACTTGAACTTCAAATATCCCCAAAAAATCAAACACACATTGTTGTTTCTTGAAAAATCTGGAATCAAGAACCCAAAAAAATATAATTAAAACCCTAACAACAACACTCTGAAATTGCTTGAATGAGATATATCAACAATGTGTGTTTTAATTAACAATGTATGTTAATTAACAATATATCAACAACGTGATTTAATTGAGCCAGCACTCGGAAAAATATATCAACAATGTTGATTGAAAACACACATTGTTGAAATTTCAGAGTAGTGATTTAATTAAAACACACATTGTTAATAAACTACATTGTTGATTCAAATTTAATTAACAACACATTGTTAATTAACAATATAATTAAAACCCTAACACACATTGTTGATTCAATTAAAGCACACATTGTTGATTGAAACTATAAAACGAAAAAGTATGTGGGACCGAGGGTTTCATGTGTGAAATGATAAAGTCTTCCAAAAATACCCCAATTTTTGAATTTTAGGATGAGTTTGATAAGGAAAAAATAGGGGAAGTCAAATAATTAAGGGGTAAGTTGGTAAAAAATAAAAGGAGGTGATCTGAACCATTAAAATGTGTAAGGAGGTGACATCGATCTAGACTGTTAAAAATGTGTACATTTTCAAAAGCCAAGCTTACTTATTATATGAGAATATATATATATATATATATATATATATATATATATATATATATGTGTGTGTGTGTGTGTGTGTGTGTGTGTGTGTGTGTGTGTGTGTGTGTGAAATCGGGTAAAAAAGAAGGGAATAGAAATCTCTCAAGAAATTTATGTATTTCGTTGAGAAATTAGAGAGAGAAAACTAGATATATATTTCGGCAGCATATGGGCGTGTTTCTCATATAAAATCCCTTAAATTTCTCAACACCTTGCAGCTTCTATATATAGGTGTGAAAGACATTCCCTAGTACACATGTAAATAAAACAACTGGATGGGAAAAACAGTAAACATCCTGACAATTCAAAGAGCGGGATCATAACAGTATAAAGCTCAAATCGGTGGCTCTAATCGGTGCGGCTAAAACCTCAAAAAAACCATGCCAGAAGGAGGGCACATGCATAAAAGCATAGGGGGGGAAATCAACAGCTATATCAAACTTTCAACAAACCAAAATCTTGGGCCACTAAAAGATGCCCACGATTTTAAAAAGCAAAGGCGTAAAACGAGTCAAAAAATTGTAACCCACTGCCATTTTATTTTGTCTGTTAAAAATGGATAATTAAACCATTTTATTTGTTTAATCAAATGTAACTTTGACACAAAAAAATATCATGAAAAATAAATAAATAAAATCTGACAAGAAATAAAATGCGTAATTAATAATATAAAAACAATATTTGAGTTAAAAAAATAATACATAAGGTATTTTATCAAAAATACCTTATATATTAAATCAAAATAAGAAATTATGATTTAAGGTTTATAAAAATAGATTTTAACCAAAATAAAAAATGCATGAGCATGTACAAAATGTTTGTCTCGAAATTAAGCCAACACTTTCACATTCGACTTAGTCTTCAACCGATGGATATCTTGCACAACCATAAGAATGCCTCCACCATTATTGTCAACACCATAATGCTACATAGCTCTATCAAAATTACCTGGGTTTACATCATGCATAGCAACCTTCCTCAACTGCCTAATAACCGCCAATTGGTAGTTAAAGTCAATTTCTCCCCCTTTAGGAGATTAGGGTGCCCCTGACTTTCCCACGTAACTATATCATGATCGAATTCTTTCCCCTACCAATCTTTATGGATATTTAAATAAATAACTCAACTCCACTACGACCACTGCAAACTGATTTCATGACCGTATTCATAGGTCTATCTCCATATAAAGGACCATTACAAATTTGATAAGCGAATTGAAAATAAAGATCGTCACTCTTCCCATGAAAAAAGTCATACTTGCCTTATCTAATACCAAACCTTCGAATGCAAAATCACATAATAATTCCACAAGTTACTATCTTCCCTTGAAAATCATATAAATTTCTCACATTGGTTTCCCTAAAGACCACAAGGGAACCTACCATTATCATTGAAATTACAAGGTTATATGGATTCAATTCAAATTCGTGAAATACGCTCTGAGATACAAATTTCAATTAGGTCAGCAGGTTAATACTTCCCAAATTTTAATCTTAGTTAATAAGTCCTACGTGATCATGCATGATTTCAAAAACACAAAAAGAAAGCATAAACCACAATGCATCGATGTACAAAAAAATCTAAATAGGAAAAACCTTGCACAACCAAGCTTAGAAAAACAACTACGAAAATTGTTTTTATAAGACTCAAAAGACTTACATACTTTACACGAAAAGATCTGTTGGGGTCGTCTTTAACACCTCCGTCCATAGTATGCGTAGATACAACACACTACACTACACCTCCACTGTCTCGGTATCCACCCAAAGCCAAACTCCATCTCAGATCCAAACTTGTTCGGAGGTCCATCGCACCTAAACAAGGATAAATATATGAGATTATGATTTTGGCGATTTTAGCTCTTGGTAAATGATACAAAAGATCATTTTAATCTTGAAGAATATTTGTATAGAGAATTATGATTTTCTTCAAAAGATCGATAATGCCAGTTAGCAGTTTTCCCGAGGCCCTGTATAGTCTCAAAAGTGGAAGAAGTGGATAAGGGAGGTCGAGGGGAAAAACTTCATGAAAATTGAAATTTTCAAAAACATAACTGATCATTCGAACAATAAAAACTGCCTCGTTCCAATGACATGACAAAATGTCATTTGACCGATCCTTCAAATGACCATGCATTCGAAACGCATTAAGGATATGGTTCAATTTAATTGAATGACTATGATCGAAAGGTTATTTGAACAAGATTTCAAATGACATTCCAGTCGAGAACCATGAAGGAACTCGTCTGAAGTCGTTTGAGCATGTACATTCAAACAAACTTGTTTGAACGACCTACATAATTTTGGAAAATGAAATTTAACTTTAAAGAACAAAATATGTTTTGAAAAATTCCATTAGGAAGCATGTAACATTAAAAAATATCTCCAACTAAATGTAAAGTCTTGTAGAATGGAGAAATCCTGGATGCTCAAATTCTTCATTATGGAGAGTAGTATGATGCTAAATGACTCTAAATATTTTGTCCAACGAAAATAGCCAATACTACAAATTGAGTCATTCAGAAAATTTTCCTTACAAATTTTCCCCTTCGGCTATTCCGAGAAAAAAATATAAAAAATATAAAAAAGACTCTGAATTTTCTAAGATAAGCCGTCAAGCCGATCCTAATCCCATCCCCAATACCCGAAAAAAGGGCAAACTTCACTGACAACAAAGCTTCTACTTGAAGTTCTTAGTAGGCAATAATCCGGCCAATAAATAAATCGCCTACACACATAAAATAATAAACACATAAATTTCTGGGGTAAATTTATATATAAATAACCAATTTTGACTTTCCCTAAACATGTTTTCCCCCTTTTCCCCAAAAAGGTCAAAGGGATAGAACAAAACCTACAATATTAGTGAATATAGAATGAAGCTTAATATAGTTAACATGAGACACTAACATGAGTAAGACAACATCCATAGCATAATAAAGAATGTGAATTGATGATACCAAAAATGGTGTCACCATGTCATAGGTGTGTGAAGCTCAAACAGGTGTACAACAATGGTAATAATCACACAACAAATCAACAGAGAAGGATATGAGGTGAAGAGGATGAACACCTGGATTTAAATGGTTCGATCGAATCCTATGTTCACTCTGTGTGTGTGAGTGAAATCCACTAGTAAATATGGTTCTAATGTCCTGGTTACAGCACAAGCTTTCTCTTTCTCCCTTTAGTAAACAAATGAGCAGAGTTTTAGCTAGGGTTTTCAATAATCAATCATTTTCAATGAAGAAGATGAAGGGTTTATATAGTACCTAGGGGGTGTAATACGTCCCCTAAGCATGTTGAAGGCGTGCACAGATAAGGAAATACACTCAGGTAGTGATATTGGTCCATACACATGTGTGAGGAGAATAATCTTAGTTATAACTGAATTGCTCACATGGGATACGTCACCTTGGTATCTTCTACTGCTCATCCAGTCATAGTGTCGTCTGTAGAGGTATCGACCTGGACGAGTACGAGGTTGTTGATGGAGTGCTTGACCTTACACGTGAAATTGACAAGTATAGCCTCGGCCTAAGGAGCTCAGGACGAGGTTGGCTAAGATGGTCGACTTAGGGTATCACGTGGGAGACATGACGAGAGATGCCTTTGCATCTATGATTCTTTTTTGAGGACTCGACTTTCTTCATAGCCGAGTTTGTACGTACGAGGCTGACCTTGGCCTTGGATGAGTCTTGCAAGTGACCTGTGAGTTTGTTCATAAGCTTGGATGATTGGAGTGGAGTGGTCTTGTCCTGAGACAAGGTCATATGTGGGCATATCAATCACCCCTAGCCCTCAGTAGTCTATAAGAAGAGGTGACTGAGGGATATGAGTCCGTAATATCCCTTGATGAGGTGTCTCTAATGCCTCGGCTCGATGCATCTTCATATGTAAGAGGGCTACACATGTCATAATTTTGGTTGGGTAGCGTCTTTCCCAAGTCTGACTTAACGACTTAACTCTTTGGGTTTCGCGCCTCCAAATGATGGCGCATCGTAGGATATGTTTCCCATCATTTCCTTGGTATTTCAAATTGATATTTTCTCTTTCTTCTCCATCTTCTCAAATATTCCCGCCTTATTTTCTCTCTCTAACCTCCTGTGCATCCATCTTCTTCATCTCCCTCTTTCCAGCACTCAAACTCATAGGTATCCTTTATATTCCGCTTATCTCGAACCCTTTTCATTTTAGGTTTGTTCAACCTACTGCATTTTACATTTCTGGTTAAATAACATAATTTTTCGACGAGGTTTTAACTTTTCGATAGAGTTTAGGGTGTTTATAGGGTGAAGATTAGCCCCTTTTTAGGACGTCTCGGGTGGTAGGTAGTATCTTCGTAGGTTTTTAGGGATTTTTGAGTATTTTCAAACATTTTCAGGCAAGCTCCGATCATCTTCTCTAGAAAAATTCAAACTATTCTTGAAGTTCTTGATAGAAAACCTTTCAACCTCTTGTTTAATCTTCAGCCAATCCTTGGTCAATGTTGTAAACTGTTTGTGCCTTTTTCCAAATTTTTGTCCAAGTACAACCTTGGCCTTTAATGTTAACACATCTTTACAAGTTATCCTAGGAATTTCCCAGTGTCAGAGATAAATGCTTCGAACATATGAGGAGGATAGAATCTGACGAGGCTGAGAGGCGTAAGGCCGAAGCATTTCCCCTTTGTTCTATTTATCGTCCCCCTTGGTTGTTATCTATCCTCAAGCCACTGAGCCTTGCAATCCTCCAGTTGCTGAACCAAATGATCCCATGTCTGTGTGTCCTCTCCCTCAGACGACCCTATGTCTACATCTCAAGCGACCAAGAGTGAAGACTCGTATGAGGAGGTGATGGCTTACTCTAGGGGGTCTGACGTAGACGAAGCCACTTATTGTGTCTCTTAATTTGATATAGCTGAGGCTTCAAATCAATCTGAATCTGTTCAGATTCTTGAGCCTAATGTGGTAACTCCACCCTCTGTAGATGCAATTCCCCTATCGGCTGCAACTAGGGCTAAGTTTGTAGAAAATTTGCTAAGTGGATACCAAGATAATCCACAAACTCAAAATAATCCTTAGGCTGAGGCTCAAGAAAGTAGTAGTGAGGGGAGTGAGGTTGATACATCAGTGGCTGAGGAGTGTGAGAGCACAGTGTCTAAGGCCGACCTCTTGGTCTACACACACTTATATGGGATAGATTCCTCTATTTCCATGAGAAAACCTGATAAGGATGAGAGAGTGTTTGATGAGTGCATTATTTTGCATTATTTATACCCAAATGTAGGCCAGGCCCCTTGCATCGTAAATAGAATACTTTTACAGTGATTTTTATCATTTAAAAGAAAAATGCAAATTTTAGAATAAATAGGGTTAATAATGCAATTTTGAGAACTTCATGCTCATGTCTTATATTCATTGCTAATCTCTTATGCAATGTTGTTTTTGAGTATTGATATGTTTAAAAAGAAAGCGCTGAACTCCGGACGCAAATTGAACATGAAAATGTCACTTATACACCTTCAGGGGCAATATTATAAATTCAAATGACTGATTTCAGACTCGGATCTAACACTAAAATTGAAAGCCTTGAATCAAGGGATGCCTGAGTTCAAACGGTGTGTCAATTCGAGCTGAAACGAAGAAGTTATTACCGTGCAAAGTTCGAAAGTGAAAGAAAGTCAAAAGTCATGCCCAAAGTTAAAATCATTCCCCTAACCCAAACTAACCCTTAAACCTAGACAAACCTATACCTACACCTCGTGTCTGTGATTAGTTTGTATTTATATATTTTTAGATTTTTATTTGAGTCATGTACATATTTATTGTGATGTTTTCTTTGTGTGCGTATCATATTTATTTTATTTTAATTTTTTTTAATAAATAATATTTAGAGTGTGTCATGTTATATGTCGTAGTGCTATTTTAGTGTTAGTTATTTAATTTGACTCATTGTACAATTTTAATGTCAATATATATTATTATGTCCAGATTTATTATTTATTTTTATTTTTTTAGTTTCTTATTATTTTATAGTTTAAATTTATTTATTTATTTTTATAATTTTAATTGAGTCGTAAATAATTTGGTTAAGTTTTATTAAGTGTATGAATTAAACACACGCACACTATCTACCCTACACACTCATACACCCAAACAACTCTACACAACCACACCACCACTCCCATACACCTCACCACACCAAAAACACACCCACCATCCCTATTCATATTGTAACTCACATCTTGATCGTGATTTTTGTAAGTTGGTTATTGTTAATGAAAATTATTATTTCATCTTGCAATATTTGTGTTCCATTTATGATGTATGAGTAATTTTAATTACTAGGACTTAGGTGATGTTTGTAAAGATTGATTAAATCACGCATGTTAATTTAATTTCGTACATATTTCGACGTATTTTAATTTGAAAAAAAATTCGGTATTCGCTTAAAATTACACGAGAGTGTATTTTTTAAACCTCAAGAATTAATTATAAATTTTTGCATTAAAAATTCAAAGTAGTCATTTTTGATGGGTTATGCTTACAGTTAGATATTTTGATACCTCATGCTTCAATACACACTAAAAATTTAGAACGTGATATTTTTTAGGGATTAGGGATTTATGGTGTCTAATTCAAGAGACGTTAAAATATTTTGAATGCATGTAATGTTATATTCTCCGAAATGTATGCGATGAGAGTGAGTATATTTTATGTTATAAATTCGAAATTACATAATTAAATTAATGTGTTAATTTAATTAGAATTAACAAACGGATCCGACGTCCTAGTTTCTTCCACATTTGATATGAACTCTACTTCTTCGTTTATTCTATTTTTATTTTTATTTTTATTTTAGAATTGAAATGAGTTTTATGCACTCATATGTCTAGATGGATATCAATACTTTATAAAAATTGACGGAATCTCTGTGGGTTCGACAGATACTTACACCTGTTATATTTCAATAGCTCGTGCACTTACGGTAATTTTAACATTTAAAATTTGACAACAAGTTTTTGCCGTCGTTGCCGGGGAGTTTGGTCGATTTTAAGAATATTGATATTCGGACTAGTTTTATAAAAACAAAATATTCCAACAGCATTTTTTTTTATTTTCAGAATAAAGAAAAATCATATTTTAAGCCCTTTATGAATAACTAGTTGTTTTTAACACTAGTTTTGCCATAAAAGTACTCAAAAATACAAAAAAAAAACGAAAAGTCCGAGAAAAATTCAAAATTAAAAAATTCCAGCCGTATATATATATATTTCATAATATATAAAAAACTGATTTAAAGTCTTTTTGTGATTAAATAGTTGTTTTTTACACTAGTTCATCACAAAAGACTTAAAATTTTGAAAAAACTCAAAAAAAACTATTTTTTTTCTAGAAACTCTGAAATTTCTTACATTCTGAAAAAAATAATTAAATTTAAAAAAAGAATCCGAAAAATCCAATTTAAAAAAAAAGAAAAAAAAAACCTCCAAACATTCAAATTTCAAGCAACCTATTTTTTTTTATTATTTAAAAAAAAATTAAACAAAATTATCAGATTTAAGTCTTTTTTTTATTGAATAGTTTGTTTTTACACTAGTTTTGTCATAAACCACCTAAAAATTTGAACATTTCAATATTAATTTTTTTTTTCTGCGAAAATCTTCAGGATTCAACGCTGCTGTAATTTATATAAAAAAAAATCAGATTTAAAGTCTTTTATGAATAACTAGTTGTTTTTAACACTAGTTTTGTCATAAAAGTACTCAAAAATACAAAACCCCCAAAAAAATATCGAGAAAAAAATTATTTATTTCCAATAGCCATTTTTTTGTAGTATATATATATTATATATATGTGTGTTTTTTCCAATCTTATAGTGTGCTTTTATTAATTTTTTTCTATTTAAAACAAAAAAAATACATTGTAAGTGCGTATGTAATTATTTTTGTATTTAATAATTTTTGTTGCACTTTACACGCTTGGTATGGTTTTTGTTTTCTTTTTTAGATAAAAAACAAAAAGAATAGACTAAGAAAAAGAGTAAGAAAAGAGGGGAAAAAAATACGAAAAAGAAAGCAACTGTGGAAAAAGCGCTAAAGTTACTTGTGCAATATTGCCACGCACATAGGGTACCCTCGGAGACAACTCAAACGGCGGCGATGTTTCCCTCTGATCGGCGTCAAATAAAACTTCGACCCCGCATAAACAAGTGACAGTAAAACGTCCACGCCGGAGGTAAGTCTTGTGTGCTTCTACGTGAAACTATTTTCACAAATTTCAATAAGCACGTTGCATAATTTTACTTAAGGGCAAAACCTAATTTTACGATAAGGTGGGGATTTAATCACCCTTCCTTGGCCCACAAATCATTAAGCTACCCGATCATGTGCATAACCCATGCCATAATTTTAATTTAAAATTTATTAGACATTGGCCATATGGTGTCGCATAACTCATAGGCATATTCTTTTCAAGGCTAGGATTAAAAGCTAATCCAAATACAAAATTTTCAAATCGATGCCATTTTGACCTTGACTAGGATTGGTAGTTTTTAATGAGACTTTGTACCGATCACCTACCTGGAGGAAAATTTGGGTAATTGAGGCGATAGTCCGGAGTTGGTCTTCTTGTAAATACTCCCTCAGCGAGAATTAGGAGCTCTTTAATTAGGGAGATTATTTCGAAGACCCATTGTCGTCGAATAATCTGAGGAAACTAGATCTTAAAAATTGAACTTCCCCTCACCTAATTCAGATAAACTCAAAATTTCTTTGTGTTAGCTTAGGAATTTTGTGGTCCTGTGTCGGATTATTTTCTTTCCATATTAAAAAAATAAAACAAAAAAAATAAATAAAAATAAATCGAGTGAGCGTACTGTAGGCAAGGTTGGCGTCGAGATTCTACGGGTCATTTAGCTAGAGTGGAGTTTAGTATTCCCGATACTGTTATAGGTATCACCTCAATTTCCACCGAGATGGGGGATGAGCTAGCAACTCGTTCCCTAAAGGATTACATGTATCCCAATAGGGCAAGCCAATCATCATGCATACTTCTTCCCGCACATAATGCAAACAATTTTGAGTTCAAGTCGGGAATAATTCATTTACTTCCCAACTTTCGAGACACAGAAAAGGAGAACCCATACCTCCACGTGCGTGAGTTTTAAGAAATTTGTGAAAATATTAGGTTACAAAAACTCACCGATGATATTGTTAAACTAAAAATATTTCCATTTTCTTTGAAGGACAAAGCTAAGAGTTGGCTACTCTCACTTAAACCAAATTCCATCACAATATGGAATCAGTTGAGTGTTGAGTTTTTGCAAAAGTTTTTCCCTAACCAAAAGACGGCGACAATACATCATGCCATCAATACTTTCGATCAAAAAGAGGGAGAAACTTTATGGATGTACTTGGAAAGATTCAAGGACTTTATCCTGCAATGTCCTCACCACGGAATCGAATTGGGTCGTCAAATCTAGATTTTGTATGAGGGTTTCGATTACACTACTCGATCTATTCTTGAACTTATGTGTAGTGGAGATTTCACAGAAAAGAGTGAGGCGAACGCATGGTCATTTTTTGAATCCGTTGCTCAAAAGTCCCAACAATGGGCAGCCCATTGGGATTCGAGGACCACCACAATTAATGAGGGTAATGCTCACCCAGAAGAACAAGGTTTTGGACTATATCAAAAAGTGTCCACCTTGGCCCGACGTTTAGAAGCCTTAGAAATGACTAAAGACAGTAACCGAGCCACACATGTCATTGTGCAACATGTAAAGTCACCTATGTGTTTGCTTTGCGATAGTTTCGACCACCTCGTCGAAAGTTACCCCACCCTTCCGGCCCATAAAGCTTTCACCGAGCAACCAAACGGCCTCTAATCAAACAAGACTAAGTATGACCCATTAATCAACTCGTACAATCCAGGTTGGAAGGATCACCCTAACGTTTCATGGTCTAAAGGTCAATACTAGCGTAGTGGAGGTAAAATCTTCAAGTAACCCACCCTAGGGTTTCCAAAAGTGCACCCCCACACCGTCGTTGCCTTCACCCCAAAAGATTCAGTCTTTAGAAGAAACGATGAATTTACTTGCCCAAAGTACCCTGCAATTCCAACATACCACGCAAAGTGTCCTCCAATATACACAACAAAACTTGCATGCCAACACCTAATCGATTACCAAATTAGAGGTACAAGTGAGTCAACTAGCCAATGCTTTGAGCGAGAGAAATAAAGGAATGTTCCCAAGACAACTGTGACACCCTGCTTAAAATAATAACGGTTGGCCAACCCTATACTAAAATAACTAGGAATCTCAAGTGGATCATTCTCAGCATCAAGTAACAATACTAAAATAAACACTGCTAACTACCCATTACTACAAAAAGAGGGTGCCAAATTTTTTTAAAACATACAAATAAATAACCAACTAACAACATATCAACTACTGAATATGATAAAGAACACACACGTTCCATCTAAAAAGAAGAGTATCAGAGTACAACCAAATATACAAAAAGGAAAAATACCCAAATATGCTTTCGGGTCACAGACAATACAACAGTCTAAAGAAAGATATATATAAACAAAATGCTACAACTAGAACTCTTGGGTGTAAGCCCGATATACAAATTGAATCCTAATCTAGATATACAAAAGATAGGAATCGACTATATCAAATTCCGTAATAGTCCACAACTACCACAGCTTCCTCGAATGCACTGGATAGACAACATCAATGGCGTCCTTGCAGAGGAACACCTTAAATAATACAACATATATAGCAAGAAGAAAAATATAAATGGGTCAGAGTCCGAGGGGTGAAAACATTTTAGGAAGTGCATTAAAATGCAAAATAATTTTAAATGCATTATAACTTGATTAAAGTGGAATCGCACTCTCCAGAAAATTCAACTCACCTCTCAACTAAAGAGCGCACCTAAATGATCCTCAATTATCTGCCCAACACAGCCTAGGGGAAAAATAATCTAACCTACACCCAGAATCTATACTCATATAAAATACCATCTAAAACTTAACCATCAACTTCCAATTCTACCATAATTCCCCAAATGCGAGTCACTTACTTGACATATAAATAATCATATAAGTATTCTCCTACTAGAATTTCTCACATTCTAGATATTGACACAAATGAGTTAATAACATCAAAATTTTAAGCACTAAACTTCTCCCAATTCTCAATGCTGCATTGTGCTTCATGCATGGGTCGTCTCGCAAGCGAAATCAAAATAAGGAACCCCCCCGATACACTACTCCTTGACAGTATTGATTATCGAGATTCATTGTGCCCTCAATGCACGACGCATATAACCCCAATTTACATTTAATATACATAATTAAACTATTCCCAACTCTCAATAGTGCACACCATTTCGAGTGTGGGACGTCTCGCAAAGCGAAATCCAAACAAGGAACCCCCCAAAACACAACTCCTTGACACTGTCGATTGTCGAGATATACTAATATATAAGTATGAGTACTAAGGACTAAACTTCTCCCACTCCTAACATTGCACTGAGTTTCATGTGTGGGACATCTCGCAAAGAGAAATCCAAACAAGGAACCCCCCCGATACACTACTCCTTGACCATGTTGGTCATCGAGGTCCATTATGCCCTCGATACCCATCGTAATATATATACTAATATAGATATATATGTTTCATATTCAGTATAACATATTCATCAAAAATTAAGTCCGGATAAAATCTCCCGGAAAGAGATTCAAACATAATTCTTATATCTCTTTACACTAGAGACAAATATATGATATCTCATAATCATATACAAATATTATACTATAAACACAAGTATAATAATAATCATCCCAGTGAGCTATAACTTGAGGACGCAGGTTCTCAATGCTATCATCTACCAGGGAATCGCTCACATATCATCCTGGGTACCAACGGTCGGAATCTCACACCGCCTTGGTAAAAACAAAATCACAACGTATGGGAAGCGATCATAGTTCCTCCCCAAAAGTGAGATGAAACATACACACCACGTCTCACCCCTAATAAAAGTCGCACAATAATAATGGACCCTATGACTTGGGGACTATATGCTCCCTGCTCCTCAAGCCAGGGGCCTCACCCAAATCGCGCAACTTCCTAGGATAGCATAGAGGGGGTATGCTTCATATATATATATATATATATATCATATAAATGCATACCATCACACAAGGTATATATATCACGCCATATAAGTATACATACTATTTTTACGCTCGTATGGGTAAATGAAATAATTTCATTTATATAAGTATATTTTACTCTCAATATACAACCCATTTCTAACTCTCACCCTTTCCCACTTTATATACACGAAACGATCCCTCACTAGAAATTTACTCATCCATTACTTCTATTTGTATGAATAATCTCCCAATTCAATTAACGTTTAAGGATATTTTCTATATCTGTATGCACATCGATTAACATTCATTATTCCTAAAATATTAACCTCGACACTAAGAGGATTTTCCACTAAATCGATACAATAAATTAAATTCACACTATCTCAAAATTAATCACTAAACCCCCAACATTTACATCCAATCATCCATTAATTTTGCTCTCATTTCCTTAATGAGAGAGAGACCAATCACTTAATTCCATTATGAAAAAGACCCCAAACATATCCTCACCTTCCTAAAGTCATTAATCCCCTTATATAATCACTTAATGCTCTATGATACAATAATTGAGAAGGTCCATAAACATAATCCCAAAAGAAAGGGGATAAACTTGAAATCCCATACTTGAACCCAAAAACAGAGGCCCGGTCGATCGGTCCCCTAACCGTGGTCAACAGTGGTTTTCAATTATGCCTAAAAATGAAGACAACGTGCTTTTCCTTTGAGGTGCGGTTGACCGACCCCCTGGCGCTATCGACCGGCCTTACCAGTAACCTCGGCCAAACTCCATTTTTACTAAATTCCAACTTTCCAAAAACTCCAAAATACATACTTCAAACCCCAAATCTTCAACCCAAACATATTCACAACATGAAAACTCATCAAATGTATAAACCCAACTTATTTACAACCTCAAATTCATCATATACACATCAAATGTAAGATTTAACCCAAAATCCATAAATTTATCCACAAATCATGAAATAAAATATGTACAAGAATTATTTATCAAGTTTAATCACTTGCCTCAAATTTGTAGAGTCTGATTCACCCTCGAAATCACGGATTCTCCAGAATCCCCAAGTTCTTTCTCTTTCTCTCTCTCTTTTTCTTCTTCTCTCTTTCTCTCTTTCTTTCTAGGGCTTTCTCTTAATCTCAAATGAGATTTCTATCTCCCATAGGCTTTTAATCCTTATCTCCCAAAATACACAACTTTAAATGATAATACACACTTTAAATGACTCGGTTAATTCGAGCCAAATGAACTTAAAATATTTCAGAACCCAAATAAGACCCAAGTACAGTCATTTCGACTATCTCGACCTTTTCAGAATCCTTCGCACACTCAGAATCGTCATTCGAAATACTTTCTAACATCTTCAAATTTTGACCTCTAATACCAATTTAATTATTCTCCAATTAAAATAATATTTATTTCTCCCAAAAATAATTAATTCATTATCCCAAAAATCTCGGGGTATTACAGACTTCCCCACTTACAAGAATTTCTCCCTCGAAATTAAGCTAAGCCTAATACTCCAAATCTCAACTAGTTTCTATGACACTTACCCTCAAGATCACTATACCTATTCCTTCCATTTCTCACGAGGAATCATTTTTATTTATAAAACTAAATTTGCCAACTAGGGCGCCCATACACCCTATATTCGAGCTTTACTTGTAAAAACATAATTCGGCATCACTTAGCCTCAAACTTGTATAATAACTCGAAATAAATTAAATCATACTAACATACTAATAATATAGAAAATTTTAAAATGTCTAAAGATTTCACTCCTCTCAATTCCTGAAATTTGCTACTTTCATGCGAGGGAGGTCTCACAAGTGAAATCCAAACAAGGAACTCTCCCAATAAACTATTATGTAGCTACATCGAGGATTGAGATTAGTTATATCGGGACTAGAGTTTAAAATATTTTTTTGTGTAAATCAATTTGATATTGCCCGAAGGCCTATAAAAATTTTATTTTAAAACATTTTATGTCTTTTGACATTCAAATTAAATACCTTATGCCCAAGACACGAGGTGCTAATAAATATCATACTCTTACTAACATATAGTTCTCAAAACTAGCATAATTATGAGCTAAATCTCTCGCTCAACAATAATCCACTAAATTCTGAATCATTTTATTAACAATAATCTCTTATATCATAATAAAATATTGCCATACACTAGGCTCTCCCATAGATGGAATATAAAAAATATGTAAGTCTAGCATAACTATAAAACAATAGCTTTACCATTACTACTCAACACGTTACAACAATACCTACGTTCAAAACAAAATCATAACTCTCTACTAGCATAAAACAAGAGAATCTATTCTCCCAAAAGATAATCATATAAGAGCCTTACTTTCTCAATACTCACTTCCGGGTCATTTTACACATAATAGGGTTATAGCACTAACCACTTATTTTAATCTTACATACGATACTCCCAAAGCGTCATAAATCAATATCCTAATCACAAATGAAAATAATTTACAGCATACCTCTCTAGTCCGATTGTATATCTTCATCAATGGGTTCCCACTCAAAGTCCCCTGGCCTAAAATGGACTCGAACCTACTGTAAGGATTTCACATCCAAAACTTCCTCAAAACGAGGCCCTCTACCTCTTTCATAACAATCTCTCTTCCTATGCCCTAATTCTTTACAAAATAAATATCTACCCACAAATCCTCTTTACTCATCCTGAGGAACAAAACGTTGTTGTGACCCTCGATAGTCCTGCTTATACCCTCTTGCATTACTGGCATTCTCTTCACCGGACCTAATAGATGAACTCGAGTCTCTAATGTTCTTACCCCCTTTCTAACGAAGATGATATTCCTAACACTGTAATAATGTCACATTCACTATCTCGACGAAAGTCACTAACAATGGGTTCCCTAACAAATGTTGCCTGATTCGCTAATCTAAACATCCCACGAACTTCACTATTTGCTTCTCCTTCGTATTTACCTCATCAGGTACTAAATTGTCCAAACGAGTAAATTCTTCTTCGTACTCGACCACCGTTCAATCACCTTGAAACACATCTAATAATTTCCTCCTTATTTCCTTTTGGAGCGCAGAAGGAAAATAATTTCGATAAAAAAGTTCCCAAAAATCTTTTATGGGCAATGCTTCTCTCTGTTCCGATGTGGTGGTTGACTCCCACCAATGGAGAGCTGCTCCCGTTAACTTAATGGTGGTGAGAAATTTCTTTTGCACCTCGCTACATTCAACCATGCGAAGGTGCCTCTGTATACTATTCTTCTAATGATTTGCCATCGCATCAGCTCCCCCTGAGAACTCTGGAGGATGACCCTTCCTAAAATCTTCCCGCACTCATTCCCACTTAGACAACCCTGGGTGGTCTTGGGCTACTTGAACTTTAGGTTGATGTGCCATCGCATAAATGGCAGCAGTTACTGCTTGTGCCACAATATTAGCAGCTTCAGTAGAGGTCATAGTTCCTTGAGGCATTTGGGGTTCCATACTCTCAGCCCCTCTATTTGTCATGCCTGGACGACCTCTCTTCGATGGCATCTGAAACAAGAATAAGTTTATCAGAATGCCACTCAAGAGATTTGACATCGCAGAAAAAAATATAGACGTGTGAACACAACAGTCCTAATAATACGACTCTACATCAAGAACTCTCACAGAAGATAACAGAAAACCCACACAATCCTAAAGACACTAGAACATGATGCTCTGATACCACGTGTGACACCCTGTTTAAAATAATAACGGGTGGCCATTCCTATACTAAAATAATCAGGAATCTCAAGTGGATCATTCTCAGCATCAACTAACGATACTAAAATAAACACGGCTAACTACCCATTACTATAAAAAGAGGGTGACAAAAATTTTTAAAACATACAAATAAATAACCAACCAACAACATATCAACTACTGAATATGATAAAGAACACACACGTGTTATATAAAAATAAGAGTATCACAGTACAACCAAAAATATATAAAAAGGAAAAATACCTGAATATACTGTCGGGTCACAAACAATACAACAGTCTAAAGAACGATAAATATAAATAAAATTCTACAACTACAACTCTTGGGTGTAAACCCGATATATAAACTGAATCCGAATCTAGATATGCAAAAGATAGGAATCGACTATATCAAATTCCGCAACAGTTCGCAACTGCCACAACTTCCTCGAATGCACTGGATAGACAACATCAATGGCGTCCTTGCGAAGGAACACCTAAAATAATACACTATATATAGAAATAAGAAAAATATAAATGGGTCAGAGTCTGAGGTGTGAAAACATTTTAGCAAGTGCATTAAAATGCAAAATAATTTTAAATGCATTATAACATGATTAAAGTGGAGTCGCACTCTCTAGAAAATTCAACTCACCTCTCAACTAAAGCGCGCACCTAAACGTATGCACATGATCCTCAATTATATTCCCAGCACTGCCAAGGGACAAAATAATCTAACCTACACCCAAAATATGTACGCATATAAACTACCATCTAAAACCTAACAATCACCTTCCAATTTAACCATAATTACCCAAATGTGAGTCACTTACTTGACATATAAATAATCATATACGTATTCTCTTACTAGAATTTCTCATATTCTAGATATTGACATAAATGAGTTAATAGCATCAAAATTCTAAGGGCTAAACTTCACCCAATTCTCAATACTGCATTGTGCTTCGTGCGTGGGACGTCTCGCAAGAGAAATCCAAACAAGGAACCCGCCCGATACACTACTCCTTGACAATGATGATTATTGAGATTCATTATGCCCTCAATGCATGACACATATAACCCCAATTTACTTATTTAATATACATAATTAAACTATTCCCAACTCTCAACAGTGCACGGCGTTTCGTGCGTGGGGCATCTCGCAAAGAGAAATCCAAACAAGGAACCCTCCCGATACACTACTCCTTGACACTGTCGATTGTCGAGATATACAAATATACAAATATGAGTACTAAGGACTAAACTACTCCCACTCCCAACATTGCACTGCGTTTCGTGCGTGGGACATCTCGCAAAGTGAAATCCAAATAAGGAACCCCCCCGATACACTACTCCTTGACCACGTTGGTCATCGAGGTCCATTATGCCCTCGATACCCATGGTAATATATATATATATATATATATATATATATATATATATATATACGTTTTATATTCACTATAATATACTCATAACAAATTAAGTCCGAATAAAATCTCCCGGAAAGAGATTCAAACATTATTCTCAAATCTCTTTACACTAGAGACAAATATATGATATCTCATAATCATATACAAATATTATACTATACACACAAGTATATTAATAAACGTCACAATGAGCTATAACTCGAGGACGGAGGTTCTCAATGCCATCATCTACCAGGGAATCACTCATATATCATCCTGGGTACCAATGGTCGGAATCTCACACTGCCTTGGTAAAAAAAGTCACAACGTATGGGAAGGGTTCATAGTTCCTCCCCAAAAGTGAGACGAAACATACCCACCACGTATCACCCCAATTAAAAGTCACGCAATAATAATGGACGCTATGACCTGGGGACTATACGCTCCCTGCTCCTCAATACAGGGGCCTCACCCACATCGTGCAACTTCCCATGATAGCATAGAGGGGGTATGCTTCACATAAATAAATATCTATATATCATACAAACTAGAATTACATATACCATCACATCATATAAATGAATACCCTCACACAAGGTATATATATCACGCCATATAAGTATACATACTCTTTTTACGCTCTTATGCATAAATGAAATAATTTCATTTATATAAGTCAATATACAACCCATTTTTAACTCTCACCCTTTCCCACTTTATATACACGAAACGATCCCTCACTAGAAATTTACTCATCCATCACTTCTATTTGTATAAATAATCTCCCACTTCAATTAACGTTTAAGGATATTTTCTATATCCGTATTCACATCGATTAACATTCATTATTCCTAAAATACTAACCTCGACACTAAGAGGATTTTCCACTAAATTGATACGATAACTTAAATTCACACTATCTCGAAATTAACCACTAAAACCCAAAATTTACATCCAATCATCTATTAATTTTGATCTCATTTCCTTAATGAGAGAGAGACCACCCCCTTAATTCCATTATGAAAAAGACCCCAAACATATCCTCACATTCCTAAAGTCATTATTCCCCTTATATAATCACTTAATCCTCTATGATACAATAATTGAGAAGGTCCATATATATAATCCCAAAAGAAAGGGGATAAACCCTAAATCCCATACTTGAACCAAAAACAGAGGCCCGGTCGACCAATCCCCTAACCGTGGTCGACCGCAGTTTTCAATTACGCCTAAAAATGCAGACAGTGTGCTTTTCCTTTAAGGCGCGGTCGACCGGCCTCCTGGCTGCGGTCGATCGGCCTTACTAGTAACCTCGGCCAAACTCCATTTTTATTAAATTCCAACTTCCCAAAAACTCCAAAATACTTACTTCAAACCCTAAATATTCAACCCAAACATATTCACAACATGAAAACTCATTAAATGTATAAACCCAACTAATTAACAACCTCAAATTCATCATATACACATCAAATGTAAGATTTAACCCAAAATCTAGGTTTTAAAATATTTAACCCAAAATCAATAAATTTATCCACAAATCATGAAATAAAAGATGAACAAGAATTATTTAGCAAGTTTAATCATTTGCCTCAAAGTTTTACAGTCTGATTCTCCCTCGAAATTGCGGATTTGCCGGAATCCCCAAGCTTTCATTCTCTTTCTCTCTCTTATTTTCTTCTTCTCTCGTTCTCTCTTTCGTTCTAGGTCTTTCTCTTAATCTCAAATGAGATTTATATCTCCCTTAGGCTTTTAAGCCTTATCTCCTAAAACACACAACTTTAAATGATAATACACACTTTAAATGACTCGGTTACTTTAATTCGGTCCAAACAAACTTAAAATATTTCGAAACCCAAATAAGACCCAAATACAGTCATTTTGGCTATATCGACCCTTCCGGAATCCATCGTACACTCAGAATCGTCATTCGAAATACTTTCTAACATCTTCAAATTTTGACCTATAATACCAATTTAATTATTCTCTAATTAAAATAATATTTATTTCTCCCAACAATAATAAATTTATTATCCCAAAAATCTCGGGGTATTACACCAACCCGAGCCTAATCCTAAGGGTAACATGCCTTGGGGTCAGTATATCGTCCAAGACAACACTAGCACGTCCACTACCCAAGAGCATGCTAAGTCTATAATCACGCTTGGTCAGGTAAAGAAATTGAGAATAATGTCTCACGCCCCACCATCAGTGAATCCGAAAAAGGTAAGGAAAAGAAGGACCTATCCATGGATCCAACTTCTACCTTGCCCTCATCTTCCGAACCATCTGTTGAGACCTACATCCCAAAAGCTCCATTTGAAGAACGTTTACTGCCATAAATGAAAAAGTCATAAGTGGATAAAATGTTGGAAGTATTTAAGCATGTGCAAATTAATATCCCATTGCTTGATGCCATACAATAAGTTGAATCCTATGTTGAATTTTTGAAGGATCTTTATACCTTCAAGAGAAGCAAAAATGTTCCGAAGAAAATTTTGCTCATTGATCAAGCAAGCTCGATCATCTCATATAGGACCCCCGTCAAGTATAAAGATCTCGGGACTCCGACAATCTCCATCAATATTGGGAAACATACCATTGAGAAAGGACTTTTGGATGTAGGAACCAACATAATTCTTCTTTCGTATACTGTGTATGAGAAATTAGGCTTGGGAGATTTAAGGCCGACAAAGATTACTTTATCCTTAGCCGATTGATCCGTTCAAATTCTAAGAGGTGTTGTTGAGGATGTCCTGATTAAGGTGAGAGAGTTTGTATTTCTAATTGATTTTATGGTCTTGGATACCGAACATGTGCATAATCCTAATGCACATATTCCTGTCATTTTGGGTCGGCCATTCCTCGCCACTTCTGATGCAATCATTGGGTGTTGTAGTGGACAATTGAGTTTATCATTTGGAAACATGTCCATGGATCTGAATGTATTTAATTTATTCAAACAACCACCTGATTATGATGAACCTCTAGAAGTTGACATGATTGATAGTATCGTCCAGGAAACATTCAAACAGACTTATAATGATGACCCTTTAGCGACATGCCTTGCCCATTTTGGATCTGAATTTGACATTGAAAGATCCATTGTTAATGTAAACTCTCTCCTCGACTCCACCCCTATCTTGGAAATGGGATATTGGACATCTAAGCATGAAGCCCTCTATCTCTCTCTCTCTCTCTCTCTCCGCGTCACCAATTCCTCCCTCCATTGAAAAAGCCCCCAAGCTTGAATCGAAGTCGTTACCAAAATCACTCGAGTATAGGTTCTTAGAACCTTCTGATACCTTGATTGTTATCATTGCGTCTGACCTAAATAAAAAATAGTAAGGTAAGTTATTGCGTGTTATCAATGAAGACAAAGAAGCCCTGGGTTGGACCATAGTCAACAATAAAGGGATAAGTCCGTCAGTGTGTATGAACATAATACACTTAGAAGAAAATGCTAAAAATTCTCATAAAGCACAATGTTAACTTAACCCCATACTAAAAGAAGTCATCCGAATCGAGGTGCTCAAGTTATTAGATGAGGGAATTATTTATCCCATATCTGATAGCCAATGGGTCAGCCCCATTCAGGTTCTTTCGAAGAAATTCGGTATTATAGTGGTGAGAAATGATAATGATGAGTTAGTCCCCACTAGGATTCAAATCGGTTGGTGTGTTTATATAGGCTATAGGAAATTGAATGTTGTCTCACGGAAGGATCACTTTCCCCTTCCTTTCATAAACTAAATGATTGAGAGATTAGCCGGTCACCCCTATTATTTTTTTCTCGACGGTTATTTTTATTATATTCAAATTCTAATTAATCATGAGGATCAATAGAAAACCACATTCACTTGTCCATTTTGTACTTTTGCTTATCGCAGCATGCCCTTCGGGATATATGACACACTCTATACCTTTCAGCGGTGCATGATGAGTATCCTCTCGAACATGGTCAAAAGTTTTCTTGAGGTTTTTATGGATCATTTCTATATGTTTGGGTCTAATTTTGATGAGTTCCTTCACCACCTTACCCTCGTTCTGAAGAGGTGTAAGGAAAATAACCTTGTACTCAATTGGGATAAGTGTCGCTTCATGGTTAAATAATGAATAATAATAGGTTATATAATCTCTGAAAAGGGTATCGAGGTTAATAAGGCTAAAATTGATCTCATTTCTAATCTCCCACCCCTGAAAACTGTGGGTGAAATTCGATCATTCATAGGCCACGCCGGTTTTTATCAGAGATTCATTAAGAATTTTGGCAAAATATCTCGACCTTTGTCAAATCTTCTTGCCAAATACGCACCCTTTGAGTTCACCGATGATTTCCTTCAAGCCTTTGAGAGGCTAAAGAAGGAATTGACCTCAACACATATTATGTGACCCCTCGACTGGGGTCAACCTTTCGAAATCATGTGTGACGCTTCTGACTATTCACTAGGTGCGGTTTTGGGTCAGTGAGACGAGAAACTTCCTCATGTTATATACTATGCTAGCAGAACTCTTAACAATGCTCAATTAAATTATTCCACCACTAAAAAAGAGTTATTAATTGTCGTATTTGCGCTAGAAAAGTTTAGGCCTTACTCGATAGGACCCAAAGTCATCATTTTCACCGATCACGCGGTCTTGCGACACCTTTTATCTAAAAAGGATGATAAGGACCGACTTATCCGGTGGATCCTATTACTGCAAGGGTTTCACCTCGAGATCCAAGATAAGAAAGTACGTGAGAATGTACTGGAGAATCACCTATTTAGGTTAACCATTGAATCATTTGATGATTTGTTTCCACTAAATGAGTCTTTCCCCTATGAGAAATTATGTAACACCCCGTAATTTGAGGATTTAGTATTTAATTATTTTTGGGAGAAATAAAAATATTTAGTTGAGGCATAGCTGGGCCCACACGAGGTGATTTAGGCAATTTTAATTAGGCCCGTATGGCCTAAAACGGGATTAAGGGTTTTAATCCTAATTTGGGGATGTGTTAACGGCAGTCAATACAACTCTAAACCTAGGGTTTGAGAGAGACGCAGAAGAGACAAATCAAGAAGCCAATTAGGGGTCTTTTGGAGACAAATTAATGTAACTAGTTGAGGTGTTCTTCGGTAACACCTTAACTACACCAACGAATCAAACCCTACGAACGATTTCACGCAAGTGGTTAACTGTTTTAGTTTTTAAATTGATGATAATCAATTCATATCATAGTATGTGTATGTGAAAATTCGTTTTGGCTGTGTAGCCATAATTAAATTGGGTTTTTCTGAAAGTAGAGTAATGGTTAGATTTAATTACTCAAAGGATGTTAGGTAATGATTTGGGACTGTTATGGTTGAATTGTAGGGTGCTTTACAGTAGGTACTAGTTTTTAAATTGATTGATAATGATAAGGTTGATTTCGCTAAAAACGAAACCCGGGTGAAAAACCCAAATCTGATATACTTAAGGTTATGTATAAATTTGATGATGGATTAAGGTCTCTAGGGTGTTTAGAACCTTTTCTTGTGTGGAGATATGGTTGGTTGTGAATTGGGTAAAGGTTTGGGAAGATATAAAAGCTTTAGGGTTCGTCCATGGCCGCACAGCAGGCTAGAGAAAACGATATCTGGGACGATCGATCGATCGACCCAGGGGGATCGATCGATCGACGATACAGAAATTTTGGCAGTAACGCTAGTTTTAATTACATGGGAAATAATTAGTGAAAAAGGGTCTTAGGCTAATTTAAATGATGAAATTTGAATAAGGGCATGACTCTTGGAAATTTTAGGTAAATATAATTGGGAGATTTGGAAGAGATGAATGCGTGACACATTATGGACGAATATTTGTGAATGAAATTCTGATATTTAAAAATGAACCAAGTGAGCGAGTCCGAGTAAGTTGGGTAAGTGACACCAAAGTATTAAATTAATTATTGAGAGAATAAATTAATTTGGAGTCGGAATATAGACTCGAAAAATATTAAGTTATGGACCAAGTGACCGAGTCCGGGGATAATGGTTGGGTGACAATAAGTATTAAATTAATTAAATTAGAGTCGGACTACGGACTCGGATTAGTATTAATTAATTAATGTGTAAATTAAATAAATTAGAGTCGAACTATAAACTCGGATTATTATTAATTAATTAATGTGTAAATTAATTAAATTAGAGTCGGACTATAGACTCGGATTAGTATTAATTAATTGAAGGGTGAATTAAATAAATTGGAGTCAAACCATCGACATGGGGAGATTATAAATTATTAAGTGAGAAATTTAATTAAGTTGAGTCAGGCCAAAGACTCAGGAAATTACAAGCTAGTGTTACGGAATTTTTAGAACACGGTAAAGTCGGGGTTTATATATATATATATATATATATATATATATATATATGTATATATTGTGTGTGCTATTAAATATCAGTCACTAGATATTTATTTAATTTATATACTCTAGTGCTATCAAGGGAGGTTGCGCGATGCGGGTGAATCCCCTAGCTTGAGGAGTAGGGTGAGTATATCCCCAGGTCATAGCGTCCGACATATGGGTGAAGGATTTATCTCACTTTTAGGGAAGGAATATGACCGTCCACCTCGATTATATTTTGGCCTGATTGGTGAGCGATTCCTACTTGGGGAACTAGGTTATGTGAGAACACCTAGTGAGAAAGCATTTTAGAGGGAATCATCCAGTGAAGGTATACTCCGAGGGATGGATGTCTATATATATGTGCGTGGATGTGGTGGTAAAGGTACGTATATAATGGTGGTAAATATTATATGCGGCTAATAATACAGTGTGTGATGTAATTGATTTATATAACTTTTGATACAGTTATATGATTATTATTTAAAGGAATTAATTAAGTTAATTGGTGAGATAACTTGTAATTCATGAATAATTATACTCGGGCTAGAGTAGTATGGCAAGGGGAGGTTACACCGGGAATTGCTGGATGGGGTAGTACAACTAGGTGAGGTTAAGGTAACCGTTACGTGTGCACATTAGTGGAGGGGTAAGAATGTCCTTAAGAGAATGTGACACTAACCTAAATATGAAGCGCACACATGCATTTTAAATTACTGCAGTTAATTCACTTGCTAAATATTTTCAAAATGTTTTGGGTTCTAACCCTTGCTATAAAACTATTTTCAAAACCTTTTAGGGGTCCAGCCACAAGGACGCCAGGATTGATATTCTATTCTAGGGACACGGAGTTGCGACATATGTGGATGATAGCGGGAGCTTGGATTAGACGCATCATTCTTTCATTCATTGAGTAGGAATCATTTATGAGTTCCAATTTTATTTAGGGCATGTCTCCCGGACTTTAAGTTTAGTTTTCAGATTTGTCGTATTCCGGTGTTGAATATTTGTATTGGATTATTTTACTTTGGTGATCGATGGTTTATTCGGCATGTAGTCATTATTTATTCGGTTGATTTAATTCAGTTGTGTGAATGGATTATATTTATTTCCACATGTACTAATTGGTTTAATTAATAATATAAAAAAAATTGGCTCCAACTTTTTGAATACTAGGTGGTTAGTAAGTTTTAAGAAGGTTTTCGACTGTGATTCTAATGATGAACCAACTGGGATTCCTGTTTTAATTTGGTATAGGACTAATCACCCAGTATTTTATTAGGATGGGTGTCACAGATGGTATCAGAGCAACATGTTTAGTGTCATTAGGATCTGTGTGAATTTTCATGTATCAGCTTAACGTTCTTTGATGTAGAACCCTATCCTAGCATTGTTGTATTCTCATAAGTATGTGTATTTAAGTTCTTCTGCCAATTACTTTATATTTTAGGGTGAACTCATATGATTAAATTCTCATTTCATATGCCACCTAGGATAGAGAGAGCCTCTAGGGTAGTAGGGGGACGTGAGACTAGGGAGGCTCATCAGGAGCCAGAGTTACCACAAAAACTGTTAGAGATGATTTCGACAAAACAGGTAACTTAATTAGTGGCGCAGGCAGTTGAAGCGATAATGATCGCAATGGCAAGGTACTTTCCATGAGATCTTCCACATGCGTTAGTGGTGTCGGATGTTCAGGTCCACTCAGGGCCATCTGGGTGGCAGCAAGTACGAGAGGTCTTTCAAAAGGGCCATGCACCATAGTTTTGAGGGGGTTCAGATGTGATGCTAGCGTATCAGTGGAAGAGAGATATCCAGCGTCACCTACACATGGTGGATTGCAATGAGGTGCAAAAACAAATTCTAGCCACTTTTAAGTTAGTGGGAGCAGCGCTACAGTGGTGGGAGTCGATCACCATAGTTGAGGAAAGGGATACATTGGCAATTGCAGAGTTTTGGGTGCGGTTCGCCCGCAAGTAATTTCCGCCAGCAGTGGAGATCAAAATGAGGAGAAAATTTAGATGGGTGACACAGAGGGACCGTTCAGTGGCCGATTACGTGGAAGAATTCACTCGTTTGGAAAATTTGGTACCAGATGAGGTAAGCAACGAAGAAAGAAAGAAGTCAAAGTTCATGGATGGGTTAGTCTGGAGGATCTGACAACATTTGATTAGTAATCCCGCATTAATAGCATATACGGATGTCGTAAATGTAGCACTCCTGCACTGCCAGGAATATCGCTTCCACGTGAGAGGAAGTAAGAGGGAAGGGGAACCCGGTCAGTCGGACAAAGCAGGAGGGAACAGTACCAGTGGGGTATCTTAGCAGCAGACAGGGGGACATCAGGGGCAAGATTCACGGTAGGGGAATCAGGCAGAGTGATTTAGGTCTAGAGGCTATCGACAGGATGGTCAGGACTTCCGACAAGGCCGACAAGGCAAGGATCAATGGCAGGGTGAATTTATTAGGAGGTGTTACGTTTGTGGCCAAGCGGGACATGTGAAGAGAGATTGTCCTTAGCGAGGAAGGGGTCAGCTACAAGACGAAGTCCTGGATGTAGAGCCACTACAATAAGTCGTGGGTGCATTTGGGCAGGGGGAAGCTGCTCAAGAACCCGAGGATCAGCCATTGCAGCTACAGTATGAGGTAATTATTTTTTTCCTATAGGCATGGGGTATGTTTTGAGTGACAGTGAGGGTGTCATAATAAAATAATTATTTTCACTAGAGTTCGCGGGTAAGTCGAATTTAGTGCACAACAACCATATTACATATATATTTCTGTGGGATAGTGGATTTCTTTAGTGTTAACCACGCGAGAGTGGGGGTATGCACAGGGATGGTATTGGTATTATGCGAGGGGTTACAACTTTCGAGAAATATGGAAGTAGGGTAGAAGTTTTTATATCGTCTGGATAGCGATGGATTCGAACTATTGCGAATAGTGGGGGTATGTTTTGGTGTTTTCGACACCAGGGTATGAATGATTTTTAGGTAGCACCTGAGAAGGCATCTAGCCTCTATATATGCGTGTATGTATGTTGTATTGTGTGGTGCGATAGACATATAGTGAGGTCTTGTGTTCTCATATTTTATCCCGGTAAGTAGGGGTGTTTACTGAAGTGAATCAGGTTGGTTAGATTTATTTTAGAGCAAGGAGATATAGCTCGGGGTTTATTTTGTGCAAGAACTAGAGATAGTAAGGGCGGGGTATTTTATGTTGTCTTTTGTAGCAAAAGGGTAGGTGTGTATGCTTTTGTGTTAAGAGATGAGTGTTTGGGGTTCATGCTACGGACTGACGGTCTAACGGATCTCAACGACCGACAATGTTAGGTAGTAGTGTATCGAGGGGTTCCTTGTTTGGATTTCTCTTTGCGAGACGTCCCACGCATGAAACTTAGCGCAATGTTGGAAGTGGGGAGATGTTTAAGTCGTTAGTACATGGGTTGGGTACCCCGGGTATTATTATTTATATATGTGATATGACCACGGGTTGGAAGTTATATTAGTAGTCATGGATGGCATAGTCGGGTAATTTCATGCGGTAACACGCGGGGATAGGGTGTATGGGCACCCGGATTAATTAAGGCAACTTTTATGCGGTCAAGCATGGGTAAGGGTATATGGGAACCCTGGTTAATTAAAATGAATATATGTGTAATTTATAGTTAGAAGCGGGAGAGGTAGACATAGCGATCTTAGAGGCACATGTCTAGAAAGTGATATTCAAAGCTTGGAGCACTAGGCTCATCTTAATTTCGAGGATAAAATTCCTTTGTAAGGGGGGGAGTATGTAACACCCCGTAATTTAAGGATTTAGTATTTAATTATTTTTGCGAGAAATAAAAATATTTAAATTGGAGGAACTTAAATTTATGATTTGGAGAATTTATAAGAGTGAGAAGAATTATTCATAATTGGCGACTTTAAGTTAAATTGTTTGAATATATAGTGTGTCTCATTTGAAGGTTAAAATTGGATAGCGTTATAAAATTTTTCCGGACGGAAATTCTGAGTGCGCAGTTGTGTCCTGATGGGTCGAGATAGTCAGAAAAGAGTGCCCGGGGGTAGTAAATGCATCTCGGGGTATTTTTTGGCCATAGTCGGGCCCACACGGGGTGATTTGGGCCATTTTAATTAGGCCCCTATGGCCTAAAACGGGATTAAGGGTTTTAATCCTACTTGGGGGAAGTGGGAACGACAGTTAATACAACTCTAAACCTAGGGTTTGAGAGATACACAGAAAAGACAAACCCAGAAGCCAATTGGGGGTCTTTTGGAGCCAAATTAAGGGAATAATTGAGGCGTTCTTCAGCAACACCTTAACTAAACCAACGAATCAGACCCAATGAACGATTTCAGTCAAGTGGTCAACTGCTGTAGTTTTTAAATTGATGATAATAAATTCATATCATAGTATGTGTATGTGAAAATTCGTTTTGGCTGTGTAGCCATAATTAAATTGAGTTTTTCTGAAAGTAGAGTAATGGTTAGATTTAATTACTCAATGGATGTTAGGTAATGATTTGGGACTATTAAGGTTGAATTGTAGGGTGAATTATAGTTGGTATTAATCTTTAATTTGATTGAGAATTATGAGGTTGATTTCGGTAAAAACGAAACCCGATGAAAAACCCAAATCTGATATACTTAAGGTTATTTATAAATTTGATGATGGATTAAGGTATCTAGGGTGTTTAGAACCTTTTCTTGTGTGGAGATATGGTTGGTTATGAATTGGGTAATGGTTTGGGAAGAAATAAATGCATTAGGGTTCGTCCATGGCCGCACAGCAGGCTGGAGAAGACGATAAATGGGACGATCGATCAATCGACCTAGGGGGATCGATCAATCGACGATACAAAAATTTTGGCAGTAATGCCAGTTTTAATTACATGGGAAATATTTATTGAAAAGGGGTCTTAAGCTAATTTAAATGATGATAATTTGAATAGGGGCATGACTCTTGGAAATTATAGGTAAATATAATTGGGAGATTTGGAATAGATGAATGCGTGACACATTATGGACGAATATTTAGGAATGAAATTCTGAGATTTAAAATGGACCAAGTGAGCGAGTCCGGGTAGGTTGGGTAAGTGACACCAAAGTATTAAATTAATTATTGAGAGAATAGATTAATTTCGAGTCGGAATATAGACTCGAAAAATATTAAGTTATGGACCAAGTGAGGGAGTCCGAGGAGAATGGCTGGGTGACACCAAGTATTAAATTAATTAATGTGTAAATTAATTAAATTATAGTCAGACTATAGACTCGTATTAGTATTAATTAATTAACGTGCGAATTAAATAAATTGGAGTCGAACCATAGACTCGGGGAGATGATAAATTATTAAGTGAGAAAATTAATTAAGTTGAGTCAGGCTAGAGACTCAGGAAATTAGACGCTAGGGTTATGGGATATTTAGTACACGGTAAAGCCGGGGTTTATATTATATATATACGGTGTAGTGATAGTGTATATATATATGTATGTATATATTGTGTGTGCTATTAAATATCAGTGACTAGATATTTATTTAATTTCTATACTCTAGTGCTATCAAGGGAGGTTGCGCGATGTGGGTGAATCCCCTAGCTTGAGGAGTAGGGTGAGTATATCCCCAGGTCATATCGTCCATCATATGGGTGAAGGATTTATATCACTTTCAGGAAAGGAATATGACCGCCTCCACTACGTTTATATTTAGCCAGGTTGGTGAGCGATTCCAACTTGGGGAACTAGGTTATGCGAGCACACCTAGTGAGATAGCATTTTAGAGGGAATCATCCGGTGAGGGTATACTCGTAGGGATGGATGTGTGTGTATATATATATATATATATATATATATATATATATATATGTATATTTTGTGGTAAAGGTACGTATATAATGGTTGTAAATATTATATGTGGGTAATAATACAGTGTGTGATGTAATTGTTTTATATAACTTGTGATAGAGTTATATGATTATTATTTAAACAATTAATTAAGTTAATTAGTGAGATAACTTGTAATTCATGAATAATTATACTCGGGCTAGAGTAGTATGTCAAGGGGAGGTTACACCAGGACTAGTTGGACAGGGTAGTGCAACTAGGTGGGGTTAAGGTAACCGTTAGATGTGCACATTTGTGGAGGGGTGAGAATGTCCTCAAGAGAGAGCGACACTAACTTAAATTTGAAGCGCATTCATGCATTTTAAATTCCTGCAGTTATTTCACTTGCTAAATATTTTCAAAATGTTTTGGGTTCTAACCCTTTCTATAAAACTATTTTCAAAACCTTTTACGTGTCCAGCCACAGGGACGCCACGATTGATATTCTATTCCAGGGACACGGAGCTGCGGCATATGTGGATGCTAGAAGGAGCTTGGATTAGACGCATTGTTCTTTCATTCCTAGAGTAGGAATCATTTTTCTTCTCCAGTTTTATTTAGTTCATGTCGCCCAGACTTTTGGTTCAGTTTTCAAATTTGTTTTATTCCGGTGTTGAATATTTGTATTGGATTATTTTACTTTGGTGACCGATGGTTTATTCGGCATGTAGTCATTATTTATTCGGTTGATTTAATTCAGTTGTGTGAATGGATTATATTTATTTTCGCATGTACTAATTGGTGTAATCAATAAGATAAAAAAAATTTGGCACCAACTTTTGGAATACTAGGTTATTAGTAAGTTTTAAAAAGGTTTTCGATAGTGATGATAAGGATTAACCAACTCAGATTCCTATTTTAATTTGGTATAGGACTGATGACCCGATATTTTATTTGGCAGGGTGTCACAGATGGTATCAGAGCAATAGGTTCTAGCGTCCTTAGAATTTGTGCGGCTTTTCACGTTTCAATTTAGCGTTCTTTGATGTAGAAGCCTATTGTAGGATTCTTGTATTCTCGTACGTATGCGCATTTACGTTCTTCTTCCAATTACATTATATTTGAGGGTGAACTCATATGATTCAATTCTCATTTTAGATGCCGCCTAGGAGAGAGAGAGAGAAGCTAGGGCAGTAGGGGGAAGTGAGATAAGAGAGGCTCATCAGGAGCCAGAGTTACCGGATCAACTACTAGAGATGATTTTGGCAGCACAGGTAACTGAATTAGTGGTGCATGTAGTTGAAACGACGATGATTACAATGGAAAGGTACTTTCCATGAGATCAGACACAGACGTTAGTCGTGCTAGATGTTCGGGTCCACCCGGGGCCGTCGGGGTGGCAGAAAGTACAAGAGGTCTTTCAAAAGGGACATCCACCATAGTTTCGAGGGGGTTCAGATGTGATGCTAGCGTGTCAGTGGAAGAGAGATATCCTGTATCACCTACACATGGTGGATTGCCATGAGGTGAAAAAGAAAATGCTAGCCACTTTTAAGTTAGTGGGCGAAGCGCTACAGTGGTGGGAGTCGATCACCACAGTTGAGGAAAGGGATACATTGGCAATTGTAGAGTTTTGGGTGCGGTTCGACCGCAGGTATTTTTCAACAGCAGTGGAGATCAAAATGAGGACAAAATTTAGATGGCTGACTCAGAGGGACTGCTCAGTGGATGATTATGAGGAAGAATTCACTCGTTTGGCAAATTTGGTACTAGATGAGGTAAGCAACGAAGAAAGAAAGAAGTCAAAGTTCATGGATGGGTTAGTCTGGAGGATCTGGCAACATTTGATTGGTAATCCTGCATTAGTAACTTATACGGATGTCGTAAATGCAGCACTCCTGCACAGCCAGGAATATCGCTTCCACGTGAGAGGAAGTAAGAGGGAAGGGGAACCCGGTCAGTCGGATAAAGTGGAAGGGAACAATACCAGTGGGGTATCTCAGTAGCAAACATGTGGACATCAGGGGCAAGTTTCCCTACAGGGGAACCAGGCCAAGCGATTTAGGTCTGGAGGCTATCGATAGGATGGCCAGGACTTTCGACAAGGACCATAAGGAAGGGATCAGTGGCAGGGTGAATTTATTAGGAGGTGTTTCGTTTGTGGGCAAGCGGGACATGTGAAAAGAGATTGTCCTCAGCGAGGAAGGGGTCAGCTACAGGATGAAGTCATGGATGTACAACCACTACAATAAGTCGTGGGTGCGTTCGGGCAGGGGGAAGCTGCTCAAGAACCCGAGGATCAGCCATTGCAGCTAGAGTATGGAGGTAATTATTTTTATCCTATGGGCATGGGGTATGTTTTGAGTGACAGTGAGGGTGTCACAATATAAGAATTATTTTCACCAGAGTTTGCGGGTAAGTCGAGTTTAGTTGGTGCGCGGGCTATAGCATACATATTACATATATATTTATGTGGGATAGTGGATTTCTTTAGTGTTAACCAAGAGAGTGTGGGGGAATGTACAGAGATGGGATTGGTATTATGCGAGGGGTTACAACTTTCAAGAATTATTGAAGTAGGGTTGAAATTTTAATATCGGTTGGATAGCGATGGATTTGAACTATTGCGAATAGTAGGGGTACGTTTTGGTGTTCTCGACACCAGGGTATGAATGATTTTTAGGTATCACCTAAGAAGGTGTCTAGCCTGTATATATGCGTGTATATATGTTGTATTGTTTGGTGTGATAGACACATAGTGAGGTCTTGTGTTCTCATATTTTATCCCGATAAGTATGGGTGTTTAGGGAAGTGAATCAGGGTGGTTAGATTTATTTTCGAGCAGGGAGATATAGCTCGGGGTTTATTTTGTGCAAGAACTAGTGATAGTAAGGACACAGTATTTTATGTTGTTTTTTGTAGCATAAGGGTAGGTGTGTATGCTTTTGTGTTCAGAGATGAGTGTTTGGGGTTCCTGCTATGGACTGAGGGTCTAACGGATCTCAACGACCGACAATGTTAGGTAGTAGTGTATCGGGGGGTTCCTTGTTTGGATGTCTCTTTACGAGACGTCCCACGCATGAAACTTAGCGCAATGTTGGAAGTCGGGAGATGTTTAAGTAGTTAGTACATGGGTTGGGTACCCCGGGTATTATTATTTATATATGTGATATGACCACTGGTTGGAAGTTATATTAGGAGTCATGGATAGCATAGTCGGGTAATTTCATGCGGTAACACACGGGGATAGGGTGTATGGGCAGCCGGATATATTAAGGCAACTTTTGTGCGGTCAAGCATGGGTAAGGGGGTAGTAAATGCGTCTCGGGGTATTTTTTGGTCATAATCGGGCCCACACAGGGTGATTTGGGCCATTTTAATTAGGCCCGTATGTCCTAAAACGGGATTAAGGGTTCTAATCCTACTTGGGGGAAGTGGGAACGACAGTTAATACAACTCTAAACCTAGGGTTTGAGAGATACACAGAAGAGACAAACCAAGAAGCCAATTGGGGGTCTTTTGGAGCCAAGTTAAGGGAGTAATTGGGGCATTCTTCGGCAACACCTTAACTAAACCAACGAATCAGACCCTACGAACGATTTCAGTCAAGTGGTTAACTGTTGTAATTTTTAAATTGATGATAATAAATTCATATCATAGTATGGGTATGTGAAAATTCATTTTGGCTGTGTAGCCATAATTAAATTGGTTTTTTCTGAAAGTAGAGTAATGGTTAGATTTAATTACTCAAAGGATGTTAGGTAATGATTTGGGACTGTTAAGGTTGAATTGTAAGGAGGATTATAGTTGGTATTAGTGTTTAATTTGATTGAGAATTATGAGGTTGATTTCGGTAAAAACGAAACCCAGATGAAAAACCAATAACTTATATACATAAGGTTATGTATAAATTTGATGATGGATTGAGGTCTCTAGGGTGTTTAGAACCTTTTCTTGTGTTGAGATATGGTTGTTTATGAATTGGGTAACGGTTTGGGAAGAAATAAAAGCTTTAGCGTTCGTTCATGACCGCACAGCAGGCTGGAGATGACGATATCAGGGACGATCGATCGATCGACCCAGGGGGATCGATCGATCGACGATACAAAAATTTTGGCAATAAGGCTAGTTTTAATTACATGGGAAATAATTATTGAAAAGGGGTCTTGGGCTAATTTAAATGATGATAATTTTAATAGGGGCATGACTCTTGGAAATTATAGGTAAATTTAATTGGGAGATTTGGAAGAGATGAATGCGTGCCACATTATGGACGAATATTTGGGAATGAAATTCTGAGATTTAAAATGGACCAAGTGAGCGAGTCCGGGTAGGTTGGGTAAGTGACACCAAAGTATTAAATTAATTATTGAGAGAATAAATTAATTTCGAGCCGAAATATAGACTCGAAAAATATTAAGTTATGGAACAAGTGAGCGAGTCCGGGGATAATGGTTGGGTGACACCAAGTATTAAATTAATTAATGTGTAAATTAATTAAATTAGAGTCGGACTATAGACTCGGATTAGTATTAATTAATTAATGTGTAAATTAATTAAATTAGAGTCGGACTATAGACTCGTATTAGTATTAATTAATTGACGTGCGAATTAAATAAATTGGAGTCGGACCATAGACTTGGGGAGATGATAAATTATTAAGTGAGAAAATTAATTAAGTTGAGTCAGGCTAGAGACTCAGGAAATTAGACGCTAGTGTTATGGGATATTAAGTACACGGTAAAGCCGGGATTTATATTATATATATACGGGTTAGTGATAGTGTGTATATATATATATATGAATGTATATATTGTGTGTGCTATTAAATATCAGTGACTAGATATTTATTTAATTTATGTACTCTAGTGCTATCAAGGGAGGTTGCGCGATGTGGGCGAATCCCCTAGCTTGATGAGTAGGGTGAGTATATCCCTAGGTCATAGCGTCCGGCATATGGGTGAAGGATTTATCTCACTTTCAGGGAAGGAATATGACCGCCTCCACCACGTTTATATTTTGGCCAGGTTGGTGAGCGATTCCAACTTGGGGAACTAGGTTATGCGAGCACACCTAGTGAGATAGCATTTTAGAGGGAATCATCCGGTGAGGGTATACTCGGAGGGATGGATGTGAATATATATATATATATATATATATATGTGTGTATATATATATATATGTGTGTGTGTGTGGATTTTGTGGTAAAGGTACGTATATAATGGTAGTAAATATTATATGTGGGTAATAATACAGTGTGTGATGTAATTGTTTTATATAACTTGTGATAGAGTTATATGATTATTATTTAACAGAATTAATTAAGTTAATTGGTGAGATAACTTGTAATTCATGAATAATTAAAATCGGGGTAGAGTAGTATGGCAAGGAGAGGTTACACCAGGACTAGTTGGACGGGGTAGTACAACTAGGTGGGGTTAAGGTAACCGTTAGGTGTGCATATTAGTGGAGGGGTGAGAATGTCCCTAAGAGAGTGTGGCACTAACTTAAATATGAAGCGTATTCATACATTTTAAATTCCTGCAGTTAATTCACTTGCTAAATATTTTCAAAATGTTTTGGGTTCTAACCCTTGCTATAAAACTATTTTCAAAACCTTTTACGTGTCCAGCGACAGGGACGCCAGGATTGATATTCTATTCCAGGGACACGGAGCTTTTGCATATGTTGATGCTAACAGGAGCTTGGCTTAGACGCATTGTTCTTTCATTCTTAGAGTAGGAATCATTTATCAGTTCCAGTTTTATTTAGGGTATGTCACCAAGACTTTCAGTTCCGTTTTCAAATTTGTTTTATTCCGGTGTTTAATATTTGTATTGGATTATTTTATTTTGGTGACCGATGGTTTATTTGGCATGTAGTCATTATTTATTCGATTGATTTAATTCAGTTGTGTGAATGGATTATATTTATTTCCGCATGTACTAATTGGTGTAATCAATAAGATAAAAAAAAATTGGCACCAACTTTTTGAATACTATGTTGTTAGTAAGTTTTAAAAAGGTTTTCGATAGTGATTCTAAGGATTAACCAACTTGGATTCCTATTTTAATTTGGTATAGGACTGATGACCCGATATTTTATTAGGCGGGGTGTCATAGATGGTATCAGAGCAACATGTTCTAGTGTCCTTAGGATCTGTGCGGCTTTTCACGTTTCAGTTGAGCGTTCTTTGATGTAGAAGCCTATCCTAGGATTCTTGTATTCTCATACGTATGCGCATTTACGTTCTTCTTCCAATTACATTATATTTGTGGGTGAACTCATATGATTCAATTCTCATTTCAGATGCCGCACAGGAGAGAGAGAGAAGCTAGGGTAGCATGGGGAGGTGAGGCTAGGGAGGCTCATCAGGAACCAGAGTTACCGCAGCAACTGCCAGAGATGATTTCGGCAGAACAGGTAACTGAATTAGTGGTGTAGGTAGTTGAAGAGATGATGATCACAATGGAAAGGTACTTTCCACGAGATCAGCCACAGACGTTAGTCGTGCTAGACGTTCAGGTCCACCCGGGGCCATCGGGGTGGTAGCAAGTACAAGAGGTCTTTCAAAAGGGCCATCCACCATAGTTTCGAGGGGGTTTAGATGTGATGCTAGCGTGTCAGTGGAAGAGAGATATCCTGCATCACCTACATGTGGTGGATTGCAATGAGGTGAAAAAGCAAATGCTATACACTTTTAAGTTAGTGGGAGTAGCGCTACAGTGGTGGGAGTCGATCACCACAGTTGGGGAAAGGGATACATTGGCAATTATAGTGTTTTGGGAGCGGTTTGACCTCAAGTATTTTCCGCCAGTAGTGGATTTCAAAATGAGGAGAAAATTTAGATGGGTGACTCAGAGGGACCGTTCAGTGGCCGATTACAAGGAAGAATTCACTCGTTTGGCAAATTTGGTATGAGATGAGGTAAGCAACGAAGAAAGAAAGAAGTCAAAGTTCTGGGATGGGTTAGTCTGGAGGATCTGGCAACATTTGATTGGTAATCCCACATTAGTAGCTTATACGAATGTCATAAATGCAGCACTCCTGCACTGCCAGGAATATCGCTTCCACGTCAGAGGAAGCAATAGGGAAAGGAACCCGGTCAGTCGGATAAAGCGGGAGAGAACTGTACCAGTGGGGTATCTCAGCAGCAGACAGGGGGACATCAGGGGCAAGATTCCCGGCAGGGGAATCAGTCCAAGCGATTTAGGTCTGAAGGCTATCGACAGGATTTCCAGGACTTCCGATAAGGCCAACAAGGAAGGGATTAGTGGCAGGGTGAATTTATTAGGAGGTGTTTCGTTTGCGGGCAAGCGGGACATGTGAAAAGAGATTGTCCTCAGCGAGGAAGGGGTTAGCTACAGGACAAAGTCCTGGATGTACAGCCACTACAATAAGTCTTGGGTGTGTTAGGGCAGGGGGAAGCTGCTCAGGAACTTGAGGATCAGCCATTGCAGCTAGAGTATGGAGGTAATTATTTTTATCCTATGGGCATGGGGTATGTTTTGAGTGACAGTGAGGGTGTCACAATATAAGAATTATTTTCACTAGAGTTCGCGGGTAAGTCGAATTTAGTGGGTGCGCGGGCTATAGCATCAATATTACATATATATTTATGTGAGATAGTGGATTTATTCAGTGTTAACCATGAGAGAGTGGGGGTATGCACATAGATGGGATTGGTATTATGCGAGGGATAACTACTTTCGAGAATTATTGAAGTAGGGTTGAAATTTTTATTTCGGCTGGATAGCGATGGATTTGAATTATTGCGAATAGTGGGGGTAAGTTTTAGTGTTCTCCACACCAGGGTATGAATGATTTTTAGGTATCACCTAAGAAGGCGTCTAGCCTGTATATATGCGTGTATATATGTTTTATTGTGTGGTGCGATAGACACATAGTGAGGTCTTGTGTTCTCATATTTTATCCCGGTAAGTAGGGGTGTTTACTGAAGTGAATCAGGGTGGTTAGATTTATTTTCGGACAGGTAGATATAGCTCGGGGTTTATTTTGTGCAAGAACTAGTGATAGTAAGGGCGTGGTATTTTATGTTGTCTTTTATAGCATAAGGGTAGGTGTGTATGCTTTTGTGTTAAGAGATGAGGGTTTGGGGTTCGTGCTACGGACTGAGGGTCTAACGGATCTCAACGATCGACAATATTAGGTAGTTGTGTATTGGGGGGTTCCTTGTTTGGATTTCTCTTTGCAAGACGTCCCACGCATGAAACTTAGCGCAATGTTGGAAGTGGGGAGATGTTTAAGTCATTAGTACAGGAGTTAGGTACCCGGGGTATTATTATTTATATATGTGATATGACCACGGGTTGGAAGTTATATTACGAGTCATGGATAGCATAGTCGGGTAATTTCGTGCGGTAACACACGAGGATAGGGTGTATGGGCACCCAGATTAATTAAGGCAACTTTTGTGCGCTCAAGAATGGGTAAGGGTGTATGGGCACCCTCGTTAATCAAAATGAATATATGTGTAATTTATATTTAGAAGCGGGAGAGGTAGATATAGCGAGCTTAGAGGCACATGTCTAGAAAGTGATATTCAAAGCTTGGAGCACTAGGCTCATCTTAATTTCGAGGACAAAATTCCTTTGTAAGGGGGGAAGTATGTAACACCCCGTAATTTAAGGATTTAGTATTTAATTATTTTTGGGAGAAATAAAATATTTAAATTGCAGGAACTTAAATTTATGATTTGGAGAATTTATAAGAGTGAGAAGAATTATTCATAATTGGCGACTTTAAGTTAAATTGTTTGAATATATAGTGTGTCGCATTTGGAGGTTAAAATTGGATAGCGTTATAAATTATTTAGGATGTTAATTTTGAGTGCGCAGTTGAGTCCAGATGGGTCGAGATAGTCAGAAAAGACTGCCCGGGCGTAGTAAATGGGTCTCGGGATATTTTTTGGCCATAGTCGGGTCCACACGGGGTGATTTGGGCCATTTTAATTACGCCCGTATGGCCTAAAACGAGATTAAGGGTTTTAATCCTACTTGGCGGAAGTGGGAACGACAGTTAATACAACTCTAAACCTAGGGTTCGAGAGATACGCAGAAGAGACAAACCAAGAAGCCAATTGGGGGACTTTTGGAGCCAAATTAAGGGAGTAATTGGGGCGTTCTTCGTCAACACCTTAACTAAACCAACGAATCAGACCCTTCGAAAGATTTCAGTCAATTGGTTAACTGTTGTAGTTTTTAAATTGATGATAATAAATTCATATCATAGTATGTGTATGTGAAAATTCGTTTTGGCTGTGTAGCCATAATTAAATTGGGTTTTTCTGAAAGTAGAGTAATGGTTAGATTTAATTACTCAATGGATGTTAGGTAATGATTTGGGACTGTTAAGGTTGAATTGTAGGGTGGATTATAGTTGGTACTAGTGTTTAATTTGATTGAGAATTATGAGGTTGATTTCGGTAAAAACGAAACCCGGATGAAAAACCCAAATCTGATATACTTAAGGTTATTTATAAATTTGATGATGGATTAAGGTCTCTAGTGTGTTTAGAACCTTTTCTTGTGTGGAGATATGGTTGGTTATGAATTGGGTAATGGTTTGGGAAGAAATAAAAGCTTTAGAGTTCGTCCATGGCTGCACAACAGGCTGGAGAAGACGATATATGGGACGATCGATCGATCGACCTAGGGGGATCGATCAATCGACGATACAAAAATTTGGGCAGTAATGCCAATTTTAATTACATGGGAAATAATTATTGAAAAGGGGTCTTAGGCTAATTTAAATGATGATAATTTGAATAGGGTCATGACTCTTGGAAATTATAGGTAAATTTAATTGGGAGATTTGGAAGAGATGAATGCGTGACACATTATGGACGAATATTTAGGAATGAAATTCTGAGATTTAAAATGGACCAAGTGAGCGAGTCCGGGTAGGTTGGGTAAGTGACACCAAAGTATTAAATTAATTATTGAGAGAATAAATTAATTTGGAGTCGGAATATAGACTCGAAAAATATTAAGTTATGGACCAAGTGAGCGAGTCCGGGGAGAATGGCTGGGTGACACCAAGTATTAAATTAATTAACGTGTAAATTAATTAAATTAGAGTTAGACTATAGACTCGTATTAGTATTAATTAATTGACGTGCGAATTAAATAAATTGGAGTCGAACCATAGACTCGGGGAGATGATAAATTATTAAGTGAGAAAATTAATTAAGTTGAGTCAGACTAGAGACTCAGGAAATTACACGCTAGTGTTACGGGATTTTTGGTACACGATAAAGTCGGGGTTTATATTATATATATACGGTGTAGTGATAGTGTATATATATATGTATGTATATATTGTGTGTATATATATATATATATATATATATATATATATATATATATATATGTGTGTGTGTGTGTGTGTGTGTGTGTGTGTGTGTGTGCTATTAAATATCAGTGACTAGATATTTATTTACTTTATATACTCTAGTGCTATCAAGGGAGGTTGCGCGATGTGGGTCAATCCCCTAGCTTGAGGAGTACGGTGAGTATATCCCCAGGTCATAGCGTCTGGCATATGGGTGAAGGATTTATCTCACTTTCAGGGAAGGAATATGGCTGCCTCCATCGCGTTTATATTTGGGCCAGGTTGGTGAGCGATTCCAACTTGGGGAAGTAGGTTATGTGAGCATACCTAGTGAGAAAGCATTTTAGAGGGAATCATCCGGTGAGGGTATACTGGGAGGGATGGATCTGTATATATATGTGTGTGGATGTTGTGGTAAAGGTACGTATATAATGGTAGTAAATATTATATGTGGGTAATAATACAGTGTGTGATGTAATTGTTTTATATAACTTGTGATACAGTTATATGATTATTATTTAAAGTAATTAATTAAGTTAATTGGTGAGATAACTTGTAATTCATGAATAATTATACTCGGGCTAGAGTAGTATTGCAAGGGGAGGTTACACCAGGACTATTTGGATGGGGTAGTACAACTAGGTGGGGTTAAGGTAACCGTTAGGTGTGCACATTAGTGGAGGGGTTAGAATGTCCTCAAGAGAGTGCGACACTAACTTAAATAAGAAGCGCATTCATGCATTATAAATTCCTGCAGTTAATTCACTTGCTAAATATTTTCAAAATTTTTTGGTTTATAACCCTTGCTATAAAACTATTTTCAAAACCTTTTACGTGTCCAGCCACAAGGACGCCAGGATTGATATTCTATTCCAGGGACACGGAGCTGCGGCATATGTGGATGCTAGCAGGAGCTTGGATTAGACGCATTGTTCTTTCATTCCTAGAGTAGGAATCATTTATCAGTTCCAGTTTTATTTAGGGCATCTCGCCCAGACTTTCAGTTCATATTTCAGATATGTTTTATTCCGGTGTTGAATATTTGAATTGGATTATTTTACGTTGGTGACCAATGGTTTTTTCGGCATGTAGTCATTATTTATTCGGTTGATTTAATTCAGTTGTGTGAATGGATTGTATTTATTTTTCCATGTACTAATTGGTTTAATTGATAAGATAAAAAAAATTGGCACCAGCATTTGGAATACTAGATGGTTAGCAAGTTTTAAAATGGTTTTCTATAGTGATGCTAAGGATGAACCAACTGGGATTCCTGTTTTAATTTGGTATAGGACTAATCACCCGATATTTTACTAGGCGGGGTGTCACAAATTATTGCTTGTCAACCAACTTCCTCAGTTTGTCGATATTGTGAACTATCTTGCGATAGGTGAGGTGCCCCTGCATTGGCCTAAACAAGTTCGTTCCAAATTTTTTAAGGAATCCAAGCATTTTTTGCGATGATCCACGAAATTCAGAGCGTAATCTCTTTTTGCCATAATCAAGCCTGTGGAGGTCATTTCAGTACTAACAAACCACTGCGAAAATTTTACAGTGCCAATTCCATTGGCCCAAAAATTTTCGTGATTCAAATGACTATTGTAGAAGTTGTGACCGATGCAAAAGGTTAGGAAAGATCACTCGTTGGAATATTATGCCCTTAAATCCCATATTGATTATTGAGGCTTTTGAGTGTTGGGGCATCGATTTCATGGGTCCATTCCCGAACTCTTATGGTAATCTTTACATCCTTTTAGTAGTTAATTATGTGTCTAAGTGGGTTAAAGCTATACCGAGTCGGACAAATGATCGCCATGTGGTAGTCAAATTTATTCGAGAAAACTTTTTTCCCTGATTCGCTACACCTCGAGCCATCATTAGCAATTAAAGAACCCATTTCTGCAATCGATCATTTGAGAGTCTTATGAAAAAGTATTCAGTCACGCATAAAGTAGCTTTCTCTTATCATCCTCAATCCATTGGACAAGTCGAAGTGTCAAATATGGAAATCAAGCTATTCATTGAGAAAATAGTGAATCCAAATCGAAAGGAGTGGTCCTTACGATTATTAGATGCACTGTGGGCTTATCGCACTGCCCACAAAACCCCACTTAATATGTCCTTGTATAGGCTTGTCTACACAAAAGCTTGTCATCTTTCAGTAGAGTTAGAGTATAAAGCATATTGGGCTATTAAGACCTTCAATTTTGATTTACTGCTGCGGGAGAAGTTCGAAAACTCCAGCTCAATGAGTTAGAGGAGATTCGGAATGATGCGTACAAAAATGCAAAATTATACAAGGAGAAAACAAAAATGTTCCATGACAAGTCCATCCTACGCAAGTCATTAGAACCTTGTCAAAAAGTTCTATTGTACAACTCTAGACTGCATCTCTCTCCCGGTAAATTGAGATGTAGATGGTCTAGTCCCTTTGTTGTCAAAACAGTTTACCCATATGGGGCGGTTGAGATAGAGAATCCAAAAAATTGTGAAATCTTCATGGTTAATGGTCAAAGGCTGAAACTGTATCTGGAATTACGAGATCGAGGAGTGGAGGACATTCTCCTCCAAGACTCGGTGTACCACGAGTAAACATAACTTCGATAACTTTTTTGTATCATAGTTTTTTTCTTCCTGTAATTATTTTTATTCTAGGAAACATGTGTTGGAGAAAGTCCCTCATTATGGTAATATCTTTAATATCTTTCCCGCCTTTTCAATTTTTGTCTTGTACATTGAGGACAAAGTAGAAATTAGGTTTGGGGGTATTGAGGTCAATTTTCTCCACTTTGAAAAAAAAACAGAAAATTTTCAAAAATCTTAAAATATTTTCAATGTATGTGAGTTTTGAAACGATTTCTTAATATAAAATTAATTCACAAATCTCTCAACTTATAAATTTGTTTTACACTTAGCCATATAATATGATAAAAAATGGACATTAAGGCGAAAGTTAATATGCTTAACGAATAAATGTGGAGATTTTAACCCGGTGAGATTTTGTACCATTCATTATTTTTGAGAGATTTCAATCAATCCGAGTTAAAATAACTCAAACTTTCCTTCAACGCCTAATCCGTCGATGATCTGCAAATTGTTGTTCTGTTCGATAACTGAAAACTAAAAGCCAAAATGTGAATCGTATACACTAAATGCCTTAGTAAGTTGACTTGAAACACAAAATTAACTAAAAGGAACTTGAGAAATGATACTAGGCCTTCATTCTGAAAGCCCCAAAATAAATCTTAAATAGACCTTTTTACATTATTCCGTTGCATGCCCATTTGTGCCAAAATGAAAACGAGCCTTTTATTGAAATCCCAAAAATCCATACCCATTTTTCTGAGAATATCACAGTAAAATCAGGGTAAAAGGCAAAAAGAAGAATGTTTGATAGAATAATATGTGAAGAGAAAAGAAAATAGGAAATGGGAGATAGAAAGAATGAAAAAAATGAAAAAAAAAGAGAAAAGAAATGAAAATGGGGGTTGGAAAGTGCCTAAAAAGTAAAAATCCCGATACTCTCTATATTCTTAGAAAATTTTTGAAACTCCTAAATATGTTCTTTCTAGACTAGACCGATCCTACAATACAACCGAATGAAATTCCTAATAGATCTCAAGTGAAGTTAGTTATAGTGTGGTGAGAATGAATGTGATATATGGTGTGTTTCAATGTTTTCAAAAAGTAATCGAATTTCCAATCACAAAATCATAATCATCCATTCTAAAATGTCTGTCTTTCATGATATATATGTGAAGTTGCTCATTGAATTTACTCTTTTATTCACATATATCGAGAGAAACTACTCGTTTATGAGTGTTCAATTGTGAGTGCATTCCCTGAGATTTTGAAATCAAAACGAACTTTCGAATAAGAAATGTAACGATCAAATATTTTGAAATGGACGGTTATATTGGCTATGCACACACACACGATAAGTTGAGATTGAAAAGTGAAGTTCTACTATATTTATGAAGTTAGCATTCAAACTTGGTTATATTACAGTTTTGTCTTTTGTAAATAGAGTCAAGTTTTGAATTTTGTGGGTATATTCACTGTAGACCCTCACGATACAAAACTCGTCCACTAGGGTAACCTAGGGGTTTAACGTCTTGCTGCACATGCTAAGTGCAACCGTAATTCCTATGAAAGTGAGTTAAATTTTAAGTTTTGCTCGAGGACTAGCAAAGTTTAGGTTTGGGGGTATTTGATGAATGCATTATTTTGTATTATTTATACCCAAATCTAGGCCTTGATAGGCCCCTTGCGTCATAAATAAAATACTTTTAGAGTCATTTTTATCATTTAAAAGAAAAATACAAATTTTAGAATAAATAAGTTTAATAATGCAATTTTGAGAACTTCATGCTCATATCTTATATTCACTGCTAATCTCTTGTTCAAGGTTATTTTTTAGTATTGACGGGTTTAAAAAGAAAGCGGTGAACTCCGGACGCAAATTGAGCATGAAAATGTCACTTGCGCACCTTCAGGGGTAATATTGTAAATTCAAATGACTTATTTCATAATCGGACCAAACATGAAAATTAAAGGCCTTGAATCAAGGGACGCCTGGGTTCAAACAGTGTGTCAATTGGAGTTGAAACGAATAAATTATGGTCGTGCAAAGTTTGAAACTGAAAGAAAGTCAAAAGACATGCTCGATGTCAAAATCATTCCCCCAACCCAAACCAAACCTTAAACCAAGCCCAAACCATACCTACACCTTGTGTGTGTGTTTAGTTTGTATTTATATATTTTTAGATAATTATTTCAGTCATTTACATATTTATTGTGATGTTTTATTTGTGTGCGTATCATATTTATTTTATTTTAAATTTTTTTAGAGTCTTTATTGTTACTTTGACTTTTTAATTATTTTCAGGTAAATATTATTTTAGAGTTTTTCATTTTATATGCCGTATTGCTATTTTAGTGTTAGTTATTTTATTTGACCCATTGTACATTTTTAATGTCATTATATATTATTGTGTCTAGATTTATTATTTATTTTTATTTTTTTAGTCTCTTATTATTTTATAGGTTAAATTTATTTTTTTTATAATTTTTAATTGAGTCGTAAATAATTTGATTATGTTTTATTAGGTGTACAAATTAAACACTCGTACACTACCTACCGTACACACTCATACACCTAAACAACTCTACACAACTACACCACCACTCCCATACACCTCACCACCCCCAAAACACACCCACCATCGATATTCATCATCATCCTGATTTCCACAAAACAACACCTCCTCTTAAAACCAACCCATGACCATAACCAAAACCCCCACCTGCCAACTACCAAAACCCAAAACACCACCAACCCATGCTTTCGAAAATTCTAATCCCACATCCTCTTTGCCATGTGTATTTGTGTCCCCAAAAATGTGTAAGTGTTCCCACGTTTTATACCCCATTTTGTCCTACTTTCTTGGTGTGTTAGGTTTTTGGGGTATAAATTATGGGTTAATTTTGATCTTGACAAAACACTTTTTACACGGTATAGTATAAACGCACTTTGAGAGATAAAATCTGTGTAGAGAGTATTTTTTAGGCACACTTTGGAGGAGCATATTGTGTATTGTAACTCACGCCTTGGACACGATTTTTGTAAGTTGATTATTGTTAATGAAAATTATTATTTCATCTTTCAATATTTGTGTTCAATTTATGATGTGTGAGTAATTTTAATTACTAGGACTTAGGTGATGTTTGTCAAGATTGATTAAATCACGCATGTTAATTTAATTTCGTATATATTCCGACGTATTTTAATTTGAAAAAAAATCGGTATCGCTTAAACTTACACGAGAGTGTATTTTTTAAACCTCAAGAATTAATTATAAATTCATGCTTTAAAAATTCAAGGTTGTCATTTTTTATGGTTTATGCTTGCACTTAGATGTTTTGATACCTCTTGCTTAAATACACACTAAATGTTTAGAACGTGATATTTTAAGGGATTAGGGATTTATGGTGTCTAATTCAAGAGATGTTAAAATATTTTGAATGCATGTAATGTTATATTCTCCGAAATGTATGCGACGAGAGTGAGTATATTTTATGTTATAAATTCAGAATTACAGAATTAAATTAAAGTGTTAATTTAATTAGAATTAACAAACGGATTCGACGTCCTAGTTTCTTCCACATTTGATATTATCTCTACTTGTTCGTTTATTTTTATTTTATTATTATTTTTATTTTAGAACTTAAATCACTTTTATAAATTTATGTCTAGTTGGATAATCAATACTCTATAAAAATTAACGAAATCTCTATGAGTTTGACCCGTACTTACACCCGCTAAGTCTAGATATTGGCCCCTAGAATGAGTTGTGTAAGTAATAAACCTTGCCAAGTATAGCTTCATATTTCTCAGATATTTATGACTAACTTCTCAGGTCATCCGGAAAGCATCTCCGGTACTCTTTGGGAAATGGTGGCTCCAAACTTGAGCAAGTTCGCAGGCAAGCGTGGGTAGAGGAATGAACCCCCTGCTCCTCCAGCAACCAAAAAGGCATTTGCAGGCAGCCCGAGTCGAGTTGATGAAGTTGTGAAGAAGAAGAGGATCCGAGTTGATGACACTACCACAAATCTTCCTTCGAAGCAAGGTCGGCAAGACTAAGACATTCCAATATCTTCTGAAGACATGCTTGCTACCAAGCTATCGCAGCTAAAGACCATCGGTTGTATCATGTCTGAGGACGATAAGAGGTTACTTTATTCGATGGATATAGCATTGATGATCGAGTTTTCCATCCACAAAGTTATTCAGGTAACTTTTTAGGAATTTTAAAAGTGATTTATCGTCTTTGATGATACCTCGTACTGACTTGTCTTCTCATATTTTATAGGGTATACTCTCTTTGTACAGGATGGGAGATTGGATCAGCAATAGGATTCCCTTGATTCAAAAGGGAAAAGATGTTGTCACAATGGAGAGTAACCTATGAACTGAGTTGCGGACTTCCAACTCGTCTTTACAAGAGGCAAACACCAAAACTGATAATCTGACGATGAGTCATGCCAACACTCTAAAGACCCTGGGTGAAAAATGGCAATCTGAAATTGACGCTTCTATTAAGGCTGCTAGGGAACAAGCTATATTCGAATTCAAGTACTCTGAAGAGTTTGTCTATCTCGACTTTGAGTATCTAGAGAAGGGAATCAAAATTGTAGGTCGGTGGGTTATCCTTAAGCATGTCGAGACTGGGGATCTTTCCCCTGATCAATTCTTAGATATCAACTTTAGTGATACGCATCTGCAGATGGCCTCAGCCGAGGACAAGGACCCCATTTCTATCACAGAAACTAATATCCCTGAGGTCATAGAGACGAATGAGAACGCGACTAACCTTGGTCTTGGTGATGATGGTACCGAGATAACAAATGCTAGGATTGAGGGAGAGACTCAAGTAGCTGGTGAAGGATTGGCCCAAGCCAGTGGTGATCACAATGTACAACTATGATTCTGTGTAGATTTTATGCAGCTCAATTTATCTTCTTTTTTAGCATAACTTTTTGATGTAATGTGACTCTTGGCCTTTTACGACCGTCAACTTTTGTAATCTTTCTAACAGTTAATGGAATTTGAACTTTCTTTCACTTATACTGTGCTTGCTCAATATTCTCAAGTCTTGTTTATGCTTTTATCAACTTTTTTATGCTTCTTTGTATGAACCACAATTTATAATTTTATCATCTATGTCCGATGGATTGACGAACCAGATTTACAATTAACAAGTCCTCTCTCTTTGTTTTTGAGAGATTGTGGATGAGTGTCATCTCCTCCATGCACTATCATCTTCGATCGAGAGATTTAATCCACCAATATAATGATGTTTAATAATGAACCACAATTAAGTGATTTTTAATTTGCATTCACAAAATCATGGTGTTATAGCATAAGTCATCTCACGTCATTTTTGAGAGTGTATGGATAAGTGTCGTCTCATCCATAAGCTGTTGTCTACATCCAAGAGAATTAATCCACCAAATGAATGATGTTTAATTACGAACCATAATTAAGTGGTTTTTAATTTTCTTTCACCAAATCATGATGTTATAGCATACATCCTCTTTTGTTATTTTTTAGAGTGTATGGATGAGTGTCGTCTCGTCCATGCACCGTCGTCTATAACGGAGAGAGTTAATCCACTAAATGAATGATGTTTAATAATGAAATATAATTAAGTGATTTTTAATTTGCTTTCACCAAATCATGGTGTTATATCATAAGTATTCTCTCGTTATTTTTGAGAGTGTATGGATGAGTGTCATCTCATCCATGCATTGCCATCTACGGTCGAGAGAGTTAATCCACCAAATGAATGATGTTTAATAATGAATGTCTTTCGATGTTATTGACAACTTATGGACGAGGTTGACCTCGTCTAGGTTTTTGTATCACCGAAAACTACTTAAGATGATTTCACCATGAATGATGTTTTGTAGCTTAAAGATAATTTGACACATACAAACAACAATCATTCAAATAAATAGACAACATATGAGAGAACAGACTGATATTTTCATTGAATTTCATTCATCTGAGTCTCATACATAAGTAGTATAATGAAACTGAAAGAAAACTAACATAATTGAAATCGTACTAGTAATACTTTTTGAGGTGGTCAGCGTTCCATAGGTTGGAGAAGGGTTCTCCTTCTAGATTATCCAATCTGTATGTCCCTGGTACCACCTCTTCAACCACTCTGTATGGGTCGTGCCAATTTGTATGAAGCTTATTAGGCTTTTGCCACATCATTTTTAACACTAGGTCTCCTACGTTTAGTAGTCACGTCTTAACTCTCTTATTGTAGAACATTTTTGTTCTTTATTAGTAGGTAGCTTGCCTAACCTTAGTGTCTTCTCTTCTTTTGTCTATAAGATCTAAATCAAGCCTCCACTCCTCACTATTATTTTTAGGGTCATAGATCTGAACCCTATGAGTAGGCAGACCTAGCTCCGCCGGCACAACTTCCTCCGAGCTATAAGCAAGCATAAATGGGGTATCCACGATAGGAGTCCACTCGGTCATCCTGTAGGCCCATAGCAAAGCATACACTTATTCGATACATGTTCCCTTTGTATCCTCTAATTTCTTCTTGATTCAATCAAGAATCGTTATGTTTGTTACTGATATTTATGAATTAGCTTGGGGTCGGCCAGGAGAGGAGAAGAATTGCTTGATGCCGACCCTTTTGCAATATTTTTCCACGGAGATTTTCTTAAATTGTGTTCCATTATAAGAAATCAGGGTATTAGGTAGGCCGTACCTGCAGATGATATTTTTCCAGATGAATTGGAAGGCCTTCTACTCCGTAATTGTAATCATCGGCTCAGCCTCCACCCACTTTAAAAAATAATCGATCGCCATAATCAGATAACGATAATTGTTTATAGCTCTGGGAAAAGTTCCTATCAAATCAATTTCCCACACCCCAAATAGCCAAGGAGAGGTAATGGAGCTCAGAGGTTGATGAGGCTGGTGAGGAATGGTGGAAAACCTCTTGCACTTGTCGTACTTCTTGACATATGATGCATCATCCTTGGCCAAGGTCGGCCACCAATACCCCTAGGTAATAATCTTCTTAGCCAATTATCTTCCCCTAATGTGACTGGACTAGGAGCCTTCATGAATGTCCTTCAGGATATATGCTATCTCAAATGGATGGACACATTTGAGCAGAGGAAGCAGAAACCCTTTCTTATATAAAGTGTATCCTATGGTGGAGAACTTAAAAGCTTTATATCTCAACTTGCTTTTCTCGGTGTTTGATTCTATAAACTCCGCATCCATTATATACCTAATGAGTGGATTCATCCAAGAGGTTCTCATGTTCAAATTCAAAAAAAACTATAGAGCGTTGCCATCCTCATCAATCATCGGACTATGCAAGATTTCTACTACCACCGTCCTTCTTATCTCCATTTATATGGCTAAGGCCAGCCTTTCAAGTGCTTCAGCTTGACCATTATCTAGCCAGGGTATCTTCTTTAGCTTCACATCTTTGAAATTCTTTAATACTGACCTCACTCTTTCCAAATATTTGACCATCCTATCATCGTTTGCTTCTTATAACCTAAAGATTTGATTCACATCCAATCTTAAATCACTATACACGAGGAGTTGTCCAACATTCAGTACCCGGGTAAGGGAGAGGCTTGATTGGAGAGCCTCATACTCAGATTAGTTATTTGAAGCTTTGAAGTTAAACCTCAATGCGTACTTAATATTAGTTCCATCGGGGTCCGACACTATCAACCATGCACCGCTTCCACTCTCACATGGAGATCCATCAACAAAGAGACTCCACACAGTACCATTTGGTGAAAAACTACCCTCTTTTCGGGTTTCATTCTTGAAAATATACTTTTCCTCCTCATTCTCAGATTTGATTCTTGCTGAACTTGTCTTGGCCTGGGCTGGGGGAGGATATGCTTTGCTTTCTTACTCACAAGTAGCCTCAACATCTTTGGTGTCGACCTAGTCCTAAGTGAATTCGACCATAAATTCCACTAGGGCATACCCTTTGATGGTCGTTCTCTGCTGATAAATGATGTCGAACTCTCCTAATTCGATTGCCCAAGCCATCAGTCTTCCAAACTTCTCGGGCTTGTGAATTACTTGTCTGATGGATGAGTCTTTGAGGACCACCATGGTATGTTTGTAAAAGTAAGGTTTTATCTTCCTCAATGCATGGATCAGTGTGTAGGTTAACTTCTCCATATTAGGGAACCTTTGCTCAGTCCCTTGGAGTTCCCTACCATTAAAATACATTGGTTTTTGGATTGCATCCTCTTCTCTTACAATAGAGGCACTAATGGCCGACTAAGATACTCCTAAATAAAGATACAGTCTCTCCCCTTGAACTGGTCTTAATAGTAGGAGTGGGGAGCTCAGGTAGGAATTCAAATCCTTAAAGTCTTTATCACACTCATAATTTCATTTGAAAGATTTTCTCAATATTCTAAAGAAAGGAAGGCATTTATCAGTGGGTCTCGAGACAAACATGTTTAGTGATGCCACCCTTCAGCTGAGTCTCTGTACATCCTTTATTATTATAAGAGTCTTCATTTATAGCAAGGACTTGATATTCTCTATATTTGCTTCATTCCCTCCCTGATTCACAATAAATCCTAAACACTTGTTTGCTCCCACACCGAAGACACACTTGGCGGGGTTGAGCTTCATCCGATATTTGTCCACTGTGTCAAAGTTTCACTCAAGGTTGGCCACATGTGTGTCGGCCTTGAGTCTCTTAGTTATCATATCATAAATGTATACTTCCATTGTCTTTCCAATCCGGTCTTCAAACATTTTGTTGACTAGACTCTGACATGTCTCCCTAGTATTCTTCAATCCAAAAGGGTCGACCTTATAAAAATAGGTCCCATTGTCGGTGATAAAGGTTATCTCTTCTTCATTAGTCAGGTCCATGTATATTAGGTTGTAGCTTGAGTAGGCATCCATGAAACTCATTAATTCATGACCGACAGTAGCGTCAACCATTTGATCAATCCTGGGCTGAGAGTGCGCGAACAATCAATGTCAAACTTATTTAATAAAATTCCAATTTTAGTCCCAACAATTATTAACTCTTGCAAACAAACGTGATTCAATAAAGAAATAATCTAAGCATGCAAGAAAATCACCGTTGAGGAAAAATCCCCCACAGGGGAAAAAAGCCATCTTATTTTCACTATAATTTGTGAAGAACGGTTTACATGAATTACAATGAAAATACAAGTAGTGACATAAGAAATACCCTCAGGCGTCAGTTTCAATATCGTCGGTCTAGAGTTACCACAAGAGTTCCAGAAGGTCACAAGTGTACTCAGATGAGTACTATAATCCTCCTTGGGGTTTAGAGGATTAACATAAATTATTAGGAAATATTTGTGAATTAAAAAGGTATAAAAAACCTTAAAATATGAAGTCTTGAAATAGGTATTATTTCGTAGAAATGGAGGTATGCAGACTTAGGAAAACATGTAGCATGAACACTGTTTAAATAGGTAAGTTGAGGCGGTCCATCGTTCGAGCGACATATGGTGTCGTTCGAATGAGATACAATGTCTTCGAACGACATCAGTGACGTGTCGTAGAAAACCTCCTTAAAAAGATTTTGGGTGTTTATCAGCTTCCACACTTCGAAAATTTATTAAAAATATATTCCCAACTATTTATGAAAATAATTTAAACACTCCAATTAAAATTATTTTTACCATAAGTACATGGAGTAGTGGAAACTGTTGAAGTGTACGTTGCTCGACACATGATGCACGTACGAAGATGATGGATGCATGAATTCGAATCAAGGCCATCGTGGATGATCGTGAAGACGTGCCAAATGTAGAGGTATTAGACATACTTAACTGTGATTTAGGACACTTGGAAAACACCTAGATTCTACCCCGAACATCTATAAAACATGTCCTTACAAATCTCCCCCTATGTCTATGCCGGTACATACATAAAAATATCTGAATTATGCTACCCAAAATAAAAAACAGACATATAATCTAATATCCCCATTAAAGCCAAAAATTGGAAATACTAAGTGTGTGTCTTCACAAATTCGTTCATCTTCAAATCTTCAACTCTTCAGACTTGCATTGTCATCATTAGGTTGTGCAAAAATGATTCTCCATTTTGATACCTACACACATGAGACAAGAAACAAATACCCGTGATGTGCAACAGTTTGAAATATAATGATAAGCAGCAAAAAATAAATATCAATAATAAGCAAGCAAATCATTATAAAAACAAACAAGCAATTATCCCTCATAATTCGTTCTCCCCCTTGTTAGAATGTCCACAAATAGACAGATATGAAGAACATACGCAATGAAAATGGATAATGTCACATGGAAATAAATCTTTTAGAATTTTTCAAAATTTTAAGGAAAAAAAATCACACCATGAAACAACACCAAAACAACCAACTCCATGGTAGCGAAAATGTAGGGATGTGAACAAATTTAACAAGAAAACCAATAAATACAACCATAAGATATGTTCATGATGAATGTTGGATATTTCTAACAAATAAACTCAAAATCTTCCTTAGGTGTAAAAATTGTGAAATTAAAAGAAATTGACTCAATCAAATCACCAAATAAAATATTAAAGAAATTTCCACACCAATAACGTGTGAAGCATGTGAAACGCTTTTTCATGACTTTCAAGGAAATGCAAACCTATTTTTCATTTCTTTCCATCCAAACTCCCTCATCAATAATTATACATATATGTCTCTTTTTGAGGTTGTGAAACTAAAACCTATTGGCCCATTCGATTTGGCATATTTTTCTTTTTATTGTTATTTAAATTTGTTGGGATCTTTTTCAAACCGAGGGCTTTCTCAAAGAGTTAATTTTTAGACTCTCATATCCCTTTCCCGTGAGTCACTCATCATATTTTGTTGTAATTGATTCCTCATAATAAACGGTTTTTACATGCACTACTATCTTATTAAGTTTTATCGCATTTTGGTTGTTGTTTAGACAGAATTGAGATGGAAACACTTAAGACAATATGTGTTAGACAAGTACAATACTCAAATAATACCATGCATGTGTGCAATAAAGTAGATAAGGATCCAAACATGTAGAAGATATCGCTAATCACATCACAAGGACTCCAATCAATGTAAAGCACATGGATGAAATGATGTAGAATCGCAAATCACTGTCAAACAGTCACGTGAAAATCTGGAATGAAGTTGTGACTATAGTTATCTTAAATGTTCATCCATAAACGATGTAGATAAAATAAAAAACTCTTGTTGTGTTTCTCAAAAAAAAATTATCAACAGAAATTCTTTTTTTTTTTTGTTTTAAAATAAAAAAATAAAATCTTTTTTGGAATTCTCAATTTAACAGAAATAAAAATCAAACAAAGAAATATACAAACGATACAATCTAGAGAAAGGAATCAAATAATATGATCAAAGAAAAAAAATGTATCCTACTCTAGACCTGGTGACCACCCCTCAGTCAACTATGAAAATTCCTAAAGACTTCCTAAGATTCTCTAATCTAAGGGCATCTAAAGGCTTCGTGAAGATATTGGCTAATTGGAGGTCGACAGAAACAAAATTCAAGGATATGACATTTTCCTCTACAAGCTGACATATAAAGTGCTCGTGTATCCTAATGTGTTTTGTGCATGAATGTTGGACTGGATTACGGTATATGTGTATCACGCTCATTTTATCACAAGAAATAGTCATGGTGTCCTGTGATATCCCATAATCCTCCAACATCTTCTTCATCCAAAGAAGTTACGTGAAACCACTCCTGGTGGCTATATACTCAGCCTCCGTAGTGGATAAATAGATGGAGTTTTGCTTCTTACTCAACCAAGAGACAAGAGTAGTACCAAAGAAGAAACACCCGCCAGAAGTTCTTCTACATCCATCTGCATCCCCGGACTAATCGGCATCTGAATAGGCGGATAAACGGTCACTGGTATCAAAGGAATACCAAATGCCAAGTGAGAGAGTCTTACTCACGTATTTGATAATATGTTTAAGAGAGAGTAAGTGTGACTCTTTAGGGGATTCCTGATATGGCGCATAGACTCCAACACTAAAGGCTATGTCAAGACGACTGGAAGTCAAGTAGAGAAGACTACCTATCATAATCCGATATAAGGTTTGCTCTACATCCCTGCCTGAAGTGTCCTTGACAATCTTAGTTGAGGTAATCATCGGTGTACATGCATTCTTATCAGAGTCTAGACCAAATTTATTCATAAGGTATCTAGCATACTTGGATTGGGAGATTAAGATCCCATCCTCTATCTGACAAACCTGGATACCAAGGAAGAAAGTAAGATCACCAACCATGATCATCTCAAAGTCACTATTTATCTACGCCTCAAAGTGCTAGGCATGCTGGGAGCACGTGGATCTAAAGAATATGTCATCCATATAGACCTGGACAACCAAAATAGATCCATCATCTCTATTGACAAACAACGTCATATCAAATCCCCCTCTCTTAAAGGCACGAGCTAAGAGATAGGAAGTAAGCCTCTCGTACCAAGTACGGGGTGCTTTCTTCATATCATATAAGGCTTTCCTCGGATAGTAGACTTGATCAGGGTGCTTAATGTCTTCAAACCCTTTTGGTTATTCCACGTAAACCTCCTACTATATAATGCCATTCATAAAGGCACTCTTGATATCCATCTGATATAACTTGAAGAGCAGATGACATGCGATGGCGAGTAGTAAGCGGACGGACTCAAGCCTTGCAACAGGAGCGAATGTCTCATCAAAGTATACACCCTTAATCTGTGTGTAGACTTGAGTGACCAACCTAGCCTTATTTCGGATAATGGTACGAGTCTCATCTACATTATTCTTCAAGATCCAGTTGGTACCTATCACATTTGTCTCACTAGGTCAGGGAACCAATTCCCAGAAACCATTCTTTCTAAACTGAAGCAACTCATCCTTCATAGCACATATCTAGTGTTTATTTTTGAGTGTTTCCTTACAGTTCTTGGGCTCGACTTTGGATGTGTAGCAAACATGGAAAATAACGATCTCTAGCTGAGCACGAGTCTTGACCCCAAGGGTGGGATCTCCTAATATAGTAGAAGGATCATGAATTTTGCGAACCCCAGCAGGAGTGTCCCCTAAATCAAGAATGGGATCCACTCTGGGTATGGAAGGCACAACGGGATCATCAGTAAGTGCCTAACCCTTACCCAAAATATTAGAATCAATAAACTCCTATGGTTCGTCATCTTGCACAGTGATATTTGTTGACTCTATAACCTTAGAGCTATTCAACCTATACACCCAATAAGCTCTACTAGACGATGAATAACTTAAAAATATCCCCTCATCGCTCCGGGAGTCGAAATTTCCTAATTGTTCTCTATCCCGTAGGATGTAGCATTTTCTCCCAAAGACACGGAAATATGAAAGGTTGGTCTTCTTTCCAGCCCATAATTTGTAGGGCGTTATAAGTACGTGTGAATGAAGATATACCCTATTCACCGTATGGCATGCGATGGACATCGCCTCTGGAGAAAATCTTCTTGCAATTTTATGACCTAAAAACATAGATCTAGCCATCTCCTGAATCGTCTGATTCTTCGTCTCAAGAATCCCATTTTGCTGAGGAGTCCTAATGGCAAAAAAATCGTATTTGATTCCGATACTATCACAAAAAATATTTACTTTTGCTTCTTTAAATTCAATGCCATTGTCACTACGTATTCTATTGATAGTGACACCATATTGATTTTGTAGGACACGACACTTGGCCATAATAAAATCCAGAACATCGAATTTCTCTTGAAAAATGCCTAAAATTGAGTATCGTGAGAAATCATATACCATCAAGAGAATGTACCTCTTACCACCTAAACTCTCAGTACGAGTAGGACCCATAAGATCCAAATGTATCAACTCAATAATGAGAGAGGTGGTAATGGAATTCAACTTTCGATGGGGGCTACAAATTTATTTTCCCAACTGGCAGGATCCAAAAACTGCGGAATTTGGCTTTCCAAACGATGGTAAGCCAGGTACAAGGTCCTTTTTTACTAACTTTTCCAAATCTTGAAAGTTCACATAACCTATACGTTGGTGCCACATATCCATAGTAGTGATCGTGGCACGATTGCAAACAAATGAGGACTCGATCATGATCCCATAACAATTGCCTTTAGTCCTCACCCCTTGAAATAGAAGTTTACAGTTTGATCATGGACGTGGAATTTATTCCAATCAAACTTTATTGCAAAGTCAGCGTCGCATAGCTGGCTAATGCTAAGTAAATTTGCCTTCAATCCCTTGACGTATAACACATTATCTAGCTTAGGAAATCCTAGTAACTCTACTATACGTCGTCCTACTATGCTAGACTTGCTCCCTCCCTTCTCCAAAAGTGACTTTACCTTCCTTATGATCCTCGAGGGAGGTAAACAAAGAGATCTCACCAGTCATGTGCTTGGAGCACCCACTATCGAAGTACCACTGTAGGGAATTATGTGCTTTAAGAGCAAGATGAACAACAAGGGCTTTTGCGTTATGGTTAGGCACCCAAGAAGTGGTAACCTTATGTTCTTCCTTGTCATTGTTGACTCTAGTAGGGATTTTATAAGTGTCCAATGATGACATAGAAATCCGTTGAAACTCTTTTACAATACTTTGAGATGTGGCAACCAGAAACTCAACTCGCTCTCTAAGACTCTAAAAATCAGTAGTGGTATGTGGCGGAGCAAAAGTACTTCGTGTCCTACCCAAACTATAGGAAAACTCATTAAGGTGGCCCCTTCTTATGTAGTAAGCACAGAAATATGTAGACTTAGGACAACCTCAATTTGGTTTTCTCGACCGAACTCTCTTATGGTTTTTAGGTTGGTGCCCATAAGGACTTGTAATAAACTCGGGAACCGGTTCTAATGTCATATGGGATGTGGAAACTACATCAAAACCTATTCTCAGCCTCTCACCTAAACCCAAAGCAGGGGCGAGGAACATCTTTCCCATCTTACCAGATCGGTCCTCAATTCTTACCTTGACTTCCAGGGTTCTCTTAAGATCCTGAGTGAGTTGACCTACAAGGGCTTCCAGTTTCTTTCGAGTGTCCAGGGAGGAATGGATCTCACTCGTCAGATCATCCACTTACTGTGACACCTCGACTAATTAAATACCGGGTAGATACTCCTTTATTCAAATTAATTCAAAATGTCAAGTTGGTTCAGTTCATAGCATCACTGTCGAAAAACATTTTAACAATTACTAGCCACCTAATATTTAAAAAGTGAGTTTTCTAATTGTAATGAAATCCAATTAACATGCAATAAGATAGATAATGAAATGATAACATAACCACTACAACATAGTCACAATAGAATAACCATGGAATAATAATGAATCTGGAGGAATACTCCTCACAACAATCCGAATACTGAAATAAACAAATACAAAGTTTGAATCATTAATTAATTACAACCCAAAATATGAAATAAGACTGAATAATGAAGATGTCTCTAAAAGAAATGGGGCGACATGCCCAACTGATGAAAAAAATATGATAATAGAGTCAAGATCGAAAGTGGAGGCGTCTCTTGTCAAAGTCCTGTAACTTCCACAGCAACGCACGTCATCGGAATGGAACTCCGATGCTTGGTGTCCTTATGGCCGGGCACCTAAAAGGTTTTTACAAGAAAATAGATTTGAAAGAAAACGGGTCAGAGCCCAATTGTGAAAATAGTTTAAAATATAGCAAGTGTTTAATATCATTAAACAGTGAATATAAAGTACATGATAGTGTGTGCACTCACATGAGTTCCTCACCTCTCAACTAATTGTGCACTCCTATCGTACCCGTACCCGTTCTAGTTATAACCATATCTAACTAGTCCAATACATAATCTCACATTACTATACGATTCACGATTCAATTCTCGACATCTTTAATATCACAGAGAGTTTTACTTTTCTTCTTGGTTTCCAAAATTACTAATATTAATCACTAGAGATTTTTACATTTTTAGCTTCTACCGCGATGTTGTTATTATTCACACTTACATTTATACATGAGAGTTCATTTAGATTAATAGTATATTATTCTCATCATAAATATACAATACTGGCACCCCAAGGCTAAGCTGCGGTGCACACATACTCTGCTATCCAATCCTGGTACATCACGTACATAAGGACCACGCATTCCGAATCTCTCAGGAATCGTTCTCGAATATCAACAATCACACATAATGGAGGCGAACATAGTTCACATCACATGGGTCATGCACATACCTATGATCCCATGATCAGCAGACTTATTAACTTCTCAATAAGTCCTTCTCTGACCTATGTCCTCGAGGTACCAATCTAAATCCCCCCATAGGCACACAAAGACTTGATGGCCCTGATCGAACGCCGACCTCCCATGATAGAAAGTATGGTAGGTATGTTATACACAGATAACACATATACTAAGCATTCGCACATCTTAGATATCTCAAAATATTAATAGAGGTATACTTCTCATTCTTATACCATCATTTAATGTTATACGTTTACAAGTCCCTGATTCATATACATTAAAGTTGTCAACTCTTCTCACGTCGTAATTTGGTACTCGTTTCCTAATCCACAAGTGTCATCCGGTTTACTACAAGATTCTAACTTGTACTCCTCAAAGTACTCCAATCTCACAATTATACCCACTAGTCAATAAGGGAAGGTTATTACTCCATTAAATAAGTCTACGGAACATTTGAAATAAAATCAGGCCTAAAAGGCCATTCTGTCAACTCGTTCGAACGAGTGTCATTCGAACGAAAGGCTTCGAATGAACTACCAACTCGTTAGAAGGGATACTGTCATCTCGTTAGAAGCTCGTTCGAATGAGGTCGTTCAAACGACCTGGGTAGGTCTTCTAACGAGATGGCAGATTACGTCCAGAAAATCCCAAACTCATTTTTTCTTCATTCTCCTCTTCTCTAAATCCACCCTAAGACTATCCAAATACGTTTTAATGTTTGTAAACTATTTTTAGCCATCCTAGATCATTCCTTAACATGCTTTTGGGGTCAAATCTTACAAATTAACATGCCAAAATCATAAATCCCCAATTCTTGTTCCAAACCCTATGAACTTGAACCCAAAATTTAATTTCATAAAAAGACTCCTTGTTAATCCGATTTCCGATCATCAAAAGATATTTATTGTATATTGAATTCGTCCATAATCATTCTACATGCAAAATTCCTACCCAAAACCACAAGTTTCACAATAATTTCATTGGGTGTTCTTCATCAAAATTTCCAAGACATAAACAGTTTTCTACACTACACATGGAGGAAATATTCATTGAAAATAACGACATCAAAACACTTTCCTTATATTTGTTCTTCTAAATTGATGTTGGTGAATGAAGGCTGATCTCTTCCCTTTCTCTACAGAATTTCTCCCAAAGATGGTGATGGTGGTTGGAGGTTCTTTTGGAACTTCTTCAAACTCTCCCTTTAACTCCCGTAGCCCATTAACTTACCAAATGTTGATAATGGACATTGTGGGTTCTTTTAAAATATCTAAATTAACACTAAAATTCGTGGGTCTTAATTCCCTAATTTTTAAAATTACTAAAATACCCTTCTAGGTTGTCGGTTTGGCCTAAAAATGTCCCGGGACCCAAACTAAACCCTCGACTAGTGTTTTCTGACTATTTCGACCCTTTCGGACACGTTGGCGCACTCAAAATGACCATTCGGTTGATAAAAATATAATTCACTTTTTAATTTAAATAATTACATTCGTGACGCGACTAACACGCGCGTTCTAACTAAATTTCCCAAATTGTCGTATTTCAGTCTCGCGTTCTCGCGACAATTTTAATATTTTCAATACTCATATATTACCATATATACACATCATAATCAAATACCAACTCACATCTGGCTAGTATTTATCTCCGGATTAATTCCCAATTAATTCTCATTTAATTTAATTAATCCGTTAAATAATAATCAATAAAATTACGGGGTATTACACTTGCTTAGTGAAGCCCCTTTTTCTTTCACAAAAACACTTTCTCTGTCTCAAAAACTCTCTCTATCTGTCTGTCTCTCTCTCTCTCTCTCTCTCTCTCTCTCTCTCTCAACGCAGTGGACATGGGGCCTCTCTCTCTCTCTTCTCTCCTAATTCCTTCTCTAGATCTACAATCCTAAGATCTAAGGCTTTGTTATGATATTTGGTTTTGAAAGTATCAGCATATAAATCAGTGTACGTGCGTCGGAGATCACTCTCGATCTCACTTGCTTCTTTATCCCCCTCACTCACACTGCTATCACTGTCGAGGTGTCCTTGTGAGCTTCCATCCTCATCGTCATGAGGAGCACTGACAGTACTCACAGAACTAGAGATGAATGATGTGAAGTTACATTCATTCATTGAATCGTCTCCCGAGTCCACCGACTCGACCTCGCTATCGTCACTAAGGGTGGTGTTTAATGCATATTTGGATTGTTCTTGACATTTCAACCTAGTTTCACACTCAAACACCCTATGGCCTCTATCGCCGCACTCTAAACATCTCTCACTTTCTTTCTTAAAGGTGTCCTTTTTATCTTTCTCAAATTTCTTTTCAGATTTCTTTTCAGATTTCTTTTTCTCAAAATTCTTTTTCTCTTTAAAATTTCCATTTTTCTTTAATTTGAGAAATTTCTTGAAATTTTTAGCAAAAGGACCAAATTATCTAAGTCAAAATCAAAATCAGAATCAGACATCTATTCCTATCATTTCTTAGATGACTTGACTCTCTTTAACCCCTCACTCTTTCTGGCCTGGGCTGTAAGATCCACCCCTTTAGCTTTTGATTTTATCGTGTTTGGAAACATGTCAATTTCATAGGTCTATAGGTCTCCAACTAACTCCTCTAATTTCAGCGTATTCAAATTTCCTAATGAATTTAACACATTGACTTTGGGGATAAATCTCTTAGGCAGTGATCTCAAAATTTCTTAACTAGCCTAGCATTTGGAATGTGTTCTCCTAAATTAAAAGTAGTGTTCACAATATTAGATAAGCGTGCATAAAATTCATCGAAACACTCATTTTCATGCATGGAGACAATTTCAAACTGTGTAGTTAAGTTTTGCAATTTGGATTCTTTCACTGCATTTGTGCCTATATGGGTAAGTTGCAGAACATCCCATGCCTCTTTAGACATGGTACCTGTCATGATGCGTTGGAATTCGTCAGGGGTGATGTTTCTGAAAATGGCACTAAACCCACGTGAGTTATATGTACTCCATTTAAATTCATCCTCAGTCCATGCAGTCACAGATTTTATAGTATTTACGTTATTTATAGTGACAGTGGGAGGTGACCACCCTCTTTCACATACAACCCAGACACGTTCATCATTAGCCTTTAGGTGATATTTCATGCGTGCTTTCCAATAGGCATAATTTGACCCATAAAAAATCGGGACTTTATTATATAAGTTATCCATTGAAATTGCGCTTTTTCAAAAATCAATTTTCAAAACAAAATTGATATCCAGAAAACTTTTGCGAAAAAATTACACGTTAAGTTTGTGTGAATGGCCCTGATACCAATTTGAGAGTGTGCCGGCAATCAATGTTAAACTTACTTAATTAAATTCTAATTTTAGTCCCAACAAGTCTTAACACTTGAAAACAAATGTGATTGAATAAAGAAATAATCTAAGCATGGAAGACAATCACCGTTGAGGAAAAATCCCCCACAGGGGAAAAACCATCTTATTTTCATTACAATGAAAATACAAGTAGTGACATACGAAATACCCTCAGGTGTCGGTTTCGATGTCGTTGGTCTAGAGTTACCGAAGAGCTCCAGAAGGTCAGCACTGGAAAAGCTTCGCTTTCTCCACAAGTGTACTCCATATGAGTAGTATAATCTTCCTTGGGGTTTAGACGATTCACATAAAGTATTGGGAAATATTTTTGAATCAAAAAGGTATTTAAAACCTTAAAATATGAAGTCTTGAAACAGGTACTGTTTTGCAAAAACGGAGGTTGCAGACTCAAGAAAACGTGTAGCACGGACACTGTTTAAATAGGCAAGTTGAGGTGGTGCATCATTCGAGCGACATACGGTGTCGTTCGAACGAGATACGATGTCATTCAAACGACATCAGTGACGTGTGTCAGAAAATCTCCTTAAAAAGATTTTGCATGTTTATCATCTTCCAGACTTCAAAAATTTATTAAAAAAAGATTCCCAACTATTTATGCAAATAATTTAAACACTCTAATTAAAATTATTTTTACCATAAGTACGTGGAGTAGTGGAAACTGTTGAAGTGTATGTTGCTTGACACATGATGCACATACGAAGATGATGGATGCATGAATTCCAATCAAGGTCGTCCTGCATGATCATGAAGACGTGCCGAATGTAGCGGTATTAGACATACTTAACTGTGATCTAGGACACTTTAAAAATTCTTAGATTCTACACCAGACATTTATAAAACATGTCCTTACATGGTCAAAGGGAAAATGTCGTTCGCGCATGCTTCGTTCAGATCCGTGAAGTCAACACGCATCCTCCACTTTCCATTGGCCTTGGGGACGATGACAGTGTTTGCTAACCAGTCGGGAAAGATGACTTCCCGAATGAAGTCATCCTTCTCCAACTTCTTAACCTCCTCTCTGATAACATCATACTTATCTCTTGAGTAGACTCTAATTCTCTTCCGTATCGGCTTAGCATCATCGGCTACGTTGAGCTTTTTGCATATAATTCCTGGGTCAATACCTTGCATGTATTCATGGCTCCATGTGAAGATGCTTTGCCTCTTCTTCAACATCTTCACTAGTTCTTCCTTAACCTCATTTTTTAGGGTTTTGCCTATTAGGATGTTTTTTTCGGTTTGTCTTCATTGAGGATGATAAATTCTGCTTCCTCGGCGGCTTCTCCCTTCTTTAGTTTCTTCTCGTCTCTTGGGACTAGGTTATCGATATTATAGGTTATAGGTGTTTTTTTGTGAGCTTCCCTCTCCTCAGCTGAGTTGAAGTGGCATTCCCATACCAACAGTTGATCACCTTGGACTTCCCGTACCCCATAAGGAGTCAGGAATTTCACCATTTTTGTACAGTGGAGGGCACGACCTCAAACTCTTTGAGGGCTACTCTTTCGATAATAACGTTATAGGATGAGTATACAATTTCATACATTATAAAGAAATTAACCTTATTCGTGAGCCTCATCGACTAAACATCTCCCATCCCGACGTCCATCTCATACATTCCTAATAAATGGACTTTCTCACTGCTGAATCCAATCAATGAGTGATGATAAGGAATGATCCTCTTCTTGCTGAGTCCTAGGCCTTTGAAGCATGTCCAGAACATAACATCGATCGAACTTCCTCCATCAACCAGTATTCTTGGCACGACATACCCATGAAACCTAGTTGTAATCACCAAGGGGTCGTCTTGGGGGGCTAGGATACCTTTAAAGTCGAGTCTTAAAAAACCCACAATCAAAGTATACATATCCACCTTCTTCCTTTTCTATGACTTAATGCCTATTTCAGTCGAGTTAACCACTTTAACCTTAAGAAGAGCTTTGACTTTTTCAATTTCTGCCTTTCTATCAACCACCTCTGATCCTCCTCCTACTAGGCCCCCACAAGTAATATTCACATCGAATGAAATAATATGAAGGTGACCTTTAAGACCATCATCATTTGGTAGAAAATATGGGTCATCCTCATCAACATCGTCTGAGGCATCGTCTTTATTCTCGGGGGAATCCTCTTTTTGCACTTATCCACCCTTCTTTTTCTAGTGTCGTCTCATCCCCTCTTTGGGATTCTACTGCTCACATACTTTTTTATCTTCCCAACCTTCAGCATCTTCTAAATCTCATCTTTCAGGTCAAAACACTTGTCGGTTAAGTGCCCATAATCTTGGTGAAATTCACACCATAAGATTTTATTCATTTTGAGAGGGGGAGATTTCATCTTTTTGGGCCATCTTAGGAACCGATCATTCTTGATCTTGTTTAAAATGTGCTCACAACTGATCGTAAGAGGAGTATAGCCGACAAACTTATCATCAGCTAATCTCTTATTTACATCTTTATTCTTCTTCTGAAACTTGCTCCCACTGTTAATGTCATCCTCATACTTAGTTGTCATAGCTTCCTTGACGTTCATGACCTTATCAACCGTCGCCAATAGCTTGGATAGAGACTTTTGTGGGTTCTCAGTAAGCGTCCAAAGCAATTTCACTTTCTATAGGCCTCCTATTACTGCTGTCATCGCAATATTTTCCTCATAATCCTCCACTTCCAAATTCTCCTTATAAAACCTCGTGATATACTCCCTAAAACTCTCATTCTTTTCCTAATTAACGTACAATAGGTGAATAGTCTTCTTCTGGGGTCTTACCCCAAAGCATAAGTTGTGGATGGATCGTTCTGCAAGTTTCTTGAAATTTTCAATGGAGTTTTTCGGGAGTGAAGTGAACCATATATGGGCAGCTCCAGTCAAAGTGATTGAGAATACACGGTATTTAATCTCATCTGAGATGGAGTAAATGTATGTAGTCGACTAGTTTATCTCTACATGGTGCATGGGGTTGGTACTCCCATCATACTTTGGAGTAACCATTAGTGGCGTGAACTTGGCAGGGGTCGAAAAGCTGATTATTTTAGCTAGAAAAGGAGAGCCTTAAAAATATCCCCTCTGCAAGGGGTCTCAGATCTTAATAATGTCCCCTATATTATTCTCCAACATCTAAATCAAATCATTCTAAGGCCTCTCGGCCTCTTGCACTATGTCAGCTTGGACGATATTATCTCCTGCCACCTCAACTGGTCGAACATATGGTTCCCTAATTACCGACCTGAGTTGGCTATTTAACTCTCACTATCCCTCGTCTCATCCACATGGGGGTCGATAGTCTACCCCCTCTCTTCTTGATCCAGCATTTCTCCTTGACCTAGACAACCTTTCTCTCAAATCACCATTGGGGTCGAGTCTCTCGAAGGACAACCCTCTATTTAATCGATCAAAGGTAGAGCCCCTTAGTTGTGCATCGTGGCTCATCCTCCTATTATGACCTCAACTTCCTTGGATGGGGCATACTGTATTCCCAGATAATTCGTACGGATCCTAACAATGAGCCTAAGCACCTTAAGCCTCATAATCATCATAATGGTCCTTCGGGAAGGGTTGGCCTTGCCTCTCCAGGCGTAAATGCCAAGGATCGGTAATGTCCCTTCACCGCTGAAGAGGAGGCAGTTCTTTACGTGGTGCCTGGGGTAGTCCCCTGAAATCCTGAGGGTACTCCATTGTATTCAGAGTAATCATCTCCGATTGTACCCCAGTTGGCCTAATTATCACGTTTTAACTTAAGACAACTAGTTGATCCTGCATTGCTTGTTGGTTGGCCACCAAGGAATTCAATGTCACCGCTACCTCAGCCATTTCTGACTGAGGAGGTGCTTTGATATAACTAGGACCACTAGCTCGTGGTGGTGTAAATTTTGAGCCCATGTATTAAACCTCATGGTTGAGCTAAAACCTGGTGATATAAGCTTGGAAGCTCAACGGGAACTCTTTCAGTGGTGACACAGCTCCACAAGAGGGGAGGACAGGTTCACCGCCAGAGACTCTGATGAGGACAAGCTAAAGTAGGGAAGAGATGATATTACTCATCCCACAGACGGTGACATACTAATGATATCAGAAATGGCGTCACCATGTCATAAATCTGGGAAGCTCAAACATGTATACAACAATAGTAATAATTATAGACTAAATCAACAGATAAAGAGATGAGGTGAAGAGGATGAACACCTGGATTTAAATGGTTCGACCGGAGCCTACGTGCACTGTGTGTGTGAGTGAAATCCACTAGTAAATATGGCTCTAATGGCTTGGTTACAACACAAGCTTTATCTCTCTCTCTCTCTCTCTCTCTCTCTCTCTCTCATCTATATAAATGAGCAGAGTTTTAGTTGGGGTTTTTATTTACCGATCCTTTAAAGTGAAGAAGATGAAGGGTTTATATAGTTTTTAGGTAGTTTAATACACCCCCAAGAATGTTAAAGGCGTGCACAGATAAGGGCATCCACTCAGGTAGTGATAGATGTCCATGCACATGTATGTAATGATGATGAAATCTCCTGTGACAACCCGAATATAATTATGATAAATCATGTTTAAATCATGATTACCTTATGTGATATGAATAATATGTTATTAGTATATATATAATGTAAGTAATTATGTTTAGTTTAATCCTACCTTCATAAATCTTGAAATATCGAATTAGTTACAAATGTGAAATTTTAAAGTTTTCGGTAGGAATGTTCCTGTTGGATGCTAGTTTTGACCTTTATGACATAACAATGAACTTGAGGTGTAAACTAGATATTTGTATATATATGAGTTAGGTTTATAACAAAACAAACGGTTCATCGAGCGGACATCCGAGTGGGAAGGTATTATCTTTTTACGAACAAGGGGTAAAGTAGTCATTTAGCCTTAAATGATATTTTGTTTTATATAATGCCACATGTTATATTTTGATTGGTTGGGAAGGGTGGTGGATTTGTCCGACTTCAAACCCTTATAATTACCTCCTTATTCATCTAAATTCATCCATGAGAGATTTGAAGCTTAAAGAAAGAGAGTTTTGAATTTTAGGAAGAAAGTGTGAGGAGAAATTGAAGAAAAATTCATAGAAAAATTACGTAAAAGCCCCTAAGGTATTTCCATCCATAAATCTTGTTTATTTTTTTGTATTACTTATTTAAATGATTGAAATAATCATTTGTTTACTGAAATTCCATGTCTTGATATGTACTTATGGATAGATGCAAGTTTAAGCAAACTTGAATGTGTAAACCCTTGAGATTGTTTTGTTTAGGAACCTTGTTTATTCAAACTTCCATATATTTATCTAAACTTAATGGAATTGATTGATTCCAATTGGAGATTAACTTGGAATCATATATGTATGACCTATCCTAAAATTATGTGAAAATGCTAATAAATGAGTCTTTGGTGAGAGTTTGAAGTTAGGGTATGAAATCTTCCCTAAGGGTGAAAGTATGCCCGCCATGTGTTTGATGTTTTGCTTGACATAGCAAATGAACTCTGAAAATTATGAAATTTTAATATTTTATTGTTCAATATGTTTACAGATGTTGGGAGAAATATCATATAAATTTATGATGTAAAAAAATTATGGAAATTCCTGGAAGTTGAATGAATGATAAAAGAGCCTATAGGGCATATTTGCTATGTGGTAACGAAATGGGCATATCTTACTCTAGGAGACTTGAAATGATGTACCGTCTTTTGTATTGGAATACTAATAAGACAAGGATTGAATTACTAATAATAAATGATTTGAATGGAATCATGTGATGATTATGGATTGAATTATGTTTAAATCATTCTTTGGATTGTTGATATTCTTTTGATGATACTAATATTGTAAGAATTATAGGAAGGGAAGAAGAGCTGATTGAACAAATACCGGATAAAGGCAAGGGAAACGCTAGTTAAACTATCAAGGTGAGTGTACTTATGATTTATTTCATATATAAATATGAATATAGATCTAAGAGCAGGATTTGTTTGAATACTTCGGTATTCAGGATTTGTTTGGATATTTAAAATATCCAGGATTTGTTTGGATCTTATGATCCAGGATTGGAATTTGACAAAGATCCAATGATTTGATTTGTTATTGCCAATGGACAGAATTATTTGGAACTAATGTTCCAAGATTTGTTATTGCCAATGGGCAGAATTATTTGGATCTTATGATCCAGGATTTGTTATTGCCAATGGGCAGAATTATTTGGATCTTATGATCCAGGATTTGTTATTGTCAATGGGCAGAATTATTTGGATCTTATGATCCAGGAATTGTTATTGCCAATGGGCAGGATTTTTCGGATTTTATATCCACATATTCGATATTGAATTGTTATTCTGTTACAGAGAAGGAGTACCTCACTAAGCTTAATGCTTACGATTTATATTTTAACAATTTCAGGTTCGTACGCTGCCAGCTAGGGTACCATATGACCGGTAACATTCAGAGTTGCACCGTTGGAGAGAGATGGGATTTAAAAATTGGGATTTTATCATTGTCACACTGAAGATTTTAATATACTCACACATTGTATATATTGATTTAGTATGGATTGAGTTGATCATAGTTAATCACAGTATTGTATGTCCGCTTAATTATGACTCTGATGTTGACTTCGTTATGGCACAAAAATAATATTATGTTCATTATGCAGAAAAATATTGATGAATGAATTAAATTTTTAATGGGCTCGAGATTATGATCCAATTATTCTAATAACAAATGATTAGTATGGATATTGGGTTTGGTGTGTGACATCTCCCCTTACGTGAAGAGAATAATCGTAGTTATAATTGAATTGCTCACATAGGACACGTCACCTTGGTACCTTCTACTGCTCGTCCAGTCATGGTGTCATCTGCAGATGTCTTGATTTGGTTGAGTACGTGGTTATTGATGGAACTCTTGACCTTACACGTGAAACTGACAAGTATAGTCTCTGTCTGAGGAGCTCAAGCCAAGTTTAGCTAAGATGGTCAACTCAGGGTATCGGCTGGGAGACCAGACGAGAGATGTCTTTTCTACTAGGACTCTTTATTGAAGTCTCGGCTTTTTGTATAATCGAGGTTGTACATAAGAGGACGACCTTGGTCTTGGACGAGTCTTGGAAACGACATGTGAGTTTGTTCATATGCTTGGCTATTGGGAGTGGAGTGGTCTCGTCCTAGGATGAGGTCATATTTGGGAATATCATAAAGCATCCACAGTAAAGATACATTGTAGGACTAAGAATAAAATGATAAGCATTATGAATCCAAGATATAAAAAAACTATATCCCAAACTAAATGCGGGAAAAGGAAATGATAATCCAATATCTGATAGAAATAAGAGTTATAAATAAACAAAGTATAAATTGGTCACTCATAAGTAAACAAAATAAAGTGACTGCCTAAAAACATAAATCATTGGGTTGGATCATCGAATGCATCATCTGGAGTATCGTCACCAAGAGCATATTCGATACCCGAAGAACCTGCACCATGCCTCATCTCCACACAGCAGAGCTGCTCAAAATATTGCATCAAGAGAGAATTTCTACATGCTTGAACCTCCATCTATAATCTTAGGCCTCCTCGGCCCTCTCCCTATCTACCTATATAGAGGCAAAGAACTCATGTATTGTAGCTTGGTCCTGATGGCACTCCTCCTTTAGTTGTTCAACTTGCAAATGAATCAACCTAAGATCCATAGATTCTAAAGGGGGATGACGGTTAGAGGTAGAGGGTCTAGACTGAGATGGGGTGGATGAGGCTTCAAAGTGGGATGACTTTGAGTGGGATATTGTGGGCTGAGGGGTGTCTTTAAGAAAGTGACCTTAGGAATGACCAGTGGAGGCACTATCAATGGTCTGATAGTGGGTCACAGGAATGTTTGAAGGTAGGAGAGGGCAACCAACATCAAAAAATGTTGAGTGACTAGAACTATAAAAGATAATGTATGTCTAACAGGTGCAAAGGGTTACATATGAAGGGCTCAAAGAACTCCATAAATGTGATTGGGAGGATAAATAGAATCTCTAATGCTGATAACATACCTTAAACTCATAGGATTTTGTGAAATTTGAGTATAGTTTTCACATGGAAGGAGGCACACATAAACGATGTAATTACGGATCATAAAATAAGCCTTGAGATTTCTATGATATAAAATGGCAGAGCAAGGATGTATTAACTGAAAGAAAGTCTCTAGAATAAGGTCATAATCAGGCCTCGCTTCTTTGGGCCAAGGAAAGGCAGGGTTGGCAACTCGGGGTAAATTATCTAGATGGGCAATGGAGTCGGCGGTAATGATAACTTCCTTACCATGTAACTTGGAGACTAGACCTCTCAGACACAAGCATGGAAAGAAGAACTCTCAGATAAGGTCAGGATATATAGGATTGTGAAGGTTGAAAATGGGATCCCAATTACGAGTGACAAGTCATGTGAAAACAATGGTTTTGAAAAGTGAAACTAGGTTATTGATCGTTTCTCTAACAATTAAAAGGGAACCCTAGTGTGTGGGAAAAGGTGTGATTGGCATGCGTTCCACAACATAGTCGAAGGTCGGGAATGGTAACGTCTTCATTCGAAGAACGTTCCTCATCGGATGGAGCAAAACGACTAGGATGTCTACTTCTATCCATAAAAAAATAAAAAGTTATATCTAGAACCTACCCAAATACTACCAACACAACAACATAAATCCCATTCTCCATCAGAATAACACAAATATGGATACATAAAACTAACCAAAAAAATAAGTGAGATATCATAAATTTTTGACTGAAAATATTAAGTTGAAAATAACATCAAAAATTCATAAGATGTCATTTAACCGGGGAAAACAAAACTTTTTATGAAAAAAAATTATATTAAAATATATGTATAATATCGACATAGCCCCAAAAAAAATGTTGACTTTACATCAAATTGTTAAATCTTGGGAAATAATCAATACAAAAGTGATGCATGTTAAGAAAAATAAACAAAACATATATACTCAAACCAATATACAAAAAAATACAAGAGAAGGGGTTGTAAAAGGAATACCTTAAAATGAAGCTCAAAAATCCCAACACAACTCTAGGAAATATGGAAAATGGCTTTAGGAAATGAGGATTTTATATGGGTGAAGGTGGAGATGAATGGTAAGAATGTGGAGAGAGTGGAAGATATGGAGTGGATAGGTGAGAGATATTAGGGGATAAAAAACGAATTTGACTTAGAGAGAGGGAAAATAAGAAAATAAAATGGCTAGAAAAAAAATAACCCAATTGACCTATTATAAGATCGATCATTTGAACGATATGGGAATATCATTTGAACTAAATTTTTAGAACGACATATGGTTGGGGGGAGGATCGTTCGAATCTCACTCGAACGAGAAATCAAATGAGATTGTAGACCCTTAAAAAATAAATAAAAAGAACAAATGAAAAAGTGAAGAGTATAAAGACCTAACCAAGTTATAAACCCAGAAAATTTGATTTTCATTTGTCATAGGAAGGGTTGAAAATAATTGGACTGTGTAAATGGAGTGGATGGGTGTGAAAAATATGAGCGAGAGCATTGCCTAAGACAACGCATAAGTGCAAGATGCCAAAAAATATATCTACATAATATGCACTCACATCAACCTTGTGATAGGTAAGGGGAATTTGAATTGGAGTCTAGCAATATAAAAAATACCTAGAAGTTCGATGACTCTCCACCCAATAGTGTCACCTTAAAGCGCAATATTATGATTTATGTTTAAACCTATTGATCTACAACTTATATCTCCCTAAAAAGCATATATATTTTTTAATTTTGCATAATATTTTTCATACTACACATTGGCCTTGGCAATTTTGTATTCTTTATGCCATATATTCTTTTAAGATTTTTTCTCTTTTTGTAAATGGTGGCTATTCACAAAAGGACAACATGTTGCATCCCGATTCCGTTGCTTAAAATATACCAAATTTATCGTATAAATGATTTTTTATTTTTCTCAATCCGGGTAATGGTTCTTACATGAACAATTTTTATGTCTATTTCACATAAGATTAGGTGATAAAATTAATAAGACAACACTTACTTCGCCTAGCATATGTAAAGTGACATAGACATCCTTAAGATTCCGTAATAGGTGTGTGCATGAAAGGAAATGATATGAGGTAATCATAGAAGAATATATCATAAACAAGCATCAAAGTGTCATTTCAATGCATAAAGGGCACAAGTAAGACAAAATTCGAACTAGATACTCATCAAAATCCATATGAACATGGAATGATATAGTTATCCGAAAATATCACACACATATCCTATATGGACAAAATTTTATGAAAGCCTTTATACAAAAAAATGAAAATATTTTTGGAATTTTTGAAAATATATGTACAAAAATATAATCTAGTTCATAGCTAAGAAGATAGACATGAGTTATAGCCTAAACTAGATATACCACTCCGGACTCAATCAATGGAGCAAACCTTTCATAAGATTCTCGAATTTAAGGGCATCTAGAGGTTCGGTAAAGATGTCGATCAATTGATGATCGGTGATACAAAGCTTAAGGAAATGACTTTCTCTTCAACTAACTCTCAGATAAAGTGCTCACGAATCCTAATGTACATTGTTCTAGAATGTTGAAATGGATTTCTAGAAATATAAATTGCACTCGTATTATCACAATAAATATTCATTTTCCTTGTGAAATACCATAATCCTCCAACATTTTCTTCATCCAAATGAATTGATTGCGACCATTCCCGACGGCTAGTATTCGGCCTCAGACATTGACAAAGAAGTGGAATTTTGTTTCTTGCTCATCGATGAGACAAGTTCACTTCTGAAATAGAAACATCCACCCAAAATGCTCTTACTCCATCAAAGTCTCCTGCCTAATCAGCATCCGAATACGCCGATAAAAAATCATTAGTGTCGAAAGAGTACCAAATGCCAAACAATGGGGTCCCACTAACATACTTAATAATATGCTTAATGTCAAGTAAATGGGACTCATTTGGGGCATCTTGATAACGGGAACACACTCCCACACTAAAGGAAATATCTGAATGACTCGAAGTTAAGGAAAATAGACTACCTATCATACTCTTAAAAAGAGTGTGCTCTACATCCTTTCCTTCGATGTCCTTGTTAAGCTTAATGGATGAACTCATGCGTGTATGTGAATTCTTAATGGAGTCTATATTAAATTTCTTCACAATATCTTTCATATACTAAGATCGGGACAAAAATATCCCGCTATCGAGTTGACTCACCGGAAGACCTAGGAAGTAAGTGAGCTCACTGGCCATACTCATCTCAAAAACACTTTGCATTTTTTTCTCAAAGATTTGAGTAGGTTTGTCACATTTGGATTCAAAAACTATGTCGTTGACATACACTTGGGAAACTAAAATAGCACTCTCATCTCAACAAACGAACAATGTCATATCTGCTCACCCTCTTAAAAGGCCACAAGTAAGGAGATAGGAGGTAAGCCTTTCATACCAAGCACGAGGTTTTACTTTAAGAGATATAGGGCTTTCTTCAAGTTAAAAATGTGATTCGGGTGATTAGGGTCTTCCCCCTTTTGGTTGATCCACATAGACTTCCTCCTGAAGAATTTCATTTAGGAAGTCACTATTTACACTCATTTGATAAATCTTGAATATAAGATGATATGCTATGGATAGTATAAGGAGAACAGACTCTAACCTAGAAACAGGAGAAAACATCTCATCAAAATCAACAACATCTATTTGGGTGTATCCATGGGCAATAAACCTAGTTTTGTTACGAACAATGACACCATCTTCATCCATTTTATTTTTCAAGATCCATTTGGTACCAATGACATTAGTATCATGTGACACCCCGCCTAATAAAATACCGGGTGATCAGTCCTATACCAAATTAAAACAGGAATCCCAGTTGGATCATCCTTAGCATCACTGTCGAAAACTTTTTAAAACTTACTAACCACCTAGTATTCCAAAAACTGGTGCCAATTTTAACTTTTTAAATAAACAAAACAGTACATGCGGAATCAAAATATAAACTATTCACACAACTGAATGAAAGTAAACAGAATAGTAATTACACAACTTGCCGAATAAATCACCGACCACCAAATAAATAATCCAATGCAAATATTCAACACCTGAATGAATTACACCTGAAAATTGTACCGAGAAGTCTGGGCTACAAGCCCTAAATAAAACTGAGACTGATACAAGATTCCTACTCTAGGAATGAATGACTGATGCGTCTAATCCAAACTCCTGCTAGCATCCACATATGCCGCAGCTCCGTGTCCTTTGAATGGAATATCAATCCTGGCGTCCCTATGGCTGGACACCTAAAAGGTTTTGAAAATAGTTTTATAGCAAGGGTTAGAACCCAAAACATTTTGAAAATATTTAGCAAGTGAATTAACTGCAGTAATTTAAAATGCATGAATGCGCTTCATATTTATGTTCGTGTCGCACTCCCTTGTGGACATTCTCACCCCTCCACTATTGTGCACACCTACCGGTTACCTTAACCCCACCTAGTTGTACTACCCCGTCCAACTAGTCTTGGTATAACCTTCCCTTGCCATACTACTCTAACCCGAGTATAATGATTATTGAATTATAAGTTATTTCACAATTAACTTAATTAATTCCTCTTAAATATCACCATGTAACCATCTCACAAGTTATATAAAGTACATACATCACACACTGTATTATTCCCACAAATGATTAACTTAATTAATTTCTCATTAATTAACTGCATATAACTGTAACCCGAGTTATATAAAGTAAATACATCACACCCTGTATTATCACCTACATATAATATTTACTACCATATTATACGTACCTTTACAAACATCCACACATATATCATACGTGTATCCATCCTTCCGAGTTTACCCTCACCGGATGATTTCCTCTAAAATTCTATCTCACTAGGTGTGCTCACAAAACCTAGTTTCCCCGAGTTGGAATCGCTCACCAATTTGGACCAAAATATAAACGAAGTGGAGGCGGTCATATTCCTTCCCTGAAAGTGAGATAAATCCCTCACCCATATATACCGGACGCTATGACCTGGGGACATACTCGCCCTACTCCTCAAGCTAGGGGATTCACCCACATCGCGCAACCTCCCTTGATAGCATTAGAGTATATAAATTTAATAAATATCTAGTCACTGATATTTACTATCACACACAATATATACACACATATATATACTATCACTACCCGTATATATATATTATGAACCCCGATTTTTACCGTGTACTCAAACTCCTGCACACTCCCTGTAATTTAATGTCACACACAATACATACATGTATATATATATATATATATATATATATATATATTATCACTACACCGTATATATATATATATATATATATATATATATATATATATATATATATTAATAACACCGGCTTTACCATGTACTCAAAATCCCATACACTGCCTGTAATTTCCTGAGTCTGTGGCCCGACTCCATGTAATTAATTTTCTCACTTAATAACTTATCCTCTTCCCGAGTCTATGGTCCGACTCTAATATAATTAATTCACACCTCAATTAATATAATACTTTCCCCGAGTTTATGGTCCGACTCTCCTTAAATTAATTAACACACATTTTAATTTAATACCTCCCCGAGTCTATCGCCCGACTCTAATTAAATTAATTAACAAATTAATTAATCAACCCGAATTCTGAGTCTGTGGTCAGACTCTAATATAATTAATTATCACATTAATTAATAAGTACCCTTCACGAGTCTACAATCCGATCCTGATTAAACTAATTATCCCACCCATTAATTTAATCATACCCGAGTCTACAAACCGACTTTAATTAAATTAATTAACACCTTTATTAATTTAATCCTACCCGAGTCTACAATCCGACTCTAATTAAATTAATTATCGCATTTATTAATTTAATAACTTGGTGTCACTCAACCATTGTCCCCGGACTCACTTACTTGGCCCGTAACTTAATATTTCCCGAGTCTATATTCCGACTCAAAATTATTTAGTTTATCTCCAAACTTAATTCACTACCTTGGGGTCGCATGTCCAATATACCCGGATTCACTCACTTGATCCGTACCTCACTATTTTGGAATAAAATTTCTCAATTTTATCCATTTAATGTCCCACATAAATTCATCCTAATCCCAATTATTTTCTCCCATAATTGCTAGGAATATTTGTCTCACAATTGTTTATCACTAATAAATGTATGGAAATTTAATTTATAATTAATTCCCCCTTATATCTCACCCAGGCCGAACTGGCCAGAATTTCCCACCATCGATCGATCGATCGACCCCTTCGTTACAGCTCTGCCTCCCCCCTGTTTTCCACCATTAACGAACCTCAAGGTTTCTAAACCAGAATTTAAACCTCTAATTACATCATCCCATCATCTACACATGGTTAATCCACATCCCATTCATCATAGAGACCTTAAGATAATCAACCTCTCTACTTATCTCATAATTTTCGAAATGGGTCTTTCTCCATAAAATTCAATTATCTGTTTTAAATCCCAAATTCCAGATTCGATTTCCACTCTTTTATGTTCTGAAATTTTTGTTCAAATCATATATACATATTCAGATATCAATCACCCATCTAAATCTTACTTTGAATCTCATTCAAGTGTTTCAAAAACAAAAACCCCATTTTGTACCCATTTACACCCAAAAACGAATTTAGGTTTACACATCACTATGATATGGATTGATTATCATGCTTTAAGAATCAAAACAGTTAACCACTTTCCTGAAAGTGTTCGTAGTGTTTGATTACGTTGGCGTAGTCCCTCGATTTAGCTCCAAAATCCCCAAATTGGCTTTTGCTAAGCTTTCCCCTAATTTCCCTCTCAAGCCCTAGGCTTAGATTTGATGGCTGCTGATTTCCTAATCTCCCCATTAGGTTAAAAACCCTTAATCCCGTTTTTCACCTAATGGGCTTAATTAAAGTGGCCCAACTCACCCCGTGTGGGCCCGGTTATGCCCAAAAATACCCCGAGACCGAATTACTACCGTCGGGTACTCTTTTCTGACTATCTCGACCCATCCGGACTCAACCGCGCAGTCAGAATTGACATCCGAATTAATTTATAAAAATCCTTATCTCACACCCCATTAAGTCTATACCGACTCCCGGCTGGAATAAGTGCATACCCCGTCATTAATACCCGAAATGACGTAATTAAATTATTACTATTCACTTAGTAAATAAATTTCCCTAAACATTAACCATTTACTCCTCGATTAATATTTAAATATATATATTGTCATAATTAATTCAATTAAAATTACAACACACAAGTAATTTAAAATTCCCGAATTAATTAAATATTAAATGCATAAAAATACGGGGTGTTACATACTTCCCCCCTTACAAAGGAATTTCGTCCTCGAAACTAAGATAAACCTACTGTTCCTGTATTCACATACTACTCACTAGTCAAGTGCCTCCAAGCCCGATATATCTATCCCATTCGATTCTAACCATTCGTTACACAAGTATGCATTTAACTTTACCATGGCGCCCATACACCTTATACCCGTGCTTAACCGCACAAAATTTTGCCTTAATTAACCCGGGTGCCCATACACCCTATCCCCGCGCTCTACCGCACAAAAGTTACCCGACTATGATAGTCGTAACCCGTAATATAACTTCAAACCCGTAATCATATTACCTATATATATATATACATATATAGTTACTGCCCGGGTACTCAACCCATGCTACATCCAACCATCTCCCCATAACTACTTATCTCTCAACACAAAAGAATATACGTTTACCCTTATGCTACCAAAGACAACATAATACCGCGCCCTTACTACCACTAGTCCTAGCGCAAAATAAGCCCCGAGCTATCTCTCTTTGCTCGAAAATCAATTTAACCACCCTGATTCACTTCAGTAAACATCCCCACTTAACGGGATAAAATGTGAGAACACAAAACCTCACTATGTGCCATCGCACCACGCAATACAACATATATATCCACATATATATAAGCTATACGCCCTCTCCGGTGATACCTAGCACCAACCATACCCTGGTGTCACGGACACCAAAATTTAACTCCACTATCCACAATAGTTAAATTCCATCGCTATCCAGCCGATGTTTAAAAAGTATTATCAACCCTACTCCCATTATTCACGAAAGTAGTCATTCCTCGCATAATTCAACCAATCACTCAGTGTACACCTCCACTCTCCCGTGAAGAACACTAAGAAACTCCACTACCCTACGGAAAGTTTACCCACATGTTATGGCTGCTACCGCCAACGCACTCACTAAGTTCGACTCGCCTGCGAACTCTAGTGAAAAAATAAGTCTTATTATGACATTCTCTTTGTCACTAAAAAATATAACCCATGACTCTAAGGTAAAAGTACTTACCTCTATACCCCAGCTGCAACGGCTGGTTCTCGGGTTCCGGAGGAGTTTCTCCCTGCCCGAATGCACCCGCGTCTTGCTTTAGTGGATGTACATCCAGAACCTCGTCCTGTAGTTGACCCCTGCCTCGCTTAAGGTAATATCTCTTCATGTGTCTCGCTTTTCCCACAAACAAACACTTTCTAACATGTTCACCCTGCCACTGATCCCTTCCATGCCAACCTTGTTGGAATTCCTGGCCATCCCGCCAATAGCCTCCAGTTCTAGATCGTTTGGCATGATTTCCCTGCTGGAAATCCTGCCCCTAATCTCTCCCAGTCTGCTGCTGGGATACCCCACTGGTATTGTCCCCTTCTTCCGCATCCGACTGGCTAATCCCCACTCCCTTCCCGTTTCCTTTCGCGTGGAAGCGATATTCCCAACAGTGCCGGAGTGTTGCGTTAATGACATCAGAATAACCTACTAATGCGGAATTATCAATTAAACGTTGTCTGATTCTCCATATTAACTCATCCATAAACTTTGCTTCCTTTCTCTTTTCCTCGCTTACCTCATCCGGTATAAAATTTGCCAACGAGTGAAATCTTCCTCGTAATCGACCACTGAACGGTCTCCCTTTGAGTCTCCTCACAAAATTTTCTCCTCATTTCGATCTCGACCGTTGAAGGAAAAATACTTGCGGTCGAACCGCACCCAAAACTCTACAGTAGCTAGTGTGTCCAGTTCCTCAACTGTGGTGATCGACTCCCACCACTGTAGCACCGCTCCTACTAACTAAAAGTGGTTAGCATTTACTTTCGTACCCCATCGCAATCTCCCATGCGTAGGTGACGTTGGATACCTACCTTCCTTGACACGCTAGTACTAAACCTGAACCCCCTCGCAACTCTGGTGGGTTCCTGCTAAAATAACCTCTCTTTCTTGCTTCCACCCTAACGACTACGCGTGAGTCTGAACATCCGGCGCCACTAACACTTGTGGCTGATCACGTGGAAAGTACCCTGCTGTTGTGACCATCGTTGCTCCAACTTCCTGTGCCACTACTTCAGTTACCTAAGCTGCCAAAATCAACCCTGACCATTGTTGCGGTAACTCTTGCTTCTGACGAGCCTCCCTCGCCTCATCTCCCCCTGTTGCCCTAGTTGCTCTCTCCTGGGTGTCATCTGGAATGAGAACCGAATTGGTATGAGTTTACTCTCAAATATAAATTTCGTAGAAGAAGGTATATGCGCATACGTATGAGAATACAACAATCCTATGATAGGGCTCTATATCAAAGATTGCTAAGCCGAAACGTGAAAAGCCGCACAGATCTTAAGGACACTAGAACCTGATGCTCTGATACCATCTGTGACACCCCGCCTAATAAAATACTGGGTGATCAGTCCTATACCAAATTAAAACAGGAATCCCAATTGGATCATCCTTAGCATCACTGTCGAAAACTTTTTAAAACTTACTAACCACCTAGTATTCCAAAAACTGGTGCCAATTTTAACTTTTTAAATAAACAAAACAGTACATGTGGAATTAAAATATAAACCATTCACACAACTGAATGAAAGTAAACAGAATAGTAATTACACAACTTGCCGAATAAATCACCGACCACCAAATAAATAATCCAATGCAAATATTCAACACCTGAATGAATTACACCTGTAAACTGTACCGAGAAGTCTGGGCTACTAGCCCTAAATAAAACTGAGACTGATACAAGATTCCTACTCTAGGAATGAATGACTGATGCGTCTAATCCAAACTCCTGCTAGCATCCACATATGCCGCAGCTCCGTGTCCCTTGAATGGAATATCAATCCTGGCGTCCCTGTGGCTGGACACCTAAAAGGTTTTGAAAATAGTTTTATAGCAAGTGTTAGAACCCAAAACATTTTGAAAATATTTATCAAGTGAATTAACTGCAGTAATTTAAAATTCATGAATGCGCTTCATATTTAAGTTCGTGTCGCACTCCCTTGTGGACATTCTCACCCTTCCACTATTGTGCACACCTACCGGTAACCTTAACCCCACCTAGTTGTACTACCCCGTCCAACTAGTCCTGGTATAACCTTCCCTTTCCATACTACTCTAACCCGAGTATAATGATTATTGAATTATAAGTTATTTCACAATTAACTTAATTAATTCCTCTTAAATATCACCATGTAACCGTCTCACAAGTTATATAAAGTACATACATCACACACTGTATTATTCCCACAAATGATTAACTTAATTAATTTCTCATTAATTAACTGCATATAACTGTAACCCGAGTTATATAAAGAAAATACATCACACCCTGTATTATCACCTACATATAATATTTACTACCATATTATACGTACCTTTACAAACATCCACACATATATCATACGTGTATCTATCCTTCCGAGTTTACCCTCACCGGATGATTTCCTCTAAAATGCTATCTCACTAGGTGTGCTCACAAAACCTAGTTTCCCCGAGTTGGAATCGCTCACCAAGTTGGACCAAAATATAAACGAAGTGGAGGCGGTCATATTCCTTCCCTGAAAGTGAGAGAAATCCCTCACCCATATATACCGGACGCTATGATCTGGGGATATACTCGCCCTACTCCTCAAGCTAGGGGATTCACCCACATCGCGCAACCTCCCTTGATAGCATTTGAGTATATAAATTTAATAAATATCTAGTCACTGATATTTACTATCACACACAATATATACACATATATATACTATCACTACCCGTATATATATATTATGAACCCCGATTTTTACCGTGTACTCAAACTCCTGCTCACTTCCTGTAATTTAATGTCACACACAATACATACACGTATATATACATATTATCACTACACCGTATATATATATATATTAATAACCCCGGCTTTACCATGTACTCAAAATCCCATACACTGCCTGTAATTTCCTGAGTCTGTGGCCCGACTCCATGTAATTAATTTTCTCACTTAATAACTTATCCTCTTCCCGAGTCTATGGTCCGACTCTAATATAATTAATTCACACCTCAATTAATATAATACTTTCCCCGAGTTTATGGTCCGACTCTCCTTAAATTAATTAACACACATTTTAATTTAATACCTCCCCGAGTCTATCGCCCGACTCTAATTAAGTTAATTAACAAATTAATTAATCAACCCGAATTCCGAGTCTGTGGTCCGACTCTAATATAATTAATTATCACATTAATTAATAAGTACCCTTCACGAGTCTACAATCCGATCCTGATTAAACTAATTATCCCACCCATTAATTTAATCATACCCGAATCTACAAATCGACTTTAATTAAATTAATTAACACCTTTATTAATTTAATCCTACCCAAGTCTACAATCCGACTCTAATTAAATTAATTATCGCATTTATTAATTTAATAACTTGGTGTCACTCAACCATTGTCCCCGGATTCACTTACTTGGCCCGTAACTTAATATTTCCCGAGTCTATATTCCGACTCAAAATTATTTAGTTTATCTCCAAACTTAATTCACTACCTTGGGGTCGCATGTCCAATATACCCGGATTCACTCACTTGATCCGTAGCTCACTATTTTGGAATAAAATTTCTCAATTTCATCCATTTAATGTCCCACATAAATTCATCCTAATCCCAATTACTTTCTCCCATAATTGCTAGGAATATTTGTTTCACAATTATTTATTACTAATAAATGTATGGAAATTTAATTTATAATTAATTCCCCCTTATATCTCACCCAGGCCGAACTGGCCAGAATTTCCCACCATCGATCGATCGATGCCCCCGATCGATCGATCGACCCCTTCGTTACAACTCTGCCTCCCCCCTGTTTTCCACCATTAACGAACCTCAAGGTTTCTAAACCAGAATTTAAACCTCTAATTACATCATCCCATCATCTACACATGGTTAATCCACATCCCATTCATCATAGAGACCTTAAGATAATCAACCTCTCTACTTATCTCATAATTTTTGAAATGGGTCTTTCTCCATAAAATTCAATTATCTGTTTTAAATACCAAATTCCAGATTCAATTTCCACTCTTTTATGTTCTTAAATTTTCGTTCAAATCATATATACATATTCAGATATCAATCACCCATCTAAATCTTACTTTGAATCTCATTCAAGTGTTTCAAAAACAAAAACCCCATTTTGTACCCATTTACACCCAAAACGAATTTAGGGTTACACATCACTATGATATGGATTGATTATCATGCTTTAAGAATCAAAACAGTTAACCACTTGACTGAAAGTGTTCGTAGTGTCTGATTCCGTTGGCGTAGTCCCTCGATTTAGCTCCAAAATCCCCAAATTGGCTTTTGCTAAGCTTTCCCCCAATTTCCCTCTCAAGCCCTAGGCTTAGATTTGATGGCTGCTGATTTCCTAATCTCCCCATTAGGTTAAAAACCCTTAATCCCATTTTTCACCTAATGGGCTTAATTAAAGTGGCCCAACTCACCCCGTGTGGGCCCGGCTATGCCCAAAAATACCCCGAGACCCAATTACTACCGCCGGGTACTCTTTTCTGACTATCTGGACCCATCCGGACTCAACCGCGCAGTCAGAATTGACATCCGGATTAATTTATAAAAATCCTTATCTCACACCCCATTAAGTCTATACCGACTCCCGGCTGGAATAAGTGCATACCCCGTCATTAATACCCAAAATGACGTAATTAAATTATTACTATTCACTTAGTAAATAAATTTCCCTAAACATTAACCATTTACTCCTCGATTAATATTTAAATATATATTGTCATAATTAATTCAATTAAAATTACAACACACAAGTAATTTAAAATTCCCGAATTAATTAAATATTAAATGCATAAAAATACAGGGTGTTACATATCACTAGGTTGGGGAACTAACGACCAAACATCATTATTTTAAAATTGAAGAAACTCTTATTGCACGGAATTTATCTAATCTTCATCTTTTACTACTTTGAAATTTTTAGGGTCGATTTTATAGGTATACACAAATAAGTAACCTCATTTTCAAGTTACGCCCGTGTCTTGACATCTAATTTGGGATTACAAATAATTTGGGAGGGTTATAACTTTTACGAACCCAGTGGGTTGAATCCATTTTTCAAGTGAAGGGTTCGCCAAATCATTTTAGGACTCACTATGATCAATATCAGGGGGTCCAATAATCTCATGTGAGGAATCATCCTCAATATCAAAAAATGTAGATGGGGCATCATCTTTTATACTAACATTTATTGATTCCATAACTTTAGAGCTACCTAAGTTGTAAACCCTATAAGATTTACTATTTGGTTAATACCCTAGAAATATACATTCACCACTCCTTGACTTGAATTTTCCTAAAATCTCTTTATCCCTAAAGATGTAACAAAGACTCCCAAAGACTTGAAAATAGGCTAGGTTGGGTTTTCTACCTATCCATAATTTAAAAGGAGTTTTATTAGTATGGGGATGCAAGTATACCCTGTTCACCGTATGACACACGGTGCTTACCGCTTCCGCCCAAAACTAATGAGGAACTTTCTTACCAATAAGCATTAACCTTCCTATTTCTTGGATCATTCAATTTTTCTTTTCAACTATACTAGTTTGTTGATGAGTTTGAACGACAAAAACTCATGCTTTATTCCAACATCATCACAAAACGTATTCACACTGTATTCCTTAAATTCAGTTCCATTATCACTTCTAAATTAGTTTATGGCCATGTTAATTTTGAAGGACTCTACATTTAATCATTAAAAACACAACTGCATTGGACTTTTCCCTATGAAATCCAACAGTTGAATATCTTGAAAAGTCATCTACCATCACTAGGATATATCTCTTTGCTCCTATACTCTGGGTACGAGTGGGACCCATAATATCCATGTGAACCAATTCTAAGACTCAAGAGGGGTTATAGAGTTCAAATTCTTATAAGGACTCTTAATTTTATTTCCTAGTTGACAAGGACTGTAAATTAATGAGGTGAGTTTTCCTAAGGATTTAAAGCCTCGAACTAGGTCTCTCTTTACTAGACGATAAAGATCTCTAAAATTTACATGACCTAGATGTTGATGCCAAAGGTCAGCAGAGGAAAAAATTTCACTATTGCAAACGAATGAAGACTTTGGAATGATCCCATAACAATTATGACTAGTCCCCACACCTTGTAGTATAGTATCATTAGATTTTTGATAAACTGTGCACTCCATTTGGCTAAACTTAACTGCTACGTTTTGTCGCATAATAGACTTATGCTTATCAAATTATCTTTGAGTCCATCAACATAATGAACATTTTCTAGTTTTGGGATATCAGGATTTTCAGTGGCGCCTCTTCCAATAATTCTATATTTACTCCCATTGCTAAAGGTGACTTTACCATCTTTGTGGTCTTCAAGAGTGGTAAAAAGAGATTTACCATATGTCATATGTCTAGAGCATTCATTATTAAAATATCATTAGGAGGTATTTTGAGACTTAAGAGTAACATGAGGAACAAAATGCTTCTAAGATTTATCTTTTGCAACCCAAGCTTGAGTTGTGTTCTTCCCATCATTAATTCTAGTATTTTGCTTGGTATCATTTTCTTGGTCCGTTGACAACCTTATAAACTCTTCCATTAAATCTTTGGATGTAATAACTAGAAACTCAAATTGGTTTTTAAGGCTAGCTAAGGATCTATAATTCACCTAGGAGTAGTGGGATAAGAATTCTACCTAACATTGTAATGGAAATCCCTTTGTGGCAAAAAGAACAAAAATAGGGTTGATTTGAAAATTTTCTCTTCATGTTTTTTTCGAATCTCCAAGGATTCATGAATATATTTGGTAACACAAGCTAGAGAATCGGTCAAATCACATTTTTCTTTATCCACCAAAATAAGATTCTCAAAGAGAGAAATGTTAATCGACTCGAGTTGACTAACTAAAACCTCCTTTTCCTTAAAGCTTTTCAACTCTTTTTCTAATGTAAACACCTTAAAAGTTAACCTTTTATTAATATTTTTAATTCGCATAGATTCGGTGTACAACTTAGAATAGGCGGACTTTAATTCACTTTGATCAACATCACTCTCACTTCCATTATCATCACTTCCTTGTGAGCGATTGGATACAACTTCAAGTTCATGCTCAGAAATGTTAACATTAGGATGTGACACACTTGAAGTGCTAGCATGACTTGCCATTAAAGTTATGAAGTTGTTTCCAAAAGTAATGACATCATCGAAGTCTTCAAACTCATTATCACTATCACTAAGAGTCGTACTATAAATGGCTTAATCCTTAATTTGTCTCTTAAGCTTAGCGGGGTACTCATTTTTAAACCTCTTTTGATCCCGATCATTAGAATTTTTACTTTCCTTGTTTTTACTTTTCTCAAATTTAGGTTTTTCAAAGTTTGAGTTTTACTTTTTTAACATGAAAAACTTTTTGGATTTTTTTAGCAAATAAGGCCATATTATCAGGATCCATATCGGACTCATCGGATTCAGAAACTTCTTCTTTTTTAACTCTTAGAGAAACTTCCTTATCTTTCTTGTTATCATTAGGAAACATGTCTAACTCATATGTTTGGAGATCGCTTACAAGATCTCCGAGTTTTAATGAATTTAACTCTCTAAAAGAATAAAAACTGTGACTTTCGGGATGGAACATTTAGTGATAGATCTAAGAATCTTCTTGACTACATGATTTTCAGGGATCCTACCACCTAAGTTGAAACATAAGTTAACAATATTGGAAATACGATCATAAAATCATAAAAAGTTTCACTCTCTTTCATGGTGATATATTCAAATTGAGTGGTTAATATTTTAAGTTTAGACACCGTAACCGCAATCGTTCCCTCATGAGCAACTTGAAGAATCTCCCATACCTACTTAGAAGTTTTTTAATTCATTATACGATTAAACTCCTCAGGAGTGATGACACTAAAAAATTATTTAAACCTTTAGAATTAAAATTACACAACTTTAATCATCCTCTCTCCATTTCTCTACGGTTATTAAAAAAGTTTCTTCCCCAATAAAAATTGTAGGAGGGAGCTAACCTTTTTCAACAACTAGCCAAACATGTTCATCAATTAACTTTAAAACAGATCTCATACATTCTTTCCAATAGGAAAAATTAGTTCCATCAAACATAGAGGGTCTATCTGATGAATAACTTTGCATATAACCTCCACGGCTCATCTAAATAATTTTTAAAAATGTTGGTCTGGTACCAATTTGAAGTTGCATGGTTATATAGATTCAGTTCAAAATTATGAAATACACTTCATGATATAAATTACAATTATGCTATCATGTTGATACTTTTCAAATTTTAATCTTTGTTATTAAGTCCTAAGTGAGAATTCATGATTATAAATATGCAAAGAGAAAGTAAAACTATAATGCGTCGATGTATGAGGAAACCCAAAATGGGAAACACCTTGCCTAGAAAAAATCCACTACGAATATGGTTTTTACAAGAAGACTCAAAAGACTTACAGACTTGACACAACAAGACCCGTTGATGCCATCTTTAACACCTTCGTCCGTAGTAGATATAAATCCAACATGATCCACGTCACCTCCTATGTCTCAGTATCCATTGAAAGCCAAACTCCATCTTTAATCCATACTTGTGCGGAGGTTCACCACACCCAAATAGGGATGAATGTATGAGAGGATGATTTTGGGGTTTCTAGTTCTTGAACAATGATCCAAAATATAACAAAAATGTTAGAGACTTTTTGTAAAAAGAAACATGATTTTCTTTTAAAGTTCAAGAACCCCTTCTGTAATTTTCCTGATCCCCTATATAGTTTCAAAAGTGGAAGAAGTGGACAAGGGAGGTTAAGGATAAAAACTGTATGAAAATTGAATTTTTCCAAAATATAACCGGTCGTTCGAACGATAAAACTGTCGTTTGAATGAGACTTGAAGTGACAAGGCAGTCTGAAGTCATTAAGGATCTCATCTGAAATCATTTGAACAACTATGATAGAAAGGGATTTCAAACGATGTTATAATTGAGAACCATGACGGAACTCGTTCGAAGTTGTTCGAACATGCAAGTTCAAATGAACATGTTTGAACGACCTGCATAATTCTGGTAAATGAAATTTAACTTTAGAAATCAAATTTTGTTATGAGAAACTCCATCAGGATGCATGTAACATTAAAAAAATGTCTCCAATAAATTATAAAAGAACTAGGTTATATACCTTTGGGAAAAAGAGAAATCGAATAATGATTTGAAGTCTTGTAGAATAGAGGAATCCCTTATGCTCATATTCTTCATTGTGGAGGGTAGTATGATACAAAATGACTCTAAATATTTTGTCCAACAAAAATAGCCAACAATAAAAATTGACTTAATGAAAAAAAATCCTGATAATCATCATAGGTCCACTTAATGTTACAACCTTGTAACCCATAGAGTCTACATTATCATCTATATAAGGCTCGCCCGAAGACCCAAAACGTGTCGAACACCACACAAAGTCCTCAGTAATGCATCATATGTATTGATTTTATTGATCAAATTCCTAGAATTTTAAAGTCTCTTTTATTGGCCAGCAAAAGAAAACCAGCAGTCACGTATTTGTAGGAGGTTAAATAATCCCTGTTGGTACACATATGAATGGACAACCATAATCAATAACCCAAATGTCATCAAATGACTCACCAGTTTAGGTTTCCATGAGGGTAAAATTGTCAATATTTTCTTAATCACTTTCATCCGCTACTGTTGTCGATGCTTCTTGAACCTTCTTCTATCCTTTACCATTATTTTGTTTGCAAAAGTAATTCATAATGCTCCTAATCTTGTGATAGTAGTAACACTGCAGGTCTTGGCGTCCCTTTGAATTAGACCTGAAGCTATGTGAACCTCGGTTCTTCGATCTTCCTCAAACAACTCGGCTTTCGATATTACCGTCATCCTTAACCACTTTTCTCCTATTTTATTTGGAAAGAAACATTAACTTGACCCCATTCAAAGTCACCAAACGATCATACTTGTGAGACCCGCAAAATCCATAAATAGATTCATCAGTTCTAATATAAATATATTAGGAATTAAATTTTTTTGGTAATATTCTTAGCATAAGAAATAATCAAAATTGAAAGACCAGTGACAAGATAACGAAATACTAAATCACCACAAAACCAAATCTAACACCAATCATTGACAATACAACATAATTCATCTCTGAATATAAAATGTGACCATACAAAAGTCCAACTCTGAATATAAGTATATAAGTGAAACTTGACTAAAAATAAAATAGTATAAGAAAAGAATTATCTACACTTGATCGACTCGTATAATCTTAGGATTAAAAAATGGGACGATGCTAGAGATGTTCCTCCAATGAACCCAAATCTATAGGAACTTCCACAACAATGACCTATTAAAATAGTTTTAAAAGAAAAGGTAAAAAACAAGTCTTTATAGAATAGGATTATAAATGGATATGGACCACATTATAATTACACATATTCCTCTCATGTTTTAATATATTTCAAGTTATTAGTTATCTAACACCGCAACTTAGAATATCACGCAGTTCTAAATCCCGAACCTATATGTAGCTAGTGTGATATAAGTCCTACAATGTCACTCTTAGTTCTTTTTCATTTCAATATTCAATTAATCTCTTTTATTATGAATGATATGATATGCTAAGGTGTCAAACTCTTAAAAATACTTTTCACAAAATAACAACAATACCAATAACATGATCATATCTTTGTAACACCCCGCCTAATTAAATACCGGGTGGCCAGTCCCATACCAAATTAAAGAAAAATATACAGTTGGCTCATTCTTAGCATCACTGTCGAAAACATTTACAACTCACCCAATACTCAATTAAGCTGGTGTTAAAAACTTTCCAAATTTAAATTTCAACAAAACCATTTTTATTTTAATAATAACACTACACATTTTATTCTACAACACTGATAACACAATAAATAACACAAAAGAATTTAAATGCAATTGGAATAAACATTCCCAAATAATATAAATCCTTTACAATAATCCCAACAATGTTAAATGTATTAAAAAGTCCCGAATACAATCGTATTTAACCCCGATAGAAAAAGATAACTGAATCCTTTGGGTGACATGCCCTAACTAAGAATATTGTGAATCAAAAGATGAAAGGCGTCTAAGCAAAAACTCCATAGCTCCATAGTTCAACATAATCCGCTAAGGTTGGCATCCTTGTTGCTGGACACCTGATATATGTGACACCCCGACTAATTAAATACCGGGTAGCTACTCCTTTATTAAATCAATACAAAATGCCAAGTTGGTCCAGTTAATAGCATCACTGTCGAAAACATTTTTTTAATGATTACTAACCACCTAGTATTTAAAAAGTGAGTTGTCAAATTTCAAATTAAATATGATTAACATGCAATAAATGAAATATAGAAATGTAACACAACCATTCACGATAAAGTCCAACTATAATGAATCAACAAGTAAAGATGAGTCTCGAGGAAATACTCCTCACAACAATCCCAATATGAAATGAAATAAAACAAGTCTGCATCCTGAATTAATTACAAACCAAAGTCTGAATAACTGAAATATAAAATGAAATGTCTCTAAAAGAAATGGGCGACATGCCCTACAACTGATGAAATCTGAATATAGAGTCAAGGCAAATGAAGCGTCTACTAGCAAGGCCCTGTAACTTCCACAACAGTTATAGCTCGTCACCTGACTGGAAGTACTATGCATGGTGTCCTTGTGACTGGGCACCTAAAAATGGTTTTTACAAAAAGATAGATTTGAAAGCACACGGGTCAGAGCCCGAATGTGGAGAGTATTTTAAAAACAACAAGCGCTTTAATAACAATTAAAATAATGAATGCAAGATACATGTTAGGACGTGCTCTCACATGAAATACTCACCTCTCGACTAACAGTGCACTCCTAACGTTCCTGTACCCATTCATGTGTTATTTATCTAACTAAACCATCATAAGTTCTAACCCAACTACTCGATTCACAATATGAATACCCAATGTTATTACTTAAATAGATAGCTTTACTTGAACTCGGATTCTCAATTGTTAGCATTACCGTTTACTGGAGGTTATCCCCTTATTTATCTTCTCAAGGAGTTACTATAAATGATTCTCATAAATAAACATCACAATTACTTTTCATTCAACCGTATATTATTCACATCATAAATATACAATATAAGCACCCCGAGGCTAAGCTGCGGTGCACACATACTCTGCTATCCATCCCGGTACATCATGTACATAAGGATTACAAATTCCGAATCTCTCAGGAATTGTTAGAATAAGCACAACACACAAAAATGGAGGCGAACATAATTCAACATATCCATGGTCACGTACATACCTACGCTCCATAGTCAGCTGGCTTAATAACTCACAATTAAGTCATTCCCTTGAACTATGTCCTCTAGGTACCAAACTAAATCCTGGCACACAAGGATTAGAAGGCCCTAAGAGAACGTAAACCTCCCATGATAGCAAGTATAGTAGGTATGTCATACACATAAGATTACATACTAAGCATGCACACATCTTAGATATCTCAATATTAATAAAGGTATTTTCTACATCCTTATACCATTATTCCAATTGTATACATTTTTAGCCTTCCGATAATATATAATGTAGACTGTCGACACATCTCACGTCATAGATTATTATACTTAAAACCTATCTCAAAGGGGTTATTAAGTTTCCTATTATTCCCGCCTATTACATCATTATTCTTAAGGTCCTTACTTCTGCCCCAAACCTCAATTCATCAATTTATTCAAAATTACTCTTTTAACCCTAATATTAACTCACTCATCGAGCTTCATTAACTTTTAGAATAATTCCTCTATTTAAATTCTAAATAAGCTCCAAACTTCATAACCATACCTACTGGTCTTCCTTAAGTCTAAGGATATTCATAAGGTCTCCAATAATATTTTCCAAGGGTTAACATCATTAAAATTTAGCTAGGGGAAATTTTACTCTTTCTGGGAAGGTCGATCGATCGACCTTGACCTTCGATCCATCGATAGTGGTCGATCGATCGACTGATGAATGTCGATCGATCGAACGCACCAGGTAGGCTGCGGACTGCTTCGATTTGCAGTTTTCAAATAATCCCAAAACACCATTAACAAGCATGAAACTCTAAGATAACGTTATAATATCATCATACAATCATCCTACAACAGTATTAACGTTCTAAAACCAATAATTCATCATTCAAGGGCTTTTTTTAGATCAAAACTTCATCAAGAATTCCAGATTTCTATTTCTTTCAAGAACATTAATAAACTTCTTCTAAAATCCGTTTTTAGATCATCAATGGTTCTGTTTTGCATACATATTTCGTCCAGAATGTTTCTACATGCAATTCCTACAATAGTTCATTGTTTAAATCCTCAAATTCATGGGTCTAATCAATCTTCCAAGATAAATTTGATGATTATCCTAAACATGGAAAAACATAGCATTGAATCAATTGTAATTAAACCACTTGCCTCTAATCTTTATCTGAATTTGATGTTGAATCTTGAAGGCTGAGTTGTTCTCCCTCTCTCTTTCTGCAGAATTCTCTTCTCTCTCTCTCTCTACAAGTTCTTCTCTAAGGATGATGACAATGGAGGTGGGGTTGGTTTTTGGCAAGTTGGAACTATTTCTTAACTTCTCCCGTAGCCCATTAAGTCCCTTAGTGTAGTTATTGGGTTTAGTGGATAAAGAATAAGTCAGATTTTTGTTTCTAATTTTCGTGGGTTTTAATTCCCAAATTTCCGAAATTACCAAAATACCCTTTTAAATTTCCGATATGGACCAATAATGCCCCAGGACCCAAACTTAACCCCCGGCTAGTGTTTTCTGACTATTTCGACCCTTACGGACACGTTGGCGCATTCAAAATGACCATACGGTTAATAGAAATAAAATTCACTTTTTAATTAAATAATTACTTTCCGGACGCGACTGTCACACGCGTCTCAATAAAATTTCCCAAATTGCCGTATTTCAATCTCGCGACAATTTCAATAGTTATAATATTCGTATATTTCCATATATACACATTATAATCAAATACTAACTCACATCTCGTTAATATATATCCGGATTAATTCTCAATTAATTCACATTTAATTCAATTAATCCCATAAATAAATATCGATAGAAATGTGGGGTATTACAATATAGAAGATACAATAGAAAAGAAAATATGCAAGGAAACGGGCCAGATCCCGAATGTGTAGATGATTTTTAAAACAACAAGTATTTAACAAGTGCAATAAAGCATATATTATGTACATGTTAGCTCCAACTCTCACTTGCTATTCTCACCTCTCAACTAGAGTGCACACTTAACGTTTCCTATTAACCTCCTAGTTAATGGTTCCTCTTTCCCAGTTTCCATATTATAATTCCATTCCCATATCATAATCCCCGTATGTCCCATACTATACGTCACATTATTATTCATTTACATTTTTCATTTATATGAATCGTTTCTCATTAACATGAATTAAGCTTTTCAATTCTATAAGCATAACATTCGTTAACTTAATTCCATTATTTTTCTCTATTCACCGTTATCTACAATTATCACCGTAGATAGATTTAACCACAATATATATCCATTCAATCATTTAATCCATTATATATATATATATATATTCATATATAATACGGAACCCCGAGTCACAGCTGCGGTGCAATGCATTACTCTTCTATCATGTCCCATCATCGCAGGCCGCCGAATAGGTGACTAAAGGTTCGGTAAGATTACACGAACCATAAACAACAACAAACAAATTGCAGGCGAACATGGTTCTCGTATCCATGGGTCATGCACATACCTACGTAACCACAGTCAGCGGACTTATCAACTCCCCGATAAGTCTTTCATAGACCTATGTTCTCGAGCGACAAATGAAAGATCCGATGGATTCATCAGGATATGACTGCCCTCACGGGCAAACCTCCCACCGATAGCAAGTAAGATAGGTATGTCATACACATGAATCATCAATCAATCAAATAGGTATTATCATACCTATAATAAAATATCAGTAAGGTAATATCACTACCCTCAGATAATTCCCATACGTATCATTATATCTCATTTAAATTCCACGTATCATATCTTTACTTCATAATTTAATTATCCTCGCATCATATAACATCTCTCCACTCCCGACGTCGTTATGGTTCATGCGCGGAGCATCTCGGAAAGCGAAATCCAAACAAGGAACCCCTCCAATACACTACTACTTAACTTTGTCGATCGAGGAGGTCCGACAACTTCAACTATGCGATCGGGATACCCTCATACCATCTTTCAACCAAATGTGTTCCAAACTCCCATCTCTATCCAGGAGCCATACCACTACGCTCTTGTACTACACTCAGCCTTTGCGAAATCAATAATGAGCTTAAACTCAGTCCTTGATGTTCAAATTGTAACCCTAAGTCTACCCTCACTCAATACACAAGATTCAAATAGGTTATTCCTCAACATATAATCAGTAAGAAGTCCCTAATATCCTACTGGTCCATAACATCAATTCTCCCAAATTACTACGAGTTTAGTTCTCCTTTTAATTAAGGTCAAAACCGATAGTTTCAAATCTCTTATAAACACATATTCTTTCACTTAGGATTAAACCCTCTTGTAAACTTAAGGATACCCAGGTGTTATATTAAATCACCCCTACTGGTCCTATCTTAAATCCTCATACATCCCCATTTGGAATTTAACAAATGAATCTAGCAACCAAAATTCCATTCAATATAATTTTCATCATTTTAATCACTTGAATCCAAATCAAATTAATTCAAATCTTATCAAGGGTTTACTGATATTTTCTAAGTCCCATAATATCCAAATAATAATCACGAAATATCCACAAAAGGTTTGGGATAAGAATCAACATTTAAAAAGAAACAACTTTATATATTCTGGGGAGGTCGATCGATCGAAGGCAGGGGTCGATCGATCAATCCCTCTGGTCACAGCCTGGTTTTCTGCATTTCCTACAACTACGGGTTTCACCATTTTTATTCATTCTAGCCTTCATATTAACATCCAAAATGACTTACAATCTTTACTACATGATATATGAACAAATATGAACGATTTCCATCACTCTAAACATCCTAGAATCTTCAAGGGATTGGATTAAAAAGCATGTTTATCTCCTCATTTTCCAGAAAATCATCAACATATTAACTTAAAGAACACTTCAATGGTTTTCTGATTTTCTTCAACAGATTCATGACTATTTTGTGGATTATTATCAACCTAAAACATGAGTTTAATTCCTATATCATTCCAGTTTCCAGAAATCCATTTAATACTCCATTATTTCTTCCAAACATGAATAATCTTCTCTTTTCATACTATTCTAACATGGACAATATACAAACTTAAATTTCCATTATCAAACACTTACCTTTACTGAAGGTCTGATCCTTTGGTGTAGTATATCTCAGTTGGTTGTCCCTTCTCCGGTCAACCTCCGGTGGTGGTTGGTGGTGGTGAACCTTGGTTCTTGTTCTTCTCCTTCCCAAGTAGGCTTTTCCCTTCCCAAGCACCCTTTCACTCTCTCTAGGAATATGATTTCTCTCATTTGTGTAGAGGATATGAATAACCCACATACACTTAATCTACCAATACTTATAATTGGACAAAATCCCAAATCACTATTCATCCCCCCTAGAAAAATGACCAAAATGCCCTTTCGGGTTGTCTATTCATTTCCAAATGACCCGAGACTCAAAATTAACATTCAAATAGACTTTTCTGACTATTTCGAACCTTCCGGACGCAACGACGCAGTCGAAATGACTATAAGGTCGATAGAAAATAAATTTCCATTTTAATTTAATAAACTAGTCCCGACACGTCCCATATCGCGTCTGACTAAAAATATAAATTACCGAATTTATATCATACAGTCATATCAATGACATCACATTCATATATTACCTAAATATCTTTAAGTAATATTCAGAATCATCCATTTTAATATCCACCGTCCGGATAAAAACCCAAATGAATTAATTAATAATAAAATCCAATTAATCCATTAATTTAAAATATAACCCATTTTAAAAGTCATTTAAAATTATGGGGTATTACATACTTCCCCCCTTATAACAGAATTTCGTCCCGAAATTCAGGAATATAAGTCATACCGGTAAGGTCAACTCCGAGTATAAATCTCACATCACAAGAAATTCAAGATGTACCGCCCATAAAGTACATTAACAAAATCCCTATCGATGTTATAAGCCAAGCCTCACCATATAGTTTCAACTGAATCAAATTTAGACTTTACCTAATCTTCCCTATACCTTTCTTGTGACAAACTTTGGGAAAACTGAACCTCACACATTGAACAAATAAATCCTGAAGTTCCAACTACTTACCTTTTTACAATAATGAAAACTACTACAATCCAATCATCCAGGGCGCCCATACACCCTCTCGTACCGCTTTCAATATTAAAATTTTTGCAAAGGTTATAAACTCATATTCCAAAGACCTAACTTATTTCGACTCCCAACGGTTATTGGTTTCATGCGTGGGGTGTCTCGCAAGAGAAATCCAAACAAGGAACCACCCCGATACACTACTTCCTAAAGTAGTCGGTCATCGAAACTCCCAAGGTCCTTAGTCAATAGTATATAAAAATTTTGGTTTGTCGATTTTAAAAAAATATGGTTTATAGATCTACGCATCTACTCTCTTATAGAAGACAAGATGCAGGATAGTAGTAGTACATACGCTCTCATATACCACAAGTCAATGCACGCCGATAGTCTCATCACGCTCGGACATGCCCAAGGTAAGTAATCCCATGATAAAAAATCAAACCCACGTGATAACAAGTAATATATAGGTGTCCCACACCCCTCAGTGAGTCTACGTAAATAACGATGCTATAGGCTAAGTTTAGCAACCCTTTTGCCCACACAATATCAATCACTACAAAAATCAATATACGCTTCATAATTCCTTAGATAGAAAACATACCCTCATTCACGGGTGGTGGTTGTTGATTTGCTACCTGACGAACGTTATATTCACGCCCGTACTGACCCTGCTACGCGGGTGCTGCTAGAATGGGAGGTAGTGCTAGCACCGGAGCTGGAGCTGGAGGAGCAGCTGGTGGAAACACTGGTACCTGTGGCTCCTGTCGAGCATGTTGTTGCTGAGGGAATTTGTCTTTCTCAGGACAATCTTGACGTTTATGGCTATACTTGCCAGACACGAAACATTTTCCCGCAAACTTTCCACCACCTTGCCCCTGTTGACCCCGAACCTGCTGGCCATTACCTCCCTTCCCTTGGCCCTGATGAGCCTGTCTCTGGCCCTGATGGCCCTGTTGTCCTTGCCCAATACCTCTATCCTCAAATCGAGAATCTCCATATCGCAAACGCTTAGCATAGTCCCCTGTCTGGGAACCCTGCTCACTCTGACACTGATGACTCTGCCCTGGCTGAGTCCCACTAGAACTGCCCCCAGTAGTCTTGCCTTGCAGGCTTGACCCAAACCCCCGCTTGACACCCTGATTATGTAAGAGGTTATCCTGGCAGTGGAGCATTGCAGCATTAAGAACATCTGCATACGTACGTAGTGAAAGATTCCCCAATAAATGCTGGCGAATCTTATAGTTCAACCCATCAGTGAACATTAGAATTCTCCTCTCCTCAGTAGGTACTTCAATTGGTACCAAATTAGTTCATCTCGTAAATTCTTCCTCATATTCCGCCACCGTTTTCTCTCCCTTCTTTAAATCAAGTAGTTTACGCCTCATCTCTGTCTGGATGGCGGAAGGAAAATACTTCCCATCAAATCGTATCCAAAAGTCTTGAATAGTCATTGTGTCCCTCTCCTCCATAGTGGTCGTAGCTTCCCACCATTGCAAGGCTAACCTTACTAGCTTGAATGTGGTTAGTATTTGACGTTGAACCTCAGTACATTCAATCATTCTCAAGTGCCGTTGGATATCTTTCTTCCATTGGCTAGCTGTCACAACATCTGATCCTCCCTGAAACTCAGGTGGGTGAGCCTTCTGAAAGGCATCCCTCGCTCGTTCCCATGCAGTAGGAAACACTTGCCCTTGCGGGGGTGGCACAACCGGTGCCGGTGCTGGAGCCTGCTGAATAGCAGCTAAAGATGCATTGACTGCCTGAGCGACAATTGCAGCAACTTTGGCCGCAGTCATCGTACCCTGAGCTGGGGCGGGCTGAGGTGCACGTTGAGGAGGCATCTGAAACGAGAGAAAACTATCAGTATTTGATATCTCAAAAATAGCTGAAGTTTGTAGGTGTAAATAGAAAAGCAATAATCCTACTCATAGGGATCTACATCAAAGAACGCTAAGCTGAAAAACATAGTAACCCGTACAAATCCTAAAGGACACTAGAACCTGATGCTCTGATACCACCTGTAACACCCCGCCTAATTAAATACCTGGTGGCCAGTCCCATACCAAATTAAAACAGAATATAGAGTTAGCTCATTCTTAGCATCACTGTCGAAAACATTTACAACTCACCCAATACCCAATTAAGCTGGTGTTAAAAACTTCCCAAATTTAAATTTCAACAAAACCATTTTTAGTTTAAGAATAACACTACACATTTTATTCTACAACACTGATAACACAATAAATAACACAAAAGAATTTAAATGCAATTGGAATAAATATTCCCAAATAATATAAATCCTTTACAATAATCCCAACAATGTTAAATGTATTAAAAAGTCCCGAATACAATCGTATTTAACCCCAATAGAAAAAGATAACTGAATCCTTTGGGCGACATGCCCTAACTAAGAATACTGTGAATCAAAAGATGAAAGGCGTCTAAGAAAAAACTCCATAGCTCCATAGTTCAACATAATCCGGTAAGGTTGGCGTCCCTATTGCTCGACACCTGATATAGAAGATACAATAGAAAAGAAAATATGCAAGGAAACGGGTCAGAGCCCGAATGTGTAGATGATTTTTAAAACAGTAAGTATTTAACAAGTGCAATAAAGCATTTATTATGTACATGTTAGCTCCAACTCTCACTTGCTATTATCACCTCTCAACTAGAGTGCACACTTAACGTTTCCTATTAACCTCCTAGTAAATGGTTCCTCTTTCCCAGTTTCCATATTATAATTCCATTCCCATATCATAATCCCCGTATGTCCCATACCATACGTCACATTATTATTCATTTACATTTCTCATTTATATGAATCGTTTCTCATTAACATGAATTAAGCTTTTCAATTCTACAAGCATAACATTCGTTAACTTAATTCCATTATCTTTCTCTATTCACCGTTATCTATAATTATCACCGTAGATAGATTTAACCACAATATATATCCATTCAATCATTTAATCCATTATATATATATTCATATATAATACGGCACCCCGAGTCACAGCTGCGATGCAATGCATTACTCTGCTATTATGTCCCATCATCGCAGGTCGCCGAATAGGGGACTAAAGGTTCGGTAAGATTCCACAAACCACAAACAACAACAAACAAATTGGAGGCGAACATAGTTCTCGTATCCATGGGTCACACACATACCTACGTACCCACAGTCAGCGGACTTATCAACTCCGTGATAAGTCTTTCATAGACCTATGTTCTCGAGCTATAAATCAAAGATCCCATGGATTCATCAGGATATGACTGCCCTCACGCGCAAACCTCCAACCGATAGCAAGTAAGCTAGGTATGTCATACACATGAATCATCAATCAATCAAATAGGTATTATCATACCTATAATATAATATCAATAAGGTAATATCACTACCCTCAGATAATTCCCATACATATCATTATATCTCATTTAAATTCCACGTATCATATCTTTACTTCATAATTTAATTATCCTCGCATCATATAACATCTCTCCACTCCCGACGTCATTAAGGTTCATGCGCGGAGCGTCTCGCAAAGCGAAATCCAAACAAGGAACCCCTCCAATACACTACTACTTAACTTTGTCGATCGAGGATGTCCGACAACTTCAACTATGCGATCGGGATACCCTCATACCATCTTTCAACCAAATGTGTTCCAAAATCCCATCTCTATCCAGGAGCCATACCACTACGCTCTTGTACTACACTCAGCCTTTGCGAAATCAATAATGAGCTTAAACTCAGTCCATGATGTTCAAATTGTAACCCTAAGGCTACCCTCACTCAATACACAAGAATCAAATAGGTTATTCCTCAACATATAATCAGTAAGAAGTCCCTAATATCCTACTGGTCCATAACATCATTTCTCCCGAATTACTACGAGTTTAGTTCTCCTTTTAATTAAGGTCAAAACCGATATTTTCAAATCTCTTATAAACACATCTTCTTTCACTTAGGAGTAAACCCTCTTGTAAACTTAAGGATACCCAGGTGTTATATTAAATCACCCCTACTGGTCCTATCTTATAACCTCATACATCCCCATTTGGAATTTTACAAATGAATCTAGCAACCGAAATTCCATTCAATATAATTTTCATCATTTAAATCACTTGAATCCAAATCAAATTAATTCAAATCTTATCAAGGGTTTACTGATATTTTCTAAGTCCCATAATATCCAAATAATAATCACGAAATATCCACAAAAGGTTTGGGATAAGAATCAACATTTAAAAAGAAACAACTTTACATATTCTGGGGAGGTCGATCGATCGAAGGCAGGGGTCGATCGATCGATCCCTCAGGTCACAGCCTGGTTTTCTGCATTTCCTACAACTACGGGTTTCACCTTTTTTATTCATTCTAGCCTTCATATTAACATCCAAAATGACTTACAATCTTTACTACATGATATATCAACATATATGAACGATTTCCATCACTCTAAACATCCTAGAATCTTCAAGGGATTGGATTAAAAAGCATGTTTATCTCCTCATTTTCCAGAAAATCATCAACATATTAACTTCAAGAACACTTCAATGGTTTTCAGATTTTCTTCAACAGATTCATGACTATTTTGTGGATTATTATCAACCTAAAACATGATTTTAATTCCTATATCATTCCAGTTTCCAGAAATCCATTTAATACTCCATTATTTCTTCCAAACATGAATAATCTTCTCTTTTCATACTATTCTAACATAGACAGTATACAAACTTAAATTGCCATTATCAAACACTTTCCTGTACTGAAGGTCTGATCCTTTGGTGTAGTATATCTCAGTTGGTTGTCCCTTCTCCGTTCAACCTCCAGTGGTGGTTGGTGGTGGTTAACCTTGGTTCTTGTTCTTCTCCTTCCCAAGTAGGTTTTTCCCTTACCAAGCACCCTTTCACTCTCTCTAGGAAGATGATTTCTCTAATTTGTGTAGAGGAGATGAATAACCCACATACACTTAATCTACCAATACTTATAATAGGACAAAATCCGAAATCACTATTCATCCCCCTAGAAAAATGACCAAAATGCCCTTTCGGGTTGTTTATTCATTTCCAAATGACCCGAGACTCAAATTTAACATCCAAATAGACTTTTCTGACTATTTCGAACCTTCCGGACACAACGACGCAGTCAAAATGACTATAAGGTCGATAGAAAATAAATTTCCTTTTTAATTTAATAAACTAGTCCCGACACGTCCTATACCGCGTCTGACTAAAAATATAAATTATCGAATTTATATCATACAGTCATATCAATGACATCACATTCATATATTACCTAAATATCTTTAAGTAATATTCAGAATCATCCATTTTAATATCCACCGTCCGGATAAAAACCCAAATGAATTAATTAATAATAAAATCCAATTAATCCATTAATTTAAAATATAACCCATTTTAAAAGTCATTTAAAATTACAGGGTATTAAAATCTTATATACACCCGCATTTGGGTATCTTATACCAAGATGCAATATATAAATCTCTAGTATAGGATATACACAAATTTGAAACATAAATATGTAAGTGGACATCCCTAATATAAGTCATGTACATATCTATTATAACATATAAACCGGTACAACTATCTCTAGTATTGCTACAAAATAATCACATATGGTAAGAGAAAGACCATACTCACGTCAACATCCATGCAAAAATAAATGGCATATTTTCACGTGAGTACATAACGAAGTCCTATCCTTATTGCCTTCGAGAATCACTCGTGCGTACTAAGTATAGTCTCAAGTCATCCCAAACCTAAGACCATATCACGATCAAGGGAAAATCTCTACGCATTCATGTCATACATATACCGTACCATAACTAATGTTATATGATGAAGACCCTCGAAAAAGTCACTTATTTGATGGGGTATTATAGTACCTCTAGGGAAGAGAAGCCAATGAAAATGGAACCTTGTATTCTTCCTCCATTTGCACCTCCATGATTAATAGTTTAAAGATAAGCCTATTAAATTCTTTGAGGTTGTGTTGCAAAAAAGTACTCGGGCCTATATAAAGCCGATAGAATTACTTTTTGAGATTAATACTATTAGTATAAAACTTCTGTAAATAAATATTCTCAAGATTTACCTAAATCACATTTGCATAAGTCCTTTTCATAATGTTGTGTTTAATATCCTTGGGAAAACATCACTGAAGCATGGAACAAGCCTCCCTATATATCTTATTCAACTAGTCATCATTCATTGTGGCGTGGTTACATTTTAAGGCATTGATAACACCCTTTGTGACAAGGATATCCTTCACATCCACTTTTCAAAGGATAAAATTATTCTTTCCATAAAATTTCTCCACATCAAACTTTATCTTCGATGCCATAACGTAGCATCCTAGCTTGCAACCTAGATTGTGATACCAATTTATTATGCTCATTGTGCGCAATACGTGATGATTGACTAGGCACCGTGACCAACAAAAAATCACACCAAATATGACAATCCAAATAAAAAATCACAAAATATATTAAAGAACAAAAATTTCACGTGGTATCCCAAATTAGCTACGTCCACAAGCGATCCATGTCACTAAGTGGAAAGAAATAACAATTAGAATTACTTTTTATTCCATCCTCACATAGAATAATCCATCTTCTCACAAATAACCATCTCATACAATAATGAAAGATATGCACAATATTAATCTCACCCAAGACTCCTAAATGTTACACAAATATTTATAGAGAATGGTCAAATATGGTTCCCAAAATACAAATTTTCTAAAGAAAGCAACCTTTAACTCACAAAGTTCTCTATTGAGTCACAAAGATGGATATGGTGCAATTTTCTCATATCCAATTTTCGGTGGGGAAACATTCCATAAATAGGAGTTAAAATCCAAGAGTCCTACACCTCACAAAGTAAGTAACTAAAGGTACCTATCAAATTTAGATACCAACATCCCATAGGATAAGATAAGATCAACCAAATTGGATTTTAGTTAAACTTAAAGTTCTCTCTCTCTCTCTCTCTCTCTCTCTCTCTCTCTCTCTCTTAGTCTACCACATTTTGATATAACTTAAGTTATTTACAAGACTTGGGTTGTTTATACCTCCGGGGAATGTGACTGGCATCTCATATTCTACAGGCGTATACTATATAGGGTGATATATATATATATATTCTATATAACAAAGTAGGAAACTTATGTATGTCATAAGATTCCTTGATGATGTCATCGATGGGGTTTGCAATTGATGGTTGAGATTAAATATGAAGGATTTGAATTTAATGGTTGAGAATCATTTAAAAATGAATGGCTTGGACTAGGCAATGGATTGTGACAGAATTTACATTGAGACTCTCAATCATAGAGTAGAGTGGCTGAAGTACAACCTAAGATACCAACTTTATCCATTTGTTCACGGGAAACCATGTACTTCAGCTACTTGACTTTATTCTATTACTTGAATTTCTTAAGTGTCTTGAGGAAAAAAAATTCTACTGCTTGAGTTTCTTCTATTACGGTAAATTTTGTTCTTCATTGTTTGCTAAAAATCTTTATTTTTTTATTACTGGTTTATTATGTTTACTTTGATATTCATACACTGGGTTTACTGTGATATTCATACTACTTTGTATATATGTGTTGATATTATGTATATTGGCTTCATGATTTACTTTTTGGCTATATATCTTCACGTGGGTTCATTTTCACGTGGGCTTATCTGTCAAAGGTCCCCTTCATCTTCACATGTTTTTCTATTTTGTTGATTCTTCATTTTAATGATTTATTGGCTTCATAACAGCGTTGTTGATACAATTTACAAACTGGTATGAATATCTTCACGTGCAAGCTGAAGCTGCCATCTGGGTTTATGAGTTATACATCTTGATAGCATTACATCTTGATAATGTTATAAACCCAGTTCTTTACACAGACAAAACTCATACATTATCCAATTCTTTACACTAACAAAACTCATTCATTATCAAGAATCATACAAAAACTCATAAAATATCAAGACTCATACATTATTAAAACTCATACAAAAACTCATACATTATCAAGACTCATACATTATCAAGATGTAACTGTATCACCACGGATAAAACTCATACATTATCTAGTTCTTTACACGGACAAAACTCATACATTATCAAGAATCATACATTATCAAGATGTAACAGCTGTCCAGTTCTTTACACGGACAAAACTCATACATTATCAAGACTCATACATTATCAAGATGTAACAGTATCACCACGGACAAAACTCATACATTATCCAATTCTTTACACAGACAAAACTCATACATTATCAAGACTCATACATTATCAAGATGTACCAGCTATCCAATTCTTTACACGGACAAAACTCATACATTATCAACACTCATACAAAAACTCATACATTTTCAAGATGTAACAGTATCACCACGGACAAAATATTGGAAATTAATGTTAAGTGACGAAATTAATTATTTAATTTCAATTGTATTAAATTCCGAATTTCCCAATTATGTGGTTTTAATAAATGTCAGATAATTAATTAGGAATGTGATAAATAAAGATATTAAAAGATTGGGTAAACCTTATCCATTAGTCACATGATGGTTAATGGCATTAGTGGGAGACTTGAAAAGAGTCCCACCACCACTAGAATTTCGGCCCTCTTCCCCTTATAAATAGAGACATCTACACCATCTATAGTCATCTCAATACACACTGTTTCTAAGGAGGGAGAGAAAATTTGAAATTCTTATTATTCGTATTTTCTCACAAATATTCCGGGCACATAAGAGAGTAATTATGGGCTATTCAAGAAGGGATTCCAATGACGTTTTGACAGGAGCATTCAAGTCACATTATTCCAATCAATTGCAATGGACAAAGGTCAGTTTTGATCATAGTTATAAAGAACTTATGATTTTGTGATTACATGAAGATTAAACATCCTGGATTCACGACAAAACTGTTTTTAACGTGATGTAACATTGTGGATTATATCCGATTTTTATGATTGTCAAAACAGTATTGATTAACATGTGGTATCAGAGCTTTTGCTTTATAATCTCATGTTTTTCGTTAATGAAAACTCCTCTATAACAATTCTGATTTATGGATTTTTTTGAAAATCTGGAAATCCGGAATTTTTGGTAAATCTGAAAATCTGGAATTTTTGGCAAATCTGAAAATCTGAAATTTTGGTTTTCTGGAAATCTGGAATTTTTAAGCAATCTGGTAATCATACACATGGTAATTCGAATTTATGTTATGTATGATATTAAGAACGAAATTACTGCATACAGTCCTTATATTATGATAATTGTCCCATTATTGTTCAACCCCTTGTTGTTATTGGAACCCTAATATGACTGATTAGGCACATATTCTTCACATTTATTCCCTTAATTTCGGTATTTTTATGATCCCGTGTAGTGTAAATAGCTTGAATTTGTCTCTTATTTATGCCACTAACCTTTTTTGGCAAGTATTTCGTGTTTTGTGTATTTCTCATGTGTTTTACAGGTATTTTATGCAAGTTAGTGCGAAGGAGAACTCAAAACAGTGAAAGAAACCAAGAAATGAAGAGTTGAAGGGCATTTTCGTAATTTTTTAGCCTTAGTCCGAAGGTGGGGCCAACTAGAAAGTTGAAGATCTCTAAATTACAAGAATACTGGAAAAAACGGCACCTCAATCCGAGTTACGGTGAAGACGTTACGATGTTTTGAACTTGCGCGATAATGAAGAGTCTGGATGTGCGGATTTCTGTAATTAATTATGCATTTAATGCAGTGCAACTCTAGGAAAACTTGTTCCACAAGCGAAATTTGATGCCAAATTCGTGAAACTTGGTGCTATAAAAGACCAAGCTCTACCTCATTTTCAAAGGAGAGTGGAATTCTAGAGAGAGAGAGTTGCTAGAGAGAGGCTAGGTTAGGAGTAGGTTAGAAGTGCTAGATTAAATTTTAGAGTTAGATTTTGAGAGCAAATTTTCTATTCCTTCAAGAGTTTTCATGAAGATTCCAATTCTATTTTTTGTTGCTGAATTCAAGTAATATCTTTCCATTCTCTATTTTTATTATTTGCAAATTATTTCCCATGTCTTGTAGATCCATAATTTTGTGTGTGAATTTATTCTTGAACCAAATCATGAGTAGCTAAATTCCCAAGGGTTGGGGTACATGAACTCAATCCAAGGCAAATTATTTATGTAGAAAATAGAGGTTAAATTAAAATATTGATTGAATCGTGAAAGCACCGCTTTATATTTATCTTTGATTTCGTATGGTGCGGTCTTGAACCTCATATACGTAATGCTTAGAATATATAAAGACTGGATTCATTCACCGCTTTATATCTATCTTTGATTTCATATGATACGGGCTAGATCCCTCATATATGTAATGCTTAGAATGTATAAAGACCGGATCTAGTCAATAATTTTAATTTACAATTCTAGTATTCTATACGGTAATTTGTTAAGGATTGAGGGATTGTACCCTACCCTATTTTCTCCCATTTGTCAGATCTAATTTCTTTTGCACTTTTCAGTTTGTTAAATTTTCCCAATTATTAATCATCTTTTCGTTTCTTTTAAGAAATCATTTCAAGATTTAATAATTTTTCTTATTACTATTTGGCAATCTCGATCCCTGTGGATACGATCCCGACTTATCGGGTTTATTACTTGAGCGACAGGCTTGCACTTGAGCCTAGATTGTACGCACTTTTGAGACAAATATTAAGTCGCGTCAAGTTTTTGGCGCCGTTGCCGAGGATTGAAATTGTTAAATTTTTAAGAAAGTTATTTTTATCTACAAGTGATTTCGAAAAAAAAAATATAACATAAATTGAAAAAAAAATGGGTGTCACGTTCTTGAATTGCCAAATTTGAAATGTCTTATTTTAACTCGTTTGGTGGCTTTAATTGTTATGCTAATAGTGAGAAAGAGGAGGCACTCAAGACTTATGACCATTGGATCAATATCACTAAAGATGATTATATTAAATACAAGCCTAGTGCTGAGAAACTCCAAATTTATCAAAATCAATTGCTTGAAGAAGAAAGGCTTGAAAAAGAATATCGCGAAAAAAATCGTTATTGGGAGCAAGAGTTAGATGCATTATTTGAACCCAATGAGGATTTTTTTTCCGATAGTTTTGAAGATGAAGTAAGTTTTCAACCAAATGAGGAATTCGAGGTGCTAGAACCAAGAAAGCCTACTTTGGAAGAACTCTTACTTGATCTAAAAAAGCAATCTGATGACCGTGCTGTTCTCGAGTCGAAAATTATAGCAACTTGCAAGGAGTTGAATGATTATTTGGACAACTTAGAAAAGGTCGAGACTTGCGCTTCACCTAATACTTTTGAGAATGAAATCATTGAAATTGATCCAAGTTCTTTTGAATCTCAACCTATTATAAATATTGCAAAATCTACTGAGGTTGAGGATCATTCGTCTCCTTGTGTCCCCACTATTATCGAACCATTAAATCCATCACAAGAATTGGATGAATGTCTTAAGGATGTTGATCCACTTCTTGTATGGGAATCTTATTTTGAGATGCATCATCTTACGGGCCACACACTTAGACATGTCACTCCACTAGATCCAATTGAAAATTTTGAGGGAAAAAATTTTGAGGACACCAAGCAAGAGAGAGAGCTAGAGGAGTTGAGCCTAGAAGAGTTTGAGCGCGAGTTTGGACAGGTAGATGCAAGCCTTAATGATGAAGTCCAATCTTTCTGGGCCTCAATTTGTCATTTGGACGAAAGCGAGTGGGACAATAGAATTGATGCATTCCTCCTTCCTAAACCTTCACCCATACCATTTGAGTCTTCGGAGGTACTTGAAGATACGACTCAAATATCGTCCAACTTAGAGACCAACACACGTGCTACGCAACAAGAGGATCATTTTCCGGTTTATGAGGACAAGCACTCTATGATTAAATTGTTTTCTAATATGGATTGTTCCTTTTTGTGTGCCCCTCTCCCCATACTACTTGAAAAATCTTTGGAACGTGATTCTATATTTCTTGGATCCCAATGGGACTTGTCCTCTTATGCACCAAAATCCTTCATTATCCCCCTAAATTTTTTAATTGGTGATGGTTCATTTTTTAAACTTTGCCCATGCCTTCCGTTTTTCAAACGGAATTCTTACTTTTCGGGAGGCATGCATCCTAATGAGGGTACACCATTAATCCCTCAAAGTCAAATTGTATTTTGGGTGGACCCTCAAATTTTTCGACTTTTAGTGTATGATTTATTAGCCGTTCCAATTTTAAGTTGTAAATAGTTAGTTTTTTTTTTCTTTTTCTCTTTTATTATAGTCTAGTTTCGATAGTTAGAGTTTTTGTTATTATTTTTGCTATGCTTGGTTCTAACATGTTTTGTAGATTCAATGGACTCGTACTCATCGAGGATCACTACATTTGGGTAATATCTTTATTTTCCTCTCTTTATGTTGTGTTCTTGATTTGCATTGAGGACAATGCAACATTTAAGTTAGGGGGTGTGGGATATTCTTCCCATTTATTGTTTAGATTCATTGATTCGATCACGTGTTCTTTCCAAGTGTGTTTTTTTTAGAAAAAAAAAATTGAAAAAATTTGAAAAAACCAAAAATATTTTTGTTGAAAATAAATAAAAAATTGGAATTTAAATTTTTCAAAAATATCACCTTTATTCTATTTGAAGTCTCAAATTGTTAAATTTCAATTGCACTAAGCCAAAATTGACCAAAGATGGAAATTGAAAGAAAATTGACGACTTTACGAATAAGTGTGGAGATTGATCAAACCCGGTGAGATTTTGAGACTTTCAATTTTTTATGAGTTTTTAAATCAATCCGAGTTTATGATTAACTCAAAGTTCTTTTCAGCGTTTTAATAAGTCGTTGATGATCACAATCCTTTGTTTTGATCGGTTATGAAAAATGTGTGAAATGTTGTCTCGAAATTCGTGCTAAATATATCTCTAAACTTAATCAATCTCGAGATGCATATGGTAATGTGATTAGCAATTTGGACAATGAAGTAGGCCCTCATTTGTTACCCAAAAATATTAGCCATAAAAAGTTGTGAAAAACAAAATTATCCCTTTGCACCCCACTTTGAGCCTAATATAATATTTCCCTTTCATTTGATAAACCGAAAAACCCAAATAGCTCGGAATTGTGAAAATTGAGAAAATTCAACAAGTAGGTCCAAATTGTGCAATAAAAAGGGGCAAGAGAAAAATAGAAAAAAATAGCAAAAAAATAATTAAAATAGGAAAAAAAAAGAAAAATGAGGAAATGCCCGAAAAAGCACTAATGGACGTCATAAGAAAATTTTCCAATTCCGAACAGCCCATACATTCCCATTTTTACCCTTTACACTTTTTAACCAAAAAAGTCCTAACTGAGTCCGAATTGCGAAATTAATTACTGCATTGAGAGCTAAGACATGAAAAGATAATATGAGAGATTAATTGGTGTGAACTAGAGGTGATGTTCCCATTTCCTAATAACTGTATTCCGATGATGAGATATTTTCACCATATATTTCCTTCTTTTCAATTTTGTATGCATGAATTTGTGTCCATTATATTTACTCTTTGTATCATGCATACCGAGAGAAAATAATCACAATCCGAGTGATTAGTTTGTGAGTGCAATCCGTAAGAATTTGAATCAAAACGAATTTTCGGAAAGTAACGTAATGCTCAATCGGTGAAAATTTGAGGTTTAATTTTTGGCTTCGCACACACACACTATGGTTTGAGACATTTGAATATGAATTTATGGTGATTAATTTTCAAAAAGTTTAAATTGTACAATTTTTAAGTATTTTGATCTTTATTTGAGTCAATAAAGAATTTTGTGGGTGTATTCACTGCAAACCCTCACGAGACAAAACTCGTCCTACTAGGGTAACCTAAGGGTTTAAAGGCTTGTTGCATACGCTAAATGCAATCGCTTGCCTGCGAAAGTGGAATTTTATTTTAATAAAAGAATTTTCAAGAATAGAATTTTGGCTAATTTCATTTACATTGCTCGGGACGCGCAAAGTTCTAAGTTAGGGGGTGTGATTAGGCACATATTCTTCACATTTATCCCCTTAATTTCGGTATTTTTATGATCCCGTGTAGTGTAAATAGCTTGAATTTGTCTCTTATTTATGCCACTAACCTTTTTTGGCAAGTATTTCGTGTTTTGTGTATTTCTCATGTGTTTTACAGGTATTTCATGCAAGTTAGTGCGAAGGAGAACTCAAAACAGTGAAAGAAACCAAGAAATGGAGAGTTGAAGGGAATTTTCGTAATTTTTCAGCCTTAGTCCGAAGGTGGGGCCAACTAGAAAGTTGAAGATCTCTAAAGTACAAGAATACTGGAAAAACGGCACCTCAATCCGAGTTACGGTAAAGAAGTTACGATGTTTTGAAGTTGAGCGATAATGAAGAGTCTGGATGTGCGGATTTCTGTAATTAATTATGCATTTAATGCAGTGCAACTCTTGGAAAACTTGTTCCACAAGCGAAATTTGATGCCAAATTCGTGCAACTTGGTGCTATAAAAGACCAAGCTCTACCTCATTTTCAAAGGCGAGTGGAATTCTAGAGAGAGAGAGTTGCTAGAGAGAGGCTAGGTTAGGAGTAGGTTAGAAGTGCTAGATTAAATTTTAGAGTTAGATTTTGAGAGCAAATTTTCTATTCCTTCAAGAGTTTTCATGAAGATTCCAATTCCATTTTTTGTTGCTGAATTCAAGTAATATCTTTCCATTCTCTATTTTTATTATTTGCAAATTATTTCCCATGTCTTGTAGATCCATAATTTTGTGTGTGAATTTATTCTTGAACCAAATCATGAGTAGCTAAATTCCCAAGGGTTGGGGTACATGAACTCAATCCAAGGCAAATTATTTATGTAGAAAATAGAGGTTAAATTAAAATATTGATTGAATCGTGAAAGCACCGCTTTATATTTATCTTTGATTTCGTATGGTGCGGTCTTGAACCTCATATACGTAATGCTTAGAATATATAAAGACCGGATTCAATCACCGCTTTATATCTATCTTTGATTTCATATGATACGGGCTAGATCCCTCATATATGTAATGCTTAGAATGTATAAAGACCGGATCTAGTCAATAATTTTAATTTACAATTCTAGTATTCTATACGGTAATTTGTTAAGGATTGAGGGATTGTACCCTACCCTATTTTCTCCCATTTGTCAGATCTAATTTCTTTTGCACTTTTCAGTTTGTTAAATTTTCCCAATTATTAATCATCTTTTCGTTTCTTTTAAGAAATCATTTCAAGATTTAATAATTTTTCTTATTACTATTTGGCAATCTCGATCCCTGTGGATACGATCCCGACTTATCGGGTTTATTACTTGAGCGACAGGCTTGCACTTGAGCCTAGATTGTACGCACTTTTGAGACAAATATTAAGTCGCGTCAATGACGTTAGCATTATTTTATTGTTTCAAGTCGTGTAAGCATTCTGGAAAATACATTTATTAATCATGATAAGAAAACGAATCTATTTTTAAGATTAATTAAGTAAAAATTGTGATTTGGCGCAAAACAGATTCGGGGAGATTTTTTTTTTGCGCAGTGAATAGTGTTTTTTGAAAATTTTGGTGTCCGATTGACTTGAAATTTGGCATGTTGACTAGAAACGGGCCAACAATCGAATTTCATCGCCTTTGGCCGTGATGTAATGTGTTTTTCGGCAAATCGAGTCAGTTAAGGCCCTCAAAACCCCGTTTTTGCTATTTTAGGAAATAATCTTGGGGCTTATAAATCTTTACAGAAAATTGATATTAACGTTCCGCAAAAGATTTTGGTTTTCTAGCATGTTTTACTTCAATTCTACGGTGAAAACTCATTTTTGCCATTTTTGGCAAAATTCATGTATTTTGTGTTTTATTATACCTGGGCAATTCTGTTTTTGAGGCATTTAAGCTGCTATTGTTATATTTATAATTAATGATAGATTACGTATTATAGTTAATATTTAATGCATGATTAACTCAATTTAAATTGGGACATGTAAGAATTTATTCATTTGAGTTAAGTCAAAAGGCCAAATACAAGTTGAGACTGCATATATGAATAATACACTTACATGCATTAAAGGTTTATTCTAATGTTAGTTATAAAATTGGATTGAGGCACAACACATGATAATTTCTGAATCGAACAACATTAGAAAAACTTTTGTGAAAAATAAAATAGTTGACATTAAGTCCATTAATCATGGTATTAAATGTTTAGGAAACAAACACAGATGCCAAAATTATGGGACCATGATAAATGAATTATAGGGTAATATATCTTTACAATCTGAGCATTATGTGATGATTAACACAGATTCCATGATATTCAGATTGTAAATGAAATATGCCAAATTTTTTAGTCAACAATTCAATATTCGACCCTTGCAATTTTTGTTGTGTGTGAAAATTTAATTTGTGAACATTGTTATTAATTGCAGTTCCCCTTAACCTGTATTCGCAAGCTCAGTCCTATTCCAAATTTGATGGAACTAATTTTTCTGAATGGAATGAGCAAATTGAGTTCAGCCTAGGGGTTCTCGACCTGGACATGGCAATTATGTGTGATGAACCCGCTGCTATTACTGATGACAGTAGCGAGGATAAAATTGTTGTCCATAAAGCATGGTCTCAATCCAATAGGCTAGCCCTTATGTTTATGCGAATGTGCGTTACCGCTAACATTAAGAACTCCCTACCTGAAACTACGAAAGCGAAAGAGTATTTGAACAAAATTAAGGAACGATTTTGCACTGTTGATAAATCCCTTGCTGGGAAACTAATGGCTGACCTGACCACTATGAGGTTCGATGGTACTCGAACCATGAATGAGCACATTATAGAGATAACCAATCTGGCTGCCAGACTTAGAGTTTTGGGCATGACAGTGGATGAGTCTTTTCTCGTCCAATTCATCCTAAACTCCCTACCTCCTGAGTATGGGCCTTTCCAAATAAATTATAACACTATAAAAGATAAGTGAAATGTAAATGATTTGCAAAGCATGTTGGTACAGGAGGAATGAAGGCTTAAGCAATAGAATGGCCATGTGACTAAGGGACAGGTGGCAAATCTAACAGTCAAAGGAGCTGGTTTTAAGAAGTTCGACTAGGGAATTAAGAAAGGTCATAGGCCGTCTCATTAAGATGAACCATCAACTGCTGATGTGAAGAAGGAAAAGAACGACAAGTGTCACTTCTGTAAAAAGAAGGGCCATTTCCAGAGGGATTGTCATAAATGAAAGGCATGGTTCGAGAAAAAGGGTAAGCCCTTTATTTATGTTTGTTTCGAATCAAACCTTATTACCTCTCCTTCTAACACTTGGTGGATTGATTCTGGTTCTATGTGTCATGTTTCTAATTCGATGTAGATCCTCACTTCGATCCGCAAAATAAATCCAAATGAGCATTTTCTCTACATGGGCAATAAAACGAAGGATAAAATAGAAACTATTGGAGTCTTTCACCTGATTTCAAGCACTGGATTTATTTTAGATTTGAAGAAACTTTTTATGTTCCCACAGTTTCTAGGAATTTAATTTTTGTTTCCCAACATTCCTTAGACGGTTGTGCGATTGAATTTAAGTACAATGGTTTTGGTTTGATTAAAAATTCTAATAATGTTGGTTCTGGATTTTTATTAGATGGTTTCTATCAATTCAATCTTGAAAAGAATTTTTCTGAAACCCTTGTGACCCTGCATCCTAATGTTGGTACGAAACGTACACTTAATGATGAAAAATTTGCTTATTTGTGGCATAAAAGATTGTGGCACATATCCAAGTCGAGAATTGAAAGGCTCATTAAAGATGGAATACTCCATAACCTGGATTGGGCCAATTATGATGTATGTGTGGACCGTATTAAAGTAAAACAGACCAAACATACAAAGAAAGGAGCCACAAGAAGCACCCATCTACTTGAAATAATACATACAGACATATGTGGACCTTTTGATATTCCATCCATTGGTGGAGAAAAATACTTCATCACCTTTATAGATGATTTTTCACGTTATTGCATTTTGTACATGTTGCAAGATAAATCTCAGTCTGTGAACATCGTTGAAATATACATTAATGAGGTTGAGAGGCAACTAGGCAAAAAGGTGAAAATTATTAGGTCTGATAGAGGTGGTGAATATAATGGTAGATGTGATGAGTCAGGGAAACGCCCTGGCCCATTTGCTACACTGCTTAAAAAATTAGGTATTTGCGCCCAATACACAATGCCAGGATCACCTTGGCAGAATCGTGTAGCTGAAAGGCGTAATCGTACACTTATAGAAATGGTTAGAAGTATGATAAGTAGGACACAATTGCCTACATTTTTATGTACACATGCATTAAAGACCGTTGTACACATCTTAAATAGGGTTCCTAGTAAGTCAGTCTCAAAACCCCCTTTTGAACTTTGGAAAGGATGGAAACCCGATTTAAGGCATTTACGTGTGTGGGGCTGCCCAGAGGAAGCTAGAATTTATAACCCTCAAGAAAAGAAATTGGATCCTAGGACATTATCATGTCATTTCATTGGGTATCCAGAAAATTCGAAGGAACATAGATTCTACTATCCAAATCATACAACTAGAATCATAGAAACTGGAAATGCTAAATTCATTGAAGAAGGTGAAGTAAGTGGGAGTATAAAAGAAAAGGAGGTAATCATTCGATAAGTTAGGGTACAAATTCCAATACCCAGAGTTCATAACATACCTGTTGTTCCTAATGTAGTTGTTGAACCGGTCATTGACCCAATCAATAACAATGAACAACAAGTGAATGATCAACCAACTGAATAACCATATAATGAGACTATAACCGATGATGCTTTTGAAGCACCACAGGAAGTGCCATTAAGAAGATCTCAAAGAGAAAGGAGATCGGCAATTTTGGATGATTATGTGGTATACCTTCAAGAGATCGAATTTAACATAGGGAATATTAATGATCTAGTTTCTTATGATAAAGATGTAAATAGTGATGATTTCGATAAATGGATTGATGCCATGAATGAAGAAATAAAATCTATGAATGACAATAAAGTTTGGGAGTTGGTCGAATTGCCAGAAGGACAAAAATGAGTTGGGTTCAAGTGGATCTTTAAGACCAAACTTGACTCAAAAGGCAATATCGAACGACATAAAGCTAGACTTGTTGCCAAAGGTTTTAATCAATGAGAAGGCATTGATTATAATGAGACATTCTCTCTAGTTTCAAAGAAGGACTCATTGAGAATCATATTAGCATTAGTGGATCATTATGATTTAGAGTTGCACCAAATGGACATAAAAATAGCTTTTTTAAATGGGAGTTCAGAAGAAGAAGTCTACATGGCACAGCCACAATGCTTCATAAAGTAAGGAAAGGAAAACATGGTTTGTATGTTAAAGAAGTCAATATATGGTCTAAAGCAAACTTCTCGTCATTGGTACAAGAAGTTCCACGATACCATTACATCATTTCGGTTTAAGGAAAACACTATTGATCGGTGTATATACCAGAAGATCAGTGGGAGTAAGTTTGTGTTTTTAGTACTATATGTTGATGACTTACTTATCGCCAATAGTGATCTTGGGTTATTAAGTGAAACCAAGAAGTACCTTTATAATAACATTGAAATGAAAGATTTAGGTGAGGCATCCTTCGTGATCGGGATAGAAATATCTCGAGATAGATCACAAGGAATGTTAGGATTGTCTCAGAAATATTACATTAGCATGCAAAGTTTCAATCCCATTAATGTTCCACTTTAGAAAGGGGATAAGTTCGGCTTAAGTCAATGTCCCAGAAGTGATTTAGAAATGGAGCACATGAAAGTCATGCCTTATGCATCACTCGTAGGGAGCTTGTTGTATGCACAAGTCTGCACTAGGTCGGATATCAATTTTCCGTTGGGAAGCTAGGCAGATATCAAAGAAATTCGGGGATTTACCATTGGAAAGATGCAAAGAAAGTGCTACGGAACCTGCAAGGGACCAAGGATTACATGCTCACATATCGGAAGACTGATCACCTTTAGGTGATTGGTTATTCAAATTCAGACTTTGGGGGATGCCTTGACGGTAGGAAGATCACTTCGAGTTATGTCTTCCTTATGGATGGAGGAGCCATTTCATGGAAAAGTTCTAAGCAAAGAGTCATTGCATCATCTACTATTATTAAAGTCGCAGTTGAATGAAACATAGGTGTTGTGGTACATGGAAGGAACCATGCTCTTTAATAGCATGGAACCGCCATGACTTGCATCCGCAAATCATTTGATTTAGCAAAATTTATCAATGATTGTGCACCTTATGACACCTAATTTAATTATACGGATTATTAAGACCAAGTGGGAGACTGTTGGAAATTAATGTTAAGTGACGAAATTAATTATTTAATTTCAATTTTATTAAATTCGAAATTTCCCATTTATGTGGTTTTAATAAATGTCAGATAATTAATTAGGAATGTGGTAAGTAAATATATTAAAAGATTGGTTAAACTTTATCCGTTAGTCACATGATGGTTAGTGGCATTAGTGGGAGACTTGAAAAGAGTCTCATCACCACTAGGATTTCGGCCCTCTTCCCCTTATAAATAGAGACCTCTACACCATCTAGAGTCATTTCAATACACACTGTTTCTAAGGAGGGAGAGAAAATTCGAAATTCTTATTATTCGTATTTTCTCACAAATATTCTGGGCACATAAAGATTAGTTTTGGGCTATTCAAAAAGGGATTCAAAGGACGTTTTGACAGGAGCATTCATGTCACCTTATTTTAATCAATTGCAATGGACAAATGTCAGTTTTGATCATAGTTATAAAGAACTTATGATTTTGTGATTACATAAAGATTAAACATCTTGGATTGATGACAAAACTATTTTTAACGTGATGTAACATTATGGATTATATCCAGTTTTTATGATTGTCAAAACAGTATTGATTAACACAAAGCACATACATTATCAAGTTCTTTACACGAACAAAACTCATACATTATCAAGATGTAACAGCTATCCAGTTCTTTACACTGACAAAACTCATACATTATCAAGACTCATACAAAAACTCATACATTATCAATACTCATACATTATCAAGATGTAACAGTATCACCACAGACAAAAGTCATACATTATCGAGTTCTTTACACGGACAAAACTCATACATTATCAAGACTCATACATTATCAAGATGTAACATCTATCCATTTCTTTACATGGATAAAACTCATATATTATCAACACTCATACAAAAACTCATACATTATCAAGACTCATACATTATCAAGATGTAACGGTATCACCACAGACAAAAGTCATACATTATCCAGTTCTTTACACGGACAAAACTCATACATTATCAAGACTCATACATTATCAAGATGTAACATCTATCCAGTTCTTTACATGGACAAAACTCAAACATTATAAAGACTCATATAAAAACTCATACATTATCAAGACTCATATATTATGAAGATGTAACAGTATCACCACGGACAAAACTCATACATTATCCAGTTCTTTACACGGACGAAACTCATACATTATCAAGACTCGTATAAAAAATCATACATTATCAAGATGTAACAGCTATCTAGTTCTTTACATGGACAAAACTCATACATTATCAAGACTCATACAAAAACTCACGAACTATCAACATGTAACAGTATCAGATGTAAAACCAATTTACATCTTGATACAGTTTGCAAAACTCATTCAAAAACTCACAAACCTAGTGTAAACATAAATGGTTGGGACGACTCATAAAATCCTCATTATGAGATATATAGATTTTACAAAACTCATACAGTTTACATTTAATAAATGGGTTCTCAATGCGATTCCATGCACATACGCGGTCGTGTTCTTACTGAGGTTGGGTTTACACATTCAATAAATAGTAGAGTTTTGTAAAATGAATGGGTTTACACTAACTACTGGGTTTATGGTTGGGTTCTTTGTTCATAACATTTTTTTTGGCCTTGCCACTTATGAGATATATACACGAACAAGTAAGTTTTACACAGACAAGTGAGTTTTACATCTTGATACTATTATAAAATTGAAATCTTCATCTTGATACTGTTATGCGATTAATTTTACGTCTTCATCTTGGTTTGAACGTGACTGATATATATAGTACAATACTCAAATATTTATTTTTTTTACCAAACATAAATGGTTCGGACGGTTGATACAATTTACATAAATGGTTGGGATAACTGAAATCCGATTCATTTTACATCTTGATACTGTTATAAAACCAAAATCTTCATCTTGGTTCGGATGCGACTGATATATACAATACATAACTCAAATCTTCATTTTTTGTCAAACATAAATAGTTCAAACGGTTGATACACTTTACATCTTCATATAGTTTACAAAACTAATAAACCCAAACAGAAACATAAATGGTTGGGACGAATGATACGTGTTCTCATAAACCCAGTGCAAACATAAATAGTAGATTCTTACTGAACTCAGTTCTTACTGGGTTTACATCTGATGATAACTGGGTCCTCAATGCGATTCTATATATATACATTTTACAAATTAGTATGTTTTAAACAAGTAATTAGGTTTTACATTTTATAATTGGTACCTGTTTAATTAGTATGTTTTAAACAAGTAATTAGACTTTACTTAATGTAAGAAATTAGATTTCGGTTCTGTTTTAGTAGTTTTCATTTTTAATTTTAGCATTTGTTTATTAGTGAGTTTGTTTGTGTTTTATTATTTATTAGTGCGTTTGTTTGTGTTTTAGTTTTTGATTTTATGGTCATTCTCATTTGTTCTTTGCAGGCTTATACTGATTTGTTTTCATTTCTGGTTGATCTTCCTTCACATGGAGAACATTACTATATACGGCATTGTATGTTATTTTTCATTCTTATGTCCTTCGGTGTTCCTTATAACCTTTTAAACTTATTTATGATTTTTATTACATTCCTTTCTGATAGGTGGATGACGATACATCATATGCTGTACCAACCACTTCTCTATATTCTAATTGTATATATTACAATAATACCTTTAGCTTTTAACTTACATGGTTTTGTTTACAATCACATATTGAAAGGTTGCGCAACAATAATATCAATGTTCTTATCCAGGATGAAAATCAACTATTCAATCTATGGTAATCACGTTAATCAAATTTGCGTGTAAAGTTCTTATCAACATCCTTATTTTTTTATATATATATATTTCCTTTTTCATATTTGTAGGGTCGACCAACTAATAGTGGCAAACATAACAACCAACTGTCAAAGGCACAGGAAAACATACCACCGACTCACATACTAATTTCTTCCAATATTCATGTCATGTCTTGAATCATTTGCTATTTCATTTATAATTTTTGGAATTTATATGTTTCCTTTTATTTTTCAGGATAAAGGGAAAGGGAAGGAGAAGTTCTCCTCAAAGTCGGTAAGTTTTGACATATTAACATTGGAAAACTATTATAAAGTTTACATATTAACATGTTATAGGTTGGATATGCGCTTTATTTTCTTCCACACTTTTTTTTTTAATTTTTTGTATAGAATCAAATACCGCGTCGAAAATACAACAGTATTGTTATCCGTGATGTTGTCCAACCTAATGCTATAGCTATTGAGGTACCTATTCTCCGCTATATGATTTTCAATTTTGAATTGCTTATCTAATGTTTTTTTTTCATTGAGTTAACACTATATATTTGATCATATTCCTAAGTCTCACACTAAATTAAGCAACACAAACGACAAAGGCAAAGAAAAAATGCTCGAAAAAGGATCTGGCACGCGTAAATGGGTTAGAGATATTTTCAACTACTTTTCATAGTTTGTGTTGAAATATATTGTAGATTAATCTTTGTGATCTTATTATATATTATCATATTATTTTTGTAGGCAATCTGGATAGGGGAGGAGCCCGCTTATTGCGGACCTGTATGTTTCCTATTTCGTACTTTTCACTTTTTAACTCAGACTTTATATATATCTTCAATCCAATGCACCAGTCTTATAACTAATATAGTTTAATATATAAGTGAGGATAATATTGAATCCAGCCTTATAACTAATATACTTTAATATATAACTCAAACTTTAATATGTTTAATCCAGTGCACCAGTCTTATAACCTAACTTTATATATATCTTGAATTAATATTCCTAATTAATAATCTTTATCCTCCACACAGAGAAAGCGACAAGAGCCTGATGCTAATAATTTCATCTCAAAGCGTGTTTTGGTTCAACAAAAATTCCGTGAACGAGAAAATTTAATCCCAGCGCATGTTTGGCCTTAAGAACCTCCCACCCTACGCACTTTTTCCTAACGACAAAGACGTGGTCAAGAAAGGGCATTCTCATTGAACTTAACCTCAGAAGAACTTCTTGATTAACCATATACTCCCCCTCTCTAGTGCAATTTAATCGAGGAACTTAACCACAGAAGCACTGAACATCATCCTAATCTTTCACGACTTATAAATGTTTTGTCCAAGCAACCTACCCCCTTTTACCATCCTCTAAACGATCGCTAGCCCAAACACAACGACGTGATAGAGAAAAAGCATTTGCATTGACAAATCAACTTCATAATCAACCACCTACTACTCTCATGTACATTCACGTGTGTCACAATTAATGGAAGATGCATTTGTTGAAGTCCCATCACCAGCATCTGGCCAATTTATGAACCCCTAATCCTTTTGACTTTCTTGTTCAAATTCATAGCCCTCTTACCAATAGTTTACCAACTCCACAATCACCTGATTATATTCCCCCCGCTATTTTCCCCAAAATCCTTTTTGATGATTTCGATGCTATTGAACAAAATGATATTCAAGTAACACACACATCTACCGAGGTCCTACAAGTATCAACTGCAGGGGGTGCTAAATCTTCCCCTAATATTCAAACTACTGAAACATTGTGTGTAAGCAGAATTGCAAGTACGAGTTCAATTCATGCACCACATGTCGAATTAGGTAGGCATTTTCTTGGACCCATGGATCTTCCTTGCCCTTATTATTTAGCTTTACATTGGATGGATGAAATATTATCGACCTCATCAAAGATTCACCCTCTATTTGGGAAGTGTTGTAGATAAGGACAAGTTTGATTACCACATCTACTTGAACCTCTACCTGAAATTAAACATTTGTTCGATGGTAATGATGTTCAATGTAAGTCTTTCTAGAGTCGTATTAGAGATTACAATGTTGTAGATGCCTTTACAACTCTTGGTGTTCAAATGGATGATAGGTTCCTCAGAGGTAGGGGTCCAACATCTTTCACCATTCATGGCGAACTACGTCATCATACTGGATCCTTATTACCGAAATCGGGACACGAGGAAGAAGCTTCATATGCACAGTTATACATTTATGATCCCAGTTGTAATACCCCGTATTTTTTACTATATTTAATTTGGGATTAATTAATTAAATTGCGTATTAATTGGAAATTAATCCGGGTTAAAAATACTAATGTGATGCGAGTTGGTATTTGATTATGTACATATATGATTATATATGAACTTGGTATTATAAAATTTGTCATGGGATTTATATACGGCATTTTAGAAATTTTGTTGAGACGCGTGGGACCGCCGCGTCACGGTATATTATTTTTATTAATAAGAGTGAATTTAAAATCTATAATCCGTATGGTCGTTTTGAGTGCGCCAACGCGTCCGGAAGGGTCGAGATAGTCAGAAAACACTAGCCGGGGGTATAGTTTGGGTCCCGGGGTATTTTTAGGCCATACCGGCAACTTAAAGGGTATTTTAGTAATTTGGTATTTTTGGGTAATTAAAAGTGACGAAAATTGAGAGTTGTAATCTGATAAGGAATTGACCCAACCAACCCTTTATTAACCCCATAAGCTACGTAGGTTATCATTTAGTCTTCCAACTCTCCCAAAGAAAACCCTAGCCACCATAGCCATCTTTGGAAGAAGAAAGCTTAGAGAGGAAGGGAAAGAGGAGGAATTCTGCAGAAAATCTGCAGAAAGAGATTACAAATCCAACCCCAGATTCTGAAACAATCAAGGCAAGTGATTTATTCCATTTAAATTTCAGAGAATGCTTCTTCCATGTTAGATTATTCATAAATTTTGTATGTTCTTTGAAGATAATGAAAAACCCATAAGATTGGAGTTATTAGTTTAAATTTTGGGATATAGGTTGCATGTAGAATGTTACTGGGAGATTATATTAAGAGAATTATCGAATTTTGTTATACCAAAAATGGATTTAAGATGAAGTTTATGAATGTTCTTGAGATAAAATCTGGAAACTAGGTTTTTGATGAAGTTTGACCCATATGTAGCCTTTAGATGTTGAATTAGTGGTTTGTGGACGTTAGTAATATTGTAGGATTGTTATATGACATCGCTATAACGTTATATCTGAGAATCATACGTTAGAAATAAGTTTTGGGACGTTTTCAAATCTTCAGAACGAAGCAGTCCATAGCCATACCTGTTCGATCGATCGATCGACATTCATCAGTCGATCGATCGACTAGATCGATCGATCGATATTCATAGGTCGATCGATCGACCTTCCCAGAATGAGTAAAATTTTCCTTAATTTGATTTTAATGGCGGAAACCCTCGGAGAATATGTTTGGAGAACTTATGAATACCCTCACCTTTAAGGGAGACCAGTAGGCGTGATTATTATAGTGGACTTTAATTAGAATGCAATTCGGGGAATTATTCTAGGTTATTGAAATTCGTTAGAGAGGTAACGTTTGGGTTAAGAGTGTAAAATTGTGTAATTCGATGAAATAAGGTTTAGAGCAGAAGTAAAAACCTTAGGAATAAAGATGTTATATTTGGGAATAATCGGAACCTAATAATCTATTATAGATAGGTTTTAAGGTTAAGGGACTACGACGTGAGACGTGTTGGTAATTTAACTTTATATTAACGGGAGATTTGAAATACATAAGTTTGGAATAATGGTATTATGATGTAGCTTATACCTTATTAAAATGGTGATATCTAAGATGTGTGAATGCTTAGTATATAGTTTATGTGTATGACATACCTACCATACTTGCTATCACGGGAGGTTACGTTCGCTTAGGACCCTCTAATCCTTGTGTGCCTACGGGGGGGATATAGACTGGTACCTTGATGAACATAGGTCATAGAAAGACTTATTGTGATATTAATAAGTCCGCTGACCATGGGAGCGTAGGTATGTGCGTGACCCATGTGATGGTGACTGTGTTCGCCTCCACTATTTGTGATTTGTGTTATCTGAACTATTCCTGAGAGGTTCGGAATATGTGATCCTTATGTACGTGATGTACCGGGATGGATAGCAGAGTATGTGTGCACCATAGCTTAGATTGCGGGGTGCTTGTATCGTATATTTATGATGTGAATAATATACATTAAATTAATGGAAATCCTCATGTTAATGTTGTAAAAATATTACGGTATTGTTTCGAGATATATAATGAGTTAGATGATAGTTATATCAATGGCATAGTTAGTAACTGAGTTTACATTAAACCTCTATTAAATTACGAGCGTTATTATGTTAAATTAACCGAGTAAAATGGGTAGAACCTTTGGTAGTCTAGCTAGTTACGTTGTCACTTAGCTAGTGGAAAGGGTAGTTATAGATGGGTACTTACGTTAGGAGTGCACAGTTAGTCGAGAGGTGAGAATTTAATGTGAGTGCACGTCCTAACATGTACTTTGCATTTAATGTTTTAAATGTTTTTAAAGCACTTGCAGGTTTTTAAAATGATTTCCACTTTCGGGCTCTGACCCATTTGCTTTCAAATATATTTTCTTGTAAAACCATTTTAGGTGCCCAGCCACAAGGACACCAAGCATAGGATTCTCATTCAGAAGACGAGCTGTAGATGTTTGTGGAAGCTACAGGGACTTTCTTTTAGACGCCTCTCTCATTTGGATTCCAGTCTCAGCATCTATCAGTTGTAGGGCATGTTGCCCAATTCTATTAGACATTTTTACATTTCAGTTTTCAGACTCTAGCATGTATTGCTCAGTATTCAGTTTTAGTTATTTATTTCAGTTTACTTATCAGTTGTGGGATTTGTATTGAGGAGTTTTTCCTCCAGAGTTTATTTACATTTTGTGATGGTTATTTGTTTTACTTTAGTATGGTGAATGGTGTTATTTAGTTATTCATTACTCTTGTTGCATGTTAATCAGATTTAATAAAATTTGGCACTTACTTTTTAAATACTAGGTGGTTAGTAATAATAAAACGTTTTCGACAGTGATGCTATTAACTGAGCCAACTTGGCATTTTGAATTAATTTTATAAAGGAGTAGCTACCCGGTGTTTAATTAGTCGGGGTGTCACAGGTGGTATCAGAGCATCAGGTTCTAGTGTCCTTTAGGATCTGTACGGCTATTATGTTTCCGCTACGTTTTCTTTGATATAGAGCCCTATATTTTAGGACTGTTGTACTCTTATTGTGTATGCTTCGTTCTTCAGCTATTTTAAGTTTATAAACCGTGAACTTATAAAATTTGTTCTTATTTCAGATGCCTCCACGACGTGCACGACGAGTTCCCAGGAATGCAATGCCCGAACCCCAGCCCGCTCCAGTTCAGGGCATGTTGAACGCCACTGAGGTTGCAGCTATAGTAGATCAAGCGGTGAATGCCGCGATTGCCGTTATTCAGCAGGCACCGCCTCAGGCGCCGGTTGCCGCGCCAGCACAGGTTAATGCATTTCCGTCTGCTTGGGAGCGTGTACGTGACGCTTTTCAGAAAGCGCATCCGCCAGAGTTTGCAGGTAGCTCAGACGTGGTAGTCTCGAGCCAATGGAGGAAGGACATACAGAGGCATTTGAGGATGCATGAGTGCACAGATGTTCAGAAACAGGTGCTAGCTACTTTCAAGCTAGTGGGATCTGCATTACAGTGGTGGGAGTCTATTACCACCGCGGAGGAGAGGGATACCCTCACGATACAAGAGTTCTGGGTGCGGTTCGACCGCAAGTACTTTCCGTCCGCAGTTTATACAGAGATGAGGAGGAAACTGATGAGTTTGAAGCAAGAGGGCAAGACAGTGGCCGAGTATGAGGCCGCGTTCACTAACCTGTTGAATATCGTTCCAGACGAGATTCCAACAGAGAAGAAGAAGATAGAGAAGTTCACTGATGGGTTGAATTGGAGGATCCGTCAGCATCTGCTAGGGAACCTATCGTTGGCCACGTATTCTGATGTGATTAACGCTGCACTATTGCACTGCCAGGACCACCGTTTTCATATGGCCGAGGGCAAGCGGTCAGGGGAGTCTAGCCATCAGGGCAGGACTGGAGGACATGGTGCCAGCGGGGCACAGACCGATCAGGGGCAGAGACAGACTGAGCAGGGTACCCAGCAGGGGGACAATAAGAGATTCCGGTCAGGGAACTACAAGCAGGGACAGGGAGGTTTCCGTCAGGGCCATCAGGGTCCAAACGGCCATCAGGGCCAACAGGGGCAGAATGGGCAGCAGTTCCATCAGGGCCAGCAGGGCCAAGGGAGGAATGGTAACGGCTACCAGGGCCGGGGACAGCAGGGGCAGAGGGGAGGGAATTTCCCAGGGAAGTGCTTTACTTGTGGCAAGACTGGCCATAAGAAGCAGGATTGTCCTGATAGGGGTAGGGCCCCACAGCAGCAGCAGCAGGGTGCTCGCCAGGAGCCACAGAGACCTATGTTTCCCGCCGCTCTTCCTGCACCGCCACAGATGGCAGCATTGCCACCCATCCCGGCAGTCCCAGCTCAGCAGGGGCAGCTACAGTATGGACGTGTCTACAACGTTCACCAGGCTGCAGTTCCACAGGCACCGCCCGCGATCGAGGGTACGTTTCCTATCCATGGCACTATGGGTCGGGTGTTATTTGATACGGGTGCTACACACTGTTTTATTACTACACACTTCGCGAAAGCTTTAGGATTGTTAGCTACGGCAGAGAGCACAGTGACATGTGTCGACTCACCATTAGGGAGTGGGTCACTTATTTTCTTTATATGCCGGGGAGTGAGGGTAGAGGTTGGTGGTTTGGTATTACCTGCGGACATGTTAGTGTTAAACATGCATGTTCACGATGTGATCATCGGTATGGATTGGCTCGTAGAACATTGGGCCATGATTGATTGCTTCAGCGGGAGCATTGTTTTTGCCATTCCGGGGCAGGAGATGTTTATAGTGGCGATGCCTCGCCTAGAGGGAGGATCGACCGCTCATCTGTATTACATAGAGGAGGATACCTCTAAGGAGGTTGTGATTTCTTTAGATTCGATCCCGGTTGTCAAGGAGTATTCAGATGTGTTTCAGGAGATACCAGGCTTACCACCCAGTCGAGAGATAGACTTCGTTATTGACTTGCTACCGGGTACGAGACCTATAGCACGTGCACCGTACCGTATGGCTCCAGCTGAGATGCGAGAGCTACGGGATCAGATAGAGCAGCTGTTAGGGCAGGGCTTTATTCGCAGGAGTACCTCACCTTGGGGCGCTCCAGTTTTGTTTGTGAAGAAGAGGGATGGTTCACTGCGTTTGTGCGTGGACTATCGAGAGTTGAATAAGGTCACGATACGGAATAAGTATCCGTTGCCTCGAATCGATGACTTATTTGACCAGTTGAGAGGAGCTTCTTTCTTCTCGAAGATTGATTTGATATCGGGATACCATCAGTTGCGTATTAGGGAGGAGGATGTCTCGAAGACTGCGTTCTTGTCGAGATATGGTTCTTACGAGTTTCGGGTTATGCCTTTCGACTTGACCAACGCTCCAGCTGTGTTTATGGACTTGATGAATAGAGTGTTCAGGGATTTCCTAGACCAGTTTGTCATTGTCTTCATTGATGATATCCTGGTTTACTCTCAGACAGAGGAGGAGCACGCCGAGCATTTGAGGCAGGTTTTGCAGACACTTCGTCAGAACGAGCTGTATGCAAAATATGAGAAGTGCGGGTTTTGGCTGAAGGAGGTCCAGTTCTTGGGTCACATTATTTCTGACCAGGGAATATCAGTTGATCCAGGGAAGGTATCAGCGGTGAGGGAGTGGGGACAGCCCACGACACCAACGGAGATTCGTAGTTTCTTGGGTTTAGCAGGATACTACAGGAGGTTTATTCGGGGTTTCTCGGAGATAGCAGGTCCTTTGACACATCTTACTCGTAAGGGTGTACCATATATCTGGAGTGATGCCTGTCAGTTGGCATTCGATGAGTTGAAGGACAAATTGACCTCAGCACCTGTGTTAGCATTGCCGAGACCGGGAGTTGAATATTTGGTTTACACCGATGCGTCCTTGCAAGGACTGGGAGGTGTATTGCAGCAGGAGAGACAGGCCATAGCTTATGCTTCCCGTAAGCTTAAGCCTCATGAGAATAATTACCCCACGCATGATTTGGAGTTGGCGGAAGTGGTATTTGCCTTACGGATTTGGAGGCACTATCTTTTGGGGGAGAAGTTTCAGCTGTTCACGGACCACAAGTCCTTACAGTATCTGTTCACGCAGAAAGAGTTGAACATGCGGCAGCGTAGGTGGCTTGAGTTTGTGAAGGACTACCAGTTCGACATCCAGTACCACCCGGGTAAGGCTAACGTGGTAGCAGACGCGTTGAGCCGCAGGCCAGCAGATGAGGTGGCAGAGGTGTGGAAGGCTAAGTGGAAGGAATTGGGACACCAGGATGCAGTGGCCCGATCTTTCATGTCTGTGATGACCGTTACACCGCAGATTGTCACGAAGGTAGTACGGGCACAGGCCGATGACTCGTTCTGTCAAGAGCAGATAGTTCGATTACTAGCAGAGGGAGCCGAGTCCTATACCGTTAGCTCAGACGGGGGATTGCGCTTCAAGGGGAGATTAGTAGTTCCGGAAGGGGAAGAATTGCGGCACGATGTGATGGCCGAGTCGCACGGCTCACGGTTCGCGGTACATCCCGAAGGGGACAAAATGTACCAAGACATGAGACGGCAATATTGGTGGAGCGGTATGAAGAAAGATATCGCTGAGTTTGTCTCGAAATGCGCCACTTGTCAGCTTGTAAAAGTGGATCATCAGAGACCAGCAGGATTGCTACAGCCGTTGGAGGTTCCGGTGTGGATGTGGGAGAGCATATCCATGGATTTTGTCACGGGGTTGCCTACGTCGCAGAGGGGTCACGACTCCGTTTGGGTAATTGTGGACAGGTTGTCCAAGGTCGCTCACTTCTTACCCGTAAGGACTGACTACACTACGGGACAGTATGCCCAGCTTTTCATTTCAGAGATTGTGAGACTTCACGGTGTGCCCCTGAATATCGTGTCTGACAGAGACAAGATATTTGTTTCGAGGTTTTGGGAGAGTTTCCAGGAGGCCATGGGCACGGAATTGCGGTTGAGTACGACTTATCACCCGCAGACCGATGGGCAGACAGAGCGCACCAACCAGATGTTGGAGGACATGCTACGCATGTGCATTATTGACTTTGGGGGTGGATGGGAGCAGTACCTTCCACTGGTGGAGTTTGCTTACAACAACTCCTATCAGTTCACGATTGGCATGGCTCCGTTTGAGGCGTTGTACGGCAGGCCTTGTCGTTCCCCAGCATGTTGGTTGGAGGTGGGGGACAACAAATTACTTGGGCCAGAAGTGATCCAGGATACTTCGGCAAGGATTGAGTTGATTCGGAGTCGCATTCGGGTAGCTCAAGACAGGCAGAAGAGTTATGCTGATGCGAAGAGATTTTTCAGGGAGTTCCAAGTGGGGGACCAGGTTTTGCTCAGGGTATCTCCGATGAAGGGGATTATGGGATTCGGGAAGAAGGGGAAGTTGGCACCGAGGTATGTGGGGCCGTTTCTTATTATTAAGCGGATAGGACCGGTTGCATATAGACTTGGAGTACCGGAGCACTTGCATCGGATTCACGACGTGTTCCATATTTCCTCGCTGAGGAAATACCTTAGAGATAATTTGGCTCATTCTCACATTGCTGTGGAGGACATCGATCTCCAGCCGGATAGCTCTTACGAGGAGGGGCCAATTGCTATTTTGGACCGAAGCGAGAGGAAACTGCGGTCAAAGATAGTCCCGTTAGTGCGTGTTCAGTGGCGACATCACAACGTCGAGGAGTCCACATGGGAGCGCGAGGATGAGATGCGCGAGCGTTATCCAGAACTGTTTTTAGCAGGTACTTTCTAGTTTCGAATTTCGGGACGAAATTCAGTTATTAGGGGGGGAGTATGTAATACCCCGTATTTTTTACTATATTTAATTTGGGATTAATTAATTAAATTGCGTATTAATTGGAAATTAATTCGGGTTAAAAATACTAATGTGATGCGAGTTGGTATTTGATTATGTGCATATATGATTATATATGAACTTGGTATTATAAAATTTATCGTGGGATTTATATACGGCATTTTAGAAATTTTGTTGAGACGCGTGGGACCGCCGCGTCACGGTATATTATTTTTATTAATAAGAGTGAATTTAAAATCTATAATCCGTATGGTCGTTTTGAGTGCGCCAACGCGTCCGGAAGGGTCGAGATAGTCAGAAAACACTAGCCAGGGGTATAGTTTGTGAAGGCCCTATATAGAGCACACCTAGGATTTGCTTTTCGTGCTTTAGCTATATAGGACTTCATCTAGTTGGACTTGAAATTTTGACAAAATATTTTTGTAATATTAGGATTGTGTGTCCCCACATCGACTCCAAGCGCTCCTTGTCCATCTACATCAAATGTGATCTCCAATCAGTCCGCCATCTCAGAAAAAGGTAAACTTATGGCTCATAGGAATTATGTCACATAGGACACAACACCACGTTGCATTTTGCATTTTTATCATATCTTATGATAATGTTTTATTTTATCATAATAAAATTATTTCTTTTGAGTTCGAATATTTTAATTTGAAATTTTTATAAGAAAAATGTTTTTTTTTTTTTTTTTTTGAAAATAAATTTTGACACTAAATATTTTTCTTAATAAAAATTACAGAATATTTTTTTTGAAATTAAAAATACATTTTGTTATTTTATGTTTACTGTGCATATGCGTGTATATTAATATATATATATATTATATATACATAATATATGTTGTGTGCGTGCGTGTGTTTTTATATATATGTTAATATATGTATGTGTGTATGCATGTGTCCCTAGATGTGCGTGCATGTTAATATTTATATAGATATGTTAGTATGTTTATATATTGTATATATATGCTAGAATGTGTCATGCTTAAATGTTGCATGCATACCTTTTGTTTTATATGCAATATATATATTGTATTATATATTGTTTATGTATGCGTGTGTTTGCTTTACCCATGCCTTTTGGTTTGGCATATCTGTTGGCGTGTGCATTTAGGCATATTATTAGCTTTTGTGTACATTGTGCCTTGCCGATTTGACCCCCTTTTTAATAGCTGTTGGCATGAGGCAGACGTGACCCTACACTGTGGCGAATTTTTGACCACAGCCCCTGTATTATCTGATGGCGTGTGTCAGTTGATCTGTTTTAAAAGAAAACCATCCCACGGCTTTTTGGTTGCCACGTCTGTTGGCGTGTTCCCCAACTATACCCATAACCGCCCACGGTTTTTGTCTATACCGTAACTGGTATTTTCTAAAACGACGCCGCGGAATATTTTTTTCAGAAACTATTTTTTGAAAACGACGTCGGTATCATTTTAGTTTTAAAAACCGGAAATAGATATCCTTAATACGACGTCGTGGTGTTATTATTTATAACGGTAAGTTTTTAGTGCGTTCCAGCTGGCTCCCTTTACTGCCTTTTACCGCCCGCGGTTTTACATAAAACCGAAAATGGTTTGTGGTTTTTCATTTAAAACGACTGCGTTTTATATAACAGATTGTTTCTTGTTCAGTTAGTGCGAACAACTTGCTTTACACGTGTCTTAATTTTAATGGAACATTTTGTGTTTCTTTCTCAGCCACAAGATCTACTTCTTATCAACGGTTCTGTGTAATTTGTTAGTGATCCTTGTGATTTTATTTTACACCAATCAGCACACACTTGTGCACTCTATAAATAGGGACATTGTGTCTTCATTTTTTTAACCCGAGAAAATTCGTTTTTGAGCATAAATTCTGCCAAAATTAATTCTGAGAGAGAGAGACTAAACACCAGTATTTTCAGTGAAATCTTGTGTGTATTCTTTACAAAACATTGCTGAGTCTTCAAGTCGTTTTGTGGATTCAAGAATGGAAGATTTTTAATCTCAGAATTTCTGCATTTCCAAATCAATTGATTTTTCATTCTGAAAAATCGTTTTGTGAGTATCTCTATTATTGTTCTTGTTTTCTTGTAGTTTCTGATCTGTTATGTGCTAGATCTAAAGTGTTTGTGCAAGTATTGTGCTGGAATATATTTTATAAACACTACACACACTAAGAACTAGTAGTGATCTTACTTCTTTTAAAACACTTTGTTTTAAATTGATTTTTCTGGAAATCTGATTTACACGAAAGAGGAACTAATTCTAGGTTTAGAGAGTTAAACCTAATATAAGTTGTGAATCGGAACCTAACTACCTGATACTGGAAATATGACCTTGGACTAAACATATTTGTACCTGTATACTTGTCCAAGGACTTGGACTGAGAACAAGAACATACTGGACCTAATCAAGAACCTGAACTGTTCAGACTGATTGGAACTTAAACTAAACTGGATTAAATCATTTTAATCTGAACTAGTTATACACAGTTTGTATTATTTCTGACTGTATGCTTAATATGATTTATTTCTGTTCAGTATAGAAATATATCTGTGTGAACATGCTTACTTGATTGCTCAAGTGATTTTCGGATATTGTTTGCATCTCATATCACTCACATATAATCACTCACGTTGTATTCACGTAGACACATCTTTGGTTGTGTAATATCTGAACAAGTCTAGTGTTCGAGATTTAAAGAAAGAGAAAAGAAGTTTTTCAAAAGTGTATTCAAATTCAAGATGACTTGATTTGAATAACACAAGACTTGCAAAGATATAGGTGAAATATAGTCTGTTGCATCACACACACTTCACTAGAAAGTAAATAATAGGCACTGAGCCAACCTGCGCTTAAAGAAGTTAAAGGGGAGGCGTGGAAGTGAAGAACGCAAAAACAAGTGAGGACAAGTTAAAGAGAGAACTGAATAAGCAACCTGGTTAGAGACTTGGTCGTGTGGGATAATAGCTAGATCATTCTTCTTTAATTGTTACGTTTGTTGTTTGTAACTCGTACCTATTCTTTTATTGTTTTAGTGAAAGTAGTTTAGGTGACTCCTAGAGGAGTCCGTCGTTTTTCCCGGGGAAGGGTTTTTGCGACGTTAAATAAATACCGTGTGTTGTACATTTCTTGCATTTCACCTCATATGAAAAGGTAGGACTTAATAATTAGAAACTCGCCTAAAAATTGAATCTGTTTTGGACTTTAATTAACTTTGAAAATTAAAACTATTTTCATAAAAGTTAATCAAATTAAGTAAAAGTTTAATTTGGTCCCCCTTGGAATCATTCATATAAACTCGTAGGTTTAAGGTGTTTACTCAAACAATAGTTTACTTCCGCACATAAAGTCTTTGCGCACCGACCCGCATTGCTGGGGTAACCTCAAGTGGTATCAGAGCTAGACTTTTAAAGATCATTTTTAAAACTTTTGTTAAACACTTTTCACCTTGTTTTAATGGATGATTCAAGTCAACTTCTTAGGCTAGGCAATTTTAGCAGACCTCCTATTTTTGATGGCTCAAATTTTTCGTATTGGAAAATTAGGATGGTAGCATTTATTCAAGGCACACTAGGAGATGACGTGTGGGATTTAATTGAAAATGGTTATAAACACCCCACCACTCCTATAGCAGAAGGCAGCACTATCTTTAGAAAACTTAAAACCACTGAATTGAATATTGATCAGAAAAAGATAAGCAATTTCAATAATAAGGGTAAGAATGCCATTTTCATGAGTGTAAGTGAAAATGAACTGAAACGTATTTGTCACTGCACCACCAGTAAGGACGCATGGGATACATTAGTAATAGCACATGAAGGCGATGCTAGGGTAAAAAGATGTAAAACTCAAATGCTTATCCAACAGTACAATATGCTTGTTATGAAAGATAACGAACCATTTGACGATTTCTATATGCGTTTGACTGATATTATTACCCTGTTGCATGCTAATGATGTTGAGTATACTGATCAAGAAGTATGTGCTAAGATTTTGAGATCCCTTGCCCCTAGATTTGATCATAAACGTTATATCATTGAAGAAATGGATGATCCTTCTCTTACGCCTGAACTGCTTAGTTCTAAATTGAGAACTATGGAACTTGAAACAGCTTTTAGAAAGACTCTTACCTCTTATGCTAAGAATGATCTGACCAGTTCTTCTAAAGTTGCATTTAAAACTGCCTGTCCTAATAAATACAAACATGAGGTAGTTAGGCAACTATCTGAGTCTGATAATGAATCTGATGTTGAGTCGGATGACATTGATAAGATTGACAATCAACTTGCACTTATGTCTTCTCAATTTAAGAAACTCTTGAAGCATAGAAACTCTATTGCTAAAAGACGTATGCAAGAGAATAATCAATCTCGTCAGGCCAATCGACCCCATAATAGAAATTCTAAAGTAAAGGCTGATCATGATAGTTCTACTAGTAAGATTGATAAATCGAAAATGGCTTGTCATAATTGTGGTAAACTTGGACATTTTATTGCTGAATGTAGATCCAAACCACAGTCAAAGTATCCTAAAAAGTTCAAGGCAAACATTACAAAAACTTGGGATGATTCCTCTGATTCTGAATCAGAAGAAGACCAAGCTGAAACTGAATCAAATTACCTTGCGTTTTTAGGAGAAGTTTATGACTGTTGTGGAGATGTATATCTTGCTGGAATGTCTGATTCTGAAGATAATTCTGATTCTGATGAAGTGTTTGATTTAATTGCTGCTGCTAAGTCTTTACTAGTTAATCAGCCATCTATGCTAGAATTAACTGCACCATTTGATGCTAAACGTGCATACTTGTGTGACACTAAACCCGAAGATTGCCCCATTTCACCCAGTGACACGGTGAATAATGATAATAGGGTTGCTTATGATGATTATGCTGAACTGTATGTGAGAACATTGCAAAATAGGCAAGAATTATCTAATCTGGTTAAATTGCTTAGTGAATCCCTAGAGAATCAGTATAAGATAACTCAACAAAATTCCGTGGAATTGTGCAATGTCAAAATTGATTTTGAAAAACAGTCACTTGAATTTAAAATTCAGATTACGACTCTAAATGAAAATCTGACTTCTTTAGAAGACAAATATAATGCTGCACTTTTGCAAGTTGAGAAGTCTAAAGAAGTTTGTGAAACTGCCTTTAAAATGTGTCGTAGTCGTGACATAAAATTCTTTGACCTTGAAGAGTTGATTGCTGTCCAACGTTATCATGGTGATACAAGAGGGTTTGGTTATGATGGTCCTATTACGAAAATAAATGATTTTTCCAAACCAGTCCTCTTTGTTAAAGCCAAGGAAGAAATGGCTCTTCTGTTGGAAAGCAAGTCAAATGAAAAGGCCAAAGGAAAACAAGTTTTAATCGAAAATGATTTTGAAGGCGACATTGATTACTTCATTGAAAATTTTGTTGAAACATCTTCTTCTAGATACTGTCCCCCTGCTAAGAGACCTTCTAGACATGTTAACTCCAATTCTGGTGAGAAATTTGAAACTTGCTTTGTTAGAAAACATTGTATTTCTGGCATTCCTACATCTAATAAATTCTGCACTATTTGTGATGTTTTTGGACACCAAAACTTTGAGTGCCAATGGTTTCAAAAGAAAAATGATAATTTTTACTTTAACCCAAAAAGTGGGAGATTAGGTTGTAAAACCTCAAATCGCAATGGATCATTTCACTATTTTAGTAAGCCTCGAACTTGGACTAATCACAAATCTCGACCATTTGGTAAATCCTTTCTCAGATCCAAAATTATTGCACAAAACAAATTTAAATTGGTGCCTATTTGGATCAGATCTGATGATCTAAGACCCCAGCTAAAACATTCAAATTTAAAATCTTTTGTAGTCTTAACAGCCCTACGCTGTGAGATGCATAGTGCTGGTTGGTACTTAGACAGCGGATGCTCGCGTCATATGACGGGTGATGTTACCAAACTTAAGGATGTTGTTCATTATAAAGGTGGCAACGTGACCTTTGGAGATGGTAAGACCTCCCAAGTCATTGGCAAAGGTACTCTTAATGAATAAGGTTTACCCAATGTTAATGATGTGTTATTAGTTCAAGGAATGAGAGCTAATTTACTTTCTATCAGTCAATTTTGTGATAATGGTTGCCAAGTTAAATTTTCCAAAACCTCCTGTGATGTTTTGACTAATATGGGAGAGAATTACATAAAAGGCAATCGTACCACAGACAACTGTTACAAAGCTTCTGGCTCCTTGTCTTGTAATGTTACTCTTTTAGATGATACTGACCTATGGCACAATAGGTTGGGGCACATCAGTTTTGATACCTTAAATCGGTTATCATCACAAGACATTGTTAGAGGTCTACCTAAAATAAAGAAATGCCCCTCTGCTGTTTGTGGTCCATGTCAAGTGGGTAAGATCACCAAATCTCCTCACAAAAAGGTTAAAGACATCAACACCACGGCACCTCTTGAACTTCTACACATGGATTTAATGGGTCCAACTAGGACTGTTAGTTTGAATGGAAATTCTTATATCCTAGTTATTGTGGATGATTTTTCTCGATTTACTTGGGTTGCTTTCATGAAAGCTAAGTCAGAAACATTTAACAATTTCTTGAAAATTCTGACTCGGATAGAAAATGAGAAAGACACCCAGGTAACTCGAATTCGAAGTGATAGAGGTGGTGAGTTTAAAGAAACTGGTATCATTGAGTATTGTGAGGCTAATGGTTATTCTCATGAGTTTAGTGCTCCAAAAACTCCTCAACAAAATGGAGTTGTTGAAAGGAAAAACAGAGTTGTACAAGAAATGGCTAGAGTCCTTATCCATGCTAAAAATTTACCTCTATACTTTTGGGAAGAAGCTTGTCTTACTGCTGTTCATATTATCAATCGTGTATATCTTAGGAAGAATACCAAAATGACCCCTTACGAATTTTGGTTCAACAAAAAGCCAAATCTTAAATATTTTCGTACTTTTGGCTCCATTTGTTATGTGTGCAATGATCGTAATAATCTTTCAAAATTTGAAGCCAAAGGCGATAAATCCATTTTTCTTGGCTATTCTCAGAATAGTAGAGCTTTAAGAGTTTTCAACTTAAGAACCAAATCCATTGTAGAGTCTATTAATGTTGTTGTAATTGATAGCACTATTGAACTTGTTAGTAAAGATCCACCTGTAGAAACTGATTTGGATATAAATATTTTAAATGATTCAGTTTTGACAGAAGATGAATCTTTACCAGCACAAACCCTTGCCGTGCCTAACTGGGTTTCAAAAGATCATCCCTCCGCTGAAGTTGTTGGTGATATTCGTGCGCCCGTAAGAACTAGAAATCAATTACGTCAAGTAGCTCATATGGCTGCTTTTTTATCCCTCGTGGAACCAAAATCAGTAAATAAGGCACTTAATGATTCATATTGGATTGATGCGATGCAAGAGGAGCTAGCTCAATTTACGGATCATGACGTATGGTATTTAGTTCCAAGGCCCAAGGATATCAAAGTAATCGGTACTAAATGGATTTTCAAAAACAAGACCGATGAAAAAGGGATAGTCATTCGAAATAAGGCTAGACTTGTAGCACAGGGTTATTCTCAAATAGAAGGAATAGACTATGACGAGACGTTTGCCCCGGTTACCCGTCTTGAATCAGTGAGATTGCTTCTAGCTGTTGCTTGTCACTTACAATTTAAACTTTTTCAAATGGACGTAAAATCTGCTTTTCTTAATGGTATTCTTTCCGAAGAAGTATACGTTGAGCAGCCCAAAGGTTTTCAAGATCCCAAACTCCCTAATCATGTTTATAGACTTAAGAAAGCTTTATATGGTTTAAAACAGGCCCCTCGTGCTTGGTATGAACGTTTGACTGCTTTTCTATCCTCACATGGGTTTGTTAGAGGAGGTGTTGACCAAACTCTTTTTGTTAAGAAATCTAATAAAAATGACATTTTGATTGCTCAAATTTATGTAGATGACATCATTTTTGGGTCTACCTCACCAAATGAAGTTAAACAGTTTTCAAAAGACATGAGTAGTGAATTTAAGATGTCACTTATGGGGGAGCTACAGTATTTTCTAGGACTTCAAATAAGACAGCAAAGTGATGGCCTCTTTATTTCACAATCCAAATATGCTAAGGATTTACTTGTTAAATTTGGACTTGAAAATGCTAAAATTTCTTCTACACCTATGGCTCTAAAAACTAAATTATCCAAATCCGATAGTGGCCCAGATGTAGATCCCACATTATACCGTAGCATAATTGGTAGTTTATTATACTTAACTGCTTCTAGACCTGATATTCAGTACGCTGTTTGTATCTGTGCGCGATTTCAATCCAGTCCGAAAGAGTCTCACCTCACTTGTGCTAAAAATATTTTAAAATATGTTAAAGGCACAATTGAGTTTGGACTTTGGTATACCAATGACTCTTCTTGTGAGATAATTGGATACTCGGATGCGGATTGGGGTGGGAGCACGGATGATTGTCGTTCCACCTCGGGTGGTTGCTATTATTTAGGACAGAATCTCGTTGGATGGCCTAGTAAAAAGCAAACTAGTGTAACTTTATCAACTGCAGAATCTGAATATGTTGCTGCTGGTGCATGTTGTGCTCAACTTATTTGGATTAAACAAATGCTATCAAATTATGGTATTATTCAGTCCAAAGTACACCTTTATTGTGATAATGAAAGTGCCATTTGTATTGCCAAAAATCCTGTCCAGCATAGTAGGACTAAGCACATCAACATAAGACATCATTTTATTAGAGAGTTGGTTGAAGCAAAAGAACTTGTAATCGAACATATTCCTACTGAAAATCAACTAGCTGATCTGTTCACTAAACCGTTAGATAAATCCCGGTTTGAGAAATTGCGACATATGATTGGAATGACTGTACTCGACAATTAGTTGTGTTTACTCTGCTTTCTGTATACTAGATCTCCGAGGTTTTAGGATAAGGGTATCTACTAATAACCGGTATCTCTTAAAGCCATGTGTAATGTAGGAGACGCTTATTTTGCAGATTATTAACACTCATTTTTTTTTCTTTCTTTTCCATTGTCTAATTTAGACAAAATGGGGGAGAATTGAGTACATGTTTTAGTCATTTGTTGTTGTTTTTCATACATTACCTGTCTTATAATTTCTGCACATTTAATTCTGTCATATTAATATTTTGGTAGAGCATATTCTACTAACTTGATTTCTTGGCAGATTGTGTATTTATGTTTTGCAGGTTTTTCTTAACCGTGCATCCGATCGAGTTCTGTTTTTTTTCTAGGATGGGTGGGTAGTTAGATACTCTTTTGTATAGGACATATTAGGATTTATTTTTCCTTAGTATATCATTTGATGTACTCAAGGGTTTTGTCAAAATTAGTCCAATGGGGGAGTTTGAAGGCCCTATATAGAGCACACCTAGGATTTGCTTTTCGTGCTTTAGCTATATAGGACTTCATCTAGTTGGACTTGAAATTTTGACAAAATATTTTTGTAATATTAGGATTGTGTGTCCCCACATCGACTCCAAGCGCTCCTTGTCCATCTACATCAAATGTGATCTCCAATCAGTCCGCCATCTCAGAAAAAGGTAAACTTATGGCTCATAGGAATTATGTCACATAGGACACAACACCACGTTGCATTTTGCATTTTTATCATATCTTATGATAATGTTTTATTTTATCATAATAAAATTATTTCTTTTGAGTTCGAATATTTTAATTTGAAATTTTTATAAGAAAAATGTTTTTTTTTTTTTTTTTTGAAAATAAATTTTGACACTAAATATTTTTCTTAATAAAAATTACAGAATATTTTTTTTGAAATTAAAAATACATTTTGTTATTTTATGTTTACTGTGCATATGCGTGTATATTAATATATATATATATTATATATACATAATATATGTTGTGTGCGTGCGTGTGTTTTTATATATATGTTAATATATGTATGTGTGTATGCATGTGTCCCTAGATGTGCGTGCATGTTAATATTTATATAGATATGTTAGTATGTTTATATATTGTATATATATGCTAGAATGTGTCATGCTTAAATGTTGCATGCATACCTTTTGTTTTATATGCAATATATATATTGTATTATATATTGTTTATGTATGCGTGTGTTTGCTTTACCCATGCCTTTTGGTTTGGCATATCTGTTGGCGTGTGCATTTAGGCATATTATTAGCTTTTGTGTACATTGTGCCTTGCCGATTTGACCCCCTTTTTAATAGCTGTTGGCATGAGGCAGACGTGACCCTACACTGTGGCGAATTTTTGACCACAGCCCCTGTATTATCTGATGGCGTGTGTCAGTTGATCTGTTTTAAAAGAAAACCGTCCCACGGCTTTTTGGTTGCCACGTCTGTTGGCGTGTTCCCCAACTATACCCATAACCGCCCACGGTTTTTGTCTATACCGTAACTGGTATTTTCTAAAACGACGCCGCGGAATATTTTTTTCAGAAACTATTTTTTGAAAACGACGTCGGTATCATTTTAGTTTTAAAAACCGGAAATAGATATCCTTAATACGACGTCGTGGTGTTATTATTTATAACGGTAAGTTTTTAGTGCGTTCCAGCTGGCTCCCTTTACTGCCTTTTACCGCCCGCGGTTTTACATAAAACCGAAAATGGTTTGTGGTTTTTCATTTAAAACGACTGCGTTTTATATAACAGATTGTTTCTTGTTCAGTTAGTGCGAACAACTTGCTTTACACGTGTCTTAATTTTAATGGAACATTTTGTGTTTCTTTCTCAGCCACAAGATCTACTTCTTATCAACGGTTCTGTGTAATTTGTTAGTGATCCTTGTGATTTTATTTTACACCAATCAGCACACACTTGTGCACTCTATAAATAGGGACATTGTGTCTTCATTTTTTTAACCCGAGAAAATTCGTTTTTGAGCATAAATTCTACCAAAATTAATTCTGAGAGAGAGAGACTAAACACCAGTATTTTCAGTGAAATCTTGTGTGTATTCTTTACAAAACATTGCTGAGTCTTCAAGTCGTTTTGTGGATTCAAGAATGGAAGATTTTTAATCTCAGAATTTCTGCATTTCCAAATCAATTGATTTTTCATTCTGAAAAATCGTTTTGTGAGTATCTCTATTATTGTTCTTGTTTTCTTGTAGTTTCTGATCTGTTATGTGCTAGATCTAAAGTGTTTGTGCAAGTATTGTGCTGGAATATATTTTATAAACACTACACACACTAAGAACTAGTAGTGATCTTACTTCTTTTAAAACACTTTGTTTTAAATTGATTTTTCTGGAAATCTGATTTACACGAAAGAGGAACTAATTCTAGGTTTAGAGAGTTAAACCTAATATAAGTTGTGAATCGGAACCTAACTACCTGATACTGGAAATATGACCTTGGACTAAACATATTTGTACCTGTATACTTGTCCAAGGACTTGGACTGAGAACAAGAACATACTGGACCTAATCAAGAACCTGAACTGTTCAGACTGATTGGAACTTAAACTAAACTGGATTAAATCATTTTAATCTGAACTAGTTATACACAGTTTGTATTATTTCTGACTGTATGCTTAATATGATTTATTTCTGTTCAGTATAGAAATATATCTGTGTGAACATGCTTACTTGATTGCTCAAGTGATTTTCGGATATTGTTTGCATCTCATATCACTCACATATAATCACTCACGTTGTATTCACGTAGACACATCTTTGGTTGTGTAATATCTGAACAAGTCTAGTGTTCGAGATTTAAAGAAAGAGAAAAGAAGTTTTTCAAAAGTGTATTCAAATTCAAGATGACTTGATTTGAATAACACAAGACTTGCAAAGATATAGGTGAAATATAGTCTGTTGCATCACACACACTTCACTAGAAAGTAAATAATAGGCACTGAGCCAACCTGCGCTTAAAGAAGTTAAAGGGGAGGCGTGGAAGTGAAGAACGCAAAAACAAGTGAGGACAAGTTAAAGAGAGAACTGAATAAGCAACCTGGTTAGAGACTTGGTCGTGTGGGATAATAGCTAGATCATTCTTCTTTAATTGTTACGTTTGTTGTTTGTAACTCGTACCTATTCTTTTATTGTTTTAGTGAAAGTAGTTTAGGTGACTCCTAGAGGAGTCCGTCGTTTTTCCCGGGGAAGGGTTTTTGCGACGTTAAATAAATACCGTGTGTTGTACATTTCTTGCATTTCACCTCATATGAAAAGGTAGGACTTAATAATTAGAAACTCGCCTAAAAATTGAATCTGTTTTGGACTTTAATTAACTTTGAAAATTAAAACTATTTTCATAAAAGTTAATCAAATTAAGTAAAAGTTTAATTTGGTCCCCCTTGGAATCATTCATATAAACTCGTAGGTTTAAGGTGTTTACTCAAACAATAGTTTACTTCCGCACATAAAGTCTTTGCGCACCGACCCGCATTGCTGGGGTAACCTCAGTTTGGGTCCCGGGGTATTTTTAGGCCATACCGGCAACTTAAAGGGTATTTTAGTAATTTGGTATTTTTGGGTAATTAAAAGTGACGAAAATTGAGAGTTGTAATCTGATAAGGAATTGACCCAACCAACCCTTTATTAACCCCATAAGCTACGTAGGTTATCATTTAGTCTTCCAACTCTCCCAAAGAAAACCCTAGCCACCATAGCCATGTTTGGAAGAAGAAAGCTTAGAGAGGAAGGGAAAGAGGAGGAATTCTGCAGAAAATCTGCAGAAAGAGATTACAAATCCAACCCCAGATTCTGAAACAATCAAGGCAAGTGATTTATTCCATTTAAATTTCAGAGAATGCTTCTTCCATGTTAGATTATTCATAAATTTTGTATGTTCTTTGAAGATAATGAAAAACCCATAAGATTGGAGTTATTAGTTTAAATTTTGGGATATAGGTTGCATGTAGAATGTTACTGGGAGATTATATTAAGAGAATTATCAACTTTTGTTATACCAAAAACGGATTTAAGATGAAGTTTATGAATGTTCTTGAGATAAAATCTGGAAACTAGGTTTTTGATGAAGTTTGACCCATATGTAGCCTTTAGATGTTGAATTAGTGGTTTGTGGACGTTAGTAATATTGTAGGATTGTTATATGACATTGCTATAACGTTATATCTGAGAATCATACGTTGGAAATAAGTTTTGGGACGTTTTCAAATCTGCAGAACGAAGCAGTCCGTAGCCATACCTGTTCGATCGACATTCATCAGTCGATCGATCGACTAGATCGATCGATCGATATTCATAGGTCGATCGATCGACCTTCCCAGAATGAGTAAAATTTTCCTTAATTTGATTTTAATGGCGGAAACCCTCGGAGAATATGTTTGGAGAACTTATGAATACCCTCACCTTTAAGGGAGACCAGTAGGCGTGATTATTATAGTGGACTTTAATTAGAATGCAATTCGGGGAATTATTCTAGGTTATTGAAATTCGTTAGAGAGGTAACGTTTGGGTTAAGAGTGTAAAATTGTGTAATTCGATGAAATAAGGTTTAGAGCAGAAGTAAAAACCTTAGGAATAAAGATGTTATATTTGGGAATAATCGGAACCTAATAATCTATTATAGATAGGTTTTAAGGTTAAGGGACTACGACGTGAGATGTGTTGGTAATTTAACTTTATATTAACGGGAGATTTGAAATACATAAGTTTGGAATAATGGTATTATGATGTAGCTTATACCTTATTAAAATGGTGATATCTAAGATGTGTGAATGCTTAGTATATAGTTTATGTGTATGACATACCTACCATACTTGCTATCACGGGAGGTTACGTTCGCTTAGGACCCTCTAATCCTTGTGTGCCTACGGGGGGGATATAGACTGGTACCTTGATGAACATAGGTCATAGAAAGACTTATTGTGATATTAATAAGTCCGCTGACCATGAGAGCGTAGGTATGTGCGTGACCCATGTGATGGTGACTGTGTTCGCCTCCACTATTTGTGATTTGTGTTATCTGAACTATTCCTGAGAGATTCGGAATATGTGATCCTTATGTACGTGATGTACCGGGATGGATAGCAGAGTATGTGTGCACCATAGCTTAGATTGCGGGGTGCTTGTATCGTATATTTATGATGTGAATAATATACATTAAATTAATGGAAATCCTCATGTTAATGTTGTAAAAATATTACGGTATTGTTTCGAGATATATAATGAGTTAGCTGATAGTTATATCAATGGCATTGTTAGTAACTGAGTTTACATTAAACCTCTATTAAATTACGAGCGTTATTATGTTAAATTAACCGAGTAAAATGGGTAGAACCTTTGGTAGTCTAGCTAGTTACGTTGTCACTTAGCTAGTGGAAAGGGTAGTTATAGATGGGTACTTACGTTAGGAGTGCACAGTTAGTCGAGAGGTGAGAATTTAATGTGAGTGCACGTCCTAACATGTACTTTGCATTTAATTTTTTAAATGTTTTTAAAGCACTTGCAGGTTTTTAAAATGATTTCCACTTTCGGGCTCTGACCCATTTGCTTTCAAATATATTTTCTTGTAAAACCATTTTAGGTGCCCAGCCACAAGGACACCAAGCATAGGATTCTCATTCAGAAGACGAGCTGTAGCTGTTTGTGGAAGCTACAGGGACTTTCTTTTAGACGCCTCTCTCATTTGGATTCCAGTCTCAGCATCTATCAGTTGTAGGGCATGTTGCCCAATTCTATTAGACATTTTTACATTTCAGTTTTCAGACTCTAGCATGTATTGCTCAGTATTCAGTTTTAGTTATTTATTTCAGTTTACTTATCAGTTGTGGGATTTGTATTGAGGAGTTTTTCCTCCAGAGTTTATTTACATTTTGTGATGGTTATTTGTTTTACTTTAGTATGGTGAATGGTGTTATTTAGTTATTCATTACTCTTGTTGCATGTTAATCAGATTTATTTAGTTATTAAAAAGCTATATGTTACTCGACAAAGTATTCAGATAAGCATAAATCAGAAAAATCAAGCACGTGAAGTTAGCACTCAGTTGCTCGACACAGGAAGCAGTTGGTCGGATGGAAAACCAATCAACATACTTAAAGATTATGACAAGCTACAAGCTGCATACTATGGCATGGCTGCATCCAAATTCCCAGGGGTGATACATAGCACACGGAATTCCTCTAAAGAAAGATTAGCAACCATCGATCAGCCTGCATCATACTTCGTCCAAGAGATAATGAACTTTGTGTTGAACAAATCAAGAAAGTAGATCAAGAATTTCACGAGCACCGAGCAACATTGCAGAATAAATACTCCATCCTTTCAAGTAACCCATCAAGCATGAAGCATTGGAGGCTTCTGTTGATACCAAATTTAATCTACTGACGTGGACCAATAATAAGAAGACACGTGTCAATCTACATGGCACAATAAAAACGAGGAAGTTTATTTCCCCCGACCAAGTCATGTTCGCTCCGAGCAACAAGGATACCCCGAGGAACTACAACACTCCGAGGAACTCCAGCGCTCCGATGAACTCCTGAACGACGAGCAACTAAGGCGGTTCGAGCTGCATCTCGACCACAGCATTGATTGCCATATAACCAACAGTTCAAAACTGTTCATTGACTGCTTATCATCTTGACGCACACGCTTGAAGAACATTAAATGAGTTACCCTTTCAGATGATAGCCTTAAGGACCTTTCATATGTATATCATTTAATGCACCACCCTTTCATATGTAAGCCTCAGGGCTATAAATACATGGTATCTCCCTCATTCAAAGGGATCGGAATTTCTTGAGAGAACTTGTAATCAAGAATTCTGCAAACACTCAGCAATAACATAACAGTGGATGTAGGCTTTATTCCTAGCCGAACCACTTTAAAAATCTTTGTCTTATTTATTTATCTGTGATTGAAAAATTAGAGCGATCTAGTTTTTTACATCAACAGATTGGATTAATTAATTAAATTGCGTATTAATTGGAAATTAATCCGGGTTAAAAATACTAATGTGATGCGAGTTGGTATTTGATTATGTGCATATATGATTATATATGAACTTGGTATTATAAAATTTGTCGTGGGATTTATATACGGCATTTTAGAAATTTTGTTGAGACGCGTGGGACCGCCGCGTCACGGTATATTATTTTTATTAATAAGAGTGAATTTAAAATCTATAATCCGTATGGTCGTTTTGAGTGCGCCAACGCGTCCGGAAGGGTCGAGATAGTCAGAAAACACTAGCCGGGGGTATAGTTTGGATCCCGGGGTATTTTTAGGCCATACCGGCAACTTAAAGGGTATTTTAGTAATTTGGTATTTTTGGGTAATTAAAAGTGACGAAAATTGAGAGTTGTAATCTGATAAGGAATTGACCCAACCAACCCTTTATTAACCCCATAAGCTACGTAGGTTATCATTTAGTCTTCCAACTCTCCCAAAGAAAACCCTAGCCACCATAGCCATCTTTGGAAGAAGAAAGCTTAGAGAGGAAGGGAAAGAGGAGGAATTCTGCAGAAAATCTGCAGAAAGAGATTACAAATCCAACCCCAGATTCTGAAACAATCAAGGCAAGTGATTTATTCCATTTAAATTTTAGAGAATGCTTCTTCCATGTTAGATTATTCATAAATTTTGTATGTTCTTTGAAGATAATGAAAAACCCATAAGATTGGAGTTATTAGTTTAAATTTTGGGATATAGGTTGCATGTAGAATGTTACTGGGAGATTATATTAAGAGAATTATCGACTTTTGTTATACCAAAAACGGATTTAAGATGAAGTTTATGAATGTTCTTGAGATAAAATCTGGAAACTAGGTTTTTGATGAAGTTTGACCCATATGTAGCCTTTAGATGTTGAATTAGTGGTTTGTGGACGTTAGTAATATTGTAGGATTGTTATATGACATTGCTATAACGTTATATCTGAGAATCATACGTTAGAAATAAGTTTTGGGACGTTTTCAAATCTGCAGAACGAAGCAGTCCGTAGCCATACCTGTTCGATCGATCGATCGACATTCATCAGTCGATCGATCGACTAGATCGATCGATCGATATTCATAGGTCGATCGATCGACCTTCCCAGAATGAGTAAAATTTTCCTTAATTTGATTTTAATGGCGGAAACCCTCGGAGAATATGTTTGGAGAACTTATGAATACCCTCACCTTTAAGGGAGACCAGTAGGCGTGATTATTATAGTGGACTTTAATTAGAATGCAATTCGGGGAATTATTCTAGGTTATTGAAATTCGTTAGAGAGGTAACGTTTGGGTTAAGAGTGTAAAATTGTGTAATTCGATGAAATAAGGTTTAGAGCAGAAGTAAAAACCTTAGGAATAAAGATGTTATATTTGGGAATAATCGGAACCTAATAATCTACTATAGATAGGTTTTAAGGTTAAGGGACTACGACGTGAGACGTGTTGGTAATTTAACTTTATATTAACGGGAGATTTGAAATACATAAGTTTGGAATAATGGTATTATGATGTAGCTTATACCTTATTAAAATGGTGATATCTAAGATGTGTGAATGCTTAGTATATAGTTTATGTGTATGACATACCTACCATACTTGCTATCACGCGAGGTTACGTTCGCTTAGGACCCTCTAATCCTTGTGTGCCTACTGGGGGGATATAGACTGGTACCTTGATGAACATAGGTCATAGAAAGACTTATTGTGATATTAATAAGTCCGCTGACCATGGGAGCGTAGGTATGTGCGTGACCCATGTGATGGTGACTGTGTTCGCCTCCACTATTTGTGATTTGTGTTATCTGAACTATTCCTGAGAGGTTCGGAATATGTGATCCTTATGTACGTGATGTACCGGGATGGATAGCAGAGTATGTGTGCACAATAGCTTAGATTGCGGGGTGCTTGTATCGTATATTTATGATGTGAATAATATACATTAAATTAATGGAAATCCTCATGTTAATGTTGTAAAAATATTACGGTATTGTTTCGAGATATATAATGAGTTAGCTGATAGTTATATCAATGGCATAGTTAGTAACTGAGTTTACATTAAACCTCTATTAAATTACGAGCGTTATTATGTTAAATTAACCGAGTAAAATGGGTAGAACCTTTGGTAGTCTAGCTAGTTACGTTGTCACTTAGCTAGTGGAAAGGGTAGTTATAGATGGGTACTTACGTTAGGAGTGCACAGTTAGTCGAGAGGTGAGAATTTAATGTGAGTGCACGTCCTAACATGTACTTTGCATTTAATGTTTTAAATGTTTTTAAAGCACTTGCAGGTTTTTAAAATGATTTCCACTTTCGGGCTCTGACCCATTTGCTTTCAAATATATTTTCTTGTAAAACCATTTTAGGTGCCCAGCCACAAGGACACCAAGCACAGGATTCTCATTCAGAAGACGAGCTGTAGATGTTTGTGGAAGCTACAGGGACTTTCTTTTAGACGCCTCTCTCATTTGGATTCCAGTCTCAGCATCTATCAGTTGTAGGGCATGTTGCCCAATTCTATTAGACATTTTTACATTTCAGTTTTCAGACTCTAGCATGTATTGCTCAGTATTCAGTTTTAGTTATTTATTTCAGTTTACTTATCAGTTGTGGGATTTGTATTGAGGAGTTTTTCCTCCAGAGTTTATTTACATTTTGTGATGGTTATTTGTTTTACTTTAGTATGGTGAATGGTGTTATTTAGTTATTCATTACTCTTGTTGCATGTTAATCAGATTTAATAAAATTTGGCACTTACTTTTTAAATACTAGGTGGTTAGTAATAATAAAACGTTTTCGACAGTGATGCTATTAACTGAGCCAACTTGGCATTTTGAATTAATTTTATAAAGGAGTAGCTACCCGGTGTTTAATTAGTCGGGGTGTCACACCAGTGTGGCTCTAAGTGTTAGGGAACGTAGGAATCCAAAATTACGAAGTGATGTACTTCAAATAATTCAAGGTTTCTTGGAGGTGAACAATCCGTTTATCCACAAATATCGTCAGGCGTTTGCTATTTTCAATGAATTATATCGATCCGGCCAGAACTTGCCAGCATACCTGCATTATGATTTTGTAGCAGATCGTAGAAGGTATAATTTTCCTTCAACCGATGAGATTGCTATTATTTTGATCGGCGATTACCATAATTTGTCTGCAATGAGAGATATTATTGTTCTCCTTCGAGGGGGGATCAATTGAAGCGAGTTAATGAATGTCATCCAGCTTACCTACCTCTACACTACGTTCTTTTATACCCTCACGGTCAACTTGGTTGGGACCCCGACATAAAGCTATGGGATGTGGAAAACAGTGTTGATGAGGATCATCGACTAACTCAACTTGATTATTATAGTTATCGTCTGTTTCAACATGGCACTGAGTACTCTACAATTTTGAGAGGAGGTAAACTTATGCAGGAGTTCATTGTGGATGCATGGGCTTCAATGGAAGAAAATAGTTTGACTTATTTCATACTTAATCAGAGAAAACTTCGGGTAGAATTATACAAAGATCTTATCCATTGTATGTCCGATGGTGTTGAACCATTGCAAATTGGTAGGCGAATGATTTTGTCGTCTTCTTTTATTGGTAGTGCGCAAAATATGTTTGAGATTTACCAAGATTCAATGGCTATCACACGGTATCATCAACACCCTGATATTTTTCTCACAGTGACCACCAATCCTAAATGGCTTGAAATCAGTAAGGAATTTTTACCGGGTCAAAATGCTCTCGACCGTCCAGATTTGATTAAACGTGTTTTTGAACTAAAGACAAAATCACTAATGAAGGAGATTAAGGATAAAAATATTTTTGGCAAGAAAGTGGACCATGTGTTTACAATCGAATTTCAAAAAAGGGGGTTGCACCACATGCACGCTCTTTTTTTCCTTGATAGTAAAAGAAAGATTAAAACATGTGCCCATGTAGATAACGTTGTCTCTGCTGAGTTTCCAGATCCTACACTCTTCCAAACTATATTGAGTTGCATGGTACATGACCCATGTGGCTCCCAGAATCTGAATTGCCCTTGCATGGAGAACGGTATATGCATGAAGAAATACCCTCGAGCATTTGCAGAAGCCACAGCAATGGATAACAATGGATATCCAATTTATCTTCATCATGATGATGGTAAGGAATATACTATAGTCAGTGGAAAAAAGGTATCAAATAAAGATGTTGTCCCCTATAATCTATATTTGTCTAGACTTTTCAATTTCACATTAATGTCGAGGTTCGTGCTGGGTTAAGATGCATTAAATATATAAATAAGTACATATATAAGGGTCATGATCACACAACTATGGTGTTGGGAGGTGTTGATGAAATACAATAATATTCGGATGAAAGGTACGCTGGACCTACTAAGGCAGCTTAGCGAATTTATGGTAATTACATGCATTAGAAAAAACCGCATGCTACACGATTACATTTACATTTACCTGCCATGCATCATGTTGTCTTTGATCTTTAAAATTCATCACTATGATTGCTCAAAGAGCCAGGGGTCAAATGAGTTTGTTAATCGAGTTTTTCGCTTTTTGCACATTGAATCTTTATGCACAAGAGTATACCTACCAAGAGTTTCCCCAACATTATACCTGGAGCTCAAATACAAAACTTTGTACTGCACGAAAATCATTTGAGTGTCCTATTGGGCGAATGTACTATGTTAGCCCGAATTTTGGAGAAGATGTTATTTGTGATTACTTTTGGCCGTTGTTAAAGGACCCACATCAGTCGAGTGCTTACGCACGGTGAACTGTGTATTACACTAGACTTTTAAATCAGTGTGCATAGCGAGGGGATTGCTTGAAGACGATAGCGAGTGGGTTCAATGTTTACAGGAAGCATCCATCATGCGCATCGGATATCAACTTCAACGACTGTTTGGTGTTATAATTACACAATATTTTCCTTTGCATCCAGAGTTATTATGGAATCAATTTTTCATTCATATATGTGATGATCTAAACCATAAGTTACGCACATTACTTTCCATCCCAAATCCAACTGACATCAAAATTGAGGATTATGGTTTGTATCTTTTAATTGAGGTTCTTCAAGAGTCTGGTAAGACATTAAGTGACTTCCCTCCAATGCCCCAAATTATAATTGGATGACTACAGTTGGGAACAGATTACTCTCAAAACATCATCAGTTATATTCATTAGCAGAGCAAGGTGACTCACAGTTAGATGTTGATCGCGTTAATGAGGGACAACGTATAGCTTACTCAGCGATAACATCATCTATTTTTGAGAATAAGGGGACTACATATTTTTAAATGGAGGTGCTGGCACCAGAAAGACATTTTTGTACAATACAATTACAACCTTCTTTCGTAGTTTGGGTCATACAGTTATCACAGTTGCTTCGTCTAGCATTTATTCTTTCTTGTTGGTTAGTGGTCAGACTGCACATTCAACATTTTGCATACCTTTGTACATTCTTGAAAACTTAAACTGTGGATTTGCAAAGCAATCGATACAAGCAGAGTTATTTAAATCAGCTAAGCTTATAATATGGGATGAAGTTCCTATGCACTATAGTAATTGTATTGAGGATGTAGATAGGACACTACAAGATATTTGTGACGTTAAAAGTCCATTTGGAGGAATTACAGTAGTTCTTGGTGGTGATTTTCGACAAATCTTACCAGTTATCCCTAGAGGAGTTAGAGAAGAAATTATTTCCGCTTCATTAAGGAGGTATGTGCTCTGGAGGCACATCCATATTTTGACCTTACATCTAAACATGCGACTAAACCCATTGGAGCCCGAGACAATTCAATTCTCTATGATCTTAAATCAGGTATTGTTATTTACTCTTTTCTATTTTTTAATAATTTTTGTTCCACCTACAACATGCATTTGATTTTTTTATTTATTTTTATAGATTAGGTCCAATCCACTTGAAATGGTATCACTGCCTTCCTCAATTAAAAAGTGTCATGATGTCCATGATTTAAATACGAAGGTCTATCCATTATTAAATGTGGTTGGTACTGTTACACCAACCTTCTTCACCAAATGAACAATTATTTCATCTCAAAATGATGATGTGACAGCTATAAATAATTTGGCATTAAATATCTTCCCGTGTGATACGAAAACTTATTTTGGTGACGACAAAATGTGTGACGACGAGTCCGATAGAGATGTACACAGCCAATACCCAAATGAATTTTTGAATTCCCCCAGTCCTTCTAGTTTTCCCTTTTTTAAGTTGGAATTAAAGGTGGGTTCTCCAATTATGCTTTTGAGAAACATTTCTCCAAAAGATGGTCTTTGCAATGGCCCCCGATTATTCATTACCAAATGTGGAGAGCATGTTATTGAGGCCCAAATTTTAATGGGTGATAAGTGTGGAAAATTAGTATTCAATCCCAGAGTCTCACTATCTCCTTCATCAACGAAGATCCCTATAAAAATGACAAGACGCCAATTCCCAATTCGACGGGCATATGCAATGACCATTAACAAATCACAGGTTCAATATGTAAAATTTGTGGGAATTGAGTTGTGCACGCCAGTTTTTAGTCATGTCCAGTTATACGTAGCATTATCTCGATGCACAAGTGCAAATCACATTACCCTTTTTTCTATTGATTGTTCGCTTTCGAAAATAAACATTATGTATCCAGAAGTCCTCTTATAAAGTAAGTAGTGTTATTTTTCATATAAACTACACATATGGCCCCTTTATATCATCTTTTGATAATTTTTTTAATTATTCTTAGGATTGGGAGCCAATGGTAAGGCATCAAGAGGGGATAAATACCAGCAGGCCGCTTACATGGGGTTCTCATAACAAGGTACTTCGTCTTTAAAATATTTCTTATTTTCAATTATTTTTAAAAATTAGTCTTAGCTATAAATATTTCTTTTAGGTGGTTGTAAATTGTGCCAATCTTCATATGAAGTACGTCGAGCTAGATACGCGGACATTTCGGAGAGTTATTACGAGGATGTTTACTGCGAATCTATGATTGACTATCAAAAGGATAATTTTTTGGGATGTCGACCTTTTCGACTTTTTGTAAAGCTTAGGGTTAGAGTTCCTACACGCTGTTGGATGATTGCTAAGATTTTTTTGTATAGTCTTCCTAGGCTTTTTTTGTATAGTCTGGTCAGGCTATTTTTGTTGTTCAAGTGTTTTTTATACCTTAAATTCAGTAGGTCGTTATTTTGTTGTTATTATGTTAGTTTTCCCCAAATATTATCGTGATTTTTTAAAATAAGTTTGTTTCGTTCAAGCATTTGTTTCATGAATTTGGACATTTCGAATATTGTACGATTGGTTGTTGCCCCTTAACAAGGGTGGATAGTACAATACAAATGAGACTATGCCAATTCACACTTTGTTAATTCGAGTGATGAATTTAAACTATCTGAACGTTGTTGGGCTATTTGTTATTTGTTAAGCAGGGTGGTTAGTCATATAAACAAATCAAATTATGACCAATTTTTTTGAAATTGCATTTTTTTCCTTAGCAAAACGAATTTTTTTGCCTTTTATGATTATCAGCATGCCTACAGGCACGGGCATACCCTAGTGTGTATATATATATATATATATGCTCCACTTTGGGATTTTGTATGTTCTACGATTCATACCTTATCTCATAATAGAGCAAAAATAAAGTGGTAGTTTCATGTTCTTAAGCTAAGGTCGAGTATTGTGTGATTGCTCAGATTTGAACTTTTATGGCTTCAATCAATTTTGTGGGAGTTTGGATTTATGAAAAAATATTCATCGGATTTATTTTATCATAATAAGTTTGGTATCATGATTAGATCTGATTTCGTGCTTTATGAGAAGACGAAGCACATGGAGGTTGACATTCATTTTATCCAAAAAAGCTAAAGTTCAACAACACTTGCTAGTCGGAACCTCCAATTCGACCTTCCATTATCAAGTTGGTCTTGATTGATATTTTCACTCTAACTTGAGAGGGGGGGGGGGGGGGGGTATGATATTATATATTATTTTAGAATGTTTTCCTTAGTCTTAGTCCTTTCATGTTTTTGGTCTTAGTTGTTTGGTCTTAGTTTTGTTGCCTGTAAAACTTTCTAGAATCGTAATAATTTTACTATAAATACAATTATTTAGATCCTTGTTAAGCAAGCCATTACACCACATAAATCTTTTAACAAGTGTGTTGGGGAAAAATATGAGCAAAAAAGTTTAAAGTTAAATCTTTGTCCCTATGTCAATAAACCTAGAGCTTATAACTATGATAAAAATTTAAGAACTAAGTTAGTAATAAACTACAAAGACATTGATGAAAGAAATCACCACTTCCTAAAAAAATCTAGGTTTTGTGTGGGTACTACATGCCACCCAAATCAATATGGTCTCATTTGATGTAAGTGATAAGGAGGTGATATGGGATAATATTATCCCATCCCATATTTAATGTGGGATGGGATAGGATTTCAAATGGGATAATTTATCCCATCTCGTGTTTGGTGTTGGATGGAATGGGGTTTCAAGTAAGATAAGTTATCTCAAGTAAGACTCTTACTATCACACCAAGTGTGGGATAAAACCATCCCACCTCCTGGGGGAGATTGTTTTATCCCGTTGTGATGAGATAACTCTTATCCTATCTCACCTCCTTTTCTTCATCATTAAATCAAATTTAACCTAAGGAAATTTTAGTAATGAAATAAGGACCACAACATTGAGAATCAATGAAACAACATTTTAAGTATTATAATTATATTCAGTTTTAAGTGAAATATTTTATCAAGTTGTATACGTAGAAAATGATTATATTCGCTTATGAGAACTAAATAATGAATTGAACATGAGATGCATATATGGATACGAATAGACATTTGGGAATGTACGATATCGATTATTTTTGGGATTCGCAAATTTCCAATTAAAATATATTTAATTAGAGTCAATCTTTAATACAAAGTAATTAAATCCTAAACATGCATCTATGCGAATGAATCAAACATCCAAACAAAAATCAAGGGAGAAACAAATTTTCGAAAAAAAAAACATTTCGGGTAAAAACCTTTATTTCACTATATAACGTAAACCACAACTTAAAAATTACATAATGAAATATTCAATGAATTTCCCATAGAAAATCGGCATAGACCGCAACCCTAAAGTTAGTAAATATTCCCGTAAAAACCTCAAGAATCGAAGCTCCTCCTCATTAGTGAATACCCTCGATTATCCCCAATGACCGGAGTCGTCAGCAAATAGCTCCCGCAAGACCTATCATTCCAATAGTAGATAAATATTTTTGACAATAAGTGTTTTGGGTTCCAAAATGATTCACAAACATATATGGGATCTTTTGTGTGAATAAAAAACATAAATTTTTCCCTAAAAGTGAAGACTAAAATTCTGCAGATTTGTAGCTTTCGTGTATTAAAAGTCTTATTGAAAAAGTCTTCTTAAATAGTTATTTATAACAAAAGAAAATTCTTTGAGGCAACGCTTTTGTTTGAACGACTTCCATCATATCGTTTGAACGACATTAGATGTCGTTTTAACGACTCTAATAACGACCTACAAAAATTCAAAATAGTATGTGTTTGTTTAAAGAAAACAAGTGACGACCGATCTCGTGACTTATAGAACAACATGTGATGTCATTATAAGGGCTTGTTTGAACGACATATAAACGTAATTTGAACAATAATGCTTTGTCATTTGAACGACACAAGAGAAAAATGTTATTTTATAAAGCTCGCCTACAGGTCTTCCAAAAATTATTTCGACTTAGAAAAATGCTTCATTTTTATTTAAGACAGTTTCGAAAAATATCCCAATACAAAAGTAAAATGTTTTCAAAACTTAAACACCGCGTTCCTTACACAAATCAATCTCGTAGATGTACGTTATTGAAGAAACTTGATATTCGAATACATCGTCTTGAACAAATGATCGTGATCTTTCTTCGACGATTGTAGCGGTATATGACATATACAATGTAAAATCGGGACTATGGAAAACACATCTTTACAAATCTTCCTTATGTTTATGCCGGTACAAAAGAAAAACAAGTCAAATTATCAATAAAATTTCCTATACAAATCTAATACCCTCTCATGAACCCAAAAAGAGAAAAGGTACTAAAAATGCAAGTCGTCAAAAAATCTTCACCTTTAAATCTCTTCAAATCAATTTTCTTTGATTTACTTGCGCTTCTTTTTGTTTGCATTCCAAATGATCATCAGCATCCTACGCATAATAAACAAAGCAAATACCTTCATGATGTATCGACTTTCAAATGAAATAAACATAAATCAAATCAAGTAAATCAAGTTTCTCCCAGAATTCATAATTTGTTCTCCCCCTTTCTATTTGTCCAAAATAGACAATGAAAAGAGTAAACAAAATAAATATGGAGTGTCACGACAAGCATAGCAAGACATCACGAATAAATCAACTTAATCTAAAAAAGTCACAAATAGCGCATACACCATGAATTTATACAAAGATCACCAAATTAAGGAAACAGAGTGAATGAGTGTGAACATATTTGATAGGAAAATTAACTCGATCAAACATAACATATGTTCATGATGAATATGGATACTCCTAATGAATGGAATCAAAATCTTCCTTATGTGTAAAACATGTGAATTTATATGAAATTTACATAATATAATCGACAGATCAAAGTCAAAAATCATTTCCACATCAATAACGTCTAAACATATGTAATTCTTTTTCAAGACTCTGTCAGGACGTGTAAACCATTGTTTTATTTCCATCCAAACACCCTCATAAATAATAAATCTTTTTACTTTTCTATTGAGGTGATCAAATTAAACTATTTGGCTCCTTTTTGGCATATTATTCTTTTTATTTCCTTGATTTTTTTCCTGGCTCTTTTCAAACGCTTTCACAACGAGATTATTATTCTCTCGCATCCCTTTCCCGTATTCACTCATCATTTTTTCATATTAAAAAACTTCCTCACGGGAAACGGTTCTTACATGCACTACATTAATTGTCAAGTTTTATCACACTTAATTCGTTTTAAAGACAGAATCAAGATGAAAACATTTCGACCAATATATGATAGACAAGTATAATAATCAAATAAATCCGTTCACGTGTGTATTGAAGGATTTCATAAGTCAAACATATAGGAAGTAATAGGTAATCACATCTCAATGACTCCATACATTGTAAAGCACAAAATGAAATCATAATGCGTGTCAAATCACTATCAAATAGTCACATCGATAATGGAATGAATTTGTGGCTTGATCATCCTAAATGTCCATTCATAAACGGTGTAAAACTAAATACAAAAACCTTTTTGTCTTTTTTCCAATTATCAAAATAAAATCTTTTTGGCCTTTTCAATTTTGTCTCAACAAATATAGAAAATCATTTTGTATTTTTTCTAAAAATTTTCAAAAACAAAAATCTTTTTGAGGATTTCAAAAAATATATCTAAATGAAAAAAATACAAAGGTGGTACACACTAGCAATAGGCATAAAATATCATCACATAAAAAATCTTATACTAGTAAACAAGTCTAAACCTCAACCGTTAGGTCCGGAGGAGTTTTCCAAAGGTGGTGAAATCCTACGAAAAATATCAATCAAATCGTGTGAAGTTTTGACTAAAAACATAAATTTCTCTCAAATATGTTCAAACTCTCTCATGTGGTGTGAGAGATCATACAACGTATCATGTGTGGGTGCGTATATGGGATTAAGTGTCACAGAATAACGCGGAAAAAATCTATATGACACACTGCACAACTTAAAACAGAATTCCCTAGGTGTCCTCTCTTCTTATAATGGGTGCAAACATACACAGGCCTAGGAAGACCTCTCTCAAAACGTCTAAGATGCACTCTCCTAGCTGGAATCGAATACCTAGGTGGGTTAGGTTTAGATCCATATGGATCTATTACAAACTTTAGAACCGACTCGGGTACAACATGAGAAGTAGACGCACCATCAGAACATATTCGTATTCTCTCAACATTACCCAAAATGAGATCGAGGAGCATCTTTACATCCTTCTTAGATGTGTCCTCTAAAGTTACCTTGACCTCCCGGTCTCGTTTGAGATATCTCTAAAGTTGGGACACATGAGCTTGAAGTTCACTCTTTTCCCGACCTATGACGATCAACTAATTACATAAAGAAACCTTCATCTTCTCGAGTTGACTCGCTAATGCATCAAACTCCCTCAAAACTCCTATCTCTTTTTACAAATATCACACCTTAAGACCTAACTCCTTATTCAACTTCTTGGTCTTCAAGGTCTCAGTGTATAGATCTCTAAATGCTTTTTGTGGATTTATTTCACCCTCGCTTTCAATCTCACTCCCACACTCACTAGAAACACTCAAATCATCTCTCACATACACAAGTGTCCTAATCATCGTGGGAAAAACTAGATGGGCTCACGTGACTAGGAATAAAGGTAACACACATACCATTTGATGATTCATCCTCGGAATCATTCACCTTGACATCATTATCACTAAGAGTGGCTAGCATAGCAACTTTCTTGCCCTTTCTCTTTAGCATAGTGGGACATTCAATTGCTTTGTGACATTTTCCCTTGCACTCAAAACGTATTGCCTCTTCCTCTTTATCATCGCTCTCTCTGGCCTCTTCTTTCTTTTTATTGTTCTCAAAATTCTTTTTATTGGAAGAATTTTCTTTGAAAAATTTGAGAAACTTTTCAAAAATTTTAGCAAACATGGCCATATCATAGAAATCAAACTCTCCCTCAGACTCGAATTCATAAACTCTCTCTTTCTTATTTTTCTCCCTCTTCTTAGACACTTTATCACTCTTTCTCGATTGGGACTGTAACAACCCGTCCTTTTGGAGACAATTAAATTCCATAATTGAGTATGAATTGGAATTTTGGAGAATTTCTAGAAATAGTGATTTTTTAGATTTTCGAGGAATAGATGATTTTCAATGGATGGTATATTTACTTTTGGTATTAAGTAAATGAATTGGAGTATTTTTAATAATATGTCGTTGCCGGGTAAAGCGATAGAAGATAATATTTTAATGGGAATACCGCATTTATTTATTTTGGGTTGAAATAGTGATTTGCGGTCAAGTACCTCGGATAAAAATTTCAACTGCGCCGTGAGTCTCGAAATGTCCGAGATAGTCGAAAAAGAGTGTCCGATTGTCGAAACGAGTTTCGGGGAATGTTAGAGTTAAAAGGGCTCATAATTGAGTAAACGAGTCATTTTTGGGTTTTAAGGGGTATTTCCCTTTTTTTTCTTTATAAAGAGGGACAGAGGGAGAAAAGGGAGGGAAGAAAGAAAAGAAAGAGAAGAGAGAGAGGAGGAGGAGAGAAAAGGGGAGGTTCCGGCCAGACTCCGCGAGATTCGTCTCGAGGTCGTCGGATTATATCCACGAGGTAAGTGTTTACTTGCTTTATTTACTTTTGAGTATAAATCTCATATCGTAGTTTGGTATAAACAAACCCTAAAGATTTTGGGTTGGGTTATCGTGGATAAAACGGGTTTTTGGGAGTTAAAACAATTAAACCCTAAAAATGTTTCAATATGAGGAACTTAGGTTTTAACCTAAATTAATTGGTGATTTCGGGTTCTAGGACGTTTAGAACCCGTATTATATGTGTATTTGTTGTTGGTTGGAGTTGTAGGCCGTTGGGTGAGGAGATGGAAGCTTGGGGGAAGCTTTCATGGCTGAAACAGCTTCTCGGAGAAGAAGCTGCCCGCCATGATCGATCGATCGATCATGGGGGTTCGATCGATCGAAGCCATCGATTGATCGACAACCATGGGTCGATCGATCGACTCCTGTTGACAGATTGGAAATTTTTTTAGGGTGAGTTAGATGGGATAGATTCCAATTCTAATTGATTTGAGGTCATTTACGTGATAACATAAGGTATCTTTTAGGAATATATGGTCCTCAAATTTAGGAAATTTAGGAGACTAAAGTGAAGGTTTTAAATGCATAACCCTTAAACTATATTTTCGAGAAAAATAGAATAATTATAGAATTTGATGTTTTATGGTTCCTAAATTATAGTGGGGACCTTTAAATGATAAATTGGACTAGATGTAGTCCTTGGGTTCATGGAAATGAAATTCATGACCCACTAAATTTAAGGTTGTTCAGGAAAGATAAATCCCTAGGATATTATTAGCGGGAATTTAGGCCTATATAATTATGCCTATAGGAAGCATAATTATAATCCATTGTGGAGTGAGTACATCCTACGAGATAGTTAGGATGAATTGGGAATATAGATATATATTTTTCTTAATGAGAAATGGTACAATTGGAGATATCCCATAAATCCTTAGAGGGGATTAAGGTATGTATTAATGAGTAAAGTAAGGAAATACTTTGGGTTTAGTATCATGCGAATATGAATGCATGATTATGATTCTTTGAGAGAATCTTTGGGATTATTGGTCGTCGCTAGATGTAATTGGCAAATATGGCCATTTATATATATTCGAGGAGGAATATATATATATATATATATATATATATATATATATATATATATATATATATATATATATTATGTGATTAAAGTATATATGATATGATGTAAATGATTTTGAAAATAAAATATGAATGTTTTCAAAATGGAAAAAGGAAATAATTTTAATAAATGTTAATTTATGGTTACACACCCTCTCTAAATGACTTCATAAGGGAAGTTCGGACGTGAGGTGAAGCCCCCTGGCTAGTGAATGCAGGGTGGATATAGTCTTAGGCCATATGAGCGTTTATGTTATGTTTTCTGCGATGGTTAGGTAATTCCGGGCGTGGTTATGACTAGCCCGTAGGCATATGGACGCTTCCCGACATTTTGTGTTGTAGGTGCCCAGGTGTCGTAATTTATAGGCCCTGGAAGATGATGGTCATTTAGGGTCGCGCCCGGACGAGCGGTCTTAGAACGCATTATATGATATGAATATATAACTATTTTTCAATAATGTGGGGCATTATTGGTATTAAAGCAATTTATGATAATAAAATTGGCTTTAATTACATTTCCTGGATGGAAGAAGGGAAATGGGATAAATGATTTGGCTTCAATTGCATTTCCTGGATGGAAGAAGGGAAATGGAAGCATATGAAACAGAAAAGCATTTTTATGATAATAAAATTGGCTTTTAAAAAGTTATATGATATGTTGAAACGATTCATGATAATGAATTGGCTTCTATATACATTTCCTGGATATAAGAAGGGAAATGGAAAGTTTTGAGATAAATGGAAATAAAGTAAATAGATTATCATTCAGGGAGATAAATCCAGATGTGTGTATATATATATATATATATATATATGTGTGTGTGTGTGTGTGTGTGTGTGTGTGTGTGTGTGGATAAATCGAGTACTGAGGATCTAATGGATCCCGACGATTGACCTTGTCGCATAGTAGTGTATCGGGGGGGTTCCTTGTGTGGATTTCGCTTTGTGAGACACCCCACACACTAATATCGCAATGTGTTGAGACTGGGTAGAAGTTTAATCCTTAGTTCTCTTATATTGAGATTTATTATATGGTGTGTATATATATATTTATATATATTTTGTACTGAGGGACTGGAGGATCTCGACGATCGACCTTGCCACGTAGTAGTGTATTGGGGGGGGGGGTTCCTTTTTTGGATTTCGCTTTGCGAGACACCACATGCACGAAGATGGCTTAGTGTTGAGACTGGGGAGAAGTTTAGCCCTTAGTACATTACTTGGACTATCTAGGGTTGATATTGGTTGGGTGATAGACTAGTTTAGCAGGGTAGCTTGACTAGGATGTTTAGAGGGATGCGCTAGGAGTGCACTGTTAGTGGAGAGGTGAGGGGTATCTCATGGGAGTGCGATAACAAATTTAAATATGAGATAAAACCTTTTTCTATAAGTAAGGCATTTATGTACTTGCTAAATATTTTCAAAACTCGGGTTCTGGCCCCTTTATCTACTTTTACTCTCTTGCTATATATATATATATATATATTATATAGGTGTCCAGACACAGGGACGCCTGGATGACACATCCTTCGAGTCAGACGTCCGCTGCAGCAGTTGTGGATGAGTGCAGGATTCTCAGTAGACGCTTCTATCCTTGTAATCTAGATAGGAGGTACTGTATACACATTCGGGCCAATGGTCCAATTGAATTTATTTATTCTTTTAGTACAGCATTCAATATGGTTGTATATTTTGACCGAGTGTTCGATTATTTTATTTCATTTCAGTTTCATTTCTGAAAAACTATGTGGATGTTTTAATTTTAGTTCTTTAAAAAGAGTAGTAAAGTAAAATTTTGACACCAGACTAATAGATTATTACTAATTAAATGGATTTTTGACAGTGATGCTAAGAATGATTCATATGAGACTCCTGTTATAATTTGATATAGTAGTGATCGCCCGGTATTTTATTAGGGGGTGTCACAGATGGTATCAGAGCATCGGGTTCTTGTGTCCTTAGGAATCTGTGCGAATGTACTACACTTTCAGCATTGCTCTCAATTTGATATAGAGCCTGAGGATTAGGATTGTTGATTTATCTTGTGAGGTTTCGTTCTCCTGCTATGGCATAGGATTATAGTAAATCTTTTTCCTACCGTTCGAGATTCGTGTGCTGATCGAGGAAGGCGGCAGGAGGTGGGGCTTAGTTGAAGCTGGAGATTGGGACCGTAGTAGAAGTCATTCTCCTTGTGGCAATTGCTAAGGAATTTGGTGACGAATACTAAAGAATGGTAGTTATGAGTACCACAATACCGTTGTAGTAGAGAGTGGTACTAAAGTTGAATTTCTCATTTAAGTTAAGGGTTCGAGAGGGATCTTACTGATAGTTTTAACCGTGAGTCCCCATGATTTGGTACGAATGAGGAGGATGCAGTTTCTGAATTATTCACATAAGGATCGGTTAGAGGCCGACAGTGAATAAGGAGTAATATGGAGAAGTGAACCTTGTACCTAAGTGAGTTAGGTACAAGGAATAATGAGTCCTTTCCAGGAAGTATAGGCTCAATAAAAAAGTGTTGCTAACACTTATGGAGAATGGGTATGTTCGAGGACCCCATTGGTGGACATCCACCCGGGGAATTTGTTAATGCGAAGTTGTTTTTATGGGTTTTACCTCAATGAAGGAAGAGGTATATTTGGCGTGACTAAATAAAGTCACGGTGTTTCGTTAGCCCTAGACTCGTGTGTGTAATTTTGAGTTTTGTGGCGGTATCGATAACATTATATCATGTATGTCTATGTGTTGTCCGCGGTAGCGGAGTTTTATTTTCCTTCATTAGCCGTAGAGGTGGGTGTTGATATATTGAATATATATACATATGGTTTGGGATACTCGTTTTATATGTCTATACGAGTATGGTGATACAGTGACTATATATGTATTGCTATTTTCAGAGCGATAATAGGCTAATGATGGCAAGACTATCGTGTCTGCAGTTCCAGGGTGGAACGGTTTGTAGTTGTGATTTCTCACCTAGATATAGGTTGAGATCGCCCTCATTATTATGGGTAGATGTAACTTGGATGAGCAAAGGTTTCATTATCGTGATTTGAGTATGTGGCGACCTTATCGATATGATTTAAGGCCCGCAGGATTATTGTTGACCTCTAGCTCATTATGGTTTGCGCAAGGACTGAATATTAGTGCGAGCGCTGGGTGGTGTGACTCTTAGTTAGAGATAGGAGTTCAGATCACCTTTTTGAGGGAATAAGGGGATAGGGTTATACCAGTTGCATGTTTGAAATAACGGACCTCCATGACGACGAAGTTAAGTGGTAGTGTGTGGAAGGGTTCCTTGTTTGGATTTCGCTTTGCGAGATGCTCCACGCATGAACCTTGACGGCGTCGGGAGTGGAGAGATTTTATAGGATGCAAGGATAGGGTTTTTGTTGATAAGTCGTATAGTGTGAATGAAACACTATAGACTATGAGCCATGTGATAATGGTATGTTTATGGAAATATTGTGCTATGGAAAAGCACTAAAGTGGTCCTCTCGCCACAAGTGGGTGGATGGAGTAGGACTTAGAGAAATTGATTTGAGGATTATATCCAGGACTTAATGAAAAGGAAAACTTTGAGGAAGTATGTTTTGGATATAATGTATGTAGTGCTTTTATAGAAAGTAGACACTTCGATTAGTTAGATTTCCTTTCATATGGGCGGAAGGATAGAATAGTAGAAATGCGTTCTTAGGTTAGCAAGGTAGGATTTAGGATTTCCCGCTAGTGTGCCTTAGGTCGCTATATCTCGATGACCGACAACGCGAGGGATTAGTGTAATGGGAGGGTTCCTTGTCTGGATTTCGCATTGCGAGACGTCCCACGCATGAAACCGAGCAAATGTCGGGAGTTGAGAAAGGCCTTGGGCACTAGGGATATACTTAGGATTATATTAGTTTCGTGTAGGTAGGGTAACTCATAGATCGTATTATTATTAGGATGTATGTTTAGTAGAGTTGGTGGCGCCGAGGTTAGGAGAATTGAAATTCGCGGGTTGGGAGGACCCATGTGTGAGTATTACAACGAGGAAAGGAGGACTTTATTTAAGGAGAGTGTTACGTATAGGACGTTTACAATGGATGTGCAGATGTGCACAGGTTTGAAAGGTGTATGGGCACCTTAGCAAGTGAGGTTTATATACCGCCTGAAATAGAAGGGGCGTAGTATATAAAGTTGAAGCTTTACAAGATGTAAAGCGGTAGTTATAGACTCACTTCTCTTATTGGAAATAAGAGAAACTATCGGAGTAACGAGTGGATGTTGTGCATTAGTAGGTATAATTTAGATGAGCTTATAGTGAAGCTAGTACTTTGGAGTACACCTTGAGGTAGATGGAATATGGTAAGGGACTATTGTGTTAGCACCTTTTGATCTTCGAGGTACTAAGACGTAGCGGGATTTGTGATCCTAGTTTGGAGATATAGGTTGTATCCGAATTTCGAGGATGAAATTCCGTTGCAAGGTGGGGAGTATGTAACAGCCCGTCCTTTTAGAGACAATTAAATTCCATAATTGAGTATAAATTGGAATTTTGGAGAATTTCTCGAAATAGTGATTTTTGGGATTTTCGAGGAATAGATGATTTTCGATGGATGGTATATTTACTTTTGGTATTAAGTAAATTAATTGGAGTATTTTTAATAATATGTCGCTGTCGGGTAAAGCGACAGAAGATAATATTTTAATGGGAATACCGCATTTATTTATTTTGGGTTGAAATAGTGATTTGTTGTCAAGTACCTCGGATGGAAATTTTGGCTGCGCCGTGAGTCTCGAAATGTCTGAGATAGTTAGAAAAGAGTGTTCGATTGTCAAAATTGAGTTTCGAGGAATTTTAGAGTTAAAAGGGCTCGTAATTGAGTAAACGAGTCGTTTTTGGGTTTTAAGGGGTATAACCTTTTTTCTTTCTTTATAAATATGTAAAGAGGGAAAAAGTGGAAGAAAGAAAGAAAATAAAGAGAAGAGAGAGAGGAGGAGAGAAAAGAGGAGAAAATGGGAGGTTTCGGCCAGACTCCGCGGGATTCGGCTCGAGGTCGTCGGATTATATCCACGAGGAAAGTGTTTACTTGCTTTATTTACTTTGAGTATAAATCTCATATCGTAGTTTGGTATAAACAAACCCTAAAGATTTTGAGTTGGGTTTTCGTGGATAAAACGGGTTTTCGGGAGTTAAAACAATTAAACCCTAAAAATTTAATTCAATTTGAGGAACTTAGGTTTTAACCTAAATTAACTGGTTATTTCGGGTTCTAGGACTTTTAAAACCCGTATTATATGTGTATTTGTTGTTGGTTTGAGTTGTAGGCCATTGGGTGAGGAGATGGAAGCTTGGGGGAAGCTTTCATGGCTGAAATAGCTTCTCGGAGAAGAAGCTGTCTGCCATGATCGATCGATCGATCGATCATGGGGGTTCAATCGATCGACGGCCATGGGTCGATCGATCAACCCCTACTGACAGATTGGTAATTTTTTTAGGGTGAGTTGGATGGGATAGATTCCAATTCTAATTGATTAGAGGTCATTTATATGATAACATAAGGGATCTTTTAGGACCATATGGTCCTCAAATTTAGGAAATTAAGGAGACTTAAGTGAGGGTTTTGAATGCATAACCCTAAAACTATATTTTCGAGGAAAATAGAATAATTATAGAATTTGATGTTTTACGGTTCCTAAATTATAGTGGGGACCTTCAAATGATAAATTTGACTAGATTTACTCCTTGGGTTCATGGAAATGAAATCCATGACCCACTAAATTTAAGGGTGTTCGGGAAAGATAAATCCCTAGGATAATGTTAGCGGGCATTTAGGCCTATATAATTATGCGTATAGGAAGCATAATTATAATCGATTGTGGAGTGAGTACATCCTACGAGATAGTTAGGATGAATTGAGAATATAGATATATATTTCGCTTAATGATAAATGGTACAATTGGAGATATCCAGTAAAGCCTTAGAGGGGATTAAGGTATGTATTAATGAGTAAAGTAAGGAAATACTTTGGGTTTAGTATCATGAGAATATGAGTGCGTGATTATGATTCTTTGAGAGAATCTTTGGGATTATTGGTCATCGCTAGATGTAATTGGCATATATATATATATATATATATATATATATATATATATATATATATATATATTATGTGATTAAAGTATATATGATATGATGTATATGATTTTGAAAATAAAATATGAATGTTTTCAAAATGGAAAAAGGAAATGATTTTAATAAATTTTAATTTATGGTTACACACCCTCTCTAAATGAAATCATAAGGGAAGTTTGTGCGTGAGGTGAAGCCCCCTGGCTAGTGAATGCAGGGTGGATATAGTCCTAGGCCATATGAGCATTTATGTTATGTTTTCTGCGATGGTTAGGTAATTCTGGGTGTGGTTATGACTAGACCGCAAGCATATGGCCACTTCCCGATGTTTTTCATTGTAGGTACCCAGGTGTCGTGATTGATAGGCCCTGAAAGATGATGGTCATTTAGGGTCACGCCTGGACGGGTGGTCTTAGAACGCGTTATATGATATGAATATATAACTATTTTTCAATATTGTGGGACATTATTGGTATTAAAGCAATTTATGATAATAAATTGGCCTTAATTACATTTTATAGATTGAAGAAGGGAAATGGGATAAATGATTTGGCTTCAAATGCATTTCCTGAATGGAAGAAGGGAAATGGGAGCATATGAAACAGAAAAGCATTTTTATGATAATAAAATTGGCTTTTAAAAAGTTATATGATATGTTGAAGCGATTCATGATAATGAATTGGCTTCTATATACATTTCCCGGATATAATAAGGGAAATGGAATGTTTTGAGATAAATGGAAATAAAGTTAATAGATTCTCATTCCGGGAGATAGATCCAGATGTATATATATATATATATATATATATATATATATATATGTGTGTGTGTGTGTGTGTGTGTGTGTGTGGATAAGTCGAGTACCGAGGGTCTAATGGATCCCGACGATCGACCTTGCCGCATAGTAGTGTATTGGGGAGGTCCTTGTTTGGATTTCGCTTTGCGAGACACCCCACGCATGAATATGGCAATGTGTTGAGACTGGGGAGAAGTTTAATCCTTAGTGCTCTTATATTGAGATTTATTATATGGTGTATATATATCTATTTATATTTAATCTGTACTGAGGGACTGGCGGATCTCGACGATCGACCTTACCGCGTAGTAGTGTGTTGGGGGGTTCCTTGTTTGGATTTCGCTTTGCGAGACACCCCACGCACGAACATGGCTTAGTGTTGAGACTGGGGAGAAGTTTAGCCCTTAGTACATTACTTGGACTATCTAGGGTTGATAGTGGTTGGGTGATAGACTAGTTTAGCAGTGTAGCTTGACTAGGATGTTTAGAGGGATGCGCTAGGAGTGCACTGTTAGTGGAGAGGTGAGGGGTATCTCATGGGAGTGCGATACCAAATTTAAATATGAGATAAAACCTTTTTCTGAAAATATGGAATTTATGCACTTGCTAAATATTTTCAAAACTCAGGCTCTGACCCGTTTATCTACTTTTCCTCTCTTGCTATATATATAGGTGTCCAGACACAGGGACGCCTGGATGACACATCCTTCGAGTCAGACGTCCGCTGTAGCAGTTGTGGATGCGTGCATGATTCTCAGTAGACGCTTCTATCCTTGTAATCTAGATTGGAGGTACTGTGTACACATTCAGGCCAATGGTCCAATTGCATTTATTTATTCTTTTAGTACAACATTCGATATGGTTGCATATTTTGATCGAGTGTTCGGTTATTTTATTTCATTTCAGTTTCATTTCTGCAAAACTGTGTGGATGTTTTAATTTTAGTTATTTAAAAAGAGTAGTAAAGTAAAATTTTGACACCGACCTAATAGGTTATTAGTAATTAAATGGATTTTCGACAATGATGCTAAGAATGATCCATATGAGACTCCTGTTATAATTTGATATAGGAGTGATCTCCCGGTATTTTATTAGGCGCGGTGTCACAGGGACCTAAGTGCAATCCCTTGATCCTTAGGCTTAACAATGTTAGGGAACATGTCAATCTCATAAGTTTTAAGATCTCCTAGGAGTTCTTCTAACCTGTGTGTATCTAATATCCCTAATGAGTTCAAAATAGTGACATTAGGAATAAAACATTTCGGGAGTGATCTCAAAAATATTTTTAACAACTCTTGGCTCTTCAATTTTCTCACCCAAATTAAAACTCATGTTAACTATTTCTGACAACCTAGCATAAAACTTGTCAAGACACTTGAACTCTAACATGGTAACTATCTCAAACTGGGTGGTCAAATTCTGTAATTTTAACGCCTTAACTGTGTCGGTACCCTCATGTGTAAATTTTAGGATATCCCATACCTCTTTAGATGTGGTTAAAACCATGATACAGTGGAACTCGTCAGGGGTGACGGATCTAGAAATAGCACTAAGGCCACGGGAGTTAAAGGTACTCCATTTATAATTATCCTCAGTCCAGTCCGACAGAGGTTGGGGATTGATGACATTATTTGCGGTGATAGTTGGAGGACTCCAACCGTTTTCACATATTAACCAGACATGCTCATCAATATCCTTTAAACACGGTCTCATGTGGGATTTCCAATAAGAAAAATTTATGCAATCAAAGACGCGAATCCAATTATGTAAGTTCCCCATCGAAAAATTGAGAAATTTTTCGAAATCAATTTTTTAGAAAAACTCGATATCACAAAAATTTTGCAGATAAACAATCACTCGATAATTTAGAGTAACCGTCTTTGATAACATTTTGAGAATGCATGATATCGATTATTTATGGGATTCACAAATTTCTAATTAAAATTCATTTAATTAGAATCAATCTTCAATCCAAATTCATTAAACCCGAAACATGCATATATGTGAATCGATCAAACAACCAAACACAAATCAAGGGACAAACAAATTTCAGGAAAAAAAAACTAATGGGTAAAAACCTTTATTTCACTATATAACGTAAATCACAACTTATAATTACATAATAAAATCTACAGTGAATTCCCGCAGAAAATCCACATAGATCACAACCTAGAGTCAGCAAAGATTTTCGCAAAAACCTCAAGAACCACGCCTCCTCCTCAGTAGTGAATACCTTCAAGTATCCCCAACGATCATAGTCGTCAGTAAATATCTCCCGCGGGAACTATCAATCCAGGAGTAGAGAAATATTCTCTACAAGAGAAACTTCGACAAGAAGCATTTTGGGTTCCAAAACGATTTACAAACGTATATGGGATATTTTGTGTGAATAAAAAACATTAATTTTCTCCTAAAAGTGAAGACTAAAATTCTGTAGATTTTTTGTTTTTGTATATTAAAAGTCTTGTTGAAAAAGTCTTCCTAAACAGGTATGTATAACAAAACAAAATTCTTTAAGGCGGCGCTATCTTTCGAACGACTTTTAGTATGTCGTTTAAACGACATTGGATGTCGTTTGAATGACATTAGATATCAATTGAACAACTCTAATAAGTACCTATAAAAATGCAAATCAGTATGTGGTTGTTTGAAGAAAATAAGGAACGACTTATCTTGCGACCCATAGAATGACATGTGATCTTGTTAAAAAGGTTCGTTTGAACGACATATCATTTTCGTTTGGACGATATTGCTTTGTCGTTTGAACGAAGGAACGAAAAAATATTATTATATAAATCTCACCTGCATGTCTTCCAAAAATTATTTTGACTTAGAAAAATGCTTCATTTCGATTTAAAACAGTTTAAAAAAATATCCCAATATTAAAGTAAAATGTTTTCAACACTTAAACACATTCCTTATCAAAATCAATCTTGCAGATGTAGATTTTTGAAGAATCTTGATATTCAGATCCGTCGTTTTGAAGAAATGATTGTGATCTTCCTTCGACGGTCGTAGCGATAGACGACATGCACAATGTAAAATCAGGACTATGGAAAACATGTCCTTACAACATTCTATTTACGTACAAACAAAGAGCTTATGCCACTTCACAATATCTTATGTGAACAACATAAAAATAATTTTAATAAACAATTGAGCAAGCCCTAAAGCAATACAACACCCCCTAAAAGGTAAACCAGAAATATATTAATGTCATCACAAAGAAGAGAATTTATAGAGATAATAATTTACCATAGATTATTAAAATGGTACTGCCACTACAATTTCCTCCCAAGTTTGCATGCCCTGATAATTCATAACTGAAAGCATCCATTTATGATCCATCCTTGTATCATCTTAAGAAATTCAATCTTGCATTCAGCCTGTCCAAAAACATTATATAAACTAAAAATAAATCTATGAAATTAATATCTAAACTGGAGCAAAGACAACAAATATGAATCAAAAGAGGCCATAAAACACATAAAGTTGAAAAATAAACATTAATGGTCCGTTTGGCAACCTAATTCCAAGCCATTTAAATAGAATTGGAAGGACAATTATGATTCCATGGAATTGAATTTGGCCTTCCAATTCCAATTCCAATTCCAAGCTTTGGAGTTGGATTTCCAAATGGGACCTAAAGGTACTTCAAATCTAAATCATGTGAACACATTTTTTTAGAGACACATTTTTTGGAAGAAAATATAAGGCAATAGCATGCCATGTTATTAGATTTCTGACAAAAGTAAACAAACACAAAACTGGATGAAAAGAAATAATGTCTTCAATTCAACAATGGAGACATTATTTGAATCGATGGCCATAATAGCACTGTTGGAAGCAGCATAGACATAGTATGAATGCAAACTAATAATCTAAGTAGGAAGATTTGAGTGGGAATACTAACTTGTATGAATTTATGAGCAATAATCAAAGTACTAACATTCATGATATTAAATAATGTCATTCAAAAGATTGCAAAACTATCCAAAGCCAAAACATTCACCAAACAAGATTATGACATTCACATAGGCATTTGTTTAAACAGATACGTGCAATAACAAAAAAAATGTTCATGCTTCAATTTCATTTACAAAGGTAGGATTATAATTTTAACATAATCGTCACCGCTCTATGTACACTCTTACACACACTTAAAGAACACATTTCTCTACTTTATTATATACTAGAAACTGTCGGGGCTAATGGTACAAGTTGAATTTTCTTTAGTGCCTATCAAAAGCAGTTTAAAACTAAAGTAAATTACCTTTTAGTCTATGAACTATTGCTAAAGTTTGTAAATGGTCCCTTATCTTATCTTTGACTCAATATAGTCCCTTAACTATGTCAATTTCCAAAAAAGGGATTCCATCAATAGGGTCGTTATAATTTGACAGCAAAAACATCATGTACGTCTCACGTGTCAATTTTTTATGGGTAGAACAGTTACCCCTTCATGTCAAATGGTTGGTATTCTTGATCATTTTTCATGTAAAACCCCTAACTTTAGAGCTCAACCCAACATTCAAAAAAATCTTGGACAAAATGGAGTGAAAATTGCGTCGTTTTGTTGCTCAAAATTTGGTACTCGACCCTAATATGTTATATGGTATGTGAAATTTCCATTTGTTTAGATTGGATTTAAGTTTAGATGCATTTATTTTCTTATTCTGCTTGACATTGATGTTAATTTTTACCTTAAAAACAAAAATCCTATTTTTTATATTTTGGTACATACAAAATCTATTATCTACAAATTTTCGTTAGTCATTAGGTATTCAATAATAACCCATCTTTTCTCATGTTCAATATATTGCATGCCTGGTAAAATTGCATTTTTTTACCCTTTTTCCATTACGCATGTGTTATTACGGATGAAAGTGAATCTTATTTCACTGTTGAGTTGTACCATGGTGGTTATTTTGAAGATAACCTATAGAAATAATGTGTTGGTGGACTTTTAAACCATTTTGATTTTTGAAATTTAGAGAGATTATCCCTCCAAGACTGATTTGAAATTCTTCACGAATTAGGATATCATAATCCCAACTAGTTGTGGTATAAGGATCCAGATTTGGGTTTAAGGTCTAGTTTGTACAAAATAGATAATGACATAGAATTTTTAGAAAATCACGGGTATAGGATTATAAGTAATTTTGCTTCCCCATGTCAGTGGATGATCTATGCTTCAAAAATCACTGGTGAAGAAACATTTCAAGTGAAAACTCTACAAAATGTGCACAGGAATTTTAAGGAAGCTTACTTCAATAGGTTTTTGACATCAAAATCATCATCAAACACATACTTGGAAACATTCAAGTCCAACCCAAGTATACCTCTGATGGATATTAGGTAGACTATTAAAAGGGACCTTACAGTTGGGGTGTCAAGAAGCCAATTATATAAGGCAAAGAAAAAAGGTCAAATCTTGATAGAGGGAAGCCCAAAGACCAATATGAAAATCTATGGAGGTATTGTGCAGAAGTGAAAATAGTTATACATGATTACACCATTAAAATTCATGTCAATGAGGCTAGCATTGATTATGACAACCCCAAATTTTAGACAATGTATTGCGCTTTAGGACCACTTAAAAAAAGGATTTCTTGAAACTTGTAGACCTATTATTGGACTATATGGTTTCTTTCTAAAGGGATCCTACCCTAGTCAACTTTTATCAACTGTTGGTATAGATGTAAAAAATGACATTTGGCCGTTTATTTATGTCATGGTGGAGAAAGAGTATAAAAATCTTGGATGTTATTTTTGAAGTGGTTGTATGATGATGTTAGGATGAAAAATATTTTCATGTGTGATCAACAAAAGGTAATATATTTACTTTCATGCAAATATATTCAAAGTTACTCATAATCATTATGTTTTCAGGATTTGGTACAAACTCTTCAACTTATTGTCCCCTAATGTGAGTTGAGATTTTTCGTTATGCACCACCGATATGTCACGAATATTGCATATTTGCGGCCTTTATCTTTGTGCATTATATCACTTTTACGTCCTTAGTTCCTATATTCATTCTCGTTAACCAGACAACCTCGGATTTGGACATATATGTATTTTTGCAGGGGTTAATTGTGCTTTTGTAGGTATTGGAACGCTAAAAGTGAGGATCGATTGCATTTCGAAGAAGTTCCATCACCGGACGCTACTTCAAGGGAATTTTAGTCAATTCACACTTCATCTCTGGCTCATGAAATTTCCACGAATAGGTAGTTCATTGAGTTAGCATCGCGTGGCCACAAATGGCGGGTCATTTCGAGTTCGGATAAAGAAGTTATAGCCAATTTCATTTTGAGGCTTTCCTCCCATATGAAGACCAAATGACAGCAGAAAACAGAGTACCGGTCGACCGCACCCAGGGAGCCGGTCAACCGCATTTTGTGATTTTGCCTTGCGAAGTAACTAGTGGGCTTCAACTTAAGGGATCAGTCGATCACGCCCCTATTGTTGGTCGACTGAGTATCGCGGTTACCCGATAATTTCCTTTTGTTAATTTCTTTTCTTTTTCCTTTTTTTCTTTTCTAGCTTACTATATAAACAAATTTTGGTTTCTATTTTCATTATCTTGTAATAATAGATCATTTTCCATACTTAGGTCTAGAGGGAAGCTAGGGTTTGGAGGGTTTGGGGAGTGTTCCATTTTCTCCCTCCAAGGGCTTGCCCGTCGAGGTTGTGTAGAACACTATCCCCCATCTTCTCTATCAATCCGAGTTTTCAATTTTTGTATTTCTTTATTTACCGCATTTTTACTCTCTTTCTAGTTTAGATTTATTGCGTTTATTTACATGCTTTCTAGTGTAGATTTACTGTTTTATTTATCGCATTTTGATCGTGCTTTCTAGGTTAAATTAGCCTAGGTTGTGTTGGATTGAACTCACCTAGGGTTGATTTGTTGCTTTGCTTTGGTGATGGAGTTTACGGGTTTATTTCGAGTCACTAAAAAAAAGTATCTTTTGAGACGGTGTCCTAACAATCCCAAAAGATAGTTTATCCGTCTCAAATACTTTTTTGGACTTTATTTGGGATGACTAGGAGGGGTCTTTTTGGTAGGGAGTTATAAATACTTTTTGTGACGCCATAGCCGTCTCAAAAGAGTTTTTTATACGGGAACAAATCCGTCTCAAAAGCACATCATTTTATATGACCCTTTTGAGACGGCAAGAGATTTGTCCCAAAATAGTGCTTTTAAGACGAGAATTAATCTGTCTCAAATGGTTAATATTTACAAGATCTTTTCGAGACGACAACGTAGCCCTCTTTAATATATTTTTTGGGCAGTTTTAACCATTCCAAAAAAGGTGAAAGGATCTTCAAACTTTTGCACCAATATATCGTGGACAATAAAATATATCTCTAAAGTTTAATATAGAATTGAATTACATTTGAGACGACACAACACAACGAATAATCATAAAATATAATACATAGATGATTTTCATCCACACAACGAATCATTTTCATTCAACAATAGTTAGAGTTCTTTCAAGCATCTCCAAATATTCATCAAAACAAAAATTACAACACTAAGTTCAAATATTCAACTTGACAATAAAAATACATTAATTTCTTATACTCCAAAAAACGAAATGCTTTTATCAAAGTAATCCAGCAATCTTAAAGCGTACAACCTCTAAAATCACTGATTAGCATTGCATGTTCTACCAAAATAATCACCTGCAAAAATAAAATAGTCTCAATTATGTTAAAATTAATACCCCACTCATCAACAATACTATGTGCAATGAATCAATATAGTATATTCTCATCACAAACAATATAAATATCTAACTACTATTATTTAAAAATAAAATCGATAGAGTTTCATTTATTTATTCATGAAAACCACAGGTGGTCAACCTGTTTTAAACATTAAAATTGATTCTAAGAATACTATACACCAACCAACTGAAAATTCTGACCACCACAACAACAAATTCTCACCACAACCATAGCAAATTTTCACCACCACCATTGACAATTTAACTTTAAAAGAGAGAATTTTACACCATACTCTCTCTCTCTCTCTCTCTCTCTCTATATATATATATATATATATATATATATATATATATATATTGAGAGATATTATATGCATTTGTGTTATTCTAAGAACAAATTAATAAGTTACCTTCACTTCCCTCCAAATACTGTTAAGTGGTTGTTTCTCGACTTGTCCTTCCTCGACTATGAGATCGGACATAGTCAAATGACGACGACGATGCTTCAATGTCATGGATCTTTATATTTACATTTGTCATAGCAACAAGTCACATTTTAGTTACATATCACATTTCAACATCAGTTATAAAACAAATCAAACAGGAAAAAATAAAATAAAAGGATCGATCATTACCTTATATTGTTTGGGGAAAAAAGGGTTATAGGTATTTGCAGGGAGAAAAACAGTGCTCAGACAACAAAAGTACAATAACGCAAACTTTTAAATAGATTATACACCACTGACTCTAAGAACATCAAACCAACTAAAAACCACATAACTATATTACAACAACTAATGTTGGACACCGATTTAGTGGTGATGAGAGAAACAGGAGCCCCAACAGTTAGCCTAGAGATTCATTTAATGTCATTCACTTAATAAACCATTTCTTGGATATTCATTCAATAACCAAACATCATACACTATACACTGGAAAATTAGCTACAATGGAAAATTTCCTCCTAGAGTGCACAAAAAAGGTGGACTACTCCACTGTGCAGTGGGATAATGCACAACTATCAATCAAACATCTCCATAAAAGCAATATTACGCAGACATAATCAATGTTAAAGGAAAAAAGTTTGTGAAAATAATATTTCCCGTGAAGATTTTATCTCCACATGGTCATGTATGGATAAAGAGTTTATCTCCACATGGTCCCGTGAAGAGTTTGTGATCAGCTGTGAAGGATTCACTTATGGTGGACCGTGAGACTAAAGAAGAATTAAAATTCCATGTCTATCTTGTGCTTGGATCAACTTAACTCCATATGAGAGAAGTATAATCAAAGCGTATTAAATATTAAAAACCGAGCAGAGCAGTTCCTGAGGAAAGATTATTTGGTTAATGAGCATACGAGTAAGATGCCCAAGATGCGAGTTATAGAAGTAATAAGATTGGCATCCATTGAGTTATAGCAGTACCAAGATTGGTATCCATCGAACAGTTATAGCAGTATAATCGAAGCGCTCTGACTTTTATATTTTTTCTTTCCTAATTATAAATTTCTTTCTTTAGGAAGTAGAACTAATAGTCTAAAGTCTGAAGCAGATCATAATGTCATGCCTACAAATTGAAGGGGATGACTCTATTTTGCTACATATTACCCATTCTAACATCAACTCCTTCTCTTCCAAGATCCGCTTCTCACTTCAAATGACAGTAGAAGCTGTAAAGGAGAAGTTGTGGAAAAAATGTGGCACTTCAGTTAAATCAATGTGCCTTCAGCTCTATGATGATACATGCCCTAAAATTTCATATCTAAGTGATAATGCAACACTCCTTAGTTTTTACTCTCCACAAAAGTGAGGCAAAAAGAGTTAAACAAGGAGAATCTAGGATGAGTTTGCAAACATAAATCAAATCAGGAATATCAAAGTTGCAGTGCACAAATTTTCAAGACTGTCGGAGACCGTAATAAGAAATAAAATAACTAAATTGTACAAGAAACTAAAGCTGAACTTGAACGAGGCTGACGGATGCTTGAGTCGTTGCCGATGGTGAACACTCTGAGAATTGGTACTAATGAGAAATTATATTAAGTTAACTAATCAGATAACTAAACATAAAAACCAATCATGTAACAAAATACTGAGGATAACTAGAGAAAGTACCAACTTCATAGTAAAGTCCACGACTAGCCACAAACTCCTCGAATTTAGAACTCCGAAGAGACACCAATACTGGATTGGTGGGACATCCGAGCAACCATAAACTCATGAAAGCAGAACACTGATAGCAGTAGAGCGGAAGTGAAACTGAATATCATATACTATATTTCTACCTATAAAACTCATAATGATAGTAATTTTGAGTTTGTGGAAAGGAACCGGAAAAAAATGATTATTTTAGAATTAGAAAAACAACTTAATACCATATAAAATAAGACGATAAACTAATTTATATGTATTGGGTTGCACAGTATCGGGAATTTCTGAAAAGATTGCTTCTGCTAATGTATAGGATGGTCTGACTTAGAATTTGATTCCCATATCAGGTTAGTTCTGGGGGAGGCACAACTAGAGGAAAAATTGAAATAATATTCATGATGAAGTATTAGTAATCTTCGTTCAAATTGTGATGCATATCTCATACATTTGAGTCAAGTAATCAGTACCTAATGATAGTTACTGCCCTCAGCGATTAATCTGCCAATTTGTATCCCAGACAGTATACAATCTATGACTTTTTTGGGTTTCAAATGATAATAAGTGACAGTTTAAAAAAGGCACTTAAAGGTAGAAATTCCATTGGTGTGTGATTAAAGATCTAGAAGACGGTGATTATAGCTTCAATCTAAACTTGTTTGGGATCATATGCTCAGAATAGAAGGAAAATACAATGATGCTTATGTTTAGCTATACCATATGCTAGTGTGTAGAATAGTACAAGAAATATTTGGCAAAGTACATTTGGCTATGAGATAACATGAAATTCACAATGGATACACTCTATTGTCGATACGATCGTTGAGAATTAAGAAACGATGTACAAATTATAGACATAAAATATTTTTGAATTTGATCAAGTTTGTGAGATAACTTGCAGGGGAAAATAAGAAAATCAACATAATCTCTCTCAAAATGATAAAAGACGATAATGGTGACTAGATTGGCCTTTTGTGGTGACAAGTGAGGACACGAATTTTTTAAGCTTTTCCTGAAGAAGGGGAGATCAAGTCAGTTGCTTTTTTAGATGAATAGATATAGTATATCAGACCCTCATAGATACATTGGTTTAATCATTCAATTTTTTTAGGATATTATAGCTCGAGACACCACTGCTGCCATTTAGAAGTTTTTTGTCGGTATGGAGTTGCCTAAAGAGTGTATAAGTACTCTAATTGCTTTAATTACTAAGATTTGAAGCCCTACTAAATTTGGTGAAGTACGACCTATAAGCTTATTCAATTTTTTAAATAAAATTATCATAAAAATCATGTCTAATAGGCTGAGTTTCATTCTGCCCAAAATTATATCCCTGTCTTAGGGTGCCTTTGTTAAAGAAGGGGAGACTGTTGATGTTTTTAGTAAAGGGTTACATAATAGAATGGAGTAAGGGGCTACTAAAAGATTCCACACAGTGAGATATTCTTTCAAGTGTATTTAGAGTCATTCTTATCAGGCATGTACTTTTTAGTTTTCCTATATACCGTTTCGCAACCTCAATCCCCTAAGGGTAAGTGCGTAGGCTATAGAATCCCAAATAAAGCTCATGCGGCTCTAAAAAGCTATTGTGCTTATTTGGTCTATTAGTTACTCAGTAAGCTAATGACCTAATTGGGATCTTTTCAGTCAAGGTAGTCAGATTTAGGGGTCCTTTCTTTTCTTTCACAAGGGTCCAGATCAGTTTCAAGCTCGAAACTAATCTAATATCTAATAATGGAGAGTAATCTACTATTTCGAAGAATATTATAATGAATGGGGCAGAATTTTCACCCTCCAAAGTAGGTTATTAGAGATATTGAGAGGATTTTGTTTAATTTCTTTTTGGGATTAAATGATCAGGAGGTCATAAATTTCATTGGTGTAGCTCAGAATCTCTATGTTTTCCTATTGAGGGAGGCATTGGATTAAGATATTTACTAGACATGTCTAAAGCTTTATATAAAACTTAAATCTCTTTGGGATCAGTTTATGTATACAAAGTACTATCATAATTTTCATCCCACGAATGCAAAGTAATCCAATATTGCTTTTAATGTCTAGAAAGGCCGTTAGACTAGTAGCATGATCAATCCAAGCATAAATAAATTTGAATGTGTTTGGACTAGTAGCATTAAAGAATGAAAATTCAAATAAGATGAAATATGGTCCAAACAACCACAGTTCAAACTATACATCAACATGTATGAAATGGATGTGAGTATGACTTGGTTATGTAAATATTATGGAATGACTAAATGTAATACACATCAGCGGGGAAATCATTAATGGTCCACAATAATGATGCATGCAACTGAAAGAACGCCTTACTTGATGCATCGTAAGTGCGTACACCATCAACCCATAGCTCAATCAACTCGTCAATCAACGGCGGTAAAAATACATCGATCTTATCTTCGGGTCCTTCTGGTGCTTTTGTACTATTCAAACCAACCACAACTTTAAATCAAAAACCTAATCGATCGCGTCATATTCAAACCAACGAACAAGGTCATTTAAACTTCAATACAATAAAAAAAATTAGACTTTAATTCATTCTATTTTAAAGTTAGACTCTCCTAATATCATTCAAACAACTATTAAGTTTAATGGACGCAATGCATTTTGAATTAAAAGAATTTTAAAAAATATATTAAATCGAAAGAAATTAAAATCTAAAAAGAAAAGGAATTTTCAGTTAAAAACTATTCAAAGATATCTGAAACTAAAAAGGGAAGTTCATTTTTAGAAACACATAAAAAAGAACAGAGGATCTACTAATCATAACTTTACATTAAAAAACTAATCAATCGTTCTACAAATCTCAAATACATTAAAAAAACATTAATGGTTTGGGAGAAGAATAATTTTAGGGGAAGTTTTACAAATCAAAAACCTAATAAAAAACATATTGAAGATATACATAAAATAGTTTAACATTGGCACGAGCTATCAGAAACTTGCTTTCAACATATTTCAAATGTTCCTGACCAAGTAAGCATTAAATTATAATGTGAGAAAACCTCCGCAACTTCGAGAGCAAATATAAAAAGTAGCCAAATCAATATAAAGTGGTTTAACAATTTCTCAGATTTGTAAAATGTGAGCAATTAAATTTGACAATAGATTTGACGTAACATAAATCAATGGCACAAAAGAAGACCCTCAATCAGAAGAGTTACTTTAAAATAATACATTTCATTGATTACCTTGAGAATTAGAACGACGGAGGAGAGATTAAAAGGTCAGGTAGGAGAAGAAGGTCTCGGGGGGGGGGGGGGGGGGATCTGAAATTTTTTGGAGGATTTTGGGAGAACGGGTGAAGAGAGAGAAGCGGGAAGGAAAGGGAACCAATTCTTTTAGCCCTCTCAAACGAATACTATTTGAGACGACCACTAATAAACTGTCTCTTTGACATATGAGTTTATAAGATGGGTAATATAAGGGGTTTTAAATAATTTTAGTTTTTAAGACTGTGGATTATTTTTGTCCCAAAAATTATGCCTTGGAGACTTAAATTTAGCCGTCTAAAAAACATCGGTCCTAAAAACTAATTTTTTTGTAGTGAGTGGGTTGTCCTAATTATTATGCTTAGGAGATTTGACGGGGTATATCATGTATTCTCTGTACTTACGATCTTGCGTGCATAATTTTCAGGGAATTTGTTGACGCCAAAATCTTATTGGACTTTTATGCGAATTTAGGGGTGTGAAAACTCTGGGTTTGATTAACCGTCAAAATGAGACGCAGTCTTAATAACTCGTGGACCCATGTGACCATTTTATACTAATTAACTCGGAGTGAGGGATATCCGACGCAACCTATAGTTTTTATTCTCTTTTGTTAGTCTAGTTTAAATCCATGCCTAGATTAACCTTTCGCTTTTTGCATTTTTTCCTTTTGTTTATAATTATCTTTTACACTTTTATTCAGAAGTACTAAACCAAATAAATTCTAGCAACTCGTCTCTGTGGATTTTCGATACCTGGACTTTGCTACTATACTCCCTTTTATTGAGTGTAGTCATAGGTTTAGGTTTTTATATTAATTGGTGATCCGAGAATAAAATGAACGGCTCGCAGGTGACGCTCGCGCCGCGATGAGACCCGCCTCTAATCAAAATGGCACCGTTGCGGGGGATGAACTTGTTTTAGAATTTAGTTGATTTAGTATTTCATAGTATTTTTTCTTTTTTATTTGCATTCTTTGTTTTTAAAATTTTTTGCAGGATAACACATTTGAGCACCAAGAAACTTGGATTCTCGGCCGCATCCCTTCCTTCTCAGATTCTCCATCTACAAATAATTCGGTAATCATGTCTTATTTTATAGCTTTATCGGTAATTCTAATGTTTCATTGGGGATATATTCTAGAATTTGGCCCTGCGAATGTTTCATTTGGGATATGTTCTCGAATCTTGAACCATTAGAATTACTGGTGGATTCCAATAAGTCGGTAGAAATTATTTAAAAATTTTAAACTTTTTACCGATGAGGACTCTCTTCCGCTTTTTTTTTCCATGATGGATGTTATCCTCACGTGTGCACCATCTCCCATTCCAACTGAAAAACCTTTGGGAGATGAGTCAATTTTTCTTGGACCTCAAGTGTGCCTTCCCCCTTGTTATCCAAATCCCCCATCGTCCGCCCAAAATTTCAAATTGGCGATGGTTAACCTTTTCCACCACCCATGCATGCCTTCCACTATTCAAATGGCATTCATATCTTCCGGGAGGCATGTTGTATATAGTAGGTTGCAAACACTAGGTTATAAATAGTAGCTTGTAAATAGTTAGCTTTTTTCTTTCTTTCTTTTGTTTTTTTCCCTTCCTTTTTATTTAGTCTAGTGTTATTAGTTAACGTTTTGTTATTTAATCTTGATATACTTGGTACTAACTTGTTTTTTAGATTCGCTTGGACTTGTGCTTATGGAGATCGCTCCAATTTTGGGTAATATCGTTCTTTTTCTCTCTTTGTGTTGTGTTCTTAATGGACGCATTGAGGACAATGGAACATTTAAATTAGGGGGTGTGGGACACTCTATCCATTTCTTTGATTTGTCCATTGATTTATCACATGTTAGTTACTAAGTATGCTTTCTTAGAAAAATTTAAAAGATTTTCAAAAAGATTTTCTTTGTTTTTTCTCCTTTGTTGGTCATTTTTCCTTTATTTCTGATGATAAATTTCAATAATTGCCTGATCCAATAGACAACTCAATGATGCATGTCCTCGATTTTAGAAGTTATTAGACTTTGGTCCTCAATCATTGATATTAAGAAAAACTTCTTGAATTAAACCTTAATCCCATGAGCACATGCACTTTTCTTGCTTTATTGATTCAGTTTAAGATTTTTATAACTCGATAATGTTTTGTTGCACTGTATATACTTACACCGAGTAAGCTTTATACCTTTCGTCGCTTGTGAGTGTATACACTTTTTTTCCTCTTTGAAAACGTTGAATTCGTCGGTAACCTCTCTACTCTTTAATTGATGGTTCATTAATTGAGTTTATATCTTGAAATGTGTTACTTGATCATGATTTTCATATATTATTTTGACTCAAGAATAGCGTAAACTTTATGAAATGATCATAGGCAATCTTTGTTATATCACCCATATTAGCCTTGACCTCACCTTATGTGTTTTCCCTCGCCAAACCCTTTTAGCCTAAATATTAGTCTTTCGTTTCATTACCCCAAATCCCATAACCAACTCCAAGTTGGAGTTTTAAAATATACATATTACCTTCCTTGCCTTGGTTTGGAATGTTGTTTGGGATTTAATGATGTTGTGTAGTGCGGTGGAAATTAAGCATGTGAGAGTGAGAAAAATAGAAAAGAAAGAAGTGAAAAAGATATGATAAAGAAAAAGTAGGAAAAAAAAGAAAAAAAAAGTGAGAAAAAGAAGAAAAGAAAATAAAGAGAAAGTTTGTATATGTTGTATATATAGTTCAATAAGCTTTGTTTACTCTCCCCAATGTTATATTCAATGCTTGTTTATGGAACTTGTTTTCCATTTTCGTTATTTCTCGCATTCTTCCCATTATTCTAAGTTTTCATTCCAAACATATTGAATCCGTACATATACCTTTCATTTCGTACCCTAGCCTAACCAACATTATAACCCTATACAAGTCATATGTGATCTTAGGGTGAATTTAATTTAAAAGTTAAAATAGTTTTGATAATCTTTGAAAATTCATTTCACTCATTTAATGTACGGTATCCTTCATTGAGATTACAATTTTTTATTTCCTATATAACATTCTTCATTTGTGACATGTGTGCGGCCTAGTTTCCATTTATATTAACTATTTATGTCCGCATATTTCGTGTGTTACCTCCATATATCAAGTGAATTCACTTGATGAGTGTGATGCCCGTGAGGATTGAATATATGCATGCTTTTATTTTTATCCGATTTATATAAGTTTTTGGCAAATCACACTTTGCATGTGCTTGCTCCCCTCCCACATGTTAAGTTTTCAATTCTATGAGATGCATTCTATAAGGTAAATAATATGGATTGTTATGTAAATTCATTCACTATGCTAATAATGTGTATGGAATCTTTTTCGTAATGTTGGGCTTGTCGCCTGTTGATTGGGCATATTTTGAGAAAACCATATGATGTTTGTGGGTTTCATCCCTAAAAACCCTCACGAGACGACACTCGTCCACTAGGGTAACCTAGGGTTTAACGGCTTATTGCATACGCTAAATGCAATCGTGTTCCTTATGAAAGTGGCAATTATATTTAGATGCATATATACATTGTTGTATCACCTTATGTGGACTGATTTTGTTTGTTTCATCACTAGGGACTAACAATGTCTTAGTTAGGGGGTGTGATACGTCATGAATATTGCATATTTGTGCATATTATATTTGTGCATTGTAGCACTTTTACTTCCTTAATTCCTATATTTATGCTCGTTAACCAGATAACCTCGAATTTGGAAATATAATATGTTTTGCAGGGGTTAATTGTGTTTTTGTAGGTATTGGAACACTAAAAGTGAGGATCGATTGCATTTCGAAAAAGTTCCATCATCGAATGCTACTTCAAGGGCATTTTAGTCATTTCACACTTCATTTTCAGCTCATGTAATTTTCAAGGATGCGTATTTTGTTGAGTTAGCATCTTGTGACAGCAAACGACGCATCATTTCGAGTTCGGATAAAGAAGTTATAGTCGATTTCGTTTTGAAGCTTTCCTCCCATGTGAAGACCAAATGAGAGCAGAAAATAGAGTACCGATCGACCGCGCCCAAGGGGTTGATTGATCGCGTTTTGGGATTTTGCCTTGAGAAGTAACCAGTGGGCTTCAACTTAAGGGACCGGTCAACCGCGCCCCTGTTGCCGGTCGACCGGGTATCATAGTTACCCGGTAATTTTCCTTTGTTCTATTTCTTTTCTTTTTCCTTTTTTTCTATTCCAACTTACTATATAAACCAATTTTGGTTTCTATTTTCATTATCTTGTAACAATATATCATTTTCCATACTTAAGGTTAAAGAGGGAAGCTAGGGTTTGGAGGGTTTGGGGAGTGTGGCATTTTCTCCCTCCAAGTGTTTGCCCGTCGAGGTTGTGTAGAACACTATCCCCCATATTCTCTATCAATTCGAGTTTCCAATGTTTCTATTTCTTTATTTATCACTCTTTTACTCGCTTTCTAGTTAGATTTATTGCGTTTATTTACATGCTTTCTAATGTAGATTTACCGCTTTATTTATCGCGTTTTTATCATGCTTTCTAGGTTGAATTAGCCTAGGTTGTGTTGGATTGAACTCACCTAGGGTTAATGTGTTGCTTTTCTTTGGTGATGGAGTTTACGGGTTTATTTCGAGTGGGTTGTCCTAGTTATTACGCTTAGGAGATTTAACGGGGTATATCATGTATGCTCCGTACTTACGACCTTGCGTGCATAATTTTTGAGGTATTTGTTGACGCCAAAATCTTATTAGACTTTTATACGAATTTAGGGGTGTGACAACTCTGGTTTTAATTAACTGTCAAAACGAGACACAATCTTAATAACTCGTCAACCCATCTAACCATTTTATACTAATTAACTTGGGGTGAGGGATATCCGACGCAACCTATAGTTTTTTTCACTTTTGTTAGTCTAGTTTAAATACATGCCTAGATTAATCTTTCCCTTTTTTCATCTTTTTATTTTGTTTATAATTATATTTTACACTTTTATTCAGAAGTACTAAAGAAAATAAAGTCTAGCAACTCGTCTCTGTGGATTTTTGATACCCGGAATTGGCCGCTATACTCCCTTTTATTGAGTGTAGTCATAAGTTTAGGTTTTTGTATAAAGGCGGTGTGCCGAATATATATTGATCGGCGCACGGGTGATGCTCGCGCCATGGTGAGACCCGACCTTAATCAACCACAACAACAATTTCCAGAAGGAATTTAAGGGAAAACAATTGAAAGACTTGTTATGGAAATGTGCCAAAGCAAGTACACAAGAATACTTCAACAAATGCATGGAAGAAGTGAAGCGGATTTCAGAGAAATGATGCATATGGATGCAAACAATGCTACCACTAAGGAATTGGAGTAGTTCACACTTCTCTACTCAGCCAAAATGTGATATTCTCATAAACAACCACTGTGAAGTCTTCAAGAATTTCATAACGGATGCAAGGGATGATCTTATTATATTAATGATAGAAATAATTAGGGAATTGATAATGAGAATAACTCAAGTGAATAGAGATAAGATGGTTAAACACCCTAGTGTAATTTATCCAAAGATTGAGAAAAGGCTTAGATGCTTTCATAAAGATATTGTGGGGTTCATTTTTTAATGGAATGGAGGATCTCAGTTCCAAGTTAACCGTCCTTTTGTTCAATTTGTTGTTGATTTGAGGGAGATGAATTGCTCTTGTAGAATCTGCAATTTGAGTGATCTACATTGTTTTCATCATTTAGGGGTAATTTTATACAACGGGGATAAAATAGAAAGTTAAGTGGATGAGTTCTACACTAAAAAACGTATCTCCAAGCATATGTAAACATCTTGATACCTTCAAATATCATAGACTTATGGCCTACCTCAGCAGAAATCACTAAAACCACCTGATGTTGAGGCACAACCATTTATACCAAAGAAAAAGAGGAATAAAGAAGCAGGTGAAGCTCATACAATTAGAACTAAGCTTGAAAAATTTGACATTAAGTTTAAATACAGTAGGTGCAGTTGCTTTGACCATAATGTAAGGAGTTGTCCAAAAAAGAATGAAACTAAAAAGAGTCATAGCAAAGTTGTTTTAAAAAAGAAATTTAAATTAAGTCTCACATCCAAAATCCAAAGTTTACCATTGTCATTAATTTTTTAGATTGTATAATCATTGAACTATTACAAATATAGGCGGGGAATGAGAAATAAACCCAGAGCCATCAATCCCACATTACAAGTTCGACGTGAAGATTTGGATTTTTTAGCTAAAGTTGTTTGTTATATTTAACTACTTTTTTTATGCAATTGTTGTGGATGTAACTGATTTTTGTATGCAAGTGTTTGAATTTTTTTTGCTAAGGCAGTAATGCTTCTTGTATCTATATTGCATGCAACTTTTTTGGATTTCTTTTTTTTGGTGTAATGCTCAATATGTGGAATTGTTATTGATGTTGTATAGTTTGAAATCCTTCTAATGTAATGAATATTTTTGTTTCTATTGTATTGCTTATGATTGCACAATTGCTACATTTTCATTCATTGATTGTAAAATATTACAATAACACACATTAATTGAAGCAAAATCTGCATTTCATTCATTGATTCAAATAAATTACAATGACACATACATTTCATTCCTCACTTCACTTCACACTTACATTTTCCACCCCCATTCCCAGATAACAATGCCCAAATTACAAACACACATAATACCGAGACAATCCATATCATTTTCACTCTCTTTCGAACTCTTCCAACTTTGAGAACCCAGTTAAGTATGTCTTTTCAGATGAAAAATCCACAACTAACTTGTTCAGAACGTCTTGGACAGGATAAAAAGTTTCTATCGAGATTTTGTTGCATCTATGAGATATATCATTCGACCAAATGGCCGCAATAGCAATAAACTACCATTTTCTTCTTCAGTCGGTTGTGTCTTCAAAGGAATAGAGTGAATGGTAAAATTTTGATGGGAAATTAAGAGTAAGTGGTGGGCAATGGAGTGGGTAGTGCCAAAATGAAGAGTAATGGTGGAAAATGTTGTCAAATGAGGTTAGAAATTGAATTTAACGTTCTATTGTCAAATTATAACGACCCTATTAATGAAATCGCTTTTGAAATAAGTGACATAGTTCAGAGACTATCTTGAATCAAATATAATATATGGAACAATTTAAAAACTTTAGCGATAATTCATGGACTAAAAAAATAATTTACTCTTAAAACTATATGCAATAGTAATCTCACATTTACATGTCGACCTCTACTACTCAAGAATAATATATACACATCTCATCCGAGAATGACATTATAGTATATAACTAAAGTTGACCGTGGAACCAGGTGTCGACATTTGTCGCTTCTATAAGAAGACACGTATACAATTTAATGACTTAGATTAAATTAATCTCTTAAATCTTTTTGTATTCCACATAATTATAAATTTAGAATTCTTTAATTCGAAACTTTTTACATTCTAATACACCTCTAAAAATTCATGACTCTTCAAATGATCCGTCCTTCTCATCTATCTTTCCAATCAAACCCTTTTTCCAAGTCAGCACAACATACGAAGAAAAAATGAATCCTATGAAAAAACACCATTATATGACATCTTTCAGTTGCACATCTTCTCCAAGGTACCGTCTTTATGCGTTATTGGAGATTTGAAGTCCTTTTCATATAATTTTTCAACTTCTACTTTCATTAATGATTGTAAGCCTTTATTTTCTCGTTGAAATTGTTCTAATTCCTGTAGGACAGATCTAATTTTATATCACTTTCTAACAATTCCTTTCAACTTATTCAATTTTGATTTTTAACCATCAAACTCACTTAATTTAGGCATGAATACTTAATTATTGATTTTATTTATCTAAAAAAAATGAGGTTCGTCACATTCCTCTTAACTCTTCAATTCACAATTCACCCTAAAATATCATTTGTTGTTAGAGCATCCTAATGGGTAGTTCAAAGTGTATAAAAAAACATAGGTTATGTTATATTTGGAGACTGCTATGACAGTTACACTCAAATTTGCACTAGCATACCCTATTACCCCGATATATCTTGCATCGTATGGTTTTGTTTTTCTAATTGTTCGAGATGTTGTTCGTCAAACCCGTTGAAATGGTCAATTTAGCTATTCAATTTTAATTTGTTCCAATTATTGATTATATGTTTCTATTTATTGTAAATTTAATTTTTACACGTTAGTGGGTAAGAAAAAGATTTTAGGGATATCATTGTATTTAAAAAAAATCATAACATAATTACTTTTTTATTAATTTTTTGGATTTGAAGTAAATTATAATTTTTATTTTATCATTTAGGGTTATGTTTGACAAATTCTACACGTAATAATATTTTTTTATGATTTTGAAAAGACTATTTGGCACTTTAATGTATATTTTAATAATTTTATTAAAAACGGTCCTGTATCGCAGGGTTTACATGCGAGCATTGATGTAATTATCTACCATGGTATATTCATTCCTTTCTCTAGTGATATTTTTAAAATAACAAATCAATTATAGAACTGAAAGTGCTTACCACTGGCCCATGCTTATTTTTTAGAACATGTAAAGATTTCCAGGATAAGACCATCTTTTGTGTTTCCATTCAACAATATTTTTGGTCACGGATGCCACATTTAGGTGCTCACTTTTACAAATATAATTTAGTAAAAATATTCAAATAAAAAATGGTGAATTAGCTAATAATTTTTTGGAAAGTCTATTTATATATTATATTCAAAACGATTATTTTGTTGGCATCTTAAACTCGCGTTTTAATTAATTAACGATAGTTTCAAATGATACAGTTACACTTATTAATATAAATATAATTATACTTATTAAAAAATGCAATTATATTTATATTAATCAATATAATTGTATCTACATTAATAATTATAATATACATGAATTTATTAATAAAATTATTTTTAATTTATTATTATTAATTTTTAAAGAATCAAAGGACTTATTACCACGTTTCCATATAAAAGGAAGTTTCCACATCACAACTTAGCTTAAAACAACAAATATTTAACTCATTTTTCTAAGCACTTGCAATGTTTTTAAAAAAAACAGTCAATCTATTAACATATTGAACATTTTTCAAAACTCAGTCAGTGATAATGGTCTTGAATTAAAATTTATAGGGGTAAAATAAGAACTTTACTGTACAATTAAGTAATGTTAACGCAATGCACAACAGATCTAAAGAATATTGGTACGCATTTATCGTCACAATTAAATCAACTCAAATTCCTCATTAAAATTAGCCACAAATGTACAAATATTAAATAAAATTAAGTTACAAAAATAAATTAGAAACAGTAATAACAACAATATATTTTTTCCCCTTTTGAAAAAACAAAAGCTAATTCAAGCTTAGTAAACAAAACCAACAGGAACAAAGAATAAATTAAACCAGTCACTTGATTGCTTGAAGTGCATACCATAGTGTTTTTTTTTTGTCATAGGGTAATCCCCGGACAGCTTGCGCGCACCTCGAGACTAATCCTTGTGTCCTGAACAAGGCTTTCTATAACAAGCATTTAATTCCTACGGTCCGTGATCCCAAGACGTAATTTCCAGAATTCGAACCTGAGTGCCTGAGTGACGGTTCTATGTGGGGACGAGGGGGAGCGGAGACTCCGTTTCAACTTTCCGAAAAAAAATTAGAGGGAAAAAAAATTGGGATCTTTTGTATAAAAAATTATAAATTATAGGCCAAAATAAAGGACCAAAATGTTAAAAACTAAAACTTAAAAACCTAATATAATCTAATCCTTCTTCTGTCAAACGCATTACTTTCTCCCTTCCTCTCACAAAGACTCGACTGCTGCTGCCCTTGCGGACGCGCGGCCCTTCCCATTTGTTGCTACCGCCCCTTTAAGGTAAGAGCTTTCTTTTCTTGAACTTTTGTTTTGATATGAGATGATGAGATATATGGGGGTTTAAACTGTTGTGTCTTGGTGTGGGGGTTTGATGATGATGAGATATTTATGTGCTGGGGGTTTGATATGTTGTTCTTGGCTTATTTTAGGTATTAAATTTTTGGTGCCTAATTTATGTAATGTTAATTTTAGGGATTATATTTAGATATTAAATTTTTGTGGATTATATTTAGGTATTAAATTTTGGTGGTGCCTAATTTTTGTTTAAATTTTATTTTTAGGTTGTCATGGAAAAAAAATTCAAGCGAAAAAAAATTAATGAAACAATAAAGTTTGATTATATTTAGAGCTCCAAAAAATAACTAGAAATGATTATTCATGTTTATTTTCATGATTAGTATTAAAGGTTTGATTAGTTAACTATTATATTAATATTGTTAAATGTTAATATTTAGGTGGAATCTTTTAAATTTTTTAAATATAATATGTTAATATTTACCAATAAAGTTTAGGCACAATATGTTAATAATATGTAAAAAACTCAAATTAATTCTCAAAAAAATTCAATTCAAATTAAACTCAAATTTAAAAGTAACAATTACAATTAGCTAAACTAACCAAAAATTTATATAAAACTCTAATTGGCTCCCAAAAAAATCACGTCAAGAGCGATAACACTCGAAAATTAGGCTCTCTCAACAAAAATCTTTGATCCGCTGCTTGCTACCACCTTGTACAACAAGGGCGTAACATAGTTAACCTGAAGATGTGAAGAAAATATTTGGTAAGACTTTATGATTCTGAATCTACTTTTCTAAAGTCATTACAAGCTGCCAATGCTTCTATCACCCACCATTTGAGCCCGTCATTCCTTCATATCACTGTCACATTCCAATTAAATGCAACAGAACAGTAAGCTAATTAAAAATAAATAAAATAAAATAAAAGCAATCGAATAAGTCAATTATTACCTAAAGTGAACAGAGCATAACAAAAGTCATCTTTGGATGTCTAACTTTTCGGGGCAATAATGGATGAGAGAGATGTGTCATTGAGAGTGTTTAAAATATAAATTTCATTTTATTAATTTAGTAATATATATATAAAGTAGCGCATGTCCGTCCCTGAACGCATGAAGAAAATGCTTCAGAGTACGCAATCGCGAAAATTTTTCAGAGTACATAATCGCAAAACGGTAAAAAATTTCAAAATGCGTAATTACAAAATTACAAAAATTTTGTTTCCCAACAATACAGTGTAATTTAAAAAAAAATAGTAGTCATAATCTCTTATGTTAATAGGGGTAAAGCCAAAATATTAATTCATGTATTATCTAAGTTGGAATTTATTTATATAACACAAAAAATTGTAAACAATTTAAAAAATTTGGATAATGATTCATTTGTTTATAGAACTATTGACCCTTTTTCAGAAATAAAAAATACACCAACAGCAAAACTAGTAGTCTTTAATTCAAATACAACATCATTGTCTATCTAACTTTCACATTTTTCAAGGTGTCAAACAACCATGTATACAGCGCGTCCAAATAAAATAAATATTTTACCAAATACGCAAATAAGTTCTCAAAATTAAACTAAGAAATGTGACACTCCAATACATATCCATCTACCATCCTTATTAGGTTAAATCTATGAGGACTTTGTCGATCTTTTCTTTCTGAAACCAACAATGGCGATGACAAAACGGTCTCACCTTACCCCCATGAGATAGAGATCCGTGATCAACTGTTGGCTTCGATTGCAAAATGAACATGTGTTCATCATGAGAATCAGTATTTAAACATGAATATACTTTCAACTTTGTTTAGCAATGTGCCCTTCATATTCTTGAATTGAATAAATGACTCAAATCAGTAAAACAGAAGGTTAAACATAATAGATGACAAATGGTACTTAAAACACTCAAAAAGGGTTTTTAAAAACGCTGAGCGAAGGAAAACTATAACTATTAAGATCAAAACACAACTTTGGTTATGCATGAGTAGCAATTTAACATTTGCAGGATAATAATAATAATAATAATAATAATAATAATAATAATAATAATAATAATAATAATAATAATAATAATAATAATAATAATAATAATATGTAATAACCCGCATAATTTTTGGGCTATTTTAATTAATTTAGGAAAATGGAGGAAAATGAAGTTTTTGATAAAATTATTTTTATTGCTCAAATATGTTGGTTATTATTTTTAAAGGCGAGAATTTCAAACGGTTTCGAAAACGGAGTTAAAACGGATTTTAAAATGATTTTTAAATATTTTTAACTCTTGGAGTTGTTTTGACTTCCAACTCTTCATTTTTTTGCCTTATTTAAAGGAGTCTTTTGGATTCCAACTCTTCATTTCTTTGCATTATAAAAGGAAGTCGTGGTCAAGCCTTTTAACCTACTTTTGGTACAAATTTTGGTAGCAAATATATTTTATATTCCTCTTCTTTTTATATACACATTGGCCCTTGAGATTTGTGAGTTCCAACCTTAGATTAGAGGTGTTCTTGGGGCTATTTTGTCGGAGGTTCTTGGAGGAGATTTTGTAGATCTTTTGTGTTGATCTTGAGGATGTGATCATTGGTTTCTCATCATGTTTTGAGGTATGGGGTTTTACACAATATGCTCCTTAAATCTCGCGAGTGTCATTCTCTTTGAATTCTTGTTTATTGAACTCATATTTGAATTGATAAATTCATTGAAATCTGGAAAATAATTGTTGAAATTATTTTGAATCATGTGGTATCATTATATTGTTATTGAGCACATTGTCATGAGATTTTAATATGGCACGGATGTTGGGCACCCGCCAAAATTCCTATTTCTCGGGCTATGGCTTGATAAAGCATATACGGATGTGGTGAGGCCTGGTGACCCGGTTAAAGTGTTGTTGAGAAATTTATTGATAAAATGCTATTGAGATTTGCATTTTGATTTGAATATTCGTACTCGTGTTGTTACGTTTTATTCAATGCTAATTCATATTTGTTGAGCATAATTCTTGTCGTATTGTGTACTTCCCCATATTTTCTTTTAGTGGCAGGTTAGCGCGGATTTTGGGGCGCTATGGAGATTAATATTTAGCGAGGATTGTTTGGGAAAGATTTGTATTATTTTGATGTATAGAGCTTTGGAGATTTGTATTTTATTTTCGAGTTAGTTGTTGTATTTTTTATTCGAGAGACTTGTTGTAATTGAAGAGATTGAGATTAGTGAATTTATATTATTGTGGGATTTAGATGCTCTATACCTTGTCACTTGTGGATTTTGATTTATTTTATCGCATTAGCGCTCCGTTCTCTCTCCCCGGGCGGGCGAGGTGTTACAAATGGTATCAGAACTTAGGTATACGGAAACCCTCGGGGCTTGGGTTTTTTGTTCATTGTGTGGTTAGCAATTTTTGGAGATAGAAAATTTTAGGTGATATTCGTGATAAGTTTCGAGATTAGAGGTGAGGAATTATTTTTGAAGACGAAATTATTTTTGGAGATTGTTGGCCTGATTTTTGAGAGTTAGGCATTCGGCGAATTTCGAGGGCGAAATTCCATTGTTAGTGGGGAAGTGTAATAACCCGCATAATTTTTGGGCTATTTTAATTAATTTAGGAAAATGGAGGAAAATAAAGTTTTTGATAAAATTATTTTTATTACTCAAATATGTTGGTTATTATTTTTAAAGGCGAGAATTTCAAACGGTTTCGAAAACGGAGTTAAAACGGATTTTAAAATGATTTTTAAATATTTTTAACTCTTGGAGTTGTTTTGACTTCCAACTCTTCATTTCTTTGCCTTATTTAAAGGCGTCTTTTGGATTCCAACTCTTCATTTCTTTGCATTATAAAAGGAAGTCGTGGTCAAGCCTTTTAACCTACTTTTGGTACAAATTTTGGTAGCAAATATATTTTATATTCATCTTCTTTTTATATACACATTGGCCCTTGAGATTTGTGAGTTCCAACCTTAGATTAGAGGTGTTCTTAGGGCTATTTTGTTGGAGGTTCTTGGAGGAGATTTTGTAGATCTTTTGTGTTGATCTTGAGGATGTGATCATTGGTTTCTCATCATGTTTTGAGGTATGGGGTTTTACACAATATGCTCCTTAAATCTCGCGAGTGTCATTCTCTTTGAATTCTTGTTAATTGAACTCATATTTGAATTGATAAATTCATTGAAATCTGGAAAATAATTGTTGAAATTATTTTGAATCATGTGGTATCATTATATTGTTATTGAGCACGTTGTCATGAGATTTTAATATGGCACGGATGTTGGGCACCCGCCAAAATTCCTGTTTCCCGGGCTATGGCTTGATAAAGCATATACGGATGTGGTGAGGCCTGGTGACCCGGTTAAAGTGTTGTTGAGAAATTTATTGATAAAATGATATTGAGATTTGCATTTTGATTTGAATATTCGTACTCGTGTTGTTAAGTTTTATTCAATGCTAATTCATATTTGTTGAGCATAATTCTTGTCGTATTGTGTACTTCCCCACATTTTCTTTTAGTGGCAGGTTAGCGCGGATTTTGGGGCGCTATGGAGATTAATTTTTAGCGAGGATTGTTTGGGAAAGATTTGTATTATTTTGATGTATAGAGCTTTGGAGATTTGTATTTTATTTTCGAGTTAGTTGTTGTATTTTTTATTCGAGAGACTTGTTGTAATTGAAGAGATTGAGATTAGTGAATTTATATTATTGTGGGATTTAGATGCTCTATACCTTGTCACTTGTGGATTTTGATTTATTTTATCGCATTAGCGCTCCGTTCTCTCTCCCCGGGCGGGCGAGGTGTTACATAATAATAATAATAATAATAATAATAATAATAATAATAATAATAATAAGCTTTTATTTAGCATATAATCTATGAATACCATATATTATGAAGGAATGGCCAAATTAATTGACATAAATGCAAGGGAAGCAACTCACACAACACTTGTAAAGATATAATAATCTCCCCTTTGGTCTCAATTCTCATCCTTCGACTCGTAATAAAGTGTATAGTATAGCTTGAGAACAACAAGTATACGGCTATAATGCCATTGATAATAAATTTATATCAACGACTGTCAACAAGGTTAATCATAGATTTCACGAAAAAATAATCTAGGGGTTCATATAAGACAATAATAAATTAATGTGATTAAAAGGGTACAAAAAAAGGCTTTACAAAACTATAAACAAATCTCAACAAATCAAAGTTGTATAAATTACCTCCCAACAAATGAACATTGATGTCAACAAATCAAAACTGTACACACTACCTCAACAGACCACAACATTAAGCATCCACATGGCCTTGGTTGGATTAGACATTTTGCAGATTTAATTTTAACAGTCATAGCTTGAATCTTTTGGTAGCACACTCACACATGCCATTGCATTGCACAGTCATATAATCTCTGTGAAGACTTTTTTATGCCATTCTACTTCTTACGGCTTCATTTTGGTCAGCTTCCTGTGTCACCTGCTCTCGCATATAGAGCACCACTCGGATAAAGAGCAGATTATTGAGTTGGAAAATTTCTTTGGTATCCATCTCTTGGCCTATCTTTGGAATCAGTACTCCCATTTTCATAGCATGGATACAATTGAGAAGCTGCCTCACGTGTCCACAATTTGTGACCTCAAAGATATGGCATATTAAATAAAAATAATCTGGTAGGTCAAGCATCTACAAATTTCTAGCTGATAAGTGTATTTAGCCGCACTTGAAAAGATACATCTAGGCGAATTTCATTGAAGTTCTTGTGAGTATTGCGATGCAGAAGCAGCCATTTCGTTACTTCAATTCGAATCCCTGAGTGATAAATAAGAATTTCAGCCAGTAAGAATTTATTATTTTTTTAAGTAATCTATGGGTGGTGAGCTTTCATTCACATATACATTGTTTGGCTTATTCTAAAACCCAATAAAAGAGAAAAGAGAGAAAGAGAGATCTACATTGTGAGTCGGCATTTTATGTACCGTAGTTGGTGGTGAGATTTCGATCACATATACACTGTTTGGGATGGGCGGATAAGGGGAAAATGTCTTCTTCATGGTACTTTACTTGGAATTTAAAGCTCTCTTTTCGTATTAGAAATTTTTGTTAAAATAGAAAGGGCTATAAAAATAACCTATTGTTACCTATTTGTATGACTTAATTATTGATCTTCTCAGGCATTTATAAACGGATCATCAATCCTCCTTGCCATGAATTCGAGATCCTTGAGCCGTAATTCAGCAATAATGACCTTTAAGTCTCCATTTGTGTATATCAAGAAATAACAAAAATATATTACAAAAATCACAGGATACTAATATAGATACTAAATCCAAAATTTAATAATTTTTTTAGGTAAAAAAAATGTGTAAATATGGATACTAATCACACCCCATCCATTTTATATATAAATACACCAACAATCACTTAACAACCGGGTGCTAAACTTAGCATCAACAATTTGATAGATAAAATAAAGAACTGATGAATGAGTTAAAGACCCATTACCTAGTTTGTTGCATAATCCAAACACCTTGGATTTGATGACGGTCCTTAGATATACACATTCCCAACTGCTAAAGAAATGTTCTGATGATGGTCCATCTAAAGGAGCTGAAACAACGAAACTACACAGGTTCAACATTTAAGTAGATTTATCACTCAGTGGAAGAATAAAATCAGCATTACTGCTCTATCGGAAGAGGTTGGAGAATAATATCAATTACAACAAATATGAGAATATACCATCATTTACTTCTATATCGGAAGAGGTTGAAGGACATTTGTCACTCATGCTTCCATCAGCATTTGAGATTGCTTCAATTGACTCATCGTACACATGTTCAGCATTTAAGTACACTGCAGTGGGACTCTAGAAGGGAAAACTTTAATTTGCTATTAACAGGTGAAGCTATCGTGGGGTTTGAACCTTCCACTCCAGACTTGGAAGCTAATTTTAGCAGCTATAGCAGCTAATATAGCTGCTATATTAGTTGATATAGCTGCTATAGCAGCTTATATATAAGCTACAAATGCTTCAAATGCTTCATTGATGTCTACGCTCATTCCGTGACGCGACATAGCATATTGAATATCTCCAATTGTATAACTCCTTACAACCTCAATACCGAGTGTGTGTTTTACTTCAATCATAGCATTACCGAGTGTGTGATGTACTTCAAGCATAGGATTACTTACCGAGTGTGTGTTGTACTTCACCGATATAATTACAGTCGCCAAGCTGCTATATATGGTCGATTTGGCTGAGCTGCTGCACTTCAAACATAGGTAATAATGCATAAAACATAGATAATATGAAAGAAACATAGCTAATAATGCAAAAAATAACCTTAATTCCTAATATGAAAGAGACATATAGAGTCAATGTAGCAGGGTGTTCCGTACCTCGAAAAATGCCGACATTTTGGGACAGAAAGTAAGTTTGCTTCTAAAATTATTTATATGAAGTAAAGAGAACGCAAGATACATACGATGTGCGTTCATAGTTATGCTTGACACGATACTTGTAGAGGCCAACAGTTACGCTTCACACGATACATGTGATGTGCATTCCCCTCCTTCAACATAGGCTTCTATGTTCTTTCTCCTCCACCAACCTGCCCAACTGACTATATTAAGACCGTATTCTTGTTTCTCTATATAATTCCCTTGAGCTAGTAACAGAGACTCGGAGTCTGCAATTGTATGGTCGTCCTGCCTTAAATTAACAAATAACACAAATACATCATATTTGGAGGTAAACCCTTCAAAGATCAAAGACCTAAAACATCAACAATACTTTAATTTTTAGTAGACTCTCATTAATTGTCATATGTCCTTTCTTGATAATCTTTAATCCATCCTTATACCTGGAGATCTTGACCCGATTCTAAATCTTAACCAACCATTCGCGTTAAGACACTTTCAAACATCGATGGTAGGAGAAAAGAAATAGCAACTCATGGTTTTCCTACCAGTTCAAAAATTATGGATTGATATGTGTAGTCTGTTCATTAACAGTAGGAAGAAATTGGAACAGAGGCTATTTGTTTTCATCAAGAAACCCCATGAGTTTTTTACTTGGAGTAATTACAAGACTTATGTGCTCATTCACGTCCAAAACGTACGTGTTCATTCACATTCACGTCTTGGATCCAAAACGCGTGCAAAAATTAAAGGAAATTCTGTTGGTATAGATCAGTTACAAAGTAAAAAAAATAAAGAGAATATAACTATAAAATGATAACTGACGTAAATGGAAAAACATCAATTGCACGTAACACCATGTCAAGCGCAAAGTATTACCAATTCTAGTTGATGTCGATCAAGTGGTGGAACATGTAGGGATGATATCATTCAACACTACATCTGCAAATAAAAAAAGAGTGAAAATCGGAAAAGTGAAGTTGAGTTTGAAATGAATATAGAGCTGATTTTAAATAAAATAATTATATATGAAATCTTAGTAGTGAGCAATTGAAAAATATTCAATGTAGGGTCAAATAAACTTAACTCACAACATAGTTCACAAACATAGATCAGATAAAAATAAATAAAAAAGAACTTGATACCACTGAAAAATTAAATGAAACGGTGGGGCACTCGAACACAATATCTCAAATATCATCAACTGCTATTATGCTTGAGCCTTCCTACTTGAGTATGTATCCCAAATCAACAACTATAGTAAAAAAATAACCTATACTTTTGTAATAACCCGCACTTTTATGGCAAATTAAATTTAATAATTAAGTGCAAATTGGGGATTTAAGAAATTATCGTGAATAGTAATTTTTGAGGTTTTCAAGGATTTAATGATTTTCGATATGTGTAATATTTACTTATGGGATTAAGTAAGTAAGTCGGAGTATTTTAATAATATGTCGTCGTTGGGTAAAGCGACATAGGATGATATTTTAATAGGAAAAACCCGCATTGAGATGTAGCGGGTTAAATTAGTGAGTTGCGATCATGTACTTCGGATGGAGATTTTGAGTGCGCGATGAGTCTCGGAATGGCCGAGATAGTCAGAATAGAGTGTCCGGGAGTCAAAATTGAGTTTCGAGAATTTTTGGATTAATAAGGACTCGCAATTGAGTAAACGAGTCGTTTTTGGATTTTAAAGGGATAAACCCTTATTTTCTCCTTATAAGACATGAGAGAGTGGGAGAGAAAGGAAAGAAAAAGAGAGAAAGAAGAAAGGAGAGGAGAAAAGAGGAGAGGAAAAAGAATTTTCGGGTCAAACTTCGCGGGAATCGACTCGGGGTCGTCGGATTTTATCCACGAGGCAAGTGTTTACTTGCTTTATTCATCTGTGTGTATCTCATATCATAGTTGGTAATGAAATATATGATTTTGGGTTGGGATTCTTGAAAAAAATAGGTTTTTATGAAATGAACTCATAGAAATTTATGTAGTAATTGCCTCATAAGAAATCTAAGCTTGAATGGATGAAAATGGTGTAGTTTTTGTGAGAAATGAATTTAATGGAGTTAGGGTTAGATTCTTGAGTGGTTTGATGAATTCCATGAAACTAATGTTGTGTTGGCTAAAAATAGATGTTTAGATGATTATATTGTTGGTTGGTGAAGTGGAAAACCACAAATCTTGGATTGATTGGGTGTTGGTTTAATTTGGAGATGGAGAAGATAATGAATAGTAAGACACCGTCATTACCGAAATGATTTGGCCTAGAAGATAATCAATTCGGCTCTTGGTCAAAATAAAATTTGTAGATCTTTTCGATACGGTCGCGTGGGAACGACTGCGTATTTTTCAGATTTTTTTTGGATTTATAGTGATTTTTCTACGAAAAGCTGTCCGAGATCGAAATCGTTAGTCAGAAATTAAGGTTAGAATTAATTGGAGATAAGTATTCGGGGTTCTCAAATACAGTGTTAGGACATCTAAAGGACTTGAGGAGATATGAAAACTTTGGGTTTGTAGGAATAAATCTGAGTTATAACTTAAATGGTGATTGGATTAAATTTTAGGTCTTTGGGTTATATATAAAACCCTAGGCAAATTTGGGATTTTTGGACAAGATGAATCGATTCGGTAATATACAGTTTGAAAGAAGAACCATTTTGAATCGATTCGGAAAGGACGGATCGATTCGGTACCCTGCGAATCGATTCGGACAGGCCGAATCGATTCGGTACTAGTAGACTTTTGAGGTTTTCTCCTTTTAAGTTTAGGTAGATTTAAACTATGATTTTGGAGATTATTATCGGGGATTCTAGATATGATATTAGGACTCCTAGATAATGGTATTGAGGGTGAGTAAACCCCGAGATGAAAGAAGGAACCTTGGGTTAATTTAGTGTACGATCTGGGGTATGGATTTAATGAATGCTTGGAAATACTTTTGGGTTAAGTATTATGAGTGTGCGATTACTTAAATCCTATTATCAGTATGAATTGGTACGCTCGGGTTTATATACAAGTTCTTAAATGGTGATTAAGGTGTGAATAATATTTAAGAGAGAGAATACTTAAATATTATTATGTGATTGGCAATTATGGCCATATATGTATATATTCGAGGAGGAATATATTGTATGCATACTATGTGATTAAAGTATATATAAAATATGATGCGGATGTGTATTATACAGTATATTCCTTGTGCATGAGAACAAGGTAATATATATATCTATAAGAATAAGAAATGATGGTTTAAAAGTTGGCACTTAATGAATAAGTATAAATGGTTTTATGAATGTAAAAATGAATGTTTTCAAAATGGAAAAGAAATGATTTTCATAAATGATAATTTATGTATACACACCTCTCTAGATCGCTATCATAAGGGAATTTGCGCGTGTGAGGTGAAGCCCCCTGGCTAATGAATGCAGGGTGGATATAGTCCTAGGCCATATGAGCGATTATTGTATGTTTTCTGCGCTGGTGAGGTAATTCTAGGTGTGGTTATGACTCTCCCGCATGCATATGGCCGCTTCCCGACGTTTCGTTAGGATCCCAGGTTGTCTTGGTGATAGACCCTGGAAGATGATAGCCATTTAGGGGCGCGCACAGTGGGGAAACCTGGACGGGCGGTCTTAGAAACGTTATATGATATGTAATATAACTATTCTCAATAATGTGGGACATTATTGAGGTTAAAGCATTTTATGATAATAAAATGGCTTTAAATACATTTCCTGGATGGAAGAAGGGAAATGGGAAGTTAAATACAATTCCTGGATGGAAGAAGGGAAATGGGATGTTATGAAACGGAAAAGAATTTTTATGATAATAAAACTTGCTTTAAATATATTTCCTAGATAGAAGAAGGGGAATAGAAAGTTTTGAAATGAAATTGTATTGGTAAATATTTTGTAAATAAATCCTCAGTCCGGGAGATAGATCTGGATGTGTATTATAAAGTTGAATAGAATAAACCTCACTCCGGGAGATATTATCCGGATGTATATCGTAAGATATATATATATATATAAGAATGAATATGATATGTATATTAATATACAAGTATGTATTTATACATTAGTTTTGTACTACGGGCCTAATGGATCTCTACCATTGACCCTGCCAAGTAGTAGTGTATCGGGGGGGTTCCTTGTTTGGATTTCGCTTCGCGAGACACCCCACGCACGAACTTCGCATAGTGTCGAGACTGGGGAGAAGTTTAGCCCTTAGTACTTGGAGTAACTAGGGTTGTTATAAGATGGATTAACATACTAGTTAGGCTGGGGTAGCTTAACTCGGGTATTTTGTTAGGATGCGCTAGGTGTGCACTATTAGAAGAGAGGTGAGGGGTATCTCATGGGAGTGCGATACCAATTTAAATATGAGATAAAACCCTTTTTTTAAGAAATAAAGCATTTATGCACTTGCAAAATATTTTCACAACTCGGGCTCTGACCCGTTTCTATATTTTCCTTTCTTCCTATATATATATATATATATATATATATATATATATATATATATATATATATAGGTGTCCAGACACAGGGACACCTGGATGACACTTCCTTCGAGTCAGATGTCTGCTGCAGCAGCTGTGGATGCATGCAAGTTCTCGATAGACCCTTCTATCATTGTACTCTAGATAGGAGGTACTATATAAACATTCGAGCCAATGGCCCAATTGTATTTATTTATTCTTTTCTACCTTTTAGTGCGGCATTCGATATGGTTGTTTTATATTTGAACCGAGTGTTCTGTTATTTTATTTCATTTTAGTTTCATTTATATAAACTGTGGATGTTTTAATTTAGTAGTTGTTTAAAAAGAGTAGTTAAGTAAAATTTTGACGCCAGCCTAATAGGTTATTAGTAATTAAATTGGTTTTCGACAGTGATGCTAAGAATGATCCATATACGACTCCTGTTTTAATTTGATATATGAGTGATCGCCCGGTATTTTATTAGGCGGGTGTCACAGATGGTATCAGAGCATCAGGTTCTAGTGTCCTTAGGAATCTGTGCGAACGTACTACGCTTTCAGCGTTGCTCTCGATTTGATATAGAGCCTCAGGATTAGGATTGTTGATTTCTCTTGTGAAATTTCGTTCTCCTGGCATAGTATAAGATTATGGAAAAAAATTTGCGTGCTCGTTCGAGATTCGTGTACTAATCGAGGAAGGCGAAAGGAGGTGGGGCTTAGTTGTTGTTATGAGTTTAACCTCAGAATGAAGAGGTATATTTGGTGTGATTAGATAAAGTCACGGTATTCGCTAGTCCTCGACTCGTGTGTGTAATTTGAGCTTTGTGGTGGTATCGATAACATTATATAATGTATGTCTATGTGTTTTTCGCGGTAGCGGAGTTTTATTTTCCTTCATTCGCTATAAAGGCGGGTGTTGACATTTTAAATACATATATATATCTGGCTTATGATACTCATTTTATATGTGTTATACGAGTATGACATTATTGTATATTCGGAGCGATAGCAGGCTAATGATGGCAAGACTATCGCGTCCGCATTTCCAGGGTGGAACGAGTTGTCGTTACGATATCTTTGAGTCCGCCTTTATTATGTGCATAGAGGGAACTTCGATGAGCAGAGGTTTCATTATCGTGATTTGAGTATGTGGCGACCTTATAGATGTGATATAAGATATGCAGGGCTAATTGTGAGCTGTGAGTTTAAGCTCATTATTGATTGCGCAAGGACTGAGTGTAGTGCGAGCGCTTAGTGGTATGGCTCCTGGATAGAGATGGGAGTTCAGACCGCATTTGGTTGAAAGAGGGGATAGGATTATCCCGGTTACATATTCGAAAATAACAGGCCTCCATGACCGACGAAGTTAAGTAGTAGTGTGTTGGAGGGATTCCTTGTTTGGATTTCACTTTGCGAGATGCTCCACGCATGAACCTTAACAACGTCAGGAGTGGAGAGATGTTATAGGATGCGAGGATGTTGGTTTTATTGATAAGTCATATAGTGTGAATGAAACACTATAGACTATGAGCCATGTGATGATGGTATGCTTATGGAAATATTGTGCTATGGAAAAGCACTAAAGTGGTCCTCTCACCACAAGTGGGTGGGTGAAGTAGGACTTAGAGAAATTGATTTGAGGATTATAGCTAGGCCTTAATGAAAAGGAAAATTTTGGTGGAAATATGTTTTGGGTATAATGTTCGTAACACTTTTGCAGAGTGTTGGCGCCTCGGTTAGTTAGATTTCCTTTTCGTATTGGTGGAAGGTTAGAATAGTAGAAATGCGTTAATAGGTTAGCAAGGTAGGATTTAGGACGTCCCGCTGGTGTGCCTTAGGCCATTATATCTCGATGACCGACGATGCGAGGGAGTAGTGTAACGGGAGGGTTCCTTGTCTGGATTTCGCTCTGCGAGACGTCCCACACATGAAACCGAGCAAATGTCGGAAGTTGAGAGAGGCCTTGGACACTAGGGATATACTTAGGATTATACTCGTTTCGCTTAGGTAGGGAAATGCAGAGACCGTAGCAGTATTAGGACGTAAGTTCAATAGAGTTGGTAGCGCCAATATAGGAAGATTTTGGGAAGTAAACCACGAGAAGATTGGTTGGTTAACCTTGAGAAGGATGATATTTTGCGGGTTGGGAAGACCCATGTATGAGTATTACGCCGAGGAAGTAAGGCCCATTATTTAGAGAGAGTGTTATGTGTCGGACGTACACAATGGATGTGCAGATGTGAACGAGTTAAAAAGGGTGTATGGGCACCTTTACAAGTTATTTTTAATATACCGCCTGAGATGGAAGGAATGTAGTTTAGTATAGTATAAACCTTATTAGAGGTGAGTGCTGATTGAGTATACGGTTCAGAGCTATGGGGTAGTACCATTCCACTTTGAGGCTTTAGGGTGTGGAGTGATTCACAATCCTAGGTTTGTGTTGGTTGTATCTGAATTTCGAGGATGAAATTCCGTTGTAAGGGGGGGAGTATGTAATAACCATCACTTTTATGGCAAATTAAATTTAATAATTAAGTGCATATTGGGAATTTTAGAAATTATCATGAATAATAATTTTTGAAGTTTTCAAGGATTTAATGATTTTCGATGTGTGTAATATTTACTTATGGGATTAAGTAAGTAAGTCAGAGTATTTTAATAATATGTTGCAGCTGGGTAAAGCGACATAGGATGATATTTTAATGGGAAAAACCCGCATTGAGATGTAGTGGGTTAAATTAATGAGTTGCGATCAAGTACCTCGGATGGAGATTTCGAGTGCGCGGTGAGTCTCGGAATGGCTAAGATAGTCATAAAAGAGTGTCCGGGGGTCATAATTGAGTTTCGAGAATTTTTGGATTAATAAGGACTCGCAATTGAGTAAACGAGTTATTTTTGGGTTTTAAAGGGATAAACCCTTATTCTCTCCTTATAAGACACGAGAGCGTGGGAGATAAAGGAAATAAAAAGAGATAAAGAATAAAGGAAGAAAGGAGAGGAGAAAAGAGGAGAGGAAAAAGGATTTACGGGCCAAACTCGCATTCGACTCGGGGTCGTCGGATTTTATCCACGAGGCAAGTGTTTACTTGCTTTATTCATTTGTGTGTATCTCATATCATAGTTGGTAATGAAATATATGATTTTGGGTTGGGATTCTTGAATAAAAATGGGTTTATGTGAAATGAACTCATAGAAATTTATGTAGTAATTGCCTCATAAGAAATCTAAGCTTGAATGGATGAAAATGGTGTAGTTTTTGTGAGGAATGAATTTAATGGAGTTAGGGTTAGATTCTTGAGTGGTTTGATGAATCCCATGAAATTAATGTTGTGTTGGTTAAAAATAGATGTTTAGATGATTATATAGTTGGTTAGTGAAGTGGAAAACCAAAAATCTTGGATTGATTGAGTGTTGGTTTAATTTGGAGATGGAGAAGATGATGAATAGTAAGACAACGTCATTACCGAATCGATTCGGCCTAGAAGCGAATCGATTCGGCTCTTTGTTAAAAAATACAATTTGTAGCTCTTTTTGATACGGTCGCGTGGGCACCGAACGCGTATTTTTCTGATTGTTTTTGGATTTATAGTGATTTTTCTACGAAAAGCTGTCCGAGATCGAAATCGTTAGTCAGAAATGAAGGTTAGAATTAATTGGAGATAAGTATTCAGGGTTCTCAAATAGAGTGTTAGGACCTCTAAAGGACTTGAGGAGATATGAAAACTTTGGGTTTGTAGGAATAAATCCGAATTATAACTTAAATGGTGATTGGATTAAATTTTGGGTCTTTGGGTTATATATAAAACCCTAGGCAAATTTGGGATTTCGGACCAGACGAATCGATTCGAACAATCCGAATCAATTAGGTAAGAGACAGTTTGAAAGTAGAACCGTTTTGAATCGATTCGGAAAGGACGAATCGATTCGGTACCCTGCGAATCGATTCGGACAGGCCGAATCGATTCGGTATTGGTAGACTTTTGAGGTTTTCTCCATTTAAGTTTAGGGAGATTTAAAATATGGTTTTGGAGATTATTTTCGGGGATTCTAGATATGATATTAGGACTCCTAGATAATGGTATTGAGGGTGAGTAAACCCCGGGATGAAAGAAGGAACCTCGGGTTAATTTAGTGTACGATCTGGGGTATGGATTTAATGAATGGTTGGAAATACTTTTGGGTTAAGTATTGTTAGTGTGCGATTACTTAAATGCTATTATTAGTATGAATTGGTACGCTCGGGTTTATGTACAAGTCATTAAATGGTGGTTAAGGTGTGAATAATATTTAAGAGAGAGAATACTTAAATATTATTATGTGATTGGCAATTATGGCCATTTGTGTATATATTCGAGGAGGAATATATTGTATGCATACTATGTGATTAACGTATATATAAAATATGATGTGAATGTGTATTATACAGTATATTCCTTCTGCATTAGAACAAGCTAATATATATGTCTATAAGAATAAGAAATGCATGGTTTAAAAGTTGGCACTTAATGAATAAGTATAAATGGTTTTATGAATGTAAAAATGAATGTTTTCAAAATGGAAAAGAAATGATTTTCATAAATGATAATTTATGTATACACACCTCTCTAGATCTCTATCATAAGGGAAGTTGTGCACCTGAGGTGAAGCTCCCTGGCTAATGAATGCAGGGTGGATATAGTCCTAGGCCATATGAGCGATTATTGTATGTTTTCTGCGCTGGTGAGGTAATTGTGGGTGTGGTTATGACTCTCCCGCAGGCATATGGCCGCTTCCCGACATTTCATTAGGATCCCAGGTTGTCTTGGTGATAGACCCTAGAAGATGATAGACATTTAGGGGCGCGCACAGTGGGGAAACCCGGACGGGCAGTCTTAGAAACGTTATATGATATGTAATATAACTATTCTCAATAATGTGGGACATTATTGAGGTTAAAGCATTTTATGATAATAAAATGGCTTTAAATACATTTCCTGGATGGAAGAAAGGAAATGGGATTTTATGAAACGGAAAAGCATTTTTATGATTATAAAACTTGCTTTAAATATATTTCCTGGATAGAAGAATGGAAATAGAAAGTTTTGAAATGAAATTGTATTGGTAAATATTTTGTAAATAAATTCTCAGTCCGGGAGATAGATCCGAATGTGTATTATAAAGATGAATAGAATAAACCTTAGTCCAGGAGATATTATCCGGATGTATACCGTAAGATATATATATAAGAATGAATATGATATGTATATTAATATAAAAGTATGTATTTATACATTAGTTTTGTACTACGGGGCTAATGGATCTCTACCATTGACCCTTCTAAGTAGTAGTGTATCGGGGGGGTCCTTGTTTGGATTTCGCTTCGTGAGACACCCCACGCACGAACTTGGCATAGTGTCGAGACTGGGGAGAAGATTATCCCTTAGTACTTGGAGTAACTAGGGTTGTTAGAAGATGGATTAACAGACTAGTTAGGCAGGGGTAGCTTGACTAGGGTATTTTGTTAGGATGCGCTAGGTGTGCACTATGAGATAAAACCCTTTTTTTTTAAAATAAAGCATTTATGCACTTGCAAAATATTTTCACAACTCGGGCTCTGGCCCATTTCTATATTTTCCTTTCTTGCTATATATATATATATATATATATATATATATATATATATATATATATATATATATATATATATATATATATATATATATATATGTGCGTGTGTCCAAATACAGGGACGCTTGGATGACACTTCCTTCGATTCAGATGTCTATTGTAGCAGCTGGGGATGCATGCAGGTTCTCGATAGACGCTTCTATCATTGTACTCTAGATAGGAGGTACTGTATAAACATTCGGGCCAATGGCCCAATTGCATTTATTTATTCTTTTTCACCCTTTAGTATGGCATTCGATATGGTTGTTTTATATTTGAACCGAGTGTTCGGTTATTTCATTTCATTTCAGTTTCATTTATATAAACCGTGGGGATGTTTTAATTTAGTAGTTGTTTAAAAAGAGTAGTTATGTAAAATTTTGACGCCGGCCTAATAAGTTATTAGTAATTAAATTGGTTTTCGACAGTGATGCTAAGAATGATCCATATGCGGCTCCTGTTTTAATTTGATATAGGAGTGATCGCCTGGTATTTTATTATGAGGGGTGTCATAACTTTCCAACAATAATATTCTGACCGGAGAGGGAGGATTTTTAAACAGTTTCCTATAGTACATGAATCATGTTAACAATAGATACTTCAAGCCTAAGAGACCGTCAACCACAGTAATTAATGCATACATTTTTCTCTATTCATAGATTGGTAAAAAAAATCAAAGCAATAATTATTAGTTAATTACCATAGCTCAAGAAGCATCTGCATAAATAATGGTGAACTTGACTAACAATAGTTCCTATGGAAGATTCCTTATACTGACATAGAACTAAAGCTTCATGAACGTTGCCCACGATATATACTGACATAGAATTGCCAAAATGAACTTGGAAGTATAATTATGCATATAGAGAAATAAAGGGACATATTTTTCTCATGACGTGCATGTGAAAGGAAAAAGAGGAGTCCAACCAAACAACGCTACACATTCGACCATTGTAACCAACACCCGTCAAATTCAAGAATCATTTTTAATAAAACAATTGATGCAACATATAACAACAATATAAAATCCAACAATACACAGTACACGATCTACACTTGTTCCTTTTCCACATCCAGGCTTCTGCCTATTGGACAAAACTCATCTGATTATATGAACACCAAAATAAAGATGTCCAAAATCCAATATCAATAGACTCTATCTTCCACTCGGAGAACTTTGAAGACACTAAAGATAATTTTTCAAGTTTCCACACAAATATTCATTTTAAGAAACTCCCTTTCAAGTAGGATAAAGTAACAAATCCCAATTAGTTTGTGCAAAGAAATTAAAAAATTATATACATGACAATTTTGGAGAAAGATAATGAAGAACTCTTTCACACATCCTTAAAGTCAATTCAGAATTCAATAATCAATTTTCCCAAATTATACTTTCTATCAATATAATATGAAAGAAAATTCTAGATGCTAAATTTAATATTTGTCATTTGAACATTTTGTCAAACACCTAAAGTTCAACAAATAAATATAAAGATTAGAACCCCATAAATTACCTCAAACCCTTTGGAACATTGCCATTGTCTAAAACAAAACAAACAAACCCTAAAATTGAAAAATAATTAAATGAATAGAGAAAAGAGTATAAAGAAAACAACGCATAAAAATTTACCTTAGCTTAATATTGCTGGAATGCCTAAAATCTCTAGATGACTTAAAATCGATACCTAGAAAAAAGCTGGAGATACCAAATTAAACACAAAAAGGACACAAAAGATGTTGAACAATGCTATTTATACTTTTAGTGCCTTCATGTACTCTCTGGAAACGAAAACCCTGAAATAGTGAGAACATTTGAAGAACTACTATGAGTGTAGTGGTTAAAACATAGATTGGTGTGAATGAAACATTTATTGGTGTGAATGAAAACCCGTGATGAAGCATAGATCTGTTAAAACTACCATACAAATCTGAAAAATAACCATACAAATCTGAATAATAGATGGAAAACGTTAAAGAAAGGGTGTGTAATAGGTTACTTGGTAGCGTGGGAACTCTCTACGGGAGGAATGAAGGCGTGTGTTTTTGAGAAATGAGCTCGAGGGAGAGATAGGGAATGAGAGATATAAGGGCACACCGTGTGTAAATTGGGATTGTGTGACCAAAATACCCCCATTTTTTTTAATTCAAAGATAAGTTTGATAAGTAAAAAAGAGGGGGAAATCAAATAATTGAGGGCATATTTGTAAAATAAAAAGAGATGCCATCTCAATCATTTAAATATGTAAGGAGGTGGCATCGATCTAGACCGTTAAAAATGTACACATTATTAAAAACCAAGCTATTTTATTTTATATATATATATGGACTAATCCGTATTTTAAGAATGTAGACCAGACATGTGTCACCTAACGGTGCGCCTAGAAATTATCGCCTAAATTATAGGCACACTCTATCTTTACTTGGGTCACCGCCAAGTGACACATGTTCGGTCCGCATTCTTAAAATGTAGACTAGTCCGCACAAGAGCAGGACTATATGTATATATATATATATATATATATATATATATATATATATATATATATATATATATATATATATATATATAGAGAGAGAGAGAGAGAGAGAGAGAGAGAGAGAGAGAGAGAGTCCTGTTCTTGTGCATACTAGTTCGCATTTTAAGAATACGGATCAGACATGTGTCATTTGGCGATGAGAGCAGAAAAGAGACGCTAAATTATAGGCACACTCTCTTTCTTTTTCGGACACACCGTCAGATGGCTAATGTTCGGTCCGCACTCTTAAAATGCAGACTATTCCGCACAAGAGCAGTACTGTATATATATATATATATATATATATATATATATATATATATATATATATGTAACACCCCGCTTAAAATAATAACGGGTGGCCAGCCCTATACAATATTAAATCAGGAATTCTAGATGGTCTAGTCTCAACATCAACTGTCGGTACTATATAATATAGGACTAACTACCCGATATCATATAAGCGAGATGTTAAAATAAATTAAAACATGCAACATACAACAAACCAACACTATAACACTACTAATAAAGGAATAAAAGATACATGAGAGAACTATAATAAATGAAATGCTAGAATGAAATGAAATAAATAAATACAACTGAATATACCACAAGGAGATAAACCCGAATAAGCTGTCGGGTCACAGCAAATACATATAACTGGAATGGAATAAATATAAACATCTATATAAATATTCCTTGGGTACAAACCCGGTGTACAACATGAATCCTACCTAGAATTTTAAAGAAGTAGGAAGCGACTACAAGATACATCCCGCAATAGTCCGCATCTGTCATGGCTCCCAAGACTCTGGATAGAAGGTCATCCGGCATCCATGCGGTAGAATACCTGTAATAATATATATATATACAGGCAGGAGAGAAGTAAACGGGCCAGAACCCCGAATGTGAAAAATATTTAGCAAGTGTGTTAACCGTGCATAATAAATATCGGTGGACTTATTTCATAATTAAAATGGGATCGCACTCTCGTGGAGCCCCAACTCACCTCTCATCTAAAGGCGCGCACCTAATCGCGTCCTCAAGTTTTAGTTAAATTACTCCCATTTATTAGGACAACCTATCTTATCATAGGCCTAGCCTAAACCCACAAGAAGTGCCTTCCTAACTTACCCCAAGAATCCACCCCCTATTCTAAACACAATTAAACATTTATCTTAAATCATATGTGCCTTATTAGGCTTAGTGGATTTCGGTTATACTTTAAACAATTATAATTTAGTAGATTACCCAATATGCAACTCGGTTGAAAGATCTAATTTAAATTTCTAATTAATAAGCATGAACAATCATTATTGACACAACTTCCCTCCAATTTCAACGTTGCGCTGCGTTTCGTGTGTGGGGTGTCTCGCAAAGCGAAATCCAAATAAGGAACCACCCCGTTACACTACTCCATGTCAACGTCGATCCTGGAGATCCATTATGCCACACATAAATATCGACAGAACTTCTCTCTACTCTCAACAATGTACTACGTTTCGTGCGTGGGGTGTCTCGCAAAGCGAAATCCAAACAAGGAACCGCCCCATTACACTACTCCTTGACAATGTCGATCCTAGAGATCCATAATGTCATACATACCATATACTACTACTACTATTACTACTAAATTTTAGACTACAATATGAAAACATCTACAATCTCCAATAATATCCTTGGGATGATGTAACCGAAATATTCCTTAAACGCGATACATCAATCCCCCAATCATCCAGTACATCATAATCATCCAAGATGTAATCCATAAAAGTCCATATTCTTTCATCTATAGGATATATATATATAAATATATATATATAGGTATTTATTTCTAATCGTATATATATACCATCATCAAACCAATAGCCAAGTGTACATACTACATATGATGTACAAGGCCATGCACATAATATACCCGGCTATATATATCGCCGATAAACTGCATCAATGCTATCATCTTCCCAGTGCCCGACTCACGTAGCAATACTGGGGCCACCATGGTGGGACTAAACGACACCCATCTCGTGGTAAACTCACGCACACGATGTCCCGGGAAGCGGTCATAGCTCCAAACCGGCAATGAGACGAAACATACCCACCACGTCTCATCCCAAAAATAAATATATATATCATATAATAACACACGGGACGACTATGACCTGGAGAATATCCACACCCTTCTTTTCTAGCCAGGATGCTCACCCTCTACGCGCGCAACTTCCCAATGATAGCATGAGCGGGGTATGCTTAACCAAATAAGTATATATATCATTCACATGCACAATATATATACATCCATATGATCCAATCATATGATCAAATATTAAACCTTCATATAAGGTTTAAATATCCATACCATGTATATCCATACATAAATATATCCATATATTCATATACATACAGATATATATATCAACACATATTCACATATCCTTATATCTATATATATAAACTAATTCTCGTTCATATGTATAAGATATATATATATATATATATATATATATATATATATATATATATATATATTCCCGGCTATAAGTATACGTAATCCTCAATATACAAGTCGTCACCACAATTTCCATTAAATTCACCTCGATATGTGAATACAATCCCTCACTTGAAACATATTCAATCATTTTCCTATGATGAATAGTCTCCCAAAACCATATGTATATATATCTATACCTATATATTCAACATTAGGGATATCACCCAAGAGTTTGCGTAGGAATCCATCACTACACATTTCATCCATATTCAAAAGTACATAGTTTCCTTTAGTACTATTTAACCATAGGCTCACACATGACTTAATAGTCTAAAACCTCATTTTATTCCAACCTCGTTTCAAGTATTGGAATCTCAATGGTTATTTCACCACAATTTCGTGTAAACTATCCTAACTAGAATTTACGCTACCGCTTATTCTAGTCGATAGTACAATCCCAAACGTTCCCAATTTCACCTATGGTTCAAATAAATCTCAAGAACCCTTACTCTTATTGAGTTATTAATTGTTCCTTAATCTAAACATTTCTAAGAATATGATACCCCTCACTCTTTAAGAGTATGCGACCACTTTCTTCCATTTGGCCCCAAATTATATCTTAACAATATCCTATCCTTATAAGGATTTGACATAAATGTCGGCCTACAAGCTTCGTAACATTCATGGATATATTATTCTCCAATTATTCCAAGAAGCCCCCACTATCATATACCAAGTGAGAGACCCCCTATAAGTCACTAAAAGATATCTCTTACTTCATAAGAGAAAACCTCAATTAATAAACCCAATCAAATAGGGATTGAAATCACCACAAAGAGAATTTCTCAAAATGCCCTGTTTCCAAATCGATTCGGCCTGGCCCGAATCGATTCGGTCTCAAGGGTGAATCGATTCGCTCCAACTGCGAATCGATTTGGTCCCAAGAACCTGAGACTCTGTCTCAAACCGAATCAATTCGCCTAGGGTCCGAATCGATTCGTCTACACAGACCTGGGACTCTGCAAGATTCCGAATCGATTCGGAAAGAGGCCGAATCGATTCGGCCTGTTCAGCAGGCTACGAAATGGTCATTTTTCTACATAGACCTAATTTCCCAAAATCCCAGTTCAACGATTTCTAACTATAAATTTGTAACCCAATAATGTTTCCAACATCAAACACATCCTATAATTTCACCTCATGAATTTATACCCTTTAAACCCATGTGTAAACATCAATTTCAAGATTTAAACCCAAAATCTAGGTTTTGATATTAATACCCAAAAATCCATTTTTTTAACCCACAAATTATGTAATGAAATACACAAATAGCTATTTAGCAAGATTAAACACTTGCCTCAGATTTGTAGAGGTTGGATCGTCCTCGATGTCGCGTTTGGGTCGGGAATCTCCAAGATTTCTTCCTCTCTCTCTCTCTTCTTTTCTTCTTCTTTCCTTTCTTCTTTCTCCCTCTAGGGCTTTTTCCCTCTTTCTCTAAATGAGAAAGGCTTGATCCATAAGCCTTAAATCCTTTAAAACAATAAACCCAGTTTTAAATGTTAATACACAATTTAAATGACTCGTTTACTCCAATTCGAGCCAAACATACTTAAAAACATTTCGGAGCCGAAATAAAACCCAATGACAGTCATTTTGACTATCTCGACCCTTCCGGGATCAATGGTACCCTTAAATCATCATCCGGAATACTTTAAAACATCCTCTATTTTTTTACTTAAATTCCCAAATTTAAAATTCTCCAATTTAATTAAATTTTATTTTCCCAAAATTTAATTTCTCAGTCTCAAAAGTCTTGGGGTGTTACAATCTTCCCTCCTTACAAAAATTTCGTCCGCGAAATTTAAAATGAGCCTAGGACCTCAATATCATCTAGTCCTTACATCAATCCTCAAGATCACTATGCCGATCCTTTCTAGTTCTCACGTCGAACTATATAGATCCTTACCGGTCTTTAAAATCAACTAGCTACCCAGGGCGCCCATACACCCCGTACCCGAGTTTCCACTCGTAGAATTTTAATCAGGCTCCATTAGCCTCAAATCATAATATAACCCTTAGCAATATAATCTATAGCAACATATTAATTATATAGAAGTTTGAAAGTTCCCACTGGTTGAACTCTCCCCAATTCCTAACACTAGCCACCTTCATGCGGGGGAGGTCTCGCAAGCGAAATCCAAACAAGGAACCCTCCCAATACACTACTGTGTAGCTAGGTCGGGGATTGAGATTAGTTGAACCAGGGTTAAGGTTTTATAAAAATATTTCCATATTTTAGATATTGCCCAAGGGCCTATACAACAATACAATATAAATCAATCCCGCGTCTTTCGACACGCCAAACAAGCACCTTATGTTTAGGACACAAGGCCTCAACAAAATACCATACTGCTAACCAATATCTAGTTCTTAATACTAGCACAACTGTGAGCTAACTAACCGCTCCACATAAATCTACCAAACTCTGAACCTCTCAGTTATGAAATTCCTCTACATTACATCAACACTTTTTATATAAAAATAAATTCTTCCCTCATTCGGATACTAAAACTTCCCTACTGTTTCGTTACGAAAAGATGTATCATCTCCAAAGATGCCATACAAAGGCCACACTTGCTCATTTCCTCCTCTAGGAAAATTCCATTCACCCTAGCGATGTAGCGGCTAACTACCCATCACGCCTTACGCGCGACGTTCCCAATTATTACACAAAACGTAACTCAAACCCAATGAAAGGTATTCTACCTTAGAATTCCATAATCTAATGGTTTCCCCTCACCCTAGAATCTCAACTCAGGGCCCTCAACTCCTTCTAGGAAAATCATTATCCCTAAGCCTATTTCTTCACAAGAGAAACATCTTCCTCAAAATCCCTCCTAACCATTTTGAAGGATAAACACGATGGCGACAACCGAAAACTCCCTCAGTCCTACACAACGAAACTGAGTCTCCAAATTTCTTACTCCCACTTCCCAGAAGTCAATACTCCTAATATTGGGCTAACTCCACACACCACACATCGGGAAAAGTCACCAACACCAGGATCCCTAACAAAGGTGACGGGTTTCTCCATCTAAGCCTCCCAAGGATTACACTAATCTCTCCTCAGACTTTCCTTACTAAGTCCAAGGTTCACTATTCGAGTAATTTTCCTTTCTTACTCAACTGTAGATAAATCACCTCACACCACTATGAGAAATCTCCTCAAAATCTCCACCGGAATCGGGGAAAACAAATACCCCCGATTAAAGCGTACCCAAAATATGCTATGGGTTTTGTACTTCTAATCCTATCCTTTTCGAGACGACAAAATCTAGGCGACGTCTGAAACGAAACAAGAGAAACTGTTATCAGAACGCCAATTAAGTGAATACACTTCACAGAAGAAAACAACGCAGTGAACACAACAGTCCTATTTGTAGGGATTTATGTCAAGAACGTTAGCGAAAGAATCCATAACTCACACAGATCCTAAGGACTCTAGAACCTGATGCTCTGATACCATCTGTAACACCCCGCTTAAAATAATAATGGGTGGCCAGCCCTATACTATATTAAATCAGGAATTCCAGATGGTCCAGTCTCAACATCAACTGTCGGTACTATATAATATAGGACTAACTACCCGATATCATATAAGCAAGATGTTAAAATAAATTAAAACATGCAACATACAACAAACCAACACTATAACACTACTAATAAAGGAATAAAAGATACATGAGAGAACTATAATAAATGAAATGCTAGAATGAAATAAAATAAATAAATACAACTGAATATACCACAAGGAGATAAACCCGAATAAGCTGTCGGGTCACAGCAAATACATATAACTGGAATGGAATAAATATAAACATCTATATAAATATTCATTGGGTACAAACCCGGTGTATAACATGAATCCTACCTAGAATTTTAAAGAAGTAGGAAGCGACTACAAGATACATCCCGCAACAGTCCGCATCTGTCACGGCTCCCAAGACTCTGGATAGAAGGTCATCCGGCATCCATGCGGTAGGATACCTGTAATAATATATATATATATATATATATATATATATATATATATATATATACAGGCAGGAGAGAAGTAAACGGGTCAGAGCCCCGAATGTGAAAAATATTTAGCAAGTGTGTTAACCGTGCATAATAAATATCGGTGCACTTATTTCATAATTAAAATGGGATCGCACTCTCGTGGAGCCCCAACTCACCTCTCATCTAAAGGTGCGCACCTAATCGCATCCTCAAGTTTTAGTTAAATTACCCCCATTTATTAGGACAACCTAACTTATCATAGGCCTAGCCTAAACCCACGAGAAATGTCTTCCTAACTGACCCCAAGAATCCACCCCCTATTCTAAACACAATTAAACATTTATCTTAAATCATATGTGCCTTATTAGGCTTAGTGGATTCCGGTTATACTTTAAACAATTATAATTTAGTAGATTACCCAATATGCAACTGGGTTGAAACATCTAATTTAAATTTCTAATTAATAAGCATGAGCAATCATTATTGACACAACTTCCCTTCAATTTCAACGTTGCGCTGCATTTCATGCGTGGGGTGTCTCGCAAAGCGAAATTCAAACAAGGAACCACCCCGTTACACTACTCCATATCAACGTCGATCCTGGAGATCCATTATGCCACACATAAATATCGACAGAACTTCTCTCTACTCTCAACAATGTACTACGTTTCGTGCGTGGGGTGTCTCGCAAAGCGAAATCCAAACAAGGAACCGCCCCGTTACACTACTCCTTGACAATGTCGATCCTAGAGATCCATAATGTCATACATACCATATACTACTACTACTATTACTACTAAATTTTAGACTACAATATGAAAACATCTACAATCTCCAATAATATCCTTGGGATGATGTAACCGAAATATTCCTTAAACGCGATACATCAATCCCCCAATCATCCAGTACATCATAATCATCCAAGATGTACTCCATAAAAGTCCATATTCTTTCATCTATAGGATATATATATAAATATATATATAGTATTTATTTCTAACCATATATATATACCATCATCAAACCAATAGCCAAGTGTACATACTATATATGATGTACAAGGCCATGCACATAATATACCCGGCTATATATATCGCCGATAAACTGCATCAATGCTATCATCTTCCCAGTGCCCGACTCACGTAGCAATACTGGGGCCACCATGGTGGGACTAAACGACACCCATCTCGTGGTAAACTCACGCACACGACGTCCCGGAAAGCGGTCATAGCTCCAAATCGGCAATGAGACGAAACATACCCACCACGTCTCATCCTAAAAATAAATATATATATATCATATAATAACACACGGGACGACTATGACCTGGGGAATATCCACACCCTGCTTTTCTAGCCAGGATGCTCACCCTCTACGCGCGCAACTTCCCAATGATAGCATGAGCGGGGTGTGCTTAACCAAATAAGTATATATATCATTCACATGCACAATATATATACATCCATATGATCCAATCATATGATCAAATATTAAACCTTCATATAAGGTTTAAATATCCATACCATGTATATCCATACATAAATATATCCATATATTCATATACATACAGATATATATATCAACACATATTCACATATCCTTATATCTATATATATATAAACTAATTCTCGTTCATTTGTCTAAGATATATATATATATATATATATATATATATATATATATATATATATAGATAGATATATATATATATTCCCGGCTATAAGTATACGTAATCCTCAATATACAAGCCGTCACCACAATTTCCATTAAATTCACCTCGATATGTGAATATAATCCCTCACTTGAAACATATTCAATCATTTTCCTATGATGAATAGTCTCCCAAAACCATATGTATATATATCTATACCTATATATTCAACATTAGGGATATCACCCAAGAGTTTGCGTAGGAATCCATCACTACACATTTCATCCATATTCAAAAGTACATAGTTTCCTTTAGTACTATTTAACCATAGGCTCACACATGACTTAATAGTCTAAAACCTCATTTTATTCCAACCTCGTTTCAAGTATTGGAATCTCAATGGTTATTTCACCACAATTTCGTGTAAACTATCCTAACTAGAATTTATGCTACCGCTTATTCTAGTCGATAGTACAATCCCAAACGTTCCCAATTTCACCTATGGTTCAAATAAATCTCAAGAACCCTTACTCTTATTGAGTTATTAATTGTTCCTTAATCTAAACATTTCTAAGAATATGAGACCCCTCACTCTTTAAGAGTATGCGACAACTTTCTTCCATTTGGCCCCAAATTATATCTTAACAATATCCTATCCTTATAAGGATTTGACATAAATGTCGGCCTAGAAACTTCGTAACATTCATGGATATATTATTCTCCAATTATTCCAAGAAGCCCCCACTATCATATACCAAGTGAGAGACCCCCTATAAGTCACTAAAAGATATCTCTTACTTCATAAGAGAAAACCTCAATTAATAAACCCAATCAAATAGGGATTGAAATCACCACAAAGAGAATTTCTCAAAATGCCCTGTTTCCAAATCGATTCGGCCTGGCCCGAATCGATTCGGTCTCAAGGGCGAATCGATTCGCTCCAACTGCGAATCGATTCGGTCCCAAGAACCTGAGACTCTGTCTCAAACCGAATCGATTCGCCTAGGGTCCGAATCGATTCGTCTACACAGACCTGGGACTCTGCAAGATTCCGAATCGATTCGGAAAGAGGCCGAATCGATTCGGCCTGTTCAGCAGGCTACGAAATGGTCATTTTTCTACATAGACCTAATTTCCCAAAATCCCAGTTCAACGATTTCTAACTATAAATTTGTAACCCAATAATGTTTCCAACATCAAACACATCCTATAATTTCACCTCATGAATTTATACCCTTTAAACCCATGTGTAAACATCAATTTCAAGATTTAAACCCAAAATCTAGGTTTTGATATTAATACCCAAAAATCCATTTCTTTAACCCACAAATTATGAAATGAAATACACAAATAGCTATTTAGCAAGATTAAACACTGTGACAACCCGCAATCCGAGATAAGGGGTGGCCATCCCGATACTCAAACGTAACAGGAATCATGGATGGATATCATTCTCAGCATCACAATAATAAACTGAGTATAATGGAAAACCACCCAATAAATCAGAAAACGGGTTGCCAAAAAGTGTAAAAATTTTAAAATGCGGTTATGAAAATTTAAACTAACAACCCAATCTGACGAGCAAGTGGAATTCCAAAAGATAATATATAATACAACTAAGACGAATGTACACAAATGGACCGAATAAGCTGTCGGTCCACAACTACATATAACGACGTACAACAATATAAATATCTTACATAGTACATTCATTAATAAAATACAAATGTTTGGGCCACACGCCCGAGTGACAAGACCCGATCATATCTAGAATAACAAGAATAAAAGCGTCTAATACAACGTCCTGTAATAACCCGCAAAATCTTACAGCTCGTCGAAAATGAAGGGAACTTGGAAAGTCAAGTCGGGCGTCCTTCTGGTGGAGCACCTGAGCGGATACAATAATATATATACAACAAGGAAAGTAAACCGGTCAGGGCCGGGTTCCATATGATTACCAGAGAATAAAAAGCATGATAGATATGAATAGTTATACATGCATGATAAGGATGATAGTATGACATGCTATCTACAAATACAAACAAGAATTGAAAGTAAAGCACTTTAATTTAAAACCCTTCTTTAATAATACAATTTCCATTTCCTTCTGACATTCCTTATTAGGAATAAAACCATTTTCGGTTTAATCAAGGAGTTATAACTTCTATGCATTAATTAAAACTTCCCATATTATCTTTCCATTCCTCATTAGGAATATTATTTACATCAAGTGATCTATATGGCACATATATTATTTCCATGCTCTTCATGGCACATAGCTATGCTCTATATGGCATTTAACATACGCTCTTTGTGGCGTTTATCAACCATCAAGTCCAACTTGATGAAAATATAGTTATATTCATATACATATAACGATATCTAAGACCGCCCGTCCGGGTTTCCCCACTGTGCGCGCCCCTAAATGACCATCATCTTCCAGGGCCTAACATGAGACAACCTTGGCACCTATCGCAATACGTCGGGAAGCGGCCATGAGCCTGCGGGGTAGTCAAGACCACACCCAGAATCTCCTACCCCTCGTAGAAAATATAACAATAAGCGCTCCCATGGCCTAGGACTATGTGACACCCCGACTAATTAAACACCGGGTAGCTACTCCTTTATAAAATTAATTCAAAATGCCAAGTTGGCTCAGTTAATAGCATCACTGTCGAAAACATTTTAAAGATTACTAACCACCTAGTATTTAAAAAGTAAGTGCCAAATTTTATTAAATCTGATTAACATGCAACAAAAGTAATGAAGAAATAAATAACACCATTCACCATACTGAAGTGAAACGAATAACCATCACAAAATGTAAATAAAACCTGGAGGAAAAACTCCTGAATACAAATCCCACAACTGATAAGTAAACTGAAATAAATAACTAAAACTGAATACTGAGCAATACATGCTAGAGTCTGAAAACTGAAATGTAAAAATGTCTAATAGAATTGGGCAACATGCCCTACAACTGATAGATGCTGAGACTAGAATCCAAATGAGAGAAGCGTCTACATGCAAATCCCTGTAGCTTCCACAAACAGCTACAGCTCGTCACCTGAATGAGAATCCTATGCTTGGTGTCCTTGTGGCTGGGCACCTAAAATGGTTTTACAAAAATATATATTTGGAAGCAAATGGGTCAGAGCCCGAAAGTGGAAGTCATTTTAAAAACCTGCAAGTGCTTTAAAAACATTTAAAACATTAAATGAAAAGTACATGTTAGGACGTGCACTCACATTAAATTCTCACCTCTCGACTAACTGTGCACTCCTAACGTAAGTACCCATCTATAACTACCCTTTCCACTAGCTAAGTGACAACGTAAACTAGCTAGACAACCAAAGGTTCTACCCATTTTACTCGGTTAATTTAACATAACAACGCTCGTAATTTAATAGAGGTTTCACGTAAACTCAGTTATTAAGTATGCCATTGATATAACTATCAGCTAACTCATTATATATCTCGAAACAATACCGGAATATTTTTACAACATTAACATGAGGATTACCATTAATCAAATGTATATTATTCACATCATAAATATACGATACAAGCACCCCGCAATCTAAGCTGTAGTGCACACATACTCTGCTATCCATCCCGGTACATCACGTACATAAGGATCACATATTCTGAATCTCTCAGGAATAGTTCAGATAACACAATTCACAAATAGTGGAGGCGAACATAGTCACCATCACATGGTTCACGCACATACCTACGCTCCCATGGTCAGCGGACTTATTAATATCACAATAAGTCTTTCTATGACCTATGTTCATCAAGGTACCAGTCTATATCCCCCCCGTAGGCACACAAGGATTAGAGGGTCCTAAGCGAACGAAACCTCCCGTGATAGCAAGTATGGTAGGTATGTCATACATAAAATCCATATATCAATACTAAGTAAACACACATCTTAGTAATATCGTATTATATTCGTAGTACATATTGCACTCTCGTACTAATTATAATTATCACAACTTATTTTATTTCGGTTCATAATTATACGTGCCATAATTTATCCTCACATCGTAGTAGACACTCACGTCTCAACCCAAACGGTTCATTGAATATAACTCTCGTGTATGGTTTACTCATCTCAATAACCCAAAAGTCCCAAATCAACCACTATATCATCAAAGGGATGCTAACTCTACCCTTGAACCAGTTCCCGGAACTCCAAAAGTCAAAACAGTCCAAAAAGGGTCAAACTGTCAACTCGTTAGAAGTCTCGTTCGAACGAGGCTTCGAACGAGTTTGGACTGTCAGGTCGTTAGAAGTCTCGTTCGAACGAGATCCCAGTTCATTCGAACGAACTAACTCTTCTCACGATATCTCGTTCGAACGAGATATCGAACGAAAATCCTACTCGTTAATAACGACTGGTCAACTCGTTAGAAGCTCGTTCGAACGAGTTCGTTCGAACGACCTGGGACTGCTTCTAACGAGATGCCAGTTTCGGCCCAGAACTTCCCAAAAATCGTTTTTCACCATTTTTATTCCTCAAACCTCTTCTAAAATTCGTTCCCACAATATATTGAGTTCTCTAATCATCCTCAAACATGTTAAGGGGCTATACTAACATCATTAAAGGGTTTGATATCATCTAAACATCATTAAATCACAATTTCTACATTAATTCCCAATTTTCTTCAAGAACATAAACCCTAACTTTTTCTCATCATAAATTCCCAGATTTTAAATTCGTTTATGCATCACCTAGATATGAAATCTCCGAAATTAAATCTCCCAACAATGTTTCTACATGCAAACCTATCCCAACATTCAATAATAACTTCAAATTTCATGGGTTTTCTTTTAATCTTTCAAGAACAAATAAGATTCTTCAATTTCTAACATGGAAAAGACATTCTCAGTAATTAAATGGAAATAAAGTCACTTGCCTTGGTTTGATTCCGGATTTGGTGTGGATTTGGTGTAGAATTTCTGCAGAATTCCTCTCTCTCTCTCCTTCTCCAAGCTTTCTTCTCTAAAAAGCTATGGTGGCTAGGGTTTGCTTTGGGGAACCTATGAAAACCTAAGTTAATAAACCTCCGTAGCTTGTTGGGTTAATAAAGGTTGGTTGGGGTCAATCCTTATCAGATTATAACTCTCAATTTTCGTCACTTTTAATTACCCAAAAATATCAAATTACTAAAATACCCTTTATAGTGCCGGAATGGCCTAAAAATACCCCGGGACCCAAACTATACCCCCGGCTAGTGTTTTCTGACTATCTCGACCCTTCCGGACGCGTTGGCGCACTCAAAACGACCATACGGATTATAAATTTTAAATTCACTTTTAATATCAAAATATTATACCGTGACGCGACGGTCCCACGCGTCTCAACAAAATTTCTAAAATGCCGTATATAAATCCCACGACAAATTTTATAATACCAAGTACATGTATAATCATATATGCACATAATCAAATACCAATTCGCATCACATCAGTATTTATAACCCGGATTAATTTCCAATTAATACGCATTTAATTAATTAATTCAAAAAATAAATATAGCCAAAAGTACGGGGTATTACAGACTATATCCACCCTGCATTCATTAGCCAGGGGGCTTCACCTCACGAGCAAACTTCCCTTATGATGTCATTTAGAGAGGTGTGTAACAGTAATTTAACATTTACATTTTTATTATCATATTCATTACCCATTTCCATTAATCATGAGATTGGTTCTTTTTATTTAAACCTAACATCATTAAACAACGGGGTTCATTCTAGTTGAACCTATCATCTTTAAACACCTATGGGTTCATTTTATGCGAACCTAACTCCCATCGAACATTATCATGTATTTTACCTCAAATTACAATTCCAGGCTAGGTCTCCAAATGATCGTTATGATCCTAGAAATTCCCAAAGTTCATATAAATTGATAAGCCCATAAGTCTCCAAGTTGGGCATTTAACTTCCAAACTTCTAAAAGTTTGAATAAAAGAAGTAATGCCTTAACATTACTTTAAACCTCCCCGAAGTAAACCCCAGATGAACCCATTTCTAGTCCAGGGTAACGACCAGACTTCATAACTACTCTAGAACTCTAAGTTTACTTATTTAAAGAAGCTTACTAGGTCCTAATCATAAAGAATAAGGATGAAAATTAAAAGGAAAAAGACCCCAAAACTGCTGGAACCGAATCGATTCGCCCTAAGGGACGAATCAATTCGCCCAAGTGAATCGATTCGCTCTGAAAGAGAATTGGTTCGGACAACAAAAATTTAGTTTCTGCAAATGCCGAATCGATTCGGTCTTAATCTGAATCGATTCGGACAACAAGACCTGGGATTCTGCATCTATGAGAATCGATTCGCCCCTGCGAAAATGCCAAGAATGGCTATGGAGTCTTGAACTCCAAAATTTATCCAACTCCAAAACCAAGCCCAACCGAAATCATTGGCTGCAATTTCTACATCCTAAATCCATCCATCTACCAACCTTAAACATCATTTATCATCCAAATCCATCTTTAGTGGTTAATACCCAAAAATCCAATCAAAACCCTAACAATTCTAAATCATAACAAATCCATAAGTATCAAGCTAATTATTCTACTTAAATCATAAATTTGCAAGTAGATTACTTGCCTCAAGTGTAAGAGTCTGATTTGATGAAGAAGGAAGCAACAACAAACTCCAAATCTTCAATCTCTCTCTTTCTCCAAAGCTTTCTTCCTCTCTCTCTTCCTCTCTAAGATAACAATTTGGGGCATAAAAGGAATAGTAAGTCTTAGCAAGATTAAATCGGGCCATAAGTCTAAAATTTCCAACTCTAATAACTAATGCGCGATAAAATAATACGCGATATCACTATTTAAGCCAAAACCAGTCAAAAGTGACCGAAATGCCAAAATACAATATGGCACTTATTTTAACTGTCACACACCTACCGGGACTAACTACACTATCCAAATTATCATTTGGAAATTTTATAACTCATTTTACTTTCGGTTTCATAATAAACCAAAGTATCATTTTAAATCCTTATGACATAAAAATCACCACATGAACATTTTCTCTACTCACGGGGTAACTACACAACATTTTGGTAAATATTGGCCTTGTCATAACAAATTAATATTTACTCAACATCTACCATTTTATAATTAATTTCTACCCAGTGTAAATAAATATAAAATGGGCTATCAGAAGAGAGGGTTATTACATACTCCCCCCCTTAAGAGGGAATTTTGCCCCCAAAATTCGGATACACCTCGCAAGAAGAAGTGCGGATACTATTCCCACAAGTCATCCTCGCGACCCTATGTCGATTTCTCGACACTAAGCTGACTATATAGAACTCATCCCCCATGGTACTACCGGAGATACCAATATAACTCTACGCTCTAAGATAGCAACTGACTACATCTAATAAGAACCGTCACGTTACATCTACTTCGAAAGGAATGTGCCTAAAGGCACCATCGTATCCTTCGTACTCCCTTGTATGAGAGACAAGGAACAAATTATGAACTTGCCGCAAAATGTTTCGATAAAGCGAACGAATAGTTTACCGGACCCACCGCGACATTTCTAGGAAAGGTACAACATCATGCGGTGCAAGTTTTCCCTTTCTCCTCGAAACGCATAACGCCCTTCACAGGCGATACTCACCACAACATTTGGTCTAATGACCTCAAACTCCAGATGCCTTCTTCTCGCATCGACTGAGCTCTTTCGTCGGTCTTGGTTATACGAGAGACTCATCCTCTCGCACTTCTAACCAACAAGTGGGGAATCGATAAGGCCTACCATACAAGGCTTCTTCTAAAGCGCCGTCCTAATAGTGAATCGACACAAATTCTTATAGGCGAATTCAACGAGTGGAAAGAATTTTTCCCAACTACTCTTAAAGTTAGGCATGCATATAAGGAGTATATGCCTCAGCATATGGTTTATTCTATTGGTTTGGTCATTTGTGGAAAATGATAAGAAGTGATTAACCATAATTCGATTCCCATGGCTTCTTGGAAACTTGCCAAGAATGAGAAACGAAAGTCTTGATTCAGTACAACAACCTTCCCATGCCCAGCCAATAGTACTAGCGACGTATAACTTGGCACGATTCGTCATTACCTTGATGCACCGAAATGTTAGAACCGCGTGATTTCTCCATATCTGCTTAACTTAAGTCCCTTCCGTTCGGGACAAAATTCTCTTAAGGGAACGCACCCCACCCTCAAGATGGACTTCAATTTAAATAGGGGATAAAACTCCTTACAAGTTTAAACTTGTGAGGCACATTAACCATAGATAGATACTCCAGTATTATCACTCCCCATCATGGAAGAGACTTGCTAATGGAATCTACCTTCGATCTTAACCACGTGGCTCGGGGGTACGAGTCAATTCGCCCTTTCGTTACCTTCGTAACACTCCACTACGTGAGGCCCCATCTCCTTCGGCCTTAACCACCAACTTTTTGAAATCCTCCCACTTCACATAACATGAAACCAATCCCTTGATATGAGTTCACGCATGACTTAGTCATGGTCAACTACCAACAACCCTCCTAACCTTACGTCCCATACTAAAAGGCCCTACGTCTAAACAATCCTAAAGTCTATCTACCTATACCCTATCTAAGTCGTACACCTATTGCTAAGTATATCCCTAGTGCCCAAGACCTTTCTCAACTACCGACATTTGCTCAGTTTCGTGCGTGGGACGTCTCGCCGAAGCGAAATCCAAACAAAGAACCCTCCCGTTACACTACTACCTCGCGTTGTCAGTCATCGAGGGGTACAGGTCTAAGACACATGTTCGGGACCAAAAGATTCTACAGCTACACACTAACAATCTAAATAACAAAGAAAAGAAAAAAAAAATTAAAAATCCAAAGCTGACCTTCGTGAAACCCTAGGGTTATATACCCTATAACATATGCATCTCAATAAATAGCCTTCTATATCAAGGCATAACCCGAAGTCTCAATTCGACTTCGTACCTCGATCTCCCTCACATCGATCGGAGGAGGAAACTATATGCAGCGCTTCTATGTCGCACTTTAATAGCCATTAATCACCCTTCTACGTGATTCTCGGCTAAACTTTCCAATCCCACTTTCAACAATAATTTAATAAAACAAAATAAAATAAAAGGAAAGAATAGAATATCTCCACTCACAATATCGTTAAGTGTTCATGCGACGGAGTGTCTCGCAAAGCGAAATCCAAACAAGGAACCCCTCCGACACATGCCTACTTAACTAGTTGATCATGGAGATAGAGTGTAATACACATAAGATAAGAGAAAGGAAAGGTGGTATATCTCCACTCTCAACGTTGTTATGGTTCACGTGTGGAGTGTCCAGCAGAAGCGGAATCCAGACAAGGAACCCCTCCTATACGCTACCACTCAACTTGTTGGTCGTGGAGATAAGGCATAGCAATCACATACTAATATCACATCATACTCAACCATGTTAAGGACGAGTAAATTGGCCTCAAGCAAAATTTAATAAGATAAATTCTACATACCTACAAACAAAAGAAATGAGCGAACCATTACCCATAGAACTCGATACGAATAACTCACGTATCTCTGAGCAAACTTACCCTCAATAACGGGCGGTGCCGGCAGAGCTGGAGGAAGCATAGCCTCCTGATCATGACAAACACGCCCATACTGTAGTTGTCCCTGATTCGGAGGAACAACCATAATTGGTACCGGAGGTCGATACTGAACATCTGGCTGCTGCGGAGCCCTAGGAAACTAACCCCCAATCATCTGAGGACATTCCTTCTTGTAATGACCTGCCTCCTCACATTGGAAGCACCGTCCCTTCATGTCCTCCCGACCTCGACCCCTGTTATTCCTAAATTGGGAAATGCCTCGGTCCGGATGACCTCTACCTCCAGGGCCACCCCGATCTTCCTGATGCAAAGCACCTTGTCCGTGCCTATTATTATTGCCACTCACAATAAACTCTCCAAGCTTCCCTACTTGCCTCATTTCAGTAGCTTTCTTGCTACCCTGCATATATAATCGATGCCCCTGGCAATGGAGTAAGGTTGCATTCATAACCTCATCGAAAGTCTGGAAAGCTGGGTTACCCAATAAGTGTTTTCGGATTCTCCAGTTTAGACCTCCCATAAACTTCGAGATCTTCCTCTCTTCCGGAGTCACCTCATCTAGTGCAAAACTCGCTAACCGGGTGAACTCCTCATACTTCGCTACAGACCTCTCCCCTTGCACTACATCTTGTAACTTCCTCTTCATCTCCCTCTGAACCGCGGGAGGAAAATACTTAAGGTCAAATAAGGCCCAGAACTCAGTGATTGACATGGTGTCTCTTTGCTCTGGGGTGGTCATCGTCTCCCACCAGTGTAACGCAGATCCGACAAGCTTAAAGGTGGTAAGGACTTGTTTCTCATCCTCACTGCATTCTATCATTCGAAGGTGGCGTTGCATGTTTTTCTTCCATTAATTGGCTTTAACCGCATCCGTGCCTCCCTCGAATTCTGGGGGATTGCCCTTTAGAAAGGACTCTCGAACCCTTTCCCACGGAGTAAGTCCCGTAGGAGCTTGAACACCTGGAGCCCATGGCAATTGTTGGATCAGTACGGTCATGGCGGCATTAATCGCTCCAGCCACTATGCTTTCTACATCCGCAACATTAACAGTCCCTTGTAGTGGCGGTGGAGGACCTACTTCCTTCTCTACGACCTTAATACGTCTCGCTGGGCGACTTCTCTTAGGCGGCATCTGAGATAGAAAAACAATAGTATTAAAATACTGGTTAAAACAATCTATTTTTGCAGAAGATCGCAAACATAAGCAACAAGAAGTCCTAGCATTAGGCTCTACATCAAAGAACGCTACGGTAGAACGAGACAAGTCCACACAGATCCTAGTACTCTAGAACCTGATGCTCTGATACCATCTGTGACAACCCGCAATCCGAGATAAGGGGTGGCCAGCCCGATACTCAAACGTATCAGGAATCATGGATGGATATCATTCTCAACATCACAATAATAAACTGAGTATACGGGAAAACCACCCAATAAATCAGAAAACGGGTTGCCAAAAAGTGTAAAAATTTTAAAATGCGGTTATGAAAATTTAAACTAACAACCCAATCTGACGAGCAAGTGGAATTCCAAAGATAATATATAATACAACTAAGACGAATGTACACAAATGGACCGAATAAGCTGTCGGTCCATAGCTACATATAACGACGTACAACAATATAAATATCTTACATAGTACATTCATTAATCAAATACAAATGTTTGGGCCACACGCCCGAGTGACAAGACCCGATCATATCTAGAATAACAAGAATAAAAGCGTCTAATACAACGTCCTGTAATAACCCGCAAAATCTTACAGCTCGTCGAAAATGAAGGGAACTTGGAAAGTCAAGTCGGGCGTCCTTGCGGTGGAGAACCTGAGCGGATACAATTAGACCTGTCAAAATACACGATAACCCGTTAACACGACACGACCCGACACGAAATTATAAGTTAATGGGTTTACCCTTATTGGGTTTGGGTCATTAACGGGTTGACACGGTAGACCCGTTAACACTAACGGTTCGGGTTTGGAAATTTACCTGTACCCGTTTTAACCCGTTTCTACCCGTTAACACCCGTTAACACTAACGGGTACTATAGGGTCACCCAACCCGTACCCAATAACAATAACCATTAAAACCCATTATTTCTAAATCTTTAAAGACTAACGGGTGCTATAGGGTCACCCAATCTATACCCAATAAAAATTATAATTAAAATCCATTATTTTTAAAGTATTGAAGACTAACGGGTATTATAGGGTCACCCAACCCGTTACCCATTTCGACCCAAAATGATTCGTTAATATTAATGGGTGTTAACGGTTTGGGTCGTGTACCCGTTAATATTAACGGGTCGTGTTTGGGTATTGTTATTAGACCCGTTAGGCTTAACGGGTCGTGTACGGGTTAAGGGTGTTTTCACCCGTTAACCCGTTAACCCGACCCGTACACGACCCAAACCGACCCGTTGACAGGTCTAGATACAATAATATATATACAACAAGGAAAGTAAACCGGTCAGGGCTGGGTTCCATATGATTACCAGACGAATAAAAAGCATGATAGATATGAATAGTTATACATGAATGATAAGGATGATAGTATGACATGCTATCTACAAATACAAACAAGAATTGAAAGTAAAGCACTTTAATTTAAAACCCTTCTTTAATAATACAATTTCCATTTCCTTCTGACATTCCTTATTAGGAATAAAACCATTTTCGGTTTAATCAAGGAGTTATAACTTCTATGCATTAATTAAAACTTCCCATATTATCTTTCCATTCCTCATTAGGAATATTATTTACATCAAGTGCTCTATATGGCACATATATAATTTCCGTGCTCTTCATGGCACATAGCTATGCTCTATATGGAATTTATAGCTATGCTCTATATGGCATTTAACATACGCTCTTTGTGGCGTTTATCAACCATCAAGTCCAACTTGATGAAAATATAGTTATATTCATATACATAAAACGATATCTAAGACCGCCCGTCCGGGTTTCCCCACTGTGCGCGCCCCTAAATGACCATCATCTTCCAGGGCCTAACATGAGACAACCTGGGCACCTATCGCAATACGTCGGGAAGCGGCCATGAGCCCGCGGGATAGTCAAGACCACACCCGGAATCTCCTACCCATCGCAGAAAATATAATAATAAGCGCTCCCATGGCCTAGGACTATATCCACCCTGCATTCATTAGCCAGGGGGCTTCACCTCACGAGCGAACTTCCCTTATGATGTCATTTAGAGAGGTGTGTAACAGTAATTTAACATTTACATTTTTATTATCATATTCATTACCCATTTCCATTAATCATGAGATTGGTTCTTTTTTTTAAACCTAACATCATTAAACAACGGGGTTCATTCTAGTTGAACCTATCATCTTTAAACACCTATGGGTTCATTTTATGCGAACCTAACTCCCATCAAACATTATCATTTATTTTACCTCAAATTACAATTCCAGGCTAGGTCTCCAAATGATCGTTATGATCCTAGAAATTCCCAAAGTTCATATAAATTGATAAGCCCATAAGTCTCCAAGTTGGGCATTTAACTTCCAAACTTCTAAAAGTTTGAATAAAAGAAGTAATGCCTTAACATTACTTTAAACCTCCCCGAAGTAAACCCCAGATGAACCCATTTCTAGTCCAGGGTAACGACCAGACTTCATAACTACTCTAGAACTCTAAGTTTACTTCTTTAAAGAAGCTTCCTAGGTCCTAATCATAAAGAATAAGGATGAAAATTAAAAGGAAAATGACCCCAAAACTGCTGGAACCGAATCGATTCGCCCTAAGGGACGAATCGATTCGCCCAAGCGAATCGATTCGCTCCGAAAGAGAATCGGTTCAGACAACAAAAATTTAGTTTCTGTAAATGCCGAATCGATTCGGTCTTAATCCGAATCGATTCGGACAACAAGACCTAGGATTCTGCATCTATGCGAATCGATTCGCCCAAGGGGCCGAATCGATTCGCCCCTGCGAAAATACCAAGAATGGCTATGGAGTCTTGAACTCCAAAATTTATCCAACTCTAAAACCAAGCCCAACCGAAATCATTGGCTGCAATTTCTACATCCTAAATCCATCTATCTACCAACCTTAAACATCATTTATCATCCAAATCCATCTTTAGTGGTTAATATCCAAAATTCCAATCAAAACCCTAACAATTCTAAATCATAACAAATCCATAAGTATCAAGCTAATTATTCTACTTAAATCATAAATTTGCAAGTAGATTACTTGCCTCAAGTGTAAGAGTCTGATTTGATGAAGAAGGAAGCAACAACAAACTCCAAATCTTCAATCTCTCTCTTTCTCCAAAGCTTTCTTCCTCTCTCTCTTCCTCTCTAAGATAACAATTTGGGGCATAAAAGGAATAGTAAGTCTTAGCAAGATTAAATCGGGCCATAAGTATAAAATGTCCAACTCTAATAACTAATGCGCGATAAAATAATACGCGATATCACTATTTAAGCCAAAACCAGTCAAAAGTGCCCGAAATGCCAAAATACAATATGGCACTTATTTTGCCTGTCACACACCTACCGGGACTAACTACACTATCCAAATTATCATTTGGAAATTTTATAACTCATTTTACTTCCGGTTTCATAATAAACCAAAGTATCATTTTAAATCTTTATGAGATAAAAATCACCATATGAACATTTTCTCTACTCACGGGGTAACTACACAACATTTTGGTAAATATTGGCCTTGTCATAACAAATTAATATTTACTCAACATCTACCATGTTATAATTAATTTCTACCCAGTGTAAATAAATATAAAATGGGCTATCAGAAGAGAGGGTTATTACAAACACTTGCCTCAGATTTGTAGAGGTTGGATCGTCTTCGATGTCGCGTTTGTGCCGGGAATCTCCAAGATTTCTTCCTCTCTCTCTTCTTTTCTTCTTCTTTCCTTTCTTCTTTCTCCCTCTACGGATTTTTCTCTCTTTATCTAAATGAGAAAGGCTTGATCCGTAAGCCTTAAATCCTTTAAAATAATAAACCCAGTTTTAAATGTTAATACACAATTTAAATGACTCGTTTACTCCAATTCGAGCCAAACATACTTAAAAACATTATGGAGCCGAAATAAAACCCAATGACAGTCATTTTGGCTATCTCGACCCTTCCGGGATCAATGGTACCCTTAAATCATCATCCGGAATACTTTAAAACGTCCTCTATTTTTGGACTTAAATTCCCAAATTTAAAATTCTCCAATTTAATTAAATTTTATTTTCCCAAAATTTAATTTCTCAGTCTCAAAAGTCTTGGGGTGTTACAATATACACACACACACACAATATTTTTCTTATACATACCTCCCACATTTTTTTAATTTCTGGACTGAACGCGTGTCATGGCAACAGCTATTAATGTTTTACACCTCCAGAGTTCAACTATACATACACACTTCCATACAAACTTTTATACACACCATATAAGACAAGGCAATAAAAGCTTGTACCTTGTGCCCTGACGGGATTCACTACAATAAAGTATAAGATTTCAATGCATTATGTATGCAAAATGTGTATGAAGGTGTATCCCCGTAGTTTTATTTCCAAACTAAAGCCAAACTACAACCTTAAAATGTGGAAGCAATTTTCTCTCTCTATAACTTCACTATTGTCTCACCCTCCCATATCTTTCTTTCTCCCTTACTCACCTCCACCTTCTCACATTTCTCTCACGCTCAGGAACCCACTTTTTTAGACATCAATGTAAACAAATAAAACTCACAATTTGATTTCTAAATGTTAAAAGAAAAGTATTTTTTAATAATTTTTTAATAAAAGATATGTTTTAAAAATTGTTTTGTTTTATAACAAAAACTTTTTTTAAAAAGAACAACGTTACTTTTTTATATAACAAGCTATTTTAACTATTAAGAAGTTGTTTTCTTTATAATTTGTTGAAAAACAACAACTCCTTTTCTAGTTTTTATGTACATATTTATTAAAAAAAATGTAAGGATGTTTTTTTTATATAATAGTCTTTAAAAACTTGTACAATTTTTTTGAGAAAAAAAGTGATGTGGTAAGTGCCGCTGGCACGGATCCACAACCATTAAATAATATGGGTCTGCGCCAGCAACACTAATCAATTGTGATTAGAAACATAATTTTTTTTGCCATTTTTATTTTATAAAAAAGACGGTTTTTATAAAGAAAACATTTTTTTTATAAAACACAGTCTTTTATATAAAAAAATAAAGTTTTTATAAAACAAAACAGTTTTTAATACAGGTGTTTTATTAAAAAAAAATTACAAACTTTCTTTTTCTAGGTTTTTCCTATTATAAAAAATACAATTTTTATATAAAAAACGTTTTTTTTGTTTATAAAAAATATTTTTTTTATTAAACACGATTTTTTAATATAAAAATACATTTTTTTATAAAACAAAATAGTTTTTAATGGATGTCTTTTATTAAAAAATATTACAAATCGTGTAATATTTAAAACAAACAGTTTTTAAAATGGAATGGCTGATTTTGTTTGGAATTTAGGAGTAACTTTTGATTTGGAAGAATTGATTTTTAAGAGAAGTGATCCCATAAACTGTCTTATTATAAGAGGGTATAATTAAGGAGTGTTGCTATGCGTACAAAGCAATTCCACAAAGTATCCCCCCAAAGTAATAAATCTTTGTGCCCTGTCAGGACCCTATACCACAAGACAACACTTAATAGGTAGGTGAAAGAATGTGTGAAATTCATGTCAGATTTGAGAAATATTTTGGGGGAGATTTTTGTACCCATATTATTGTTCATAATTAAGAGTCCAGTTTCATTCATAAGAGAAAACCAAAAAAAGAAGAAGTGAGGAGGTGTATTTGGTCCTCAACTTTTACCAATGCAAAAAATAAGATTTTGTTATAACAAAGTACACTTTTTGCAGTGAACGATGACTTGCACATCACAAATTGTTGATAGATCACAAATTAACGCTTTTCTTATAATTAATAATGTGTATTTTTTTGGCAGTAGAAGTTTTGGAGAGGAGAGAGAATGCGTGAGAAATTGCTCATATATGCTCCACTTTTTGTGTACCCCAATACATACCATTTTTTTAAAATAGTAAAAAAATATTTTTTTTTATAAAACTTCATGAATATGATCTCCATGGTGAAAATATCATCTCCAATTTTTTTCATAAAAAATTCAATAAAAAAATGTTGAGATGAGGTGATATGTAAAACAAATGGTATAAATATGCATTTTTGACCGTTGAAATGTTGACGACCATTTCACCCACTTTTTGATTGAATTTTTTTATGAAACTTCATGGATATAATCTCGATAGTGAGAAGATCATATACAAGAAGTTTCATCAAAAAATTCAATTAATAAAGCAGCTGGCGCTGACCCAGTATTTCAACGGTTGAAAATGCATATTTATATCATTTTTTTACATATCACCTCATCTCAACGGTTTTTTTATTAAATTTTTTAACGAAATAAATTGGAGATTATGTTCTCACCGGGGAGATCATATCCATTAAGTTTCATCAAAAAAATTATTTTTTACTATTTTAAAAAAATGGTATATACCGGAGTTTGCACCATAAGGAGTCCTTACAAGAGACTTTCTGTATATATATATATATATATATATATATATATATATATATATATATATAATTAGTTCATCTATTATGTGCTTCATGTATAAAAATCTAAAGGTTCATGGTGCTATGTTCGCATAAAATATAATATATACGTATATTAGGTTGATACATTTTAGCGCTCCTATAAATCAGAAAAAGTGAAACAAAAGAAAGTTGTTTAATATAAAATTATTCACTCAACTTTTCTTTCAAATTTGAATTTGTTTAGCTCTCTTGTTAATTGCTTGTAGTGGTACCCCATGTTCATTGTGCAAGGTATTTTAAATTGTTCGTAATACCCCACACAATTATCTGTTTTTGGGTTTTGCTCTTAAAAAATGCTATAATGCGCATCTGATATAATGTTTGTCACAAATAGCATTTCCTATTTTACAGTTTTCTCTCGCCCTTTTCGCTTTTAGCGCGCTATTTGTGTATTTGCTTGCCATTTTTTAAACTAGCATACACGTCAGGCGATGCGTGACCGAATTTATCTAAACTGTATTTTTAGCTTGTTTCACACAATATATTCCACGAATGAAAGGAGATTGAATTTTAAATTAATATCAAAAGTTATATGAATGACATTCAATAAATGCAATCGATATTTTTAATTTGGAGAATACATTATAACTCTAATTCTATTCAGTTTTATGATCACTAAACAAAGAAAACAATTATTTTCCATCAATGAAGTAGTTTAATATAATAAATAAAATCATAAATCCTTTTTAGAACTAAAATTATGAGATAAAAATTATCAATTAGGTATTTTTAAATACATGAATAACTCTAATTTTTTACTTTCAAATTTTAAAATCCAAATAGACAGGTCAAACCATTTGTAAAAGAACAAAAGTTCAAATTAAAATCAACCCCTAACTTATGAAAAGTTGGAAAGACGTGCCATTAAAACAAACATAAGATCGAAAGTGCAAGTAGATTAAATGGTAGGAGTATTTTTTTAAATAAAATATTTTTACAGAAATAAAAATTCAAATAGGGCATGAATTGTTCACTCGGCGTGTCAAATATATTTGTTGTTTAAATAATTTGAAAATAAGCTTTTGATCCAAACATAAAAATAGTTTAAACAACTGAATCAAGAAAAGTAACTCAGTGAAAACACAAGACATTATATGTATTTTATTTGTCAAATAACACCCTGTACACATTTGATTTCACTCAATCGAATCGCCACTAGAATTTGATGAATCAGACCGAACACCCAAATCTGATGTCGTTCGAGGTGGAGAATAAGTTGGTGTGGCGTGGGTTATGAGGAAAAATTCTTTGAAATATGGACGTTGGTGGGGAATCTATGGTCGTTTTATAGGTGTATTGGAGAGAGATCTACGGACTTGGGGTTATGAAGAGGAAAAAAAGGGACATTTCTTTGGACTTTTGGGTTTTCAAACCCTTGATTTTACCAAGATTGTAAAGGATGTGAAGAGTGAATTTTAAGGAATAGCTGTAAATTGTAAATACTCATTGGAGAGAGAAGAGCACATCTATGATGGTTTTGATAGATAGTAAATAGTACCTCCATTAATAAAGTCAAATGTCAAGTTGAGGTTTAAGCCAAAAACTTTATATATATACTAAAGATGTATTAGAGAACCAAAGTGATCAAAATATTAAGATGGTAAAATAACTTTAGTTAGTTATCATTTGTGGTCTAATTGGATCAATGGACAAAGTGGAATATGATACCCACGACTTGTGTGAAAAATAGGTTCTCTCTCGAAGCTAAGAAAAACTAAAAACAATGGGAATTTTATTGCATAATTTTCACTCAATGCCCACCCAAACTTTATATTACTCCACCAATTTTTCCTCCTACCCAGGTACATGCCATTTATTTATTAAACTACAACACCATCAAGAATACACCCAAGATGGCTCACTCCACTTTAACCCACCTTCCACAAAACCCAAGTAATATTTTCCTTTTTCTTTTCATTGGCATTGTTTGTTTGTATTGTATGTATATATACCCTGTATAATAAAATATACACGCATATATTACTAAAAATCTATTTTCATTTTGTAAGTTTATTGTATAGAAATCTACGGACTTGGGGTCATAAAAAGCAAATAAAGGGACATTGCTTTGGACCTTTGGTTTTTTAAACCCTCGATTTAACTGTAGCAACTCGTAATTTTATCCAGTAATTAATTAAATTAATTAGGAATTCAAAAACCAAGCTTAAAAGACTCCTAATATGAGTATATATACGTCTTGGGCCATTTAAAAGAGTCCTTATAACATAAAGAAGAAGAACGTTTGTCACGGTTTGGACCATGACTAACGGGTGAACTGTTTTAGTTTTAATAGGATTTTAATGCCACTTAAATTACTCTAACTTTATATATATAATACGGGATTAGGACTTTCAAACAACAATTTTACAAAATTTAAAAGAAGAAGACCTATTTTATTTTCATCATCTTCCTCCTACAAACCCTAGACCCAAAGTTATCAAGTTTTAACTCGATATTTGAAGACTCAAATTGTGTTATTTCAAGATCGTAAGAACCATACTTAGTTAATTTTCGAGAGGATTACAACCGTCTAATCAGATTTCTCATTCAAATTTTTATGAGGAATGGTTACTCTATTCTTTTCCTTTAGTATTATGCGTATTAAGTGTCGCCTAATTAATTAATTACATGTTTCTCTTAAATTAAATTAGCAACTTTAATTAGAAACAGTGAGAAGTAATTTGATATTGTTTTCATGAATTTTTTTAATATGAAATAAGATTGGAAACCCTTGGGTGTACAGGATGGAGTATTGGGTTTTGGTTATTATGGGCCTTCGCATGTAGAATTTTATAGAGTTTATTTAAATGAAAATAGAGCGCGTACACACTCATAAAAATTATGTAATTAATAAAAGTGGACGATTATTGTATGTTTCATTAACTTGCATGTTGGTTAATCTAAAATTATTAGATGGAAATAATTGTGTCAAGAATGACGATGGTGTTATTAATTAAATTAAATTAAATTGTGCCATTGTGAGTAAATTGCAATATTGTTCACATATGTTATTGGATTGTGTAAATAATAATTATTCTTATTTGCCATTGCGGGGACGACGAGATCTTTGGTAGTATGCTCTCACCTATATTTTAGGATGATTTCTAGGTATGGTACTAGTGGGTAGGCCTTAGTTGCAATTTGTACTTTCTAGGTATGGGACTAGTTTGTGTAGATTTTTACGTATCGAATATTCTGGGGTGGGGCTGATTTCTATGTCATACCGTCGACTTCCTAGACTAAGATTAATACTAGGGAGATATTATTGATATAAATTCATCTTTTATCATAGGGTGGGATTTGATTGTGTTTTGGAGGTCTTTAGGTATGTGACTAAGGGTATTTCAAGGATCTAACGTGAATAATAAGGGTGGGGTGAATAAGTTTATAATAATGAGAAAGATGAGAAATTGATAATTAATACCTAAGATAATAAAACGGGTATTAAAATATATTGGTGTTGTTAATAAGTGCAGTACTGACAGTTAAACGGGTTCGCTGGCTATTGCGGTATGGGGTGTGTAACGACGTAATAAGTGCAACGCTGACAGTTAAGTGGGTTGGTTGACTATTATGACGTGTCGTGTGTGAAACCTCATCAATAAGTGCAGGGTTGACAAAATACACACTGACTGTCTATTAAGAGGGGAATGGGTGTGGTGTAGAATATATGGAAGTCCCACAACTAAATATGATGTAAAACTTTAGCGGGAGTCCCGTACTAATTAAAATGATGAGAATATAGTGGGAGTCCCACAACTGAGATAATGTAAGACCTATATGCAGGAGCATCGCAACTGATAATAATCAATTGAGAAAAATGATAAATTCGAGTAAATTGATTTAATAAATAGAAATGGAATCATTAGAAAATAATTGAACTCGGGTTGTTGATAGACTTTGTTGTGGGTAGATAGTGATTTATTTCTATAGCATGTTAATTTATTTCGTTTAATTCAAAATACTCTCTTGTGATATTTATCATGTATAATGCTACTGTTTGGGTTCACGGATCCTAATTGAGGGGAGTAGTGTGTATTCATGCTTGGGGATCTGACCCTGTCCGTTGACTAACTTTTCCAGGTATAAATTTTGGAGTAGTTATATAGGAGTTTGGAGATATATCTTGGAGGTGCAACTCGAGTTTATTTATTTCATGCTTAGTAGTTTTAATTAATTTTCATTCCTTCGCATTTATAATGAGACTCAGTTTATGGATTTTGTGGGCCATTCGGCCCCACAGCTGTCACAGTTTTTATTCAGATATTCATAGTTGGATCTTTTATTTAGTTTTATATTTATTGGAGATTTGATTAATTTGGAGATTAGCGTTGTGATGGGTTTTTGTATCGCATGAATGGTAATTATTTATTGGGATTGATTTCATCATTGTCTTGTGGAATGAATTTAATATGTCTCTTATCTGTCACATGCTAAGAATTATATTTTATTTAGTTAACGCCCAACATAGTTTTGGTGACGGACGGGGTGTTATATTAACCAAGATTATAAAGAATGTGAAGAGCCAATTTTTAAGGAATAGGCGTAAATTGTAAATACTCAGTGGATAGAGAAGAGAACAGCTAGAATGGTTTTCATAGATAGAACATGACACCTCCATTAATAATACCACATGTCCAGTTGAGGTTTAAGCCTATAACTTTAAACACACACACACATACACTCACACAAGATTTCATCGGTTTGGGATAATTGTGTGCATTTATCTTTACCATTTTGTTTGATATGATATAGTATATTATTTGAAATGATTTAATACTACGTCATGTCAATGGTAATAAAAATATAAGAAGACAGAGAAGAAGATGCCCATAAGAATCGCCAACACGCAAATTAAAAAACTCAATTGAAAATTTACACTAAGAAATAAAATATATTGCAACCCTACTATAAGCTAATAAATCCAAAATTGAACCAAGGATTAGTTGTAATAAATAAATACAACCTAAATCCTAATAACTAAGAGATAAATTGTAATTACTATTTATCATAATCAAAATTACAAAAATTAATATTTATTATAATTCTATATACAAAAATTAAATGATAAGTAACTAGAAATAAACTTATACGTGAGTCCGCTTCAACATATCTGGGATATTTATAATTGATTTCCTTATAGTATCTATATTTTTAATTGTTGTATTATGAAAAGTCAAATGCACAAATAACTTGTGTGACGCTATTTACGCAAAGCGACCCCAGAGCACTTTGTATGAACATTGAATTTTAAAGTAAAATTTAAAACTAATGCATCTACATTTTTCTCAATAACTTAAAACAAATAGATACTTTATGGAACCCAACAAATATAAAAAACACTAGTTTAAAAAAAACATAATCAGGGTAATAATTAAAACATATATCATAAAACCTTTTTAGATGGAACTAAATTTTCAACGCAAGTGCACTAGTTAAGTCATAATGCCACGAGTTAGATAAAATCAGTACAATATGATTGGCTAATATTAGGGCTACCATTTTTTGTTACCTTAATGATGTGTTAAACACACAAGGAAAATAAACAAAAATGGTAAATAAAAGTAACCATTATACTTTCTTCCTTTTGAGTAATTTTTCTCGCAGTACCTTTCATACTATTAACTATAGTCATTTAAATAATATATAAGAATCTGAAGAACATTGAACATTTAATATCTCTATACTCTAAAACGCTTTAAAAGCGTTATGAGGCTCGAAAACTAGCCTATCCACATCAGCATCCAACATCAATGATAAACGTCATCGCCATCCTAAATCACACGGAGTTCCTTTAAGGGTCTGTTTGGTTGACGTTTTTTGCGTAGGCTAATGTCAAAAAGTTGGCAAATTTAGAATTTGTAAACATTTTGGATGTTTGGTTGCACAATTTGTCGTGACATTATTTGCCAATATACAACACCTCATATGCACAATCTGTGGACAAATTTTGCTTACCTATTTGAGTGGGAAATATTTGACAACAAATTTTCCAACTTCTTAAACGGTTTTAATGTTTTAAAAAATAATTTAAAAATTATTTTAAATAATTAAATTACTATTATGAATATTTAAAAATTGTTTTGCAGTGTTTTAAAAACTGTTTTTAATATTATAAAAATTGATAAGTAAATGTTTTACAATATTTTTAAAAACTATATTAACAAAATATTGTAAAAACTGTTTTTTAACATTTTTAAAAACTGTTGTGAATATATTATAAAAATAGGTCTAAGATTTAAAAAAAAAATTAAAAACTATTTTAAATAGTTAAAAAAACTATTATAAATAATTAAAAACTGTTTTGTAATATTTTGAAAACTGTTTTTAATATTAGAAAAAATTGTTAAGAAAATGTTTTACAAATTTTTTTAAAAACCATATTATAAAAATATTGTAAAAACTGTTTTTAACAATTTTAAAAACTGTTTTGAATATATTATAAAAACTGTTTTAAAGTTTTAAAAAACATTTTTTAAAACTGTTTCAAATAGTTTAAAAAAACTGTTGTGAATGTTTAAAAATTGTTTTGTAGTATTTTACAAAATGTTTTGAATATAATATAAAAACAGTTGTGAATATTTAAAATTTGTTTGGTAATATTTTAAAAACTGTTTTTAATATTATAAAAAATTGTTAAGAAAATGTTTTACAATTTTTGTTAAAAATTGTAATATAAAAATATTGTAAAAACTATTTTTAACATTTTTGAATATAATATACAAACTATTTTTAAATAAATTAATTGGACTGGCTTTAATTTCGCCTAATGGTTGTTTGATAGCCTCATGTGAAAAAAAACTAAGTAAAATTTGTCTGCCCACTCTTTTGCCTATTGTCAACCAAACGGACCTTAAGTTGTCTGTTACATCTCCCAGTAACCACTGAGCTTAAAATCTCTACTCCACTTAAATACTGTCTATGTCAGTAGCCACCGTAAGTATACCAGAACCGAATTGGATCTAGTTTGGTCGTTACAACTTTCGGTAACCCTTCAGCTCCAAATTATAATTCCATTACAATGACAACAAATTTCTCGAAATAAAGAGGTAACTACTCAAGATTTGTTAATGGAATATGTAAAGGCATCAGGCCAACATATTTATCCACGTGGAAATCATAGAGATTCTCACAAATTTATGAAACAAAGTCTACTAGGATTTTCATAATTTTTTGAACCAACTTCTGCTGGAGCAGTTGAGCAAGTAATATTACTATATCCCAATCTATATATTGTAATATTTTATTATTTCACTGAGTACAAGCATTCATAAAATGAATAAATATTTCCATATCTACATCTATATATTATGTATTGTTTAATTAATTGTTCCCGAGCATAAGTTGAGTTCATGTTACGGTAGTAATTTCTTTTATGTGTATTTGAGAAGAGATAAGTATTTCGTAGTGATCAATAGTTGTTGGATGAACTGTGTCAAATAACAAATAACCTACAGATATTTAAGAAGACATGATTTTTATATTTATTCGATATCTCAAAAGTTTTGTTTCGGATTAGATTTTAATCATTCTCTCAAAAGGATTTTAAAATAGTTGTTTATATGTAACATGCACATCTCTATCTCTACTACTTTAAAAGAGGAGAGTTTCTCTTTAATGATATAAAGACTATTTTACCCTCATACAATTTAAAAATCCATCAATACCCTTCTATCTTTCTCTTTCATTCAAGAATATATTATACATTGTATTTTAATCCCACCCACATACACTGCACTTTAATTTGTACACTGACCACGATCTCCTATGCACAACTTCCAACCCAATACACGAAAAAACCCAATTTTTGCTATGAAGACTTCCCAAGTGAAACCCACTTCTCAAAATATCTCATCTCTCTCACTAAACCATCCTCTAACTAATCACAAAAAAAGCAGGTGGACTAGAAATAATCTTAGCAACACTAAACCGTCCCAAATATATATGCCATTGTGGAAGGTAACTCAAATATGAGGTTCGAATTTACATTTAAATTTTTGATCATTTTGTGTAGATCTGTTTATCACGTTGTTTATTTTATTTTAGAGATTAATATGTTTCATGTTACATAATAACCTGTTTAAAGCCCCCAAATTTGAACACATTAATTTATCTTTTTTTTAGAGTTTACATTATATAATTGGTGTAGTGATGTATATAGGTTTAATTCATGTGCATAGGTTTTAACAGTTTTAAGAACAAAAACTGTTTGAAAATGGATGTTTTAACAATTTATTGAGTTTTAAAACTTGAGACTGTAATTTAGTATGTTGAATTTTGATCTTGAGACTGTTAAAATAAGGATTTTGATCTTGATACTTTTTAAATAATACCTGAACAGGAATCCACTTGGAACATATTTGGTACGAAATTTACACGGGGGAAGACGTTATTCGATTTTTAATCAAGACTCCGGTTCATCTGCATTATCTTTATTTATTTATTTGTGTGTATACTCCCTTTGTCAGTATTACCGACCATTGTATTTTTTTCATTTTGACAGTAAAAAGACACGTATGGAGAGAATCTGGTTCATCTGACTATGTTCTTATTTAAAATTATGACATTTAATCCTTATTATTAACTCGAGAGAGTATAATTGTAAAAAAAAAAAACACGGATGGAGCTCTTTAGATTTCATATTAATTGTTTTCTGGGGTTTCATGATCTCTGCATCTCTGAAAATACACCTCTAGCTCTATCTCTTATACATAAAAAGAGATGATTTCCTCTTTAATGGTATAATTTTTTTATGAAAATTATAATGTTTTAAAAACCTTATTTTTTAATTAAAAACTTCATTTCTTATAAGAAAAAATTGTATTCTTAAAAATATGTAAAGAAAAAAACAAAAAAATATAGAAAAAAATTGTATTTTTTTTATATAAATTGTATTTTTAAAAAACGTTACTTTTTTATATAAAAAACAATAATTTTTTTTTGTTTTTATAATAAAAATAGTATTTTATTTATTTATAAAAAACAGTATTTTTGTAAATGCATTTTTAAATTGTATTTTTTGTGAATACAAATTTTAACAATACAGTTTGTTTTAAAAATTAAGTTTTTTAGTAATACAGCTTTTATACACAAGAGTTTTTTTATTAAAAAAATTACAATTTTTATTAAAAAAAAGTGTCCTTTTCTTTATGTATATATAGTTTTATAAAATAATATGTTTTTAAAATTTACCGTTTTAAAAAAAATATGAAATCTTAAAAAATATATTTTTTAATCTTAGGATTAGACCTTGACATATGTTTACAACCTCACTTTTCCAACTTTTCAGGTAAGTTTGTCTTACGTTTTTAACAAATATCTATAAGCGCAATTTTTGTTGTTCATAATTTGGGCACGCTATATTGCCATTATTGGATATTGACTCATTGTTCAACCAAACACATGGGACTTACTTCAATTAATGGTTCAAGATGACAACGAAAGAGCAACAGTCACACTGTTCAAGGAAACATAGTCTTTCATTGCCTACAACATTCAAACTTTCATCGTTTCTAAAGAAAAGGTAATATCATTCTTATTAAAACTTAAAATTCATGCATACATTTCAAACGTTCTATACTAATTTCATATACTTATTTTTTTATGTTAATTTATTCCACAGGGGATTGTGCACTCGGACTATATTTGAAAGTTATATACGTGCATTGGCAAAATTAGCAGATTCTACATTAAAGGAAAATTGCTTAGAGATTCTAATCGAAAGCCTGCACATTTTGTCGCTCATAAAATTGAAGATGAATAAGACACATCAAATTCTAACAAATGTCAAATGCAACATATTTGATAGCGCTGGCAATTTTTGACCCGATAACCCGTTTACGGTAATAACCCGAAATGACCTGAACATGACCCGATTAGCTTGTATAGATTTAGGAGTGCCCAAAACATATTCTAAAATAAAAATCAACGCGATCCGAAAATGACACAACTAACCCGAATTGCCACCCCTAATATTTGACGATTCTATTTTAATATTTTATCATTACAGTTTGTTATTATCTTAGTTCTTCCATAAACAATTTATCTCTTCCTTTTCATTTTACATTTTAAATAACTCGGATTCATTGACATTGATTTTTACTATTTCATGAGATTTCATATCTTATTATGTGATTATCGCTTCATTGTTTTACACATTGATTTCATTTACTTCATTACTTGTACATAATTTGTTATAGTTTTTATGCTTTATATGAATAATTTTTAAATTCACAGCTTCTTATTCATTTATTCAGCTAATCCAATTGAATATTTGGATTTGCCCACACGTGCAAAGCACGTGGGCACATCTAGTATATAAAAGTGAGGGTGTGTTGGGTATATGGTGGGTAATGGGGAGAAGAAGGAAGCTTGGGTTATGGGAAGTTGAAAAATGGGGCATGGTAACATTTATATTCATTCATAGTGAGCAATTTTATTTTATTTTCTGAACCACCATTTCAAGACAATCATTTTATACGATAAAAAGTTCACGTAAAATGAACGTCATGGTAAGGGATCATGGGTTGTTGCCAAATTTTTTAGCAGGGATGTCGTAATGGTATCTTATCATATCCCAAATGAATCCAATAAACCATGGGTTCAAATGGTAACGAAACTTAATCTACATGACTAAATGCCTATATCTTCACAAATGTGATAGCTCCCATCCAAAAAATGTGAGATATGAATGTGCTGTAAAAACCTACACATCTAATGTCCTTTTTATTTTGTAGTAAATCCCATTTTTTATTAGTTATGTAACACTATTGTTATTAGAGGCATTTTATTACTTTCAAACATGCAAAAGTGTGTCATTTTTTGTTTGTATAAAACCTTACCTAATAGGGAGCCTAATCATTGTATTAAGACTAGTATGTTTTCAATTTTTTCTTTAATCTTTATTTCTATTAACTGAGAAGAAAAGTAACGAATCAATCTTCCTTTTGTACTGTCTAATGCCATAAAATGGATGGTTTTACATTCATTTTTTAGTAGTAAATTTGAGCTTTTTCCATTTTCTGATTGGGAAGGAAATCAAACTTTTTTTCAAAAAATAAGAGCTAACGGTTGTGTGAAAATAATTGATATCTTCGGTCTTAAGGAGCTTAAGTCAATAGAAGATTTAAACATTGTTAGATGCGAGTCAATTGAAAAATCTTGTAATACTAAATGCTTTTAACTGTGTGAAAATAACTGAGATTCCGGGGCTTGAGGAGCTGAAGTCATTACAACAGTTAGAGATTGATGGATGTTAATCAAATGAAAAATTACCTGATTTATCAGTCCTTCAAAATTTGAAAAGAATAAGAGTTGATGGTTGTGTAAAAATAATTGAGATCCCAGGCCATGAGTAGTTGAAGTCTTCACAAGATTTAAACATCGTTGGATGTGAGTTAATTAAAAAATTTACCTGATTTTTCTGCCCTTCACTAATGTGGGGTGATGCTTGTACTTGATAGATCCACCTTATTCATTTTAAATTCTAAAAAAAAAATCTAAATTTATTTATATTCATTGACAAGTAAAGTAACGAATCAATAATCTTTTTCTATTTCCCAATATCATAAAAAATGGATGCTTTTATATTCACTTTTGAGTAATAAATTGGAGCTTTTTTCCTATTTTGATCGGGAAGGAAACATCGTCTTTCATGAGACTTTAACTATTTGAGTCTCTCTTCACCTATCAATAATATTATGGTCCTTTATGCACAATATATTCATATACTGTCATTTTGTGTTTTATCCCTTAAAATACACATTTCGTTAAGTTTTTCCATATGTATAATTGACTTATTTTTACATATATCTAATATTATTTCCATTGTTAAGAAAAATAGGGGACAGAGAGAATTTTAGAGAGAGAAAGAGTTCTCATTAATTGGTGTCTAACAAATGGGGGGGGGGTCACCCCTTATTTATAGTACAAGTTAGTAGAGTCCTAATAGGAGTGGACATCCACTTAAATAGGATAAATACAATATTTATAACACTCCCCCTTAGATGTACACCATATCCACCATTCAATGATTATTGCCTCATTAAAACCTTACTAAGGAAAAACCCATTGGGAAAAAACCGTAGTGAAGGAAAAATAGTACAATTTATTGTGACCATTGAGTCGGTGTTGGACGTGCTTAATGCTGCCTCGTTAAAACCTTTACTAGAAAAAGCCAGTGGGATAAAACCTAGTTAAAGGAAAAAGAGTACAGCGCGCAAATGTCCCAAATTACATGTTCTTGTATCCTCCCCCTGATAAGATGCCCCCCCTGATTGATATGTCCAATTTCACCGTTGGTGGAGCCGACACATTCCAATCTCGTACACAAACTTCTGAAATGTTGCCTTTGGCAGTGACTTTGTGAAGAGATCAGCGAGGTTATCACTTGAACGAACTTGCATGACTTCAATCTCATTTTTCTTCTGAAGCTCATGAGTGAAGAAAAACTTTGGTGAAATGTGCTTGGTTCTGTCTCCTTTGATGAATCCTTCTTTAATTTGTGATATACATGCTGCATTATCTTTATAGATAGTACTTGGAATATCTGTAATAGGAGACAATTGACAAGAACTACGGATATGCTGAATTAAAGATCTCAGCCATACACATTCACGGCTAGCTTCATGAAGAGCCAAAATTTCAGAGTGATTAGAAGAAGTAGCTACTAAAGTTTGTTTAGTAGAACGTCAGGAAATAGCAGCATTACCACAAAGAAATACATAACATGTCTGAGATCGACCCTTATGAGGATCAGAGAGATATCCAGAATCTGCATAACCAACTAATTTGGAACTATTAGAGTTATATGAATAAAATAAACCCATGTCAGTGGTTCCACGTAGATATCTTAGGATATGTTTGATACCAGCCCAATGCCTTTTGGTTGGTTCAGAACTATATCTAGCAAGCAGATTCACAGAGAATGAAATATCCGGCCTAGTGCATTGCGCCAAGTACAATAATGCACCGATTGCACTTAAATAGGGTACTTCTGGACCCAATATTTCCTCATCTTTTTCTTTAGGACGGTATGGATCTTTCTTTATGTCCAAAGACCGAACAACCATGGGGGTACTTAGGGGATGCGCCTTATCCATATTAAAACGTTTTAATACATTTTCAGTATAATTAGACTGATGGACTAAAATCCCACTAGAATTTTTCTCGATCTGCAGGCCGAGACAAAATTTTGTTTTCCCAAGGTCTTTCATATCAAATTCTTTTTTCAAATAGTTAGCAGTTGTTTCGAGCTCTTCTGGAGTTCCGATTAAATTTATGTCATCCACATAGACTGCTACTATTGCATATCCTTTTGAGGATTTCTTTATAAATACACAAGGGAAAATTTGATTATTTTCATACTATTCCTTAGACAAGTATTCACTAAGACGATTGTACCACATTATTCTAGATTGCTTTAAACCGTACAATGAACGTCTCAGTGGTATCGACTACATACTCCTCGGCTTTGCTTCAGGCAAAGGAAATCCTTCAGGGATTTTCATGTATAATTCTGTGTCTAAGTCCCCAAATAAATAAGCGGTCACAACATCCATGAGTCCCAAATCAAGATTTTTAGAGACCGCTAAGCTAATCAGATATCTGAAAGTTATACTATCCATAACAGGGGAGTATGTTTCCTCAAAATCAATCCCAGGTTTCTGTGAGAAACCTTGTGCCACAAGTCGTTCCTTATATCGAGTGATTTCATTCTTCTTGTTTCTTTTTCTTATAAAAACCCATCGATAACCTACCGGGTTAAAACCTTTTGGGGTTTGTACTATAGGTCCAAATAGACCACGTTTATTTAGAGACTCGAGTTCTGCCTTGATGAAAATTTCCCATTTTGGCCAAACTACTCTTTGTCAACATTCATTTAGAGTACGTGGTTCAGTATCATTATCACCGCCCTTTGAAATTTGTGTAGCTACTGCATATGAAAAAACATCATCAATGACAGTTTCTTTTCGATCCCACATTTCGCCCGAATATGTATAAAACATAGAGATCTCGTTATTACTATAAGGTACCTTTGCCTCTTCAGGGGCTTGTATAGTCACTACAGTGACTTGTGTGTTTTCAGAAACAATAACCTCTTCAGGGGTTTCAGAGAAAGTGGATCTTTTATTCATAACCTCTTCGGGAGGGTGATTAGGGCATGATTTTTCATTTGATCTCCGCTTCCGGGGAGCAAAGTCTTTGGAACCTACGGGTCTTCCACGCTTCTGGCGTGCAACAGATTCATTTGCTGCTGATGTCAATGTTTGTCCCACTGGTACATCAATTCTTGCAGGCACATTTGCAGCGGGTACATGAGACTAGGTTACTTTTGCAGCATCATTGAATGCATCGGGTAATTTATTTGCAATTTCCTGAAGATGCAATATCCTTTTCACTTCATGCTCACATTGAGTAGTACGAGGGTCTAGATGAGACAAAGTGGAAGTGTTCCATGTTAATTCTAGCCATTCTTCAGGAACGGGCCGTACTTCTGGTACGTTCTTTCTTCCCCCTAACGGCGGGAAGAGTGTCTCATCAAAATGGCAATCCGCAAATCTAGCGGTAAATGTATCACCTGTCAGTGGCTCAATATAACGAATAATTGAGGGCGAATCATAACCAACATATATTCCCAAATGACGTTGGGGACCCATATGAGTTATTTATGATTCAACGCAACATGTTTGATCCAGAGTGACCCAATCGGTCATGCCACAACATTAAATTATAAGGATCATTGAGCTTCCGGTTCATGACAGTATGTGATTCTACAACATTAATAGTTGTACAGTATAACCCCATGGATAAAGCTGGAAATTTCTCTAGTGTGAGCTTCTGGCTTCCAACACTAGAAGTAATGCAAAGGAACTCTTTATTACCTTCATTACTTGTTTCAATATGATACCCGTTCACTCTTATGTCCTTAAAACTCAATAAATTTCTTCTAAAATTTCTTGAGTATATAGCTTTATTTATAAATAAGTGGGTACCATTAGGTAACACTACGTGGGCTCTTCCGGAGCCTTCAATAATCTTAACAGGACCAGCTATAGTGGAGACATTCGCTTTATTATATACCAAGTCTAAGAAAAACTTATGATTTTTCAAACTCGTGTGGGTTGTCCCACTGTCTACCAGGCAAGTATCATCGCTTGCGTTCAATTTGATTTACAAATGCTCAACATTGACATTCATAGGATGTTTACCTTTCCCTAAATAATCAAAAATTTTGCTTTTGATTTTGAAAATATGCATATGGGAGCTTCAGGTCCCAACATCAGGTTTAATCAGATTTAAAAATATTAGAGAATCTTCCAAACAAGTGAATTTTTTTTTTATATAGTCTCTACACATTTCTAAAGTCCAAATATATATTAAATAATTAGAATGTGAAATAGGAGTTAAAATTAAATACCATTAAAAGTGAGTTAACACTTGAATGAAGCCAAAAATGTCAAGAGATACAAATTTAGTGGTGAAACCATTAATGTGATAGTTAATGGGAGACTTAACTGATTTTAAAAAAATATTTTGTGAACTTCTGGTAACAATATTGAATATGAATTTTCATATCACAAATCAATGATAATTGGGGGAATCGTGGTCTATAACCTTTCAATTTGACAATCAAACTGAACGGAGAAATTCAATTTCCATATTTCAATAATTATTCAAGAACTTCAGACCCGAATTATAAATAATGACAACTTCATATCATAACATTAAATATTTCGAGACGTTTAACAACCACCCAATTATATTCAAACTTCAAGTTTGATAAGGTATAAAATTGTTTGGAACTTGAGGTCCAAAAATATAAATAATCCTTACAGAACATGTAAGATCCTTACCCTTATTATACCAGTAATCAAAACTTCATGTTTGATTACAAAATTATTGAATCTTCGGGTCCAAATTATAAATAATTGTGATTGGACTTTTAGAATTCCTTGCCCTATTAGAAAAATAATCAAAACTTCAAATTTGATTTTAGGGCATATTTCGTTGTCATGTTCAATAATTTGAACAATAATTAAGGACTTCTGGTCCCAATATAAAATAATTTGGAAACTTCAGGTTCCAAATGAAAAAATTGACATGGGAACTTCAGGTCCCAAGCAATTCGGAGCTTCTGGTCCGAAATTTAAATGTAAATTAGGAACTTCGGGCCCTAATTTTTAATTAATTATTGGAAAGCATATTGTATCTGGAACTTCAGATCCAAAAATTTATTGAACTTCGGGTTCAATTTTATTAATATCTTGGGATTTAAAAATCCCCACCCCATTGTGTCAAAGCTTCAGGTTTGATCACAAATATATATTTGGAGCTTCAAGTCCAAATTAAATTATTGGAGTATGTCTAATGTCCCAAATTAAAATAACTATTTGAGAACTTATGGTCCCAAAATGTGAATAGCCATTAGAAGCTTGCAGTCCCCCCAAAAAAATACTCATTGAGAGTTCGAGATCCCAAATTCCAAATTATATTGGGAACTTCAGGTTCTAAATTTTAAGTCAAAACTCCAAGTTTGATTAAAGAAAAAATTGTTGGAACTGTGGGTTAAAAAAAAATCAAAACTTCGGGTTTGGTTTTTTGCCGCATTCAATTATCATGTCCAAAATCTTGAACATCAATTGCGCACTTCTGGCTTCAAAAATTTAAATAAGAATTGAGAACTTCATGCCCAAATTATTGAGATCTCCAGGTCCTCAAAATCAAAACTTCTAGTTTGATTTTACGAGATATTTATCATGTTCAAAAATTGAACATCAATTGCGAACTTCAGGTCGCAAAAATTTAAATGAGGATTTGGAACTTCAGGCCCAAATTATTGAGATCTCCAGTTCCTCAAAATCAAAACTTCTAGTTTGATTTTATGTTACATTTTATCATGTTCAAAAATTGAACATCAATTATTGAAACTTCTGGTTCAAAATTAAATATCATGTAGGAACTTCAGGTCCTATTTACTGGGAGCTTCTGGTCCCCAAAATCAAAACTTCAGGTTTGATTTTATGATACACAATATGTGGAACTAAAAAGACCACTTAAAAGTGTCAAAACCAACAGATTAATATTTTTCAAAAAAAAAATTGTTCTAAAAAAAAATTTGATTTCTAAACAACAACTGTTAAAATCGTTTTAATCCGACCAAATCAGATCTACTAAGACATAATTTCACCAAATAAACAAACAGTAATAGTTTTGTTTTGCACAAACCAACAAAACAGTCCCAAAAATTTGAACTAACAAATTTCAGTTTTGATAAAACAAAAACCAAAAGTTACAAAAAATTATTTTCATACAAAAAAACGCAGATTAGTTTCACAACAAAAACGCAGCGTGCATAAATATATATATATATATATATATATATATATATATATATATATATATATATATATATATATATATATATATATATATATATATATATATATATATATATGCACTGTAGCAGCACTATTCGGCACTATAGCAGCACTATTCGGAACACTGTAGCATAGTATATATGTATGTAAACAGATCTAAAAAAACTCAAACAATTTACTGGTCAAAGTCCAAACTAATAAAAGTTTAAAAACCAAATCTGTCCCCAACAGACAAACAAACAAAAAATACAGATCTGATTTTATATAAAAGAACTTGACAAAAAAAAAAAATTAGACCAACAAAAAAAAACGCGACAGCAGATTTGATTTTTAAAACAAATTTATGTTACACAGATCTTAAAGAATTCAACACTCCAACAAATATATATGTATATAATGTTACCTCAAAAAGTTTCAGATCGGAAGAAGGGCAAACCCGAAAACGGGACCGGGAAAAAGCTCCACACCGGAGAAAAATAGATCCCACCGGAAAATATCCCGGATAGAAAAAAAAAATCGCGCCGGACCGCGACCAGCCAGAACAGACCAACTCCGGACCAAAAATTTGCCACACCGGAAAACCCCACCGGACCAGCACAACCAACAAAAAAAACACCACCTCTGATCTCAATACAAAATCGAGAGAGAGATGGATTTCAGCCGTAAAAGAAAAGAGAGGGTGAGGGAGATGGCTATTAAAAAAAATGAGAGTGTGGGAAAGTATGTATCGGCCGTGAGAATGAAAGGTGGTTAAAGCATCGTGCTGATAACGTGTTAAGAAAATTAGGGCACAGAGAGAGTTTTAGAGAGAGAAAGAGTTCTCATTAATTGGTGTCTAACAAATGGGGGGGGGGGGGGGGGTCACCCCTTATTTATAGTACAAGTTAGTAGAGTCCTAATAGGAGTGGACAACCACATAAATAGGATAAATACAATATTTATAACATCCATCATATTTTATTCCATTGTCACGCGTCGATAGTTTTATGTGGCAAACATGACTGAGTTGGATTCACCTCACACTAAAATATATTACATTTCATTTGCTTGTACCATTTTTTTTCTATAGTGGGAGGAAATAATATGTAATTGTTGAAATACTAGTGATCTCATTTTTAAAGTTTGGACATGTAACAACAATACTTATACAACTTGATTTAGTTTCCATTTACATTAATTTTATTCCACCCATATAGGGTTGTATTTCGGACGGATCGGATCGAAAAATGCCTCTTCGAAAAAAATTCAATTTTTTCGGAAATAAAATAATTATTCTGATTTCGATCCGAGTTTTTCAGAAAATTAAAAATATTTTCGAATTCGAAAAAATCGAAAAAAAATCGGAAATTCAAAAAATATAATAAAAATTCAGAAATGTTGAAAATTCCAAAATTTGAAAAAAATAAATTATGGATTTTCGATTAGTCGAAATTCTCATTTTAAAGAAACAAATAAAATGGCTTAACCCAACATGTAAATACAAGAGGATTTGACCCATTTTTTCATTTGTCTATAAGTTAGGAGGATACTTTCCTTATATAGAGCAAATTTTGGAGTCCTCTCCCTCTTCCTCTCCCAACCGATGTGGGATATGGGAAACTTTCAAAAAATTGGAAAAAAATCGAAAAATAGTTCCAAAAAAATCGGAAACAAATAGAAAAAAATGGAAAAATCGAATCGGCATAATTTCGAAAAAATTGAAAAATCGAAAATTCAAAATTATTTCCCATTTCCGATCCGATTTTTTTTAGAAAAATCGAAAATCGGAAAATAGAAATTTCATTCCAAATTCGGAAAAAATCGGATCAAAAATAGAAAAATCGAAAGTAGAGAAAAAAACACAGCCCTACCCGCATATATCATATTTACATGTCATATGTCTGCATTTTTTCTCCTTTCTTACGTCATTTTTTTTTTCATTTTTCCTATATTTGATATATGCATTTGTTCAATGATTTGTTCAATGACTTCTTTGTTTCTATTTTACTGCTTATCTGAGTAGTAATGTTCCGCATTTTATTACTTTTGGCGATAGGTATGAGATTTTCTGTCATACCTGTCTGATTTCACGTTGCACTTGGTTAATATGGGGAGTTCCTTAGTACTTGAGCATCTAGGGCACTGTGGGCTACCGACTTATCACTGGACTCCATTAACAGCTCCTCTTTTTACTACATCACTTGAACCAACCCATTCCCTTAATGTTAAAATTGAACACATTTCTAAAAGCAAGTGTTTGCCCAGGTAATGCATATATAAGATCTACCAACTTGTTGACTAACTTTACAATACATTATTCTGAAATTTTTTAACAAATATTTTTCCTTACTTAATTGTAGGAACATTGATTAAAAAAATGATGTTTTAGATTCAACTTAATGAATGTCATCTCGATCTTCAAACTACAGATTCTACTACTATAATCTATTTCTACTTTCATGTTTCTCTCTACGTCGAACTATGGCCATGTGTATTTATATTTCTACTTAATGTTTTGATATCACTTCTATTCTGAGTTTTTTTATCCATTGCCCATTTCATTTTATCATTTTGTTATATTTCCATTGGCTTCGTTAGCTTTTCATAGAATTCCAACGGACCTGTGCATCACGCGGGTTTCCAACTAGTAGCTACCTATATTTATAGGATAACTCATATTTATAAGTGACTTGTACATAAGACACGGTCCAAGCTTACCGCAAAACGAAAGAAGCAAACTAAGAAACCAAGAAATATAAAATCATTCTTAAGAACACCCTAATATTAATCACGAACACATTAATATGATTAAATTTTAACATACAATTGTTCTTAATAAAAAGATCTTGGATCTTCATGTTTTCACAAAATACGTCTAAAAGATAAAAAAAATAAGACTTACCTTGATCCAATGCATTGATCAATCTTAATTAATTGGTCCATCAATCTCCCTTCTTGGAAAAATTACTCTCAAAATAGAATCTCGGAGTTTCTCTCCCACCTCAGAAATAGTGTGTTATGAGATAACCCCAGATGGTGTAGGGCTCCTCTATTTATAAGGGGAAGATGGTCGGAATCCTAGTCAAGGTGGGACTCTTTCAAGTCTCCCACTAATGCCACTAACCATCATGTGACTAACGGATAAGGTTTACCCAAATCTTTTAATATCTTTATTTATCACATTCCTAATTAATTATCTGATATTTATCAAGACCACAATTATGGGAAATTCGGAATTTAATAAAATTGAAATTAAATAATTAATTTCATTACTTGACATTAATTTCCAACAGTCTCCCACTTAGTCTTAATAATTCGTATAACTAAATTAGGTATCATAAGGTGCACAATTATTGATAAATTCAGTTTGCTAAATCAAATGATTCACGGATGCGAGTCATGGCGGTTTTATGCTATTCAAGAGCATGATTCCTTCCATGTACCACAACACCAATGTTTCATTCAATTGAGCCTTTAATATTGGGTATCATAATGGCCTCATAATGTCCTTTTCAATAAGGACTATTTCTGTCAACAATAATTCATAATTATATGCATGCTTTCTCAAAAGACAGAAATAATAGAAATCAGAAACACTTTTATTGAATTCAAGTAATAGTGTCAAACAACTAAGCCAAAATAGCAATCATAGTCTAACTAATCGAGACCCATCTCTTTGACATGTTCCATAAAGGTCTTCGGAGATAGTCCTTTCGTAAGAGGATCTGCTATGTTATCACGCGTACTGATGTGATCAATTGACACTCTTTGTTTCTGAATTTCTTCTTTAACTGATAGGTATTTCATCCAACGTGCTTAGTTACTTTAGGAATAGCTAACATTTCTTCATAAAGAAGATTGCAGCGACATTATCATAATATTTCAGCGACTTGATAATAGTGTCGACAACTCCAAGTCCCGAAATGAAGTCACGCTGCCAAAATACATAAGTTGTAGCATCAAGCATGCTACAAACTCAGCTTTCACAATAGTTAATGGATGGATTGTGTTGCACTCCTTCATTATATTGGTTGATAAACCAAAACAAATATTCTTAAGTAAGAGTGAACTTCATACCATCCGTACAAACAGTAAATCTGAGTCACAATAATTATTCATATTTAAATGAACACATACATCATAAATGTGAGCATATATTCATTTAAGTATCTCATTACTTCATACACAACTTTTAAACCCATAAGATTATTTTGATTCTCTACTTTCTAAATATGTGCTTGAATATAAAGAAAATATATAAACTTACTCCCACTGATCTTAAGGTGTATACAAATATACAACGATTCAAAAATAATGATATTATTTCTTAAAATACGTCATGTGGGAAACTTATGTTTATATAATGATCTCCTAAACATATACGCATGATTTATAAGACTTCAAAAAGTAATTTTCACATCCACTTCATGTAACTCTTAATCATAATGAGCTACTAATGTCATAGGAATTCCATGTCCTTACATATAATTGTGAAGGTTCATTTATAACCTTTTCTTCATTAATAGTGAAATATTTTAATACAATTTAGCTTTATCTCGTTAAACTACCGTTAGTGTCGCGTTTGGTCTTGATGACCCCTTCATACCCGACTTTAGTGCATCAATTATGTAATTCAACGAGATTTCAACCTTAGTTGTAGTCCATTAGTTTCACTTCTTATGACTTTTGATAATAAAACCAAGTCATTATTTATCCCTACGCCAAATTCATGTTCATGCAGATACACCACATAATCATCGAGGATAGTAGACCTTTTAGGATCTTATTAATACTATTCCTTATGATTTTATCTACATTTATCTCATGGTGACAATACTATCATTTAGTGGTTGATCATTTATTTGTTCTTTGTTGTTTAGACAATTTAACAACTAAAAGAACAAGGATTCAAGAAGGTTATCGATAATGGGATAAGTACCCTACCTTCCTTTATAACCTCAAGAAGGTTATCGATAATGGGATAAGTACCCTACCTTCCTTTATAACCATATTTCATGATTTTCTACTACCACTAATTTCACCTTTCATAATGAATTTGACTTTAATGCAATAAATACGTGTCAATGACAATTATATGATCTATGTAGGTCCACTTTAAGGGAAGTTTCTCATAATCTCCCACTTGGGCCACATAGGTCATCCTTATATTAGACATCGTAATACCTTAAGAGCACAACTCGACTATCAAAATTTGTAAGAGACATTACAAAAATCTTGTCCACGAAAATTATGAAAAAGAGTCTAGATTTAATTTGGTACAAGATTTAAAGAGTTTCATAAAAAAACGCTACGATTATGATGCAGGATCAAACAAATCTTTAAAGAACTATGTCCAAACTTTATTTTGTACAAAACATCAAAACTAAAATCATAACCCTTGAAAAAATATACATCAAAAGATTCTTTAGAACATATCCCTCACGATCAAGTCTAGACAAACATTTTCCAAAAGAAATTGAGGGTTTATGAAAACAAATGGCGATTTGATTCCCTAAGAACAAAATAAAAAGAATCTTATTAGTATTTCTAGTTTGTTTTGTAAGAAATCCTTGCATCAAAAGTAAATACTTTATATAACTCAGTAAGTATAACTTGAAAACTCTACTGAGATAAAAAACTCATTTCAAATCATAAAAGATACATAATATCTTTATCATTATTAGTCCGAGTGTGCAACATGTAAACAAACTTAATTTGTTTAACCAAATCAAATATGAAATTTTTAGAGAAATAAAATGGGATACAATAATATGTGATAAGATAATGAGATAAATTGCTCACTTCATTAATGCTTTGATTTAACAACACACACATCGATTACATGATAAATTTAGTGCATAACCGTGAGTTTTTATCAGTAGTAACCGTGAAATATCGATTATATGATGCTTGTAGATTAATTTATTGGGTATAATGTTATTTCATTATATTGTACATGACATTTGTGCACAACTTATTTTCACATACTATAATAATGTATGTGATCTATGATGTTCATTCAGTCACTCAAAATTGATTCCCTATAAGGAATAACCTTGCTTGAAGAAATAAACTCAATATACACCATTAATATCTTTAAAATTATAAGCATCATGAGTTACTACTACCATCATCTTTACATTTAATATTCATTGCCATTCTAGTTGGGTCACTGTGGTGACTACCAAACATTTCATAATATGAATATTACATTACGTAAAGACTTACATACACAAGTTAATAAGTTTTTTTTTTCCACTTATTTTAAATATCGCATGAGCAACAAACAAAATTATTCATGTTTATGGTTTTCATAAACTTAATTGGTGATATGATAGTGAAAGAAACTATGGCATCTGTGTTTGACGACCATTATTTCCTTCCCAAAATATATATCACCACTAACATTTTCTTCAATTATTGTAATCACAATAAATGAATAAACAATAATATGTATGCAACATCATAAAGCATCATCATCCTAGCATTCAATATCATACATGGACCGTAGGCAACCAAAATATGCATGATATTAATGCATTAGTACAATATTTATATCTTCTGGTATGGAGCACTTTGATGAACACCAAACCTTATATTATATAAATATTAGAGATACGCATACATGTTCAAAATCCCCGTAATACATGAATAATTATATTATTGTCTATTCCCTAACTTGAAATTCACAAAAAATTAGACATAATGTGAAAATCAAATAGACAAAGAGTTTACATGAGATATTACACAATAATAGTAAATGGAAGACATAAATCATTTACTTTCGCTTCATCACTTATGTATGAGTAACAAATTAGAAATATTGACCCAAATCATTCATGGTCATACTAATGCACAATACGGTTATAATCACAATTATCATACTAGTGGCATATGTAAATATGACTTTTTAACATTGATGTCAATTATTAAACATTTGCAAAAATTCCAATGTTTATTTGATTCAAATATCAGCATGTGTTGCGCTTCAATTTAACCTTATATAAACATTAGGATAATCTGAAATGACTACAAGTATAATATCTTCACATGTAATCTTAGCCTGTATTTGGCATTTGATTAAACTGAATGAATACTTACGTATGAGACTCAAAATTTGCAAGTCATGCATTTAAATATGCATACATGCAACGAAATCATAAATCTAGTATCCGCACATATGAATTGTAGCATGTGTTTGGCATTTAATTCAACTTAATGGGAGTACTAGCATTAGAATAAACAATAATTCTGATTTTCAACCACATGAATCGTTGGCCTGTGTTTGGCACGAGACTCATTAAAACACGAATATCATAATATTCAACAATATGAATCATTGGATTGTTTTTGGCACGAGACTCATCAAAATATGAATATTAATAATAATGTAAGTCTAATATCCTACCATATGAGATATGTTATGGTAGGATATTACTCCAGGATCTCAAAACAATTTGCGGAATTCAAAAATCAATTTTCTGGAGTGAGATATTGACGTCAAAATTATTACCAAAAACGGCAAAAACGCAGTTTTAAGAGTCTTAACGACATCAAAACGCAAAAGTAAGGTGGTGCCCATTGTATACAATGGGTTTTGTTTATTTAGACGTTTCCAGTCGTCCATGTCAGTTTTGTAAAATTCCGAGCAAGTTTTGACCTTTCATTCTCACCAGTGAGTATTGGCGACAGAAGAAAAACGTCACAGAAAATCTCAGACACACTTTAAGAGCAGATTTAATGACAGAAATAAGACGTCGCAGAAGGTCTCAGGCACAACAGCAATTTAATGACACAAATAAAAATGTCGCAGAAAGTCTCAGGCACATATTTCATTATAGACGAACATCAATAAGGAAAATCAGGAGATCTTAAACTTTAGCTCTGATACCACATATAAAATCATTCTTAAGAACACCCTAATATTAATCATGAACACATTAATATGATTGAATTTTAACATACAATTGTTCTTAATAAAAAGATCTTGGATCTTCATGTTTTCACAAAATAGTCTAAAAGATAAAAAAATAAGACTTACCTTGGTCCAATGCATTGATCAATCTTGATTAATTGGTCCATCAATCTCCCTTCTTGGAAAAATTACTCTCAAAATAGAATCTCAAAGTTTCTCTCCCACCTCAGAAATAGTGTGTTATGAGATAACCCCAGATGGTGTAGGGCTCCTCTATTTATAAGGGGAAGAGGGCCGGAATCCTAGTCAAGGTGGGACTCTTTCAAGTCTCCCACTAATGCAACTAACCATAATGTGACTAACGGATAAGGTTTACCCAAATCTTTTAATATCTTTATTTATCACATTCCTAATTAATTATCTGATATTTATCAAGACCACAATTATGGGAAATTCGGAATTTAATAAAATTGAAATTAAATAATTAATTTCATTACTTGACATTAATTTCCAATAAGAAAATCCTCTACCCACCAGAAAATAAAATTATATTCTCTCCTACCATGCATGATATGTGATGGAAGAAGTCCGTGTGGAGAAACTGCACCTATAACATATCTAAGTATTCTTTGCTTCAACTGAAATATCTACAACATACATGTTGACCAAAATCGTATCATTTGATAAGGAAGGAGAATAAAAGAAAAAAACAAATGGAATTTTTAGTTAGAATACAAGCAACCAAAAGGCTTTAATTTATGATATGAAACAACCACCCCACTATAAAAAACTAAGGTGCCTCCATCCCTAGGTAGTTGTTTTGTTTTGAATAGAAGGGAGAGTTAAAATAGTTCTTTTCTAACTCAAATATGTAGGGGAATATGTGAGAGATGGAAAATCAGATAAGATAATCAGAAAACTCCTGGAGAGAGGCTTCTTTACGAATTTAACACAGGTGCGAATGCCATTAATTAATCTCATTTAAAAACCGTAGGGTTAGAATTTGAAAATAACTAGCATACAATGCATGCGATGCACGGACGGTACAGAATAAATAAATATAATGATAATTATAAAAATCATAATCACATAAATGGTTTTAGTTGCACTTTCTAAGTGTGCGTAAAGAATCCAACATATTACTATAAAAATAAAGTGAAGGACCAAATGTCTATCTGAAATTTAAAGTGGACCAAAAATAGATTAATTTTTTTTCATTCAAATCTCTGTGTATCTTAGGTCACATCGTTGGGTCATCGCATGTTATCCGCTAAATGTGCTTCAACATATTGCATCTTCCTATTCTATTTCAAATGAGATTCAGGAAATTATAATAAGGTTAATATAAAATATTCACAATATCTACAAGAAAACTTCATAACAAATAAAAAATATATTAAAATAGCAACTTGCTTACCGTAAGTGTTATGTTTCACTTTCAAGTAAAAAAAATACTATGTAAGAAAAATAAATGTAAGAGGCATCGGATGATACATAAGAAAAAATTATGATCTAATGGTAATTCATGTTGATACACACCTTCCCTTTTCATTGTATCAAATATTGGGTCTGTAAACAATCCACGTTCTCTCAAATGGAATTAAGTTAAAAGATTTTAAATGCTTCTAAATAAACTCTCAGTGTCGTATAGGTCGACTATATAGAAATTAACACAACGCCACCTACAAAATGATCTTATGCTATTAGAGAGCACCAAATCATAATTCAAAAGTAAATATTATTACAAACTATTGATCAAATTGTCACACTGGGAGATAACAACAAACCTAAACCGAACAAACCAAGGCATACGTACTCTCACACAAATTTAAGGTATTTACCGTGCTAAAAAACCAAGGGAAGATTATATCATATCTACACTCAATGAATCTACAACGAATATATCCTTTTATAAACTTATGATTCACAAAAAGAACAAGACTGTTAAAAAAGACCCAATTACCAAAATAGAAATAATAACAGAGAAAGGAAGAGAAACCAAATGTAACAACCCCCCTAAAATAATAACGGGTGGCCAGCCCTATACTATATTAAATCAGGAATTCCAGATGGTCCAGTCTCAACATCAACTAACGGTACTATAATATAGGACTAACTACCCGAAATCATATAAGCGAGATGTTATAAAAATTTAAAACTTGCAACATAACACAACCCAACACTACAAAATTTCTAATGAATAAGAGAGATGCAAGAAAGAACTATAAGAAATGAAAGGTATCACTGTACATGAATATGCCATAAATAAATAAACCCGAATAAGCTGTCGGGTCACAGCAAATACAATAACTGAAGGGAATAAATATAAACATGTAAGTAAATATCCCTTGGGTACAAACCCGATATACAACATGAATCCTACCTAGAATTTTAAAGAAGTAGGAAGCGGCTACATGAAACATCCCGCAACAGTCCGCACCTGTCACGGCTCCCGAGACTCTGGATAGAAGGTCATCCGGCATCCATGCGGTAGGATACCTGTGGAAATATATATGTATATACAAGAAGGAGGGAGAAGTAAACGGATCAGAGCCCCGAATGTGTAAAATATTTAGCAAGTGTGTTAACCGTGCATAATAAATACCGGTGTACTTAATTTCATAAATAAGTGAGACCGCACTCTCGTGGAACCCCAACTCACCTCTCATCTAAAGGCGCGCACCTATTCGCGTCCTCAAATTTTAGTTAAATTACCCCCATTGATTTTAGGACACCTAACTTATCATAGGCCTAGCCTATACCCACGAGAGCTACCTTCCCGTCATAATCTAAGGATCCACCCATTTCTAATCCTATTAGATTATGATTACACAATTATGCCATAAAAGGCTTAATGAATTCCGATTAATAATCTCATGAATTATAATTATCATAATTCCTAAAAGATTACCCCTATACATACACACACACACATATATATATATATATATATATATATATATATATATATATATATATATATATATACCTACATAGGCTAAAAATGTAAGAATTAATATACTTAATAATATGCACATGGAATATTGGTAAGACTTCTCTCTAATCCCGAAATTGTACTACGTTTCGTGCGTGGGGAGTCTCGCAAAGCGAAATCCAAACAAGGAACCGCCCCGTTACACTACTCCTGACAAGGTCAAGACCAGAGATCCGTGATGCCACCTATGGAATTACTTCTCTCAAATCTCGACATGGCACTGCGTTTCGTGCGTGAGGTGTCTCGCAAAGCGAAATCCAAACAAGGAACCACCTCGTTACACTACTCCTATGCAATGTCGATCCTAGAGATCCATAATCCTCAACATACAAGTAAATACTACCATTATTACTAACTATAACTACTAAAGAAAGAAAGAAGAAAAGAAAAGAAAACAAATCAAATAAAATGAAAGAACCTCCAATAATATCCTTGGGATGATGTAACCGAATAATACCTTATGTGCGATACATCAACCCCCATCAATCTAGTACACCATAATCATCTAAGATGTACTTCATAAAAGTCCATATCCTTTCATCTATCGGATATATATATAAATATATATATATATAGGTATTTATTTCTAACCGTATATATATATCATCATCAATCCAATAGCCAAGTGTACATACTACATATGATGTACAAGGCCATGCACATAATATACCCGGCTATATATATCGCCGATAAACTGCATCAATGATATCATCTTCCCAGTGCCCAGCTCACGTAGCAAAACTGGGGCCACCATGGTGGGACTAAACGACACCCATCTCGTGGTAAACTCACGCACACGACGTCCCGGGAAGCGGTCATAGCTCCAAACCGGCAATGAGACGAAACATACCCATCACGTCTCATCCCAAAATAAATATATATATATCATATAGTAACACACGGGACGACTATGACCTGGGGAATATCCACACCCTGCTTTTCTAGCCAGGATGCTCACCCTCTACGCGCGCAACTTCCCAATGATAGCATGAACGGGGTATGCTTAACCAATTAAGTATATATATCATTTACATGCATAATATATATAATCCATATGATCCAATCATATGATCAAATAATAAACCATCGTATACGGTTTGAATATCCATACCATGTATGACCACAACATAAAGATATCCATATATCTATATACATACAGATATATATATATATATCAACCCATATTCACATATCCTTATCTATATATATAAACTAATTCTCGTTCATATGTATAAGATATATATATATACCTAGCTATAAGTATACATAGTCCTCAATATGCAAGCCGTCACCACAATTCCTTTAATTTACCTCGATACGTGAATATAATCCCATACTTGAAACATATTCGATCATTTTCCTATGATGAATAGTCTCCCAAAACCATATGTATATATCTATACCTATATATATTCGACATAAGGGCTATCACCCAAGAGTTTGTGTAGGAACCTTTCACTACACATATCATCTATCTCCGAGTACATTAAAGAATCTAGTAATCATTTTGACTATCGGTATACATATTACTAATAGTCTATCAGCCTCAAGCTCATTCTTTCAATCCTCAAATAATCTCATTTCCCTCGATTTCGACTATGGATCGATCACTTTTGTGAATACCCTAATCTAAGATCTCTCTAAGAGTTCTTAGCCTCACCTCACATCTACACTTACTTTTAATCTACAATTAGGATTCCCAATCCCAAAGGGGTTTTCCCCCAAAATCTCTATACATAACTCCAAATACATACATGGATACATTTCTCCCAAATTACCCTAAGGAGTCCCCAAAACTCTAATGTGTGAGAAACCCCTTATGTGTCTCCAAGAACATATCTCTTACATCATAAGAGAAGCCCCAAATCAATAAACCCAACCAAAAATGGTTTGAATTCACTATGGAGAAAATACCTCAAAATGCCCTGTTTCCGAATCGATTCGGCCCTGTTCCGAATCGATTCGGACTAGCGAATCGATTCGTCCCCCAAGGCGAATCGATTCGGGTCCAAAGATCTGGGCTTCTGCAATAGGCCGAATCGATTCGGCTTGGTGTTCGAATCGATTCGGTCAATGCAGACCTGCCAATTTTACCAAACCGAATCGATTCGCTTGAGGGGACGAATCGATTCGGACCTGCAATTTTTGAAGGGTTCTTCTTCTTCATCAAAACCCACGAATTCTAAACCCTAAATTTTCATTTCTAACAATTAAACCTTCATCAATTTATGATTTTAAGCCCATAAATCAACCCAAAGTTGATCCCAAACATTTCTATTCCATTATATACATATTTAATCATTGATTTCAAGATTTAAACCTAAAATCTAGGTTTTGACATTAATACCCAAAATCCATTTCTTTACCCCAAAATTTATGAAATGAAATACACAAATAGCTATTTAGCAAGATTAAACACTTGCCTCAGGTTTGTAGAGGTTGGATCATCCTCGATGTCGCGGTTGGGCCGAAAATCCCAAGCTTTTTCTTCCTCTCTCTCTTCTTTTCCTTCTTCTTTCCTTCTTCCTTTTTCTTTCTCTCTTTCTTTATTTGAGAAGGCTTCATCCATAAGCCTCAAACCCTTTTAAAACAAGAAACCCAGTTTTAAATATTAATACACACTTTAAATGGCTCGTTTACTCCAATACAAGTCAAAACAACTTAAAAACATTCCGGAGCCGAAATAAGACCCAATGACAGTCATTTTGACTATCTCGACCCTTCCGGGATCGATGGTACCCTCAAAAATATCATCCGGAATACTTTGAAACGTCCTCTATTTTTGGACTTAAATTCCCAAATTTTAAAATTCTCCAATTTAATTAAATTTAATTTTCCCAAAATTAAATTTCTCAGTCTCAAAAGTTTTGGGGTGTTACAATCTTCCCCCCTTACAAGAATTTCGTCCGCGAAATTTAAGATGAGCCTAGGACATCGATATCATCTAGTCCTTACATCAATCCTCAAGATCACTCTGCCGATCCTTTCTAGTTCTCACGTCGAACCATATAGCCTTTAAAACAAACTAACTACTCAGGGCGCCCATACACCCCGTACCTGAGTCTCCACTCGTAGAATTTTAATCAGGCTCCATTAGCCTCAAAATTGTAAGATAACCCTCGGTAATATAATCTATAACAATATACTAAATATATAAAAGTTTGAAAATTTCCACTGGTTGAACTCTCCTCAATTCCTGACGCTAGCCACTTTCGTGCGGGGGAGGTCTCGCAAGCGAAATCCAAACAAGGAACCCTCCCAATACACTACTGTGTAGCTAGGTCGGGGATTGAGATTAGTTGAACCAGGGTTAAGGTTTTATAAAAATATTTCCATATTTTAGATATCGCCCGAGGGCCTATACAAATAATACGATATAAATATATTCCGCGTCTTTCGACACGCCAAACAAACACCTTATGTTTAAAACACAAGGCATCAACGAATACAATACTCTAGCCAATATCTAGTTCTTAAAACTAGCACAACTATGAGCTAAACTATCCGCTCCACATAAATCTACCAAATTCTGAACCTCTCAGTTATGAAATTCCTATACATCATATTAACACCTTTATATAAAAATAATTCCTTCCCTCATTGGGATTCTAAAGCTTCCCTACTATTTCGTTACGAAAAGGTGTATCATCTCCCAAGACGCCATACCAAGGCCACACTTGTTCACTTCCTTCTCTAGGAAAATTCCATACCCCCTAGCGGTATAGCGGCTAGCTACTCATCACACCTCACACGCGACGTTCCCACTATCGCACAAAGCGTAACTTAAACTCAAAGAAAGGTATTCTACCTTGCAATTCCATAACCTAATGGTTTCCCCTCACCCTAGAATCTCAACTCAGGGTCCTCAACTCCTTCCAGGAAAATCATTTTCCCTAAACCTATTTCTTCACAAGAGAAACATCTTCCTCAAAATCCTTCCTAACCATATTGAAGGGCAAGGCGCGATTGCAACTGTCGGAAACTCCTTCAGTTCTACACAACGAAACTTAGTCTCCAAAGGCATTCTCCCTCATCTTAGAAGGTGATACTCCTAATATTGGGACAACTACACCAACCTCACCTCGGCAAGAGTCACCAACATTAGGTTTCCTAACTAAGGTTAACAGATTCTCAATCTAAACCTCCCAAGGACTACACTACATGTCTCTCCTCGGACTTACCTCACTAAGACCAAGATTCGCCATTCGAGTAAATTTCCTTTCTTACTCAACTGCCGATAAATCACCTCGAACCACTGCTAGAAATCTCCTCAATAACTCCTCTAAAACCGGGGAAGACAAATACCCCCGATTGAAGCGTACCCAAAATATACTATGGGTATTGTACTTCTAATCCTATCCTTTCCTAGACGAAAAAATCTAGGCGACGTCTGAAACGAAACAAGAGAAACTGTTATCAGAACGTCAATCAAGTGAATATACTTCACAGAAGAAAACAACGCAGTGAACACAACAGTCCTATTTTTAGGGCTTTATGTCAAGAACGTTAACGGAAGAATGCAGAAACTCGAACAGATCCTAAGGACTCTAGAACCTGATGCTCTGATACCATCTGTAACAACCCGCCTAAAATAATAACGGGTGGCCAGCCCTATACTATATTAAATCAGGAATTCCAGATGGTCCAGTCTCAACATCAACTAACGGTACTATATAATATAGGACTAACTACCCGAAATCATATAAACGAGATGTTATAAAAATTTAAAACTTGCAACATACAATAACCCAACGCTATAAAACTACTAAAGAATAAGAGAGAGATGCAAGAAGCACTATAAGAAATGAAAGGAATCACTATACATGAATATGCCATACATAAATAAACCCGAATAAGCTGTCGGGTCACAGCAAATACAATAACTGCAGTGGAATAAATATAAACATGTATATAAATATCCCTATGATACAAACCCGATATACAACATGAAGCCTACCTAGAATTTTAAAGAAGTAGGAAGCGGCTACATGAAACCTCCCGTAACAGTCCGCACCTTTCACGGCTCCCAAGACTCTGGATAGAAAGTCATCCGGCATCCATGCGGTAGGATACCTGTGGAAATACATATATATATACAAGCAGGAGAGAAAAGAAAACGGGTCAGAGCCCCGAATGTGAAAATATTTAGCAAGTGCGTTAACCGTGCATAATAAATACAAGTGTACTTAATTTCATAAATAAGTGAGACCGCACTCTCGTGGAACCCCAACTCACCTCTCATCTAAAGGCGCGCACCTATTCGCGTCCTCAAATTTTAGTTAAATTACCCCCATTGATTTTAGGACAACCTAACTTATCATAGGCCTAGCCTATACCCACGAGAGCTACCTTCCCGTCATAATCTAAGGATCCACCCATTTCTAATCCTATTAGATTATGATTACAACAATTATGCCATAAAAGGCTTAATGAATTCCGATTGATAATCTCATGAATTATAATTATCATAATTCCTAAAACATTACCCCTATACATATACATATATATATATATATATATATATATATATATATATATATATATATATATATATATATATATATACCTATATAGGCTAAAAACGTAAGAATGAATATACTTAATAATATGCACATGGAAATATTGGCAAGACTTCTCTCTAATCCCAAAATTGTACTACGTTTCGTGCGTGGGGAGTCTCGCAAAGAGAAATCCAAACAAGGAACCGCCCCGTTACACTACTCCTGACAAGGTCAAGACCAGAGATCCGTGATGCCACCTATGGAATTACTTCTCTCAAATCTCGACATGGCACTGCGTTTCGTGCGTGAGGTGTCTCGCAAAGCGAAATCCAAACAAGGAACCACCTCGTTACACTACTCCTGGGCAATGTCGATCCTAGAGATCCATAATCCTCAACATATAAGTTAATACTACCATTACTACTAACTATAACTCCTAAAGAAAGAAAGAAGAAAAGAAAAAAGAAAACAAATAAAATGAAATAAAAGAACCTCCAATAATATCCTTGGGATGATGTAACCGAATAATACCTTATGTGCGATATATCAACCCCCATCAATCTGGTACACCATAATCATCAAGATGTACTTCATAAAGTCCATATCCTTTCATCTATAGGATATATATATAAATATATAGGTATTTATTTCTAACCGTATATATATATATATATCATCATCAATCCAATAGCCAAGTGTACATACTACATATGATGTACAAGGCCATGCACATAATATACCCGGCTATATATATCGCCGATAAACTGCATCAATGCTATCATCTTCCCAGTGCCCGGCTCACGTAGCAAAACTGGGGCCACCATGGTGGGACTAAACGACACCCATCTCGTGGTAAACTCATGCACACGACGTCCCGGGAAGCGGTCATAGCTCTAAACCGGCAATGAGACGAAACATACCCATCACGTCTCATCCCAAAATAAATATATATATCATATGGTAACACACGGGATGACTATGACCTGGGGAATATCCACACCCTGCTTTTCTAGCCAGGATGCTCACCCTCTACGCGCGCAACTTCCCAATGATAGCATGAGCGGGGTATTCTTAACCAATTAAGTATATATATCATTTACATACATAATATATATAATCCATATGATCCAATCATATGATCAAATAATAAACCATCGTATACGGTTTAAATATCCATACCATGTATGTCCACAACATAAAGATATCCATATATCTATATACATACAGATATATATATATATATATAAACACATATTCACATATCCTTATCTATATATATAAACTAATTCTCGTTCATATGTATAAGATATATATACCTGGCTATAAGTATACATAGTCCTCAATATACAAGCCGTAACCACAATTCCTTTAATTTACCTCGATACGTGAATGTAATCCCATACTTGAAACATATTCGATCATTTTCCTATGATGAATAGTTTCCCAAAACCATATGTATATATCTATACCTATATATATTCAGCATTAGGGCTATCACCCAAGAGTTTGTGTAGGAACCTTTCACTACACATATCATCTATCTTCGAGTACATTAAAGAATCTAGTAATCATTTTGACTATCGGTATACATATTACTAATAGTCTATCAGCCTCAAGCTCATTCTTTCAATCCTCAAATAATCTCATTTCCGTCGATTTCGACTATGGATCGATCACTTTTGTGAATACCCTAATCTAAGATCTCTCTAAGAGTTCTTAGCCTCACCTCACATCTACACTTACTTTTAATATACAATTAGGATTCCCAATCCCAAAGGGGTTTTCCCCCAAAATCTCTATACATAACTCCAAATATATACATGGATACATTTCTCCCAAATTACCCTAAGGAGTCCCCAAAACTCTAATGTGTGAGAAACCCCTTATGTGTCTCCAAGAACATATCTATTACATCATAAGAGAAGGCCCCAAATCAATAAACCCAACCAAAAAGGGTTTGAATTCACTATGGAGAAAATACCTCAAAATGCCCTGTTTCCGAATCGATTCGGCCCTGTTCCGAATCGATTCGGACTAGCGAATCGATTCGGCCCCCAAGGCGAATCGATTCGGGTCCAAAGACCTAGGCTTTTTCAATAGGCCGAATCGATTTGGCTTGGGGTCCGAATCGATTCGGTCAATGCAGACCTGCCAATTTTACCAAACCGAATCGATTCGCTTGAGGGGGCGAATCGATTCGGACCTGCAATTTTTGAAGGGTTCTTCTTCTTCATCAAAACCCACGAATTCTAAACCCTAAATTTTCATTTCTAACAATTAAACCTTCATCAATTTATGATTTTAAGCCCATAAATTAACCCAAAGTTGATCCCAAACATTTCTATTCCATTAAATCCATATTTAATCATTGATTTCAAGATTTAAACCTAAAATCTAGGTTTTGACATTAATACCCAAAATCCATTTCTTTACCCCACAATTTATGAAATGAAATACACAAATAGCTATTTAGCAAGATTAAACACTTGCCTCAGGTTTGTAGAGGTTGGATCATCCTCGATGTCGCGGTTGGGCCGGAAATCCCAAGCTTTTTCTTCCTCTCTCTCTTCTTTTCCTTCTTCTTTCCTTCTTCCTTTTTCTTTCTCTCTTTCTTTATTTGAGAAGGCTTCATCCGTAAGCCTCAAACCCCTTTAAAACAAGAAACCCAATTTTAAATATTAATACACACTTTAAATGGCTCGTTTACTCCAATACAAGTCAAAACAACTTAAAAACATTCCGGAGCCGAAATAAGACCCAATGACAGTCATTTTGACTATCTCGACCCTTTCGGGATCGATGGTACCCTCAAAAATATCATCCGGAATACTTTGAAACGTCCTCTATTTTTGGACTTAAATTCCCAAATTTTAAAATTCTCCAATTTAATTAAATTTAATTTTCCCAAAATTAAATTTCGCAGTCTCAAAAGTCTTGGGGTGTTACATTGAACTGTTGTGTCATGGTGTGGGGGTTTGATGATGATGTGCTATTTATGTGCTGGGGGTTTGATATGTTGTTCCTGGCTTATTTTAGGTATTATATTTTTTGTGCCTAATTTATGTAATGTTAATTTTAGTGATTATATTTAGGTATTAAATTTTTGTGGATTATATTTAGGCAGTCCTGCTCTTGTGCAGACTAGTCCGCATTTTAAGAATGCGGACCAGACATGTGTCACCTGGCGGTGAGCCCAGAAAAGAGAGAGAGTGTGCCTATAATTTAGGCGGTAATTTCTAGAGGCACCGTTAGGTGACACATGTCCGGTCTGCATTCTTAAAATACGGACTAGTCCGCCCAAAAACATTATTATATATTTAGGTATTAAATTTTGGTGATGCCTAATTTTTGTTTAAATTATATTTTTAGGTTGTAATGGAAAAAAAATTCAAGTGAAAAAGAATTAATGAAACAATAAAGTTTGATTATATTTAGAGCTTCCCAAAAAATAACTAGAAATGATTATTCATGTTTATTTTCATGATTAGTATTAAAGGTTTGATTAGTTAAATATTATATTAATATTGTTAAATGTTAATATTTAGGTGGAGTCTTTAAATTTTTTAGATAAAATATGTTAATATTTACCAATAAAGTTTAGGCACAATATGTTAATAATACGTAAAAAAACTCAAATTAATTCTCAAAAAAATTCAACTCAAATTAAACTCAAATTTAAAAATAACAATCATAATTAGCTAAATTAACCAAAAATTTATATAAAACTGTAATTGGCTCCCAAAAAAATCACGTCAGGAGCGATAACACTCGAAAATTAGGCTCTCTCAACAAAAATCTTTGATCCGCCGCTTACTACCACCTTGTACAACAAGTGCATAACATAGTTAACCTGAAGATGTGAAGAAAATATTTGGTAAGACTTTATGATTCTGAATCTACTTTTCTAAAGTCATTACAAGCTGCCAATGCTTCTATCACCCACCATTTAAGCCCGTCATTCCTTCATATCACGGTTACATTCAAATTAAATGCAACCGAACAGTAAGCTAATTAAAAATAGATAAAATAAAAGCAATCGAATAAGTCAATTATTACCTAAAGTGAACAAACAAAAGTCATCTTCGGATGTCCAACTTTTCGGGCCAATAATGGGTGAGAGAGATGTGTCATTGAGAGTGTTTAAAATATAAATTTGATTTTATTAATTTAGTAATATATATATATATATATATATATATATATATATATATATATATATATATAAAGTAGTGCATGTCCGTGCCTGAACTCATGAAGAAAATACTTCAGAGTATGCAATCGCGAAAATTTTTCAGAGTACTTAATCGCAAAACGACAAAAAATTCCAAAGTACGTAGTTACAAAATGACAAAAAATTTGTTTCCCAACAAAACAGTGTAATTTAAAAAAAAAATAGTAGTCATAATCTCTTCTGTTAATAGGGGTAAAGCCAAAATATTAATTCCTGTATTATCTAAGTTGGAATTTATTTATATAATACAAAAAATTGTAAACAATTTAAAAATTTGAATAATGATTCATTTGTTTATAGTACTATCCATCATGTTTCAGAAATACAAAATACACCAATAGCAAAACTAGTAGTCTTTAATTCAAATACAACATCATTGTCTATCTAACTTTCACATTTTTCAAGGTGTCAAACAACCAAGTATACAGTGCGTCCAAATAAAATAAATATTTTACAAATGTGACAACCCGCTCCAAATAATAACGAGTGGCCAGCCTTATACTACATAAATCAGGTATCTCAGATGGTACAGTCTCAACATCAACAACTAAACACTATAATATAAGGCTAACTACCCACAATCATTTAGTGCGAATTGCCAAAAAAATTTGAAACTTTTATTTTTAACAACAACCACAAAACCAATGAAGCACTCAACCAACAATATGCATCTAACTATGATGTGAAATGTGCATGCTCCAATGATATGAAAGAGTACAATACATTGTACAACAAATATCCATAAAGAAATACCCGAATATGCTGTCGGGAAACAGACAATACAAGAATCTGATAAATAAAATATGAAAGTGTTAATCTACAACACTTGAATACCAACTCAAACCAACTGAATCCTAATCTAGATGTACAAGAGATAGGAATCGACTAAAGCAAAGTGCCGCAACAGTACGCTACTGCCACAGCTCCATAAGTCCTGAATGGAGGAATATCAAAGGCGTCCTTGCAGAGGAACACCTGAAGTAATACAATATATATACATGGAGGAGGAAAATATAAACGGGTCAGAACCCGAGTTTGAAAAACAGTTTATAGCAAGTGTATTAAAATGCATAATAATTATAAATGAATTATTACATGATTTAGTTGGAATCGAACACTCCAACAAAATTCAACTCACCTCTCATCTAAAGCGCGCACTAAGCGTATGCACGTGTCTCCAAATGGATGTCCGATTCTAATTAGGTAAGAGGATTCTAACTTAAACCCAAATAAAGTATTTAAGTGAAACCATCTAACCTATCTCCCAATTCTACATTTATTTCTATACTTTAAGTTATATACATTATCTTTAATGTAATTGTTATAGTTATCTTTATAATGTTCATTTGTTGAACATATAAAGTTACATGATCCAATCATGTCCACATCATCAACATACACTATCAATCTCAATTACTAGAATTTATATTCTAGTGATGCCCGTATAAGGCATGAAACCATATATATAATTATTATAGATGAGTTATTAGCATCAAGAGTTAAGAACTAAACTCCTCCCGATTCTCAACACGGTACTGTGTTTCATGCGTGGGACGTCTCGCCGAAGCGAAATCCAAACAAGGAACCCCCCCCCCCCCCCCCCCCCCCCGTTACACTACTCCTGACCGTATCGATCCTCGGGGCTCATTATGCCCTCAATGCAAGATGCATGTAACCCAATTGATTATTGTCCAATTTTAATTAATTAATATTCCCAATTCTCAACAGTACACGGCGTTTCATGCGTGGGATGTCTCGCCGAAGCGAAATCCAAACAAGGAACCCCCCCGTTACACTACTCCTGGCACTGTCGATTGTCGGGATAGGTGATATATATATATATATATATATATATATATATATATATATATAATGATGAGTATTAAGGACTAAACTTATCCCCAAGTTCCAACATTACACTGCGGTTCATGCGTGGGACGTCTCGCCGAGGCGAAATCCAAACAAGGAACCCCCCCAATACACTAATCCTGGAAATGTAGGTCGTTGAGGTCCATTATGCCCTTGACACCCAAAGTACAAGAACAAGTAATAATTAACCATCCAACCGAGCTATAACTCGAAGGACGCAGGCTCACATGCTATCATCTTCCAGCAACCCATATACGTAGCAAACTGGGGACACCTGGTGGGGTTCAACGACACCCACCTCGTGATCAACTCACGCACACAACGTCCGGGAAGCGGTCATAGTTCCTAACCGGCAAGTGAGAGCGACACATACCCACGACCTCTCACCCCCAAGATAAATAAATATATATATCATATATGTCATTTGCTGACCACAAAGGACGACTATGACCCGGGGAATATCCACATCCTGCTTTTCTAGTCAGAATGCTCACCCTCTACGCACGAAACGTCCCAATGATAGCAAGGAGGGGGTATGCTTAACATGTATATACACCATCATATAAGGTATACATACATCCCGCATAATAAAGATATACCATTTTATATAAGGTATACCTGCAACATCATATTCATTTTCATATTCATTATACGCTCTTAGGCGTAATTTGATTAACATCATTTGTTTAGTATAACTCTCTCATGATACACCAATCATCAATACTCACACATTTACCCCACTTAGTATATGCTATACTAATTCTCGCTTGAAGCTCTCATGTCGCTTCTAGTATGAATTGTCTTTCAATTCTATTCAATTTAAGGATATTCTATATCCTATTGCACCTCAATAAGCATTTCTCATTGTATGAGATATCTCCCAAGTCAATCATCAATAAGGATATTTCTATATCCATAAGCCCATCAAATAGCATTTATAAATTTCCATTCATAGTAAGGTTCAATTCATTTTATGAACCTTTTTATAGTTATCCCATTTGGGATTTGGATCCTAAGATCCGGCATCTCTAAGTTATTCTCATTCTCAGATAGTGAAATTTATTTATTATCACCAAATAAAATCCCAATTAAAAGTGGGCTTCCCCACTTAGGAAAAGTCCCAAAATCTCCAATCGGTATTTTATATTCCTCAAATACTAACCTCGACACTTAGAGGATTTTCCCCCCAAATTGCTACACTCTTTAGGTTCTCACTTCTCAACATAAATCACTAAAACTCTCCGACATTTACATTTAGTCCTTCAATTATCAATTAGCCTCATATATCGTCTTTTGACTCTAAGGTCTATAATCCCCTTATATAATCACTTAATCCTTTATGATACTCTGATTATGGAAGTCCATTTACACAAACCCAAAGGGGAATGGGATAACTTAAATTCTCAAGCTTGAACCCAAAACAGGGGACCGATCGATCGGTTCCCAAACCGCGGTCGACCGCGTTTCTAAATTTTTCCTAATCCCGGAGACAGAATGCCCAACTTTGGAGGTGCGGTCGACCGGTCCTCTGTACGCGGTCGACCGGCCATAACAGGTATTTCTGCCAACTCCATTTTTACACATTTCCAAGTTCTCGAAAACTTCAATAAAACTCCATTCAACCACAAATCTTCAACCCAAACATATTCATAACCTTAAAATTCATTCTAGAATACTTATAAACCAATTTAAATCCTTAAATCCATTTATATATTACAAATCTAAGGTTTTTCCCCAAAAGTTAGGTTTTGTTAAACTAAACCTAAAACCCAAAGATCAATCCACAAATCATGCAATAATTGGTACACAACAATTATTTAGCAAGTTTAATCACTTGCCTCGGGTTCGTAGGGTCTGAATCCGCCTTGAGATCGCGTGGGAACCGGAAATCTCCACTTTCTCTCCCTTTTCTCCTTCTTTCTCTTCTTCTTTCTTCTTCTCTCTTTCTTTCTAGGGCTTTCCTCTTTCTCTTAAGTGAGAATGACTTCTCACGTGGCTTTTAAGCCTTATTCCACAAGACACACATCTTTAAATGATAATACACACTTTAAATGACCCGGTAACTTAAATTCGAGTCAAACGGTCCTAATTAATTTCGGAACCCAATTAGACCCCAAGTACAGTCATTTCGACTTTCTCGACCCTTCCGAAAACGATGGTACCCTCAGAATCGACATTCGACACTCTTTCTAGCGACTCTAAATTTTGACCTCAATTGCCAATTTAAATATTTCTCCAATAAAATATTATTTATTTCTCCCAAAATAAATAAAGGGGTCGACTCCAAATCCTCGGGTTGTTACAAACTTCCCCACTTACAAAAATTTCGTCCTCGAAATTTAGCTAAGCCTATTTCTCCAAAGCTCAATTACTTCTATTCTACCCATCATCTCTAATCCTATCTCCAAATTTCTAACTTCCCACGACGAATTAATTTATTTTAAGTTGATTATGAATTAAATAAAACTAATTTCCACAACATGGGCGCCCATACACCCTTAAAATTTGAGCTTTGTGCTCACAACAGTCATAATGAGCCTTTATTTGCCTCAAAAGTTCCACAATTCCAACAATAAGTAATACTAAAATTTTAATAGAACAAAAACTTGAATGGTCCAAAGAAATAACTCCTCTCAATTCCTGACAATCGCCAATTTCGTGCGGGGGACGTCTCGCAAAAGCAAAATCTAAACAAGGAACCCTCCCAATACACTACGGTGTGGCGATGTCGGGGATTGAGAGTTTGTTAAATCCAGACTAGAGTTCGAATTTTTTTTTTTTTGAAATCATTTTAAAAGGGCTCGAAGGCCGATAAAAAGTTTTATTTTGAAAATAGTTTATTTTGAAAACGGTTTATATATATTATGATATAATATAAAATGCCTTATGTCCAACACAAGGTCTTTATAGATCATCATCTATATATAACATGTAGCTCAGAAATATTATCATACTCATGAGCTAAAATTTTACCTGCGCCCCATCAATCCACAACATATAAACTCTTATCAACAAACACATCATTCATCATTTCAATATATAGCCTTTTAATAAGGCAAATCCATATCTGGAATACAACAATCATAATAGTCTATCATGACTATAAAAAAAAGAAGTAGCTTTTATCATTACTACTTATCACCATAACCATTCTTACATTTACCACAAGGTTTAAAGCTCTTTATGAGCACCTTTCACGATCACCAATCCTTTACAAAATCATAGAATAAGAGCCTATACATACCATACATAATCAAAAAGGGCTATAGCACTACCCATTTACAATATCTCCCATACGATATACCCAAAACTTTACATATTAATAATCCTATTACTAAAGGAAAATTAACTTACATCATCCATCTCTAGTCCGATTGCCCATCCTCATCAATGGGCTCCCAAACATAGTCCCCCGGTCTAAAGCGACCTCGAATCTGCTGTAGGGGTTGTACTTCCAAAATTTCATCTAATAGCGGTCATTTACCTCTTTTAGGACAATCTCTCTTTTTATGACCTATTTCTTTACAAAAGAAACACTTACCCGCAAATCCTTTCTGCCCACTCGCATTACTGGCACTCTCTTTGCCAAACTTACTTGATGAACTCGAATCTCCAAAGTTCTTACTCTTTTGAGAACGAAAACGATGTTCATGACACTTTAATAGTGCCGCATTCACAACCTCGACGGAAGTCATTAACTTAGGACTTTCTAACAAATGTAGTTGGATTTTCCAATCTAAACCTCGAACAAACTTCGATATACGTTTCTCTTTCGTATTTACCTCATTAGGTACTACTCTCGCCCATAGAGAAAAATCTTCTTCATATTCCGCCCCCGTTCTATTTCCTTGAAAAATCCCCATATCCTGAGTAGGGGAAGGCAAATACCTTCGATCAAAAAGTTCCCAAAATTCTTTTATAGATAGAGTATCTCTCTGTTCAGATGTGGTGACAGACTCCCACCATTAAAGAGCTGCACCCGATAACCTAAAGGTGACTAAAAATTGTTTCTGCACCTCACTACACTCAACCATACGAAGATGCCTCTGCATACTATTTTTCCATTCACTTGCAGCCATTGCATCAACTCCTCATACAAACTCGGGAGGATGCCCCTTACTAAAATCTTCCTTCACTCTCTCCCATAAAGACAATCCTAAATGGGGTGGGGCTGCTCGAGCGGCAGATTGCTGAGCCATCGTAGAAACGGCAGCAGTTACTGCTTGTGCCACTATATTGGCAACATCATCCGTAGTCATGTTACTTTAAGGCATTTGGGGTTGCACATTCCCTTTATTTTCCCTGACTGAATGACCTCCCTTCGGTGGCATCTGAAACAAGAACAATTGTATCAGAACGCCTTTCAAATATTTTTGATTCACAGAAAGATATGGATGTATGAATGTAACCGTCCTAGAAATAAGGCTCTATATCAAGAACGCTTACGGAAGATCGTAGTAACGCACACAGATCCTAAAGACACTAGAACCTGATGCTCTGATACCACCTGTGACAACCCGCTCCAAATAATAACGGGTGGCCAGCCCTATACTACATAAATCAGGTATCTCAAATGGTACAGTCTCAACATCAACAACTAAACACTATAATATAAGGCTAACTACCCACAATCATTTAGTGCGAATTGCCAAAAAAATTTGAAACTTTTATTTTTAACAACACCCACAAAACCAATAAAGCACTCAACCAACAATATGCATCTAATTATGATGTGAAATGTGCATGCTCCAATGATATGAAAGAGTACAATACATTGTACAACAAATCTCCATAAATAAATACCCGAATATGCTGTCGGGCAACAGACAATACAAGAATCTGATAAATAAAATATGAAAGTGTTAATCTACAACACTTGAATACAAACACAAAACAACTGAATCCTAATCTAGATGTACAAGAGATAGGAATCGACTAAAGCAAAGTGCCGCAACAGTCCGCTACTTCCACAACTCCACAAGTCCTGAATGGAGGAATATCAAAGGCGTCCTTGCGGAGTAACACCTGAAGTAATACAATATATATACATGGAGGAGGAAAATATAAACGGGTCAGAACCCGAGTTTGAAAAATAGTTTATAGCAAGTGTATTAAAATGCATAATAATTATAAATGCATTATTACATGATTTAGTTGGAATCGAACACTCCAGCAAAATTCAACTCACTTCTCATCTAAAGCGCGCACTAAGCGTATGCACGTGTCTCCAAATGGATGTCCGATTCTAATTAGGTAAGAGGATTCTAACTTAAACCCAAATAAAGTATTAAAGTGAAACCATCTAACCTATCTCGCTATTCTACATTTATTTCTATACTTTAAGTTATATACATTATCTTTAATGTAATTGTTATAGTTATCTTTATAATGTTCATTTGTTGAACATATAAAGTTACATGATCCAATCATGTCCACATCATCAACATACACTATCAATCTCAATTACTAGAATTTATATTCTAGTGATGCCGGTATAAGGCATGAAACCATATATATAATTATTATAGATGAGTTATTAGCATCAAGAGTTAAGAACTAAACTCCTCCCGATTCTCAACACGGTACTGCGTTTCATGCGTGGGACGTCTCGCCGAAGCGAAATACAAACAAGGAACCCCCCCCCCCCCCCCCCCGCCCCCGTTACACTACTCCTGACCGTATCGATCCCCGGGGCTCATTATGCCCTCAATGCAAGATGCATGTAACCCAATTGATTATTGCCCAATTTTAATTAATTAATATTCCCAATTCTCAACAGTACACGGCGTTTCATGCGTGGGACGTCTCGCCGAAGCGAAATCCAAACAAGGAACCCCCCCGTTACACTACTCCTGGCACTATCGATTGTCGGGATAGGTGATATATATATATATATATATATATATATATATATATATATATATATATGTATATATATATATATATATATGTATGTATAATGATGAGTATTAAGGACTAAACTTATCCCCAAGTTCCAACATTACACTGCGGTTCGTGCGTGGGACGTCTCGCCGAGGCGAAATCTAAACAAGGAACCCCCCCGATACACTAATCCTGGAAATGTAGGTCGTTGAGGTCCATTATGCCCTTGACACCCAAAGTACAAGAACAAGTAATAATTAACCATCCAACCGAGCTATAACTCGAAGGACGCAGGCTCACATGCTATCATCTTCCAGCAACCCATATACGTAGCAAACTGGGGATACCTGGTGGGGTTCAACGACACCCACCTCGTGATCAACTCACGCACACAACGTCCGGGAAGCAGTCATAGTTCCTAACTGGCAAGTGAGAGCGACACATACCCACGACCTCTCACCCCCAAAATAAATAAATATATATATCATATATGTCATTTGCTGACCACAAAGGACGACTGTGACCTGGGGAATATCCAGATCCTGCTTTTCTAGTCAGAATGCTCACCCTCTACGCACGAAACTTCCCAATGATATCAAGGAGGGGGTATGCTTAACATGTATATACACCATCATATAAGGTATACATACATCCCGAATAATAAAGATATACCATTTTATATAAGGTATACCTGCAACATCATATTCATTTTCATATTCATTATACGCTCTTAGGCGTAATTTGATTAACATCATTTGTTTAGTATAACTCTCTCATGATACACCAATCGTCAATACTCACACATTCACCCCACTTAGTATATGCTATACTAATTCTCGCTTGAAGCTCTCATGTCGCTTCTAGTATGAATTGTCTTTCAATTCTATTTAATTTAAGGATATTATATATCCTATTGCACCTCAATAAGCATTTCTCATTGTATGAGATATCTCCCAAGTCAATCATCAATAAGGATATTTCTATATCCATAAGCCCATCAAATAGCATTTATAAATTTCCATTCATAGTAGGGTTCAATTCATTTTATGAACCTTTTTAAAGTTATCCCATTTGGGATTTGGATCCTAAGATCCGGCATCTCTAAGTTATTCTCATTCTCAGATAGTGAAATTTATTTATTATCACCAAATAAAATCCCAATTAAAAGTGGGCTTCCCCACTTAGGAAAAGTCCCAAAATCTCCAATCGGTATTTTATATTCCTCAAATACTAACCTCGACACTTAGAGGATTTTCCCCCCAAATTGCTACACTCTTTAGGTTCTCACTTCTCAACATAAATCACTAAAACTCTCCGACATTTACATTTAGTCCTTCAATTATCAATTAGCCTCATATATCGTCTTTTGACTCTAAGGTCTATAATCCCCTTATATAATCACTTAATCCTTTATGATACTCTGATTATGGAAGTCCATTTACACAAACCCAAAGGGGAATGGGATAACTTAAATTCTCAAGCTTGAACCCAAAACAGGGGACCGATCGACCGGTTCCCAAACCGCGGTCGACCGCGTTTCTAAATTTTGCCTAATCCCGGAGACAGAATGCCCAACTTTGGAGGCGCGGTCGACCGGTCCTCTGTACGCGGTCGACCGGACATAACAGGTATTTCGGCCAACTCCATTTTTACACATTTCCAACTTCTCAAAAACTTCAATAAAACTCCATTCAACCACCAATCTTCAACCCAAACATATTCATAACATTAATATTCATTCTAGAATACTTATAAACCAATTTAAATCCTTAAATCCATTTATATATTACAAATCTAAGGTTTTTTCCCAAAAGTTAGGTTTTGTTAAACTAAACCAAAAACCCAAAGATCAATCCACAAATCATGCAATAATTGGTACATAACAATTATTTAGCAAGTTTAATCACTTGCCTCGGGTTCGTAGGGTCTGAATCCACCTTGAGATCGCGTGGGAACCGGAAATCTCCACTTTCTCTCCCTTTTCTCCTTGTTTCTCTTCTTCTTTATTCTTCTCTCTTCCTTTCTAGGGCTTTCCTCTTTCTCTTAAGTGAGAATGACTTCTCACGTGGCTTTTAAGCCTTATTCCACAAGACACACATCTTTAAATGATAATACACACTTTAAATGACCCGGTAACTTAAATTCGAGTCAATCGGTCCTAATTTATTTCGGAACCCAATTAGACCCCAAGTAAAGTCATTTCGACTTTCTCAACCCTTCCGAAAACGATGGTACCCTCAGAATCGACATTCGACACTCTTTCTGGCGACTCTAAATTTTGACCTCAATTGCCAATTTAAATATTTCTCCAATAAAATATTATTTATTTCTCCCAAAATAAATAAAGGGGTCGACTCCAAAACCTCGGGTTGTTACAACAAAATACGCAAATAAATTCTCAAAATTAAACTAAGAAATGTGACACTCCAATACATATCCATCTACCATCCTTATTAGGTTACTTTTATGAGGAGTTTGTCGATCTTTTCTTTCTGAAACCAACCATGGCGATGGCAAAATGGTCTCACCTTACCCCTATGAGATAGCGATCCGTGATCAACTGCTGGCTTCGATAGCAAAATGAACATGTGTTCATCATGAGAATCAGTATTTAAACATGAATATACTTTCAACTCTGTTTAGCAATGTGCCCTGCATATTCATGAATTGAATAAATGACTCAAATCAGTAAAACAGAAGGTTAAACATAGTAGATGACAAATGGTACTTAAAACACTCAAAAAAAGGTTTTTAAAAACGCTGAGCGAAGGAAAAGTATAACTATTAAGATCAAAACACAACTTTGGTTATGCATGAGTAGCAATTTAACATTTGCAGGATAATAATAATAAGCTTTTATTTAGCATATAATTTATGAGTTCAATATATTACGAAGGAATGACCAAATTAATTGACATAAATGCAAGGGAAGTGTGACACCCGACTAATTAGATACCGGGTAGCTACTCCTTTATTCAAATTAATAAAAATGTCAAGTTGGTTCAGTTCATAGCATCACTGTCGAAAAACATTTTAACAATTACTAGCCACCTAATATTTAAAAAGTGAGTTGTCAATTTTAATTAAATTAGATTAACATACAACCAAATTAAATTATGAAATACTAATACCACAACCACATTACAGTAGCAATAGAATAACAACGTAATAGACTGAATCTGGAGGAATACTCCTCTGAATGATCCGAATACTGAATACGACCAAATACAAAATATGAATTACTAATTAATTAAATCCAAAACTGAAATAGAACTGAGTAAATAAGATGTCTCTAAAAGAAAAGGGGCGACATGCCCTAAAGATGAACAATTCTGAAATAGAGTCAAGAAGAAAGTGGAGGCATCTACTATCGAGGTCCTGTCACTTCCACAACAGCTACAACACGTCACTGGAATGGAACTTCTAAGATTGGTGTCCGTGTGGCTGGGCAACTAAAAGATTTTTACAAGAAAATAGATTTGAAAGAAAACGGGATGAGCCCGTTTGTGAAAACAGTTTAAAATATAACAAGTGTTTAATATCATTAAACAGTGAATATAAAATACATGATAGTGCGTGCACTCACATGAGTTCTTCACCTCTCAACTAATTGTGCACGCCTAACGTACTCGTACCCGTTTTATTTATTCCACTATCTAACTAGTTTAATTCATAATATGACTTTACTTTACAATTCAAAGTTCAATTTTTGACATCTTAATACAAACTAAGAGTCTTACTTTTATTCCTCAGAACTAGTTATAATAATTACTAATAATTTCTCATTTTTAACCCTACTAAAAATGTCACAATTATTTGCATTCATACTTTATTAAAAGTCCATTCCAATTACCAGTATATTAGTCTCATCATAAATATACAATAAATGGCACCCCTAGTCTAAGTTGCGGTGCTCACATACTCTGCTATCAAATCCCGGTACATCACGTACATAAGGACCACGTATTCCGAATCACTCAGGAACCGTTTCAATAAGCAACAAACACACATAATGGAGGCGAACATAGTTCACGTACACATGGGTCACGCACATACCTATGCTCCCATGGTCAGCCGAATTATTAACTCACCAATAATTCATTCTCTGACCTATGTCCTTGAGGTACCAATCTAAATCCCCCCGTAGCCACACAAAGATTAGATGGCCCTGATCGAAAGCTGACCTCCCGTGATAGCAAGTATGGTAGGTATGTTATAAATGTATAATTCCATATACTAAGAATTCACACATCTTAGACATCTTATGATTTTAATAGAGGTATATTCTACGTTCCTATACCGTCATTAAATGTTGTACATTTACAAGTCCCCGGATAATAGACAATATAGATCGTCAACAATTCTCACGTCGCAAATTTCCAGTACTTACAACCTAACCCAAGTTTTAATCCTCAACGTACTCCAATCTCACAACTATACCCACAAATCAACAAGGGAAGAATAACACTCAATTAAATAAGCCTACGAAAAGTTCACAACAAAAATCGGGCCGAAAGAGACCATTCTGTAAACTCGTTAAAAGTCACTGAAATATCTTTCGAATGAGTGTCGATCGTACGAATGGCTTCGAACGAACTATAAAATCGTTAGAAGGGACATTGAAATCTCGTTAGAAGCTCGTTTGAACGATCTGGGTTAGTCTTCTAACGAGATGGCAGAGAACGCCCAGAATTTTCCCAACTACGTTTTTCACCAAATTACTTTCTCCAAATTCATCCTATGTTCGTCCCAATGAAGTTTTAATGCTTTTAAACTACTGTAAGTCACCCTAGGTCACTCCTTAACGTATTTTTGGGGTCAAATCTTGCTAATCAACATGCAATAACCATAAATCCCCAAATCTTGCCTCAAACCTTATGAACATAAACCCAGAATTTAATTGAATACAAAGACTCCTTATAAATACGTTTTCAAATCATCAAAAGTTATATTTTTGGTATTGAATTCGTCCCTAACCATTATACATGCAATCCTTATCCAAAAATCATGAGTTCCACAACAATCCCACTAGGTTTTCATCAAAACTTTCAAGGCATATAAAGTTTCTACACTAAACATGGAGAAAATATTCATTGAAATTAATAACATCAAATCAATTACCTTAGGTTTGTTCTTCAGATTTGTTGTCAGTGATTATAGGTTGATTCACTCCTCTTTCTTGTCACAAATCCTTCCAGAATGGTGGTGATGGTTGATGGTTTTGCTTTGAACCTCTTGTAACCTCTCTCCAATTTCTCTCGAAACCCCCGTAGCCCACTCTCTTGTATTTTGCTGATAATGGCCTTAGTGGCCTCTCTAATAATATATAATTAAACTCTAAAATTCGTGGGTTTTAATTCCTCAATTTTTAAAATCACCAAAATACCCTTTTGGGTTGCCGGTTTGGCCTAAAAATGCTCTGGGACCCAAACTAAACTCCCGGCTAGTGTTTTCTGACTTTTTTTACCCTTTCGGACCCGTTGGCGCACTCAAAATGACTATTCGGTTGATAAAAATATAATTTAGTTTTTAATCTAATTAATTTTATTCCTGACGCGACTGACACGCGCGTCCCAACTTAATTTCCTAAATTATCGTATTTCTGCCTCGCGATAATTTTGATATTTTCAATACTCATACATTACCATATATTCTCAGTAATATTTTATTTTAACATCATAATCAAATACCAACTCACATATCGCTAGTATTTACTTCCGGATTAATTTCTAAATTAATTCTCATTTAATTCAATTAATCCATTAAATAAAAATAAATAAAATTACGGGGTATTACAGGAAGCAACTCACACAACATTTTAAAGATATAATAATCTCCCCTTTGGTCTCAATTCTCATCCTTCGACTCGTAATAAAGTGTAGTATAGCTTGAGAACAACAAGTATATGATTATAATGCCATTGATGACACAAATTTATATAAAAGACTGTCAACAAGGTTACTCATAGATTTCACGAAAAAATAATCCAGGGGTTCATATAAGACAATAATAAATTAATGGAATTAAAAGGGTAAAAAAAGCATTAAAAAAAGAATTTACAAAAATATAAACAAATCTCAACAAATCAAAGCTGTACAAATTACCTCCCAATAAATGAACATTGATATCAACAAATCAAAACTGTACACACCACCTCAACAGATCACAACATTAAGCATCCACATGGCCTTGGTTGGATTAGACATTTTGCAGATTTAATTTTAACAGTCATAGCTTGGATCTTTTGGTAGCACACTCATACATGCCTTTGCATTGCACAGTCATATAATCTCTATGAAAACTTTTTTATGCTATTCTACTGCTTCTGGCTTCATTTTGGTCGGCTTCCTGCGTCACCTGCTCTCATATATGGAGCACCACTCGGATAAAGAGCAGATTAATGAGTTGGAAAATTTCTTTGGTATCCATCTCTTGGCCTATCTTTGGAATCAGTACTCCCATTTTCAAAGCATGGATACAACTGAGAAGCTGCCTCACGTGTCAACAATTTGTGACCTCGAAGATAGGGCATATTAAATAAAAATAATCTGGTTGGTCAAGCGTCTAAAAATTTCTAGCTGATCACTGTATTTAGCCGCACTTGAAAAGATACATCTAGGCGAATTTCATTGAAGTTCTTGTGCGTATTGCGATGCTAAAGCAACCATTTTGTTACTTCAATTCGAATCCCTGAGTGATAAATAAGAATTTCAGCCAGTAAGAATTTGTTGTTTTTTAAAGTAATCTATGGGTGGTGAGCTTTCGGTCACATATACACTGTTTGGCTTATTCTAAAACCCAATAAAATAGAAAAGAGAGAAATAGAGATTTACATTGTGAGTCGGCATTTGATGTACCGTAGTTGGTGGTGAGCTTTCGATCACATATACACTGTTTGGTATGGGCGGATAAGGGGAAAATGTCTTCTTCATGGTACTTTACCTGGAATTTAAAGCTCTCTTTTCGTATCAGAATTTTTTATTAAAATAGAAAGGCCTATAAAAATAAACTATTGTTATCTATTTGTATGACTTAATTATTGATCTTCTCAGGCATTTATAAACAGATCATCAATCCTCATTGCCATGAATTCGAGATCCTTGAGCCGTAATTCAGCAATAATGACTTTTAAGTCTCCATTTGTGTATATTAAGAAATGACAAAAATATATTACAAAAATCACAGGATACTAATATAGATACTAAATCCAAAATTTAATAATTTGTTTAGGTAAAAAAATTGTGTAAATATGGCTACGAATCACACCCCATCAATTTTATATATAAATACACCAACAATCACTTGACAACAGGGTGCTAAACTTAGCATCAACAATTTGATAGATAAAATAAAGAACTGATGAATGAGTTAAAGACCCATTACCTAGTTTGTTGCATAATCCAAACACCTTGTATTTGATGACGGTCCTTAGATATGCACATTCCCTACTGCCAAAGAAATGTTCTGATGATGGTCCATCTAAAGGAGCTGAAACAACGAACTACACAGGTTCAACATTTAAGTAGATTTCTCACTTAGTGGAAGAATAACATCATCATTAGTGTTATATCCGAAGAGGTTGGAGAATAACATCAATTACAACAAATATGAGAATATACCATCATTTACTACTATATTGGAAGAGGTTGAAGGACATTTGTCACTCATGATTCCATCAGAATTTGAGATTGCTTCAATTGACACATCACACACATGTTCAACATTTAAGTACACTGCAGTGGTACTCTGGAAGGGAAAACTTTAATTTGCTATTAACGGGTGAATCTTTCATGGGGTTTGAACCTTCTACTCCAGGCTTGGAAGCCAATTTCAGCAGCTATAGCAGCTAATATAGCTGCTATAGTAGCTGATATAGCTGCTATAGCAGCTTATATATAAGTTACAAATGCTTCAGTGATGTCTACGCTCATTCCGTGACGCGACATGGCATATTGAATATCTCCAATTATACAACTCCTTACAACCTCAATACCGAGTGTGTGCTTTACTTCAATCACAGCATTACCGAGTGTGTGATGTACTTCAACCATATGATTACTTACTGAGTGTGTGTTGTACTTCACTGATACAATTACAGTCACCAAGCTGCTATATATGGCCGATTTGGCTGAGCTGCTGCACTTCAAACATAGGTAATAATGCATAAAGCATAGATAATATGAAAGAAACATAGCTAATAATGCAAAAAATAACCTTAATTCCTAATATGAAAGAGACATATAGAGTCAATGTAGCAGGGTGTTCCGTACCTCAAAAAATACCAACATTTTGGGACAGAAAGTAAGTTTGCTTCTAAAACTATTTATATGAAGTAAAGACAACGCAAGATACATGCGATGTTCGTTCATAGTTATGCTTGACACGATACTTGTAGAGGCCAATAGTTATGCTTCACACGATACCTGCGATGTGCATTCCCAGCCTTCAACATAGGCTTCTATGTTCTTGCTCCCCCAGCAACCTGCCCAACTGACTATATTAAGGCCGTATTCTTATTTCTCTATATAATTCCCTTAAGCTAGTAATAGAGAATAGGAGTCTTCAATTGTGTGGGCGTCCTGCCTTGAATTAACAAATAACATAAATGCATCATATTTGGAGGTAAACCCTTCAAAGATCACATACCTAAAACATCAACAATACTTTAATTTTTAGTAGACTCGCATTAATTGTCATATGTCCTATCTTGATAATCTTTAATCCATCCTTATACCTAGAGATCTTGGCTCGATTCTGAATCTTAACTAACCATTCGCGTTAAGACACTTTCAAACATCGATGATAGGAGAAAAGAAATAGCAACTGATGGTTTTCCTACCAGTTTAGAAATTATGGATTGATATGTGCAGTTTGTTCATTAACAACAAGAAGAAATTGGAACAGAGGATATTTGCTTTCATCAAGAAACCCCATGAGTTTTTTACTAGGATTAATTGCAAGACTTATGTGCTCATTCACGTCCAAAACGTATGTGCTCATTCACGTCCACGTCTTGGATCCAGAACGCGTGCAGAAATTGAAGGAAATTCTGTTGGTATAGATTAGTTAGAAAGTAAAAAAATAAAGATAATATATCTATAAAATGATAACTGATGTAAATGGAAAAACATCAATTGCACGTAACACCATGTCAAGCGCAAAGTATTAGCAATTCTAATTGATGTCGATCAGGTGGTGGAACATGTAGGGATGATGTTATTCAACACTACATCTGCAAATAAAAAAAGAGTGCAAATCGAAAAAGTGAAGTTGAGTTTGAAATGAATATAGAGCTGATTTTAAATAAAATAATTATATATGAAATCTTAGTACTAACAAATTGAAAAATATTCAATGTAGGGTCAAATACACTTAACTCACAACATAGTTCACAAACATTGGTCAGATAAAACAAAATAAAAAAGAACTTGATACCACTGAAAAATTAAATGAAACAGTGGGGCACTCGAACAGAATATCTCAAATATCATCAACTGCTATTATGCTTGAGCCTTCCTACTTGAGTATGCATCCCAAATCAACAACTATAGTAAAAAAATGACCTATACTTTCCAACAATAATATTCTTACCGGAGAGGGAGGATTTTTAAACAATTTCCTATAGGACATGAATTATGTTAACAATAGATACTTCAAGCCTAAGAGACCGTCAACCACAGTAATTAATGCATACATTTTTCTCTATTCATAGATTAGTAAAAAAAATCAAAGCAATAATTATTAGTCAATTACTATAGTTCAAGAAGCATCTGCATAAATAATGGTGAAGTTGACTAACAATAGTTCCTATGGAAGATTCCTTATACTAACATAGAACTAAAGCTTCATGAATGTTGCCCACGATATATACTGACATAGAATTACCAAGATGAACTTGGAAGTATCATTATGCATAGAGAGAAATAAAGGGACATATTTTTCTCATGACGTTCATGTGAAAGGAAAAAGAGGAGTCCAACCAAACAACGGTACACATTCGACCATTGTAACCAACACTCGTCAAATTTTAGAATCATTTTTAATAAAACAATGGATGCTACATATAATAACAATATAAAATCCAATAATACACAGTACACGATCTACGCCTGTTCCTTTTCCACATCCAGGCTTCTGCCTATTGGAAAAAACTCACCAGATTATATGAACACCAAAATAAAAATGTCCAAAATCCAATATCAATAGACTCCATCTTCCACTCAGAGAACTTTCAAAACACTAAAGATAATTTTTCAAGTTTTCACACAAATATTCATTTTAAGAAACTCCCTTTCAAGTAGGATTAAAGTAACCAATCACAATTAGTTTGTGCAAAGGAATTAAAAAATTATATACATGACAATGTTGGAGAAATATAATGAAGAAATCTTTCACACATCCTAAAAGTCAATTCATAATTCAATAATGAATTTTCCCAAATTATACTTTCTATCAATATAATATGAAAGAAAATTCTAGACACTAAATTCAATATTTGTCATTTGAACATTTTGTCAAACACCTAAAGTTCAACAAATAAATATAAAGATTAGAACCCCCTAAATTACCTCAAACCCTTTGGAACATTGTCATTGTCTAAAACCAACCAAACAAACCCTAAAATTGAAAAACAATTAAATGAATAGAGAAAAGAGTATAAAGAAAACAACGCATATAAATTTACCTTAGCTTGATATTGCAGGAATGCCTAAAATCTCTTGATGACTTAAAATCGATACTTAGAAAAAATCTTGAGATACCAAATTAAACACAAAAAGGACACAAAAGATGTTGAACAATGCTATTTATACTTTTAGTGCCTTTATGTACTCTCTGGAAATGAAAACCCTGAAATAGTGAGAACATTTGAAGAAGAACTATTCTGAGTGTAGTGGTTAAAACATAGATCGGTGAGAATGAAACATATATCGGTGTTAACGAAAACCCGTGATGAAACATAGATCTGTTAAAACTACCATACAAATCTGAAAAATAACCATACAAATCTGAATAATAGATGGAAAATGTTAAAGAAAGGGTGTGTAATAGGTTACCTGGTAGCGTGGGAATTCACTATGGGAGGGATGAGGGCGTGTGTTTTTGAGAAATGAGCTTGAGGGAGAGATAGAGAATGAGAGATATAAGGGCACACCGTGTGTAAATTGGGATTGTGTGACCAAAATGCCCCCATTTTTTAATTCAAAGATAAGTTTGATGAGTAAAAAAGTGGGGGAAATCAAATAATTGAGGGAATATTTGTAAAATAAAAAGAGATGCGATCTCAACCATTTAAATACGTAAGGAAGTGGCATCGATCTAGACCGTTAAAATGTACTCATTTTTAAAAACCAAGCTATTTTATTTATATATATATATATATATATATATATATATACAGTCCTGTTCTTGTATGGACTAGTCTATATTTTAAGAGTGAGGACCGGACATGTGTCATCTGGCGGTGAGCCTAGAAAAGAGAGAGAGAGAGAGTACCTATAATTTAGGCGATAATTTCTAGGCGCACCGTTAGGTGACACATATCCGGTCCGCATTCTTAAAATGCGGACTAATCCGCATTTTAAGAATGCAGACCGGATATGTGTCACCTAACGGTGTACCTAAAAATTATCGGCTAAATTATAGGCACACTCTATCTTTTCTTGGGTCACCGCCAAGTGACACATGTCCGGTCCGCATTCTTAAAATGTAGACTAGTCCGCACAAGAGCAGGACTATATATATATATATATATATATATATATATATATATATATATATATATATATATAGAGAGAGAGAGAGAGAGAGAGAGAGAGAGAGAGAGAAAGAGAGTCATGTTCTTGTGCATACTAGTTCGCATTTTAAGAATACGAATCAGACATGTGTCATTTGGCGGTGAGCGCAGAAAAGAGATGCTAAATTATAGGCACACTCTCTTTCTTTTTCGGACACACCGTCAGATGACTAATGTTCAGTCCGCACTCTTAAAATGCAGACTGATCCGCACAAGAGCAGTATTGTATATATATATATATATACCTCCCGCATTTTTTTAATTTTCGGTCTGAACGTGTGTCATGGAAACAACTATTAACATTTTACACCTCCAGAGTCCAAACTAAGAGTTCAACTATACATACACACTTCCATACACACTTTCATACACACCATATAAGATAAGGCAATGAAAGCTTATATGTTGTGCCCTGGCGGGATCCACTACAATAAAGTATAATATTTCAATGCATTATGAATGCAAAATGAGTATGAAAGTGTATCCCCGTAGTTTTATTTCCAAACTAAAGCCAAACTACAACCTTAAAATGTGGAAGCAATTTTCTCTCTCTACAACTTCACTGTTGTCTCACCCTCCCATATCTTTCTTTCTCCCTTACTCACCTCCATCTTCTCACATTTCTCTCGAACCCACTTTTTTAGACATCAATGTAAACAAATAAAACTCGCAATTTGATTTCTAACTGTTAAAAGAAAAAGTTTTTTAATAATTTTCTAACTATTAAGAAGTTGTTTACTTTATAATTTGTTGAAAAACAACAACTCCTTTTCTAGTTTTTATGTATATATTTATTAAAAAAATGTAAGGGTGTTTTTTTATATAATAGTCTTTAAAAACTTGTACAATTTTTTTCAGAAAAAAATTTGATGTGGTTAGTGTCGCTTGCACGGATCCACATCCATTAAATGATGTGGGTCTGCACCAGCAACACTAACCAATTGTGATTAGAAACATAATTTTTTTGCCATTTTTATTTGATAAAAAAGACGGTTTTTATATAGAAAACATTTTTTTTATAAAACACAGTCTTTTATATAAAAAAATAAAGTTTTTATAAAACAACTCAGTTTTTAATACAGGTGTTTTTTAAAAAAAATTACAAACTTTCTTTTTCTAGGTTTTTCCTAATATAAAAAATACAATTTTTATATAAAAATGGTTTTTTTTGTTTTTAAAAAACATTTTTTTTATTAAACATGGTTTTTTAATATAAAAAATAAATTTTTTTATAAAACAAAATAGTTTTTAATAGAGATATTTTATTAAAAAATATTACAAATAGTGTAATATTTAAAACAAACAGGTTTTAAAATGGAAGGGATGATTTTGTTTGGAATTTAGGAGTAACTGTTGATTTAGAAGAATTGATTTTTAAGGGAAGTGATCCCATAAACTGTCTTATTATAAGAGGGTATAATTAAGGAGTGTGCTATGCATACAAAGCAACTCCACAAAGTCTCTCCCAAAAGTAATAAATATTTGTGCCCTGTGAGGACCCTATACCACAGGACAACACTTAATAGGTAGGTGAAAGAATGTGTGAAATTCACGTCAGATTTGAGGAAGATTTTGAGGGAGATTTTTGTACCCATATCATTGTTCATAATTAAGAGTCCAGTTTCTCTCATAAGAGAAAACCAAAAAAAAAAAAAGAAGTGAGGAGGTGTATTTGGTCCTCAACTTTTACCAACGCAAAAAATAAGATTTTTCTCATAACAAAGTACACTTTTTGCAGTGAAAGATGACTTGCACATCACAAATTGTTGATAGATCACAAATTCACGCTTTTCTTATAATAATGTGTATTTTTTTGGTGGTAGAATTTTTGGAGAGGAGAGAGAATGCGTGAGAAATTGCTCATATATGCTCCACTTTTTGTGTACCCCAGTACATACCATTCTTTTAAAATAATAAAAAAAATAATTTTTTTTGATGAAACTTCATGGATATGATCTCCACGGTGAAAAGATCATCTCCAATTTTTTACATCAAAAATTCAATAAAAAAACGTTGAGATGAGGTGATATGTAAAACAAATGGTATAAATATGCATTTTCGACCGTTGAAATGTTGACGATCATTTCACCAACTTTTTAATTGATTTTTTTATGAAACTTCATGGATATAATCTCGATAGTGAGAAGATCATTTACAAGAAGTTTCATCAAAAAATTCAATTAATAAAGCAGCTGGCGCTGACCCAGTATTTCAACGGTTGAAAATGTATATTCATATCATTTTTTTACATATCACCTCATCTCAACGGTTTTTTTATTAAATTTTTTGACAAAAAAAATTGGAGATGATGTTCTCACAGGAAAGATCATATCCATTAAGTTTCATCAAAAAATTCATTTTTTTACTATTTTAAAAAAATGGTTTGTACCGGAGTCTGCACCATAAGGAGTCTTTAGAAGAGACTTTCTGTATATATATATATATATATATATATATATATATACATGCATTTAATTAGTTCATCTATTATGTGCTTCATGTATAAAAATCTTAAGGTTATCATGGTACTATGTTCGCATAAAATATAATATATACGTATATTAGGTTGATACATTTTAGAGATCCTATAAATCAGAAAAAGTGAAACAAAAGAAAGTTGTTTAATATAAAATTACTCACTCGACTTTTCTTTCAAATTTGAATGTGTTTAGCTCTCTTGTTAATTGCTTTGAGTGGTACCCCATGTTCATTGTGCAAGGTATTTTAAATTGTTCGTAATACCCCACACAATTGTGCGTTTTTGGGTTTTGCTCTTAAAAAATGCTATAATGCGCATCTGATATAACGTTTGTCACAAATAGCATTTCCTATTTTAGAGTTTTCTCTCGCTATTTTCGCTTTTAGCGCGCTATTTGTGTATTTGCTTGCCATTTTTTAAACTACCATACACGTCAGGCGATGCGTGATCGAATTTATCTAAACTGTATTTTTAGCTTGTTTCACACAATATATTCTACGAATGAAAGGAGATTGAATTTTAAACTAATATCCAAAGTTATATGACTCACATTCAATAAGTGCAATCGATATTTTTAATTTGGAGAATACATTATAACTCTAATTCTATTCAGTTTTATGATCACTAAACAAAGAAAACAATTATTTTCCATCAATGAAGTAGTTTAATATAATAAATAAAACCATAAATCCTTTTTAGAACTAAAGTTATGAGATAAAAATTATCAATTAGGTACTTTTAAATATGTGAATAACTCTAATTTTTTACTTTGAAACTTTAAAATCCAAATAGATAGGTCAAACCATTTGTAAAAGAACAAAAGTTCAAGTTAAAATCAACCCCTAACTTATGAAAAGTTGGAAAGACGTGCCATTAAAACAAACATAAGGTCGAAAGTGCGAGTAGATTAAATGGTAGGAGTATTTTTTTAAATAAAATATTTTTACTAAAATAAAAATTCAAATAGGGCATGAATTTTTCACTCGGCGTGTCAAATATATTTGTTGTTTAAATAATTTGAAAATAAGCTTTTGATCCAAACATAAAAATAGTTTAACCAACTGAATCAAGAAACGTAACTCAGTAAAAACACAACACATTTTATGTATAGTATTTGTCAAATAACACCCTGTACACATTTGATTTCACTCAATCGAATCGCCACTAGAATTTGATGAATCAGACCGAACACCCAAATTTGATGTCGTTCGAGGGGGAGAATAAGTTGGTGTGGTGTGGGTTCCTAGGAAAAAAATCTTTGAAATATGGACGTTGGTGGGGAATCTATGGTCGTTTTATAGGTGTATTGGAGAGAGATCTACGGACTTGGGGTTATGAAGAGCAAAAAAAGGGACATTGCTTTGGACTTTTGGGTTTTCAAAAGATTGTAAAGGATGTGAAGAGTGAATTTTTAAGGAATAGCTGTAAATTGTAAATACTCATTGGAGAGAGAAGAGCACACCTATGATGGTTTTGATAGATAGTAAATAGTACCTCCATTAATAATGTCACATGTCAAGTTGAGGTTTAATCCAAAAACTTTATATATATATATATATATATATATTAAAGATGTATTAGAGAACCAAAGTGATCAAAATGTTAAGATGGTAAAATAACTTTAGTTAGTTATCATTTGTGGTCTAATTAGATGAATGGACAAAGTGGAATATGATACCCACAACTTGTGTGAAAAATAGGTTCTTTCTCGAAGCTAAGAAAAACTAAAAAAAATGGGAATTTTATTGCATAATTTTGACTCAATGCCCACCCAAACTTTATATTACTCCACCATTTTTTCCTCCTACCCAGGTACATGCCATTTATTTATTCAACTATAACACCATCAAGAAAACACCCAAGATGGCTCACTCCACTTCAACCCACCTTCCACAAAACCCAAGTAATATTTCCCTTTTTCTTTTCATTGACATTGTTTGTTTGTATTGTATGTATATATACCTTGTATAATAAAATATACACGCATATATTACTAAAAAGCTATTTTCATTTTATAAGTTTATTGTATAGAAATCTACGGACTTGGGGTTATAAAAAGGAAATAAAGGGACATTGCTTTGGGCCTTTGGTTGTTTAAACCCTCGATTTAACTGTAGCAACTCATAATTTTATCCAGTAATTAATTAAATTAATTAGGAATTCAAAAACATAGATTAAAAGACTCCTAATATGAGTATATATACGTCTTGGGCCATTTAAAAGAGTCCTTATAACATAAAGAAGGCGAATTATTTTAGTTTTAATAGGATTTTAATGCCACTTAAATTACTCAAATTTATATATATATATAATACGGGATTAAGACTTTTAAACAACAATTTTACAAAATTTAAAAGCAGAAGACCTATTTTATTTTCATCATCTTCCTCCTACAAACCCTAGACCCAAAGTTATCAAGTTTTAACTCGATATTTGAATACTCAAATTGTGTTTTCTCAAGATCGTACAAGAACCATACTTTGTTAACTTTTTGAGAGGATTACAACCGTCTAATCAGATTTCTCATTCGATTTTTTATAAGAAATGGTTACTCTATTCATTTCCTTTAGTATTATGCGTATTAAGTGTCGCCTAAATAATTAATTACATGTTTCTCTTAAATTAAATTAGCAACTTTAATTAGAAACAGTGAGAACTAATTTGATATTGTTTTCATGAATTTTTTTAATATGAAATAAGATTAAAAACCCTTGGGTGCATAGGATGGAGTATTGGGTTTTGGTTATTATGGGCCTTCGCATGTAGAATTTTATAGAGTTTATTTAAATGAAAATAGAGCACGTACACACTCATAAAAATTATGTACTTAATAAAAGTGGACGATTATTGTATGTTTCATAAACTTACATGTTGATTAATAATAAACTTGCACGTACACACTCATATAGCATATTTATTTATCTCGTTTAGTTTAAAATACTCTATTGTGATATTTATCATGTATAATGCTACTGTTTGGGTTCACGGACCCTAATTGAGGGGAGTAGTGTGTATTCATGCTTGGGGCTCTGACCCTGTCCGTTGACTAACTTTTTCAGGTATAAGTTTTGGAGTAGTTGTATAGGAGTTTGGAGATATATCTTGGAGGTGCAACTGGAGTTTATTTATTTCATGCTTAGTAGTTTTAATTAATTTTCATTCCTTCGCATTTATAATGAGACTCGATTTATGGATTTGGTGGTCCATTCGGCCCCACAGCTGTCACAGTTTTTATTCAGATATTCATAGTTGGATCTTTTAATTAGTTTTATATTTATTGGAGATTTGATTAATTTGGAGATTAGCGTTGTGATGGGTTTTTGTATCGCATGAATGGTTATTATTTATTAGGATTGATTTCATCATTGTCTTGTGGAATGAATTTAATATGTCTCTTATCTGTCACATGCTAAGTATTATATTTTATTTAGTTAACGCCCAACATAGTTTTGGTGACGGACGGGGTGTTATATTAACCAAGATTATTAAGAATGTGAAGAACCAATTTTTAAGGAATAGACGTAAATTGTAAATACTCAGTGGATAGAGAAGAGAACACCTAGAATGGTTTTCATTGATAGAACATGACGCCTCCATTAATAATACCACATGTCCAGTTGATGCCTCCATCAATGATACACGTCATCGCCATCCTAAATCACACGGAGTTCCTGTAAGGGTCTGTTTGGTTAGCGTTTTTTGCCTAGGCAAATGTTAAAAAGTTGACAAATTTAAAATTACCCAAATTTTGGCTGTTTTGTTGCACAATTTGCCGTGGCATTATTTGACAATATACAACACCTCATATGCACAATCTGTGGTCAAATTTTGCTTACCTATTTGAGTGGAAAATATTTATCAACAAATTTGCCAACTTCTTAAACGGTTTTAATGTTTTAAAAAATAATTTAAAAAATGTTTGAAATAATTAAAAAAATGTTATGAATATTTAAAAACTGTTTTGCAGTGTTTTAAAAACTGTTTTTAATATTATAAAAATTGTTAAGAATTTTTTTTTTAAAAAACCGTATTAACAAGATATTGTAAAAACTGTTTTTTAACATTTTTAAAAACTGTTGTAAATATATTATAAAAATAGGTTTAAAGTTTAAAAAAATAATTTTAAAAAAAGTTTTAAATAGTAAAAAAAACTGTTATAAATATTTAAAAACTGTTTTGTATTGTTTTGAAAACTTTTTTTAATATTAGAAAAAATTGTTAAGAAAATGTTTTACAAATTTTTTTACAAACCGTATTATAAAAATATTGTAAAAACTGTTTTTAACTTTTTTAAAAACTCTTTTGAATATATTAAAAAACAGTTTTAAAGTTCTAAAAAACATTTTTTAAAACTATTTTAAATAGTTTAAAAAAACTGTTGTGAATGTTTAAAAATTGTTTGTAGTATTTTAAAAACAGTTTTGAATATAATATAAAAACAATTGTGAATATTTAAAAAAAAATTTGTAATATTTTAAAAACTGTTTTTAATATTATAAACAATTGTTAAGAAAATGATTTACAATTTTTTTTTTTAAAATTGTAATATAAAAATATTGTAAAAACGGTTTTTAACATTTTTGAATATAATATACAAACTGTTTTTAAATAAATTAATTGGACTGACTTTAATTTCGCCTAATGGTTGCTTGATAGCCTCGTGTGAAAAAAAAACTAAGTAAAATTTGCTAGGCAAATTTTTGCCATGCCCACTCTTTTGTCTATTGTCAACCAAACGGACCCTAAGTTATCTGTTAGATCTTCCAGTAGCCACTCAGCTTAAAATCTCTACTCCACTTAAATACTGTCTATGTCAGTAGCCATCGTAAGTATACCGGAACCGAATTGGATCTAGTTTGGTCGTTACAACTTTCGGTAACCCTTCAGCTCCAAATTACAATTCCATTACAATGACAACAAATTTCTCGAAATAAAGAGGTAACTACTCAAGATTTGTTAATGGAATATGTAAAGTCATCAGGCCAACATATTTATCCACGTGGAAATCATAAAGATTCTCACAAATTTATGAAACAAAGTCTGCTAGGATTTTCATAATATTTTGAACCAACTTCTGTTGGAGCAGTTGAGCAAGTAATATTACTATATCCCAATTTATATATTGTAATATTTTATTATTTCACTAAGTACAAGCATTAATAAAATGAATAAACATTTCCATATCTACATCTATATATTATGTATTGTTTAATTAATTGTTCCCGAGCATAAGTTGAGTTCATGTTACGGTTGTAATTTGTTTTATGTGTTTTTGAGAAGAGATAAGTATTTCGTAGTGATCAATAGTTGTTGGATGAAATGTGTCAAATAACAAATAGCCTACAGATATTTAAGAAGACATGATTTTTATATTTATTCGATATCTCAAAAGTTTTGTTTCGGATTAGATTTTAATCATTCTCTCAAAAGGATTTTAAAATAGTTGTTTATATGTAATATGCACATATATAAAAATGAGGGTGTGTTGGGTATATGGTGGGTAATGGGGAGTAGAAGGAATCTTGGGTTATGGGAAGTTGAAAAATGGGGCATGGTAACATTTATATTCATTCATAGTGAGGAATTTTATTTTATATTCTGAACCACCGTTTCAAGACAATCATTGTATACCATAAAAAGTTCACGTAAAATGAACGTCATGGTTGGGGATCATGGGTTGTTACCATTTTTTTTAGCAGGAATGTCGTAATGGTATCTTATCATATCCTAAATGAATCCAATAAACCACGGGTTCAAATGGTAACGAAACTTAATCTACATGACTAAATGCCTATATCTTCACAAATGTGATAACTCCCATCCAAAAAATGTGAGATATGAATGTGCCGTAAAAACTTACACATCTAATGTCCGTTTTATTTTGTAGTAAATCCCATTTTTTATTAGGTATGTAACACTATTGTTATTAGAGGCATTTTATTACTATCAAACAAGCAAAAGTGTGTCATCTTTTGTTTGTATAAAACCTTACCTAATAGGGAGCCTAATCATTATATTAAGACTAGTCTGTTTTCAAATTTTTATTTAATCTTTATTTCTATTAGCTGAGAAGAAAAGTAACGAATCAATCTTCCTTTTGTACTGTCTAATGCCATAAAATGAATGCCTTTACATTCATTTTTTAGTAGTAAATTTGAGCTTTTTCCATTTTCTGATTGGGAAGGAAATCAAACTTTTTTTCAAAAAATAAGACCTAACGGTTGTGTGAAAATAATTGATATCCTAGGTCTTAAGAAGCTTAAGTCAATAGAAGATTTAAACATTGTTAGATGCGAGTCAATTGAAAAATGACCTGATTTGCCAAGCCTTTAAAATCTTGTAATACTAAATGCTTTTAACTGTGTGAAAATTACTGAGATTCCGGGGCTTGAGGAGCTGAAGTCATTACTATCAGAATGTACAGAAATGATAACCTCTTTTGGTCTCTTAAAATTTCTTATTTTATTGATACATCTCGGCACTATTTATACATCTACTGTACAAGAATAAGCTGTTACATATGCATGGCTATACACATGGGTAGAGTTATTGAGCAGGTTGAATGAGTTTGAATTTCAAATGTCAGGTGGTTTCGAGATTGTGGGAGATTTGGCTGCTGATTGGTTTGAATCGGTTGATATGCCCCCGCAAGTTGATGGTGGTCATGACTGAATCATCAACTTGTCTCTAATGAACGTAAACCAAGCCGATGAAAGTCCTTTGGTGAAGATATCCGTGAGTTGATATCTGTAGATATAAATTGAACTTGAAGGGATTTCTTGGCAACTTGATCATGAACAAAGTGAAAATAAATTTCAACATGTTTAGTGCGCGCATGAAAGACAGGATTGAGTGAAAGATATGTTGCACCAATGTTGTCACACCAAAGGATAGGTGGCCTTGGAGGAGTAATACCAAGTTCATTTAATAAGGATTTGAGCCAAATTAGTTCGGCGGAGACATCGGGAAGAGCTTTGTATTCGGCTTCAGTGGAGGAGCGTGAAACCGTCTTTTGCTTCTTGGATTGCCAGGAAATAAGATTAGAAGCAAGAAAAATGGCAAACCCACCCGTGTATTTACGATCATCAACATAACCGGCCCAATCGGAATCCGTAAAAGCTTGGAGTTGGAGGGAAAAAGTGTGGGTGAGGTGGAGACCATAAGAAGAGGTATGGTTAAGATAGCGAAGAATTCGTTTGACAAGTGACCAATGAGTGTCGGTTGGAGCGTGCATGAATTGACAAGCTTTATTAACCGCAAATGAGATATCGGGGTGGGTGAGAGTGAGATATTGAAGAGCACCGACGGCTTGCCGATAAGGAGTGGGATCATCTAATGGTGTGCCGTCAGTAACAGAAAGTTTGTGGTTGGTTGGAATTGGGGTGGTGCGAGGTTTAGAATTAGACATGCCATGACGATGAAGAAGATAAAGAATGTATCGTTGTTGAGATAATAAGATTCCCGTAGAGGTTGGAACTATTTCAATGCCGAGAAAGTAATGGAGAGGACCAAGATTTTTAATGTAAAATTCCAGACAAGGGTAGAAATGAGGGATTGAATTAATGTAGGAGAATTTTCGATAATGAGAATATCATCCACATAGATGAGTAAATAGATGACAGTGGTTCCAAAGCGGTAAATGATGAGAGAGGTGTCGATTTTTTAACCAATGAAGTGTTGAGAAGTGAGGAATTGAGTGAGGCGATGAAACCAAGCACAAGGAGATTGTTTGAGTCCATAGAGAGAACGATGAAGATGGCACACATGAGTGGGTTTTGTTGGATCTTAGAATCCAGGGGGTTGTTGCATGTAGACTGTTTCATTAAGGAAGCCATGGAAAAAAGAATTATTAACATCAAGTTGAGAGATGGGCCAACCATTAGAGATGGAAAGTGATAGAATGATACGAATGGTGGTCTCTTTAACGACAGGGCTGAAAGTTTCAATGAAGTCAAGACCATACTCTTGGTAAAAGCCTTTGTCGACTAAGTTTCAATGGTGGTCAACTGTACCATCCGCTTTGCGCTTAATTCGATAGACCCATTTACATCCAATGACATTCATATGAGGTGAAGGAGGTACAAGGGTCCATGTGCGGTTTTGAAGAAGAGCATTAATTTCAGAATGCATGGCATGACGTCATTGAGGATTTTTATTGGCAACAGTAAAACATGACGGTTCAATAGGTTCTAGCGATACAGTAAGGGCAGTGGGTGGAAGTGTGGGAGTGAGGGAAGGATGAGAACGGAGTGTTATGTGGGGGGAGCATGGTTTAACAGTGACAGCACTGAGGTCCACAGAGAGAGAGATGCCATTTGGATTGCAAACATGCGGGGTTGGGACAGAAACAAGTGGTTGAGAGGAGGGGCATACCTGTTGGAAGGTAGAGCCGTAGTGCATTTGACTGGACAGTAGCGATCATAGGTAGGGACGTATAAGGTAGAGGGCTAATAAAATCATTCTTAAGAACACCCTATTATTAATCACGAACACATTAATATGATTAAACTTTAGCATACAATTGTTCTTAATAAAAGGATATTGGATCTTCATGTTTTCACGAAAGACGTCTAAAAGATAGAAAATAAGACTTACCTTGATAAAGGATCAATCTTGATTAATTGCTCCATCAATCTACCTTCTTGGAAAAAACACACTCAAATGGAATCTCGAAGTTTCTCTCCCACCTCAGAAATAGTGTGTTATGAGATAACCCCAGATGGTGTAGTGCTCCTCTATTTATAAGGGGAAGAGGGCCGGAATCCTAGTCAAGGTGGGACTCTTTTTCAAGTCTCCCACTAATGCCACTAACCATCATGTGACTAACGGATAAGATTGACCCAAACTTCTAATATTCGTATTTATCACATTCCTAATTAAGCATTTGATATTTATCAAGACCACATAATTGGGAAATTCATAAATTCGGAATTTAATATAATTGAAATTAAATAATTAATTTCGACACTGAATATTAATTTCCAACAGTCTCCCACTTGGTCTTAATAATCCTTATTATTAAATTAGGTACCATAAGGTGCACAATAACTGATAAATATAGTTTGTTTAAATCAAACAATTCACGGATGCGAGTCATGGCGGTTCCATGATATTCAAGAGCATGGTTCCTTCCATGTACCACAACACCAATGTTTCATTCAACTAAGCCTTTAATATTGGGTATCATAATGGCCTCATAATGTCCTTTTGAATAAGGACTATTTATGTCAACAATAATTCATGATCATATGCATGCATTCACAAAAAACATAAATAATTGAAATCAGAAACACTTTTATTGAATTCAAGTAATAGTGTCAAACAACTAAGCCAAATAGCAATCATAATTTTACTAATCGAGATCCATCTCTTTGACATGTTCCATAAGGTCTTTTGGAGATAGTCCTTTTGTAATAGGATCTGCTATGTTATCACTCCTACTAATGTGATCAATTGACACTCTTTTTTCTGAATCTCTTCTTTAACTGATAGGTATTTCATTCAGCGTTCTTAGTTACTTTAAGAATACCTAACATTTCTTCATCAAGATATTCCAGCGACATTATCATAATATTTCAGCGACTTGATAATAGTGTCGATAACTCCAAGTCCCGAAATGAAGTCACGCTGCCAAAATACATAAGTTGTAGCATCAAACATGCTACAAACTCAACTTTCTCAATAGTTAATGGATGAATTGTGTTTCACTCCTTCATTATATTGGTTGATAAACCAAAACAAATATTCTTAAGCAAGAGTGATCTTCATACCATCCGTGCAAATAGTAAATATGAATCACAATAATTGTTCATATTTAAATGAACACATACATCATAAATGTGAGCATATAGTCCTTTAAGTATCTCATTACTTCATACACAACTTTTAAACCCATAAGATTATTTTGATTCTCTACTTTCTAAATATGTTCTTGAATAAAGAGAAAATATATAAACTTACTCCCACTTATCTTAAGGTGTATACAAATATACAACGATTAAAAAAAATAATGATATTATTTCTTAAAATACGTCATGTGGGAAACTTATGTTTATAAAATGATCTCCTAAACATATATGCATGGTTTATAAGACTTCAAAAAGTAATTTTCACATCCACTTCATGTATCTCTCAATCATAATGAGCTACTAATGTCATAAAAATTTCATGTCCTTACATATAATTGAGAAGGTTCATTTTTAACCATTTCTTCTTTAATAGTGAAATATTTTACCCCAATTTAGCTTTATCTCATTTAACTACCATTAGTGTCGTGTTGGGTCTTGATGACCCCCTTATACCCGACTTTAGTGTATCAATTATGTAATTCAACGAGATTTCAACCTTAGTTGTAGTCCATTAGTTTCAATTCTTATGACTTTTGAAAATAAAACCATGTCATTATTTATCCCTATGCCAAATTCTTGTTCATGCAGATACACGACATAATCATCGAGGATAGTAGACCTTTTAATATCTTCTTAATACTATTCCTTATGATTTTATCTACATTTCTCTCACTGTGACAATACTATCATTTAGTGGTTGATCATTTATTTGTTCTTTGTTGTTTAGACAATCTAACAACTAAAAGAACAAGGATTCAAGAAGGTTATCGGTAATGGGATAAGTACCCTACCTTCCTTTATAACCATATTTCATGATTTTCTACTACCACTAATTTCACCTTTCATAATGAATTTGACTTTAATGCAATAAATACGTGTCAACGACTATTATATGATCTATGTAGGTCCACTTTAAGGGAAGTTTCTCATAATCTCCCACTTGAGCCACATAGGTCATCCTTATATTAGACATCATAATACCTTAAGAGCACAACTCGACTATCAAAATTTGTAAGAGACATTACAAAAATCTTGTCCACGAAAATTATGAAAAAGAGTCTAGATTTAATTTGGCACAAGATTTAAAGAGTTTCATCAATAATTTTACGATTATGATGCAGGATCAAACAAATCTTTAAAGAACTATGTCCAAACTTTATTTTGTACAAAACGTCAAAAGGAATATCATAACCCTTGAAAAAAAATATACATCAAAAGATTCTTTAGAACATATCCCTCACGATCAAGTCTAGACAAACATTTTCCAAAAATAAAATAAAAATTGAGGGTTTATGAAAACAAATGGCGATTTGATTCCCCAAGAGCAAAAGAAAAGAATTTTATTAGCATTTCTAGTTTGTTTTGTAAGAAATCCTTGCATCAAAAGTAAATACTTTCTATAACACAATAAGTATAACTTGCAAACTCTACTCAGATGAAAAACTCGTTTCAAATCATAAAAGATACATATTATCTTTATCATTATTAGTCCGAGTGTGCAATATGTAAACAAACTTAATTTGTTTAACCAAATTAAATATGAAATTTTTAGAGAAACAAAATGGGATACAATAATATGTGATAAGATAATGAGATAAATTGCTCACTTCATTAATGCTTTGATTTAATAACACACACATCGATTACATGATAATAAATTGAGTGCATAACCGTGAGTTTTCTTCAGTAGTGACCGTCAAATATCGATTATATGATGCTTGTAGATTAATTTATTGGGTATAAAGTTATTTCATTATATTGTACACGATATTTGTGCACAACTTATTTTCACATACTATAATAATGTATGTGATCTATGATGTTCATTCAATAACTCAAAATTGATTCCCTGTAAGGAATAACCTTGCTTGAAGAAATAAACTCAATATACCCCATTAATATCTTTACAATTATAAGCATCATGATTTACTACTACCATCATCTTTACATTTAATATTCATTGCCATTCTAGTTGGGTCACTGTGGTGACTACCAAACATTTCATAATATGAATATTACATTACGTAAAGACTTACATATACAAGTCAGTAAATTTTTCCCTTATTTTCATGAAATATCGCATGATCAATAAACTAAATTATTCATGTTTATGATTTTCATAAACTTAATTTGTGATATGATAGTGAAAGAAACTATGGCATCTGCGTTTGACCACCATTATTACCTTTCCAAAATATATATCACCACTAACATTTTGTTCAATTATTGTAATCACAATAAATGAATAAACAATAATATGTATGCAACATCATAAAGTATCATCATCCTAGAATTAAATATCATACATGGACCCGTAGGCACTCAAAATATGCATGATATTAATGCATTAGTCCAATATTTATATCTTCTGGAATGGAGCACTTTAATGAACACTAAACCTTATATTATATAAATATTAGAGATACGCAT